>JAUMJM010000016.1:8824166-11493333 GCA_033558235.1 Neomorphus geoffroyi | reverse complement strand
CCCATCACATCAGACTCCTGAAAGGTTCCATGGTGAGAGAGGTCAGAAAGAGGATTTTAGAAGTGTTCCCAATCTGTTTTCAGCAACTGAAGGCAGCAGCTTCTAGAGAAACAGCAACGTCAGGTGGAACTGTTCATCTCTACGGACATTTGCCCGAGCTCTCAGAAGGGCAGGTGCAAAGACCCAGTATAAAGCGTACAGGCCTGGGTCTTACCCTTTATACAACTTGCCAGTTTACATTCAAAACCCATAATCTCCCTGAAGGAAAAGAACTCCTCTAATACCAGGATATAAATTAGAACTCAAGCATTCCCATTTCATCTAACAAAAGTAAATCTCATGTCTTGATTGATGGAAACATTTGCCAACTATTCTCTCCACTTGCTAAAAAGAACAGAAGGCTGGGCCACCATTCCTTTCATTTCCTTCACTTTAAAAATCTATTTAATTAATAGAAATTAAATGGAAGTAGTTAGGGACCTAGACAGCATTGAAACCCCTACAATTATATTTAGAATAAATATTTGTTATCTTGGAGCAACACAGACAACAAAACAGTGCTTAACATGCTGTGATAAAAGTGCTAAACACAACCACTAAATTTAAAAGAAGAGGAAAGCATCTGTAATCCATTCATCTTTAGAGAAAGAAAAGAGACCAGTGCACCATTCAGCAATTAAAATCTGAACAGTTGGAGGAATAAAGGGAAAATTCAAGGCATGCCTGCAGAAAGAAAGGTGGAGAGAAAACAAAAAATCCTAGCACAAAAATTCAAACCTGTAGGAAATACATTATTTCTATTAATAGCATAAATGTTACTGACAGACAGCATCACGCAGTATTTTACTAATTAACTGGAGATACACAGACACAGAAAGTTTGAAAGTACAAAGAACAAAGTCTGTGCAAAGTGGCTCTGTGCAAAGCACACCGTGTGCTGCTTTACCAGGATACAGTGTCTAAATTAGATAGCAGCACTTTTTGAGTCTCTTCTGGTTTCAGCTAGGATAGAGTTAATATTCTTCTCAGTAGCTGCTGTGTTTTGGATTTAGTATAAGAATAAACACGGATAACATATACTGTTTTAGTTGTTGCCAGGTAATGTTTGTGCTCAGCTGGGATAGAGTAAATTTTCTTCCCAGCTATTGCTGGTTTTTAAATTTGCTATGAAAAGAGTGCTGATAATACAATGATGGGTTAAGTTGCTTAGAAATCATGGATTTTTCAGTTCCCCATGTTTTGCTAATGCATAGGTGCAGAGCCAGGGTATCTTACCTAAACTGGTCTACAGAATATTCCATACCACGGCATCATGCTCAGGATGGAAACAGGAATCTGGACAGGGGGCAGGTAGGCAATCTGGATTCTGCAATCGGTGCTCTGCTCACTGTGATCTCTGTACTTGCTGCTGTCGCTGTAAGCACAGCTGAAATTGCGTCTTGAGATGAGCTAACCATCAGGTGGTAAGTGTTGTAAGATATTATTTTTATAATATTTCATATATTCTTTTATATACATGCTTATGCTCTCTCCTTTTATTGTTATATTTAAAGTGTCTTTATCTTAACCCACGAGGTTTTTTTTATTTCCATCAATTCTCGTCCACATCCCACCAGGTGGAGAGGGGAAAGAGAGCACCTACGTACTCTTTAGCTGCCAGCTAAGGCCTGAACTATGAGACAGCCAAAGAAAACCTCAGTTGTGGAGTCCCCAGTACCACTCATTCAGTTATTTGCATAGCTCTATGATTTTCCATGCAAAGTTTAAAAGCAACCTATCTGAATTCCTTTTATAAAGATGAAAGTGAATAAGAAACTTGCAAAAAGAGATTTTTCAATATATCACCTTGGATTTCTATTTTAATTTTTAAACCACCAATGCATTATTTCCAAACACTATTTCTTCATGTAGAAGCATGTAAATAACCTTATTTCCCCTCATAAAAGGTTCTATACACCTAAGAAATAAACCAGTGTTGACATAGCTAAGCCTAGGGATTTATTGCACATTGGGGATTCTCTCTTCTGGAGACTTGTTGACAAATACTCAGACAGGCTCTGTGTCTTTGGCAAGATCAATTCTTTTCCCTCTGATCTATGTCATCAGTCATATGACCAAGCAGTACAGTAATTCAACGAAAGGAGAGAATACTGAAAATCAAGGTTTCCACTTCTCTCATTGCCAGGGCTTATAAATTGCTATGTTACTCTCCATTTTCTGTTATTTCCTTAAGAAAATACTGTAATTCAGAAAAATACCAAGCAACAGCAATAACAGTTGACTTCCTTCTCATATTTATTTTCAAAGCACACTGTTGTAATACAACATTGTCTACAATGTCTGGTTAGAGGATTTAACTCTGCTCAATGAAGAGACAAGAACTGAAAATCAGAAGCTTTTTGAAAAAGAAATTAGCATTCTTAGACTGTGGGAAGCTCTGCAAACCCCATGTATTTATAGATACATTTTTTTTTTCTAGATTGAGAAGAGCAAATAAATTATAACAAACAATCTATTCAACACATGCTGCTGTTTGTTCTTTTCCAGAATGTGAAATCATCAGAAATTCATAAGCAAATTTATTATTTTTTTTAATAGATCCGATTACATGCATTCTACAGTTCATTGTTCCAACTCCTCTGCTTTGCAAGGAACAAACAAAGCTACCTACAGGATGAACTTGTGTTTTTCATTAGAAGCAATCATCTTGAATCAGTTCAGCATTCCGTTTCAATGGGACTATTCCTAAAAGTTAAGCATGTGCTAAAAGGACTTTTTTTCGTAAGACGACAGCTTCAGTAAATTAAGTACATTCTGCCCCCCCCAGTGAATCACTGTTGTAGCAAAGTCTCTTGGTCCAATAGCTTCAAGATAAAAACATGCATCATTTCTTTTCCACTAGCGAGGAACCACTTTGTGGAACAAAGAACACTGAAGGCTGCAGGTGCAGTCAGAATCACTTACAATATAAAACAAATATTTAGGGAAAACACACTATTAGCATTCCCCCAGTATGGACTGCAGCAGTGTATAAACCAGTCACACACAGTATGAGTGTTATAAAATTAATGGATTTTACAGCAGTTGAGTCCTACATTTAAAAGAAATGTCTGCAGCTGCCCACTTGGCCCATTAGTAAAACAATATACAATTTTCAGAGTAACTGGATTTTCTCACAGTGTTGTCAGAATTTAAGAGTGGAAGGAATCATGTCTCAGGATCTATAGGTTGTTACTGAAAATGCTCTCGGTGGCAAAACTTGTATGTTCCCTCCTACTTTCCATTCCATAGCAGGTATGATAAAGACCCTGAATTTTACTTCTTTTGCTTTCACTGCACAAGTATTTTTAGTGTGGAAGCATAATACAGCTCTACAGTCTTCCCCATGCCCTCTTAATAATGGGGGAGTAGCTACATGCTTAAACATTTATTGGAGGAATGGCCTGAAGTTCTACAGAAATAGACAGCATAAGCAGGGCCTCGAAAAGTTCTCCCTGCAGGCCTAGTTCTGCTCCTGCTAAACCAAGTTTTGCAAAATTCCATCTTAGACCTTTACACAGGCCCTTTCGTCTCAGGTGTCGCAGTTTTCCTCTGGCACTGTCCCATATTGATCATAGGCCAACTTTAGTGCATTCTACTGGCAGAACAGGCAGCTCAACTTTTGCACCTGAATGCTTTTTCCTTTCATGTATTTGGTTTTTGAGCTGGAAAGGGATTAGTTTTCAGGCAGATTAGTCCTTGATCCAGCTCACCAGATGGCTACACAAACAAGAGTGGCAGTGTGAGGGAGCAGGCAGGAAGGTGCAGCCAGAAGTGGTGAAGCATTTTCAGAGCCAGTCTGTGCTTAAATTGGCTTAAGGTGCTTGAAAACCCCTTAATTTCTTCTTAGGTTTTTCAGCAACACAGTAGCTAAGGGATCACACAGATTTTGTCCAGCTAAAACTCTTCATAGTTCTAGAGAAAAGTATTATTACTCTCCAAAAACCATCAGGCATGACTATATATGTACCCTCCACACCACACTTTCCACCCCTCCTTCCTCACCTGTCCCTTCTGAACGGCTTGTGGCCACCAATAGCTGCACTCCAGTCATGGCATTTGTCTCACCAAGCTTCAGTCACGGCAACCAGGTCCTAGCTTTCTAGCAGCACAGTGGCTTACAGCTCCTCCTATTTGTCGCACATGCGGCATGCCCTGGTGTAGAGGCACTTCAGCTGTGCTGTCGGTTATGCCACCTTCTTAGAGCAACACTCTTTAATTACTTTAAGGGATTATGCTGGTTTTTTCCTGTTGGCTCCTATCTGTGACATCAGGTGTGCTGCAGTGTAGCCAACGTGCCTCAGAGCAACAAGCTGAGGGCCTTCACTAGCATCCCATGCTTCTAACCTTGGCATGTCATCCCTCAACTTCTCACAGGTGAGCCTGACGTTATCCCACTCTCCCTTCAACTCTAGTTTAAAGCTCTGTCAATAAGCCTTGCAAGCTCCTGAGCAAAGACCCTCTTCCCCCTTTGAGAAAGGTGAATTCCACCTGACGCCAGCAAGCCTAGTGCTGTGTAGGGCCATCCCACTACTGACAACCCCAAAACTGTGGCAGTGGCACCAAAGAGCCATGTGTGTCTTCCAATATCACTTCCCGCAACTGGAAGAAGAAAGGGAAAAATAACCTGTGCTCCAGATTCCCTCACCCAAGGCCCTGAAGTCTCTTTTGATCACCCCTGAACTATGTGTTGTGGCTTCGTTGCTACCCACATGGAAGAGTAGTAACGGTTAATCGTCCGAGGGCCACACCAAGCTAGGAAGTTTCCTAGCAAAATCCCTAACCTGGACCGCAGGAAGGCAGCCGACTTCCCTAGCAAGAGGGTCTTTGCTGTCTGTTTTAAAGAATACTGTCACAGTTTAGCCCTTAGGTGGCAGCCAAACTGTAGGAAGCTGCTCTCTCACCCCACCTCACCCATGACCCAGTGGTGAGGAAAGAAAAGTAAAACTCATGGGCTAAGATAAAGGCAGTTTGAATTCAACAATAAAAGGGTAGTAATAATAATAATTTTACAAAAGAATGTATTAAAATACAACGGCTCATTGCTCAATGACTACTAGCCTGTCCCAAGCAACTAGTAATTTCAGGATGATTTAAACTATTTTTTAGTTTCCACACCAAAACACCGATAGGAATAACTGTGTGTCACCAAATACGAGACTTGAACCCTTTCTTAAATGGCATGTAAAGGAGAGTCTTTAAGTGTGATATTGTTTGCTAGCATATCCATATGGTAGCATACACAAGAATACAAGTCTTCCTCATCATTATGAACTTCATATTATGTGATTCATCATTTCCTATTGCATACCCCCAAATTACAAAAAATTATCAAAAATTTATCTCAAAGGTGGGATCAGATTCCTTTTATGAATATATCTGCAATATAAATTCTTTGTAAATTGTTAGTCAGTAGGGTGCTTGCATGATTAAAACCTTCTGGGCTTTGAAAGGCATTTTCTCTGTAGGGATTTGTCAAATCCTGTTCGGTTCGCTATTGGGAACACTTAAAAGACAAATAATGCTGCATACAATCTGGCCACTATAGATGAATTTCTGCCATTTTAATGAGTCTTTCTCATTTTCAGACAACAAAATTATCACCATCCAGAAGGTAAGCAAATAATTAAATGCAAAATATCTCTTATGTCTACCCATTTAACAGCCATCTTTTGCTAACATATATTCCCTGTAGTATACTGGTAGGTAGTATAGGTGGAACAAGCTGCCTTATATTTTGGTAAAGCTGAATATTCTTTCAAGAGGAGACAAACAGAAAAAAAAAAAAGAGAGTTTCTGGCCATTTAAATAGTAGGAGATATTTAGGAAATTGTGAGAGAATGCCAGGACAGAAATTGTATCATAAAGTCAAAATGAGCCAACCACATTATCACCTACCTTACGTTTGTTTGTTGGACAAACATACAAGTAGCTCAAAATAGTCTTCAGGCCAACTTTATCATTAAGTTTCTCATATGTTGTCCCATAATCTGTTGACCTACAATTCAAAGAGAGATTTCATAAGTACAAACACTTAATCACAAAACCACAAGTCACTTGGCAGCTTTTCAATGTAAGTCATGCTTTACATAGCAGAATGGCTCTCTAGAGCTTTTTGAATGATTCATGTAGTATATAATGATACTTAATTATATACACATAGTATCATGTGAGTGCTATAATTTGCATTTAAATTAGATTAGGAAAAATTAAACCAGCATCTTCCCAAAGCATTTTAAAATAAACACATACAATAAGAAGTGTTCTAATTCAACGTGCAGAAGATGACAATGATAGTCAGAAATGCCAAATAGCAGACAGCAAGAGATTAAAGTTATCAATTCATT
This sequence comes from Neomorphus geoffroyi, assembly GCA_033558235.1. Classification (NCBI taxonomy): domain Eukaryota; kingdom Metazoa; phylum Chordata; class Aves; order Cuculiformes; family Neomorphidae; genus Neomorphus; species Neomorphus geoffroyi. The sequence continues at coordinate 11,486,947 of JAUMJM010000016.1, read as the reverse complement.
GTATACTCAAACTTTAGACTAATTTTGTTAAGATAAGAGTCTTTTCTCAGTGTATTCCATAGTAGCTGCTCCAGCTGATGGGTCACTGAAATTGGAGTTCAGTTTTCTGTGAAAAATATTGATGTCCTTTTGAAAATCTAACTATACGAACATTACACATACAGTTTATATGAGTTTTTCAAATAGATTAGCAGAGAGTAGGGACATGTGCTCTTATTCTTGCTTTAAGAGCCACCATTCAGTAGAGAAAATTACATATTTCTGTATGAGGGTTGCCCATAGAGACCCCAACCACATGTCTTGGAGAAGAACAAAACAAGTGAACAAACAAGACTGTGCATAGTTCGTTTAACACCTCCTCTTAACATCTGCCTGGAATCAAGATCAATTATCAGCAGAGGTTATGTTCACTATGCAGCTCATGCTTGCCTGAATTATATCCTAATATTCAGGGGATTTGGATAATCAGCCCAAACCAGTACAGTTTGTATCTGTAAATGGCAGAATAGTTACATATATCTGGATAATAGAGACATTTAAAAGTATAAAATATTATTGCAGATAATAATTCTGCATCTTGTCTTCAGAATGTTCAAATGGGTCCATATAGAACTTTACTTTGCAAGCAGTAATACGAATTTTCACTTCTGCTAATCACCCCAAAACCAGCCATTCTAAAATAAACCCTCGGAACCCATTATTTCCAGGTTCTCTTTTGCCAGGAAAACAAGGGATAAATTTACAAAGCTATTTAAGATTCTTAATGATTACAGTTTTAGTTGGGGTTTTGGGGGGTGGGGGGTGTGTTGGTGGGTGTGGAAGGTGTTAAATTTCTGTATCAGGTTCCACACCTACATTCATACCACAGTTTTTGGGATTGCCTATTCTGCAATCAGTACATGAATAAAACAATAAGGCAGCAGCTTCAGCTTTTACACATTAAGATGAATTCAACTAAAAGGTAGATTCACATTAAAGTTGAGTCTTTCTATTCAGAATCTTTATCAAAACATTTGCATACACCTGTCCTGGTCACATAACAACGATCTATGGTCTATGATCCCTGTTACCAACGTCACCTCTCTCTCAAAACCAACGTAGGCACCCCTATGCACATATATGACCTTTGTTGGTTAGAACGCTACCATCAGATTCTCATCTACTGATTGATCTTTCCCTTTATAAGGTCATCTCTCTCAGGAGCACATATAAACTAACTAAAGCTATTTCCTCAGCAGAGGAATACTTATTTTTTTCCAATTTTTTTTTTTCTGTTACTGAATAATTAAGAGACTCCAGAATTCAGGTGAAGGGAGCTACAGGATGCTGATCACCACCTGCCAAGGACTGTGGTTCACTTCCATTACCCCATCCAACTCATCACCCAGTCCTCCCAGAAATTAATATTTCTATTGCAGTTGCCTTAAAACCAAAACCTCTCTGTTGTGAAGTTTGGGCTGATAGACATGTAAAGAATGTACGGATTAAGTCTGACATACTCATTTAAGAAAAAATATATTAATGAAGTAATGCAACTCTTCTTCAAACTAGCGACAGTGATTTCAAAATGGGACCCTTCAAAAGGGAACAGGAGTGAAGAAAATCTGACATATGAAAGTTGCTTTGAAATTGTTAAAGAAAAGCAGTCAGTACCCCTGTCACAACACAGGCAAACAGATGTTGAAGGTCTATTGCAAATGGCAATCTTAGTCACAATTGAGAGCTATTTCTTACTTCAATTCTCTAGGCAATTATTTTGCATTCACAGTTTTATTTACAAGTAATGTTATATACAGATGGATGTATGTGCTTATGTCAACACCTATAAAAGCAACCGAAAGACTGGAAAGCTTAGAAAAACATTTGGTTTTGTGGGTGAACAAATACACAAGCAATCAATGGAGCTACTGTAAGATCTTATTCTTGTTATCATGTTCTAAACTAGCAACAGCCAGTCCTTCTACCTCCCCAGTTACTTCCCCAGTTGCTTCTCTTACATCACTTTACAACTACCCTAAATTTTAACACAGAGGTAAATGTTATAGAACATAGGCACCTAGAAGTGTTTTAACACAAAGGAATGGTGATAGATATACACACAAAGCATTGCAACAAAAGAATTTCATTGAATGAAACACTGAGTACATGTGAAGCCTCTCTTGGGAATCTAATCCAAGAGTATCACCAACCTGCATTCATCTTATTCCTATTATAAATATTCGTATACAAGCAAGCATTGATTAGCAGCCTGGATAATGAGCTCTTAATTTGTTTTATTAAATGGGTGTATAAAGCAGCACGAGACTCCTAACCCCTGAAAACCTATCAGTTGTTTGGCAATCCAGGAAGCCAGACTAACCTGGAACTGTTGCAAAAGACAGCTGCACCTCAGCAGGGTGCAGGCAGTAATGGCAACGTAGGGTCACCAAATTCAATCCCCAATATCTGTCCCCCTTCAGATAACTATCAGCCAACAACTCCCACACTTCGTGGTAGGCTGCTTCTCTGAACCCCTACAGTGAGAATTCAGTTTTAGTGTATCTGTATAACAAGAGCAGAGCAAGCAAATAAATGCCTAGATAAATCATCTGAAAGGACTAAGTCCAGGACCTGTAGAGCTGAAAACACAAAAATGAAACCTTCTGATCCATCTACTGAAAAGGCGTAACTACTGAAACAGCCATACGCAACTGAGTGAACAGTAAGCCCTGTTTCATTAGCTCTTGTGTAGACATATATGTTGCAATAGTTTCTCAAATTGTTTGGGGCAGAAGGGGTGTTTATAAGTATTTGATCAAATTGATTTAAGTTCCTGAGTAAAATGTTTCATTTTGGCTTGGTACTGTTAAAGCCTGGGTCAAAATGAGTCCAGAAGAGTTTGAAATAGGAAAGTCTGCAGAGAGTTTTGATATATGTGCAAGTTGAAGTAAAGATAGAAAAAAAATGTAGATATGTGTTAGGATGTGGTGGATGTTACTAAAATGCAGATGATACTTAGTAAAATAAAAATATTCAGAAATAAAGTATTTAGACTGAATTCTGAACTTCACACCTGTCCCATTATTTCAGTTGTAATGGCTTCCACGATATCTATCCTAAACTTTACCTGCAGCTGTTTAGAATCAGATTCCCTACTTTTTCAGTAAATCAGAATGATTTCTGCAAGCATTCAAAAAGATAAACATTTTAATTATTACTAGTTCATTTGACAGTATAAAAAATACAAAACTGCAGGACTGAGGCTCTGACTTCCCTCAGTAATAAATTAAAATAAAACTAGAAACATGTAGAATAATTTATTTTTTGCCAACTATTTGTAAGAAAGTTGACATTTAAATAACTTCATTATTATTCATTGACAGGGCTTCTCTCTCTCCTCCCGTCAGGGTAAATGACATTTCTATTACAGTATTATAATAAACTCCTGCACATTTTAAATAAAGGCACTGAATTCCATTAGTCCATCCACTGTCATGAATATATCTCAATCCATTCCTACTGATATTTCACAAGTATAATAGGCATTCTGACTCAACCAGTAACATGAACCCTGTGGAAATTCAGAGGACTGTCAGTTTGAATACATACATTAAATAAATTCCCTAGCAAGTTGCTGTTTATTCTCCTCTGTTACAAATTTAAGGTTGTCTCTACTTATTTTACATAAGCTGCTGAAGACTTAAAGAATAAACCAGTTGGTCAAGGTTTTTTATGCAGCAAAATCTTTCTGAAACACACCACAATCCACAAGAAAAAATAAAAACGTTACATGAGGACTTTAAGATGGGTAACATCATGTCTCCTGACTGTTAGAGTGCAACTACAATGACATGTTAACAGATGAAGTTTCTTGCTACAACGCATCATCAGAAAGCAGTCGCTTTAATTGGCACCATTTACTATTTTTTTTCTTTCTCCACCAGTTACACCTGGTTCTCATGTATTAACGTGACTGCTTCCCTCGCCTTCACCACGAGTATTTTGTCTCTGTATCACGTCCTCGCTCTCCTCCTCCACTGATTAATTTGCTGCTCTAACTGCTGTCTAAGTTGCAGTCTGCCCTGGGAGGCAGGACCAGAAGCATCCATAGCCTGGTTAGGGAGCAGCAGATTGTCACGGCCAGGAGCAGCGTGCAGAGACGGGCTCTAGCCTGTTTCTCCTTCTGCACATGAATTCACCCCTAGCAGAAGTCAGGCATTTCAAGTAAGAGACAGCCACGGCTATTAGATCACCTGTTCCAACCTCCTGCATAACTACATTTGCCACCTGGTTTGGCTCCAACGGGACAGGCCAGTTGAGCATCAGATCTGCCAGTTGCTATCATATTAATCTTCACACAAGCAGATTTTTGGACAGAAGCTTTCAGACTGCAGAAGGCAGAACTGTGGAGTCACAGGCTGCATTTGCAAAAGGCTTTCATTGAACAAGTTTTTGAATAAAGAAATAATTAAAACATTTTAAATTATCTTCATATCTGAATATGAAAAATAATGGTAATTCTGGAGTGTTTTTGTATCCCTGCATGCAATGTTTTAAGCCTGTTTGTAAACTCTGCTGTAGAGTTGTTGACTTTTGCATTGTTTCTTTCTTGGGATCTTTCTAGGCTCATCACAAGTTGAAACGCTTCACTTCATGGTTTTATAGCCAAGTACTGAAGTTTTACATTGATTTTTGCCATGCAACCATGTTTCACAAACGCTAGAAATGTCAAAGTCATCTTCAACAGCTAAGCATTTCAGTTCAGATGTTCTTCCTATCAAGCATTTCACAAGCCATTGATAGATATCACTTTTGGTCTGATGACTGTTTTAATTTAACGCCTTCATGTGTAACCCTCGTATTTTTTCCAGAATGTAATAATGCCTGATCTCAGCTTCTCTCTCAGGAAGGAACTGGGGTTTTTTATACTATTCTTTATTTTCATAGAAAGTTACTCTTGCTTTACAAATTACTTTGCTTCACCTGGATGCTTCTCACCCCTGTCTGTCTTTCTAACTCATTGTATAAATAATTCCCCAAGGCCATGTCCATTTCTAATAGGAACTGTTTGCTTAGCTCATATAGACTGACACATACTGAAAGGAGTATTACATTTCGACGTTGAAGCACAACTGGAAGATGTACGAGATCTGACACAAAAAAACCCACAAGACTAGGCCTGGAACTATTTTTAAAAAATTAAAAAATTAAAAAAATCAGCTACCATCACTTTCAAAATAGTTCCTTTCTAAGCTGACACACAGCTGCATATGATGCTGCCAATGTTCAAAGCAATTCCACAGATCATTTTCTGCAAGGCTGCTGAGGATCTGTCAGTTTTGCTTTCACATCTTCTACCAACAAATATATGGGATCCTTTGAACACCCACTTGATCTTTGGGAAGAGGCAGAAACTGCAGAGAGCCAGGTCTGGCAAACAGGGTGGGTGCTCAAGCACAGTGATGCTGTTATTAGCTAGCAACTGCTTCACAAAGCGTCGTGGGCTGATGCATGCAGACATTTTCCAACCAAGGGTAAGAAAACGTCTCTATTTGAACACACGTCCACTAAGTGAAGCAATTGCGCTGAGCCTTGTCTCACTGTGACAAGTTCGAACATGTTCCATAACCACCTCTTTGTCTCTCCCCATTCTTGGTTCCTGAGCTACACAGTCAGTCTCAGGTTTTCTGTGTCAGACCTTGTACACACAGAGAATCCTGTGTCCTTTGGCACAGTTTTAATATGCAGTGTCTCTCCTTTTGTCCTTATTTTTACAAGTTTCTTTCCTGAATTCACACTAGCACACAGGTTATCACGTTTCAAAGTCTGAGTATCTTCTCCTGTGGACTTTTTAAGGCAGCACATGGGATTTTTATTTAAAACTCCTGTAACCCACTGAGCAGCCCAACCCTTTCAAGACTGAAATGGTTTGTGTCCCGGACACACCGCCTCTGCTAAATGTCTTTCTGCAGCTTGGGACCAGCCATACAATGTCATTATGCCTTTCCTGGCCTCCTCTTCCTCACTTTATAGAAACAACTTGGCTGATTTTTAGCTATAGCTCATTTGCTTTAAGCAGGGATTAAGCTAAAGTGAAGCTAGTTGAGAGAGACTTTTTTTTCCTTCGTCAGACCTTGGTTCAAGAGGGCAGTGCCAAGTGGCTGACAGCAGTGACAAGCCAAAGAATTGGTTAGCATTTCTTTACATCTCAAGCACGGTACTGCGTATGTCACAGTGTTAAAACACTTTCCATGGCAGGTTGAAATTACCTTTTAAAGATTATTCCAGGGTCAAGATAAAGAAGAGATTTCAAAACTCATGGGACCCACATGCCTTACTCCCTAAGTGAACACATTTCTGACAACCTTTTTCTCAGGAAGCACTCAACGGGTGGTAAGTATTACTTTTCCAGCTGCTGAGGTGGGGAAAACAGAGAGAAAGACTGGAAAACTAATCCTGCATTTGAAGGAAGTCTGTGACAGAGCCAAGCACAAGTTCCCTCAGGCTCCACCAACTTCCCATTCCATCCTGACAGCATAAGTTTTCCGGGGTTTTATACATGTAAATCAGGACTGGAAAGAGCCTTAATAACAATGTTGAAAGGAAGAAATATAAAATTAAATATAGTTTAAATGTGCATTTTAAACCAGATTCAAGTCTCCATTTTTGAAAATGTCTTGCTTCGTTTGACTTGTGACTGTAACTTTAACTAGAAATGAAGTTATAAATTTTTATATCACAGAATAGTTTCCCACCTACAGAAGCCATCAAAAAGATTTGAGGGACGAGAGGGGGTAAAAAAAAACGTACAAAGCAACAATAGGACACTATGAAATTGACATTTCTCTGCATAATCAGTTAAATTAATTCAATTTTCTTCTTCTCCCTTTTAATCAACTTTTATTTGGAGTAATCTAAATGAACAGAAATATTCGCACTCAAATTTCTTGCAATTTTTGGCTTAATATAGCTCAACTGATTATTACTATAAATAAATTAAAGATGTGACAAGCAGTAGAAGCAGCTCATATTTTATCATCCAATCCAGAGTTTAAATATTACATTGGATAGTTATTCAAAATCTTCCCCAAATCAGAAAGAAAGGAAATAGAGGAGTGGGAGGGCTAGGAGGTATTATCTGTAGGTAACCCAGATGAGTTGTTTATTTTCTCTTAAAACAATAGCCAAAGAAAAATAAATTTGCCTAGCTTGCCTTCACTGCTATTTCAGTTAAGAGCTAGTAACTCAGTTTATCAACTGAAGCAGAGAATACCTGTCCCTCTGCCTCTATTACATTCAAAGTAACGACCATCCATCTCTTTGCATCTATTTAGTAAAGGGCCTGCCAGAATCTGTAGCCACGTGGCTAAACCTCTGTCTGCCGATGTACGCTGCAGGTATAAGTTGCCATTTTATGGCCATTCACACTCTTATTATCACCTGAGGTTGTGCTGAGCACATACATGGGTTTTGGGACAACCCAACCATTATGGCTTCAGTAAGTTGTGCTTTTCACCACACAACACATCTTCTGTACCTTCTACAAGGCCAAGAAGAAGGGAAAACCACTGGAATTTGGGAAGTTTTAGGAAAGCAGTCGTTTAATACAGCTGAGGCTTTGAATTCCTCTAGCAAGTTTAACTAGAACCTGGTCATTAGCTTAAGAAGCCATGGGACGATCACAGTGTGGTTGGAGTTGGAAGGGACTTCTGGAGATTGATTAGTCCAACCTCCCTGCTAAAACAGGTTTTCCCACAGGAAGCTGCACAGAAATATGTCCAAGCAAGTTATGGATATCTCCAGAGAAGGAGACTCCACAACCTCTCTGGGCACTCTTTCCCAATATTTTGTCATCCTCATAGTAAAGAAGATTTTCCTCATGTTCAGGTGGAACTTCCTGTGCTCCAGTTTGTGCTTGTCACTGGGTACCACTGAAAAGAGTCTGGCCCCATCCTCTTGGCACCCACTCTTTAGATATTTATAAGCACTGATAAGATGCCCTTTGTCTTGTCTTCTCCACGCTAAACAGACCGAGCTCCCTTAGCCTTTGCTCATAAGAGAGATGCTCAGATCCCCTAATCATCTTCATGGCCCTGCACTGGACTCTCTCCAGTAGCTCCCTGCCTTGTTCCATGACATTGATGGGAATCTTCCAGCAGGACAAAAAGACAGGTTCTATAGGATGAAGGGAAGCCGTGCAATCAGAATGAGGTTATTACTTACTCTTACCTATGTCAGCGAAGAAGTGAAAGGGAACAATCCATTATGATGAACATGCAAATGTTCTCAGTTGAACAAGACGGAAGAGTAGACCCACTAATACCACAATGCATAGAGTTAAGCAGCAGCAACTGTTGAGTGCAAGGACAAGAGAAGAACTCTCCTAATAATCTGGGTAACATGAATGCTGATCAGGCTGGCAAGACTGAAAGTTGGCAAAGACTAAGAAGTCTCTCCAGTTGTCCAAGCATAGTGTGAGTGCTTTTTTTTATCACCTTTAAAGACTGGAAGAACTGTACTGAGTAGACTTAGGCACTGTCGTCCTGATATCAGACTGATTCCACCTGGAGTGATTCACACTGTCCTTGCTACGAGGCAAACCTCGTCCCTCTGTGAACTGATAAGACTAGTTCACATCTGTTCTGCTAAAGCACAGTTTTCTTTGCAGAGATCAATCACATTTATATTGTCTACAGTAAACAATCCTTAGAACAAACGAGTCCATGTTGCTTATTCAGCTTCTTCTAGGAGATACCTGGTATATTCACTAGAAATTAAAACTGAGGGAAGAGACAGTCTATGGTGTACATCATCAAAAGTACAGTAAAGAATCAAAAGAAAAACGAGGTACAGTCAAAACCCCAATATGGACATATCTAACTTCTTCAGCTTTAGTGACACATGCATCCTATTGCATAATATATCTCCAGATCCTCCTATCATAATAAACTAGCCATGGGACAGCATAACTCACATCAAACTTTGATGTTCAACAATCCAGAGGCATCTTGTGCATGTTAGCTGCCCTTAAAGGGCTTTTTAAATACTAGTTTCTGATGCTACTGCCTTTTTCAGCAGAAGTAATATTCCACCATACTGTGGAGATGAGCGTTTTAAGCTTCAGGCTTCCAAGTATTTGTTGCATAAAGGCTGGGTACTCAAAGAAAAGAGGAAGACTGAATACTTGAAAAAAAAAATAATCAAATTTTGATTAGATGGGAATGATGCACTTCCCCCCCATCCCCCTTTAACTGTTTCTCTGTAGCAAAAGAAAGGATGACTCTCCAGAACTCTCCTCCTCAAGTCTCCTTTCTAGCTTCTTATCTTCCTGTGGCCTGAAAGGCTCATCTCCAGTCACTCACTGAGAGAAGCAGCAAAAGTCAAGAAGTGTGTAGGAAGCCTAGCAATCATAACCACTTTAACTATTCTAATCCAATGCTAGGTGAAAGCCTGGGAGAAACAAAGGGATAACCATCAAAGCAAGACCTCCGCTTGACCCTCTCATTGAAACACTCAAGAGGACAGCACTAGTGATGCTCTGGTTGAAAGAATAGTGCAATCTCTCTTGTTTTTTCTATGAGCCATTTTGAGTCATCGTGCCTGGATGCCTGTGGGAAGGATCAGTAGTTCCAGCAGGACCACTAATTTTTGGGAACTTTGTTTAATGTATACTAAACGCTGGTATGTTATTCACACTTGTACATCTGACTGTACGTACACGAAGCATTTTCTCCTTCCCTGTCTCAGTCCATAGAATTGTTTTTCAGTCTTTTTTTTCATTTGCCACCACAGCATTATTTTAAAAGAAGGATCAGATACTGAAAAAAGGAATGAGATTTTACTGGCACCAGGCTTGTTCCTTGATACCTTAGGGAAGGTACCAGTCTGGAAGATCTCCTTGTCCACCTGGCCCATTTGTCAAAAAACCCAAGCAGGATAGGATACAAAGTTCCATCTTTGTTTCATCGGAATATTCTCTACCAGGTAACACCACAACTCAGAATGATGCCATTCCTGTAGGCCCAGCCTGAATCAAAGCTTGTGCTCATCAAGCTAAAATGGATATTTAAGTTGTTCCTCCTTACATTTAAATGATGTCTTTAAAATTGGAAGAATTCAGAATGACTAATGATTCTTCTTGTCCTATGTTTACCTGGGGCATACTGACATCATCACACCATTAATTACAAATTCTTGCTAATAAAGCGGTTCTTTAAGTGTTGCATCTTCCCATTTCCACCCCAGTCTGGTATAAATCACACAAATAGCTAGGACTGTAGCCCAGTAATCATCATACTATTATCTTTCTAATTGATGGTAATGGCCAGAATAAATTTCAGGCACCCTAAGGGGTGGTTAATGGATTTTGCAGCTTGAGGGCAAAGCAACAGGAAGCTTTTCCATTAATCAGTGAGATGAGACAACCATACCTCCTACACTCCCCACCCCATCATAACACTGAGGTCATTTCAGTTTTCTTGAAAAGGTGGGTGTTGCCAGGCCAAAAAAAACCCTCACAGCAGGCTGATCTTAGTTACAAGGTTGGATATAACAGCACCGCAGAGCTAAGTTCGCATCCGTCATTATGTTATACATCCAGAAAGCTGCTTTAGCCCATCTCCAATTAAGAGCAAGACAGAGTTTTATTGTGTCACAAAAATATTGTAGGTCTAATGTGGCTTTTACTACGTACCCTGCAGAAGAGGCTTTCTAGCTAGCATCATCCAAGCATTTGCAACACAATCTGCAACCTTCGTTCTATCCTGCCAGTGCAAATCAACAGCTAGAAACCTTAAAAGATCCAGACAGAGCAAGACATTGTTTTCAAAATCACTGTCCAGGCTCCTTAGTTGTTATAATCGAGTAACTCTCAGGGACCACTAGCATCTTAAAACCAGTTAAAGCACGCCTCACGCGTTAATTTACATCGAAGTTATTTGGAAGATGGAATTCCCATCCCTTCAGCAGTGCTAATATTTTTTTTTTCCCCTGTTTTAAACTGACAGGATTCCTAAAATCTGGATAGAAAAGAATACAAGGAAAAAAAAGATTAAGTAAAATAAATAAATAAATAATCTCAGTGTTTCATCCCACTAGTACCAGTGTTATCATTATCTATTCAATTCAGTATTTTATAACAGTCTGCCTGTCATCCCACAGGAAGAAAGCTCGAATGAAACAAGGAGAAAATCAAAATGAAACACATTTTCAGTTTCAAATCATTCCGACATCTTCTGTCAAGATTTCACTTTTAAAATATTGCGAAAAGTTTATCTGACTAATGCCGTATTTCCCAGCAGGAATTTCTTCCACTGAAAAGGTTTCAATTAGTTCTCTGAGTCCTAACAGTGAACAGACTAAGCTGTTAGCTAGACTGTTACCCTATCCCATTACCCAAGAAAGAATTAATTGCTGCTGGATTTAAAAGCTGTGCTAGTGGATTACTTCGATTACTGTACCCAAGAATCACTAATTACTGCTTTAAAGCAGGCAAATACAATGAGTGTTACCTTTTCTTTCCTTTTTAAAACCATTTGAATGATGCAGCTACACCATTTATGTCAGTTTCAAGTAATATACGTCACGCAGCTTTATTTTTTCCTCCTGGTTTGTGGAAGCATATTTATCACTACATATCTCAAGGATCAGTGGCGTTATAAAGCTTGCTATTTATAGCTGCTCTTGGGGTATCGAGCAAGTGGCAGTAATTTGTTCCTTTGACATCTAACCTTAGGTCAACTCCAGTAGCAGAAGATGGATTTTTACAGGAAATGAAATGAAAGTACACAGCAGAAGATTAATACCATTTCATAGGCCTGAGGAGAATGCCTGCTCCCAATCACTCTGCAGAAAAAATGCTCAGGAGCATGTGCTATGTATTAAGAATGTGGTCAAGGTGAGGCATTCAAACAGGCTTTAGCAAACCGATACACTGGCATTTGTGCATAGAGGAACTGCAGGCTGATAGTCTTTAAATGGGCTCAGCTCTTCTGGTTCTTTGATTTCAAAAGTCATCTTTAAGTCAGTGCTAGCTACAGATAAAATGGAATCTTGCTTTTATGTTACTAGTGATTGATAAAAGAAAGCTAAAGCTAGGCTGCAAATTCCATACCAGAAACATGTTGCACAAGATCAAGTTACTATTTTGCCCTGCATTGCAAAAAGATCTTGTATTAATTATATTTTCTGTTTCTGAGAAAATTAAGACCGCAAATTGAAATAGCTTGAAAAGATTCCTTGATCTAAATCCTTACTGATAGGCCACAGTACTAAAGGATACTAAAATCCTTACTGATAGGCCATATTAGTCCCTTACTCACAGCTTATATTCAGGTGCCTTTAAAAAAATATCAAATTTGATCAGAAGATTCTTTTTCTCCCCCTAAGCCATCTGTTTTTAATTTATTTGGAATTAAAATTATTAGAAAGGTCTTTCCAAAGTTATGGGTGCACAAGGACATTAATTATACAATCCTTTCACTAAAATAATGCTACCAACAGGAACTCATCCAAGTACCCGAGAAGTTCTTACGCCTTGTTATAATAGACACCATCCTCAGCCACTACTACTTCTCTTAAATAAGGTGTGTCTTCCAATGGACTCCGAAAGTCAGCAAATTTCAGCTTCACTGACTCCCAGATCTCACACATGACCACAAGAGCTACGTAACGCCCCAAATTTATGTGCCATGCCACAACCTACCTCCATCAGAGTTCATCTCTTCTAGGCACACAACTGCTCTATGCTAGCAAACCCACACAACTACTAGTACAATCGACTCAATCAGGTTCCAATGTGTGTCACCTATGGGGTAGCGCGTGGATGTTGGTATAGTAACATGGGTGGGCACATATTTTATGTCATAGGAAGTGGAAGTAGTATTAGTAGAAAAGAAAATAATCTGTCATATGTTGGACAGACAAGCTCTTAGCATTTGCTTCCAGCCTGTAACGCAGCATACTTCGCTCCTAACCCAAACAAGAGCTCTTCTAGCTATATTTATGGAGCATTTAGTGCCACATAGAAATACTCTACACCCCAAAACAGGTAGAAAAAGCCGCGCTAATTTCACCTGTGTGGAAGCCACATTTGGTAGAACAAGAGTTATTATTTACTAAAGGTTCAAATTTGAACTTTGAATCACAAAGGTCACACATCTACATAAAGATAACACCCTCAAAAAGAACCTTCATAAGTCCCTGGACATCTGTCTGGGAGATGCTTGCCAAGTCCTGTCCTTCTGCTTGATGGAAAGTCATTGAAAAATGCCCGTAAGTGGAAGGTCTTCAATTTAGTTTTGATTTATTAAGGCCCAATTAGAACAGACAATTTAAGGAACAGAGCACTGGAATTGTCATGCTGGCTGGTGGGGGAGGGAAGGAAGCAAGAATGGATGCAAGATTTTTAACGTGCAGTTCAACTAGCAAGCAGATATTCCTGTATGACAAGTATGCCCCAAAACCCCACTTCCAAACTATCGACATACACGTGCGTGCCTCCATCATCTGTCAAACAGGCTGCCAGACATCTGATAATTTCTTGCTTAAAGGTCCAGTACCAGATGAAATAAGACCAGACAACTGTGACCAATCCTTCTAGAACTCCACAGATCAAACCCCTTTCAAAAATGCACTGAATCCCCCTTCTTCAGGGGACTGGAATCAGAGCACTGTAAATACACACAAAAAAGGCAGTCAGTGATTTTTCACCACTTCAGAATAAGGTTCCCTGTTCAGCCCATCTAATCTTTGGGTGAATAAGGCACTTTAACCTTCACATCATGTGGGTTTTTTCTATCTTCATCCTCTTCCCTCTGTTTCAAAATTTATGGTTACCATTTAGGCTGATCTCGATTTCCATTAATAATATGTGCAACTGATGTACATTTAAGTGAACTTAATCACGTTGTAGTGACAGGTTTAGCTTAAAGCAGGGCTTCACTTAGAACTATCAAGTAAATTTCTCTTGAAAAGGTCAGTTTAACATTTAACAGGAGGGCCCATTCCAGACAAATCAGAATTTGCTCCACTTGTTTCGAGTGCAAACACTTTTCAAGCCAGTTTCAAGGGAAGTATGTCAATCAAAAGAGGAAAGTGTCAGGAGCCCAAGGGAGAAGGTTCGCTGATGCTCCCATAAACAGTCAGCCAAAAGGCTGCTCTGACACATGGGCAAAACCGAAATAGTCCTCCCTGCTGCTCAAGGACTGGGGCTGGACTGGAGCCAGCCCACACCACACCACAGAAAGTAGGGAAAGCAGAGCAGGGAGAGTTTAGGCAAACCCCTAACAAGTCAAACTTCTCATTTCTAATTGCTGCAGCAACAGGAATGCAGTGGGAACGACCTTGTGTGCTACAGAAAGGTTATTCTGAGTGTGTCCCTTGAACATTTATTACTGCTTCTGTGCCTGTCAGAGGCAATCCAGCTTTCCAGGACAGCGGCAAGGCAAGCAGAGAGATGATATCCGTATCGCTGCCTCAGTGGCATCCTCAGCAGAAGCCTAATTCCCCTATACCTGGAGCTGGTCCTGCCTCCAGTCTAGGAAGGTTAGTGCCCCGCAGCAGCCGTCCAGATGGCTCTTCCACAGAATATTTTCTTTATTAAAAAGGGTTCAAAGTAGCATTATCACAAGTCCTGAGGAGACCACATGTGACAGAAATCACCTTCCCTGCCCTGAGTGGGACAGAAAGTCAACATCCACTTTTTTTGCTTTTTATTTTGTCAGGAAACTTCTCCAGAGTTCTGGTCAAACCACTATATGGCGACATGATAATTTTCTATCCTTTCTGGAGGCAGCCCCAGCAGCACAATCTCTAAAATTTTACATAGTCTTTGTAAGGAGACCACCTCGTAAAGTCACAGGTTCCCAGGTTTATACCACTGCAACATGTAACATAGGATCAAGTCAGTAAAGTTCTCCAGTACCAATCTTACATTACCAGTGAGAGTTCAGATTGACAGTGGCATAGGCAATTAGCACAGCTTCTCTGCCATTAGTTTGCTTTCTAATATATTTATTTTACTGCATACATACCATTAGAAAAGAGAGAGAACAAACAACCCCTGCCATCCTTCTTTGAGATTTTCAAGATTTTACGGATGTCATATATCCTTATTAGTTGTCACTTCCCAGACCAAAGATTCCTGGTCGGCTCAATTATGAGCAAGGAGCTTCTGGAAAAATTCGAATGGAAGAAAGAAGCTTGCAGAATGTGTAAAAAGGAACTAGCCACTTCAGAGTATAGGAACGCTGTCAGAATATGCAGAGATGCAAGCAAGGAAGGCTAAGGCCCACTTGGAATTAAATCTGGCAAGATATGTCAAGGACAAGAGGATCTGAAGAACAGCATCTTCAACTATATCAGTAGTAAAAGGAAGACTAAGGAAAATCTGAGTCTACTGGAGAATGAGGTGGTTGCCCTGGTGATGGAGGATACAGAGAAGGCAGAGTTACTGAATGCCTTCTTTGCTTCTGTCTTTACTGCTAACGTCAGCGCTTAGGAATTGCAGCCCCTAGAAGAAAGAAATAAAGTCTGGAAACAGGAAGAGTGTCCCTTGGTCGAGGAGGATCTGGTTACAGATCATTTAGGCAAACTGGACACCTACAAATCCATGTGCCCTGATGCGATGCTGAGAGAGCTGGCAGGTGTTATTGATAAGCTAGTCTCTATTATCTTTGAAAAACCACGGAGAACAGGAGAGGTGCCTGAGAAAAGCCAATATCACTCCGATCTTCAAAAAATGCAAGAAGGACAACGCAGGAAACTACAGGTCTGTTATCCTCACCTCCATCCCTGGAAAGGTGCACTCTGAATGTCAACTCTAAGCACTGGGAGGAAAAGGGGGTTATTGTGAGTGGCCAACACGGATTCACCAAGGGGAAACCATGCTTGAACAATCTGATAGCCTTCTATGATGGCTGGATGGCAGAGGTCAGAGGACTGTGATCAGTGGTGTAGAGTCTAGTCATAAGCCTGTGGCCAGCGGTGGTCCCTAGGCGTTGGTACTCAGCCCAGTCTTGTTCAACATATTCATGAGTGACCTGGATGAGGGGACAGGGTGTACTCTCAGCAGGTTTGATGGTGACACAAAAATAAGAGGAGTGTCTGCTACGCCAGAAGGCTGTGCTGCCATTCAGCAACACATGGACAGGCTAGAGAGCTGGGCAGGCAGGAATCCGATGAAATTCAAAGGCAAGTGTCGAGTCTTGTTCCTAGGGAGGAACCAGTATAGGTTAGGGGTTGACCTGCTGGAAAGCAGTTCTACAGAGAAGGATCTGGGAGTCCTGGTGGACAAGTTAACCGTGAGCCAGCAATGTGCCCTCATGACTAAGGCAGCCCATAGTATCTTGGGGTGCAGTAAGAAAAAAGTGTGGCTAGCAGGTCAAGGGAGGTTACCCTCCTTCTCTGCTCTGCCCTAGTGAGGCCACATCTGCAGTAACATGTTCAGTTCTGGGCTCACCAGCTCAGGAAAGACGAAGAACTACTGGAAAGAGTCCAGAGGAGGGCTACGAAGATGATTAGGAGACCTAAACATCTCTCTTACGAGGAGAGGCTAAGTGAGCTCAGTCTGTTTTGCCAGGAGAAAAGACGACTCAGAGGAGATTTTATCAATAAACATCTAAAGGACAGGTTTCAAGAGGATGAGGCCAGAATCTTTTCAGTGGTGCCCAGAAACAAGACAAGAGGCAATGAGCACAAAATGATACACAGGCAGTTCCACTTGAACATGAGGGAAAACTTAGTCACTGTGAGAGTGACAGCACTGGAACAGGCTGCCCAGAGAAGTTGTGGAATCTCTGTCTCTGGAGGTATTCAAAACCCTTTTGAATGCACTCCTGTGCAACATGCTGTAGGTGAACCTGCTTTGGCAGGAGGGCTGGACTAAATGACCTCCAGATGTCCCTTCTGACCCTGACCATCCTGTGATTCCTTCCACACAAATTACTCCTTACCTTGGCTGTAATAAGGATACCTTATTACAGCAACCACTAATATACTGAAATTAGTTTCAATCTAATTTTACAGCAAGGCAAACGGTGAGATACAGTCATTCTCAAATGACAAAAACCTTCAATTTAGAAGCCTCCTCCATCCGAGGAGAGCTCTCTGAGCCGCTGTACTACTTATTGTTGGGTCATGCTCTTCCTCAGCCCTTTGAACGTTCCTTGTGTGTAGGACATAAAGAGATATTTAATAATGCAACTGCAGTCATGATTATGGAGGCGAGTAACAGATTCACCAGCAATTTGACTAATCAAGCTGACAAAGTGATTGGGTTCAAAAAGGGAAGGACTCTCCCAGCAGCAGTTCATTAAAATAAAAATGAAACTCTGCACATTTCCAGTGTAACAAAAAGGATTTACTAGTCCATAAAAACGAGGTGAGTATAGCATGGATAATCTCATCTATCAATAAGATATAGATACTAGAAACCAGGTATAGTGTGCAGCTAAGACTGGACTGGCTCTTCTAGCTTCACTGTAGAGGACCAGCAAACAAAATATGCAAACAGGAGGTTCTGCAAGGAAAGCCCTTGTACCTATAGAACCATTTACATCAAGTGATTGTAGCTGAAGACAACGGGTTTTCTTGTAGCAATGGAGCCAGTCATGGCACAGAGAAGGCCATGACAAACCTCAGTAAGTGAGCTAGGCTTTGTATGAGAAAAGAAAAAAGTAAAGCTACTTCGAAAATGGAAAGCTGACTCATCCACACACAGCACAGCAATGGTCCCATGAAGTCGTCAACACTGTGTGAGGTTGTTGAGAGTCAAGAAACTCAGACTGGGTGGCAGTATGAGAATACATTACAATAAGTGTGTCTTTGTAGGAATATTTTATTTATGAGAGTAGAACAGAACTGATGGAGAGAATAAAATAAAACTCCTGCAATTTTCTTTTAATTATTATTTCATGTTGACAATGGGATAAATACTAAATTTATTAATGGTTAGAAACTATAGGTTTTATCAGATTCCTGAGCTGCTAACAATTTTTATAAAAGGCATTTCAAAATTATGTATAGGAGATGCAGTAGACGTAGGGCTGTTCTTTACTACTTTGTTCTGGCTTACTTTCTGGGTGTTCGCTGTAAGAAGAGACTGGAGGTATTTAAGAGGGAAGCTGCTGGTAAACAGAAAAGAGGAAATGAGCAAGGAGAGAAGATGGCTCAGGAAAAGCTACCTCTTAAATGGCACTTAAGGATCATTAAGAGACATTGACAGAATCAGGTAGAGGAAGGGGTTGAGGATAAAGGAGCAATTGTGTGTGCAGAAGAGGAAATGTGTTACAATTCAAACTAGTTCAAACAACCCTGAAAATCCCTCAGCGAGGCATCTAAGTGGAACAAACATCCCCAAACCCTGTAAAGAAGATCCACCAAAGAAGCGACAACTGGCTTTATACCTTGGTCACTGATGTGGGAGAGTAAAAGAGGGATCCTGAGGCTGACAGAGAAATTGCACACTCCAAAATTGCTTGTTGCAACATGAGGTACAAAGCTTGTTGCTACAAAGAATTGCCTTGAACTACTCTACCACTGGATACACCAGACATGCTTTCATTATCTTGAGATTTACAATAGTCTTTCTAAACATTTTCTCTTACTGTTTTTTTTGTTTAAACACTTCAGTTTGTGGAAGTTTACCTTTGTACTCACCAGAGTTTTACAGACACCAAAAAGAGCATGCGTTACCAAATTTCTTCAGCCACATCGATAAGTATCAACAGAAACTGTATTTAGGCCAAGACTCATGAAGGTAATTGAATTCTGCAGGACAGACTGCCATCAAAACCAGGAGCTCTTACTGGCCAGGAAGTGAAAACATGGCTGGTCTTGGGAGCATGAAACTCTTACATTCCCACTTTTACATTCCAGACATTTACTGTCCTTTGCGAAAGTCCTGTGGCCTTTTCAGAGGGACGGTGATGCTTACACCATTCCTAAATGTGATGTTGTGCAACTATCCAAAAGAAATGAACAGCCAGGGCAAAATACCTGGTCTTATATCTCTACAACTGAGCCTGAAGCCTGAAGCTGAGCTCAAATGTGTCTTCTGAGGGCTGTGGCAAGGTGAGCAGGAAAAGGAATCTTATTCTGTAGGGAAACCGAGACGGACAAATAGAAAAAACTCTAGTGATTGCATTGTCACCCCTGGAAAACGAGGCCTCTTCTGCCTCCATGAATGAAGACTATTGAGCTAGATCAGAGGCTGAACTGTCTTCAGCTACTGGACTTGTACATAATGATTAACTCCTCACTCATCTAAATAACATCTTGAAATCGAACACCTCCTTTGGGTATTTTGGAAGGGAGATACCTGCTCAGCTAATTAGACAGAGTTGTTACAGCAGCTAATCAGCATACCTACATTCATCCCAGTGATTGGTACCAGCTAGGGAATTGTTTCAAAATGAACCAGGGAATTAAGAAACCACACCTTTGGGACATGCTGTAGCAGAAGTCTTTGGCTGACAAAGCAAAAAAGATGCAGATAATGAAGCAGCAGCTAAGGCTAAAGTTTGCTTCAGAAAATTAGGAGTGAAGACAGGCAGAAGCAATTCTTGTGGCAATTGATAAACCATCTCATCTGCAGAGCTGGTGGGCAACTCCATAGTAAATTGTCTACTTTAGGGGAAGCACTGGTAACTAAGCATAATATATTATTAATTAAAGGAAGTCCGCCTAGGGTTGAGCAAATTACAGCACTGGAATGCAAACAATAAGTAAATCACATACACCCCTGCCTGGGGACTGGGACTAGATCTCTGTTCTGTATCTCCAAATAGACCCAATCCTAGTCCATTATTTCAATTAATGTAACAGTCTTTTTATGCTGAATAAAGACATTATTTGAAAGTCAACACTAACAGTGCATGTTCCTCACTGCACCACGAGGCATTAACTCAGTTGAGAGTGCTGACAAGTCCTGTACAATTCACAGGCTGGCAAGTTCAGG
This sequence comes from Neomorphus geoffroyi, assembly GCA_033558235.1. Lineage (NCBI taxonomy): Eukaryota > Metazoa > Chordata > Aves > Cuculiformes > Neomorphidae > Neomorphus > Neomorphus geoffroyi. The sequence goes on along the minus strand of JAUMJM010000016.1, from coordinate 11,467,011 downwards.
TCCTTGACTGTAACTACCTCATTTTTGCAGGACTCTGTCAGTAGAAGATTTACACTGCCAGCCCTGCACCTTCAAAGAATTTAAGCCTCTTGGCAGTTCATCCTGTCTTAAACTTTTTCTTTTTTGGATTTAGACATTATAGAGCGATATTTAAGACATAGAACAGTTTGTACAGAAATTCAGCTATGAGCTCTGTGAATCAGTAAGCAGCAGTTTGGGCCCTTTAGCAGGACTACTGCTAGCTCATGATCTGAGCAGATGACATTCACCTCCCACGGGACACTGCCATAGCTGTACACCAGTGTCACAGCCACACACCAGGCACAGCTGATGACCTAAAAATCACCTGCACCCACCACACAGAACCACAGAGCAACAGAGAGGCCGTGGCACCCTGCTGCAGAGGAGCAGGAGCTAGGCTTGCTCAGGAGACTAACAGTTACTGTGGGATGCCTCGTGATTTTTTTCCTTTCTGTCTCTCAGAGAAGGCATGCTGATCCTGATAACACATTAACAGCCTTAGTAGTTGGCCATTGATCAAACATATTCTGACATAGCACAGCGGCTGCCAAACAGATACTAAAAAAAAAAATCCTTTGGCCTCAGTCAAATTCTTACCTCTGCCTTAGCATCTCCAATCCCTTGGACAATAAGCCTATTCATACAGTTAAGGCAGTCAAGACCGACTCTCCATAGACCCTCTGGGTTCACTAAACTCTGTTATTAAGTTCAGCCTCTATTCACACACTTCAGATCTCTCCTAGGAATCAGACATCAATAGAAGAGGGTGTCAGCTCCTCCAAGAAGTAGCACAGCAAGCTGTGAGTCTTTCCTGATGTGCCAGCAACACTCCCTTCCCCAATGCACTGGCCTCACCTGCCTGCTGTATCCACCTGACTTGGTAGACACTCAGCTGCAACAGTTCTAGTGCAAGGGCTGCTTTCACAGGAGGCACATTACTCACAGGTGCCCAGACACACAGGAAGGAGCACACCATTTCACAAATACTAATTCAGTTTAGAAGAACTTTGTGTACTTATGGATGGCACAGAAAAGACAAAACAAAGCAGAAAACATTCTGTCTCTTTAGATAGGAAAAACTGGTAACGAGTCTGATCAAAAGCTTACTGAAATCCTACAAGCCTTTCCCACAGACTTAATGACAGTTCACAGAAGAGTGTGTGTAATTGCCATGTACAATTACATAAAAGCCTGTTAGAGGTTTAGTGATTGAGAAGACAAATGTTTGACATATGCATTCAGCAAAATTCTGGGGGTTTGTATGCTGTTACATAAGAAAATATAATTGTATTGAGTAGCTTTCAGAGTAAGACATAAAACTTCCTGAAACCAACAAAAGAAAGGACAGAAGCAAGGAGGACAGAGAATGAGTATTTTAGGGAGGAAAGAAAGGGACAAACCTATGTGGGAGGACAGGATAACAATGCCCAGTGTGGTACTGTTAAGACATGTACATGATGACTGTCAAGTGCAGGCCAAATACACATGTAAGTTAAGGCTCTAAGGCATCTTAGATTCATGCTAATTTACTTGGCATCCTTTTCCCCTTCTTAGATGGATTGAGATCATTAAGTGCAGCTGGAAGACATCAGTTTCTATGTGAAATAAAACAGATGCCAAAATGAACAGAATTATGCAGTCAGATTTACAGAACACATGTACTTTTCCTATGTGCCAGACTGAGCTATGACTTTTTTCGTGTTTTCCAAAGTAACTGAAACCCTTCCATCAACAGTCGATCCTTAAAGTTACTAACATAGGTATCGATGCTTGGTCTTTCAGTAGAGGGGAGCTAGTTCCTGCATAAAGGCAGGTAGACAGTTAGTCTTGGTATTATGCATGACATTACCTGGAACCACCAAGAGCGATGCTGGCAATAACTACATGATTCCCTTGTTCCCCAACTTTCCTCTCCATCAGTGAAGACATATTTTGCAGCCAGGAGAGGTTCACTCTCCCTATCAGATGGTGAACACCTAGGTCTTAAAGAAGCAAAGGCTGATTTTCAGATCTCATTCTAAGAACAGAGAGGACACAGCTTTCAATAAGCCAGTAAAACCCCCATTGCAGGTTCAGATACAGTAATTAAAAAGGAGTCACTGATGTGTGCAGCCCTGTGTCCCAAGTAGGCGAGTCTTCAGAGCCCAGATCACTGCGACCTCTCTGAAGAGAAAAATATTTCTGAGATGATAGTAACAATATGGCCATCCTGGAATCAATAAACAGCTGAAGATCATCCAGGACCACCACTACTTTCCTCTTCTAAACTTCTGTCTTCTAGTAAGCAGCATGGTACAAATTATACAGCACAAGTTTACTAAGAGCCAAAATTTTTCCTTACTGCTTAATGGAGCTTTCTAAAGTCGTCCCTTCTACTTTCTCAATTCATTAAAAGGATAAGGCGACGCTAAAAGAGCAATCAATAAAACTCAAAACACACTGTTCTCCATCTGTCATATGGAACTCCTTGCCCTAAAGGCTACACACAAGTGCAATTTTGTATCATTTACTTTTTCATTTCCACAGGGCACTCCATCCAACATGGGGAGTATCGAGTTCACTTTATAAGATAAAATACAGCTGGGTGAATTTGGTTTTATCACACGGCAGGACTTCACATATATAAAGAGGTGTAGAGAAAAGCAACTGGATGGCTAAAGGCACAGAAAAATGCTCAGTTCTCAAGCATTAATTCAGCTCTCACTGCCGTTGACACAGGCCAACAACCACCTGGTGCTTTTCAGCTGTCCACCATTCTGCATGATAAAAGTTTGTATTGGTTCAAATGATGGGTATATTCTGGGAAGGAAAAATAAGACCTGCATAAACACACCCACCAAGGGCTAATAAATACCTCTACTAAACACTTCTGCTGTTTCATAAGGTCCTGGAGCCGGAAGTCAGGATTAGCTGGAAGGTTACATCAAGGAAGTATCACACACTTGGCCTTGTTCTTATACACCTTATCTGCTGCAGGTACACACTGAAGACAAGGTACTGGTAAGAGATGGAGAAGGTTATTCTGGGAGCTACTAAAAAACACCTGAAAGACAACACAGTCATTGGTCCCAGCCAGGACGGGTTTATAAATGGAAGGTCCTGCCTGAAAAACTTAATTTCCTTCTATGCCAGGGTTACCCACCTGGTTGACCAAGGAAAACCAGTTGATGCAATCTTTCTAGGTTTCAGCAAGGGCTTTGATACTGTCTTTCATAGTATCCTCCTACACAAAATGTCCAGCACTCAGCTGGATAAACACATAATGCAGTGGGCGAACAACTGGCTGATGGGTTGGGCTCAAAGGGTCATCGTGAAATGGAGTTATATCAGGCTGGTGAACAGTCACTAGCGGGATTCCGCAGGGCTCCATCTTAGGGCCAGTGCTCTTTAATATCATCTTAAATGACCTGGATGCAGGACTCAAAGTCATCCAAGTTCGCCAAGTTTGCCATTGACACAGCAGAAGCTGTTGACTGTCTTGAGGGCAAAGAGGTCCTGCAGAGGGATCTAGACAAATTGGAGAAATGGGCAATCACCAACTGCATGAAGTTTAACAAGGACAAGTGCTGGGTCCTGCACCTGGGACATGGCAACCCTGGGTATATACACAGACTGGGGTGTGAGAGGCTGGAGAGCAGCCCTTTGGAAAAGGGCTTCTGGTTGATAGCAAGTTGAACATGAGCCAACAGTGTGCTTTGGCAGCCAAGAGGGCCAACTGTGTCCTGGGGTGCCTCAAGCATGGCATCACCAGGTGGTCGAGAGTGGGGATTGTCCCGCTCTGCTCCGCACTCATTGCAGCTCACTGCTTCCTCACAAGGGAAGGAGGAGCAGGCACTGATCTCTTTGGTGCCCAATAACAGGACCTGGGGAAATGGCAGGAAGATGTGCCAGGAGAGGTTTAGGTTGGATATTGGGAAAAGGTTCTTCACTCTTCACCCAGAGGGTCGTGGAGCACTGAAACAGCTCCCCAGGGAAGCAGTCACAGTGCCAAGCCTGACAATATTCAAGAAACATTTGGACAATGCCCTCAGACACACAGTGCAATGTTGGGGTTGTCCTATGCAGGGACAGGAGTTGGACTCAATGATCTTTGTGGGTCCCTTCCAACTCAGGTCATTCTGCGATTCTGTGTGATTCTGTGTAAAGCTGATTTTCCATTTGATCCAAAACAGAACTTTGCACAACTGAAATGTACCTCCCTTATTCAATGATCAGTTCTTACTGGCTTGATGGGATTAATTACAACAAAAAAAGGCTAGTCCTAGCTGTTATAACAGGAATAAATAGTCTCAGACATTCCCTCAGCTAAATGAGATATATTTGGATTTTGGATTTGGTTTGAAGAAAGTTGCAATCTGCAACTCCTCTGTCACTGGAATCCATTTCATGAATAATTCTAGAGCTTTCATTTTCTCCCATATCAAGCTAACAACCCCCACATTTTTCCCTTTTTTTTTAATAGCACTAACTAATATTCCAGGAGTTATTGCACATTAGAGATAATCCACACGCATAAAACTAGGCTATTATATCTCTACACAAGTTTTTCCAAGCAATTTCAACCGAAATTCTGCAAATTAACAAGCCCTGTTTACTCCGAGAGGTTTATTCCATCTTCTTTCTAAACGAATTGACTCAGCAGGTTTCTTCTAAAACAAAGAGCAAGTGAATGTAAGAGAAGCCAACTTCCAAACCCAATGCCTTTTTAATTATGTTAACAGAGGGACTGGACAATGAATTTATACTTATTACAATACTGACTATTATCTTCTAATGGAACACAGATTGAATAGACTTTACTGTATTTTCAACCACCTTTTCTGTTTACTTTGCATTTTGGTAATGCTGAAAAGCTAAACAGTAATAGCGGCTATCAAAATATCATCAATAGTAAGAAGAAAAGCCTAAAAAGAGGGGTGATGCTGCTTTTATATGAGTAGCCAGAAGTCATTTCTGCAGCAGATGAACAGCTAGTGGAAAGTGGTGCAGATGGACCCAGGTCACTGAATTAATACCGGTTTCTACAAGCAGAAGAGCTGAATTCTCACGCAACTCCTCTAAGCTTAACCACATCTATTCTTTTTTGCCTCAAAAACTTGATTTCCTCCCCAATCTCTCTTCAGTACTTGTCATTTCTACCTGGCCTGAGCAATCCTTTGCCCACTTTATTCTACCATTCATGATGTCTTTCCTTTTTTTCTCCACTTCCCAAGTCATTATTCCTATAAAACAGACACCAAACTTGGTTCAATTGCAATTTCAGGCATTTGCTATATGCATGGCCATAGTGGGATGTTTCAGACCTGTTTAATTTCATATCTGTTCTTTACTTCAATTCAATATTTCACCAAGTTAGCCTTGTGTTGAATGAGGTAATTTGGAAAGAATTAACGTAAAATAACTACCTTAGCAAAACAGAAACGAGCAAATTCAGCTATGAGATGCAACTACATCACAAACAACACTTCCATTGAATGCACTTATCTATACAGATTTCTGTGCCACCACAACATCAGGGTGGGCACTTTGTGTCAGACCAGAGGTCCATTTAACTCAGTGTCCTGTCTCTGATGATGCTTAATAACAGATATTTATGTAAGACATCAGGAAGCATCTATTCATATTTAGTCTAAATACTCTCCAAGTCTCAAACAGCTGGGATTCTTTGACTTTCTGGGCCACAGATGGCATCCTGTGAAGGCATATTTAGATTGTTTCTGGAGCACAGAAACATCCTATACAGGGTGATGCACTGTTGCACTTCCCATTTCTCTTTCAATTCTGCTCAGAAATCCCATTTTGGGTGCAGAGCTTTATTGAAAATTTTATGTTGTCACAGAAAGTTTTTCATGCCAGATTAGTGGCTTAAAATAAACATTTTGTAGTTTTAATTTCATTACAGATACAATTCCTGGCTCCATAGCCAACATAACCATTGATTAAAGCAGTCCATTTTAGTCCCTTCGCAATGGGACATGATGCTCAGTTTTCTGCCTATTCCAGCTCCTAAGCAGTGTCTGATCACAGCTCTTCACCATGCTGTAAGAAGACGGTCTCTAAACAACCTTCAACCCTTGTCCTACTACTATGCTTCGGACTGAAAACATATACATTCAAGCGAGCTCAACTTACTAAGTAATCCATTTGATCACTGCGACTACTTCAGGTCTCTTTATGATTCAGTACCCTGCCTGTCTTAAAACTTTAAAGTTATACTAGATTTATTACCAGGCTAATAGCAAAAATGCCCTATATCACTGCACCTAGAACTAACCTTGCAGAATGCCGCTAGAAATATCTTGCCAGGGAAGGATTCCTTGCAGCTGACTTTTGATACACACGGATTTGCTGATTCTTGATTATTCCTATCCAAATATTTCACCATCTAATAGCCACAAATCCATGGAGCAACAGAACACAAATCTCCCAACCTCAGCCAGTATCCTGTTCTATGAACCACACAGCTCTCGTATCACAGTAAGTTCATTCATACTCCTACTCACTCAGATCACAAACTGGACTGATTACCTCACAAAGAAACACTAAACAAGAAGTACAAACCCTGTTCTGAATCCAGGGCCCTTCTGCTCCAATCAAAGTACTGTGTTGAGGAAGAAGCGTCAGGAGATTGAAAATAACTCCTCCAAGTCTCTGAGACTGCATTTGGTTTCCAAACACTGTTGTGCATCATCTTAATAAAGCACTTAAGGAAATAAATCAAAGGACATTAAAACAGTTGTGACATCACACTTGCTTCTTCAAGTAACATCCACATCTTGAATTTACAGAATTTGTGTGCTGAGTAGGTGGTGGACTTTAAATAAAAAATAAAAAATATATTGGCTTCTTCCTCCTTTGGCTCCTTCACCAGCAATAAAGGAGACTGGGATTGTAATGTGTTTTTCTTACAAAAGAATTAGAATTGTGAAAGCTGTTACATACAAAGAGAGATTACAAAGAATAAGACCATTTACCTTTGAAAAGGGAACACTTAGAAGGGAAATTTACTGAGGTCTTTAAGTTTCTTTCTTACTACCTTCATCGTGACTAGCCTCTAAATTTTATGCTGTCTCATAACAAGAGAGTACATCGTCACTCAGGCATTGGCAGGGAAATGAAGAGAAATTATATTTCCACAATGCCTGTAGTCAGTGCACACTGCTCACAGCAAAAGGAGGTCAGAGTCTTGCAAGCTACGGATGTGCTTACAGGAAAGGGCCAACGATTTAATAATCTATAACGTATGCAACTTACATTTTTATGTAGGTATCGCTAATATGGCAAATCATCAAAACTCATGTTTTAAGGCATAAGCTGATTTCTCTAGCAGGGCAAGAAAGAAACTATCCCAAATGAACTAAGTTTCTTATTAAGAGTTTAACATTGATAATAACTGTCTTTTATTGAGCACTGCAGAAGGCAGGCTAGGAAAAAAAACCAGACCACCTCTTGAAGACTCTAGCAAGAAACAGTCATTTTAAGAAAGAACTGTGTAAAACCTTCATATTCCTACCTGTTCCATAGTATGGAAGGATGTTCCTTTCAGTTAGGGAGTGCTACCATGGAGTAAAGAGGAAAAAGAGCACAGTTCTGCCTCTCACCTCCCAGAAAACACAATAGACGAGTTGAGAAGTTACAAATATACTTAGGACAAAAAGATGTTTCATATCTTCCTAAAGAAACAACTATGACAAGTGAGGTCCATAAAGATTTCATTTTGCTGCTACCTCTAGTGCTTCTCCCATTTAGCAGTTCTTCCCAGCAATGCCTCTCAGCCCATGGTCATAAAAGATCATCTGTGTTGATTTTCCTTTCCTGGAAAGAGAACCGACTATTTAAAAGGAGTGGTTTATCGATCTCATTTCTTACCCTTTTGCAAGGATTAGCATCTCTTTGGGCAGAATCCAAACTAAAGATGTCCCAAATTGACCCAAAGATGACAATCCGTTTTGACTGCAAAGATATCCAAGAGTTTCTGAAGTTCTTGTTAGGTATTGAGTGAGAACACAGAGGTCTCGCTTGGCAAAGCATATGTCAAATCTTTGTTAGGCTTCAGCCATGGATGGACACTGTAAGTTTATGCAGTGCATGCCCACTCTAACTCTTCCAGGATTTTTTTTATTAGCCACTTTCACCCAAACCTCTCAGATCATTTCCTGCAGATGGACAGGTAACATAACTCCATTCCTCACACATGCAAAGGCCAAGAAGCTTGCCTAGAACTGTGTACAGGACGGTGAGGACTTGAAGCTGCTGTTCTCATACCACAGCTCTGAACAGGAATACATTGCCTACTATAAGCAAAGAAAGAGATAAAAAGAGGAGACCAAAGATGTGTGAGTTTTGGCCTCCTAGATTGATCTCTTGGAGCTGAGACAGTCTGAGACAATGTAAACACACCCAAACTATCAGTAACTTATTGATAAAGCAGAACGGGAGCTTAGACCTGTCTACAGCTTTCTTTTATCCTTCTGTCTTACAGAAGGGTTATTTAGCACACACTTCATCTGGCCTCCTGTTTCCCTTTCACCTTATTTAAAAAGGTTTTGTATTCCCACGTAAAAGGACAAGCTGGCCCCATTTTTACAGCCCCCATCAGACGGGCAGCTAAGCGCTCTGCAGATTTTAAAGCCTTTGGCTTAACAAAAATCTCTCAGGTACTCAAGACCAGCAGTCACAGCCCGTTGGGGAAGACTGGCAGTTTTTAATCAACAACAAGAAACCTGTGATCTCCTCAGAATGCCTTCCAGTATCTGTGTCCTTTCCACTCAGCCATGTGTCTCCTTTATATATGGGAAATAACCTAGTTCCCAGTTAACTCTGAGGGGATGTAACCCCTCCTCCTGTTCTGCCTTAGGAAAGAGATCAGCTTTGTAGCATTACCACCATGAAAGAGCAAAACTCTCCAGTTTCACCAAAAGCAAACAACATTTGTTTTTGTTCACCAGCGTGACAGAAAGAAGATTTTGGTGGTGTTTTTTTTTCTTAAATTGCTAGACAGTGCAATCATGTAAGCTAACAATCTACATTCAGCTGGTTTGCAGGAAAGCCAAGCTCAAGGCTCTGCTTTACCTGATCAGAAGTGTGATCCTAACTTCATTCTTTGGCATGACAAAGCAGTACCTACATGTCCAATTCATGGAAGAGTCCACCCCATTCCAGTTCCCCGTCCATCCTGTCCTTATTTGTCTTTCCAGCCAAGGTACTTTAAGTAATGAAGAAAGAAGTTCTCAGGAACCAAGTCTGAAGAATCTTATTTTGGGTTTTCCCATCTGTTCAGCAGTTGGAGCCATTCAGTTTTCTCTTTAACACGTGAAAACCAAAAAGAGTGGCTTTCTCCCATCACAGAGAAGCTGAGACAGTCACCTGACTCCATGAGCTCATGCTTTAAGGAAATGAATGGTAACACACACAGAAATGTACATAGAGTCTGGAAATACAGCAATAAAAGCATATTAATAGAATGAACACTACTGTCTTTTTGCAAGAGTTTTGCCTTGGGGAAGGCTGGATATCAGCCTCTCTCTCCTTAAGAAGTCACTTAATACGCGATACATGTGGCATCTATGAATTTCTATTACTTTTCATCTCAGCATCTCTCATACATAGATTATCTATCTGGATTGCAGGACCATTGGAAAGCGGTTTTATCTCCACAACCAAACCAGCACTCAGTAAAATGCATGCTAGGGAAATTCATGCAACTTCTTTATAGAAGAAACTCATTTGAGGGGTAGGGGAAAATAATGGATGAAAAGGAGAAGGAAGGCTTTTTACCTTCCATTGGCAAAGCACTGTATCGGTTTAGAATGCATTACAACTGATGTTCACAATTGACAGGAGACGTCTTCATCCACCACTTAATGCATCTCACCAGTGAATGACGGGGTGCAATAGCAGGGGCAGGCTGCCAGCCAGGATAGAAAAGTTCCTGAATTCTCACATCTCTCTTTCAAGCCTTCATAAGGGGAAGTCGAACTGTAAATTAATTCCTTGCTCACCAGGAATCGAGTCTCCTTCAAGCTGTCCCTGTCTTACAAGCACAAGCCTTCTCAGCACTGAGTATACATAAGCCCTCAGCAGTACATCCTAATGAGAAGAGGCAAAACGAACCTTCCCCGCCCTAATTGCTCAAGCTCCCTGCAAAGCACAGTATTCACTAACTACACTGGTGTGCACACAGAAATATGGAGTCTCACCCAGTGTCCCTGGGTCTTCCTAAAGGACTCTGGGCCTACCTAATGAATCATGGATTGATGTCCTACTTTTTATTTCCCCCCTCGCTAAGCCCCTGACACAAGAAAGAAAAGCCTACTGCTGCCACCGAGAACTACATTGTGCTCTGAGGTGCCAGAGCCACAGGCACAACCATACTCAAGAGCTGGCTTTGCTATCACTATCGAAGGCATAAGCTGATTAATTGTGGGCTTTATTTTTCCTTTTCTGTTTTGTCCAGTTATTTGGTATGTTACGGAATTCAGAAAAACAAAACCAGGAGTCTTCCAAGCAAGCCATTATGTTTTGGTGCAAACAGTAGTCAGTTTATGCTGCCCAACAAATATATCACTGATATATATTTAAACATGCATTTTTATAGCACAATTTCCATATGTTTTATTAAGTCCTTCAAAAGAGACCTATTGAGATGTCTGGCTCTTTCTGTAGTAACAATAAACTTTGAATATTTGCCTGGATAATTCCCAAAGTGCAGACGCAGAAATATTTGGGACCTGGAATCTGAAGACCTAGAGTTCAGATCTCAGGCAAGTATAACTCACTCAACTGGAGCAGTTTTTTGTTTACCAAAGCTCAGTCCCAAATGCATTCTTTTGTATTTGTGATTAGTGGAGGATATATTCCTCTGAAAAGGTAAGTGCAATTTTACCCAGCTTCACAAAAGGAAGAATGACTGCATAGATATAAAAAGGATGAAAATATCGGAGCATAAAGGGTGTGTTGCTTTCTGTTTATGAACGGGTAACTACTGTGCTGTTTGTTTTTCCTTTTACATATCAGCTCCAGTCTAGCTTGTCTGCAGTTATTACAGCTACAGAAGAGAGATGAACCCTGTGGACTGGAACTAGAGGCAATTCTGCTATGGTTTACCACTATCATTTGCACAAACAGGTACAGTCTTGGAAAAAGATGTGCAAGTTCATCTTCTGCTTTGCAAAGCAAGAATGACAAACTGCATTTAAACACTGTATGTCTATAAAGTGGCATGAACACTGTGCATCTGTTATTTACAATATATTGATAACATATGTCAGCATACATTCATTCTGTTGATTTACATGCTTTTTCATGCAGAAAATGGATTAGGGTTGGGTTTGATTTACTTGATAACACTCCTACATTTCATGACTCGCTGCAACAGAGAACATTTTTAATATGCTTAATAAATTTGCATTGTCATTAGTGCTGAATATTTTATCCATGCAGACCAGGAACGAGGAACTAAATCCTCGACCCAATATGAGCCTTCAAAATATCAGGCTATGATCCTTTACGCTATGTCAAGGTGGAATTTGAGATTAATTAAACAAACACACATTATGCCACAAAATGCAAGGGTTATACTGGCCCTCATTCTTCATGGAAGGTAAGAATGTGGTAAAATTCAATAAGACTTAAGTCTTCTGCTAAATGAGGATTCATTTACGTATCCTGCTGTGGGGTTGTTTCCTAGGTAGGCCTTTTTTGGGTTATTTTTGGGGAGTTCTCTGTTTGATTGGTTGGGTTTTCTCCCGTTTCCAGCTTTATTGCAGCTCTTTTTTGATAGCAGGCAAAACAACCCAGGAAAGTCTGGAACAAGCAAATAGAAGAGTTGACTGTGCTAGAAATTTTTATTACTGTTAGTCACCAGGGTAAAATGAGCCATCTCATGTAAAAAAAATCAATAGTTATAGAAAATGCTAGGTCCCTCGAGGTCCCTGATGGCTGAATAGTCTCCCATCCCACAGGAAAAAGGCTACACTCGGCTCCACACTAGGTCAAAGCATGAAATCTGTGTTCTGTGCCCAGTTCCAGTGCACGCAGACCTCTCACTGCAACCACACTGTAAAAAGATACTGCTTCCTACGTAAATAGCTGAGTGCACAAACTCATTCTTCCCTCCCCACTCTCCGCCAGATGCCCTCCACAATCTATATACAGAGCAGACAGTGGTTCACGTTTGCAGGAGCAAAAATGAAAAAAAATACAGTAAAAGACACAAGGAAATGTCATTGATACAATTCCACTAAATGCCCATGGGAGATAATGTAGCAGCATTTATCAAGCTCTGATACTCAGTTTAAAAAGTGACTTATGCACACTGAGCAACTGAAGCACCATATTTATAGATAAAAGCATTTCAAGTAGTCCTTTTCAAGTTCCCCTTTCCCACAAAACTGTTGGTTAAAATGTGCTTAATAAGACTTTCTTCCCCGCGCTTTGTCAGTTCCTCTCATGGATTTTCTTCTCTTGCCTGCTTCAACTAAAATACCCTAATCTGCTGTTGCAGAGCCCACTGTGTCACTAAGCTACAAGTTATGACCTTATTAATGTGACTCCGCAGGTAGAAAATAAATGTGAGCTGAGAACAGCCCATCTGCAAAATAGAAGTAAGGAACCAGCACAAAATGTGCAGGAGAATGATGACAATAACAGATGTACTCTGGAAATTCCCCTCAAAGTAAGTAAGTAAATACTGAATCTTTCAGGTCTCCTGTTGCAAGAATTCTCTAGTTTAAAGAAGATAATCTTCACAAACTTGTTATCAGTACTAAAGTGACATGGGTGGCTATAGCTCTGATCTGTAGACAGGGCATTCTTACATAGCACAGAGACAAAAAATTACATGCAGAAACACACACACGAGGCTTCACAGCACCTCTAGTATTTATAACCACTTAGCTAGGGTCAACTTACAGCCAAGACTTTTTAAACAACAGGATTCAAGGGCTAGAAAGACACCCAACAGAGATCACCTGGATAATACTGCAAAGTTTTATTCAGATACGATCCTTAATCTACATCTACTTCTTCTCCTGAGACTTCTATCCCTAGCACAACTACAAGAGAAAAGAACACATTCCTCTTGTTCCATTGCTCCTTTTCATTATCAAACATAATAACACAAACCCATCTCCAACTGTAAGCGTTTTCAACAACACACTGCCGTGTGTACCGGTGATTACAGGACTACCCAACATACAGACATAAGACAATGGTATTTAGACCTCAGTACCGAGTACCATGGTCTACCTTAGCCTGATATCTTCTCTCCAGCAGTGGTTGAGAGCAGAAGAGAATAAGAACATGGCAAGGACAGTGAATTCCTTATTTCATCAAGTTGTCCTGAAATATAAATGAAGTTTATCCCTACACTGAAAGGCAGAGATGCTCTGAGGGTCCTCATCCTTCCTGGCTTACATACACGTTTCCCTTCTTGCAATGGGACAATGTTGCAGGATGATGTGCAGTGGTCGTGTTGGAAGGTAGGGATGAGTAATCTGGTGGAGGAGTTAAAACACTAGTTTGAGGTTAAAGAAAAAAGCCGTGATAAAGCTAGAAATAGAGGAGTTATGAAAATTTTTATCTTGTTATAACCTCTGTAATACTTATCACCAACCAATCATCAGAACATAGCAAATGCCAGTTAGCTAAATCCATTCAAAGCTCTCCAGGGGAAAGAAAGAAGGCAACTATTAACATCCCTTGCTTTACATACAGGAATTTAAAGCTAGATCTGTACGAGGCATAGGTATTTTTCAGAGTCCTTCAGCTTCCCTTTATGGCACATGTGCTAAAGCTTCCTTACTGCACAAACCAGGAGCAGTGGAAGACAGGCTGGAACTCTTAAACACTCCTGAACTGGAGAGCTCAGAGTTCAGGAACAGTGTGGCAGTGTAGGAGTGTCACAAATAACTTCCAGAACTAATAGAGCAACAGATCTCGATATAGAACACAAATGCTCTTAAACCAAGCAAACTCTACATCTTCCTACTTTCTGTCTGAAAAGTAAAGTTTAATTATTGCTATTTTTACAGTAAATTCCATGAAATGTAGAACTATAAGAAGGCAAAGAGGTGAATTGCAGTACTCATTCCCTCAGGGGCTTGAGAGTCTGAAAAGAAAAGTGTCTTGCATCTCTTTCCAGAGCATCATATTTACACAAACAGATAAAAGATTAGTGATCCTCCACTGCAGTCTGCAGCTCATGGATACCATAGTTACTGTTCTGACATTTTTATTTATTGGAAATGTAAGCTTATCTTACTCCAGTGGTAAAAAACATCATCTCCTAACTCTCACAGTTTAATCCTCTTTGTGATCTGAGAGATATCTAGGAAAGGAAGAGAAATAAATCCAATACACTCAGTTAATTGCTCAGTGACAGATAATCTTTTCTCCTCCATTTTCTCCCTCTTCTATAAAAAGAATAACAAAAAGTAAATAAAAAGCTCTCAACTAAAACTGTGGAAAGAGTCTACTCAGAGGATAATAGTGTAATTAAAGTAAGGCCCAGACTGATGCAAAATCTCATTTAGAGCGTACAGAAGCAGCGTCTCGCCATCCAAAGCTCAGTGAGCACAGAGCCTTAGCACTCTAGAAGATTGCATACATTTCCCTTGTCTCTTTTCTCTTACTGTATTTCATCCCTTCATGTCTGTCACCAGTGGCCTCTTAATTCATCAGTAGTTTTAGAAGAGTGATCTCCACCCATTAGTGCTGCAGCCAGCTGTAGTTAAACTGGCTGAAAAATGACAAAGAAATGCCATCGTAGCAGGTAGTAGTGTGTTTATAAAGACAGATTCATATCTTGTAGGCAGTGGCGTAGTTGTGTTATAGATGGTTACAGTTCCATCAGTCACAAGACTGCTTAAATCACTCCATGTTCCAATGACAGATGTACTTATAACCAGCTACAGCATAACTGACTCGTGTCTGTGACATGCTCCTAAACAGCCCCTCATCATTCACCAACCTTTTGAGAACGCACTTTGCACAGGAAGCAAAAGTGGTATTTCTTTGTCGTGTATTCAAAACAGAGATTACTTTTCAGCTGCAGAGAGATCAGTTTTTACCTGCAGAACTACCTTTCTCCTCTATCCTTCAGACACAGAGCTTCAACAGCAGAAATCAAACCAGACGTGAGATCATGCTTTCTTCCATTCCCCATCATCAAACCTAGAGGCGTGAAATAAACTAAAGTGCAAGATACGTTTCTCCCCTTCTCTCAATTCTACTTTTTTCTATCCTTTTTAATTATCCAGGGAGGTTTAAATTAATATGTCACTTCAGCAGCCAGGAGGAGCAACAGCTAACAACCTATCTATTAGGTGCATTAAATAATATGCGCCCATCTTGTCATTTCTTTCCATCACACAAAGAACAGAGGAGCTGTCCTGGGATCTTCACAGAGACTTTTATTAGTGATCTGAAGGTATGCCTGCATGGTGAGCAGGGATCGAACAGCAGAGCCAGACCTAGGACAGAGCACAATGCTGTCACCTGTCACCTGAGACTTACGTAAGGCAACAGGATTGAGGAATGACAATGAAGTGCACTGGCAACTTTCAGAGCGGTCATAAGCACTGATGATCCCATCAAGAATAATGGAGCAGGCAAAGATAAGTGGGTTCATTTTAGCTATCCTGGTTCTCTTTCAACATTTCCCAGTCCAAAGCATTTGCCCAGGGATTCTGGATGGTTGGCCATGCAACTGTAAACAAGTCTTCTCAAGTGACATATGCAAAGTGAACCCGAACGTGCTGGATTCAAGGTAAGACAAGTGATTTCTCAAATAATCTATAGGACTCCTTGCTCTAAAAGGTAACAGGAACCAACAATTTTAGCACACTCTGAGAGATATTAAGAATCTTATCTCATAGGATATTAGCCCTCTGGTATACACTAAAACAAAACAAAACAAATTAATGCAGATCCTGACAGACTATAAACTAGCTTGAGGAAGGACCCCAAACTTCAAACTTAAAAATTAATTCCAGGGGAACACTAGGAAGAAGTGTCAGATACGTTAAACCTGTTCATACATGCTTTCCTAGACTGCTTTTTTAGTAATAGGATACTAGGTTATCAGGCCGTTACTATAGTTTTAATCATGTCCTGACATTAAGACTGTCTGAAGTCCAGAAAAGTGCACTACACTCACTAGCTCTATAAATGTCTGTATTGCCCAAGTTCCAGTGCATCCTCCAGTGACAATCACATAGTCTCTTCTCTTTTAACATTGCCAAAGCCACAGTCCTTAAAGGCCCTTTACTATGGTGTGAACTTCATAATAAAGACAGAGGTAGTATAGGGTTATGTTTTTTTTTAAATAGCAAGGCATAGCAGCAGCATACATGAAATAGAAAGCTCTGATTATGCCCCCACAGCAGGATGAGAACATTCAACCCCACAAAATAATAATACTTTTGAGTGTTCTGGCTGCTGTTCAGAACAAATCCTAGAAGCTTCATATTTCTTTAGGTTTTGGGGTTCTTATTTTGAGGGAATTGAGGGTGAGGTTTTGTATGTTCTGTTTCTTCAGGCTACTGGATAAAGCACTAGCCTGAGTTCAGAATAAGCTCCATGTCAAATCCTTCCTCTGGCATTCTCTTAAAATCCTGTTCAGTTTCTTGAAGAGAAAGGTTATTTGCTCTACTTCTGACCCAAAATTCTTCCTTGGAAACAAAACACCTTTCTTCAACAAGTTATTTCTAAGAAGGTTTAGTTTCAGATACCAAAGTTTTCTTATACCAAGACAGTATCCTGCCCACCTCCATCAATGACTTGCAAACAAAATCTTCACTTCCCAAAGTTTCACAGGTGGAACAAAAGCACCACTGGGGACATGTGAAGTAAACACCCCTTAGATCTTTTTTCAGAGAGATAAAATCAAGTGTCATCTGCCCTCACTGAATCCAAATAACAGCCTTAAGACCATAGCCCAATTCTTTCCTTTGGTTCACTGAGTGCCTGACACACTTTGAAACCACGAAAGTATCAAGAAATTCCCTACTACTCAATATCACACAAGTTGAAATCAATTATCT
The DNA here is from genome assembly GCA_033558235.1 of Neomorphus geoffroyi. Lineage (NCBI taxonomy): Eukaryota > Metazoa > Chordata > Aves > Cuculiformes > Neomorphidae > Neomorphus > Neomorphus geoffroyi. The sequence continues at coordinate 11,449,945 of JAUMJM010000016.1, read as the reverse complement.
GGTACTAATACTATCAGTTCTGAGCAGACACTGACTAATCACTCACAGGTATTCCCCTATTCTTAGTAGCACTGACATTTCATAAGGACCATTTAGGCATAGACAGCCATGAGAGCCTTCATTATAAACAGGGACTGAAGGCAGTTGAGCTCTCCTAAAAGTAAACCAGTTGGTTAATTTGATTCTGAATAAGGTGAGAAAGGGGAAATTAAATGATAATGCATCCATGAAGTCAGTTATCTATCTAAAACAAGACAATCAGACTTCAGCTTCTTTGTCCTTGGGTATGAAAGAATAGAAGTGAATGAGAGAGGAAGGTTTAGCTCCAAACCTTCCAGCACATTTTAAAAAATCTAATTAAATTCAGTAAAAGAATTCTATCAGGCTTTTCCTATTTAAGTAAGGTGATAATTATTAACTCAATTTATCTCCTTACCTCCAAAGAGAGCTCTCCGTGATGCTTCCCAGGTTGTAGTCATACAGCTTTGTCAGAATTAGAATCACCTGAAGGTAAAAGAAGAAATCATGGTTAGTCTCAAACAATTACAATCTCATGGAAATGAAATGACCCCAGGGAAGGCTTAAGATTCCTTCAATGGGTGCTTAAAATAATTGAATGAATTGTTAAAAACATTTGCCTTAACTGACACGGGAAGCACTTGCAGAGAGGTATGCTGAGCAAATAGGACCTTTTCTTGCTCAGCTCACCCGTGTGATGTTGCCAATAGTTTTGTCCCTTAACCCCAGGAGGCAGAGTGCAGTGGGAAGGAACTGACATGCTAGATGTCATGTTTCAGGATGCAAGATATCTGCTGTATGCAGTAGAAATAGTGATTACTTTCTGCTCTGTGTCACAAGCGCTGAAAGTGCTGATCTTTTTCACAGCTGTAGTGCACAGATAACCCTCTGGCCTGTATCCAGTCAGATTCTTCCTGGTTGTAGCAGACCATATAACAACGGCAAATGATCACCGGTTTTGGCCTTGGAGACTCATACTGGACATTACAACAAGATCTCCATACGGAGAATAGTTCAGCACTGCAACACGCTACCCAAAACATCTGAAAAGCCCCCATCCTTGAAGGTTTAAAGACCTGAATAGACAAAGCCACGGCTGACCTGATTATAGCTGGTGACAACCCTGCACAGAGTAAGAGGTTGAACTAGGGACCTCCAAATGCCTCTGACCACCAACACTTCTATGACTTCAGTGAAAAGTTTTAAATTTAGCTACAATGGAAGTGCTTCCAGGTTGAGAAGTTTTATTAGCTCTTTTGATAAACGGCTTTTCCCTCCTGTCAAAACAGACACCTCTAGAATAAAATTATCTTCCCAGGGGGAGGAAAGCAATTTCAGCAAAAGAATTTCCAACAAAACATTTCAGCCTACTCTTTTGTTAATATCTTAAAGAAAGGAAAAAAAATTACTGACTTTCAAGATGATGGGCTCCTTAAACAGGACCTGCATTTTAGACATAAACTTCCAGGCCATTACTATTGCTACTAATTTATTTTACATTTCTCCCTGTCAGGTCACTGTATATCTTACCCTCCTTTCTATCCCATTAAAACCGCAGTAAATTAAAGAGGCACAACACCACTTATCTGACAGAACCCCTGATCTATATGCCTTTACATTATTATTTTCAGCCTGGGTTCCTAAGAAATGAGGCTCACAAATACACATCTCCCTGCTCATCTGATAACATTGCCAACTTCAACCAATTTGGCAAAGAAATAAACGACTGGAGGAAATTCAGTCCCTCTAAGCTCTGTGCAAGCTGGCACCACTGGGGCAGAGGAACAGCCAAGTGGCTGCTTACACCAGGGCAGAAGAACAGACCTCATCACTGCCATTTCAGAGAGCAAAAGCCATCCCATCTCTTACACACTGATAGCCCCAAAACAGCCACACCAGGAATTACCTCGTTCCAATACGCTCAGCATGGAAGACAGACCATAAAAACACAGCTATGTGGGAGCTGAGGGCATTAGCAAGCATGTAGTTACTGCAAGAGCGGAAGGCACAGGGGACAGAGCACACACATCTGACAGACATCCATTTTTACAGCACAACTCTTACATCCCTCATAGCGCAGAGAGAGGCTGCCCGAAGCATTTCCTATCTGCATGAGCACAAGTCACATGCAGCTGGTGAGGAAGACCAGAGAGACACCTGAAAAAAAAGTAGTTTACCAGAGCTGACCATCACCAAATATCCTCCAGGAGAAAAGCAGGCTCCCTAATTATCTGCTCCCATTTTAATCCCCCACCTCCTGCTATGCCCACTCTACTGCTGTATGCTTTTTTTAGCCTCATCCTGCTATCTATAAATAACTGGCTACAAACTCAGGTTATTAAATGCAAACTCTATCAGGCAGAAGACAAGGCGGAGGATGAAACCCCAACATTGTACCTTGCATAAAAAGCTCCACAAAGAAACATGGAAAAACACCTCCAGGGAGGTGCCCGATACCCACCAAGTCCTGGCCTGCTCCACTCCCCAGGGTCACCAGCCTGTACCACCTCTCACCCGGAGGTGTATATAGGGCTGGTCATAACAGCGCAAAGGGCAGCTCTGAGGCTCCCTGAGCGGAAACCGAGGTCCTGCCCTAAGGCTTCTCCCAGTGCCAGGTTTACTGCATGTCCCCCAGTCGCCCTGGGATTGCAGTTTTCTCAGTGGCTCCCTGACATTTTTGCCTGCCAGCCCTACCCCACAACCCCTGCAGCAGCGAGACAGCCCAGACCCCTGCATCTGCCCTGACCACCAACCCTGAGTCCCACCATATCCCCAAACACCACCCATCCTGGGGCAACTGGGGACCAATTCATGGTGACCCCAACCCTACAAGTGTCACATCCCTCTGAAACAGACACACAGCGACTCCTGCCCTGGCCTGAGGCCTAGAGGACAACACACAACCCCCACTACCATGGGAGTGGTTCACACAACAGCCTCTCCTCTGCTCCCCAGGACATCCTGACATGGATATCCCCTCCATCCCCCAAAACAGACAGCCCCACTGTCATCCAGGAGGGACCTCCCCCTAAGCCAGGATGTCACTCTTTGAAGAGGCGGCCAACCTGTGAAGCACCAGCCACGATGTCAGATGGCGGAGCCGCAGTGGGCACATATGCTTTGCGAAGCTCACGCCAATTAGGGCTTTGCAAGTGCTGCATTTCAATCTCCACCCTCCCAGGAATGCTTATCGGTGACAGCAGGGCAGCTGTCTGCTCCAGATACAGAACCATGTCACTGCTATCCCTCAGAGCACCCTCTGAACGGGTCTGTAAATCCCCTACTTGACAAATAAAAATAAAAGGGAGAGAAAAAGGAAGATAAAGAGGTTTGCACATAAAGCCTTTCTGAATAACTACTTTCCCGATGAAAAGCAGCAGTGAACTTGAGGTTCAGCGCCAGCCGGCATGGAGAGCTGCCTGGAGACCTTCCAAGCAATGCGGGAGTTGCACACAGCCTCAGCTTCGAGCCTCCCTTGGATCTGCAAAGCCGCCGGACAGTTGTTTATATCTTTTTCCAAGCCTTATTTGTCTTCTCTTGGCCCTCTCCTCCTCTGTTTGTTGGAGGAATCAGAGATGTAAATGACTAATGGATATTTCCCCAAATGAATATTTTGACATCTGGTAGTTTTAGAAGCAGATCTGAAGACAGCAGGCATAGAGACTAGGAAAAGTAAATAGGAAAAGAGCGGAGTTTTCCCTCCATTCTTCGACACTGGTTGATGTAATCAGATAATAATCAAAAAACCCCCACTCTCCCCATCTGTAAACCTCAAAAATAAGAATCGGGCTAACTTTATGCAATACTAAGATTAGCAGTCTGTAATTTACTGGTGCTAAACTGATAATTACTTTCTCAAAATTACCCAGATTTTCACTTTTTCCAACTAAGGAAATCTCAGAATATCTCAAAACTTCCATGAAAAAAACTTCTCAATGGAGTTTTCATCTCCTCACTTGGGGAAAAAAAAAAAAAAAATAACTGACAACCCCAAAAGAATATCAAATGACAAAGCAGCAACATGAAGAATCAAAATATTTCACTTCCAGGGAGCTGAAATATCTCTTTTGTTCTTTTTTCTTCCCCCAGAAATTTCAGGAAAACCCACACAATCTTAGAGTGCTGTAGTTGTCTTGGAATTGATGTGGGAGAAAAACCAGCTGCATGCCGTCATACTCCTTTTAGATAACAAACGTTAAAAATCTACCTGTAGAGACACCCCTGGACCCGCCCAAATATACAAGTTAGTTGCAGAGTAGCAACACCTAAGACCCTAAATATATTGCTATATCCTGGCTTTTTAGTAAATTTAGGATAAAATTTTAACATTTAGTATTTCCAAGCTAATATTTGTATTCAACGCCACGCTGCAGCATATTTTTGTTTGTTGGGTAACAGCTTAGATATCTCCCCTCGGTGCAGCTATTTTTTTTCCAAAACACATAAGGGTCTTCCCATTTTTGTGGACCTGTATAAGCTCCCCAATATCTTTAAGCCTCTCTCTAGTTTCAGCAGTCTCCTCGTGTCAGTTATTGTGGTTCAAATACCAGCAACAGATCTGTTCAAACACATATGCCCAAAACAAACAAGTCATTGGGCAGGAAGTTAGTTATTTCTGCCCTAGAGTTCAGTATTCTCTTTAACCTTTTGTAATGATATTTTAATAACCTAGGTGAGGCCTTAATTTTGGTTGCATTTTCTTTTTCAGAAAACATATTTCTCCTTTGCTGTTCTCATTTCATTGTTATTTAGCTTGCAAAGGTTAGTTCATGTTTAAGATTGTTTCTTTTTCTTTTTTCCCCCCTCTCTCTGGCTGTCACTGTGTAATACTGAGGAACCTAATGAACAGAGACATGCATATTATGTTGTTCTAAATGTCAAAATAGGAGCTGTGAAGCAGCAGAGTAATGAAATGAAAAATATCGTCTCACCTTTTATTTCTTCCTTTGTTTTTGTTTTCTGGGACTGTGTGTTTTTCTCATTTCTTTGCCACTTACCAATCAATGCAAGCTAACAAGAGCAAGAAGAAAAGAACAAGCAAACTAGAGAGACAATCAAAAGGAGCGAAAAATCCAGTATTTTACTAGCTTTGCTGTGAATACAGATAATCCTACATATTGCACAAAAATGCGAGGCTTCAGAAAGTCTGTTCTTCATTAGTATCTGCAGCTGAAGTGGGTTATTCTGCCATTGCAGGTATGGAAGAGAAGAAGAGAGAAAACTTAATTTCTGCATTGATAGCTTGGAGCAAAAGATAGTTGATTTTAGATTTACTGCATCCCCAGTGAGTGCACTAACCACGAGGTACAGCCCTAAAAATGTTTTGGTTTAGTTACTTATAGAAAGTGGAAAAGCCCAAGCAGGCAAGAAATGGACAAAAGGCTTGGTGGGTTAGCACACTCACCTGGGAAAAGATAGACTGACAGAAGAGATACTTAAATCTAACTCAACCATCTCAAAAAGAAAAAAAAAAAAAAGCGGCTATTCCAGGAAAGACAGGGTATTTGCATCTTGGACACCATTATGTTTTTCTTCAAACCAGATAAGCATTTGCAAGGAAAATGCACTTTGTTAATCACTCCTGGTCTGTGATTGCTTTTTAAGACTTGAAATGTGAAGGTCCTTCTATAGTTTTCAAGATGGAAACCAGTGGCTGGAAAGAAGAGACTGCCCAGCCACTGTGAATTTGCAAGCTGAGGCCCCAGGAGGCTCTTTGCTAGAGAAAGTAGAATTCTAGAGAAAGCAGGCTTAAGTTTTTCCCAGATGTACCGTAGCTCATAACCAATTCACATTGTCTCACCACATCCTTCCTTGCACTTCTGACCCAGGTTCAGTATTGGTTTAAAACTTCATCTTGACTTTCTTTTCAACTGCTTTACAAATGCATCTAGCAAGGCTCCTACATGATATCAGCCAAAGCTCATCCTTTACTGCAGCCTCATTTCTAAATGTAACGCAAAGATTACTTTTAACCTGACTTTTGTCCCCTAGCAAAAAATATATAGCCTCAAACAGTGCTGAACTAGCAGGCAGGAATGCAGTGAAGGGAAGTCTGCGCGCTGCTGCTGATCATGTTGGTAACACATTGGGAAGGAAGCGACAAGCTACACTCTGTGGCCGCATAACTTGTTGGCTGCTAATGATGTGTGTCCAGAAAGCAAGCAAGCCCACACTGAGCTGTCTTCTGCCACAGCTACACAGAAAACAGTACCTGAGTCAGTTAATAGTGCCCTAGCTCAGGGATCTGTAACACTTGGCACTACTCACTGAGAATTGCAAATTTACTCCTGGGAATGCTATGTGAGCACTCTTAAAACATGTCCATACTTATTCAAGCTAGGCTAAACAAGGCTGTGAACTGAAACAATCATTGTGTTCAAGGTTTCATCACTGCTATTAAAGACCCACTATGCAAAGTGGTCTATGATAATGCAACACAACCTCATTTATAACAGCGTTCTCATCTGTATATTCACCACCACCCCCCAGGTCCTCTCTGCAAATGCTTTCTACTACACACAGTACAATAAGGTACTAAATTCAAACAAACAACTTTTATAGCTCCACGGCGATAGAGATATTTCAAATAGAAGAAGACAATCAAAATTTCAAAGGTGTTCACTATAAATTCTTGGGCTCAAATTTTTACAGCATTACCTCTAGATTGACCTAAAACTGTGCCAGAAAGATTGGTCCTATAGGATTCAAGTGCTAATTTCAAAGTCACAACAGGCCTTTGCTTATGAAGGCAAAACCAGCAGTTCTGATTTAATGTTTTCAGATTTACGTGCTTTGCACACACTTTTACATCTTTTAGTCAAGACTGCAGCTGCCCCGGGGTGAGCCACACAACTGAAAAAGTTAGTAAGTAGTCCTCTTTCATGACTTGCACACCATCAGCTCTCAGCATTACTTGTGTACAGACTGCTCCTTATTCAACATGCTGTTGAAATCACTTGAAAGTGACTTAAATGGCACATTTGATAAAATATTTCTAATACCCGACTGCAAACCACTTCCAGCAGCTTTTGGAATCAGTTTGAGAATTGGTTTCTTCTGTAGACTGTTAGTGCAATGTTCAGACATCTCTTTCTGACCACAGAAGTTCCAGGAAAAAAAGGAAGGTTGCCCACCAGCAAGCCTGGCCCCAGCAAGCCAAGGAAAACCTTCACGATGCAATTATAGCCTGACGTCTTGTCCAGCATCAACTTTAGCAACATATTAATTTCCAGTGTAGGATAACTGAGACTGTCTTCATGAGTTCCAGCATTAGTCCTGTATTAGAACTAATAACCTGATAGGAAGCTTCTAGCATCAGTCATGTGCCAGCTACACACTCTAGACTGACTTGATCTTCAGGATGTGCCACAATTTGAAAAAAGAGCATTAGAACAGCCTTCCCTTTCCTCATGGAACACAACCAGAGCTTCTGGGACCCAAAACAACAATTTGGTTCCTCTGTTGTTATGAGCTGTAAATGTTTTGGCATAGGGACAGTCCCACACATGCACAGAACAGTCTTCATTGTAACAATACGTTGTTAATAAGGTATGGTAATACATACAGCTATGTAAAAAATGGTAATGGTGGAACTACCCTTTTGCAAGACTGTCCTGAGGAAACTGTCACACTGCTTTCTAATTGGCAGGAGAGAAACAAATACTCAGCCACAGCCAAGACAGTTTTAAGTACACCTCAGAGTGCAGTGATGCATGAATCCCTTATTAAACTCCAGAGATCCTTTCGATCACCTGCTTAGCAGAAATATAAGTCAATAACACAGAAGCACTAAATTAAGTTTTCACAAGCTTGTTGGTCTTCTATAATTGAGCAGGAAGCTAAAGGACTTGAAAGTTTGTTATGCATTATGTGTTAATAAACCACGTTTCTCAGGCTAGACTGTAGTGTTTGACAGTATGCACCATTCAGTCAGAAACTGGAAATAATTTGGCAAAACCTATCTGTTCCCTTCTCCATCTCTGCCTTCCCAATACAGCACAGAACTTCAGGACTGGGAAAAAAAAGAAAGAGCACAACCAGAACACAGGAATATTCCCAATGACATGTTTGGTGAGACAGCTATGTGAGGAAATGTTTTCAAATACATTCACAAATAAGTCTGAATAATTCATGACTGAGAATTTTACAGGCTGCTCATGAATAAGAAAAAGACAAACTCTAGAGAACTCATTATTTGGGGCAAATTACTTGTACAAATCTTGTTTTTCGTACTATTATTATTTAGCAATTTCATACCAGTCAGCAAGTATCAGGGTCTCTAACAACTATGCAAGCACCAAGAACTACTGGAGACATGAAGACTTTGTGATTTGCTTTCCACCTGGACTCCAGATCAACAGGCTTCCTTATACAAACACCCGAGCTGACAAAGGAAGAGAGGAAATGTATGATGATAGAGGACAGCCACATGGTCACACAGCTAGACTACCAGCTCCACATTTTGACATAGTCTTTGCTATGAAGAATCCATAAAGTAAAAATTCCTTCATTTATCTGCATCCTTAAACAGACAGAAAAAAGGTCTGCTATTGCCCACTATTGTATCTGTGACAGGAGGCGATAACATACGTTTAGTGAGAAAGCAGTAAAAATTATTCATTTAGAGGTTGATTCTTCCCCTTATTCTCTTTCAGCAGAGAATACACTCTCCCTAATCCAAAAACTATTGCCACTATTGTGCCTAATATTAAAAGGATCACAGAAAGCAAGCAAGGATGATCGAAGATGTGGAATGGCCTTTTTTTTAATTAGAAATTACTCAGACTCTCAATCCAAGAATGAGACAGCAGAGGACATATGAAAGACATCTGTAAAGTCATAAGTGTCCAGAATACATCATCTTTTTCAGTACCCAAGACCCAGGACAGCAAGTGAAACTGGGAGCTTCAAAATAGTACATATACATGAGTTGAGAAACTCTTCTTGTTGTTTTTTTGGATATTGAAAACTTAACGCCGGTTCAAGGGGAGATAGGAGAAATTCAGAAAAACGATGTCCACAGAGATCAATTAAATGACTAAAAATACATCTAGCACAATATTTGTCCAAGTTTTCCCAGGCATGCAATGTTAGCCACTGTTGGAGAGGGAATATGGCCACGTATGACAACTCTTTCCTTCTTAAATCTAGCACAGGTAGCTTTAGTCCTCATGAATTTGTCAAAATTTGTTTATAGTTATTAATATTTTTGGCATCTATAAAAACACCTGTAGGGAAGAAATTCAGTGTTTGCCAAACATGGATACTACTATAATATTTCCTATTTTAGTCTTGTGTAATTCAATCAATAGAGGAAGATGTATGGCAGTTTCTATTATGCTCAGCTTAGAGGGGTCCCTGGAATGATGACAACTTTTAGAGGAGACTGCAATAGGAATTATAATAGATAGGCAAAATGAGTTACCTCTATTAATCCTTCAAAGGTAGCCCCAGTCTTCATTTCTGTCATCAGGATGAAACAAATTTATTATGATCTGAAAGGAATTTAAAATACTACTATCACCCAGAAAGAAGGAAATCGTGGGTTTGTAATAGCTAAAGCCAAAAGATCGAGACACGGACTCACTACTGCTTCTGGCTCTGAAAATGGCCCAAGCCTAGGCCTACTACACGCCAGAAAAACACCGTAACCACTGAGACACTGAATAATTTATAAAAGGGGATTAATTCCCTGCTTTATGCCCTTTTTCTAATATTGAAATCCATTTTCACAAATTCTCCACATGTGATTAATGAACTGAAAAAAAACCAAAACCAAATAAATTAAAAGGAGTAAAAGAAAATTCCAGGGAGTAAATTTCCTCAGGGGAAAAAATGAAGAGATACTCAGGTTCTAAAGTAAACGTAAAATCAGATTTTCTTCCAGTCGCAGAAGTAACCGGGAGAGAGAAGGAGGACAAAAACAAGGGAAAAAACTGCCTGTCATCTTGAAATGTATTAATACAATGGTAAATAGTTAAAAAAGAGACAAAGTTTTATTTTGGAAGACAAAAGTTGGTATAGAGGGTATTGATTATACACTATAATTGCACTGATCCTTAAAAGCCATTAGCATGAGAGCTCTGTGCATATTTCAAGAAGGAAATGAAGTCTTCTGTTTATTCATTTCACTGAATACCCACATAGGCCTTCAGGGGATTATTTCTGAATTAAGACCAGAGGAGGGTGAAGCCCTAAACTACTACAGGAGAAATTACTACTCTTACACCCTATTATATTCACTGTCAACCATCAGCTCTTGCTTAAACATGCAGTTACTGCCAGTGATTTAGAGTGGACAGCCAGAAAGGGTGAAAGGGTCAATTGGAGAAAAGCACTAAGCTATTCTGTGCCTGGCCTGCTCTCAGGCTTGCTATTGAAACACCCAGACATTCAGGAGGCTCTGGGCTTTGCCAAGGGACAAAGACTTTAAGTGCCGAGAAGTCATTTCTGAAGACTATTTGGAAAGTCTGCATATCTATAAGCAAAAACTTGCTTCTAAGGAACTTCTCAGACACTTGATCTTACGTGCAAACTAGTGCTCCAGCACACAGCACTCCCAGAAAAAGAGGGAACCTGTAAGAAGAGACTTTATGAAAACATGCCAGTCAGTCATGAGGATCCTACTATGCAAACTATATTTATGGTGGTGCCTGCTTGGTTAAGGCCCAGAAGTTTCTGAAGGATTTAAAAATCCTCATGAACTCCAAACACACACACGGTATTTCCCAAACCAGTAATCCAAGCCTCCACTTGAATGTAATTCACCTAACACTGTCTGAAGAAACAATGAAGAGAAAAAATAACTCAAAAGGCAACAAAGTTGAGAGGCTGAAATTGGAGGTCTTTCCCTGGGAAAGGAGCCATGTCTTGGGGAAACGCTGGGGGGAGGGGGAGTGACACAAAACCAAAAAAAAACCCAACTTGGATTCATGTGGCTCACTACAGAGTATAAAAGTGAAAAATTACCATGCAATGAATAATTTATTTAGCACTTCATTGTTGTTCAAACAAATCACTTTCATGAAAGCAATGTGTATTCAAGCAATAAATCACTGTTTAGCACTCTGTCACAAGGAAAAGATACTACTTGACGGAATTATTGAATGGTGTTGTATGGCCACAAGGCAACTCCAACAGATACAAGGATGACATCCTTGAATCCTTGACTGCCTCTCACCCCAGGGAAGATATTGAATCTATAAAGTACAACTTTCATCCTGGGGCAGCAGAGGTAGTGAAACTTATGACTCTAAGTGCCTTTCATCTTTAGGTCCCCAAAATGTCCTGAAAACATTAATTGATCACTCCTAACAACAGCTTTGTGATGTAGGTTGGGTTTATTACACACATCAAGCATGCAGAGTTTAAGAGTCTGTTATGGAAGGCAGGGAGGGAACGTTTACTTTGATGAACTCCCGGGTCTTCACTCTTGAAATCCTTCTTCCCTGTTCTTATTTGCTTGAACTTAAAATCACAGCTTTGACCCTGTCTAGCCCTAACAGGGCATGAGTCAAATTCAAGCTTTCTGTCCCCCTTCCTGTAATCTTACTGCCTTTTTGCATCAACACAGATACTTTTTTGACTGATCTTCAGTCAGTGATGAACAAGCCTATACTAAGAGACACAAAGTATGTTTCCCAGAAACTGAGAAAACAAACAAGCTTAGATGATTTTTATTCTGTACAGTGTTTTGTTACACTGTGTTTGGGACATCTATTCTTCCAAACACCTATTCCCTCAAAAACACTCTTGTAGCACTCCTTACACATCTTACACGAACAAATGACAACAAAATGCACAATTCTGTAGACAAAGGTGGTAGGTCTTATCTTATGTCAGCTCTTCATTATTGGAGTTAAATTAGAAATTAATTTGGCTCAGACCCAGGATTCAGAAAGTGCCTTATGAGCTCTCTGCCTGCCAACACTAATTTGGTAACTTGTTACTCCTTAATTGCGCTAAGAAGAAAAGACGCAAAATCAAGTCCTTGTGTTCTCAGCTTCTCCCAAATCAGCAGAAATCTCAGGGCCAAATTCAGCACAACACTTACTTTAGTTTGTGTTTTAATCACATGAACAACAAAACAAAGCAAGAATTTAGTGCACTTGGTTTGCCATAAACAAATGAGACAAACCATCCATTCAGATGACAAATCAGAGTCACGGAAGTGGGAGCATTTAGAGTAACATACGGCTTTCCAGCAGCTATGAACAGAATCACCACTTGCTCTAGAAAGAGACAGGGCAGATTGTAAGGACAACTAACCTTAAATAATTGGATGTCTTTACTAATGAAAATTAGATGACCCCAAAACTCCAGAGAAGTAAGCCCACTCTCAAAAAGAGACATTGAAGCCATTACCCAGTGCATTTTACCATCTGAGATTTGCCTGATTATATAAGTTCTTCATTTCCTTGCATTCTTTCACCCACTCCAGCTGCAACAAAATATGCCAGCAGCAGCTGTTTATAATAAACTGGAAGGCATCTTGAGACCAATTGTAATGCAAAGGTCATATTTTCTGAGCTGTTTATAGAGGGTAATTTGTAAGGTTGTAATGTCACATGTTGTCAATAATTCATGCTGGGAAATTGAAACAGTTAATAGGTCATCAATTCTTCACTTTCCCATCTTATCTCGTTCTCCCCAAAGAGCTGTTAAACCATGTTTCATCTGAGCATATTCCTTCAACCTCAGACTCTGAGGTTTCATTTGTTTATGGAAAGAAACTTAGGATAGTAAGATGTAAGTAATCCCTTAACAGGCACCCAGGGATCATAATAGATATAAAGTGCACATTTCAGACTTGGGATATAAATTCCTGTTAAAGGTCTATTCTCACTGGGGCTCCATATTCTGTAGAACAGGTTGATGCTGTCAGAATGAAAACTGTTGTATTTTAGCAAACAGAGGAGGACTTAATCAAAACCAACTTGCAAAATTCAATGAAAGAACCTTCCCCCAGGTTTTTCTGGGAAAAAACACAACACTAACACAAATTGCAAGTTGCTGTTCCCCACCCCCCCTGCCAAATTTACAGCCATCAGCTAGAGATGAATCAGTTCCCATTGGTGTCATCAACTCAAACTGCCAGTTGGGGCAACCCTAGTAACAAGCACAAGCACTGATAACAACAATGTATGCAGTTTGAACTCTAGAAGCTACACCCACTGTGTGGGACCTCTTGTTGCATTCCCACATAAGATGCCCGTGAAATTAATGCTGGCCAAACAATACTTTGGAAACCTGAGAACAAACTTCCTCAAGAAGCAGATCATACAAACCGTAAAATGGAACTGTATGGTCTTATCCCCATAAAAAGACTAGAAATCTTATTATATCAAAATAGTGCAAGTGCCTCTGGTCACAAGATGATATTCATAGTTCATCATTCAAGAAGCCCGAAATTTTTATTGTGATGAGGAGACTCATCCACCTGATAATGGAAAATTTCTCCAGACAAAATTGTGAGATCACTCTCATTCGCTTGATCTTATTTAGAGCAGAGACACACACACACAGAAAAACCTGAAAGAGTGCGACAGGGTTGGAAGGAAGACTGAACCACGCAGAACAGCAAGCCTGTTACTGAGCTCAAAGTCAAAAAATCAAATCAGCTGCCCATGAGCCAGCTCACAAGTTACCTGCAGTACCTGCAAACTGACCACAAACTAACGGGCAAAGACAGGTGCTTGTAAACTACCCCTTCCATATGAAGAGTTTATCTGATATGTACCTCCACAGCATTCAAAATGCATTCAGTCCACATTCCCATGCCTTTGGGAAGGAATCCAATGGAAACAAATGATTTAATCTTTTAATGGGTCATACTATTTATAACTACTAGACAAGCCAAGACATATTAATGCTAAATATCTTTAGGGAAGCTATTAGACCTGAGGTACTTTCAGCAGCACTTTGGCAAAAATTACAGTCCCCTCGAGTTAAAAAAAACTAAACAAAACAGAACAAACACACACACACACAAACGCCAAGGTTCTTATTCTTTAAAAATGCCCTCATTGCCCTCTACACCCTTCCCTCCCCTGTAAATTCCAGTCTTGCTTTCCTCTTGCTGTATTATTTTTAACCATGCTGGAGAGGAATGAGGAGAGAGTTTAGATCTGGTGGAACAGGTGGAGGTTTTGCACCAGGCAGTGAGGGATAGGATCTACATCCCTTCAGGACTCCGAGCAAGACAAGGAAGGATGAGGAGGATAAAAGGAGGATAAACTAGAATAAAAGGATAAAATAATCAAGACTTTGTAATTACAAGACATTCTGACCCTAGGTCCTTCCTTTCTGTCAGGTAGAGAACTCACTAGATTTTAGCTACTGGCTAGTTATGAAATAAAAAGAAATGCACGTGCCTGTCTCCTGCAGAGGGTTCATTTCTTAAAATTAAGGGATGGTAACTTGCACTCACACCTCCTCTTTCTCCTGACACGCATTTTATCAGGAAGCTGACACAAAAGGAGGGGGAAGTCAAAGCATATTACAAACCAGCGCACAAAAATCTTCGTAACCCACTAAAGATGTATGACTAAGGTCCTATTATCCAAAGGATGACAAACCTAAGCTGCCTTCTGCCTGTGTCCTCGAGGCTTTGGAAGAAAGTGTAGGAGAGGCACAGTAGTCCCAAGTGACCAGTGAACTTCATCTTAATTTCTCCTCCTTCTTCCCCTCATTTACTGTGAAGAGGAATGAAGGGGGAGATACTCGCAGTTACCATATATAAGCTATTTTAAGTTTGGGTTTTCTTAGGATCTTTTTAGAGTGAAAAAAGCCAAGTCAGTTCCCGAATTCTTCTGTCCACAGAGGGCAGAACCAAGACCAAAAGGTTGCAAAAGGTGGAAACCTGTGACCCAGAACTGCAGCACTGACTATTTTTTATGACATCTAACCAAAGCTGTCTTCCTGGTGGAACAATGATGATTTATTAATTTCCTGTGAAATCTGAGTCCTTTTGGACTTCCAGACATGAGGATAAGAAATAGCATTGTTTTAGTTATTCCCACTATTGAGATAATCTTTATTCTCTAAAAATGTCTAAGTTCCTTTGTCTGTCCCTCCATCACCTCCTCCAGCTAAGTGCTTTAGCTATGGTTTAGGTTAAACCTCCAGTTCCTATATACAACAAAAGCAGACCAACACACAGGTACAAGGAGGATTTCCTTACAGGGTATCATTCCAATCCTAGGATGAGCCCATACATCCCAATATCCCTGTTGGCTTTACCATATTTCTTAGCGTTGTTAAAAATAGAAAGTAGTGTATTAACTTTTATTTTCAAAATTCCTATAACTTTAAAAAATACTATTAGTGCTTTTCAACAAAACTAACTACCCTGCCTGAACGGTGCAGCATAGAAAAATGGCCCATTCCTCTCAGTACACTGCAGAAATGCATTGTTTCATCAGCTGTAACAAAACACAGTGAAAGCTGCAGCAAAGAGAACTTATCTTGAGCTCTTCTGAGAATTTCAGACTGCAATACAAATGTTTTATACAGAAGACACTACGGTTTCAGGATTTCTGGATGCCTTTCCACAACACATTAACAGCATACAAGTTCCTTCCTACAGACACAGGAGTACCGATTCCTAAGCTCTATGGACAAGATTTATCCCTTAAAGTCTGACAGGGAATCCAGACACTTGAAACCCTGGCAAGTCACAGGCAATCTGAGAACACAAGAGCATTAGTTTAGAGATTTAATTTCAGAAGCACTCAGCAGTTTGAAAATTATTTTTCTGCCCTCAGATTCTCCTTTCTTACAAAATAAACATCTTATTTCTAAATGCAAACCTCCAGCCAAGTATGTATCTCTCTCCCACTTACATCACATTTCTGATTTTCCAGCATTGCATTCCAAAATTCTAGTCCACTAATCTTTCCACTCAACCTTAAAGTTCATCCTCTAGCAAACCAATCTCCCCTTGGTCTGAGCCAAGAAGGTATTTTAGAGATTGAAATTTTGCCCCAAAACTGGACATTGCTTCCATTCATCTCTCAGCTGCAATCTTTTACCACAAAAATACTAGAAAAATATTACGGATTCATGTATTATAGCAAAGAATCCTCTTGAATTATTTCTGAAACTTTCAGCCCTGTCACCAGTTCACTGACCCATCTACTAAACTAATTTGTCTTGCACATACAGTCAGCCATTTATCAAGACACAGGTACAGAATGAAGCTTTATATTCCATTCCCTTTGACTTATGTTTTACATCTGACACATGTGCCTCCAGGGAAACAACGTACAATATTTTTCCCCAGAATCTCTGCCGCTTGCTCAACTCCTGTTCTCAAGGAGAATGGTATTTCTCTATTTTTGCCTTTGAACTACCCAAGCAACTGAATAAATATTCTCATGATGTCACCTACCACCTTTATCCTCAGCTGCCTATTTCGGAAAGCTCAGTAGGGAGAGTAGATTACTAGTCTTTATTCTTGGCTTGCCCTTCATCAAGCAGTTCAGTGTTGTACCATGAGCACCACCAGCAATGTATATTCCCCTAAGACATTTAAAGAGGTTAGGAGACAAACTGGCATCACTCTGTAGGTTTCCAGTGGTGCACAGATAATTGCAACCATCTGGGAATATCATTCAGGGAAGACAACACAACAAGTGGAGTAATGAACTTTGAGGAGCAGATCTTTAGCCAGTAGAAAGAAGCAGAACATCATGAATTATTGACTCCAATTTCCTTCACTCATCGCCTCACTAGGAAACATACACAACTGGGAAAGCCCAATGAAAGAGATGACATACCTAAGAGATGCACTCTTCCACCCGAGAAATGCACTGAGCCCAGAAGACCCAAACAAAGTTTATAAACTCCAGCAAATTCAGCTTTCCAAGGGATTTCCCTTTTTTTTTTTCGCCACTGCAGAGAAACTTTAATGCATATATTTGAAGGCCACTTCCCAATTGAAACAAAGGAAGAAAATCTGTTAGTACTGAATGTGGCAGAACTAAATCTGTCAAAAATACTTACAAAAGCCACAATCTAATCTGCGAAGGACAACACTGATGCCACGTACCTGATATTAGAAGGTGACTGGGGAAGCAACACTCTGCGTACTTTTACTGTGAGAAAGCTCCTTCAATTTTACTATGGGTCTTGCAATATCTGCTGTACTAAAAAGAGTTGCCTGGCACTACAGCAGGGGCTTGTGTGTAGTTTTACGGAATAAAAAAGATTGCTTTCCTATTTGAGTTGAAAAGATAGAAAGCATGACTTTAAAAAAACCTCATGAAGCAGAGACAAACATATATATCTATCATCTGGAAAAAGTATCATGAATATAAAATATGTAATTATGATTTTTTTGGATAGTGAAGATGTATTACCAAGACATAACATTACGAGAGTGGATTCTCCTTTTCTCTGGAGTAAATTACAGCAGAGTGAAAAGGTTTCAGCTCTACAGATTTACTTGTGACAACCCAAAATAAAATTGAGCTCTAAGTAATGAGCTTCCATCATTTTAAAAGGGATTATCACTGTGCAAATGCATCTAAAGATTAAAGCCTACTCAGCTGTAGCTGACTGACATGTCGTTAAACCAGTAAAATCGTTCCATAAAAACTGTCTCATCCTTAGTCTTTGTAAACCACTTTCTTCTACAATAGAAAAACGAATGTTAAGCATTTTAGAAGATGATTAAAGCAAAACCAGGCTGAAAAAGAAAATGTCGCATTATTTCCCAAAGAAAGAACTCAGGTCCTTTGGCTTTAATTTCCTTCACAGAGAAAACAGGTTATTTAGTAGTAGCTGCATGTTACTTTTCTAGCATAGTTTGAAAAGGTGGAGAAAATGCCAGCATGAAATGAACCAGAACATTTTGCTTCACAAGAAACATATGAAAAGGCAATAACTGTGGTTCACTGATACCAATCTCACTAAGAAAAGGCAGACACCCTGGAGTCAAAGACAGAGCCAAAATTTTTTGTTGTTTGTTTCCTCCTAGTTTTCTCCATTCTTTCCTTCCTCCACACGCAGAAAGCAAAGCTATCGCCTATGTCAAACTAGAGCCACGATAAGGAACTCCGCACCTGGCAGAGAGGAAGGTACAAATCGAACACAAACCTTGCCGCCAGCCGCGCAGCACGGCCAGCTGCAGCAGCACTTGGAACATGGCATGAACTGCAGCACAAGGCCACCACCCTCAGTCCCTCTGCCGTGCTGCTCCCTGTGAGAACCTCCAGCCAAGAGCCACAGTGCGCTGCAGCTTGTCGAGATTGTTGTCCTACAGGAACCACTAAACTGCCAACATAATCCACAGGTGAAAAGTTACACAAGTTGGAGTTACACAAGAAAACACCTTCCTCTCAGTTGGCGAGGATGTGTACAAAAAATCAGGAGGGAAAAGAGCAGCACCTGGTTGAACAGCACTGATGGATTAGGGGAAAACATCTCCAATATTCAGTCTTCTTTTCCAGACCCACTGTGTTCACTGTCCTTGGATATCTGAAGCCCCGTGCTACCACAGCAAAGAGTGATTGGTCCCACCTACACTGTAAAGGACAGACTGCTGGGGAAAAGGCCATGTCAAGTAAGTAAAGCACAACTGATTTTCATTGTTGCTTTTGCAGATGAGGGAATCATGGTCTTAATTTCCACACCCAATTACCCCATTTGCACTGGCAATTACACTAATTCTGTGTACAAATTAGACATAGTACTTTGCTTATGCAGTGTTTTGCACTTCCAATTATTATTATTTTTGTAAAATCTGGCCCAAAAGCTTTTACTGACTGCTACTGAATGACTGATAAACAGGAAGGTGTCGCATCCCACTTGAAGTGAGCTCTTGGTATCACCAGCACAAGATCGAGAGTGACACAAATCGCTCAAGAGGGCACTAGACTATGGGTTTTTCCCAGAGATGGATGTTCATTTCATAAAGATACCGCTGTTTTGCTGAATAATAAATTCACTTTCTTCTCTTTCACTTCCTGAGGACCAAAGGATTTCTGCCTTCAAGTAATTTGAAAAAAGGTAGTCTGTATATAGCAAGGGGATGTAGCCTTATGGCGACACGCAGTTTACATTAGTATAGGAGCAAACTCCTGTTTCAATTCTAGATGGCTAGAAAAACTGATTGATACAGTTCCTCCCTCCATAAGCAGTACCAACAATTTAACATAAACACTTCAGTAGGGATTTTTGGGGGGTTGGGATTTTGTTGGAAAGAATAATCAGAAGGTTAAGATGGTATCAAACAAAAATCTGTATCTCATATGTAATGAGAGTCTCGCCGCTTGAAGGAAATATAAAAGTTTCACTCACTGTGATTTGCCTTTCTAAATTCTTCCAAGTTATTACTTAGTAGAAAAGAAAATAATTATAGGAAAACATAGTAGAGAGAGAAAGGGAAGTCCCTATAGCAAAATTTAAAAAAACAAACCTGCACATCAGACAAGAGACAAGACTTTAAAAAATCAAGTGTTATAATTCCAAACAAATATTATTGGGTATTTGGGTGCAAATCAAAACATAAACTTCTTCTAAATTTAGATGGAGAAATACCAGTGAAAAATATTATTTTTCCTCATTTTAGCTGGAGCTCTAATTCAGAGTTGCAGATATTTTTATCTTTTTGCTGGTGTGCCTACACTGACCAGTGACGTGCTCCTGCACGGACAGAGGTCCCCAAGGAAGTACCTAACAGCTATATTGATTGTATGGGTCAAACTTGGTCAAGGGAGAGTAGAGCTACTTCCACCACAGCAGTGCAAATTGCTGTCTTGTCAACACAGCCATGTGTTTAGACAGTACTTTATCAGTACAATATATGAACATATCTATATATGCAAAAGACTTTCAGCATAGACTTACAGCCTCATTTATGTAAGGACCCTATCGGCAGTCTCTAAATCGAGGGCAACTGCTCTGCAATTAAATAAAATACTTTCTATTTATTAAACAAAATGCCATAGTTAATTTATTTTTTCTTTTTATCTTCTTAAATAGATAGACTATTACGACTGCAAGTTCTTAAATTGCTTTTAAATGCTGATGATCTGGCAAGAATAGAAATACACAATCTAAACTCCCTTCAAGTGCACTGTTCAACCTCAAATGAGCATGTCTATTTTTACATTAAAAAGGCACAGTCTCATTCACTATTCCCAAAGAAAACCAAATTGAATTATTCAACAGCTTTAAAAATCTCCAAACAGTTGTTTTCTCCACTTATCCATTTTCTTCAGAACTGTTCCATCCTTCCCTCCTCTGCCTCCAGATAAAACCCCAAACGAACAAAACATGAAAACACAGAGTGAAATCCCCTGCAGCAAGGGCTTCGCAATCAGTTCTCCTGTGAGCTGTCTAATTCTTAACATTTCAAACAGTTGTCTATTCCAAAGTATCATTAGTTATTGCAACTACCACAGTAACAGAGACCCAGAGTCTCGGTAGGATTTCAATTCCTGTTTCTCACTGGTGTCTTGGCAAATAAGGCAGCTAAAAACATTTGTAACTGAAGGACTGAGATTTTTCCACCTCACTTTAATGTCTTAAACCAGAAATTATGTTATTCTCCTCTGCTTTCTACTTACAGGACAAGTCATCTCATATTATGCAGGGTACTCAATAAATAAAGTTACAGGAAAAAAAGAGATTCACCTTTAACTCTGACTGTAAGACACTCATTTTTTTTCTGTCCATATCTAACTTCTTCAATCCTGTCATTTGCACTCGAGTCGCCTTCTATTGGCCGCTGTTGTCCTTCCAAGAGAACGAATGAATGAGGTCCCAGGTATTTGTTTCTCAAAAAAAAAAAAAGGGCAAATCTAGTCAGTCTTTCCTCTCCTGCTGTTTTTGAAGGAATATAGCTTCAGATATCTGGAAACAAAAGGATGGATTTGTCCACATAGAAATGTAAACTGAATAAGAACTCAGCATATCACATCTCCTAGAGGACTTTGAACTCCTCAGGCATCACGCAAAAGATAAGGTGGGATGAAGAGTTTCTAAGTGCTGGTGTTCAAGGAAAACAGGCAGCAGTAACATCAAACAGAAAATTAAACTGTATTTGTGAACTGTTTCTTTGTTTTTCATTCCATGATATTTTCACTGGCTATAACACTGACATTTATTAGCTTTTGGCCTGTAAAGAAGGCACAAGACTTATCACAGTCCTAAAATCAGATATCAAAAGTAATTTTTCTCCCTAGTTTAGCCTGAAATGACCTCAGAAACTGTATAGCGGTGTCAGAGCCCCCTGCTTCTTCCAAAAGTAAGGTTTGAGAACGCAGCTGTCTGTAGGAAAAAACTATCTTCAGAACTGCAGCATCAGTCACATGGAGTAACACAGGGCAAGAATGGTAGACATCTTTCCTCTCCTTTTTAGGCAACTTTGTAGTCTAAAATTCTAAGTGATGGAAATAAAAATCAGCCATACAAAAATCAATTATCAGAACTATAAGCTTGCACTTCAAATCCCCTGTTTCTGCCATCATCCCCAAACAGGATACTGTCATTACCCGAGCCTCATCATTGGCACATTAAGATGCATAGATGAATTATTTCCACTAGCCAGCAAAGCATTACGAGTCTTATGTGGGAGATACTGCTGAATCCTTAGTTTGAAATGCAGTAGTGGTTAAAACACATGCCTACGGTTCCCAGAAGGGATTTTAGACTTCATAATCTCAGAGAAAGACAGACACGCCCATATCATCTTTATGGCCAAGTGTATTTTCACATGCACATCAGCAGTACTTAGCATGGGTTCTACTTCATGAGCTGTGGTGTTACACACACTGAGCTACAGAAAAGTCTCCTATAACCTCTGACAGCTTCATGTAAAAGGGGTGTAGAAATGGTGCTGGTTTGCGCTGCTGCTTGGTATGAAAAGACACAAGAGGAGACATCACAGAGCTCCCTACTCAGACACTGCTGCATAAGACACTCATCTGCCATCTGCTCCCAGTTTTCCTTTAGTCACCCTAGTGGAAGGCAGCACGTTACCTAACTGCCCTTAGTTATTGTGTGTAATTGACTTGCCCGTGGGTAGCAGCTCAGAAGTTTCACCACTGGAAATCTTAGGCCAGATGTTCCAGTGGAATCATCCCCAGGTCACACAACAGAAACCTACATTTCTGTAGTTGCGTAGCTCTGTTGAACAGGTGTCTCTTAATAACCACCTTTTTTATTTTCTGTGCATCTGTTGCTTTGCAAGCTCACATCTTACCTACCAATGTTACTATTGCCCCTGCCAGAAAAGAAGAAACACAGCTTGTAAGTGCTTTATATAAAAAGTCCTAAAGTTTTTCATAACAATTGGAATAGACAATTACTGGAACATTAATATGGTGATATGTAAATAAGATAGTTTAAAATCCCATACTCTGGACCAAGTTTTTGCAACCATTATACAGAAACTAACTGCACAGACAAAATTTGATATTGAATTATTAGTATTGGTTAAAATACGAGTTGGTTTGTATGATTTTTCTTTCAGTCTTTGATACTTATGGGCTTGTGTTTATCAAAGAATAAGATTGACGTCTTTAATAACTCAATAAATTGCATTCCATTATGCAAGTTTCATAAATGCTGTGATAAATTGTAATTGAAGTAAATTGTTTACAAACTAGATGCAAATCCCTTCAATTTGTTTGTTTTGATTTGGAAAAAGAAAAAAATACCATGCACCGTTTTATCTAAAGCAAGCAGCCAAGACTCAGTGTGTTGCTATAACCAGTGAGTAGTCACGCAACTAAGCCCTGCTGTGCTTTCAGGAAACCTCAGGAAACTATTTTGTTGCAGCCAGAAAAGGAAGACGGGTCCATAAACCAGAGTTTAATGCAAGCATGTGAGACCACATTACACAGGAAGAAAGGCTAAACAGGTACTGGATACAGAAAGAAAACTTGGTCAAGTTACTATAAATAAATTGTTTTTTTTCTCCAACACAGCATCAAGCTGGGGCATCAAATCACAATCAGTATATTCTTCAACACCTTTTATTAAGCTGTAAATAAGAATGGAGCACTTATCTCTGGATCTTATCAGTCTCTGGGAGATTTTCACACATTACATCTCAGCACATACTCTGCAGCCTCCTGTTCAGGCAACTTCCTTCATCTGCACCCGCACGAGTACTTAGAGAAATCATTCACACAATCTCACAGAAAGGGCTTTTATCTGCAGGCAAAAATATGTTACTCAAAATGACAATGTTTTCCAGTAACAGTATAACAACTGCTTTAGCAACACAGGTGGGAATTAACACCTCAAGAAGGAAAAATGACATGATGGCAAGTATTCCCTAGGAGAAACTGGCAAAAGTCATGCTGACTAGATTTGACACACCACACAAAACAACACCCTCAAAGCCAAAAAGACTATTTCAGTTCTCAAAGCTCACAGTACCTCCCGAGTCAGAAACTGGTGTGGTATGAAGGTGACCAAATGGAGATGAGGAGGCGAGACAAACACACGACACGGTACTAGGATGAGTGCATCCTACTAGGCTTACAGCTCAGTGCCATACAGCTACACTTGTTCACCTGGTTACCACTGGTATTTCTAAGCTAGCGCTGCCCAGGAGATATATTCGACACCTCTCGGAACTGGGCTGTCAGTACAAGCTCGCAAATTTTTCATTTACAATGTTTTTTGGACCAAACATGCAGTGACAAGAAGGCATTTCACTGATTTGGTTTCAGATGAACCGTTTGCTCTTTTTATACTCGAAAAATACCAAAAATATAGGAGGGATTCCATGTAAATGGAATATGTTGAGTGGCTTTTTGTAATAAAAAATATTTATTTGGCTTTAAAGCTCTTAATTAACATTATGACGAACACTTCAGGGTGAGTCTGGTGATCCATCTCAAACAAAAGAATTTAACTGGATATCCAGTATTTTAAGGGAAGCACTTTCAACGTCCCTAATTGTCTTTCTCAGTGAACCCATACAATGGCTGTGTCCCTGCTGTTTTCCTTTAAGATCACTAAACAAAATATCAATTACCCATACAGCTGCACCTCCAGCTGGAACTCTACTTAAAAGGAAAAAACCTAAACAAACCACACCACAAAAAACCCAGAAAACCTTCAGAGGTTTCCATAGGTCATACTCCAACAACTATCTTAATCATTTTTAGCAGAATCTGATTCTGCTAATTAGAAGCACATAATACATTTTATTTATGAAGGTTAGTATCTCTTGAAAAGAACTCAGGATGAGTGTGTGGCCCTAACTTTGGACTTAAGACCTTAATTTTAGGTACTGCAGTTTGAAAAGTATGTTTATATACTAGCCATAGTGTATAGATAGCACAAACCATACATGGTAGCACTTCAGGTTCCTCAAGCAGAAAGGAGTAGCCGATTCATCCGTTAATGACACAATCGCAACCATACTGGATGCTGCATAAAACATTACCCTGGGTACACGTAACGTAAAAGTTTATTTCCCTGAATTCTGTACAACTTTACTTTATAGCAGACATTGAAGGAAGACTCTGAGAAAAAAAAAAAAAAAAGAAAAGCTTGTCAAATTTCCTCAGGCTTGTCACTACAGGTGTAGTTTGAAGATTCAAAATCTGTAAGGTCACACTATCAAGGAGAGAACGAGAGAAAAGCAGCAACTGCTATGTGAAAGCATTAGATCACGGCAGGATTGCAATAAAGTTATCTCTGTGATAGAGCACAGCACTGCCAGAAGTAATTAGTACTCTATCTGGAAGATGTATATTACCAGCAAGAGATCTGTGATTACTTTTAGTTGGGCTAATGAAAGACCTGTGCTTATCCTTATTCCAATTCATTTCTCTTCTCTCCTATCCAGCTTTATCAGCATTGGGATTAACATCCGTAATAGGGCTGTGTGCATATTTACACATTGTAATTAAGTGCTGGGGGAAGACGGAAGGGAGCTCTTTAAGATCATTTATTAAAATGCAGGCACGCTGCTAATCAGAATCAAAATTCAGGGAGAAGTTATTAGAAAATAAAACCTCACTCCAGGATGAGAAAAAAAAAAAAAAAAAAAAAAGAGTTCTCTGGAGCCCTCCTTGGGTAGATGCATTAAGCAGGATTCACTGACAGCATCAAAGGGACTCTAAGGAAAATGGTAGAGTACCCACCTGAAAATCTATGTGAAAGTTAAGACTGTCTCAAAAGCTCTGTGTTTCAAGCAGAGACGCAATAATTCACCTGGTAGATGCTACCCCTCTTATCAATGAAAGGTGAAGATCTTGGCCATTATGGCCTGGATTCAGCAAAGCACTTAAACACACTCTTTACACTGAACATCTCCTTGATATCATCCCACTATGAAAAACTGCATAAAAATATGTTTAATTCTGAAGGCAATTTCCCTTGCATTGACAAGATTTAAGCCTCCACTTAACTTGACCTGCTGCTAAAACAGTATTGCTGGTTGCCAT
This sequence comes from Neomorphus geoffroyi, assembly GCA_033558235.1. Lineage (NCBI taxonomy): Eukaryota > Metazoa > Chordata > Aves > Cuculiformes > Neomorphidae > Neomorphus > Neomorphus geoffroyi. The sequence goes on along the minus strand of JAUMJM010000016.1, from coordinate 11,424,509 downwards.
GCAAAATTACCTACGCAGGTTTGCTGTCAGTGGTCCCCTCGCACTGAGAATTTTTGTTTGACATAAGACAACTCATTCACTGCAATATGTGTTTCTCCAAGACTTCAGTCTTGAGCAGATTTGCACAAATTTGCCTTCTAGCAAGCATTCTTGAGGCTCAAGCACTTTACTAGGTTTCACTGGATTTATGTAATTGGTAGAAAATAGTTTAGCAGAGACCAAACCCAACCCTCTGGCCATTACACCAAGATACGTGTTTAGTGTTTGCTAGTTATCCATTTATATGATTTTTAGCATGACTATAGATATATTTATAACATATTCCACTTGTTAACATACTACAAAGTAAGCATTTGATGCTCAATCAGGATTTCAGTCTCTTCCAAAAAGTCAGTACTGAAGACAATCAGGTGACCAGACTTTTCGATCACTCACATTCCAAAGGTTCAGTGTCCTAAAGATGTCTGTCCTCCAAAGGCTATCCTTGAGGGCCAATATATTTACTTTTCCATTAAAAAACACCATAAGCCTTCCGCCTTGTTACTTAAATTATTGCTTTTCATAGAGTAGTCACATTTCAGTAGCAAAGGCAGTAACAGCTGCATTAATGCTTTAAAATCTTTAGCTATTAACTGCATTTATGTAAGTGCCAAGGAATTTCATCCTGAAGACTGGATCTTACTACCCTTTATGCTGGAGCCAACTTTCATACGTCACATGCACACATACAAGATAAAACCCAGAAATAACTGTACTGAGCAACAGAGCTGCAAATCTCAGAGAAACCAAGTACACTATAAACATTAATTAATTTCAGCCACATGCCCTCCTCTGTGAAGTGGGTAATTACCATCCTCATTTAGCACAATTAGAAAAACTAAAGGAGAATGGCTTGCCCAGGTCAAACAAGGTGTAAAGCACAGAACAGAGCACTCCAACCCCTTTTCTTCTTATAACCTACGTAATTAAATTATTTCAGTCCACTATGCAAATTACTAGAAGTCAATATGATAAAGGAAGGTTACAGTTTCTTCCTCAAACATAAGTAACAGGTCCATCTTGTCATTTGCTTACTTTTAGTATTCTCATTAATATTCACACCAGAATTTCTCTCTCAAAATGGTCTGGAAAAAGAAAAAAAGACAACAACAACCTCCAAAAAAAAAAGAAATCTGAAGACCTACTGCAACTTGGAGTCATTTATTGGTTGTAATGTGATTAAATGCTTATGCATAGCCTGAAAGGCAAAAAGAAAACTTGGTGGACTGAGTCCAAAGTGAGCCACCAGGTTCTGATGATAAAGAGAGATCTGTTCACAGTAAGTAGGTTTGAACTGGCAACTTGACAGGAGCTTAAGTGATTCACTTCATTTACATATATATTTGGATTTTTTTGTGGAGGGGGGAAGGGTTTACAAATTACAAACAAGTCTAAATTTCCTTACTACAGGAGCAGAGGCAGTTTATTAGCCGATTTCATCAGCAATATAAACCTGCAGCTAGTTGTTTCTCTCTGCACCCTGGGGTTACAGAAAATAATTTTGCCGATGGGTTAATTCAGTCGGAGAATTAACCCTCGTAATAAAAAGCTAAGCAAGGAGTCTGCAGCAGAGTACACTCAGCAGAGGAGTGCCACACCTGGTTTCTGCTTCCATAAAATAGGAAACACCTCAATGAGAGAGATGAGAGTGCTTTGCAAGGACACAGCAGACCATGCTTCACCTCCTACTCTCTTCAGCACATCTCAGCTCCCTTGTCAGTTAAAGCAGAAGGCACTAAACTGTCTTTTATAAGGCTGGGTGGTATGAGGATAAGAACTGCCCTGAGCACTCTAAAATCACTAAAGGAAGGCAAAGCTTGTAGTACTAACACTGACTCTGCCACCAAGTTTTTCCATCAGCCTCAGGAACCTCACTTCATACTCCTGTATCACTGCTTTTCGTCTTCATTTTGGCCTCTTTGCTGGTTGGTTTTTTTTTTTACATCCATACCTCTAGAGAGAAATTCCCTCTGTTCAGGTCTTCTTAGACCTCACTGCACTATTCCATAACAAGTGCTCAGCAGTACTGTCAGAAATGACTGAGGAACGTGGTGGTCATGCTCTCTTGGCTCTTCAGTCCCCCACTAATGCCTTCAAACGTAGAGCCATTTCTTGTTTACAATATATCCTTGACACTATTTCTATTTACATTGAATTAAAATTAATCAGTTGGGCACTTGCTGCAGCAATCCATGTAACTCAGCTTGGCAGCATGACATTATCACTAGCTAGGCAATATTAGCTTTGTATGATTAGGATCTCTCGAGAATTTGTTCCATGAGAGGACTTCAGGTGCTGTAGTCATAAACTATTATGCACCCTCCTAAGCAACGTGTGACAAGTTCTTCCAAGGACAGCATCAAGAACTGGAATGGTGGCTCAGAGCTGATTTACTAGTGAGAACATCAATGGTATGCAAGTCCTTAAACTATCAGCTCATCCTCCAGTAGGAAAGCGTACCTTACATTAACCCTTTAAGTAGGTGTCACAGTGCTGGTATCCTTACTGCCTACTGTCAGATAGCAGACTGTCTGTGAACCACCATCAGGGAGAGGTTCATTAGTATGACTTTTTCACTTCTTATTCCGCCCCAAGCAAAGTCAGTTCTCCAAATCTTTGATGCAAATTATGCCCGTGCTTACTATCATTTCAGCTCCTTCTACCATCGGAGCAACTCTGCTTTGTTGTTGTGAGGATAGTTGGCCATGCTGGGCTGGTGGGTATTAGCTTGCTGGTGCCAAACACACATGTCAGAGAGTTCAGACAACAAGGCACATGTTTCAGGACTCCACCTCTACCAGAATCCTCCAGAAATGCAAGACAGAGACATGTTCTCTTCCTCTTGTCATGTCTTCCAAGGGCTGGCTAAAAACACCAAAGCTATTCCTTCAAAGCTATTTGCTTGCAAACTGTAGCAAACAGGTACAATAGTCACACGCCTCTGGGTTGTTCTTCCTTTGTCTACCATGGCTGGAGACCAAATTCAACTCTTGACACACTAACACTGGCTTTGGGAAAGGAGTCTTCAAAATTTCCCAAAGTAGCTAGAATGTTCTTTTAAGGAAATCTTCAGTAAATCTGGAATAGAACTGTCTTCTTGACTAAAAGGTTTGTCCATCAAGGAAGAACTGCCCTGAGCATCCAGTCACTAGCAGAAGGTGGCCTTCAACAGAAGTGGCTCATGTGAATCTAGAAAATTAGTTTTTGCGAATTTTAAATGCATCATTGACATGAACAACCAAGCTGGGAAGGATTTATGTCTCTGATGTTGGCCAAGTCACTGGGCACAAAAGCCATTACCTACATAATTAATTTGAGCACTACTTTTACATCCATTAAGGAGGAAAAAAGGCTACTCTTTTTATATAATGCACTGCTTTGTGATTTGTCATGGGTTTTAATCATAAAAATAACAGATGCCATAATATTAATAGCAAAAAAAGGTGTTAGGCAATAGGGAAACTGTTACGCATATATCCTCAATATTTGTCAAAGACTGGCACAAAGCTAACAAAGACAGCAATGCATGAAATAAATGCTTTAAAAACTAAGTTCTCTGTTTGCACTGCAGTTTTAAGGATTGGGACGGAAATTTCAGACCCCTTTTAAGATGGCATCAGAACAGTCAAGATAAAACAATGAGAGTCTTCATATTACAAAGCCAAGCAGGTTGCCCCAGCTACAGGAAAGGTTGCCTAAAGGTACACTTCTGTGAGAAGAGAGAGAAACTGTTGTACAATAAATGGAATCTACTTTATCATTAGACTACAACCTACTTGACAGGTTTTTATTTTCCCTTTACTTTCTCTGTTAGCCAAAGAACATATCTGCATTTACGTTTCATCACATCTCAGGGCAAACTATTAACCAGGCTGATTTCTCACAAAAAAAAAGGTCAAAGCAGAAAAAAAAATAATTATATTTTTCTTATTTCCAATTTCAGTGCAGTCAGAAGAATAAATAAAACCCCATACCAGTCAACGCGATTCCTTTTCTTAGAGACAGATATGCTTGACTCTTGACCTGCAAAATGACTAGATTTTCTAAATAGTTACCCATGTACGTGAATAGAAAAACATTATGTAAATTTATACTTATGTGTGTAAAAAACGATCTTGTTAAATCAATGCAAAACCTAGTAACACTCCCCCTCATTTTTTCATGTATTTTACTGAGTCAGAAACTTTGTAAGGAAAAAGTAATTTGACCACCTGAAACAAGTTTTCTCGTCGTATTCGAACACTTTCTTGGTTGTTAGTTTTTAAAGATAGATCTTTTAAGTTTGGCTGATATGCAGATCTATAAAAATTTGGGAAAAGTTAAATGAACTTCAGAAACATTGGAAGTTGCCAGATCAACATCATTCTTGTTGGGAAAAAAAAAATCAGAAAAATGAGTAATTTCTTCCAGCTTTACTTGGAAGTCTGCTACTTCTTTTTTCACTTAGTCATATTGCAGAAAGCTGAATTAGTCATGACATCTCCTAAAAGTTGCCATGAAAAGCCTTGGAAATTTACTACTGATATTACGCACAGGTTCAAAGAGGATTTGAAGAATTTGACATTCATAGTCTATATATTATGATACTATGTAAAACTCAAGACATTATCTGCAATCATTAAGAGGATCCTATACCTGAAACAGGACCTATTAACTTGAGAAAGCATTTTTTACTTTTGGTTAAATTTAGCAAAGGAAGATGAATATTAGAAATTAATTTTCTGTAGGATCTGAAGAAGAGCGAGAAAGGTCAAACCTGTGCTTATGAAAAAAAGGTCGTTCCCAAGCATTATTTGGCATAAAAAACCCAAAGGATGGCTTTATTTCTTTCTCAAAGATCTGATTCAATCCCATTCGGTGGAACTGCAGAGTTTTATACTACCGTTTGTGCTGCTGTGACTGTCCAGGTGGCTGCAGGGGAACAAGTTGAGGCTGCGCTCTAACCCCAGAGGGATGTGTCTAAAGTCTTGCACATCTCTTTAGTTGTTACAGGAATATCAAGGACCAAGCCAGTGTGCTGTAGGCACTCTGAAGTAAGAATTTAGAGAAACAGATGTAAATATAAGGATATAAATTGCTCTGCTTAAAACCAAAATAATTGTCCTTAACAGCTGGATCAACTCAGCAGATCTTCCAGACCACCAGCAAGAACAGTCACAGCTGTTTTTGTTGTGCTTTAATAATAACACATGCGCTATTTCAATAAATCATCCATAAGTCTGAGCTGCTATGAAAGAATAAAATGTATGAATGCATGATGCAATGACCAACGAAGATCAACACAAGGAAAAGGACATAATATGGATCACCTGTCATGAACCATGCTGAGAAACCTTTATTGTTTCCAGATTACCTGCACCATAGTGGTCTTTCCTAGCTGTATTAACAGGACATCTGAGGGATGACGAACATCAAAATATTCTCTTCCTTCACAGTATCACAGGATCATAAGGTTGGAAAACACCTTTGAGATCAGCGAGTCCAACCTATGACCCAACATCTACACCTACTCCTACTTGTCAATTACACCATCCAATCTCTCCTTAAACACCTCCAGGGATGGTGACTCCACCACCTCCCCAAGCAGCGCATTCCGATGGCCAATCACCCTCTCAGCAAAGAACTTCTTCCTAATATCAAGCCTAAACCTCCCCTGGTGAAGCTTGAGACCGTGTCCTCTTGTTCTGTTGCCAGTCGCCTGAGAGAAGAGACCAACCCCTGCCTGAACTACAGCCTCCCTTTAGGCAGTTGTAGAGGGCAATAAGGTCTCACCTGAGCCTCCTCTTCTCGAGGCTAAACAACCCCAGCTCCCTCAGTTGCTCTTCACAGGGTTTGTGCCCAGCCCCTTCACTATCCTCGTCGCCCTCCTCTGGACGCACTCCAGCATCTCAACATCTTTCTTAAACTGAGGACTCAGAACTGGACACAGTACTCGAGGTGCAGCCTGACCAGTGCCGAGTATAAGGGAATGATAACCTCCCTCGTCCTGCTGGCCACACTATTCCTGATGCAGGCCAAAACACCGTTGGTCCTCTTGGCCACTTGGGCACACTGCTGGCTCATGTCCTTCTCCAGCCCAAACACTCTCTCAATATTTCCTACGGCAATCAAGACAGCATCCTCTGCTGTCATGATGCTTTGGTATATTATTCCTCTAAACATATGTTTCAAGAATAAACCTGCTAGTACCAACAAGATCACTTCTCTAAGAAGCTGTAGGGGTGTGATAGTCAAGGAATGGCAACAGGGCCACAAGCAAATAAGAGGATTCCTTTTTGGAGTCTTGACCTATCCACCACTGACAATACTTTGTGATACAATCCAATAAACTCAGTACCAGCAAGCCATATTCCTTTAAAATACCAAAACAGCAACTTTGCAAGTACTACAAATTAGAAGAGGATGTGAAACTACCACTAGATTGTATTTAAACTGGAAGAGGAAAGTAAGTTACTTGTGTTGGTCCTTATTACTGTGTGGAAAAAGAAATAATATCAGTATAACACGTCCAAAGCCACTGCATTTTTATCATCTCAGGCTTCATTTTTGCAGCCAAAGAAGGATTTGTGCTGGTTGATTGAAAGCATTACCTGGAGTTTGTGCTATGTTTTATTTATTTATTTGCCAGGGAGGAAGGCTCAGTCCTCATTAGGTATTTATTGCATTGACCAGTTTTACAAAGACTTTTAAAATACTATAAAACGGGCTAATCAGGTGGCAACATTTATATTTGTGCTTACAGAGGTTACAAATGAATTGATCAAGTCCAAGGAAGTTTTCAATAGAGGAGGTTATGCATTTCATGGCTTAGAGGAGCTGAGGCTCTTCTATACAGTAGCCTTTCAGAGATATTAAATGGGAATTTCCCTGTGTGGGGGGGGTGGGGGGGGAGGGGGGGAAGCTGCTTAGCAAGTTTGGTTTTCCCCACAGAGGGTTGAACATTTGCAATATCAGGATTCCAGCGTAGTGCAACGTAACCAGCACTCTCTGTGACACACGGACAGTGGGAACAAATCATGTTTTGTACTTATGATACAGTAGGTGAAGTCACCTCTACAGCCACAGAGCAGGCACAGACCAAAGCTAATGAACTGCACTTCTCTGAGTGCGACCAGGCTCGACCATGTTACAACATTCAGAGACAAGCCCATAGGGAACACTGTCAGAAGAGCACAACGCAACTGCGAGCCCAGGACGCAGCAAAGACACCGGGTATGTCCTGCTTCCAGCTGGGACTAGAATATGTCGAAGAAGATATGGATGGAACAGTACTTCATTTTGTGGATCCTTCCAGTACTCTGCAGTGTAGGGACAGCCAGCAGAACACAAAATAACAGGGTGGCATTTTTTCATCTAACACTGAAACAAAGCTATCTTTTGCTGCGCTCCATGAATTGTTACCTTTCAGATTAGATGTAAAGTCAAAGTCCTAACCCAAAGAATCATCAAAGATCCATCCCACTGCACTTTTTTATTAATGTCAATCCCAATGCCCTTGTCATATTCCCACTGAGGTAACTGCTATTTGCCTCTGCAAGTTCCTCCCTTTGTTTTAACAAGGCCTAAGCAGAACAGATTCATCCCACTGCTGTGACAGTATCAGCATGCTTATTCTCCACCCAGGTCTGCACTTGCACCAGCATATGGTGTACTCATGCCTCTCAGCAGCACTGCTCACATCGTACCAGCCATGGATGGTGAGTCTCAGTTTAGAGAAAAACTAAGATGCGTATCTGAACTAGACAAGGGGTCTCTTCCCCAAAAAACACCACGACCTTTGAAACCAAGAGACTTGAATCAGAAAAAATGTATAGAGAAGGATAGCGGTTCTTAACAACAAATATATATGTATATAACCAAAACCAGAACAGGACACACAGCAACACTGTCACCAAAACCGCATGGGGGCTGAGCCAGGGGAGCTCCCACCAGCTCAGCAAAAATGTTGGCTCCCGCTCTCTGCAGCTACCGAGCAGAAGTGATGCCAACTGGAAGAAACCTCTCCTCCACCTCCCCTCCACCCAGCCACCAGACTGGAACTCAGAGCAATCAACCACCCCCCTGCCACTCAACCTGGCTCCCCAAATCTGCTGTGTTGGCAAGGGAGAGAAAAATTCCCTGAAAGATTTTGGAACTATAACATGGTGCAAGCACACATGCAGGGTGGAAAGGGGTTTTTTTGTGAACACCTAGATTGAATAACACCTTACTGCTACAACTTCCCTAAGCAAGCTGAAACACACATTATACAATATTGCCATAATCTACTTAAGCATGAGAAAAAAAAAATAAATCCTGAAACCAATATGACTTTTAGCGCACAGACCATAGAAGCAACCTCCTTGATGAGGTGTGATTGGCAGGTCAAATATTCAGACACCAGATTCTACATTGTGCTGGATTCTGGCACCAAATCCTTGTCTTCAAGGCTTGGGGAGATTGTGTCCTTACCATCTCCTTTCCTATAATCTAGTTTTTAAGTGAAATTATTATACACCCAGGAGGGCTGTTATTCACAATGGTAGCCTTCATCTCTTGGAAATTAAGCTAAACTTTAGGAATGTAAGTTAGTCATCCTGACGCTTTCTCTGGACAACGGTAATAGAGGCACTCCCAGAGCGAAAAATCATCCATTCTTACAAAAACATTTCAGATATTTTCTGGCTTATCCTTTGGAAGCTCTGGCATCTCCTGTCTGCCCAGCGGAAGCTCAGGCACCAGCTTTTGCAGCAGGGCAGATTTTTCTTGCCTAACTTTAAACGTAGAATAGGTATTTTCATTTAAAAGGGTATTTGTTCAGAGCGAGAGTAGCAGAGACCGATCTCTCCATTCTCCAGAGCTGACAACACAGTCTCTCCAAAAAGCATGACAGATGTGGGAAGTATTTAAAGAAACCTTCAGCCAGCTGCATACAGCACATCGCATGAAACAATATTCGTCAGGTTTGCAAAAGTACTTCACTCAGAGCAAGCAATCAGTTGTACATACTTTCACATGATTTAATCACCCACTTCTGTACCCTGAGCTTTCCAAGTTCTCCCTAGAGACTGATGCTTGCCAGCTATTCCTCTTCAAACACATACCATTAAATACACAGAGTGGAACAGCCTCTCCGTGACATTATTGTTTAATGGCACAAGATAATAACCATCAAGTTACTATATGAAATCCCAAAATATACAAAGAAGAAAGGAGGGGCAAGGGAGGAAGCCTACAAACGTGACCTGTTAAAAGGATGTCGGCTTCTGTTCAGGGTTCAGCAATCCATAGACACAGAGGTTTCACTTTTCACCAACTTCAAGCTGGCACAGTTCTGAATATGCATCCTCACCCTGGGTCACCAGGCTGCAGATGCCAAATACTTCTGAGTTTCTGGGCAAGCAGCAGATCTGTAATCTGCATACAGCATACTCAGACTGCTCCATCTATGATAAAGTACCTTCTTTTTGCAACCTCATCTCTCCATTAGGTAAAGCATGGACAATTTTAAGGAGCGACTGGAAGATTTTTCTTTTCTCACTGCTGAGCTAGCACAGCTAATGCATAACTCACGTCTTCCTCCTTCCCATCGTTGCTTGTCATTCACAATTAGAATTGCTGCTCAGTTCCTGGGTTGTAGATTATGAACAAAGCCAACTTTGAAAAACAAAAAAGCCAACTTCAAACCATTTGATCTCTCCTTTCATCCCCAGCCAACAGCAAACAACACTAAACCACAACAAAAAACAGATGTTCACGCATTCAACAAAAATGATCAGAGCATGTCACTGTCTTAATCCAAATATTAAAAATGCATCAATCAAAATGAGGTATTAACAAGGGACAAAAGGACTTACAGAGTACCCAGGAGTTTTCCTATCATTACCCAGCAATTACTTTCAAGGTTATTGTGCTTTTTAAAAGTTTAGTAACAGATCATTAATTTGATACAGAGCAGATGCTTTCACCCAAAGACACACTCCTATGTTTTGTAGGGTAATAATCCAGCTATGAAATTTGTCCAAATTTTATCAGAACAATTTCTTCACTACATTCCAGAAAATGAACAATACTCTACAAATTGATTGCTGGATACATTTCTGTCGATAAAGATATTCATGTTCATCAGTAATTAAAGGTAGTGTATCAGTTTCAGCTTTGCATACGATGGGTAGAAAGACATCAGTTGTCTAATGGGAATTATGTAGCTATCACTTCACCTAGAAGCACTTGCAAATTGAACGCAACATGACAACTCGCTTTCCATCAGTTCCCATGTGCGTTCCTGCTGATAGGACTGCAGGATTTACAGCAGTGGCTGATGGTAGTACATGGCAACGGAGAAAGCTCAGCATTGGAGAGGTGGGTACTAGTGGAAATTTTGTCTTAGAAAGAAAGTCCAAAGAGGGACCAGTAATGCTAGAGCTTAACTTCTGAAAATGAAGCAGGACAAAACTTCACTACTGAGGGTGCTCACACTGCCTCTGTACTGCCACAGCAGTGGCACTAATTTCAATAATTGGTTCTGGTTGATGCTGGTTATAAGGTAGCAGTTCTTTTTTCTCTTTCCCCTCCACCCTCAACAAAACATGAGTCCATGCAGGTCTCAAGCATGTTCTCCCAGTTCAGAGAAAAAGTTAAGAAAGCAATTAAGCATGGAAAACATTAATTGTTTGGAAAAAAAAAATAATCTTATATGCTAACAAAATTGGAACTAACATATCAGGGATAAAACTCAGGGCTATACCCTAGTGGTAATCAGTACACCTGTAATTTTAAGATTAGGAATATCTAAGGTCTTAACTTAAAGGAGAAAAATCCAAACAATGCTGAGGGGAAGGGTAAAGAAAATCCACACACAAGGTTGCTTGACAGCAAATCAGTCTCAGTGCTTTTGCAGTGTGTAAGATTTTGGGGTGACTACAGTGTTGATGGGCAAACATCAGCGGTCAGAGATGCTCTGTATGCATGTCATTATCTGCAATACCATTTCATTGCAGCTGACATGTCTTCAGTGAGGATCTCCAGCTGCCAATGTTTACTGGGCTGAAAAAGGTCAAAGAAATAAAACTGACCTTTTCACATGGGCCTGCTGGGTAAACATGAGGCATGAGACTTGAAAATGGATTAAAGGGGGTGGGGGAGGAAAGCTCTTGCAAAAGCCTTTGTGGGTAAAATCCAGCACTGCCTCCTCTTCATCTAGCGAGAGCATAGCTGTCACTCGGGCCCGACTTTGTTGGCTCTCAGAGTAGGGGGTTTTGGCCGAGTGTCACATCTGACAGCAGGAATGGGTCCATGCTAGACATCAGAAAGCTCTCCTGCACAGTCACTTAGGAAGGCAGATCCAAACGGGCCCGCAGCCACACACTGAGCCTTGCTGCTCTCACCACAGGCACACAGAAACAGTGGCACCAGTTTTGCACTGGGTCCTAATTTCCCTACAGTCCTTTTAGGGGAGAAGGGAGAACTTAGCCTCTTGAGGTTACGTACAGAGACTGCCTCGGCTCTGCATAGAAAGGCTTTTGTGAGTGAGCTTTTGCCACACCCCAACTCCTCAGCTATCAGAAGTGGCCAGGCACCAGCTCTCACTTCAGCACTCAGCACCATGTTACCTCTTCAGTCCTTGACACTACTAAGACTTCTTTAAAAAGCATCGATACAACAGGACTACAGTCACGTTTAACAGATACACAGAACAAGGCAGATTCAGCATCAACATGTTGCTTCTCTGAAAGATAAAGTAATTTAAAGGCAAGCTGAGGCCAACCCCGAGCATTTCTGAAAAATTCCAGCCCAAGAGTTATCGTCCGGGTTTTCAGTAAATGAGCACTGTTCCGGTTTGAGTGAAAGCATAATAAATTTTCCTAGTCCCTCTAAGTAACTTCATTTTCTGAAAGTTAGCTACGTGTTTTTTTCAGACTGTATCTGTCTCTAGAAGTGATAACAACATTGATTATTATCACCAAAGTAAGGAAGCATTGGCATGACAAACGCAATATTAAAGACTGCACGTAACATGATAGCAACTCATTGGAAAATCCTGACCAGAGTTAGATTTTGGGAAGAGAACGCAATCCCAGGAAAGCCTAGGCTTTGAATACAAAGCAGTTTTGCTCTGTGCTTTCAGAAGCTTCAACCACAAATCCTGCACTTTTGAAACAACAGTAGGATTTTTAGGACAACTGCCCAACTCCTTGTGGTCATATCAGCATGACGGAGGTATCAGGAAGCCACAAATAATCATGTACAGCAGCCAACAATATAGAAGTTTCATAATTCCTTTTATTTTTTTTAAATAGAGTAAACCAAAGTAAAAAAAAAATCATTCATTGTAACTGTACCATTCTTTAATATTTTATTAAAGTTCATCTTTTTTTGTGACTTAACAGCCTGCTGATGCTAGTGACTGTCACCAAGTTAGATGCACAGAAAATAAACAAGCAGGAAAAGAAATACAGGTGGAACATTTACCTTTACAACTGTCTTGCCATTTGAAAAGCACATCCTTTCACAAGCCAGAGCAGTATTTCCTTTGTGTGCAATCTTTTTTTTAAATTTTACATTTTTCCTAGAACATTCAAGTGCATCTTTAATGTATTATTCAAACAGAAGCAATGATTAATTAATCAAAACTCTCTTGTATAGGGAGAAGAAAACTGGGCTCTTGTGCAACACCCAGCCAGATGCTCCAACTTAAAGGGAATCATGAGGGAGGATGTGTCAGCAATAGTGCTTAATTATGCAATAAAAAATGATGGGATTTCGGAGACAGCTTTTAGGTTTTTAGCAGCATCTCTTTTCAGTACTTCTTTTCACTGTATATAGGCTACGTGTCTCCTTCCATATCCCATCTATCAGAATTATTGCAGCAAAGAGTGCGTGCTCAAATCTCACGCAATCTGCTTTGCACTGTACAACCAGCACCTGCATTCAAAAATGACCAATGGACAGTCCCTGAAACAGATTGCTTTAGATGCCAAATATCCCTTGTGAGTGCCTCAGCACTTTTTAAGTAAGGAGGACAGACCCGTGTAACAGGCAAGGAATCAGATCTTTAAGCTGGAGGGCTGGTCTCTACTTTGGGCTTTGTAGAGCTATATGAACCAGCTCATTTCTTGGTGTTTTTCTTTCCTCTCCCATAATACATCTTTTTAAGGTCGTGAATTAAGGATGGCACAAATAAAATTTTAAAAGTTTTTAAAATGTTGAAGACCATCCTAATGCATTATCCTAACACTTACTAAGAGAGGTTGAGCTGGGCTGCTTCAACGAGGGAACAAAGCGTTCTCTAGGTTTGTGGTAGGCACAACAGGAACCAGTCTGTAACACCTACAAAGAAAATGCAAGCTATATAAAGAGAAACATCCCTCCAGCAACAGCAATTAAGCTAGTGAATAGGTTATTGAGACTTTCTGTGGGATGTCTATTCTCAGTAGTCCGGACATCTTGAAGAAAAGGCTGGATGCACTTCTGTCAAGCAGTTCAGCTTGAGTTGGTTTTGCCACAGGGCAGAGATCGGCAACATGATTCTATCATGATCTCTTCCAGGCCCACTTCTCCACAATTCCATATTTTTTAAGAAGATAAATGTAAAATTTTTAATTTGTTATATCTTTTCCAAAGCAGTGAGCTCTTCACATTTTCCATTCATGAAGGTATCTACACTTGTCTTAATTAAACTATACAGAAGAAGACAGGTTTTCAATTTTTATTTTTTTTTTTAATAATCTTTTATGCAACACAACATTTTTACTTTCTGGTTAATACTTTAAATCATAAATTACAGGAAAACCACCACCCTGAGGAACTGATTCTTCCCCCTGCCCCGACATTTGAAACAGGTTTTGAGTGATCAAAATAATGCAATAAAAATAGAAAATTAAGAAAGCATTCACTGCTCATCAGCTCTAGAACTCAAGGGCCATCACCTCAGCTCTGATCAGTGTCCTTATTCCCCTTCAATATCACTATCAGAAGTCCATAAGTTAGAGAAAAAAAAAAAACAAACCCTCATCACTAACTATCTACATACAAAATCAGAAGGCATAAAACATAATTCTGAAGCTTAATATTTTATTACACTTTATCTCCTTCCCTGCCCCATATTTCTTTCTCTAACCTACTACATCGTTCCCAAGGTCACACATTTCTGCCTCCACAATCACATACGTTGTCAAAATACAACACCATGTTATGGTGATGATGTAGACAGCAAGGGAAGTAGACTCAGGGAGGAGTTATCCACCATAGCAAAGAAAGAGGAGTACAGCAGTTGAAATTTGAGAGCCACCAGAGAAAAAGAAATCGCAAAAACAGATGTATAACATATAGCTCTCATCTAATTGTCATAGTTTAGATAAGAGGTGATTGTTCCAGAATTTTCCACAGTCCCTTAGCCAAATTCTTAGTTGTAACAGTACTGAAAATGCAGGAAACTACAGAGATTCTGACTGCCTACTGAACCGGTGAAATTTAATCAGACCCACAGCCTTTAAGGCTATTTTAACAATGTTATCTGCCTTTTTCTGTAATGCAGATCAAAGAACAATCTTTCAGACTCTCACATTAAGCCCAACAGCTCCCTTGGGCTGGAAAAACTCTTGTAAAGAAGTAACAATCTTGATAAAGGCTTGGTGAGATAGTGAATCTACGATATCCCTTAGATAACTTGTTCCAATGCTTACTTAGCCATACCGTTAAATTTGTTTCTAATTCAACTACGTAAACGGGCAATGCAATTTTTGCTTTCCCCAGAAAACCATATACCTGTATGCAGAAACAGGCCATTACCCCCTGAAAAATTAAAAAAAAATACTTACTAATACACAATATGAGCAAAGGTAACTGATTGCTGGATACTCTTTCCAGCTGGGAAGTAATTGGCGGAGATTAAACATATCCCATTAAAGACACAGCTAGCTGTCTGTCCTGAATTTAAAGAGGCAAGATCCAAGAGACTGCACTTACAACAGCAGCTAGTCAAATCAAGAGCCTGTAGAAAAATTAAGCTAATTTTGCATTGTTGTTTATTCTTTTCTTGAAAGCTAACAATTGCCAAGGGCAATGCACAATGATACAGGTGAAAAGAAGGTAACTGAGACACTGGAAGGTACGCAGCCCTTCTGCATGGCTCTACTCTTGAGCTAATTAGCCCTTTTAAGAAGCAGGAATAATTAGCGTAATTTCAGTATCATGCTATGAAAGGCACATTACTTCCAGGTACCTCTGCTTGTCACCGCAGTAGGCACACCTTGAGAGCTGGACAGCTGTATTCTCACCAGAGTTGTGTCTGTAACATATTGATGCTGCCAAATTGCTAGATCCTTGTCAGAAATTTAATTGCACTACTTATTGCTAGCCCTTCCACGTCTGCTCTCTGTTGTCGTAGATGAAGCAGTTCCAGCCCTACGCCTTAAGTTTCATTTTTACCACTCATGCCAACAGCATACAGTGACAGTTGTTACATGATCTTTCTTCGGACCTATGGAGATGAATTTTTGTAAATTCTAGTCATGACAAAACCTATCCTATAGATTTACCTCTAACCTGACTTTTTTTCATGCCAGTGAGACAGAAATGAATAGTTAGCAAGCGCTAGCTACATCGGTCCTTTAGCCAGTTGTCAACACTAGTGCGTCTTAATCCAGCGAGTCTAAACCCCTCAAGTTTTTCAGCAGTTGGGGATCTTCCATAAACCTCTCCCCTTCACTTCCTTAAAGAGAGATAGAGACAAGCCTAGTCTTGTAGCTGGCTGATGTCGGCTCTGTCAGACACAGGGGAAGCTTCTAGCAACTTCTCACAGAAGCCACCCCTGTAGCTCCCCTTCTACTAAAACTGCTATGCAAACCCAACACAGGAGGGAAACCATGTTGGGGTTATTTAATGTTGTGAGCTGTCCCACAAGGTGGAGTAGGTCAGATACCTCCTGGTCATACACCTCACAGAGGTGCCTGAGCAAATGTAGAAGGAGCTGCACTTATTGAATAGGGGAAAGAAAATCACTCCAGCTTCTTCTTGGGACAGTTCATATTGCTTTGCGATTACTTGGATTCTGATGCTAACTCCTCACAATGTCTTTGGGCAGCAGGGAGGATGCTCGGAAGAGCGGTCAGAATAATATACCTACTTGATTAGGCTTGTGTCTATCTCAACAACAACTGCTGACCAAGGCCAAGCCCAAGCCCATCAGTGACTTTGATAGCACTTATTTAAGAAGGGGGAAAAAAACACTGCACAACAAATGTCAGCCAGTGGAGAGAGGAGTGAGAACACAAGAGAAGCAACTCTGCAGACAACCAGGTCAGTGAAGAAGGAAAGGGAGGAGGTGCTCCAGGTGCCAGAGCAGAGATTCCCCTGCAGCCCATAATGAAGACCATGGTGAGGTAAACTGTGCCCCTGTAGCCCATGGAGGTTCACAGTGGAGCAGACAGCCACCTGCAGCCTGAGGAAGGCCCCTCGCCAGAGCAGGCGGAGGTTCCCCATAGGAAGCCTGTGTTGGAGCAGGCTCCTAGCAGCACCTGTGGAAAGGAGCCCACGCTTGAGCAGGTTTACTGGTTGGACTTGTGATGCTATGGGGGACTCATGCTGGAGCAGTCTGTTCCTAAAGGAGTGTGGCCTGTGGGAAGGACACACATTAGAGCAGTTCATGAAGAACTGCAGTCGTAGGAAGGACTCATGTTTGATAAGTTTGTGGCAAACTGCCTCCTGTGGGAGACACTCGACAGTGCAGAAGAGCATGACTCCTCCCCCTGAGAAGGAAGGAGCAGCAGAAACACCGTGTGATGACCTGACTACAATTCCCATCCCTTCTTCCCCTGTGCCACTAAGAGAGGTGGTAGAAAAAAATCGGGAGCAAAGTTAAGGCCAGGAATAAGGGAGGGGTGAGCCAAATAAGTTTTAAGATTTGGGTTTTATTTCTCAATATCCTACTCTGATTTGATTGGTAATAAATTAAATCAATTTTTCCCAAGTCATGTTTTTTTGCCAATTATGGTAATTGCTGAGTGATCTCTCTCTGACATTATCTCAACCCATGAGCCCTTGGTTATGTTTTCTGTCCCCTGTTCAGCAGAGGAAGAATGATAGAGTGGCTTTGGTGGGCAACCTTCCCAACAGAGCAGGGAAGAGCAGGAAAAAAAAAAAAGCCAGCAAATAGTCATTACAAACCTAAGCCCTTATTTCCACATCTGCACATCAAATGATGAGGATGGGGAGAGTAACAAGAGGTCAGACTAGCAAAGCTGTAGATTCTCTAAGAAATTCAGTCCATGTTTGTCATTCTTTAAGGGAGACTAACGAACTCTTCCTTTGTGATGTGCTTTTGGTGAAACAAAGCTATTTAATTTTAGAACAAAACCCTCATATCTTTCATCTAAGGGAGCACAGAGGGAGTTTGGATTACAGCAGCCATAAATCTGCTGTGCAGAACCACAGGCAAAACTCTGGTTGTGTCACTATCATGTACTCACAAATGGGCCAGTGCCCATCACCAAGGAGTGGGGACAGTTGATAGATTAGATGCTGAGCCAATCTCCACCATGCCAGATACATCCCCAGCCTTAACACATCCTCCAGCTGGCTCAGTTAGTACATTTGGTCCTAAAACTGCCAGAATAGACAGCAAGGTGCCAGCTCTGCTCCAGGGCACCTTTGACTCCCTACGCACACTTTGCACTTGAATTCAGATTTCTGTTAAAACTCTTGCTTTTGACAAAATCATTGAACTGTCTCCAGTACAGGTACTGAAGAAGCCCATGTCTGCATATCCAGATGCAGGAGAATCACAGCCATACAGTGTCACACTGCCAGGTGTCTAACATGGCCAGTTACTAAGCATTGATTGATTCTTATAATTCAAAGTGTGTGATCCCTCCTATAGCAGCTCCTCCTCTTGATGGCTTTGCAGGCCAGCCAGCAGATTACCCTCCATTCTGAGGATCTAAGGTGGCCTTTGTCAGCTGCACCCAAGTCTTGCACCCATTCTTCAACTTCTTTTCTTCTACCTAAGTGCTTCACGATAGCAGAAGTAGCCCTTCACACTGGCCAAGGTTGGATGTTTCAAACCACACCACTTACAAGCTGGTCTTCCAGGTCCTCCCTTCTCAAAACCCCAGCCAACCTCAGGATCCAATTTTGGAATAGAGGAGAGTACACAGTTTCCTGGATTAGCTGACTGTGCTCCTGTTAATACAGCCCAGGATGCTCTTAGCCATCCTTATTGCCACGGCACACGGTTGGCTTACATTCAGCTCACTGTCTACCAAGAAGCAGGTCCTTCTCAGCAGACCTGCTCCCCAGTCAGTCAGTCAGTCCTCAGCCCATATTACTGCAGGGTTTTATCCCATCCCAGGCTCAGGACTTCACATTTGGCCATGCTCAGTTTCACCAGTTTGCTGTTGATGCATTCCTCCAGCCTGTCTAGGTCCCTCGGTGAATGGCAGCCCTGCCCTTGAGCTATTGATTGGTACCCCAAATCTAGTATCGATTGGGAAATGTTGTCTGTAATAGGTTTTATGTCACAGCCCACTTCTGTTTTTCCCTACACACACATCTCATCCTAATCATGCTTAGCTTTGTCCTGTACTGCCTGACCATATAACAAAAGCCATTCAAAGCGTTGAAGTATTTGTGTCGCACTCTTATCCTCCAGGAATACGAGTGAAATAAAGCACAAACTCCTCTAACTCATCTGCCTTTACGAGGCGGAAACCCAGCATCTTATATTCTTGTGTTTGAAGGTAGGGGCTCACTTTCTTAGGCAAAGAAAACTGGATGCAGCTTTGCTCAAGATTTTTTGAATATTCCCCTCAGACAGTGGTGTGTAAAAGCACAGCCATGCCACACCACGTTCGAAAAGTGGCTTTGGCTGTCACAAGCCTCTGTAGAGAGGTTTATCAAAACTGTCCTCACTATGTTCATTATCCTTCTGCCCTCATTTCCAGGGCACCTGACTGCATCACCTTTTCAGCATTTAATTATTCCCTTTTCCACCCAAGCTGAAGGCTAAGGTTTGGCCTTGGACCCCTTTGTCTGCTCCGCATTAGCTCATTAAAAAGTTGGTGTGCTATAAACGCGAGGAAGAGAGGACAGACACCAGGAGGGAGAGGTTCTAGGAGATAAAACTGGAAATGATAACACCACTCAGTGTATACAAAGAACAAGACTAGTGTTTATTACTAAGCCTTCCAGATTAAAAATTTTTTACTCATCTATCGTGAAATGGTTAAGTGTGGACAGCAGTAGCATTGTGCTAGCCAGCAGCATTTCATGAGCTTCCTAACAGTTAAAAAAAAAAACCAAAGTAGGTAGAAGCATTTCTATCAGACTCCCTTACAAAAAGCCTGAGTTTCTCTATTTTCCATCTATTTCTTCTCTAAAATGGCAACAGGAAGCACCCAGATACCTCTGAAAGGACCAATACTGAGCTTTCTCAGCAAATGCTTGTCTGTCACAGGGAAACCAACTTCCTGAGCATAAATTATTCATGTTCAAGGATAAAAGTATCAGAGTGGATAACCCAGAAGATTAGGACATTTCTTGCATGGCACTTTCTTACTCCTGCAAGGCATGTTGTTTCTGTTATTTGTAGCTAAGATTTGCCAAGAAAGTTAAACTCTGCCAAGACATCTAAAGGTCTTTTTTTATATCACTATTGCTCCTCTCCCTATTATTGTTCATCATACAAAAAGCTGCTTTGACATTTCCACATCATTCATTCAGACTAGGGACACATATACAGAATTCAAGGCTTTCAGATAAATACTAGCCGACTCCAGACTAGAATTTCCACCACATGGGAGATGGGCAATTGAACTCACTTAGAACCTTCCTAAATGCCAGTCATGAGCAGTATGATGAAATCACTTCAGTTTTGTCTTTTTAGGGGGAAGAAGAGGGTGATTTTATCATGATGTGCAATGTTATTTGGGTAGCTTGGGAAGCTTTTAATACTTTGTTATTACACTTTTCAAAATTGGGTAATTGCATCAGTTGCTCAGGGTTACACGGGGTGGGGAAGAGAGAGGAAGAAATAACTGGAAATGAATTATGACAATTTTTTCCTAAATTAAAAGATATCATTTGAGGGAAGAATAAGTTACAGATTCTCACTACATGTGAATTAGATCACACATTTTTAGGTAAAACAGTGAATTCTGCTTTCACTTACTTGCTCCTATTTAAGATGCAGATGATCCACTAAAGTAGTCACAGAGGTGAATCAATTTCCACTCTGAATTAGGAGTCAAATTCATCCGTTTCTGTATTTTCTATAAATCTAGTCTAACCCTTGGCTAAGACACACTTTCAGCTGTCTGCAGCTAGCCCCAGGGCTGCTTTTTCAGAGTTTCTTGGTTTGTATTTTGATGCATGATTCATACAAGGTATGACTTACCCCTTCATTAACTTGCCTCAGTTAGAGATAGTTGGATGCTATTAGGTCAAAAGCATTTGAAAAATTTCCTTCTTTTTGGTTGGTCTACTCTGTGAATCAATATTCTTCCTGCTCAACCAGTTCTACTTTCAAGGGAAGTCAGATGTTCACGGCCCTGACCTTAGATATCAGCCCTTAGCCCATCACTTAAAATGATAGACAGTAATTACAGAATTGGTGGACAGAACTGTCAGTTGAGAAAAAAAAAAAAAGACACATGGAAAGACAAAGATCATTGGAAAGAAAATACAGATACACTGAGATCTAGCTAATAGGATCTCAGTAAGAGTGTTACATTGTAGCTTGCTTCTGGGAACAAATACACTGGGTCTGATATTTTTATGAAAACTTATGTATGTTTGAGGCTGGAAATCCTAATTTTAAAGAACTTTGATTCAACTCCTGGTATGTCAGCTTTACTATCCCTTCTCCCCTCAACTCTGCTGGTCAAACCCCTGGAATCTCAAGAGCTCTAGTGGTATCACTTGATTTTAGTGCCACCAAAAATATACTGCTGCTATCTAGTATGAATTCAGACCCTATATTCCAAGAAGAGAGCACCTTGTAAACTGTAATTAGCACTATTGCCTCATTTGAGATGAGCAGGACTGTTTCACGTGTTTTCCACTTGCTTTTATTTTTCTTGAAAAAAATCCCAAGCACTTGGAAAAAAAAAAAGCACTACAGTAAAATCCTGAAAATCTTCTGTAACACAGAAGTCACATTTGCATAGTCCAGTCCAACCATCAGCCCAACATGACCATGCCTACTAAACCATGTCACAAAGCACGAAGTGCCATGTCTACACGTTTTTTGGGCACCTCCAGGCAAGGATATTCTACCACTTCCCAGGGCCTATTTCAGTAAAGAATTTTTTTTCTAATATCCAATCTAAACCTCCACAGCGCAACTTGAGGCCATTTCCTCTCATCCTATCACTTGTGATCTGGGAGAAAAGACCAGCAGCCACCTCGCTACAACCTTCTTTCAGGTATTTGTGGGGAGTAATTGGGTGTCCCCTCAGCCTCCTTTTCTTCAGGCTAAACAGCGCCAATTCCCTCAGTTGCTTCTCATAGTACTTGTTCTCCAGCCCCCTCACCAGCTCCATTCTCTTCTCTGCACATGCTCCAGCACCTTAATGTCCTTCTTGTACCAAGTGGCCCCAAACCGAATACCGAATTAGAGGTGTGGCCTCAGCAGTGCTGAGTACAGGTGTACAATCACTTCCCTACTCCTACTTGCACCATTTCTGATCCAAGCCAGGAAGCTGTTGGGCCTCCTTGGCCACCTGTGCACACTGCTGTCTCATAACCAGCTGCTCCAGGCCCTTTTCCGCTAGACAGCTCTCCAGCCACACTTCCCCAAGCCTGTAGCGTTGCATGGGGTTGTTGTGACTGAAGTGCAGGACACGACACTTGGCCTTGTTGAATCTCAGAAGTCTTTAGTGATCCTGGCTACCCACCACACTAAGACCCAAAAGGCTTGCACAGGTGCTCCTACCTCCTTTAAGTCCCCCAGCTTTGGGATTTTTCCTTCTGTGCTTCTAGTCTTTGCTGGTTAAAAATTTCATTTCAGCCAAAAATTTCTAAACCAAAATGCAAAAGCATTCTCCCCTAGCATATCTCTGCCTGGGAAACATCGTGTCAGCACGATGCAGTTTGCAAAAGGCACACCCTAATCCAGTCTACAAAGCAAAACCTGTGCCCCAGTACTGCTAGAAAGTTCAATACCGCTACAAGCATTTTCCTATACAGCAGTTTTTATGTTGCTACCTGCCCCTGTGACCAACAAAAACAATCAATGAAAAAATGAAGTGTGTTCAGGATATATTTCTTCCTCACCCCCAACGATCTATGCCACGAAATGCCCCTCACATAATCCATGCCAGATAAACTCTTTGTTTACTATTGGCCTGTCAGCTTACTGTCACACCAGCAAACAACGCTTTGGAGTATTTAAGTCAGAAGCAGAGGCTTTAGAGAAGTCTGTTGAAATGTATTTGAATACAAATCCCATTAGCAACCTGAGTTATTTCAATAGGAAGTGACAAATGTAGACTTTCTTGTTTTGATGATACCTTGAAAGATGACAGCTACAATTTCCCAACAATGCCCCCTTCTCCGATACATTTTCTGCACACTCAAAAGAATCTCTTAACAAAAGCAATTACTCCAAGCTCAGTTTTGGTGACCCAGTAGTGCTATCCCTAGTCAGATAAAAGCATGGAAAACTGACTTTTTTTAGTACTTAGGTGAAAAGACTTACATTTGTGATCATTATTGTAAAGGTGTCTGGTTTTGCCATAATTATGTTTTTTTAGGAGCAGGGAAGTAGTACCAGTCTTCTAATACATCTGAAAAAATCTGAAGGTTCAGAAAATTCTTGGATTCAAAATGGCCCATCAGTTCTGATGGGATTTCCAGTAAGCTTTGGTTGTAACAGGAAGAGTTACAACATTATGAACCCTGGATTCACATGGACATCATCACCTCATTCACCTTTTCCTGGCCACCCACAAACAGATTTGCACAGAAGAAATCTCAGCAATTAAAACAAATAATGAAGTCCCCAAACCCTTCTTTATCTTTGCTACAGAAGGAGAATTTAATGACAGTGAATTTAATTCGCTGTTCCAAGTACTCAAACTAAATCGAGGTTGGTAGGCAAGAAAAAAAAGATACTGTTTTGCTTAAAATTGGTCCCCTGCAACTGCCGAAAGCTCTTCCGCGGTACTTACCTCTCTGCCTTGGAACTAAGCAGACAAGAGCAACACTGAGGACTGGAGCACTCGATTGTCACATCAGGTATTTCTAGGCAAAACACTTGCCATATGCCTTCCCCAGGGTCACCTCTATACACATTTTTCCCCACAGTTTGAGCAGACCAGCTTTTTCGGATGGTTTGCAACACATTCACCAAGTGGCCAGGCATCCTTCACCTGCAAATTGCTGCCATGCGATTTGCACAGCATGATCAAAGTCCGAGTTCTTTTGATTGGACAGATGTGATCTGTGGTAAGTCTCCATACCCTTGGCTACATAAACACAGATCCAAGGTCTCCTCTCTGCATATCACCTCATCATAAATGTGTTTATAATATAGCTAAAGCGAGGAACTCCATGTGGATGTCGCTACAGCTCGGCATAAGGGTATATTTTAATTGTATATCTCATTCGAATACATCTATGAAACTATACTACACTAGTACAGATGTCTTCCAATTACTATCTCCAGAAATAAAAGAGCCTAAATTTGAAATATTTACCAGTCCAGGGTGATCTTTTCTGACCAAATACCCGATTTAATTTACCATTTAAGTCCTGACTAGCAGATATAGCACGTTTTATTTGACACTTTTTTTTAAAATTAAAAAAAATAAAGAAATGTCATCAATAAGTTAATTTTTACAACTATACAGTTGCTTGCTTCAGAGACAGATTCTATTTTGGTTTTGGTTTTTTTTTTTTCAAATACATAGGATATGTTATGTCTGCTACTAGTACTGCTTTAAAAATTACCTTACCTGGGGCACATTCTTCCTAGGAAACCATATACTAACAGAGCAAACAGCAGAGTTAGCACAGCAAGTTTGGGGTTGGGGTTTTTTTTAAGTCTTTAACACTTGTGACAATGTTTGAGAGCACTCCAGTTTTTCAGCAGAGAGGATTTTTTTGATTCAACATCAATCAAGTTTCACAGGTACACTCAAGCACAGATTTCCTTTAAAAAAAAAGAGCAGAACTGCTTATTCATAACAAGTGCCATCTCTGTATTTCAAATATCTTTAATATTCACCTTTACATGGCAGTGTGATGGGATGCTGGAAAAGTACCATCTCCAGCCTAAGTTGTATAGCCTGCACCTGGACTGCCGTCAGCCTCAGTAATGAGAGTAGGAACAGAAAAACTTCAGTAAGATGGTAGATCTTTGATGGCCCCTCTCTTACAACTCCGCATGTAAGTGGGTGATTCAAGTTGCACTCTATTACAGAAAGATCTCCAAGGATCTAGATATGATAGTGATTGAATGGTCCTTTCTCTTCCTGATCAAAGAGTGAAGTCAAACTCACTGTCTTTCAAGCAGTTAATTTTCCTCAGCTATCCACTGCATGAATAAAAACCTTTGAAACAGCTGGTCCAAAAGGACATACATCTCACCTGTCAAGAGAGATGTGTCAAGAATAGGTCTGCAGACTGCACAGGCTTTTAAGTGTTCACAAGCTTTTTGTGCAAGCATGAATAACATTGTCCTCAGTTTCCAGATCAAACTGCCACATAGGAAAATGCTATCTATATGAGGTAATCTTACCTGGAGATTTTAAGAAGTCTCCCCTACCCTTTAAATTCAGGAACAAAGAAAAGAGTATGGCAAAAACTCAGGGTTAACAAAATCACTATAATCACAATCCAAGGGTTGTGTCAGCAGTTCAGAAGATCTATGTGGACACAATCTCTAAGAGATCGTGCGTCATTTGGAACATAGAAGTCACCACTCATTTTCCACAGTAGATACTACTTGTTACTTAAGACAGAACTCAGCTGAAACCCATTTTAGTTTTCTTGATTCTCATTGTCTAGTCTGAACTCACTGCACAGCCTCCCGTTACACTCGGTGCAGAAAGACCCCCAAAGGGCGTCTCACGTATCTGTCGGCATAGTATCTTTAACAGACTCCGTGTCCAGCCTGCAGCTAGCTGAATCTTACATATCACACTTGAATACAAACAGATACTAAATACTAAATGAAATATTTCTAAGGGTTAGACTCTTAAAGGTCTTTTCCAACCTCAAAAATTCTGTGATTTTATGTAAACAACAAACATTAGCAGTTTTGCACTTTATCTGATAGCTACACTTGACAGGTCTCCATGATTACTACTTCAGCCAGCTTCTCCCACACTATCTGAAACTCAAAACCAGTTGCACATCAGCAGAAAACAGCAGCTTAAATATACTGTTTGGTCTAGCAAAACCAGCATTTTAAGATCAATATTTTTTGTTTAAGGCCAAGAAAGAATAAGGCCCCAGTGCAGGACAAGGAAACAGACTCTTCTGGGTTTGAACTGAACTTGCCTTCCTCACAGCCTTGAACAATTCAGCAATATCAACTTTGCAGCAAGAGTAGAGTCAACAAAATGCCAACACACACAAGCTAAGTTTGAGAATTCCCAATTCCCGCGGATGTTAGCAAGAAGCTTCTCTTACAAGGTTAAGTCTTACTTCAGTACCTACTGGACAGAGTGATGTTAAGGCCTCATTTCCTCACCTAGAAAGTTTCTACAGAGCTGTGTGCAGCCACTAACTGCTCTTTATTGTGAAGACTATTCTATGCCAAGTTAGAATAATCATAAGGACAACTAGAAGCAGCCTTATTTAACAGTTGTAACTGATCAGAGTAGACTTAAAAACAGGGAAAAAAAATCTCCCGTTGGATTACTAAAATAGGTGCAAGACACAAACCTTTGCAGAAGACAGGAAAAGAAAATAGAAGTCACTTAGAGAAACAATAGAAAGAGAAACCAGTCCTGTTTTTAAATCAAAGACTACAAATTCCAGAGAACTTGCCTCAGTTCTCTATTTGGTTACAAGCTTTCCTGTCAAAGCTTAGTCCATCTGGTTTCCCCATAATTCCATTCCACCTTCCACTCCAGGAAAGATAACAGCACTGTCTTTGTGTTATCTGCACTACAGGGGAAGATAACAATGATTACCCTAAATTCACACCAACTTGGGGACTTACTGCAATCTAGCTGTGACTACCAGAACTCTCCATAAACCCATGAACCTAAAAAGTCCCATCCAACTAGGGGTCTTTGTGCACCAGAGCTTACTTCAAAGCTCCTCAAAATCCAACCGCTTTGTGTGAACATTTCATTCAGCAACACTTAATTTAGCAGCACCAAAGAACACAGTAACTCTGAATATTAGACAAAACTTTTTATTATCAAGTGATAAAATTACTTTTTGTCCCACTTAGCTCCAATTACTCCTCTGCCAAGACTAAATTCCCTTCAAAACATTTCTTATGAAATGTATCCTCTCTAAAATAATTCTCTCAAGGAGTAATTACAAAGGAAGAACTTCCATCTATATTTAATTAAAGCTGAAAAAATCTTACCATAATCAAAGGTAATTTAGACCTTCTACCAAGGACTTAGCACATACTGCCAATGATAAATTTAAGGAAGCAGTTGGGGTTATGTCTATCTTCTTAACAAATAGAAGTGGGGAGAACTTTCTATTGTACTTCAAGAAAGAGTTTCAAGTGAGAAGCTATGTTTCATTCAGTCTCTTAACCTAATGAAGACCTGATCTTAAGCTCATTAGGAGACAAAAATAATTCCAATAATGTCTGTGAGCTTAGAATCCGGCTCTTAGAGAAAGCTATTTCTTTTTATGTCATACTATCAGAGCAGGAAGGAAAAAAACATCTTGCCGTCAGCGTGAACACTTGGGTTTATACTTTCCAATGAAGGCTGGATTTCAAAGGGTGTTTGATCCCCACTCAACATTCAGGTATCTTTGTGGGAAAAGCAGCTACTGGTTATACTTGACATAAGCATAGTGTAAAAGAGGTAACAGGTCTCTTCATAAGGTGTAATAGCTAAGTGTCAAAGCAAAGTCAGCCCCATCTAATGTTGGTGGAAAGTATGATAATAGATGGAAGGAGGTGAAGTCATGTACAGTGCAACACGGACACAGTCCAGGTCAAGCCCATCCTAGGGGTCAGCAATGCAGACCTCAGGAAAAGGGGCCCTCAAGGCACATGAACTAAAAAACTCAAGAGGCATTTGGCATCCTTTCAAATTGAAACGTATTTACCAAAAAAATTAATTTTAACAGTATTTATTTCTAGTTATGTTTGCGTGTTTCCCCTCTCTTTTTATTAAGCACTACATTTTTCTAGGGAAAGTTAGGGCTTTTCAAATACACAAAAACAAAGTGGTTAAAAATGGCTTTGTCAAACATCCAGTCAGAATCCTTCCATCACTGTGCCAACTTCCCTACATCTCCAATAGTGAGGCAGATCCTAGTTCCAAACTATTTACTGAGCAGCACTGCTCAAATATGCACAAATACCTTTTTACAAATTTCCCCACATAAGTCCGCCTTCAGTAAGACAGAGTCCAATACATGAAGCATTCTCTAAGCATACTGTTGTTAGCTCACTTATTTGCTGGTTTAGCTTTATTCAGCACCTCATACTGAGCTGCCCTTTCATACTGTGAATTTGTACTGCAGTGCTATTTGGTTTCCATTTAAAAAGAAGAATTTGGGGGGGCGTCATTCCATTTCTAAACAGACAGGCTACTTGTATCTTCAGAAAATGAATGCTTAAACACCTTCAGAGGCAAGATTGTTATACTCTAAACAGCAAAATAGATGTTTTGTTTTGATTTGTTTTTTTTGCCAGAACTGAGAAAGAGCATTCAGTGCTACAGTGGTGAATTCAAACGGTTGCCTCACAAGCAGGGTTGACTGGGTGCAGAATGGGAGAGCTGGGGAGTAAGGGACCGCTCAAGACTCTGCTGGTAACCTGGTTTCCTCAGACTGCACTATTTTTCTTGATCTCATCTGAATGCAAGCCCTCTGGCACGGGTTGCATGGTCTGCGGATATTCACCACCTAAAGGAATTGTTCCAGTTGTCTGACTCCCCACAAGGCATCTAAAATTCTATCAGACAGCCCTTGAGATATAATGGGAACAATCTCTATTAATCTGTGGAAATCTCAAGATTTGCATCCCCACTTTTCTTTCAAATTTCTCCCACTCTGCTCATTCTTTCATATCTTTTTGTTCCCTCTCCCCAAACACCCCCTTTCCCTCTCCCTTCTGCAGGTTTCCACCTCAACAATCCCTTTGTCTCCTAGGCCACACATCCCTCCAGTTTCAAAATCCACGTTGGTGGTGCTGTGTAGTATTTACAAGCCAAAGGCCAGAGGGTAGGGACAGCCAGGTCACGAGTCTCTGAAGATTGTGCTCCTGCTGTACAGACAGCTTCTATTTTACTGCCAACAATGGCTTTTTTTTATATGGCCACAGCAGCTCACCTGCAGCAAGCTGAAGTTCCATCCTAGACAAGAAAAGTACACAGACCACAGACAGCATCTGCACATCTCCTGTCACATCCAATAGGTAATATTTATAGGGTAATTTTCTGACTAATTGTTCTGATAAAATTTTGTGAAGTATATGGTACTCTCCAGTTGTGGGGTTTTTTTTTAAAGCACAAATGCTGCTGTAGCACCACATTACATGCTTTGGATACAGGACTGAAATGGATGTAGACAGCTGAAATGGTAACCTCTGCTCCCCAGCTATTCCATTGACTCAAGCTGGTAATGCGGCACATGTGTGAACAGAATCTCAAACCAAGGCCAAATCTGCCAGAGCTGAGCCAGCTCCCCATCAGAAGTGGGATTTGTAGGAGCTTAGGATCAACAAAGCACAAGTTTAGTCTGAATAAGCAAGGTTTTGAGTTGGAAGCACTGGACCAGCTTGAGTGCAGTTTTGCTCTCCTGAATGCAGTGTAGGACTCACCTCTTCAAGTAGACCCAAACAGGTAACGCTGTACTGAACCACACAGACTGCCAGGCTAGGCAATCTCTGCTCCACAAGGTGTTTCTTAGGACAGAAATACCAGTCAATGTCTGCTTCCCACTGCCAGAAGTCTACTATTTGCTAGTGAAACCAAACTGGACATCTAGACAGAGTCAGGAACTGTCACAGACAGAGATCTGACCTCTCCTAGCTTCCCTCCTTATGAAGTGAAAATGCACAGTGGTTCTTAGACAAAGGTTCGGCGCAATCTCGCTCACAGCACAGAGGAATTACGTTAAACACAATGACCACGTTGTCTGCAGGTGACCTGCATCAGCCTGGAGTGCAGACTGGGGCTACATCTCCCCAGTACCACCAGCTCACTTTCCATTTCCAAACCAGGATTCCTACACGAAGCAGAGATCAGTAGATCCATTAACATAACCAGACAATCTAAAGGCTACTGACTTTGGAAAAAAAACCCTCATAGGTTGAGGAACGACTCTAAGTGCAACACAGACCTGTTCTGAGGTTTCTAGCTATTTATCTGGCATAAATCTCACTGTCAAAATCAGCTGTTCCTGCTCTGAGTATAACCAAATCAAATCAATACAAAGTGGTTTCTGCTGCTTTCAAGGCAGAGACACTGCAAGTAAGTCGGAAGGGAAACTTTCTGCCAAGTTACTGGGTTCATTCACAAGGGAAACATTTTTTCCCCTCATTCATGTTTCCAGACTTGGTGGGCAATCTGGCACTCTTCAATCCAGCTACCCAGTCTGCGGAGCCAAAGGCTCAGCTCAGCTCTAAGACAGCAAAAGGATTTAATAACCAACTGCAAAATACTTCTACCAAATAAAAGCCTGCCCCTTAAATTGCTTGAAACATTTTTCATATGAGGCTTCAATCCAGGAAATTAATCAAAACAACACAAACAAAAGGAGATTCAGCTTCTGAACAGTAATACAAATACATGCAGGCAATCCAAATAATTCTTGCTGCTTTAATTCCCCAGAGACACAACTGCATATATTACACAAAGCTTAGATATTGAAAGTCTGTGTTTCCAAACAATGAAATTGCTGCCATAAACATCCTTGGATCCATTTTTAGAACTAGTCTAAATAGCCCATTCTTTGTCTTGTTTTGCTGACAGGTTCCCAGCGTTTTAGTGAGCATCTTGACACTGTCTCACCTCTCCCCTTACCAATGGCACCGGTTGGGGTTCCTCAGGCTCAACATTCAGGGCCACATTCCCGGTACACCTTGGTCACCCTGCCCACACCAGCTCCTAGACCACTTTCTTTTACATCCTTCACGCTTTTACTTGCACCATGAGTATCTTCCAAGCGTTAATCATCCCTTGACTAGCCTTTATCCCACCGGGCCATTGTTTTAAGTCCTGGACGCTTCTTCAATGTAAGTACAAATGCAAGTCTATTCTGTGCTTCTGGCATTTCTTAAGCATTCATTAGTGTGTCCAGATATTAAACAGTTAAAGAGCTGTTCTAACATTCTTCATTGTGTACTTGGAACCTCATTAAAGCAAAATCCTTTCCTAAGATGTTTTTTGTTGATTGTCTGCTCTTCAAATATTTGAAGAAAATTACTAACTAGTCAGAAATTGTGTCAGAATAATTTGCAGGTGGAAACACTCTTAAAATGAGTTTTCCAGAGATCATTTTCAGATCCTTTTTCTTCTCTCCCTTCTGCATCTAAAGGGGATTTTTCTACCAAGGAAAAAGAAATAAAAATCAAACTAATACCTGCCTAGTGAAACTAACACGTAGCATCCAAGCAGGCTGATGGAAGTAGAAATACCTTAAGAAATACCCCAATTTCTTCCTCACAGCTTATACAACCTTCTTTCTTTTATGTATACTCATAGCTTTCTGCGGAGACAGCCTTGTCTGCCTCCATCTCTGGCAACTCGGTCGGAAGCCCTGTTTCCTACCTATAGACAGACTGGGAATGGGGCATGAAGCTTCTAAGTAAGCAGCAAGAGAGCTACATTCCATTTCCATTCTCCCCCAGATTTTTTAACCCTTTGGGAGAAAAACACTTCACATTTTAAAATAATTAGTTGTATTAATAAAAGAAATGCCAGCCTCTACTGGCAACTGATCCCAAGCAGTTCTTAAATCAGCTGTGTTTAGGATACAGCCAATACTATATCTGCACATAAGCTAATTTTCAGGGCTTCTCCTCAGTAATCACATTTTGCAATAGGAAGCTTTTGGAGTCAGAGGTCAGCAGCAGCTACATCATCAGAATACTAAAGTGTTATCGTGCTGTTTTCTATAATCTCCCATGAGAGAAGCTTGTCTTCTCAGTAGAATGCTTTCCTGTTCTGCACTTTTGACCAATGTGATTTTCTAAATGTAAGCACTCACGCTACATATTCATATGTAAATATGAAAAAGCTGAGCAGGTATAAACTACCAATCAGGAACCCAGCCAGTAAAAGCATTATTATTAACCCCATTATTCTTTCAAAGAATGAACCCCTCAGCCTTGCAAAGAATTTAAACAGACTTAAGCATCTCTGCTCAATCAATGAGATCCCACAAGTACTTCTCTCTTTCTGACTCAATCTTTACTCTAAGTATCCCAAAATAATTTTAAAACTCCTTTTGGTCAGACCCGTAAACTTTTCTTTATCCAAGAAGCCCTTCTTGGATCCCTATTCTCTAAAGCTGCAATTACTTGTTGAGCAAAGATTAGCAGAATTGAACTGGCTCAGTGAGTCAGTTTTCCACCACTGATGCACAGCAGCAGTTTAATAGTGAGGATCAACAATACAAGAAGCTGGCATAAAAAAAAAAAGAAAGAAAAGCATGGCATAAACATTCAGCTAGAAAAGAGAAAACAAACAAATATTGGAAACAAGTTGGGTCAAAAGGCTGACTTTGAGTGATCTCACACCGATTACACATAGCAGAAAAGGCAAGACTATACTGTCAGTAAATAGCTACTTTAGCTTTCAATTAACTGCCTATTCATTGCTCATTTTCTCTGCAGCTGCAAGCCCAAAAGCCAGACTCTGCATCTGCAATGTAGTTCCTGCACCCATGGATTCCTCCACCAGTAAGTGATGTTGCTCTGTATTTACACCTTAGTCAGTTTATCCCCCGCTGCAGCTGAGCAGCACCCAAGAAAAGAGAAATGTAGCTCCGAGGAGTTTCTCACTGTGCATCACCCAGACTATGACTGTAACAGGGAGAAAGTGGGAACTCCGGGGCTGACTTGATAAGAAGCTTAACCATAGCAGGCATACAGCCTAAAGGGCACAGATGGAGCAATATATGTATTCACACACACTCACACTCAAACAGAGGACACCAGATACATTCCTCGTTCCCTGATCCCCACCTCAAGCCCTCTCTTCAGACACCCTTCTTTTCAGTAAGTGATTCCCTAGCTGCTCTCCTGACTTAGAGTGTGTTTGCCAGCCTAATTTAAAGTGGGGTGCCAAAATACATCTGCATTATCTCCAGTCTGTTTATGGGAATCCAAGCAGGCAGTGTGCACAAAAGCTGAACAGCTGAAAAATCCTACAAAACTCTTCCCAGTCTTGCAGGCTGTTGGCAGGAAGGATTTACAGCAAGGGAAGCTGCAGCAGAGCGATCAACACAGGAGACCTGGGATCAGCTAACTGCTTTTGACAGGAAAATCCATAAACCACACTTTCCTTACAGGAATGTGTCCAGATGCAAAGAGAATGATTAAAAACGATAACGCACCCTTAGGACAGCATCACACTGGAGCAGATAAGCAAAGTGTCCAAGTGATTTAGGAGCCTTGATCACAACTCCTCTTTCTAACAGCAACCAAGTTAAACACTTGAATCCCACTGCCTACCTCAGCTCCTCCAACATTTCCAAGCAATAGATCTGTGCTACTATGTTCTGGTTTCCACATGCTTTCCAGAACAAGCAACACTTTTGCAAGCTGCTCTGAGTTCGCAAGTGAATGTATCTGCAAGATTCCCCTCCTGCTGCACCGCCTGACCCTACTGCCTGACTTGAACCATGTTTTACAGCTGCACCAACACTGAAAAAAAGACATCCGAGAAACACCCCCTGGAAGTACTCTTCCTACAGGAAAAGCCAAGCTTACGCCTTACTGAATAGCTGATTTCTGGAGACAGAAATAGAAAGAAAAAGAAAACCCTCATGAAGTCCTAGCCCAGGGAAAAATTTTCAATCAGAGCTGGCAATGAACCACAAGACAAAGCCATTGGAAACCAAGCTCCATTACTTCCATTGCACACAGGACTACTTGTTTAAAGAATCTCTTACCTGAAAATTTCAGCAATTTAATTAAGTAAATGGTCCTCAGAGGCAGGTAAGTATCACGATGCTTATGTTACAGATGGCTTGCACAGAAGCACTAAGCAGCTCATTGAGTTACCCCTGACCATACAGGCAGAATGGCATGGGAACCCACGAGTCTTGCCTTTCTGCTCTTTTTCTCTAACAAAGGCATTCAATTTGATTCACATTTGCAGGTCTTTACAGCAGTCCCACAGCACAAAACCCAGATAGCCCCATCTATACAAGAAGTCAGCTGGCATGCTGGGATGAAATTGCCAAGTCCTGACTCATCCTGAACTTCCTCCCACTTTGACTCAATCTGAAGACTGCTGTGTTTCACAGTAATTTCACTCAGCTGTTACCTCTGCTCTGATTTGACATGAAGGACCTAGAGCAGGTGTAGGCTAGGCTTTATAGCGGGGTGCAAGAGCACTTGTAAGCATCAGGCACTTAGCAGCTACCCAACTCTGACTGCGAAGCCCATGTCTGGCACGCTAGCTTCAGCCATCCTGGGCCACCCTCCTGACTAGTTGTGCATATGGGCCAGTCCAGCCTTGGATACAGTCCCAAAATTCAGAGCAGATGGAGAGTTCCTCCTGCAGATGTCCAGGAAAACAGTAACAAAAGCTCGTCCATCTTTCAATCATCTGTTCCTGATAATTAGGACCTCATTTTCATTTGAAAAAATTCCATCTTATCAGCTCTGCATATTGCCAAATTCTGTTCTTCTTTTCAGTTTCCAGACCCGTAATTTCTCTTGATCTTCAAAGCATTCAAAGCTGAAAGTTACCTAAAGTCAGAGGATTGTTTCCTTTCTGGC
This sequence comes from Neomorphus geoffroyi, assembly GCA_033558235.1. Lineage (NCBI taxonomy): Eukaryota > Metazoa > Chordata > Aves > Cuculiformes > Neomorphidae > Neomorphus > Neomorphus geoffroyi. Next base: position 11,390,386 of record JAUMJM010000016.1, on the reverse strand, counting down.
TAGAGGTAGGTGGATAGCACTTTTGAGACCAAAAATTAAAATATAAGAGAATGAAAAAATAAAATAGATCCTCCCATTCCTAACCTCATGTTTCCCAGTGCTATAAGAGATGTTAAACATTGGTAACAATCTGCCTTTCCTAGCAGCTGGAAAGCTGGATTGCGCATAACTTAAACAACACATCAGGTATGTCTTGCATGGAACAATTTCACTCCCTGTGAGAAATCAGAACTACAGGAGGACACACCCCCAGCTCTGAAATCTATTGTTCATTAAAATAGTACTGCTCGTAGCATCATTACAGTTAAATAATAGTTTTAGCAAAGAAAAGAGCATGGTATACAAATAGCGAAGGGATGAAATCAAAGAAAGGAAAGGGTCTGTATTTTCAGTAAATATGGGAGTGTCAAATTATAAAGATGAAATAGATCAGAAAACGTAAGTTAAGAAATACATTTTTATTGTATTAAACTGCATAGCTTTGTCACTAACAATGGAGTAACCTGTACTGGATGAGGCAAATTATGGGATGACCAACAGCAGAGAAGAGGCTTTTCTTGAGCTATTTAGATATTTGTGCTGTGTGATGCTATACAGCTTCTGCAACCCACCAGAGAAATTACTTTTTGGGTTCCAAGCCTGCACGCAGATCTGGAGCTAGAGACACATCCATTTATCCAAAAGCAAAGCAGAGCACATGAGCTTCATTATCTGGTCCCATGGCAGTACAGGGGGCTCTTCTGACAGGAAAAGCCCATTGCTAATACTGTAGCAGGACAATGGCAGAATGTTAATGCTTAAAAAAAACCCAAACCACAACATATCAAGACCATTGTCAGTCTTGTACGTTTTTTCTTTTTTTTTATTAAAGCATTAACTAAAATTAATTACAAGTAAGAGAACCTTGGCTGGATAGACCCTAGTTAACACACCCATGGAGCTTTAACAGTACTAAAATGAAATTTGTTCATTCTAATGCACAGGTTCAATTAAGCATGAAGGATGGTGCTGCAGCTAATCCTCACCTAGCTCAGTCATTCAGAAGTTAAGAGGAAGATTGTTTTTTAACTTAAAGACAGAATATTATAGCATCTTCAAAAAAAAGGAAGAAAAAACATGCAGTGTCATTTCCAAGCAATGTCAGCAACAAGTAGATGCAAAGGAGAATTTCTTATTATGTTGGAGCAAATACACAATCACATTGAGTAGCTGCCATTTAAGTCTCATACTTCTCCCGGACTATCAAATTTGAAAGACATCCTGTTCAAAAGAAGAAAAATAGGTGAATAAAACTCCTTAGACTGGAATCGACTCTGAGGACAGAACATTTGACTTAGGGCTGTTACAAGGAGTCTTCTGTTTTTATTAAACCATGCTTGTGCTTCAAACAGTGACAAGCTGCTTAGTGCTCAAAGAAACTCAGCTTCTGCACCAGGGTGCCTGAAGGCAACCTCCTCTTCTGGACACGCGTAACATGGGAAAGTCCAGGAACCATGCTGTGTTCAGAATCTGGCCCCTTGTAACAAGAGCCCAAATTCTTGATAGATGCTAGGTTCTGGCTGGCTGGGGAACAGCTCACCGAGGAGGCCCAGGGTCCTTGCCGACAGCCAGCAAAGCGCAAGCCCTCCCTGCGCCTTGGCAACAATGGTGGCCAGCAGCCTCCAGGGGTGTAGGAACAGGAGCCCAGCCAGCAACTGAGGGAAGCAATTACTCCCCTTGCTCAGCACTCGTTTGATGCAGCTTAATGTTTTAGGATCCCCGGAGCAGGTAGCCTTGGATAAATCAGACCAAGCTCGGGGCAGAGCTGCCTGGACTGTGAGGCTGAGGTGCTTCTACAGAAAGGCTACAGGAGCAGGGCCAACTCAGTCCATAGAGGTAAAGGCTTGGGGGGTGGCAACAAGCCCCCAAGAGGGAGCTTATCAAGAAGGGAAGGCAGGGCAACCAGTGGGGCATGGTGGAAGGATGAGAACAGGCCTAAGCTGAAACATGAGAGGTTTAGCCTGGACACAAGGAAAAACAGTATTTTCCCCTGTGAGGACAGCCAGGCAGGGGGACAGATTGCCCAGAAATGTTATGGAGTCTCCACCTGGGAAGGCTTTCAAGATGCAACAGGGACAACCTGGCTGGACTTCAAACTCACCCTGCTTTGAGCAGACTGAACTTGAGACTTCCTGAGGTTACTCCCATTCCAAATTACAGGCAGTTTAAGTTCAAATGTGTGAGCATAAAACTGAAACCACAGGGGCCTCCTCTTAGGTTGTATATGTAGATTGGTGGCTTAACTTGTAGACTCCTGGCTGTTCTTTGGAGCTATAGTATTGCCCTCTGAACAGATAGGTAGGCGTGCCTTTGTACCCACACGGCACAAGAAGAAGCCCTGTCATGTATGGGGATTTTTCCATTTTAGCATAGCTGGAACAATTGCATGTTTTGCTTACCACAGTGAAGCAATGAGTCGCATTTGTATCCGCTTGTAACAAGAACCAGCCCCTGCACTAGCACACCTTCTCTTTCTTCCACCTGGTCCACAGAAGCTTGAGTCATTCTTTGGGATTTTTTTTTTCCATGAATCCCACATAGTGAGGTAACTGGGCTTATGGTCCAGACCAATTTTGTGGTTAACTGAGTGCGGATTACTCAGGTCAATCATACAAAATGCAAAATTCCAAATATGTCAGCCAAACATGACAACTTGGTAGTGCAGGTGATCGATTCTACTTGAAACACATGTATACTAGTAACTACAAAGACACACAATGATCATAGCTTGTGTTTCATTTCAAAATTAACACCAAATGGCATCAGAAGTGAGCAATGAGTGCAATGGAAACAATCCTAAGTTAGCTGGAGACAGCACTCCTCTTTCTTGGGAGTGAAGCAAGGCAAAAACCTGCTGTCCTTTCCCCAAGATGGTCTGAATCTCCCTTGCTTCTACTGATAATTCAAGAGTAGAGAATGATTCCAAGTCAAACTTCTTCCTTACTATTCAACTGCTCATAGGTTACTTTGATTCTTCAGTGGAGTCTTTTCCTTGTCATAACCTCTACTTCCCTTTTCTATCACCTAAGCAGGTTGCTGAAAGTCCAACTAACACGGTCACATTGATCACTTAACACTGCAGGACAGAAAATACACAAACCAGATCTTATTCCTTGCCTTTCACTCCTCTTCCACTGACAGTTTCTGTTTTCTTAATTTCTGCCTCTCAGTCCTTCACTGAACGTATATTTGGGGGTGAAAGTCACCAGAAGGTTCATGAAATTCATCTTGGTCATTAAGAATTGGCCTCCCACAAAGAACTCGGCTTCTCCATAGCTGGGAGGCCTGTGCTCCTTTCTGCCTATTTCATTTTGATAGACCAAGACTCCCAGGAGTTTTACCAACATATTTATGCACCGGGTGGGTTATCCCAACAGCCACCAATAAATCTTATTATCCTTCCTCCACAAGTCTCCATAGCACTGAGTGATTGATGAACTAAAACTTGGTATAAACACAGAGATAAACATCTGCCATTCCTTTCCTTCCTTGTCTTTACAGCACCAGCATTTTAAAAGTGACAACCCATTGTTTCACTTTTAGCACAGCTGTTCTAAAGCTGCCTGAATAACAACAGAGACTATACAGAAATATTAATCTTCACTTCTTCTGGGAAACAATGGCTTTACAGAGCTCAGCCCCCACCACAGCCCCTCTTCTTTTTAAAGGAAAGTGCATGGATAGCACTCTTAAAATTGGGGATGACAAATGCCCAACAGTAGCATCTAAAGCAGTGATACCCAGCTTCTGGCTCCTGAAGAATGTTACACCTGACTAAGGCCACATGAAGCAGTTATACCTTCATTGGGAGGAAGGAAAAGATTCAGCCAGTCCAGAGTACTCACGTTCTGTATTTTTTACCTACTGATCAGCAAGGCAGACCACTGACCCAGAGAATTCAAAAGAAACATAAGCATCCCATGGAAAGCTGCTGTCTCAAAGTACTGGCGGTACAAATAGACACCAGTGGAGGAACTAGGACGAGAGGTAATGGCCTCAAGCTGTGCCAGGGGAGGTTTAGACTGGACATTAGGAAGAATTTCTTTACTGAAAGAGTGGTCAGGGATTGGAACAGACTGCCCAGGGACGTGGTGGAGTCGCCATGCCTGGAGATGTTTAAAAAACGGGTAGACGAGGTTCTTAGGGACATGGTTTAGTAGGGAGACAGGCACAGTTGGACTCGGTGATCTCCGAGGTCTCTTCCAACCTTATGATTCTATGATTCTATGAACTTGCTAGAGGTTGCTTAACAGGGTCAGTAAACTATGAATCAAACCAGATGCTCTGATTTCCATTCTTGTTTCTAGCCAAGAGATCAATTTCCCTGGCTTATAGGCATCTGAAACACATGATCACTTGGTCTGCTTAAATTGAAATTACCTGGCAGAGAAAAAACTCCGAAAGACCTGATGTGAGCTATTGTTTCAAATCTGAACTCTTGTGTAGGCTTTCCCCTGCTACTAAAGTCCTCTTCAATCATTTCTTAGAGTGTGTCCAATCCTGGACCTGGGGAGGATAGAACCTCTCTCTCTACCCCTCCAACACTGCAACCATTAGCTCATGCTTTGGAAAAGCTGCAGGTGTATACATACACGTAGTCCTTAAGTGTCCTTTCTCAACTGACTTTCTTAGGTTCACAACACAGAACAAAAGATACCATATATTAAAATTAACTAAAAGCATAAGAAAACACAAGGCAAACAGTAAAGACTAGTTCATGAGAAAGGAGGAAAAAAAGATAAATATATTCTGCTGGAGCCAGAATCTCCATATGATTAAAAAATCTGAAGCACAGTAAGGACGTCCAGTGTGTTGGCTGCAGGATATACCTGGGTTAAAATATATCTCAGCTTGAGAAATTAAGTGGTTTGATCCCAAACAGGAATGCTATGATGAGACAGGAAATTGAACCAAAGCATCCCAAGTTCAAGCCCTGGGAGGCATCATTCATTAATCAATCTTTTGACTCAAAGGACAAACAAAAAAGGGGAAATTAAGTGAAGCATTAAGATCACTTTCCCTTCTGATAGTGTCCTTTGCTATTAGTAATGAGTGTTGGTCAGAAAACCCATGGCTTGCTTTCCCAGGAAAACACATCATAGAGAAAAATAATCCCTCTCTGAAAATGTTTATTGAAATTTCTTGATTGAATTTTGATTTATTCTATTTCTAGACCAAGTTTTCCTTTGGTGTTGTTCAAAAAAAGAATGATTCTTTACATTTCATTTCAAAACCACATTTAGCGTATATGGGGAGAGCACAGACTAGAGAGTGCAGTAGGAACTATTTTGTATTATCTATTTCTTAAATACTCACAGTAGAAAAAACACAAAAAGAGTAGGGGCAAAAATCTAGAAAGAATAACAGGGTTAGAATAATTATTTTTTTTTAGTTGAAATAAGAAATGGGAGTTTTAGCCAAAATAAATTTAGAGAAATCAGTAAATGCTTAATGGTTTTCTTCATTTCATAGGACTAAACCAAACCATGCCGTCAAAACAAAGATGGTTTAGCAGTTAACATTAATAGACAACATTATCTACACTTCCAAGAAGTATTAGCCATTGATATAATTAATACTGGAAGAAAATACTAATTTCATCTTTTTTTTAAATCCCTGGAAATAACTAAACCAGCAATTCATCAGTTCTAACAGAAAAGAGATGCCCCATACACCACATTATTTTATCACACTGGAGAATGAAACATGAAGACAATGGGAATTTAATGGCTAAATACCATCACCACAAATTAGCCTTCCCCTTTTACCTGGTGATAACTTAAGTTAGGGAAACTAAGGAGTGTACTTAAGTACAGAGAAAGGCTAAGCATGGAAGTAGATTCATTTCACCTGACTGGCAATTTGGCTTAAGACAGTAGATGCATTAAGACAGCACGGGGTGGTGTTGCATCATAGTGAAATTAATCTCTGCTCTTCCTTTACCATTTCAGGATGGCAAAACCAGGAGGAATTTGCTATAAAGTAAAGCAATCATGAGAAAAATATCCTAGGATGGGGAGGAGCATCGGTTCCCCTCCCTCCATACCTGAAGCAGATGACTGCTAGTAAGAAGCCAGCACAAGGCAGTGCAACCAAGCCTAGCACTCAGCATCGTCTGTAATAAAATAAAACCAGGCATCACAGAAACCCCAAAGAAACTTATTTTTAAAACACCACATAAGAGATTCTCATCCTGAAGTGTTTATTTCTATTTAGTTGTTTTTCAGTTTTGCTCAGTTCCTGCCACAGACTCTAGAGCAGCAGGGAGAAAGCACTTAAACTGTCAACTCTGATGTGCTGCACTACGCTTACACCTACAAGAGCCACGGGGTGCACAGCTTGCCGACAGCCTCAACAGAAACAAACCGGGCACCCAAGCTGCTGGGTTTAAAGCACTGGTGGCTTAGGGGTCACTGTGGCAAGACCCAATAGATTTGCTTTGGCATCTGAATAAAAGTTTGTCAGGTGCATCCTCCCCCAGAGTAATAATCCACAGCATTAGCAGAAAGTTAAACACTTGACTATTCCAGCCCAACATAGGATGTTGATCTATTAGTGGAAAATTAGATGCCTCCATCCATATTATAAGCGCGCACACGTGCCCTCCGCCTATATATAAAGCCCTTTCATTTTATGATCAGTACAGTAGTTCTCTGATAGAGCAGGCTATAATGTTTTATTAATGTTAAATTTGTCCACCTGGGAATTTATACAAATCACTGTAATTTTGTCTCACTAATGTTTGTTATCAGTCTTGCCTTCTCAATAAAATAGGAGCAAAATATTGCAGAAGTCCCTCTCACTGAATTTATTCTTTTTATTTTTTTTTATTTTTCACTCCTGTCTCCCCCTCTTCTCTGGGCTTCTGTCCAAAGTCACAATGAGTTCAGAATAGGATGCTCAGAAAGTATTTTATAATTCTTTAATCACCACACTTTGGCACACTTTAGTCATTTGGGCCAAAGCATTTCGATATAAGCAGATCCCACGTAGAGACAGAATCAGGTCAGCAAAGCAATTAATCATCTCTGCACTTACACTCTCAGCAAAACAATACAAAAACAAAAGAACGGATAAAGAAGAGGGGAGGAGGGCCACCTTATCCTCACTCTGATGGGCAAATAATTGCCTTGGCTTTGCTTCTGCAGCCACAGCGGAAAGGTGCACAGCTCACATTTATTAATGTACTTGTAGAGCCAGCCTCTGGAAACACACAGAGGTATGCGGGTGGCTGCGCCCACCAGCATTTCCACACCAGCCTGCTGCAATTTTCTGTGCCTAGCTCTTCTCCTTGCATCGATAGGGGCTTCGTATCCTTATACAGGGAGTTTGATAGCTTTTAAATACTGTGTAGTGCCTAAGGCTTGATAGCTACAGTTTTGTGCTACTGTTTCAACAGTCTCGGTGGGAGAAGTAACAGCACAGAGAAGTAGGCTGGCTTTCCACAGAACGGTTGTATTTTCCAGTGTATATTAAACCACACATGCACCCCTGCTTCACTTAACATGGGAAGCAATTTCACCAATGGTTTTGGTTTTAAGGCTCTTCTTAGTAGCACCCTTCTAACCATCCTGTTGATCTATTTTTATCATGAGCTCAGAAAAGTACATACAACCAGCTTCCACGATAGCATGAACTGGCTGCCCAAGGTGTCTGCAAACAGCCTTCAAATTAAGAAATACTCTCTCTCCCTTTCCACTCCAGTACTTCTGGGAAAGGTATCTTATTGCATCCAGGAGTAAACTAAGGCACAGAAAGGATATGTCTATGAAAACCTGGGACTCTGGCGACACCACTGGTCCTTTTCCTGCTCAGATACTCAGATGAGTAGCACCCCCAGATTTAATTTGCCAGCACAAGGCTTATGGTGGGATAGAGATCCACCCCGGTACAAGACAGATCTAAATAGAGTGTGAGCAAGTTCAGAAGTGATTATTCTGCCCAGTTCACAGGGACCTGAGCATGCTCGGAGCTTCTGGAATATACAACCTAGACTAGACACTGAGATGAAAAGATCATAGAGTATGACATTTGGGGATGAGTTCTCTTCCACATGGCAAAATTTTTTCTCGGCCACACATGCAGAAAGCAATTTTCACCAGCCATCATCCTCCTGTTGTCGCCACAAAACACATTCACACACTAACTTATGGGAATCCAAAAACCACCCTTGATAGATATTCCAGAGACCAAATACTTATGTCGTAACTTCTGATTTCAGGACACTTGCCTTGATCTTCAGCATCCTAGAGATTTGTGCATAACACCCTCCTCCCCACAACTGTGGAAATTCAAACATACAAGGACTTTGCAAAAACTCAGAAATCACTTTTCACTACTCTATATGGTGATTCAGAAAGTTTACTGAGCCACACCAAACGCTTTCAACTGCATTCCTCGCTTTCAGCCCCACGGACAAAAGACAGCCAAGAAACGAGCTCTCCCCAGTGCCATCACTGTCCTGGTACTGCCAGTAGTACGTTTAGTCAGTTAAGAATTACTTGTACAGAGCCAAGATCAATAAAGCTACAGTATGGCAGAGGCAGCTCAGGAAGGCTCACAGGAGTGATCCCACTAGGCATAACTAGGAGTGATGGGCTGAAATTAAGCAGAAGGAAAATTTTGGCTGAATAGCAAGAGAAATTTGCTTTGCTAATGGGTCAATCAATTAGACTGAGCACACACCTCTCAAGGGAAGCACACAGGGAAACTTGTCACTGGGTTCGCTTAAAACTGGAGTGAAGGAGCTCCAGAGGTTATCACCGCATAAGCAATTTTGCAGTTTGCATTTCAGGAGCACTGCAATTCCCTCTACCCGGTGGGATCAAAGCCGAAGCTGTCCAGCTTACACCGCCTGCAGAGGTCTTAATAACCCTTTCATATCTATAACACGTCCACATTCCCAAATGTAATATAGCTATGTTCTCTCTCCGCTCATATTTAATCCTTCCACACTCTCAGAATGGCATTCATCTAGCTAACAGTTATTGAATATTACTGTTAATTATCTGAAATCTTATCACCTATCACTGAAAGAGCAACCTACTGAAATAAGAATTTATGATAGAAAGTACTTGCGTCTCTCCAACAGCCATCCAGATAGTCTGGAATAATAATTGCCCAGTTTTTAAAAAGCTAAACGTCTACTGATTGAGTTACCTGTGGGACCTTAATTTCTTAAAATGCTAATTTGGATGCTTCAATCAAGTGGCCATGCTATAAAAGAACTTTGCTTGTCTACCAAACAAAATAGAGACTACAAGAGGATAGGATGCATGTTTCTAAATAGAACCAGGCAGTACAAATACTGCAGAGTGAAAGTTAGAAGACTGTGTTCACAAAACAGCAAATGGATAAACAAGATATAAGTATAATTATGCTGGGCATTAAGCAAAGAATTTTTTTCACGGGACAGATCAAAAAGATTTAAGTGTTCTCCAACAATATTGTACAGAAAACCATTTAAAATCAGTAGTAAAACAGATCTTGATCCATCAGTGCAAGGGCTGTGCGTTTCCCACAGCAACAGGGATCAGATCTTCTTGACTTAAACCAATACCTACTGGATTATTGCAGTACCATTGCTTAAAACCAGCAAGATGTGAACCTTGGCCCACAGGCATGGGGCTCCCAGCAAGAAACGACTTGTTACTGAAGGTGCAGCCCAGGGAAGACAAAGGCACAGGTGATGTACAGCTACAGGAACAGCACAAAAATGCAGCAGGTGAGAGTACAGAAAAACAGGGAAAAGCCCATAATGTGGCAGAATAAGTGAGAGTTAGGATATAATTTGATAGTAAATGTCTCAATAGGCTCTACATGTGCAAATTTCCCAAAACATGCTAGGGAGGCCACTAATTTAATCAGGAGGAGTTGGCACTGATCAAACCGTGCTTGTCCTGAAATTACTTCCGATCATGACTAGTCTCCAACCCCAAGATGTGTCTTGAAGTCAGTCTTCTGCTAACAATGAGAATTCCTCTGCCTTTTCTTCAAGCTATAGAGATTTCTTTGTCTTAAAAGATCAAGAAGGTCAAATATCCCATTCTTCACCCAAATTTCTCTGACACGCTAGTCTAGATTGACTCAAGGCGCTAGACATGCCTATCTTCCTAGCTGCAAATTATTTCTTGGCAGTTACCCTTGTCCTATCGATGTGACAGAACCTGCTATGGCTAAGGTACCATTCTGACACTTGAATGTTTGTCTGCTTGCCCTCTTTTAAATGGTTCACTTAATTTCTTGAAGGTACCTTTCGAAATAAGGCATAATCCCCCAAGCACAGACTCCAGGCTGCTGGAACTTAAAAAGCCAGCAGTTTCTCTAGGAACTCTTTCACTTTAAACTACAGCTAGAAATCCAAAAAAGCAAGCAAAACGCACACAAGATTTTGCATATTCAAATCAGTGAAGAAACCAATACCTCTATTTCCCCAATAGATGGTGCTGATCGTTTCTTTCTCAGATATTCATAAATTAAAAAAAAAGATGGGTTACTTTTGTGATACTGCTGCAATGAAAGAGCTGTGAAATGGGGCAGAGAAAGCAAAGGGCAGAATCCCAGCAGGAGCCCTGGGGATTCCCATAATAAAGATGTGAAATGAGATTTCTGGCTTGTCCTAGCTGTGTTGCTGGTGATTTTTAATTCCTTTTCATTAAGAGTTTAGTATCTGAAATCTTTCCTGAGTTTTGCAGCACCCTCTTCCTTATGCAAGTAAGGATGAAAAATGTTGAACTGGTAAAGACTTTTGGGAAAAAAAGGGCTTATACAGGGAAAATGGCTTCCATCTTCTGTCATTCCTCTGGAATGCTTACGATACCCCAGCTGTAGAAACACCAGTTGCTTAGTGTTACTGGTTGTCAGTCAGTAGAAACATACGCCTTCATTAAGGACTGTTGGAGTTAAAAATATTTTCCAAAATTCCCTTTATTTCCCCCCCCAAACTTCATAAACAAAAATCTGATTCAAAATATACCTCAAAGCGTTAGAAATCTACAACAGGGCTTGAGAACTGGATAATTAAAAATGAAAATCACTTCCCTAATTTAGACAAAATGTGCAACAGAATGTGCAAGTAGAAGAAAACTACTTTATAGAGAATAGCTACAATGTTAACAATTTCAGTTGTTTCAAGAGCTCTTAGGAAAACTGTTAGCTTGGCTATGTCCAATTATTTTTATTATTTTTTTAGCACACTAAAGCTGTAGCATTTGTCCTACAACTTCTCATCCCAGGTTCAGGCCATTATCCTACCTCCACAGCATAATTTGTCTCATCTTACCTTCCCAAGTGGCCATCTTAAAACTTTAATATTCCTGTTGTACTTTCTCAACTACAGCTTTATCAGCCACAAGGGCAATTCAGTTGTTCCAGACCCCAAAGAGTGCTGAAGCAGATGTTAAGAACAAACGACAGGGTCAAGTCATTTTTAAGCACTATATCGTTTACTTGGCTGCGCTGGTTTATGTCTTAGGAGTAGAAAGTAATGGGAAATCCAGGCAGCTGGACACAGATGGGGTTTTAACAGCAATGGTGCTGTGGTCTGAAATGTAATGTTTTCTTCCAGGAAAGTGAGAGCAGGAAAAAGGCAGAAAACATCCCTGCAGAGTACACAGTAAATGGAAGCCACATTGAGTCATTCATGTTCTCTCCAGAAGCAGCACTCATGAACAATGCCAGAGGGATCTGGCCGAATACCCTCTTTGCAGAAAATGGTGCAGCACAGGGGCAAAACACAGGACAAAAGCTATCCTTTGCCTGGCACTTCAGGAGGAGTTACTGTGTCTAGAGATACACAGATCACAGGTCTTCCCAAGCCCACACGAATGCGTTGAGCACTGTGTAGTTGGTCTTGCATGTACTACTGAGTAGTACGGAACAAATATAGAGGGAGGAAAAGCACAAGGAAGACCAGTAGGCTCAGAGAGTCAGGGCACACGCCTTGACACTTGCAATATTCCTCATACAACAGGAATTTGCATTTGCACAACTCAACCAGCTGTTCTTCAGCAAGCAAGTCTACTTCTTCATTAAATTTTCCACAAGATGCAAGTCTTAAGAGAAATACACTCCTGGAACTGCTGTGCATAATAACCTCTTCTCACCAACCCCTTCCCACTTTCACAGGCAACACTCAGGCTGTTAAAGTTAACTAGCTACACCAACCCACAGGCAGGGTCCCACATCAGCCTCTGCCATCCCATCCCCTGCTGAGGTCCAACTTTCCCTATCACTCCCAGAGCACAAACCTCATCCCTTTCTTGCACCAGGAAGGCACAGGACCAGGTCAGGACAGTAGAAGCAACTGCCTGGATGAGCTTCATGTAACTAACTGCTGCAGAAATGATCCTTATCTAATTCAGTCAACGCTTCATCAATTAAAATCAATGCTTTTTGCAGAGCTCTGTTCAAGCAGACTGTCACGCTCAGAGAACAAAAATCAAGGGACTAGAAGCAAGATCCAAAATGAGTCTTTGGAAAGAATTACATAGGACTAGAATAGGTGCTTTGCCAATGAGCTCTAGGAGATCTTCTCCCTCTACTTCTGCGTCTTATTAACAGGGTATTTCAGTTCACCACAGGCTTTGAAGAGATTTAGATTCATGGGTCCCATGGGAAGCAGGGCAAGGACTAATATTCATGCTACAATACAAGAAACTGAGTCACCAAAAGGCACAGGGATTTTCTGGAAAACCCATAGGAATTCTGCAGCAGAGCAGATAACTGAGCTGAGATCTCCAAAGTCTCAGCTTAGACACAAAAGCACATGACCTGTTCTACCTCCATTCTGCCTACAAGACAGCTCTCCCAAAGTAAATACGCATATACCTGGGTATGAAATCAGATGCAAATCCCTTGCTCTACAGAACAGAACTCAGAGGTATTCTGAAATTAGCATGGGGGAACGCAAGAATACTCTTGAGCTGCAAATGAATAGAAATCAAGCTAATGTGCAGTATATATTGCTGATTCTCACATGCTTGAGTCTAAGCTCTGATCCACAGAGAAAATGGCTCTAAAATATTAACCATAGTCATTATGGAAAGCTCACTTCTGACAATGTGTCTTACGGTTCATTTACCAAGAAAAAATGGATGCAATTTTAGCCAGTGTTAAAATTACTCTGCTTTTATCAGAGGAAGAAAACTAATCCCACCTGCCCAGCTCTTCTGTTCTGCTTTCAGGAGACTAACACAGAAGCAGTAGGTTTTAAATAACAAGGCTTTTCGCTGAACCTTGGGATTCCATAGGTTTTATAATCATCTCTTGAAAAAAACGTTCCTGAGACCAAGACCAGCCACCCAACCCAGACAAGCGCAACTCCAACAAGGCCAAGCTCATAACCAGCGCTGACTCTGATCTGAATCAAAGTGGTTGCCAACAAGACTTTTAATTTATTCTTTGGGGAAAGTCAGTTTACAGAAGCCAGTCAAATCTGTGGTGTCTAGAAGGAAAAAAGGGCGCAGTAACATCCTACTATACACTCAGGAACATCCACACTCCTGCTAGAGTCACAGGCAATCCTCTAGCAGCTTTATAAACCCTTCAAACTACTCTAAGCTGTTGATATCCTGCTCGAGACAGAGCTAAAACATCAGCTGTTGCATATCTCAGAGTCAGAAAAAGCTTTCCTGGGGAAAGAGGAGAAAGACAGGAGGGCCTTGTGAGGAGGCTGAGTTCCAACATCAGTTACCACCTCTTTAGAGCAGTACTCTAATTCACACATCATTTAACAGCTGGCACATCCCCACTGAAAGGGTCCAAGGTGGAGTTTAATTCACCCCATTTACACCAGGCAAGGACCTGGCTTCAGAGACTGAGCAGATCCCTCTAGCTCCTGTCTTCAACACCTTTTTGCATCCCGAAAGCATTAAAGTTTAGCAGCAGAGCTGAAATATCACTCACTCTCTCAGCTTGAGTTCGTTTTAAATTGTTGCTATTGACAGCAAACCCTGGGAAAATTATTTTTTTTATTAGTATTATTATTTTCCAGTACTGCATGCATAACAATAGCTCTCTAGATAGAGCAAATAGATACAAGCAAATGAAAGGAAGCATAACTGCCTCATGTCTTTCATTTAAAACAGATTCTGATTTTAGTCCTTTTGTTCAGAAACAAATTTAACAAGAATTTAGGAGCTGTGTGTTGAGGCTGAAATAAATCAGATGAATAGCAGGAGAGGGAAGCTTGCTATGACTTCAAAGCACAATGAAGACAATGATGGGACTTGGTGGAATAAGAAAACTAAGTCTGAATTTAATACAAATGGCTCCATTTTTATCACAGGTTCTCTACAAGCTCTAATGATAATTCAGCTGCATTGTTCATTGGGGAAAAGGTAGATGGAGATCATCTAACATTTTTTTAATTAGCAAAATATTTCAACCTGGCTACGACTTACCTTCTGTGCAAGGGAACTTAAGTGATGTCAATGGCGGGTTGCAGCTACCTGTGGCTACGTGGGCAGACCTTCGTTCTGCTTAGGCATGCACTAGGGTGGTGATGGATACCATCAACTGGAAGAGTCTTGTCAAGACTTCTGCATGGTTCCCATGATGTCACACCTTTGCATAATGAACGGGATTGCTGGAGCATTTCACTTCTGATTATAGGATTGAGCACTTTTACACATTTTAAAATAATGTTTTTCTATTTCAAAGTGAACACTTCAGATTTATTTAAAAAGTCAGGGGTACGTTGAATGGCATCCAAAGGCAGGACAAGCACTGAGTCTTGAACAAGTCAGTTCCTAACCTGAAGAGGATGATAAGGGAAGCCTGGAAACTCAATGGAAAAGCAGCATAAGATATCATCCCAGACCTCCACCAAAACAACCCCTTTATTCCAACATGATGAGAGCCAAACAAAAAACTATTAGACCTATTCATTCTCATCTTTGTAATGGCAAAAAAGTAATAGAAAGCCTAAAACCAGAGCCTTGAAGAGAAATAACAGGACCCAAATCAATTTATTTCTGAAAGCGACTTCCAGGTTACTTCAAGAGCTTATGCCAGCAGAGGAGCTAATGCACCCTGTTATATCTGTAGAGTATAGTTTTATACAATAAGCTCTCCCTGCAGATCATCAGTAAGCAGGCAAGTGATTGTTGTGACCAATGTACCTGGAGTAGTTGCACCATTAGCTGCATGATGCCTTGGCCCATGAAACTGCTATGCCTTCAACTTGCTAGACTGACAGGTCTACCACCTTCAACTTCTGGGAAAACACGATTTGTCATTTTCTTACGTATGGGCTGGTGAAACCATTTGTCTTGTGACACTGACAGGAGTGGTGCTGGTATAACACTTGGAAGATGGGCAGTTGGGATGTTATCATCTGTCAGTTAACATTGACCAATGGAAATGGCCATCCTCAAAGCCTTTTCAATGCACACAAACATGCCAGGGACTAGAGTAGAGTGAGCTAAACACATCCTTAGTAAAGATCAACAAAAAGACTGGTCCATCTAAATACAGCTTTGTTTTCATATCTCATACAACAGAAATCATGCAGAAAATTACAAAACCCTTTTGACCTCAAGGCACATATTGGAAACTCTTTGAAGCAGAACTACGAACAAGTAGTGAGAGATCTGTCCCTTCTACTCTCCAGAAGAAACTATGCAGTATGAAGACAGAAGGCCTCCTGCCAAAACACTGGCAAGAAAGAAGATACTTGTGGGTTAATGTGGGTGTTGGCACATCTTCAAGAGAAGCAAGCCAAGCTGTGCTTCACCTTCACAAGTTAAAGAAGTTGGAATGAATGGGGGGTTGGGATGAGGGAGAGGAGAAGAAGAAAAAAAAAAATCAATGAGAATGGGAGAAACCATCTTTGAAAGAAGTCAAAGGAATAAGCAGCTGATAAGGGGGTTGTGATTCTTGGTGAGGTCAAAGACTTCTGTCCCCCCTGGGATGATATACTACAGGATATCTGGGGACAGAAGGTGTCTCTTTGTGCCTTTTATAACATATCAATCCATTTAAGGTCAACCCTTTGCCACCAGCAAAAAAAAAAAAAACAGAAAAACAACACAAGAAGAAATACCATAGTGCAAGCTTCTGTGGGCAGATATGCAAAAGCTTCAGCTGGAAAAACCTGAAGATTTAAAGGACATTTCTCACAATAGTACAACTTAAGGAGTTGCCATACATTAGCCCACCTGTGATAACTGTCCACACAAGGTCTCCTCATCTTGAAAGAAAACTCAGTTTAAATCCCTCTCAGCATGAGCTAAGGTAAATACAAGTACACTTTGGGTAACTTTCTGCAAGCCAAGAATGTGTGTGACACTGACCCTTCCTCAGCTCAACAGGGACGGCCTACGGCACCTCAGGTCGAGGCCTCAAATCCAAGTTAGGCTGCAAGCATTCTGCTGTGATTGCAGGGGTGGTTGTTTGTAAGGCTGCATGCTCAAAGGGCAAAATTGCACAGAATTCCCTACTGAGACCCAGGCAATCCCTTGTCCGTATTAGCTTTGTCACAAAGATACAGAAGTGTATAAAGACCTCTGGTTTTGCTCATGTTATCCTTCTAAAAACATAAGCTGCTAGGCTACAGGCTTTGGTGGTCCCCAACTGCTTCACTGTTTTCTGAGCCCAGACACCAGCTGTCCAGCTGTAAGAACTTGTACCTCTACAAATAGCAAGGCCATTCCCTGCCAAATTCAAGAAGGTAAACAAAATTCATCTCTTCTGGCAAAATGTCTCCACACCAATTTGTGTAATTACCTCCATCACTGAAGAGGGTCTTGTTCACATATTATAGCTCTGACTCTAAGCATTGAAATACAATTAAACCAGATGCGTCAGACACGACTTGCTGGCTGGCTTATGTCAAACCTCCACAGGTGGTGGCTGAGAGAGATGACTTTCATTCAGAGAACAAATTGCACAGTATAAGCATGAAAAACTTTTTAGGTAAAGTCTTCAATCTATGTCCCACCCTCCAGCAACTGTCTCTGCCCACTGAGTACTAAATTTTGACTAGCAATGTTAATATCTGCCAATTTATCTCATCTCCTCCTCCACGCTGTTTCACCAAACAGCACAACGTTCACCAGTGCATTATTAGGCTTCTTTGCTTTTATCCTGGCTCTTATCCTCTTTCTGCTTCTTTGTTACCAGCAAATGCTTCTACATCACTTAAGTCCAAAATCCCCAACAGAAAATCCACGCTGCTTCTCAAAAAGCCCGTGCTCTTCTTTTTGAATGAAATCAATCCAGCTGTCTGCATCTTGACTAGTGAAGTATTCTTTTCCCTCTAAAGCCTCTTTTTAGCCAATCGTGGAGCTCAAACAACCCTTAAAGCCAGTGGCTATGATTACTTTACCACAGTCCGCAAACCTTGCCTTGTCTCCATTTTTCCATTCCCTGAATTTTTACTTCTCAAGGCCATGTCCTACATACTTTCTGACACCGTTGCATTATTCTCTTCTATTAACATCCATTCCCTGCATTTTCCAGGCAACACCTTAACACACCGTTTTCCAGCCTTAGTATCTCAGCTCTCAATCTGCTCAGCAGTGAAAGGGGTCAGAACTGTGCAAAACAGCTGTTTGGGTGTTTTTTCTCTTACAGTCTCTTCCCCCTTTGAGTTTCTGACTAGCTAAGAAATGGTTCAGCTGCCACGCTTCTGACTTTCCACAGAGCTATGCTTAGTAGCTGAGACTGTTTCAGGATCAAAAGGACTATTTGATATTCGAGTTACCTTTGCCATAACATTATAGCAGCCAATGGTGGGGGATCATTTTATAGAAGACAAAAATTGCCGAGATTAATTTCAAAACTACCTTCCACGTTACATTCTCTATCTCATATTCTGTCTTATCCTGTGTCAGAAGCCAGCATTTCTGTTCCATGAAGGATTCAGACAAGCTAATGCTTGGTTTATGTCCCAAGAGGGAAAGGCAAGACAGTGAAATTTCCCCTGAAAATGAGTGTAAGTAAAAATTTTTTCAGCTGATAATCAACAACACCAAAGCAATTCCTTTTGATAATATCAGAACATTAAACATTAATTGAAAACATATATAGAGATGTGGTTCTTGACACTCCAGGGGTTATCAGTGATAAAATCTCCACCAGCACTGGCTCAGAAAGAAAAACATTGTATTGCCTTTGAGGCTACCCACTGACTCACTTCCCTGCAGTGTCCTCACTGCTCAAAGAACTCATTACCATCAGCAAAAATCCTTTGGTGATGCCTACAGTGCAACTAAGGAGACATAGCAAAGAGAAGACAGCCAGAAACAAAATTTCTTCAGGAGGGAGAAAGAACATAGCTTGGTCATAGGGCCCATTCCCAGAAGGGAAGGTGGAAGAGGAGCCATGAATTTTTACACCTCCTAGGAATGAGATGATGCATCACTTATTTTTCCAGGTTCTCCTCTTATTCTTGTATGTTCAGTATAAAAGATGTGTCCATGATATAGCATTAGTATCTTGTCATAATCTTGATGCCAAAGCAAAAGCCAACTGGGAGCATTTCTCACTACAGTTTTTGACACTATCAGAACGCAGACAATTTTGGTTCCTATTTTAGTCTAGCAAATGTCACTGAAAATGACATACCCTTAAGAAATTTTCTGATTTTGACTAAACTGTATTGTCCAATGGAAAATTCTTCTGACAACTTTCCTTCTCCAAGTGGTTCTAATACTTGTGTTCAATGATTTATATGTCTCGGTGGCATTTTCAGTTTACTGACGTCATCTGTCCTTTGTAAACTCAACACAGAAGGTAAATATTTAAAACTGCATGTCATCTATCTTCTTTTGTCTTTATTGCAATACTACATTCATTTCCCATACTTTGTTATACCATGTATTTTTATGACAAAATGTTTTCATCTTCTAGAAGCTGGATCACCTGAGTTGCTTCTTAGAAGGATAAATATACTAACAGGTTAAAGCTTAATTTTGATCATCCCAGTTCAGACGCCAACCACATAATTCCATATATTTAAGCAGGAGCACCAAACTACAGACATTTTTCCTTTTCTCTGAACTCTATCCAGCAAAGATCTCCATCTGTTTAATGATACAATATGTCCTTATTTAAACAAAATGCTCTCTCTATAAAGGATTAAGTACAGATTTCCTGAGTAACATTTTATAATGAGATGCTGATACCTTTGTCCTATATTCTCTGCTCCTCATAAAATTTCTCACCAAAATCCACCTTGTCAAACACAAGATTTATCAGAAATTAATCTTTCTGCCTAGTCTTTCAATACCTCAGGAAAGGAATAGAGATGGATTCTCCTACTGCTTACCGCAAAGAGGTTCTTGGCTTCATCTAAGTGAATCCTGATTTACATGAGCAGAAAAGGAGCGCAGACACAGACTCAACATTTGTCCTCGACTGTTTCATTCTGAGATGGTGCCAGACGCAACGGAGATATGGGAAGGATAGAGCAACCAAGGCAATGAAAATTTCTTCTCTCTGTGTGTGCATGTTTCTCTTTCAGTCTGACAGCAGCACTGGTGAATTCTTAACTCATTTTGGAAGGAACTTCGCAGAGTAGTTTGGGGTTTGTTTTCTTATTTCCCTTTAGAGCCATCACTCTAATGCCTCACTGATAAACCTGCCTTAGGAACTTGAATAGCACTGAAGAAAATCACTGCTGCTGTACTAAGCACAAACATTGACAGCAATTTTAAAAGGACATGAGCAGCTATCAAAGCATAGGCAGATAAACCAGAGCACAAACATTTCCTGGAAATACTTGCTACGCTTAACATCACTTTAAAAGTTCAAAGAAACATCAGAATACCTTTGGTTAACTTTGCTATAAGAGAAATCTGATATTCATCTGTGTGTAAGCTGTACCCTACCTCCCACTGGTTTTGGTGGTGAAAATACAGATGTGATGAACCAGTCAAGACAGGGCTGTTTCCCTGAGGAGGGCTGAAAGGGACCAGCACCCAACAGGGCAGGAGAACAGCACAAATGCAATCCATTCTAACCTGAGTTAAAACTAAAAGGAGAGGTTGAGAAGCTAGTGGGAAGCATCAGAAATTTTCATTTCCTCCCTCCAAATCTGTGCAGAAATCAGAAAAGTTATCAGTCAGAATATATTATTTGCTCCATTGGATCTTGTGTGTATATATCTTGTGTGCATGGAAAAATCATAAAGATAAGTTTTAACATTGTAATGAGTCCTGGACAGTGATGGGACTTAAAGCCCCTAGAGCCTCTTACACTTAAGAAAAAGAAAAAATATTAGAAGGGAGGTAAACCTACTAATTTTTGGGCTTCATCAAATGGTGACAAACCTGACCAGCATCTCTGCAGTGGGGGTACACTGAATTTTGTCACACCTCAGCTGTGATACTGTCCAGCAGCTCCTCAGCTATCTAAGTACTGCAATCCTAGCTCCCAGCCCAATTCTGAGCTACAGTGCAAGGAATTAAGTCAAAGCTGAGGAAAAAGGGAAAAAATATGCTTTCTGTGGATGTTTTTCCATTTTTAAGAAAGCTTTGAGCCGCGTAAATGGGAAGAGACTATAGGAACTTGTGTTCTAAGAAAGCTTAAATAACTAAATCCACAGAGCCCCAACCCAGTACTGACCCATTCTAAGCCCCACCTCCATCCCATCCCACCCCCTGCAAAAAAGAGGCAGCTTTCATTCTCTGAGTTCATGAATGGAGCTTTACTACAATTTCTCATTGATCCACTTCTTCTTAGTGCCCCTAGTTTACTCTGTCTTTAAGGTGTATCTGGTCTTGTTTTGAAATTTGTTCTGCAGGGTCACATTTGGTGTCACTCAGATTTGGAAGAAAGGCGAACAGGGCAGGAACCTCCCAGCTGATGCTTGAAGAGGTGATGCACAACCCCCTAAGCTGGGCACTGTGCAGCCACCTTTGATCCAGGGTCGAGTCCATTCTGCATCCTTGTGCCTATATTGGTCTTGTCCATGTAGAAGGCAGAAGGAGAAATGGCAGGGGGACCCAGCAGTACCATCAGCTTCACACTGAAGCCTCAACACGTTCCTCTCAGTGCAGAGTATTCCTGCTGGCAGTCAGCAAGGGCCTGCTGGCTCTGCAGCCACCCCTTCCCAACAGCAGCAGCAGAGGCAGCATCCCACTTAACTGCTGCCTCAGGCCACCAGAGTAGCTGCGATGTTCGACAGTGTCGATCCAAGCTGCGTTGGCTCTTAGGCTGGCAATCATTAGGGTTACGTTCATCTTTCATTAATATGTGCCTTTCCTGGCCCTTCTGCATCAAGGGAAGGCATCAGCATTCGCACACCTACACACACAGGTGTGTGGGGCACTTTCCTTGTGTGTTTACTGGTTTTCTGTTGTTTTTTTTTTTAGGAATCACACTCAGAATGTGTTGCTGTCTCAGCTGTCACTGCTTGTCACATTACAATAATGATCGTTGCTTTCAGAAGCCAGTTCAGATTGCTTAATCTTTGCTTCCCTCCAAGCTGCCCATCACAGGGTGGTCTCCAGGCAACAGCATCAACAGACAGGACTGTGGGTGGCTGGTGAGGAGGAGGAAGATGGAGCACACCAGGGTTTGCAGGGAGGAAGAAGAACTCACATTCCCATGGGAGAGGGAGGCAGGGGAGCTGCTGAGTCTATATGATGGGATCCCAGCCTGCAGCATGATGACAGTAACAGGGATTTCAGTGATTGCAGTACCCAGTGTTTTAGTGGAGGCAGAGAAGAAAGCCAGACTCTGGCCAACAGCATGTTAATACAGAACTGGGTTCCTTGCTTCAGCTCCCACAGGTGTCCATGGTCCAGCTCCTTCCATCACAGGTGCTGTGGCAGAGCCCTGCTGTCCTGCCCAGCTCACAGCTCACAGGCACAGCCCGGAGTTAGAGACAGCCACGATCAACCACATTTATTCTTTAACAACTTTAAATGAGTTGTTTGGGAATGGATGAGAAGTTTCTGAAGAAAAAAGAAAAAGCAAATGCCAATTCACAGAAGCTGAAAATGAAATGGAAGGCAACACTGAACTTCGAGCTTTTCATCCAAAAGATGAGCTGGAGAATGTTTTGGTTTGTTCTGTTTCATTTTGTTTTCCAGGATATACACAACTAAACACTCATTTGTCATCTAAACAAACAGAAGCAGATCTGCTTCAAACCATCTTTGAGTTAGAACAACGTAAATGATTATTACCAAACTTCAGTAGCTCTTCTGTAGAGATGTCAGGTCACTAGATCCAGGCTAAGTCCAGATCTATATAGCAGAGATCTACATTCTTCGCATCTCTAGCTCAGGCTCTGTCCCCTTTAATGTATTTCGGGGAGCGTGGAAACAGGCACACAAATGAAGTGGAGGAGGTGTAGTGCAGTCCGTTCCCACGGTGTGATCCTCAACCAGAATACCATCTCAGGGAATAATTATCCTCAAAACTCCTCTAACTAGTGATATTTCACCACACACCTATACATTTTGGTATTAAGTTTAATGCATCTGCTGTTTTGCTGGTGCAACTTTTAGTCACCTGTTTATCCTTTCCTATTAAAATAATCTGTTAAGTTTCAAGTAATCAAAGTAAGATCTAATTTTGATTTGCAGAAAACCATTTCAAAATTTTGATTTTTGTTTCCAATACTGATCAATTTAAAGCTTTTATCTTTCATCTCTAGGAAACTAATTTTTTTCTTGGAAACGTGAACTAAATCGCAACAGAAAGCAAATTAATTTTTCATATCATTTTCATATCATTTTCATATCATTTTTTGGCATGTAGGGCTTAATTTTCACTAGAAGTATTAATTTTAACCTAGAAAAATATATCTACATTCATACATAGGTAAATTCTTCAAAAACTAAGGTCTTCGAGTTCCTTTGAATATTCAGTGGAATTCACTTCTCCTGGGTCAGTTTTCAGAGAATATTCAGTGAATGGTATGGTCACCATTCTTGGCCAAGGCAGGGAACACTAAGCTGTTTCTAAAGGTTTATATTGCCCAAGTCACACACACAGAAAGGGAGCATAAGACGTTTTCCAAAGGTACCTTGAATTTAAAATAAGAATTTTCCAAGACAAGTCTTTTGCAAGTGATTAAATGAGGTCCATTCCCCCATTACTGAGGAATTTCATACTGATTTCTGAATCAGTAACTTTCTGAGTACTTCACGCTCCACCCCACCTCCCCAAAAACATGCACTTGAGAAAATCACATATTGAGCAGGAACAATATATGAAGAAAAAAAACAAGTCTATATTTGTTATATAAAATATTTTCCTTGAATTATTTTCTCAGCTTTAAATGTAGTGAGGGAGGTGAGAATGAGGGAGGAATAGAAACATTTGGGGAAAGACAAGGGATGTCTTTGCTGGGTTATCTAAATAGCCTGAGATTTTCTAAAGTGCGCTTTCACTTCCTCCTGAAGACCTGTATGAAAATGATCTGCAAGAGCTCATGGCACTGCTGTACTTAAATAATCAGCAGAAAAGGTAACATAAAACCCAATACAAATAGGATGCGACCACTGACACTTCCTTGGGACTTTGTGTTGTAAGGGATCGAGAGCTTTCCATGTGCAGCTAAACACTTTCCAGGCAAAAAAAATACAGCCCTCCCATTCTGTGGGAACACATTTGTCTCAAAGTGCCAACTGCAAATCATCCCCTTCCATCCATTCTCCTTCACCTCTTCATTTAACATATTTGTGCAAAGCATGAAAGATTCTGTAAATAGGCACTCGGGTTACAATGGGCAGCAAGAAGTGATACACAAGGCATGGGGGGACATATCCCTGGTGGTAGCCTGAAAACTCTCTTGATGAAGGTATTTCAGCCAGCTTCCCCAAACACCAGCCGTGGTCTTCATGTATTATGTGCACTCTGGAATTTTTGCCAGCCCAGCCAGCCCAAGAGTATCTGCCCTGCCTTGCTGTTTCTGCATTAGGAAATGCAATACTGTGGCAGGAAAAAAAGGATCCTTTTTTTTTTTTTATGAAGGCCACCTCTCTGAGGGTGAAGGTGGGTGATGTTTGCCGTTATCCTGCAAGTTACTGCCCTGTGTGCACTTTGTGGTCTCCTCGTTCTGCCCTGAGATTCCTCAGCCATGCTGTCCAGGAGCACGGCATGGATCAATTCCTTCACTCGAGGTGGGCTTTGTCTCAGTTGGGCTATTTCAGAGTTTTCCTTTCAGGAAAAGGGAAATCACAGGGTCTGTGACCGCCTTCACCTTCCTGCCCCTGAAGAAGAGGTTCTGCCCCTCACCACAGCACAGGGGCAGAGCAAAGGAGGCCCAGACCCAAAACAGGTTGTTCATGGTGCAGATACTTTGCATACACCACCTTCTCCCTGCCCTGTCTCCTAAATATCCATCGCTTTTCTCAGCCTTCTCCTCCCCACTCGCTCCATGGCAGAGGCACCTCAGCTCAGCCTGCCCTGAGCACCTCCCCTGGCATGGCAGCAGATGTGGGAGAAGTTTGGAGGTAGCTTTGAGTCCCAGTCTGCTATCACAGGAAAACATGTAAGGTTAAATTAAGTTCTTGGAGACCCTTTAAAAGAAAGGAATTATATTTTAGGACATACCCTAAAATATCCTGTTCCTTCTCAAAGTACTTTCCTTTTATGTTCCCCAAGGAAAGGAAGTGTGGTAACAAGTAAAAGTATTATTGCGCTACCAGCACTGAGAATTAGGGATTAAGGGCTCTCATGTTAACTGTTGGGTGATTTAAGAGACAGCAAAAAAATTTGCTAGTGGCACAAAAATTATTTTACTGCATCAACTTTTATATGCATTTAAAATTCCAAAATAATTAGTCTATCACCCAATACAGCCATTTGAATTGGAATCAAGGCCCATTTTAATTTAACACAGAAACGTCAATTAGAGCTGCGGGAATCATTGATTTTTTGGATTGCTGGCCAGATACAAAAAAAAAAAATGAAAGGAAGTGCCTCGTGTCAGATTGAATTTTTTTCTCCTCCTATGAAATGATAACTTGAATGTAGCTTTGGTTATGGATGAACAGGATACAGCACAAACAGATTTTACAACAATATCAGTTGCCTAAATATAGGCAAATATTGTTTGAGATGCTTTACCATTCCCAGGCCTGGGTATCAGGCAGCACACAAGACCCATAGGATGCCCGTGCCCTGTGAAGAAGCAGCTAGAGGTAATACCATCTCAAATGTCACTAGGAGCTTCTGCGTGGGACATGGAATCAAGGTTTTTGTGTCACTGGATCATTTTTAAATATAGAATAAAAGAAATGGAAATCCATTCAAAAAATGCTACCTCGAAACAAAACAATGAAAAAAATGTTACATTTAAACTTTCCAGATTCTGGCTTGTTCAGGGCTGTTTTTCAGTAGCCCTGGGATCAAAAGGAAATCAGCGTGAACCGAAGAAATGTTCTACCCAAGCTATTGCAGCATTTTCTAGGGTAAGAGGTCTTTCTACGTGTCTTACTGAAGACCTACATAACATGAGGGTTGTATTCTGTCTGGCATGGTAAGAAACGCCCAGAGGATGCAAGATTGTCCAAGGCCAACGCTAATCTTGCAGCCGTTGTACATAGAGCCGTATCACAACAGGACGTGTCAGAATAGTTAACCTCTCCAGAATGAGTTGAGGCCTTCTGCCCTCCTTGCTTGCCCCTCTGGGCAGATCTCATTATGATTGCCAGATCTTACTTGAAGTCAGGAGAAAAGGGAGAAAACCCTTTTCTATTATAAAGTACAGCATTAAGAAGTTTGAAAACTATAACCCTATTGCTTTTTACAGTTTATAGCCTCTTAATATTGCATAAATTCCATCTGCAACTGTCAGAGCTCTTCCATTATTCTCCTTAATCTCCCCTTTTGATAGGATTTGCATATACCACCTGTCAGTCCAGGTGGAAGCTCCTCACCACCTCCCAGACACTTTCAGAGAGACCAGATTCACACAACAAGCCTTTTAGTTCTCACAGATTCTCTTTTCACCTACTGCTTTCCATCAGGGCAGGGCTATCCTTATTCACAATTTCCAACCCATTCTATTTCATATTCTGTATATGAAAAGCCTACATTTTAGCCAGTCAAGATATATATGTAGAGATGGATCACAACAGCGAAGTTAGCAATACTACATCTATTGACTCATTTTTGCCAAATCACACACACACAAAAATCAAAAAAAAGCAAAACCCCAAAACTTTCTGGTTAAAGAAATGAAGAACTACTCGAAGTTACAGGAAATCTTCTAGTGTTTTCTCTCACCGAAGGCTTGTTTTTAAAGTACATATCTGAAATGGATGGAAAGTATTTTATGATCTACACAGTAGCATATCTAGTTCGCAAGACCAAAATTTGAAACAGGGGACTTCTAGCAATATATTAATTTAACTTGATTTTTTTAATGGTTTAAATCCCAATTTTTGTTTCCTCACTTTTTGTTCATCCCTTCCTAAATATATTCTCATTAACTCTAACAAGAGATTAGCCTGAAACACTCTCAGCAACTGGTGCATTATGCTATTAGTACTATTATATATCGTTGTAATATGTAAGCAATACATACTCCATCTCTCTGAACCATCTTAATGCAGGCATCTTCCCCAGATAAATCTTTTCTGGGACCTGTTTTCTGCACCCTAGGAACCAATCTAAATGCAAAGTGACTGACAGTGGGGTCATTCCTCACCATGGGTCTCACCGCACAGCTGGCTCTGGACTCCACAGATATCATTTCCTCAAAACTCCTCCTTTATAATAATGCAATTGCCATGGGAGAGAGGAAGGGAGCAATGGGCTATCACAGTGTCACACGATGTAATGCCGGTCACTCATGGGATGATGTTAGCAGATTCTTCATCCATCCCTGGTAGTTTTGCGCTGCCAGCAAGGGAAGGACAGAGGTTACCAAATACAGCCTGTCGCACAAACATAGCATCTGAGCAAAGAAGTCTCAGAGTGAGAAGATTT
Organism: Neomorphus geoffroyi; assembly: GCA_033558235.1. Lineage (NCBI taxonomy): Eukaryota > Metazoa > Chordata > Aves > Cuculiformes > Neomorphidae > Neomorphus > Neomorphus geoffroyi. The sequence continues at coordinate 11,363,449 of JAUMJM010000016.1, read as the reverse complement.
TAAAAGTGTCAATTTGATTCTGGTCTGAACAGAAAAACACTGGCAATTTAAGATATTTTGCCATGCCTTTACTGTCTCACCTGTAAAAAGGAATACATTCATTACCATCTGCATGGAATTGTGTTCATCAAAACCAAAAATCTGATTCGTATTTGAGCTCTCAGGAATCTGACTCGTAGAGATTCACAGTTCACTTTCAACAATATGTCTTACAAGCAGACACTGAAAGAACAGTGCTTGCTTGATTTAGCAAACCAGAGGCTGAAAGGGAATATGATCACTGCCTGTAAAATAATTCCAGGGGGCATAACTGCCAGGGAGGGAAAATGCATTTAATTAAAAGACACACGCACAAATGAAAAAAAAAAATAAATAAATCTAAATTGCCCAATGGCAACATTAGAACAGAAATCAGAAGGAATTTTCCAACAATCAAAAGAATAAAGCTTGGAACAGCTACCCAGAAAGGAAAAAGGCAATAGGAGAGTGTGTTGAAAGAAACCCGACTGTTTTCAAGATGCAGTTTGATCAGATTATGGCTGTAGGATGCAGTTCCTGCTGCAGCCCTGTATCTTTCTTTAAGTCCCTAATTTATAAAGCAGGTTTGAACACTTCAGCTGAAAATCCAACAACAGACTATTCACAATTGCGTTGCCCAGGAAAAAATACAGTGCACTGAAATATATATGTGCATTGTTATTCTGCCTTACCTGTGCTGAGTTTGTTCTGTCAATAACATTAAGTAAAATTTTGCAAGTAATACCTAATGCAGAGCCTCACCTTGCCTAAAGGCTCTCTCATAGCAACCCACCTCTTCCCCTGTTGTCTAGTGTAATCACCCGACAGCAGTAATGATGACCTTGTAGCCTTATCCCACATAGGACCCATTAGTTGTATTGATTTTCTACCATGAATAGAGTATAAAACCTATCTGGCCATGGCTGTTTTGCATCTGGTCCAGACTCCATCTCCACCAGCCTGTTGAGGATCTTCTGCTGTGAAGCACCTAGGAGAAGCTCAGCTTTGTCTTTCCAGACATGTAAATCACAGAAGCTTGAACCAGCTGTTTAAAGGTATTTTGGTGATGTTAAAGCCAATCACCAGGTGTACAGCAGGGTACATGTTCAAATTCTTTGCCAAACACTTTGAGATCTATGCCAGCATCCAGACCAGAAGATCACTCTGTCCAGACCAAGTCAAAAGTAAACTGCCTTACTAAGCAAATGCGAAACCCATGCGGCTTTCCTTCACAGCACCACATTATAGCACGAGCTAAAGCATCAAGGCTCTTGCTCAGACTTGCTTATCTTCTGACCTCCTCCAGTGTTATTGCTGTTTCTCCAGGGTACTTTCAAAAGAAGAAGTAAGACACTATCTCACTTCACGCCATCTTAGGATAGAAACAGTCTTGGTTTCTGGTAAGCTCTGAAAACCATCCATATCCCAAAAGCTCATAATGGATATCTCCTAAAGATTTGCTTCTCTCCATTAAAACAAAGATTCTCTTTCAGCTCTACACACAAATCTTTGCTAGCTCTTTCCTCCTAGTCTATAGCAAAGCATGAAGGGACCTATAGGGACTCCACATCTACAATGTTTGGATACACTATACCAGGAACATGTCTGACATCTCTGCAAGATAGGAAACCTGCCAGCTTCCACACCAATGATGGAATTTCTCAGTGGTGCAAAAAAGAAAGGAGATCTCGCATGTGTCTTGTAGCAGAGATTTGAGGGAGCACTGGTGTGACCCCACCTCAAGTACTGTGTGCAGTTTGGGGCACCACAGTATAAAAAGGACGTAAAGCTACTGAAGAGTGTCCAGAGGACGCCACAAAGTTGGTGAAGGGTCTAGAGGGGATGTCGTATGAGGAATGGCTGATGTCACATGGTTTGTTCAGCCTGGAGGAGATTCAGAGGGGATCTCATAGCTGTTTCCTGCCTTCTCATAAGGGAGGGAGGTGAAACAGGTGCTGATCTCTTTTCTCTGGTGACCTATGATAGCACTAGAGGTAACGACAGGAAGATGTGCCAGGGCTTGTTTAGACTGGATATCAGGAAGAGGTTCTTCACCCAGTGGGGGGAGGAGCACTGGAACAGCTCCCCAGGGAAGCAGTCATGGTACCCAGTCTGCCAGCATTCAAGAAGGATTTGGACAATGCCCTCAATCACACAGTGTGAATGTTGGGAGTGTCCTATGTAGGGATAGGAGTTGGACTCAATGATCCTTTTGGGTCCCTTCCAGGTCCAGGTAATTCTATGATTCTACGGTTTTATCTCATAGGATGTTTTAGTCCTGTTTCTACAGTGGCCAGTTAACAGATTCAGGATGTACCAGTGCAAGTAAATTAAGCAATACTAGGACAGTGTTTTAATTTTCCAGCTTTTCCATGTAAGTGTATCTCAAGTGTTTTCAGCTTTGTTTTGGATTTTTCCTCAGCCAGATGCTGCAAACTATGGCCATATTCATAGTGTCTCTGTGCCTAGGCAAAAGGCAAAGTTTTTAACAGCAGCACTTGCAGAGCACATTAGACTGAAAATGTGAAGAGGTGTGTTGCACCTCCCTGCCACAGCAGGGAAACGCAGGCAGGAAGGCAGCAGCTACTGCTGCTGGAGCACAGCCAGGGCACCAGGGTTACACAGCATCCCTCACAAGCAGCACCATGGGGTTCTCTGAGACCCCCATATAGGCAGAGCTACACACACTGTATCCTAAATTAAGCATTTCACCCCAACTGCCTCCCACTCCAACCTCCTTCACAGATGACTGCCCAAAACTTCCACAGAGACCCTGGGTCGGTGCCACTTCGGTCTATGTACTGAACACACACCATTGCTTCAGCTAAGCCTGGACAAGCTTGTCATGCACCCGCATCTTGCTAGGGCCAGCTTCATTTAGTGTTGTGAGGGTGTTTTAATCCCAGCAGAAGACAGCACAGCACTGCTAGAGCCTCCGGCAGCAAGGTGGGAGCATAATCTCCCCATACGCTATGCAACCCACAGCTCTTGGGGGAAGACAGCAGCAAATTATTTTCCCACAGCTTGTGGAAAACATTTGTGCACCAAGACACACACAAAGCAAATCAGTCCTTAAGCATTAATGGTCCATAATACCACAGTGGTCAGAAACATATACATACATTTGTATTCCAAAGCACATGTATAACAAAACACTTATATAAGAATACAGTTTTCAAGTGTCTTAAAAAATGTACAGTAACCATAACTGCAACGACAGACCAAGAAAACTGATGTCTGCTGGATGACTTTTTATATCAGAAGCTTTTTCTCGGCAAATGGGTCACTTGAAACCACTGTCAGCCTCAATTCAATTTGTATGAACAGACCTGAGCTCCTACAAGGCAGCTTCTGTTCGCACAACTGCATAAGAGACAGACTAATAGAGTTGTGAAGAAAGGAGGAAGTCCTTCAAAACAGAGATTACAAGTATTATTCTGTCAATTAATTGATTAAAAAGCTCCTGACAAGACCCTAAAACCATGTCCCAGTAAACTAGGGTTGAACCCCACAATGAGGTGCTTACAACATCCACTGTGATTCTAAATTGGGTGGCTGTGTTATACCTCAATACAACCTATACCAAAAGGAATTAATAAGACCATTATTTCAAAATGTTACCAGCCTCCCAGTACTTAAAGCTGAAAGAGAGAACAAGCATTTGTGCTAAACAACCAGAAACCTTCTGGCATTACAGCTGCAGACACATGAGAAGAGCCCAAGCTCCCCTTTCTCCTGGAAAGTTGTGTGGGCAACGACCATCTCTTCCTCTCTTATTAGCATTCTGCTTGCTGTCTCCAAGTGACAGAAGTTGGAGCATTCAGCCAGATTCCCCTGACTTCTGCTAGTCCAAAAGTAGAGTTAATGGCAGGCAGAAAGCACACCAGGTAGCTCACTCTGCCTTCCCCAGGCCTCAGCCCTCTGGCTCCAGGTACCTCTGCAGCACAGGCTGCAGGGATACCAGGCTCAAGTTAACTTGGCATCATGACTATTGCTCCAGCCTGGAAACCAGTCTCCCACTTCTCTGGCTGCTTTTGTTCTGCTTGGCTGTCTCGGAGTCATTCTGCTGCTATTCATGAGAAAGTTGCAGGTTACAGGGAAAGGAACCAGAACGGTCTCACTTTAACACCTTGATGACAGAAGGCAAAAAGCAGCTTTATTCCCTGCACAGCAGCATCTCAGAGATGAAGTCCTGAAGTCCCCCAGCAACTCCCCATCAGCAGAGCCTAGGGAAGAGCCCTTGGGCTGACGTGGCCCCCCAGGACTGGAAGGAGGAGGAGGAGCGCCAGAAGGGCTTTCCCAGGCTCCCGGCGGGGGTTACCCTGGGGGGAGGCAGGCTCTGAGGATGTTTCTCTGAGACTGCCTTCTCCCCTCTCTGCCAGAGGTGGTGGCGGTGGTTTATCCCCCCCTCTGCCTCCAGGGTGATGGAGAAGGGGGCCGGAGGGGGCTGTGCGCAGCGGGCGGGCGGCGGAAAGTTTTTTTGCTCCAGAAGAATGGCCCTTTTGAAGCATTTCTGCCCCACTGCACACTGCTAAGCGAAGCCAGCCAGCGCAGAAGAAAACCCCAGCATCCCCCTCCCTCATCCCGACCCCACAAAAAGCGGAAAAAAAAAAAAAAAAAGAAAGGGGAAAAAAAAAAAGAAGAAGGGAAACGAGGAGAGGAGCAAAGCCCCCGCTGGCGGTACTCACGCTGCTGTTGTGCCCCGACCAGTGCACCATGGCTTGGTTGTGCGCCGAGTCGCCGGCGAGGGCGAAGGTGGTGCTGCCCAGCCGCAGCTCCTCCAGCCCGAAGCGGGCGGCGCCGCTCTCCCCCGGCTCCCGCCCCGCCGCGCCCCGCGGGCTGCGGCCCCGCCGCCGCCGCCGGCCCCAGCCCCGGTCCCGGTCCCGGCGGGGATGCTCCTCGGCAGCAGCCGCCGCTCCCGGCCGGCTCTCCCCGGCCGCTTTCTCGGGCTCTCGCCGCGTCTCCCAGCTGCTGAATTCCGCCGCGAGGGTCGCTTGCAGCCCGGCATCCTCCATCGCAGCCCCTTGCCCTCTCTCACCTCCCTTCTCCCCGGGGAACCTCCTCTGCTCCCTTTCTCCTCTGTCGCTCCTCAAATGCATCGATAATCCCTGCTGCGGATGTTGCTGCTGCGGCTTCACCTGGGAATGGCAGGATCTGCAAGTTATTTCGGCACCGGTAAAGCCAAAAGTGAAGAGGAAAAGCCATGTCCAGCACAGGAGAGCAACGTGCCAGGCTGGGTACCAGCCAGCAACTTTTCCCATCGCTGCTGACTGCTGATGAGTGCGGGGCAGAAAGAGCAGGAGCGAGAGAGCAGGGTGCTCCCGGTTTACCCGCCGCGGGGTAAACACACCGAGAACTCCATAAAGTTTCAGACTCCGCTGTATAAGATGCAGCCGGGGGGTAGAAAAGATTATTTTTTTCCCCTCTCTCTTTTTTTTTTTTCCTTGTTTTCTTTTCCTTCTTTTGCACTTTTCCCCTGTTTTCTCTTTTTTCCCCTCTTTTTTTCTTTTTTCTTTTTTTTTTTCCCGAAGACTGGCGTTGCTGATCAGGCTTTTGATGGAAGGCAAAGCCACAACCACACGGGGGAGGAGCTGAATTGAAATCAGAGGGGGGGGGGGGGGGTGTGTGAGAGAGAGGAGCAAATCCTGGCTGGTGATTTCTGCCGGCTGCCTCCGTGGAAGTCTGGGCTCGCTCCTCTCCCGCTCGCTCTCTCTGCTCGATCTCGCCCCGTGTCCGTTTCGTGAGTGATTGGTTGCTCACTTCCCTCCCCCTCCTCCCCATTCCCACACACATACACACGCACTCCAAGAAGAACTCACCCCAACTTTTAAACTCACACCATCTGATTCCTTCCTCCTCTGCGCTTCCCATCAGCCCAAAACCCTAAACCCTAAACCCTGCTCCCCAACATTCTGAAACCATCACACATAGACTGGAAGAAAACGTGTGCAGTGGAGGAGTAATGCATACATATAAGCCTATATACATGGGTGCCTAGTCTTTCCAGAGGAAATATTTTAATTCTATTAATTAAATGGCCTTAAATGTCTAAGTAGGATCTGAAATGTCCCTTTCTCGCTCCCCCCCTGTGAACGATGCAAATGCACCGGAGTTGTTGGGAATAGGCACCTGTGTGTGATTTCACAGAGAGAAAGTCACATTTCTACCTCTCCATTCCCTCCTCCGCCTTTGCATCGCTGTACTGTCATTTACAGTAGCTGCTGATGTTTAGATAAATCACTTGGCCACGGCAGAGATGTAGTCACATAGATGCTGATGGAGACGGGGACAAGCTTTTGGAAATGAAATGACAGCAGTTGGTGGTGGGAGAGAGAGATTCCCTAACCACTGGTTTATCAGCAGAAAAAAAACACTTCTGCTTCAGCTGTCTCTCATGTTTTCAGGATGAGCAATTTCTCCTCCAGCAGCTGTGCTCCTCTCTCACTAGATCTCTTTCCAAGGAGCGGTCATTAGCGATGACCAGAGGAGACCACCAAACCTTGATGGCAGAGATTGGTATCTGCTGGCCAGAGGAACTGCTGGGCCCTTACTGTAGGCAGCACCATTGGTGGCCATTGGTGACTGCTCACACAGCAGGATGGGGCGTGAGCTTTAACAGGCACTTACAAATGCTCATGGTCTTTAAGACTGCAGAGAATGCAGGGCTTTTATACTGGAATTTTATTCCATCCCCATCTTCCTGCTCTCACTCATTCACATTTGATTTCCAGGACCTTTTATTTTTTAATTCAAGTTTTTAATGTTTCCTTTCTGACATGGAAGATTTTGTTGTGGGTTTTCTGGCAGGGCATTTCAAAAAGAGATTTACAGATTTGTTCCACATTCTTCTAGAGATTTCACTCAAATACTCACTGGTAACACATCTTGGGATATTAGCACAAGACCACAGGTGGAGGGAGACTCACAGTAATTGAGGCTGAGCATAACTTCACACTCTTTACAACAATGATGGATTGTCTGCAGTATAACTACCGGACCTCAGCTGAATCTACTGTAAACCAATTAACTGCATACCTGTTTCCATATCTCCCAGTTAAATGGTTACTATTAGTTACAGCCTGTCAGTAATAATAATTAACACTTTGCACTTAAACAACTATTTTCCTTTAGTAAGCTCAAAGCTTTTCATAAAGGCCAGTGAATTTTAGTCTGCTTGTGTAAATGGGGGAAAGTGAGTCACAGTGCAATCAGCAAAGCAGCAAGGATGGAGATGGAGCTACTTTATTATCAACCCAATCCTTTGACTTCTGTACAACAGATTGACCAGATGGATCTAGACCAAAGGCTGCACTGAAGAGCCACATGTACCTAGGACAAGTCTGTAAAGGAGGCCTTAATCCAGGGGTGTCAAACTCATGGCCCGCAGGCTGAATCAAACCCTCCACCTTGTTTGGCCTGGCAGCACCGTCGAGCTCCTTGCCCCTGTGCTCCTGCCAGCATGCAATCACATGTGCAGCATCTGTGACGCGTGTTATGCTGTGGGAGCAGGAGAATGGTGGGAACCGTGAGTTTGACACCCCTGCCTTAATTTAAAGGAATGAAATTCAAAGAGATGAGTGGGTGAGACAGAAAAGGAACTTGGAAGAAGGAAATTAATAAGTGGTCAGAGGAAATTTCTCCTGGGACTGCAATGGAGATTTGCACGCCATCGAATGGCTAAGACTAATGAAAGAAACAATCTAGCTGTCTCCTTTAGGCAGATTATTATCTCTAGATTGTGATAAATGAGCAGTGAGTGATGCAGATGTGCCTGGTAGAGCACACCTTATACACATTGAGTATACTACACATGCAGAGCTCTTCAGCCATACATGCTAAAGTCAGTCATGAAGAAAAAATATTGGATCCAACCTGAGGACCACAGCCACTTTTCCACCATAACCCTTGTTGTGGGGGGATATAAAACAGAGACATACAGTACGAGCCTTTCCCTGATCCCTGTTTCCAGAAATCATCAGCTTAGGAGATTCCAGCAGTAGAAACTGCACCTGATCCCTTATGTTTGATAGTAATGGATGGACCTGTCTTCCCTAAATTTGTCTCATCCTTATTTATACCCTTGGCATCTGAGGCATGCTGTGGTAGTCAATTTTACAATCTGATTACGTGTGCTTCTGAATACTCATGATCTGCACTTATCAGAGAGAGACATTTTAAATCGCCATAATCCGATCTTGTTGCCAGCTGTCTTTCTACCACAGCTGATGTGATGATTGAGCCATGAGAGATAGGAAGCCAGAGTCTTTGGCGCAAAAGAGTAGTCCCCTATCTTTTCGTGTAAGGGATAGCTTTCTGAATTGGGAGCTACAGTAAGCCCCTACACTGTCATTGGAGAGGGGCTGAACTCATATGCTCAGCCAAAAAAAAGCACTGGTATATAGAGACCAAAATTCATGGCCGTGCTCACGAGAAAGGAAAGGCTGCACTCATAGATATCCTGACCTGAAGTAGCATCTGGTCTGATGTTTCAATAGAACAGGTTATACCACGTGTCCAGTTCCAGCCTCTAGTGAGAATGTATTTTCCATCAGAGCTGCTACACTCTCTGAATCAGGAGACTGCTCTTCTGTTTCACACAGCACATATTTTCTTGAGGGAGGGGAGAGGAGAAAGCCGGGTACCATGGAACAGGAGACAATCATTGGCGCTATAGAACATGATTCTATGAGAACAGCTGAAAAATGCAGGTCTCAGTCGGCCTTTACAGCCTCTGCCTTTACTAGAATAAACTGTGACAGGGGATGTTCCTCTTTGCCAGGGAGGAGCTGCCCTAAAGGCAGAGATCTGCACAGTTGTGAGAGTGTTTGAGCAGGTTCTCACTTTTGGTGTCAAGAAGCACAAGCAGAAATCTCGTGAAGGGCGCAGATACCTGTTCTGGGTAGCTGTTGCAGTGGAGCAAGCATCTTCCTAAAGATTTATATAGCGAGAAGAGAAGCAGGAACAGAGTAAAATGTGCATGAATACACTAATCTTCACTTGGGACTAGAAATGTTCAGAGACAGGTGGAAATACGGGCTTGGTCAAGGATATAAATCCTTACAACAATTATAGCAATAATTTGCCATCTGCAAGAATGTTTCAGACTTACAATCAGAGACTACTTGTGAAAATGTGTTCCCAAGATACTTCCTGGCTCCACAGGATTCCTGTCTTCTGAAAGATGCTAGAAAATGTACCCTGCATGTTGGAAGCACCTCAGGAATTATGCCAGCATTACTTTCACTTTGATGGAGTAGAAAGTGAGAAAGAAGAACGGAAGAGGATGGACAGAAAGAAACAGAATCAGGGGGGTTTAACCAACTGAGTTTTCAGTATAAGACAGGGGCATAACATAGCCTGGTCTAGCTTCCATTTGAATGTCCTTTAGGCTAAGCAATATAATCTTTCCGGAGTAAATATTTGTATAATCAGGATTTTTTGAATCTACATTCATTTTAAAACGTCAGTTTTCTCTGTTAAGATTCTGTAATGAAGGGAGCCCAAGAAGAACACTGCTCCATTGATTCCTATCAAGCCACGGTGAGTGATGAATACCGTAGTTTGACATTACACATAATTCCTCCAAAAGGAATCTCTGTTTGAAAACAAATAATTACAAATCAAGATACAACAGGGCTTGTTGCAGTTTTCCTTAGGAAAAAATATATGGCTTTCAACTGTAAATATCATAAATAGACCTTTTTTTTTCTTTTTCTAAATGGTTTCTGGATGCTTCATTCTTTGTATAAAATAGAGACTAATTACATACATCAAAACAACTATTTCCAAGTGCCTCTTATTTCACTGAACAAATGGAAAATATCTATGTAGCTTGTTTTGTAGCAATATCTGGATAATTGTTACATAGGTATTATCATTAGTAAATCCTATCTGGAACTGAAATAAAATCTGTGTCTTCTTTCCACTGAATTATATTTCCCTCACTCAGATTATTTTTGGAAAGGTGATTGAACTATTTATTTTTAACACTAATAATTCCTCTAAATTAATTAACATGAAAGCTCTCCTTTGTTATTCCAGACAATCAAGCCCCAAACCAGTGCCATCCCAAAATTAAGCTGCTGCAGCTTTTAACAGGGGCCCCCATTCATCTGCAAATGCGATGCGATTTTGCTTTAGCTGCCATAAATATTAACTGCAAGGGCTTTTTGTTCTTTTACTCCCTCTTGCTGCAGCCTGTTGCAAAGACTGAGGTTTAAAGTAATCTCAAAAAATTGCAAGACTTTGCCACTTTATGATTTAAAGAATCATTTTGCTTTGCTAAATCTTCAAATGGAGATTTCAGATAGCAATTTATCTGGCAAGGAGAGCTAGGTAGCAAGCAGATACGATCAGTGTGATTGCCTCTTAAGTGCAGAAAGGGACTCAGCATCCGTACCTGGTGTCAGTTTTCCTTAAAGCACTGTTTATACTGAAATATCTAGTGATATTTCTGAGCCAGCAACTTTACTCTGAGGACAACAGGAGTTGTCTAGATCTTTATTCTCTGGAAAATCTCTCTTGCTGGCTCCTCTGTTCCACTTCTGGATCCAAAGGGTTTTCACACCCTCCCACCACAGACAGAAAAGCTTGTACCCATGACGCAAGACTCTGCATTTTTCTCTGAGTCCAGACCTCCTTCCCACTCTTCCAACTGCAGAGATTTCCCACACCAGCTTTGCACAATGATTTCAGGGATAATTCAAGGGTGGATTTGCCATGGGAGGAAGGGAGCGTGTGACCTCCCATATAGACTTGTACTACTAATCATGTGCTAAAGCAATACTCACATGGCTGCACACTGACATTGAATCCAGCCGTCTTTGCCACTATGCGTATAAACTGTGGACTTTAATCCCATCTGTACTATTTCTTCTCTAGTGCTGGCATTGCACTTCACTGCTCCAGTTATTCTCCCTCCTTCTGATCCAGAGACATCAACCCATTCCCTCCCTGTGCTCCTGTGTGCTGCTCCCCTGTAAGGAAAACCATGGGATTTAGGAGCCAAAAACACCCCAGGCCACAGAAGGTAGTTGATGAGAAAGTCTTCTGCTTAAAATTCCCAGCTGGTGTCATCAGCTTTTGCAGCCTAAGAAACCTGGAAATCTGCCCTGAAAAGCCGGTCTTAGATTCTGCTGGGTTTTGTAGTTTAGTTGAGTGTAAAGTAGAATTGCAAAAGCTGCACATACTCTGCTAGTGCTCTGAGCTTGCAGCTAAGAAAAAACTGAGCTGGAGCTCAGAGCTAGAATGAGCTTTATCATAACAACTTCTAAACTAGTAAACATTGGCAGAAGAAGGAAGCCTGTGGTGTATCTCTTAGTCAAGTCATTCTCTACCAACAATATGAATGATAACCACAGGGATGACCCAGCTATTGTCACATTTCATCCTGACTGTTTTAAAGCAACCCTGTAATACCCAGAAGGCTTGTGCCATCAATAACTGAAATGTATGCTGTGGACATTTCCAACCACGTAGAAGGCGAGAATGTAACCAGGAAAAATGAAAATGGCTTTAGCAAAAGCAAATAATGCTTGACCAGTCTGATGGTCTTTTACCAAACAGCTGACTACTCTAACCCAGCTCCCACAGCAGTCTCATGCCAAACTGAAGAAGTATAGGCAGGTCAATGCTATTGACGGAGAGCTTGTACGGCTGGACCCCTAGTCTCAAAGGTTGAGAATCACCTGACTGGAAAAGGTCTAGGGTTTGCACTGAGGGCCAAGTAGCCAACAATGCTCTGTCTTTGAAAATAAGGCAAACTGTGTATTCATTTGCCTTTGGAAAACGTCATCAGGAGATCAGAAGAGATTATAATCTCCTTCATCATAGCACTGGGGAGGCTGAACATGGAGTACTGTTTCTTGTGTGGGTCCTCAGTTCAAGAGGGACATGGGAAAAGTGAGGAGGTTAACAAGTGAAGGGCTACCAAAGTGGTAAGCACACAGCCTACAAAGAGAGGATTGAAAGCTGGGCTTGTTAAGTGTGCAGAAGGGGACGCTAAGGGGCAATCAAATATCAGCCTACAACTACTTGAGAGGGAATTTCAAAGATGAAGAAGCCAAACTCTTCTTGGTTGTGGCAGGTGCTAAAACATAGAGAAGACAAAATTAGTTAAAACATTCAGATTGAAAATTAGGGAGAGCTCAGAGGAAGACAGTGCCACTTCAGGTCATGTTCTTAAGATTGTAGAATCTCCCTCAGGAAAACAAATCTATGTTCAATCTGGACTAGTAATGATGGCAACTTAGCTTCAAGTAGGGAGTTTCTCTCTCCCAGTCAACATTTCTTTGAATACTTGAATCGATGAGAGGTAAAAAGCTCAAGAAGAAGACATGTCTGCAGCTAAAGGCAGGAATAAATCCCATCTCTCCCCAGGATAAAGCCAGGAACCTGTTCCAATGACAAATGGTTCCCAGGCTCAGCATGAGCTTAGATACCATCCTATAGTGAAATTTGAATTCCTCCAGAGACCAATCCAGTTCTCCTTCCGTTACATACCTGTATCCCCAGCACTAATTTTAAAAAACAGTGAGGACTCTTAGGTAATTTCATCCTTTTGTGTACCGTCCCACTTACCTTAAGCACTTGTGCCAGGTATTGCTGCCAAACCTTTGCACAGTCCTATGGGACTCCAAGTATTTATGTGACAGTGGGGTAAACTGGAGTTCTAGGTCTAATGTCATTACGTTACTGCTACTGGTGGTAGCATCCATTGGCAAATAACAGTCAGGGATAGTTGCACTATAACATACTAGATAAGGCCATACTAAAAACCTGGGACTTTACCTTGATCTCTCTGTTGTTTCCCTGAACATGTATCTGTTCTATACCTGGCTCCCAGCTCGTTCCTTTCTCTTTATTTCCTTGGGTGGAGATGCAAAACTTCTTTTCCATGACTAACAGAGGATATTTGCACCTATTAAAAACCAGTTCCAAGTTGTTTAGCTGCGTCCATTTAGTCATTCCCTCATCTTCTAGGCCTTTCCAGTTTCTCAAGAGAACTGTGGCAGTGGGATGCTTCTAGTTGTCTTGTCACATTGAAAATCTGCAATTTGAAGCAGACTGATCAAATGCAGATAATAAGTTCCTGTGAAAAAAAATATCCTTCAAAGCTTCTTCCATACAGCCAGGACACTTCAGTAACATGAATCTTCTTAAAAGAGAAAAAAGGCATAAAAATCATTTGCGTTTTCTCCCTTTTTTAGACATTACTGAACTTTAGTCATCACTGGGGAAGTTTGCCTGACATTATGCCAGCTCTGGGTTTATCTATCAACAGGACAATAAAATTTCTTGTCTATCACTCTACTGCTGCCACCATTGGCTTCTTCACTTGGTTGTGGAAGAATTTAATGGAGGTAAGAGAATAAAGATGAAGAGGAAAAGATTAGAAACTTAACAGCCTGTGAATGCTGTTTATAGTCTGTCATCATTACAGATACTGCTTTCTTGCTTGTGCACCTTACTTGATTTCTGTTAGCCAGAAGTAGAAGTTCCAGGTACAGCTAAAGATAAAAATTCTACTAGAAGAAAGAGAAGACTGGAAAAAAGATTATTCTTCTATCTTTCCTTTTCTACTACAAGAAAAAAAAAATTAAAAATAAAAAAAAGCACAAGAACCCTTGAGGCTGATTGAAGATGTGAGCTTGCTCATAGACAGTATTTTATTTCAAGACTGAAAATATAACCAGGCAAAAATTTCTGTGAGGCAACTCTGTCCTGTTTCACCGATGCATCATTTCTTAAGTCATGATCAGAAATCCTGTTCTGGAGACAGCTGCATCTCTCACAGATCAACTAGCACCGAGTTTCATACGCATAATCCCGTGGTACAATATCAGGAGGAACAAATCTGGCCACCAGTTAAAACTGGTTTTACTAACCCAGCTCATTCTCTTGAAAGTTGGACGATGCTCACATGAATTGTTCTGCTACTTGATAACCAGCGTGGTACTTTCCGACAGACATCCACACCTGAACATTACAATGCATAGTCAGAGACACCTTTCCCATCAGGGCAACAGTTTGGGAGGTTAATGCTTTCCTAGGATCTACCTGTCCAGAAACCTGTCCTTTTCTGCCTTCAGCCCAGTAGCCTCTTCAGCAGATTCTCAGATCTGTGGCATCCATATACCAGAGAGATACACCTTTTGATAAGGGCAGAAGAAGTAGTCATGAGGGATAACATGTCAGTCCCATGTATGGTGATAAACTCACCTTCTGACCGAAGTATCAGAAGGAAGGATTTAGAGTGGATAGCGGAAATTATGGAAAAAAATGAAATCTGTATTTCTGTGAAGTCAACGTTTTCATTGTAAATCATGTAGTGAATTTCAAGCTCCTGATGTCATGGGTTTATATTAGATTACCAACTCACCTCCTTTGCTTTCTTATCTTCATTTAAAAAAATAAAAATAAAAAATTATTAGTCCTCCTAACTATGGAGAATATTATGAAGACAAGGCTTCTACTAGCTCAAAGTTTAATTTATAATGTTTCAACACAAAATACAAAGCCAAAGCAGTCAAATTTAAACATTACATTTGAGCACAACAGAAATTAGGGATTCCACCCCCCTTTTTTTTTTTTTTTGCTTAAAAATGGTACTCTTGAGCTAATTTTGCCTGCTTGCAAGATTTTAAAGAACATGTATATTTTAAACATATATGTACATATATGCACGCACATAAAAGGAAGCAAACTGTTATATTCAGCTTGAAACGAATCTTTGATTTCTGAATTTCTCTTGTCCTTTTTTTAATTCAGTTTGACCAGGGAATTAAAACTTGTTATTCATATAGCTTTAACTACTTGAAGCATTTGTAAGAACACCTTGCAACATAAAATAATTTCTTTCTACAAATTAGGGCTCATTTCTTGCCCAGACCTCTTAGCAGTTTTTCTGGGACATCTGTGGGTGTAGTACCTGGAAGATTAAGCTATATAAAACTCATACACAGATATCTGTTTCTGGTAAACAGGACTCTGATAATGATAATTTGTTTTAGGGTTAAATTTAATATTATATATAAAGGGACTCTATGAAATCATTTTAAAGTTAATTGAAATTATTTCAGATTTCAATTAATCCCTTAGGAAAAAAAGAGAAATAATTACCCTCATATTCAGTCTAAAGACCTTTTTCTAGAAGAATCAGGTTTTTGAAACAAGGGTGATAAGAAGTGATGTCTGTTTAATACACGTTTACATACCTAAAGTTCAATAAATAGCCCAAGCAGTGGAAGGAACTCATAAGTGATGCTTCTGCTTCTGAAAAAACTGGACTTCAGTAAAGCCTTTGACACTGTTTCTCACAGTATCCTGCTGGAGGAACTGGCTGGCATCGGCGTGGACAGGCACAGCCTCTGCTGGGTTAAAAACTGGCTGGATGGCTGAGCCCAAAGGGTTGTGGTAAATGGAATGAAATCCAGTTCGAAACAGGTCATGAGCGGTGTTCCCCAGCTGGGTCCAGTCCTGTTCAACATCTTTATCAATGATCTCGATGAAGGCATCAAGTGCGCCCTCAGCAAGTTTGTGGATGACACCAAGCTGGGTGGAAGTGTGGATGTGCTTGAAGGAAGGGAGGCTCTGCAGAGAGATCTGGACAGGCTGGATCAATGGGCTGAGACCAACGGGATGAGGTTCAACGAGGCCAAGTGCAAAGTCCTCCATTTAGGTCACAACAACCCCCTGCAGCGTTATAGGCTTGGGGAGGAGTGGCTGGAGAGCTGCCTGGCAGAGAAGGACCTGGGGATGTTGGTTGACAGCGGCTGAACATGAGCCAGCAATGGCCCAGGTGGCCAAGAGGGCCAGTGGCATCTTGGCCTGTGTCACACACAGCGTGGCCAGCAGGAGCAGGGAGGTGATTGTGTCCCTGTGCTCAGCGCTGGTGAGGCCGCACCTCGAGTGCTGGCTTAAGTTTTGGGCCCCTCACTGCAAGAAGGACATTGAGGGGCTGGAGCGCGTCCAGAGAAGGGCAGTGAGGCTGGTGAGGGGATGGAGAATAAACCCTGTGAGGAGAGGCTGAGTGGACTGGGGTTTAGCTTAGAGAAGAGGAAGCTGAAAGGAGACCTCATCACTGTCTACAACTGCCTGAAAGGAGGTTGTGGCGGGGTGAGTGCTGGACTCTTCTCACAAGTGACAGCGATAGGACAAGAGGAAATGGCCACAAGTTGCACCAGGGGAGGTTTGGACTGGACATTAGGAAGAATTTCTTTACTGAAAGAGTGGTCAGGGGTTGGAACAACCTGCCCAGGGAGATGGTGGAGTCGCCATCCCTGGAGGTGTTTAAAAAACTGGTGGATGAGTTCCTTAGGGACATGGTTTAGTGGGGAGACAGGCACGGTTGGACTCGGTGATCTCAGAGGACTCTTCCAACCTTATGTTTCTATGATTCTATTCTAATTTCATTGCAAGAATTCATGAGATTCCATTTATTTCAGGAGTGTCTGCATGTGGATGGCTCTGTGTGTTTGATATTTATTCTCATATCAAGGAAGCATAGGGAAAAAACTCCATTTGGATATTTTTTCATGCAATTAATAATAATTCAGGGTTTGTGCTTTTCTTGTGCCAGGGCTGTGCTTGCCAAGGTTTGAAGCCCTCTAAAGGCATGTATTAGTCCACGTCTGAATCGCTCTGATTTTTCTCCTCTGTTTGAAACATTGTTTGTTCAAAAGAAGTTAAATGTGCTTCATTTTTGTCTTCATTCAATTCAAAGTCACTTTTAATGTTTTTATCAAGACTCCTGTAATATCCCGTTTTAAAACAGTTTCAGTGTTCCAGTCTGGCCAAGTCTCCACGTACATTTCAGTTCATTCAAGTCCAATTGCAATCAGTGGGAGTCTTTTCACTGATTTCAATGGAATTGGGATCAGGTTTGTTTGTAGCATAATTTACATATGTTTGCTGTCATGGGTTAAGCCAACTATCATCCAGGGAACTTGAGAGAACAAGAAAAATATTCAGGATCTCAGATTTTGCTTGGGAGGAATACAGGCAAGTCCTGGTTTATTAGTAGTGACTGCTCTATATAACACATCTTGAGCATCTGCCCCTTCACTGCACTAAGAGCTTATTTTCTGATTCAGTTTCTCCCAGCAATCAGCTAATTTTAATATTTAATATGGTGCCTCGGTCTCCTGCAAGATTCCCTTATCATGATTTCAAATCCTCACTGGCACACTCTGGGCATTTTACTGCCTTGAACATCTGCTAAAGGACTCTTTGAGGTGTAAACTCAACATCTTTTATATAGTTTGGTTCTTCTTGTAGTTTCCAGAGGAGGTAAAGGAAATAAATAAGGCATGGAGCCTGGACTGTTTTCCTGGTTTGGTTTGTTTTGCCACATAGGTGCATTTCTCTGCACAATCTTATTTCATCTTTGTTGCTGTTATTTTTGCCAGACAACATAATTATCTTGATTGGTGGGTGGCCAGCAAACTTTTAATTAGATCTAGGGGGATTTGAGCAGCATTATGTATTAAAAAAAAGTAAAACAATGTTGCTAGAATTATTGTTTGTTTATGTTGTGAGGCATCTTCTGTAAAATATGACATCACCTCTTTGCATTTCCACTTTGGTCCTCTCTTTTCCTGTCTTGCTCCTTCAATTGGTTGACAGGGAACGGTGAACTGGTGTCACCATCCGTGTACTAAGCCAACGCTGCCAAGCTGTTGCTACTGCAAAAAGTCCAGCAGCTCAGCCCCTGCCAAAGAGGGCCATCGATCCTCCAGCTTGTGCCAGTTCAAAAGAACAGAGGGTGCATATCCAGTTTTGTGGAAGGCGTGACAAGGGATTTGGGGCAGGCGATTGGCATGGACAACAGTGAGCAGCACTGAGGGCAGGAAAAGGACTGCACCGGCAAGATCATTCTGGCTGGTTATAGTTATTATTTTTTGACTGGGAAAGAGATGGTTTTATTTATTCAGTTGTCTAAAAATATCCTGGTAATGAATTAACCTGAATCGGGGGAGAGAGACAGAAAAACGCATATTGATTTTCTAAAAGCAGGCAGGAATGCTGTTATTTTCCAATTAACGTTCAGCATTAGAGAACAATCTGGAAGAAAAAACAAGCTAAGCAATACAGCTTTTTGCTTTCTGCACTTTTTCTAGTGATATTTTTTCTCATTTAACTTCTTTAAAAAGAGCCTAATAACAACCCAGGCCATTTCTTTGGCTAATGGGAATTAACTTGTGGACTACATTGGAGTGACTATGAAACATCCATGGTGGAGATCCAGGAGTCAATGCTGAAGCAGGAGGTGTGTCCATCTAATAAAGGCTGCCCCTGCTGGAAGAAGGTGAGAAAGGAAAACCCTCGGAATGCAGTATTGCCTCTCTATAAATCCCAGAGCATGTCTGGGATTTTGGTGGGAGTGGTGATGATCTGTAGACTCATTCTGGCTGAGCCACCGTTTTCTTTCCAGTTCTTCTTTTTATTCTGCCTGCCATAATGTCCATGCGTCTTCCTCCTTATGGCTTAGCATACTTGAGGTTCCTCAGATTCAACAGAAAACAGCAAGTTGAAAAGGATACCACCACATCCAGCCACGTTCGTGTCCCCTGTCGTGACCACTGACTGAATGGCTACATCTGAGTGATATGACCAGCATTAGTCTTCAGCACAAATCCAACCAGCGACTTAGGGTCACACCGCTGGCTCTCCAGTGAAACCTAGCAGCTCTTATTACATACCCAGAGCAATGAGCACTGATAGCAGGAAAGCTGGTGGAAAGCACAGGACGTACACATTTCTGAGTAAATATGTGCACACAGAGGTAAACATACAATCACTTAAATTGAGATCCTTAATTTTTTAACAGGTTTCTGAGGTTTTATCTGAGTTTTCAATTCCTCTAAGCTTTCTGAAATTTTATTTTTCTCTCTTGCAAGTTGCCCTTTGCAAATTAACTTGTGCTGGGGTGAACTCTGCTGAGTTCAAGACACAGCAGAGCTTGTCTGGCCAAACAAACACTATATATCCATATAATTTGTCCTGCTCCTCCCAGATGCTCAGGGTAATCTGGCTGTAGGAAGTCTACATTAGGACTTTCCCCTATATACAAATTATAGAAACAAATGTCAAATCTGAATCCTGCTTTTGTTCATCCTGGTTTTAGCAAAGCTTATGGAAAGCTACAAGCACTCTTTATTGTGGCACAAAGATGGAAATTTTGCCAGATATTCCTCAACGGTTTTGTATAAATTTCAATATATATGTTCTTATTTAGCAAATATTTATTTAGTTATCACTGCATCTTTCCTTTAAGGATCTAGAAAGGACCCAGGGAGAGTGACAAAACCACCAGCTCTTGCTGTGAAATGATATGCCCTGCAGTCATACTGTGTATTTAAAGTCTGGAGACAAATTTTAGGGCCTGGATTTATTTATAGTGTTTAATAGAAGCTTTGATAATTATGTGCATGAGAATGAAAAACAAATTCTCCAGATTAAAAAGCATAAAGAAAGCTTGTTTGGATTAGCATGATCAACTGAAAGCATCAATTTGATTCTTGGTGTATATATATAATTTACTGAGCTGCAAAATAAACATACTCTACTGTTCCTCTGCTGAAGGCTCCAGCTGTAAATATTTCATTACTTTAAAAAAATGTATTGCTATTAGATAGGTCTTTTAGTATTCAGCAGAATCAAACTTTAAGTAATGAAATAAAATTGTTTCTATTTCCTGAAGGATCTTTTTTAAACATACAATTTCAGTTGGGTAAAAATAGCTCTGCTACATGTTGGGTGCTAGTAGAATCATCCCACAAGTAGGTGGGGGGTTTCATTAGCTTGGAAGGAACAAATCAATTCCCAGTCTCAAAAGCGCAGGTATAATTACGTCATGACCTGGTCTGTCTCTTGCTGGTTTGCGCCTAGCTTACACATCATAGCTTCCTTTAAGGAAAATGGGTCTGCTCGCTGTATTATGCGAGGGAATGAAGACTTGATGAGGAAAGGAGAATATTCCATCTGGCAAAGAGAAATATCATTTACTAAAGGAGAGAGTGCAAACTACCTCTGCTTGTAAAATACCTGAAAATACTCACAAGCAGCTGAGGATTAAATCTCGTGATGAAGGTTGGGGGCTTACATGGCATCAAGGTCCCACTGGACAATTATAGAAAGACAGGCAGTGACCTAGTGACACCATCATTATGGTTTTTCTTTGCAAAACCAGTACACTTCTGGTCATCTTCCTGCCTTTACTTGAAATAGCCCAAAACCCCTGCTTTTGCAGAGGATTTTGGGATCGTGTCTTCTTGAATTTAGAAAAAAAAAAGAAAAAAAAAAGGAAGTGTGGAATTCTTCAGTGGTTTTCCACTGTTGAAATGCTTTTCAGAAAAAAAACCCCAAACATCTGGGGGTTTTGTGGAATGACTTGGTAGTGTTGGGGTGGATCTTTCTATTCACGAATTGATGGGGTTTGTTGTTCAAAGATGTGACATCCCAAGCACAGATCTAAATGCGTGTGAACGGACACATGGGAAGATTTTTGTACTGTATGTCATGTACCAAAGCCACGAATAATCACACACTGGAGGAACTAATTTGCTGCCCATGTAGAACTCTGGCACTGGGTGAACCAAGTATTTCACTTCTCAAGGATAGCTCCCCACAAAACAAATAGAGTGCCTGAACATCATGAAGTATCTTTTTTTTCCCCGATTTATTATTGTACTTCTTGAAATCCTCATCCCTAAAGAGCCCCAGACTGAGCATTGAGCAAAGACCACATTCCCTTCTCATAAAAAGTTACAGTCCAAGTTATCCAAGTCTGAAGAGATGTTAGCCTATACACAGAGGAGCTGAAAGCTGTCCCATGTTAAATCAGTGTAAAGTGCATGACTGAGGCAAAACTGCAAAAGTTGCAGTATTAAGCCTTCAGATGAAATTGTTAATGTTGGTTATTTTCAAGACATGGCAACAGGTATCCCCTCTTCCTCCACTGAGCGTTCAGTCAGGAGAAAACGGAGAAAGGCACTGCTTTGCAGGCTTGCAGTCTCTCCTGAAGAACTATTTCGGTCCGCAGCTACAAATTATCTTTGTGAAGGAAATTCCTGATATAGGAACAGCTGCATAGGTTGGAATTTCTAAGGTTGACACAAGAGTACTTTGTGTCACTTGAAGAGCTATTGAAAACTCTCGTCAAATACTGACATTTCAAGACAGTCATCTTTTGCAGAAATCTGAAATAACTTTAGCCAATTTTACATCTCATCAAAACTCAAAACAGATACTCTGACTGCTGCAATTTTATCACTATTTTCAAGTTTCTAAACAGTATTATCATTGTTTTGACAAACGCTGAGCTGTAACACGTTTTATCTTATCAAAATGTATATTGACTTATATGAGAATTTTCATTCCTGTGGAAAATTACATACAGTCTTCATGTGCACATTCTGAATCCTCATTTAGAATAATAATCTGAAAATGAGATAATTTTCCCCCATATGTTCATGCATGCAAATTTGGCACAGGGTACCTGAGCTGAGATTGTGAACTCAGAACCGGTAATACAAGGTAAAATTCATTTAAAAAATTGATATATTTTTGGATCATTTAGGGAGTTTGGAAGGGCTGTCAAGAGTGTTTCTGCAGCGTTGTTTCCTATATCAGTATCAGGTAATTTAACACCATTTCAGCTACATCCTGTTCACAGCAACACTGCTCAAATGTGCTAACACAGATTTCTCAAAAGACTGTTGAACTGACTTCTCCGATTCTTCAACTACTCTCTCAAGAACTCTCACTGCACTGGAAAAATGTGATGAACAGAAAGACATTATTGCTCTGACTCTGTATTCAAGTCCACATCCAGCTCGCAGTCCACCACTTCTCGTCAAGGTTCAGCTCAGAGGTGGTATTTGTCACTTCTGTTCTCTACTGTCCTGTAAACTTCCTCACAGTAATGAGGTTTGAGGACGTAGCTTGGGGAAAAGAGTGACTTCATGAGCTAGTTGAATGCTCAGCTTGTTACCCTGTGGCACTGCAACTGGATTATTTAACCTTCATAATCACTACAGCAGTCTGGTGAAGAGGGACTGTGTCAACAGCGCTGGAGGTCTCATCTTCAGCTGAGATAGGTCTAGGTTGACACCAATGGGGCCACTCTGATTTTCCTTCAGGACATGGCCTCATGAATGTCATCCAAGAGTCTAGTTCTGTAACTGCAAAAACCTAAACAGACCTCGGCTCAGCCTAGTACGGAACAAAATATCTACTGCAATAAGAGAATATTCTCAAGAAAGACCATGATTTTGGCAAGCCCTGCCCTCCCATCCCAGCTTCTGCCTGTGGGTTTCTCTCCTCTGGGCTAAGGAGGGAGGTGGACTGCTTCCAAGCAATATGTAACAATCGTTTCGGGGTGTGATTGTGGCAGGGTAAACTGATGGGGTCCCTCATGCTCCAAAGAATAATCTCTAATCATGCCTAAAATCATGGTGGTTCCTGCCTTAAGGCTAGTAATCTTCACAGTGAATGTAATGAGTCAAGGTCACTTGGGATTGCTTGCCTGAGAGCAACAAAAAACAGATGCCAAGGAACGAATGTAAGCTTTGGACAGTCATGTAGTAATAATTCTTCAGAATATTCTCCAGTCTCCAGCAGTCAGCAGCTCAAGGACTTCCATGGTTCATATACGTACACTAATTCTCAGTGGATTTCCCTTCATGAACTTGTCCAGACTCTGCTTGAATCTGTGCAAATTCTACATATCCCCAATGTCCTGCAGCAGGGAATTTCATAGTGACATCCTGTATGAACAATTACCTCATTTGATTTCTTTTTAATATGTCAATTGTTAGAGATTCATGTATTGGAGAAGAAAGAAAACAAGTGATCCAAACTTTTCTTACTACTCAGCAGCAAGAGCATTTCTCTACTTGAAGTTATGCATATCTGCTAGAATCTAGCCAAGCAGTGGATAAACATGACGTAAAACTAATCAGCATTTCATGCACTTACATGTGAAACTTTAGAAAATCCGAAGCATTTTTTTCCACTCCAAATCAACCCAATTTCAAGGGCATTTATACCCTGACTTTATATCCACACAACAATCAGCTAAAGTAGGCCTCATTAGCTCACACGTAAGCCTTCATGCCTCCATAACCCAAACCTCATTTCTCATCTTCTTCAGATGGTATTTTTTAACTCACTGCTGAAGCTTACATTGATTTACTGCCCCCAAACGCAATTCAGATTCTGTATGGTTTCATAGCCTCTTTTAAACTCCCCTCGATGGCAATGGATATGGAAGCACTGTTCAGGTCCTCGCATTTAACATCATTCGATTCTTGTCTCCCTGTCCTCCATCTCCCTCACTTCCCCTCATTTGTATTCTCATCAGTGTCACATTAAATGCCGTGGAACGCGCTTTTAGGGTAATAACAGGCCTGAAGTTTATGAAATAAAAGATTTATATCAGCTTCATAAAACTCAGGGGAAGAAATCTCCTTCCTACGTCTTGCGATCCTTTTAACTGCAGCTACCTTTCTACATTGTGGATGGAGAGAAGTTAAAAAAAAAATAAAGACAGAAAAAAGGAGATATCTCCAAGCAGCAGTGCGATTTTGGAAACCGGTGTGCCGTTAACTTTGTTATCGCTTCAACAGCAAGGAACTTGTGCTTACTTCTTTGTGTATTTCAGTCGTGTGTTTCTTTCAAGGGCTTGGCAATCTTTTTCCTTAAATGTCACTAAATTCTGAACTGTTCAGGCTTTGTAACCAGTGGTTTATAGCCGTCACACCTAAAGGGCAGTGGATGAAGAAACTGTCTATTATTGGAGATAAATGGAACACATGCCAGTTATCAGGACGGAATGAGAAACAAGGTGGTGAGATCACTGGAGTTTTACAGTGAAGCCCAAGCTGGTGATATCTGCCTACTGCTTGTAAAACCTACGCTGTCAGGCTGGATGATCTCCTTCACCTCTTTTATCAGCAGGTTTGTTCTTCTGCATACAGATCTGAATCACATTTGGATTAGGGTCATAATCACAGGATGCATTACAGGTTTTTGTTATAAGACTTGATTTGGGATCCATCACTCGCTTCAGCTTCCACTCCATCAGCTCTAACCCATCCAGAGCAGCACCTGTGTCAAACACAGCCTGCTGGAGCCGCAGTGGATGAGGATGGACAGTCTGACAAAGCTCAAGGACTTTGGCATGTCGATCCTCTTTATGGCTGTGCACCTATTCAACAGCGTGAAGGTTTTGAGAAAAACCTACCTGCATTTGTTCCAGGAGACTGTGGAGAGGCAAAGAGAGGTAGCAGACAGCCAGATCACTCAGCCTTAAAAGTACCTGGGGACCCTCTCACCAGGAAATTGCCCTTATGCCTTAAAGCAGTGTCTCCCATAGGCCTGTAGCTCTCCAAGTCAGTGCCATGTAGACCTTAGTGAAGCTTTTGCCAAATATTTTCTCTTTCACTGACCTGTTTTGTTATTCCCAGATCACAACTTAACCTTTAGTTTTGCAGGTTGGAACACTGATATAGGTTTATTTAAGATGAGGAAAGCTTTATCCTTTTTATTTTTCTTCATCTGTTTTGGGCTGTCATTGTTTATGTTTTTTACCCTTGATAACAGATCTTAAATTCAACAGAACACGTAGAAACCATCGCATTTCAAGCTTTCTGCTTTGCTGCCTCTGAGTAGTGGATTCCCCCCATATTTTATTGCTTTTTTAAATGCTGCCAATTTTGCAAAACTTGCTGAAATGGACAGAGGAGGGGTAGGAGAACCTGAAGAAGCAAGGTACCTTGCCAAAACCACCCCGCTAGTCCCACCAGCTTCTCAGTGTTTGCCAGAAGTAATTCCAAAGCAATAAACAGTTTTTTTATGGACAGCAATTTTGTTTTTAAAATGGGCCAAATCGTACCAAATCCATCTTCCACAAGTGTCCACAGGCAAATTGCTGTTACACAGCTATCCTAGCAGAGACATGATTCTTAGCTTAATAAATTCAGTGGAAGTTTCTGCACAGACTTTTCTCTGAGCTCTGGAACAGGCCATTTAGACATTCAATCGCAGCTGTCTGGAAGGATGTGGTGATAGGTATGCCTATAAAAACGGTTCACAGGATCCCAAGATGGAAAATAAAGAGATGATTTTGAAATCCTGAGTTCAAATAAGGTATTTGCCCATTTTTGTCTTCATCTTTCTCCTTTCCTTCCTTTTCCAATTTTTTTTCTGTCTGAGGGAAGGATTTTACAGGTGTGAGCTCACCTCAGCTCAGTGGCTGATGATTGACCATGCCAAAAGGGAAGGCAGCCCACAGAGTTGCAATGTCAGTGAAATCAACAGAGGATTAATCGATAGCAAAAAGCTGTGTTGTCATATAAACACATAATACAGTCACTGAGTGTAGGCTTTTCCCCACTAGTTCTGACATGAAGCCAAGAAAGGTGTGATTTTAGTCACAGAAATGTAAAAATGAAGTCATTATCAGAAAAGTGCTTAATAAACGACTGTTACCTGTTTCAAAGGACTTTGGACCATGATTGAAAACCTTTCACACGCATCACAGCCTGCTCTGAAAGGATGGCACAGCCACAGCTCTTAAGCAAAGCATGCTTTAGGTTGCAGAGCAAAAGGACACGCAAAGCTGAGTTAACCATCAAAAGAAACTGTGTAGAAGAGCCCAAACTGGTTGAACAACCATCAGATTCACAGCAGATCATTCTGTATTTTGTTCAGCCTAGGTGAGGTGACCTCTCTGGGCATGGCACAGGTTGGCCCAAATGAAATAAAATAGTTTTGTAAATACCATGGGTTTGTTGTAGGAAGTGAGCAATGCACCAGTCTAAAATCAGACCCAAGCTTTGGACAAATGCAGAATTAGATTGAGAGAACCTTCTCACCTGAACAAATACTCCCAAACTGGTGAAATATTATTGCAGACCAGAGGATCATTCACTGAAAAGCTAAGGAATTTTGCACTAATATGTAACTATTGGATTTAATCTCTAGCCTGTATTGCCCCTCCTACAGCTGCTGGCATTTAGCTCTTTCTCTGTTTTACAGTCTAACAGAGTTAGAAACATATCCAATAGCACTTCAGGAGCCACTTCTGGCACTTGATAAACAGCTCTGGATGCAGCATTATTAATGTGTCTGGAGACATGTGCTTAGTGAAGGTTGCCTCAGGAGCCACCTCTGTGCCTAGGCGTGCTTCGCTCTGCCTCACTGTTTGGGCTGCATTCATCTGGTGTCAGAGGCAAGGGCTGTTTAATAACAAGACGTATCAAGAAAGAGCAGATGAGGGGAGGATATATGATTTACTGAATAATAATGCCAAAATTCAATGCACCAGAGCATTTTGATTTAGCCATTTCAGGGACTGACAGCCCACAAAGCAGCACTTCACCTGCTACAAGGACATTGCAAATCTGAGTAAGGACAGGGAGAAAGTACACAGATAATATCCTGGGACATGGAGCAGACAAAAATTTAAACCCTTATCCAACTGCCTCTCCTGCCACTGGAGACCCTTCTTTCACTGCTATTTGTCTGAAAAAAAGGAGGCAATAAAAATAACTGAGAGGAAGAAAGAAGTTTACTAGATCTTTGGTTCATTGACAGTGGCCAGAACCAACAGAAGCAATCTCATATTGCTCCCATCTTGATGGGAATCAGATGTGGAGATCTGGAAGTTTCACAATTCCAAGTGAAAGTATGGACAAGGAAGTATTTTTCTCAAGAAAAATGTTGCAAATCATTGTAATAGAAGTTCTTCCTATCGAAAAGATTATTTTGGTCACCCTGATATTGAGTGGTTAGATCTAGTCCCATATTTCTACCAAAGGAACTTCAAGCCTGTGCAGTCATGTAGGCACTGAGCTCAAAAAAATGGTCAAAAGAGCCTAGGAAGACAGAACAGCCCTTAGGACCCGGCTGTTCCTGAGAAAGCCTGTAATTATTGCAGCTTGACCTCAAACTATACTGAGTGCAATTACTTCTGCTTCCTCAGGACAGAAACACTGTCACCTATTTTATAGCTTTTCAAGAAGACTTGAGAAATTAACTTTGTTTTACCACTCAGTTCCGAGTGGCTGCAGATTTCAGATGCAAAACGAAAGACAATCCATGGATGCAATGAAAGCACAGTTATGAGTGTCATTTCACAATGCACTTTGGTGAACCTGTCCTTTCTCCCACTTTGACCTTTCAAAAATGTTTCAAATCTGAAACAAAGTGCAAATCTATAGCAAGTGTTTCCTCTCCTCCATTCCACCCTGCCTTTGGAAGGTCCCCTCTGCCCACATTTTACCTCCAGTGCTGTACATCATGTGTGCCATTAGCATTTCAATAGATGTCATAGTCTTTTCACCAGCTTATAAGGACACACATTTCGATTCGATCCAGTAGGAGCCCCAGTTATATAGATGTACAGAAGTCAAAATGAACAGGAAAATCTCTTTGGCCCATCTGAAGATATAAATCACACTCAGACTCCTAAATTTCCATAGCAGAACATCTACATTACTTTTTAAAATGTTATATATGCTTCTATATATACACACTCTCTCACACACACACATATAAACTCCACTCATGTATGATACGTATAGATGTAAACACACACACGCTATGCACGTTGATATATAAAGTATATACATGGCAATGACTCCCCCGTTTCTCTGATTTTTCAATGTTATCACTC
Organism: Neomorphus geoffroyi; assembly: GCA_033558235.1. Lineage (NCBI taxonomy): Eukaryota > Metazoa > Chordata > Aves > Cuculiformes > Neomorphidae > Neomorphus > Neomorphus geoffroyi. The sequence goes on along the minus strand of JAUMJM010000016.1, from coordinate 11,335,749 downwards.
TTTTTTTCTAATAACAGCAGTTAGGAGCTGTGACAATGGGTATTTTTCAATAGGAGACATTCCACCTTTCCGAACAGTAGTCTATATAAGGCATATGTGTGAGTTTACAGTTGTTTGCACATTAGTAATTATACCTCTAATTCTGTAGTTGAAGATCTTGAATTCAATTTTGTTTCTGATCCAATAAGGACTCATTATGAAAGAAAAAGATAAGAGTTTGTCTTTCTTCCTTTTTTGTAACAGGAGTCCCAGCAGGCACATCATAATTTATGTCAAGAACCCTACAGGCATAGGATTGACTTCTCTATTTCCTTACAAAATAATGTTTGGAGGAAGCTTGATTATCGATAATTTTCTGTGTGGAACCGAAGAGACAGAAGAAAATGCTGGAACCTGACTGCCTTCTATCCATTGATTAACTCAGTTAGCTTAATGGCTCTAGGTTGTACTGATTTCAGTGTACCACTGCAACATAATAAAAAGTTACGTTACTAGTATTTATTAATTTATTGCTGGTGACAGAAGGACGCCAACACATAGCAAGTAAAGGAAATTGTCTCTTGGTAAAGATTAAAACTGTGATTTGGGATATTGTTCAAAGGCATGGTCTAATTAAAAAAAATCAATTAAAGAACTACAAAAAGATCTGTGTGTCTAGTCATCAGTCATACATTATTAAAATAGTTCAAGATACTGGATGCTATCTTTTCATCCTTAGTAACTTTAAAAAGAAGAATATAAAAAAAAAGTTCCTAAAATGAAGAAGTATTCAAAAGTTTTGAATTTTGGTGTCAGCAAAATGTTTTCCTAAGATTGCTTTCATGACAGAACATTTTAAAATACTATTGCAACTCAGACAGACAGAGAAAAAAATAGACCTAGGGCATCCAGTTTCAGAGAATTGCAAAATAAAACCTCTTAAAGGTCTTGCATTACAGCAAAAATGTTTTTGTTGGCTCTGATTCTGCAAAATCTCACCTAAACAATAGATTTTAGGAGATTTCACCCTAGTGTGTCAAAAAGCTCACGAGGAATTCCTGCTTCCCTGGTACTTCAGGCAAATATTTGACTGTTTTGGTGTGGAAGAATAAAACCTCAGGTGGATACGTTCTAGCATAAAGTCGAATTTCATCTGTGTACAATTTCATGCAGTATTGGGCTTAGTCTGTCTCTGCTTAAGTATTCTGCATGTAACTCACTAAACAGCGTACATGAAAATCCTCTTCTCTCAATCCATGAAGACTATGAAAGGTTATAGCCTCAAACTATAGATGCCCTGTTTCTCGGATCAATCTGTAGATCTGCAGCTCTCCAATCCAATTCTCAGAGCGTAAGTCAAGTACCCACATGCTCTGTGTTACCAAAGTGTTGCTAGAACGATTATCCTACAAACTCTGTGGCTGAAGGGAAAGGAGAACTCCTTTATTCCATCTCTTTTGCACTTCAGTACCCATATGCAACCTCTATACTTCTGCATTTTTATGGACCGAGAATGTGAGAATTCATCAATGTCAGTTATATTTCTATACTATGACACTGAGATCTTCTGTCCTCTGGTCAAACCTTTGAGCAGCAAAGTCTTTACTTCTCCCCTCTGTATGAGGACTGTTGTGACTTTGGTTTTGGATTCTATAGCCACCTGAAGAATTATACACACACACCATGAGCTGTGTTTGGCATTGGTTTTTCCCAGCACTCCACTAAACAAGAATAACAACGCTATACAAATCAGCCTGACGGAGAAGTGTACAGATAATGCATTGATTAGGAAAGATCAGACCTGTAGCACATATTAGAAAACAAACACTCTCCCATCATTCACCAGATCACACTAACTGAAAAACTAAAAAAAAAGTCAAATGTTGGATAAAATTATGCTTGGGGGGGTTTTCCCTACATGGAAAGCCAGTTCTATGTTGCATTTTTTTAATTTAAAACTACAATAAATAAATATAGTGCCAGAGCTTAAAAGCAAAGTTAATTAAAAAGACTAAGATAATTCAACTAAAACTTAATTAATTATTATTAATAAAAATAACAACCAAATAATTCAATAGTACATCACCAGCGCAACTACTGAAATTTAAACTGGAGCTTAAAATTCCTTCAGTTTTTGCTAATCTTTCATCTTTGAACAATGCAACATTTTATTTTGGAAAAAAATTACTATTTTCACATGGCCATCCCCCCTTTTTTAAGCCTGATTTCCTAAGAAAATAAGTAAACTTGTCAAACTGTCCACCATTCCTCCCTTAATTACTTTTGAACACACTTGCTGATTGCAACCACGTTTGGACAGAGGGAGGTAAGACCCAGGAACAGTGACATTTTACGAGTTTCAGTGAACCACCTGGGCAGAGTAGTGAGACACAAAGGACTGGTTGCATCAGAAAAGGGGCAGGGAGTGCTCAGCTTCTCCGGACTCTGCTTGGGAAGGAGGTCTGGCAAGGATCCAAGGAAGCTACAGGCATGCAGATGATCAGGGTGGGTAAAGGAAGCTGCTACTATTTATGTGGAAGAGACAACAACTGGAAAGGGATGCATAACTACATTGTTCTGGCTCTGTTGCTTATGAAATTCCCAGTTAAATTTTCTGATCCCAGATTTCATCCCTTTTTTCCCTTTCAAGTGATATTCTTTCACAGATTCTGGTTTACCAGAAGTTTACATCGAGTCAAGAAAACAAATGGCCATTTGTGAAATGCCATGTAACGTGGAAAAGGATTATTACTGCATTATTATCATCGTCATCATTATCATCATCATCATCATTATCATTATCTTTATCATTATTATCATTATTAAACTGTAATTTAGAAGTCTCCTGTTTATATTTGACTAAGACATGATTATTTAAAACAAAACAAAATTTACAGTAAAAATTTTCAAGTCTTTGTTTTTGTTGTTGGCCAAACCCACTTCTGCCCCATCACGAGGCAGACTACACTGGCAAATCTATAAAATCCAATGAAAGCAGAGGCTAGAGACAGATAGAGAAGAGATAGGGAGACAAAATAGCCATACTGTAGATTCTAAAAAACTTAATTTGTCATATAGAAAATGATGGGTCTATTAAGGGAAAAAAAAGGATTACTTTCTTTAGCTGTAACGGCCCTCACAGTCTATTACCATCAGCTTGTGGAAGCCAGTAGCCATCATGGCAAATGTCTGTCTTTTCCAGTACTTCAAGAAATTAAACTGACAGTCTTCATTTGAACTGGTGGCTTCACCATGATATGATTCTGTGCTTAAGAGGGTTTCAATTCAAAACAAGTCCCTTGGCTTCACCACCTCACGTATTGGATAGGAATCTCCTGATGAAATCCAGGATATTGCATTTGAGACATTAAGGCAAATGAGTTTTGGCAAGCATGAGGTTGTATTTTTTTTTCGCAATGAAGTACTCCTATTGGAAAACCTAGAAGATATGCAGAGCCTAAAGTTCTTTTATCATTCGGGTCAGGGAACTTGGAATTTGATCAAGTAGAGACAACATCACAAGGGACAAACTCTCAGTGTAGCTGTACATAGTTTGGCAGAGTTACACCCCAGATAAATCTTTCTTCTTTGCCTTTTGAGAAAGGCAACAGAAAATGACTATTTAGTGTCATTAAAGTACGGACTTCCTTCTTGTAGTCCTTCAATAAATTTTGCTGTACTCACTTAACACCACAGCTGTGCAAACTCTTCGTAACTCGTTGTTTCTCTAGGGAGTGTGACCTTGCAGGGGAAAAAGGAGGACAGAAGGCGCCAGTATCTGGATGTGGCGCTCGTAATTCAGGTGGTTGGTGTGAGCGGCTTGAGCAAGGGAGGACTTTACTCGCAGCGCTTTGTGATTTAGTGGTGACTCAGTAAAACACTCATCAGGCCAAAGGTGGGAAGTGAAAAGATTTTCTGTGTTTAACTCTGAGGGAAACCTGGCAGAGACCCTAACCACACCTAAAAAAAGTTATTGTCCTTCAGTTGGCAACAGCAATTCACATTTCAGTGCTTCCTAGAAAAACAGACAAACTCTTAAGTCTCTGCTTCAGGACTAGTGGAGATCAGTGGGAACTGCCAGCCCTCTCTTCTAACCTCCTGAAGAGACTCATCCCACTTCACCCTGAATTTTATTGTATCTCTCCTTCCAAGTCACTCAGACATGCTTTAAAGGCTGGTGTCATACATTGAGGCCTCTGAGGATTAAGAGCTACACAGGCAGGAAAGTATTTCTTCCCAGAAGTGGCCTCATACTCCGAAGCATAAGGATTGATAACCCCTATATATTTTCTCTTCGCTGGTGCAATCGCCGATGTTATTCATATTCATGTAAGTGCCTAATCCTTTCCTGAATTATTTGCCTTATATCAACTTGAGTTCACAAAATAACTTTATAGGTAGCTGCCATGTTCACCTCTAAACTTTCCAAATTCTTTTGCCAGTGGACTTCTAGCAAAGTACTGATTTAAGGCTGATAGTTTGCACTTTGAAAACCACAGGCTCACTTTTTATGGAGAAAAGAGAGCAGACAGGTTTGATGGCTTGCACTCCATTTACAACAAAACTCATTGACCAGAGACAAAAATGAACTGATTGCAGAGAAAAACCCCAAAGCAACTAAGAAACTGTGTTCTAAGGAGATTTTTAAAATGCTGTGGAGAAAGCAGTTGAGACTCCTACTGGACATATCCCTCCCTGTCCTGCAGACTCCTCATCCATTGGTTGAAGTAGATGAGAACAAGCTGCTTTTCCTTTAAAGTCTGCAATAGATTTTTATGCACTTCTAGATCAAGGAAAGAAGAAATTTTAACTCTCTGGAATCACCTTTTGTTCTTCAGTCCCCAAAAGAGGCAGGAGTATATGACACATCATATCATGTCTCATTGCCTGTCCCATCGAACAGCACTCACAAGATCATTGCTTCACTACCCAATAACCCTAAACCTACCTTCACAACTGTTTATAAAATTACTACACAGCCCTGTACAATTACCCTCTCATGTGCTACGACACAACAGACATTTGCATTTTGTCACCTTCTCTGTTACAGCAAGGTTTAACATCACTAAATTTATTTCAGAGAAAAAGAAACAAACTGAAAGAGTTAACAGAAAGTAGGTTATCTGGAAGTGAGGAAATGTGCCAAATTAGCGCTTCAGTAATGTCTAGTGGCTGCTAAGGAAAGGGCTCTCAAGGAGTGGAGATTTGGAATCTTCAAAAAATAGTTTTCTTGTGAACAATTCTGCTCAACCCAAAAGATCTGCTTTCCTTCTCTTTTCGATTGTGACCTATTATCTGGTGTGCTGGAGGTTCATTTGTACTGAGGGCAAAATAAAATCACCAGTGATATGAGACTAGCAGTCTCTTCAGTGTATACTGTACTTTTTTAAAAAGCATGCATCGAGCTCTGTTTTTCCTGAGCAGAGCAGCAATAAACTAAAGTAAGTAGTGTCCTTGGTCAAAAATGACTTCCAGAAATCGGGAAGTTTGTCACTTTATGGTTTATATCCCACTCCCTTTCCTAGATTTCCTCCTTCTATCTCCTTGCTAGTCCTTTTCTTAGCTTTCCTGTTTTCCCAAGTCTTACATCCAGCAAAACTGAAATATCTTCTCCACTCTTTCTGCAGAAACTGCACCTCACTCCAGTTAATTTTTTATGACCTACCTACAGCCCAACGCTATAGATGGTTCTTTCAGGATCTGAAGCGCCTTCATTACTTTAAAACAGTTTAAATGTTTTTTACACTGTACTCAATTCCCTGTAGCACCCCGGAGTCTGTGCCACCACTGGTGTTCTTCGGCATTACAATATCTACCAAAACAAGGTGCAGGAGAGAAGAGTGAAACGATTTCCCTGCTCATCTTGAAAATGCCTAGAAAGGACATTCCCGTGCTGTCCATTTTTCATCCTTTGTAAAAGTCCATGAGCGTATTTGCCATAACTGATTGATTGAACAGCTTCTAGGACTGACATTCTTTCTTGTACCCAAATAAGTTTGCACATGCACTGACTTCTTACACCTGCCCTCTTTCTCAGACTTTCTTCTCTTCTTTGTGAGTAGGTTGCAGAGAGTGAGATTGAGATTATACAGAAGAGGGAAATCAATCCAGAGAGGGAACTGAAATTGAGGTAGTGGAAGAGTATGTGTGTAGGAATATGACTATTCTTTCTTTAGATATTTACAGAATCCTAGACAGTGATGAACTGGCAATGAAAAACAACTTCTGTCAAAAAAACAATTAAGAATTTATGCTGAAAAAAATCAGTAATCCAATCAGTGCTTTACACAGCTCTCTCTGCCTTTTCTTGAAACCAGAGCAAAAAAAATATATTTCTATACTCCAATTAAACGTGAATATATTTGTATCTTTCCTCACAAAGTGCCATAATGAAAGAGGGGAAAGGAAATGTAATTTTCCTGTTCAATCAGTCAAAACTGACAACCAACAATAAAAAGCATTAATCTAAATTAGCAGCACAGGAATAAAATGACACAATACAGTCTCCAGGACTGGATGAAATTGGCACCTATCACTGAAGGCCATTGGATGAATTCTGAGACACCGTTAATTTGCAGGGCTCATGATTGCAATTTGCTATTGCACATAATACTTCCTGGTTTTCAGAGCAAATTGTCCAAGTACATGTCATCAATTGGAACATATTTTTAGAAGATGAGGATGTTGGCTGAAACCATCAAATCTTTCAATGGGGCAAATAGAAAGATCTTTAAAAAACCCCAGGTATTAGTATACTTTGTCCTTACTCTCCTGTTGGAAAGTTTTCCAGACCAATCTGCCTCCATTGTCGGAGCTTCTACAGGGCAGACTGTGATCAGGCATCTCTTCCTCCTCCGTGGCCACACAGTTGGTCTGGTTTAGAAGTTTGCTTCCCTTAGGCAAAAGCAGTGGGAGGACACACCACCTCTTTCTAAACTCCCTGACTTCAAAGGATTCCCCAAGAGCTCCTGCAGCTGCAAGCACCATAGAGCCGCTCACAGCGGCATCTTCTGCAGTCTCTCACTGCAGTATCCTATGTTTGGTGAACCCAGCTGGGTGAGGGCTGCCTGCCTGACAAACTAGAAAACCCTCCATGCAATCCAAAAACTGGGAGAAATCCAGCAGCAACACCTAACATTTTTGTTCTTCTTCACAAGTGGAACAGGTAGCCTTCCCTCTTCAAAACAATCCTACTTATGCTCCTGTGTGAGTTGCTTGTAACAACCCCCTCAGACATGCATTACTCTTTGATATTCAAACGGAATCATTTAACGTGCTCCGCTCTGGTGAACCACAACAAATGTTTCCACAAATACTTGTTCATTTGTCTCTCTAGAAGAAAATGTGCAGTGGAAAACTCTTGTAGTCCAAGTGCTTTGACTAGAAGATTAAGGAACTGTTGTCTTTCAGTTTGATGCCTGCCTGAAGCCTCTGATTCCAAAGCTTATTTGGATCCTAAAAAAAGTACTCATTTTTTGAAAATGAAAAAAAATTATGTATTATTATATATTAAAAAATGATTAATGGGTGAGATGGAAGACGGCAACTTCACCTCTCAATAGTACAGAAGCATTTAGGCTCCTAACACCTGCCTAAGGTCCCTGCAATTTCCTGTGACGTGATTGGAAATGAATTGCTCAAGAAGATGTGTAACAAAATTCTTAAGACTCACTAAAGTTTGTACAATGTGAGAGACCTCCTGTCTTTGTAACCAATGAAACCTGCACAGTGTCAGCCCTGGAGTTTGGGAAGTGATTTGTGACATCCTGAAGTGATTTGTGGGTGAATTGATGGATAACACCCGACTGACTGCACTCAGAAGAGCACCACTGATTTAATGGGAATCTACACCCTGGGTGTCATTATAAATGCCTCATTAGGCTGGTGCAATGAAAACCATGTTGGATTTCAAACTAATATGCTCCTACTTTCAAATTATTTGTGTAGACTCTGTTATAAACCCTGGAGAGAACAGGTGCTTCAACATTATTGTTTACTTAATTTTAAAATATTCCTTCAGACTTGGATGGATAAAACATATTCTCAAAGTACCTCTTTCTGTCCAGGGACTCCAGAGGGAGCAGAGGATGTCAAACTTAAGACTCAGATATTCACAGCATAGATATTTGGTATAGTATTTGTAGATGAATATGAGAGGAATACCATTTGGAGTGTTTTGAGCCAAGGACCATCAGAAAGACCAGAGCAGTGAAACCCTAGATGGGATATTCAGTTCCAGACTAGAGGTGGAATTTGGTACCAGGTGGAGTCATTTCAGCTGCACTGTGCTATCCTGCCTGGATTTCTGCTGCTGCTCAAGGATGGTGCAGGTCTGGATTTGTATGAGCTGCATGTGGATGTTTTGAATACCCTAACATCTCATATACCTCTACCTGCAAAAGAACTGGGCTCACATGAGAACCAAAAGATTTATTTCCATTAGAGCTGATGGAGATCTAGTCAATAAGATCCATAGAGCAAGGAAAGATTGTTCAGCTCCCTCTGAAGTTTACACCTACGTTCAGCTAGCTGAACATCTTTCTCAATCCCACTCCTTCGAGTGACTGCATGTCCACTGACTGCAGAGGCACACAGCCAACATTTAGATGCACAGACACCTAAATTAACGTGTTTTAATCTGGAACTGAATGTTATCCCAGGAGCATACTACTCACCATATGGGTATGATGCCTGGGAAATCAAATTCTTCTAACAGAAACTGTAGATAAAGGGGCAAAATCTCTGCAGACTTTTAGGGAGAAATTCCCCTGGTGCAGACTGTTTGCAACATCTGTGATTTCTGTAATTATTGCCTGTTTTTTCCTACTCAGATGTGCCCATGCCCAGATAAACCAGTTGTTTCCAAAATGATAAACAGATGAATAAAAGGCTCAGAAAATACTTATTGTTAATTATGTACATTCAGGGAGGGGTATAATTAGTTTTACAATTGCTAAAGCATTGACAGTAAGCAATTGCTATCTCTAGTCCATCCATAAACAAGCTTCTATATTAGTTAGAAATTAGAAGAGAACACATGTGACACAGATTACTGTAGCAGTATAATGGCATGGGTTTTACTTTCCTTTTGTTTCTTTATTTTTTCCAGTGCTTTGTGGTCTCTTGCTCATCCATTCTTGTTGGCACTCCTGAGTTCAGAACTTCCTGTATTGGACACAGGAGGTTCACACTGATTGTAACATTTGAAAGAGGCCATTTGGGATGACAGCTAAGGAAATTATAGAGGTTCTTAAATTAGAATGCAGCCCATTCCCAATAGAAAGGAAAAAGTCAAGACAGCACCAGTTCCAGCAAGGTGATGCTCTTCCAAACATCATTAACTGCAGAGACATGGATTTAAGTGAGAATTTGATGAACTTCTTCTTTAGGTGTCCTGTTTGACATACTCTTGTCTTGGAAAGGTAAATGCAGACACTAATTACCTGTGCAGGAGAAAGAGTCCTGTCTGCTGGAAGAAGTGCTGGAAGTAGGCAGTTTGGCTTGTAGCAGTCTCCCAAAGGTAAGGAGGTGCTGCTAGAAGTGACGATTATGTTAAGATGAACTCACAATGAACAACTGGTATTCAAAACACAGAGGATAACGTTGCTAACACTGTCAGAACACAAAGTCAGTCCATAACTCTGCAGAAGGTAAAGGGTCCTCACTTTTATTTATTTCTCTTAGCTCTGAAAAGCTCATCAAGAATGTCTTCCTATCCTGGGCAAAGTCAGCTTTTTAGGTGGCACAGAGAGAAAGAAGCATTCTAGGAGGTGCTGGCTATGCCAAAAGAGGCCATTTCAATCTCCCATCTAGTTGTGGTTAGTCAGTAGTATTTAAGCAGCTTTTGGCATTCATTTTCCCTGGCTGTCTGCTTGTTCTTAACCCTTCTGTGCACCATGCATGTGAGTTTGTGAGGCCAGGTGGAGAACCAGAATGGAGAACTGGTACGACTGAATTCAGAACCACCACACTGGCACTGGCTCCAGTAGACAGAGGGCAGAAGCTGCTTGTGTTACCAAAGAAAGCCAAGTATATGTGTTACTGAAGTGTAATGATGTATCACTCTCATTCCCGGTAACTGATACTTGCACTGGAACAGAACTTGGTTAGTAGACCTTGCCTCTGTCTTTTCTCTTCATTTCCAAAAATCATATATATTGTGATTCTGCCTTTTGTTTTATGGCCTAGTGAGCACTCCAGGATGCCAGATAAAACTGCCCAGGCTACACGGTCACTGATTTACCAGCCCTGCCTGAAGGGATCCTTCTCAAAGTGGTAAGGTGCGTGTCACTGCAAGACACTTCCCGTACCTCATCGCTTGCCTCCGACCCCAGCCCCCAGTGCTTCTTCATTTAAGATTATTCTCTATAATAAGTCAGTTTCTATCTTCTTTTTAGACCTCTTCACGGAGAAGGTCTTCTGTTGAAGTTCCTTTTCCAGAGGTCCACTCTAGCACCAGCAAGCATCTGTAAATCCACAAGGCACTCACAGGCACAGTAAAGACGTTTCCCTTATTCACACCCATCTCTCCGTCTGGGCTCTCTCTGTAATATCACATGCAGTAGCAGTCTGGGTCTCTCTGGTGCCTCTCTATTTCTGAGGTCTTTCTGAACCTTTCACTTTTTTCTTCAGTCTGTATTTTTTTATTTATTTGTTTGTAACTATCTGAATACCGGAATTTTTCAGCTGCTTTTGCCTTCACTGTGAGAATCCCTTGCACATTTATAAGGGCTCCCTTTCTAGCTAAGTACTGGAGAGCTAATGGCACAGTGTTGTCACCCTTTAGAAAAGTACTAGTATGCTTAGCATACACACAGACACATACAAAAATTCTTCCACCACTATATACAGACATTATGTCATGTCATCTTTATAAAACCTACATAATAAAGGAGCAACTGCCCTAGAAATAGTCAATTATAAATATGTCATTTTTATAGATCAGAAAGTTTTATAGTTTTAAAACTTTCACCTCTGCTCATGCAGATACATTTTTTTATAATAAGTTTGGGAAAACTAATCACAAAACTATGAGAAATGTGTCTGTTAATATTCCATGGCCTACTGTTAAAACACTGGTCTAGGAACAAGTGAACAGCCTGTGCTTTCTATTCTGGGAGATTACAGGTTTTTCCCACAAGAGGATTAACACAAAGACATGATAATCCTTTCAATTGCATTATTACATATATTCTAGCATAATACAGAGTTTATCAATGGAATTGTATATTTTTTGTGTTGTCTTTGGTGAATCTGGAGCTCACAAAGCAACTTGCTGAGTTAGAGGAGTTAAAAGAAAGGAAGCAGATTTGTCAAAGCCACACAAACTGGAAGAGTTGGGAATGGACTGAATGTTTCTCAGATCTTAATTTAGTGTATTACCAAGTGCAACATGCTGTTTCCCCTCTGTAAGCATCTTTATGACCACTACTATGACAGTTCACTAATAAACTAGTCGATTTTATAGATGCATGTATTGGTATTCCCACCTTTTGCCTTGCACTTGTGGGTCAACTAATTATATAAAGGCCACTAGATCTTATTTCTCCCTAGTATGAGATGAGTGCAAGTTTTTTGGAGCTTGTCTTTTTTTCAATTTGCAAGAACATACTCTTGCATTCTGCATTGAGAACCCTAAGTTCACAGAACAATGAAAGATCATTTTTATACTGTGTTGGAAAATTATCCTTTTACACCCTGCTGGCATAGCTGTGTGAAGAGAAATGTATTCCCAGCTTCATGTAAGTATAAATGAGGATATTAACTCCATGCCTTATGAGCCAGTCCTGCACTGAGGTGGCAAAGCATGGCAATGCTCCATAAAATATCAACATGGGGAAGAATAAACTCTGCCCTATAATAATAATCAGCGTAAGACTGAAACTGATACGAACTGGGAGATGACAAGCTTAGGAAAGAAAATTGGTTGCAGTGTACTACTGCTAGGATAGATGACAGGTGTATCGACTTAAGAGTACTGAGTTGGTGGGAGTGAAAAATAGGCTGTTTTCCCCTGCTTCCTGAATGGAAGTGCTCTGTGTTGCAGATGAAAAATCTCTCTTATTTCTCTGGAGCCCCCCTGGGGATAATGCTAACCCTCTAATGATGGACTCATGCTTCACAATGCTGTGGTGGTTTTCCAGGGGATTAACACAGGGCAGAGGATGGTGGCAGCCACCCTGGTCTCCTGCTGAATCACTCCCTGTTTAAAGATGCATGACTAGACACCAAAAATACTTGACAGCAACCTCCAAGCTGGAACTGAGCAGGTGAAAGACATTGCACGAGAGACATCTCTTTTCTTTATGATGAAAAGTTCTTTCCCCCAATTTTTTTTCTCCTCATTATTCCAGAAAATGAAAAGAAAGGAATGAAAATAATAAAAAGAAACAGTATCTCCATCTACTTAAGCAAATTCCCTACACTCAAAAACCTGTCACTATTATTATTGTGTTGGGTGGGGCGCTATTCAAAGGATATTTCATGTCTTTTGCCACCCTCCAGCTTCATGCTCAGCTCTGCTAACTTCTCCAACATTTTATATTGTATTGAGTTTGTCGTTTGCACTTACAATTTCCTTCATTTCCTCACTGGCTGCACTCATTGCTCTCTGTCTGCCAAGCTGAAAGTGGAAGACACACAACTATCTTCCTTTCATTATTTTCTTTGCTGTTACTGTTAGTTGTGGTTCCTGTCTCCTGTGTGAATAAATTAAGACTTTCCTTGGATGGTTTTCTTATTGTGTTTTGCCTTTGTGCATCAAATTTCATCCCATTGTATTCATTACTACTGTCCCGTTCTGGGACTCTTGGAAATATGTCCCTACCCCTACTATCAATGTGATTTTTTCAAAGATATTTTGAACAATCAGGTCCCAGTTTCACCAGGAGGAAGGATATTTCCAGTGAGATCCTTAGCGTAGGAAATGGCTACGACCAATGCATAACCCTTTCACAGAGCCGGTTATCTGAAAACTTAGGAAAAAATTAGGAAATATTCTTCCCTGAAAGGTGATTGGCCATTGGAATACGCTGCCCGGGGAGGTGGTGGAGTCACCGTTCCTGGAGGTGTCTAAAGGGAGATTGGATGAGGCACTTAGTGCCGTGGTTTAGATGATGAGTAGATGTTGGTGTTGGGTCATAGGCTGGACTCCATGATCTCAAAGATCTTTTCCAGACATCTGATACTGTGATACCGATACTGTGATACTGTGAAAACACTTTGTAAAACAGGAATTATGATTCCTATTGACCAACTGAGAGAACAGGACACAAAACGTAAAGGTTAATGCTGAAGTAAACCAGATCATTGTAAGATGAAGGTTCCCTCTTAACCCAGTGTTCAAATGACCAAAATATCTGCATTGAAAAATAATGCAGAATCTGGTCTGATCATCCCCATCTACATCAGAAGGCTAAGAGAAAATTCCTCACTGATGTTTAATTCCTTTCTAAGTGACTAGAAGAGCTTGTATAGATAAATATCCAGTGTTTCACAGGAGGCTATCCCTCTGGAATTACTGAGATACAAAACTTCTGAAATCAGGAATTAGTGAGGCCCTTGTGGGTGGAGAAAGGACAGTTGGAATGGATGAGAAGCAAATCCTCCCACATTCAGGTACGTAAATTAAGTAGGTGCAATCACAAACACTGAAAAGTGTTGTTATTCAAAAGAGCCCGAATATAAGATACCACTATTCCCAAACAGATCCTCAGAGGTCATATAGAGGATTGTGACCTCCTATAGAAAGCACAATAAAGGAAGTCCACCCTAGCAAAAAATTCTAGGTCAACATTTCTCGCTGATCTTGTTTCTCCTGCAGTCTACAGACAAATTCTGCTACTCATGTACAGATCTCCCTTTGTGAGCACAGATTAATCTCATAAATTAAAAAGCAGCTCATAGCAGATATTATCCACAAGACAGAAGCCCACCATATACTACTTATTGGAAGAGAGAAAGAATTATTTTTAATTTGTAGAACTCAACAAGGGAAAAGCAGATATAGCTCAGCTAGCAGAGGCTGGTGCTTGCATATTAAAAATACATTAAGATCAATAAATGGATAACTGAAACATCTATTAAAACATTTCCACCTAATATAAAAGACATGCATAGCTGTATAATTGAAATATATTTTCTGTCCATACCACTATGAGATAAAGAATTTAAATGAAAATATAAAGCACAAAATGATATTGCTCACTGTTAATTATCCAGCAAATAGGATTATTATTTTCTTTTTAAGTGATTTTTTTTGTGAATATGTGCTATTATATGACTTCAGATTACAGCTAAAGGATTAAAATCTGTATCAATCTGCCACCTGGAATATAGATGAAAAAAGGAGGACAGGTTCCTTTCACTACCGGTGCTTTTCACTCATATTGTTTGGAGGGACCTGATTTTTAGGCCAACCAGCAAAATTTTGACTCTCTGGCTCTTCCCATCCTTACCTTTGTGATCCTTCCTAGACGTTAGCCTCTAAGCCATTAAATTTGTGAGCATTCTCTTATTGTCCAGCAACCGGAGCACAGTATGATTGTAAGCATATTGCGAAGCCGATTTGCAATCAGTGCTGGTATGATCAGGAAAATAGAAACATAAGGTTTCCTGAGCTAAAGATAGGATTGTATATGATTATGCAGACAATCTTTTGTACTATATATAGTTCATAGACAGAGTGTAAAGAAAAATATTTAGTTAGCATTTTGGAGTATTTTAAATCTGAATCGAAATGTAATGCATGATTTGAAAGTGTCTCACGTCCTTGGAACAGAGCCCATACAGAGACATATTTGTAAAGTACAAGCTTTAGACTCCAGCTCTGCTTCTAAGCTGTGTGATAGGAACCTGCCTCTAAACAAACTGAAGGCCCAGATAAAATTACAGAATAAATTCCAGAAAGTCAGATTTCATACCAAAAAGACAGTTTTCTTTATTTCTGCAAACACTATTTGTCTTCAGAAACGGGTCTCTATTTCTGAGGAGACTGGTGGGATATCCTTTGAAAACAGACAAAGAGAAGGGTGGACAGCGTTGGGAAACTCTGACGTGATCAATGCCTTAATTTTTCTTTACTTTGTAGCCAAGAAGGGTGGTAAAATACTGTATGGCTTACCATAAGCTATCAGCTTCTCACTATATTACTCCAGAAAATACAGACATTAAGTCTGAGAGCACTATATTTAGATCTCTCTCCAAAATATCCCCAAAGGCACCAGGACATGAGAGACAAGACTCAGAACGGGTGTGCGTTACACAAAACACTTAGCAACGAGAGATTTGAGGTCAGTGACCAAAGGGAATCCTTCCTGGCTCTGTTCTGAGTGCCCTGGGGAATCTGTGCAAAGCTTGGCATTATGGACAAAAGCACCCTTAGAGGGTAGTCACCTTCCAAACCAGGTGGCTGCCGCACAGCCGTCATAAGTTACCAGCTGGAAGGGGAAATCGTGTTTGTTTGTTTGACTTCCGTGGCCAAAGTGAAGGAAAAAAAGCAAGGCAAAAGAAATCAATCTGGCTTCAGGAAGATTTTGATGAGTCAGAGATGTGCTTGCTGCAGAGACACTGGGAGTGAGTTGAGAATACCCTGTCCTTGAAAAGTGGTTGGCAAAAGCACAGACTTTTAAAATATTTTTGCATTGCTGCAATCCACATCGCAACATCCTACTCCCTGAAGAGCTTCACCCGCACTGAGATTATTTAAACCACAAACAATTTAACTGCATAGGTCAGAAACTCCGGAGTTACCATGGGGCAAACCCAGTATGTCCTCATAGAACAGAGTTCCTAGCCATGCTCCTAAACTGACTGTTGCAGGCTTCTTGGTATCTAAATCCTTACTTTTCACAAGAAAGGATAGGGAAAAATATTCAAGACCACATCTAAGCCTCACCACTACCTGATAGGTATTGAGTTACGCTGATTCTCAGCTACAATCAAAGCCAATCCTAACGTTGGTGTCTGGTGAACAAGGTCACCCACCCACCTGCCATGCTGAAGGGAGTTAAACGTGCTCTGAAAGGGAGAAAAAACATTCACACGTACAAAGACTATAAGCCTTTCATTTTTTCCCCACTTAGTGCTATTTGGGTTTTCTCGTGTCCAGGTTTATTTTGGCTTGGGATTAAAGGAGAGCTGGCATTAGCCCATGATGCAGTCGGCTGTGGTGAGCTCTCTGCTTGTGCTCGGAACATGGTGTTAATGCAGCAAGCCCTGCACTTTCAATTAAGCCTCATCAACAGCAAGTTACTGCTGTAGCCTCAGTCAATTAGCTGCGGCACTAAAACCGCTGTAACTTCCCCTGGAGCACAAGCCAGCAGAGCACAGCAAGCTCAGGAGACCAGGTTAAAGAGTACCGGTGTCTGTGACACAGCAAATATTGCTCAGCACTACCTTAATAACTTCAATCTAAGAAACCTCCAATTGGGGTAAAATCCCAAGGTCCTACTCACAGGCATCCCATTGCTTTTGAAGGGAGCCGTCTCTAAAATTCGGACAATGACTGTCACAGCCTGAACATGGATTATAATAACACTGATTATCTCTTCAGAGAAAAATTACTTTTTTCTTCTTTTATTTCTTCTCCAACGTACAAACAAGCAGAGAGAAACATAAAGGTATGGCAATTTATATTGTGAGGATCATAAGAAATGAACCTGTTTTCAGGCTTTGTGGCCATAAACTGGGTTTGGGAAAAGAGATATTTTTTCTCCACTTTTTTTTTAATGGAAAGTAATTTTCCTCTCACTGCAAAAGACTGTGATTAACATACAGGGTTTGGGGATTTTTTATTAACTTTGAAATTTCTTCTTTCTGGTACACCAGCATTTTTACCACTTTATAAGCTCTAACTGCATTATTGCTGCCATTTACTTCTATGTCCAGGGTCACCATTCTGCTCCTTGATAAATAGGAAGATGCAGGAGTCCTATTAGTGAATTTGGATTTATGAGCAAGTTTGAGTGACAGATGCCTGCATGTCATGAATATGAGAGCAGCAAGTTTCTAAATACGACAGACGGCATTAGACTTATGGATTTATAACATATATGAAATACACAGCCACTAAAGACCTCCTAAAGTAGAGGAATATGTAATGCAAAGTTAGAAACCTAAGTCTGTTTCACAGAAACTGACAACCTGAAAGAATCCCATCCACACCAGTTCTTTGAAACTGCAGGTAATCACTTGATGACAATGTCAGAATCTATTTTAAAGTTATTGAGGCTTTTCCCTCTTCTAGATTCTGTAAGACCACTGCAGAAATTTGATTGGAGAAAATTTTTATCCATTTCTTTTTGCAGGACTATTTACTTTTAAATTAAATAGCCTATCTTCCTCCATAGTATCTATCTATTGAGGTATAAACTCAGAGCAATGTACTTCAGACATTCATTCACCAGGCTAAACCAGACACATTGCTATAATGTCCCCATAAAAGACAGGCTGTCCTCAGAGAAGGAAGAGATGGCAGCACATGGAAAAGGATGCCAAAAGGAATACGTTGGGACTGGATGGGATGTGAAGAGTTACCGAGAGGATAATGAGAGGAAGGATTGCTCAACAAACCCTGAGCCACAGGGCAGAGAAACACCCTGGGTCCTCGTGTCTCTTCCATGGTTGTTTATGTTTCTGCTAGGGATGTATTTGGCTAGCGCCTCCTTTCAGTTCTCAATTCAAGCTATAAAGTAGTGGTGAGAAGAGTGGTCACTGCTAGAGCCTGGAAAAGTTCACTTCCTTTCTCCTAACATCTGGGACTGACTGCCTTGGGGATTAAAGAGAATTTTGAAGACACAATTTTTCATTTCCAGCTGTGGCTCAGCAGTATAAAACACAGGGTGATAAAAAGATGTTTGGGTTTATTACCCTGGTTACTGTCTCAATGTTGAGATATTTCTTGCTTTTAAATATTTACCGTCTTCCTTTTAAATAACCTAGTAAACTCCCCCTGTCCCCCTTCTCCTCTTGGGAGACCATTCCAGGAATTAATGGTAGTCACTGTTGGAAGGTTTTATTCTACATTCTTTATCTATTTCTTGCAGCTCAATTTCATCCCCTGAAGCCAGTATGGAGAAAAACATTCATAGATTTTTTTAAGGGCAGAAAGGACCCCAGTGATTGTGTAGCGTGACGTGTGTAACACAAGGCACAGGTCTTCATGGTACTCATATTTGTTACAAATCGGTGAACCAGAGTGAGTTTTTCTTGACTTTTTTTTTTTTCTTCTTTTTAGGAAAGATAAACCATACGTTGGATTTAAGACTTCCAGTGAAAGGAAATCTACAATAGCCCTTAGCAAGTCATTTCAGTAGTTAGTTTTTAGTTCGTTCACTATTCAAATTTGCACTGCATTTTTAGTTGGAATTTGTCTTATTTGAACTACCAGGCACTCTTTCACTTTTGTTTTTTACACTGCAGAGCCTTATCAAATTTATTCCTTCTGCCCTTTCTTGTACCCCTGCAGATATATTTAGACTGCAATCAGGTCACCCTCTTAGCCTTATTTGATAACTAAATAGAGTTGCTTGAGTCTTTCACAACAAGGAACAGTTCCCAGGCCTGTAAGCATTCACGTGGCTCTTCTCTGAATTCCTTCCAATTCATCAATATCCATCTGAAGTGTAGACACCCAAACCGAATAGAATTTCAGCAACAATCTGACCCATGCCCAGTGCAGAGTTAATTTAACCGCACTACTCTTGCTGAGTTCTCTCATATTGAAACGTTGAAAGATTACCCTGGCTTTTGAACCACACTCAATGAGTATGAAGACTAAGACTCCCATGACTCCTTTTTCAGCACTGCTTTCAGAAGTCTTCTATGCTATGTATATATCCTGTATTTTTATTTTTTAGATATATAAACTTAGATTTGGCTCAGCTGAAACACATACTGTTTGCTTGATATCTTCAAACTGCCAGATCACTCAGCAATCTGTTCCTTTCCATGTTTCCTCAAGCTTGTATTATTTATAGATTTAATCCATAATTCTAATTTTTATTTCCAAGTCGTTGATATATTTGTTGAATAGTGTAGGTTTGAGCAGATTCTTGTGAGAAACACAGACATTTGACAAAAATTCTCCTTTTGTAATTAGATTTTGATCCATTGTTTAACAAGGTTTCAATGCATTCAATGTGTACCCCATTGATTTTGTATCACGCTAGCATACGTATCAATACATCGTGTGAGTATAATTCAAAATGTCTGAGAAGTCTATTATATCAATGTTACATGTATAAAACAGACATGAAATTTAATTTTGAAAAATAGTATCAATTCATTTAAACAAGACCCTTTTTCATAAAAACAGGTTGATTGGCATTTGTTATTTCCCCCTCATTAACTCTTTCATTACTAGAGTCTTATCTCAGGCATGCTTTTATTCTGCCCAGAACTGATGGTGGTCTAACAAACTTGTAATTACCTAAATCATCCTGTTTTCTTTTTTCAAATATTGATATTGTGGTGGGTTTATTCCAGTTCTCTGGGATATGCTCTACCTTTCTGGAATCAATCAATATTAATGGTCATTGAGCACTGCATTTCTGTTTCTTAGCTGCAAGCTATCTTTGTGCGCTGATTTTAAAAGTTGTGTTTGACACTATCCTAGGTTTTTGTTGGAGTGGAAATTATTTCTTCATTATGGTCATTTTCTGATGTTAACATTCATTGACTTTAAGACCTGAAACAGAAATCCTTATTAAGCTTTATTCCAGTATTGTTGAGGAGTCCCAGTAACGTAATAAGGTTATTGCTACGTATCTCATGTTTTTTTACATACTTTGACATATAAAAATATAAAACTGTTGGTGTTATCTTTATATCTGCTGTCTACAAATTTCTACATGTGCCTTTTCTGCTTCTATGCATCACTCGTTTACACACGCACATTCAGATTTGGCTATTTTCCTTCTTATTCTAAGCAGATTTGGGTGCTTTTTTAAGCAGCGTAATATTTACCTCAAAGTATGTAATTGTGACTTTCTGGCATTTAGTAAAATGTTTGTAAAGAAAACGCAATTATTTTTTTACATTTTTGCATTTAAACACTATCTCTTTCAGATTTAACTCAATTGTTTCTGTTTTGAAGCACAAGGTATAAATATAAATGATTTTGAATTTATTCTGTTTGTATTGAAGACATGCTCATGCACACCTCTCTTGTGGTTCTCAGATCAGCTTCTCCTTGACTACGAATATAAAGTGTAATACAGAATTCCTCAGTGTTGAATGCAATGTAATTGTTGTGCGCTACACAGGATATTTTAGTACTATCAGTATGAAACTTTGAACATGCTGGCCTCCCCGTAAAAATTTACACCCTGTACCTTACAGAGTGATCTTTAAGAAAGCGTTTACAGTCTTCTCTTGTGCTTTGCTGATTGGTAGTTAAGAGCAGCAACGAATGTCCCTCTTTGAGTATTTTAATATGATCTCTAAATGTAGATCATTCTTAACACTGTCCTTAGCACAGATGATTACATTCTTGAGAAAGACAACTTTGCCAATGTAAGCCTTCCTAAACCACTTACAAATGGTGATTTTGATAATTTCAGCATGTAGACATTCTTACTAGACTTGAGTAATACCCATCAAAATGAATTTGGGTTCATAAATGAAAAATCAAATTTGTTTGTTACCAAAGTTCCAAGTACTACAGTACGGATGATTACAAATTCTAGTCTTTATAATTATCTTTTTTTTTCCCTTAACATTTTAATTTTGTGTCAAAACAATGCAAATATTGTCTTTTCCCCTCCTTCCTTTGTTGTTTCTTCAGCCTGTTCCTGATTAGCCTGGCCAGCATGATGGCCTTTAGAAGCTTGTTTCCCTGTTTACTGAAACAGAAGGAGATGTTGCAAAATTGATGGCTGCTAGCAAAAAATGTGTAGTGCAAGTTTCATAGAACTCTCTACCCAAAAAGAAATCTCTTTCCAGAATCTTCTCCCTTGTTTTTCGAGTTTTGAAAATGAGGAAGAAAGATCATCACTCTTTCTTCTCTAGGGCTGCTACTGCAAGATCTACAAGTCACCCAAATTCCACAGTACTGACCAAACGAAAACCCCAAAGGCCAATGCCCAGGGCTTACGCATTGACTTTGAAGCCTAAGCAATTCTGCTTCACTCATTAACTCTGGGAACTTCACACTCCATCACGTGGAAGTCTCTTGTATTTCGTCTAGCATAAATTCCTTAAAAACTATGGACTGTGTTTCTTGGATTTCTGTAATTGAGCTTGCTGGGCTGATCAAGCCTTCTCTGGGGGGTTCCCAGAAATCTCCACTCTATTTTATCCACTGGATGACAGTAACATTTTTGAGAAAGAACTAGGAAGAAACAAGGGGGCTGTGAAGATACAACACTTGAGGAAAGTGGTGTGAGGAAAATCTCAAGTCACTCAGACCTGATCAATAATGGAACTGCCACAGAAGGCAGCCTAGAATCAATAGCAAATTCTCTTTTTAACTCCTAGTAGTATCTATCCTGAAATGTGTATTTTGATCTTTGTTTCAGTAATCTCTGTGGATTTGGCCAATTCTTAGGTTGTTAACTTCAAACTGATACTTAATTCATTTTCAAATCCATTTCTACCCATGTTAACTTACCTATCAATGGTTCATCTCTGAAAGACTCTTGCAAAGAAAAAAAGAGAGTAAGAAATAAGAAATACTCATACTACATTGTTCCAATCCCTGCTGCTTTTTATTGTCTTAAAAGAAAAACCTCCATCTCTACTCTTTTTTTTTTTTTTCTGAGATTTTTTTGCCTTTGAGGATCTGAGATTTTTCAAAAGGCTAAAAAATATCAAGAAGTACCAAGTGGTAGTGAAAGGCACAAAGATATTTTCTTGAACACGTTAACCACAGGAGAGTATGTGTGTAGGGGAGTGTGTGTCTATGTATGTATGTAAAAAGAGAACATATGACTTAATGTGGTACATTCTTTTTTCCTCTAGTATGCTATATACTAGAGAAAAACTGTATATACATATTTGCAAAAAGAAATGTGCGTGCTAAAATCTGTGGTGGCACTATCTTATACAGCTTTAAAAAATTTTGAACTAACAACTTCAAGAACTAGGAGCACAACGCTCACGGGAAAAAGCCAGATGTTGAACTCAGTATTGTAACAGCAGGTAATAACCAGAGTAATCATACACGCGCTGTCAGTGAGTTACATGAATGTGTGAAAGAGAACGTATTTCTGTATGAGTTCAGATTTTCTCATACAAATGCATGGTGATTATTTGGGAAATGCTAAAATTCAGTCCTAGATATTGTTGAGAAAAAGATTGATTTTCTAAACATTAGTAGATGAAGTAGCAGGCTGATGTCCTAATAAGTGTGGGACAACTACTGAGAATGGATACCTTTTTTTGCTGCATGAAGAATGAGGAGTGGTGGGTACATAAGAAGTGCTGCTAACCCTCACTAAAAGCTGGGAATTATAAATGTTTTCTATTCCCTGAAGTTGGAGAGAATACAGATTTTTTGCTGAAGGTTTGGTTAAAACAAACTACTTTATAGGTCTGACAGAGGACCAGATTACTTATACTGTCAATCGGTTTCCCCAGGTATGCTGGCATTTGTGCTTCACAATTTCAAGGTTTGCTCTTACAGTTGTGGCAACCAGTCACCTAGTGCCAGATACGGTTTCGGAAACACGTGACGTCCCAAACCTGTTCATAGCAAGGAGAGGCTGACTGATCTAAATCATATTCATTCTTTTTGCCAAGCTATATAACTTCAGGAGGACTTATGAATTTTAACATGTTCTATGTGATATGCAATGATCTCCTCTTTCAGTTTTATTTTCCATATTTCTTCTGGGCAGAGGGTGCAGTGTCTCTCCTTACGATGGTAAGCGGAGGTTTAAAAGTACACGTAGATAATTACGGTTTTTTATAAAATATGTGGATAGAAGATTTATCTTTGAATTGTAAGTGAACAAAACAGCTTGATAGTTATTGCATCCTGAACTTAAATTTTTCACATTTGCTGTCAAGTCCTTACTCCTCCTTATGTCCCATGTATATCGATGAAGTCATTTGTGGCATGAGGAGCCCAGGAGAGTCTCAACAGCAAGATCAAAATCCCAATCCACAATCTGAGTTTTAACTGAGATGCAGAGCATGAAAAGCTTTAGTGCAGAACTAGAAGTTTTAATTCATCACAATATGAAGTCACAAACCGAAAGAGGCATTCAAATTCTAGATTCAATGTTTTGTGCAGGTTCTGCACCAGGAGGTCTATTGCCTAGGTGCTGTTCAATCACGCAGCTCCTAAACCTCACAGTCTAAATGGACAGGGTCAGCAAAAGTGTTATTGCTCTTTTACAGAATTAAGTCACAAAGATTTTAAATTAATTACTGAGCACCCTAAAAAGCTTTCTATGTCAGACTTAGGAGCTGCGCACTGACCTGTTGTCCTGATTGCAAAACTGTCTGTGTTTCTAATGGCCATCTTGAAAAAAACTTACTGTGTGGTGATCCACCATAAAAATGTCAATCATGGTACATAATCAAAGGCTCAATCAACCCATAATTGTTACAGTCTTTCAGGTGTCCCAGACACTGAGCTCAGATTTGTTGTTCATGCTCCTGTGTTGGTTTTAGCCCACTACTGGCTTCCATTTACATTTCATTAAAATAAGTCAACATAATATTTACTACAGCTATTATTCTGCAAGGGCTGGAGGTTTTAAATGGGAATTCCAACTTTCGAATTATAGCTAGCGACACAGGAAATGCGGAGACGGTATCGCTCTCTATACAACTGTTGATGAAATGGTCCTGGGGTCGATCATATCTGTGCAACCCCTACCAATAGACACCTCACTTTATCATGTCACCTGTAACCCAGAAGTGTAAGGCATGAAACAGGGAAGGCAAGGACGTCAGAGGAAGGAAGGCATTTCCAGTGAATGATGAGAGGACATTGTAGCGGCAGGACAAGAATCCGTAATAATAGTAATAAAAAAGAGTAAGCTAAAAGACAGGCAGGCAAGCTCAAGAATTATTTACTATGCAGGAAGGGAGAAGAGTTTTTAGGCAGCAGAGCAGAACAGGCTGACTAAATTATAACCTTAGCCCCTAGCAGCCATCAAAGAACTAAAGAGTAAAAAAAGGAACTCAGAGGGGAAGTAAGGAATGTGAAAGAAATAGAAATTCTTAAAGAGCCTCCATTAACATGGGGAAGAAAGCAAGGAACTTGAGGACTGAAACTCGAAGACAAAATCAAGTTAGAGGAAAGAGAAATAGATAAAAAAAATCACAAGCCCTGGATACATTCAAATGAAGAGTATGTTTGTAAAAGTTCTCAGAAATATTCACAATGAGCACAATATGAGGCTGTGCTTGTCATATGAGCTGCAATCACAAAAGGGAAATTGCTACTGAAAGCTTTTATTTTACACATGGTTCTTATTCAAACAAAAGCATCTTCACACCAATCAGCTCTCTGGGGATTCAGCAAGAGATTTCCATAGATAGTCTAGGGTTTGACTACAAAAATATATTGCAGTAAATAAAGCAGAAAAAACCCCAGAGTTGAAAATGGAGAAAACATGTGGTGGAAATAAAAACTCCAGTCATTTGCAAAAATCTGTGCAAAATTCCTTTCTTAGCTGACTAGTTAAAAAGAGGTGTGGAGTTTAATCTTTTACCCTAAACTGCACCTTTCCTGTGTGTACACACTGTGAACGATCCCTTAAGAAAAGCTTTCAAGGAAAAGGTCCACGCTAAGATCTTACTCATCCTCACCTGATGAATCATTTAGGAGTGGTAAAACCAACTCATAATAAGCAGCAATTGTCTAAAATGTTTCTGAAAAGGATGTGGTGAGCATACTGAAATACTGACAGCATAAATCATTAATTGCAATCATCTCTTTTGCCCTAAAAGACTTGAGAGGTATCTTAACACATAACTTAGATGCATGATATGAACTGAATGGATGAAGACTGTGTCTAGCAGATACTTGTTTCTGTTCGCATCAGTTGGTTAAACTTTTTAAACCATATTTATGGAGGCTTGACTCTTTCACGGTTAGTAGACTCAGATAAATGTAAAGTCCTGCTAATTAAACTTTCTGTCTATAACAAACCCATAGCTTTGTAACATTATTGCAACAACGTAGAAGAAATTTCAAATACTACAAAGCAAATGCTCTGCAACCAACTCTGTGACCTATTACCAGTCACTATCTCTTTTTAAAGAAAGCAACCAAAAGTTCCTCTAAGGAAGTCCCACAAAATAGGCTCCACGATGAGAAGCCCTGAAATAAGATCTTAGACTCTCCCTCACCGTTCTGCTTCTGCACACCTAGAGATGGCAGTAGAAAATGGCAAATACTGCAAGTAGATCCATATGCACAAGGTATGTGCCCAGGGGCAAATTAACACTTCATGTAACTGAGAACGTGAGGTCTCTCCTGGGATCTCCACCAGACCTCTGGAACAATTAGTGAACCCTGAAGAATCCACACCATGTTTTACACAAGATTCCACTGGTGAAAGGGATGAACAGTTCCTCAGGGACTCTTGCCGTTTTATTTATTTTTTGCACCATAAAAAATGTATCCAATGCAGATCCCCTCCGGTTGCATGTACAAGACTGATAAAACATCAATTAACAAGACACAAAATTGACTAAGAACCAGTTCGAATAAATTCGCTCAAACCTGCAAAATGAAATTCAACCTTCTCAAACTACTGGCCTCCAGCAAAAACCTGAATGAGTAGATAAGGTTTACACTATGTCAAGGAAGCTTAAAAAAATAACTTTGCTGTATCAACAGAATGAGAAAGAAAATTGCAGGACTGAAGACACCCACTTGGAAGGATTAGTGTACATAGTGGAACCATTACAGAAAGTACTGGGAAGCATACGGAGTCCTTTCATGGTACTTTGTGGAACTGGCAGATGAAATGCCTCAAAAGCGTTTGTAAATCAAACATCTTGAGGATAATGCATTCTCTACAAGGTACCATTAGTGCTTCTCTGGAAAAGGCATGATCCATCAGGTGCTCTAGAGAGTAGGAGATGCCTCAAGTGCTGGAAACGCATCCCAGAGTAAAGAAAGACAGGCTGGAGGCTCTGCACTCAGGACAACAATGTTTTTAACTACTTAAGACTTTGACCAAAAGATAATATTTCCCCAACTTGGAAGACACATTTTTTGACACAAACATAGCATTTAATTGAAAATGAGTTTTTAGTTTAAAAATGTCCTTTTATCCAGTTTTTACAGAAATTGTTCAACCAGCTATGTAGCTGCTATGTAGCACTTGCATTACAAATAAAAAGAGAAAGCACTTGTGCGTCATCTTCAAATCCCAGCAGGACTGATACCAAAAATACAGGAAATATCTCCACTGCTAAGAAAGTCAATAGTAAAGATGCAGGCTTCAAAAGAAATCAATAGTATGACAACACCCCTGCAGAACAGACCTGACTGCTAGAGTGATTGCTGACATACACAGTATTTTAATATAATGATTTCATTAACTAGAAATCATGTGTCTCAAAATCATGACATTAGTTTAAAAGAAGGAGAGCTAAAGAAAACTGTTTTGCAGTTCAGTGTTTGTTTGGTGGGTTTTTTTAAAAAAAGGATGTGTCTTTTAGTTTTTTGCTCACAGCTCATATTCATTTTTCTATGTAAATATGAAGGGTCAAAATCAACTTTTCTTTTTAATGAAAGATTCTGTTATGCTTAAAAAAATTTCAGAGGTGACTGTTAAGAAAAATGCCAAAATCAGTGAAATAAAATAGCTTAAGTATCCAATACTGAATATCTATTACTCCATTCTTTCCTCTTCTACTATTGTCCATTACAGTACAAATTCAGGACATTCAATCAAAAAAGGTACATGCGAAGCAATAGTGTTCAACCTTGGAAATGTTTTCTGACTGTTATTATAGCTTATAAAGCTATTTAACATATTATTTATTCTATTGCAATTAGCTTTTTTTTTGAATGAGAAATAAATACTGCTCATAAGAGTAGAAGTCACCTACAAAATGATCATTATAGAGTTGAGCATTTTCCTGTAAAATATGTTTGCTCTTGAGCAGGCTGTGGGACTGGTGGCAAGTGTTCTGCATTGGTCACTTAGTAATGGCAGTTTTACGTTCTCCCCTCAAACCAGCAGCAAGGAGTACAGCTCTGATGATCCGACTTACTGCAGGTAAAAACAACAAAGAAGGATCAGGCCAGTGTGTGTTAACTTTCCTTCATCTCCTGTGGTTAAATTCACTATCTAATCCCTACATCCAAATCCTGCCCTCCAGAAAATATTTGAAAGGACATAGACTGTTTCTGATTCCTGGAACTGTCACCAATGGCAAATGTAGGGACAGAGAAATGCCAACACTGAGGAGAGAGATCTACAAAGCAGTCATGAAAGCCAGCTGGACAAACCTTGGTAGAAAGTCTCGCAGGGATCATAGAGCACCCTGTGGGTTCACTAGAGTAAAGGATGACATCTAGTAGAGACAAGGGGCATATGAGGCTGTGGTTATGGACAGCCCTCTCTTCCACTCCTCAGACGGACAAGGCAGCTGGGGCCACGAAGGCTGGAACAGCTCCACTATGAGCTGACCATGAGACTTCAGCTTCAGCTTTCTAAACCTCAACATCCTCCTTCTCTCTGGATGTTTCTTTTAAGGTGTGTAAATATCTTGACATAGTGATATCCATCTCAAGCTGCCATAATGACCTGCAGGTATGCCACATCGTGCCTGGTCTTAAAACTTCCAGTGACTGTCTAAACAATACTTAGTATACTTAGATAATATATTTCAAAACCGTATCGATGCTTCCTGTTAGATAGCTTTTTGCTAAAGCCTAACCTAGATCTCTCTCCCTGCAATGTAAACCTGCAACTCCTTGTCCTTTCAACAGCAGACACATCTCTAGGCAAGGTGCTCTCAGATGTCTCTCAAGCCTTGTATCTTCCCCATGCTAGTATTTCCACGCTGCTTCTCAAGTCTCTAACCAAAAAAAAAAAACTCCACCTAATATCAGGGACTAACAGTCTGGGCTACCCTTACACGACCTATGGGGCCAGTTGGTTGAGCTGGGCAAAGACCTAAAGGCTCACTTTAATGTATGGGATGTATTTTCTGGTAACTGATTGCTTCCTCAATAAATTAGGCAAACGCTTCTCCACTGAAACCAATGACTTATCGAGGAGCCCTTAAAAGAGTAAATCCATTCCTCTGTCATTTTTCTGGACATTAATGGTACTGCTGTAGTCACAGAAAAATATAGAGCTGCCCTTTGCATTGATGACATCCTCTTTTAAAGCAGAAGTTACAGTTGCTAAAGCAGCACTTTTGTGAACACAGTAAAAAATCATTATTCTCAGTGTCTTCTCAGTCATTATTACTGATGAGGACATCAAGCCAGACTTGAGGGATGTAAGCATTCAAGAGTTCAGCATGCTGTGGATGTCACACATGAATAATGTTGCATTTCCTGAGGGCTTTCAAGTATAAACATTTGGTTCCCAAAAGAATGCTAGGGGTCATTTATTTATGTGTAGGTTCCCAGACTCTTTCATTTATGTGTTGTCAGGCACATTAGAAACTATAAAAACCCATGGAAATCCCATTGTCTAAAAGAAAAAAAAAAGCATCATCTTGGGCAGCAAAGAAATATACAAGAGAACCACCATAGACAGCTGAAAAATCATCTTGTTACCACATCAAACAGGTGAAAAACTGCACCAAACAATCTCAGGGAGCATGCTTTCCCCCCTGTAACCTTCAAGTTATAGGTTTAAGCAACTTAATTCAGTACTGTAAGAGAAGAATAACAGAAAATGTATCCCAAAGGTCCTCTCTTCTCTGATAATTTTGCTCCCTCTTATCTCCTGAGGTCTTCACTGTTTTCTCTAATAGTTTCCTACCTCTGTGTCTGCTTTGGCTCAGGTTGCATAAAGGGGTGTAGTTCATCAGAAGGGCAGTGCAAACACATGAAAATACATAAAAGTGCATTAAATGATGATACAGTACCCTCGTGTTCCCTTTAAGGACCAATTTGCGGACTCTAACCAAGAGCAGCATCCTTTTGTGTCAGGCACTGTACAGGTATATCAGAAAATACAGAACCCATAGCAAAGCTTTAAAAATCCACAGAGATACACACAGTCTGGCACCTTTACCTTTAGGAGATAATTATTTTACCTTGAAAAAGACACCAAAGTGTCTTTATATTCACCAAAAATATTCAAAGGGAAAGGTAATTCAAGAATAGAACAATTTTCTATTACTCTTATAACTAGAAAATAAGCTGAATGACTTTATGTGCAGTTGGGTTCTCATGAGAGACATCCATCTACTTGATTGACAGAGAAAATGACATCCTTTAATTCCCCTTTCCCTCAGAGAGGGAACATGCAAGAGAGCAAGCAATGGAAAATGAGAGCAGGTTCAGAGCACACTGCAACAGCTGGAATGTCCAGTCAATCACCGACCAGTGTCCCTCCAGCATGACCTGAAGCGACTCCATCTAGTATCTGCGTTTCCACACACATTTAGCCCAAGCCTGTCCACAGAGGCGGCTAATTACTACTCTGATATTAAACCTGTAGGTGCCTAATGAAGTGGAAGCACAACTGAGGTCACTAGGTCTTTCCATTGCTGAACAAAGCAGGCAGAAGTCACTTGCATCGCTCCTTCCTTACTGATTTGAGCTGGATTCAAACCAGGACCTACAGGAAAGGTGAAAGGTATCTAAAGCCGTTAAGAATCTGCATTTCCAAGAGCCTTCATTAATTAACCTAGAAGCTCTGGTGATTGTTCTTCTGTACGTTTCAGTGAGGTCAAATGAGGTTGAACTTATAAACATTTGCCTTATGCCTTTGTGCTAAAGTTGACAAAGTTCTCTTTCTTCCTGGTGACCATTTTACAGAGCAAAATGCTCTCAGTTGGCAACAAAGCAATGTCTGCTTCGTTTTTGAATTAGAAGTCTCTATGTGAAGGGCCTTCTTCAAAGTTGACACAGGTGGAGTTTACCATAATAGATGGTCAGATCCCAGAATTAAATAGGATTCAAGCAGATCTTTAAGCAGGCAGGAAAATCAGAGGATAGAAAGGTCACAGAAGAAATTATCTGAGTGATTTGAGAGACATGGGACTTCCCTTGAGGCAGTAGCCTTTCAGCTGGTATTAGCAGACGTGATTCTACCTGAAAACAAAAATAAAACTATGTACCTTAGTCTATATTACAAACAGTGTCTGAAAATGGATATCAAGATATTAGTTGGTATAGGTGGAATAACTGAGGCACAAAGAAACCAAACTAGAAATTGAAACTGGGTGTTTTGAATGATCTGCAGATTTCCTCCTATGTCTGCAAGATCCCAGGCACACAGAACGGTGCACTGTAGAAAGCACTACCGTTATCGAAGACGAATTCGAATAAGGAAATGTTCTATTGCTTCCATCTCTTATCTTTTGAAATTTCATGTGGGTACACTACCATTCTTTGCTTCTCATTTACATTAGTTTCCTTCTGTTGTTATACGCTACCCTTTCTTTTCAGACAATTACCTACTTATCCATGTATTTTAATGGAGACTTAACTCATGAACCTGAGCTGAATATTGGGCTAAGTGGGTCAGACCTTTTCAGCTAACAATTTGTAATATATTACTGGGTCACTGCAGCTTGATGCTTACTGATGGTCTGACCCACATTATCTAGAATGATTGTTTCATACTTTCAAGCAGTTGCAGCTTTGAAAAAATACCCCTTAATTCTCCCAGCAAAACTGATCTTGCAACCTGAGATCTGTGGGGACAGAAATCACAACACAAATGTCAGGGATTGCATAATAATTAATAGTTCTGCAGTGAATTTTTATGAAGCAATAACGTCAGATATTTTTAGCAATTACAACTAACTAAATTCATACCACATATGTAGATGAAATACATCTGTTCGCACTAAGATGTGAAGTTAATCTCATCATTAATAATTCCTTTCATATTTATCTTAATATTGTTAATTACATGGGACTTGCTGAGTATGAGTACAAGAGCGTATGCAATTTGTCTTTTTTCCAAGAATTTCCAGTGCAATTTACCATTAATTACTTGCTGCTTAATGCAACGACCTCCCCTAAAGAATAATTCCAGCATTATTATGGCAACTTAGAACAGTTGCTAAGGCTTCTTATTCTGCATAATATGTCATTACCAAGAAGAGTGAAAAAAACCCTACAGCCATTCTTACATTCTAAATGGTATGCTAATAGACAGCAAATTTGGATAATTTAACAAGATAAAGGCTGTCCTTGAACTTTACTTATTAATGATAGATCCTATCTTCATTTTAATGATTTACGAGCATGCTTATATAGCATATTCTCTAGAGTAGGCCTTATCCAGTGCCTATTTGAGGCGGTAGATAGATTTTCTTTGGCTTTAATGTCCTTTTAATAGGCTCTTTATGCCCTGAGTATTAAAAAGAAACATGTTCTGGACAGAAGATATTTGGTATTGCACAGAGCATTTAGCAAATTTCTGGAGGGACTAATACAGCTCTGATTTTGGGGAAGAGTAGATTGTATAATTTAAATAGCACTAAATTTTGAGGTCTTTATAGCTTATAGAAGACCGAGACCTTTGTAGATTATAGATGCAGCCATTGCATGATCAAACTGTGTTGCATGTGGTCATGTCTTGATTTTATTTAAAATGAATAGAAAGATTATCAAAAGTAGGTTTATGACAAAAATTTCCAAGGATTAATTTTGATAAACCATAACTATGTCTAAATAAAATTGGGTACACACTGAGAGTGTAGCTCCAGGCAGTGAAGGTGATGGACGATAATTCTGGCTCCTTTCTGATACCCATGAACCACCTTCCCATGGAAACCAATGTGTCATACACATCATGTGTAGAGAAACCATGTTCAGCCCATGTTCAGGGCTCATCCCGATCTGGATAGAAGTTATTGAAATGTAAAGTATTCTTGGGTCCAAACGCACAGATTAATGAGGTATATTGGGAGCCCAGGACCTTGCCCTTGGAAAAGTCACAGAATGTCTTTAAACCAAAGGTGTTTAACTGTCTTGAATCTGCAGCTGAGGCCAGGAGAAAAAGCTTTCCAAACATCTAGGGGTTTATCCCTCCAAGAAGATATTCACCTAATAGACACCAACACAGAGAAAAGTCAGTTGTTCCTCTTTGAATCTGTCCATCGAGATCCAGCTTCAATGACAGACAAATATACTGAACAAAGGAATAAAGGAGCTTTCCAACTTCACCAAACCAGCCTAAAGAAACTGCAGCCGTGCCAAAAATCCAGCCAAAAATTAACTAGTGTGCAGGATCATAACACCACCACACACAACACAGTGAGATTATTTGCCTGTTAGCTCTGTTCTCAGCTCCTCGACCTCTTTTTGCGCTGATTCTTCTTTCCCTCATGGAGCAATAACTAGCAATAATTGTAAAGAGCAATTGAGCCAAACACAAGAGAGTAGCAAGAGAGCTAATAGTGCTGTTGGGATTCCTTAAATATTCATCAGATGTTGACATGGCTCCCAGGTTCCTCCAACTGCAAAGCATCTAATAAACTAAAAACCACAATAAAAGGTGTCAGTTTGACCTGTGGTACATCATAGTTCAATCACTGTTTTTCTCTTCCTTTTTTCAAACTTGCACCATAAACCTAATCATAGCTCCCTTCGGACCAAGCAGCATTTTCTATGACTTTAAAATTCATTGTTGAATTAATAAGCAACAGATTGTAAATAAACTCAAAAGGCATCAGAATTTTACTTAGTCTTAGCATACTATTTATCCAATCATGTTAGAACTGTCTAAAACTCAGAATTTCAAACATTTGGGTTACTCCTAAAGTTGACCAAGAGGTTGAATCTTCAAGGAAAGCAGGAGTTTCAGACTTCCAGGTAATATCTCAATGCCTTCGTAAAAGTGCTTGCAATGGATTGGATTAGACTGTGCACACTGAATGGCACGTTATTATATTCTGAAGATAAAGCCCTTCTCCTGAGCCTCTCAGAAATGAAGCACAAAAAAGTTCCATGCAATCAAGACTTGTCTGTGAAATATAGCAGCTTAGTCAGATCCCCATTTCCTCACAGAAAACTTTTCCATTAGAAAAACACCTCAGCAGCATCCAGTTGCTCCCACAGCAGCAGTTTTTCCAGAATTAAAGGTGATTCTGGACTGAAAGGAGTAGAGAGGCTTATTTAGTCCTGATTCAAACCCAAGGCAAGAAAAACCAGTGACAGTATTTCATTATTCTTTGTGTTACCTACTCCAGAATTTCAAATAATTTACTCAGCAACTTTTATATAAGAAAAAAAAAAGTAAAAGAAAAAATAACAGAGAGTCTAAAAACAAGTGCATTGTGGAACATATTTCTTAGAAACATTGTAAATACAAGAGTGTCAGATCCTACAAGAGGAAGAGCCTGAAATGGAACAAGGAGGACTGGACAAACATTCATGCTTTTACAGGCTTCTATTATGTATAAGAAATGGAAAACACTTTTTTACTCCAAACTAACAATAATGCAGGGTAGTTTAATGCAGGGACAGATCTCTGAGTTGAAGCGATACCGTCTATCAATCTATTTCCATTTTGTTAAATTGAGCTTGGTGTTCGTACATTCTCCAGACACAGACAACCTGGAACAAAGCCACCATTGTCTAGGGACCTTTTCATTGTGTTTCATATCATGATCCACAGGAACTTTGAAGAGATGTTGGTGTGATGCTAAAATCATCCTTCTTATGAAGCTCAGAAATTGGAGCTAAAGGGGATTTTACAATAGTGTTGCCACTCTGAAAAATCTTCTGACATCTAGTTGATCTTAAGATGTGAAGTTGATTGCTTCTGACTCTATCCATTAAAGGTCTCTGGTTTGTATTCCCTCTCTCACTTGCTCTGTCTCACACATGCATGCACACATACTAATATTTTCCCTTAGCGTCTGCATATTTTCTGTCATATAGAGCAAAGCCAGACACCAGTTCAGAATATATCAAACGATATGACACAATTCCAGAGAAGGATTATACTGAAACGTTGCTATCACTCAACACTTGTAGCATCTTTGGATATTTGACGTTCACTTATCACGATTCTCCTTGGGTCCTGCCAAGTCAGTCGCTATACATCTTGCATTTTCCAAATATATAAGTCATCTGCACTCTGTCAGATACTGCTTAGAGTTACTTTTCCTATGATAATGTCTTTCATGTGAGCTACCCTATCTTTAAGTAACCATACTCTTATCCCAAACTACCACCATGACTGAACATTGTCACTTAAAAAGTATAACTTGAACTCAGCAATTATTTACAGCAGCCCAATTAGATTTATAATAATAATGAAAGACTCCAATGTTGATCTCACAAAGTGGGAGGGTATAACTATAAGAAACACACAAGTTTCAATTATTCAGGCTCATATTACCTTTAAATCTGAACCAGAGGTCCAGTGTTCATGTTGGATATTTTTTATATCTGAATACATATAATTACTGTTTGCATTAGTGCATTTTGAGATGCAGCAAAGTAGGCAGATGTGCAAAGTGTATGCTTCTTGCTAATGCAAACGTACCCCAACTCAGGTGATGTCCTGATCTCTTGTGGTGTGTTTTACCTCTGGAGGACAAAATGGAGATTGCCTTTTTGAGCTGCAGGTGGATAATTTTTCACAAAGTCATGCAGTTAGGAAAGTCATTGAAAAGGGATAATTACAAGCTGTGGACAGATGATGGAGTTTGTTCTCCATCAATACTAAATGCCAAATGTCCTTGTGTTCAAGATCACTAGGCACATCACTACTTAATGGTGCTTAGACAGAAAAAGACCCTTTTTAGTTTAGCTCAGAAATAAAGTATTGTGGGTTTTAGAGGTAAAATCTACAGTGGATGGTTAGTAGCAGTACATAAAATGTATATTAATCAGGCTCCCAGTACCTATTCTTCAGTGAGCTCACAGACAGCATATGCTGAATAGCGAACTTTCCCCAAAGCCTCTTCCAACAAGGAGCTTGAAAAATGGCTTTCCTGGGACAGGTCTTCAGATATATTTTTTTTCTAGTGAATTTTTTACATCAGTGACCAGGATGGAATACAATACATAGCCAGGTAAGTTTGATTTTCAAGGAACACAATCCAGAACAGGGATATAATGCACAATTGATTGTCCTCTGATAAATTTAGTTGTTATGAAGACCTCTCTTTTTTTCCCTTAGCTATGCAGAAACTTAATCTACTTCTTTTTGAAATGCATTCTTCTAAATAATGCTTTATTCTTTGGTGCTTTCTCTGTAGGCTTTCCTATTCTGCTGAAATTTCTCCAGGCTGACATATGAGCTGAACTCTGATGTGATTGGCAACATCCAGGTTACACACCTTTGGGTGTGTCTTGACATTTTCTTCTGGTTTTACTCAGCGCATCTATTTAAGGGACATTGTGATTCAGTGTTTGTAATATCTCCCTGTCCATGGGCAGGACTTCTGTCCCTGTAACAATTTGCTATTTAACGACAAACAGCATCAGCTAGGGGGACAGGGAATTGTGCTGTTATTGTAATCTGTAGGGTTTGTATGTGGGAGCACAGGGTTTAATTTCAACAGCATTGAGAGAGTTCAGAGTCAGTTGCAGAAAAGCCAATGTGCTGAGCATGCACAGAGCTGCCAGCTATGATTTTCTCACTAGTGAGATGTGTTCTGGCAGCTGGAAGGCAGGCAGGATGTCCTAGAACATCTAAAATGACACAATGTACTTCTTTAGACAATTGAGTCCCACCTAAGGTCACTGTAATGCTAATTAGCAACAGAAGAGAGGAAAGTCTTGTGTTCCTTCCCAGCTGCATAAAATCCAAATTTTGAACAAACAGCACTTACATCCCAACCCTTCTAATCAGAGAAGATCTTAAACTGCAAAAATCCCCAAATCAGATTTATCCTTAATCCAAACAAATCCACGGGTTTGGAGCAGTCTTTTAATAAAATACACTCCACAGTCTCTGATCTCAGTCTCTCTCCAGACTCCAACAATTTGTTGGCACTATTAACATCCAAATATTTGGCATGTTGCAGTGGTTTGAGGTACACCTAGGAGTTAGCTCTGGAAGTTTGACTCTGTGTATAGTTCTATAAATGCGTCCTTTGGGTCACATAAATTTAATGCTTTAAAATGTTTTGCCATTGGATATTTCTCTGATTGATGGTACCAATTTCAGAAGGACATTTCCTATAACATCTATGCTTTTTGATCCTCTTAAATGTTGAGACGTCACATTAAAGGACAGAAAGGAGGAGGATGCTAATGTTCCATTTCCAGACTTTTCCCCCCAAAATAAACAACCATTTTGCAAATCCTTCCCCTTTGGCAGGCACAAATTTTTAAAGTATATTCTGTCTTTTTTGGTCTGATGGTGTACAATTCCTTCAGGGTGAGAATAATGCACTTCTATTAACTACTGAGTATCTTTTGCTAAAAATTAAAAAGGTACAAGAAAACGTTCCTTTCATCAGAATTACTTGCTCCTAGTGTGTATTTCAAACTCCATACATCAGTGCTGCTGTTCTATCAGAAATTTCATTCAAGAAGTATTTGTATTGCCAGTAGAGCATGACAGTGTCTTGTCTTCCCTCTGCTGGAAAACAAGCAAGGCCAAGCCAACTTCAAAAGCTGTGATTATTTCTTTTTAATAAATATGGTCTATGATACCTGCAGCTACATCTTCCTGCTAACCAAATATCCATCACACCACTTTGCATCTTTCTTACTGATGGAGATGGAAAAATCTCATTTACAATTCAAACTGAAAGAGCAATTTTTGGACTTATGTTGTTGAATGTTGGGATTATTTCTGTTTACCTGAAGACACTCAGGCTTGTCAAGAACTGTTGCTTATACAAGAACACAAAGTGTAGCTGGCCTATCACAAGAAAAGTTAAATCCTGCTTTGTTATGGATGAAATAGAGGGGTCACTCATCACTATCTGCCCGTATAGCAGTTACTATAAAACCTTTTTTGCATTGCTAAGGCTACTGGCCCTGCCATGTGCCTCAAGATCACTGTAATTAACCAAGTATGAAAATTCTGCCATCCCAGCTGCCAGTCCAGGTCATCCATCCCGTGGCAGAATGCTTGGCTGTGTTATCTTAACATGCATCCAAATTTCAGGGGAGAAAACAGTCTTGAAAATCTTAGTAAACAGGCTGGAGATAAACACAGAAGCTACGTTCTGAGATGCAAGAGAGAGTACTCATACCCTTCAAGCTCATGTCTTCTCCCTTACACCCCAGTTGAGCAACATAGTCATGTTACCCAATTTTATAGCTAGAAGCTAAAGCAACTTACAAAAGGGCACTCAGGAATTCCTCTTATACTTTCATGTCTGCCTGCATTGTCTTTCCTCCAGTCTTTAGGTTGCATGGCTGTTTACCATTATTATTAATTCAGTTTTCTCTTTGACATACAAAACTTTTCCCTAGGACAAAATTTATTTTGCTTTCTAACTTAGTATTTCTACCAACTCTCAACTCACCAATGCTCCAACAATTATTTCTGTTGTTCAGAACCTCTGGTTTTGAGTAGTTTCATCATTTAGTCTAGATTTCCTTTCCGACTCTCTCTAGAGATTTCTAATTAAACAAACAGCTCACATTACTGATTAAGGCGAACAGGGTCTTTCCTTTGCTAGCACTTTGTTATTTCATGGATTTTGCCATTGGTTAGAACTGCAGTTGGAAATTTTCAAAGCTGTGTTCCTTTTGATGTAGCAAGGGAAACAAGATCAGCGGCTGAAGTGTAAGACCATAAAAGCTGAATACCTGACTAACAGAGGGGTGCTATATTCTGAAAGAATGTCACTGGCCAACTCAGAGACAGAACTCTGCTCTCCAATCCTCAACAGAATGGCTACTCACAAAGACAAAAATATTACCTGAAAGCCAGATTTGAGCAATATGGAAGGAATTAGACTCCTTTTCAAATATGTTTTTCCAACTAATACTCTTGTGTGGCTTAAAATTATCCTGACAGAAAAAACAATTGAGGCAGCTTTTTAAACTAATGATACAATCCCATGGATAATTTCCCCTAAATAGCTCAGAGATGTGACCGAATGAATCATATATCATTGCGGGAAGCAATTTTCCTCAATGAGTTCTATCTGCTGGATATCACAATGCACTACAAATTGAGTAAAAGCCTCTGTCTGAAATCAGATTCAAACTGACTTTGGAGCAAAACTTAAACCCTGAGGGCAAAAGAGCTATGAATATATTCAACACTTCCCTGTGATTTGCAGGTTCCACATGTCCTTTTCCACAACGGGTAACTCACTTTTTGAGGCATTTTCACAAGCTACACAACTTTCAGCCTGTCTTCACAGGTATTATTTGCTTTAATACGGGCTTTACTGCTCCTTGACATGTTGTCCAGCATCTCACAAATGTCTTAACAGTGTTTCCCAGCATTAGGTTTTTAGCTGCTCAGGCTGCCACTTATTTAACAGCGAAAGTTTGCCCCTGCTTACTAGCCAAATCCTGACTTTGGGGGATTTAAAATAGAAAAAACACGATCCATGATCCAAATATGATCCAAAACCATGATGGCTTAGGCAGTAGAGCTAAAGTAAAATGTTTAAACATTTTACTTAAATTTTAATTTACTTTACTTTATTGTATCTGCACTGAAGATATGAGTCAAAGCTCCCTCAATCCAGAAGACTCCTGCTGATTTACTGAAATCTGGAGTGGGTTCTTCAGCAGCGATCAGTACAGCGCAACTGATGGCAAATCCAGACTGAGACGAATTACTGGAACTCACAGTTTAGAGTCTGGATGGCTGATATCTGGCATAATGTCTGAACTTTTGGTTAAATCTGCACTGAGCTACCTGAAGTATAGAACTTTCATCATCAAATTGGTGATCTTTACACTCTTTTGACAGGGTGAAAAGAGAGGAGGGCAAACTAGGTTTTGACTACTGAAAGACAGCAAAATAAGATTTTGATTGTATCCATGAACTTATAGATCAAATATTACTGGTGTTCTTAAAATATCCTGGGCCACACGCAAATCCTATGATAAATTTATTGAGGAAAGATTCTTCACTGATGGGTCCGAAGTCCAGCTGAAAATTATAGGAGAATCATTTTATTTTCATTCTGTAAGGGCAAAATGTACTTAACTGTACATGTCCATACTCTTTCTATTATGTGAAAAATTCCCATGGGTTTGGGTAAAGTGTATTTTCCTCATACTTAAATGTTTGTACAGAACTTGAGTATTTCCAGATTACAAAATGTACCTAAAGATTTTGTCATTAAAATATAACTAGATTTTTCTGTCCGATTTCCAATCCATTTAATATTAGTAAAAGCTTCTACATTGCCCTCACTGCAGTCTAATAGCTAACAAAACAGTAACAAGAATTATTTCTGTGCCTGAGTCCAAAACACAGCCTTGCCAATAAGTTTGGGCTTCATTTAGGTTGAACTATTCCCTTTTTAGAGCACACATAGGCTGCATCTCTTACCCTTTACCATTTTCAGGTAGAAACATTTATTTGTCATCTGTTAGGATGAAATTCACTGCCTTGCTGTCTAATTAATATATGTTTTTTTGAACATAGCTGTTGAAATCTGTTTCTTAGCTTGAGAAATATAACCTCCTAGACAGTGATTTTATACACTGCAAAACACACCATACTTTCTATGTCTCAGACATTTTGCCTGACCAAGCTGAGTAGTGGAGACCTGACTAAAGCCTGTTGTAGCTGTCAACTCCCAGAATGTTTTGTGCTTCTTTTGTCCTGGTTACATACTCTGGCTGAATGGATA
Source organism: Neomorphus geoffroyi (assembly GCA_033558235.1). Taxonomy (NCBI): domain Eukaryota; kingdom Metazoa; phylum Chordata; class Aves; order Cuculiformes; family Neomorphidae; genus Neomorphus; species Neomorphus geoffroyi. The sequence continues at coordinate 11,295,906 of JAUMJM010000016.1, read as the reverse complement.
GGTCTGTTGGCCTAGATCAGGAGAGTCACCTCTGTGACAGCTGTCCTGCTACGCAATATTTCTCCAGCCTTTATGTCCATTCCGCCACCCACAGATGAGTCTCTTGCAGCTTTCCTGCTGGGGAAGGGCTGCAGGTCGTCTGGATGGAAAACCCCCCAAACTGTAGTTACGGAGTAGCACCCGTTGATGGATATTGGTGACTGGATTCATTAAAAATAGGGTAGTGAACTGCCTTCAAGCAGTAGAGCCTTTTGTATCATAATCTGCAACTGAAGGTGAAAAGGGTGTTCACAACCCAAGAGCACCCACTCCAGAGTCACAACCCTTCTCCTGGAAGCAGCTCTGCTGCAGCACAACTTGCAGTGAAACAAAGAGCTGAAGCACTAAGCAAGACGCTTATTTAAAAAACAAACAGGACACAGTTTGCATTTCTATAGGCTGAATCGTGAACAAAAGCTCAGGAGGGCAAGGACAAAAGATAAATACACTGACTCATTTTCTGGCAGAAAGAAATGATCAGAGGGCCGAGGCAGCTGAGCCCAAGGTTCCTCAAACGCACCTTTCTCACGGTGGCTATGATAAAAAAAAGCACTACAGCAAGTTTTGTCTTTGTGGCATGCAAGCTTCGTTCCTGACTGTTCTATTTGAGTCACAAATAAGCAGTAATTTATATTTTTGAGGACTAGGCCCAGTGAATAGAACCATAAAAACAATTCCCAGCCATTTGTTTGTGTATATTTTTTTCCTAAGGTTCACATTTATTTTAGATGACACTTTCCCCCCCCTTGGCTGAGACAGAATATTTTCTCCATGCCTTTTATCAAACTGACAGGTGATATTGCTTTAAATTGGGCTGTGCATTGGCAACAGAGACTCTCATTTCAGACTCAAAGCACCGGTCGGGTGGATAAGAACTCATTTTGCCCTTTATTTTACTAAATGCAGGTTGGGGTTTCGGGAGCGAGGAGAGCAGGAGAAGGGAAGGGGATGCCCTGGGTGATAATGGGAATGAATGAGAGAGGATAGCAACAGAACAACACAGCATGAAGCAGGCAGAAATTTATTGTGGGGTAATTAGATAACATCCATCTTCTTGCTTATAAACCAGTCCCCCAAGCATAGCTTTCAAATCCCCTTTGTCCCCTGTCATGGCTCCTTCCCCATTAAACAGGAGAAAATATGACAGAGGGTTGAGATGTTTCTGGTGGTTTTCAGTGCACTGTGGGTGTAGCCAACGGGGTTACATATCAGAGGTGAAATATGATTTAAGACTGAAACCCTAGATTACCCAGTTTCTCTTGCATACGACATCCAGCCCTGGACCCAGGAAGAAGCAGTTCCACAGAGAAAGGAGACATTGCTTGGCTATTACAATGGCCTAACTGGTCAGTCCTCAACGACTGCGGGATCCTAAGAGCACATTGCAAAGAAAAGGTGATAAAAAGCAATTCTTGAGCCTATACCAAAAGAGAGAAACTTCCTGGACATTGTCAATACATACATGTGGTTTTTAAGCTGGAAATACGTAACACTTCATTTGGGAAATAACCTCTCATAGAACATAGTGTTTGTCACAATTTATATATCAACAGTTACCAACCTGGAAATTTTAACATACATTTTTAAGGGACCTTGTTTTAAGCATGTTCCTCATGATTATTTCTAAGAGGCTGGCAGCTTTAAGTGAAACCAAGCTACACAAGCTTTGATACCCCTGTGCATATTTCAACCAATTATCATCAAGGCTCACTTTTGTAACATTTCAACTTCATATTGAAATTATATATGTAAGCAGACTACAGATGCTGAAGAGGCAGGGAATTCTATTGCCTCTACACATGATCTCCTGCTGCTAGAACACCAATTAGCCAGAATGAGGTAGGACATTTTGCTGTCATAAAAATGGGAGCAGGATTCAAGCACAGCAACTGTTGCTGAATATTAAGGGGAGGGGAGGAGGAAACGAGACGTGCCCTTGTTTTGTCATATAGAAGTGATAAAGTAGCATCTGTGACAACACACTGCTGGAAAATAGAGACAGATGATCCAAATTCATGCCAAAATCTTCTTAGTGCAATCTCCCTCCACTTCCGCTCTGCTGTCTCTTAACTGAACAAAAATCACCTGGATCTGAGGACAGACAGGACTGCATATGATTTAAACAAGTTTGTTTTGGTTTTGGCTTGTGATCTCAATATTTCCCTGCATTCTCTTAACATTATTTATGACAACCGGTACCTTTATGATTGATTGAGATTCACATTTTCAGAAAAGCAGCCAGGAGTCTTTCACGTGCAAAAGTTTCTAAATAACTTTTGTTATTTCTCATGACTGTAGCAGGATCCCATGGTTTGCCTGTGCAGAGCTGCAGCTCACATGCGCATTCTGCAGCCCTTCAGTGAAGTGTTCAGCTCTCCTTCCCTTTTATTGCCTCTACCCAAAATCCCCTCAGGACCAAGGGGAGTCACAGAGGGTTCCTTGAACCAGCCAGTGTATCTCATTCTATTCTTCATGACTTCCTCTAAATGCTTTTGACCCAAAAAGACAGGATTTACTCCAGCAATTAATTTTGTAAAGAGGTAACTCAAACTGACTTGATGAGAAAAAAAAGTGTTAAGAAGTTTCACAGCCTGGAGGGTTTCACACACTGGAGAGGAGGTCAAAGCCAATTGCTGGCATGGCTGCTGTCAGTTCAGTTCCTCTCTAGGGAACAATAAACTCAAAGCTGCCCTGCCTGCTTCCTGGGAAGTTTCTTCTTCTGTCACCACAGACCTTTGTTTGTATGTCTGTGCCCAATTCCCCCCACTGCTGAGCACTGCTCCTGGCTCTGCATCTGCTATCACAATATGTAAGTGAAGAACAAATAAATAAAATACATACTGTCTCCTACCAGACCAAAAGGAGTCACTGTCCAGCCAGGCAAGTGGATCTGCGCTGGAGTTCGACCTTTAGTACATGCCATGCCTGCTGTCAGTCCCGCATCACCTCTGTGCTCTCACTCAGAGCTGTTTTACCCTAGCACAGTTCCCCCAAATTCAGGACACTTCTGCTGGGAACCTCCAATTGGAAGAGACCTGGTGTTGAAGTCTGTGGCACGACCCACATAAGCACATAAAGACTAAACATTGGCAAGCTATTGCTGTGCCTCTCCAGATGGCAGAGAGGTATTTAGCTCAGCAGTGAGATTTTTTTACTGTCATCATCTGTTGCTGGGCTTTCTGTAGGCTGCATTCTGATAGGTGCAACTAGAATTAGGAAGCATAGAAATATATGAAGGAACCTGTTTTCTTACTTGGAAAGCATATACCTATCACAAACACCACAAGACACTCAGTCTCCACCTCGAAAGAAAGACAAAGCTTGTGGAGGTTTTGTTTCAATGCAAGTTAACAGCTTCACAGTAAAGATCATGATTATGCTTAGTTTTTAATCTGCAGATGAGTCCAAACAGCTGTTAGGAGTTCACAGTGATTAATAGCAAAGATTGGTAAAAGGTAGTTCCCTAAAATAGTCTGAATTTAGGAGCAAGGAAGGTTCTGTGGCTCTGAAAGGTCTGTGATGCTGTCAGATCTGTTGCCACATAAACATCTAGAAAGGCACATATAGTACGAGGAATGCCAAAAGAGTCCAGGTAGATGCGATGCCTTGTGTTATAGCAATGATTATGAATAACTGAAATATCATGATAGGCAGAGAGAGAAAGTCACGTTACAAAACTACAAAACAAACCAACAATCAACTCGGAAAACTAAAAAACAAACCTGAATGCCACCGAAACCCAGCAACACAAAGGATAAAACCAGAATAAGCAACACTAGGTAATGAAATATTTAAAATGACAAAACAAAAATAGTTCACCTAATTCAAAACCCAGCATTATCCTCTTATGCATGAGAGGCACAGAGACTATTTACACGTACAAGAAGGCTACAGAGCACTCAGCACAATTCAGAGTGACTCCTACAGAGAACTCTCATCCATCTTACAGATATCTTACTTTTTCCAGGTCTAGAAAAAGTGTGCTCAGAAATACAAGGGGGTGGGATAAGGACAGGAAAGACAAATGTGAATTCTACTTACAGTTCAAGATATCCAATGCATTAAATCTGACCTATCTCTGCCACCCTGAACTTCTGTTTAAATTCTACTTAGATCGTGTAACAGCACTAGTTGAACTGGCTGAATTTCTTTTAGCCAATGACTCTTGAATTTTAACAAAACCCTTGGGAGAAACTACTCCTCCATTGCAAGAAGGAAGCAAAGCATGACTACAGGTTAATATATGTCATCTACCAAGGAACTAGATAGAAAACCTATGAGAGAGGATACCTCTTCCTGAGTGACACATGTCCTGAGGAGACCGAGCCATTTAGGACAGTGGAGGATTCTTTGTAAGAGACTTTAAGAGAAAGCACGTGCTCCTACAAAAGGTGAGGGAAAAAAACCATGCACTTGGCAACTCAGAGTGGGATGACAGCAGCAAACCAGTCTGGTCTTTTTATTTTTCATTGCTGAGCTCTTATCTCCCACACTCGGTCCGTACCACACTAAATACCATCACCTCCCACCAAAACAAACCTGAGCTCTTCAGGCAAGGAAGAAACTGTCTGTCCTGGCCATTAATTACTAAACCCTATTTAGATAAAACTTGAATTTCTGCTGGAATGGTAAACAAACAGCCATCCTCATAAAAATTATCCCAGAGCTAAAACAACTCATTGTTATCAAATTCATCAACCTCAGCTTCTTTCCTCATCTTGACATCTTTAGGATCCTCTTGCAAAATGCCAAGGAATAATAATGTCTCAGTTAATGTTTCCAATTCAGAATGTGGAGGATTTGGTAACAATAGGTTTTAACATAGTGTTTCCCAACAGTGATTTACATACGCATTCCTCTAACAACCCAGCTAATTTTCCATTCAGTGAACAGCTGCCTTACACATGCTGTTTTACTGGCATCCAACTTGTAAACCGATGTATTTCCACAGGAGCAAAGCAGAGTCAGAAAGACACCATTTAATGAGCATAAACTCATTACTGATGCTGGTCCTCAGGAGAAGTACAACAGGCTATACCTAAACTGGTGCCATATCTTAGAAGATGATGGAGCAATACTGCTTGAGAGCAACCATTCGAAACTTTGATGAACTTTTAGGGGCAGAAAGGTGTAAGACTCAGGTTGCTTTTAGACCAGGCCACATCAGCTGTCATCTGTGCAACCTATTTTAGGTGCTAATTTATTCAGTTCCAAAGAATGAAAGGGGACTCATAAATCCCAGATCTTTCTCCAGATACATCCACAGCGTATCCCTGCTACAAAGAAACACCCGCAACACAAAATAAAGGTGCCATAGTGCAAAGATTTTCTAAATCAAAAACAAATATTTAATTTTATAACTTGTCACTAGGGGAAAACTTGGTGTAAAGAGATGAATAAAGTAAGAAAAGTGCTTTAGAAAAAAACTTCATTTCTAGCCCCAAGAGAATTTGGGAGACAGAGGAGATCAGGCACATAATATGTACAAGGCAGAAAAATAAATACAAACAGATTTGCTCAGGATCACGCAGAAGTCACAGGAAGGGAATTGACAAGGTCTCCCAGTATTTAGGAGACAGCTATGTCATAAAGTCTCCCTATTATTTAACAGCCATAACTTGCAGGAGGTAACAATACCAAGGCTCCTGTTTGCAGGTGTTTCAGTAGGACACTCATAGACTTTTAACTTTTAATTATTTAGGGACTATATATGCTAAATGGAAACATTGCAGTGTACCCCCATAAAATACCTCAGCCACATTAGAGCATCCTAGGACAGGATTACAAAGAAACACTGAGGACAAGTAATCGAAGTTAGTCATTAGTTGATGATTCTTCCATGAAAGTCCTCCTCTCATTATGATAAGCTAGTGTGCAAGCCACAGTTACTTTCACTTTAAATAGTTTATTTCAGTTAGAGTTTTTGGCTTTTCTCTTTCCTTTTTTTTCCTTACTCCACTGCGAGAGGGGATTGTGTGGGTGTTAAGTTTTATTAAAAGGCATGTCTGAGAACCAGTTTATCTGAGGGAACAGGGCCTTTTCTAATTTCAGCATCAGTCTGTAAGCAAATAGCCCCAGTTTAATAAATCTGTTTTATTATGATGGGATTTTTTTTCTTCCCAGTATTGCTTGCGCATGAGGAAGTAACAGCAATAAAAATTCACATTCCACCAAAAGGAAATACGTTCACAATGTTAGTTAACAACCTAGAAAAATGTTTTCCCTTGTTGCGAAGAGCGCACCAGTCTGCAGTGTAACCAGAGTGAAAAAAAAGACTGACTACATCATCTGTGCCTCCTGAAATGGACTTTTTTCCTTCTCTTTTTGAAACTGATAATCACTTCCCAGATTTTGGTATGACCTCTCAATGCAGCCATGTTAGCCTACAGACTGACATTAGGAATCTGACAATGATAACTTCTGCCTTAGAAAAAGCAGCCTGGTGATTTTAGTTATGAAAATCCAGAACAAAATCAGTGCTCGGGTGTGATGTGGCCCACTGTCCTCCTTGCTTGGTCGTTAGTTGAGCTTTAAGGGCAATCTATTTGCTCTGCTCTGGAAGGATAATGAAAGGGCAAGGAAACACTCCCAAAATACAGCTCTGAGAAAGTTGTTAACAGGTTAAGATTACAAAGGTTTGCTCTGCTAGCTTAGAACATTGTTCTTTCACTCACCTTTGGTAGCTGGGATTTTCAAGATACCTTGCTGTCCAAGGGAAACATTGAGGCATATTCAAAGTATCAACCTACTTCCACAGTGCTGGACGATGACTGGAAGCAAAGAGGGGCTCTGGATTTATGAGAAATACTGCAGATAGACATTGTTCCCCTGGTCCTGGCAAAGCAGACTTCTGCACATCCTAAAAAGGAAGGAAAAATAGCTTCATGCATATAGGCTTAGCAAAAATAATTGCTTCCAACAGCAGTAGATATATTCCTAATCACACAAGAAATTTCACGAGGCCTGTAAAAACTATCATTGAAGCCCAGAGATAAGCAGAGTCACCAAAGTGTTATTCTGTTTCATATATAATTCCATACTTCCTTGGTATGGAACATTAACATTTTATAGCCACTTAGAATTGTATTTAGAGTATACGTGAGTGCATCTTTGGCTGTATTCAGGCACCTGCAGTTTGCATCTATGCTTAAGAGAATAATGAATGATTCAAACTACTTACTATCCAGAGCCTTCCAGATCTTGCCTCCATATGTAGCTTTATGGCATAAAGAGCATACTGCAAAGTCTAAGACTGATACTTTGCTTTTATTTCTTTTTAAAAAAGCAGCAGCCTACCTGTTAGATGCACCAAGAAAGCACACTCTAAAACAGAGCTAGGAACAGCTGAAGAAAATCAGGGACAGAATTAGTAGATTCAGACCGTCAAAATTGGCGTCAGCTGGAGAATTGTTATCCCTGTTAACGACTTTTCATCCTGGAAGACTTTCCTGATTTCTACAGCTTTTGAAGCAGGCTTGCAGTATTACAGCCAAAGTCTTGCTGGGCCGCAGACTTTGTATTTAAGCTGTGTTGCTCACGTTCCCGGCATAATCAAATTTTAGGGTTTAGATTTAAATTCTATTTTCAGTCTTTGTTGCTTTTGAATTAGTAGGCTATTAGAGATCATTTTCCCACTAAATGGCAGAATATAAAGAACTGAATGAGTTATTGAATCACAAACTCAAAATTTTACTCTTTATGAAGGCCATGACATTATTATATTGTGAGAACAACTTACCTTAAAACATTACACTCATAGATGACAATTATAAAGAGACACTATTAGGAGAACACAAAGATTTCACCTCCAAAAGGGAACATTCTCTTTTTCTTCACTGAAAGGAAGAAACAAAGAATACCAGCTGTGAAAAGCACTATTTCATATTTAGAAGGAAAGTTCCACCACTCAATTAGGTCCAGGTTCAAACCTCAAGATAAAACCAAATCAAATCTGTGGGAAGTTTTTAAAATGCTTTTCTGCTAGTTCTTCAATAACATTTGGATCAAGTCTTCAGATTCATTCATTAGGCACAGAATTAGGGATTTTGGTGGTTTTCTCTGCACCATGTCAAATGCCACACACCCTTTCAGACACCCCCGGGTTTGGTGGCTGCATCTTCTGCCTGATGAAAAGGAAAGAGGGAAGACAAGAGTTTAATTTGCTGAAATCCATTATAATTCTGGATCATATCTCTGCATTGTGCTTGTTGCACTGAAGTTTCTGTCTGTTGATTTTCCCAGGTGCACAGTGTGCACATGTAGAGAGCTAACTGATGGAGGGCATGCATCCATCTGGACTTCTGACAGTGTTCAAATGTGGGCTTCAGCTTTAGCTCAGCCAAAAGGAAGGCAATCACTCTCAGGACACCAACACTGCACTCAAGTGCATATCAAAAGAATCAAGTACAAACAGACAGCAAATTCCCACCTAAAAGCAATCTCTTCAGTGCACTAAATCAACATATATAGATCCAATGTAAAATCTGAGATGGGTTCTAAGACGTGACCCATTTTAGGTTTCTTCTAACCTGGAATGAGTCCAGCCTAGTTTATATCAAGTCTAGTTTATATCAAGTTCAGGATACTATCTCAGTTGATCCATTTGGCTGAAAGTCCATCATAATTCCTCTGTTCCCTGAAAAAGTAGTGAAGTAGGCTAAAGAATCCTACCAGCTCAAAATATAGTGGTGCATATGTTCATTTTTCTTACATTTTTCCTAAAGCCTACTTCACAGAGATCCCTTTGGTTGTTCCTAAGAAGAACAATTTGATAAAGCAGTAAGCAGGAGTGTTTAGGGCAGGACAGATTGTTGGCCAAAGAGTAGGTGTGGGCACGCTGAAAACCATGTTTTGTACCCATATGGCCAACAGATGGGATAAGAGGAGCTTTTTCAAGAGAAACACAAGTTACTTATGCTATGGCTGCTTGGAATAAAAACAACAGATGATACTAGTCATTTCTCACCAGGTTCTTCATGCTCTCACAGCTCCTTCTAGATTACATTTCCATCCTCCAGTCCCTCCACACTTAGACTGAGCTATTAATGTCCACACACAAAGGAAAAGAAAAAAAATGTAAAAAAGAGGAAAAAAAAAAAGAAAAAAAATATAAAAATTAAGAAAAGGAAAAAAAAAAAAGAGAAAAAAGGAAAAGAAGAAAAAGAAAAGATGATGCTATATCCTTGGGGAAATGATCACCAGGACTGCAATGAGGTTACTTGCACGCAGATCTGAACATTTATACACAAAGTAAAACAAGGTATCTAAGTTTACACCCTAAAGTATGCCCTGATTTTCTGGAATAATTTAGGTAGGAATTTGGATACGCCAAGGAACGTATTGCAAAGCTTTGAGAAGTTTCACATTCGGATTACTCTATATGTGATCAAACCAGAAGTTTCAGAACAGACCCCCCTCCTAACCGGAAGGTGATAACACCTTGGATAGCAGTTATTCACTGGCCCTACTGCTTCGAAGTTACTGGTAAAAACTGCCCAAGGGGAAGTAACAAATAGTGCAAAACTCATGACAACACATTCAAAATGCCTGATTCAACAAGTGATTATCAGGTCATATTCAAAGTGTTTGAGGACTGGTTTCAAAGAGTTCTGAGCTGAAATGGAGATTGTTGCCAGCGAAAGTGGTAAGTCCGGATGAGAACTTCAAATCTCAGCTTTGGCCTTTCAACCTTTTAGCTGGATTTCAGTTCTGGATGAGAACCCACAGCAACGTGGTCATAATCCCCCTCTTTGGTGTTTTTCTAGACATTCCCTAAGAGAAGCTGTCAAATATATTGGCTTGTTAAGGGGTCAAGTATTTGGCATAGTCCTAAAAGGCCCACCAGTTTCAGGCTTGCTCTGGGTACTGCTTTAGGAACATAGCTCCTTCCTTTCCCTCAGCCACCCATAAAGAAAAAGATGATTTTCCACAGGGCAAAACACAGACTAGAACAGGATTGGCAATGAGCTTTTCTCCATTGATCAGATTCCTAAGTTAAAATTAACTTAAAGAATTATCCTCTTCATGTGTATTATCCTATGTCCTCCCATCATTCTTTCCTTATCAGAATGTTTTTTCCCTTTGCACTAAAACCATCGTAAATGAAATCCACATCATCTTAAAGCTGATGAGTTATCATAGACTTCTGCAGAACCATACAGAAACATGTACCAGATTTCCTTTCCCATAGTTACTTCCACTGAATTGTTTGCAAAGCTCAGAAATGTTATGTTAAAGCACCATACTACTCTTAGGCGTGGCTTTTTCATTATCCATGCAAACCGGAAAATGATAAAAATGTTGTTATACTTAGCCACCACATGGTGATTTAAGGCACAATAAGGACTGTGGAAAACCTAAGAACTCACCACCTTGGAGAATTCAAAATGATTAGGAAGTTTTCCCATATACAACATGCATGGCGTGAGAGCATCTGTATTCGTTTGGAGCAAAGGTTTATCTTGCACACTGTGTTTCCAACACCCCATCACTGCAACAGGGTATAAAAAGAGAATATAAGAAGAGTATTGTTTTAATAGGTTTCCAGCTTTTAATGATTTTAATGTTAAATCCTATGACAGATATGATATCTTTGCATTTAACAGACACTTTACCATATTCCTATTACGTTTTTATAGTATCTTAGAAGCACTGGATGATGTTCTGAATGTGTGAAAAGTTCAGCCTAAGTCCTTGACTTGAATCATTTGGGATATAGGAACAGATTTATTTTGAGAACAAAATTCTGATTTTGTGGTTCATAAAACTTCTAGGAAAAGGAAAAATCCTTTTTTGCTCTGTGCATGTCCAGGCATCACAGAGCCAAATACCAGATTCAAGAATTTACACATTATTTCCATACAAATACTAAGCCAGTATTCCTTGTGGATTTCGCCTCAGCTCCTAGAAGCCCAGAGTCAGGAAAAAGAGTCATTCAGCTTTAAGAAATAGAATTTGTGTATGTCAGTTGTGAATGGAGAGGTGAAAAGAAGCACTCTCATCTTGTGCTTCCAGGGGGTCACCTTCTGGTCACTGTTGTCTTAGTTCTATGAACAATAAGTAAGTGTTTATTAGATAGACCTGTTTATTTTTATTCTTGAGCTCCGTGGGTCTCTCTCCTCTCTCTCCCACTCTCCCCATCAAAAACTAATTTTCTGATTTTGCTGATTTAATCCTGAAATCCAAGGCATTAACTTGAAATTCCCTTCCTCCACACATCTGGTCAGACGTTTCTACTTGCAGGTTATTTAAATAATGTAATTAAATTGTATTTTCTCAGGCTTCTTTGGAGATTCTATCAGATATGTGTAGGTCCCCGTGGAGCTCTTTCTTATCTTCAGCAGGGAGAAATAAGACTGGCTTTTCTTAGTCTTTTTAGTATGGCAGAATCTTGGAAATCAGGACTAATCTGTAATTGCTCAGTACTGCTTTCCCTTCAACAATTATATGTTTTCCCAATTTTAGTTACCAAATCTGAATACTTTGCTGTGAGCAAGATCTTCATAGCCCAAGCCTTCTAGCAATTACACTGTCTTCTTTGCTTTATACCACATTTCTCTTACAAGAATGCTTAGAATACTTACAATATTCTGAAATGCGCCTGAACACGGGGTGGTTTTTTATTTTTTTACTTTATTTTTTTACCTTCAGTTAAACTCCTCTGTCTCTTCCCTTTTCAGTATGCAGCTTTCAACATCTTCTCTTCTGAAAGATACCTTGTTCTTCACATTACTGCATCTTTTTGTTTTGCTGTTATCTATAGCAAGCTGCTTTTCAAACTTGCAGCCATTGGTGTTTATCTGGAATCCAGATTTTTGTCTGTGTGTTGCAAAATTTCAGTTGTTCCTATGCATTTTTATGAGTTTGGGGGAGTGTTTTTGGCTTCATCTCTGACTTAAAAATTTATGTTTTGGCTGCTGGTATGCAAGCCATTTACTTTGTTAATAAAACCTTAGGGAGTTCGGTTCTGATCTCCACAGTTCCTCATGTTTTATTTTGGTTTGAAATGTTCCCTTTCTTTGTCCCTGAGCAAATTCAGAGAAGATATTGAACTAGAGGGTGGAAAGAAAAGGGAAAATCAAAAAGATAAAATCAATAGCTATGCATGGTTACTTGACTGATGATTTCACACCACCCCCCTGGTTCTTTGACTAGAAGTAGGTTAGATCAGTATCGGACAGACATTACCTTCCTTTATCCTATTGCATCAGCTTTCAGTGAGCTGTATTCAAGAAGCCACAGAATCTACTCACTCTTTTGCAAGCTGACCTGTTGCATCTTAAGTTCCTGCCTTTAGTCGGCACATAGTAATTGGGATGCTGACTTCGAGCTCACCCCAGTTACGAGACAAGCCAAGTTTGCTGTAACTGAACTGAAACTGTCTCACTTCGCAGTTGGGCTGTGTCGAGAGCATCCATGTGAACTGTTAACTGTGTCTCAACTCATGTCCACAGATGCAGCGAACTGATAACTTGCAGTCCTGGGAAAAGCAGTTCCAGACCAGAGTGCATTGCAGTCTGTCATTGCTTGTTATAGCATTTGCTTTAGTTTAAGGGAAACCATCTTTACGTGCACAAACTCATTAAACGCACAGCCTCACAGAGACCTTACCATATATCTGATTGAGACTACTGTGCATTGAGAAAGCAGTGAAAGCTTTTGGTTACAGATCCAGTACACAGCAGAGAACAACCTCCCTGTAACTTTGTGGTGTTCGTCTAAGAGCAGCTGCAATTCTTTTTCCTGACAAAAATATAATCGCACTGAGTTTGCTCCATTGCTATATGGTAGTGTGTAAGCAGGTCACCAAAACTGACGTCTATAATATCAAGATAGCAGTGCAATGTGCTGAAATAAAACAGTATTTTCATAAGCTTAGATATTAGAAGCTGACAAGAGAAATTGCTAAACTACATTTTGTATTAATATGAATCCAGTTCAAATATAAACAAACCATTATGAGTCCCCTTGTAGAATTCTATTGTAATATAGATAATCATAATAAAAATATGAAAATATATTTAAAAAGTTATACTATGAATTCAAAGTGTTATACCAGGGAAGATGGAGATAAAGGATTTTACTATAATATTCCAAAGCTCGCTTATTCCACTCCTCTCAGAAGTTGTAATTATTTCTTTTCTATTTGAACGGCTGTAGCTGGATACTAGCTTAGCATTTGCTTTGCCATCCAATAAAGAGTGACTTTCTTGACAGCAAAATGACACACTGTAGTCTTTGTTTCTAGAAATGCCCATCCTTTAATCATAAGACTCCCCTTGGACTGTTGTCTACTTCTATCCTTCCTTCCTCCCCAACCCCAAGCAGTCAGGCTGGACAACAGAGACACTCCAGTGACGTGTTCACTCTGTGACATGCATGGATACCCCTGGCTATAGAAAATGGTGTTCTTTTACCGAAACACACTGATGGCTCAGCTACACTCTGGAAGAACTCATTTTTTTATCAGCAAAACATACACTCTCTTTGTGTTAGAAACCGTAACTATGGAGTAACGTAACACCTTTATATACCTGCATATGGTTTGGAAGAGAGGGTGAAAGAAGAAGTGAAAGCATTTGATTTCCAGAATAATAGTATTTCCTTAATCCTTTGCAACACCTATGCATCACATGATCAAGAAACAGATGTAAAGTAAAGGAATTAGTCATTTAGAGCAGATATGTTACAAGTGTTAGGCAAGTATTTCAATTAATCATAATAGGATATTAAGAGTTGTCAGCATAGCAATATTGATTGCATAGTTATGAAACTACCTTCATTATCAGTGATTTGGATTTAACTCTTGGCCTGGCAAAACAAAATACTTCCTAATAAAGGTGCATCCCATGTTAATATTCAGTAGCAAAGACTCTTAATTTGCTTCACCACTTGCCTCTCTGACTCTTCTTAATAGTGGGTTTCTGTCCAACCAAGGCAGAAGGTAGAAGGATGGGCTCAATTCACTCTGCAGTTTTCCTCAACATGTTGACAGTCATTTTCCTCGATCCTGGAAGATTAGGATGATTGAATGTTTTCTGTGCAGGCCAAACATCCTTAAGAAACTCTAAACCACATATTTCAAGGATCGATATGCTGCTTAGTTTCTTGGTAAACCCATTTCACAGCTCTGGAAGAATGTCTCCTTTTTGCTGCTGGTATCTTAAGCAGACCTTTATATTTGATGACCACATATCTTTAGAAGGATGCATATCAAGGGCAGTGCCATCTCCCTCAACTCCATCTCAGGCGAGTGATCTTATCTAACGTGCTGCGCGTTATGTTTAGCCAGATGCTTCTGTATATATGCAGTTACTGTCCTTTTTTTATTAACTGGAGTGAAAAGGTGCAATGAGAAATACAGTGTAACGCTCTGAAAGATCCAGCATCTCACTGGGACCTGAACGGCATAAACCAGCAGTGGCCATTATGAGGTGGGTGGGTGTTAGTGCTGTCTGAAGGCTCGTTTGCTGCTCATCCCCTATAGGTAAGAACCAGCGTGCATGCACAAGCTGTAATAGCAAAGACTGCCTTTATGAGCTGACAACATGTATCTTTCATCGAGTTTCACTTCAACGGGAACAAAATTGTCCAAAGACTAAAGATCTGTACTTACATAGCAACACCTACCAAAGTTCAGCTTTCTGTTCTGCTTTCTATGCTAACGGCAAAGAGAACAGAAGAGGGCAAGTCACCTCACTTTCCACAGGCAGATAAGATCCTTATTCCAAGCTATTCTTTATTTCTGAATCAAGTGAAGTATCCACAGAGGGTTGATTCATACTCCTACAAATTTTTGGTATTGTACTCCATTATTGTATCAACTAATGAATTTCAAAAAAGCACAGCAAAATTCAAGTCATACATAATTTTAAGTACCGAGCAAGTTTAACAGTAAGTGCCTGAACCTTAAAAATTGAGAAACACCTTCAAATGCCCCTTGAACGTAGGCCTGTATACCCCAAACTCCTACTTCCCACTGCTACCTTAACGTACCTTTTATGTGATGTGTGATTTGCATTGCCTCCTCCTGAGATTCAAAGAGGCAAACATGCAGAAAAATGAGCCTATCAAACAAAGCACTTAGATTTTTCAAAAGCAGCAACAATTAACAGCAAGCCCTCTCACAAGGATGATCAATTTTGTCCATTTGGCTATTAGTGGCATTCAGCTTCATTTAAACAACAGCAAAGCTTCTGTATTGCATTAATCCACCATCTCCTGTGCAAGGCAGAAGATATAGACTGATGTGCATCTCAGGAACAGCCGCAGAGAGATGCTACACACATCCCTTAATT
Organism: Neomorphus geoffroyi; assembly: GCA_033558235.1. Classification (NCBI taxonomy): domain Eukaryota; kingdom Metazoa; phylum Chordata; class Aves; order Cuculiformes; family Neomorphidae; genus Neomorphus; species Neomorphus geoffroyi. The sequence continues at coordinate 11,280,571 of JAUMJM010000016.1, read as the reverse complement.
CCACTTAATGTGCTGCTGTGGGTCTGTTGTATTCTTCCATGAATTAGCGAAAAATGAAGTGGTGTTACAGTTCTTTTCCCTGAGAATAAACAAAACTAACTTGGCAATGGTGTCCTTGATTGAGTAAGAACATTTGCAATGTCAAGGATGAAATATTTAAGCTCCCATGGAAGGCACTTCAGAAACAATCTTTTATTTACTCAATGTTATCCAGATTTCCCTCTGACTTCACAGACTGAGACTTGAGCCTAAGTGATGTCCTAAAATTTTACTCATTGGATATTTATTCCCTCCAAATCCGGTCCTGCAACAGCAAGGTTTCACAGCACTTTGTTATAGTCAAGGTGGCTGATAAATTAGGGCAAAAACAACGTATGTACATACACGTTACACATATATACTTTTAGGCTTAAGTAAACGCTTGTATGTGTGAATGTATGCATAGCAAAACTTACACGTCTTAATTTATATTTGTGTCTAAGGAAGGAGTTCCATTCAGGCTTCTACCAGCATGCATTTATGAATGAGAAAAGCATTGAAATTAATTTCAATTCATTTTTTTGTTTAGTTGTTTTTGCCATGAGTCTTCCATTTTATGCTATTTATCAAAGAATTATTTGTAGTTTTAAATCAGGAAAACACTCGTTCTTAGAACTAGTCAAAGAAATTGACAGGAAAACAAACACTTCTTTCAAGTTTTTAAGAATTATATCAGAGGTTGATTTTATGACTTCTCCAAGTAACAGATGTACTGACAGTGTGATATTCCTTACAGGGTATCTTCCTTGCAAATGGAACTGGGACAAAACTGAAATACAAAACATCTAGAGAAAGCTAAATAGAATATGTGTTTTCTAATTAGAGCAGAGATACAGGAGGGCAAAGGAAGTGTAAGGAAAGTAAACTGGCTGTGAATCTCAGGAAAGAACTATACTCAAGGGAGCAACAATCTAGCCTTTGTATGCCAGCTTTACACCACTGCTCAAAATCCAGGATTATCAAGTTTGGGAGAGTTTGACATAAACATCAGGTTTACTTCAAGGCAAAAGGGATAAGTTTTAATGCCCTTCATGCAATGTCTGATGATGGTATCAGATGGATCTGTTGAATTAGCCATTTTTTAATATAAAAGTTCCTAAATTATTAACTTTCTCTAAAGTGGTATTTGATGGGAAAAGTAATATCCGTATGAAGTATTAAGTGTTTCTTATGGAAGAGCTGTATATACCTGACAGAGCATAATAATTATGCTGTCAAATATACAAGATCCTATTTTCCCTGAACTATCTAGACCACCAAATTTCAGAGACTTTCGGAGACTGTCATCAGGATAGTAAGATTTATTTTTTCTCCATAGTCTCAGGAGACACTTTGGCTGAAAACATGCACATCTAACAGTTAATTCTTTTTTTTTTTTCCAGTGCTGCTGCAGTTAGGTTTTAAATGATAGCTTTATCTGATCAAAGGCAGGGAAATGTTAAATGGTGTTTATGCATTCTTGTGTTATGAACTTACCCAAGTTGTGGTTTGAAGAAGACAGGCTAGAAGATCTTCGCAGTACGCTCCTACTCACAGCATGCAAATCCCCACTGCATCTCTGAGTCCCTCCCCAGACCCCTGGCAGTTAATGAGATTCCTTCATTTGATGTGAGAAACATTTTTTTGTGTGTGTCCAGATGATAATAGAATTGTACCTTTATAGTACAATTTAGATGAGTCACTATAATGCTTATTTAAGGAGAGTACGGGTAACAAATATCCCATGTTATCTACCTACATTTACCCCACTGAGGAATTAACATGTCCATCTCCAAAACTCCAAATTAGACACAGATAGCTGCACTTTTATCAAGGACTTCTAACCGGATGGCTGGATGAGTTAGGGTAGCTATGGGAACTATCATTTCAAATTGTCTTGGATTTCTGCATTCTGCATGTTAATTTGTAGCCAGATCGTTGCACTACAGGAAGTTTTTACTTTTACTGTTTTAAGACATTGCGCAAATCATTAATTCCTTCATTTCTGTCATTTAAATCCTTTTCCTATTAGATTTATCTAGAAGACTTTAATTTGTAAATGTCTTCTACACAACTGAGAAGTGACTTACAATGTCTCCTCAGCCATCAAGGAAATGAAAGGTACGTGCAATTAAATACTGAACTAAGGATTAATTCTGTGATGACCCTGCAGCATCGGTTTTATTTCAGCAGAGCTCAACTGTACTACCCTTCCTTTGGCTTTGCTTCTGGACATTATCAGGATAGTATTGCTAATATCTCCATAAAATTGGAAGGATCCAGTACTCCCCAATCAAAATTTTCTTCTAATAGATATTTGGGGTCATAAAAGCATAACACAGTACTGTAAATGTGAATAGACTTCATAGAAGAAATGGGAGAAAGTCAATGTCTTCAGAAACTGCCTACCAAGAATAAGCTCTCTTTTATTCTCCATCGAGAGAGTTCAGTTTCAATAGCTAGTGATATCTCAGATCATCCCAGGTTAATTACCATTTCTGAGACTACAAGAGCTAACTAGTCATTAAATATCCACCATACCAACTGCTTCCTCATCCTCTATTTAATTTAATTGCAACTGAATTGTACATCATATTCAAAATACAAAACTCTCACTAGTATTACAAAATTATACATACATCAGATAAGAAGACGTCAATCACATTTTAATTTCATTTTCAGGTAAACTTAATAAACCATCTCCATAAGTTGACAGTTTGTGGGGCTAAAAAGAGTCTGAATTAATCTACTTCCTGCAGAGCAAAACCACTTAAGTATGTACACGTCATGTCAGCATTTACAAAAAATTGTCAAATTGTCAGTTCTGCTAATAACTTGACTAAACAATTTATGTTTCTGGAATTTAGTGGTATGATTTTTGGTCTCTTGGGTCTTTAAATTACACTTATTTAGATTAAAAATTGCAAGATAAAACTCTCTAAACTTTCCTTCAAACTTATTTAACAAAAGCTTCCATCATGTTACAGTTTTCTAAACAATTACAGTAATGGATATCCCTGCTTTCGTAGGAATTCACATTGCGATTGCCATTGCTCAGTCAACAGTTGCTATTAATAAGAACAAAAAGTAACTTTTTTCTTTCAGTTGTGACAAATGCAGGATCATCATAAAACCATGATAGGACAACATTTATTGCCAAGCTCTGTGTAACTGGAAGGTCAAAATTTGCAATGGAGAACATTTTAAGGCGGTAAAACATAAGAGAAGACAAAGTGTCCACAACAGTGGTCTGTGGGTAGAAGGCACTATCTAAGACTGCATCTGCATTAGCATGTTAATTAATCTCCTGATCAGCCCGTTACAGAATTTTGATTTGCATCACCGCATAGCCTTGAAGCACGTGAGTCAGACTCCTCTAGCACGAAACCAAGCCACCCCAGCTGTGAAAAGGCTTTCAGCTGGTGGGACACCATTAAAGCTGATATAGGGGATCAATGTACTTTTTTAGCACCGCTTTCTACAGACCCACCCTTCTTACTGCACACTGCTTGCTAGTAAACAGCTTCTTTAGCATATTTTCATGAAAATTATACTACTGAAAGAGGCTGCACGCTAGGCAAGAAGTAGAACAACAATGGTATTAAAACAACTTAATCCCCATCTTGTCATGGCTGTTGTGTGTGTCTGTGTGTGTAGGCAATTCCCAAATTGGTTCCGTCCTGTATCAGAACAAGATAACTATATTTCAATGTTTTTCATTAAGTGGAGAAAAAATTAACAGGAGAAAGATTTTCTTCTAAAAAACAAAGGGTAAAAAGTTTTATTTCAAAAGCAACAATTAAAAAAGAGGTAAATAGCAAAAAAAATTAATATCAACATGAAAAACTTCTAGACCATCTTATTAACACGCAGGCGATGACAGGTTAAGCTAAGATCTGGGCAAGGCAAAATGCATCAGAAAAAAAAAAAAAAAACAAATCAGAGCAAAATGTTATGTTACAATGAAAGACAGTAACATTTCCCAAAGAAGAGATTTCAGCCACCTTAAGCCACCAAAAAAAAAAAAGCCCAACAAAATTTTTTTCTGCTATCTTTCAAATGACATTTTGAAATTAACGTCTCACCAGCCACGTGTTATTCGTATTGTATTCAGTCTTCCTATCAAGCAGCACAAATAAGAGCTTTTTACTTAAAGGGTCAATCATGAAACAGCAGCAAGGAGGGTTTTTTTTTAAATATCCCAGAGGCAGATAATTTCTTTCTAAGATGCTTAGGAAAAATGAATACCTCTACCATCAGGAAGATGAGTTTGTGTGCAACCCGTAAGCTAAAGCAGGTTAGGTTTGTTATGGATGTTAGGCTGGATTGAAATGCTGGAACAATGTTGGCTGACAAAAACTCGCCCTTGAGACAGTGCCAGAGCAGCCCTCATCCCATGGGTGTTTGAAGGGCCAACGGTGTCATAGCTGAAATGTTTTGTTGTATTTACCAGCTAGTGCGAGAAAATCGAACAGGGCAGGACTTCAGCATTCAGACCTGTGTCTCTGTCCCACCCCTCTGTCAGGGCAGACCCTAACTTGCATTCAGATGAGTGGTGTGAGCAGAATAACAGATCAGCAGGAGGGCTCCCTGTCCTAGCAGGCTTCTCTGTGCCACAGGCAATGGACAGTCTTTCTTATGGGTGGTCTTACAGTTAACGGTGCATTTGGTTGCCAGCACAAAAGAGAGATGAAAAGCTAAATACCAGCTGAGGCTTGGTGGAAAACTTGTAGAACATTAATTCTAGACAATTCTGCTGAAATATCATATTTTTAAAGGAAGCTGAGCTATGTCTCATTTTAATTATTATTCTTAATGACAACAGAATGGCTCAAAAGATCATCTGCCCCTGCTGCTTGTTTTCCTACCTGAAATCGATCATGTTTCATTCTAGTTATCCCCCTAGAAACTAATTTAGCCAATATCAGAGGAAAAAAATACTCTTTTCATTAAAACCTGATGCTGAAATTTAGAGTAACTAGTTTTCACTTCTAATATTATCATTTATCCTTGAGGTGACTTGTAGATGATGAGGAAAATATTTTTTTCTTCCTTTTCACCATAAATTTGTCCAAAAATTAAGAATTATTATTCCCATCCAGAACTTTCTTTAGCAATGTTTTACTTAGCAGACAACCTCACTGTGTTTTACACCGTCCTCCAGGAGACAATAAATGTACATACTTGTGATGTTAAATGAAGTTCCATTGCTATAGAGGCTGGTAATGGATTGGAGAGTCAGACCCAGTATTTTAATTATTTACTAAAATGCTGCAGAGAGCCTGGAGTTGTGACAGCAAATGGCAGATCCGGCTGAGAAACACATGAACTGCCAAGCCACAAAATTCCCATTTTTCTACAAATGCACTCTGTGTAATAATTACTAAACATATTGAGCCCTCCCATACATAAGCAGAGCCCTCTCTAATGGGAATGGTTTTAAAGTCCTCTGTGAGACTAAAGTACATCTTTATGTTTGGGAGGGTAATAGGACAAAATTCTTTTCCATTGTAGATAAAGAAGATGTGTTTTAAACTTGCCCAAGGGAAATTTCCAGTTGGCCAATTACTGCTAGCAAAGATCTCCTCTATAAAATGGTATTCCACTAGGGTGAGCTGGCTACTAAATGTGTTTTCTAAAGACCAAAAGTACGTAATTACTGAAAAGGACTTCTGGACCTTGCTGACAGTTAGTGTTGCTAAAATAAACATTTTTTTGGGTAGCATATAAACAGAAACAGATGGGCTGGCTCCCAAGATTAATTTTCAGAAGAGGTTCCAGTGTGTGTTGTCTTTCTACTTGGAAAAAAAAAAAAAGAACAATAAAAACAACAACAGATGCAAAACACCCCACAAACCCAAAGAAAACAATTCTTAAATATGTTTATGGGGCGAAACCATCCGAGACTTGGCAACAGCCCTCAGTGCGTGGGTAAAAGAGGTCAGAGGGAGGAAAGAGGCGTATCTATAAACCCTCGTGTTACGAGTAAGCATATCAAAAGTATGTTTGTTAATATTATCAATCACAGCAGTGCCTTAAATAGTCTCACTATCTTCAGAGTTACAGTTCTCACTGATAAGGCCATGCACACATAGCAAAAGGGACATTTGAATAGTAAAACTTCCCAGCCAGAAGATATGTCATGAGGTCTGCCAAGGGAATGAATGTGACCAGAATGCAACTAATTATTCACATAAACACCTGCAACTTGGGACTATTCTAATATTCCCTTCTGAGAATTTTTGAGCAATGCAGGAAATTTTTGTGCAAACTGGTTCAAGGGCTCCCCTCAATTAGATCAGAGCTGAATTTTCCTCTACTTCTGTCTGGAAATTTAAGGGCAGCAAATTAAAGGACCGAGTCCTCTTTAATTGTCATACCAAGCTCTAAGGCTCCTGGGATTTGATTCCTTCCAAAAATTAAGGAATTAGGTACTACAGTCACCTTGTGAACTAAAAAGGCAAAAGGTTCCAAAAATTTGTGGCTTCACTAACAGCTTAACACTAATGCAGTAGACTTCTTCCAGACACTGCTTCCTGTAAGCATAGAGAGGAGAGGGAAAGGCTAAAAGCATCCCTTTAACCCATCTAAACCTTTAATATTCACAGAAAAAGCTGTGGGATCTCTCTTAACGTTCATGTCTGACTTCAACACAAATTCTACATGCATACAAAAGCATGGCTAGAACAACTGCTTGGAAGACAGACACTGATGGTAAAATGACAAATACATGTTCCTTGACTTTCATGTACCACATACAATTTCCCTGTCCCTCCCAGCGTCACAGGCAAAAATAAGCTTTCAGGATATTCAAAATCAAACCTATACTTTGTAAAAAATTCTGGTCTTCTTTCAAGTAAAACTAGACGAAAAGGTGAAGCAGCACATCGTATTTATGCTAAGATATGAAACAAGGATGGAAGAACTCAAAAAGAAAAAGAAAACATCATGAAGAAGGAAATTGTATGTTATGGCATTGCCTTCAACTAGTGGCCAAGTAAGAATCTGGTGATATTTTTGAAAATGCCCATTAGGAACAATTTGTGTATTTTATTTGCTGAATTCCCTGTAAATAGCAGACAACATCAGCTTGCTCCTACTGAGAATTCCCGATGGCAACACTGCTAAATACCATTTTCTTTGTTATTTTGTCAGCATCTCCATGTTCCACTTTATTACTCAATCCAAAATATTGCTTCAACCAAAAACTCAGTTTCTCCATTGTGTTCCAGAGGCAATTTTACCCCTGCCTTTTTTTTCTTTTTTTTTTTTTTTTTTCCTGGGAATCACTGTTGTTCACTGTCAAATAGAAGTTTTGTGGTGGGAAGTGAAGAGAAAGAATTCATATTTTGTAGATCCTTGCAAGGAGACCAAAGACAGAAGCAACCATTGGAAAAAAACTCTATTAATATTGTAACTTTGGGAGAAGAGAGAAGTGATACAAAGCTTTGAGAAATTTGGGGGGGTTTCCCCATAATGCCCTGATCTGATTGCTTCCAATAACGAGATTTCCAGCTGCATTCAAGACACAGGAGCAAAGCCAAACAGCACACAGAAAGTGGCTTCCTAAAGCCTGTGTGCTCAGCAAATGCTCTGGATATACTTTGCCCTTTCAAATCCCTTTTGTGTCTCCCAGAAAGGCCAAACCACTTTCAGGATGAAAAACCCTGATAAGTTTATGAAAGAAATTAAATTATATGGCTGCCTGTGATACCAGGGGATAGCATTGAGTGACATAAAAGTCTCTTCTGGTCTTGGTTTTACGACTTCCTATGGCAACACCTAATTTTACAGGCACTTAGCGTGATTCAGCAAAATTTGCCTCGGAGGTTAGGATACGCCCATCTGACTGAGAAAGATACCAGAGGAACAGGCCAGGATATACGATGGCCAGGAACTACATACGTGTTTTGAAATCCTTCTTAGACAGTAAAGGTGATTTCATACACATAACACAACAAGTCTTGGCCACCTAGGCAGTGTGACAACACCAAACTGGCACAAGTTATAGCTGTGTATAACTGTATAATGTATTAAGATCACAGAGGAAGTAAAGATAGATTTGCATGACCACAAGCCAGATCCGCATATGAGCTGAGTTGTCTGGGTTCAAGGCAGCTTCACAATAGAAGCCGTAAAGGCTTGGGGAGGGCACTACAGACCAAACAGAAGGAAAATGAGGGGAGGAGGGGAAGGAAGAAAACCGCCCATACTCGTGCATTAGCTCATCCCACTACCTCAGGTTATAACATCCCTACCTGAGGGGCACGTTATTTTCATCAAAAACTACTGTGAAAACAGATGTGAAGAGCAAAGACATCAATGCAGTGTCCAAACTCCTATCTCCCACCTTGCTTGATGGACATGATCAGGTTCAGAGATGCTCCTCCTTGTGTCTGCAGCAGCTCTATTCTGTTGGTCCTCTGATAGAGTTGTGATGAAGAGTAGATACGATAAAAGAACAATAAACAGGAAAAATCTTCCACTCCAAGGTCTATTTGAGCAGTTCCCCCTTCTAGTGGGTGCAGCTGGAAGGAATTAATTTGCTAGACATTAATTTTTTCCACCTTGTAACCATCCAGACAGAGCTTAGAATTGGTACACACTTCAGTAAATCCAACATCATTTGATTTCTCGTCTAAAGAAACAGATAGATAACACAGAATAAGCAAGGATGGCGAATCTTCTCTTCTGACAAATTCAAGTACTCCTGACCAACAGTTGAGTACTTTGGAGTCATTATGTACAGCTTGGACTAATTATAACACCTACTGCCTCCGTGAAGGAAAGGCACAGAAACAGCTGGGAACCCTTGGCCATTTCAGTAGCTGAGAATTTGGCCCAGAATCTTTGTTTGATAGAAATTACTTCCCTGTCTTCTTCCAGCTTCTTTATGGTTCTCTTTTATTTTTTTTTTCCTAGGACAAAGTTGCAAAAGGTGTTATTTGTGAAATTACAGGTTCACTGGAATGGGGAAGTCAGTCATAATTATCCTTCAAGAGCACACACGCTGATTGAATCTAACTTGGTAAAAAAAAAAAAAAAAAGGAAGTTGTTTGCACGTGGGAGCAATTCCTGGGGCTACAAATGGGTGCAGACACTAAAGAAAACCTGAGTATAATTTGTCAAGGGGCTTATCTGTGACTTTCTCCCTGTTCATGCCAATTGGGCAGTACTTGCTACATTAACGGCTGAACACAAAGTACTACCATCAAATATTCATTGATGCTATTGTTTCTTTCTCCATTTTTTTTTTCCCCTTTTCCCTGGCACCTGCTTCTCCTCCTCCACCACTGACCTTCTGAATCCCAAGGCTCTTCACCACCTTTTTGGCACCACTAGCTGGTACACAGAGGAAAGGTGGGCTGGTGACTCATCAGGGCATACAACTGGTTATAGGTTGTCTCAGGTATTTGAAACTCAGCTTTCAGACCCCTCCTACTTATTAAGTAGCACCATTTATCTCCCTCCTAGACTCAATGAAAGATCCTTATAAGCAGATACTGGACAGGAAGCTTCCATCACACACCGTAAAAATCATTTCCCTCAGTTCATCTTCTGTATGAAAAAAGCCATCTTCTCTTGAACTCGTCTTTGCTAAATTACCTTATTTCTGTATTTTAAAGGGATTATGAGGTCTGATCATTTCCTGGTTGTTGGATCTTTCTAAAGTGATGTAGCTTTGCACAGCACAAGGTCTGAAGTGTGAGCCAAATTAGACCAATTTTGTACAACTAAAGTTGCTCCCCAAAACTTGGAGTCCAGCTGAGGATTTAAGGCAAACTCGAAATTGCACAGGCTTATGATGATATTATGAGAGCTGGCTCCGTTAGGGATGACAGCCATATGAAGGTGTAAGCAAGGACTAGAACAGAAACAGGCAAAAGCTTTGAGCTTTTCTGAGGAAAGCAACAGAGAAGAGCTGTTAAGGGGTTATATTAATAGAAGGGATGCAAAGGGAAGGAGTAACTCCCCTTGTCAGGTGGCTCAAGCAGTCAACTGGGATAACCCTTTGCTTACTCAAGTTCTTCTGTCTTAGCTGCAACCTCTGTGCAATGGAGGCTGTTCTCTTACCATTTCCCCGTTAAAATTTTATCCTAAGAATTGGCAACACAGCTTTGATTCCACCACAGATGGGATCCTGAGCTCTGCTACCTGGCTCCTAATTTACCACGAAAGAGTAGTGACCTCTGAGAATTCCCTGCCATTTAGAATGTCTCAGCCTCAGTCAGTGAAAGTCAAATAGAAAACATTGTACGAAGATCAGGTTTCTTAGGCTGATTATATATACGTGTATGTGTGCGTGTAAGCTCCAGGCACTTTGTGCTTCATTAATTGCAGTATTGAGTGAGTTAGTGAAAAAGGAGTAGTTATCTTCTAGTAAGGTAATAGACCATTTGGGGAAACAGAAGTATCGCGGTTACACGGAGGGCTCTTTACTGACAAAACACTCAGAGGCAGAAGGGAGACAAAGCCAGCCAATCAACCTGAAGTCAGTGATGATGAGACAGAGGAAAATCAAGTTCCCATCTTCGTACAGTTATACCCCTTTGCAATGGAGTGAAACCCCTTTGTTTTCCATCTTGATCCTGCTGCCATCAGAAATGGCAACACTGTTTGCCAGGACCAGGACTGAATTCCAACTTTGTTCTTGTACTCTGAGCTGGCAGACCAGTCTGCATCCCTTACTTTTATTTTTATTTTAAGTTTGGAAGTTTCAGCACCGCCTGGCCAGAGCATAGTGCTACAGCTAAATATGGATGTTTCATTTTCTGAAAGGGGAAAAATAAAACAAATTTCACTTCTCTGAAGTGGAAAGACACCTAGGAAAACCTTTCTATAAAGCTCAGTTTCCAGGTTGAATTACTATTTGGAGGGATAGGGAAAAGAAGAGAACAAGAAAAGGAAACAAGTAAAAGAACAAAATTTCTTATGGTAAATTTTAGCCAGGCGTAGGGTATTTATTTATTTACTTAAACTTTGTCAAGAATATAGATCAGATCTTATAACAACTGGCAGTTCAAAAGCAAGATGTTCAAGGAGCTAGCACTAATGATTTCACAGATAATTCTCATGTTGGCAAGCACTGAAGTCTCCAAGTTGAAAGAAGTGCTGGCATCACTAGACTAGGACTTGAAGAACGGTAAGGAGGTTATTTAAGGAAGAACAGTGCTGCAGTGACAATGTTGTGCATCATCAACTGTGTACAACATACAGACTGGGGAAGTATTTCTCACAGTCAGTCCTATTTATGTCAGAAGCTATTAAGATTCAAAACTGTAACTTCGGAGGTTCCCCAGCCCTGTGCCTGATGCCGCCTCCTACAATGAAAACAATATTTTCGGAAGTTTCCTTTCCATTGCACGATTCAAATAAGTCACGAAATTTTCAGTTCATTTTTATTAGGGCATATATAAAGTGTCAAGATCTTGCAAAGGTCAGAAAAAACAAAGCCAAAATATCCCTGAAAGACATACCAGAACCGCCTCCAAATCTATCTGTGTTCTGGAAGCTCAACTATCAACTTAAACATAAATATAATGTCTTAAGATCTTTCATTTTCTAACCTGGGGAGTTTCTTCCCTCAAGCTCCCTTACCTTCAGGCTTACATTCCCTAATTCTGCTTCTGTTTGAAACAAGAGAGCCATTTGGATTTGTGACAGTTTAAAAGGAAATTGGACATCTTTGGAAAGCTAAGGAGATATCACTCTTTAAATGCAAGATGTTCCAAAGATGCTACCTCTCATTTCCAGAGCTCTCCCACAGGCAAGTCAGCTCTGCATTTGATTGACACCTAATTAGCATTAAATAAACCAAGGCACTAACAAAATTCACAAATTTACAAAGCAAACTAAAACTTGATGGATTATTTTTTGCTAGGTGTGGGGTTTCCATTCCAGCTCGATGCCTTTCTTGATTTTAAATGGACAGAAATTTTTATACACATGTGCATTTAGTTGAACAGCAGTCTATGAAGACTGCAGAAGTATCAGTAGTTGATTATAGAAATTTATTTATTCACAGCACAAATCCCACTAGGAAATGCAATCCATTTGCCAAAGAATCCTTTAAGCAGCCGTATCAAGTCACAACTGCTCAAGAGAGAGAATTTGCAACACTTAACTACTTCAATCTAATTTCCAAAATCCCCACTATCTACAGTGTTTAAAGCCCAAGAGAATGGATTTTGTATAATTGATCTTGGTGCTGCAGGATACCTAAGCAGAGGAGTACATTTCTCTTTTGGTGTAATGTCTAAAAAACAGATGCTGTTGTGTTGGTAATGAAGTAGTGAAGTGATTCCCGCATCGGTTGGCACAAAATAGTCTCAGCTCCACAACCATACTGAGCCTCAATAGATAAAGGAAGGAAGATCAGCGACAGACAGCAAAAAGGTTATTTAATAAAAAATGAAGGTTCAAGCAATACACTGGAAAAAAATTTTTCTTATCTTCTTTTCTCCAACAGCGTAGTAAGACATAAGAAACTCCGAAAAGCTAAGATTATGCTGAATATTTGAAGCAGCTTTGGGGTTTGACATCGCAGTAGCTTCACCTGCAGACATTTCTGTAAATGCAAGGTCTAAACGGACACCTCCATAAAGGCAAGCCTAAGGATCGGCCACTTCACGTTGTTTCGTGCATTGCTGAGCTTGCTGGACTTGATTTATGCTCCTTCACACTGCACTTTCCTTACTCTCTGGCCAAGAATTTCATTCAAATCTACTTTCTACAATTCCTTTTATTTTAGTGCCATAATTTTTCTTCATCATTGTGGTATTACTGTGCTACAAATAACATGATACACATTAGACGTGGTTTGACATTTAAATTCTTCAAGTTTGGATGTCAGGCACTGTCATCCTGCATAATTCTATTAATAGTATTGATACTTTCTAAAATGCTGTGTGGTTTTCTTCTGGTTTTCAGATCTAAATGTATTTTTAGGATTGTTAGTTGATTTTCATTCACAGAAAACCATAATTTTTTAATGTAAATTCAAGTACAAAAAAATAATCCTGATTTTCTTGTAAGGTGGGGGAAAATTCCAGTTACAATAGAAAAAAACCCTTGAAATTTATTGCCATAGACGCAATATGGCTGGATATGACTTTGACATGTCAGTTACTTTTGTGTTGGAAAATTACTATATTGACATTCATTCTGATGATTTTTCTAACCTTTTTACAATCTGCAGTGAAGTTTCCATAATCCATGTATCTGGCTCTTTTTAGATTCTGTAATAATTTCTATGATTATGCATAAAACCGCTTTCAGGTTTTCCTCCTTTTTCTCAAAGTGAGGAGCCCATAGGCAAAGGAAGCGTTGCAACTGAGTTTTTTCAGTGCCTGTTACCCACAATACTCCTTCCTCTACATTTATTTACATAAAAGCTCTCTGGGCTTTCTGCAGTGGCATGATATTCCTAGTGCTTGCTGTTTTGTAACCTCGTAGAAGCCTTAGATCCACTTCTGGAGAAAGCCTGCTGAGCCAGGTAATCCTCGACTTCTATGTGATACTTTGCATTTGTTTTTACTGAGTCACACTCTTTTTTTTGTACACGTTTCCTCTGATTTATTAAATTCATTTTGAATTCTTCTCAGTGTCTGTGGCATCTTCAGACTTTCTAGGTTTCATGCCATCAGTAAACTATATTGCCTACATCACAGAAAATGCTAATAAAATAATTATTGATTTTAATTTTTAATTAAATTATTAATAAAATAATGATTAGTACCAGTCCTAAGGCAGCTTTCTGTGCACCCAATATAACACATCCTCCCAATTTGATGGAGAACCACTCTGAGAGGAAATTTTTCTATAAGTAACTTGTTCATTTTACGTAAGATATTTTTATTAGTCTGCTTCTTTGAACGTCATACGGAGCCTGTTTGTTTCTAGGTAATAAAGTTCTTATTTTAAAGTGTTTCATAAATTGGTATTCTGTATTTTCTCCTAATTTGGATAGCCAACACAGGTGTAGCATCCGTAACCTCAGTAAGTTCCAAAGATCAAAGATGACTTCCGTCCTGCTTCCTCCCAAAAGGAAAGGAGATGATAGTATAACATAGTGAGGTGGTGGGAAAAGCCAGCATGAATGTGTTAAGCATACAATAACCAGAACAGATGTCTCTCTATCAGAGAAGCACAGCTGCTTTGAAAATAAATGACAGATTTTACAAACTAAAAAGAGATTTACGGCATAAAACCCCCATATCATTCAGTTGCAACTATAGAGACAGGAGGTTAATTAGGGCTAATCTAGAGCAGATTTGCCCTTTTGTAAAACAAGAAGTGCTCACATCGTTTGAAAACAGACTGGTCTTTGGTACATGCTCTATGCCATCCCAGGGTTTGTGTTCCCACAGCCCCAGGTCCCTGTCTGCAGTTGCTGTGGACAAAACTTCTGTGAATATAAGCATCAGCATCTCTAAGCAAGCATCACTAATTTAATCATTAAGAATCTGGTCTATTTTTTCCTAAAATTCACCCCTTTCCAAGCCTCCCTCCCTCCCCCCAATTCAATCTGGTGATTTTCTATAGCCATTTGGTGTTATATCACAGCCTTATGAAAGCATTCTATATGAATAACACAGCTAAGTATTCCTCACCATGCAGGACAGTCCTTATTAATCCTCCACTGAGAATTTGTCCTCTCTCTTTAATGCTCCACACATTTATCTCATACAAGAAAAATATAGCTGGTTAAAAAATACCCAGAAAGGAAAGGTCACATTTACAAAGCAAGAAATATTGCCTTCCCCCCCAAGAACTACTAAGCATCCAGTAAATCCTTAGTTATGAAGAAACAATAAATTTCTGCCAGTATATACTGGTCTTACGAAGGAGGAAAGTTAAATTACTGCCGTCTGGCTTGGTGACACGATCCCCAGACGGCTCTGTGAAGTTTTTGCCCGGTTGCTCATTCTCATTCTTTAGCTTCAGTGGAAGATGAATCGAGAACAGATGGGAAGTCCAGTTTCAAATCCATCATTCACCAGCCCCTTCTGAACAAAAATCATTAGGTCGCCTTCAGGATTTGTCAGCACTTGCTGGCTGGTCTGGAAGCCCAGTTATATTGTTTGGGAGTCACACCACAAGGCACGGTCGAACTCTCCCATCCTGCTCCACACGCTCTGACATGCTGAGATGAATCTGAATCAACCACCTCTAAACATTTGTGCAAACACTAACGCACGCTTTCCCCTCAGACATTTGCAGAAAAATGGAAGAAAATCTAATTTGTATGCAGTCACACCTCCGCTCTCTGGCTTTCTGTGCCATAGAGTGCTACAATAAATAGAAGAGCAGGCACTCTGTATCTGGCTCTGTCAGAGCAACACTAGCCATTTCTAAGCTTGGGATGCACAAATTTCCCAAGTGAATTAATATAGATCTCCATAGGAAAAAAATCCTTTGCACCTTCACCTGCAAAAGCAGATGGATGTGTTGGAAGCAGTCTGTGGGAGTTAGTCATCTGCCTCAAGTTAATCATAAGGGAACCTCTAGACCCCTTAGAAAAAAACTGTGTCACAAGGAAGATGCCATCAACGGAGTTCCCTCATCCACAGTTAGCTGTCACGCCTATTAACCTGTCTCTCCCAAGTTAGAAAGGAATTTCACCTGGGAGAAAAAACACTTTGTTTATGCCTTTTTCCCCTACGTAGTTAGATGTGATGAATTTGTAACAGATTTCTAGTGAAGACAGGTTCTCCAAGAATAAAACAAGCAATCAAAACAGTGGCATTTTCTTTAAGTTATGGAGTCTTTTGTAATAGCTCTAAGATATGATTCAGTGAACTAGCAAAGCATACGCTGCTTGTGCGTGGTGTTATCATTTCCTCGACTTTCACCAAGGATGCAGCATCATCCCAAAGATTTACAGCAGTCTGAAAGACCAAGTTATTAGAAACAGAGTTACCTAAGGTGGGAAGTGCTGTTGATTTCATCAGACGGTTATCCTTCCTGAACTATTTGCAGCTGTATTTCTTCCTAATTTAGCTAACACACAGTACTTGATAATCAATGAGATACTCCTCAGATGTGGAAATAGATCCTAATACATTATTTTTGTCTTCATGTTTGTTTCATACATTAGACCACCAAGCTGCCTATCTAATGAACAACAGTAAGGAGACTTAATTATCCAGGAAAAAAAAAGAAACCCAGCAAGACCTTGCCAGGCTCCGTGAGCCCCATTGCATTTGAAAGCAGTGAAATCATCCCAGTTTCCTGGGGTCGTTTAACCTTCTCAGCATATAGGTCAATCTCATTACTTTATTGGTCATGTACTCTGTTTTTTAAATTGCTCTGAATCCTAAAATCATCTTAGAATTGGTAAAGTCTGAAAAGACCTCTAAGACCATCAAATATAAACACCAAATTCTCTGGGTAGAAGTCCTTTTTCCCTACTTTGCGGCAGGACATGCTTTACCAAGACTACCCTGGAAATAAATTTATCTAATAATATAGTCTTAATTCATATCTTAAATATACATCTCTAATCTGAGGGCAAAAATCAATATATATACATCAATATAAATACACCACTATAAAAATAATCAATCAATGCCTCCTCTTGAGTCTCTTCTTAAAGAGTTGCCTGTTAACTCAAGATAGAGTTGACTCATGATATTTGAAAGAGCTTTTTCCCGGTAAACAAGCGTTCATATGTGGTGACTGAGTCCAGACACCTTTCCAGTTGACCGGAAGTATGGTGTTGGGTCCACCATGCACCCCGAGATTCAACATATCAGAGGCAGAAATTCAGAGAAGAACTATGATTAGCCCCCAGCGATGAAATTTAATAGCATATAACTCCAGCCAAAAAAAAAGGCCCAGTGGTTGTAAAGTTGTATTATAGGAGCAGATCCAAGTCTAACAGCATTCACTCAGTGCACCAGTTGGCACTGACATTATCTCCTGATGTACGCCATACTTGTAGTACCTTACTCAATCAGACAGGAGAATTCCTCATATGATAGGAAAGCAGAGCGTGCACCCCAGTCTCACCCCTGGAGGGTGTGTATCTCCCACCACTGCTGTCCCCTGAATCTGCTATGCAGGTTTGCAGCAGCATATACCTACCTGTATTGATAGAAAAAGCCATTAACTTTGATAAATCTCATCCAATTGCCCTCCACATAGGGAAAGTTCATCCTAAGCAAGTGTTTCTGACCTTCTTTCACATACACAGCCCTTCCTTAGCCACTACCGTGGCTGCCATACCAGCCTATGACATTTTCCCTAACTAACCCTCCTGGTAGACCTTTCCTGCAGCTGTTCCAGCCCTTGTAGCTTTCCAGCCCTTGTGGTATTCCAGATAAAGTCTCACCGTTGCTTTGTACTCGTCAATAATTTGCTTTGTATACCGCTTTGTTTCATGGAATTCAGATTTTCCGGTCTCCATTGGACAGTACGGGTAGGCTGAAGGGTCCTGTTTGTCTTTTGTGAAGTACTGCAAGATGAGCGCTTGCAGCCATCCTGTACATCACTCATCCATTTCCTTTTCCTCCTCTGTCATTCCCACTGAAGAGTTCCCACCCCAAATGAGAAACAACTTATGATTAGTCCCATCAGTCTTTGTTAGCTTGAATTTTGTTTCATTTCTATTGCTTCCTCTTGAAGGTCATTGAGTTCATTTGTTCATTTGAACAGTATCCCAACATTTCTCTGTAGTGCCGTCTTAAAATTTTGTACCATCAGCAAATTCCTACAGCATCAAAGTCCCTAATGAAAATGTTACACAAAACTGAGCCTAAGAAAAGTACTTAGGTAAATTGGCTAGGAGCCTACTTCCAGTTCAACCCTTCCCCATTTAATATTCTCTTTTATTCAGTTCTTGCCTCATTTTTCAAGCCTATCTTCTTTTAAACTCGTAACTCTTCTTGCAATCCTACATCAAATGCTATGCTGAAGAAGGACAATTAGAGGTTCTGATTTTTTCCTTGTATAGAGGAATGTTTATTTTTTTTAAAAAAATTACATTTTCTTAATATGACAACTTTTAGCAAACCTAGGTTGTGTGTTGCCCTCATTTCTGTTTAAACTCAGACCTCTCTTTGTTCTTTTCCTCCAAATACATTCTAAATCTCTGTACTCAACTGGAATCAGACCAATGAAAATACAGTCGCTCAGAATATATTTTTATCCTAACTTTAAACATAATAAAACATCTTCTCTTCTCCACATCAAAAGACATATCTATAATTGCCTTTATTGGAGGTTTTGGCCTTACTAGAGAACTGACTACACGAACAAATAGAGATGGCTCTGGCTCCATTTGCTCTTTCTTTATCCTTGTACTAATATGACTTGAGAATATTTCATTGTTTTTCCATATCATGTGCTGCAGCTCCATCCTGCAGCTGGTCTGAAAGTAAATCTGTCATTTTGTGCCGCTGTTGGTACTCTGCTCTTCGTGACACTGCATCATTTCAAGGCAGATGAACAGCTGATAGGTAGTTGTAGCCTCCTCTTTTCAGTACATATTTATTTTAACCCATTTACTGGGAACTTTCATCTTATTCCCCCGCACTGCTCTCTCAACTCTTTCCTCCTTCCATCAGAGATAACTCTTTAATTTACAGATAGAGACAGGCTGGCTAAGGTATAGTCAAGCTCAAAAATTAACGCATCCCACAAGTAAGACATTTCCAAAACAATGTATTTCTTTATTTCTGGCAAATATTTTAACAAAACAGTCTAACAGGTTATCTTATGACATCAGTTCAGATAGGCAGGCATCTCCTTCAGCGTAAATGATCACACCATTCGTAAAGTGTGTATCTGCTCTATGGCAATTTCAGTAACTTCCCATGATTTCTGTTTTATATGCTTTGAGGATTCTTGATGCCGCTTCATGTTATGATTCTGCATATTATGCTACATTATAGTTATTCAATAAAGAATAATACTTTTTAATTAAAAAAAAAAAAAGTTATGCCAGTGGTTTAAAGTGCATCTCCCTAGTCTCTGCTATGGACTGTACTGCCTTATGGAAATTCAGTCTCTTTCTACTTTGGGGGGAAAATAACAGCTATTTCTAAGGGAAAAAAATTCAAACCAAATAAGACACAAAGATGATTAGGGTCTTGAGTTAGTGCAAATTAATATAGTCTATAATTATGTGACTAGCTTCATTTTTTGGCTCAAAAAATTTATAATCAAGCAAAATGTAAGCTTTGATTTATGTTTTAATTCTATTATTATTTTACGTTCTATTTTTCAATGTTAGGATTTCAATAGAATAAACCAAAATCCCAGACCAACTGACATTCTTCAATCTGGGAATGAAGACAAACCCAAAAACTACTAAATGAAAAAAATATATTTATATTATAGGAACAACAGAAACTCAATAACAATTTATGTCATAGCAAAGCAGCAACTTATTTTGGAACACAAATCTCTGAATCTTCCCATTCACACACCAACATGCCTATATTTTTAATGTGTTTTTCCTACTATATCATAAATTATCCTACAGCTCATGATCATGTGAAGATTTACATACCGAACAGATACACCCAGGTATTTCCATCACGGTTAGCAGCCATTATTTTGCAAGTAGCTTCACAGACAGAAACAGGCTTGTGAACCAAAGAACTCTTGCACTTCAAATGGAAAACAAATTTCTCCTTCATTTTACCTAGACAATAAAATCAGGTCTCAAAATCACAGTGCATCCAGTGGCAAGACTCTCATGATGAAATTAAAAAGATACCAGCAGGCACCTAACCCATTTTTAAAAGCAATAAAAGTAAATCGCCATCTCTATGAAGAAGCCTAAAAGATAGCCTGCCTTGAAAATGACCTTCAAAGTGGAAAACGAAAGAAAATGTGTGAATGAGTAAAAGGACAGAATGCCCCCAATAAGTAAGACTTGCAGACGCCATTCTGGTAATAAATTAGTATAAATTAAGCTTTAAACAACCATTTATAGACCTTGTTGGATAGTTCTTGATTTACCACTGTTACCCAGGAAAGCTTGAAACAGCTAAGGTAGATTACAATTAATTGTGATGTGGACAGATTCACAGATTTCTGGGGTTTAAAACAAAGTGTTTTAAAATGGTTCATATAACTCAGCAACATAATCCTCTTGCAATATGTCTGTGTGGAGTTTCTGTACATCTTAAGTGTCCATCATGCAAATTAAAATTGTTTGGAAGACAGAGAACAGAAGTGAGGGTCACATTGCTCCTGACCATTATGTCAGGCTTTGGTAGCCTGTGTGGGTTTAGACAGCATCACACTGTTCGCTAAAGGATATGAATTTAAAGCAGAAGATTAATGAGAGCAAAGGGTTAAGTCTCACAAGAGAACAGGCTTTGTTGCTGAGAACTTTATATGTATATATACATATACACACGCATATATATATATACATGCACGTATAACTATATGTAATTTCCTGTTTTCAATAATTTTGAATTCTTTAAATGAAATATTTAAATACAGTGCTGAACAAAACAGGAACTGAGAACACGAGAAACAGAACAGGACGGACACTCTAGTATCAAATGCACAATATAAGTAAAGCGAATAGATTGTTGCACGCAAAGGCAAACTGTGGGGATTTCTTTTATACTCCAGATTCCTCTTTTGTTTGGCCAGCTAAAAATGTATTCCTAAAATATCATAAAATCTTCCACTCCAACCGTCTATGTGATCTATGTTCTCACTGAACTATTCAGCTGGGTATAAGGGTAAGACATTTTCTAGGGAGGTTACTGCTCTTTGAGAAACAGGGCTCCTTTCTCTGCCGAGTCCTTTTTCATTTTTCTTCTAGCTCAGACAAGAGAGAAGGAAAAAGATCAACAGGAAGACAACTCATTTCTTCCTTCAGTTACCTATAAATAGGATGAGAGAAAAGCCTGGATAAATTGTTACCTTTGAAGCTATGACTGTGGAACACATATCTTATAATTACTTATAGATTGATAATATCCACAGGCTGGGATGCTGGCTTGATTGGTGCTTTACAAATACACAAAGCAGGGTCATCTAATGCTTTTGTATTCATACAGTAAGTCCTTCTGTCCTCTCTAGGAATGCAAAGCCCATAAAATGAGAGAATTTGACCCTCAGGATGGCTTACAGAATTGCTAGTCCCCTCAATTACCCTGCATACATATGGGGAGCTCAGAGAAATGCATCACACCATAATATGATTGTCCCTCATTCAATCTAGGAAGATCATTATCTCTAGAGTTAATAGTACAATATTTAATCCAGCAGAGTGTATTTAGAGTTGCTATTAAACAACAATATTGAACTAAGCAATAACCAGCCCTTGTCTCAGCTATTTATGATTCCAGCAATATATTATATGCATCGCTGGCTTCCTTTCCTGGCATCTGTAAACTCTTCTGACTAGCTAAATGCTCCAGCATTGATACTAGAAGCAGCAATCACTACATGCCAATTTGCTGCTAATGAAGGAAACAGATCCGAGACCTAGGGTCACCTTCGTTTATCCACAATGCATTCTAATTTTTCTAAAACAAGGTTTATTTGCTAGGAATACAGGGGGTGTGGAGGGGAGAGAGTTCTGCTGATTTCATTGCACCGCTCTGAAAGGAAAGCAAGATAAACAGATAATCATTTCTCTGTCTCCGATTTACATGGGACCTCGCCTGGTACTGATGCCTGCAAAAGCATCTCGAGTGAAGCCGTGCTATGCACATGCATGTGTGTAAGTCACTGCTAGAGGCTTCTTCCCATGCATAACAGCACTTTTTTCAACTCTTAACTCTTTACGCTACAAAGCAGATGGTATAAGGTGCATCAGATAAGTCCCATTCAGCAAAGAAGAACTATTACATTTCCATGTTCCTCCAAATTAATTATTTATAGTCCCCAGTAGCTCCCAAGGGTTGGCACTGACAGGCAAGCCAGTTATTGATACAGCCTAGTGGGCTCTCCCACCACTGTTCTTAAAGAAGGGAATATAAAAATCTTGAATTGTGTAGCTAGAAGTCCTAGATTTGTGGTTCTCTAAGCTAGAAACATATAAAACCCATTGGGCCACATAAGGGTGCCATATTTAAATGCTGTTTGTACTCCATAAATGGTGTTGCAATACTTCCACTCCTTAATTTTCCCTATGCTTGAGCCAAATCTGTTGCATTTCTCTTCATCTGCTTCTGAAATGTCACATTGTCTGGTTGGTGCTAAATACCTGTCATGCTTCACTGCAGAGGCAGCCATATTTCAGGAGGAAGGGTGGACAGTGCTCCTTCATCATGAAGTACCACACATACAAACAAATCAATAAAGAAGCAAGTTAAGAAGAGTTCAGGATCACATTTATTAGTGCTAAGCTGGCAAGCTGTAGACACAGAAAGCTTTCCTTTTAATTCTTCCCACATCCTTGTCTTGCCAGAAGCAGCCCCAGTCCCACACACAACTCAATGCTTCACAGCAGGGATTAAAGTAAAAGATCCTTCCTTGAGGAACCTACTGCTGGGGTACTACTGAGTAGCAGATGCAGAAATCTCAACTGTCAACCTCCTAATGAAAGGCTGCAGTGAAGTCAAACACAGGCAAATTCATTATGAAAATGAGTGTTGATTCCTGATACAAGTGCTAAATAAATTCCTCATTTTATCTCGTCTCTCTTTTCCGGCCCTAGCAAGCTCCTTGCTCTGCTCATCCTCTGCAGAGCCTCTACCTGCAGATGATATTGAGTGAGGACAGCTGATTAGTGTGGAAGGAGATCATTTAGATCCTCATCAGACTGGGGCCTGGAGACACGAGCCCATGGGGAAGGGAAAAGTTTATTGAAAGATTTTTGTGGATTTACAAGAAGACAATACAAGGAAAAGTATAGGAATGACAAGGACAATAAGGACAGGCTAAGAAAAGCCCCACAGAATTGAATACTTTCTTCCTATAAAGATTTAAGACACAGTGCTATCTGTTAAGAAGGAGTTCAAAAAGTCCCACAGAGAGACCTGAGTATGAATTACAACCAGAACCACAACAATCTGTGCTTTTCCCTCCACTTTACTCATTTCCAGCAGTGGTGTTCAGGAGGATGTAGTTTGTGATACAGTTAAAACTGAGCTTAAGAATACTGCACAAATAGCCCGAAAGAGGCATACATGTCTGCAGAAATACCTAGGTAAAATACCATGAAAGCTCAGCTATTCAACAAAATGGCTTTGAAATATTCTATTATATTCAGCTGTTTATAGATTTTATATTTCTAAAGCCAAAAAGACCCACAGTGATGCCGCAGCCTTGAAGTCCCAATAATGGCAATGTTTAACCCAGAAATTCCTCTACTTATCTCGATAACTTCTAGAGTGGTTAAAACTCACCTCTCAGAAAGAAATCTTATTGCAATTTAAAGACAGAAACATTGAAACCCATGCTTTTCCTCCGAGAAGTCAGACAAGGTTGTTAATTATCTCTTCTATTAGAAAATAAATAAATCAGAAATAAAAAGAGATCTTACTTTCATTTTGAATTCATCTAGTTTCAATTTCCAGTTACTGTTTCTTCTTACGACTTTGTCTCAAATTAATGAGCCCTCTCCCACCTCTACACTATCATCTAGATATCCCCACTGGAGACACTTGGAGAATACGACGAAGATACCTTCTAACCTTATCATAGACAGGAGTAGCAAAACCTCTGCTATGATGTCTCACCATTCACTTCCTAATGATGAGCTTAAGGACCACTTCTAGAAGTGAGGAAGCAATTCATTCTCTTTGCCTATGCAGGGCTCTCTTGGGAGATTCTGTAATACATGCCAAAAATGGTGGCTGTTCTTAGACACAGATCTGAGATGTAGGTGAGGGCTGAAACCACTTGCTCAATTTTTGGTACCTTAAAATTTAACTTGTGGAAACAGATTTTCCAGATTTTGATCACGTAAATCCTTAAGCTAAACATGAAGATCGAAGAGTCTTGCATCTCTTGGCCAGCCATTCCCCAGCTGCATCAGCAGAAAGAGAACATGAACTTAGGAGAAAAAAGTGAAGAGAGAGTGAAAGTGCAGGTGAAAGGCAAGAAGGGTTCAGGTGACATTTCTTTCCTTTACAAACCTTGACATTTAAACTTCTTTTCATCTTTTTGAAATCAGAATGACATCTGGACTAAGAAATCCAGTAAGCGTACAGGATCAACTCATAAACTTAAGCACATAAAATATCATTAGAGGAATGTGAGCAGGCAGTCTCATTCATTTTAAATGAGTTTGCAACGTAGGATTACATTCTTATCCTACATTCCAGGTTGCATTGGATAATGCAAATACCAAACCCTCTATCAGAGAGTAAAATTAGCTCAGCGGGTTGGTTGGTTGCTGGTTTTTTAATTCCTATTTTCCCTTTTCTCTAACCTTCCCTCTAGTAAGTAACAAATATTTTGTTTCAATTGCTTTTCTTCTTAAATCTCAATAACGTTATTTGATTTGCATTGTGACTGAGTTTTAACAAGGACTCGAGAGAGAGAGATGTAAATAGATGTTGGAAAAAATCTTACAGTACCTTTCTGAAGCATTTCTTATTTTTCAGGTTTGGGATTTATTGAGTTATCCATGTAACATCCATCCACAAGATGCTTTTCAGCTACTATAAACAGGAAGTACTTTTAGTGCACTGTTTGTGCTCAACTGTAGAACTTCTTAGCAGAAGAGAAACCATTTTAAGTCCATGGGGATTTAAGGGCATAAACCCCTTCAACTGTGAAAGGAAGATAGGATCTTAGCTGTCTATTGTGACTTTTATAGCCTACCTGCTCCCAGCAAGAGTGCAGCCTTTTCACTAAAGCAGGTTAAAACAATTTAGAACCAAATAAAGAAGCAAATAATATCCGCACATGAATTTTTGCAGACTCAAAGCACTCCATACTGTTCAAAGGAATAATCTCTTGTCCTGTAACAACCTGTCTGTTGGAATTATTCAAAAGTTTCAGACCTAAACTGCTTGCTCCATACCTATAATGCAGTTGCTTCTGTGGTAAATCACTGGAAAATCTACCCCACGGTATTGGATAGAGCAATGGAATTCAGGACAAAGAGACATAAAATTCTTTAAACCAGGGCACTCAGCTTCTAACCCTTACAACTCTTTAGAGAACACACCAAAGTTAGAATTCATGCACCAATTTAAGCTGTATGAAACTGGATAAACTATGCATCCAGCTTCTTAGTCTGATGTCCAAGTTTCCTCTTGCAGCAAAAGAGAGACAAGTGACTTCCAAAGGGCACTTCCTTTGAAAACTGGTACCTAAAATAGGTGGATTGACTTGCCATGAGATTTTCATAGAGCAGAGAAGGATCTTAGCCAGTAAAATTAATCTGCCTTAGAGACATACATTTTTGTTTGTTTAAATTACAAGACATGAATCCTCATTGCCATCAATTTAACATCTCACACTGACTTCTTTTCCTGGGAGAGGGCTTTTACTGAAGAGAGAGTCATACAACTATCAAATAATTAACACAAATTTTAAAACCCTAATGCTCAACAAGCATGGTACACTCTACCTTCTTCAAGAACAGGTGTTAAGTCATGAATATCAAACCATCAAGTCATTATATACCCTAGTACTATGCTAAGAAACCATAGATATAAGGAAGAAAATTACTTACTTTAGCTCTTTGTGACTTACACCAAGTGTTCCAAAGCTAATATTGTGGGGAAACTTTGCAACTGCTTAAATATGTCTCCCCAAAAGTATCCATAAAATCTTAAATGAAGACCCAGAGTGGGGAGTCCTTAATCATTACTGTGATCTTAATTGACATTGATTTTTCAGCCAGCTGAGAGCTTTTCACTTCCACAGGGAATACTTATTTTCACAGGAGTAAAAATGACATCAAGTCAAAAAGTGAAAGAATCTAAAATTAAGCATTTTTTTAGCTTATTTCTGAATAATCCAATAATTGACAGAAGCATTACTCATCACAGAATCGGAGGAGGAAGTCTCCTGAGAGCAATCCTTTTTTTCTCCTACTCAAAAATGCACATATTTTTCCTTTCATTCTTTCCTCTGGGCATAAGACATCAAAAAGGAATAGAACTTCCTAAATATGTTCACAGTTTAAACGAACTGTATGCTTGGATATGAAATCAGCAGTTCCAAGTAATTGTAAGCAGACTGTACACATATATACGTAGTAAGTGACAGAATGTATAAATAAGCATCTCCAAGAGGAAAGAAAACTTTAACAAACATCTCAGGACTATGCACAGAGTACATAGATGCACAAGAACAAGACAATGCGATCCAGCCACATTTACCGGATATAATGTCTCATGCAACATCGGCGTCACAAGGCCAATTTCATGAGCTAACAGGAGGCAGAACCTGACCTGAAAACTTAATTAATACTGCAGGTTAATTCAAATTAAAACCAAAGATATTCAGTGAGTCGTAGTCTATTTTTCATCCAGCTCCTAGAAGATATTTAGCTGTCACCTGGGTACAACCATAGTGTCCCATAATGACCCTGGACCTCTGAAACTGGAGGCAGGCTTTGGAAGGAGTCCACTGGGCTCTGAAGCAGTTCACCACAACTTGCTGACCTGGAAGAAAAGGAATAATAAATCTTGCCTGGCTCAACTGTGCAGCTGGTGGGATTTTTGCAGAGAGCACTCACTTCTTCCTGTGAAGAAGATGAATCTGTGACCTGGTATGTAGCAGCCAAGCACTTAAATTCGTCTAGAAGTCAGAGGGGATTAGCAGCTATAGCTCCACTCTCCAACCGTACAAGGCTTGTGATTAGATGGAGTGGATGCACGGGGTATGTTGCAGTTCTTGGCATTCATAATCTTCACAGGCACTCCTTACAAGGAAAAAATCCAAATAATCCAAGGCGAGTGCTCAACAGGTAAAAAAAACCTCAAGAAATCCCCAAACAGTTATTATAAGCTGATTTGATTGTTTTTCCTGCTGCCCTTCCATACCAATTCTCTCTGTTAAATGACAGGAAGGAAATGGGCCCACTAGTGAGTTAATTTATTCAGGTTTGTCCCAGTCTGACTCCTCTGGTGACATGTAGAAAATAATTTAATTCCTTGGATGGAATAACAAACCAGTAAAATATAATCCTGTATTTACACCATATTGCAGTGAGGAAAAGATCTGTAGAACTGAAAGCAGCAAAGATAAAAAAAAAGCTTCCTTGGAGAAAGTAAGAAACTGGGCTTCTGGTTGGAAGCTGCCTCGACTCCTGCTTGTTTTTTTCTTTGACCTTAACTTATTCAGCTGCTTTTCTCTCTCTTCTCCAAGGCCTGCATTTCCTAAAAGGCTGGGAAGATATAAACAATAAGCAAATCACTCACAAAATCATCTCACACTCTGCCTTCATCTGCACTGATATGGATCGTGGACATCTGAATGTGACACCTCTGTAGCTTCACTACCCAAAAATCAAAGAAAGAGGGTCTGGCCATCATAGAAAGACTGCCAAATCAGTACGGTTGGTTGTACTGATGTAGGATTCAACCAATTGCTGTGTCTGGCCTGCCTGTGTACCAATGTGAAGTTAAGCATTGTATTAAACCATTAATTGTCAGGGAGGCAAGGGGAGGTTTATGGAGAAACCTGAAATAAAATCTGCTACATTTTAAGATCTCCAGAACAAATTTGTTCCGTGTTTAGTCAAATGCTAAAGAATTTCAATACCAAAGATCAGAGATTGTCTGATTGGCTGTGACAGAATTGTGTTACTTGAATAGGAAAATAATATAAATTTCTTTCATTAAATATATATTTATATTATATAAGAATTTTACTTCCTTTCCACTGGATATTATTGTATCCCATTCCAGAATAAGGAGCTACAAGTCATCAGTGTTTAATATATCTGTTGATTTCTTTGCAGAGTTTCTTTCTTTGTGAAAAATGCCAAGAGATATTAATCAATATCCTGGCTTTTTCTTAATGCTGTGACAATGAAGCAACCATTTAGGTTTAAGGAAAACAGAGCTTCCTATTTAGGATCCACTGGGATCCATAATCAAGTTGGCATAGCCAAGAGAGAAACCACATTCAATCAAAGTGTACTTATATTCCCATTATACCAATATTTGTAAGACTAAGCAGTCATTACAAAAATCAAACTCAATTTAAGAGAAGAAAATTTACTCAATTTAATTTGACAAGGGAGTGATTATATTCTTATGAAGATGCAGTTTGGTTTTTGAGCTTAACATGTACTTGGAGAACACAAATAAGCTTTCAGTCCTGGAGCTCCTTCATCAAATCCCACAGGTTACCATAAATGCAACACTAGTATAACCCACTATCAGAGAATAAATTTGCTGCAATTGTAGTCACTTCAAATGCAAGCGCCCTGCTCCACTCAAGGCGATCAGTGTTGCCATAGGATGGAGTTCAGCTGTGAAGTATATTATAACCCTGCCGCACCAGAACAGAGCACTTTTGAAAAGACAGCTTAATAACCTACACTAACACTTAACGAGCTAGACACTTCTAACCTGAGCACACTAACGTCTCAAACACAAGAGAAATTCAAGCCGCAATATCAGCCTCCAGTACTCACTGTATTTAATGCCAGACTGACAGCTTTTGAAAGGCAAGCCCTGTTACAGATCCCTAGGTGTGTGACCCGAGCAAATCTGGCCTTCATGGCCTCCTTGCTCCCTAAAGACTTCCTCGGGCAGCTGCGGTCAGCAATTAGCATTGATTGAGCTGAGATTCATTATGGTGTAGACACCCGCCAAAGGAAAACCAGACTCGAACCATTAACTCATTTTACTTGGATAAATGAATGGGTGATAGCTTTCTAGTAGTGCCATCAAACCTGGGTCTAAGCCGGCGTCTCATGTAGAGGTTCTCTTCACCCTGAACCTTCTGCTCTCAGTTACAGGGAGAAAATAACAAGATGACAAGAATTTCACTCTTTCCTTTGTAATCAACGTGTGACAATTTAATAAGTGGTTAATTGAGACTTCAGCCACATCCATTATCCATCTACTATTATTGCATTTACCTTGCCCTCGGGCTTCCCTTAACTTAGATGTCTCATTGTGGATGTCTGACCAGCTTCCGCTTTACTGACTCAGGACACTTGATAAGAATCACTGGCAAAGCTGGTTTGCAGCACAGAAAAGAGTTGAGAGTCCCATAGATTGTTTAATAAAAGTTGTGTCATTTTCAATTATACAGCACAAACACTCCAGTAAATTCTACGTCACATCACCAAGGAAACTCACTGCAATAATTCAGTCAAAGCCAAAGAGCGGATTTCTACAACAGTTTAATAATAGCAATG
Organism: Neomorphus geoffroyi; assembly: GCA_033558235.1. Classification (NCBI taxonomy): domain Eukaryota; kingdom Metazoa; phylum Chordata; class Aves; order Cuculiformes; family Neomorphidae; genus Neomorphus; species Neomorphus geoffroyi. Next base: position 11,251,290 of record JAUMJM010000016.1, on the reverse strand, counting down.
TGTTCTTCTCTGTTGCCCTTTATCCAAGGATATCAATGCTTTTCACCAATATTAATTCATTTTCTAAAAACAATTTTGGAGTGTGATTTCAGGAAATTAATTGAGTATGACATTCCTATGTATCCTTACTGTCGATCCCTTACCATCTCTCTGCAGAGCAAGAAAATCCCCATGAGCTTCTCCAAATCACAAGGTGAGAAATTCCTTCCCCCACCTTCTGTATGTTTTGTGCAACTAGCATCTTGGACATGACAAATGTAAAAATTAAGGAAGTATAATATTCTTGCATCTACTCTGCAGTTCATCTAAATTCTCTTTTATGGTCCCCAATAAGAAGTGCATCAGCCTGGAATACATAAAACCAGGAGTTTCAAAAGGCTGCTGCGTAATGTATGATATAAATAGTTGGATTCTTTTTTAACCCTGCCTCTTACCCCTACGTGTCTGTATGCAGAGCTCCTACAATGATGTATAACTGTGGATCATGAACTCTGTCCAAAGTGTTGTGGTCAGAGATAAAAAAGCATAATAATGGTAAGCAACCTAACCGAGCCACAGGCTCACGAGATCTTTCTTCTTACCTCAAACATGCTCTGTCACAGGTCCCACGACAGCACATTTTCGTAATTCGTGACTCAGTTTCCCTATTTATTCTGCTTACTGCGAGACGTGCACAGGCCGATTCTCTCCTGTGCTTTTATATCCCAGCATCGGAGACAAAGAAAGGCAAAGTATTGCCCAGGCACTTTAGGAACAGACAGTACCACAACTAATGGCTGCAGCTCATATTTTTAGTGCTGTCTTTTTGTCTAACTTGTTCTCCTTTCATTTTTTTATCTCTATTCTCACGTAGGTCAACTTGACCTATGCTCAGGTCACTGCAAGTCTTTTTATTGACTTTGTATCTTCAGTGAAGATTCATCCTCTGCTTTTCTAAATGTTAGTACTCTCTCTTTTCTTGGCAAACATGGATTTTTAGCACTGCCCTTGGCATGTCCAGATACAAATCCTTAAGTGTTGAAGGGGATGTTGCAGGGGAAAAGTGGGAAAAGAAATCAAATTTTTTTGCCTGGACAAAAGTACTGACCTGCTGCACACAGTTCCTGAAAGTCATCACAATACCAGTGAAAGACCGGCGGCCGCAGAACGCGCAAGCTATAACTCAGTTTTTAATGAGACAATTGTGGTTTCAGGCACATAGATAACTATTGATTTGATCATCACTGGAAGGGTGAAGATGTAACCTCTCCCTTTCCTATCCACTTCCTTGTAGTCTGTCACCTTTCAGAAGCGTGATGCACTTAAATGGCTAATAGTTGAAATGCCATAACGGACACAAAAAGTGTTTTTGGACACAGAATGACCATGGCTTGCACAAGAAACACAAACCTGACAACTTGTTCCATAACTGTAGGACATTAAATCCATAACAGCAGTTGCTCCCGGCTGGGGCTGATCAGGGTTTATAATTCTCTAGGAGTGGAGCCAGGTCTCCTGGTTTTCTTCAGTGTTAGTTTATGCACAAGAAAATCACACTGGATCAAAAAAAAACAACTTTTTAGTTCACTGCACCGTGCCCAGCTCCAGCCAACAGCAGATGCTTAAGTGAGAAGGCTAGCAGAAGTTATATCCCCCAAGAAATGCTCCTCCAGATCCAGCAATCTGTGGATTAGGGCTTTCCAGAGCAAAAATTGAGGTCTTTGTGGTTAATCTCTCATAGTGAATCTCTGCTTTATAAATAATCCAGTTAATTTCTGGACCTCTTGGAAGATCTTTGTATCCATAAACTCCTGAAATGAGGTTTGATATAAAAAACATGCCAGCCAGCAACTCCACATACCCACAGCTTGCCTCCAAATGTCTTGCAATGGGAAGTGCCTGCACTGAGGTTTGGTAAGAAGAAATGCGTGTACGCAGTTTGATGGGTCATCTCTCCTCGGGCGGTGTGCAAGCATGAATTTAGGTGAACTCAGCGGTTTTTAGTGCGGTTCGTGAACTATTAGAGAATCCAAGAGAGTTTGCAGGTATGCATTTTTCCATTTCTTCTCGTCACAATGTAAAAAAAGGGAAGAGGTAAGCAACAGGGCATCTAATGTTTGTCACTGCCATGGAAAATTTTGAGTAGATGGTAGAGCAAAAAAACCTACTGCTCTCCACAGCATGATACCAGTATTCCTTACTTTGTTCTCTTGTTAAAGAGCAGGAAGAGGAGCAGAAACGCATTTGCACTGGAGTCACATTATTCTTTCCAACTTCTTCCTCTCCAGGGTGAGTCTGGTCCAAGGTCTGAACTGCAGCAGCCGTCCTTCCCCCTCCACTTTCTCTTAGAGGCCTGAGCAGGAACACATGCATGAAGGTGATTGCCACTCACTCACCAGAGCTCAGCTGACTCCTCCGTTTGTCAACCACCTTTACCAAGGTCCACTTACAGTGAGTGAAGTTACTATCCAGCACCATTACACTTTTCTGGCTTCCCTTTCCACCAAGTTTGATGTTCTCCTTCCCTACTTGAATCACTATGGCTCATGCAGGCAGTGTGGCTGCATTTCTCTATATAGACACATATAGAAATATATATACATACTTGAATCATTATGAATTCTTACAAGATATTTGACTGCCCAGTGTCAGCATGAGTAAGAGCAGTGCTGCTGTTCTTCACAACTATGGGGGGGGATATTTCTCTAGAGGAAAATTTTTGCAGAAAAATGAGACTGCAGAGCTGTGAAGCTGTCACTGCTAGGCTAAAGAGTAGTAGCGCACAGCATCTGGAGAGATTTAAAATCCGGTAGAGAAACCTGTGCTCAAATTCTGGATCAAAAGTGGGCAGAACTAAAAATAAAAATAAGAAATAAAATAAAAATAAAATGCTCCATCTTCTGAGAGGACAGTTTCCTTCAGATTAACTGAGGGACTGTTACTTGTGTCTGATCTTTCCTCTTGGAGTTTACGTATTGACCTCCTATTGCTTGCGCTTTATGGTATGCATACTTTTTAGGACCAATAAAATCCCATATACTTTAGAACTTACGTAAAATAGCTGAAGCATAACATTTAGTAAATGACTGAGAGACTGCCAGATCAGACTAGTTCTGATTATCTTCTACAATTGTATATATACACACACAAACATGCATACATATATATTTATGTGGAAACCTAAATAGAAATAAAATTTCTAGCAATTCAATTTATTCTAGATGTTTTAAAAATCCTAATTTAGGCGAGGCTTGTAGGCTAGCAATAGCAATGAGCAGTTTCTCCAAGGGTTTGGTTTTATTACTAAGCTACTGTGGTAATAATAATGTCTGAATCCAAAGGCTTGTTTACATGGTCTGCTGCCTCCTTGGATGAGCTATTGACCATCTGTGTAAGAGTTTCCTGGGCAATGGATTGAAGTCAAACATGTGATGATCCCATACTGGCAATAATGAAAAAAAAAAGTTCTTATTTTCCCCTAGAATCAAAGCCTTAATAAAAGTAACTCAACTTGAACTAGACTGTGTTGCCAGGAGCTACGGGGGGTGGGAGGAGAATGCATACCAAGAGGATATATTTTCATTTACATAAAAGTTTCAAAAGAAGAAGCATGAGAATGGGAAAAAGGACTGAAATAAAGTAAATGATAGTTACTAACAATTTACGTAGAATAGGAAGTCATTGCAGCCACAAACATCCAAGGCACAGATTTGTAGAACCACGTTCTAATTTCTGAAGTCTCTTTTGACATCAGCAATGTGTTGTATGTGTGGTGCATGGTCTCTGTGTGCAGGCAGGCAGGAGGTTAAAGGCTTTGAGTTTTATATTAAAAAAGCTGGGAATGTGTTCCTATTGCATGGCTCTTCAGTGAACTGTGAATTTAACACACTTTACACCATGATTGCTGTGAGCTGAGAGCATGCAGACAATTTTTGCAGTTTGGCTAACAAGCATTCACTCGATAAGGCATACTAAACTAGTGACTTCCCATGCCTGGGCCCAATCTTGCAGGGAAAGCTTGGGAGGTTTGGGTGATTGTAGACTGCTGATCCTTTCAAACTGATGTAAACCTTCTTTAAATGCTCCTGCATAAAGGCACTTCAGACTGGTTCATTTCTATTTATTTACCATCTCTAACACACATACTGACAGAAACAGCAGGAGTATGGGAAGAACTTCTGCCTCCCTGACTGTTTAACTGCCCCTTTCCAGCGTTTATTCCTCACTAATTCCGGAAGACCAAAAAGGAACTTGGATATTTCTCTCAACTGGTTCTGTTCTTAATTTGAGATTTAGAATAAAATCACCTCACTAAACAGCTTGATCTAGGAGCCTTTAAAACACAGCAGTGGAGGGACAGGAACATATGTTTTTGCCACTCTTTCCTGGGGGTGGTTATCTTCAGAATAAAGAGGAGACCTGGGAGAGTGACAGTGCCTTTAACTCTGACTGGTTTTAAAAAATTTGTCAACCCTAAAACCCACCCATTTTATCAAATGCATTTAACAGACTTTCAGATGAGTTTAATCCAATCAATTTCAAATCACTTTCAAATTTGTATCAGTGCAACTTTGCATCTAGGAAAATCTTTGATGAGCTCTTTACCAGGGTCTTGACTCTACAAGCACTCAAGTATACTCTTCATTTTAAGCACATTCCTCAAACCTATTGATCTCAATCCACTTCAGTGGATCATAAACATGTACTTAAAGTTGGAGACCTATATCAGTGCTTGCTTAATATAAATTTATCAGTTGAAGAGGACTAGATTTAGCTACACTAAAAATTAAGCTGATCCTTTAATATTTTCCTGATTTGCATAGACTTCTCACAGGCTTATTAGTAAACATATTTGGAAGCTTTGCTGTACTGAAAACCAAAGCACTGCAGTAGAAATATGCCTAAAATAATAGTCTGGGTGGTCAGATCAAAGTTCCTATGCCTATATCTTCCATCTCATAGCCATGAATTCATAAGCCATTCAGGAGCCAGGAGCATCTTGAAAGGTTTTCTGGAAATAGAAGGGAAAAGGGGTAATTTACACACCAAACGAACAAGTGGCCATTACACTGCTGGTCACACACTAATTCAGCATCTTTCAGGAAGAAAGAAGTGTGACACCTGAATCTGGTAGCACACCAGCAGCATAGCTCCACTGGTTCATCTGGAGAGTTGTTCTTGAAAGACGATTCCAGGAAGTCAGCTGACTTTGGTTAATTCTCTGGATGTCCCAAAAGCCACAGCCATGCATCTCAGTAGCAGAACAGGGAAAAAGGTGCTACGTCATGCAACTATTGGCATGGATAACCACAAGCTTGCTCAAATATGTGTATGGACATTCAGTTCACCCACACATACTTATGTATCCAGATCTTCACAGCTTTTCTGGTAGCATCTTCAGCCCCTCTTTGATTCAGCAATACAGACATGGCCGGTGACAACCTCCCAGTTTTACTCCTTGCACGTGAGGTTCAGAGCCTCTGCAGGTAACTGCATGTGAAAGGCAGCAGCAGCCTCCAGTTCAGGCTCTGCTGAAGAGCACACGTGACTTCTGTCAGTCACACCACCATCTTGCCAAATGACTCCTCTTGTCCTCTTTCTCCCACCTCTCCCTTCCTGAGTAAAGGCAGACACTTTGCCTTACTGTGGCAAAGCCAATGATCTGTTTCAATATCTGACGCAACATGGTAACAAAACAAAGAGGGGAAGGGGTAAGAGCCCACAGCAAATATATATGTGATAATCTTCCCCTCTTTATTCAAGCTAGATCTCATCCTAAAGCCTCATGCAGAACACGGCATGAAAAGACTGGTTTAATATATGAATCACCAAGAATAATATCTCTTTGCTAATGTTATTTAACATTCGACACCATCATTTTTATTTTTCATGTAAGTGGCCAATCTATTTCTTGACGCTTCATATTGTCTAGACTTCAGCAATTTCCTGTGGCAATGAGTTCAAAAGTCTAATTACATGCCCTGCAAAAAAGTATTTCTTGCAATAAGTTTTGAATTTCCCACCTTCTAATTGAATTGAATAGCCATGCCATAAGTGAATCTTATCTATCTTTTCTAGATGATTCATTATTTGATCTTTTATCTTGGCTTCTCTTATTCATCTCTTTTCTAAGCTCTCACATTCTTCTCATGCTTCTTCACAGAAGAGTGTTCTCCAGTGCATGATATTTTGCTCAGCTGTTTTTGAATCTGCTTTTGAGTCAGCCATATCCTTTTCAAAAAGGAATGACCAATACCTCATTTAATACCAAAACAAGACTGCAGAACTAATTTACATAACAGCGTTTTTGTTTAATAAGCAGTCTTTTAAATAAGAGAAGTTTAATAATAGTCTTTTAAAAGCACAAAATTCGTCCACCTTTTTAGCAAAAGTCAAGAATAGCCTAATAGACAAAAATAACCAGAGCTGCAACTGTACAAAATTACAGCAGAATTTATCAATTTAATTTCATAATGCAGGAGATGATAACAGATTCTGAAAAGTAGATGTGCTGCACAGAAGAGGAGGATTTATTGCTATTGATTGATTTATCTATCTATTTATTTTTACTTTTGTTACCATGATCTAGTTATAATTCACTGATATTGAGATAGAAAATTCGGAGGAAGGAGTCTTACTTGGTTGATATGGCAAGTATATACTATTTTAAATATTATTCCCCTGGTGATTTTGTGTCAACCTCAAACAGTTAATGCTCAAAAATAGATCCTTTAAAATTGCCAGAATGAAGGAAATTCCTTCAAAAGCACACAGAGCAAAATTAAGGATGATTAGTTTCTGCCTCTCCTAATGCAAGAATTAGAGGGCATTACATGAAATTTCCTGGCAAGGGGTTGGGAGCAGCCAGGGCTTCATCACATAGCTTGGAGTTAAACTGTGGAACTCCTTTCTGCAGGCTACTCAACATGCCAAAGTGTTACACAGCTTCACATCTAGAGAAGAAAAATCTGTGAAGGTTCATTAAACATGAATACGCCATCTCTGGCTCAGGACATTCCTAAACCACAAGTCACTGGGTCTGGAAACATGTACAAGAAAAGTATTGCATGTTTTTTCTGCCCGTAAGGTCTTCCTTATATATTGAGATATGTGTTAGTAACTACTGCCAAAAGCAGTATCAAGGTCTAAGCAGTCACTGGCCTCACTCAGTAAGGCTCTTCCTATCATTTATGCATTACAGCAGAGAGGATTTGAGTCCTAGGAGGTTTCTCTTTTTGCCTCATCTTTTTCCACTATTACTGTCACTGATATTACTATCACTTCTACTATCAGTCACAGCATTATTGTGAATCACAACAGACTTTGACATGTTGTCTTTAATTTTCATTAATGTTTACCTTATTTCAAACAACATCATATGCCAGAAGAAGACTGTCCAGAATTGTTGTGTCCATCACTACATATTCACATAAACTCTGAAAGGCATAGAATCAGAATAGACCAAGTACATAAGCAGTTAATGCAAAGTGGAGATGCATGGAAAAGTTGTGCAACTCACCTGAGATGTTATATCAGGTTGTTTCAGTCCCAACTAACTGACAGAACTGCTAGAGGCCAGTCCATTTCATAGAATGGCCTTGGCTTGCCCCGAATTCACCTCTGGCATCCTCTTTACTTGGACTTTGTCTCAGTGATGGGACAAATAACATATGCGAGTGCCAACCTTCCAGTCCCTGGTTTTCAGGAAGGAAAAGGATGGAGCCAGGTAGATACAAGAAACAGAATTAATTGAAGCTACTGATGTGAGGACAAAGGTCAGTGGAAGTTCTTCAATTGCAGAGAGCAGGGAAATGTCTCTTCTCCCTTTGGTGCAAAGAAGCAGAGAAAAATCTCCAAACCCAGCCATTTGCATGAAACTGAGCTCTGCTTGAGAATTGCACGTTTCACTTCCGTGTTCCTTTCTCTCCGACTATGCCACTAAGCTTCTCTTCAGTTGTCAGAACAGCAGCTTATGTAAGCTATTTGTCAGTCTCATCCTCATCCAAAGTTGGGGAGGGTTGCTTTTTTTTTTTAAAGTGAACTGTAACAAACACCACAAGTCTTTGTCAAAGATGTGGGGGGTAGAATTATTTTCTGCTGCAGCTCTGACAGAAGGAAAATGAGGCTCTGCTACAGCATCTGCAATACATCTCCATGTTGTTCTCCATAGCTCAACAAGTTCACCTAGAACCTTCCACATGAAAAAACAAATACATATTGCTGACAATCCTGCAATTTAAATTTAGACACCAATAATTTGTTATATCCCCCTTTCAAAGGGGCTGGTTCAAAGTCCGGAGAAGGTAAATGGAAACGTTTCTTGTTGTCTTCAGTAGATCTTGTATCAGTCCCAACTTCTTTGTAAACATTAAAATAGCTTCCTCAGCAGCTCCAAGTCAAACTGGGTTTTGTGAAAACAAGTTTCAGAATTGAAAAACACAAGGGAAATCTAAGGCACAAAATGTTACCATTGGCCTCCAATGCAACAGAACTTTAACCACAGGCTTTTCTGTAAGAGTGAAGAAAATCCACTCCAAACAGGTAAACCTGAGGATCTCTACTTTGGGATGCTCAATTTAGAACATCTTCCAGAGCTCTAGCTTTTGGAAACCTTTAAAATCTTAACCTGTAGAAAAGAGTGCTGGAAACAAAATCATCAAAAAAAGAAGCACTCATGTCAGAGCACTGATCCCATGGAAGTCTGTTATTGTTGGGGTTTGGGTTTTGTAGTTTGTTTGGGTTTTTTTCTTTCGTTTGTTTCGGGTGGTTGTTCCTTTTTAAAACCAGAAAAATTTGTGAAAAGGAGGGAACTCTGTGTTCCCTACCCTACACTTTGCTGCCAGGCTGTCACCATCACTACTACACCTCTTTAGCTGCTGCTACATTTTAATTCTAAACCCTCTAACAATTAAACATAGCCTCAGCTGAGAGCATCAGACCATCTTGCATCTCAGAGTGGGGCTTGGTTTGAGTGTTACAGATTTACCCAGCAGTGCTTACAGTTACAGAGGAAGCATCACACCTTGCGATGCCAATCAATCTTTTCATCAACATTAGAGTTCAGATCTGAGCATCAAGTCACAATTTCAATCAGGATTTATTACTGTTTCATTTTGCTTCAGAGGCTGACAAGAGGGATTGAGCACATTTCAATATGCTGATTCTTCTTTATAAAAGCAATTACAAGCAGAGAACCATAGAACAACTTCAACTGCTGAAAAAGCCCAATGGGACTTTAGTAAGAACTGCTTAACACCATTAACGAGAGCTACCAAGCACCCTGCAGGATTTGATCTTACGGTATGCTAACAGAGCCCAGTGTGAGAACAAAGAAAGACATTTTAGTTTTAATTGCTACATTTACCTACAATCGTATTATTATGATTCTCGACCAAATTCTGTGAATTCATTTCCCATTGATAAAAAAAAATAAAATAGGTGTTATTAACTTCTCTTAGCATTGCAGAAGTACCAAATCTTCATATCAGCTCATTTGAAGGCTACTCCAGTAGGGATCAACATGACTTTTATTCCATTGCCCTTAGCTGGTGGACCATTTATTCCAGTATGTTGTCTTTGGTAATGCTGATTACAATTACAGAAATCCAGAACTGAGATGCACTATTTGAATTTTCTTCTTTGGTAGTACTGTGTGTGCTAAGCTCAGCAGTGATTTCAGAGGACAGAAAAATGGCAGAAGGTGCTATTCCACTGCACTGCATTGAGGGTTAATGAAGGGAGGCTGCATTCAGCTGTGGGACAATCCCTTGAAAGACACGAAAGAGCAAAGCTGTAGAAGTACAGTTTCATGCCTATGTGTTTATGTCAAACCCAGTTTACTATCTGCTATTTCAGTTGTGCTTTTCCCAGCCCCTTTATAGCTCCTCTGAGCTGCCACCCACACATTGTGGACCTATAGGTCACCTGTCTTGTACTTCTAACACATTCTTCTCCCTACACCTTCAGCTGTGTTTGTACAAGCAGCAGTGCCCTATTCCAGCAAGGATTCTAAGACCTCTAATTATTTTGGCCACGGTACTAAAGCAAAGTCCCTCGGAGCAAAAAGGATGAGCTGCTATACTTGGTCACACGGATGTCTCACTGTGCCTGTGTTGAGTCACATTGCCTGCGGGTTTAGTGTAGGAGGAGTTGTGTATGCGAACAGTGTCACACATTTGCTGCTATATCCCACCAGCACCTAATCTCTTCTCCGAACCTTGGCCTTTTGCTCAGAGCTATGGGGCAGCATGGGGGTGATCTCCCCTAAGAACCAGGGTGATATTCTGAGTATGAATGGAGGAGAATGGAAATATTTTCTAATTTATGTTCAAAAGCAAAAATTTTCCGCTTCTTCCCACACTCAACTAATCCTCCTCCACATTAAATATTTCATGGCATCCCTTTTATACTGGTTGACAAGTTAACTCAAGGTATATAAAGCCCTAGAGGGATACTTTTTCAAAGGAAAAAAAAAAAAGGAAAAAAGTAACCCATCTTAGCAGTACTCCAGTATGCACACCAATAAGAAAACTTCAGCAATCACTTCCTGGGTGTAATTACATTCATCTGCATCTGTGACTTAGTGACGTGTCAAAATGTCAAAGAATCTAGTTAGGGAGCAAAATTCCTTCCTCATAACAACAGCCCATGTCAACACCTGCACTTCCATTTTCATTTTAGCTTTAGAGAAATCATCTAGGCTTGCAGTTTAAGCAATGCCTATGGTGTACAGTTGCAAAGGTGTCTATCCTAAGCATGTAAGATCAAGTCCTAGGAATGATGATATTAAATCCAAAATAAATGTCCTTGGAGGATTTGAGCAAAGCCAGGTTAATAAAGAATGCTCAAAAAAAAGCTTGAATTTCACCTGGCATGGGAAGAAGGCAGTGTAGTATCATGCTGGAGCAAGGTGAAAAGAAAAATCCTTCCACATTAGTGCAAAGGTGTAATTATTATGCTGGCAGCAAGTATTTTTCTGCACAGACCAATTCATGATGGTCAAGGGCCATAAATTGTAAATTAAGCTAATTTCACAGGTTAACCTCAATAAATTAAGAAATGCTTCTTCCACCTCCATGACACCACTTGACATTTCCTTGGGTAAATGTCACTGATCTGTGACAGTCATGGTGAATCACAACTGGGAATGTCTCCTTTGTCAATCCTGGGCTCTACTACTGGATGCACAACAGGGGAGATAAAATGTGAGTAATACATAGCAGCTCCACACTACAGAGGATAACAAGCATTAGAATTGGTTAGAGGCTTGATCCAGTGTCATTCAGAGGTTAGTCCTGATCCAAAGTACAAGGCTTAGGGGAACTTGTACTCTAAGGAAGCACCACTCTTTGGTGCTTGGGCATAGTTACCTTAAGATACAAAGCACTAGCTTCCTTGTAGTTTCCCTTGACCTCCACAGGAAGGCACTAGGATCCAGAAGTCCATTGAAGGCACTGATTTTTAACACCACGCCCACTGAGGTACTACAAGTGTAGTCTATACAACCTCCATGTCCTCCCATGACAACCCCTAGGCTCCTAAACAGACCAAGAACTAGCATTGCCTTTGGGGCACATCCCAGGGTCAGGAAACAAGCTAGCTGTTGTCTGATCTCATTTCTCAATATCACCTATAGCCCGAAGGTGCCTGGAAAACTGTCAGTGTGACCCACTGTTGGGAAAGTATGAACATCCCTGACAGAGAACAAATGGACTCAGAAAAAACTAGCATAGACTCATAAATTATTTTAGCCTAGGCTCAGAGCATCCTATATAACAGGTTCGTTTTCACTCTACATCATTCTCCAGCAGGACTGCAGATAAGTACCTCGCACCCTATTCTAGGCAGAGAAGAAATTTTGCCCAAGATCCATAACAAATGACCGGTCAGAAAAGGCAAGCCAAGAGGAAAAGAATTACTGACCGATGTGCAGAAAAGAGCATCTTCATAAAATATAGCTGTGTTAGGCTGATTCTGAACACATGGAGTCTTATAGTAGATACATTGGGGAGTCTTGCAGCATTTAAGTTCCTCACCACTCTCTGACATGACGTGAGTAGGGAACAAACTTCTGCTTACACAGACTCAACTTCACAGTAAAAGGGTGTACCGCATGCCAGTGACTGCTGCTCTTAAGCATTAGTTACAAATTAAGTTGAGGTGAAAGGATAGCAGAATGTCTCCTGCTTCGAACCAAACTTAACTTATGTTTCTAAAAATATTTGCTTTGCTCAAACCTGGAAATGAGATGAAGTTATCACATCGAAACATTTTGGGTCAAAATGTCAGGTTTGGCCCAAATGAAGCACATTGCAAGTGTGTGATAACATTGTCGATACCTTAAGTACATGCTGAACCGCTCTGAAGGGTCATTTTTGTGTTTTGTGTTTTTAAACACCCTGTTCTCTTTTGTATAGAATGACATTTTTCTAAATATCCTTCCTATTTTTTCCTAAAAGCTGAATGAAATACTAGAATATTTCAGTTTTGTTAAAATTGAGTTTGGTTTATATAAAAATGACATCTATATTAACCATTTTGTGACATCAACAGAAATTTTGCTTTACTGAAAAGTGATAAACTCCTGATTTTGAATTTGGTGTGGAATAGAAAGGGGGTTTTATTCAGATCTTTTTGTAATAGTAGCTTTACCTTAAATTCACTGAAATTCTCTTTCTTAGAGGAGGTTTTGTAAACATATTGTCTCTTAACCAAAAAGAAATTGCAGCTTCATCATGGTTCCTTGATGACTAGTACTTCACAGGTTAGTATTATAGCTGTTGCCTCTATCTCTGTTTTGCTCTCCCGCTGCTGTGCCCCTCTCAGAGATGCCATGACCCATACAGATTGCTCTGTACAAATTAGCAATTCACTCATTTAGTTCTCCAGTTCATGATTCTTCTAAGTAGATCACCTAAATTAATAGCAACTTGACTCTGAAAGACTCTAAATATGCCACATTTAAAGGCCAGAGATGTACTTAATTCGAAAATCTGAAGAATTAAAAATAAAATATATTTTTTTTAACATTCAAGTGGTGTCTCATGTATAATTACTTAATCAAGTCAACGCCACCTCCAGTTGTCCCTGTGGCATTCAGTAGACACTGCAGACTGGATACGATAATCTACTTAAAGAACTTTGTGGTTTCTTCAGGAGACCTCTGGTCACCCAAATAAAGAAGGTAGATGTAACTGGGTGATCAGTGCCAGACTGAGAATCTACTTGCCCTGTGACAGAAAAGGTGAGCAGAGCATCCCTATTAATTACTTGTAAAACTCTAAAAAGCATTAGCTAAAAATGATAATTTAAAAAGCAGAATCAACTGAAGCCTCCACCATGAGAAGCGGCAGCTGAGCACCAGGGTCCGGCACATGGAGAAGTCAGATCAGCCGTTAACTTACTGCTGGTAAGGGGCAAGAGAGCATGTGCCCTTTTTGCTTATAAATCTGAATCCAAAGAGAAAGAGTCATGATTTGGGACACTATTATTGTGTTTACTGCATCATTTTTCAGGCATCATTTTTGTGTCATATTCTAACGCCTTTGTCCAATGCTAGATAGGGGTAAAATGGATATAGGAAATAAAGAACAAAAACCAACAAGAAATCCTTCTAGGATGGTAACTAATGTATTGATTAGAAAGCGGAGATTATTAATCGCTGTTATAATTTCAAATCTTTCAGGGAATTTTGCCATTCTAAGCATCTTATATCACTGCAGTTACATTTCATGGTTCTGTTGCTAATTATGCAGGCATGACACAAAATTTGCAACGTGAATTTCTGCGGTTTGTGTTGAAGGACATGGGACTCAAAAGATAAAGTAATTTTTTTCTGCTTTGATTTGAGTTACTTATGTTATCAAAATTCACAAGAGCAGGTAACAAGAGGATGCACAGTCCATAAGATAATTTACTGGTTCACCCAACAAGTACTTTGTAGTACGCAAAGTTAACCATTCTGAGTCTGGATTTACATGAGGTCAAGGGGCTTTTGGTTCTTGAAAAAGATAGACAGACTGATTTGTTAGCACATCAGAAAACTACACAAGGGGTTTGTGCAAGGTTCAAAGGAGCTGGGGATGGAACAGACTGTTTCTTGGGAAATCAAAGATAGTGATTCATCAGTTCTACTGAAGGAATCTTGACTTCTTGCTCCTCTCCCTTTGTACTGTGGTTCTATTCTTCTTTTTGTCCGCTGGAGCCAAGACTTCTTTCCCTATATATGATCTATCAGCCTATTTTGAAAACATCTTCTCTCTATTTTCTACATAAATGCCATAAACGACCATGTTCTACCAGTCATTATCCAGCACATTAGGTTAAGAACAGTCTATTACCCATTTATGACTGAATTTTCAAGACAGCAAGACAAACTCCAGGTACCAATAAACAGACTCATGTTGTTGTCTGTTTTCCAGGTACTCTTCAAGATTAAACCATTTATGATCTGATTTTGCTCAATATTGTGTGAATTTATATTGGCAATTACCATGCTCGAGAAAACTCTTCTTTGCACAAAGTGTGGTTGAAATGTTCTGCGGTCACTCAACACAGAGCATCAGTCTCTCAATTGAATTCACACATCTTTATATCAAAATACATAAAAGCTGTATCTCCATAAAAACACTAGTAGAAATATGTAGATCCATTCAGGATTGTGGATTCAGAAGACAACATTTACATGTGAATAGATACACACAAGAGACCACATACTCATCCACAGCTACACAGCTGGTTGCACACATTCTGGCACAAACGCCTTCACACACACAAGCCATATGCAGACACAATCACAGCTGCATGTGAAACCAACAAAAAGCTACACTCTACTCCATGTATGAAGCCAGAAATAACCACATCATAGCACTTGTACTATCCAACTCAACCATATTTGAATTCTATCCCATCCAGCCTGAACCTTGGAGCACAGTAAATAATCCTTTTCAAGCCTGAGACATGAGAAATGAAGACAACAATGTCAATGCTATAAAATTAATAGTGCAAAATGGCAATAAAATGGGACAATCCCAGCGCTGCCCATAAAAGCATATTAGCCTGACCCATATTTACTCTTCTTTTCTGGAGAAATCAGTTGGTTTCTTAAAGCTTATGGGAAACACTAACAGTAATGAAGCAGAAAAATGATGAATGTTAAAAAATTAGGGTAATCCACAAACGGTTATAAACCTGCCCCTGTCTTTGTTGCCCATGCACTTTGGATGAGCTTGCAAAGTTTTAAACCTCTTAAATTTAAGACAGAGCAGTTTTATTTCTTTCAAGCTACAGTGGAAATAATTTCCTTATCTATCATTTACAATGGTTTAATACTTTCATTAATCCACACATCATAAAGCAGAAAGTGATTTTTATACCTATTCCAATCACTCATTGTGCCTCCCTGCAAATGGAAAATTGCTGTTTTCTGCTGATTCTGAAGTTAAACTTAAGTCCAGTAGCTTCACAAACCAGGCTAGTTGTGAAGGCAAAGATTTAAAGGCAGACAAAACAGGTGCCATCCCTTCTCTGATTTTAATAGACAAATTGCTGGCCTTTGGTATCCAGTGGGACTGCTGATCCACTTCCATGGAAGCATCACCTTGTCAATTAAAGACGCTGGTTAGGGTAATAGTGGCCTTGTTAGCCATAGGAACCAGGTATCCTCTCACCAATGCCTGGGTCCTTATCTCTAGATGCAGTGCCCTTACCCAAGGAAAACATGACAAATAATTTCCAAAACACATTGACAGAATGAGGAATGGCTGGGGACAAACGAACCAGATCTAACTGCCTAAAAAGATGGTCAGTACGGCCTTTGAGTAACACAGTCCTAGTTGTAATCAGTGAAACGGATAATCATCAAGTTGCCAACTAAGGCTGTCTTGTATTAGTGCAAGGGTTTTATTTTCCATCCAACCTTCCATAAATCTCCACCCAAATAATGGATTTTTGACAAAGTCTTTTCTTTTTGGGAAAAAAAAAAAAAAAAAGCCATATATTCACCAGTATCTCCTGAGCCATCAATCCGACGATTTCAAAAGCTGTTCAGTTTCTTGACTTCTGCTTTCTGTAACTTTTTCTATTTGTCAGGCAGCAATTTTCCCATACTGTGGGCTTTGACAGCCCCAGAACTGATTGACGATTTAATAGACATAACCTGGTTATTAATGTCTCACGATGGTATCAGTTTAAGCCTAGATCTATAGAGCACGAGGGTTTAAGCACTTACAACAGCACAAGTTATCAAGCATCCCCAGTAAAGTCAATAGGATTTTGGCCAGCTCTCAATGCATCCAGAGCTGGCTCAACACTTCTCAGAAACATGTGAAAATTCAGTTTACCATCCTATGTACAAGCTGTACCTGCCATGAGAAGGACAAAGATGCCATGAAGAATGCAAAGAAGAAACTCGCAGTTGGACTTGCATGTACGCGTTTACAGCATGGAGATGAAAATGGAGCACAAAACCTGCAGGGAATGGCTCTCTCCTCAACAGCAGGTCTTACCTCACACACCAGCCTTTCCTTTAAGGGTCGTCAGACTCTCTTTCGTTGCACTGTGCAGTTGAACATCAACCTCACTGTCACTTTGTTCCTCCCAGAGGGCTGCAGGTCTTGGCCTAAATTAAGACTGCCCCTGTTGTGATTAATATCAGGTTGGAATTATGCCCATAATCATGGACATTTTGTCTACAATGAGGTATAAGAGTCAATATTATTTATTTCAGCATACGAGGACTGGGAGGGTAGTGACATAGGCAGCTCATTGCCGTCTTCACCTGCAGTCTGGCTGGGTTGTGTTTAGGCAAAGAGAGGGGATGAGAAAACGCTGATGAGAAAAAAGGGTAAGAGACAACGCAGTTTTGCTGCACTCCCTGAAAAACCCAAGCTATAACACTGCAAACACGCACTCAGAATCAGGACACAAGGCTTTTCTGGGCCACTTTTCTGAACTTAGGTGCCCAAGAGCCGACCTTCCTATCCAGCCTGAAAGTTCCGTAGGGCTGCATGTTTCTGTGCAGAGATGCTTTGGTTTGGGCAGGTAGGCACCTTTTGCCCTTCAAAGTACAAGACGCTTTCCATGTCACATAGATAAAATTAATGCTATTTAGTTTAGGTGGGTGTTGTCATTCCCTTCTTTCCCCATTTTTTTTAGCTTTTCCAAAGAATTAAATGACCTATTGCCAAGCACAGAAAGACATCCAAAGCCAATTAAGAGCCTAAGATGATTGTGTTAAATGCTCATCATTCATTCACGTTCAGTGGAAAACATCCTTTGAAACCACCAACTGTCCCCAAAAAACCTTGTGAAGGTGTTCAGCCTGCTGACATTTTCATGCATCGGGTTTAGAGGTTTACTAGTTTGGGCCCTCCATGGTATTACTTTGTGAGTATCTCTGATGCGAAATAGAATGTCCAGCTGAGTGCAGATCTATTCCAACTTTCAGAGTTTGGATGGAATTGCAAGCAAAGGCCACATTCTTTTCAGGTATAGTTAGGAAGCCCCTTAGAGCCTTCCCCATTTCTTTTCCCCAAAAATTCAAAGAATTTCTTAGTGGCAACCAATGTTTTCCTTTTCCAAAATATCTGATCAGTATGTCAGCTGGATTGTCAGACAGAAAAATCCACCACCATAGATAATAAATACAGTATTTTTCTGTCACTTTCCCCCCATCTGATAAGTTTCTCATTCCTTGTTCCAGTACACTGCAACACTTTTTTTAAAAAAAACGTTGAACTTGAACTCGCAAAGGTCTTATTTGTTTTTCACAAATGAGAAAGGTGAGTTTTTTTAATACTTATTCCTGGTATGATAATGCAGAAGAGAGCATAGAGGTGAAAAATTGTTTCTTTCCTTAGAAGTACTGGAAGGAATAACTATCATTACAAACTGTTTGTGAAAAATTAGCTTTTCTACCTCGCACACTAATATTTAGGAAACCTTGGAGAAAGTCATAAACATGAGGTAAATTTTTCCAGTTTCACTTTCACTAAAATGCTGTGGGTAAGAAATAGAAGGTGATATCCATTCTGGGAGGCATTTTGCCAGTTTAGCACTTGTGTATTCTTTGCTTTTCTAGTGATGTATCCCTCTGTGTCACAGGTGTTTCCCAGGTGTCCCACCCTCATATCCAGCCCATATTTACCCCAAATGACTCTGCAAACCAGAACTTGGGGACTTAACTCCCAGTGGCCTTAATGTGGGGGTGATCTCCTTAGATTCTCATGAACTCAGAACAACGGGACACCCTGGGTACCGCAGTACTCTGCACACTCTGCTTTACATTGGTTCACCAAAAAAACCCCCAAATAAAGCAATTCATAACGTGTTTGATTGCAGCTTGAATGTATATCAGGATCACAAAGCATCATTCAGTGCAATGAAACCTGAGGTAGCTGAGAAGTGAGGATCAGTACTGGGACTGGGTTCATTATGTTAATCTTAAGATGCATCTACATTATATGGTCTTGCTGAACATGGTAACGATCTTTTCAGTACTTACTGCAAATGATGCATCTCTTCCTAGCACCATCTCATGTCATGTAAACTTAATCTGCATCCGTCTTGAACTTCTAACTAGCAAGCAAAACGATCAGAGCATCCAAAAACACAAGTATCTTGAAAATTCACCAGAAGTCTTTAACACTGATATCCTATTTTAAAGTAAATTTTTTCATGTTTAAGAGTTTTTGGAGTTCTGCACTGAAGCGAAGGTGAAACCTTTCAGAGGAATTGTCAAAACATTTCTCTTCAGATTATAAAGGCATCTGTTTTATTGTTGTTCTCTTACTCCTCCTGTATTTTCCTTAATCTGCAGACCCCTTGTAGATAAAATGTTTCCAAGGAATTTTTCAGCCTTGACAAATAAAGGGGTTATTTTCCATAAAATGAGACTTTGTGTGGAAGGTTTTACCCACCTTTAGAAATACAAGAATTAGTCAGAAAAAATGGCTTCATAATTCAAACTTATATCTAGAATATTTCTCCTAATTCTCAGGGCAAAAATTCAGTCTACATGAGTAAAATGTCACTTTCTAGACACATACACACACACACATAAATAAGCATATAAAAATATCCACATAGGCATATATGCACATACACCTACACACTCAGTACCACAGAGGAATACCTTGCCACTAGTTTTCATGTGTGATTCATTTTTGACATTGGTACTGGGTTTTTTAGCTCAGGATTTGACAGATTGATCACGGCACTAATTATCATACTTCGAAATGTGCCCGAGCTTGGCAGCTTGCTTCCCTACCAGTTGCCAAGCCAGGGACCTCATCATCCAGAGAGATGCTTCAGGCGAGTTCGCAGGTCTGGCTTGACACACATTTAATGTGCTCTTGGATGGTGGCTCATCTAATCCCTCCTGCTAGGCTGGACAGAAAACAAAGCAGACTCATTTCCCAACAGGATGGCTGAGGAAATCCTTTGCTGACTACCATGCTTATTCCTGAGAACCAGAAATCTCTAGGTACTGCTCTCTGCTCTGTAAGTCATCAAGGCAATACAGAGGACAGAAAAGCCATTCCAGAAAAGAATCTTAAGAATTAATTTTAGGTGGCTAAAGAAAGCTCTGTCCAGGCAGATTTGCCCTGTGGCTAAGTATTTATTTCCTAAGCACAGAAGAGTGCTCAGGGCTGAAGACCTTCAGTTTTAGCCCAAAAATCTATGAAAATAAATGCGAAGCTCCCTGCCGATACCAATGAACGTCAGCACAACTATAACTTTTATCTCCAGCAGTGTAGCCTTACAGGACAACTTTCTCCTACCTGCTCTTGCTTTCCTCTGACGTACATTTCCTTTCAGTATGTGCATAATAAAAAATTCCATGGGTAGCTAAGCAGTTACTTTTGATTACTGAAGTTAGATGAGACAAATCCCACCCAGAGAGAATAAACAGTTTGTCGAGGAGGAAGAGCTGAGGCTCAGCAGGCACCTTTATCTGACTCTCCCCAGTCCCAGCGCCTCACCTAATTCTTTGTGTCACCCACCATTTGGTTTATCACCTCAGGCTGCAAGGACACACGCTATCAGCCCTGAGCACTCTCTGTTTTGGTTCCTCCCAACAGCCACACCAGGCGTCATTACCCAGGCTCACTCACTTCCCTCTCCCTCTACTCTGCCAGCTGTGTCCATCTTAGTGCCAGAGCAAGGCTTGACAGCTGCATTTCACCAAGTGATAGGTTTTCTCCCAGTCCTACATTTGAAACCAATGACAACTCAAATCTATTTAACACGTAGAACAGAATCAATAATAACTCTCATTTGGCTCAGGCACTTGTGAATATGTAGGTATTTAATGCATATTTAGACATAGTTTATGGCATCAAGCTATGTCCTTCCAACATGATAAAGTTGCAATCCAGCACTGGTGTTGAGATTAGAAATTGGCAAAAGAAGCAGAGATTGATTTAAAAGGGTTTTTTCATTGAACCATAACCTCACCACATGGCATTTGCTAATGAGCAAGCTTCTATTTCATCTTTTTAGTTACTTTTGCTCATGCATCACTTCTGCTCCAATGTGTCTTTTCTTAAATGACAGGAGTGTAAAAGCAATATTGCAGTTGCTGAAAGACTACACAAAATGTATCATTCTGGACTGGAGATGAGCCACAGTTCTATTAACTATGTGTCTGCAGGCACGGGAAGTATTCAGGAGCAATAATAAGAACTGTACACCTTTGGGTGGAGTGGAAGGGTCTTTTGAGTTATCATAAGAGGACCAAGAAAACATTCCTGAGGATTTTAAAGTAGCTGGTGATTGTAAGGTCCAGGTTTTCACATACTGAACTAGAAAAATTGCATTAAGAGAGACTGATTTTCAGAGGGCAAATACATATTTGTTTTAAGGTTGTTCAGATTTTTCAATAAAATAAACCAAATGACCCTGACTGCCTTGAAAATCTTAGGGAAGACCTTTATCTCAATGAATTTTTAGAGTCTTCGTCTGAAATATTACTAATATGTATCAGTACAATCTAGTAGGTAAGAATAAGAACATAACTTTGTTTGGTGCAACCAAAGGAAAAGCAAAAAAAAAAGATTCCCAGAGGGTTATCGAAAGCTATGGGAAGAAAAAGTCCCTTATAAGGTACGAATCTAGAGGAAGAGATAAACAGAAGAGAAATCTTGTATCAAAAAAGAATTAAAAGGAAATCATTCAAGCAAGTGGGGGAATAATCATATTGAAAATAACAAGAAAAAGGCATCTTGAGTAAAGTCAGATCCACATCTAGTAAGTTGTTTTGCATTGTACGACTGAATGACTGGCTGATATAACAATTACACACTTCCAGTTTAAAAAAATCCTGCAATTACGAGTCAGCTGTAATTAAATTCCCACAACAGACTCGGTGCAAAGAGGAGAAAATTAATCAAAAGATAAAAGTTGCATAATTCAAGACTGAAAATATCTACAGTAGAAAAATTAGTCAGAAAAAGGACAAAATTATTATTTTCGTAAATCACTACACTACGACCTTTCAGAGAACTGTAAGATAAGAGACAGAATATGATGGCATTGCCACTTAGGAAATTTATTTCTCACATCATTTTAAAGAGCTGCATGGTTACTTTATGACAGTTAAACAAAAGAACGCTCAAATGTAATGCACGTCTGAAAATCTGATGTCTCCTTGAGCCAGAATTGGTCAAGATCTTCCAAAGGCACAAAAATTTTGTACCCTGGAAGAAAAAGTTAAAATCCTTTTGCAGTCTATACTGATGAAAATGGCTGAACACATCACGCTCGTGACAGCTGCTCACTGTTCACCAGGCAAACACAGGGCAGGCTGTGAAGTTCTACCATTTCACTCCACGTGTCACTGCACTTCATGCAGGCTTTGGAGTCATCTCCTCCCGAGGCAAAAGGTAATTCAGTCGCCACATTTGACTACCAGCCTCATGGCTAAGCATGTCAAGGAGGATTATATCAGCTGCAAGGTCAGGCTTCAAGATGCGGGTATTAAGAAAGTGAGTCATATCCCAGACATCACCCAAGACCCATCATAAGATGGGTGTAGTCTCTCTTGAGTTATTCCCAACCCAAGCCAGGTACAATACCAGCCACCTACCAGAAAGGTGTCACTGTTCATTACAGACCTTGAGAGCCTATCTGTCTATCAGGGAAAGTATTGAACAGCATCAGTACCTGAGAGGAAGAGTAGCTGTCAGCAGAGCTCCCAAACAGAAAAACAACTTAATGGAACAGTTCGCCATGGCAAAGGAGAATCTGAGGTGTGCAACTGACACAGAATTCTGTTGCCTCAAACATAAAAAATACTATTAGCTCTTTCACGAAGTGAGTAATAATTGTGGTGGGTTGACCCTGGCTGGATGTCAGATGCCCACCAAAGCTGCTTTATCGCTCCCCTCATCAGCTGGACAGATGGAAAGAGAGAAAATATAACAAAAGTTCGTGTGTCAAGATCAGGACAGGGACAGATCACTCACCTGTTATCATCATGGGCAAAACAGACGCTTCTGTAATGTGACTCTTTCCCACGGGCTGCAGTTCTTCACAAGCTACTGTAATAGGGGTCCTTGCCATGGGCTGCAACTCTTGAACTGCTGTAATGTGGGTCCTTCCCATGGGCTCCAGCCCTTCAGGAAGAGGCTGCTTCAGCGTGGGTCTCCCATGGAGTCACAAGGGCTGTGAGGAAACCTGCTCCAGACTGGGCTCTTCTCTCAACTGGTCCACAGGTCCTGCCAGGAGCCTGCTCCAGCACGGTCTTCTCACAGGCTTACAACCACTTTCATCCACATCCACCTGCTCCGGCATGGGGTCCGCCACAGGCTGCAGGTGAGTATCTGTTCCTCCATGGACTTCATGGGCACAGCATGCCTCACCATAGTCTTCACTATGGTCTGCCAGGGGTTATTTTCTCCCATGCCTGGAACAGCTCCTCCCCCTCCTTCTTCACTGACCTTGGCATCTGCAGGGTTGTTTCTCTCACGTATTTACCCCTCTCTCCACCTGCAGTTGCACAGGGCTTTTTTCCCCCCCTTCTTAACTATGTTACCCAAAAGGTGTTATCACCATCCCTGATGGGCTCACTCTTGGCCAGTAGCAGATCCGCCTTGGAGCCAGCTGGCGTTGGCTCTTTCAGGTATAGAAGTTTCTAGCACAGGGGTGTCAAACTCTGCTTCCGCCGTTCTCCTGCAGGGTAACGCTCGTCACACACGCTGCACACATGACCAGCGCTGGCAGAAGCGCAGGGGCAAAGAGCTCGGCAAAGCCACCAGGTAGAAACAAGGTGCCGGGTCAGATAAAACAAGGTGAAGGGCCAAATTCAGCCCGTAGGCCGCAAGTTTGACACCCCTGTTCTAGCAGCTTCTCACCCCTGTAGCATCCCTGATACAAAAACCTTGCCATGGAGACCCAGTAAATTAATGTAGCTTTACTTTTTCAGAAAAAAATAAATTTTCTTAGGTCTCTAAAAGTGGAAAAGGACAGAATCTAGCAGAAAATCAGAAAATATCACCTTTTTCTAGAAGTCTTTTTTGGGGAGGAGGGGAGAGGAAGAAGGCAGGTGAAAAACATTTAAGACCAATCAATTCTAAAGTAAAATAAAATACGCTCTTTAAACATTAATAGTCACACATGTCCATCTGCTGCCTAAATTTTATGATATTTCCTCTCTTAAACAAGCAGAAGCAAGTTATCACATCTTTCCCCTGTTTGCTGTTGAGGTTAGCTTTATATGCTTAGGCTGACTTGTGCTGCGCACAGGGGCTGGACTGTCTTCCCAACAGCGTATTGACAGGGGGGCCTTCTCAGCCCAGCCAGGGTAGGGGACGTCAGCAAGGTAGTGTGTCCCCACCAGCAGCACAGGCAGAGCTGGGATGTGAGTTAATGCCTCCTTGGGGGAAAGCACGTCCCTTCCAGAGGCGTAAGAGAACCCACAGGAGTGGATGAAATGCAAAAGGGACAGGGTCCTGCTGCTCACAGACACCCATTTGATACCAAACCAGCACCATTTTTCCGATGAGATCAGAAAGGATTGGATTTGTACCTTTCTACGCCCATTCTTTGCCCAGCCCTTTGAACAGCTCCGGGCAGACACCACCACCGTCCTCATTTAAGAGGCACAAGGGTTGTACAGGTTGTAGATGTCTGACTACAGGGAGCTAAATACTCACTTGGTGCTAGGCCAGTAATTTTTGTTGCAGGCTGTAATTCCCCTTGATTTTAAAGATCTAGACCCCAGCTTCTTTCCAATCAACTAAAAACAAATTGCTGGTTTTTGATTGTGCCAAGGACATAATTTGACATATTTTATGCAGAAATCTTGGGTTGGAAATCAGGAATAGATCTAGCTTTTTGCAATATAAATAGCGTATTGATAAAAAAATCTTATTTATTCCAATGGTAGAAGATTTTTGTACCAAGGCTGCACTGCTGAGTATACACCTGCTTTGATCTTTTTCTTTTGTGCCACAAACATTAACACTATTGTAAAAAAATAGATTAATAATTTATCAGAGATGAG
Source organism: Neomorphus geoffroyi (assembly GCA_033558235.1). Taxonomy (NCBI): domain Eukaryota; kingdom Metazoa; phylum Chordata; class Aves; order Cuculiformes; family Neomorphidae; genus Neomorphus; species Neomorphus geoffroyi. Next base: position 11,226,806 of record JAUMJM010000016.1, on the reverse strand, counting down.
CTGAATATTTTTTCCCTCCTTTGTGTATAAGCAACTTGGCAACAAAGCTGTCTAACTCCAGGATCAATCTTACCCTTATTTTCTATTATGTACTTCCTGTTGTTCCCAAACAAGATTAATTTGATTTTATGCAAGTCACTGAGCAGTCTCCACTAAAATAAGATTGATTTTGAATTTTACTCTCTCTCTCTTTCTTTCCCTCACTTTGTTTTATTTTATCAGTGTTAATAAAACCACAGTGACTCGTAAAATTCAATTTAGAATTATTTTCCACTTGGAGAGGTTTAGACATTTTCCAGCCCACCCCTCCAACCCCCCCCACTCCCCTTTACAAAGAGTTATTTCTCACTCACCAGGATTACAAAGTAGATCTTTTATGCAACAGTTTTGTAAAACAAATATTCTGGAAGGACTTAAAGAAGGAAAAGCATCGTAATTCTGACATAAATAATCTCAACAAAGTAGACAGTAATGGATATCCTTGAGCAAATCTCCTTCTCTTTTTTCATTCATGAACTTAATTCCGAATGAACAAGACAACTTGAGCAATTTCCCTAATGCTTGCAAATTTTTTATTTTTTGAGAATGTTGAAGATTTTTTGTCAAGGTAAAAAAATATTGTCAATGTACACAATGGGATTTTTTTTTACCTGAAATATTACTCCATATGAAACTGAGGAGGGAGAAACAGTTGGGTTTTAGTTTAGTTTGGTTTTTTTAAAATCTGGTTTATCACACATTTATGATATTTACCATATTTCCTCACTTTGCTCGTGGCTCACTGCACAATTAGGATATCTTTCACTTATTGGTGACCTTCCTAAATTTAGAGTTGCATGGGTTTTCATAGTTTTCATTTTCACTTTTAATTTCTACTCTTTGACTTTCCAGATCTTAGTCCCTGAGGTTAATTCTGCTCTTCTGAACACAACACTGGCTGGAGCATATTTATATGTAAGAAAACTACTCTTCATTTAAATAAATATAATTTAAATACTATACCCAAGTTAAGGTAAACTAAGAGTAATCCCATAGCATTTACAAGGAGAAGAAAGAACTGGTTTGAACCATTCTGGCAAAAATATAGTTATTGAAGTATTTGTCTGGAGAAGCACCATTATTTCTCTAGCAGATAACTGAACAAATACATATTATCACCATGTGAAGAAATCATTAAAGGAAAGGAACATGCTCACAATGATTAAGACATTGTAGTCAAGATAGCTGATGATTTAGTGGGAGCACCTCCAAAAGTATGGATATTGATGCAAAGCTCACTAATTTTCTAGTGAAACTACTCCTAAACCAATATTCCAGATGAATCAAAGTATTGACAAAATAATTTCTTTTTTTTCAGCTGCTATTTCTTCTTCCTGCCTTAGAGACCAGTCAGGAGTTACAGTGCGTTTTTAAGCATCAAGAGGAAACTGTCTCTGACCCAGAGACATTACAGTTGGTTTATGAACAATCAAGAAGTGATCGGACTTGGAAGTTAGTGCTGAGCAGAATCTTCCTGACAGAATAGTTTCCCTAGACAAAATGCCTGCTCAGCAAGAGGGACTGGCATGAGCATGTTCCTTTTGTTGAAACTTTCAGTGGAAATTTATTGAAGCATTTCATTCTGAGGCATTCAAAATATTTTGCGTCAATAAGATGAATTGCTTCTTTTCAAATGCAACTTACTAAAGGCAAATGACATTTCCCATCAGATCAAAACAAAACACTTAGAGGATTTTTTCCATTTCAAAGAAATGAAATGTTTCTGCTTTCCCCAGTGCAGATAGAAAGCAAATCTTTAGCTCTCCAGAGGCCCCACTGGATGGACTTTCCTGGCTTGTTTGGTTGAATCTAAAAGCCAATGATCTTGAAATTTGATGTGGCCAAGGTTCTGATGATCTAGAAAATTAAGAGAGGCAGGCTTTACTGCAAGAACTGCAGACACCTCCTGATTCCATCCAACTCAGGAATACTGATGGAAGGCTTTGTCATTGGTTTATTTCCTCTTCAGTCCCTTGAAGAGCAAGTCAACAGAGACAAGGGAGAGAATATGATTACTGCTATTCCGAACAGGCATGTACACTTCATATCTGTAGGCTGCAGAAAGACAGGGCACGTAAACCTCTCCCGTAAATGTATATGCACCCATTCATACCCAGATAGGAGAAATTTCTCTTCTCTTTGCTGAAAAGACAGAACAGATGCTACGGTCAGCTCAGTTACAAGAAGACATCACGCCCAGTAAACTCAATCTAAGAGGTGTTACTGCTAACACATTGAAAAATACTAGAAAAATTGCAAAGGTTTAAATTATTCCACTTTCAACATCAGAATTCAATGAAAAGCCATCTTAACCATATCTAGAGTAGAAACACATGCTGCGTGTACATCAGACATTGGTTTCCATTTATTTTATCTTTACAGACAAAATATTCTCTTTGTTAATGGGGAAAATAACCTGGTTTTCAATTCAGTCAAGGAAATTGCTTTTTATTTCCAAAAAAGAAGAGTATCTAGAAAGAGAATAACATAATCAGGTAGGGCTGTCAGCAGCATATGGCTTTGAGCAGGAAAAGGGAGGCTATTTCTGAACTTGTGAGGTTGGGAGCATGTCTTTTATCAAGATAAAATATAAAACTTGTTTTGAAAACTTTACAATATTTCATCTGGGTTCAAACAAAAGCTGCTGACGACAGACACAAAGAATTTACATCTTCAAAGCTAGGTGTGGGAACTGCAAAGAAAGCAACAGAGCTGTTGACTCTGAGTTATTCAACATAACTCATTCCTTTCCAAAGACTTACACAAATGTCCTTCCCATTTACAGCACGTTTCAGAAAAGAGTCTTCCTTTCTCTGCATAGTTACCATTTCTTTTCAAACAGATGCTGCTCACTTGCAGCTCTTCTTACACAAGTGGAGAGAGCTGAGCGACTCACTAGGACAGGGTGGTAGTTCTGCCATGCTGGTGTATGCGCCTGTGTTTCTCAAATCTTGTGCTTGATCTGATATTTTCAGAAGGGATTTAAAGACCTTATTCCAGTTAATAGATGCGCCTTAAAAATTCAGATGGTTCAGAAAAATGTTCAAAATCTTGTTTACCTACCCATGTCAATCTCCTATTCCAAATGCTCAGTTCATATCCAGAAAAATATTACCATATCTAGCTGAAGAAAATTGCCTGGTGTTTTCTTCTAATGAACTCTTTGAATGTTTTACACCAGGCATAGAAAACAAAATGCAAACAGCCGCCCAAGACAGGTCCACTGGTGTGAATCTGGTATCTAAATAATTCAGTAGAAAAGCACACTGGACAGAAAGTGTTTTGAATATTTTAGAAACACTTGAAAAGCTGTTCAGGAGGTGAAGATTTATAAGCACGCTGACTGCAAGTGAACTTTTCTGCAGATAAATGATGAGCTCACCTGCTCCACAGGCTTTCAACCTTTGTATTAGGATACAGAAGCAGATGATTAAATTTGCAGCTGTAATGACTCCTGGCAATGATCTTATGACAAACCTCAGAGCACGCATAGAAATGCTTCATTAACTTATAGTCAAATATACTGAAATGCATTTTGGGGCAACACAGTGGTTAAAAACGCAAATGAAGACAGCATTGACTTGTACTCCTCACTCTCCCAACATTACACTTTTCCAAGGACACTCATTGTCATAATCCCCTAGGTTTTGAGGACAGAACCAAATGTGTGTTGTTGTCCCTCAAGCACCAATACATATGACCAATATTTTTATTTCATATTCTTCTCCCATATATGGCACTGGCTCTTTTTCTACCCATAGCAGTCTGCATGAGGCACTTGTCTGTTTACCTATGTTTGGAGCTGGTGCATCACGGAGAGCACACAGATTATTAGAACAGGCTGCAAAATCCAACCCAGCGAGCACTGTCGTCCCCCTTTACATTGAGAAAGGTCATTCCTGTGATAAAATAGCCTAGGTATGGACTTAGGAGGCAAAACCCTAACATCTCACTCTACCTTGTAGACCCCAAATGAACTTGAGTGCACGATAGCATTAGTTTAACAGGTAAGAAGTCCACAGCCATCTTCTGTTTAGGCTACCTAAATTGCATTCTGCTGTGGCCATGCCAGAAGTTTCAAGTTGAAACACATTTTATTTATTCTTTTTCTAAGATTATTAAAACTAAAATAGGGGTCAAAGTGAGGTCCTTGTAATCAGGCTTTGAGACAGACTTTTTTGGCTTGTATTTTTAATGAAAAAAGATTTTGCTGTGGTTCTTTCTCTTAGCAATGCTCAGAAATCAAATCTCCTAAACCTTCCCTTCAGGCCCAGGGGAGCACAGGACTTACACATTGCTTTCTAATTTTAACAGTGCAACATTCACACTCTCATTTATAAAAATACATCTCCTGCATTTCATTTATAAGTTACCTGAGGGGTTTTCTTGTGTTTATTATTATCATTATTTATATTCCTGGAAGGGAAGGAAGCAACAAAAAGCAAAGGACAAAATGAAATAAAACCAATTTTTCACCTTTCATAGCACTTCTGCATTTAGCAATGATTAGTATCAAACAACAAAGAAAAACAAATATTTCCTTTAAAGAGTTGCCACTAGCCAACAGAAAACTTCAATAAAGAATAGATGCTTATCCCAGACCAACCCAGACTATACCGCTGAGCATTTTCCCTCCTTCTGTCTTTGAGTTACCAACAGCATAAAAACAAGGCTTCTGTTTTTTGGAAAACTACTAATGCCTTATAAAAACTCTGGAGAAACATACCATTTAAAGACAATTTTATTGATATGGCATATAGATATTTTCCACTTTTCCCCTTTTCTTTTTACATGGTTTATAAATGGAGAGATTGTATTGAAAGAGGCGTTCTGTTCTCCAAGAGCTCTCTGAATCCTGCTGTTTATGTTTAACCTAGAGTCACGATAATCCCCTTCATTTTTCTTTAATTTGGCACTTCATCTTTTTATTTTAATAAAATCAGAGTAACACACAGCATGCTCCATAGTAGCATCTGAGTTAATGCAATAAACAATTATAAAGCTTATAGTAGCTTGAAGCTCAGCTTTTATACATTCAGCCAGCAGCAGCGCTGGCTTGGTGAGCAATGTTCTGAGCTCAGGCTGAGAAAAGCAGCTGATAGACTTGCATACAACAAAATGCTTCTTCAAATCACGTGTATCATGGCTCCCTGTTGCTATTAGCATAGCAAAAACGGCTGCTGGGATGAGCATTACAGGGACAATCAGACCTGTGAGGGCAAGGGGTTTCCAAGAAACCCAATAGCTTGCCCTGTGCCAACCCTACACACTGCCTATGGGGGAAGAGTTATCAGAACGGAAGATTAAGGCCAAGTTAAGTCCCCATTCCTGCTGCTCTGCTCACATACAAGTTATTTTCACACGTTGCTCTCTCCTCACAGCTCTTAATTATGACCATAACCCAGAGGTCTTCTTCCAACACTGCCCCCACCTCCGTGCACAACCCCAGCAGCACTGATTAGTCCCAGTTCTGCAATGAGTGTAGAAACACCTGCTAAGGACCTGCTTTAGAAACTCACATGAGCTTTCTGCCCCAAAAGCTGGATAACAACATTAAAAACATAAACAAAAAAAAATGTCCTAAATTATACATACTCTTTCTGATACACTTTGCATGCAACAGCTTAGAAAGAATGGGTTTACCAGGCTCACGAGACCAAGCAGCTATTCTTTTCACTAAAGAAGCCAGTCAGGAAGATGAAATGTGTTACTCATTGGGGCCAGCTGGAGAGAGATAATACAGCCAGAAAACCTATATATAGGAGACAAGTGCAATCAGCCTGTTTTGCAGAGTAGGTTGGGCTAAGGGTGAAGGTGCATTTTAGAGCACCCAGAAAGGCTAGCTGGGAAGCCTGGGGGTGGTTCTATAATGGGCTGTCTAGACTGTGAGAAATTCTTGTAATTTCACAAAGAAATTTTACTTGCAGAAAGTCACTTTGTTGCTTTATTTTTGTGAGTTTCAAATTTGAAAGTTTTTTTCTTTCTTCAGCGTTTGGTCTCTTTCTATAAAATGCAGCCTGAGATTAGGTTCTCAAATGCTCTGCGCACAAGTTATTCAGACAATACTTTAGTTCTGGGTCGTTGGCAGTCTTTGAAGGGAGACTTATGCCTGTCAGAGCCGGGGTTTTGTTTCAGTCGCTGGGTCTTTTTAATCACTGCAGTTTCTATGCTATCCAACAGGCACTCTTCCAGTCTAGATGAAAATACAAATGATACAAAGCAGCTCCTCACTACAGGCTTTAAAGCAGAAGAGAAGAAAACATCTCTCAGATTTCACCAGAATCTCAGTAGCTTGCAGCATGTAAGTATTAAATTGGGCCAAATGTCTGAAGTTAAACATAATGCTTGCTGTAATGCTAGGCAGTTATCCCCTAATGTCCTCACGACCATTGTACTGCAGTTCTCATTTTAATTACATTTCTGACAATGAATGCCTTACGGTTCTGATTTTAGTGCTGAGTTATGCGACGTTAAGGTATCACAGAAAGAAAACCCTTTCTGTTTACAAACAGAAATGGACTTCTATATACAGAAAACCGTTTAGCAATAAAAAAGTACAACCAAAAAATCCCTCAAACACCACACTCCAGCATTTTTTCCTACAACAATGAAGAATGGCATGTTTTGTGTTTTACACATGGAGGAGAGGAATGAATTTATGTTGTTTTCAGCATGAAAGACAATACTGGTGGAAAATGCTGATGTTTCATTCCATATTAATGAGTAGAAATAATATTGTAATGTCTATAAACCATTTATAACAATGAACCAAAGGGTACTTCTGTTTGTTGGTACTTATATTAAAATGTTAAAAACAATCCAAAGCACCAGACTTTATACAGAGCAGATATAGGTGAGAAACTGTAAGCAGAAATAGGAGATTTGTTTCTGCTATGATAGCAAAGCTCAGACAAACCCTCTCCACCATGGCTCAGGTTTCTGTGCCAATAAGACGTGCTCCCCAGAGATCCTGATCACCAGTTCCTGTTGACCTGGCTTTGTGTAATGATTATTTTTATTCTCTGCCTGTGTGAAATGAGTTTGTTAGTTCTCATCCATGCCAGCTCAGCTGGCACTTGAGCATCTCAACACAATTCCCAGTGGTTGAATAGAGAACAATATCTGATTTTTTCCAAAGACCTAGAGCTTGCTGCCCTGTGTTACGAGTTAAAAATGTTTTCTCATGGAAGTTCTGTCTCCATCTGCTGATGCTCTTAACAGAAAACTTGCTCTCAGAAGCGTGGAAATTGCAAACTGGTGGAAACAAACATATCTGTAATACATCAAAATGGCATCAAGTTCTTGGCATCATTTAATCGGGGAGAGAACATCATAATACCTGGTTAGAAAAATTATGTACATGATTAAATTACTTGCAAATAGGCTGTGAAGCATGCAAAATTAGTGCAGTAGTATTAGAAAACTATTTACAAAAATTGCCTGGAGTCGGAGTCTGGTGAATGTTGACAAAGAAAATAGTCACTGCCTCAATAGTCATGGAGGGCAGAAAAGAGGATGAGATGAAAGAATGAAGATGGATCTAGCTCTCTGAAATAAATTAGGAGAGGCAGAAATAAGGCATTGCACGCACGCACTCTTTCTTATGTGACTTATTTCTGTGGAAATTAAACATGCAATGGATGTTTTACGTGTTAAGAGAAACAATGCTAAAAATGCCTTTTTAGAAATAGTTCACTTTGGGTAACGTCACATCTAAGAAGAAATAAGATTGAAAGTACCAAAGTGAAGGCAACCAGACTGATTTCAGATCAGAAAAATGCTCCCTTTTACTCTATTTCCAAGCATATAGAAAAGCCGGTAGGAGAGAGTGACATTCATTCAAATAATACAGACCAAGCTGTCTTTTTTTATCCCTTCCACCAGTTTCTCAGCTCTACATTTCCTTCTCATCTGAGTTGCCTCTCTCTTGCTCGCTTTCTCTTTCCTCAGAGCTGTCAGTATCTGAGGATCTCGCGTCCCTCCATTGTCTTTTTCTTGCTTCCCTCTCTGTCTCAGCACACAGGGAACACAATAAACTGAAAGGAATACAGGTTCAAAATTCCCAAAGAGAAGCTCAAATCACTTGTACAAAATTTCTCCTGAGGCCACGGATCACAAAAGGACAAGACATACACATTGTATGTAGAAAACCAAAGAAAGATTTAAATGTTAACGCTTCCAGGCACAGGGTAACCATTACCTATAAATTTACTCGTTAAAGTTCTTGTTTCATTTTGTCTTTTTTTTCTGCATATTTCTCTGTTGCCTCCTGGTGGGATTTTTAAATCTGTCCTGGAAACAGGTAGAACCTCATCACAGGCAGGGCTGAAGATGGCTCTGCAGGCAAACCCTATCTGTGCTTCCCATCCTAAATTATAGGGTCTACTGGGGGACCTCACTTCTATTCTTGAATGTAAACACAGCAGGATAAAGATGAGCATAGCATTTACCGTAAGTTTGAAACAAATCTAGACTGCATGAACTAAAAGAAAAAAAAAAAATGATAACATTAAGGCAGATAACACTGACGTATGTGAGATAGTAGCTCATTCCCCTACAAAATTTAAGTCCTGGACAATAACTTGGACAGTGAGTGTTTGTGAGCCACCAATGCAAGTTGAAACTATACAGGTGAGATAAAATAATTCTTTAGTAATGCAAATGCAGCTCAAACGGAGATAGTGCAGCTGGTATACTAATATCAGTGGGGAAATTCATCAGACAAGTTTGTTGAGACAAGAGGGTCGTGTCCTGTGTTTATCTTGACTGATCAGCATGGTGCAGTGGAATAACATCACACGCTGGCTCTTAACATAAACCTCTTAAAAGCATAGTTTCCCACAGAAAAAATGTCAAAAAACACTGGAAGATCCCTTTCTTCTCTTACATATCAATAAACAATTGTACTGGACTAATTCAATGATCTATATTGCTGCTGGAGTGTAGGAAAGCCATGTAAAACCCACAGCTGTTTGGTATCTGTTCTAGACTTTAAATAATGGCAAAAAGGAATATAGACTTTCTTCTCTTAACAGTTTTTTGACCTTCTGACTGCAGTTCCCACTTTCAGTGACTGCAGCTCAGGAAAACAGAATGCTCTGAAGAGCCTGGTGACAGCAGAGAATCTCATCAATTTTAATCCCCAAAAGGTTCATGGGGTTTGAGCCTTGCAACAAAACATTGCACAGCATGGCTGAGCACAGTATATCTACACCCTCATGTTAGTAATGAAGCTCAGCACCTCTTGTCCCATATGGCCATTTGTCCTCTGGATTCTGGAAAAGGAGCAGAACAACTTGGTTGGATGTAAGGATGCCCTCTGTGTAAATACTAGGTATCAGATGTGAAACACCAAGGGGCAGCTCCCAGGACAGAAGGAACAGATCTGCCTTTTTTAAATGAAGATTTTACACTAGAAAGACTGGTCTTCTGAATCTACTCCCTCTCAAGGGAGATAAGACTAAGACAGGGACAGATGCATTGCTGTTTTCCTTTTTATCCATCTAATTTAATTGCAGACACCTTGGTGGACTGGAAGCACTGTTCCTATCTGGCTCCCCAGCATTTTGAGGCAAAAGGAGGTTCAGCCATCTGCCATTTATTGAATTAAATGGAGTTGAGGGAACAAAGTGCCTTTGGTAATAAAACAATCTTGAATGGTTGCAACAAGCTCAACTTCCCCACCTCTCTACTTGTATGCAAAATCTCAAAGCTCTCAGAGCTTGGTGAGCTGTTTACAATGCTTAGCAAACAGTAGACCCAAGAAATAACTGACTCGGAGTCCACCATTCATGGCTTGGGATCAAAGTTTGGGTTTCAGACCTAAGAACTCAAATTATTCTTGATTGCAAGTTTTCTTCTGAGGCCTGAGCAGACCTAGTAAAGACCAGAATCAGAATTAAAGGAGTCACTGTTAAGATATCCTCTTGAGTCCTTGCTGATAGTACAATGATGTTTCATTTTCCCATGCTCCCTAAGTTCATTTTTCCCAACCACAAATGTGTGACGATTTAAGAAAGCAACCTTTTTAAGTAGAGAGCATAAAGGCACTCAGAAGGAAGACGGAATGATGCATAATACACAATTCCATAATATAACTCTATATCTCTCTACATCTTATATTCCTTTCATATTTCTCAAAAACTTCCTGAAATCTTTCCACTACACAGGGGCAACACCGCTTAAAACAAAACCGAATGGTTTCCAGCCTCTTTCAATCCTGAGAAGTGGCGTGTTGGACCAGGCATTCAAGTACACCATGGGCAACAGTAAGATGCCTGACCGCACATTCCTGCTGCCTCAAAAATGCTTGCACAGGCTAAAGAGTTGCCTTATTGTGCTTGCATCCCCTCAAACGCAGGCTGTTTACTCCATGTTCCTGCTGCATAGCAGAGAAGCTGCTGCACAGCTGCCACAGCTCTCTATTTACACCTCCGCCTGTTTGCACATCACTGGAGATGTCAACATTGTCTTGAGGTAGCATTTTTTAAAAGTTTGTAAAAGCAGTAGCAGTTAGATGTATCGATTTAGAGAACCACCAAGTCCTCATCCACATCTTACAAGTAAATATGGAAAAGTACACTGCTAAATCTGTGCTCTAATTATAGCCAGAAACAACTGAGGGAAAATAGCTATGTGGAGAAATATTAACCTGTGAGTAGCAATACAGCCAAGCAGGAGGAAGCCATAGATAACAGAATGGGTAATAGCCCTCCAGCAGACTGTAGGGTAACATAGTTAAGCTGAGATATTTGCTCATACAGTAAGAGAAATTAAGATTTGATTTATTTGGTGAGCCACGGATTTGTTTTCTTTACCCACATCGCACCAGGTGGGTATAATTCAGTATACATGCGTCTTCCTTTTGAGTAAGTATGGTCTGGATATAACGAGCATTGCAACAGCAGGACTTTTTTTTACTGGAGGAACATTCTTCCTACCCTTCTTTAGATAAGGCTTTCACCTTGAGTGATGAAGTTTTATATGCATTACAAACATGTCGATGTCAAAGATCAGTGGCTGAAAACTTGTCCTATGTTCTCTCCTGTAATGTTCTGACTGAACTCTAGAAAGGTATTTTTTAAATTATAGCCCAGCTCCTTTATATCTCATAAAATTGTATTCCTTCTTCTACAAGAAATCCCCTTTGGACAGGAGTTCAGTGGCAGACATAATACATCAGATGAGAAGCTTGATGCATATCAGCAGCAGACCTAAGAGGCTGAGACCATGGATCCATCATGAAGGAACATAATGTGAAATTGCTTGTACAGGCTGTTCCTTTACTTGCTGGAAAAACTCTGTTCTTGTGACACTTCAGGGGATTAAGCTGATGAGTGTGCTGTTCAACCAGGAAATAATACTGCTTAAAACAGCCTTTCTTAAACTTTTTTTTTCAATTCTTCTTTTCCCCAGGCTGGTGACATCTTAGCCAAAGATCAAGCTCTTATTGCCTCTTTAAACGTAATGCAAAAACACAAATACTGCATCTATCAACCTGCTTCATCATGAACGTTCATTTCTGTAGGGAATGAGAGAAGTGATGAGGGAGCAGCTTGTTTTCAGGCTGAAATGCAATAGAGGACAAACTTCTCTTACTTCTTAACTATTTTTCATTAACCTTGGAGACTGGCATCCTGTCTGAGCAGAGCAGGAGTAGTGATCTGGGTCTCAAACCCAGGGCTCTGCTGCCTTGGTGGTCTTGGGTGGGATATTTCACCTGTGGTTCCTGTTGTAACTAACTGCTCAGGGGCGTCTCCCCGAGTTCCCAGTCAAGCAAACCAATAAAAAAATATAGCCTCTTGGAGAACAGCACTGTCAACAGTTTTCTTCAGATGAACTGCTGGTCTTAGATGAACATTCCCAGCATACCAGTTGATAGTATAGCTTTGGGTAGCCCATATAAAACTGTTTAATCAAAGGCTGAGATTTCACCAGAGTTTCAAAAACAGAGTGCAGCCTTAACAGTTCTGCTGCGTAACCGGTAAGCACAGTTGCTTTCAAGACTTCTAACTTTGAACTTTCACAAGCTTCTAAAACAAAAACTTATTGTTCTGGAACAACTGAGTGTTCCACCTGGACGTGAGAAAAACCTCTTTACTGTGAGGGTCACAAAGCATTGTAAAAGATTGCCCGGAGAGGTTGTGGAGTCTCCCTCCCTGGAGATATCCAAAACCTGCCTGGACACACTCCTGTGCACCCTGCTGCAGGTAAACCTGCTTTAGCAGGGGGCTGGATTAGATGATCTCCACAGGTCCTTCCAACTCTTACCATTCTGTGATTCTGTGGTTTACTTAAGACACAGGCAATCCAACAGGGCTCAAAAGAATCAAAATAATCATTTACTCGATATCTGAGTGCTTTCTTCTAGAAGGAAGAGCAGACACTAAGTGATCTTCTGGTAAAATAATGAAAGATAGGAATTTTTTTCTCTGTTTTTCTAAGGAAGGCAATAGAGAATAGAAAGCCCCAAGTAAATTGACATAAACAGTGAGGAGTTATGTCTGCAGATCATCTTTACTCATAATCTTGCTCCACCAAAAACCAAGCCCAGCCCATTTGAGGTGCCATTATTGCTTGGGCTGATGTGTTATTTACAGAGCTTGGGATCAGTGAAGCAATTACTAAAGCTGCAATAGCAAAATCTGTTGAAGTGGATTAGGGACAACTGGTACCCCCCTGGTAACTATTGATTCTGAGTTCTTGGAGCCGCTGGCAGGTTACTTGTGTCACCTGCCTGACTAAACATTGAGGACCTCATCTGCAGAATTTCCCAACCCATATGGGTGCAACTTGTCCACAGATTTTAAAAGTGGCAGAGGATACGCACCCAGCAACAGGGGTAGCTTGCTTGAGCTCTGCCAGCTGGATCGATGGCTTTCCAACTTGATGGTTGTGATTCCTGTTATGCACAGGCAGAAGGCTCAGACCCTTGAAGAAGTAGTCTGTGCCAGTGCCTCTCAGCAGGGCGCACAAAATAGACTTCTTCTCCCTGGAGAAAGAAGTGCTTAAGAGCACTGTCAAAGGGTAACAGATTTGGGAACAGTTTGAGCTGAGATAGGTACCTATCACTTGGCTTGGAGAGCCTTGGAGGTTCCGACTTGCTGTTTCTATAGGTAGGCTGGGGCATAGTGAATGCAACTCTTGTCATCCCACTGCCCTGCCTTCCCCCAAGACGTGATTTTCCTCATCTCAGGCATGGAGACTATTAAGAAAGCAAGTCCCTACTGCCATGTCACCCCTGAAGCCAGCTGCACCAGCAGCGTGCTGTGCCAACTGGATGGGAAAAGTCCTTCCTATTGCCAGTCTCAGAAAGAGACCTTCTGTGGTTTAAATACTGTAACAGTCAGTTGTTTTCTGCCATAAAATTGCCATTTGACAGGATAGTCTGGAACTTAAATACAATGAACTTTATTGCCAATCTGACATTTATTTGCAAAGTATATTTACTGCCCGGAGAGCGAAGACAAGTGCTGTGTTTTCTCTTCTGTCAAATAACAGAAAGATGCAGCAAGGCTCTCCCCATTACCTCCACTAAAAAGGATCAGATTTATTTACCTTGAATTGAGAGGCATTTTTACTGGATATTTCCATACTTTTACAAGCTAAGTGAGATCTACCTCGTTCTTAATAAGATATAAATATACCCTTTCTCTTTGGATTTAATATTCTGATACGGGGGGAAGTGCTGAAAGAGGAGGATGTTTGTTATTTTACAGGCTTTTTACAATACCAGCCTAATGAGATAATGTATTTATTTATTATAACAATAAACACAGCTGTAAAATGGACCATAAAAAATAATAGATGACTCACAGATTTCTATACCCAACATGTCAGCTGTAATTGGGGAATAAATTAAATGATCCATCTGCTTGCCATCTTCTACATTATTTTCCCTAGTATCCTCAATATTTAAATACAGTCAGCATTATTTATATTAATTACTCACTAACAACGGCAACAACAAAAACTCTGCAAGAAAATTGATTGGCTTTGTAACATAATTCCCCAGCCACATCACACACACACACACACACACACACTATTCTTTCCCTTACACTTAAATCTAATGAGTATGATAGACTTACTTTTCTTTATTAATAGTTTTCACTTTATCATGCCAATACTATTGAGTCTTCTCTTTATTAGTGTCTTGGAGACACTGCTAGCAATGATATGTCATATAAAAGGCTGAGAGACAGTTCAATCCATTAAGCTGGGAAAGAAAGCTTTGTCTCCTTTCCAAGCGCAGCAGCTTCAGGAATGCAGAACCCAGTCATAAAATTGGAATAATGTCACCTGGAGACCCCAATAAAGGTCAAGTGTTTGGGGTAACAGATATTAGACAAGCAGATCTTGAGAAATATTTCCTTTCTCAAATGTATGCCAGTTTATACATTCAAATACTGACATTTATATAAAGAAGACAGAAGAGATAAATTGATACATAGCAAGTTACTGTCTTGGACAGAAAGAGAACCCAGATTCCCTCCTTGTCCTTGCCCAGAGTTAGATTCATCAGGGCACAGTGCCACTGCTTTGGGGACCATTAATTTATCAGTCACAAGTCAAGTAACTGCCAGCCCATCAAAACCCTTCACTCTTTAGACTATACATCAAATTCAGATTTAGTATAGTATTACTTCAGGAGTTGACTAAGAAAAAGAGGTACAATGACGTTTGGATGCTATAATTTGGAAAGTCCTTTCTATTTTCAGCCTAAGTGTAAAGATGTCATATCTGGTGCAGAAATTTATATTTTCATAGCCTAATCTGTGTAAGAACTATTTTAAGTTATCTTTTAAATAGAAAAATTACAATACATTGGAAAAGCTCTAAACGTTGGGATTCTTTGTCCTAGGAATTCCAGCTTTAAATGTTTCTTAATGATGTGTAGAAACTGTTATTTAGGCAAGATTAAATAATAGAGAATATTTAACAAGACAGAGTTCTCCACTAGTCTAGCCACTAACCTGGGAATCCTAGACTGGACCCTAGCCAGCCTGGCCACCAAATTCTGTCCAATCTCCCTCCTCTACCCCACATTTTAAAAGAATTTTGGTGATTTCATCAGATTCTGAGATTTCACCAGCTTCAACAACACTGAAAACTTCATTAGCACTTTAGTCTTTCTGTCATCATCGAAGACACCCTGAAAAGCTAAACATTTACTGTGAGTATAATAATACAATATAACAATATAGAAATAATATAACAGCAAATAGTTAGTAAATGAATGCATGAATATATTTACAACTAAATCTTATGCCAGTCATTTGTTAGACAATCAAATTGCCTGTAATTTATTTGGAAATTGGTCAGCTGTACCTCTCTCAAGATTAGTTCTAAGGTTAAGTTTGTAAAATACTCAACAGTCATTGAGGACATCCAGTTAGACTTGCACAGATATCCAGTAACATAAATTCTTTTGAATCATTCACATTGTTTTCCTCCAAGTCCTAAATACCTTCAGCTCACACCTTCTGTAGGTAAAAAATTAGTGTTGCCTGCTAGGTTTAATGGACCCTTTTAAGATGTGTTCCCCATTGCTGTTCTCTGTCAGACCTTTATGCCTTCTGACAGACCATATTTTCTATACAGTTAAATAGTGGAATGCACGGGGTGTTTCGGGGTTGGGGTTTTTTCCTTGGTGTGTTATTTGAACGCTTTTTTTGGCAGAAAATCTTTCAAAAAGTTTCTCAAATGAGAGTAAAATGTCTTCACTGAAAGGGTTTGAAAGGTAACGCGCAGAAGGTGCATCTGCAGTGAGCAGTTCTCTAGTTGGAAACAGTAATGTCTCAGTGATGGGAATACTGCTTACAAGCTGTTTTGTCTAAATAAAAGATGATGGTCGGGCAGCTATGTTTCAAAAGCAGTCAACAGATTTTCCATCTACTTGCAACTTTCATTCTTCTCATCCTTCTCTTCCAGGGTACCTGAAGTAACCTATTGCAAACACCCTGTGCGAGTATTTCATTGATTCACAAGGGCAAAGCTATATCTTCTTGTTAACAATTAAAAAGGTTTGAGTGCATGTGGTGACTGGTTATAGAGGTTATTGCTAGTTAGTGCTATTATGGGATTCCGCTTGTTATATCTTAGTCCATTTTCTATTATTATTCCAAAAGCTTCAATAGCAAAGCATCACTCAGGATTAGATAGGAAATCTGAATAATAGGTGTTATGTTATTTTCTGAAGAAGAAAACAAAATATGGGTTCTGGAAGCAGCTTAGTGTGCTATTTGTGTCAAAACTAATGGAAAGCATGTCTCAGTTTACTGAGAGGGTTGTCAGGCATTGGAACAGGCTGCCCAGGGAAGTGGTCGAGTCACCATCCCTGGATGTGTTTAAAGGATGGGTAGACAGCATCATAGAATCATAGAATCCTTTGGTTGGAAAAGACCTCTGAGATCATAGAGTCCAACTGTACCTGTCTCCTTACTAAACCAAACTTTACTTACTAAACCAAACCCTTACTAAACCAGATGAGTTTCTTAAGGACATGGTTTAGTAAGAGGGACAGGTACGGTTGGACTTGATGATCTCAGAGGTCTCTTCCAACCTGATGGTTCTATGATTCTGTGATTTCACCAGCTTCAACAACAAACCATAATTCTTGGAGTGTTTTACTTTTGGATTAGAATGTTGCTGGACTCCTCTGAATAAAGTCACCTCTGGTGTAATTACGCTGACAGCTACAGGATTGTCCCAGGAGGGAATTTTATGAATCCTTTATTTCTAGATATTTTCAGCACTTTTTATTATTTTTACTCCAGATCCTTGCAAGACAAAACTCATACCATGAGTTAAAGAAAGAAAAACAATCTCCTTCCTGCTCTTGACTTGTTTTCTACTAACTGAGCACATTCAAGACTGTACTTCTCTTCTTCAGTCCACTGTAAGGCAAAAACTGCCTTTACAATGAAAAACTCAGTGCAATTGGGTCCTTTAATTGTGTTACACCAGCAAGCTAATCTTTCTCAAGTCAAGGTGGCTTCCTTAAGAAAACTTCTGCAAGCATAACACAGTTCTCTAGGAATCTGACACTACCTAACTGTAATTAGCTAACGCTACCCCTAAGCAAATTTGAGAAGATTTCTCTCACCTTCCAATACCAGTTTTGACTGCAAATGTATCTTCATTCTCGTGGTTTCCAAGAAAATCAATCAGTTTTATTGCTCACTGAGATCTTTCCATAGCCTCAATAAAAATTAGGATTCTAATTTCTTGGGTTTTTTCCTTTTCACATCTGTTAAGGATGAATGTTGCATGCTGACAATTTAAGGTTAGATCTTTGAAGCACTGTCACTACAGTTTACTCCAATAGTGGTGATACTGAGACATCCATCAATTCCCTGGGTTGACAGCTAGAGGGAAAGTGGACTTGGGTTTTTCCAGCAACACTCACGCAACATAATAAAGTCTTCAGGTTGCCACCCTTGTAATCAATACTAAGCAATCTTGTTATCGAAAACCCTACAAAACCACGGCCTTATGCAGCATTATCCATCCATTAATTAAATGTACCTACATCCGACGCAGGGACATAATGGCTGGTTTTAACCATTCAGAGCAGATGCAGTAATATTTTGGGACAGGAAGAATAATGTTGTGGTACGTAAATGACCCTGGAGGAAGAACCTGAGGAAACAGTGTATCATGTTCTGAATCTTGCTCATAGTCAGAGCAAGAATTAACCTGCAGCACTAACTTCTGTATGTAGATATTTTGAAGTACTTAATGTCTGTAGGAATTCAGGACTTAATACTTCATGTGTCTTCTGAATGACGGATAGTCTCACTCTAAGACATTGACTGAGACATGAGGAGTTTCACCAGCTGTATAAATCACTCCATGTTGGATACTATCCAAGTGCCTTTGGGAAAAGTCCTGCTGTTTGACTAGTTAAACCCAGCCCCACAAGATATGGTAGAAGAGGCTAAATATTCTCTCTACCACCACCCCTGCTTGTGGCTAATTTTATACAGTTTCACAATGGGAAGAGAGTGTGGAGGAAGTGTGGAGGAGACCACTAGGAGGACTTCAGTACAAACAGTGTGAAACAGCATCTTCTCCATAATCAATGTGCCATCAACACACCTTTCACACACACCCAAGGTAAAAAGGATGAGGAAACACTAAGAACTACATGGAGTGAGGACATTTCTTCAAGGATGAGAAAGAACTTTTTTTAAAATTTTGGATGTGGAATTTAAAAAAACATATTTCCAACTATTTTGCATTCTGTACAGAATGGAATCTTTATCTTTTACAGTATTCATCAACAACACTATTAGCTGATTCATGTTGTGGTGGCAATTCAGAGTCTGCTAACAAGGTCTCACTGTCTGTTGTGTTAGTCATCACAGTCCAGATGTTTTTTCACCAAATTCCCTTTTGTTTCAAAATTAATAAGCCTAGATACAATACTGTTCAGAGGCTGTGATATACAGGATTTTCTACATCTATCACTGTTATCGATGGAGAAAGATGCCATCCACTGGACAAAGGTTTAACCATTAAGTTGAAAGGGAAGAGTGTTAAGTCAAAATTCCCAGGGCTTTTGGGAAACCTGACTCAAGAAGCAAACAATGCAGAACTTCCCAGAGAAGTTCACTGTCCAGGTTTCAGACATGTTACAGAGGGCAGATGAACTGGCTTATGCAAATTAAGTGCAATGGAGAATAAAGCGACCCCTGAAAGCAGGCATCATTGGGTGGCATTTACAGCAACTGTGGTTACAACTAAGACCACATTTATTAGAGCAAGCTGTTGGCAGTCACATATGGGAGCAATCTAAACAAGAAAGCTAAGGGCCAAAAAGGATCACTACACTTAATTAGTGTTATCCCAGAAGATGGACACAAATGTTAGGCATGTTCTTCCCCACTAGAGTCAACAGCTACAGGTACACTCATACCCCACCACTTTATATGCTTCTGTGCACCCACTTTCCAACCACCTCATCCGTTCCTTATTTTATATATGGACTGACACATCTATACGTGCCAGTATCTGTATCTCCAGTTAGACAGACTGGAAGGCATGCAGGTGTATATCTGGAAAAACACAAGGACAAGGAATTAAACCTGCAAATTATTTACACCAAGACTTGCCCTAGACTTGTTTGCAAGAGTCTAGCAAATAAACTTTCCAGAGTAAGGCTGAGATACATTTGGGTGGATCACCTTTACCCATAGCATTTGGGTAAGGGATTTTACCCAAATTAGTGATGGAGGATGAATTTACTAATCCCTGTGCAGCGCAAGAAGTAGCACATATATTATATATTTCTTTTACCATAAATAGAACATATTCAAGAAAAAGGGTGACAGACTGACTTTAGACAGTGATTGTCTGCAACCTCCTTCAGTAAATACTTGTCACGGAGAATTTTCGTACCCATTCTTCTATAATGTGAGAATAATAACTGAGGAAATTTCTCCTTTTTTGTTAAATTTGGGTTACTCAAAACGCGCCCTGAAAAATTTATGTTTGTTGCTGCTTCTTGTTGTTGTTCATTTCTTATACATGAGTTTTTAATTTTTGCAGCTGTGTTTCTTAGATCTCTTTGAATCCAAAACTAGAACTCTTGCTGTGTTAGCATGCCAATCTGACTTTCAGAGAGGGCTGAATGTCAGCATGTGATGAGCTCTCATTTACAGCCCAGTGGCACTCTAGTTACAGAGACAATGTCAGTTGAAACTTACTTTTGGATCCAAAAGCCTGCGCAGTACGAATAAATAAGCACTTTCAGTGGCTAATACTAGCAGACAGATCTATCTGAATAGTGACCTGTTAGAGTTGAGTACAGTAAAGATAAGGAAAGCACAGGTAAGGTGTTTATTAAGATCAGTCCATCAATGACCTAATATCATGCATTTTGGCCATTGTGACAGAAAAGAGTTCTGGGATCAATTTTGAAGTCCAGCAAAATGAATCTGCCACCTGCTCCTCAATAAGCCAAATGGTCAACAGCAACAGTCCTCCAAAATGGGAGGAGAAGCCCAGGAGAAATCAGGAGAAAATGAAATCATGGGAGACGTTTAGAAGAAATATTCTCGAAAATGTAACAGTGAATCAGAGTGGAAGCAGTATCAGGCAGAGAAAGGTCAGACGCCAGGCCATGAAAGTGACTCGCACCTATTGAAGAAAGGGCAGAGAGCCAGTGATGCCTGGGAACTGTGCTACAGTCACAATACATGAGTCAGTCACTCTAAAGAAAAGATGTTGAACAAAACTACATCTTTCAAAGGACTTAGAAAAAAAGCC
The DNA here is from genome assembly GCA_033558235.1 of Neomorphus geoffroyi. NCBI lineage: Eukaryota > Metazoa > Chordata > Aves > Cuculiformes > Neomorphidae > Neomorphus > Neomorphus geoffroyi. Next base: position 11,206,493 of record JAUMJM010000016.1, on the reverse strand, counting down.
CTCAGAAACTGAGATGCAATGTCAGAATATTTCAGCCAGAAGGAAATATTGTTAGATGCTTCAAAATATTTCACTCTGCTAAATGCTTGTTAATATGACTAACTTGCATTTCAGATTTAGAAACAGGAGTAGAATCGAATTTCAGCCTGCTAATGGGAACATTGCCCATCTATTAGAGAGATGCTACACTCAGCAGTTGAATGGCTGGGCCCTTATATATTTTACAAATTCTGTAGTACTGGGTCGAGAGCCCAGAGCAGTATTTCCAAGGGCCTCAGAAGCAGTGGACTGTGAGTCTGTACAGTGTGGAAGCACCCCCACTCCTCAAAAATATTCTCTAATTTCAGAAAGGACAGCATGATCAAGGTTTAGGAAACTCTGTGTTCTCCTATGTGTTTAGGCACACTAGAGAAGTATCACAAAATATTTTCTGAGTCATAATTTTCACTGTTCCTGTACCAGTATCTCCACAAGCACAAATGATAAGGCTTGTCTCTCCTCAGGGAAAATTGTTTTGTCAGAACATCTTGGCTGGAGTCCACTGGAGTCACTGTAGCTGAAAATCTGAGGGAGGTATGGTTGTCTGTCTCAGCTTGAGCCACACATCCTAATCCACTGCAACAGCCAAAAGGGAGGTGTGGTCTAGATTACTACTGCTTTATTTATGCGGTTGTCATTATCTAAGGCCCTACTCAGATGATGACTTAACCTCCATTGCAATTAGGCTAAGAATGCCATTCTAATTACCATGCTGGTTTCTCTTCGACGACCTGCTCACTCAGTGATTCAAACTGTCTCTGCTAACATGAGGATACTCTACCTTGCACAACATTAATAAATCTTTCATCAGTACACTTTACATTCATTGCAGTTACAAGCAAAGTTGTTTGAACTCATGTTGTGCTGTTTGATGTATCTTTTAAGGATGCTCACAGCAGAGAGGCCGGAACTGGGACAGCCTCCTGAAAGATACAGATACAAACCCTAGTTTCGTATTATCTGCTGAATCTTTGAGGATGCTGATTAAGGCTGGAAGCAGAATATCAGTTCTAACATTACTCCAAAGAATTCAGATCCAACCTCCAACTATCCAGCATAATCTGTCTGCTCATTTGAGCTTAGGAAAAAACAGATATCATATAAGATATGAGCATGTTTAGAATATGATGTTGGCTCCATATTGAAAAAAATCTGGAAGTGACATCTTTATTTGATAAATATCTTCTTGTGATACTGAGGTACTTTTAGCCTCTTTAACCTTTGAGCAGCCTGGTCTATGGAAGGAGTCCCTGCCTATGACAGGGGGCTGGAACTGGATGAACTTTGAGGTCCCTTCCAACCAAAACCACTCTATGACTCTATGACCCCATGATAACTATTTTAAACTTTATCTTTCACTGTGAAAGTAAAGTGTTCTCAATTGAGTGAATGATTAGCTCTTCACTAATTACCAGGAGACTGACCATTGAGGAGAATCAAATTTGCTAAGCATATTGCACACTTCATGTCCAAGTCCCTGACAAAAACAATGTAATAATTTTCTGTTCAAGGCCTCTTACTTACAAAACTATATAAAGAAATTGCCCTCTCCCAACCCATGCCCAGAAAAAAGCTGTGATTCAAATAATTTTGCTATCTTTGCAGGCATGAGGACATGTCCAAGGCATGAGACAACTGGAAGTGTTTGTTTCCCTGTATTGAGTTTATGTTTACTGAACAGACCATCAGAAAGAGAGCACAAATCATAATGTTATTTTGATCTAGATGGAGGTTTGCTGCAACACCAGTCTCTCATAACAAGCAGAAATGATCCAGTCCCTTATCCATTTGATTCACATTCAAAGTAATTTTAGCATCCACTGGCACTGAGAGTCTGAAGTTCTGAGTAGATGGATCTTTTATGGTGTGCCTACATCCCTGTGCTTCAGCATGCTTGCATGACATATTTATCCTGCATAATTGCCCTCCTTTTCTTCTTTTCACAAAGTTTTTGTTCAGATATCAATCTCTGATTTCTTTTCTATGCTGTACACCTCACAGTATCTAGATAAAACCTGTCAGCAAGTACCCATTGTTGAGAGATAAAGAGCTAGCTCTACTTTTGGGGGGAGCACAAAGCAGTTTAGTGGTGACTGAAGTATCTGAGGAAGAAACAGGAGATGTTGCCATTTATTATTGTTCTTTTATCTATATATTATAAGTATTATATATATTAGTATACATTATATACATTAATTATATATAATTTTGTATTTATTGTTATTATCTTTATTTAATAAGTATATTTTTCATTACTTTAAAAAGTACATGTTAAGCCCAACTTCAGATGAAGAAACTCCCTGACAAAAGGACTGAAAAACTCTTGCTTTAGTTAACAAATAACTGAGTCTCATGGGTATCTGGGATAAGATTATCCCAAAAAACCACATAGGAGAGCAACCTGGAAAAGCTGGGAACAAACCACCTTGCAAAGCCCCTGGAAGCACTGTCCACCAGGTACCTGCTACCTCAGAGGGTGGCTTCAGGAAACATGCGGTAGCCCTGACATACTCACATTGCTTCTTTCATCCTCCATTTCCCAGCAGAGCAAAAACGCTAGAGCAGTGAGATCAGGTATAAGCAGGAACACTTTTGACCTTAAACATTGGACTTTAAGAGCATTTCCCATTTCCAGCAGAAATCATGCCAGAGGCTAAAAGTATGGATTGCTTTTGACAGATCTCAAGCTTAACTACCAGCATGAACACATCCCTAGTCACTGCTGCATGTAACTTCTTGAAAAATCTTGAATTCTCAGGAAAGCTAATGGAAATGAAAGTAGAGAAATACAATCAGATTTGTACAACCAAAATAATATAAAATTTTATGGACTTTTCTTTTTTTTTTTTTTTTCAATCATAAGAGACCAATAAGGGCACAGGGAACGCTGACTGAACTCAGCTGTTGAAATTTCACTTTTTCAACTGATGACCAATATATTCAAGCAGCCATTGAGATCCACATACCATCACAACTAACATAATGGCCTTCCATTGTTTATGAAAACATTTTTTTAAAACAAAAGAATCTTCAGAAAGCTGCTGACACCCTTGGGAAGCATTTCAGCATCCATTGCACTCACTCAGGCTACAGAAGGGGGATGAAACAGGGCCATAATGCTCCCTTAGAGTAACTTTCTATGGACTATTAAAAAGCAGGAGTAACGCTGGCACTGCACAGATTTGCACAGACATCATTTTGTGAGGACTAGGAGTGACGGTGATTGCTGTCAGCAGCGGGGTTTTGTTCAGTATTTTGATCACTGGCCATTGCCTTTCAGTTGTTTGTAAGGCATTTGTGTTACTTTCATTCACAGCCTTTGAGGGAATCTACCCAGGTTGGCCAGATGCCCCATTAAGGATTAGTTAAACTCTCTGCCTGAGGCCAGCCATAAATCCTGTCTCTGCAGTGGTAGACGTGCTTCTTTCTTGGAGCATTTACACTCCCCCTCAACAAAGGCTCTGATCTCTCAACCACCATTAGCAGCTTGCTGACCACCTGAGAAGAAACAACCGTAACCAGCAGCCTTCAGCAGCAGGAGTGCAAGAAGAAATGAGTTTGGCCATGGTGTCTAAAGTGAAGGTACCGATTCATCCACCAGCAGCTGCAGTGGAGCTGCATGCAGCAGTTCAAAGGACACAACGGGTAGCTGGGCAGTGCAAAACTGCTTTTTACAGTACACTGGGAACAATTCTCTGGGAAAGAGTTCAATATATTTTTTGGATGACTATTTGTACAGCCAGGCACGTGCAAGACATTTTTCCCAGACACGCAATACACCTCTGAGTTCTTTCTACTCCGAGGAATGTGGCATGTCTATTGGAAGCAGTACTTGCTCATGTTGGTTAATCTTGCTCAATAGCTTGTTTATGCCTTCACCATATGCTCACTGTCTGCTTGCAGAAGCTCTGTGGCTCTCTTTAATCTCCAGTACCCTTTGTCTTTTCCAAAGGCTTGTGATTGCTTTTTAAATTTTGAAGTTTACTCTCTCTTGCACCTGGGACACTACTTTCCTCTGCTTCCCAAGAATTGCTCAGGCCCTCACCAGTTCTTCAGAACACTGTTTCTACCACCAGACCTGCAGCTTTGCTTACTGAGACTGTTTACCCGTCCTTTTTCACCATCAACATCTTGAATCTGAACACCTGACCAGCTTTCTTAAAGACTAATACGATACCTGCATCACATTTATTTTCCCGTGCTTCTACTGCCTTACGTTCCTTACATTCGATACTCTCCTTTACTTCTTTCATTGTCTATGATTAACCTACTAGATTCCTCTTTTCCTTATTTCATAGAATCATAGAATGGTTTGGGTTGGAAGGGACCATAAAGATCGTCTAGTTCCAACCCCTCTGCCATGGGCAGGGACGCCTCCCACTAGGCCAGGCTGCTCCCATTTGCCACCTTCTGTCCCTCTCATTCACCAAACTTTAGTCTGTTCTCCTTCACCTTGGCTTTCTGGTTTTGGCTGGTGGCTAGCACCCCAGCTGTGCCACAATCTCTCTTTTGCTCCAAGTTTCTTGACTATTCACTTATCTTTCAGCAGTGATGTAAGGGGTTTATCTACTTAAAGTCTACAGATCAGTGGCAGGATTCATGTTTGTTTTCCCTGTTTACTTCACATTAGTCCAAACCACTTTTAGGTTTAATGATTCTGTATTACACATTTCCTGAAAATCGTTTGTCTTCAAAACTTTAAACATGATTACAAGCCTTTCTTCTGGTAGTAATTATAGCTGAGACAAACACATGTTTTACATTCCTTCCTGTCAAAAAATGACTGCAGCTGCTTCATTTTTTACCAACTACCACAGCAAGACTTTGCTTTTCCAAGATGAGGCTGTACTTTTGCTCTAAGATATTCAGCTGCATTCCTCAATATTGTTGCCTTGAATGTTGTACATTGATGCAGCCAGTGAGGGTTGCCAGTAAATACTGAGGGAGCTACCAACCCCCCCATCCTTCTACCTGTACAGACCTGTGCTATGAAGGAGGTGACAGGTTTCAGCTTTCTGCAGGGAAGAAACAGAGGAGCAGCCAGGTTCTGATCAACAGCTGGGGGACGTGCTGCTAAAGCAAAGAGAGAATCTTTTAATGAGATTAACACACAGAGGAGAAAAGAGGAAAGCAGGTGCTAGAATTACAGAGAAATCCCTACAAGGAAAAACATTCACCAGGATGTTGCTGAGGACAACAAAAAAGTACAAGAGTGCAGTGTTTTGCAGGTGAACAGACTAGATTTAGACTAGCACAAAGCACAATCAATCAATTTTTGTGCTAGCAGCAGTGCCGGAAAAGTGCAGAACATAACTGAACTGGGTCTGCTTCTTTTATAGACTTTTAAAAGGCTTTTCAGAGCATCTGGCAGAAAAGAATATGGCAAATTTTAACACTATTCATCATCCTTAAGGAACTGATCAAGTTTATAGCAATCTGATGGGAGGACGGTGAGAGCGAGTGAGTTACTTTGTGATAACACATTGCACACCATTTTGCCTCGTTATCCCTTAAGCATATACTAAGTATCTCGAACAGACAAATATTGCGACTGTAAATATGCTAAATATCTGAGGCCACGAGGAACCTGCTTCCAAGAACAGGACTAGGTCATGATTCTGCTGGATCCAGTCAACACAGTAGAGGTGATGTGATATCGTGAGAGATGAAAATGAGTGCTCTAAATACTAGCAATATCGAGTGTGAGATGCATAGCAAGTCACATTTTCTTGCACCAACAGAGAACAGAAACCATTACATTGTGTAGTTTCTATAGCAAAGCATAAGAAGGGAGAAATTCAGCATATCTGAATGATATTATGAAGATAGCTAAGACTTTTTCAAAGAGGAAATAAAAGCGTAATGGGAACACCTCGGCAGTTTCTATTTCATAAACACATTCATTTATGCTAGGTAAAGCTGACATAAATAAGCTGTCAGATGCTACAGCTAATATAAATGAGTGGAAAAGTCTGACCTAATGTTGTTTTATACCTACACTGCAGTCTGTGTTGCTGTAAATGACAACATAAGACACCAAGCAAGTGGAAAACTGAGAACAATATTTTAGGTCGAAGTATAAAGCTGTGATGCGTGCTGTCCCAGTTCTGCTGCTTACTCCAGTGGGGATGGAATTAGCCTATTTCAAAATCCTGCTTTTGTTTTTTGCTAAACAATAGGAAAATTCCCCCCAATGAAAAGCTTTCAGAACATGAATGAATCTCCATCTTTCACTTTGTCTTCAATCCTAGTGTGCATCAACTGTAATGAATTTTATTACCTCTGTGCAAACAAAATGCTTGCTCCCATTGAGAAATCCTATTTTGTTTCTTAAATGCCCATTAATACGCAACTAATTTGTGAAAAAGGGTAGTATAAAATGTGGCAAAGTACTCTCAGAGAAGCACAAGTAGTATTTCTGGATAACAATTTTTTTACCAAGCGGAGGATGTCATAACAAGGGATAGTGACAAGAAGTTTAGTATCAGATTGGCTGAAGCTAGACATTTGACATGAAGTGGAGATCTGCTGACTCCTAGGAAAAGCAAATCGTTCCTAGCTAGATTGCAATTTATGAAGTTTTTCAAAAAAAACCCAGCCCTTTATTGGAAATGCATTTGGAATCAAATGTGTGTTACCTGTTCCAGCACAAGAGTAAGTGAGCAAAACTCTGCAACAAGAGTCAGACAGAATCCAATTCATAAATTCACAAGATCAAAACAGATGTTTCTATTTTCTTATTGAAATATTTCAGGCCATTCAGTTATCCAGGCCTGAGTCCAATAACTTGTATTTAACTAAAGCATTCTTTGTCTTAGATTAAAGCTTGTTTTCTAAAAAAGCTTTAAGAATTTGCTGTAAAATCTGAAGAGACTTTGTCTCTATCCCTTTTCTTGCACTTTGTTCCAGTGGTTAATCACCATTACCATGTATTATGAAAGCTTCTTTTGTCTTAATTCAACTTTAGCCTTTGCTTATCGGGATGCATCTCTCCTTGAAGAAAAAGAGGTTCTTAATACCTCCTACTTTTTTCTCTTTGTGAACACATTTTATAAAAAGTACAATCAAATTTCCACCTACACACATAGACACACGTGAGCAGAGATAGCTTTTAGTCAGCTGCAGCTTGTATCCATCTTGCCTGAATTCTTCCAACAACTAAACCTATGTTTTTTCTAATCTTTTTTTATAAAACAATCACTGCAGATTTACAAATGAAGCTGTTGGTGCACTCATCACAGCCTTCAGTATTTGTAACCATTAATTTCCCTTTTCAAAATTTCCCTTTAATAAAATATGCTTTCCCTGCTCTAAATTTTAATTCAAACTTCCCAAATTATTTGTTGTTTAACCTTTGTGTGTGGTGATGAAGGGGCCTCTCAGTCATCAGGCTTCTCTTCCTCTTGCAAATACTTCTATTCGTGCCACTTGCAAAAGAGAGATTTTATTCCCTGATTATTTCACTATATAAGGATATCCTGTTATACAAGCATTAATTCCCTAATATTTAGCAAACACCTTCTTTAATTGTGGGCAACTATATTCTTTTCTTTTCAGGGTTTTTCACCTGAAAACCTAGTATAGGCCTTCCACCAGTGTACCTGGGACCCGTATGAAGTTAGTTAAGCAGATTCCCCAGCCAGTTAAAGTTAATTATGAACTAAGATCAGGTGGACAGATACTCCTCTATTATCTTTATTCTTTAAAAAGATGCTTAAACTCTGTTATTAGACAGAAAGGATTCTCTAGGAGAAATTGCCTAACATCCTGATTTTATTCATGGATTGGAAATTTCTTCATCTTTCGGTTATAAGTCTGCATCTTTCCAGCTACAGGACAGAAGCAGCCTGAAGAAATTCTGCTTTCTCTGCACAAAAAAGGGTTTCATTATCTCTCTGTACCAATGAGAGGAAAATCTTTTGCAGGGATGTTGGTTCCTAATACAACTGACAGGGAAGAAGTCTGTGTGACTTACAAGCATGGATTTTTCTCTAATATTTGTAACCTCCTGTTATTTTTTTTCTGCACATCACAATTTCCTAGGGTTATTGATTGTCATCTGTTTCCCTTTTTCAATGTTAACTATAAATTGCTTTGAAAAAAATTAACTGCCTCCGTTACACATTAAATGTGAATCAGATTTTACTAAAGTCATTGTTTTTCCTGATTTGTCAATTCCTAAAATTAAAAAAAGCTTTCAGTTTTTCTTCTCATTCTCATTCCTATTTCTTCTTCAAATGGTTCAGCTAATGATTTTCTTTTTGCTCAGTGAAGCTGTGCTTTCTTTTGCAGCACCATGTATCTGTGGGTCTTTTTTGCAATTGTAATCATTGCTTCTACCTTCTATTTCCTCATGTGGGTGTAAAGGGGTCAAGAGTGCTGGTCACTGGCCAACCACTAGTTTCCAGTCCTATGAGTAATTCAAATTTATCCTTTCCAATGTAGCCAAGAATAAAATAATTTTGTTTCTCACAATAGTTCTGATATTAGAAAATGATCCTGACTTATTTTAAAATTATGTCTTGGCAGGAATGCGTGAGGGCTCCCATGTGCAACTGCAAGGTGAAGCCATGTTTCTTTCCACCCAAACACTAAAATATTTACATATGCTGAGTGGCTCCCACCAGCCTTGACTTACACTGGGGCAAACCTGTGATCTCCTATAGTATCAGATTTTGGATGTGTGGACAGAAAGCAACTAGAAAGCATTCATGTCTTCAGGCTGTAGAAAGAGGTGAATACCGACGATTCAGTGGAAAAAAATGATGTGTTCAAAAATAATGTGGGAACATTAAAAGATACATGCCGACTCTGCTTAATGACACACAGGGCTGTTTCATATTAGTCTTTCACTGTCATTTCCAATCAACAACCTAAAACCAAGCTGCACCTTGTTATCTGCTCAGTTTTCTCTGTTTAAATTGATTTTCTTTTACTACCTTAATGATGATTCAGTTTAATCAAATCCCAATAAAATCAAACTCCTTAAGTGAGAATTACTCAAGATTTGGGATTGTTTTTTCTTTTTTACTAAAATCCTTAATCTTTGCTTTTTTAACAGAAAGATGTGAAGAATACTGTGTCTAATAAATTCGAATAACATCAACTGATCTCCACATATTGATCTCAGCAATTTGCCCATGGATGTCGTAGATGGAATGTTAGTTCCATTAAGGATCATTAGTTTCTCGAATGCATTCATTATTCAAGAGCACTTTCTACAAGTAATTCCACCTCTGGAACTCATGGGGTGTTGTATGTGTCTTCTTTACTCACTTAACATTAAAATGTCCTTCGTGCCATGGATTAGACTAAGCTTCCATTGATTTGAGCAGAGATTAATTCTCTCTTCTGAATATCTACTGTCAGACTAGCACTTTTACAGCTTTTCAACCCTTAAAATGAGCTGTGAGTTAATCTGGGCTACCCCAATTTAGAACTTACACTGATTAATCAAAGATTAGTTTTGTTTCATAAATCGCTCAGTTCTTTGTTCAAAACAGAAAATCGTTACCACCACCACTCATACTTAGAGAATTAATTATTCAAAATGCTCTTTTGATTATAGGTTCTGTTCTCAAAGAGACAATATTATAGTTGTATTACTTCAGAATCTTCACCAGCTGAGAACTTCAGTAGCTGCATTTCTGACCTTTATATAAAAATTTTCGCTATCATATAGCTATATTTTTTCAAATTATTTCCCTTAGATCATAAAGGAAATGTCAATATTTTTCCGTTCAGCTTCTGGGTCATATTCTGTTCTGATTTATAAAAGAATCAATGAAGTAACTCTGTTACTCAGTAGTTACATTCAGCATAGAAGCTGGCATGACAGAGAGCCGAATAGGTGAATGTCTTTGGAAAAAGGTTTATTACACTTTGCGGTTTGTTGGTGTTCCACACTTATCATTTTCCTGAAACTGGTTATTTCTGCTTTAAAAAAAACCAACCAACCAAAACCAAACCCACAACAAAACAAAACAGTACAACTTCTTAAATTAAAAATAATAATAAAGAACACAGCATTTCTGTGTCTCGTGTGGATGCAATTTAAACGAACAAACAGATGTTTCCAAAACATCAAACCTAGATGCAGTCATTTTCTTCCCAGATTAGACATACAATAAGAGTCAGAAGATGAATTTCTTCCTGGATTAATGTTTCTGGAGTTATACCTGTGTAAATTTTGCACTCCTATCTCATTTGAAAATAAAAACTCCATAAATTTTTGCTGAATGCACACTGACTAAGCATGAATCATAAAAGCTTAGATAGTCGAAACTTGTCATGTGAATTTCTTCAGTCTGCGAGGGTCCGCACAAACCGGGAGCAGCCTGAAGATGCTCTGATTTCTATGAGCTGCGATTAACCTTTAGTTTTCCATGGAGCAATAAGCAACAGATAAAGAGCTAAGTATCCTCTACAGGTTAGGACTGATTAACCTTCCAGTTGCACCAAACTCCCTTACCCAAGCAGGGCTGTATTTAATGGCAGGTAGTCTTATAAATCTAATGTAAGGGAAACACACGCATTTCAACACAGATTGAGATCAGATTTTTTTCCTTTTTTGTGCAAGACACTACATGTTGTCAAGACTGGATCTGAGAAAATAATGCCTTTTCATGACACTGGTGAAAATAAAACAGACCAAAAAATCTTTCCTCTCACACAAATTATTGGGATTTTGATGCTTGTTTATTTGTACCTTGGGGAAAACAGGAAGTAAAATGTTTTATTTTGTTTTAATTTTCCGCAAACTGAAAAAAATAAAGATGGAGAAAAACTGAGCCTTAAAAACCATTTAGTTTGAGAGCTCTATGCAAGCAAGAAAGCATTATGAAATATTATTATTATTTACTAAATTATTATTATTATTTAATAAATTAAATTATTTGGGGTTTTTTCCCCAAGTAAAATCTAAGGCAATTGTCATTTAGTGATCTTGAAGTTCTGGGGGAAAAAACATATCCTTTGTTTCTTTTCCTTTAATAACATGGACAAGAATAATTGTAGAATGTGGGGAGATTTTTTTTAACCAAACCACTCACAAACATTAGCGTGGAATTGCGCATAAAAATAAAGGGAGCAGGTTGCTGAGCTGGTGGTTCTCAAGGGTACACACAGACCTCTAGTGGATAAACTGCAGAGCCAAGAGTTCCAGAGGGCCAAAACTGTGACACCTCTTGCACCCTGTCCCCATTTTGTGGCCTGAGGTGGCTGCCCCCCAGGCACTTCCCTTTCTCGCCGCCCTCGGGCTGAGAGCCAGCCCAAGCCATATAAAGAGGTCTGTCTGCACAGGGAAAGTGGGCACTGTGCCTGGAGATTGCTCTGACTCCCCTTCCCCAGGGCTCATTTATTCCCATCTTTCCAATGCATGGACACACCTTGAGAACCCGCATGAAATCCCATAATAAACTTCCCGTAATTCAGAGGCTTATCATGGCTTTTCAGAAGCTTTTGAAGTTCCCTCATCAGTGATTTTCATATCAAGAGCCCAAATGAAGCTGCTCTTCTGCAGACTTGATCAAAATCAGGTTGTTTAGAGGAAAGAGACGCTTATAAGGAAATAATCAGGTGAGAAGCAAAGTCACATTCAGTTCAAGACTGCAGGTATTTAAGACCTGCCGTAGCCTTTTGCAACCATTTAGACAATTTCAACAAGTTTGGAATAAATGTGAGCTGGGATACCCTGAAAAAAATAAAAAGCTGTAGCAATGTTCTCCATACTGCCCCATCTTAGTTTCTGAAATAGGAATTCACAGACAAAGTGGGAGGAAAGAAGAGGGTTTTTTCACAAAAGACTTCATCAATCAAAACTGAGCTGGAAAACCTTCCTCTGTTTTATTCTCTTTTGCCTCAAAGCCTTATGAACATTTAGTCCTAGCAAAACTTTTCATAACCTTGAACTTATTTTGTAAGAAATAGAAACCTAGTAACATATCCCAAACAAATTAAATGCAACCAATTCTTTGACATGCAAAATGGATTTCGGTTTTGCCCTACTGTGGGCTTATGTTTCATTCTTATTGAAAATGTCAGCGGTATTTTGCCTGCTGGGAGCATATTTTTCCCTCTTTTTCAATCTTACTCAAAGTCTGTTACTGTGTATTTTACCGTTCACTTCAGCAGAAACTGGCAGGGAGGTGAGGATGAGGTCTTTTCAAAAAACTGAGGCGCTTTTTTTAATGTTTCTGTTTAGGTGGGAGTCACAGGACAACGTGCAGTGAGATGAGTGCCTGACACTTCCAATGAGCTGCTTTGAATGAGGTCTTGCAGTAAAATAAATATATATAAATACAAATAAGCAGAAATAATTAGAATGCAGCATAGTTCCTTCTAAACCCATATCCCAATCATTTGCAAAAGCCCATATACTAATTCCTTTGAAGTTCATGGGAGCCTTTTCATTGATGTTAGCAGTAGACAAATGAAGGACAACTTTTGTCTGATGCTGAGGATCCAGACAGAGGTGACCATGGTACCAAAATGATATATGGCTCTTATTTCTGGAAATAGACATTTTTTTTTATATTTATCCAGAAGTCATGGATGTTTTCTTGGCTCTCAAAGAGACCTGTCTTTGTTTTTCCTAAATTAAAGACTCAAGAATAAAGTACTGCTTTAACACAAAGAGGGATGTTGCCTTTATGCAACCTGTGACTGAAGAGGAAGAAATAAACAGTTTGCTTTCTTAATGTTAAAAACTACATCATTTGACACATGTGGACTTGCTTTGTATGCTCTGTAACAAATAACATGGAATGGTTCACTGTTCTGTACACCTACAAAAATCCCTCCTAGGCTTCGATTTCTTCTATTCCAAAATTAAGAAGTTAAAGGACACATATTTTTTGATCTTTATTTAAATCTATTGATTTTACACATGTTCTCCCCTCACAGTCATTTACTAGGAAACAAACAAAAATAAGCATGAACGAAACAAAATATTGGGTTTTTACATTCTAGCAAACATTTACTGTAAAAACAGTTGAGCCATTTACACATCTTTAGAGTCGAACACGACCATCTTGGATCTGCTGTTCCACAATCTGAGAAACATCTATCCTAAGCAAAAAGGACCTTCAGTGGAGTCACATAGCTAAGCCTCTCCATTAAGCCATCTACTATATCAGTTACAATCCTCAGCTATGAAATGCAAATTCTTGTACCAGTAGCATGTTTCTTCTTATCTCTGTGAGTTACTGTACTGCAGGCAATGTTCATGCTAATATAATAAATCTCCACTGAGTTGGAATTTAATGTACTTCACTGCCTTGATGTACTGTAGATATAAATATCCTGAAGTTCTTGTGCTACAACGTATAGAAAACATAGCATTGGTGTTACACAGCTATGACACTAAACAAGGTTTTAATACAGAAATAATATCCCAGATTAACTGTGCTGTGAACATTAGAAAACACCTTCCTGACTGACTTCACCAGTGGTTAAGAAACTGCCTTTTCTGTACTTCATGGCAGAAGCATCACAACTGGCCACCTTTTCGCTCATGAGCCCAGATCAGATACCTTCTAAGAATTTACCAACTGAATCGAGGTTTGGTCCAAGCTTAGGTCAAGGCTCGAGCTCTGCTTTGGATCCAGAAGTGTGTTTAGTTCAACCATTCAGCCACCATTGATCAGGGAATGCTGCACTGGTAGGATTAATAGAGACTTAAATCAAGTGGAATCTGAGTTTCAGTATGGCTGGGAAAATTCAGAGACCACAATTCTTAGTAACTTCTATGATTCCATGATTCTATGAAAGTGGAATCAAATGTATCAATGGAGACAATGAACCATATCATTACAGTCCACCAAATAATATGATTCCATAATTCCCTCAAATTCAGGAGCAGAATTCCCTTTTTATGCTCTTGAGGTAACTTGCACAGGCAGCATATAGACCAGGGGCAATCAGTAAGTGGTGTCAACCTCGGGCTAAAGAACCCTGACACCAGTGTGAGATCTACTTGTTCAAACAAAATAAAGCAAAATATTGAGATAATTAAACTGGTTTCACATTGGTCACTAAACATAGCTTAAGAGGATGGGAAAATCATTTTTCTGGAGCTGAAAGTGGGAGTCTTTACATCTCCACTTAAATAAAGGAGATTTCTAAAATTACACTTTAACTTCATGGTTGAATTTTCCTGCATAACAAGTACCTCTGGGAATCCCCTGCACTGACATTGAAAGATGCCCCATTCATTCATAGTCAAAACAGGATGATTCCACTTTGTACAGTTTGAATGTCATAACTCCCCATGGAGATGCAACTAATTTTAGCAAAAGAGCCCCTTTTATTCTATAAAGTTTATGACACTTAGGGAAGTGGTTTTACTACAAGGAAATTAATTATTCTGGATACACAAATTGTATCTCCACTACCAGAACTTTGCCACTATAAATATATTAATCAGACCTTTGTAGTGAAGGCTGGTCCTCAGTGACCCATTAATTGAAAGAGAGAGAGTTTGGAGACAAATAAGCTTACAAAACTTATTAGTGACCACCAACACAATGAGTCTGTAGATCTGTCTGCTTTCTATATCCATCTTTAACCCACATTAATTACGTTATCCCTCATCTTGCAGCTGAATATCAGAGGCAGAAAAGAGTCTGGAACAATTAAGTTTTATTTTCCCCTTTATTTGCCTGCCTTTAAAGAGGATAAATTCCTTTGTGCCATAAAGAAACAGAGGCTGAACTTAGAATAGGTTGTGAGTTTATGTAGTTGGGGGCTGAATGAAGCATGGTTTGGGAGAAATCTGTCTCGTGAAGGGCTGTTTTGAGTCAGTCTCTGGAATTTCCCGTATCTGAAAAATGTCTTTGGATGAGATACCGTTTGGTCATACACTTGGCATAATAGAACGAGTTGTTCTGCCTCGTACAGACTTGTGCATAAACCCACGCTTAAATACATTCCACCCCTCAGTTTACCAAAACTTAACTGTGAGACACAACATTATCTATTCAAAAACTGAGAAATAAAGGGATTAAAAACTCCATTCAGGACATGAACCTAAATTACCACAGAGTCCTTTCTGCTAAGGAAAACAGCTCTTCTGGTAAACTGGAGTAGATAGTTGAGCAACTGCCAGGGAAATAGTCTTTCAACAGTCAAAACTGTGTGATGCAAAGGTCATTTTGAGCAGAGCTGCCTGTGGGTAGCACTGACTGGTAGTGGTCCTGTTTTCTGTGTGAAACAGTCCAACAAGCACACTCAGCCTTTCCAACGTAGAGGATGGGGCTGGTTTCCAGTCTGCAAGCTATCCTCAAACCCTGGGGTAAGAGTGGAATTTTTCTGCCTCATCTTTGAGGCCAAAGCCTATTTTTGGCAAACTGCCTCCACCTGAAGATGAACTCTTCTCCAGGCATCTTTGCTGAAGAAGTCACAGTTCCCTGCAACTCTTTTTCCTCCCAGCTGTCTCCTGATTTGTCTGCAAACCAGACAAATTGGAGCTGTGTAAACCCCATCACATATCTGTTTTCTATTAGATTAGTGGTAGGCTGCCTTTGGCAAATTAGAGGAAACCTCAGACTACTTCTTTTCAAACTCCAGAAAACTGGCAATGTGCCTCACACCTTAAAATGACATCAGTAAGATGCATTACAAGGGAGAAACATTGGAAGAAGAAATAAACTCCCTCAACCCTGCTGTTAATCAAGAGCAGATTATATTACCAAGTCTGGCACTGACAGGTCTTTGGATATCTCCATGATTGAGGCAGATGCAGCTCTCATGAAAATCTGTTCTCACATGAAAATCCCGAAACCTATTCAGTTCAAGAAAACAAAGTCCTCAAAATCCATGCTTGAAAGCTCCACATGTCTTGTCTTTGACAGAAGGTTATGTGGATGTGTGTTGGAAAGGAAGTACAGAAATCTGTGTAAGATTAGACTGAATACTAAGGAGAAACATGATTCCTGGCAAGAGGAGGGTGAACTCATGAACTGGTTCATCAAGTGCCTGAACTTTTTCTTCCAAGTGAGACTTTCAGCTGAGTTGCTCATGCTGCTGTTCAGATGGTTTACAGCCAATGAAATAAAAAGCTGAGAGACCCTGTCTATCCAGATTACAACATTGCTTGTTAACATGATGTTTGAGTACTGTTGAGGTCTGGATCATTGCAAGCATGAACTGAGAATAAAGCCAGAACCCCTCCACACACACATTCATAAGATAAAGTCTGGTTGTCTACCTAAACTCAGAGCAGTTGCACTATTTGTTTTCACTTCCTATTCATTTTAGCAGAAAGTGTTTCTTCTCAGCATCTTAATCTGTTGCAGACTGCTGCTATGGGCTGCTGGTCACTGATCCCTCAAGCAATGGGTTCAGTATTCTTACCACCTTTACCCTGAAAGTGTTTTCTTTGTTTTCATCCACTACAGCCATTTTCACATTCTTAAGTTGTTCATAAATCATCCCTATATTTGCAAGCCCTTCGAAAGCTGGAGAGGTTGCGCACCTCTCACTGAAATCCTAACTACCCTGCAGATCCTCTACCATGGCCACTGGATGTAGCAGTGGGTGACAAAAACACCTTCCTGAATCCAGGCTCCCCTGTCAATTGTGTTACATGTTTTGGAGTCAGAAGGAAACATCTTTTCTCATGTCAGCTGGCATCAGTTACCATGGCAGTTCACTGGCAGGTGGTAAAAGTGAATCCTCTTGTGACCTTACCTCAGCAGAGGCCCTTATGTCCCAAAAGATTCAGTAGAGGTTATACAGCTGCTTTGCAGCTTGGCAGGCTGAGGTGCTGAATCTCACAGTGCACTCTGCGCAGTCCTTTGGGCCACCAGACCGACTGTATCTCCGAACTTGATGAGTGTGAAGACAAGTTCAGTGAAAGCCTGATTCTACTTTCTCGTGGCTGAACTCACCAAGCACAAGGCGCAGCACCTCAGCAGTTTAATAGTTGCTGCCTCCCTCCACACAGATTGCAATCCCCGCCAGATGTTAGTTATATTGCCTTGATAGATAATATATCAAGTAAGGTTCATTTGTGACGGGTTTTCTGTGAACTTCATCAGCCCTAAACACTACAGCTCTAACAAGGGAAATTAAAGTACTGCTGCAATCCCATTCTCCCAGATCATTTTTAAAATGGAAGGGTGGACTGCTGTAGTGATTTCTGTCTGAACTTAAACACTGGTGCTTGTCAACATGATAATAGTGGGGGAAAAAAGGATAAGCATCACTGTAAGAAAATATGGATGGAAGGAGACAAAAATAGCAGATATGTGGAAGTAATTGGTCAGATGCAAAAATCAAAATTACTTTTTGAGGAATTTATGCCTGCTCAAACAGAAAGCTAGTAACAGACTGGAATGTAGCCCAGCATATAAACTCAATTACCAAATCAGAGTCCATAGAGACCTCACAGAGTGCATGTTAACCTCTGTTGCACCAGACTTTGCACCGTCTTCATTCTACATGCAAGAAACACCCCTTTCTGAGTTTAGACTCAGTGCACTCACACCTTAACGTCTTTGAACCCAGCCCTGAGGCAGGTAGAGTGTCTCCAGGAAAGTATTGGGAGCCCCTGAGCTGCTCTTGAAACATCAGTACCCTGGAACAAAGTCCCAGCCAGAGTGAAAAATATCATCCATTTCATACACATCTGTTGGATTTAGTGGGAAAATTATATTTACACTAAACAACAGAGATCTGAGGCACAGAGGTGATTCTTCACTGTCTGAGCTGGTGATCTTTAACACATCAGCTGTGCTTGGTGACTTTGTAAATAGGGTGGGTTTGATGTGGTGGAAGTTCACAGACAGGCTGGCTCCTGTAAGGTAAACTTATTGTCCACATAAGCGGCCCATCTTTTTTTCTGAATCTTGGTAAGCTCTTGGCCTTCAGAGCTTCCTGTGTGATTTGGATTCATTCTCTTATTATTAGAATCAATTTGCTCATTACCAAAAGATCATCCTATTGAACTAAGTACATTAAGGGCTAGATTCTTGGCTGTTATGAATTAATCTCCTTCAAGTCAGCGGGACTGCAATTTTACATCCCTACCAAAGTGAATACAAACTGCTACTAAATCAGAATGTTTGCAATCTAATAGAAAACTAGGCCCAGAAGCTACGTAATTTCTTTCACATTATCTCCTCATAATTGGTGATCGAGCCTGAGTAAAACCAGAACTGATCTGATGATGTGGAATTTGGCAGGACTGAAGGATTTGCTTTGTTACTGTTTTCAATGGCATCAAAACCTGCTTTCTCAAACATTTTACAATACATCATTCATCTTTTATTTTGCGGGGGAAGAAGAGAAGAATTCAGAACTGTAAAAACATTTAATAACTCTCAAGGGGACAAATAAAACTTTTTTTTGCTCAAGATTACACAACTTTGTCTGTTTTGCTGTTGTTGACTTCAATTTAAGTTGTTTACCACGCCAAGCCTGGATGCAGAAATCATTGGGAAGGCAGTGATTCTTATGTTACTTGTTACAAATATCAGTTACACTGCAAGTTACTCTGCATACCTTAAAACTCCCAAGCTTGAAGACATAGTGAGATAGCCTTTCCAGAATATATGCCTTCTCAAGGATTTTGGAACTAAGAAAATTTCTTAAGGACAGGTTAGTTAAAATTATCCATCTTAGCAAAAATTAAAAATTCCAGAGGATTATCAAATCAAAACACCTGCAGATGACCAAAATGATGAGTTGTCCCTTTCCTAAGTCTCAGTTTAAAGACAGTATAAGATTTTTAATGTCTCTCATAAAGAATATAGTTCATTGGAATATATTCTTGTTCCTCAAAGTACATCAAGGATGTTTCCACTCTCTCTGTAGCTGGATGGGTCTTGGATCAGAGTTTCCTTGATTCACTTATCTTTGCAGCCTCAGATATGGCTGAACCCAGCCAAGCACATTTTCACTGCCCATAATGAATATCAAGGAGTCTGAAACTTTCTTTTTGATTTATTTGTTCTGCTGCCTGAAAACAGTGAGTAAATGTGTGCATCTCTGAGTGAATGCATGTATGCAAGGACTAGATCAGGGTACAAAAACGTGGACAGGAAACTGTGTAACAATTATTATGCTTTAAATTATTATGCTTTAAATTTTTCTCACCGTGGATCTTTCTTGACAATAAGTTATTTCTAAAGATTGTGGGTAAAAATGAAAGCTCCCATGGTGAATCAAGCAAAATGCTTTGATATGAGTCTGTTTCTGTCCCACTGAACAGCCCACATGATTGATATGAAGTGTAAAGTTCTAGATAAAGCATAGAAAAAAGGCTGCGAATAACAGAGATGCTCCTGCCTACAATGAAGTTGAAGGCTGAATGTACACCATGTAGTCGATGTGATAACTAAAAATAATCAGCAGAGAAGGTTCTACTACTTGAAAATAAGTTCAAAAGATATTAACTTCTGTTTTTAACCCTTTAAAATGTCATTATCCCTCAGCCAAATGAAAGCTGAGAAAGGTCCATGAATGTCAACTGTATTAAGGAGATAATTATTTCAGACTTGCAGTCTTGAAATCAGTGGATTTCTTGTGAGCTACAAATAAAGTTGTCATAATGTGCAAATCAATTTCATATCTTACCTGGAAAATATGCACAGTATTTTCAGAGCTAGCATACTTCTCTGAGTCCCATATAGAGTGAAAGTTCTCATGTTTTTTAAATGGTACCAGTATTGCTGACTCTTTAGTCTAGATTAAGTTCAGATGGTGAAGCTTAACTCCCGCTTATTTATTCACTACAGATCATAGCTACTGCTCACCATGTAGGCAAATTTAGGGTTTAGCCATGCGGTGCCAATCCACCAGATAGAAAAGTCAGATGAACCCCCTGAATTGTTCTATTTCTATATTATGCCTCATATAAAGATAAAATATCAAAATGCATCAGTATCAGTCTTTAATGGGATTTCTGTCAGGAACTTAGGTTTGGCTAGTTGTAAACATTGGCTTCAAGGTAATTTGTTCTGTAAGGGGAATAAATCAGTTTACTCAAACATGGTGTGCATGTCTCTGTGTGTGTGTCCATGTATATCTGTATGTATCCAAACATACTATCTGCTAAAACTTACTTGGCTGTCATCAGAAGTTAACTTCTGATTTTATTCTTTGCCTTGTTCTAGAGTTTTCGTTAGTTTTTCCTTTTTTCTTGATACTTGAACTCTGGTTATCTGTTTTGGATCAAACTTTAGTTCTGTATATATCAAAAGAAATGTCCTTACCCAACAGGTACTCTGAGATTAATAGATTGATTGATTGATTGATTGATTGGCTGCCTCATGAATCCCCTCCACTGTGCAAGGGCAAAACATTAAATATATCGAAAATTCTCAGTTTAGGGTAGATAAGAAAGATCGTTTTCAAGCCTCAGTATCTCACACAGAGCTTCAAATCCAGCAGTTCGAAACCAAATGTCACAAATTGCATGTCAGTTAGTGGGAACTGGATGTACAACACCCACAACCACAAAATCCATTAAACAGACTCCAAACTCCCATCATGTTCCCTGTGTGCAGGACTATCTTCTCTGCCTCATCTCCTAGTCCTGCAGTTAAGGGAGAATGAATACATTTTGATTTGAGTGTAGAAGGTCCTTTTTGGCCAGCAAAGATGGGGAGGACAATGCCTTGTGTAGGATGAAGAGAGCAAACACTGTAACAATTCAGGACGATAATAGCTCCCAGTACTACATATTTACGGAGAATTTGAAGAACAAGCACAGAATGACTCACTAGATTCCTGAGGACTAGATTTCCCCAGCTCTCTTCATTCTAACATTCAGGAACCTGAACAAAGCCCTGGCAGAAAGACATCTCTCTGCTGATTCATATAGACCAGGTTTAAGCCCTATGTGATGGGGCAGGAGGAGAAGCAGGAAAAAGTCCTCCAGAGGTTTCCTCCTCTCCACCTAAAGAGGACAGATTGCCATGCTGTGTTCATCTGGGCCTTGAGGAAGATAGCAAAGAGAGATCTAAACTAGAGGAAGTAAAATGAGACAGGAGTAGGTATGATTTTTGAAGGAACACAAGCCACCAGACCCAAGGGAATTGTCCCTGTACAGGCACAAGTACAAGTACTTATTCCTCTGTGTGTCTCCTGTATTCACGTGTGTGTCTTCATAAACAAAACACCCAGCTCTGGTGCGAAGAACTTCCAATATAACTTGCATTCATCTTCTTTCTCTGTATGTACAGTATCTAACTGGCTTATTCACTGGGGTTTCCATAAATTTTCATTGGTGAGTTGTCTTTGTCCACACTTAACTTCTTTTGTTGGTGCGCTCTTTTTAGTTTTCCCTCCTCCCTCCCCCACCTCTTTCTGTGTGCAGGGCTTTTATTTGAAGTCTCAGTATTAAAAGGTCCTATGAGCATTTGCCTGCTTTCTTTGTACTTACAGAGTCAAAGCTCAGATCCCTCTCCTTTTTATCGGCATTGTCTGCACATCCTCTGAGAGTGGGATGTTTTATCTGCCTTTGTTATCAAATCTCAGTAGCAAATGTGCTGAGTGAAACTGGAGAGGAATTTAATCTTCTAGAACATGCATGTGCTCACACACATGCGCATCTAGACCTGCAGCGGTGTAATCCTCAGCTGAGTACACTCAGGGTATCACTGATTACAATAGCTTCATAATCTAATATCCATACGGTGCTCATCACAGGTAGCTAGAATGTATGCAAAGGAAATGCTCCCTGGGACCCGGAGAGGAGGGAGAGTATCCCCCAGGAGTGAGTCAGTGAAATGTGCCCTATGCAACACACATAGATCCACTTCCCAGCATTCGAACTTCATGAATACAAATCATCTTAAAAAATCCGTGAAGGAAAAAACATGTAAAACTGCCCTTGTTCTTTCTCCTTCTTCCCTTTCACTTTATCCTGTCAGCACTGCATATATCAAACTGGAGCTTTGGGTTTTAACTAGGCTTTACTGTTTCATTCTGCTTCATGAATTTTTCAGTGTTTACACTTATGCTTAATATAATAAGATTGATAATGCAGCCATTTGATAGATTCTTATCCAGGCTTCTCAGCTAGGGAGATGTTTATTCTTTCTTCCTAATTTCTGTAATATCCAAAAGTTAATTTTTACCTTTTGCATCTTGACGCTGTTTTTCAACTTTTAGATATCCATCTCCCAAAACAATGTGTTCAAGGTAACAACATTTACCCAGTGGATTTATATGACTGAGACTCAGCATGCTGCCTAAACTGCTGCAGCCAGGTACTTTCTTCCTACACACAAATATTTTGATGGAGAAGGCAGAGGACCTTGCTATGAAAAGCTTTGGGAACTGCAGTGCTGCTGCAGCATGCTGACTGTATTGTTCCAACAGAGGGATGGCGTCATCCACATACTCAAAGTCCCATTAACTTTTAGTAGTGGGCAAAAGAAAAAAACTAAGAGAAAAAAATTAAGAAGAGTCAGAAAAGAAGGGATTATTAAATAAATAAGTGATTTACAACTCAGAAAACCACATACTTTGCCTCTCTCAGCCTTACGATCTAAAAGCAATGGTCAATGAAAGTGACAGGCAGCAAAATTAAAACAATATATAAAAGGAATAAGTCTTTTATGCAGCAGGCGTTGACTTTGCTGCCAAGGGAAATCATAGAGATGCACAGTTTAGTGGGATTAGAAAGTGGAACAGGATGTTCACGTAATCAAAGTGCAGCATAAGCAGCAGGAGGATGTTAGATACAGCATTTTAGGGCTCAGCATCCTTTCAGACTCCTCACCACCACCTTTCTCTTTCTTTTCTTTCTTTCTTTCTTTCTTTCTTTCTTTCTTTCTTTCTTTCTTTCTTTCTTTCTTTCTTTCTTTCTTTCTTTCTTTCTTTCTTTCTTTCTTTCTTTCTCTTTCCTTCTTTCTTTCTTTCTTTCTTTCTTTCTTTCCTTCTTTCTTTCTTTCTTTCCTTCTCTCTTTCTTTCTTTCTCTCTTTCTTTCCTTCCCTCTTTCTGTCTTTCTCTCTTTCTCTCTTTCTTTCTCTCTTTCTTTTTTCTCTCTTTCTTCTCAAATGGACTGAAACAAGCAGGACATATTTTATATTACAATTAAAGCCTTTGTGTAATGACAGAGGAAAGGCAGATTCTGTATCAACAAGAAACTGTTTCAAGATATATTTATTGAAATATATAATCCTTTCTCTGGAAGTATTACAGGTTTTGCACTTTGGGCTTATGTAATTGGTGGAGGAAAGAAAAAAAAACAACTAAAATTTAAAATTTTTGTATTATGATCAAAGAGAATATTCCAGATGGTATAATTAGGTCTCATATTTTGTAGTTTCTTACTGGTGTGCAACCAACCAGGTGTGTCCTACCTGGTTCTTAAAAAAAAAACAACAATTAAACCAATTCAAATCATAGCTTATTGTGGAGATATTCTTAATGATCCAGCTCTGGAACTGGGAAAAGCACTCACACACTTGCCCAACCTTCAGTGCCTTGGGAATCTCCTATATGTCAGCATGACTACTCATTCACTGAATGCTAAATACACGCTTAAGTGAAGTGCTACCCAAGGGCCCTTTAAGTAAGGAGATTTCAGCTGTCTTTTTTCAAGGAAGCTCATGACTTTTGCATGGTCACTATTCCTGTGAGCCATCCCAATTAAAAATAACACAGATGAAGCACTTGGATTGGGATGTTTTCAATCATTTATGGATCAAATACAGAACTTCTTATCAGCGACACACCTGTCACAGCAATAGTCTCAGTGTCTGAGAACCGACTCTTTTAACTGGCTCCGTTCAACAGTACTGAATTTTCTTTAAAAATATCAAAACAGGTGGAAATCTGGATTTATTGACTGTGAAGAATGAGTTACAAATGCTGGATAAGTATCAGGAATTGTTATTTGTTCATTAGAGCTGATATGATACTGGAAGTAGTCTTTCCTTCTTTAATTACCTTGATCGGGGCTTCTGCCCCCACAGTGCAGAGCTAAAGGCCCTGAAAAGCACGTCGCACCGTGGGTGCCTCCTCTACAAGTCCTGCACTGTATGTTGCTACCTATTTTATCAATAGTAAGACAAAAGGTCTCCTGAATCCTTTTCTAAGCCAATCCCACAGCCACTAAACTCACATACTTTTTCCTGGGGCTGTTCTTCCTTTGGAGAAAAGAAAATTGTCCACAAACTGATTGCAAACAAACAGAAAAAAGATAAATGCAGGAAGCTGAAGGAAACTGAACATACAGAGACACAAAGTTTGCTTTTTATTAGGTTGCAAAGGAAAGCTTGTGGCTCAGATGTGTAAAATATCTCATGGTTTTACTCAATTTTATTTTGGACTTGAGAGATTTTATTTTTATTCTTCAAAAATCTGATCATTAACATAACATCAGATGACTTTGCTCCTCAATGTCATTCCTGTGTCAGGAACTGAATTAAAGAACTCAGGAAAACTGCAGGCAAAATATTTGGTGATCCTCAGATAAGCATTGATGTGTACATAAACATTTTGTCTCCGTGCTGCTTAAAGAAAAAAAAATGAAATCCTGATTAAAATAAGCAAGTGTTTTAATTCCAAATTTTATCTCTGTATTTATTCTTGTCACAGTGAGCTTGTAAAAGCAGCTTAAGATGTGGTTTTAAAGATTGCATCTGAGTGCTGATATTTTCTAATATGTTTGAGGATAATTGAAGCTGTCGCCTATTATTATTAATCACACCCTTGGGTAAATGTTTTGACAATACAATTGCAGGGCCAATTAAAAAAAATAAAAGCTGCAGCTCTGACACTTTCCTGTCACTGCTGCTAATGATGGCATCACTGCTAAGCTACTCATTTGAGTCTCCAAATATTTACAATGTTTGCTTAAGGCTTGCTGCAACAAGTAAGCTTACTCTCCTACTGGGGTGAGAAACGTTTGAGGAAAGAAAAAGAACATTTTAAAGCTGGCTTGGGTGTACATGGATTTGTTATTGAAAAGTCTTTTGAATGTTTCCCATCCTGGTAGGATATTTTTTTAAGTACTGGGTTCTTGTGGGAGAAAAGTAAACTTTATAGTAATATTTAGAGTTTTTTCTAGACCCTGACTTTAAATCTTCATTATTTTCATAATTTATCCTCATTTCTAAAGAAAGTCCAGTTGCAAGAATCAATTGAAACTCTCTGAAAGACTGCTTAGATTAAAACTATTCCAGGTAGGAACAGAAGTTGCCTGTACTCATTATGGCAATAATCAATGAATTTTCTTGTCATAAAGAATTTAAGGTTATGAATACAATTCCTGTACCAGATCAGGAAAAAAAATGCATAATTTAGGAAGACTGGGGAGGATTTTTATTTGTTTTTTTGTTGGTTTTTTTCAGTGTACCAGACATTCAAAGGAAAGAATAAATTCTGAGAAATCAGATTTTTTAGTATCTGTAATATATTTCATGGTATTTTCACTTAAAAAATTCCTGGAGTATGTGATAACTGAACAAAAACTGTAATATATTTCATAGTATTTTCACTTAGAAAATTCCTGGAGTATACAATAACTGAACCAGAACATCAAATGCAAGTTCACTGTGACATAACAACATATTTGCAAGATTGGAACAGGACATGTTGACAAATAAAAATACATACATTCAAAAAATCCACTGGGAGGAATTCACCCAAGCTGCTGCTTCTAAAGGACTGATTCATCCAAGAAACAGCAAGTTTGAGTGTGTCAATGCTCCCTAGCAAAAAGCAAATCCTCCAAACCCACCTCAGGATCCCTGTCAGCGCATTTATACTTCACTTAACTCATGGGAATCCTCTCTGGGGACTCTGGTGTGCTGCCATCAGCAGCATCATGCCTGGCACTGCGACACAGCCCACGCAGCTTCCAGATCTGAAGCTCAGCTGGACATCAGGCTTTCTCCATGACACGGGCCACCTGCTAAAGGAAGTGTTGACGACACCACGCTGCTCATCCCTGGCTGGGGCATGCTGGGGAGTAAACAATAATGCAACTCTGTGGCTCCTCACTGAAGAGATTATAACCTACTAGCTCTGCCTAGTGCTCACATCTCCAGTTGCTCATTGTTCCCCTCTACCTCAGCCTTAAAAATTCAAGGCCATGGAAATGCAGAGCTGAGGGCAAGGGAACGGGACGCATCCAGTGCACTGCTGCTGGGCATTGCCCTTCCCCTTAATTGGGCAGACAAAGCCCCTCCAAGCTCCTTCCCATACTCTACTGCCACTTCTTTTCCCTTCCTTCCTTCCTTCCTTCCTTCCTTCCTTCCTTCCTTCCTTCCTTCCTTCCTTCCTTCCTTCCTTCCTTCCTTCCTTCCTTCCTTCCTTCCTTCCTTCCTTCCTTCCTTCCTTCCTTCCTGTCTTTTCTTCCGTCCTGTCTTTCCTTCTTTCCTGTCTTTCCTGTCTTTCCTTTCGTCCTGTCTTTCCTTCTTTCCTGTCTTTCCTCCTTCCATGCTTTGATTTTTTTCCGTTTCCTTTTTTTGTTCTTTCTCTCTAATTCTGTATGCCTTGTTTCTGGTTTCCACACAGCCCCGGATGGAATATTGTTCATGGGGTGCTCACAGAGACGGGAAGCCCAAATGCCATTCCATCTCCTGAGAGTGGTTGGGGCTGCAGAAGCAGATTTGAGTTTGTGACCTATTTAGTAGCACAAGCAGCCCTGGTCAAAATGGTCAAAAAGTACTCTGGCAATCATTGAGGCTAGAAGGGCAAGTGATTGCCCTTTGTCCTAAACCATCTTTCTTTTCTCCACAGAGTGGTGGGAGCATGCTCCTTCTGGAGTGAGGCAGAGGTGAGCTACATACAGAGCTCTCCTCGCTCTCTTCCTACTTAGTTTCACCACTGTGGGAGAAGTCGAAAGCACATTGAGTTAATTTTACACGAAGCCTTTTGTAACCAGTGTAGAATGGTTGTTACTCTCATCTGACACGAGTGGAATCAATTCCTGCTTCAAGGATGAAGGTGAGGCTCTGGCCCAGTGAAGATCAGCTGTAGGACTGTTTACTGCAGATCACATCTTAATTGCACAGATAAAGACCACAAGACAAAACCGACCCTAGCCTTGTTCTGTACCGCACGAGAATGCTGTTGGCTTCTTCAGTGCAGGACCTGGCCCTGCCCATGAGGGGCCATGCCAATGCAGAAACACATTCTTCCAGTTCATAGCTCCGAGGTGTCATCTCAGCTGCAGTTCTCAGAGACCAATGTGATGCCATGACCTCCTCAGCTGTGATTTTCCCCACCACGCCCTCTCCTGAACACTGTGCAGTAATTCTGCCATTGTCAACACCCAGGTACATATATGTGTGAAATTTAAACCATGCAGACCTAGCGTTTTCATTTTCTTGCCTATGTTCAGTAGAAGTAGACAGGTTTCCCACCTGTCTTCCACATGATTTCTGTCCTGCTTCGCACTCCCTCACCTCTTCCACTTTTTGATATTAAAGATGACCACAGCACTCTCTTTTGTAGGAAGCTGTAGTTAAAGGTTACGGTTGCTTTCTCAGTGTGTGTTTCTGCTAGAAAGTCTTAACTGCTCTCTGGGGCCAGTTTTTTGCACTGGTGCATATGTATTACTTGTAGCACAAGCAGACTTGGCCAAGCATAGCCTTCCCTGCTGTTAGCTTTCTGTTTGCATTATGACTTCATTTACTGCTGAAATTAAACCTGTGTGTGCTTATATGTGTGTGAGTTGTTTTCCCTGGAAATATTAGCACAGGCTGAAATTCAAGTGTAACTGTGGAAAGCATTAATGATTCAATCCTGCCTCACAATTTCTTTCTCCTTTTTCCTTCCCATCCCCTCATCAAGCTCAGTTAGTAATTGCAGGCAGCATCCCTTCCTTCCCTCGCCCTGTGCTAGTCCCAATTCACTGCGGGTCTGCTCCAAAGTCAGTTGAAAGACACCCAAGGATGTGCACATCCTCTCATTTGGGACTGCCTACAAAAGATGGAAACTGAGATGAGTTCATGCTTCTGTTGCTATCACTCTCAAAGGAGAGGTGGTTGCAGCCAGCTTTTAGGGGGAGGGATGACACAAGTGCAGAGCACAGAGAGCATCAGAGATTGTCCACGTCCCACATCTCTTCCAATCTGCAAGAGGCAGAGCCTAATGAGCAGGTGTAACAGAGACAGTACTCTGAGCTGGTGTGATGTAAGAAAACTGTTATGATTCCTGCTGCTTGAAAGTAGCAGAAAGAAAATGCAAAGCCTCAGCAGAATAATAATGGGGAAACCTGAGAATTTAATCCAACATTTTTAAGCTGAAACTTATCTACGTGGATGCTGCTCCTAACCTCCACAATGTCAGCTCTGCACTCTTTCCCCTACAGCTACTCAGCCTTTCTGCCATCACGTCCTCACTTGCTGGAGTAGCTGGGCTTCAGGTGAGACCTTCACTTCTTAAGACTATCCTCCCTCTTGTGATGGCAAAAAAGCACTTATCATAAAATCATAGAATCATAGAATATTTGTTCTGGAAGAGACCTTTAAAGGTCATCTGCTCCAGTCCCCCAGGGACATCTTCAACTAGATCAGGTTGCTGATTAATGTAGGTATGAAGAGTTGGATACATGGCCTGTCAGTTCTTCACATCAGACTCCAGCAGACACGTTCTTGAAAGGCCTTTAAGTTAGCAGTGGAAATGGATTTGGCTGATACACAGCACAGTACAAATTATAAAACCTCTATTGCAAAAGACCCTGCTGAAATCAATGTTAGCGTGAAGATCAGCTTACCCTTCTCTCTTCAGGCGATGCAAGCCCTTGTAACACCCAGGAACTTGTTTTGGTGCAAGTTCCCTCACTGCACATATTGCAGAGAAAACAGGGCTGTCTGACCCAGCGGCTGTGAAGCCCAGTCTGAATTTGAGGCACCTAAAAGCCAAAGGTTCAATCGCTTTTGCTCTGCAGTCTCTTCAAGTGGGAATGAAATTACTTTCCTCCCCCTCTCTGTTTAAAGGAATTAATGATATTTTCTGTTGTGCGTATCTGGAGAGACGAAATAATTGGAAGAGAATTGATCTTTTGAAGTAACAACATCAGCACAGTCTTATTTCTCCCCCACCCTTTCTGCCCAATTCCTACTTTGGCAGAAGGAAGGTTTATGAAGGAAATTAGTTTCACCATTTGCATACTCCAATATATTTAGCTGGTGGCTGTGCAGGTCCAATTAACTCAACTAACAATATGGGTGAAATGAGGTTATTGGATTATACTTGTAGCCAATTAGAGTTGCCACAGTTGAATTATTTCCTTTCTTAACCTTATTTAAAGTTAAGAAAACATGTTGATGGTGAGTCTAGATGGTTTTTTCTCCCTCTGGCTCCAAGAATAAAATATTTCTGTTTCCCCCAGAGATGCCTTAGAATCAAAGACAGTCTGCATATGTGGACAGGTACGTTTTCTGGTCAGGCACAACCAGATTCGTGCATTTCGTCAGATCAGGACTGGTGTTTGAAGGCAAACTAACTGCATTTCTTGTGCTTCTCTGGACGTCTTCCAGGGAAAACAAAAGTGGATGATATACCTAGTGCACCCCAGTCCCAAATGAGCTCACCCTGAGTGGACGTGAAGCAGGGCTAGTATGAATTTCAGTTCCTTATTATCAAAGGTTTGGTGGATCCCTTCTTAATGTAACATAAACATGTCTTAATATTTTCTTAATGGAGTACATTTTGTTTTCTTCTGTAAATGATAAAGGCCATTTGGGTTCACAAATGCACTTGTCTCTTGCAAGGAGATTTTCCTGATAAAATTGAAATTCATCCCATTTTCATGCGCTTGCAAACAAGAACTAAAGGCAAACCATCTGTACCAAGTCCTGGATATATCTGTTCCATATTTTTGACAAGGGCTTTGTATTTCTCCATAAAACCTCCCCAACATCATCGCAGTATTTCATGGGTTCTGCTTAGAAAAGGCCTCAGAAGATAGGAACCACAAATAAAACACTCTTCTGAGCGAAGCCAAAAGCTTTTGGTATTGTGCAGCGTTGGTGGTGGTTTCACAAGTAAACTGGTGATTCAAAAAGAGGAAACAAATTTTTGCAACAGAGGAGCTGTTTTACTGGATGAAATAAACAAACTTCATGTTGGATTTTTTATGTAGAATTTTGAGAAATTTGTGAATGATTTTAGGTTAAAGTTAATAAAAGTTTTTCATAAAGGAAAACTCCAACGTGTCTTGAAACATCTACCTTGTTAGAAACACAATCAAATTTCACAATGTCTTTCAGAACAAGTAAATTAACTGAAAATGTCATAAATGAATGAAAATAGTACTTTCAAACGGTATTTCACTCCCGTTTAGGAAACTGATGCTTTCTTTTCCTCAAAATACATTTTCACTCAGGTCTGATTTGGACACTGCGTATAAAGTTGTGACAGGAGAGAGACAACTGTTCACCATTACCAGTAGCTCCCAAAGAAGATAATCCAAGCTCCCTCAATTCCAGCATTATGCCCTTCCTGACCAGCCGAAACCTGAGGACAGGAGCAGCCGAGGTTGAGCCTGCAGAGGGAATTCATGCCATTTCTCACTGGGTTTCCCTTAGAAAAGCCTTTCCTCATTTGCCTACCAGCAGGAAGGACATACTTTGGGCTGGGCTGCTGCACAGCTAGAAGTCAGAAATGTACTTGATATCCCAGATCAACCCAGTGGTGACAACTCTGCCATGATCTTTTCTTGCCAGTGGGACGCCGAAGCTGCTTGTCCATGATGAATCAACTCATTCAGACTCGGTCCTGCAGTAGCAGTGCCATTCTGCCGGTGACGGACAGAGGCCACCGGCTCGGCCATGTTCTCCTCCTCTCCACCACACACAGCCATTGTCCTCCAAAGATGCTAATGGACTGGGAAGCTTCCTGAGCTACAAGCCCTCTCATTGTCCTGGGAAGTGCTTTTGCTTGTCTTTCTCTTTCAGCTGGAACCGTCTACAAACCATTCACTTCCCAGACACAATGCTGCCTTTTGTGGCTGTCTCCAGCATGGTTTGGGGAATGCTGTAAAGGGGACAGGCCAAAGCATGAAAGGAGGGGATTGTGTTAGCCCAAGTGCCTGGCTTTCTGGAGAAGGCCAGGGGGGGCAAGAAAGGGCCAGACCTTAATGAGCTTCATTGGTTGCCTCCTATCACTTCCCTCCCCCTCCAAAGCCTTGCCTCTGCTTCCAATTCCCAACTGAAATATACGAAGAGTTTTAACTCTGTACCTAATACACCTCCTCCGTTCTTCTGAGTTTCAGACTAAGTAAATCTTCTATATCCAAACTATGGACAAGCTATTATCTCTACTGTGCACTGAGTGGTCTGTTAAACCATCAATGCTCTGAGCAAAAACGGCATTTAGGAGGGAGCCTCTGTATTGATGAGGGGACAAAAAGCTCTCTCTTCCTAATGTTTGACATTCCTTAATGTCCTCACTGCTCCTGGATCTGCCAAAATTACTACTACAAGGGGGCTGCCCTGTCTATCAAGTTGATGGAGTGCCTGTTATGTCCTTCAAGCAAGGAGATCGTACCACAACACATGCTGACCTCCTGGTGGATCCAGACAAATCTGCTGTAAAAAAAGGCCTTCATACACAAATAATGAATGAGGACGTTGTTCCCTGGAAGCAATTCTGCTCTCTTGATAAGCGAAATGGCTCCAGTGTGATTCAGGGCAGGGAAGAGCACAATCAACCATCCACCTGCAGTACTGACACACAGCACATTAACTGGCTGAATTCTCACTACATTTTCCTAGATGTTATCTAGAGAAAACAACAAGGACACGAGAGAACCCCTTTATTAACTGTTGTTTATAAACAACAGTTTATTAATCATTCACAGTAATGACTCCTGCAGGAGAATAAACACAGTGAAAAATAATCTGGCTTTTTCTAAAGCCTGACTTGTTTCAGCACAGCTTCATAGGCACGTGATAAGGTTGCGTGTCCAAATTCAGATACACTTCATGAAGGTGTTCTGTTTTTGCGAAATCCGGCAGTAGCAATCTTTGTGCTTTAGATGTTGAGCTGATCATTGTCTGGATGGGAATGTGATGTGTCCCCATAGTGCAGCAGGCAGAATTGTACAGGTATCTTCTCCTGCACTGCATTGGCAACCAGCACGGAGAGGACACTGCATTCATCTCTGAATTGCTGTAGGGCGTGCACTGTTTCCACAGAAAAACCAGCAGGCTTTGGCAGGATGGGGAGTTAATACCTGGCGTCTCTGTCTCAAAATATGTTCTTCCTGGTAAGAAATACAACAAAATATGTTCTTCTTCTTAGTAAGCTGATCATCTATTTGTATTTGATTGTATGTTTTTTAAAAGGTCACTTCTTAAACCTGAATGCCACACCATCAACATTAACATCTCTTCAGTAGGCTTGATTAGCTCCTGTCCTTCAGGAGAAGGCCAAGGGGGCATTCCTCACCCCGAAGAGGCTATTTGGAATATGGAAGTGCTTGTTGAATGACAATTTAGGCCAGTCCTCCTCTGCCTATTTGCTGCCACCATCTTGGGGTTGTTTTGTTTCCAGTAGCTTAGTCTAATGATGCAAGTGACCTAAGCCTCCTGCTAAAGGAGATTAAGATAATGTCTGGGGACACCCGGATGCGAATGTGAGGAAAATGCAAGCTTGATAATTCGAGCAGGCTTTATTTTTTCCTCCACTCAAATAGAAAAAGACCATCTAGGACATCAGATATTCATTGTGCTAGTGATAAATTTGAACCCATTTGAATAATCCTTTCCTAAGGAATGGATATGAACAATGAGACTTGGAGTAGTGCTCTATTCCCCAGCTACAGCTTCCAACCTGCTTCTGTAAAAGCTGTGGCCCTGAAGGTCCTTCTTTTAGACACTATAACTAAGGAGAGGAAGGTAAAAGGAATTTCATTCCTCTGTTTTCCTCACGTCCACAGTCCAACTCCTTAAAAGGAAGCCTGAAGGATGCAGCATGCTCTTCCCGCTGACCTTGGGGAGCAGATTTGCTCCAGAAGCCTGGGGCTGTGTCTCCTGCCTTTACACTGTGCCAAAACAATTCTTGCTTTGAGTTTCTTGAAAGCATGGAGACTGACTCCAGTTTTAATCTCTGCCCAGAGGGAAATGCAGTATGAAAGAAGGAGAGCTGAAAGTGTCTGTGAGACAGTAGAGAGCAGCAGGTGCGTTTGAAGTCTCCTGTGATTGCTCTTGCTCAGCACATGGTATGGGCTGCTGTGTGTGCTGTGTCCAGACTCACCTGATGGGCATGAAGGGCCTTTTAATTACAAGGGAACGTACGTTCTTTTATCAGATGATCTCAGAAGCAAAACACATCACATTTGAGCTGCCACCTGGCTTTTGAGTAGTGTCAGAAAGACGTGCTAAAAAATTAGACAGAAGAGTGACCGGAAGTGGGCATGGGGTCTGTTTTTTCCGAACACAGAGTACTGCAAATTCAATCCCAATTTTAGGGCTACAAAACATTAAGCTACTGAAGTATTCAATGAGTCAATGAAAAGATAATACAAAAGTAGGAGCAGTGAAAATTTAATATCCCACTGCAAGATTAAATGGGACTGTTTATTCCTTACGGTGATTTACAACGCACCCTTATATTGGCCCTAACACATCATAGACAAAAAAAGATTAAAAATAAGAGAAGATTAGAGTAAGAAATAAAACATTTCGGTGATCTTTCAAATGCCTTCTTTATATGAAGGTCCACTATCTAAGGAATGACTTAGTGAACTCAGAAATTTGTTAGCCTTACATGCTCTTTGTTTTGGATATGTGATGCTGTACAATTTAAGTGTATCATACAAACTGCTGTTCCTGCAGCAATAACAAGGGTGGTGAAGGGCTGGAATGTAATATTTCTTGCTCCTTGGACTTTGCATGATGATAACGTTTATCAACACTTTGCTGATCTTATCAGAATCTAAACTGATTTTATATATGAGACACAGAGTGCGCCAAAGTGCAGGTCAGAACCTTTCTTGACCACCACATCCTGACCACTTGCTGCAAGTAAACATTCGTACTCTGTAAGTCTGAGCTTGAGTGATGTAGCTACACTCACATCTGTGAAGCTCTTATATTTTTTGTCCCAGGGACACGAAGATGGCATTCACAACCAAAATAATGGCTCTTAACCTTTATGTGGGAAAACTACATATGGACAATTGTACTCAAAATCATAAGCAGCATTTATGCAAAATGGAGACAAATTGAAACTGTGATGTCAGACCTTTTAAAGGAGATCAGACCTGAACTTTCTTCTTCCTTTGATATATATAGAGTACATGTCTCTCCCTAGCTTTTGATATGTTTTACCATGGAATTAATATCATTATCTGCAGGAGTGTAGTGCTGTATAATTGTAATTCTTCACATTGAATTCTAAGGCTCTATAAGGTAAAATGGCCTGCTTGAGATAACTTGTGCACCAATTGCATGAACAGAAATTAGTCTCTGCAGTCTCAAATCAATTTCTTTGTGAAAATGAACAGGGACTAATTCACGTAAGTTTTGAAGCATTCAGCTGACTTCGGCTTTAGATTTGCCTTTTTTTTTTTTTTTTTGGTCAGATTGTTCATAATTATGGGAATTTCAGACCATGAGGTAGTAGAATACAGAGTGGAAGGCAGTACTTTTTAGGTCAATTATCAATTCAGTAGGATTGTCACTTTATCCAGAACCAGCTGGTTTTTATTTAGGTTGCTGAGTATGTGGCCGAGATGGACGATCTCTGTCTTTGTATCTGAGGGTAGGCAGTGTGTGTCTGCCTACTCTTCAAATGTGTCCTTCTTCAGAAAAGAAGGTAACAATTTAAAGGAAATCATAGCTTTCTGAAAAGAGCCAGAGAGAAACTTTAACTTCCACAGGACTCAGAGAGATCAGAGGAACTGGAGAAGGGAAATGACGTTTCTGACTGTTCCCACAACACATCTCCGTTTTGAGGCTTGTTATTCCCACTCAGGTGTTCAAAAGCCAGGTTGCTATTTGCACAACACTACCACTGACATAACAAACTCTGCCAGACCCATTTGTCAGCGTCCTACCAGCATTCTCAGCGATCCCATAATACTGCTGCATTGCACATATCCAGTCCCTCATTCCTCTGCTGCATAGAAAGGACTTTAAAAATTTTTGAGGTATTTTAAGTGGGAGTAGGTGAAGACAAAAGTGGATAAATTGCAGGGCATGACTATGTTGCAGAGACTATGAGAATCACTGTAAAATAGCCATGCATAAGATGATAGCTTTAAATTACTAGACGTTTGTAACTGTGACAGTCCAAAACTCAGCAAGGGCTGTGAAGCCTTTTGTAAAACTGGAACAGTGTCTATGTAGGCGTTACTAGCACCTCGAAAACTAATGCTAGTATACCTAGAGTGAGTGCAGAAAAAGATCAAGTCTCAAAGAGGAAAAGGTCTAAGTCTGAAAGAAAGATATAATCTGCTGAAGTTCAGGTAATATATTTCAGGCAGGCCAAAGTTTAGGTGATGGTCACTGAAGAAAGAGTTATTTGGAAACCGATTAGAACTGAAATGTAGAGGACAGACTATGAAGAAAAGTCTTGTAATGATTGAGGGATAGATGATGTGACTCGGGATAGCCTCCACGTTGAGCTGGAGACCATCTCTAGCCAGTTTCTATTGATCCATCCTCTGGGTTACTCACTTCCTCCATTGAAGAACCAGTTACTTAAAAGGGATCATTTACACCAACAACAGCTGAGTGGAAAAAGGGCATCAGAATCTGACCCTCATATTCACATCATGATTAGGACAATATTGTCCAGCTCATGAAGGAGGTTGAAACCACCAAATTTTCTTTGGAAAAGGGAGCACATACTCATGTGCAGCTCATAGGCAAGCTCACATACTTTGAAATTTGCTATGCCAGGGCATGGAAAGTAAATGCCCTAAAGTTTGCTGTTGATAAATGATTGTGCTTCTGAAATGGTAATACAAATGCACTGAGTCGTGAAATGCAACTAATATAATTAATCTTGCAATATTCTAAATCTGTTAGAGACAGATAACATGAAAATTTTGCTCTACTGTTTCACACTACAGCAAAAATCAATAAACTGGTGTTTAGAAGGAAGCCTGAAGCCTAAATATTTCCAGGTGACTTTGGTGACTTTAAAAAAAAATGAATCTGTTTACATAACCTTCCACAAAAACAATACATCATGCATAATGCCAACTTGTTCCACCCTTGAACTGCTACAAGAACTACCTGAAAAATAAAGATATATTCTGTATTATGTTCATTTCTTTAAAGAAAAGTTAAGCAATTGTACAAACGTCTGAGGGTGTGGGAGACTGGGCATTAATGAGTTTGCTTTTTGATTTGTTTGCTTGAGTTTTAAGCCATTGCTGTTAGAACATTCATGACAGCAACTATCTTCCAATTATGGATCTAAAAATCAATGCCTATTATTTATATGAACTGGATTTAGGGATATCTCAGTCTATTTCATAGTCAATAAGTTCCCTTATTTCCTGGCTTGCATATTACCTTTC
This sequence comes from Neomorphus geoffroyi, assembly GCA_033558235.1. Lineage (NCBI taxonomy): Eukaryota > Metazoa > Chordata > Aves > Cuculiformes > Neomorphidae > Neomorphus > Neomorphus geoffroyi. Next base: position 11,170,005 of record JAUMJM010000016.1, on the reverse strand, counting down.
TGCAACTCCTCTTGCTGAAAGCCAAGAGGAATATCCAGCTACCAGCACAAAGGGTGGTCAGCTATCACCCTCTGCGCCTTTGATAAAACAAACCAGTATGAAGGGAACTTAGACTGGAATCACAAAAGAAACGTGCTAGAGAAGCCTATTGCAAAGCGATCTTAGTGCTCCAGTCAGCTACAATATAGAAATAAATGAATGAATCCTGCATGTGGATGCTCCACAAGGCATTTTGAAAGATAGATGTACCCTGACTATGAGGGGACAAGACAGGTCCATGCCAGGCGTATAGATCTCTGTGATTTAGAAGGCAATCAATCTCTGGCACTGGCTGGGAGATGTCCCACGTGGACTGGTCTGCGTCTCTGAGAAAAGGGAACTTCTCTGAACCATTGTTTTGCTTTAGTTCTGCACAAATCAAGAAAATTCTCAGCCCCCCCATGCTAAACAGAATTGGGGTGTGCGCATGCTGATGAAATTGTTCTCATGCAACTCTCTGTAGCTCAAGGTGAGATTTAGTTATCTGTGTAAATATGGACCTCAAAGAGTCAGACAGGCTGAACTGACTAGTTGTGGGGGTTTGTTGTTACACTAGGTCTAAATTTTGCTTCTAAGATTTCAGAAACTGTTGCAGCCTCTGATGCAACAGGGGTTGTCTGCTGTCTCGAATCCCATCACACTGGATTGATTGACCTGAGTTGTCCTTCTCAATTGTGTGGATGAATCTTGACTTCTGAAATTGTAATTTCCAGGTCTTGTAAGAGAAAGCAGACAGCTTCTGATCCTGCTGGTTTTGTTCTTCCTTTGATCTTGGGTATCCAGGTTGGGTAACATCTTCCAATAATGATACAACCCTTACTTAGAAATCTCTCCCACCTTATTTCCTCCTTTTTAGTCTCATGAGGTCTTGGATCTTACCTCTACAAATAATACAGATCTGAGCAAGGTAATTTCTAAACTCTAGTGACCCACATTCTTCAAGAAATCCTGTCTTAGGTCTGCTGCCACTGCCAAATGAAATCTTCTCTAGTTTATCCCAAGGCATATCTTCTCAGCATAAAGACGTTCCTGAAGTAGCATGAAACTGGCTGGACATTGCTCTTCCTACTCTGAATACACGTACAGAAACAGCATTGTGAGAAGAAACAAAGCAAAGGGAATGGGACTTCACGATGGATCTATGCCACTTCAGTTCTTGGCTCTGGTTTTCAGTGTCTTTGTGGATGGTAAAAGCTGGCCAGCCTCATTTTGAGATGGACAACAGAATTTAGAGTACTGCCAAAATGAGCTGCATTACCAATTCCAATCTGTGTTATCTTCATGCCTGCTGGAATGAATACAGCCTTTTCTTAACTCCATGGTTGGTACTCAGCAGGAGAGCGAAGGACAGGTAACTCATTTGGAAAATTCACCATGAAATCATTCTGTGAGAGTTTCCCCATTTCTTCTGGGGTTTTTTGGTTTTTGCTTTTGTTTTTCACTGTGTTCTTTTAATTGGACACAATTCTGAGTACATTTTGGTGACCATAAATGGATGCCAGGATGGACACATCTGTATCCATGGAGGCTGAAGTGGTGTCAATGATTCACTTGTAAGCATGCACTTAAATGCCCACTGTTTTCAGGAAGACAAAATCTACTGGCTTGAAGGGAAAAAAGACACTGCTTTAAGATCGCATGAAATGTAGGAATCCAAGCATTCAATAAGAAATACAATAACATCTCTCAACATTGACTGGCATCTTCACTCTGAGGGATGACACTACTCCTTCCAGAACTGATCACACCGATAGGACATTACCACAGTAAGCAAATAATTAGCCTGGGAGCCTCTCAGAGATCCCAAGGAAAAGCAGTAGTGCTTATTTTTTTCTTCTATGAACCTGCCTTGGTTTCCTCTGCTTATGCTCTCTCTTGCTCTCCTCTCTCTGGTAGATCAGTTCTAGCTCTGCAGCTGGCTTCTCTGGTATTTCTTTGATTTTCAACTATATCTCTGCCTTGGATTAAAGCAGGGAAGTTAAGGAACTTCGGTCCATGGAAGCATTCAGACCTAATTTTGCTCCATCTTCCATTTTCTGACCACTTTACCTTTTAAAGGACCTGGAATCCAATTTCCAGGCCATTTTTCTCTATAACTAGACTCTAGCAGCCACTGCTTCTCCTATCACTTCACTTTTTTGTCTGATCTATACAAATACTCACCAATTCAGTTTTCCTCCAAAGAGCCTCTTACAGGTGATAGGCACCTCCATGTCTACAAGATTTCTGGATCCCTAAAGAAAGGATCTCCATGACCTCCTTTCTAGCCGCTGCCATATTGTCAAGCTACCTTCCCCTCGGGTGCTGAACTTCCCTTGTAAAGCAGGGCAGCGCTAGCAGAGCAGAGTATTTGATCCGCATTGCCCTTGAAGTACCAGGCCACACTTGAGAGAAGGCTTCGTAGCTAAACCAGATTAGAGTTCTTATAGAAAAAAAAATCTGTCACTTCTTTTTCTCTTGTGATCACCAATGTCATCTTTTATTCTGGCCACATATTCTGGAGCTTGAACAGCTACAGGAAGAAATGTTATCAATGTCATTAGGCCCAGAAAAAAAAAAATAGTATCTCAGCATGTTTTCTTGTCGATCTTGCTTGTATCACATGCAAAGCACACTTCCTGTTGTCATTTTTCTTCCCTGGCAACCTGATATCTTCAAGGAAGAAAATCAAGCCTGAACAGTGAAAATTCCAGGACAAACATTTTGTTGAGCAGTTGCCTTTTGATCTAAGCTGCTGATACTTACAGAAGCAGCATTAATCAGAATTGTTCAGGGAAATAAAACCCGAACTCCTCATTCATGCCCCAGTTCTGCTCGTCTTTACTCATGCAGAGCTGCACTGTGCTCTATTACCAGTTCCACGCAACACGTTATGCTCCTCTATTTCCTGCAGTGCTCAGTAACACGGCAGTATCACAGGACAAGGTTGCCATTCAACGCAGTCAGGGGGTACGACTCACCATCCTGCTTTTGATGTAGTCCAGTGTTAGCCCTTGAGAAAGGCTGATGTAAAGTCAGGTTGGTTTGAATCAACCCCTCCCTCTCACCACCTCTGCAGCCTCTGGGGTCAATGCTCACCGTTTTGTCTGTGCTGCCCTCCAAATGCTGTGTCCTAATTAACTTCAGTGCAAGGATGCATCCCACGGGAAGATTTTACTAACAACTGCTGAAAAGTATATGAGAAGCTCTCCGCTATCATCCTGCCTGCATTGCTGTAAAATGGTGCCAGAGCTTCCTAGCTGATACTGAAGCATTTTGAGCCTTTCTTGAGCATCAGTTGAGATGCAGCTCACCACAGAAACAGCTGAATACTCAGCAGCCCACCTTTGCTTTTTGTATCAGCAGTCTCCAAAGAAGTGCTTGCAGTGTCAGTGCTTTCTATGATGCACAGATTTTGGATGGCAGCAGCAAACATTAGCTCTTTTAACTTCCTTTCTCTAACTACAGGTAATTCATGATACAAAGGTTCTTCCTTGGATACAGAAACGGAGGAACTGGGATCCCTAAAAAAGAGATTACACCTGCCTGCTTAACGTATTCACCTTGCATTTGGGACTTAAAAATTCATCCAGATAAAACAAGGGAAGCTATCAAAATACCCTGACTTCAGGTCATTCCCTTTCTTCTGAGATAAGAAACCAACCTAAAGTGCCTGAGTGTGAGCTGCAATTTAGCAATAGGACAGCAAAATAGTTTTGTAGAAAAAGGGCTTGTTCATTTTGCTAAGAATTGTTGGAACAATTTCTTCTTCTGTTATGAAAGCTGACAGGGAACTTCTTTTAACCTGTCACTCAGTCAAAAACTGTAGCTGCAAAATGTGGTTATTTATCTTCATTGGAAAGTTGAGAACTTCGGAGGAAAAAGTTCCCCAAAAGCATCCCCAGAAGCAGATTCTAGAGATGAATTTTCTCTTCATGACAGCACAAATTGTTTCACCAGGAGCTTATTGGGGGGAAAAAAGAGAAAAAAGCAAGAAGCAAGCCTCATTATGAATCCGGGTCCAGAGAGAGAGCAATCATGTTGAAAGCAAAAGCTGCAATTTAATATATGCAGAAGATGGGACTTTATTCCACACTCAGAAAAGGGAATGTGCTGCTAATGAAAGTGTATTTAAAAAGAGCTAAAAAGGGTACAAAGGGACCCTTTTTACATATGTGTAGAATGTACCTCATTTCTATTGAAATCCCCTGTTAAGGGAAGCAGCAGACCTCTCCTTCATTTTCTCCTCTGACCTGCAAGTGCTTCAGAGTGGTCCATTCTTTTGGTGCTGTAATGACAGAGAAAAAGCTAGCAACAGAGAGCCAGCCCGGTTAACAAAGGCAGCAGATTCTCCTTTTTGACACTGCTGCTTCCTGGTGGATGCCCAAGAAGCAAAGCATGGATGATGCCCCACAACCATTTCAATTCAACTACAATCCTGTTTAGATCTGGAATATCTGAGGAAAAGTGATAGATTAGAAATGGGGTCACCTGGACTGTGGGGAGTGGTCCTAGACCGAGGGGCACCATGCCTGCCTTTCATCTGGCGGGAGTTGGGGAGATTCAGAGCATCCTCAGAGCCAGCTAGCGGGACCGTGGCACAGAGTCCACCAGTCCCACAGCTTCAGCACAGAGCAGGAAAGCAAGGTGCAATAGGGACTACTTTGCCAGAAATCTTCAAGCATTCCAGAGTATTCCTCTCAAATATGCTGATATGTTTTCCTCAAGATATGCAAGATCTGGAGAAAGGACAGGAACTTAACACATGCCTAAAGGATACCCAGATCTTTTTGGGCTAAGCAAAATACCCAAGGACATCTCAAGTAACGCTGGACACCTGAGATATTCCTTTCTACTGGAAACTGGTACAAATTAAATAGTAACCATAAATATATTAAATTGCAATGATCAATACATCATTGATCAATACATCAATAATTTACCCATGAGTGTTCAGACGGTACATTAGGAGATTTGTGCATTTCAAATGTAATAATTAGGATTATTACTTCTTAGCTGAGAAGCAGGTGAGATCTGAGGAATTCCTAAGATTTCTAAGATTGGATCCAAAAATGTATGTTGAAGCCCTAGTTTATACCCATGGCAATGGCTGCTTGAATCATCACAGTGATAAATGTGCCCCTGGTCATTCAAGTTGTTATCCATGCCCACAGCAGAAGTCAGCACCAGCCTCCAAAATATTGTAAACTTAACTGAAAATATGAATGGTTTAGAAAGAAAAATAGATAAAATTTTCTGCAAGAGCAATGAACACAAACTAGGTGGAACACATAGAAACTGGGGTCCCAGGATCATAAGAAAAACATTGGTAGGGTGAGAATTAGACCTTAATATTCTATTGAGAAATGGACCAAGGATTAATTTTTAAATCCAAGAAAAAATTTGCAAGTTGTAGAATAGTTTTATTTGAGGATTACTTAAACTTCTGAAACTGAGCTAATAAATATTAAATTTCAGTGTTGATAATTTAAATGAAAATATTAAAATAAACAATATATGTACCAAAATTTCGGACTATTTCAGGTAGAAATGTTGGAAGTAAACTATTGATGGAAATATATTTCAGGGTTCCTGGTTTTTTCTCCAATCATTAACAGCTGTGGGAAAGCAACATAATTTTGTTCATTGTGTCTGTGCCAAGAAATCTGCATTCCCTGCTTTATTCTGAAATTCTAAGTGTGAAAAATGTTTCATTTTATAGGACCACCTTAGATAATACAGACTGATGCCTTGTGAAGACCAAAACAACATTTGAAGATATATACACAAACAGCCTCAGCTGCTTGTTTTGCTATGTGTTTGCAGGCAATTCTTTTGTTGCTATAGATTAATTTTTTAAAAAAATCTTCCAACTGAAGATTGGTTAGATACAAACTATGCTTAGAAGATGAGATATTTCAGCTGGTAGAGAACACAAGGCAGAAAATTATTACAGTTTTAAACAGAAGAAAGAATGGAACAGCAAAGCTTTCAACTTAAGAGAAAAGTCTGCCTGCTGCAAGCGAATCTTTTTAGAAATAATTGCCCATGATTAGTGATTTTAAATCTGCAAAATCACTGTCTTGCTATTGAGCAGAGACAATGCTGAACTGAAACAGAAATGTGTAAATGAAAGAAGCATTTGGATCATTTTATTTCTATACCTACACCTGGACACAGTAGAAGCTGTATGTGTGTCTCAGATGGTGCTGCCAGCCAGAGAGCCTTACCCACTGCAAAGGCACCTGTGACTCCAGCAGGGCAGTAGCCAGAGAATGGAATTGCTGGCCTGCTTTTTTGGATGGGAATCTCCTCTTGGCCTGCCTTGATGAGCCAGAAGCATTTATCACAGTGGCAGGATGCACAGAGCCCAACCGCTTTCTACTGGAGCACTGGAGCGCTACTGAGGCTCCTGTGGGAAAAGCAGGGCTGGTACCAATGGTATCGCAGCCCAGTAACCTGCGTTTGACATGAGCTAGCAGTGGACTTCTAGGTGACTGATGTGCCAAACAAGTTAAAAGGTATCATTCCCCATGCTTCTGGCCATCCGCAGTTTAGAGACATTCTGAGCAGGAATCTGCCTCAAGGCTGTGATGAATTAGTGATAAGGTGGTCTCCAAGAGTATTTATCACACCCTGGTAACACTCCTTCCATGGACCTTCATACTCCTAAAACAAACACCACACTTCTGCTCCTTCTTTGGCACATTGACCTCCATCATTTCACTACTGTATTCACCTGGCATCCACCCTACAAACACAACAGCCTTCTCCACGTGAATTTTCAGATGTACCCCTGTGGCTTAAACTGGTAGATTAAGGCTATCCCACTCTTTTCCATTCAATGATATCCCACATTATCCATTCGCTATCCAATTAGCACATCTAACGCAGTGACAGACTATTGGAATCCTGCAGGGTTCTTTAGTCGCATTTGGAATTTTTTAGTACAATTTGAGGTTGGATCTAATAAGTCTCCATCATGTAGAAAAGGCAGCCTGATTCCACATATCTGACCGCATAAGCCACACCGCACCGTGTTAACAAGCATCCACATACCCTCAACCCAACTGATGCATGCATTACTTTGCTAAACCCCTGAGAAGTTGTTCTTTGTTATTATCCTGACACGGAGAGGCTGTTTATAATGTGGTAAGGGATCAAGAGAGAAAATGAGCCACAGCCAGTCTGTTGAGCCCATAAATTCCTACAAACAGCAAGGCAGCGGAAGACAGAAAGTGACAGCTGTAACAGCTACAGTGGGGCTGTGCCTGTGTAATCCACTTCCATCAAACTAGTTATTGAACAAACACATAGCAGGAAACATATAAAAAGATTTTGACAAGTTAGCTAGTACTTCTGTTCTTGACAGTTAATAAATAATTGATACTGTCTCAAACACATAGGAAAGCTGTATTTAACAGTGGAAATTGTATTATTTCCTGTATCTTTAACAGACATGAATGTAAGGGTGTAAAATTGCATGGTTTATTTATGCTTTTATTATATGGCAACTATGAGACTGTTTAGTAATCCCCTCTTTCCCTGCTCTATATGGAGTGCTGTCCAGTTGATTAGCCAAGATTTATTCACTTCACTCCTGTGTTTTATTGTTATTTTTAGTTTAGAATCAAAGCTGGAATTGTTAATTCCACCAAAGAATGCCAGAATCCATCTTACCATGACAACAGTTTGCTTTTATTCAAACAGCTCCTGAAAGGGAGAACTGTTTTCTCCACAAAGGCAAACCTTGCATAGTACACGTTTATTCAGGAGTCATGCAATGAGTAATGGAGCACTACTTCCACGGTTTTCACAACAAATGAGGAAAATGGGCAGCATATCCCTGCCTAGAGGCAGATCTGTTCTGCAAAACTTAGCTGAGAGGCTGTGTTTCAAAGTCCTGAAGTGCTGAATTGACTTCCCAATTCAAGTACGCAAATAGTCAAATGGGTGTCAGAGGCGCTCCGAGACACTTTCGTTTCCCTCCCAGCCTATAAGGGGCTGTAAGCAGGTAACAAAAACACACACAGTGAGAAACAGATTTCCCAGCATCTTTCACAAAGGATCTTTAGGGATTGCAAGCTTCCTCTCCTGAGATACACAGCTCTTTTCATAACCTGAGCTTCAAATACGAGGTATTTTAAAGTAATCACAGCAATCAGGAAGGAGAACATTGTTTCAGGGAGTTTTGAGTCCGAAAAAGACGACACACCTCAGCTCAGGACATTGATCGGGGGGACAGCCCTGCCCAAACACGTAGAGGGGTGATGAGATGGGGTATACTATACCACACCACACCACCACACCCCCACAGCCGCTGGTACTCACATTGTGCCTCTCTGAGCCAAGGGAGAAGCCTTTATATCCTTAAAAAAAGTCTCTTTGGCTGCCTTCCTAGGGCTCAGGATACTGGAGGGAAATGTATGAGCTGCAGCAAAAATAAAACAAGAACTGATGTCATCTTTGCAGTTAGAGGCATGAAGATCACTAAAAGCAGGTGTGGGTGGTGAGAATTTTTTTCCCCACAGCCATATCATGATTTTTTTTGGAGGTAAAACTGAAAGCTGTTAAAAAAAAAAAGAAAGAAAAAGAAAAAAAAGAAATAGAAGAACAAGACAGGAATATCTTCTTTTTAATCTTCTTGGAGACAAGGCTTGCCTTGCAAACCAGGTGGTTGTTGGTTCTGCTTTTCAGCAACTTGAAAAACCCATTTTAGCATCATTGTATGATATCTGCACATACCATTTGAGAGCCTGGGATGTTTAAGAGTGTGCAGAGTCATCTGTTTTCCTAGAATTGCTCTTGTAGCACAGACAATTTGAGGGAAGCCCATTTATTAAAAACAAATTGAAATGGCTGACCAAAAGGTTTCCTTGAGAAAAGAAGAGGTTTGTAAGCTTAGGTAGGATTTGTAGCTGGGGAAAACACCCAAAACTTTACCACAAGCACAAAGACCCCTGCAGGATTCACCAGAGAAAAGCAATGGGAAGAAATAAGACTTTGCAAACCATGATCAGTAGAGTCTTCTTTCTTGTCTGGGTACTCACCCTGTGTTTTTTGGGGGAATCAAATAAGGCATGGTTATCTAACAAGCCAGATGGGGTACTGCATATTTAAAACCTTCCCTCGCCGTGTCCCCTTCTTCAGTGTCATTTTAATCAAAATGGACTTGCCATTTTCACATCACCCATCCTTTGAAGCCCCTCCACCAACAGAGTGGACCCAAGGCACGTGGAGACCAGAGGAGAAGCGAGACGCTTGCTATGAGTCAGGAAGGCCATACCCTATTTTGAATTCATAACCAAGGAAACCCAACAGTGAGAGGAAGGTAGGACTCGCTACTTCATCCTGGCTCTGGCAGTGCCTCTCTACAGTCCTGAGGCTCTGGCAGTTCCTGCCCTGTGCCATGTCCACCAGTTTACCTGCTCCAAGAGAGCCATGGATTCAGCGTGGTTTGCTGTAAGGTGTCACACATGGTTGGCCACAGCTGCACTGATAAAATTGGAAGTTTTCCCTTCCCAGGTCTCATTTGCCACATCTTGTTCTTGGGTCGTGCTTCCCTGTTGGGATGATGGAAAGCACTCTCCGTCTGCTTAAGAAGAGGAAAAAACCACAACAAACCAAACAAAAAACCCATAGGGAAAAACAGTTCCCTGCAATGTAAGCCTTAAATCTCTAAAAACAAAAAAGCAGCCAGAATGGATTATGTTTTAAACTCCTAAGTTTGGGTTATAGTTGCTGATTTTGATGGGATCTGACTCATAATTTTTTTAATATATTGCTTGAGTGATGCCGTAAGGTCACTTTCATAAAAAGAACATGAAAAATATCAGAAGTACAAAGACAAGCCACATCTGAAATTTAACCAATAAATCTATCTGTCTTCATTAGACCTGCAGCACTTCACATCTGCAATGCTTCAGAGTAGTTGAAAAAACTGAATGGCTGTAGATAAATTACCCTGAAAACACTCTAAAATGTCAACACCCACCAGTGAAGAAACTAAATTCAATCTAATAACATAACCTGAACTAGCAATGTAGGTTAATGACCTTATAGTTCTCTATCTAACGTGGCACACATCTTACAAGACTAAATTGATTGTAGAACATAACTATATACACTAGAATTTTATAAATAAATTATTATAATGCTAATTGGGACTAAATTGCCATGTTTTAAAGTCATCTAGTAATTAAACCTTCTAGTGGCTCCGTGCCTAGTTCTTTTCTACCATGGGAAAAATATTTTCTCTGATTACAGTACTGGCAAAACATTACTGACATAATCTCTGTCTAAGTGTTTTGATCCCCAAAACAAATTCCCTCCAAATCCATTTTCTTACATTGAAAATAGCTGGAGGATTAAAAAAGACATTGAATTCTAACCTTTTAAATCTCTATAGGGAGAGATGAATTACCTTGCTTTAATACAGCGTTAAGATGCCCATTATAACATCATTCTTTCAAACACTTATGTGGAGTTCAAAATAAGGAATTTGGTCCTATTTCTCATGCAGTGCTAACACAGCACTGCTGATGGCACGTGGTGGTCAGGGATGGTGTGAAAGGATGCAATATAAGGTGTTTCAGCTTTAACATCCTGTTCAACTCGTCGTTCACACTGTTAGGTCCCAGCTTGCTCCGTTTTCTGCCAGAATTCTGGAAAGCTCACATCCAGCAACAGTGCTTTATACAGAAGCAGCTGGGAGACCCAACTTTAATGTCTGGATATTATTACAGATTCAGTCACTTTTGTTATTTTGGTGAGACGTGGTTGCTATTTTATTCTGCAGAGACCGCATTATAAAGGCCACTATCTCAGCCTGAGATCTGATGCTTTCTGCCAATACAATTTCCTTTGTTTCATCAACAGGAAAGGATACGGGTTTCATAAAATGAAGCATTAGCAAAACATAAGCCACATCAAAATATCCTAAATATCCTCACCAGGAGCTCTGTTCTCATTGAGGCAGACCCGACATTCCTCATATTCCAAGATTTTTCCACAGAGTTGTCTTTTCAGTGCCAGAGCCTCTGCTGTGCACACACCAGCGTGCTCCAGAGACAGTGCCCTCTGTTTTGTAAAGGCAAACATAACAAGCCCAAAGAAAGCATGAGAGCAATTTAAAATCTTTTGCTCCTAAGAACAGCATTAGGAGGTAAAGGGAGCACTTGACTTTCTGAGTCAGCCTTCATGTACCAAGGGAAGGGGTCAGGGGGACAATATCCTTTGCTGCCAAGGGGCCTAGGTGGCATCACAACTTCATTTGGGGACACGCAAAGTTACAAAGTGAGGGTTGAGTTACTACTGACACCTCACAACTGCAGATGTGAGCCTGGGGGAGTGATTAATCCAGTCACACAGCAAAACTGCTGCTAGGCTATTTTTCCTCCAATTAACGCAGGCTACCTCAAAGAATAAACTTTGTTAGTTTCTTCAAGTCCCTTCTGAATCTAGGGCAATAAATCTGTTACCATTTCTTGAAGTCCAAGTTGCTTCCAGGGCTGCAATTCCCTTAGTGGCACCCCCTTGGCCCCTGCAGCAGTGCAGGGTGCCCGGGCAGATCCAGTCCTGCATCTGCTTCCCTTGCACCTACCTTAAGGAAAGCAGGGCTGGCAGCAGGCTGCCCAGTAATGGTAATGAGATGTACTCCTTAATGCCTACAATAAGGATATTACAGCTTTTTTTTGTTCGGTAGGTCAACTAATGTGTTTAGCCTGAATAACCCTCTAACAGTCCTTAAGCAGGGATTTTTTTCTTTATTTCATTGCCACATTTTCTCTCACCTCAATTCACAAGTTTTTAGACAACTGGAAATAGATCAGAAAAGTATCGAATGCCATAAAGATTTATTTTATCTGGGTTTTTCCTTTCTTCAGTGTTCATCAACTCATGGAAGTGCAAGCTTGATAAATATCAGAGGGTTTATTCGGTAAAAGCATCCAGAAACTTGGAGTCTTATCTGGATTTCTGGAGTATGCAAAATTGGATTGTCACTCTCAGGAGAGTCATCTCTTATGGGATTTTCAAATCCTTCTGTTGGCAACTCCAGTCTGCAAATGAATAGGAGTGGAAAGCTGTTCACTCAAAGCTATTTAAATCTTGAAAACTTCGGCTTCCGCTAGCGTGGCTGTCTCTGAGAACAACTGCCTACTAGAACCACAAAGTATTCATAGCAATTCATGCAAAAATATGACTATTTCAAAAACATTATTATAGCTGGTTTTTTGCCCACCTCCACACAGGTGCATCTGCTTTTCCCCTGACACATAGGGGGTTTCTGAGAACAGGGCACTGGGAAGGACACTTTCCTCTGCACATAAAGCTTTTCCAGAACCAAGGTGCTATAGTACTTACTGAATTGGTTCTAATTCTGTCTCCACATTTATTCACACCCATTTTTTCAGAAAATGAGACATTTTCCTTCCTAAAATAACACCTTTCTTTGGCAATGAATAAACAGTTTTGCAGAGATTCATTAAGGCAGAAGGCAACATTAGACATCCATTTATTAGTCATTAGTTATTTGGTGTTAAATGATTAAAAAACTACTCTTCCTTTGCTAGGATATAATTCAACTCTTTTGAAATAATTAGTGAATGATTATCTCCAAAAGGTGTAATTCTTATTAAGTGAGGCTATTTTTCCCCTACACTGTGCTAATCACTGCCTTTCACTCACAAACAGATAAAGCAACCTTGAATATCTAAGCTGTACTGTGGTATTAGGCCCTAAATACTGCAAGGAGGAAAAACATTCACATGCTTATCCTAATTTTCCCACTGCTCAGTGGAAATCACCGAGCTTTTCCTCTCCTCCTCCCACTCAGGGACAAAAAGCTTGCAAATCAATAGTCATTCCAGGCATTGTGGTTTCAGTTAACAACCTGTTTTATTAAATTAGGGAACCTAGCATTGGAGTTGCTCTTATTTTAAATATAAATTATGAAAGTGTTTTATTTTGTTTTCAAATTAAAATGTAGATGTATTTTTTTTTCTCAGATTTAAACTGAAGCCTTCACATTACAGCTCCTGCTTCTGTCAAGCTGCATGGGTGAGTCAGCAAAGGAGTGGAGGAGAAAGCTGTCCAAAGCTTATCAGAGAGGGATGGAGTTTCATGGAGCAGAGGGAGCTTTCTATAAAGACCTACAGTTCTGAATTTTGAATATGTATCTGAAACCATTCAGGGCTGCATTTCAGTAATTTGCAGGACATTAGTGGCTGAAAAAGAATAATCCACACAAGACCAACAATAAGAGTCTGGGAAGATGCAGCACTATGTAACCAAGGAGGAGGCATCCACATAATCCTACATGGAAGTTTCAGTCTGTGTTCACTAAGTCCTCAACATGATGAAGCTGATACGGCTGCTGTGAGCCACAGCTAGGGTGATCAGAGGGCAAAAGTTTTTTAAAAGATATCTCTCTCAGTCAGTCTCTTTCATCTTCGTACCATAAGAAGTCTTCAGGTAGCTGGATAATTCAGCTACCTGGATTTAACCAAATAGATAGCATTTAATCTTCTGTCAGCACTCGAAGAAATGAGCTCCCTTAAGCTATGCTCACTCATAACTATTGCACAGCATCTTTTGTGTAATCATGGCAGTATTTTTCTCTGAAAATGGAAGCAAAAATTTAACACTATCAGAGGTAGTTCCTGAAGGTAAAATAATGTAGCTTTCATACTACTGAATTCATGCTCCATGCCCATTTCAGTCTGTTGGATTAATGGTGTTCCAACAAAATGTCAGTACGTTACTTGACTGAAGGTTCATAACTTCCTACGCTGAGTTTCGGGGAACGTTCTTCAACTCGCTGTAATTATAATTGGCAGGGGGAAATGCTTTACAGATGACCCTTTTCCCCAAGTGACGTTCCCACAAATAGACCTGAGCTCAGTGTAGTTTTCAGCACTTAGGCAGAGCCCTGGACTGTATCACAAAGTATCCTTTAACAGGTTTGCCCCAGCAAATGTAAAGTCCTGTTGAATCTTAAAGGAAAGATCATTTGAAAGGCTTGTAGTCGTTTCACTGATTACCTGTCACTGAAAGGCAGCAAGTAAAAGATTTGAGTGAAAGCTTCCCTAGGAGTCTCAAATCTGTAAATCTGTCAGGCTACATAACCCCTGTGTATTTAAAATTAGGGTAGTTTAAAGAATTCATCTGTCTTAAAAGGATGCTGTGCATATTACGCATAGCATCGTCTGCTATGCTGCTGGTACCCTGTACTTTTTTCATGACAGAATCTATTCCTTTAATCCTCTCCCTTCTGATTTAGAGCTTGATAACATATGGCAAGTCATCAAACAGAAATTATTGCTAATAGATAACTGCCAATCAATTTCCATTGTGCCCAACAAGATATGACTGTCCCTTTTTTTTTGCAAGACATATTGATTTGCAAAGCTGATTTCCCTGTCATTTCAAACATCTCCATGGGATATTTCTATTGAGCTTGATGTATGCATTTGCTGCAATAAACCAGATGTTTATTTTCTCTCTGGCCTAAAGATTATTCTGCTTTTTGAGTTAATCTGAAGGCCATATATCAAAGGACCATGTCTGTTATATAAGAGAGAAGTCAAATCCCAAGGGATAAACAGAGGAAGATGACTCAGATTTAGTATTAAAATGGTTGAAGTCAACACCATTTCATAGCTTACCATCCAAGCTGGGAGACATTTCTGTGGGGCATGAGATTATATGCTTACTGGAGTGTGGTTAGGGCAAAGTGTGGCCACAGCTATGTGGATTGTGCTTTCTCACCTGATGCAGGAGTGCTCCAGAGGAGCTGGGGAGATGCTGCCAATGCCCGTCCCCTGCTATGGAATGAGTGTACACAAAAGGCCCCTTGGAGTTGGGAGCTGATGTGAAGCTGATCATGTGTCAAGTGTCTAAATTGCTTCCTGATCAGGCATGGCCCGTTTCCTGCTTCTTGGGTGCACAGCTGGTGCTGAAATAAGGGATAACAGTCTTAATGTCCCTACATAGTCATGGGAAGAAGGAAATAAAGGAATATACTATCCATAGGATCATTTGGGACAGGAAAAGATTTAGGGTGTCCGTGATCCCTCACCAGGTTTCAGACAGCACTTCAGTATCTTAAGGACAGACATGAAACAAGGATGTGAGAGCTGCAGTTCTTTCCTCTGTTAGCAGGACACTAATGCATTCGATGTTGGAGAGTTATCTAGAAAAGTAGCTCAGCTCTTAACAAATACAGTTTAAACAGTCCCTGAGGGAGCTCCCGTCGTACGATGGATGCATCTCTGCTTTACTCCAGGTGGCTGGGTCAGGGCACGAGTGAAGGCTAGGTTAGGGAGACCCCAGGGAAGGCAAAGACTACTTTGTCAACAGTGCAAAATGACGCTGAACGTGAGGATGAGGGGTAAAATAACCCTTTCAAACTCTTAGCAGTAGAAAATTTCACCTTCGAAAACCAAAATGGATTTGATCATCCTCTCCAAGTAAACCTTATCTGTGTGGTTCTTAACATAACACTATCTCTAACTTTTTTGGAATCTACTAACAGTGATTTTCCTAGGGAAGTGCATTTCACAGCCTGGCTACTTTTTAATGCTTTGACACCTGCAAGCTATTAATTTATTCAAATGAACCATTATTCTTCTGTTCTGGGACTGAAACAAGAGGACTGATCAGTTTCCTCACACTATCCATCAATTTTGCAAAGGAAATTACTCTAGAATTCCGATTAGATGGAAGCACACATCTTGGGACTTTTTCGAGTGAGACTAGGGAAAATCATGGCAAATTATGTAACATGGGGATATACCATATGGGTTGGGAGAGACCTTCCATCATTCAAATTAATGGAAGAAAAATCATGTCTGTGCTTCTTCTATTTCTACCACGTTCTTTATATCTGTCCAAGATTTTTCAGGAAAATCTCTCACACTGATAAAATTACTTCCAAAGTGCAGACATCAATCTAAAAATTAGAAATATCTGAGAAGCCAGACCCAAGAATACAGTGGGAGATTATATTAGAAACCAGTTAAAAAGGGAACTGAAGCAGCAGGTAGTAGATGAAAGTATATTGGATGAGCATAATGCAATCTGGCAGTATGCAGCAGATCTCTGCTCTCAGGGGCACCTGCCAGGACCTCTTATTCCATAGCTCCTTACCTAAACATCCAGATTCATCCAGATTATTTGTTCAACAAGTAATTTAACATGCAGTTTTCTGCTTAAATTAATTTGGAAAACATCTTTATTCTGCAATAGGTAAATCTTAAAATGTGTGCACCCAAGAAAGACTAACAGCTCTCATGACTGAACGGTCCCGGATACAAAAGGCACCTCCAATAAATTTCAAAATCCAGAAATGCCAGGAATGTGCTAGTTCTCAGGAAGCTGAAAAAGAAGATGTGAAATTCTTTGAAGAAAGATATTATAAGCTCTGTCCCACATCTGTAACTGGACCAGGTTTACATACATGTATATATATATATATGTACATATATTTCAGTACCACGAAGCCTAGAGGCGTTACAGGAGGCAAGATTATGGTGGAAGAAAATAGGAAATGAAGTTACTAGGGAGGACAGTAAAAGGGTTGCAGTATTAAATGGCGACTTCATAAATGTCCTTGTACAGGGATGCACTGAAAATATTGCGTCTAAAATAGTGCTAGCTGTGTCTCTGCTAATGTAAATAAATCTAGGATGAGTAAGGCAGGTGCTTAGTTTAGAAAGTAATGCCAAACAGTAAAGTCACTAGGAAGAGAATGGGAATTAACTTAAAGTAATAAATGTGTTGTTAGGAAAAAAAATCCTTGCAGCCTAGTGTGCTCCTCCATAAGAGTAATGGGAAAACAAAATACAAGGACAGGTTTATAACAGCATAGACTGAGATTGCAGGCTTGATGGATCCCTCTTTGCGTCCTTTCTCCCCATGCGTGACGAAGCGATCAAATCACGTGAAAAACAAATCCTAGGGCCCAACATTATCCTCTTTTCCAGGATCCCAATATAAGATTCGAAGTACAAGACAGACCTGAAATCAGTTTCTACGGGAGGTATAAAAGCCTGTAAGTTCAAACGGAAGGGAGACAGAAGATGTTCTCTGCATGGAAGAACCTTCAGCTGTTTTTTTCCTTCATTTTCTCGCATACAACTTGAACGGTTAACAAAAACACAGGATATTCCATAAGCTGAGTGGCTTTTAGGGCAATGAGAAAAGGATTTGTTCCTGGACACACAAAGACCACTTAGTATTTATGTGGTAATTGACAAAGTTTGAGTAAACTGAGTGTTTCTTTCCCTAGCAAAAAGTTCTGAAGGCCCTAAAAATTGACTCAGTTTACCCATTCAAAAGAAACACAGCTTTGAGTCTGAAACCAGACAGTTGCCTCTAGTTTAAACTATTCATTTCAATTATCTCTTCTTATCTACTAAATGAAACACATTAAAAAAAATTAATCATAATCCATTTGATCATACGCATGTGATGCTGCTCATGCTGTTCTTCAGGCCTAAGTCACAAATTTTGGCTGGGGACATCATATTTTCTTTTTTGCTTTCTACTTTGTACTGTGAAACAAAAGCATGGGAGCCCACAAAGAAACAGCAGAGGTGCCCTTGAGATGAGAGGATCTGTCCTCACTCTCTGTCACTCCCCGGATGACAACGTTGCTGGTATATAGGCAGCAGCAATTGAAAAGCTGGAAACCCTGCTGCCCCACAAACAGGCCCAGGAACAAGCAAGGAATTAAATGTGATTGTGAGTTACAATTTGCTAGATTTCACTTCAGATTTTATGTGGCTTCTCAGATAAAAAATGGTGGCGTCAACTGCAATTCCGGAACCACAGTGAGGTTGTGATTTGTGCATTAAAATAGGAACAGACGTACTTTGCTTTATAATATTAAACCAGGAGTTGAACGCAGCCCTTCGAGCACAAGTTTGTATTGATTCTGGTAAGCTTTTCACTGCCTTGTTTTGAAAATGTTCCAAGAATCAGACTACTGGGAGAAGAGACAGATCCAAAACACTAGCAAGCATCTCCCCCATGGATCTCAAACCACATACACAGCTACTTTCTTCTGTTCCATTTCATGCGAAACCAAGCAGTAGTTTGTTCTTGTCATTGTGATGAAGTTACCTGAAGAAAAGGTAATTTTCTGATGCTGGGCACTGCCTGTGTCTTAATCTAACATATACACCTCGCTGTTTATAAGATGATTCTCTTCATAGTAGTGATTTTGTTTTATAGAAAATTACTTGGAATGCCCATGTAAGTAGGATTTTTTTAAATCATGATTGCAGTGAATCATATCTCTCATATTTCACTGCCTAAGGCTAAACACAGCAGAATCTTCTTTCTCCCCATGTAAAATAGTCCCTGTGTTCCTGTGGTCATCTACACAGACCTCATCTGCTTGAGTCCTTCTCTCCTCCTTGGCATCTAAGGAGCTTCAGATGAGATTCCTTATAAGGTTCTCTGCTAATCCTTCCCAAAAAATTCTGGAAAAAGTTTTGAAAAAAACTTTGCCTTATAGGATTGCATCTGCATTTTTATAGACCCATCTCACTGCTGGCTTACAGTTATCCCACAACTAGGACAGCCAAGCCTTTCTCTTTCCCTCTTATTTCCAGCTGGTGACCTCCTCAGTGGGTCCATCAAAAAAAAGAAATACCTTTCATTAGTCCTGTACACATTATCTTGCAATGTGGGCAACTACACTTCATCCTATTCATTATATTTTTCCAGCCTTGTTCTTCAAAAATATCAATTCAGATTTCCTCCATACTGTCAAAGTTTTCCATCAGTGTTTCACCCACTCTTTATGCCAAGGCCACTATGGAAAATACCAAATTTGATCAGTCCCCAGGATAATTCTTGAAAAACTTCACTCTAACCCAATTAGTTCCCCTCCGGCACAATTTGTCTCATCAATTTCTTTATCCCCTATTTTTCCTTTATCACCTATTCATCTTTCTCTTCTCTGGCTTGCCTACTCGTGTCCCATGCATCCTTGAACCCAACACTTTACTGTAGCCTAGTCAAGTCAGTTCCATTGCCTTTCTGTGGCCTAAAAAAAATCAGGTTGAACAGAGAGATCCCGTTAGTCTGCAACTCACCCCTGGTAAAAACAAGTTAAGTTTTTGCCATATTTTCCCATTTATCTCCACATCTCCTAATTATTATTTCCTTTAGGTTTGCTCTGATATTCTCCATATCGTCAAGGTCAGAGTAAGACCCTGCTGCCCGCTCCCTTCCCTCTTCCCTGCCCACCCTCCTTGGGACACCATTGGTGTCAGTAGCTGCCTGTTTGGCACTGAAACACTCTCTTCCTTTAAAAGTCCTTGAGCGTGTTTCCTGTGCCAAAATCTGTCTTATCTCTAAGAATGCCAGATGTCCCAAAGCTCAGTCACATTGAGTTCTTCTGAATTCCTGCTCCCACCTCAGATGTAGTGATTTCCATTTTCCATATATTCAATCTCTGCAGGAGCCCTAACTTTGCCTCCATATTTTGTATCTTGCAAAGAATAAAGTCAAAATACCTGCTATCCTTGAGGCCATATCCCAGTTACCTCTAAACTTCTCCCTGTTTTGTCACCTATATCCTCATACCTTGCTATATTTTTATTTACAGGCAGCTTTTTATGTACAAGAATCTATATTACTCTACTGTGAGAAAAAGAGATTGGCACTTTCTGAAGAAAATAATATAGATTCTACAGGTTTTAAATTATCTGTGAATATGAGCTAAACCTTTCCAAATTCATCTAAATTGATATTTAATTGTCGGGTACTTACAAATTCTGATGCTTAAGAATAGTTTGAGATATTAAATATCCTTCTTTTCATTTACTTAAGAAAAAATTTCTCTTCTCCAGGAGGGGTAGAAGATCTGGTTAGCCAGTATTTATAGACATTCTAGATAGAAAAGTTACTCCTTGGAACCATCCTAATCCTGAGAGGGATTTATGGGCTGAAGAAGCTTTCAGATGCATTCCACATGTGCTATTAGTCAGGCTTGACTCTGCAGACTATTCTCGGCCTATTAATTACCTCAGTCTTAATAAACAGAACCTCTTATAAAATAATGTGTTGCTCAAGACTGACATGTTTTAACCATGAGTGTGCCAGCCTACTGGTGTGTTACATTTTCTCAATAGAGCAGTAAAACTGCAGCTTATCCTGCACCGATTCATCAGTGATCCTTTCATTTAAAATACAGTTTTGAGTCACTTTGTACATGACAGAAAAAAAATGAGAGGCATGAAAAACTGGAAGGCTTACACCATACTTTATTCATAACCAGCACACAGAAAAAGGCCAATTCCTCAAATGCAATTTCAGTCAAATTTGATTTATCAATAAAGAGTGGACAAGCAGGAGAATTGAGTGGAGGAGAGGGTTTCAAGGGAGGTGAGGGAGCAACATCTCCCCTGAGGGCTGGGATTTCATCTACTCCTTTTGGCAGATATCTGACAAATGATAAACCCTGAGAAAACAGAGCTGACAGTAAGAAAGGGTGAATGCGGCTTGTTAAGGAGAAGACCAAATTACAGTGCTGTAATTTGTCAGCACCTACTTAAAGGAGATACAAGGACTTTGCAGAGTCCTTGACAGGGGACTCTGGGAAACTATGGTCTCTGAATTTCCTTTCTGTTCTTTCTAGGTATATGGGTTTCAAATACTGAGATTGCATTAAGTTAAGGATGTTGAAGAGAAGCAGAGATTAGCACGGTGAGATAAAGTTAAAGGTAGAGGAAGAGTGTCTTGAGGTGTGCTGTTAGGGAAAGAACACAGAGGAAAACATGGAAGCATGTTAGGAAATTAAGACCTGATGTTCCATAGATAACCTTCCCTTTCCACTAATTTCTGATCCCAGAAACTCTTCCTGACGGTCCCAACCCACTACAGGGTTACCTCATGGAGCTGAAAGGGTCTCTTTCACTGCCCTCTTCTCCACAAAATTAAACTTTTATAATTTTTCCCTTTTTTTTTTCCCTGTGAAAAATGAGACTAACCTCTTGCATTCACTTTATTCTCAGGGCAAGAGGATAATCCGCCCTCATCTGTTTTCGACTCTATTTTCCATTAACTCATAGAAGAGCAGGACTTACTGTATCTCAGCTTAGACAAATTCTTGTTTCATTTAAGCAAGCTGGTGTCAGGACCCAGGAGGCTGGGTGCCAGGCGTTACCATTCAACATGTGTGAAGGCAGCCTGCAGCACTCGTTCCTCCACGTGTGCAGAGCGATAGGTTCCTCTATATTGTGCTTTTATGTTGTTGAGTTCAATTTGGTCTTAAAAACAAAACGAACGCCAGGAGGGAAAGGGGAAGATGAGACGTTAGATTGTATAGATTTGATTACCCCTAAGAATACTGTCCTACGTGACGTAACTATATCATGCTTTGGTCACACTGTAATTTATGCTAATCCTGAAGCTGTAGTGGGAAGTACTGCGTCACACGGCTGTGATTTGAAAGAAATAGTTTTAATCATCTGTATTAACAAGTCGTCCTTTTCCTTCCGTCATTCAGGCCCTGCAGGGGTTTGTTTTGCAATTAAAGATCTTAGAAAAGATAAGAACCAATTTCTTTTCCCTTTCTTTTCCTTCTCTCCTCACTCCACCCCCACCTACGACCAAGCTACTCAAAGCACCAAGTCCACTTGTAGCAAATCCAGCCCTCAGACTGGGGATATTTTTCCACTCCTACCGCTCTGTACTGGTGGCAGCAAGAACAGCTGAAGGGACTTCAGGTGTGGGAACACTCATTGGGCCATGCAAACACAGAACTGACCTTTCAGACCCATAAATGTGAGACAAGAGGCTACCAGGCATCAGCTACCTCAGTGTAGATCAGTTGAAAGCTTATATTTGCCTCCAAATTTCCCATCACTTGCAAGGTTTTGAAGTCTTTCCACCCTCACCCCTGAAGAAGACTCCCAATTTTTTTGCATGAAAGAAAAAATCAGGCTGTAGTGATACTTTTTTACACTGAATACACAGTGACATTGAAAATACTTAAATAATGTTCATTTCTGCACTTCTAAAATTGCTGGAAGGGGAATCAAAGTTCAAAATTACAAACTCCAGCAAGAAGAGGTCCTTGTTATAGGTTTATATAACACCTAGCAAAACATTGTCCTAACCCTGCGTAATCCCCTAAGACTTACCATGAAATACTTCATTTTTAGGCAAATATAAATCCACACATGTAGAATATGAAGCTTCCCATCCTACTGGTGTGGACTACTACAAATTTCTCAAGAAATTTCTTAAAAGGGGAGACTACTGCAGGACTAAGCCCTAATTAATTTTGTATTCTTATTTATTAAAAATAAATCATGCATACACCCTCAACAGTGTTTCTGAGATGCTAGTTATTAATTTTAGCTGTGTTCTTCTGAACAAGTATTACATCCCATTTTACAGATTGAAAAGCTCAGAAAGGGATGTAAACTTATTTTCCCTGAGCTACAGAAGGAGATGTTGCTGAAAAACAACATGAACGCAAGGGTTAGGGGGTTACTGTGAAAGACAGACCAATTTTTACACACACTTAGTGATGACTAACTTAATATTTTGCATGTACATTCCTTGCCTCTGGCTCATTACTCCTAGAGGTGAAGGGCTCAAATACTTCACAGTGCCCATGGTGGGCTGCTTTCAGACCTTGATTATACCCAGAGTTCTTCAGTCCTGATTGGCAAAACATGACACTTCTCTTCAAAGCTCAGCCTTAGGGTAAAACAGTTTGCACTTTTTATCTGCAGGCAGTAAATAACAAATTGAAGCTATGCAATGTGTTGGGAGAAGAGAGAGACTGATTTGATTTTTCCACACAATTCCATATACCCTTTGTGCCTTACTTTATTCCCAGACGTCTTAATTCTGCCAGGTGTTCCCTACCAAGGTATTCCCTTCATCCTTTCCTCCCTCCAGGTCTTGCTGGTAAGTCAGTGTGGTTCCCCATAGCATGAGGGTTTGTCCACACCCTCTGTTTTCTCCTATTGCACACCTTTTTACTTGTTTTACTTTGTAGGTAGTTGCTCATTCATTGATTGAAGGCCATTAATAGAGCAGTGATCAAATAAAAAGACCCCAGGCATAAACATGGCAAGACAAAAAAAAATAAAAAAAAGAACAGAAAGAAAGAAAAAAGACTGTAAAGAAATTTTCTAAAATCATATTATTCCAGTGGTACTGTACAGTTTTTGACCTTAAGCAAAGGAAAGTTGATGACTTTAATAGAGTTTCCCCATAAAGCTTTGACTTTCTCTTTCCTCCAGAAAAAAAAAAATCTAGTCCTGGTAATATCTTTCTTCATTCTTTGTTTTTAAACAACATGTTCTCACCTACACTATCAGAGCAATCAAAGCTGTGATTCACAGCGCTGGCTTCAAGTTACTGGCCTGGGCACTAAACAGCACTTAAAGGAAATTAATCTGAATTTTGCTTCACAGAAAGGGCATATTTTCACTTTATTTTTAAATTAAAGACGGAAAAGTAGAAAGAAGGAGAAGCAGAGAGGGTGAAGAAAGGTGGGGCTCATTATGAAAGTAGAGGGCAAAATTGATTCACATTAGAAATGCTTCAGAGCCCAACATAAACTTTGTTCCTTCATGGTAAATAAGCTAGTGAGCAATAAGAAACGTGTAAGTACTGCCAGGGGGAGCCTAAATCGGTAGACGCGGGGGTTTGTTTAATGTCTCCCTCTATGTGCATATTGTAGTTGATATTGAAAATTGGATATTAGAGTTTACCTTAGACTATTCTATTTAGTATTTGTGCTTTGATAAAGAATGAAATTCAGCATCCTGTGTTTTCTGGGTGGTTAAGCCAGATAATCTAATCATCCCTCCTGGTCTTACATTGTACAAAGCTGAAGGTTGCAGTAAGCATTGGAAGGCTCCAACTTATTAAATACCAGAGCAGTCATCGTTATTATTTCTTGCTTTGTAAAGATACATCAAGAGGAGAACAATGTTAAGTAAGATGCTCTGCAAACATAAAGCTAAGGTACAGTCTTTGCTGAGAAGTGTTTACAGCCTAAGGTGAGAGAAACAAGCCAGAACAAATTAACAGCCTCTCTGATGCCAGTTAGTAGCATAAGCCTAGATCTTGGCTTCATAAAAATCCTTTCCCTGAAGTTGTAGCCATTCATCAGACACTTGACTCTTCAATAGATCCAGGATGGGAGTCCTGTGCTCCAAGGGCTGCACTTGAACTTCAACAGAAAGGGACAACACCAGTAAGAAGACTGGATGGACATGAGCTGGTCTCTGGAGAGCCAACCAGGAGTCTTTGCCACTCGAGGATCTACTGCCTCGTCCTGCCTCTGCAGGGCTGGCTGGAGAAGGTCGAACATAGCACAGAAGGCCTGATCTCTAGTCAGGAACGGAGATATAAATGAGACACATCTCAAAGGCTGGTTGTTGAACTGTGATTAGAGGTATGCAGATTGTCTTTTAGGTTAGGTTGTCTGAGCCCGGAGAAAATGCACAGGCTTAAACTTTGTCAAGTGGCAGCTACAATGACTGAAAATATCAAATGGCCACAAAATCTTCAGAGACAGGTAAAATTCCCCCCAAAAGTGAGTGAATACTGCTCAGAAAGGATAGTACACTTTACTGGGGCTTTGATGTGCGCTATCTAGTTCTTCCTCGTGAATTTGTAATGTTGCCAGGTCATTTGAGTGTGTTTTCTCTGTTTCCATGTAAGTCTATTTAGGACTATGAAGGATTCAAAAATGAACTCAAAACACTGCCACACTCTTAACTGGGGGATTTCAGATATTTGTTCAGTTTTGTGTCCTTGTCTCATTTGGAACCTGTGATGGACAGCTGAGAATCATATCTGTCTCCTGTCCTGAAGCCTTGCTTGCAGCTCTTTCCAGCCTTTATTTCAGTTCTACTATCTAGGAAAAGCACATTATCTGTTGTGCACTGTGTTATTCACATCTAAGTGGTGACCTTTTAGAGGAATTAACAATTTTACTTACTGAAGGAGAAAAGAAAAGAGGATAAAAATGTGGGTTTTTTTAAATCTGATCCTATCATTTTTAAAAGTTTCACAAACTGAGATCATATGTGCCATTTTATTACACTTGGGAAGATGGAGAACGGCTGATATTTGAACAGGCTTTTGCTCTTTTCCCTACAGTGGCAGTGGACCCAAATTCCAGATTCTCATGCTGCAAAAGGTCAACTAACTTTAGCAAAAAATAGTGGGAATGGGCATATTGTCTGACACCATCTAGCACACAAGCCCTTAGGGAAAAATGAGGCTGCACAATTATATATGTCGTTTCTCCTAAGCCTCCTGTGGCTTGCCTACTTAATAAGTCCAGAAAACTCTCTTTTCCAAGTATTTCTCTAGCCTTCCTGTGTACCCATGTAAGTCTGCATCCAGAATATACCCAGGAAAAGAATTATACACATCTACCACAAATTTTGTGGAGAACGAGCTCTTCTTGCTCATTTTAAATCTGGCTACCACCACTTTGGGGAACTTGGGCTCTCAGCTTTTGGCCCCTTGCACTTATTTCAAACTAGATGGTGAACGCTAGATCCCTCTTTGCCCTTTCTGGATATTTATACCCACTTCTGCTATTACTTCTTCTTAACATACTTCTTAGTATTTTAGTTTTGTAAAGTTCTGCTCTGGCTTCTCCTCCTTATCTGCTTGATAAGCTGTGCCTTAAAAGATTTCAGGCAGATGTGGTTCTTGTCATTTCTCTCACATATTCAGTCCCCCATTAAAGGGTTGATTGTATGTTCATAACTTATTTTCTTTCTTTTTTTTTAATTGCAATTATACTTCCCATAGGACAGCTGTTGTGTTTTACATACGCAAAAAAAATCCTGAAAATTTAATGTCAGCACAGCAGTGGGGAATTATGAATCCAAATGCAACCATGCATTCATTTCCCTTCCACTCTTCATTAATTCTTACAATAACAAAATCATCCAAGTAAGCTGACTACCTTTAAGCTACTTCCTCTCAACTCTTCCTTTATTTTGTCAGGAATCATACTCTGGTTTCTAGGAAAGGGAAAAATCTTTTGTGGAGGAGGAAGGAAGGGAGGTGCTGGCTAAATTTGCTCTTATATTCTGTTTTAAAAGTCCTTTACATTTCTTTAGCCTAAAGTAGCTCTGCTTTATACAACAGGTCAGGACAAAATATGCAATTCTATTCCTTTCTCTTTTCTCATTTGTACAAAACCAGGAGGGTACTACATTATCCGAAAGGCAGAACAGACTTATCTGTCACTCGCAGAGCTTGGCTAATGTATGTTGCAGCTGTCCCAGGAACACTGCCTCAGCAATATAAATGTAATAGAGGCAGTACAAATGCATGGTATTAAATCAAACATCAACTCTGACCTTTAGAGGTCAAAGAATCAAAAGCAGGGAGTTGCAGATGCTCTTTTTGAAGTTCCCTAGAGATTCCCCATACAGCATCCAGTTAAAGCTTGTGATACTTTGAGTGTGTTTGCAGGCTGAGGGATGCTGAGGGCTTATCCTTGCCACCCCTTCCCCCAACCCAGGGTAAGAGCACTCGTCTTCCAAGAGATGCTGCCCCTGGAGTAGAGAGAAGCTTGTCCTTGCTGCAAAAGTGTATTGTCAGAGTCTTGTCGCATTTTGCAGTAAGAAACAGTGGTGTCTTGAAGGAACCGTGAGGAGTGATCTGGTGTTTTCAGAGCACATGCTGGAAAAAGGACTAACTTAGAAATGGGAGGTGTTGGAATCTTCAGTTCAAGCAAATCCTTGGCAGAGGCAAAGGGTGAAAGCCCTGAGCTTGCTGTAATCATGGTATAAACCTGTCTCCTGAGGCAACATATGCTTTGTGGACAGCAGCAAATCTTGAAATAGACAACATTGCCTCAGAAGGTCTGAAACAATGGAGAAAAATGGAATAATACCATCCAGGGCAGATTCCCTAAACCAAGGAACATCTTGGGACTGAGCTGAAGCTCGACCAAGAAAAGACTAATGCATCAACACACACCTCTGCTCTGTTTCACAGTGCTACTGAATGTCAGTCTCAGGGATGAGAATATCAGTGTCAAACTACGGATGCCATATCTTGCGTGGAGGATGATCCAGGCATCAGCAAGGGTGGAAGCGGCGTGACATGGCAGGACACCAGCCCCATCACTGTCAAGACACTCCCATGAAGGCATGGCCATATCAAGGTGTTGTATTTATTTCTTAGTTTCTCCACTGCCAGTTTTATGTCAGATCAGGAAGCTGAACTGGTGACACGTAGGACTGTTACAAGAGGAAAAATATCACTGGGGCCTGCTGGCCCCCATCATTATAGCCAGTCATGGAACAGGCATAGCAGAAGTATCAAAACAAACTGAAATGTGGGGTTTCCCATGAATTTTTCTTATCCAGGTGCAACAGTAAATAAGCCTCACCCCACTCAATTTGTTGAAATAAAAAATTTTGTTCCTGGACACGTCAGCCCTCTAGGCTAAACAGATTAACAGACAGGTAAGATACAAGATATCACGTGGTTCAGAAGAGCTAATACTCGGTTTGATGCTGAGAATGCCTTTCAAAAGCAGGATAATTAAAGTAATAGTTTAGTTTTCTCCTTTTTCTATACATTTCTTCAAAGAAAATTATTGCTTTGGATATTTCCCCACATTTTTGTTAATTATGCAACCTATCACAACAAGGAACTAATTAGGAAATATATCTGGGTTTGGAAACAAACTGCATCAACGCGTTTTCACAAAGAGTTTTTATCTTCTTGAGATAAAGATTGCTTTCAGCTATAATTAAGGCTGATAAACCTGGTAAAGAGGAAATTAACAAAAAACGCAGCGTGCTAAGCAGCTCAAATGGCTTATGAAAATATACTTCTGAAAATTAAAAAAAAAAATCAACACACTAGTGAATACTCCTCGTGACATTCTCAATTATACCAAGAGTCATGGATCTTTCATTAAATTGAGCATTCCCTCTTACTTTCTACATTTTGGTGTTTCATGCCATTTAATTATTGCTGACTAAGACTGGAAGTCACTTTTCCACACACATTAAAGGAAGAAGCAATCAGCAATAAATTCCTAGAAAACAGCTTCTACAAATCATTTCCTTAATTAAGAGAACTCGGAAGCACTGCCTGATTTACTGCTCCTTTTTTTAATGTGTGTTTGTCTTTTGGGAATATGTGTCAGCACCCCAGGGGATTCTCCCAGGTTCTGTCCTTGATTTATTCTCAAGCTGTGGACAAATTGTTTAACTTCACTTTTTTTCCAAACTTGCTCTCTCTTCCTGTAAAATGGACATATGAATTATGAAGTCTTGACTATAGCAAATGTTTATAATGTCCTCTGAGGATCGAGTACAAAAGGTGGGCTGCTGTACTAGTTACAAGTATTCAAATATAGGGATGCTTCAGATGCCAGTCAGATTCCCATGGGAACCTCCCTGCTCAGTGCTCTTAAATAGTGAAGGCTCTTGTGCCATATTTAGCATCACCTGTGAACTGTCCATGAAGCGTAATGACCTAAATTTAGCCGGTAACCCCACAAGGTAGGTTCAGATTGAAAAGTCTCTTTAAACCACAAAAAACCCTTCAGAAACAATGAAAACAAAACCTGAAAATACCATCAGACCAGACATTATAAGTCTCAGACATGACATCTGCAACATACCATTAAGAGGTATTCTGTTCCAGCCGATGACAAGGTGAGATCCCTCCAGGTAATTTCGTGTCTCAGATGAGCAATTTCTAGATGACCGTGAATCTTCCCTATAGCATTATCAGCCTCCACTCTCCAAAAACTTATGGATGGAATTTAAAATCTTGCTGTCTTCATGTCATCAATCCTGCCAGAGTACTGGATGTGATACACTGGGGTAACCAAAGAGACCCAGTAAAGAAGCAAGACTAATGGGATGCGGAACTAATGGAAAGTTGACAAGGCCCATATGCTCAACAAGCACCTCACCTACTGAGTCACTAATGCGGGTAAAAATGGTGTTCCTATAGGACCTCAACCCATAGCTCCACAAGTCTGGAGAATGTACAAATGTGCCTAAAATTTGTTAAC
This sequence comes from Neomorphus geoffroyi, assembly GCA_033558235.1. Classification (NCBI taxonomy): domain Eukaryota; kingdom Metazoa; phylum Chordata; class Aves; order Cuculiformes; family Neomorphidae; genus Neomorphus; species Neomorphus geoffroyi. Next base: position 11,140,928 of record JAUMJM010000016.1, on the reverse strand, counting down.
AAAGAATAAATGCAAGAAACACCTTACTCATTATTGAGTTCAAAACTGGTATTAGCCTGCCCCAGGAGATGTTGCTGTCTGTCCAGAAGGATGTTATAGAGAAGATGGATTCCCTGCTATTTCCAGTAACTGTAGTTGTTGAGAGGAAAGCGTAGTCATGCTGCCTTGGGAGCTGTACATTGAAATTCAAAACAACATTGAGCTTCTCAGTTCCTCAGTTTGTTCTGTTGAAGCTATCCCTTTAGACAAACTGGCCAATCCAAGAGGCCATGAAGCTTCTCAGAGGGAAGATATGGTCATGCAAAGTGCACTCTGCCACAATTCCTAGAGACTGGTTCTACCACTCAGTATTTTGGTAGGGTTTAGTGGCTTTATGCAGCATAGGTCAGAGGCCAGAACTACATCTATTGTTGGTTTCATCACAGCTTTCCAAGATGACAAGAAGTATTGCCTGGAAACATCAAGGGATTTAGGAGACACAGAAATGATGGTGCTTTCCATCCTGAAAAGAACAGACAAGAAAATAGCAGATCTTTTGTTTTTCTAATAAGGTGTATCAGTCTACAGAAAGTACAATTGAAAACTCTTTTTCTCTGTCTGTACTTAAAGGCTGCATGTGTTGATCAAAGTATGATATAATTAAATGTTCTTCAGATGCTCAAGCCAGATTAGCTGAAAGCCTCATTTTGTTCTTGTTGTTTTTGCACTGTATTTCAAACAAATCATGAGCTGATTAATTATTTAGCAAGTAGTAAACTCCCAGCCATCTTCTGCACACAGAGTGAATCTGATGCAAGGAAATGTCTTTTTGATAAATGGTTTCAACCTGCCTGATTTATCGGCATAAAGTAAATGGGGTACTTTGACAATGTAGCATTCATTACAGACTTTTCTGGGTGTTGGTGGTCTTATATTCCAGGCTGCTTGCAAGGACATGGGGAGAAAGGGTTTGGTATGAAAAGAAAAAATGTGATTTGTATCAGTTTGGAAATATGTGTTTTGACAGCACCCGTCCCCAATAAGACATACAATTTTGGCTGTGCTTTCAGTAGTGAAAGTCATCTGCTGACTCTAAGGCAAGAAAATCAAGAATATCATTGCAGTTAAGTGAGACTGTTAAAGTACCAACCACAAAATAAGTTCTCACATCATAAATTTCTTCTAGAGTCTCATGTGAAGCAAGATTTTATACAGACCATCATAACATAAGAGTGAGTTAAATTCCACAAGCAAAGCCTTTCCTCCTGTTGTGCAAATGGAGACAGGCAGTCCCTGTGCAGGAAATCACTTCCTACAAGGAGAATCTGTCCTCTTCACTCTTGTTCCTGGATTTTGTAATACTAGTGTCTCGGCTGAGATGGAAACCCTTTTCCCAATGGGACACAGCTTTCACTGCTGTGGATTGGGTGTGGAATGCTGTCCAGGCAGCCAGCTACAGAGCTGTTCTGACTCAAGCCTCACAGAGATCTTGATTGTGTCCTCCTCGCAAATCTCAGTCCACAGCCAGGACATGTGGCACTACAGCTGCGGCAAATGCCAAGAGCTTCCTTCCTGCCCTTCTCCACCACCTTCCCCACCAACAACAACCTCAGCTAAAACTATTACACTCAGAGACTGGAGGATTCCCCAGTAAGAAAGATCATCTGGCCTTGTGGAAGGCACAATCCCTGGCTATGGCAGCGCAACTCCCTACCGTGAGATCTAATGGAGTAGAAATACTCTGTTCTTGAGGTACCTCACTCAGGGTGGTCCTGGAATGGGAGTGACAACTGTTAAGGTGTATTAATCTATGATTTTTCATCCACACTGAAAAAGGTAGTGTACAGTGTAGTTGTAACTGCCATATGAAAACTGTTGTATCAGCACCAATTTACTTGGCAGGCAGGACATGAACCACCTGAGGCAGCCTGCAGACCACATCACTCCTTTCTTGCCATGTCCTATCTGGCTTCCCAAGCAGCTGAGAGGTGAGTTTAGGATTAAGTTGCCTGTACAAAAGCTATAGGGCAAACCTTTGTGAACAGGAAAAAAAAGAACCTTTTCTTTCTGAACAGGGGACAGCCGAGTAATCTGGACCTACCAATCACTTACAGTTGAACCATTTCATGTTTAGGAACAAGTTTCTATACCTTCGAAAAAACCCCGTGTAGATAGGTGTTTGTTTTGCATACGTAATGCAAAAAAATGTTCAAACTATGAGAAACTGAATAACTTAAATTATTTATCTCATTCTAATGGCCCCTGGGCATGCGGCAGTGGAAACTTTTTAACTCTTTCTAAAATTAATCTGATTTTAATTGAGTCCCAGATTCAATTTGAGTCAAGGGAAACTCTATTTCTTCTTAATCAACTCTAATTATTCTTTGTTTTCTTTTCTTTCTGCCTCATTGCTGTCTTTGCACAGGTCTCCACTGATTTCTCAAAGGAGAAACTTGAAAGAGTACAACCCTCAGTCAGTGCTCACAGAGCCTGTGCCTCAGCTATTCCTTCACTCTGGTCTGGCTGTTAGCACCAGTTCAAACCATGGGTTAAAATAGAGCTCATCTTTCTCATCCTCCCTGCCATCTTCCTTCTCAGTTACTGTGCACCTCACTGCTGTGTTGCCCATAATTCAAAAAGGATCTGAGAATCTTCTTGCAGACCTTAGATTCTGGCAGTGTCTAAATCTTGCACGTTGTTTCTGCCTTCATTCCTTAAGAGCCGTTACCTTTCTCAGCCAGCACTATGAGTGAAGTCCATCTCTCCCTGCTCACATGAGCACTTCTCCCCAGCAAATAAAACCCTTTGCTACACGTTCAGAAGGCTTCCAAGAAGGAACTGCTCCAGCCCTGGGACATAAAGCCAAGCAGAAGACCTTAGAAGGCTGGTGTGGAACATAAGTTCAAGATGTTATTAAGCAACTCCTTTCACTGGCTACTGGAGAATGTCTGACTGTCTTATACAACGAGAAGTGGGTGGTGCTCCAACTCCACACCACATAAATGTAACTGAAAAGCCACAGGCTCTGCTTTTAAGTGACTACACAAGGAGGTAGGCTCAAGCAGCCTTGAGAAGGAGGCTATTTGGATCACTCCTACTCCAGGAGGAGCTACAGATAAAAGCCTGAACCTACACCCATGCTGACTCCAGCTGAGATTTCCTCCCTTGGTTTAAAGTCCTTTCTCTCTTGGGGACAAGAAAATATGATTTGGATGCACATTGTAGGAAAGCTGTTTATTTTATCTTTATTGTAACTCAGTGTAACTCTCTTCCTCCAGGTGAACTAGCAGCCACGATTAGAAAATAAGAAGAATGTACGTGATTTCCCAGAAAAGAAAACAGTTTAAAATTCTGTGACTTTGTCTTGAATATACAACTATTGGTCTCCAAACTTGTCTCTGTTCCCATCCTGAATGTCAGATTGTAGAATAAATGTTCAAAGAAAATAAAAGTTTCTCTTAACCTCTCAGAACTCTAGGGTTTTTTAAAATACCAAAGGCTGGAAAGGGACTGGGTTTACTCTGTTGTCAAGGTACCAGTATTTCACAAGAACTATTGCTCACACTCATCCTAAGAGAACCGTGACTAAAAATACAAAATCTCATTCATACCAATAGGTGAAAAGATTTCAAGGTTTAACAAGACGCTTCTAAGTAGCATGGAAAAAAAAATGCTAACCCTTTCTCAAAGGATTTTATTATTTTTATCAGTCGCAGCTGCCTCAGGATCTCACAGTGCAAGGTACTGTGCAAACACAGAGCAGGTCTTTGCTAGAAAAGATTGTATTAAAGCTGATTCCAAAAGGTGAAGTGTTAAAGAAGAGATATGTTATATGCCTAAAAAGGAATCTTCAGCAAACAGGCTGCACCTTGATTCCAGAACCCCTAAGAACCACCTGAGGATCAAAAACATCAGAGCATCCTTCCTCTGTCAGTTCGACAAGGCAAGGATGAAAACCCTGTGCCAGATTTCCCTTGTCCATGAGACCAGTTCATCTGTTGTTCTGTTTGTTAGTTTGGAGCTAAAGGCATGAAAGGTCAGGCCACTGAGAATAAGAGTGCAGCCCCTTCTGCAAAGGCTGGAGGGAGCCAGACTAATTCTCCTGGGGGACTGCATGGAGGTAATGCTGGAAGGTTTTTCCCAAGGTCAGAAAGATGTCAAACTGTCCCTCAACAAAGCAATTTACCAGACCAAGACTTTCTCCAGTTAGTGGAGATGTGCTTATTTTCTGCCTCTGGCCTTGGATTCACACATCATTTTTCCTACGTCATTTTTCCTGCATTACTTGTTTAGGTACTTTGATGATTGCTGGTGAAAATTGCTCTAGGAGATCTAAATAGTGTTATTCTTGAAAGAATGCTTTGAAAGTGTTGAAAAGGCTTCATAAATGGAGGGTGATCTTGTGCAGGTGGAGACACAAAGGGTGAGGAGTTCCTCAAGTTCATCCATTGATAGACTGGTAGAATAGGAATAAAACACCATTTTCCCTGCAACACATGAATTCAGCTGGTAAAGGCAGAAGAAGACATAGAGTTGGCAGTGAATTTGAAACACAGATTTTTCATTCAGGCCTACTTTTATGAATAGGAGGGGTTATTCTCTTTTTTGATGGTTTAAACTTAACCAGTGGAGCAGCACTTTAGCATGCAAACATCTTCTGGAAAACATTTGTTCCATAAACAATCCCCCATTCCATACCACTTACATCTGAGAAACACAACCTTTTAGGTCAAGGCAAAAGAAAAAACAAAAACAAAACATAAAAACCCATGGAGAACGAGCTCAAAATGTACTGCTAGTTCTGAGATACATGCTGTTGTTCTTCCTAATTATTCTTCTAGATGCAAACATCATTAATTGCAAATATCTCTTTCCCTGGAGTACAGAAATGAGAAACAAGTGTATTTTGAACAAAAGAAGAAAATAAAGCAACAAAAACCCAGCAGCTACTGAGTACGAATGATGCTTTTTTCTTGAATCCCATCTGCATGTATTGGCAGCATTTCCATAAGTGCTTTTTTTTTTTAATTTCCCTAATTTTCCACTGGGAAAACAACACAACCAAATAGACCTGAGTGCATTAACGAGATTGGAGGCAATTCTTCCTATTCCAGTCAGACAGAGATACTGAGGTAAAGATAAGCAAGAGCAGTTCTGTTCCAGGTGTTGAGACAATAATAGTTTGATTGAATTTAAAATTCATTTCTTGTTTCTGTACAGGCTTAGCTCTACATACGTCATGCTAGGGACATGGGAACATCTAAATACCTCTGAATATGGTCTCCAACTATTAGCTTTTAGCCTTGTCCTTATTTTCTGCTGATCACAGTCTTGATGAATGGCAGAAGATATATTTGACTAAGAAGGAACCTGAAATCTGGTGTATAAATGACAACTTTAGAAACTTCCAATTTAGAAGCAAAAAGTTTACCTACCAGACAAAATGTCCATTCAGCCTGGAGAGAAGTCACTAAATGTTTTGAGGACTGCTTCTATTTCAAACAGGCAGATGGTGTACAGTGATCTGAGCCTTTATAATCTTGTCTTGACAAGACTTAGGCTATTGAATTTTTTATGTAAAAGACTTGCGGTCTTCTGTCTTTGGTTCTCCACTTACAGAAAATGAAGGTGTTGTTCCTGGTTCTTTAAAGAAAAACATTGTCAAACTGTTCTAACACCTTGCAGACTGTGCTGGAACTCTTTCATTCCCTGAATTAATGGCAAAATGAACAAGGGCAATTATCAAAATAGCTAGGATAATGTAGCATAAGATGCACTTTAGTTCTTTGACAAGAATGGTTTATTTTTAATTATTCTTTTTGCTTTACAGTACATTGATAAATGCTCTGGAGTATATTTAGTGTAAGTAATGAAATCTTAGTAATACCAGGTTTCACTATGAGCTTCGAATGCTTGCTGACAAAGAGGCAGGGACCTTGGGGAAGATTTTGTTCATGAAAGATACTTCCATAGAAATTAGCAGCCATAAATCAATGAGGTTCTCCCAGAAGCTGGATGCTGTTCAGCTAATATGAGCTCTCTGAATTCGGGAACCCTTTTCAAGCTAGTATCCAAAGCTCCTCGAAGGTCAGAGGAGAGACTGACTCATCCTCATCCCTTCCTGAAAGAGGAAGTCAGACTGCAGAGGCAGCAGCAAATACCTCCAACGTAATTATAGATACATCCAGACTGGTGTCATGAGCTAAAACATCAGCCTCTACAGCTCTAGCATTTGTGACAGGGATGGTCCATCAGGGCCTGATTATAATGATAGCAGCAAGATCTCCACGCCTTTCCTACAGGGATCCAAACACAGCAAACATGCTGTTGGATGAAGAGAGGCTCCAGGGCTGTTCAGCCCCCAGACCTGGAATACCACTACCCTAAGGTGACCTCTGGGATAGAAACCTCCAGAATTTCAGCAGAATTTCACCGCTGTGATTTCACACCCCATGGCCAACACCATACACCTTCAGTCACCATTGGCTGGACGTGCCAGTGTTGTCAAACTACTATGACTTGAAAAAAACAGCTTCAGTCCCCTGCAGCCTTTCTGGCCTCTCTCCAGTGAAGGAGGAGCAAAAGGGAGAGAGAACTGTGCGAAGCAGGGGGAACACGCTCTGAGGGCAGTGTTGGCAGTAATTTGGAGAGCTCATCCATACAATTGCACATCAATTCATCTTCCCGCAACAGCAATCCTAGGATGCCCCAGGGCCCACTTTAAATCCCTTCAGGTTATAATTTATGTTACAGGAATATATTTAATTATAACCTCATCCACTGAAGACTGGTGTTTGCACGACACCTAGCATGTTAAGGTTGTCACCTTAGTAGGCATCCTAGAAATTACTGTGTGCTGACAGCAGCAGTAACAGTACAAGATAGCAATTCAGGTTTCTGAATAGTTCAAAGGAGAAAAACAGTTGGTGGCATAAACTTCTGCTACAATACTTTCTACTAGCCGCACTGCATGAAAGGTAGAGGCTTTCTGTTACCCTTCTCCATTCCCCTGTGACAAACATGTGAAGCATAGTCAAGTATCTAAGCAAAGAGTATCCATCCTACGTCTCCATCACCAATGAAATCTTGATTTCTTGAACTACGTAAGCATGATGTCTCACTAACTGCAGTTAAAATGAGTCATTAAAAAGAAGGCAACCACTCAAGACAAACTCAGGGAAAAGACTTTCTTGCACTTCATATCTTCCAATTCAGCAAAGTGTCCTGTTTGAAAAATAAAAATAAAGAAGTCTTCTTAAATGCAGGGTGGTTCCAACCACATTTGCAACAACATTAGAAAATAATTTTCTATGGCTGACAGCTGACAGTTTTCTACCAATCAAACAGTGGGAGATGCAGATTTAGTTCTATAATGCCAGCTGTTAAATTATTTCAGTCCAATATTTCTCACACTAGCAAGAAGAAGTATCCTCTGTTCCCAGTTTATTTCACTGAGACACGGACCTGATTAAAGTTTCTGAGAAGTGTTGTGGCATTGAACAGAATGCAGTTTGGCAAGGGCTTTGAAATTAGGAGATGGCAGAGAGAACAGGTACTTTGCCTTCAACTTTTGGAGAGAAAATATGTGTGTGAAAGAGCAGATTATTGTTGTGCAAGATTCCCTATCTAATTCCAACTTTTAACATGATTTTCTTGACCTGTAACACATTTCTAGGAGACAGCATGCTTTTTGTCACTTCTGATTTTCAGGTAATTAAAGTGGAAAGGTTTTTACTATCCTGTATAACTTCTAGCAATAAATATATTGTATATGTCCTCAGACCACAAACGATCTCCAAGGTCTCAGATCATACTGTGCAGATAGATGTTTAGGTGGGAGAATGATTAAACACAAAACATTGTTTTCCACACTAAAGTACATCTAGGCGTAACCAGAAACAGACTCAGAGGCGCGTGAATCACCGTGTCAGAGAAATACAGTGATGTTTTCCAAACAAAGGATCAGCTGAGCACGGGTTACGCATGCACGTTCCTGATACTGAAATTCAGCAAAAGCAAAACCACTTTGCTGGAACCGGGGCTTGAATTTTGTGTCACGTACTTATAACCCTGGAGGGATTTAGAAACAGAAGATGATGCTGTGGTTAGCATTTTCAAGTCACAAGCATAGATAACTGCATTGCAATTCTATCCAGCAGAGCCACTACACCAAATGTCTTATCGCTTTATTCATCAGAGCTGGGCTTTTGGAGAGGTTCTGTGAGAGACCTCTCCATGGTGACATGCAATTAGCTTTAAATTCTTGTCCCAGTTCTTTGTCTTGCTGGAGGAACAATGAACCCAGGATGATAGTTGTTGAATGACATTTGGTGACTCTCATATTCAGCAGCAGGGAGAAATGGGTTGGATTCCTATTGGACTAATAATATGTCTGGTATAAATATGGTTTTAAACCATATTGTGGCTTTCTGAATAATGATACACCAAATTATTTTGCTTTGTTTTGTTTTTAAACAGTGTTTAAACCATCCTCTATTTGGCTTTAAAAGTAGGCAAGAAACTGACTGAGATGCAGAGGCATTCAAATCTATGATTTAAATTCAATAAGAAAATTAAAGAGTAAAGATAGCATGCAGGCCATAGAGTTAAACATAAAAGCTCTGTATAAAAGCAATAGGACAGGATCATATTTAGTTGACAAGTAGGAGTAGGAATTGGTGTAGGTGTTGGGTCATAGGATGGACTCGATGATCTCAAAGGTCTTTTCCAACCTTATGATACTGTGATACTGTGATACTGTGATATTATTGTATTGTATAGTAATAAACAGGTACAGTCCACCAGTCAGGAAAACTGAAGATCTTTGTCAAACATTGGTCTACTGCTAATAGGTATATGATAAAAGAAACTGCATGCATTATGTATACACATGATTTGAAGGAAGCAATTAATTCCCTCCTGGATGTGCTAGGAAGAGGTTGTTCCCCTATCAGCATCAACTGTAGTCTTACACGTCTTACACTGTTGTGCTTAGCCTTTATCTCAGACAGAAAAGAAAACCAGGTCTGAATAAATCCACTCCCATTCATAACTTAGAAATATATTACGTTTGTCACACATTTAGTAAGAGGATTCCAGTTTAGCCAGATTGGTCTTGCCATCATTTGAGCAACAGGTCAAGGATTACGTATCCCAGATCTCAGACTTTCTATTTTCTAATTCTGTCACTGATTTATTTTATATCATAATCTCATTTCTCTGCCACAAAGAGAAGTTGTCCCTGACTAAATCCATCCTTCTAAAGCTTTTTGCAATTCCTTCATCCCAGTCTGTAATGCAGACGTGAGCATGTGTATGTGACTACAATAAGGCAAGTGTGTCATTCAACTGTGTTCATGACTTTTCATGGCAGAACTCTGACGTTGCTAATACCCCTGGTTCAGCTCACTGTGCAAAAAACAGCCTGTGCTGTCTCTAGAGAAGACCTGAATTTACAGTATTTTAACTCCAGCCACTGGATAACACTGAACACAGAATTCATATCAACCAAGATGTATCAATAACAAACAGGGTGTCTTACGAAACTATGATTTTTCTGCCTGCCTTTCACTGAGCTGTCTGGTGGGATGGTTTTTTTCCTCTTCTCCTATACAAATATATAGGTGTAGATATCCAGGAGCAATTTGAATTCCTCAAGTTCCTGTGTGTAGTCAGGTGCTTAAACATTTGAATGACCTCCAATAGAGAAGTGATTAAATTCCCAGAAGGAAAATGCACCTTGCTATGCCAGCTAAAGGACAATATGGTTGGAAAGTTGACACCAAATTCTAGGCTCCTTGGTTACCATGATATCTGACTAACAATATTGTCATTTTCCCTGTTTAAGTCTAATGTTTGCTTCTTACCTTCATCAGCACTGGTATAATTTTCATTTTCTTCATTTCACTTAGGAAACAACTTCAGTATTTATCACATCTTTCATTGCACATGGTTGTACACCTTGAAAATCCTGGTGTACCCAAAGGATCAAAACGTGTTTTTAATAGCAAGTCAGTGCCATTCAGCTTGAAAGGCAGACAGAAATTATACGCATCAGGAATATATGAAACAATAACATTTTGCATGTGTATGACCATGCCCATTCAATCAAAGAATAATCATGATTACCATATTCTTACTGCCTACCCTATAACAGCTGTGGGTGTAACAGTCTCTGTTTCAAGGAAAGGGAAATTAACTTCAGGAACAGATTTACAGCATGAAAGTCTGAATCAATTCTATGACTGAAATCTAAATTGCTGGGCTGTAGTCTATAGATGTATTTTTAAAAATCAAATATTTCAAAGGAAATTAAAAAATGTTAACAAACTGAGGCTATTAGTATACAGTTTATAATGCCGTAATATAAAAATTGACGATGTTCAGGTGAAACATGACTCCTCATTTCACAGCTCTTCTGATTCAGATATGCAGGCCTCCCTACTAATTTCCCTCTTTCTCTTTTTTCTTACCCAATTAGCCCTTCATTAACCATCTACCTGCAGGCCTCTGGTATCAGCCATATTTAGTCCCTAATTACATGACACACAGCTTGATAATCATCACTACAGGGGGATCTGCAGATGTTCTGCAGAAAACTGCAACTCCCCCAGCTGTGACCCTGAGCTTTCCTCTAGATGATCGCTTCTTTGTCATTTTGTACATAGGCAAACAGTCACAGGCAACCTAATACTTTTTCAGGTTGTATTTCCTTGATGACAGAAGTACAGCCACTTCTACTGAAGGGGGAAGGATCATAAGACTGGGGATGCTGGCACATCTTTCCATTTCTCAGTACTCATGTTTCCCAGTTCATCATTTTTCTACCTCATCTATTTAGACTGGTGTTAACAGCACAGATTTACGGTCCTTCCCTTAGTTTCTACCAGAGCATCTAAGTGTTATCTCTTAGGAGCACAAAATTAAGCAGTTCTACACATTGACAACGGTGGTGATATGAACGATTTCTTGGCCTAGAGTAGGTAAAAAATACTCACCGTTTTTTTTTTAAAGGAACAAAATGCAGTGTATAGTCCTTGAAATAAACATCCTGAAATCTGTGCCAGCTGTTTGTTTGAAGATCTTCCATACTCACTGGTCATCCATTCCAGCAATCGTACAGTTAGAAAGAGAAGATGAGAAAGCCGAAAGCCCACAGATGAACAACAGATGTAAACATTTCTCAGGATCTCATATCAGAATATTCTCATTTATCACCGAATATGTGAATCACATGTATATCGATCTGAAAATGAAGCTTGTTTTGTGGTCAGATCAGCAGAGAGAAATCTCAGTTTCTCAGGAAATCCTCAGCCCATGTACATGTAGTGCCGGCACTTGCTATGAACCGCTTTGCAGTGAGGGGCTTCCTGGAGAGACACCAGGTATAAAGCTATTACTCTGTGACATGTAAACATAAACAGACTGTAAAATACAGTATGATACAAAGATGGCTTTTTACTCAATTCCAGACTGAATTTGTTTTCTGCATACACAATAAGAAACTATCACAACTTCAGAGTTCAACTCTGCCCACTGAGTTACTGAACTCTGGTTCTCCAGAGATTTGTCTCCTGCGAGCTTGGCCATGTCCAGGGGGAAATGCAAAATTTGGCTTTTCCTCTTGCTGCTGTTTGTATGTAGCAGCTGATTTCTCAGGCCATGTATCAAGGGATAAGAAATACAAACTTGAAAAAAAGAGAAAATAATAGATCCGCACAGAACAAAGGAAAAGGAGGGTAACAGTTATTAGATCTTTATTTAATCAACAGAACTCTGTTTGTTAAAAACAGAGAGTTGTTACATTGTACAATTAGCTCTTGGGCTTCTTAGAATCACAATAAATTAAAATGTGATATCACAGTCACCTGAAAAAAACATCATTAGGACAGTTACTGATGTAAATACATGTGAAACAGCCAAATTACAGTAGCTAATCTACTTTACAATACTCAGAATCACAGGGGTATCGAAAATCCTTGAGAGTGTAAAATAGGGATTCCCCATTGACAACAGACATTTCTGTCCTGCCCCCACAAATGGGGCAGCTAACCTAAGAGTCAATTGTCACAACTCCAGCAACTCATGAATAATGTATTAAGGTATGAAATATTCAGGAGAATACAGGTTAGTAATGCCAGTACAAACCAGGAGAGACAGCCTCGCATTCGTCATTTGCTAATGTTCAGCCTTGAGCCAGACCAGAGAGGGAGACAGAAGACAAATGACAAAGAGCCAGACAGGCTCATAGTTAAAAACATGATAACTTACCACAGTCTTCCACTGGTGTTGAGCTGGAAAGGAGGGAAAATGATTTATTGACATTATCTCAGTTTATTTTTGTTTAAAAGCTTGACAATGGAGAGAGAAGTGATACTGAAAAAGACTGTGCAGGGGCCTGGTAGGGGACTTGATATATCCTTCCAAAATAGAGTAAGCAAACATCTCTGTGCAGTCTTTCAAGCAAAATGATGTGCAAGGAGGGAAATTATCTTGAACTGAACAGTCTTTTTCTGATGCTCTTGCCTCTATGGGGTACATACTTGGAGGGAAGAGAAAACCAGTGAAACGGACTAGTGTGAGGGTACTCTAAAGTCAATCCTTTCTTCAGTGTGAAAAGCGGGAGATGTTGTGTCGTGACATCCATGGCTTTTGCAGTCAAATGTTGCGGTGAATTCCATGACCCCCAACATCCAGATGAAGATCGTCTGTAATAAACTATTGAAGGAAAACCAAAGCAAAGGCAAGAGAAGTGAGCTACACATCAGGCAGACCTCCCAACAAGCAGAAAGTCTGACGGTTCATTTTTGCTTCCCAGAGAGTTAACTCTTGTTATTCTTTAAAGTCCTGCATATAACCTTTTAGGCTCCAGACTTACCTTACAATGACCTCAAAAAAAAATGACAAGGGTCCTAGGGAGTCTTTTGTAAAAGAGTGTGAATACCAAACATTCATGTCTGAAAATGATGAGTAATGGCTAATAAGACGCCTTAGCCTTGGTATGAGGAGACAGTCCAGGGTAAAAAAATCTCTTTTGACACAGTACTTCTCCCAGTGCCTGGTATGGGCAGAAAGAGAGAATCAGGAGATAAATTAGTGGGGGAAGAGAATGTAATACATTCTTTAAGTCTGCAGATAACTTGACGTGGAGTAAAAAAAAAACACCTATTTTTTGAAGTTGAAGCCTTTCAGGTATTTTATTGTTATTATTTTTCAGAAAAGAAAAAACTGTGTTTTAAACCCTGTCAGTTTATCTTGTTCTATTCAAACAGAGCAAAAGGTTTATGCAAATTCACTGTTTTCTCTAGAAGTGTCATGTGGCTTTGCTTTTTATTAAATATTAATACATTTGTCTAGGGAAAAAAATTAAATTCTTTCCTTGGCAAATCCTCCGGAAGTAGAAAGTTAAACTGCAGGAATTAAGGATAGTATTGTCTTCTGGGGAATCTTGTGAGGGTAGGTACTTTTCCAGGGCTAACTTTCATTACATAAAATCTTTTGTGTACTTTTCAGCGCCACAAGGTAGGAACCAAGCGAAGCCTGACCAGGCAATGACCATGGAATCCAGGCAATGGAGTCCAGGCAATGACCATGGAATCAGAGTTCACAGCTAATCCTCTCCTTGCACTGAGAGGGGTGGAGGAAGGGAGGTCAAGATGCAGTTTTGTAGTCACTTGCTCTGTCATTTTAATCTGAGTGATAACATGAAAGTTTCTGCTTTGGAAAATATGGACATATCAAATTACTCCCACTCTTCCTTTCCTTCTCTCTCCATGTCTAAACAGAAAATGAGCATGACTTAGGGGAGTCCCTTCCTTCATCATCCCTTGACATCCCTTGGCAGCCCACTTTCCAGACACCTGGAGAGGAAGATCCCTCCCCCCATATCGGCCACATAGACCTTCAGGTCTTGCCCAGTCATCCTCAACAGCATTAGAGTTGGACGCCTCCTTCTACGCATGGGTACACTTAGCAACACTCCCGTATGCCAGGGATCCATGTTCCCTTCCCCAGGCCAAGCTCCATTTTGCTCCTGGTGAGGGTTCAAACATTTCACCAGGCTGCGATTCTCAACGCCGCACTCACCCTCACGTATGATTCTCTGTGCCATCCTGCTCTTTTCTAGACTTTGGCCAGCACTAGGACAGAGAAAGCCATGACTCAGCAACCGTGTCAAGTTGTCTTGTCACACTCCAGAGCCAGAGCATTTGTGGAAAATCCTTGTTCTATGTCACTTGCAGTTGACAACTATATTATTACATGGGAAGAGTATCAGGATTTCTTCAAACTGGAATTCAAATTGTATTTATTTTTTAAGTACACAACTGTGCATTTTCAGAGTCTGCTTCCAAGATTTGTTAATATCCATTTGAAAAGAAAAATATTTTCATAGCAAGTTGTAAATGAAGTCAATCTTTCTTCTTTCCACAACTCTTCAAGGGCAAACAAACCCTTTCCCAATATTTTTGAGCCTCCAGCCCAGATCCCTCTGACCATGAATACACAGCTATTTGGTTCTATGTAAGGACTTCCCTGTGTAACCTGCAGAAACCCAATTGTCCCATCCTTTTTTTCTTCATAGCTCCACACTCACAACGTCCTTTCAGCTTAACAGCTTTGCAGGCTTCTCCCATTTCATCTCTTGTCTCTTCACACGATTGGTTGTCTTTCTCTGTTTGGATAAGCTGTCTCATTTTCTTTCCCCCCACACACGCATTTCTTTCCACAGCCAACTGGCCATTTTCTGGACCAACAATTAGTGAGGTTTCCACACAGATGATATCCCTGTATTGACAGTCACATATCAGTACAGCAGTGTCTGCATTGCCAGAATAATCTCCACATCTCATTCTTGACCTTTCCCTTTGTTCTGATTAGAGGGGCAGAAAAAAATTAAAGGGCAATAAAAAGCATATCTTCTTTTACCTGTCTTCCACACTGGTTGCCTTCTTTTCTATTCCCGAATCCTTTTGGTTTTAGAAATTCTGTATTGTTGTGATCTGCAATAAAAGAACCGTTTTCAGCACCTGTGATGTGATCCTATTTCAATCTCTCTCCCTTTTCAACTCACACATTTTGTTTCCTTTCTTCTTGCCATATTTTCAACAAAAGGAACTCTCTGTATTATATCAAAGCAAGATCTTCCTAGGGAACCATTCAATTGACTTCCTTAAAGCCTCACATTGCGCTACATTTACAGTCTCTTTGAAAAGTAGTGACACTATTATTTCAAGCTATTTCCTTCTACCCTTATCTCCCTGGTTCTGGTCAAGAAATCTGGACAGTGTAAAGATCTAGATTTTTTCCTTCTTCTCTTTGTAAACAGTTAATAAGGAACAGGGCTCAGGTGTGGAAATTTGCAGTAGGCATTTAACAGAAACGGGACACAAGCCTGCATCCAAATATCAACAATATCTGGGAAAAAATGGACCAAAGCCCAACCACTGAGAGAATTTTCTCTTGATTTGACTGTTGGGAAACATGTGCGTGTTGAGTCTGTTCACCAGTTGGCTATGAAAGTCAGCAAAAGTACTCTTGTGTTCGGCTGACACTGGAGTAGGAATCAGAGGGTTCACGAGGACTAGAAGAAACGGGAATTTGGGCTAAACTCAAAATGCCATTTCTATAAGTTTTGCTGTAACTGTAATGGTTCCTTTCCAATGACACGTATGCAGCAGTGCGAATATGCCCTGGCTTTTGAAGGTCTCATTTTCATTAGTCAGTTCTTTAGGATGGGTGGATGACTACATTTTGCAGAGCTCTGGCTGACAAGCCAACAGTCATGGCCTTTGCCCACACAGGAGACCCTGAGGCAGACAAGATAAGCCCTACTTTATCTTCTGCAGTTACCACTGTATGGGATCACTTTTGGCTGTAGTCAGCAAGTAGCAAAATAAGATTCCCTCTTAGTCTAAAGTGAGAGAAGATGTATCTGGGAGTGTGTGTGTTAGAGGGAGTGCGTTTGTGTGTGTGTTTTAATATCAAAAGAAATTAAACTAATGACGTGAAATGAATATGAACATTTGCAACAGAATTATTTGATTGTTCTGGGAAAACACATCTCCCATTTTTAATCATGGTAATTAATTTCAAAGATTAAGAGGATTCATAGATGAAAATAAAGCATTAAGATTAGAAGAAAGATATGCATTTTACTGGGCTTTTGGGTATTCATAGGATTTTTTCATATTAATTTTAAAAGCACAGATTATGAAGATATAAATATAATACTTAATATTTATATACTGTAGTGCTTTCCATCTTCAGTGCATTTTGCATAGGGTACCTCAATTGCAGAAGACTTGAGAAGAAATAGATTTCACTTTATAAACGTAAAAGATTTAGTTGCCTCCATATTAGACTGTAGACAAAATACATCTCTGCCCTTAATTTCAAGTTATTTGTTAAACTGGAAACAAGTGTACATCAAGGAAAGTTACTTTTGAAAAGAAAAAATATCCAGCTATTTAAAACTGTAAAAATGAAGTCTTCAGGAAAGGGAGATAAGTATTCATATAGCTTCACGGGTCAAACAAGGTGAAATTCATTCCTGTGCACAAAGGTTTGAGTGGGTTGTAATTGGTGAATAGATCCTATCTGACCTTCTCATGAATTACACCTGCAATCTCCAAATAAATGGGTTCACATGAGCTACTGCACAGTTCACTGCAAAACCAACCCATCTTTCTCCTTGGCTCATCTCAGCCCAACCACAAAAGTGCACAACCTAAACCCTTCTTCCCAGTTGTCCCTGTTAAAATGAGATGCAGACCTCTTCATGAACAACAGAGTTCCAGAGTACGTCTTAACTGCCATAATTTGGTAACCCCCATTCAAGAAGATTTTCCCTAAACATTTTCATTCCAGGCCATAGTTTGTTGTAAAGTTCAGTGTTAAATTGCCTTTAGTGCTGTGCACAAAGCAAACTGCAGATATATTCCCACCATACATCAGCAACACCGGGTTCGCCTTCCCATTTTATTGTCATGATGTGACACTACTGATTTCCACTATTTTATTAATAGAGCAATGGAGCCAAGATGTTGCTGTCAAAGTGCCCTTTTCACTTTTTATGAGTCATTTGACACCTAAACTTCGGAGAGGATGTGATGATTTTGTACCACTTTATTAATCATCTTTGACCCCAAAATACCCAGCCTTAAACTCAACCCTGAGCTCCCTGCTGGAGCAGCCTCTGTTGGTCTCTCTGGAAAGTCCTTGCTCAGGTGGAGAACAGCACTCCAGTACACCAAAGTAATCTGTTTACATCCTCCAAACACAAATTGCATGGAAAACATCTTGTGATAATTACAAATCGCTTGGGGTACTCTGACTGGAAAGTGCCTGAACCCTGACCTCGGTCAACCATTATGGTCCATCAGAGCAACACAGCTCCTGGTGGTACGCGCTGTGCAGCCTCAGGCTCTTGCAGAGCCACCTGGTTCACAGCCACAATTTGGGGAACAGCTGTGAAAACAGCATCTTATAATCTGTGTGAGCATGTAGCTTAAATAACCAAGAGAAAAAAATGCATCCAAACCCTTTAATTGCTTCCATCTCTAAAGAAGAAGGAAGAAAAAGGGAGAAAGAAACAGCACTCTGAACTGTTTACTTACATATATGAATACATTTAGCTTATTGTGTACACTAGTCTGTGCTTTCTAAAATCTTTCCTAGATAAGAACTCTAGCAAATTATCACTGAGGCGCTCTTATCTACACTGTATTAAAAGAAGTCAGCGAAAGACTGATCCAGCCCTGATGGAGAAGAAGCAGCTTGGAGCTCTGCCCGAGCATGTGAGTAGAAGGCAGGTTCAAACAGGTTATAATGAGCAGTTTTCCATTCTGCTTTGCTGGGAAGTGTTTGTTGTCATATCTTTTTAATTGCAGAGTCCTTCTGTAGCACAATTTACTTTCATTTGATCATTAAAGTCACCAATGACATTTAGAGAGAAAGAGTTTGTATGAGATATGGTGACTACTGGAACTGTTGCTATAGTGAGTAGAATAATAGAACATTAGTGAGTAGAATAATACGCTGTGTAAAAAGGAAAATTCAAAAGGGGTTGCATTTATTAGATACAAATACAAAACCTCATTGCAAGAGTTAAAGACAAATCCCTCAAGTTAGCTAGTGACACAATGCAGAAACTCTAATTTGATCACATTTGCCATATGCAGAGAAAATACACAACCCAAACCAGGACTCCATCTACCTGCTGCTTTACACAGTAGTATAATAAATTGCTCTGCACTGAAAATGGTTATTTGCCAAATGAGCCAGAAGGGAGTATCTGAATTTGGGGGCAGTGGAAAATAGAGATGCAGGACCATTTAAAAATATTTCATGATAAAACCTAAAAGCCACACTCCTACTGTAAGAAATTTTACAAATTAAAAAAAAGACTTGTCATAACTGAAATGTGAGAGTACGCGTGCACATTAATCATATGTACATATCCACTCAAAGACAGTGTGCATGCAAGGATATGTATTATAGATATATTGCATATAAATACGCACTTACTGCATCAGAAAAAAGGTGGTAATAATGAAGACATAGTTCAGACTTATTTAAGAAAACTGCTGAAAGAAGGAAAATAACAAACCATACCAGCAGTTTATGATGTTTCCAGTTCTCTTCTGTGATTCAAAGGAGTTTCTAAGGGTTTTGGTTTAATGTTTCCAAAAGGTCTTAAGCTTGTTGTGGGTTGCTGACAAGCATTTTCTAGACTGTGCTAGGCTGGAGACCCAGGGTGTTTGGTCTTGTGAGTGATTCTGATTTCAGTCTTTGCTTCATGGTTTTCTGATATTGAGGGCAACTGGGATGAATAATCAGATTGTTCTCTCTAGTCCTGTTCTAGCCCAGCAAAAGGAATCCCAACCACAGTGTTAATTCATTATTGCAGGGAAATACTGTCACAATTGACCCTGTAAGGGCAGAATTGCTGGATAGATATTTTTTTCCCAATGTTTAGGGCAATGAGTCAGGGACATCTTTCTAATCTAATACTAATGTTCCAGAACGTTAAACAACAGCTATTTAAAGTTCAGTCTTTTCAAATCAATAAGAACAGATCACTTGCACTCAAGAGTTTTAATTCTGAATGAAAAACATACCCTAGAATGTGACCGCAAGCATAGAGCATCAAGTCATAGGAGCAGAGCCAAGAGTGATGATTCAGCTTTGGCCACAGCACAGCACCCAAATTCTGCCATCCTGGAGAGGGGTAAAGAGCAGCACCAGGGACAGGCCAGATCTCTTGCTTAGTGAAAAAAATCCAGCTATTTGCCTCTTCAGAGGCAATTCTCAGCCTGACTTGATTTTTGCTGACAAGAGCAAGATTCCTTTTTCTGTATGTTATCTGTCCAATACTTACATATCTCAGCCCAGCTGACCCCAGAGAGACTCCAAGCAGCAGAGAGGGAGAGATCAGTTTGTGTGACCTGTGTCAGCAGTCAAAGATGTGCATCCCAAGGGTGAGATCCTCACCGCTCCCAGCCAACCTCAAAGATAACCCAAGATACCTGCCAAGGGGCAGGGATCTTACAACATTTATGTTGCTTTTCTCCTGCGTAAATCCATCAGCATTTAATATGAGTAAGATCGGCAGATCCTCTTCATCTGCTCAGCTACTTGCATCCCTGGAAAACACAAAAGCTTGATATCCTCATCCCCTCTGAAATGTGACTGAGATAACCCTAAGCATTGAGGACAGATCTTTGTTTGGAAACCAAGAAAAAGTGAGGTATAAACTACACATAACTGAACTAGAAGATAATCTTTTTTAGGGAAGGATTTTATTTTGTTGATGACACTTTTATTCTGTGACAACAGAAGGGGATGTCCTAAATCTTCCTAAATGTTTCACTGCCATAATTTGTTATGCACCCTGCAATGAATGAGAATGGCATCTGATATCACACTGAATGGGCTACAAACCATGCCTTTCTTTCCTTATACAGATTTACTGTATAAGGTAAAGATGGCAAGGAATGATCTTTCTATTAGACCCACTCATTAAGCTGGAAAACAGCAAACATACCTTAGAGAGTGAGGGGGTTGAAAGGTTCTCTGCTTTTCCAACTTTATCAGCTATCATACTGAAATTTAAGGCTTGTCCTTGCAATTCTTGTCATTATTGTAATAGCTCCAAAATTCTGTTATGAATGCTGATATCAATATCCACGGGAAACCTGACAGACACATTAAAAGGAAGGGAAGTCACAAGACTAAAATGGTCTTAAAGGAAAAAATATACCCACATTTCTTTCAAAACATGAAAGATGAGTTCAGTGTATCCCAATTAGGCAAAAATATCTTGGCAGCACAGTGACTACGTAATTTCACCAACACAAAGTAAATAGATATGTGAAACTGTATTGAAAACTGAGTGACATGAGAGCAAAGACGTAAGAATCCTTAACCACAAAACTTGATGAAGATTTCATCTCAGAAAACTCAGTCTCATCTTAGTCTAAACTTTCTAGAGAACAATAATTTTGAAATAATTTCAGATAAAGAAATGGAAAATGTTTGACTGGAGCAAGCCTACCTAAAACTCTACATCTGACTAATTGATCAGAGGGTGTCCCATTACTTTCTCCTCATTCTTTATAGGTTATTTGCCCTCAGTGGACTACAAGCCCCACAAGGCACTGAGATCCAGCTCTGCATAACTGAAGTAGGGACTTATATCCCAAAAAGTTATGATGCCAACACAAGTAGAGAGATGACCAAGAACCAAATCCCAAAGAATCAGTTGCATCAGTTAGACAGTCAAGACATAGAATATAATGTGTTGCAATGGTGCAACTTGACATTTATAGAACAATATGTGTTTCAAGCTTTTGTCTTCCAAAACTTTTGATCTTTTAATTTTTCATCCCAATTTCTAATGGAAACAAATGTCTAAATATCAGAATTCCTGAAGGGAAATTCCATTTTTCGTTCCTCTTTAACACTAAGACCAAACTTTTCTTTCAAACCACAGAAAGCTGCAGATACGTAGAGGGGATCAGAATATACTTCCTATTGCTTAGGTAGAAATCTGATTAGCTACCCAGAAGACTTCACAGGTTTACAGTCAGTCCCAGATTGGTCCTTTCCAACAAAGCTTGAACCCAGTCCAGGCTAAAACAGGATCTCAGCTCCAGAAGAAACATAAGCTTCCAAACACTTGGCTGCTTCTTTCTTGTAAACCCAAACACCTCTTTGGAGGAGATGCTGCAGGAAGAAGTGTTGTCCACAGACACAGCCCAGGTGCCAAGATCACCAGCATCACCTGGGTCTTGCACTACTACCAAACCCATCATGTGATCTCTGCCTCTATCTGGACTAAGGGCTGATTTTCTTAGCAAACTCCATGTGTTACAGGGAAGTCTTCTACTTTAAAACTAGATTAGTTCTGCTTTACTGAACATCCAAAGCTTATGATATTTAACATTCTGAAATTTTATTGCCTTTAACCATCATATTATAAGCACGTGAAGTTTCAGCAAAATTAAGGGAAAACTGTTTATTCTAAGAAATGCTTGGGTTGACAATCCAATAAACTCTCTAATAAGTTGCAAATTTAAGTCATCACTGGACCACAACCAACAGTATAATTAGCCTGATGTACACCTCAGCCTTAAATCATTGCGCAAAGAACCCATGACACGTAGCTGAGTCTGACCATTCAAAGGACAGGACCACGTGGTAGATCCTCAAAAAATGAAATTATTCAGCCTTCAGTGATGCAGACCTAAATTGTTATCATTTTCCTTTTCTGAGCTGCGTTATTGTTGCTCATTATTGCTGTTATTCATTATTGCTGTTCATTGATGTTCATCTGTTGTAATAGAAAACCCAGTAGAGATGAGGCCATTGCTGTCACGTGCAGACACAGCTCCTGTTCCCAAAGTGCAAGAGCAAGCAAAATAAAAGGATGAAAGGGCAGAGAGAGTCAATAAGAGAAGATGCAACTTACTCATCTTGACTTGGTGGATCATGGCCCTTCGCCTTGGCACGGGTGTTTTCTTGGCTTTGCAGACAGACTATTCCCTCCCAAAGACAGAGCAGATTCATTTCACTAGATTATTCACAGTCAGGGAACAGAGTACTTGAAGTGCAATGAATTTTGTGGTATCCGTATTCACCATTATCTCCTGTTAAGGGCAAGGTGCTGTAGAAGGCACGTTGTAACTTTTCTCCATTTCATGTTAACGGGTTGAAAAGGCTAGGGAGTGATACAGCGTCCTCTTGTTCTCCTCTCAACCATTTCTTAAGGCAAAAATCACAGAATGGCCAGGGTTGGAAGGGACCTCTGGAGACCATCTAATCCAATCCCCTTGTTAAAGTAGGTTCACCTACAGAAGGTTACACAAGAACTCATCCAGGTTGGTTTTGAATACCTCCAAAGAAGGAAATTCCACAACCTCCCTGGGCAGCCTGTTCCAGTGCTCTGTCACCCCAATAGTAAAGAAGTTTTTCCTTGTGTTCAGGTGGAACTTCCTGTGTTCCACTTTGTGCTCGTTGCCTCGTGTCCTGTTTCTGGGCTCTACTGAAAAGAGTCTGGCCCCACCCTCTTGACACTCGTCCTTTAGCTATTTATAAGCATTGATAAAATCCGCTCTCTGTCTTCTCTTCTCCAGGCTAAACAGACTGAGCTCGCTCAGCCTCTCCTTGGAAAGATGCTCTAGTTGCTTAATCTTCTTCATAGGTCTCCACTAGACTCTCTCCAGTAGTTACTTGTCTTTCTTAAGCTGGGGAGCCCAGAACTGGACACATTACTCCAGATGTGCCCTCACATTAGGGCAGAGTAGAAGGAGGCGATAATCTCCCTTGACCTGCTGGCCACACTCATTTTAATCCCAGGATACTATCGGCCTTCTAGGCCACAAGAGCACATTGGTGTCTCATGGTTAACTTGTCCACCAGGACAAATTTGCTTTCCAGCAAAAATAACCCCAACTTCTTGTTGGAAAAAAAATCCTAGTCCTTATGGGGTCACAAAATAATGTAGTTGCATTGCATATACCATGCAGTGTATGGTAAGAGATGAGAAGAAAACCCACCGTTAACTCCAAAAGTTTCCATATACAAAAAGTATTCAAATGTTGACTGGAATCTGTTATTTGCTGTAGCCTGCAAAAGTATCTGAATGAATTGCCTTTTATGCTTAACACCTTCCAGGCCTGTGTTCAGCCGTTCTTCATAGCATGTGTACAGTGAACATAAAAGACATTCCCTGTCTTCCACTACCTTTACCAGTTTGCACTAGAAAATAAATCTCTTGGCTTTAATGAAGATGCTTTTTTTTTTTTAAATCTGTGTAAGTAAAAAGAGAACCAGACCTTCTGAGTGAAAATGTGGATGAGACTTTGAGCAACTTGACCTGGTGGAAGGTGTCCCCGCCTATGGCGGGGCAGGGGGTGTGGATCAAGATGATTTTTAGCTCCCTTCTAGCCCAAACTCTTCTATGATTCTATGATACTATGTCAGGTTGCTAATAGTTTTCACTATTAGTGTAGAAATAATGAGGAGGAATATCTGGCACAGAATTTCCCTGGCATAAGGAATAATACATAAAGATGAGATTCATTTCAGACATCTCTACCAATCCAAAATTTGGGTCTCTCAGCATCTTGCGTAGAAGATACAGAGAGGGATGTTCATGAAGGATCCAATCTGTTTTAGATATCTGTCTTGGGATGAGATAAATCTTCACTGGAAATGTTTCTCCCTCCCTCCATTGACTGTAAAGGAAATCTATATTAGTAGCTGAGGCTAGAAAACTAAACTGACACAAACCCCATCGCTGATCTGTGCATTTGTTAAAGACCTGCAAGGCTGCAAATATTCAGCTTCACTCTAAGACAGTGTTTCAGTCATTCAGCATCCATGGTGAGCTGAGCTCAGGGCGCCTGTGCTGACACATCAGCCAAGGAGACGAGGGAGAGCCCCTGTCTTTCTTAAACACCCTGGAAAGATCCAACACCCACAGCTTGGCATGCAATTTTTTTTTCATGGTATCCATACTGAAAAAGCAAATCAGAATATTCCTTTGGTTGATCCCAGGCATTATTTCTCTTCACAAGCTGTCTGGTGAAGTACGAGATTTTATTGAGAGCATGAATAATTTGTTTCATGTCATTTGCTTTACTTTTATTTGTTTTAAGGTAAGCGCAACCAGGCCTGTTCCTGTCAAACTGAAAATTTGATGCCTTCTATGCATAATAAAATAAATATCTTCTTTTT
The DNA here is from genome assembly GCA_033558235.1 of Neomorphus geoffroyi. Lineage (NCBI taxonomy): Eukaryota > Metazoa > Chordata > Aves > Cuculiformes > Neomorphidae > Neomorphus > Neomorphus geoffroyi. The sequence goes on along the minus strand of JAUMJM010000016.1, from coordinate 11,116,709 downwards.
TCCAAAAACTGTCCTCAGACAAATAGGAATAATTTGGTTAACACAAAGGATCGGTTTTCAACAAAGAAATTATTCATCCTAAGAGACTCAAAATATTAGGATCATTAAGTAATTAAAGCTTCTGATGTCTCCAGTGCCGTCGTAAGAGGACATTTTCCATGTTATTAAATTCCAGCAGGCTGGAATCAATATATTCGCAAATACTGATGAAGCATCAGGTCTTTTGAACATGACTCTGTGCATTCCAAGACATCAATTAATTGAAGAAAGTGGGTGCTTTCTTTTCACCTTTATTAAACCATTGTGTGTAGGTTGCTGTATGTATTTAACCCTGTTGCACTCTGTGACATTTAGTGACACAACGGGCTCACAGCTTACGGAGATTGTGTTGCTTCATGTCGCTGACAGCAAGTACCCATTTATCCACCAAACATCCAGTGGTGTTCTTAAAGGCATCTGGCATGGTTTGGGCTGTGTTAGACGCGGAGCATCCAACTGTATCTGGCTTAAAATGTTGTTATGCAACATCTTCTGTAGAGATTGCAGGTTTAAACAGAAATCTACCAAGTGAGGGACAAAGCAGTCCAGGAGAGGAAAAAAGAAACTTTCAAGTTGGAAATCAGTGTAAGTGGTATTCTTCATCTCAGAAGCAGCCAGTAAGAAGGGTCTTTCACTATAAAGGGGAAAAGATCCTGTCAGAAGAAAAGCGTTCATGCAGTACCACCATAAATTGCATCAATTTACAATAGTGTGAAGCCTCCCAGGGAGCCTTTTTGCTGGTGGTGTTCAGGGTAAGACAAAGCCAATTTTCCAGGCAGATACAAACTGTAAGTCACAAACAGGTATCTACCCTCTGGTCCCTTGGGTATCACCATTACCTCCTTTACCCTGAGCAGGTTCTCACGTGTTTCTAACAAGAGCTTGATCTGCAAAACTGCTGCCTTCTCATCACCCTTCTAAATCTGCCAGTTCTTACTGCTCACTAGAGAGTTTTCTTCTAGAATAAGGAAATCAAGACCTTAAATCAAATCTCTCTGAGTAAGCTGAATTTTTGTACATGTTCTTTGTTATGTGCTTGAATAACTCTGAGCAAAACATTTTTACTGAGGTCTGCACCATATAACTTGACCATTGACAAAGAGATGCAGAAGACAGAGGAAAAGATACACCGAGTTAATGAACCACGTCCACATGTATCTTTTCTGCAAAAGACCTTGCATGTGGAAATTATTGAGGTTTCTTTCGCAGATTCATCAGATGACCTTAACCCTTCCAAATATTTCACCACTGGGGTTTGATGTTATAATGATGCCACAGGGAAATTTTTGGAGTGCAAAATTTCAAGAGGTTCTGAACATTATAAGAGGACGTCAAAAATCACTTCCGTGCCCAAGAACAGTTCTCCTGACTTCTCTGCTGAGTCCTCTACAGAGGACTCAGTATTTAAAACAAAAAATCATGTAGCCTAAGAAATACTACTTGCAGAGACAGTTAAATCCAACCTGTCATAATCTTCAAATTTAAATTTATCCTAAAATCTTTTTTCCAATTGAGTATTTCACACTTTCACGGTTTATAAGATTGATATGCAGAACCAAATTGGTTTGTATGTCACATTAGTCAACCATTTGTATTTGATAATGATTGTTTTCTGTTTGTTTTGCTCCATGTACATGATCAAAGGCTACCAGAGAGATAGCTCAGAAAGTTTATGTTCATAAGTATTTTTAGCTCTAGCAGAATCATATGACATTGGGTTGAATAATTTCCCTTTATTTGATGAGAAATAAGAAGGTATTGCCAGCTAGCTGATTCCCATTATAAGCTGTATAACAAATACCTGAAGCTGCCAGCCTGAAAATTAGGTCCTGCTACTCTAAGAATCCAACAAAGAAATACAAAAGTTGGCCCTGCTCCGATTAACTTCTTTCCAGAACTGAAAACAAAAATATACATTTTGTCAGAAAGAAGTACACTGCAGCAATAAAACAGGAGAATGACAGAAATACTATTGTAAAGTGTTTTATTGAACACAAGGTAGGCTTGCCTTGGATGGGAGGCTCAAATACGAGAAAGGCGTGTGTCATTAGTACCCCGGAATAACTGCTGTATGGGAGGCAGGAAGCAACCCTGGCTATACCCACATCTCATTTGACTGCCCAATTTGGACCAGCAGAAAACAACATTCTTGAAGGTTTTTCAATTTATCTCATGTTTGAGACGATTATCTGGGCACAAACTAGTCTCTGTGTGAGATTACCTTCTCCCTGACTGCTCCAATGCTCCTGCCAGAGAGGATGTCAACAGTTGGTGGGTTTGCAATACGTTTGTTCTAGTGCCTGGATGATAATCTCGGTCTCACTTCTCTGCCAGCAGCTAATGGGTTTTTCACTCATCACCATCCACATAGGCCAGATAGACAACATTGAACCAGATGCTCAGTGCTCTTTATTGCATTGCCACTGTCTAAGCCATCTACACTTGACTGTTTGCCAAGTTTTCTTTTAAGAAAAAATCTCTTTCTTCCTGTTTGTGCAGAAATCCATTATGGAAAACAATCTTATTTACAGCATACTCTGGCTTCTGGCTATGCCCAAAAATAGTGTATAACAACAGGAGGTAAATATCTGCCACTAGTACCTCTGTGGAAAGTGCTACATCTAATGCCAGCTGTATAATTACTGCTCTTTCCACCTCCAGAAAATTTATAGGCAGTACCGTCATTTAGGGTTTCATGAGGATGGACTTTTATGCTTTATGGCGACTACATTAATAGCTTCTAACTACTGAAGTTTCTAATCATCCACATTGAAAAAAGAAATTTATTACTACCCCATTAGAGCCATTTTAATGTTCTACAAGCATATTATTTGCACATTTGAGAATAAGTCATCAATAAGTCCTTTCTAAGGACTTTAATGTAACTAAATAATATGATGATTCTGTAGACTATGGGTGAATGTTAGCCTCTTGCTTCCAACCAGAAAAGCTCCTGGAGGAGAGAGATTCACATGGTGTTTCTGTGGTGGATGCTGTCTTGCTAAACTCAGCAGGGACTGAGTCACCAAGGAGCTAAAGACTGAGCAGTTTTTTTCCAGGCAAAGAAGGAGAGTTATAACTTCTATGGAATGAAAACCAGGAGGCTACATATGGAGCCTATCCTGGCCTCTCCAGAGAAGGTTTATGGACTTTCATGACAAAGGAAATCTGGAGGACGGACGTAGGTCTTTCGCTATTCTTGTTTGCTGCAAAGCTTCACCTGAATTGTAACAGCTTAGAAGGCCAATGTTGTTTGCCATGATGATGGTAGAGTTGTGAGGTCTCCAGTTCAAACTGCTCAGAGCTGGTTGCTCAGGGTTGTGTCCAGTCAAGGTTTTAATTATCTCTAAGGATGGAGACATCACGACCTCCTTGGGACCCCCTTCCCATGTTTGACCACTCTCATCAGGGAAAAAAAATCTATGTCCTCTTCTGCAAGTTGTGTCCACAGCCTCTCACCTCATTGCTGTGAACTGCTGAGAAGAGTCTGTCTCTGCCTGCTCTACATTCCCAGCAGGCAGCTGAAGCCAGCAGAGGTGTCTCCTAAGAGTGAGTTTGTTCCTGAGTTTCTTCCCTAGAAACAGAGTTTTCCCAGTGTTTCCAGGAAGCACACGAGTCCATAAGACACTGCAGGAAGACCATTTCTTTGGGCTGTTCCTAAGATGCTGCTGCTATATCATCCTGACTGCTCTTCCCAAGTCAGGTGATAGAAACAGGTCACAGCTGCAGCAACCTCCTTGCTTCAGGTGCACGAACAGCAGCAGATGAAAAACTAAGATCCCTACTGCTTTTGTCCCATTACTTCCCTCAAATAAATGCAGTCTCTCTGTGGAGATATGAAAGCACAGTGAGAGTCAGTAATAAGAGATTTCAAGATTAGACATCTGCATTAGCTGCCACGCAGCCCCTCACCACTGCTGGCATCTAATGATATATCTGGGCGCTTTCATCTGATACCCGTGTGTAGCGCCTTTGGAGGCATCTCTGTCACTTCAGGCAGTTTTCAGATTTTCTGTGAAGTACTCAGAAAATGCTGCCTGAGTCCCTGTGACAGAACCAGGGCCACGCAGCATGAGCAGAGCAAGCTCTAGAGAAGGGCAAGCACCCAGTGGTGATGGGTCCCCCCACACCCCATCCTTCCCACCTCACCCTACTGGGCTCTGCCATTAGATGCTGTGGCCAGACAGGAGCAGGAATGTTGATGTCTGCTGTTGAAGCCCTTATCGTCCAATAACCATCCCTCCTCCCCATCAGCATTTTCCAGTCTCTTTTGCCTTCAGCCACAGTGGAGTCACATTGTACCAGTCTGCTGTTCAGACTACCAGGTTTCTTTGTAATTGAACATCTCTTCGAGATCCCTTCTGATTATCTGTCTCTAAAACAAAACTCCGTAGCTAAGCATTACTTCTTTTTTTATATCACTGCTGCTGACGCTGTGTCAGGATAGCGGTATTAATTTTGGACTCTGTCAAAAAAAATCTCCCTTTGAGTTTCTTTCTTGCAGCCTCAATTCAAGCCAAGCAAACAATGAAACTATTGGGACTGGAGAAAGGAACAAGGTATTAGGCTTTTTATTAGTTGCAGAATTTATTTCACTGCCGTTTCAGCTTGCTCCCATCTTTACCGTGAGGAAATGTCTGAATATTTTTTTTATGGAAGCAAACTCTAAGTGGGCTGTGGCCACATCACAGTGCTGTGCAGCAAGGGGCCTTGAAAGCTACAGCACCTTTGCATGCATTTCAGAAGTGTAATTAAGTATTTGTACACAGTGCCTATTTCATGCACAACACCGTCACTTCTATAAATACGCTCATTGATGCACGTGCAGCTTTGTACACCTGATGAATTTGTCAAAATTACAAAGGATGTCAGGAAAAGGCCATTTGCAGCAGCACGTCTCTGATTCAGGGATCAGAGCCTTCACAGCCTAAATTTTGTCATAAATCTTTTTTTTTTATATGTGAGGTTCCTATATAAATTTAATTATTTGAAGGGGAGGAAGTAGAAATCTAGAAGAAAAAAATAATTGAATCATTAAATTTTGCAGTTCCCTTGAAGCAATAATTGATTTTATCAGTTCACTAAAATGCTCAGGTGTTTACCTCTTTATCTGAAACTACACTGGAAAACTGTTTCGATTTCGAAAATTAGTCCGGGATGGGAAAGCCAGGTTGTCTGCAATCTCAACCATATCTCATGCTCACCTGCACTGTTATTTGAAGGAACATCTGAGTAAACATTTGCTGCCTAGTAACGGAGTTACTCCATGTGGACACTGTGTTAGCTAAATATATATCTGCACTAGCAGAGGGCTGAGGTTTAAATTTGGACCATCTCTCAGTGAAGGAAATGCCGTGCAAAAACACATACGTGCACACACCCCCCATTATTTTTCACATGCTAAATATATACAATAGGGTTTAAAAGAATGACAAACATTACTCCAAAACTCTTACATTGCTCCTGCAAGAGAGCAGAATGGATTTTTATTGTCTAGCAACCTGCAAAATGGGAAACAGCATAACCATGAAAAAACTCTTTAAAGGAAAGATTTAAATGATAGTTGCAACAAGAAGTATTCATCTTTATTCAGATACACCATGTGCACCTACTCATTTCCACAGAGTAAACTTGCTTTTCAGCCAATAATAGGCAGAAACATATAAATACATCTCTGATAGTATGAAGACACTGTTTAATCATATTGGCTACAGCCAATCTACTCTGATTCTGCTGATCTTCAGAAAACACTCACACCAAAACCAATTAAAAACTTTTTTTGTCTTCTGCAGAATATTTAAGGATAATCCATTTTCCCTACCCAAACATATTGATTCCTTCCTATTTCCCTGTGAACAAACAAGTGCACTGTGGTTTTACAAAACACACATTGACTTTTCTCTGCTGTGTGTGTACGAACATAAACATAAGCATGAATACACAACTTATGTTTGTATATGTGTACATGTACATGTGTGTATGTGTATGAGAAATCTGCTTACATTAGTAAAATTACATGCTACCAAAACAAGAAGGCTGATCATTTGAGAAATGGTATCTCTTTTATTTGCAGTACAAACCATGGTGACATCCAGAGCCACAAGGGGAAGGAGGATCTTCATGAGCAGTTCACAATCTGCTTTGCTAGTCCATCCCTCACGAGTAACTCTTCTATATTCAGACTGTTTGCCTTCTCCAGAGATCGTCAGGAGACAAGTCAGTCCTCTGACCTCTCCCCAGAGGGGCACAAACCAGAGATGGCTGCCAGCTCCCGGGAAAACCTCTCTGGAGAGGGAAGTGTGATGAAAAACCGGTAGCCAGAGTTAGAGTCAGTTTTCCTGCCAGCACCTCCACAAGGGCATTCAGAAATGGATTTGCATCAGCATTTCACATTGTCACACCAGGATGGTTCAACCACAGGATCCTGATATCTACAGAAAGGAGAAGGAAACCAAACCCACCCCAGCAAAGCACTATTGCTGCTTTCTGTCTGCTGGTTAAGTCTGAGGTTGCTAAGATCTCATTAGCAGAGCCAGCCAGGAAGTCCCCAACAAAAGGTAATTTGAAGAACTGTGAGAGGGGATGAACTTTCATTGCACTGAAAATTCTAGTTTAGAGAAATTAAAAGCTAGAAGATGTCAAGAGCTCAAAATGAAGTGTTTGAAATTATCTTTTAATGTATTTATATACAGTTCTTTGGTTTGATGGGAAAAAAAAAAAAGATTTCGATTTTTTCTTTCTATTTTAGAACAGGAAAAAAAATTGTTCTAATCTCAGAAATTCTCCAAGGATGAAAAAACATTTCTTTCTGAGCTTTGGCTGAGCAAGGGTCATTGCTGACACACTGTGCTACTTGCCTTTAATGTACCTCACATCCATCCACTGATCTAGATGGCACAGCAAGCTCTTGAAAGTATAGGTAGCCTTAGTGCACTGTGTATGTACAATCTTAATGCATCCAGTAAGCACAGAGTAAGCTCCTGCAAAGCAGGATTGGATATTGACATCTCAGTGTAAGGAATAAATTATTTTGTTCTACGCCAGACTTATAAGCTTTGATCTTATTTTCAGTGGGTGATCAAAGCTGGACACCAATTCCATTTTTGATATCCAGCCCAAATCAATGTAATAGGACCAGAGTGGAGCAAATGCCCATCAAAATTCTGAGATCCCCAAAAAGAGCCAGATGCTTTATCACACGTTAACTACACTGTGTGGCACCAGGTAGCCCACTCTCCCTCTCCTGAGCAGCCTGTCCCCTGCACGCTCCAGTAAGCTTAAAGTTACTCATCCAAAAAACTGAAAGCTGTAAATAATATTGTGCCATGCAAACTCAGCAGGATAAGTCAAGGATATTATTAATGGCCAAGGGGTGCTTGTAGTGATAAAGGGTTTTTTTCAGTCATTCGGTTCTTAGAAGTGCACAGAAAAAAAATAAATTTCTCAGTTCTATTAATATCCTCTTTATAGGCACAAAATTTCAGAAATTGGTGCATCAAAAACTGCTTTCTGTCACACATTCTGATATCTTCTCAAGTGCAACAAGACTACCAGGGACAGCCCCTCACAATACTGAAAAGATTCTGTATAATTGGAAAATTAGTCAAGTGCAAAAAGTGTCGGTGGACGATGGTACAGGGTGATACAGTTCTCTTATCTCGGTGTTCGCAAACCTTCCCCAGCTCTTAACAAAGGATTTACCAGTCTCAATGGTGAAGAAAAAAATCAGCTTTGAAACATATCTGAAAAACAGCATTGTTACAGAAATCCCGGAGGTCTCTGGGAGATCCTAGGCTGAATCTACCAGGTGTACACAGTATCTAACTCTTCAAGCTAATTCAATGCAAAGCTTTGTTATGTCTTTGGACCCCCAGGAAGCAACTACCCAGTAAGCGACTTGATGGGAAAAAAATAAGTTTACCACTTACCATTACACTGATCGATAAACTATTAACTCTAACCTTGCTAGCAGTGGACTGTACTACGATTTATGGTCAATCATTTGATCTTTCATTCCTCCAGAGTTATAGCCATGATAAAAAAATATGGGTAGATTATCAGCAGACAGAAATTAAACATTTAACCTTTACACAGAGACTTAAGATTAAACTTCATCCAACATATTTATCCTTTCCCTTCCATGTCACAGCCTGACAACATTTGTTTCTTGAGTTCTAAAAATTATTGACCCATGTTTCATTCTGCTCGGTATTGACTCAGAGGGATGGCAAGAAATGACAAAGAAACAAGGGGTCATTGGTAGAAACAACTCCTAGGAAACAACTCCTACTTTCTGCTGTAAAAGCCATTCCTCCTTAAGGTCCATTCCTGCCATGCTTACGCATTGTCTGAGCACTCAGAAAGTCAAAATATCAAATGTCACGTTCAAGGACAATGTCACGTCACAGAGAAGTATCTCATACCATTACAATTTAATATCAAGCTATCATTCCAAAATAGGAGTTTCATTACTATAAGGCACCTCTGTCCTGGAATAGCGCCTCCACGCTGGGAGGAGGTTTACTAACCGTATTGAATAACAGGAAGCAGGACATGCACTGGTGCTTAGTGTCTACCAGATTGCTATCCTGCTAAGTACCTTCCTGTGAGATTCTTAATATCATTCTGTAGTAGATAGCAAGGCTAGAGGTGTTCATCTGGGACTTGTTGTGGCGTTAATATGGACTTTTGAAAACACAGCCCATCCTTTGCTTTCCCTTCACTACAAGAAACAAGTTGCTTGCCTTCAGTCTATACCAAGGGCAGGTCACTTCCTCATCTGTGCTCTTTAGTTGCCATCTATCAGGCCTTTCTTAGAAATCAGGTCCACAGCTTTCACAGACAATGAAAATCTTGCTGTCTGACCTGTCTGTTGACAGGGGCCAAAAGAATCACTCTGCTGTGCCAAAGACTGGTCTGCAGAAAGTGTCATCAAGATTAATGACTTCAGTATGGCAAGCTGGACAAATCAATGAGAGTCCTCAGTGGCAATGAGAAAGACCAGACCCCATTACCCATCCAATCCATCTGTCACCGTAAGCTCCCTACACTGCTCAGCACCTGCTGGGCATGATGGACCCCACACCTGACCACTGCCCTCAGCTCCCAAGACATGACACAAAGGCCACTGTCCCTGCACACACTATTTCCTGCACCAGGTACTCTGCACAGCTCACTGGGGACATCCCAGCCAGCTCTTCAGGGTCATCCCATGGATGCTAATGAAGAGTTGAGCAATAATGCTTGTTATCGTGGCCAGCTGAACTGCCCCCACAGCAATTACACTTTCTAGGAAGCCTCTGCTTGGATTCAGATAGTTCTTACTTCATCCCATCTACTTCCCTTTGCTTGTAAACCGGCCAGAGTAGCTGGTTTTTCAAGCACTTAAAAGCTGCGATAACTTCTGTTAGCTGAGAAAGTGCCAAGGGAAGCTAAAACGGAGAAAGAAAGGGAAAAAAAAGGAGGCAAGCACTGGTGAAACTTTTCAATGCAAGATTAGACGAATTTTATCTGACTTGCCAGAGAGACTAAGAGGAAGGCAGGTTATAAAGAAAAGTCAATGCATTGTCTCTTCCCCATTCCTCCGATACTCTGCCTGTGATGATGTGATGTTCTCCAGGCAAGAAAGGAACACCCCCACCTCGACAGGGCATTGTGTCCTTGAAAAAATGGAGCGCGCTCAGGTGTATGACTCATTCTTCCATTTAGGCACACACTGAAGAACCATTTTGCTCTCCAAAGCAGCCCACTCCGCAGAGAGACATCTGGTAAATCCTACATGAGTTAACCTCATGCCACAATCTCACAAACACACACAAGTGAAACCAGGTCCCTCCTGCTGGCAGCTTCTCTGCATGGGAGAGAAAGATGAGCCTTGTCCTTGAAAGGTGATTACTCTGTGGGATGTAGAATAGAGCTTCCCTCACCACAGGGACTCATTCCCACGTAGAGAGGGGCTGTAATGCCCGTGTGTGAACCCGTTATTGGTGGATGAACAAAATATCCTTGGGTGTCTTTGTAGCTGATGGAAATTTCAGGGATCTGGGCCACAGCAAGAATGTTTGCTGGAGGTGGAAGGTGATTTTAAAAGTTGCTGTCCTTTTGATCACCCTCTGCCAGAGACCTGCTGAAGAGTTTTGGAGGGGCTTCTCACTGCCCACTCTACCTTCTCTTAGCTGCTCTCTGGAGGAATTACTCCCCTAGGGCATACGTTGTGTAAGCCCTAACATACACAGCATGCTGTAACAGTGACCAATCTGAGAACTGCTTACACCCCTGAAGGCTCTGTGTCTCACCTCCTTAAAGAAAAATGAAAAAAATTAAGATCATAGCACATCCTAAGTAAAATATCCTGCAGTTAAATATCAACGGCCTTGGCTTCTCACTCTAGGAGTGCCAGTAGACCCTCAAAAGTACTTAAGTTTCTACCATCCAGAAGCCAACCTCTGGCATTAGCTACCGAAAGTTAGAATCCTAGAATTACAGATGCATACAATTGTTTAGATGGCAAAAGACCTTTAAGATTGTTGAGTCTACCCCCTAACCTAGCACTGCCAAGCCACAACTAAACCATGTCCCCGAGCACCACACCCACCAGTCTTTTAAAAACCTCCAGGAGTGGAGACTCCACCACCTCCCTGGGCAGCCTGTTCCAATCCCTGACCACTCTTTCAGTGAAGAAATTTTTCCTAATATCCAGTCTAAACCTCTCCTGGTGCAACTTGAGGTCATTTCCTCTCATCCTATCACTGGTTACATGGAGGAAGAGACCAACACCCACTCTGCTATAGACCATCATTTATACTCATGCTGCCTTTTCCACAGGAAAGAAGTGTTTGAACTCAACCACTTCTCGCAGTCCTGAAAGAAGGAAGATTGGTTCTTGTGGGCTGCCTCCATACAGGTCAGGGTTAAACTGATGGCACTGATGAAAGGTAAATGGAAGATGTTATGCAAAAAAAATTGCATAATGTTCCCAGATGTTTTCAATTTTCTCAGTACTTCTAAAAATAAAATGAACTTTTAATACTTAATCAACATAGTTATTCAATCTCTTTTGCCCAAGATGAAATATCCCATGAATTTTTTATGGATACATGTTAGCTATTATTGCCTTTTGCTTCCTGGTTCAGACACAGTTCTGCCCTCTGTTCCACTGATTGTACAAATTATCCCCGATAGCAGAGGGTGGACACACTCTTAAGTCCTCAAGAAAGCTCTTCAATTAACTTTGTAAGTATATTCAGGTTTGGCTAGACTTACTTCAGGAAAGGAAGATTTCTGAGGAGGGCATTAGCTACCCGATGGGAACACAGCTCACTCCTTAGTACCACCTGGTCACTGACCCGTGTAACACCCCTACCCAAGAGTGACACCCATCTTACACTGAGCCCAGAGTAGCCCGGCTGGATGGGCAGGGTTTGACTTGCCTTACCATGGGTACCTGGCCACTATTTATGTCTTCTAATATCACCCTGCATTCATAGATGCTGCTGGAAAAGCTGCTTTGAGCACAGTGGAACGCAGACTTAATTGGATGGTGCCAGCCTGGATTTCTCTTTGTATTCAGTGCTAATAAGAAAATCCACTGCAGGGAGAGAAAGCCTTTAGGCCCATTAAATCAGCAGGAACTTTTTTTATTCTGGACTTAAATGACTCTGTGATTTTTATTTCTATGTTTTTTGCATAGCATTCAACAGCATCAGTCCTAAAAGATGAGACTGTTTTTTCCTGATCTATCAGAGATGAAATCCCAGCTGATTTGTGCCTAGGGTTCTTGTGTAAATGCGTTGGATGTATCTGGGAGAAGAAATGATTCAAAAGGAAAAGGAGCACTGAGAAAGCTTCAGTGACCATTGAGTGGCTGATTTGATTGAACAAATAAGAATTCTTGCATGACCACCTCCTAAAAGCAGAGTACTGCAAACAGCAGCTGAAGAAAATGACCAGGGCGATATTGAACTGTCAGCCAGAGACAACGGAGATGACACTCAAGTGGCATGTTCAGCTCCATGTAAAAATAAAGGCTTGCAACTTCCAAATATTTCTGTGAGTGCTTTAGCTTGTCATGCCATCTCGCATCTCTGAGGAAATTATGAGCCATCAGCAGGGAGGGCTTCACATCAGGGACAGGTGAAAGGCAGGAAAATGCAGGATTGGTATCAATCCAAGCACAGCTACTGCTTGGCTTGGTATCAGCACCTGTGTCTGCTCAGTACGTCCCGTTCATAAAGCAGGAGATTTCCCAACAACACAGTGTAGCCACAATTACAAAGCTGAAAGGCAACAGCCCATTATGTTGTTTCCAGCACCATTGGTATACACTCATATGGCATTTAGGAAAGGCATGTTTAGTGCCTTGTACGTCTTTTTCTGCCAATGCTGGGAATCCATTTGGAACGAGCCATTGAGCTTTATTTTTATTTTACTTAATTTTTTTCTAAATGCATTAAGATAAATATGTGTATTAACAGCCATTAGGAAAACAGGAAGTATTCATTTACTTTTATCGCAGACAGTTTGAGTTCTATCCCACTTTATCTCTCAAAGAAAATTTTTCCTGTGATGAACTCATTTTTATGAGTTAGTTCTTGTTCCCCTTATTTCTTCACAGCTACCATGTTTTTTAAAAAGAAGAAAATGAACGTTTTTTGTTACACGAATTGGCTTCTCTGCTAACCACTGTCTGTAAAAGGAGTGCCCGGTCCTTTGCTAAAGCACTGTTACTCAGAAGTCTAAAAAAAACAGAATATTTACCCCTGTCTTGTACTCAGTCCTTAATATTTCCACTGAATTTCCAGAAGCCCTTGAAGGATAAACATTTTCGTAATGATCCAGTGCAGTCACCAGGAGCTATTACATTCTGAAATTAGTAACATGCTCTCTCCAGATTGCTCCATTTGTTCTTCGTTCACGGAAACCACCCAACACATTGATCTGTTCTGCCACCACACTTGTTATAAAGGGACATGGGCAGAGCAGGAGGGTGTGCACAGGCTCCGAGAGGCTTTGGTGTGGTGTGTAGTTGTATTGATGTATATCACCCGTGTGCTGCAAGAACAGCAGTCACCAAAGAGCCCTTCCAAATGTGCACTAAACCCCACCACCTCCCTCCTTTCTCTTACCCTCTGCCCATCATCACACAGAGATTTTTCATTTCCAAATCTTTTACTTTATCAGTTTTCTGGGTTTGAACCATGTCACCGTTCTACAGATGCCAAAGCCACCTGGGTAAGCTGAAGGGACCACTGGGGACAGTATTAAAGATCAGCCCTGGACATCTGTTAGGACCACCATTAGGACAATGCGGGTGAATCTTTGGGGAGCACCGAGTTAGTGGTGCAAGAGCTATGACTTCAATGCCTCTACTGCCTATCAGATGAAAATCCTGTGGTCTGGAAAGCCAATTAACTGACATTATTTAAAGACTACTTTTCAGGGGACTCCTTTGTTTGAGGAACTGAATCTCAGCTCTGTGCTAAATTATGCAGAGGAGTTAAGGGAGGTGAGAGCAAGAAATCCACCGGGTAATCATAATCACTGTGCAATTAGGTTTGATATCATAATAGAAGGTTACTCTCCTAGGGGTAATGCAGTGAGGGTGAACTTTAAAAGGCCAGATTTTAAAACCAGGAGAAAAATGATTAACAGTAGGCTCAAGGGCAAAGAGAAACTCTTTAACAACTTACAGCAAATTTGTTCCTACAGTAATTCCTCCAACAGCCTCAGGAGTTTTACCGAGGGTGAGTTTGGCTAATGTAGTCAGTCCAGGGGCTATTTGAGAACCTGTTCTAAAGAAACAGATGGTGGTTGGACCTTTGAGCTGAAAATAAGAACAGGAAGGATAAAATCTTCATGGTTGAGTGGAGTTTATTGAAAATAAATATCCTTTTAAAAATTAAAAGGGGTATCTGACTAAAGAGGAGAACAGAGGCTAGAGTAAATGTAGACAAGCTAGAAAGGAAACAGAAATAGAGACATAGGACGGTAAAACAAAATGCAGATATTTCTGTTACAGAAGGGAAGAAAAAAATTAAATCTCCAACCAGGCAAGTAATGAGTGAAACTTAGAGAGTGCGGTTGTTACATGACAGCTTTATTGTACCTAATTAACACAAATATATTTATTTGCTAGAAGACACCATTCTTTGTGCTAACAAAGTCAGGCGTTTCTCCTGCAGAACCTCGTATTTTTTGTGAGAACGGCTGAAAATCAGAGGATGCTGAAGCAGGAAAAAAAAACCTTGTTCTGAGTTATTTGCACAGGAGTAACTAAAGACATTCCTTGTCTGTGCTGCTTTCTGTGGGAAATTAGAGAATGACTTCAACAGTGATTTACTTTAACTCTGTGCAAGGTGGACAGGACCTGAGCAAGGAGTTATGTAGCTGCCAGTTCACCGGGGCAGTAAATTACTCGGACTAGCTAGTTCCCAGTCCAGTCTGTAGAGAAAAAACTACACAATAGTGAACCTGTCAAACAAGGTGCCTGGCTCACCTTACAGGGGGAAGTGCCTTGAATATGAAGGAAGGGATTCGGTGTTGGCTCCTGTTGCACAGTAACAACAAGGGAATACTCACTGTGAGTTAATGTAGAAGTAGTGCCACGGGCACTGTACCAGCTCCAGCCAGCACCAGCTCTGTGGGCAAGGGCACACATCTCCAGGGCTGGCTCACACCCCAAAAAGTGCCAGAGGCACCCTGGCTGGGAAATGATCTCCCATCCCTGGGAATAACCATCTTCCTCTTGGTGCCACACAGGACATGAGGACATGGACAAAACTAGCACATCAATTTAAATTGTAAGTTTTCAAAAATGCCACCAGACTGTCCTTTCATGTTTGTGCAGCTTCAAGCCTCGACCTCAGCTGTAGCCTGTACTGTCACCATAGTGGAGGTAAATAAATGGTAACAGCAAACCCACTTTAGTCTCCATAAGGAAATATCATTCTTTCAAAGAAATTCATCATCTGAAAAGTTAATAAAGTAGTACATAAAGGTGACCTGGTAGATATAATTTACTTGGGTTTTCAAAATGCTTTTGATAAGGTCCCTCATAAAAGAATATTAATGATAATGGGAATGATCTTACATTTATGGTGGTACCTTTCATTCAAATTAATCCCAAAGTGCTTTACAAAGTTTTTACTAACTGATTGTACAAATCATGTGTCATATATATCCCCAAAGTGCTGCTAGGTCTGGGAGAAGGCATGACAGCTATTTAATTGCCTAGTATGCTGCTGTTCAATATTTTACTGCAGGGTGTAAAATCAAAAGCTCCAACCATGTACAATTAGAGTGAATTTAGGCAGGTAAAATCTACTTTCCAAAGCTGAGATTTGGCTGACAACCAAGCGCATCTTCTCCCTCTGCTCTCATCCAAATGCTGAGGAATGCCTTAGGCTGAACAGATGAATGGCTCAGCTGGAAAAAGAGTATATTTTTCAAACTGCTCCTGAACATACAGTGGGCAGTTTATGGGCACCTATACTTGGCCATCTAACTCCAGAGAAACACCTTCATTTACATTTTCTTCTCCAACTTTTCCATAGATTTTTGACCTATTTGCTTAAGCTTCATAAGCAGCCACAAATGCTGACAGCCACCAGCAGAGCATCTTCAGCTCTCATTAGTGTTTGGGAAGCATTCTCTGGCCCTGTTCTGCAGTCAGCTTTGCTTTGAGGTACACATCTGAAGCACTGCTAATCTGGACTATTATAATCTTGAAGACAGCTCCAGCCATAAGCATTTTCTGTTTAGAGAGTATCAGAACACTTAATTTAAAGTCAGAAAATGTCTCATTTAATTGCCTGAAATCAAAGGATTCATATTTTAATTAAGCTTTTAAGAGGACTTATTTTGTTGCTCTGATTTTTTTTTTCCTTTTTCCCTCTCAGATATGAAAGTCATTAAAGAATATTTTTCCTGATTAAGCAGCAGTGACAATAATTTCACCAAATGTTTTATACACTGTGGATACTATCCCAGACCTGAGATTTGCACATTATCAGTGATCACTTGTTGAACATCACTCATGTATTATGCTTGGCTCAGTGCAAAGTACTGCCTGAACTTCCATATCTTCTATTTCATGTTACATGCAAGCCAAAGAATATGCCAAGAATGCTGAATCATAACTTCCATCTAAATACAAGTCCCTCCATAGTTAAGCTGGTTTGGTAGCTTGTCTACTATCTCTTAAATGAGCAGCCTAAAACCTAACTGGTGTAAAATCAAAGCAAGAAGCTCACAGGTGAGGGTTGAAGAGAACCTTGGGGGTACCAAGGCATCACAGTTGTGTAGGCAGAAATCTTTCATCTCAGCTGCAATACCTTAGAGGATACCTTTGAAATGTTCCATCTACCCCTCTGTTCAAGGAAGCATGCATCTCATGTTTATCACCATTCCACCCAAGGGCTGCTGCAATTTTTTTACAGGGCTAAACAAAGGACAGGGTCCCTTCCTCCACTGTGACAACTTGTCAGACTTTGTGATACGTTCCATATTTAATATCAAATGACACTGCCTCCAATTCCAGTTTTATAAATTATGTATTGCTAGGTAAACTTGACCTTCCTCTGCCAATTCTTTCAGGCCAGAGCCAGAAGCCAAAACAACAAAAATCTTGTGAGAACATCCATTGTGACATTCAAGCTGTCGAAAATCTCCAACAAGGAGCTGATTTGCCAATAGAAGTCATCATTTCAAAGGGAGCTTGATTCCCTTTTCTGTGCTCCCCTGACCAAATTGCTGACAGATTTCTGCTGAATGATCCCATAACCTCGCATTGTAGCCTTTTATTTCCAACATAACCCTTCTCAGAGGGTAAGGTAAGAAAGTCTCATTTTCAGCACAATCCTTTGAAAACAAGAGGGAAGAACAATGCTTATGTGAAAACACTGCCCCACAGTGCATCAGGAGCCTCCCCAGACCCCAGCAGTAAATTCACGTTCCCTTGGAGAATTCTGTCTCACCCTTACCTCCCACAGGCTCTGGAAATAAAAACCCTTACTGTTAGGCAGTTTAATTTTGATTACAAATAAGCATTCATGTACTTGTGGGCTATTCAAGGAGGCTCTTTAGGCAAAATAATGATTTTAAACCGCTTTCTGCTGCCAGGGTTACATAAAGAGGTCTCAGCGTACTGCAAGGCTGATATATATGCAACATACCAGTTTAAGCTTTTGTCTCCAGTAAGTGCTCTTTGTGTGTGGTACACCTGGCTGCTCTAACCTGATCAACAGTTATTGCTTTGTTTCTTCACAATAGGTTTTAGTTCCCTCAGTAAAGACATCCTTAACGTAACGAGCCTTCAAGTGCCCTCAGAAGCCACAGAAGTAAGGGCTGGGAGGGTTTCCGAACATGAAGCTAGCTGCTTTCCCACACTCTCTGGATATTCATGTGCCAGGAAGACACAGGTGCAGGCTGGTGGAAAGAGGGGAATAAGAAGGGGAGAGAAGGCAGATTGGTCCCAGACCCCTCACACTGATGAAAGGCACAATTACACCTCTGGTTGCAAGGTAAACATCTCATCTTAGATTTTCTCTTGCTTTTAGAAGTCACTGGCACTGCAGGCAACAAGGGAACGTTTTTCCAGGGTATAGAGTTACTTGAAATATTGCTAGCCAGGTGTTGATTGCTACTGGCATTTGGCTTTCAGCAGCTGTCATTGCAGGCTCCTTAAGAGATGTGGGATATGTCTTGCAATTCTGTGCTTTATGATGCATCCCAGGGAAAGATTTGGTCATAGGTATTTGCACAAGGGTACCCATATCCAGTGCACAAGATGGTCCAGACTTGATGATATCAACATAACAAAATCGCTCTCCCTTTCGTTTCTCTGCCTGTCTTGATTCACCTGACGTCTCACTTAAAACAGATTAAGGGGATGGAAACGCTAGTCTTAAGCCAGAAGGTCTCTAACTCTGAGTTTCCTTTGCTTTACATCTTGCTGCTTCCTGCCTTATGTTATCCAGACAACCAGCTGAACCTCCCTTTCCTATGGGCTGTATCTCAGCTCTTCTCAGACATTTGGAGCAGCTGGGAACTGGGCTTCCTGCCCACATCCTGTACCTGTGACTGACTCCTAGACGTTGAGCTCAAGTGTGCTAGATGCAGTGTGAAATCACTGGCTGTCGTGGAAGATCACTGAGCCCTAGATTCTGTGGGAGAGTTTTCAAGGAAAATTTAATTTGGTTTTCTCGCAGGGTATCCCTTTTTCAGAGCACCATCAAAAGGGCTGTGTAGGGATAGGTTTACAGCATCACTCAAGAAAAGTTTTTGTAATTAAAAAATAGGGGTTTTTTTTTAAAAAGAAAAATTGAAGTGGACCAGTATCCCAAGGGAATTTAAAATCTTTTTCAATTTTTTCCCTTGGTAATAGATGCTGGACACATGGAAACCTGATTCTGAGTTATTATTAAGCCCTATCCCAGGAGGGTTGACAGAAATCCCAATACAGCAAGAATTAACACCATCACCTCTCTACACATGCTTTTCCTATTTCTGATTAATTGTTCAGCTCTTTCTTTCACAAGCTAATTTGTATGAGTAAGCCCCACTTTGTAACACTAAGAGTTATCCAGCTGTGCTCACTGCAAGTTGGTACAAAAAGAAGGCTGAACCAGCCAACCAGAATTGCTTAGTCTTGATCCCATAAATGTGTCATTTTACAACAAAACATTGGGGTTTTTTTTCTCTTTAACCTCCCAGGGAAAACAAAGGAAGGTCTGAATGCAGAATAGAAACTCTCTTGCTAGACCTGTAGTAGAGCCTTCAATATTTCTGCAGGAAAGCCTGACGGATGGAAAGGGAGAAGCAATAGAGTTCAGTCTTCTCATGAAAGCCAAACAAATTACTTCTCCACCTCCAGCATACTCTCTACATTAATCTGAGTTAATTTATTTTCTTTTTTCAGGTATGGTTTTTTCCTTTCACTTACTTTGAAGGTACTAGAAGGACCTCCTGTGGCTTTCACAAGGCGTCTCATGGAGGCACAATATGGGACCCAGGTGGTTTCTATGAATCCCTCAATTAAAATGGCAAGTGGCTCCACAGTATTGATACAAAGTTAAACAAATCTAGCTGGTACATACAAAACTTACAGTTTGGGGAAGCAAAAGGATAGGAGTTTAAGCTCTATAACCTTCTCAATTTTCCACCTGCCCTCCCAACCAGCTGGTGTTAAGTGGTATATGCTCTGTTTTACAAGAAAGCTAGGGAAACTGTTTCACTTCAAAAGTCTCCTTTCAAACTTACTTAGGCAACCATTATTACTCATTTTAGGAAATTTTATAGAAGTCTAAGTCATGGAGAATAACCATGCTTAACTGATCTTAGTGACACATTATTGGTACCACTAATTCCAAACTCATTGTTCTTTTTCTCAGGACAGGGAGGTAATTTTCCTAAAATTATGTTGTTTTCTAAAACAGCTCTATTCAGCGCTACACAGCTACCTTCTGGCAGCATAGTTTAATTTGCATTTAAATAATTTCCTGATATCTTCGGAAAAGTAATTATACCTAACAGTAACCAATATTCAAGCCTTGGCTTTTAATTGGTCCATGACCAAATCCCTCTCCTAGCTTCTAAAATGACCTCCCCAAAATGTAAAATTCTCAAATTCCAGAACCTGGCTCCTTTGCTTAAGGCCCATCCATTTGCGCATTCATCTCCTGTGGTGAATCCAATTCAGAGGAAAATCATGTTGATATTTCTATCCTCAGTTTCTCTTTAGGGTTGTCTCACTTTGGTTTGCTGGTTTTCCCCTGATAGAAGGGTTCAACTCTGTCTGCTTTCTTAGTAGAAGGTCTTATGGAGATCCCACATTCGTGATGCTCTAAGCATCATAATATAACAACCTGTTAGAATATTTACAGAAGTTGAATTATGGCCTGATTCTGAAATTTTAATCACAGATGAGGCAAAGAATTGGTGTAGTTTGAGCCAAGGCAATAGCAGGACATCCTGGTTTTTTCTGGAGTGTCTTGAGCCTTACATTTTCAGTTGGTTTTAGTGGCCATTTGTCACACATACATTCCGACACACTTGTTTC
Source organism: Neomorphus geoffroyi (assembly GCA_033558235.1). NCBI lineage: Eukaryota > Metazoa > Chordata > Aves > Cuculiformes > Neomorphidae > Neomorphus > Neomorphus geoffroyi. The sequence continues at coordinate 11,096,614 of JAUMJM010000016.1, read as the reverse complement.
TGAATTTCGAAGGATTTTGATTCAGGTTAATCATTCAACCAAAAAAAATGTCCACTGAATATGTAGATCACTCTTAATGAGACCTGGTATCATATTAAAAGACAATAACTCTAAAAGCTGTTCAACATGCTATGGTATTTTTCCCTTAGAAAGATACCACCTATAGAAGAAAAGTTGTATTTTTCAGAGTTCTGATGCCATGAGAAGAGAAATACGATCCCCTGTACTAAAAGTGTCGACTCAAAAGCGTTAAACCATTAACTGTAGAACAAGTCCAATGCGAAAGAGAGAATGATGCATCATAGTGGCCATCTTATGCCCCATAAAGTCAGTATTGAAGCCATGAAATTCAGGCATGAGCGCAGTTTTCTCAAGGTTTAGGATCAGCCTTGACCTAACCTGTTAGCAAAGCCCCTTCTCTACCATTAAAGGTGAATCAACCATTAAGATAATTCAAGACTGAAATTGTTAATGACATGCTGTGGATCTGCCTTATAATCAGCTCTTGAAGAACCCTCAGTGCAGGTACGGAGTCCTAAGGATTTTAGTGAAGGAAATGTCTGTCTAAAAGAGGTAGTGAGCTGTATTGTTAAAGCTGGCAAACTAGATGTTTTGCAAGGTTGTTTACTGAGCCTAGAATGATGTTGAAAAGAATTTCTTGGCACCAGCCCTTTAGTATCATACTCCAGATTTCATCAGTGAGGTCATACTGAGCCAACAGGGGAATTTTGGGGTCAGACTTCCATAGCTTGTTCAGACTTGAAGGTGAAAGACAGCAATGACCCCCGCTATTTTCACCTCTCCTTATGTTTTTAATTTGTTTTCGAGCTTGCACTGTTTCTCAGATGTCTGAGGAGATCACTCCGGGATGATTCCTCATCTGGATGATGGTGGCAAGTGAAACGTCTCTGCCATCAGCACCTTAAAATGCTAAAGAATCAATTTTCACAGTATCACAGTATCACAGCATTGTAAGGTTGGAATAGACCTTTGAGATCATCGAGTCCAATCTATGACCCAACACCTGCATCTACACCTACTCCTACTTGTCAATTACACCATGTCGCTAAGTGCCTCATCCAAATTCTCTTTGAACACCTCCAGGGATGGTGACTCGACCACCTCCCCAGGCAGCGCATTCCAATGAACAATTACCCTCTCAGTGAAGAATTTCTTCCTAAGATTTCACTAAGATCTGAACTAGAAGGTGGATACAAATGAGCATATCAGTGTGCCAGCCCAGTTCAAGTGCATGAAAGATTTGTCAGCCTGAGAAGACTGTCAATAAAACAACTCCAGAGTGCTATTTAAAAGCAGCAGCTCCAGACTGGGGTGAGAGTTAAGAAGCGTTAGGTTCTCAGCAGAAAATATTAAACAAGCTAAGTCACACTCTGAACTCATGAAAGGAAGTGCTGCAAAACTGTCTTGGTTTGATGCCCCACTGTGACTTTTCTGTCCTAGTGATTTTAATTTGGATCATGAAGAAAAATTTCCTGAGAAGAATAATGTTTCAACATCAGTCTCGCACACGAGTCTGCAGCAACAGGTCCTTTAACCCTATCCCTAGCCAAACTGGCACACTCAGTAATGTGACTCTGCAAATTGACTGCCATCTTTCTTAGTTACTTTATTTTTTTGCCTTTTGGTAGCCAAAAAAGTGAAAAAAATGGAAAACAACATGAATGATCATACAAGAAAAAGGCACAACCTGGTGCTAGAGATAGTCTTATTTCTGAGAATAGATGCATCACAACAGATGTCAGCCCGGTAATGGTACTGCACAAAGCGTCCAAGCAGCAGTAGCCAGACAATAATGTAATAAAAACAGAGGAAAGGAGTTGTTGTCCAAAATTGAGGATATATTTAGTGTATTTCTATGGGAAGGGCTGGGATCCAGCTCTCCTTTGGCCTTTCCACCAGCTGCAGAAGAATTATACTGGTGTGAACCTGACCTGATGTTTTATGGAGTTTTAATTTTTTTACTATACCCTCTGTAAAAGCAATGAACACACACCTACTTCCAAACAGTTCTGGCTCTGACTGGATTGATGGAAAGGAGGTTAATAACATATCTGGATAAAACAAATAGTTCGATAGAGAGCACACATTGATTAATATCTGCTGCGGTGCCAGCAGAGCTGGAAGAACTACACATCGTAATTTTGTTATAATGGAAGATGTGTTGCCAATGAAAAAGGAAAGGAGATTATCACACTGTTTTGTTTTCCCACTGTCTGGCAGCTCAGTGTAATGCACAGATACAGGGTTAACGTCTCCCCTCTGCTTCTGATGTCAGGGATGGTGAAAGATCTGGAGAGCACCTGAATCCCAAGATGTGCACTACATTGTGAATGGGTATTGCCAGTAAATCCCTTCTAGGAGCAGCGTGAAAAGGGGTTGGGGCAGATTAAATGCAGGACAACAAATTTGAAGAATGTGAAGCGGGTATCGTGCACTTGAGCAGGAGGATCCCTGCACCGCAGGGCGTTGACAGGTAGCACAGAACCCTTCACAGTGCTCAGCCCTGGGCTGGCCAGGACGGACCAGCCCAGCAGGAGGGGGAGAAGGGGCACATGAGAAGCTGAGTATTCTCACCTCTGCTCACACTGTCAGCGTGTCATCACCGAACACCTTCACTTTTTTTTTTGGCATTAAATATTTCACACCCCTAAGCTGCAGGCAGGATACATTTCAGGCAAAAAGGGAGGATGCCAATGAGCAACTCTTTAAACATACATTGCCTCCTGTTTGCAGGCAACAATGCGTGGGAGCAACTGTAAACTGAAATGGTCTTGTGTTCACTGACACCTCTGAATATAAAATTACCACCGTGGCTATTTTCAGGGTGGCGGGGGAGGTAGGCTTCAAAAGGAAAAATCAGGCTTTTTACATCTGATACCTTTTATAAACTGAAATACTTGGCATTTCTGTGGCGGCATTGTATCCCCAGTGGGGGAAAGAGTTACAGGTATTTTAATTATATATTAGTACAGCATTAAGCTAGTTTTATTTGCTGAACATTCTGTCAATTACTGTTGTTACTTGAGAAGCATGACTGCTCCCAGGTTGATCGTGTGTTTAACTAGCCAGTCAATGCTATTAATCACCAAGCATTTTCAGCCAAGGATATTAACATTGAAAACTATCCAAGAAGGCTTATAAATGGGTACTGACGTTCTTCAGAGGAAAATGCCATTTTCCAATGCAAGGGAGGTTCTCTTCAGTCTCTTTTTTTTCCTCCTTCTTTTAAATTTGCAATCTAAATCCAAAAGGGGAATGAATAATTGCCTTTAATGAAATAACTGCCATCCCAGAAAATTAGTAAATATGTGATCATCTTATTACCATATGAACAGAGGGCAGGAGGTCTGTTTCTGTGAGGCAGCTGTCGTAAAAACCAGTGAAGTATAAGAAAGTAGACGTGAAAACTAAACAGGGACATCTTCCTTTCTGGGGATTGAAGCAGGGAGAGAAAGGATCCAGGTATGGCTGAAAACCACTCATAATTTAGGGACTGGAAATGGGACTCTGTAGTCTTACTCTTCATCACAATGCCCTAGTCTTTGGGCCAGAAAACATATTGCCCTTTCCCTGTCTCCTGTCCATAGAACCAGGGGACAAGAACACGACCTGAAGGCAGAGGCTTTGATACGACAAACACTGTTTGGAATCAAATGCTCCAAATGCATGCTTTGCATTCTGCATTGCACTTAGTTGACACACAGAATATATTCATTTCCGCAGTGTGAATAATCGGCTGAAAACTCACTTTCATTAGCTTTATCTCCCCATTGTTGGCTCACATCCTGAAGTTTTCATACAACATCTGCAAAAGCAATAAACTAATTATAGAAGCCATCTGGAACCAGAACAGAGTTGAATAATTATTTCCTTTTTTTAAAAAAAAAACGCCCTCGCTAAATAAATGGTGCCATAATAGATGGGATGTCAGAAGAACAATGATCATAACAAACTCAGTATCATTAAGGAGGGATGCAAGGAGATTTACATCAAGAAACTCATGATTGCTCATTAGCAGAGACTCAGCAGAGAGGCATTGTGATCCACCAATGACTTAGTCCCCGTACTGAGAGGGAAGTCCTAACAAAGACCAGATGCTACTGCTTGGATAGCCCAGCTGGCAAAGGAGAGGAGAAGCAACTGTTGCTTCACCGTTGTGTTCTGTATTCAAGACCAGGAGACAGATCCCTGAGGAGGGAAGCGTGAAATAATCACAGTCAGACACTTCTATCATCTTCCACTGATGCTGGTATTCAGTATCATCACACAACAGTGAAGTGTGGTGCTGAATTCTCATACTCTTGTGATATAATCCTCTCTTTTTTCAAGATATGTCTGTCGCTCTTAGTCCTTTCCAGACAAACTGTGAAGATCTGTCCACCAGAGAAAGACACCTCACTATTGCTTTTGGGCTGTCCTCAATCCCCTGAAATCCTTAACTTCCAAGAATTTCATGGCAAATGCTGAAGCCAGTTGTTTCAGCGATGACTGCTTTTGAACCATGAACCTCTTATTCATCCATTCTAGGACGATGCATCCCAGTGAGTATCATCCCCTGGAACGTGACCCACAACCACTGCCTTCTAGTCTCTAGTATTGAGAGAGGCTCGCGGTGTGGGAGGCAGCTACACTCCCGTTTCTATGGGGAGGGAGGAGTTGGTAGGCTATTCTCCCCAAATTGAGTTGAATGTACATTTTCACAAAATACCGGAGATTTTAGAACAAGGCGAAAGCCTCTTTTATCCCCTTGCCTTGTACTAAGCAATGAGCTGTACTAAAATGGGATTTTTTATTTATTACTGTTGCTTTTTACTCACTAGAGGTGATCACTTTGATGCAGAAGATTCCGATTGTTATCGGCTTAGCGCATGGCTTCTGTTACCAGTGCTTTGAGGGCAGCCTGTGTTTCAGTGCTTTACGAGGAGGATGACACTGTGGTAACATGCTTGAGCATTTCATGCTTGATAAATGCACATAGATTTGGAAAAGCACAACGTATATTAGCATGTTCCGATGACCCTAACAGCAAAGAATGCATTCACATCACCACTCTAACACTTAAATAATAAATAAAAAAATAAACAAATAAACAAATGTTTCCCCCAAAGGAAAGTGCAGTTTTAAAGGATTTCCTTATCTATATTCTAGCTAATTACCTTGAGAGGTCTGAGATTACCTTGAGAGGTCTGAGATTCTTTTAGATACCCAGCTGACGAATCAACGGCATCCGGCTATAGTAAATTTCAACACACATCATTAATTCTGATTAAAAAGCATCACCCAGTTGTGATTCTTGTTAGAACTCTATTAGTGTCTCTGCTAATAGATGCCATCTCTGTTATTATCATAATTATTGTTATTTATCACTCATGTTATTGCAGCAGTGCCTTGAGGACCCATTCATAATCCATGCCCCCATTGGTCATTAGCAAATGCAGAACCAAAAAATGTTTCTTGCTGTCAGTTCTTTCCTTGGTAAAACAACAGACAAAAGATGGAGAAATGTAAGGAGGCAAAGGGACTGTCTGGGTCAGCACTGAGACATTGCTTTCAACACATCTAGAACCTGAGTATTGCTGTGCTTCACCAAACAACGCGAAGAACAGTACCCAAAATTCAGCACTTGGATCTCGATTTTGGCACTGTCTGTGTCTTCAGATGCTGAGGGTGCCACTGCCAGTGGCTTCTGGAGTGGAGGTACATTTCCTGCAGACATGAGCACGGGGATTGAGAAGACGTGAATCACATAATAGCGCTGCTACCCACCAGCTCAGTGTATGCGCCCAAGTAATCTGCAGCTCCTACGCATCCGAGGCTCACAGGACAGGTTCAGGCAATGCCTAAAATTAGGAAAACCAATTATAGCAGTGTTAATATAAGCAATATGTTTCTATATTTGGGCTCATTAATAAGTAATTTGATTTTCAAGGGAGCCAAAACACCCTGAGTAACAAACCTTATATTTGGTGCCCCAGCTGTCAACAGCCACACAGGGGGCCATGGTCCCTGAATATTCTCTAGGAAGTGAACTGGATAAATGGCCGGAAAGTCCCATGTGTGGAAGGAATAAAGAACAGATTAAGATGAAATGAGGGAATAGGCTTATTTTCAAGTAATAAACAGAGCAGGCAGTGTAAGAAAAGTCAGTTTGATGAAAAGGAAAACAGACTCTAGTCTCTATAGTACCTCTGATCCTCCCGACCATCTGGAACCAATCATTTGTTTCTATGTGGCCTTGTAACATTAAGGAGAACACGAGCACTAGTTTGAGTCTTGTGAGATGCTTTGTAGTCCCAAGACAGAAGGTATCAAAGAACTGCAGCATACTTATTTTTAAAAATGTTTTCATTCTGGATTATAGCACCATTGCAAAGAGATCTTGCATTCCTACATCCCTGTAGCCCCGGGCTGTCTTTCTTCCACGAATTCTTTTGCAACTTAGCTTGGAAGATTAATATTTTAAGAGCAGCTAATGTTGCTAATTGAACAGGGAAACAGATATGTCAACCTTTGTTTTCCAGAGGATTCACTTCAGAAGCATGAATGATAAATGCACCCCAAGAGACATTATCATAATCATCTCTCCAAATAAATATTTCAGACAATGGAATTCATGGCCATTAACTTTCAGTGAGATGTCGAAAACACAATCAGTGCTAAGCTACTTCCTGAACATAGGAATATGTATTCTTTCCTGTTGTAGCAAATCATTACCATTTAGATGAAAAGGACCATGAGCAGGTAAAGGCAACATGGAGGAAGCCCAAAGAAAGGAGAGACACTGAATTAGCAATCACATTTAGCCTGTGCACTTACCATGGAGCGCCACACTAAATGTCTCAGTAAGACCACACAGCCAATGGCTCCTGCAGCAGCGTTTGGCAGTGAAACAGGAGACTAGCCCTGCTATCAAAGAATGGTAATTTGTTGGTTTGGGATGGAGAGCTTTAATTCCCAGTGTAAAATGTTCCACTGGAGCTGAGAAGAGCTGCAAAAAATATCTGGCTTTGCTGTGCCATTAAGTACCAATGATATAAGATGACTTCTTTTGAAATATATTCCTCCTCAGCTCCATAACTGATTTAGTATTTTGAGAGGTGTTTCTCTGGATTGTGTTTTACCAGAGAGAAGTGGTATTCTGAATCTCAAGTCACATCTGTACTATACACACATGAGGATCTCTGATGTGCATTTAGCAGGTTGTTAGCTGTGCATTAGAGATCCAAATCTTGTCCTGAACCCCATCAATCCCAGGCTATCTGGAATTTCACTACAGAGTTGGAACCCCTCTTCTTTGGTGCAAGAGATACTTGCCCCAGCCTTTGAAAATGAATCAGTTTCAAAAAGATACTCCACTCCTCTCTCCCTGGTGCTTTTGTCAGAAAATTAATTAATCAAAGTCTTGCTCTTGAATGGAATTAAAACAGAAAACATATTTCTTCTCCATAATTTTTAATAAAGAAGGATATTTTTTTCAGAAATGACTTGTTGGCAACTTATATTAATCCTTCTCAAAGCCTTTCTGCAATGAGAGTCACGTAGCTGTTTTCCCAATCTACTTCTGTAGATTCAGCTGAAGGAAAACATGTTAAGAAAATTATTTGTTTCCAGTTACTCTCTCAGCTCTAAAACCAAATATGCACATATGTCTTTACCTAGAGATGTAGCAGACAGACCAAAATATTTGCTATTTTATGAGCTTATTGGGAAATAAAACAGACAGATGTCTCTTCTGATCATGGGCAGGGATGCATTCACTCCTTGCACACAGCACAGAGGGCAAAGGTTTGTTCCTGTACCACAGGTAACTGAAATAAGATAAAATCGCAAGCCTGTTTTATTCCATAGATGGTTTATTTATTTTAAAAGGCACACACCTGTTATACTGTGTCTTCACCATCAAAATCTATCACAGTGAAGAGATTCTGATGGGAACTTATAGAAGCTGTGTGATCCTCCTTCCTGACGAGGTCTTACATCATCGCCTAAGTGGCAGAGATCAAACTGAGAGAGAAATGAGCATGCGGCAGAACAATTGTTAGTCCTGCAAGAGATGCACAAACATATTTCCTGTTTCATTATGTTTTGAAGCTGTTCCACTGTGTTTTGGAAAACTAGTTCTGTTATCTCTTTTCCTTATCTTAGAAACGCTTCTTTTCCCCACTGTTTTGAGGTTTTCTTTGTTTGGCTTGGGTTTTTTTCTGAAAGTCCCAGAAGTTAGGGGCAAAGCAACATTGTCAGGGAGCTAGATGCTAATATTAAGGGGTCAGCTGAACCTGTAGACATACCCTGCATGCTGTCCCTGTTGATACTTTCCTGCTTAATCATTAATCCAGTGAATGCCTCATTGGCTGCATCTGCTGGCTTGAAAACAAGCCAGCATGGTTAACACCCCCCTCTCGGGATTGGTCAGCCCAGGCAAGCTATGGTAGTTAACTCATCCCTAGCAACTACATCAGTAGGTAGGGCATTTTACCTGTAAACTGTCCTGGGCAATAAGACACCTGATCCACTAGCTCATAGTCAGAAAAACATAACTCTTCCCAGGAAAAAGGGAAAAAGATTGGGCTTATTACACTGGATACAATCTTATGCTAACAGAGCCACCTAATTTCAAGCCCTGCTGCTCTGTATCTGCTCGTAACCGCACACCTTGGACCTGTATGTTTTTCCTGTTCGTTGAGGAAAAGGATAGAAGAGGCTTACAGAGGTCTTGAATTTGCATTAGGTGAAATAATAATGTAACAATGCAGGAACTTCAGACGTCTCTGAACTATTCATATTTCTTCAATTTGGAAAATTGCACTGGAAATTGAAAACCATCAAGCTTATCATTAGCTCTATGTCGTCCTCAAAACACTTTTTGCAAATACTGACTATGTGTTTCTCTCTTCACGCACTTTGCTTCCAAAGGCAAAATTTTACTTTGGAAAATCAATGTTTATCATCTGAAGTGTGACAAACGTAAGCCAAAAGGTCCTGAAATAATAGAATCATAAAATGGTTTCAGTTGGAAGGGACCTTAAAGATCATCTAGTTCCCACCCCTCTGCCGTGGATGGGGACACCTTCCACTTGATCGTTGTTTAAAGCTGTATCCAGCCTAGCCTTGAACACCTCCAGAGATGGAGAATCCATGACTTCTCTGGGCAACCTGTGTCAATGTCTCACCATCCCTACACTAAAAAAATGTCTTCCTAATATCTAATCTAAATTTCCCCTCTTTCAGCTAAAATCCATTGGCCTTAATCCTATCACAGCACTACCTAACAAGGAGCCCCCTCCAGTTTTTCTCTTTTCTCTTTATTTTTTTTAAGTACTAGAAAGCTACTATAAGGTCTCCCCAAAGCCTTCTCTTCTCTAGGCTAAACAAGTCCAGCTCTCTCAGCCTGTCTTTGTTGTACAGGAGGTGTTCCAGCCTTATGATTATTTTCATGGCCCTTCTCTGGACTCACTCTAACAGATCCATGCCCTTCCTGTGCTGAGGATTCCAGAACTGAACATGGGACTCTGAGTAGGTTCTCATGAAAGCAGAAGATTCCCCTCCCTTGACCTGCTGATCACACTTCTGATGCAGCCCAGGATGCGGTTGGCTTTCTAGGCTGCAAAGACACATTACCGGCTCATGTTGAGCTTCTCATCCACCACCCTCCAAGTCCTTCTCTTCAGGGCTACTCTCAATCCATTCTCCTCCCAGCCTGTGTTTGTGCTTGGGATTGCCCCAACCCGGGTGCAGAACCTTGCATTTGGCCTTGTAGAACTTCATAAGATTTGCATGTCCTGTTCTTTTTCATTTCAAGAAATACTCTGACGGATAGTAATCTCGGCTAAGCAACAAACTTTAATAATATTGTCTACTTGGTATCTTCAGAGTCACCCTCGTTCCAGAGAGAGTGTGCTTGTGAAATCCTGGAGTTTATGTTATTTAACAAGTCCCTTAAGCTTATCATGCTTAAACTCATGCTTAAGCATTTCAGTTACATGTTAATGAGTGCGGATTCAGCGATTTATCTAAGTGTTCTCTTAACACCATTTTTAGCTTTGCAGATTTCCCAATAGGTTGCCCGGCTTCTCCAACTAATTGACCTGCCTTCTGCTTCATAAAAAAGGAAAAGCAATAAAAAAAAGGAAGCATTCTTTTTCTACAGCAGAAAAGGCCACCATCATCTGAGCAATCCTTACTGACTTGACTGAGCGAGAACTGGTAACTGCCCTGGCACAAAGTCCTTGGGAGTCTTTACAATGACTCCATCTCTAAGTCGTTTCAGCCTCCTACACACAGACATGTCTGCACATTTTTCCTTGGCCTTCCAGCCCAAAGAGAAGAGGTGAAAGCTCTGAGCAGCACTCTAAATGCAGGTCACTTCTGGCACTGCAGGACATGAAAGCTTATTGTGCCAGTCAGGATCAAATCCTAACACCTTCTCACTGGGTGTCCTGTCCTACCTCTGGTCAGCTCAGAAATTATGTGAAATTATTTCATAATAAAAACTAGTATGAGCACTGTCAGAGGGCCAGTAACAAAGCCATTACAATGCTTCAAATTGACTCCTGCTTGGGCCAAGCTTAGAGAAGCTCAAAAGAAGATGACCCACATCCTACAGTCCTGCTTGAAAGGCACAGCTTCTCTGAGTCCAGGAAGGATTTTACCTGAGGCTTCCCCATCCTGTTACTCGTTAGTGAATGAGTTTGTCTCACTTTACTCCCCTGGTTGCTGAAGGGGACATGGCAAAAGGACTAACAGTGACAGTAAAGCCTCAACTGGATTTTACCATATCCATTAATGGTTATTTATGAAGAAGGTGAAGTAGACAATTGCAGGATAAGTTCTCTAACAGATATCTTCTGACCCATGTTTCATTGATCACATTTCAGTACAAGCACAACATCTTGGATTAAAAATACTTCTCTAGTGAAAAGTAAAAATACTTTTGCACAGGAAAGAAGACTACATCAGTAACAACTAGGAGACCTGCAGCTGGACCTTACGAGCCATGGTGGCAAAGGCAGTAGAACTCTCAGGCCAGAGCTTCCATCCCTGCAAGGCTGCAGGCAGGTCCGGCAGATGAAGCCTCAATGATTTCTAAAGACACAACGCTGCTGCTTTTTGGATGTTTGTAATGGAGAAGTAAATACTGCAGAGTAGGGGGACTTCTTTCCTTTTCCTGTATAAGAAATACGGAGAGGATGATACAAAAAATCCATGGCTGAGATTACTCTTTCCATTCAAGCTGCCTCCTCCCTATACAGTGGAGGCCCTTGGGTGCAAATTTATCCCTTTATGGAGATATAACAAAGAGAAATTTGCCCCGAGATGTATAAATGTACAATCAAAAGTTTCTTACCTCTGGGGACAAACCAGACCATAGACGGGCCACGAAAGGTGACCTTCTGGTTAAAATTCCATTTTGAGACTCTGGATATCTCAGTTTACTCCTTGTTCGTTATTCACTTTCTGCATAATTTTAGAAAGGCCACTTAAACTTGCTACGAGTAAGTTTACCACCTGAAAACGGTGCATAACCATACTTTCTATTCTCTGTTTTGCTTACTAGAATGTAAACTGTTTGGGTCATCTCTCAGTGCTAAGGGGTGTTTAGTCACAAGAGCAACAAAGTAACACTCTGAAAGACCAAAAACACCAGTTCTGCTATAAATGCATAACCTCTGTCATTCCCAGCTGTCACTACGGCTCTGAGTCTGTGAAGAATGAACTGTACAGAAGCTCCCAGCCATTCTGGCAGCTCCAAGGGCTGCCCTGGCCTGAGTGTGGAGTCCATGATGGGAGGACAATGGTGTTGGTTTATCAGGCTCCATGCAATGGTCTTACAGGTTGCAAGACAGGTTTGCTGAACTGTCTGCCCACAAGGAGATAAACAGAATATCCATTTTCTCTATAAAAAATACAAATTTTAAAAAGACATGGTATAAAAGCACATATCAATTAGGTTATCAGTGTCAGATGTCTGAGGGAGTGGCATTTTCATCTTATGCAGCATTTTTCCAGTCAGTAAAAAACAAAATACATGTAGAAAATTTGTTTGAGTTTATGTGCATATGTGTGTGTTTGCTAACACACTAAAATTTCCCCTTCTGTGAAGAAACCATATCTAAAAGAAAGTCTGGTAAACAATGAATGAACTCTTAAAATCAAAGAACCACATGAATTCTTTGAAGTCAGTTGAGTTGGACATAAGATTAGGAAGAGATATTAACCTGTATGAATTTAGCAGGATTTTACTGGTGATGTCTCCACTCATTTACTGCAGAATTCTCCCAGATTGACCCTACCACAAGAAGACATGAGGCATTCCAGTACATATAGAATCATAGAAACATAGAATGGTTTGTGCTGGAAGAAGAATCATCAAAATAAATTAGTGAAATGAGAAATAATTCTTAAATATTAAACACTGAGAAGAGTATTGTGACCTGGTAGCATTTAGGAGAACGAAATTGATTGGAGCAAAGATTTTACTGCATAAACGACCAAGAACTTCTCTGGACAGAGAGTTCATGAAACCACAGTACCACAGTATCACAAGGCTGGAAAAGACCTTTGAGATCAAGTCCAGCCTATGACCCAACACCTACACCTACTCATCATCTAAACCACGGCACTAAGTGCCTCATCCAATCTGTCTTTAAACACCTTCAGGAACGGTGACTCCAACACCTCCCTGGGCAGCGCATTCCAATGACCAATCACCCTTTCAGTGAAGAATTCTTTCCTAACATCAAGCCTAAACTTCCCCTGAAGAAGGTTGAGACCGTGTCCTCTTGTTCTGTCGCCGGTCACCTGAGAGAAGAGACCAACCCCTGCCTGACTACAACCTCCTTTTAGGCAGTTGTAGAGAGCAATAAGGTCTCCCCTGAGCCTCCTCCAGGCTGAACAACCCCAGCTCCCTCAGTTGCTCCTCATAGGGCTTGTGCTCCAGCCCCTTCTCCATCCTCATCGCTCTCCTCTGGACACACTCCAGCATCTCGACATCTTTCTTAAACTGAGGGGCCCAGAACTGGACCAAACATGAACGGCCAGGGGCAAAACCTTATCTGCTAATAAGACAGGGCTTGAAAAGCATCTTCCAGGGAAGATTAACTGAAGTAACAGCACTGTATCGCCAGGTTACATTTTGAGCTCTGTAATAGACTAAGAGAACAGTAATAGCACAGGCTTGGCAAAAATATGAGCAATTCCATGGAAATATCTGGCTACGGAGAAGATGCTACACTACGGTTTTCAAATTTCATCCTATATAAATATGTTGTTATGTAAATATATGTTAGTCTAGCCCCATATATGTGCTTAGAGTAAGGGACAAAGAAACAGTCTCCATCTCTTGGGTGATCCCTGTTAAACTGCTGAAGTGCAATAAATTAATCATATGCATGAACTCTTTTTGATAAATGACCTCTCATAATTACTCCTTTTCCTAAGTAGAGTTCAAAACTAGAAATTTAATCATAAGAAAAGAAAATAAAGCCAACAATTCCTTCTAGGCCTATAAGTAAAATTTTGGTTCTATGGTTATATTATATGTCGAAAATGCCATACTATATTAATTAGAGGAAGAGTTTGGGTTTGATTCACTCCCTTATCAATCCACATGCATGGTGCCTCAGGTGTTAAGACGTACGAGATGCTGTGGTAAACACGCTGTGAACATCTACTACTGTCATTCAGCAGTGCCTTTCACTGCAGCAATAGGAATGTGACCGGATCCGAGCCCCTGCCAGTGGAGGTCAGCCCCTTCAAAGAAAACCTTGGCCAATGAGGCATTCGCTCATCCTGCGGCAGTAAGGAACTCACTCTCTTTTAAATCGGATGTGGAGCAATTTCCCTCCACCACCAGCAGAGCAATCACTCCAGCAGGAGCAGCCTACAGCTTGACCCCACTTAGTGCCTGCAGACCCAGACTCTCACACTTGTGTCCCCGCTAACACAGGGTCAAGCAGCAGCCAAGAGCGTTTCTTGCTGCTGCTGGTCTCATCCCCCACCACGCCTCAGGGCTGCCCCTGCATCAGCAGAGAGCTGCCAGCCAAGCCTCTCTGTGCAGGGAGAGCTTGAAGGAGAGATTAAATATTTCTCCATCAGGAGCTGCAAACAAGAGGAAGCTTTTTTTCACCCAAGGCATAAGAAAGCTGTAAAACAGCACGGTATACGTGGGAAAGAAATGAAGCCTGACAGGTTCATATCATGAAAGCACCAAGTGTAACCCACTAAAGATTTTTCTATTACTTAGTGCAGTCATGGCATGAAGACACTGCAGGGTGGCAATCCTACGTCTGGCCACAGTGCAGTAGCACAGGAGAAAGAGACAGAGCTGTTTCTCTGTGTGTGTGTGAGAGAGAGAGAGATACATGTCAGAGCTCTTTCACAATCCATCCAGTGTTTGTTTAGCGTCCTTCTCCTCCCCTCAGAAAAGGGAAAAATGAGAAAGGGAAATTTATTTGTCCATAAGGCTTTTTTAAACAGACGAGGTAATTACCTGAGTACATCTATTATATGCAGAGCTGCTCCAACCATCACAAAGCACAACTGCCAAACTGTAATCAACTGAGGAAAAAAAAACAACAAACACCCAACCTTGTTTAACTAACTTTAATGCATGGAAACAGACCAAAAATTTCTGTTTATCAATCCTGCCATGCAAGGTCAGTGAGAGGGCTAGAGGTCAAGAGCAGGGCTGCACCCTGGAATACACATCTTTGGTTTTTTAGTTTCTTGTGTTAAAAATTCTTAACACTGTATTTTTTTTTTAGAACTAGTCTACTACAGTTACTAAACATACATCAGCAGCCCAACAGAGCACTGACAGGAGTATGTGGAAATCAACTAAATGGACCGAGCAAGAGCCAGGAGGAAGACCGTGTGTAAGAATTTTAAGGGAATTGGTGTGTTCATAAAAAATGAAAAATGGCCCAAAAGACTCAAGGTCCCTGTTCATTCAGGAAAGACAGGGAAGTGGTGCAAGCTCATGGAGGGCTGAGTGATGGTGGTGTATAATGTTCTGGGGCTGCAGAACCTGTGGAGTTCCCAGGGCACAAACCTCACTTTTCCTCTCACTTCTGTGCAGGCATTTCTTGAGACTAAGTGCTGTGGCCTCTTTTTCTCCTTTCATAGCTTTCTGCAGGGGAAAAAGATGCATCAGTGGGAGATGCATCAGTGGTGCTGCCATGGGAGCCCCAGCCCTTTTCCTTCCTATAGCTGTTGGTGCCTCTTCCTGGTAAAAGAAGGAGTAGCTGGACTATGGTCCTCAACCTCCATTTCTTCCTTAGTCTCCAAATATTGTCCAAGTGAATCCTGGAAATTCAGGATTCAACACCTACTGAGAGGGCAGCTCGGTCCCAGCAACCCCTCCGTAGCCCACCACTGCCTCTAGCATCATGCAGTGCAGAATAACGGAGCAGCCTTTTCTCCTTTTTCCCTCCTTTCAGGTCTGCCCAGTTTGGTTTTTACAGCTTCAGAGGGGCTTTAGTTTAGTTCCTTGCCCCTCCACCATCCATGCCAAGGGAAAGGCAAGAATCCAGTAGGTTGCATCCCCACTGTGGGATTGAGAGAGAGGGTTCAGCTGGAGCCCAGTTTGGTCCAGTCCCTCCCCATTTCTCCTCCTACTTTGAGGAACAGGTGCAAAGCCAAAATCAGCACATAAGTGGGGTAATAACAGGGAAACCCGAGGCTCAGCATGCTCAAATCCCAATGTGATGTAACAGTGCAGACAGTTTCATTCACAAGCCTAGAGCTGAGGTCGCCTGTGACTGCAGAGATTGTCTCCAGGGAGAGACACATTGCCTGGAAAAACATTTTCTTCTTGCTAAGCCCTGTTCTGACCTTCTTGTACATCATCACATCCTCCCCAAAGAGCTGAGGCTGCTCCAGGACAGAGCCACACGAGAGCAGTGTGCACCATGGGGACTTCACCTGATGTTGGTAACATGGGCAAACATCTGCAACCATGGTCCCCGTCTCTCCTCACACAGCACCAGGAACTGCTCCACTGCCTGCCACAGAGAAACCTCTGGGGTTTGTGGAAATGTAGCTGCCTAAAGAGGAAAAATGGCCACCAAGCATTGGCTGGGAGTAGCTGGTTAGAAGCACCATATGCAAGCAGGAGTGCAAGAAGTGCTCAGACAGCCACAGGCTCAGTACTATCACTGTTCAGAGGTATTGAACTGGACAGGTTCTTACTGGTGTCATTACTCCAATAGCACCGTGCCAGGCACTTTTCAGACCCACTGGGATAAATGGCCACAGTCATCATTTAGTTCTGTTTAGAAATACACGTACCTACAACAGCGTGTCGGTTGCTTTAAGAAGCTCATACTGTTGGATAGCAGCCAACACACTGTGCTCGCAACAGCCATGCCAGCTCTCTTTGCAGACAAGTGAGCAGCAGCAGCAAAGCCAGGTCACTACAGCTTGTTCCCTAACCTACATCCAAGCATCCAGTGACTGGCAAGAGTTACAGAAGAGCAAAGCATGCAGAAAGAGAAACATCTAATTTCCCCTGCCACACTCACATGTAATTCCACAGAGTTCACAATCAATTTACCCTGACTTACACAAGTACGGAAGGAGAATCAGGAGTCACATATCTATTTATTATAGCACTAAAAGGGAAGAAATCAAGAAGATGGTACGGCAATGCTTTTTATTCCTTTCTCCAACCCTAGAGTTATTGGGACATGCATTTAAGGGAGCCTCTGGAGACAACACCTCAGTCCTGCAGTTGACTTTCCCTATTGAGCAGATTGCTTAGTTGCATTTACACTACCTGACCCAGTTTTCATCTCTCTGTTTGAAGATAAAACAAAATCATACAGAAAACCAAGCACAGCCCAGATGCACTTAGAAAGGCTTTGAACTGTGAATCACACTGAAGAAACTTGAGGAAAAAGAGAGACCTCATCTTACCCACTGTACAACAGGTACTGGTATGTGTTCTCTCGCAGTGACTTAGCCTCCCTCATACCTTCCTCCTCACAACAGATTTCACCCTCACTAACTAGGTTATAACCACACGTGCCTATTCCAAAACTACTGTAACTTCATGCTTGCAGGCCGAAGCAAGCTGTGTGTGAGCAACATCGCAACACACGACACGCTTACTTCTAGCCGGAAAGGACGCTTAACCTCAAAGTGTTTGTCTGAAAGACCACCAAAGAAGCTGCCAAAATTAAAAATCTCCCAAAATTTAAGGTCACTGGCTTCAGTATTGGAAAACTGGATATCCCATCACTTCACACACGTCACAACCTTTCCTGTGGCCAAAGATCCAGTTCCCAGGCCTTCAGCTCACAGCTAAGGACACATACGTTCCTTCCGAGGAGATCACTGGCAGAGATATCAGCTTTCCCATCAATTCATGCAAGCCCTACCAACCTCCACACACCTAAACTAAATTTCCTCCCAAGTCCATCCCCACATCATGCTTTGTGACTGGTCTGACCACAGCCTGAGGGGCTGTTCCCAAAGCTCTGCCCAGTGAATGTCATAATATGGCCTCATAATTAATTTTACATCCAAATGAGTATGAATGGATTTGGGCTTCAAATGAGAAATATCTTCCAGTTCTCTCAGGAGGAAGAGCTCTACTGCACATACGTGTGTGAGTGCACCTGTATGCACATATACTCACACGTGACAGACCAAATTTTGCCTATTTGCAACCAAAACAGACAAGTTTCAGGCAGTCCTCTCCAACAACATTTCTCCCTCTAACACATGTGTGTTAACAAAGCACATCATAGCGTCCTATTTTCCCTTGCATTTTCAAAAATGAGAGCTCTAGAGTAATTTAATGTCCCCATGTACCATACTCTTCATTGAATACAGAAATCAATAACAAGCTGCTGGTCAATAAAAAGAGCTGCTTATGGAAGGGAAAATCTTCTTGCAGGTGCTAAAAAGGAAAAAAATAGAGGAATAATTAATATATGTTTGACAGTGGCCACCGGGCTGTAACTAATAAGGGGGATGTATCGTCTGTTTGGAGAAAGTTTTCATTTCACAGCTGCCTGGAAGACCTGGGGTCATTTTTCTGGCTGCCTGCAAGAGCTAGGCATAGGTAGCTACCATCTCAGATGGATGTTTTAGCCAAGCAAGGAAAACTTGTTTTGCCTCTCTTTGAAAGTATTTATTACCTGCACAGAATCATTTTTCCTGTCCCCTGCAAGTCAAAAGTCACTTTCACATTTCTGCAAAGTAGGATGGAGATCCTAGTGCACTCATCATCGTGTGCATCCATTGTCTCATCAGGGTTTAGATCCTGCTACATCACTGACACAGATCTTCTAATCTTTGCTTCATGACTTAAAAGCAGATGCTAGCCACAGCCTCTCATCCATGGTTCAGTGGTCTTGCTACCACCCAGCACAGCAGGCTGACATATGCCCTGCCCACTTCATGACAGAAGTGATTTCATTCTGCCCCCATAGAACGGGAGAGGACCCTGGTCACTCCCAACAGGCTGGCTTCAGCTCAGGGGAATAAAGCAAAAGGGAAGGGAAGAAAAATATTATGGTGGGTACTCTGTAAATTAAGAGTATCCATAAAAATTGAGCCCTCAAACTGATGGGGGAATAAACACATCAACTGACATTCACAAATGAGTTATTCCAGTTTTAGGAAACTTCTCCATTGCCTTTGATTTCTGCAGCAAAGCTATCTGGGTAGTCAGGGTACAGCAATCACCTTTACTCAACCTCAATTTAGCCACCTAGAGATCCAAACACCGAATTCACAGACCTAGGTGCTCTGCACAGTATTTATTTAGACATATTATAACCCAATTTCTTTTTTCCTGACAAAGGCAGAAAGATGAAAGAAGAGAACTACACCAGGAAAAAGTGAGTCCACATGGCAGACTTCAAACCTTCTGCCTTGACAGCCAGAGTCTATTTGTAAGGCTTTGTGGACATATACTTTCTGTGTTATATCACTAACCAAACATTTCAGATGCACCCTCTGCCTTCTTTTCCACCATAAACTTTTATTTTCTCCTTCAGTGCTATCATATTTTAGTTAGAAGTGATCAGTCTGCATTATCCCACTGTTCTGACCCCTCAGGTACCTCAGCTATTAGATGATAACTGCCCCATCAGTGAAGACAAGGATATCAATATTATCTACACATCCACGCGGATGAACCACTAACCACCAAAAAATCACCTTGAAGGAGGAGGCATTTAAAATGTGCAAGAATAAAATTTAGAGGGAAAATAAGACAAAGTCAAAAATAAATTAGGCGTTCGCCTGCATGGGGTACAAGTCCATGGAATAACAGCCTTCAGCAAAGATTACCTCCTTCCAACAAGAAGAATCTTCTGCTGCTGTTGTTTTTATAGAACTGAATGTGAACAAAGGACTGAGCTGTTCAAGTAGGAGAAATAATTGAGCCTGTAATCAGTTGTATGTCTCCAGATGGGAGGCTGATTAACTTTTCAGGCACCATACATTAAAATTCTGACAATTCATACCAGAGTCCAAACAACTCAAACCCTTCCCCAGGATCTCTTTTAACCCTTGCCACTGTAAGGTTTTAATTAGAGGCAATGAGGAGAATACTCTGGCTCTAAACCCAATCCATACACAGCAGTGGTGCAAAGGCATCAGGATGTAAACAGACTGACATTTGGTATATTTAGGGTTTAATCTATATGTAAATCTACTGAACATACTTCAATAAAAAAAATAATTCACAATAATTTATGTTTACCACTTTGGGTGTGATTCTTTGTGTCTTTAACTAATGGTCTAGGATCTGTACCGTCGTATTTTACACCACAGAGCTGATAGATTATTTCAGCAGGATCAGAACCGAACATTTCCTTGTATCAAAACAAAAGAGACTTGGGAGATTTTTGTTATATGAGTAATAAGCAGTGGTAAGGCACGTAAGAATCTAGTGAGTTTAAGTCTCTGTGAACTGGGGCAGGAAAAACATAAGAACCACATCAATATCCAGCTTAGTTTTTAAATTGTGTGGCCTGCTGGACCCTTCCAGTTTGCCTGCTTCAACTCCAGCTGTTTATTAATACGAGGTGGACAATCCACTGCTTCACATATGTTACACGTGAAGGGTGAGTTGTTATTCCAAGTACTGGTACTGATACCCAAGAAGATGCTGAACTACAAATTTAAGGTGCTGGACATTTCCTTTCTACGGCTAAACATCATCTGGACTACACACATTAGAGCTGGAATTTTAGTGTCACATGATGCTGGTGAAATGAGTTGTGGCCAGTAGAAACCTTCTATCTTTTTCCATATGAGCAGTGATAAGATATGAACAGTGGAAAATAGCTCCCAGTATGGATATAATAAACACTATTACAGGTCAGACCACAGTTTGCTCTCCTTTCTCCCTCAGTTTCTGATTTCTACCAGTAACCATCAGCAGATGTTCATTAAAAGTCTGGGAATCGGACCAAAATCAGCCCAGTTGCTTTTTGAATAGGCACACAGACCAGCAGGGATGCTCAGGCTGGGGCCCCAGTCTGGAGAATCAGAGAAAAGGAGTTAGGAGACCTCTGTGTAGATCACCTACCCCACAGTTCAAATACAGGCTACAACTACTAAGATTTGCAGAAAGTGAGAAATCCGAATATCACAGAGGTCCATAGCATTGCCCCAACTGAACTCTAACCAAAACTGTGTCAGGTCAGTGTCAGGGTTGCAATACTGGATCCAATGGTCACCAACGCAAGTGAGCTAATCAGTGACATCAAAGCTGGAGGTAGCCTGAGCTGCAGGGATCATACGCTGGTGGAGTTCACCGTCTTGAGGGATATGAGTCAGGCAAGAAGTAAAGTCGGGATGTTGAATTTCAGGAAAGCAAACGCCCAGCTCCTCAAGAAGTTAATCAATAGGACCCCCTGGGAAATTTTTCTCAGGGACAAGGGAGCAAAACAGAGCCGGAAGATCTTTAAGGATGCTTTCCATAGAGTGCAGAAGGTCTAGATCCCCAGGTGTGAGAAATCAGCCAAGGGAGGCAAGAGGCTGACATGGCTGAGTTGAGACCAGTTGCTCAAACTAAAGGGCAAGAAGGAATTGCACAGGCAATGGAAGCAGGGACAGGTGTCCTGGGAAGAGTGTAAGGACACTGTCTGGTTGTCTAGGAATGAGATCATGAAGGCCAAGGTGTGGCTGGAGCTGAACTTGTGAAGGGACACAGAGAATAATAAGAATGGCTTTTATAGGTATATAAACCAGAAAAGGAAGGTCAAAGAAAGCATACCCTCACTGATGAACACAACAGGCAAACTGGTAATAATGGGCGAGCAGAAGGCTGAGGTACTCCACAAATTTTTGCCTCAGTCTTCACTGTTAACCTCTCTTCCCACACTTCTCAAGTGGATGGACCACAAGACAGGGACCAGGGGAGCAAAGTCCCTCACACTGTAAGAGAAGGTCAGATTTGTGACCACTTGAGGAACCTGAACACAAGTCTATGGGACCTGACAAGATGCATCCTCGAGTCCTGAGGGAACCGGCTGATGTAGTTGCCAAGCCACTCTCCATGGTATCTGGAATGTCATGGCAGTCAGGGGAAGTCCCTGGTGACTGCGAAAAGGGAGAGGTTACACCCATTTTTACAAAGGTTAGAAAGGAGGACTTTGGGAACTGTCAGCCTCACCTCTGTGCCTAGGAAGATCACAGAACAGATCCCTAGAAGCTATGCTTAAAGGCACATGGAGAACAGGGAGATCATTCAAGGCAGCTGCCACGGCTTCACCAAGAGCAAGTCCTGCCTGACCAACATAGTGGCCTTGTAGTAAGGAGTAACTTCATTAGCAGACAAGAGAAGAACTGCAGATGTCATCTATCTGGACATCTGTAAGGCCTTTGACACAACATCCTTCTCTATGAAGTGGAGAGATACGAATCTGATGGGCGGACTGCTCGGTAAATCAGGAATTGGTTGGATGGTTACATCCAGAAGGTAGTGGTCAGTGGGTCACTGTCCCAGTGGAGTTTGGTGACAACTGGTGTCCCTCAGGGGTTCCTACTGGGACCGGTACTGTTGAATATATTCATCAATGAGGTAGACAGTGGGATCGAGAGCACCCTCAGCAGTTCTACAGATGACATCAAGATGAGTGGTGTGGTTGACATGCCTGACGGATGGGGTGCCATCCAGAGGGGCCTGGACAAGTTTTTTAAGTGGACCTATATGATCCTCATGAGGTTCAACAAGGCCAAATGCAAGGTCCTGCACCTGAGTAAGGGCAATTCTCAGTATCGGTACAGGCTGGGAGATTGAGAGTATCGCTGTCGAGAAGGACTTGGAGGTATTGATGGATGTAAAGCTGGACATGAGCACTCACAGCCCAGAAAGCCAAGCGTATCGTGGGCTCTATCAAAAGCCAGCAGGTCGAGGAGATGATTCAGCCCCTCTACGCCATTCTGGTGAGACCCCACCTGGAGTACAGTGTCCAGCGCTGGAGACCTCAGCACAGGAAAGATATAGACCTGTTGGAGCAGGTCCAGAAGAGAGCCACAAAAATTATCAGAGGCATGGAACACCTCTCCTATGAGAACAGGCTGAGAAGGTTGAGGTTGTTTATCCTGGAGAAGAGTCCAGGTAGATCTTATTGCAGCCTTTCAGTGGATATATAAGAAAGATAGGGACAAACTTTTTAGCAGGGTTTACTGCGATAAGACAAGGGCCAATGGTTTTAAACTCAAAAAGGGTAGATTTAGACTAGATACAAGGAAGAAATTCTTTGCAATGAGGGTGGGGACATGGGAACAGGCTGCCCAGAGATGTGGTAGGGAACATTAAAGGTCAGGCTGGACGGGGCTCTGAGCAAGCTGATTGAGTTGAAGATGTCCTTGCTCATTACTAGGAGGCTGGACTACATGGCTTTTAAATATCCCTTCCAATCCAAACTACCCTATGAGTCCATAAGCATTCTCAAAGACACATTCAGTACCACTAGGAGGAGCTAAGACTGAGCACCAAAAAAGCTATTTGCATCACAGACCTCGTATTAAGCCCAGAAAAGTGCCTTAAAAAAAGACATAGGTCACTACCTCCTTTAGTTCCTCCTGCAATAAGAACAATAAGTCTGCAAGACAGCCAGCCTTGATTGAAAGTCTTCAAGCAATGGAGATTCATCATTCCATTAACTCTTACAATTTTTCATTTCCATGGCAGCAAAACAGTAGTTTTCAAGCAAGCTGAGATGCAGGCATGCTAAAAGGAAATGCTCATACATATAGAAGGAATGAATTGTAAATGCTCGTACTTAATATCCATTTAAATCTCTCAAACTAACATGCAGGTTATAAAAAAGAGACTTGATGATTTTCAGATCTTTATCTAGATGCAAAAATGTTCTTTTTCATCTTAAATCCTGTATAATGTATGAAAAGCTAAAACATACATTTTTGCATATAACCAAGCCCTTCATGTTCAGATGGTTTAATTACCTAGTTCAGTAGGAGCCACATTACTCAGCTGAATGTAATTTTCAAACTATTTTATTCGTATTATATTTGTAGAAAGACTGAAAAAATTGATTATATGCACTTTGACGGCTTAGTCTTAAAAAGTAGGAATATTTACATGCCATATCTGATTAAAAAATTACCAGTTAGTAATACTGAATTGGGAAAGTTTAAGCACAATTTCAATGCAAAATACATGAAGAGTACATGTAGGTAAGTTAAAAGGAAACCTGTTGCAAGCAAAATCAAGAAAAATATTCTTTAGAAACCTTGGCTCTTCAGAGTTAATGGTTCTCTTAGAAGGGTCTCAAACATCTTAAGGGGAAGACAATGCACAATGATGATATTTAATTAACCTTAATTCTGACCCCTATGGCAATAGCATCCACGTATCGTGCAATCATTATTTCTTTCCTACCTGCTACGTACCTCTGAGAGCACATTTTCTCGTTACACAGATCTTTCTGTGCTTTTCTAAATTTCTCCAAGATAAGCATAAAGGATACTTAATGAAATCACACAAGGAAGTACCAGCAATAGGATGAGATTAAAGATAAACATAGATGGAGATGATCTCTTCTGCTGGGATGGGAAAATCTTCAAGATATGAGAAGATAAGATATAATAATGCAAATGTAGCTGTTCCTCTCCCCTGGCTGTACCACAACAGGAGACCAATGAACAGGGGGTAAGAGTTATAGGGAGAAACAATCTTTTATTTTACAAACAAGAGAAATTACATGATTCTGGGAGTGAGTAATGTTGCCAGACTACACTCTTGCCTTGGTTCCCTGTTTGAAAGAATTAATAACCAAGCCTTCCCATGGACAGCAAAGTTGCAAGCCCTGTGGAGGTAAGATGAAGCATGGGAGAAAGAGATTATTTTAGGCTCCTTCACAGAAAACTTCCCAGGTTTCTGCTAACACTCTTTGTAGTCTTCTCCCCACCAACACTGTAATCACGGTCAGAACCTCAGACTGGAAGCTGTTAGAGATTTGCTCCCTCAAAGTTTTTCGACTCACCTTCCAAATGCACAGCAAATTCGTGTGAGTGTAAAGAACTGCTGAACAAATGCAATTTTGAAAAATAAAAAGGCTGAGGATTTTTAAGAGGTAAATGAGGAATGCCTGATTTACACCAAAATTTCTCAGTATTTGTGAGGGTCTATAAGGACAGAGTTTTAATGGAAAAGTGAAGGATCGTCACACTTCAGAGAAATTCCTGCTATAGGAGAGGATGTAAAAAAAGTGTCATTTCCTTGTCCCACAAAGAATACTCACAAAGGATGCCAGGTCTTAAAAAGGCAGATCTACTAAGGCTTGACATGCATTAAGCCTTCAGCTGCACTGAAGGAAAAGCAAAAAATACATTTGAAAGGTGTATTTGGATGTTATTTGGAGAAAAGAACTATCTTTTCTGCATCATAACACAATAGACTTCCTAAGACAGCATAGTTATGGGAAATAGTGCTATAAAACAAATGGAGACCATTTAGGAGAGTATAATTTGGTGTAACATGGATTCTTTTTCCTTTCCTTGCAAAGGCAGTGATCATACTTTGTGCTAGGTGGTAAGGGAGAAGCTAACCCTCCTCAGTCAATGAAGAGGCTGCCATTGACTTTATCAGACTATAAATCCAGTCACAAAGAAGATAAGTGCAATGTGTGTACTTTCTGTCATTGATAAATTATGGAACTAAGGAGAGCTATTTTCCAGCAATAACCAGTTCCTTTGAATTCAGCCAAGTGCTGAAAGCAGCATCCTCTGAAAAGCAGCCTCTGCAGAGGCAGTATATGGATCTTTTAAACAGCACAGTACAGCAGCACAACCTGTTTTAGAAACAAGAGCAACTCAAGCACTCACAGATCAGTGAAGAGCATGTACCATTATCTGGTTGATCCCCTAGCCCATGACTGC
Organism: Neomorphus geoffroyi; assembly: GCA_033558235.1. Lineage (NCBI taxonomy): Eukaryota > Metazoa > Chordata > Aves > Cuculiformes > Neomorphidae > Neomorphus > Neomorphus geoffroyi. The sequence goes on along the minus strand of JAUMJM010000016.1, from coordinate 11,071,222 downwards.
CCAAAGATGTATGAACATGTTTTAACATCTGAAAATCTCAGAACAAACTTAAACCTGGAATTCAGTCTCAGCAGGGATTATATGGTTCCTCCAATCACCCTCCAAAGATGCTAAAACAAAGTCCACTCAATCCTCTTTCATTTATAAGAATTGATGTGATGACATACCAAGACCTTACAACCTGAGGACAATGACCTCTTGCATCCATATACAAAGCAAAACATCTGAACTCATTACTTGCTGAAGCAGACAGTGTCTGTTGTAACGTGTCATTGTGCAGGCTATCCAAATAAATCACTTGGGAAGATCAATACTGACTCGTTAAAGATACCAGGGGAGAGGCAGATGGCTTAGGTGGGAAAAGCCAAACTCTTCATAAAGGCACTGATTTGTACTTATAGTGTCTCGGTTGTTACCTTGAACCTGACTTTTCAAACACTCTCAGACCTGCCAGCATAGACAGACCTGCCTGCAGGTGAGCTTAGAAAGCATGAAGAGATAGTCCAGACCGGGCCCGTAAAATCACTGCTGATGTTTCACTGCTGAAAACTAAGTCCTATGTTTAGCTCCAACACCCAGGCTTTGACCGTGCTTGCTAAGGGTGAGTCTAGTGGCACATCACAGCACTCAGTTTGGTCTCTTTCTTTAAACCAGACATGGACAGGCCAGGCAACGCTGCTTGCCTGAATTACCCACTCTTGAACACCCATCCATGTATCTTGGGTTTTAACCAAAACCCAGTGACTCCAAGGACCTTTTGATCAAACTTCAGAAGAATCTATCTGACAGCACATATGAACGGCTTTCTGATAAACACTCCCTCCCCATTTGAAATGCGTATGCTGCTGACAGCCCAGCTATTGTGCCTTACTGGAAAACAGTGGAAACCTTCCTCTGCCAGCTCTTGCTTTGAGCTTAAGCTCTAGTTCAGTGCTGCCATGAACTTTCGCCTTCTTGCATGCAATATTTTGCTATCCAAAGCAGGAAAAGCATGAGAAAAAACCTCCCATCCTAGAAGGAAATTAACATCCGGCAGCCTAATAACTGATTCTCTGCATCACATGCAGGGTGGTATAATTAAAACCATAAAATATTCAGAATTGATTTCTGTATTTGGAAGATACACTCACAACATAACTAATGCTGGCTGCTCCTGTGTGCCTGGCAGAAGAATTCTCCCCCAAAAGGCTGTTCTCCCTAGGAAGTCTGCTGGTGCCATCCTGTCTTTCCCAGAGGAGATGAATGTCAGGTAACCCAGACAGAAAATAAGTTCATTTCCTCATCAGTCCCAACACACCTCTCAAAGAGTTGCAGCTCAATGCTTCCAAATTTGAGCTGGGCTGTTTTCCTGCAAAAAATGGCCTCAAATATGTTTATGCTGTCACCAAAATGCACACCAAGACAATGGCATGTCCTGTAGCCATGCCATGCTGATACATAGCAGTAACCAGCCCATGCTCACCCACTCAGCAGTGACTGAACTCAGCAAAGCAAGGGGCATTCAGATATCGGCAGATTAATCAGATGTGCCCACAGAGTTACAGTGCTTGTGGAATTGATCCCACTTCCCAAGAGGCTGGTAATGTACCAGTGTACCTGACAGCACTGTGAGATTTTCAAGTCTCCTCCCACTCTGCCAATATCAGCACAGCTTTAAATTTTGCATCTGCAGTTTCCTATAGCAAAAAGATGGCCCTGACCTAGGATTTTGCTTTGATGGTCTTGTTTCTGTTCGATGAGTGTGAAAGTCTCCTTGAGTTTGTCATGTTCCTTTTAAAAGCAGAATAAATCCTCTAATTTTGAAAGTTTTAAAAGGAGTATGGGAAGTCAAGATGAAAAATTTCTTAGCAGAATTAATTGGCAATAATATTTTAAGCTATGGCGTAAATAAAAAGTATCTGATCTACTTTAAGAAGATATCTTTAAACTCTATATTACGTGATTCCACCTCTGCTTTCTACCCCTGTTCCAGTCACTGCAATGACAGCTTTGCCAGGTCTCACTCATTGCGATGAAAGTCAAGGTTATGGAAGTATTTTTCTCCTTGTGAAGTCAAAGCAGTTACTTTCTTATGTGTACAGGCCTGCTTCAGAAAAGAGGGGAGGAGAGGTAGCTGCTGCAGCCAGCAGTGCTAAATTCACAAAAGAAATGGGACCTATCTTGAAACACTTTGATAGGAGATCTCCAGGCTGACGCCTCATGCCAAGTCTCCATCCACCTCAATACAAGAGGGACAATGAGGGCCCTTTCTGCAGCGCTGAAGCTACTGCAGAGCAGCAGTTATCCCAAACTCTTACGCAGTACAAAACCCATTACCAAAACCCTGGACATCACAGCCAGCAATTGCAAAAGCTGAGTTTAAAACCCGGTGGTTTCTCCTACTATATTTCATTGTGAGAACTAGAAATTCTTGTGCCCCGCATAGCTAAGAGTTCCAATGCAGCCTGAGGTTCACACTACAACCACCTCCGAGCTTCCAACAATCCAGCTAAAATTTTCTTCTTGTCCTTTAAAAAAGAAAAAAAAGATGTCTCATAGTCTCAGATGACTGACCTTGGTTTACAGCTACAGTCTTTAAGAGAAGTAAGAAATAATGACCTGCTTCAGAAATGTCTTTCTTCTGAAAGCCAAATACAATCTGAGTAAAAAAATCCATTGCTCAACATTCTCCCACCAATTTGCTCCAATTAATCCTGTAAGATAGCATGCCTTAAAAATTACTCCAGAGCAAAGATTTCATGGCTTCAGCCATGAAAAGGTTGTTCACCTGTGAAAAATAAATGCTTAATTTTTATGTGATAATAATTATGCAACTTATTTTTGGAAGTAAATAATTCAGCAAGGCTGAGACGCACAACACGGAAGAATGTGTTTTGCCTACTGATAAGGGACGGGTTTGCTGTCCCTTTGAATGCCTGCAGCGCCAGCATTAACCTCTGCAAGCATCCTGACATAGAAATTAAAAAAGCCTCCTAGCAAAGTTGAATTCCACTGCCAGCTGACATTTGTTTCTTTTTATCTGTACATTTGTCTAATTAAGAAGATATAGTGCCGTTTTAATTTTCATATAAACTCTTAACTTCAATGGGGATGCATTCTGCAAACCAAACAAGAATTTATTAAGATAATAAAGCAAGCACTTCATAAAAATTTAAATGCCTGCTATGAGCGCCTTTTTTGTGGAACTAAGAGGCCAAGAAAATCTCTTAAACTGAGGGAGGGATCTGCAGTAGTTAAGAGCTTCGGCAACTCCGTGCCTGAGGGCGTGTGTGAAGCCCCTGTGCACAGGGGTGGCTTCCCATATCTGAGGCCACTCCCCCTCACAACACTGAAATTTCAGCTGGATTTTAGCTGTGTGCCAGCTTTGCACCTTTTAAAGCACAGGGGTGCACTGCTTCAAATTAATTAATTCATTTACCAGGACCTCGGCTAGGGGGAAAGCATATTAGTTTGCCTTGCTTGTGCTGCATCAACTGTTTGTAACAACATAGTTAATCAAAGAGGAGATGAAGATCTTTATTTGCCAGTGTGGCAGGAAAGACCATGAAGCTTTAATTGACCCCTCGAGAGACAAAGTGAAAAGCTTGTGGAATGAGTTCAATTTTTCTACACAAGGGCACGTTTTCCTTTCAGTTCTGCTCTGGAGACTCAAAGAAAGGGTCGAGCTCCCAGCTCCCAGTCATCCTGGGTGCAGCTGCTGTACCGCCTTCTTACCTGAATCATTTCACCGGTTTAGAAGCAATGCAGATATTAATACCTCAGGGCAATGACACACAATAATCCCTTAAACCCCATAATTGAAAAAAATGGTTACTGCTGACTAATGATTTTGGAGGCTGGCGTGTAATGAATTGAATTCTGCATAAGATGCCTGAGGACTTTAAAATGATTGGTAGCTCTGCCCCACGTCTCTGAGCTATGCAAGGTGTTCCCAAAGGCAACATGTCCTGGTGCAGCCACACAAAATGGTGTCCAGGTCCTCTGAGATCAGGACTGCAAGGGACCAAGCATGCTGTCCAGTGGGCCACATCCTCCATTCCCTCCCAATACGGGGAGACACCAAGGTGGGTTTAGTAGTCCCAGCACTGCAGCAGGCTCCCAGCAGTAGGTGAGGAAGAACGATGGCCCTTGTGACTGGAAGACAATTTTGCAAAATGAAAGGGACTGAAGGGACAATATCACACATCTTTTTTTTGAGGGGGGGCTAAAACTTTCAAACTCAGCATTTAGAAAGGTCGGGGAGGATGAAAGGATTCTTAGAAATATTCAAAATCTGGTGAGAAGTTCCTGCAGAGTGGAGTGCTCCTGCTCTCTCTTAGATCCCACAGGCTTTTACCTGAGAAAATGTTCCAGTTATCTCTATCAAATCAAATTTTCCACCCTTCCCTTTAGTTCTTAGGGAGAGAGAGACCAAGAGGCTAAAAATATAAGTACCAGCACAGGCCAGAAAAGGACCAGCTTCCTACTCACTCCTCCTTCCCTGGTCATGACCTACAGCAAGACTGCACAAAACTGAGCACGGGAAGAGATTAGCTGGCCGGATGAAGAAAGATGTGCTCAGGGGCAGTTTGTGATAGTAAGATTCGATAATGTTTGCTCTGCAAAAAGTGTACGGTCACATCTGGAAAGAAGGACAGCAGGTACCAGTGATGAAGGCTGCTGAGGACTGCTGAAGTTTGTTCCCAGTGCTGCATGTGAGCTCTACATCTCCTTTCTTTCCTCTTTCCTGGTAAACCTGAAGCACAGAGGCAGCAGTTTCCTTAGTGGACCTGCTAGGAAACAGGCTGCCACACATCGCAGCTGATACAATCCTTGATTTAACACATGGAATTTCCTGGACGAGATAAGCCTACAGCTTGCAAATACTATAGTGAACTATTCCTACAGGCAAAATAGCAGATGATCTGTTTGCAACTTGCATGATCACTCCTCAGATGTAGTTATCTATGTGGCCACAATTAATAAAGGTTTTTTAGGTAGTGGCAATAGCTTTCGTTACAACTAAAAGCTATTACTTTTCCTTACAAAAATCTTTTTGCCCTTCTCCTTTACCACTGCAGGTCCAACATTGCAAGAAAATCTAAACAACACCATATCTGCTACTCTCTTAACTTAAAATATTCCAGTTGGCTTTCCTCTCTGCTGTAACAAAAACTGTTTTCCCTCTTCTTCTCGAACAGCAGTGACACTCACAACTGCATTGCAAGAAAGTTTCCTGCAAGCCCCCAGCATTATGCAATCTCATTAGTAGCTTTGATTATTTATTCGGCACACATCAAGCTTGCCTGGGTGGCAGTCAGAATGTCGGTCCTGTACCCCAATTCATATTGCTAGTGGTTAATACAGTTCAAGTGCCAAAGGCAAGCCAAAGGGCAAAGCCAAAAATAGGTAGCAGCATCAGCTTGGAGAAGTAACCAGATCACGTAATGGCAGTGACCCCATGAAGACCCTTTTGAGCTGATGTTTAATAGAAGGCATTGAAAACAAATACTTCAAGCCTAAGGACATATTGATAGCTTCATAGAAATTACCATAACCCAGCACTGTTCTTCTGTGAGTTGTTTTTTTAATGATTGCTATCTTGTTTAAGACAAGAAAAACTGCCGTTTACTTGACTGTTCTGGGTCTACAGGGAGGTTTCATTTCATTCTTCCTTTCCTTTCTCTGCAGCACCAGATGCTAGACAGGATTAGACAGCAGTTTGAATTAGAATGCAAAAAAATAGCCTTAAGAAACATTTGCATCACCTTAAAAATTCTCCTGGAACCAGACATCCAGATCCTGGTCCTCATTTGAACTAGATTTTTTTTTCCTTCACTGCAGCAGTGTTAAGAAGGCTGACTGAAAGTTAGCAAAGTTGTCTTATGAGCAATGGCCCCAGGACAAGTGACCAATGGCCCATTGACTCTTCCTAGTTTTTAGTGAGCAGCGCAGGAACATATGTTCAGCCTTGTCTGGAAATGCCTAGTTTTGACCTCTTTGTCTTGTACACCCCACTCTTCTCCTCATTCTGTGGGAATTGGTTTCTTTAGATGCATTTCCTCTGACTTTCCAAATCAATTCATCACCTAGAAATTCTTCATTGCTATACCAAAATGCAAATGATGAATATTATTGCCGAAGGAAGCAAGAAATGAATAAAAAATATCTTTATTTTTAACTTGTGCTTTAAAAGACATAATGACCCCAGAGCTGTCCCACGGGAGTTATCCTTTATCACTACTGAATGAATAGATATTTTTCTGGTTTGCAAAGCCCAAATCATCCATATTCATGCCAAACACATAGAGTTCCTGTCAAAAAGGCTCCAATCAGACGCAAGGCAGAACGTAGGTTACTCTTGCACCAATAGCTCCCGATGTGGTGATCTACAAAGTGTCATAGCAACCAGTCCTGCAACGGGCTGAATTTTCCCTGAGTTATGCCAGCAACTCAAACCACGTCTTGGGATGCAGGCCAGAGGAAGGAACAAGCCCCAGGGACTGTCGGCACCCTCCTCTTCAAGCTGCCAAGTTCCTGGGTTGACTTATATGAGGAAAAAAAGACATGAAGTGAAAAACAGCGGGAAATTGGACTGAAAATATTCTTTCCACAGGAGTTACGCAGTACACGGAAGTTGAAGCATGGAGGTTTCTGGGATGAGGTCTGACTCCAGACATGGCGTTCTTCCTAGCTGTCCATCTTGCCAGCATCCTTAAAGAACAACTGGCTGGGCTGTGACCTTCACAACATACCAGCTTGTAACAGAAAAGACACATCTAACCTCAACTACACCCCTCCAGGCCTCCAATGTTCATGAGGGACCAGCACTAGGGAACTCAGCACCTTGGAGGATCATGACCTGGGTATTCCAGGAGTACTAGAAATGATTGTGCTGCTTGTACCTTATACAGCACAGTGTGGCCCTGACACAGCCTCAGACGTGGAAGGGCATATGTTCTTCAGCCACAAAGCATCCCACCCTGAGAGACAGTTTTATGGCACCCACGACATCTTCAAAAAGCGCTCTGGGCCTCCACTGGCAGCAGGCAGCTCCAACAGCCAGGCTTTTCCCACATCATTTTACCCTGTGTTTCCTCCCAGATCTACCCTTCACATTGCAATCACCCTTCAGACACGCTTCGTCTCCTTGAGACTCACATTCCCATCTCTTCACATGCTCACCATCTGCTTTTTGTACTTTGCTGGGGACAAGGAGAAAAGCGAAAGGCTTCGCATCCTTCTTCAGGAAGCGCTGATCAGATTATTTCAACTTGCTCCCTTCAAAACATACCGTTATGGACCAACAAATAGCACATTCAGAGGTGACATACCCCAAATAAACGATTACTTAAGAATTAGTCACGCAGCTGTACTGAAGGCATTCGGCTGGCTTTGCAGGAAGGATTATTGAAGCAATGAATACAGATGACTGAAGCAGCCCGGGCAGGGGCTTGTCCTTCCACTTCAGCTGAGTACAAAGCTTCTGGCTCAAGGTCTGCCTACCTGTATTTGGCACCTCTTAGATGCAGCACTGCATTTGGTAATTAAGGAACCAAAAAAAAATCCTTTGCAAAAAAAAGAAGAGTGACAAACAGAAGTGTTTGATTTCCAAAAAAAATCTTGATCAGTGCAGTAAAAAGTCTTCCCCCTCCAGCTGGCAGTTTCTAAAGGACAGCAGAAAGACAAGAACTTTCTGAAGCTTTTTCAATTGCAGAATTCATACAGGTACGCAAGGATCTCACACCTCACTGCAAGAACACACGCACAGCAAACTCCCCGCCAAAGTGCTGTTCCCTTCAAGCAAGCCGAGGCCCAGGACTTCATGTCCTCCTTCAAACCCAGGACCTGCACTAACTTTGAGGAAAACTGTCCTCTGCAAGGCCCTAATCCAAATTTTAGCCCTGATAAGGGTGAAAAATGTTACAGTTGACTTCACAAAGGTTTCAAATCAACTGAGTTGTCTGTTACATTAATAACGGCAGCTTTTAGCAGAGTGGAGCCCGGCAATTTCTTAGGATGTAGCAGATGTCCTTTGGTTGCTCTGCTTTTTTCATATTACTAATTTATTATCCTCATGACTTTGTCAAGAAAAATCCATGGGGTATTTCACTCTTTTTGGAAGGGAAAAATGGAGGGGGAAATGACACCCTGTAATGCTGAGCCACCAGCATATGAAGGGGCACACGATGTCCCCCAAGAAAAGACACCAAACCCCTGCTCTCACCTAAACCCACATATAATCAATCCTATTTGTGCCTCAGTGCCCAGAAAATCATGAGCAAGACAATTACAGTACAAGCTTGGTAGCAACAGGCCTTAATTTTATCAAAGCCCTGTTTTCAGCGGCAAAATTGTCAAGCAAACCACATGTTATGGGAAACACTTCATTATCTTCTTCTTCTTTCCCTCCCCCCCCTTTTTTTATTCCTTTAGTGCTAGTTCTTTTCCACGCTACGTTGCCATGGTAGAAAGCAGGTGATTTATGCTGGGTCTCTGCAAAGCTCTCAGACACATTGCATCACTGCACGATTATCAGCAGATTTTCCTAATGGCCATACGCCGGCGCAGGGCCAAGGGAATGGGGGGGAATCCAGCTTGCTCAACATCTCCATGCCAAGTCTGCTCTTTTCTATTGGCTCGTGTCATCCTCTTTTTTAGTACTATTAAACCCGAGCTTACAGGGGTTTCTGGGGAGGACCCAGCAAGGCTCTCCCCAGCTTGTCACCAGTTCCCAGCTGAGCCGGGCTGGGGGACTCCATGGCCAGTGCGAGGGGTCCCTCTGCTGATGGAAAAAGGCAGCGGCTGGGAGCAGAGTAAGGGCTGCTCCTGCTTTTCGCTTAGCGAGAAGCAACAGCCCAGCGAGCCTCGGGCAGGTTTGCCTCCGGAAAGCCCGCTGCCAGCCCCTGCCCGCTGGGTGCTCCAGCTGGGCGGACATCCTCCCCGGGATGCCCTCACACCACAGTGCAGCAGCAGTGGGAGCCCAGAATGACGGGCTACACACCAGCAGCCACGTGGGATGCGAGCCCGTGGTGCTGCACGCCTCATGGAATCACAGAATAATACACTAGCTGGGTTGGAAGAGACCCTTAAAGGTCACCTGGTCCAATCCCTCCGCAATGAGCAGGGACAGCTTGAACTCAGTCAAGTCGATCCTGGCTGTTTGCAGGGAAACATTCCCATTGGGCCAGGCAGCGTCGCACCAGGTCAGTGCTAATAAACTTCATGCCAGGGGATGCAGGATCATGGCCCCTACAGCGGTGCGGGTTGCAGTGCACCTCAGAGCACACAGAGGGGTCAGCAGGTCACAACCTGGTAAAATAAGGCACCGCCTGCACTCAGGCTTTTCAGGCTGCCATATAATCCATCTTTTAATAGAGTCTGAGCTTTTAGGAACAAGAAATATTACTCTTCCCTGGGATTAAGGAAATTAATCAATAGTCCCTCCCATCGACATGGAAAACAGGAACACAGTTGCACAGCCCACCTCCCACACATACAGTCTTTTGGGGAAAGAAGGAAGAACAGAGAAAGGACAGAGCATCTTAGTGCAGCGTGCAGAGAGGATGGACCACAACTAATTTTTCTAATCACTGCAATTCAGCATATTGAACCCAATTAATTGGCTTCAAATACCTTTCTCACAAATATCCTGCAGCACATTTTCACTGATGTAGTACAAACTAATGAAATCTTCTTTAAAAATTGAAATCTAGCCACTGTTTACCTTTGAAGTACCCCAAACCCCTAGATTAAAGATGAGGTTGATTCACATCTCTAAGGATCTGGCAAACCTGGAGGAAGGGCGTGAGATGCAAGGAGGTTTTTCAAGAGCCCCTTGGGCTCAGGGGACACCTGCAACTCTGCTAAGTGGAAAATAATGTGATGCTGGTCCCAGTCCTCCATTCAAGCTCATTTAGCCAGGTGTGATGCTGTTATGTTGTCAGTAGCAGCAGCAATGCATTACTTCAACACAGGCGTAATTTAACAGAGGGTCATGTCTGCTTTTTTCCCTAAAGAGCCTTTAGAAAAAGCAATCTGTTAGACCTTCCAATTCAGGTCATTCCCAAGGCATGTTCTGCAATACAGTCATAGAGAAAAATGTAGAGTGTTTTCACTTTAAAGTGTGATGATAAAAGAATATCTGGTATCCAGTGGGAAATTTCAAGAGGTGAGAGCAGTTGCTCCAACTCCTCTTGGGGTCTGACATTACATACTCCTTGGGCAGGCAAGTTATTAACTTGCCTCATTCATGCTCTTTAGTAGGAAGCAGAACTAAGTACAAATCCAATTCCTAACTATTGCAGATTTTATGCCTAGTTTGGCATCTTAGTTTTCCCAGCTCTCATAAGCAGGTGTTTATCATCCAAGAAGTTCAGCTTTAATGGAAGAAAAGTCTGCCTCTTAGCTCTCCTATCTGCAGAACAGAGAAGTTTGCAGTTGCACACTTTCAGAGGGCAGTGTGCTAGCTTTCTGCCAGTGCTACAAGGCAGCAACCAGATGTTTAGAAATCAGTGAGGACGGTGGCTCAGCAAACCCTGTTGAAGCATCTCTTATAAAAACCACACAAGCAGCCTTGCTCCTGTTTCGGTACTGACACTCTAGGAAGATCCTGTCAGAAATCAGAAATGGTAGCAATGCTCTCTCTCTTCCTCACTGACAGCTGGACTCTGTAAGAGCTCAGTCTTGTCACCTCGTGTGGGACTGCATAGCTCTGCTCCACAATAACTGTTCTCTGTGTGTTCACAGCTAGTGGGCAGAGCTGGCCTTGTGACCAAGAGCCTCAGTCTGCTGCAGAACACCGGCCTCTGCCTGTAGCCAGTTATCGCAGAGGCACTCACGCACTCCATAGGCCATTTTTAGCCTAACAGTGAGGAGCTACGAGTGCCATTCAGTGAATACTTTGCTCTTATTACTTACCAGCAGAAGGTATAACTGTAGCCTTAGAACTCTGTTGCCCATTCGGTGAGCTGGTGCTCAGAGCTTCCTCTGCCAGAAAAAAAAGAGCATTAAGTAGAAAGTTTATGCTTCAGTGTATTCCTATTTTACTTTCTTCACATTAAAACCGCATCCAGTCCTGCTTATAATGACAGACTTATTCCCTAGCAAGGCAATCCCCATACCCTCAGAGATGCATTTCCCTCCACAATTCTCATACTTAGTAATGAAACACTGCTTCCTTGCAATTTTTAACCACCATCCACTTTGGAGCAGACAGCCAGTGCCCCACTGAAGCAGACAGATAGATGGACCGACTTTGATTCTGATGGGCTCAAATTAGGCTAAAGGTTCAATCCCAAACTTCATTGCTCCATCTGCTGTGGACCCAAGCTCCTTGCCTAGTTTGCAGGGAGCAAAAGCATCCAAACAGCTTCTTGCAAGACAATTTGAAGATGTGAAAGCAATATTATGGACTGATACTAGATTTTACCCAGCGTTTTAGTTGCCTGTTCTCCCTCTTCACAACCCAAGCTGGGAAGAAGAATCTAAGTTTGTTTCACAAGCACTGCCACACCAAAAGCAAAGCAGCGAGGATTTAGCGTTTCAGAAGCTGTCTGGTACTTGCCAAATTCAGCATATCACAATGTGTTGCACAAAGAAGCCACAAGCTCTTTTCTGCATCCAACTGTAGGGCAAGCAAAGCACTTGATCCATAACCCTTTCAGATCCATCAAAACTGTCCCATTAGCTTGGCTGAGGTTTGACTTGGGTCCAGAGACATGAGTCAGCTAACTTTTGCCAAAGTCCAACAGGTAATGAGGTGAGGTATTTGTTTCTGCTTTGAGATTTAAGATGTTCCTGTTGTATAAATAGCAGCAACATCCACTCTTGTCATCTCTAATTCCCAGGAGTGGGAGGACATGGCTGGAAGGGAAGGGATCAGTGGCTGGGTGCCTCTCTCCACCCAAATGACAGACAGATGTCTTCATCCCCAGGCTCTGCCAGCCAGCAGGTGAAGCTCCTTTGTGGCAATCACACAAAGGTCAAATTTTTCAAAATGATGCCCTACCATAGCTCTTGGAGGACAATTTTCCCATGCCTGAAAAAAAAAGGATATGCTCAAAACAAAATTAGGGTATAATAATAATATATATAATAATTATATATATATAATAACTTCACAGTGTGAAGCTGAAGACTTATGGTACCTTTATGATGCCTCAAACTTCATTAACAAGTTGGTTTGTTTTCCAGAAGAGTTCAGTCCTGTTTAATACTTAGGGAGAGGGTGGAGGGGTGTTCACTGTACTTCAGTTCAGGCTTTCTTAAGAAACCTCTCTCTTTCTTCCACCATGGAAAGCAAAGGCAGGTAAGGACTCCCAGCTCTAGCACAGGTGGATGAATTGATGCCCAGAGGTGGCATTCACACACAGTTTGTCGGCTTTGGGACTGAAAAGCATAAAATTTGCCCCTGCCTGATTTTGGTAGAGCAGTGGGGGGATACTCATCCTGTCCAGAAAAACAAATAAAGCCATGAGCACTAAGGACACCCAAGAATCAGCGCATTCATAGCAGGCAAAATTACTGGGCGGTGCACAATATTAATTTAGTTCCTTATCCGTGTGCACCAGGATGCTGCCTTTAATTAAATTAGCATAAGCTATCGCTTTGACATTCTGATTTAATATTATAGACTTGAGGTTTTATTCCAGTAAATGCATAAAATGTGAATGCATATCAGAGTCATTTTTTCCTGTTTCTCTGTACACTCACTGTTTCTATTGTCTTAATGATCTTGTTTTTCTTTGCCAGCTGGGATGCGTATATTACAGACTAAGCCAGTGTTTGGTTCTCAAAAGGGGAGAGCAAATCACTACAGTGGTTTCTTTATTGCAGGGTTATGGGAGCTCCCCAGTGAGATGGAGGAGCCTTATGGCTGTCACCTTCCCAAAAGTCATCCAGAGCCTGCGAGACAGGTGCTAATTGAAGAGCAATTTGTGCTTGGCTTGAATCTGCTGCTGCCCCATTCACAAGGGCAGAGCTCACGTAAGTCCCTTGACTATTCTCTGGCAAACAAGGAGACCTGTGGAAAGGCTCTTCTCTCTGAGGGGTTTCTTCTCTTTCAAAAGAACTTTCACACTGTCAAGTGGTATGAAAATGTCATGGATAGCTGAGAGTCTTATTCGATACACAATGAACAGAGCAGGAAGAGGTCATGCTGACTTGCTCATACAAGGAACTCCCCTGCACTCTCTTTTGGGTAGGATTTGTTTCAGGCCTCTTGTGCATGAAGTCTCTGGACTACACTGACCCACCTGGCCAGGATCTCAGGTCCGACTCACTGCCCGCTGCCATCTATTGGTCTCCCTTCTTGTCGTGTTTCTGCTAGCCAGGTTGCTGAATGCCAGTCCCAAACCCATACTGGATCCCTCATTGATACCAGATATTTTCTTCAGACCATGCTCAGTGCCTCAGGGTACAGAAGGCTTGCTGGGAGGTAGTGGGAAACCAAGGAACCCATCTTCAGTTCTGCAACACATGGTTTGTGTGATTCCATCCAGCCTTCACATTTGCGTGTTCCTGAACTAGTCACTTCAAATTAATGCATGCTGATTTTCTCATGTCAATAAATGCACTGAATGCAAAACAATATCGTTCTTAAAGTGACTATTGCTAGCTTTGCAGCAGATGAAAACTAAATTTGCTGATGTTTCAAAACCAGCATATCACGCATCTGCAGTTCAATTTTTAATGCTAGGCAGACTATTATTAATGATGGGAAGGTTTGTATTAAAAATTCTATGATTATGAAATGCATTTTTAAACGCTTGGCTGTGACAGCATAAACTTCACTTGCTTTGTCTTCTAAAGGTGATGGGAACCATCTCTACTGCCTGTTAGCTGTGACTCCATTTCTGGTGCCTTTGGATGGCTTCTCCTGATTCAGTATCTGGATCTTTTCTGGATTTTTACAATTCTTCCACCCCACTTTGGGAACCCAGCCTCTTCTCCTGCTGCAAGTCTATCTGTGTGCCATTTCAACCTGCAATGACTATGTGACCTGTAATCAAGTGAACGAGGACCCTTATGCACACGGAGAACTGAATGAACGGAGTCACAACGCCTCCATCTAGAAAGCCTCCCCTGTACTGTTAGCTTAGCCTTCTGCCTCTGTAGAAATATTTCCCACGTTTTCAAGAGCTTTGCCTTTTACCCAGACCATGCACAACAGCCTGTGTTCACAGGTCTTGCAGTGTAACGTTGTATCTTCAGGCTCAGGAAAAGATGGATGCCCGAGCTCTGCTCAGCACAGCTCATAGTGCTTCGTTTGGAGACTGCAGGCATAGGAGAGTGGGTGAGACCTGCCCTGGAGCCTGTCTATTCCAGGACAGGAGTGGCAGGACCACGTTGATAAGAGTGGATTGCTCCTGGACAAGGCTGTTCTCTGGGGACCGCCCACATTTTGACAGTACCAAGATTCTTTGCTAGAGTGCTGGATTCACATAATCTCTGTTTTTCAGCCCACATCATGTTTAATGAGCTGGACAGGCATTGTGCCATTCTCCCCAAGACAGCAGCAGAAAGTGGAGTGTGCTCCAGTGATGATTAAAGCAAGATCTGTATGATTTTACACCTAAGCCTGGTAGGATTCCAGGTTTACTTTTACAGAAAGTAGGTAGTTAAAAGCAACATTAATTTCTCATTGTCAGCTTTTACTACCAGTTAACATTTCTGCTCTCCGCTCCTGTCTCGGGGCCCACGGTGCCCACTCTTTAATGCCAACATGCCCCTGGCACTCATCTAGGGTCACTTGCAGAATCCAGGGTTGATTAGAAATTATAACCAGTGCTGCAGGAGTAAGAGGCAGCATGCAAAAAAGCTGTCTCTGTTGATATTTCACAATTAAAACCTGAGTGATGCCTATGCTTCCTTGTAGCTATGCTGAGCCTTTAATACAAAATGGGTTTGCAGCTTTTGGTGGAAAGCCCCTGCAGGGAAGAGCAAGGGAGCTGGGTATCTCTCCATCAGGCTGCTCACGCTATCACAGCTAACAATGCTTTCAGGGGAGCTTTTTGCAGAAGATGTTACATTTCATCCTGGGCTTGGTAATGGGTTGGTTATCCTAAAATAGCACCAGCCTTGCCTATTGCTTCTTGCCCAGAATGGAGCCTGTGCTGCTGACTCACTGGTTGCTGTGGGGCAAACACTCAATGGGGTATTACAGAACCAGCTAACTTTGCTCCTGTGGTAATTATAAAATCGGTCTTCAAACAGTGCAGTTGTGGAGAGGGGTTATTTTTAAAGCAATGGTCCATGCACCTGCCTCCTGTCGCCTCGGCTTTGTAGCAGAAGCAGGGCAATGCCATCTGACTAGCAAGCAGCAGGGAGCACGTAACTCCATGAGACATCTCTATCGCACTGCAAGGCACGCAGGCCTTTAGCGAAGGCAATGCAAAACCATCAATTCCCAGCATTATTGGCTTTGTGAAGTGGAAACCCTTGTTGTCGTTCCCCTTTGGGAAACCCAAAGATGTTAGCAGCACTTGATGTCTCTGTTCAGGTGGTGAGCCCTGTTAAACTGTTTTGCCAAAGTCTAGACAAGAGCTTAGAAGAAACCTGTGCTACCACAGCTGGGGTGTGGATAGCAGAGGTGGGATGCAGTTTGCTCACTGGTCTTTACTGGCATATGGTGCTGCCTACCTGCAGATGCCACAGCAGGTCTCAGCATCAGTGATGCTGCTGCTTGCCAAACATGTGGTTCATCAAATTGCTGATCGGGCTCAGCTACGTTCGAACTCCGATTGATTCAGAGCTGCCCAGTGCCATTGGTCTGGATTTGAAACATTTTTTATATCTGAATGGTTGAGAACTTTGTAAATGATGCAAGCAGCATTGTACCCAGAGGGAGGTCAGTGAAGGTCCTAAGTGGGAACTATTGCCTAAAGCAAAGGAGATGTTTGCATGGTACTCCTGACTCTTGTCACTTGATCACTGGTTTGTTTATTCCACCTAGCTGTAATCACATGCTTGAGATGGCTGAGAGAGCAGCCTTGTCTGCTTGTCAAATCAATGGAGAAGGCTATAACCCCAAAAGGACGCTTCAGTCACAAATATGCTACATCATTTCTGGGTTTACCTGGCTCTTGCCACTGACTACAGAAAGCAAACACAAGGCATTATCTCTGTTTGATAGGGTGAACATACACTTCAATGCATTTTAGCTACTACTCCCGTTTCACAGTTGTAATGCAATCACTGCAGCATGAATTTTTCAGCAAAATGTTTGACTTCAAGGGTCTTTTTATGGTTTTGTCTTTCTTATCTGAAAAATTCAAGCTCTTCAAAATTCAATCTGCACAGGGGATTAGGGCCAGGTTTCATCAGTTTCTGTCAGAAAATATTTTAATACAGTTTCAAAAATCGTCAGACTGCCTTGTTCCAACGAGTTATAAATAGAAAACTCCCAACTTCAAGTTTGGGGGTTTTTTGCTTTGAAAATTAATCCAGTCTTTTAAATCTAATCAGGATTTCCAGTATTTACAAAACACCTTCTAAATCAAAGAAAACTTAAATGGTTTGATGGATGTGACTCTTTGGCTCTATTATTATTACAGGGTTATGGTCAGCAAAACTTTCAATGGTCTTATCATGGCTTTATCATCTTGCCCTGGAACAAAATAACCCCACAAAATATTTTCCAAATGCAGAAAAAAATATTTCCTCTTTGTCCCTTGTTTTGACCAACTCTGAAGTTGCAGAGGTTGCTGCGGTGTTGAGCTCCCATAGGCACTCAGTATCCTGAAGGGAGAAAAGGAATGTTAATTCCATGGTTGACTTTACTTAATTAAATAGAAAGAACATTTTGGCAAACAAACCAGAATTCTTCCCAGGCCCTGACTTGATCAAACTGTGCTCAGAAACATCCAATCTCATTATCCATAGTTTAGCAAACTGACTGTCAGGCTTTGCGAGCCAGCAGGAAGACAGGCTATTAAAAAGTCAGGTATTTACAGCACAGATGTCAATAATCTGGAGTATTTAATCACAGCTTACTTTGTTTTGTCCACAGCTCAGATAAACAAGCTCATCGTGGCAAGAGTCATGGATGTGTATTGGAACTGGTCTAGGTCTATCTAATACCATATCTAATACAAATACCAATATCTAATTAGATATCTCCCTGTTCTTATATGAAAAAAAAAGAAATAATAGACCCAACCTCTAACCAAGCCATGCAGAGTTATTCTGTCTCCAGTCAAGGCCACATCCTGTACACGTAACAAAAGCTAAGCTCCCTGTGGTCCTAAAGAAGTTGTGGGTGAGGAAGATTTGCTTTTCCTGACTAATGGCGCGGCATATATTTTGCCTGCAAAAGGCCTCTCAGATATGAAATTTCACAAATATTATGAAAAGGTCTTTCCTGAGTGTCCAGAGAAGGTGCATCAGCTAATTTTGTAGCACTGAGATGATAAAAGCACACCCTGAAGGAATGAATAATTGAAGCCTGGCCCTAAATATTAATACCAGACAAGAGGAAGAGGACACTTTCTTCAGCTTTGCACTTACCAAGCTGCCTGTTTGGATTAGAGCACAGATGTTCTCCAATCTCCTTAAACCCCCTCCTAGAAGACCACGGCGCTCCAAACTAATGCTACCAGCAACTGAAATTCCTTAGCTCATTTTCTATTCAAACCTCAAGAGGAACGTGGTGGCATTTATCGGAAGAAGTGCTCCAAATGCAAATGGAAACAAAGGACACCAAATCCCCCGCCACTGCAGAGGGGAGAGGAGCATCTGCGTGGGAGTAAGGATGCACAAAGGAACAGCACACAGTAAGCAAGGGTTTGCTCCAGCTCCAGAGATGCCCTGCCACGGCTGTTTGAAACGATGCTAGAGTGACGGGGTGGTATCAAAGGCTCGGGGTAGACCCTCTCCAGTTGACTAATGCTCAGTTTTGGGAGATGTTTCCAACACGCTGAACCTGGGAGCTTTATAAGCAAGATCATTCCAATGCAGATTTCCATGAAGGGGCCAGACTTTGTGTTCACCTGGCTACTGGCCTGTACAAACTGCCCCAGAGACTGCTGCAAGAAAGGGCTTATAGCCGAGCACGTACACAGGAGGACATCCACCTTCAGGCACTGGGGGCAAAAGGCTCCTGTGATGTCAGGAGCCAGAGCAAGCCACTGGTGGGTACATGAAAAATGGATGAAGGATGGGATTGTATTTTTTTCTTCAAACACCATCTGAGTGTGGAAATTGCTCTGCAAACGGTGCAGGACATAAGCCAGCCAGCAACCTGCACCAGAAGCCTCCACTCCCAGGAGAGCTGGTAATGGGCAGACCTGAGGAATGAAACTCCCCTACAGCCTTCACCAGCCCTCAGGCCAGTAAAATATAGGAAATCTAAATTTAAAAAATAAAGTTTCTCTCTGTCCATTGATATTACAACACTTAACCTGCTCTCTGCTGTCGCTGTGTGCTCCTTGTATATTTGTGGTCAGGATCACTGTTAGCATTACACGTGGTAACACCCTCCCCTGGATCAGGCACTGGGCTGGGAGTGGGGAGATGTGGAGTCTGCTCTTAATAAGGCTGATGGCTTGTTAGAGGAGTTCAGATCTCTGTCTTCACATTTGTAGGACCCCAGTTTCTTGCTATTGCCTCTCTTAACTGCTGCCTGCAGCCTTTTCTTCAGCAGTCAGCAGAAGAGAAATGATGATGAAGTCCATCAGCAGGCTTGTTCAAGATGAATTTCCTTCAGACCTTTCTGCCAGTGTCCCTGTCCCCCTGACCAAGCCCACTGGAAAGGGCTGTGGCAGGGAAGCTGTTAGTTTCGCTCTGCGGTCTTGCCGAGGACTGATGTGATCTGGCTGCCCTTCTTCCCGTTTCCTCCATGTCATGATTCACTCGATGGACACTTGATGATTCGTTTACTGTGATCTCAAAGAGCAAAAATCAAGGCAACCATGCCAAGGGGTTACACTTCCATCAGACAGTGCAACTTTATTGTTTTGCCCATAAAGCGGCACGCGATACACAGGAAATGTGATAGGAAAGAAAAGAAAAAGTAAAGTAAAGGGAGGAAAGAGGGTTATAGCTACCAACACAGGTCCAAGGCGTCCCTACGGTCCCAGGTCTAAGCAGCATCCTGCCAGTCCTTCTGATCAACGTGATCATTGGTGGGGGAAGATCTTCAAAGCTTGGTTGCTAAGGTGTCACCTTTTACACTAAGCAACACACCTTGCATCTCTTCTGTCTCATAGATTCTTGCCAATCTCTGCCTTTCATGGGAAGGGTAAGAAAGTTCTCGTTGCGCTTGTGAGAACTTAACTGCGCCTGCACCACCTCATGTTTTGGTAGTCTTTAACTTCCTTACATGGGTCTTCCTTTCATGTCCACTAAGTTATCCCAAGACCCTCTGTGAAATTCTGCACACTTCATTGGCCTCAGAGGCAGGAAGGAGGCGGGACAAGTTTGGCTGAGGCAGCAGGTGAAATCTGCCTTCTGGACAGCAGCTCTGCAGCCTTATCTCAGTTGTTGCTTGCAGTCCCAGTATCAGAGAATAGCACA
Organism: Neomorphus geoffroyi; assembly: GCA_033558235.1. Lineage (NCBI taxonomy): Eukaryota > Metazoa > Chordata > Aves > Cuculiformes > Neomorphidae > Neomorphus > Neomorphus geoffroyi. The sequence continues at coordinate 11,051,728 of JAUMJM010000016.1, read as the reverse complement.
GCACCCACAGTACCATGCAGTTCTTTCCCTCGGCGTGTTTGCTTCTTGGTATCTCTCCAACTCCCTGATGACGATGTTGAGACAAATACTACTCTTCGGACCAACTCTTATACTCCCGCAGCCTTCCTCTCCTTTAAGAGACATCGTGGAGAGGTCCAGACCATGTGATGTTTAGGCAAGAGAAGACTGCTGGTTCCTGTTCTCCTTGACCCCCTTCTCCACCAGACAGTGAGGTTTCGTCTGCCCTTTCTGTTCAGTCTCTTCATTTTAGGGTATTGTGCCTGAGCTTGGCTTATCCAAATTCAAGATACATTAAACAGATCCAAGAACATAATATGACATACGAAGCCTGGGATTAAATTTCTTCCTCTTCTTCCAAATGAACAGCTCCTAGGGTACGTGATGGTTAAAGCCTTTTTGCTTTTCACAGTATCATAGAATTGTAGAACAGTTTGGTTTGGAAGGGCCATTTAAAGATAACCTAGTTCAATCCTCCTGAAATAAGCTGGGACATCTTCAACTGGATCAGGTTGCTCAGAGCCCCATACAACCTGACCTTGAATGTTTCCAGGGATGGGCCATCTACCACCTCTCTGGTCAACCTATTCCAGTGTTTCACCACCCTCATGGTAAAGAATTTCTTCCTTATATCTAGTCTGTGTTTTGCAAATAAGTCCTCTCATGAGTGTCTCCTAGAGCAAGAAGGAAAAGCAGGGGCTTGGATGCAGTGATGGCACAAGGCCAGCTTGTTGGGGCTGGTCAGAAGAAGGAGGTACAACCACTCCTCAGCAGCATGTTCAGGAGGGTAAGCAGCTGGGGAGAAAGAGCAATTTGAGCAAATGGCTCTAAAATGGCCTGAAATACCTTCTGGCTGTAAATCACAAGGTTCCTTGTTATTGGAGCAGCCATGCTTCCCAAGGGGGACCCCCAACCCTGCAGCTCATAATGGAGCCAGGAAAGATCCTGAATGGTGGTGCAACACAGCCATGGGACAACCAGTGAACTGCCAGGATAACTCAGCATGTTCCTTCCAAACATATGCTGCAAGCCCACACCAGCTGTCCCAGCTGTGTGTGCCAAAAAATGCACCCCATCAACAGCATGGAGCCACCTTGCGGCTGCCAACCCCCCTCCTCCTCGTGGAGTGATGCACAGAAACTGTAGGAAATAGGAGTTTTTTACAGAGTCAGATGACATTATGGTCTCGTTTCTTTCCCATGCTAATCTTCATCAGACCACTGTCACTCCACTGCCTCATGGCAACAAGTGTGTCCGTAAGCTTCCACCACATCCCAAATTTAGAACAATTTTAACAAGCTGGAAGAAGCAAAATAAACAGCACTTGATCTGCAAACTCCACGTTCTTTACAGCATCCCCAGAGGTGGTGGAAAGCTGAGGAGATAGCTCCTTGTTTTAATTGGTACATTAAAATTCTTCCAGGCTACTACACAACTGTTAATAGGCAACTTAATTAAGCACTAACCCAGTTCATATTTCTACCCTCCAGAGGCTCTTGTTTCATTTTTTTTTCTTATTACATCCAAAGCCATGGGGAGTTTTGTCCTAATCATGTAAAACAAGCTGAGGGCAGTGACACCAGGCAACTAATTTAACTCCTGATCTCCAGACACCTCCACCAGATGCCCAGGCCTGCAGTTTCTTTCAGAGAAGGAAGACAGAGGATTCAGAATGAGCTATGAAGTGCTTCAAGTCAGCAAAAATAAATGGTAATAATCCTTAGCACCAGCAACCAACTCACTCCCCCGAGTACAAAAAGGAGACAGTGTTGGGCAAAGGCAGGTCTTCCCTTGGTACGAGGTGCCCACAAGCAGATGTACAGTTGTCTGAAAGACTGAGGAGCCTCATTCAGCCTCTTATGAGCATCTTCCAAAATTTACATGTCCTCTATGCTGTCCTCAGCCACACACCACCCAGAGGAGACGCTCAGAACACCACGACAGAGGAGAGTAAAAGTAGCAGAGAAAAGCTGTCATCTCCTGATCTACAGGGAAGATTTAATATTTGGCTGCTCCAGTCAGTTGGCTCTCACTCTTGCTATCTGCTGAAAGAACCACGGGAATAAGGATTTGTGCCCCACAACACACCCCAGCCCCTCAGCACTACTGGGCAACTAATTCAGTGTCCACAGCCTGAACGTCAGGCTGGTGTGATGGATTTGCTGAGGAGGTCCTCAGCAACAATGTTCTTAAATATTTTGTTATTCTTTCTAAAGCTGGGCTGGGATAAAAGAAAACTTGCTCCAGCAGCTGTCGTGGAGAGTGATGGGTTTAATAGTCATGTGAACAATAGTGGGGTTTCCATTACAGGTGAGTTATGAGCCATTTAAGTTAAAAACAACTGTATTTTACTGCTGCCAGACACACTTAAGGTGATACCCTCAGACTGAGGAAGGAGGGGTTACTGTGAAGAAGCCAAGCAGTCTCTTGGCTTACGGAGGGAAGGAGAATTTGTTGTTGCTGCTGAATGAATATTAATCCTTCGTCTCAAGGAGAAATTGTCTATTTGCCTCAAAAGCCTTGGACACCAGCAGGCACATCACCAGTGCACATGTAATGAATCGTGACTGAACAGTAAGGCTGATGTGGACTTTGCTCACCGAAAAATAGGGTCTGCCTCCTGCTGCAATATATTTATTCCAAGAGAAACAAAGAATTTTAGAGCTCCCAAACACAGTAATAGCATAGCTGGAGATTTCTAAGCACAAACATTACCAAATATCTGGGCAGGAGACAAGGAAAGAAGTGTTCGGGTGACATAAATGAAGGTGGCCATAGGGACCTTGAGAACGGTTTGCATTTGCTGAAGTCCCATCCGAGGGGTAGAAGCAAGATCAGGTGCTGGTGGTGATGATAATGGTGATGGTGGCAACGGTAGTGAGGTACCACTACCTGCTGAGCCCCTGGTTTAGATGAAGTGGAAGGACCAAGCAAGTTCACCCCAGCAAGCACGCCTCTAAGAGAGGCTGCATAAGGAGCAGAAATGCGCTCCAAGCATCATCTAAAACTGTGAGACACTCACTGGGTTAAAAATACTGTAAAACTGAATGGCTTGAAAATAGACCATTAGGCACGTTTTTATTGAAAATGCCCCTTCCTTCCCACAACAAGAAAAGCCTCTATGGAAAGAAAATAATTTTTTATGAAAGATCAAATAAAACTACAATTTTTACTCGAGGAGCATAATTTTGTGGTAATTTGTGTGAATGGCACTCACACAAAAATAAACTCCAAACCTGACAGAAACTTGATTTCCATTCATTCATTTCCCTGATCCTTGATCCAGAGGCACCTGTGCTAGAAGTGTTTTCTCTGATCTGTTTTAGTCGATGGCACATACTCATGAGACAAAGCAGACTGGGTGATGTGTGAGCCAGGTTTCCCATGGATACAGCTGAGATGAAAGGTAATACTTCCAGGTGGTGGCGAGAAACTGCTTCAATATTTAAATACACGTATCTGTCTGCAGAGGCTGGGGTGTGAAAATGACCTTTTAAAGCATTTATTGCACTTTTATCATCTTCTTGGATAAGAGCACTAGAAGGCCAGACAACTTCCTTTTCCCAGACCTCTTCTGTTCAGCTACATGATACCGCACCCAGCTTCCAGAACTCTTGAGGGAAATACTAGTTTCAAGTCATTTAACAGAAGGTAATATTTCCCTCTCCAAATTTCTTGGGGGTAGGGGAAAGAAAAATTTGTATATAAATATTTCCATTTGCACAGAACATTAATATAGCAGGAATCTGAATCGCTGTGACCCGATTGCTCTTTTGAGATCTAATATTGAACTTGGGAGTTTGATCAAAACTCTTCCAGTGTAAATATTAAGAATTACTTCTTTTAGTAAACATATTCGTACCCTTCATGTAACACTACAGACAATGCTTTGATGAACCTGCGCACAGCCATTCTTCAGCAGAGCACAGGCATCGCTCCCCGGGGTAGGAATCTTTTCTACCTGGGTCTAACTCACAGGAGCTCGCTTGACCACTAGATGTCTTTGTGCGCTGCCTGGCAATCCAGAGCGCGGCTCCCGGTAGCCAAGGTCACGCTGATTTCAAACCAAAGCTGCAGAGGGCTTTTGTCCATTGTATACATTATTTTTTTTTTATTTAATAATTGCCTTGTGTCCAGGAAGAGCTGCAATTCCATGATACTGCCCACACAGCCTGCACTGCCAAGGGCTATACGAGTACTCAGTAATTCATAACAATAGACAGAAGCACTTGCCTTGGTGCTTTGCACACATAAACCTCTGCTGAGCGTCAGCACATCCCTCCCACGGTATGTCACAAAGCACCGGCAGAACCGACTGCTGCCATCAGGCCTCTCCAGAGCAGCTGCCCAGCGCCTAGAACAGGGCAGCCCTACACATATTTCTTCACTGTCTGAGCTGGATGCACACAGAAAGGTGAAATTATCTGGTTCTTGCTCTTCTTCAAGCTGTCAAAGCCAACACACCACTGACTGTAAAGAGAAGGCAGACAGAGCAAAGACTAGGTTGGAATCTTTTATTCAGTAATCAGTCCTGCTGTGTGGGTAGCATCTCGGCAACTGGAACCCAAGTATGCAAAAATATTGAGTTTTCACAGTGAAAAAACAGACAGTATAAAATATTATGGTATTTCCCTCTTAGAACCATTATTTCAATAAGACCCTTGTTTCAAAGGCAGCATGCTTATTTATTCTGTTTGCTTTCTAGTCTCAACCCCTCCCCCAGAAAAAGAATTTCTCAGGCAGTAATACTCCTTACCCCCCATATTAACTGCACAAGTTTCAGGGAGAGAAACACTACATGAAATCCCCCTCCCCCTCCCAATTTCCAAAGGTTTATTGAAGAACATTCTCTCTGTGGTGTTGAGGGCCAAGATAGATTATTGTGACTCCGAGAGATCCTGATGTTTTCCACAGTGCAGACAATGGTGGTGCTACTAAACTCGGATGAGTGGCTCTGTCTCCCGGATGAGCCACTGAAGAGCTTCATGTCGACCTTGCCTCTCCAGTTCTGCTCCAATTACTTCCCTGCACTTCTGATGATAGTTGTTCACCCAGTTACACTAGAGAGAAGGAGAGAGCATGACATTCAGGATAGACAAGGAAGAGTTGTTGCTGTTACAAGCTGTGTACAGCCAAACACATTTGTAGGCCCACGCTCCTTGGGACTGAGCTGTTAGGCTGGGATGGGATCCTGTCCCAAAGAAACAGACCTCTAATATATGCAAGTGACTTGTAAATTTGATGAGGGTAGGAACTGAAGCAATTTGTCTTGGCTTTTCAGAGGAGCCAAGGTTCAGTTCAGCTGACAAATATTTACAGTCTCTGCAAATCACTGCCACCAGCAAGCCAGAATAGCTACCTTGGCACAGTCTAGTAAATAGCTTTGCAGATCTCTAACTGAACAATGCAGTCCTGAGACACAAGTCGCTCTATTGATCTGAACAGGTAACCTTACAGCAGATCCTGGTACTCTTCACAGTTCTCTTCAGAAAAAGAAATGCAAATAGGATTATTACTCAGAAAAGAAGGATGGGTTAAGACAAAAGAAAAAAAAACCAGGATGAAACACATCACATCGAAGACAGTGGGAGACCTAAACAGAAAGTTTAGAGTATGAAGCTATTCAGGAAATAAATGCTGCAGAGAGGGTATCATTGATGTCTGCTCAGAGTCTGTGTGTACTGCAGAATGTGGTATGGCTGAAAGGGATTGGCCAAGAGTAGGTGCAGAGAACGTGTCACAGTCATTAGTATAAGTCTCTGGGGAGGCAGCATCACAGTCTGGCAGAATCGAATTAAGGCAGGAGCAAGAAAAAAGATGATAGTGGTAAATATATTATCAAAGGAACAACCAAAACAGCACTATCAGAGGGGTCCTTGCTGCCTTCATCACAGAATAATTCAGATTGGAAGGACCTCTGGAGAGTTCCTCTAGTCCACCTTCCCACTCAAAGATTGATCAAGTTTAAAATTAAGTCAGATTGCTTAGGATTGCTCTCTGGATCTATGAAATGGAACAGATGGCACTGGTTCTTGCAAACAGAATGGAACAAGCTGGTTCTAGTGCAAAGAAGGCAGTGCAAATCTACTGTTTCACTTACCTCTTTTTGTGTCAGCAAATTAACATCAATCATTTTTGTCTGGATTGGAACCAGGGTTAAGGGTTCAAAAGTCAAGCTCCCTCTGTTTTTGAAATTGTACTGCAGCAGAAAGACAAATGGGGTTATAAATCTTTAGAAACTGATCTAGCCAGATCACATTTTCTCCTCGGGTTCATATCATCACAACAACCCTTATAACATTCAGACGAGAAGGCAGCAACTTTAAATAACATTTTTCTTACAGCTCAAGTAGAGTCTCAATATAAACCTTAATTATTCCTTTCAATGGTCACTTTTTAAAGGCTATGCCCAAGTCATAATTGTACAGTACTCAGCTTGATGACTATATGGGCATTTTCAGTTTGGCTTTTCTAAAGCATAACTCAGCCAGACTGGCAATTTTAATGTCAAAATCTGTCTGTATTTTTTTTTCTACTGCCACTGAAGACTCCCTCAGAGAAAATCCCAACTTGAGATGATCAACCAACTCTACAACAATGGCTCCCAAAGGGCTGAAGTGGTTGATAGCTAGCTGAATATGAGTCAGCAGTGTGCCCAAGTGGCCAACAGCAACCTGGCTTGTATCAGAAATAGTGGGGAGAGCAGGACTAGAGCAGTAATTGTCCCTCTGTACTCAGCGCTGGTGAGGGCAATGAGATTGGTGAAGGGTGTGGAGCACACATCTTATGAGGAGCAGCTGAGGGAACTGGGATTATTTAGGCTTCAGAAAATGAGGCTGAAGAGGGACTTTATCACTCTCTACAACTACCTGAAAGGAGGCTGAAGCGAGGTGGGTGTCAGTTTGGTCTCCCCAGTAACAACAAGAGGAAATGGCCTCAAGTTGCACCAGGGGACATTTAGACTAGATATCAGGAAAAAATTCTTCACTGAAAGGACTGTCAAGCATTGGAACAGTCTGCCCAGGGAAGTGGTTCAATCACCATCCCTGCAGGTATTTAAAAAACACATAAATGTAGCACTGAGGGACATGGTTTAGTGGTGGAGTTGGCAGTGCTAGGTTAAGGACTGGACTTGGTGATCTTAAGGGTCTTCTTCAACTTAAACAATTCTATGATTCTGTAATTCTATGAATAAAGATGCTTCTGATCTTTGACATCCAGACAGAAAACACTTTAAAACAATTCTCACATATGCATTTCAATGGAAACTCTGCAGAAGCAGAACTGTCTCTGTCTACCCATTTGCAAGGGACACAGAAACAGTCTTCACCAAAGTGGTGTTTTGGAGACCAGGAGTCTTGAGTAGGATTCAACTGTTTGCAGCATGGCCCCACCTCAAGTTCCAGTACTTCAAGTTCTACAATCATATCATGGAGAAACGTGCATCTTGAGCAGGTCATTCACCTTGGTTTCAGCAGGGATCACAAGGACGACATTTTCTATTCGGATACCAAAAGACCCGTCTTCGTAATACCCAGGCTCTGCAAAAAAAGACAGTAATGAACTAAGCCACATATCTCTTTTGTACAAATACTTACTCCCTATGGCCAAACTTCATGTCCATGGCTTCAGTCCACTGAAGTCACTAAGCAATCTTGACATCAGACATCCACAGAGGCAAACAAATTTCTCTTTCTACTTAATCTACACAGAAGCCCCAAGCAAGGTGACAGCAAAAGTTCTCAAAGAGAGGAGAAACAAGAAAGATAGTCCTCAAGCTCACAGCTTCTCTCCAAGTCAAGAGAGAACACAAAATACACGTGTTAAAAATACCAGAAACTCTGAAAATGATAATGTCTTTATGAAAGGCAGGTGGGTAACCCCTTCCCCAAAACACTTCTTTTAGAGAGTGCTTCCCTGACTCCCTGAGAGGATTTTGCAGCCCTAAAGGAATGTAAGTCTCTCAGCAAACCCCAGCAGGCTGCTAATTTACTACTGGAAGAATAAGACATGTAAAGATTTAACAGCTGCCTCAAATAGCCCACAGCAAAGACAGGATTAGCTCCTGAAAGGTTGGTGTCCACCTTGTACTGTAGCCAGCTCTTCCACTGCAGAATGGGAGGCAGCATGCCAGGGCTGCACTGGTCAGCAGCACAGCTCTGCTGAGGTTTGCACTGTAGAGAGAACAAAGCAGGTCTGCAGCACCTGACTGCAAAGATGCTTTACAGAAGGTGAAAGAGCTAAAATGAATGACTTTACCTAGAGAGCTTAGACGACAATTAAATTAACAAACTGAGAAGGGCGGATCAGAGCTTATGATTCCACCTTTCCTTTATGCTACTGTCAGATTTATTCTCGCTGCATCTTAAGGAGTTTAGTCCCTCTCCCAATAATCAAAGAGAATCACCAACTAAATACCATCAGAGACGATCATGCCAGCCTCCAATGGCTCATCTGCAAAGGTTTTGTAGCTAATGCCACAAGGACCCTCATGTACATTCAGGAAAGAGCCAACTCCATGTCCTGTCCCGTGTAGGTAATCCAAACCACAGTCCCACAAGGCAGAGCGGGCAAAGGAATCTAGAAGGTGACCTGAAGACCAAGAGGAAGAGAGAGAATTTGATCAAGTCAGGCACCCTCAGAGATGCTGATAATCACACTGAAGGCTCAAACCTGGAAAACATGCCAAAAAAACCCAATCAATTAACCAAAAATCCCACAAACATCTCCTCAAAAAAATCCAGCAACAATCAAAGAAAGCAAGTCATTGGATTGTTAGATGCTACAGGGCAAATTGGGCAAGTCTGACATTCAACACCTTTCTCTCTTAAAGAGAGTGGTTAAACGTCCCACAGAGAATTCAGTAACTTTCTTAAAAGTAGCTGCACTAAATGAACTCAAGGTAGAACATTTGTTAGTTGTATTGGGTGAACAAACCAGCCAGACTTCTTGCCTGGATGGCCAGTCATTTCAGATTGTTTCAACCAGAATGCAGAGAACTTCTGTTGCCTGCATGTGAACATCAAGCTTATATGTCCAAGTTCAGACATTCTCCAATTTCAGTTGGGGTTTCTTGTACCACTATGCAGCTGCTTTTTCCTCACCTACCGAAGAACACAAACTGGAGAAAACTCTAAAAAAGAGGCATCTTTGTGTAAGATGTCTTATCAGGGACAAAACAGCTCTGCAACAAACTCACCAGGGGTGAACGTAAGTCACAGCTTCTCCTGCACAAAATCAAAACAGCTCCTTTGTGTGTTATTTCACCATGCTGCTCACTGATAAAAGGGATTCCACATTAACTGGAAGAGAATTATCCAGTCCTTTTGAAGCTGGAAAGAGACCTCTTGCTTTGATAGGATCACGAGTAAAGCAACCTCCACTCACAGGAAGGCCACAAATGTGTTAAGAGTGCCATTGACTGATGAAAGTCACTATCATCCTAGAACCAGAACACTTTGAACATCATTCAGATTTCCCTCCTCAGAGGGAACCACTGGTTGATGCAGAGAGAGCAGGCATCAGTAATCCAGAATCCAAAATGTTGTGATGTAAACAGACAGACAGTTACATCAATATCTGCCTAACAGATGTCGACCCATCAGCCATAACATTGTTCTCAGACCACTTAACAGTTCTTCAGAGGTCTCTGCTGTGGCCAAAACACTCCAACTCACCAACCTACCTTTGGTTCCATTTGGAAAGATGGCTGCACTCACAGCTATATGTCCCTTCAGGACATACGTAAAGCATTCCTGTCAAAGAAATGTGTGCCATAAGTAAACAGGAAAGGCAAAACTTTGTCTTCCTCAGGAACGGAAGGAAAGACTACATCTTGCAGCAAGTTGTCAAGGATCTGGAAAGACTTGCTCATGCTCTCCTATGGCTCGCAATGCCAAAGCAAATCATGAGCAGAGTGAGTTTCAATTATTCTGAAGATCTTTCTGTGCTAATTATGGAGAGCGTGTCACAAACTCAGACTGCAGATTTAGCAGCAGGATTGACCTGACCTACATGACTGATTTTATTTCCAGAGTATATCCTACAGCATATATTCATCACTCAATGAGTTATAATGATGAAATTAGTTTTAATTAAAGAAGCAATTTAAAATAAACAAAATTACATTGCTGAATTTCCAACACACACCTTCTCAAATAAGTCTGAAACTGGATTTTGATATGGTATACTAGAACACAAACTACTACCATAGCTTTGTAATAGGCACTGAGCTTTGCACTAAATCAAACGCTCCTAACTCCCATTTTGGATAAGTCAGTAATGCTTATCCTCATCCTGATGAATGCATTATTTCTTAGAGAAGACATGTCACTTTGCAGATAAGAGGTGTGCATTTTAAGATAGAAAGGTGTCATTCTCTAAATCACTTAGTTTATGTTTTGGAAGACTGAAGTCTGACAGTCTCCTCTTCAGTCTTCCAACAAAATGTTGTTCACATTAAGTAAATGATAACTAAAAGAGCACTTTGACTATATAGCACATTACTAATTTGTTTAAGTATCTCTAATAATAAGGGTCACACTGAGATGCCACTTACCTTTTCATAGGCTGATGGTGTGCCAAAATGCATTGTCCTGGTCACGTCTGTTGTTCCATCTCTTCACAGGCAAACAAAGATGCAGGAAGCAAAGGGATAGGCAAAAAGAAAGATCAAAGTAAGAATGCAGAGAAAACACAGTCATACTGCAGCAAACCAACCAAACTCACACTTGGGTAAAGTCATCTGCTCTGCGCTACACAAGACTGATGACATAACAGTTCCTACTTTGAATAATTCCTGAATATATGTCCCAGATGTAGCAATAACAATTTACAATTCAAAATGTTATCTTCCATCCATAAGCATCTCAAAGGTCTTCACAAATTAGAATCTAAACTGCTCATAAGAATGCTGCTAATTTGAGGTTTAGCAACTGGCATGTCCCTATTGAGAACAGAACAGAGAAGACCAAATTTAGTCTATTTGTATGGAAGATGATTCATTAGCAGCTTAAAAATACATGCACAAACAACAGCTACTAGCTGAGGAAAGGGAGGAGTAAAGGGATATAGTGTCCCTTTCATTCTCAGGGTGTCTTGTGTTAAGATATCTAGAACTTATCCAGCATCTGGATAAGGGTTAGTCTGAGACGTCAGAAACTGGCTCCAAGTTCCTTCTACAAATACCATTTTGAGTCTGCTGTCAAAAACACAGTGGCTCTTGAAATAATGAGATCTCTTTGAAACACTCACTCCTGTGCCTACACTTTTCCCCAGCACACACAGACCATGGTCACAAAGAACTCACAGTTTAACTTCTCAGCAGGGACAAACAGAGCATCCCTGTCACAATGCTATGAGTAAGTGCCATTGATGTCCGGCTTACATTGTATTCCAAGTGCTGCTTTTCATAGTAACACTAAGGAAATTGTTAATTAGGCCATCAGAGGGGGCTGAAAAAAGATCTCCTTGTAAAAATCTTATCAAAGAATGTCTGTGCAGTTCTTTCTCAAAGCTCTTGCTGACAGACATAAGAAAACGGCATAGCTCTAAAAGACAAAGCTTGTCTCAAAGGAGCAGCCAGGCCTGCCCTGCATCTTTCTGAACAAGCCACTTCTCATCTATTTACACTGGTTAGAAACATCACTTCTTTGATCTTCCATGGAGTCAAAGTTCCACAGTAAATAGCTGCAGCGATTGAGGCCGTGAAATGGCACTGTCAAAACATCACTGAGTGAATCAACAGACACAACACCTTCCCAAAAACACACCTGAGACCCAAGCGGTCACTGGGATGAGAAACTGCCTCTGAGTATCTCTCTGGAAAAGTAGGGAAATCCACAGGGCAGTGCTGTCCCATTCCTTTGCCCCACCTTTTTTTTGACCTCAACATCAGTCAAATCTGCCCATGGGGTAGATCCTGGCAGAGTAGGTGCCTCACTCAGCTGTGCAGGGTGCTGTACAGGCAGCCCAAAGCTAAACCAGGTCAGTAAGGCCTGCTCCCTGTTCCCTGCAGCTCTAACACCAGAGCAGCAGGTGAACAGAGCTGCAACAGACAGAAATGTGTAGCACCAGCTAGAGCTCCCATTGACTGATGCACTCAGCTGTACTCAGAATCCCACAAGCTCCCTCCTGAGGGCACACACTAAACAAGCTCTCTGTGAAACAGCACTGTGTTCAAAACTACACATTGCCATGCTTGTCACAGGCACCATGAGCTGACCCTACAGGTGGTTCCTAGGAGCAGAAAATGCAGCACTTCAGCACCATTCACCCCACTCACTTGTACTGTGCTCCTGAGTCCAGTAGGTAGATCTCATTCACAGACAGTGTTCTGTTGGTCTCTGGAACTGGCCTGTTCAGTTAAACACAAAGATTTTTGTTCACAGTTATAAGGTCTCCAGCCCACGCCTACAGTCCAGAAACCACATTAAGTGCAAGCTTGGATGTTTCAGCTTGTGGCAGTGATGGAAATCCAACACATGCTGAGCTATGGATCATACTGAGGAGTGTATTTGTCTACAGTAAATAACAGTACAGCACAGAGAATAGCTTCACTGCTTCCAGCAAAACCCTCAACATCAGTTCATGGACATATTTCATAACAGTATGCACTTCATACTTGTCTTTCTCAGATTTCTATCTCCAAAATGGCCATTTTCTATTGTGCCTGAGCAGATCGGCATCATAATTCAGGCACAATGCCAGCAGGTAAAGATCTTTATTTATTAAGTGTGGGCTCTGGTGGAATAAAGCAAGATGACAATCAACAGTGACTACTTCTCCTGGAGTACCCTGCTGTGACTTCACAAAGAAACTAGACAGCTCACTCCAACTACGTTTGCTGAACAATGAAAGGAGAAGCTTTTTCTCTTACTTGTAATGAATGATGGCTCCATTTGGACCAGTGCTTGATATGGTAGCAAAACTCAATTCAACAAAGTCTTTCTGCTGGCTGAAAGAAAAGATTGTCATCACTACAGCACAAGCAACAGGAGCTCACCAGGCACCTGGGGCACCTGGAATGCCCCATCCTCAATTTCACATCACCTCAGCTTTACCCTTAGCCTTGAAAGACATCTGAGCAAGCACACTTAAGTAGAAGAATCGTACAAATTGAAGTCCTATCGTCCCAACCATGTAGAAAACTGTTTTCCATCTCTACCTTTTCCTTAGAAGCAGAAAATTCACTACCCAGACCACACAGGGAAGAGATGTCCTGAACCACTTCTTCTTTGTCACTTATTTTCTCAAAGGCATTTTTAGTGGTCTTGGTGATGCACACATGGGAGCATCCCTCTATGCAAATGGCTCTACATCAGAAAAGGAGGAAATCTAACTCTTACAGCAACTCCTCTGCGGTAAGAAGACAATTGTCTCGTATTTAACTGTCCTGACCTGCAGCACTCCTCACTGCTATCTCAAAAGGAAAGCTGAAAGGATCCAGTGGGCTGGGACTTGTATCTCCCAAGAGACCCAATACTTCCCCAACTCTTTCAAGTGTTCAAAGAAATCCTGCAGTAATGGTTTGTCCTCAGGTAAAATGTATCTGCAAGTGAGATGGATTTCTAAAGAATTAAATAAAAACAAAGGATAAAAATGTCACCCAGAAAACATCCTCACAGGGGATTTACATTTTTTACCTGCGAAACTCCTCTGCTTTGTCTGCAGCAATTATTTCTGTCACTGTTCCCTTTGGAACCTAGTGGACAAAAACGTAGGTCAACTTAGTACACCAACAGGCAAAGAAAATGCTATATGCTTGAGCACTGGGCCTCATCGGTGCATTACGAAAGCCAGTCTTGAAGTGGCGTCTTTCCAGGCTTTCTGTCCTCATTCCTCAACAGTGACAAACACAAACTTAGCAATATTGTGCCGGGCATGTGAGTAGCAGGAAGCAGACGATCACAGTAGGATTGCTGAACCCTGACTAGGGAGCAGTTAATGTGGTATTAACTTCACTGGGATACATTCAGAGGTAACATTTCACAAGGCAACATATCTTCACAGACAGGTTACACTAAACTTAAACACTTCCCTTTGACAGCCCAAGGTATCGAAAGAATTTTTATGCTTTTAAATCAGACATGGAAGCAGCTATAGGATTAAAAAGGACATTAAATTTTACTTTAGGTATTTGATAAATACACAGCTTCCCCAGGACTGGACAACAAGCAAAGGGGAGCAACAGCTACATTTCACTATCCCTGAAGAAGACTTTCTGAGGTACTCAGCCATTTAAAAATGCACTTTCTGGAAGTCATCAAGCCATATCCATGGGTAAAGTCAATGAACTCAGACATGCAGTAGCACAGAAGGAGCAGAGCTTAGTAAGCTGCTGTGTAACACCTGGCACTCTACATCTACATCGTGTACTTCTAAACCACAGAAAACATAAGCAATTTGTCTTTATGCCATTTTCACTGCACATGGGCATGACTGCATTCTCCATTCATAAATGTCCAATCTGTCCATACTGCCAGACAACACTGATTAATATGAGAATAATTCCAAAGGATTTTACCAAACTGCATATTATTTCATGATTTACACTACCAAACCAGTAGAATACAGTATTAACACTATATTAAGCCTCTTCAGGTCATTTCTCACCTGCTATAGCTTTGATCTCTGTAAAATGAATGGGAGTATGTTTTCAAAAAAATTCATCAGCCTTGGATGAAAGCATGACTGAAATCCCCCCCTAAAAAACAGACGAAACCCCCACTGTTCCCCTACTTTTAGCAAAGGCACTATAAAGACCATCAAAAAGTTTATGCTAATGAAAAATTTTACATAGCAATAAAATCTCCAAGTTAAAAAAAAAAACATACTACCTCTTTCTCCAGCCAGCTGAAGAGCTCACACAGGGCAACAGCATCTTTAATCTACATTAAAATAGGCAGAAGAAAAGGGAATTGAAAAGAAAAAAGATTTATCAAGCCTCAGTATAAACAGGTTTTGATTCAAAAGAATTTGACCTACAAGTTTCAGAAACACGAACTAAGATATGACCTAAGAGTTCTTTTCAGGTTCTGCACCCTTGTAATTAATACAAGCACTGGAAATGTATCTGGATGATTAAATAAAAGTTAATAAAAGTTTGCTGCTGGGAAGTAATTACCAAGCATTCAGCAAACACTTGCTTTACCCCATACATGATTTACAAGTCTCCTTTGATTCAACACACAAGATCTTGCATTTCAGATCACAGAAGGTAACATGACACATCTTGTGATGCGACAGGGGAACAAGCCCTTCAGGCACACACGCACCACACAGTCTGTGTCACACAGCTTCCGGCTTCTCTCTTGCCTGATGACCCTCATTTTTCTTCCTTTTTTTCCTACATGTTTGCTGTATGCAGAGGCAAAAAGCAGGAGACAGGTGTATAAGAGAAAAGCAAAATTTTGTCCCCAGGTGGCAGATGACAAAGTGTCTCTGCTCAGCCCAAGTATTTTTACTTCCCCTTAACTGAAAGGGAAAGAAAAGCACTGAAATGGAAAGTAGCAGTTCCCAAGAAGCTAGCAGAAAATAATGGGACAAGTCCAGAATTTCCAGCCCTGCTTTAAATGACACAATTCTCTTCTTGTGAAAACTGCTGCTCGAAAATTAATAGGAAATAATCAAGAGAAAACACCTGCCCCACCATGAATTTGCTTCACAGGCAGCTTCGTTGCTTGAAAATACGAAATTTCCCAGGAAATAAGCCTCATTTCCAAAGTGTCATGATGATGACACAAAAACAGAGTGCTTTGAGGACACTGGCTGCTCTTCAACATTTTGGTCTGTGTTTTGCACCGTGTCTCGAAGAATTTTTCTGTGTTCTTTAGGCTCTGTTTATTCACGTGATAACAATTTGAAGACTCCACTGAGAAAGACAACAGAACCCAGCAAAGGGAAAAGAACATCCCTTTGAGAGCTCGTACTCTAAACGACACTTCTCAAAGCCGCACTGCCTTCCAACAGAGCAAGGCTGGTTCCTTACGCTATTAAAAATGTTGTTCTTCACTCCAAGGAAATGCTAAACAAGCAAAAAAACCTGCTTCAACAGCAGTAGATATCTAACAGAAAACCATTTTTAGCCTGTCATCCAAATTTTTATTTGTTCTTTAATCCAAAACACTATAACCGAAAGGAAAATGTAAATACAAAGCAAACCTCTTCCCATGTGCAAGGAGGCTCTCGAGGCTTCACTTACATGTGCTCTTCTCATGCCTTCTGTTTCTGACGCGTTCTTCACGGCTTTTGCAATGCAGATGGGGGTATATGGGGTGAGGTACCGGTAAGCCTGCAGCAGAAGGACAGGGATTACTTGTGGATTAGTCAGACTACATAATCCTACAGGTTTAATAACTCAGCCTGACTACAATTTGTACTTTGGCAGTCTCTCTCAACCTTCAGCGCTGTGAGATACTGATTGCCAGTAGTCAGCTAAGTGCACTGGGCAATAAAGGAGAGAAATAGTCCCTGACTGAAAGAAGAACAGCATAGGGAAATCCAAGGAACTAAAGCTTGTCACGAAGCAGGGGGAAGATCTGGTTATCCTAAATACCATATATAGCAACATCTGAATCATGGTTTTCCTGTTGCTGGTGCACACTAAAGGCCCAGAGATAGCCAAGAAGAAACACCAATCCCAGGGCCTAAAGTAGAACCTAGGCTGTGAAAACAGACCTAAAGAGTCACTTTGACTTCTTACCTGACTGTCACCCTCAAGCAGCAGGGAGCAAAGGGCACCCAGCCCAGGTACTGAGCACTGGAGTTGAACCTGGCAAACCCCCTCAAGGCTCTGGTTTCTCCAGCACTGAGCATCACCACCTCTAACAATCAGTAGCTCCAACAAGCACATCAAGACCCCAGAAAACATGAAAGGCCTTTGCAAAGCTGAGTTTTACATGTTGTCCATTTCTGAAAGGAGCTTACATCAGCTGTTAGAGACAAAGCTTTCCTGTCCCTGGATGGGGTGGCCCCGGTGACCTTGCATTAAGAGCTACTAACTGATCCATTACCACTGTGCAGTTTCTTGAACACCACCTGTCCTTAGATTAGCAGGAATGCTTGGCTGGTTCTGAGCACATCTTCAGGAATTCACCAACTGATGTGACTTGCTCAAGCCTCGTCACACTTGACATCAGAAGAAGGAACAAAAATGAAGTCTTTTGCCCCACAGTTCTCTGCTCAACCCATTATGTATCAGTAGACGGGATGAGCACCAACACAAGCACCGCCCAAGCAACATGCTGTTTTCCCATTCTCAATGTACAAGCATACAAATAAACACCACTCAGATTCACAGGAAAGGCCTGGTATACTCTCAGCAAAAATCAATTTCACACAAATCCTATAGGTTACAGTTTCCAAATTCTTGAAAATAGCAAGACAGTTACACTAAATTATGCAGAAACTGAAGTACTAAAGTAGCTTTAAGAAAGTCAGAGAAGTCCTTTTATCAGAGTCAGGACAAAACTCAATAGTCAAATTCTTGGTTTTACATATACTGGTAGGTTCTATTAATCTTCCATGAAAAGCATATTTACATGCACTTGTAGGCAAATCTATAAAGGCTTGCAGATCTATGTTTAATAATGAACTAGACTGTTGCCAGTGTCAATATTTGGCTTTGATGGAGACAGACAGTAGATGGACTTCCAACATTGGGGTTCTTCAAAGTACCCCAGGCCAGTTGCTCAGCTGGTATAAAGCAGCTGGAGCAAAATGCCCAGCGTGAGGAACTGGGAAAGCTTTGGCTCTTTCAGTGACTCTCTAAGCAGTTTTCAATCAAAACATTTCAATCCTTCCTCTCCTGCTTTCTACTGCACAGAGCTCCTTAAGGCAGGAACTCTCACACTGGGTACAGAGGACATGTAGCACTGTAATGTCTCAGTATCAGCCAAAACTTCCAGTGCTAATGGGGTAAATAATGTCACTACAACTCACTAGATTCCTTCATCCAGGCCAGACCTGCTGTACTTCTCCATATGGCGCTCAGTGTAAATCATCTACAGTAACTCACCCAAACAGGAGTTAGTCCATTGACTCCAACTACATCAAGGGGTATTTACTCTGAAGTCAACTTATCCTGAATGCTCCACAGACTCTATGCTTTCTGCTACCCCAAATGAAAGAGAGCGGTCAAAATGCCAGTATTCTGTATTACGAGGCCATTTGCACCTAGAAATGGGTTGATGGTGTCAGAAGATGTAACCCTGGGCAAAGGCAGAAAACTATCTATCCTGCTCATGCATACGTCGTGTTGGTTTTTAAACTGCATGGACAACAGAGCTAACTGCTATTTTGGCCATGAGAGTTGGAGAATTTAAGAGATTTGTGCTGGTATAAAACAGTGGCAGCCTAGGGGTACACAAACAGACCCTGCTCTTGTGATTTTGTCTTTTGGGAGACACAAACCTGAGACCTCTCTTAAAATCCCTGTATACAGAAAAAGTCTTTAGGTCTCATGAGTTAGCTCTGCTGCCGCAGGTAGAGCTGTATCATACACACACCTGTAGCACGTGAATAGATAGGAGATACCTGCCTGCCCTGGTGGAGGCAGAAACCTGGTGGTGGATGAATGCAAACTTGCAGCTAAACACTTTTTATAATTCAGTTTTTAATTCAGCAACTCCTTCACCTGAGCCCTGTGATTCTCAGGGCAGGAAGCCTGAACTGTTTAGTAACCCAGCACAGATGCAGATTCTGTTCAGTGAGTCTAGTCTTTCAAGGTGACATCTGGAAAATACCCACTGGTCCCTAATTCCCAGACACAGTATCTGTTAGGTACCAGATACCACTGTAAACTGGATGGCATTCCAAATAATGTTATCTCTAGCAAAGATCAGATGCTACAACTGTCCCTCAGCCGGTGCACTCCCTGCACGGACAAACAGAGCCTTCAGGTTACCGATATCCTCACAGGGTTCCCTGCTGCAATAACTCTGTCACCCTCCTGTCTTCAATACCAGATGTCACATACTGCCTGATATCCTCAAGCCACTGAAACAAATAAGGGGAACCATCTTCAGACACTCAGATCAAGCCCAGTGCTCCCTCCCGAAAGTTCTGCCCAACTTTCCTGCTTCAGTTTCTGCAAGTTTCCAGCTCTTTCTGCTGGTCCACATGAGGCTCATGCTCCAGCCATGGGCACACTGACCTGAGTTCACTCTGCTCCCCCTCTCACTGTACTTGTCTTATCTTAAGCTGACAATTCTTTGGCTAAATCAGCTTAGTGAGCTGGAAGGGCAGCTCCAGCAAGAGCAACCCTAGGATTAACAACCCCTCGACAGCTCAGCATGGCTGGACCTCTTCCGCACGAGCTCCAGCCTGCATCATGCTTTCTAAAATGGAAGCTGAGGCCAGTTGCCCTCATCAACACCATTCCTGACCACGCTGAGCAGAGAGGAAAAAAGTATTTTCCCTTGCAAGGGCCACTAACCTTGGGAATGGCCTCAGTCAGAGCATAGCTGGCTTTGTCACTGATCCACACTTTCTCCTTGGGTGAGAGGCTTGCACCAACAGTCTGCAGCTCTGACAGGATAGATCCATACGGCATCACCTGGATTTTAAACTCAGGTTCCAGAGTAGAGTCAAGCTGTAAGTGCTCCCTTACAGCTGGGTCCATCATGCGGTCACCATCGATGAAGAGCCTGAGAAACAAATCAGACAGAACAGATAGGTGGGACAATATCTGACAGTGGCTGGAGTAAAGTAGGGAAGAAACCATTCTAGTAACATTTAAGGGGGAAAAGGAGTTAATTAATTATGTGCTATACTTTTTTCTATATTGTTTTAACCACTGGCCTCTATGCAGTTTAAATCCTGCTTTGAAATCAACATGTACCACCTTGCTGAGAGAAACGGAGCTGAGAGCATTTTTGTTTGTAAAATACATTCAAAATGGTTGCAAACTATGAGTGCACTTCAAGAAGAAGAGAGTAACAGAGACAAATAATGGCCATTCTCTATTTTTAAGGGCAACATCTGGAAACAGAAAAGCTATTGTTGTTCTAAGTACCACACTGTTCTTGCTTTCACTGAATAGGGAGGTCCAGCTCAACCTTCACATAACAACCTGTACTCATCGAGCCAGGTTTTACCTCAGATGCACTGAACCAACAGCTTGGAGATGCCTCTAAAAGACTAGTGCTTGCTGAGGCTCATTATACAGGGCAGTCACAGGGAAGAAGCCTTCTACCCTGAAACTTTTCTGTACTGTCCCTGAAGTTCTGAAGACTTATCAATGACATCGGAGAAAAGTTTTCCAATGCCCGGGCCAGTGTTGACTCTTACCCACATTTCACCCAGGCCTCTGAGGGCCCTCTGTGTTATCTCAGGGAAGCAGACAGAGGGGTCAGCCATCCTACCCAAGGTCACCCAGCAAGTCAGCCAAGGTGCTGAGAAGCACAGTAGAGCTCTTGGCTGCTCTGATCAGGAGAGGAGAGTAATAAACATAGAAGACAAAAGTGCTCAGAAGGGACATTAAAGCGCACAAGTGTAGGCATTTGAAAAAGATAAAGGCTTTGCTAGAACAATTCTCCCAAAGAAAAATGCATCTTGGAGGATGGAAGAGGATAATACAAGCACCTGATTGTGTTCATTCCTATGACGGCGTATGCAAAAAACACGGGATTGTACTCAACATCAGAGCCTCGGAGGTTGAAAAGCCCTGGAAAATAAGAACGCCAAGAATCACAGTCCTGGTTCATCTTTTGTAACATTAGAGGAAGCCAAAAATAATCTCAGCAAAACACAATCAAGCAATGAGTCATCAAGGGTGCAGACCATGGGTCCAGCTCCCACTCAGCTGTCCGTGCTGCTTTTCCAGCAATCCTAAGTCTTTGCCATGAGGTGGCACCACAACTGCATGAAGGAGAGCTGGCTTGCAAGAAAGTAGATTACTGGCAAAAAAGCTAAGGACACATGTAAAAAAAATTAGCGTTTGCTCTTTCTAGTCCCAGTAATACAATAAAATCTCACTTGTCAACAGACAGAAAACTTTCAAAATTACAAGTAATCATTTCATTCCAATCATTCTTTTGATACTTGAGGGAAGAGGGAGACACAACAGGCAAGAGTAAAATGCTCCCAAAAGGCCTCCGGTCTGAGTGAATCCAGCATCTCAGATTCAGATTGCATAGTCTTAGTTCTTTTTCCACAAAGATTTTATCCTGCACAGCTCCCAGTAAATTCAAGAGAGGAAGTAAATGCTCAACATCTCCAAACTCCTGATTTTAGGGTCAAATAAAAACCCCAGGGTATCCAATTAGCTGAAATGAGTTACTCAAGGCAATAAGACCAGCCAGCAGGACAGCTGGGAAAAGAACCAACTTGTCCTAAATCACAACCCAGCACTGTATTCATCGAGCTGTGGAAATTCTGCCACAAAAGTAAAAATAGAGTTTGATTCTCCCCAGGGAAGGAGTAGGTCACTTGAAAGCAGGAAGGAGCTACAAAGAACTCTTTACTGCATGGATACAAACTTCCTTGCTCAAGCCGACTCGCAATTCAGTAAGGAGGCAACAGCTGCCTCTGTGACTCTTTCTCTGTCCCCAGAAACTTATCTGGAGCTTAATACAGTGAACTGAATTACATAAAACTAAAGACAAGTCCTCCTTCTCCTCCCTTTACAATAGGAAATCAACCAGGCACCCAGCAATCAGCTTCTTTCATGACGTCCTCTGGTCCATCTTAAAACCTTTGATTCATAACCAGGCTTGGCTTTGCTGGAGACATTTAATCTGAAACCACCTCAGGGCACCAATTTAACATTAATTTAATTGGAGATGTGCCTGAAAAGGTGAGACACACAATCTCTGCTCACACAGGCCTCCCCAGGGAGGAGTCATATTCACCGCTCTCAGTACTTTTTTTCATGAAACAAGCTCTTTGCGCAGTGTCCCAGATCCAGAAGAGCCCACAGACCCCAGCAAGCTGGCTTCACCCAACACCAGAGGCAATGCGCTGGCAATGCTGGAGCTAGGAACACACCACCTTCACTTCTGCCTTTTCAGATCCAACACAGGGCAGAGGCATTAGCAGCACTTACATCCTGCTAGTGCTATGTTCCCATCAGTCTGCACAAAGGATACACAGCACTAGTAACAGCAGTCCTGGGGAAACCACTGCTGTTTCTGGCCATTCTCCCTTCCCACACAACAGCCTGGGAGCCAGGGTGTGGAGACCTAGTCATCCTGGGGCCCCCAAGCACACAGAGGACTCTAGTGGGATCCTGATATCCTGGGTTGAAATGATCTGGAAATACAAGTTTAGCCCTGACTTACTTGTTTTAAGCAAAGTATTTGCCAAACACTGGAGAGGTAGAGGGTGACTTAAAAGGTCGCGATAATTAGGAAGATTACTATGAATGCTGTGCACCCCACCCTTGCCTTATGTATACAAAGCCATATGTTGCATTGCTTTGTTTATAGCCCAGCCTCCACAGCAGAAAACAGTCTCCATCTTCCCATAGGGTGAGGCAGCATCAGCACATTCTAAAGTCAGAAAAATCTCACAAGTCTTTTTTCCCTTCAAACTGCCTCAGGTTTTACATATAACCTTCCTTTCCCTTTGCATGGGCTGTTTTATTTAAAAGGTAGTGATTTGCTGTGTTTCCTGGGCCAAAATGTACTCAGGAGCTGCACTGGTGTAATAAGGTGTAGAAATATAGGCTGTGACCTGTTATGGTCACTGCACTTGATACAAGTTAAATGACCTCTAACAAACACCTTGGCTGTCACAAGTGCCTCTCACCCTGGAAGGGTTCTTCCTTTCCAAGGCAGGAAGGGCATTTATTTTGTAGGAAGAACTGAGAAAGAAGATGCAAATACTTACATGCTACTTCATCCAAGGCTGTTACCACAAACCAGGGGACTTTCCTCTCAGCCATTTTCGAACGGAGGGCTACAATTTTGTCTCTCCAGCTGACCCCTGCAAAACACAATATGAACAGCTGCCAACCTCGCTGGGGATAATGACATAAACACAGATCAATGTACTGGATTTTGGAGGTACCCAAAACACACTCTGCTTGTGCTCCTCCCTCCTTTCTAATAACTGATATGAACTGTTTCAAACAAGCTGCACTCCAGACATGTATGGATTTGTTTTGAAGTTACCTAGCCTCTAGTAAATGGTTATTTGAAGTTATGAGGATAAGGGGGTCATTAGCTGAGGTCTGATCACCCTCTTGACCTATTCATAGTGGATATTATTGTGTTGCTGTAGTGGTTTTCTCACTACTTTGTAAGAGGAAAGCAAAAAGGGATAGGGCAGTAGAAACAGTCCTTGTCTACTGGGAGTTAAGCTTCTCACCTGTGTAACTCAGGTCAAGCGTGATGAGAGGCCTGCAGGGGCGTTGAGGATGGTCTGTCCAGATTGTATCAATCAGATTTTCTTTGACAGGCACAAGGTCATGGCCAGCACTTCTCAAGGCTTTGGACATCCTCTTCCACTGGTCTGCCAAAGGGAAAAGAGTCAAGAGTAATGGCTTTAAAGAACACAGGCTGATTAAATAAATTTGAGTCTCCTCCTTTCCTTCTTACCATTCCTTTAAAAAAAAGGAAAGGAAACACTATTGCAATTACAGTTCCACAAAGACAGCCACAACAGCCAGCAGTCAGTTCAGAACTTCACAACTCTGGAGCCCTGTGCTTGAGCTGAAGAACTGCTCCAGCTGGGAGACAGAAGTCAGTGGAAGAAGCCACCCCAGAGGCTGCCATAAGGGTGTCCTCTACCCCAGCACAGAACCATGCTAGAACAAAGCTAGATGAGAGATGAGATGGGCTTCCACACAGCCACAAGATTGATCCTTAGCCCATCTGAATCAAGTAAATATCTCCCCTTGTCTGAGTGACCCTTGGATTAAGCCTCATGTTCTGAAGCATGACTTCATCTGATATAAATGGTACCTCTCCAGAAACGTGCTTCCTACAGGGAGAGCTGCCGAGATGCCAAGACCACTAAGCAGAAGTATCAGCGTGAGTTTTGCTTGGGTGTTTTGGCTCACATGCCAGCCAAAACACTCAGCAACTTTGTAGAGAAGAGCTTGTGACAAGGCACAGCACGGACAAAAGGAGGTGAATTAGGACTCTGCTTTTCAGGTAAGGTCACTTCAAGCCCAGAGCATATTTGTGTTTTGGAGTCAATGCACTGCTGTTGAGCTCTTGTAATACATGCCTAAAACCAAAATCCAACCTGTTTTGTCTAACATTTGAACAGACCACCCCATCTGGGCAGAAACGCCATTAGCTACATACCATTACACAATAGCTTAGCCAGAGAAGTAAAGAAGCAAAAAGTAGTTGCCCAACCCACAGTTATAAAATAAAGTAAAACCAACCAGCTGGAATAATGAAAGGGTCCACTCCCACCTTCGAGCCTTCTGGGAGGACACTCACTAGCCAATCTTCCTGAGTTGGTGTATCTTTCAGACCTTCATCGATTCAAAAAAAAAAAGAAAAAAAAGATGATCAAAGATGCAGTCCTACTGAAGTGTTCACACAGTACCCAAAAAGTCCGAGATAACACATCAGATACAGCTACTAATGAATGTCTAGACCCATAGGCAAGAAGAGTCACAGGACACTAAACCAGGAGCAGCAATGTATGCAAGATGTCCCTAAGCCCCTACATGATGCCCCTGATGCCAACAGTCCAAGCTGTTAACATGTACGAAGTGACCAGATAGCCTGTGATTTTTCTCTCTTTATCAGTGGAGCAGTATCCCAGCCACCTGCGTACCCAGTTTCATGAGTGTCCAGTTGTTATCCATTTGATGTGCAGCTTGCAGGAAGTAGCGTCCATCTGTCCACATTGCTGCATGCTGTTCAGTTACTATGGCAGTACCTAGGCAGGAAGGCAGAAAGATGCAGTGATTCAGAGGTGGGCAGCCACCAGGCAGAGACTCAGACAGCAAGGGGAATGTCTGAAATGCATCCCAATTGCCCAAAAGGCATCTCTGCTCACTGTTCAAAAGTCAGTCCAGTTTCAGTGCAAGTAGTCACTGTTTCCCCTGCATTACTACGTTCCGCATCCTATCAGAGATAGTACACATGAGAATGCAGCTTAATTAATTGCCACAGATGAATTCAACTTAAGCCTATCTCAGCCAGCCAGGGAAACCGAGTAAATGAGGCTTTCCAAACCTCCTGTAACAGACACTTTGGTCTCCACTTGGCTGTTGTCACAGTAACACATACTGTAGGTCCCCAGATTCCGTCCCATGTTCTTATGGGGAGGAAGCCTGGGCTCTGGCCATCCATGAGAAACAGATATTACTAAATTAGCAGACATGGGTATCACTCCCAGCTGTCAGCTGCATCCCTTTTCCAGGGGTGCTGAGAGCTAAGGGGCAGTGACATCTCAGCAAGCTACTCTAGCTTCCTTGCCCCTGGTGACAAAAAAACCAAACCAAACCAAAACAAAACAAAACATGGCACAAAAAGAAACTGAATCCAAGTCTTTTGAGTGTCTGCATCTTGACCATACTCTTTGCCACCAGGAAGTGAGGCCCAGATTAGCAGAGCAGAGTTTCCAAATATGAATTCACTGTCTCCTACCAAACTCTCCCCACACAAACCCCATTTTTGGCTGCTTCAGCCTGAAAAGATGAAGCAAGAAACTCCAAGGGAGCTGTTGTGTGAAACCTCACTGAATCACTGAATGCTAGGCTGGGAACACAGACCTTCTAACTACATAACAAGGGCCAAAAATAGAGAGGAAGGTTATGAAGAGGCCATGCAGAAGGCGTGAAATTAACAGAGGATTCATGTTATCCATTAACAGCAGCCCACAGCCCTGGATTTATCACCTTCCACATGAGGGCCTAGAGTAGTTCAGAGTAACTGATGAATAGACCCTCCAAACACACAGGTAGCAGTATTTATTAATCTGATTTACAATTGGAGGCAGGGGAGAGAAGACCCCAACAGACTAAAATGACTTTCCAACAATCAATCACACAGCAGAGTAAGTTGCAGAGCTTAGGGTACAGCTAGGGTAAAAACTAGGTCTCTTCAAACACAGACCTATCCTAGAGCCAAGAAAACATCCTGTCTCAGCAAGATAAGCAAACTTTTCCACAAAGTTCAGTTTCCAAATGCAGTGCTTCTGGCCCTGGCTCTGTTTAAACAGAAAGGCCAGCTGAAATCCATCCACACCCAGCCCAAATGGGCAATGTGAAAATCTGTTCGTACTGGCCCCACATGAAAGTTAATGACCATAGGTTACAAGCACTACAGTAAAGAGTTAACTTTACGAGAGGTTCATTCAGAGGTCAAACATTTTCTGAAAAACTGTTATTGCACTGATATTACATAATTCTAGCAGGCAGCCAAGATATAATTCTGCAGATGCTGAAATGGGAAGAAAACAGTCCAAACAAGCAAGATAGGGTTTTTTTTTCATCCTGCCCCTATGACATAATGAGATTATTTCTTTACAGGAGAACTATGTACATTAGCAAGGACCCAAGTTCTGGAAAAGTACCTGCAGAGCCATCAAATCCAGAGATGAACGCCCGTCTGCAATCACAGGGTGCAATGTACTCACTCTAGAAAACAAGAGGCAGCAATTATTTATAGCAGCAGGAGGGTAAAAAGATCAGCTGATGACAAATACTTTGATAAGCTTTTTCTCCTAAAGGACACCACAGAGAGAAAGAAATGAGTTAAAAAATCCGGGCTGTACTCCTCTGGAACATTTAATCATCTGTGATTATACTGTATTTATGTCCAACTGGGTTGATTTTTTTTTTAAGCTGCAGCATTTATCTCCCAAAAACGTCTGTAAACATTGAAGTGCTTCAGAGTTTGCAGATGTTTATTTCACACTTAGCCTGCCCTTTGGGCAACAAACAAATGCTGTCTTTGAAGCTGCGATGTGAAAGGAAGAGAAACCAGAAGGACCCCTTGATCTTGGGGATAAGAGTAATCAGCACATAAAATCTGTAAAACTCCCTATCTCCAGTAAAGTCCTCTCACTCCAATTTAAAAGAATTCCTTTAGGACTTCCTTTTCCACAAGAAGATTGAAATAAAATAATCAAGGTGGTAAAACTGTGAAAACTTTAACCCTTATGACCTTTCATAATGCTGATCCTCTCACTTCTTGCCTAATCATAACCTGCTACACCAGAAGCCACCAGACCATGGTTTGATGGGTAAGAGGGAATCAAAGACCACTAGTCCATCCTAATCCCAAACCCTCACAACCTGTGTTTGTGGACACATCTGTCAGCAGCGTTACAGAAGGGTCTGAAAATGCACAGATACCCGACATCCACAGGAGCTTCCAAAATTAACAGACCAACAGTACCTTGAAGGGCTCCCCATACCATTTTTATGGGATCCCATTCTGGCAAATTCGGAGGTCAGAACTGCTGAGTAGTCCTGTTAATTAACTAGCACAACTCAGCAAATCAGCTTAATCCAGGCTGACAGCACTGATGTTTGAGCTGCAAAATCCCTAGATTTGTACCTTACAAATGATCTGAAAGCAAAAAGTGTTCTTTTGCCCATAAAGTTTCTCTGCCCTCAGCTGTGCTGTGGCAAAAGAAATACTTCAGGGACTGAGCTGAGAAATCACAGCCCGGTTCTCAGGTGGTTTTAGTTCCTTCTGTGATAGATACTGCATTTCCTTGTCTCTGGCCAGGGCTATTTTTAAAATCACCTGATTGTTAGAAAATACTCCCTTCAAATCTGTTCCTCTTTCTCTTCAGTATTCTAAAGAAGGCAGAGTGTTCAAAGCACATGAGCAAGCAAGAAGCACAAATCAGAGCACCTGGGACCAATCCTTTATTTCTGCTCCCTATCACCCCACAGTCAGCAATCCCTCCAGAACAGCTATGTCTTTCCCCTCCTGGGAGAAGCCTTAGGCAGCAAATACCAAACAATCACTAATAACATTTTGAAACTGAACCTTGGGACAGCAAAACCCACGGCCCAAAAGAGGATCAGGCTGATTTCATTCCTGATTGCTAGGAAAGATCGCTGGGATGTGCTCCCAAGAAATCCTCTATTTTATCCAACCACTAATGAAAGCTGGCAGAAATGGAGCAGGCATTGAGACCACGGGTGCCCTTGTCTCTGAGTCAGTCCAATTCCCTGTGCCTCTTCCTGTCCAGCCCCACAGACCCCATAGGACTGGGACACGCACTCAGCAGCTGTGAGGAGGACAGGGGTCAGGATACCCACCTCAGGAAGGGATGACTGCCCTCTGCAAGCCTCCAGCTAACAGAGTGAATCCACCTCAGCCCACCACAGCACCACCATCACCACTAACTCCTTTTAAAATAATGATAGAGGCATCAGCAGACAGGAAGGACAAAGTCATTCTGGTAACAGCATCAAGCATTCATTTCCCTAACTGCCCATTTCACAGCAGCAGGAGAGATCACGAAGGTAGAGCAATGCCAGACCTCAGCAGCATTCCCCATTTCAGCTTGCCCAATGACTGTTGAACTACAACTCTCCCTCTCCTACATTTCTCAGCTCAATGCTGCGACACCATCTCCCAGGGTCCAATGCCTAAAAGGGATACTGAAAATTTCCCACTGTAGATCATATCACTAAGCACATCTCAAATTAGATCAATGATTTCGCTTCCCTTTCTCTTGGCCAGTGCAGCAGTAACTATAAGCTAGTCTGATGAGCAGACAAGCAACCTCACATCCATAGGAAGCCTTAACACCGAGCTGGCTGCATGAACAGTACAGAACTGTGAAATGGATTAAAAACATTTAAAAAAAAATAGAAAAAAAAGAAGTCTTTCAGTTTTAGATCTGGTAAAAGCTGACCTAAACTAACAAAGACCTTGACTGCATGGGACATACCTCATGCTGTCCCATTCATAGGCAAATCCAGGGAATGTTTTAAGAGTTTAAAACGAGGCAGATGGGCTTTAAAAGGGACTATGAGGGATCTGGAGGGGAAGATGGTTCATTCATCTGTCAGTCTGACTTTCTGCACACCCACCTGTTCCGTTCCATGCAGCAATCCCCACAGTGCAAAGATGAGCCCATGTTTTGTACGAGCTAAAATTACAAGGGGAACACCTGCACACGCCACACAAAGTACAGGCCACAGCACAGTCAGAAGAAGGTGCTTATCACTGGAGTCTGCATGGTTGGGACATTAACATGTTAAAGCTTACTCTACCCTAATGTCAACCAAGACCAGTAATGGAAAGTGCAGCGCTCTGCACTTAGAGCTAAGGCATTGATGCCATTAAAAAATAAACACTGCTGTGTACTTGGAGGGAGGTCACTATTCACTGCCAAAAACCTAACTGCATTGGTAAGGTCTTGAACAGGTCACTGCAACCTATGCACAAGCACCCCTTGCTTTATAACTCCTATGATTCCTCAGCTCAGAACAAGCCTGTGTCAGAGGAGCCAGCCCTGAGCAGAAGACAGCATCTCTGCCAACCCAAACAAGGAGCCCAGAGCTAGACAGGTGCTTCCTTGATGTGGAAGACCAGCCAGATCTGACCAAATTTGTTTTCACTAAGTTAAGGCTTGGAGGTGCAAGCCAGCCCCAGTTAAGCCGTGACTGGCTCCAAACTCAAGCGCTAATCCAAACATCATTCTCTCCCATTAGGAAGAAAGCTCCTCCAGTCTCTGAATATTCCTATATGGGCAAACTTCAGATTCAATGTAAACTGTGTGACTCAATATAAAAAGGGATCTGCATTTACGACTGCAACACTCCAAAAGTTCAGACAGGCAGTTTTCACCAAATCACAAAGGACTTAGATGTCTCATTCCCAAAAGTGTGGCATTTTACCCCTCATGATTCTTTGGCACCTCCAGCCACAGGATCCACCCAACACTCATAAAAGGAAGCAGGGTTCTTTCTATGGACTCAAGCCCATTTTTGGCTGGGACTGCCCTCCTTTCCTACCAGTCTTTGGACCACCTAGGTCCTCAAGGAAACAGTCTATTTCTTCTGAATTCTTATCACCAGCATAAAGTTTCAAAAATCAAAGCAGCAAACATTCAGGGTTGGCTGCATGAACCACAAATCCAAGGCATTATCAAGCCTTGGTTGAGACAGAATCAGAGCCAGTTGTTTTAGAAGCTCTGCTAGTCTTTCAGCTCCTTACACAACTAAGCAGAGAAAGCAAAGGATACAACCGGTGGCAAGCTTCCTGGCAGTACTATAACTTCTACCTTGGCAGGAAAATCAATATTAAAAGCATCATAGAGCCCAGAGCTCAAACATTCCCGGTGTTACAAAGAGAAATTACTCAGCAACTTGTAGCATTGGGGTGTATCAGCATTAGTCCAATTCAGCAGCTCCTCTGCAACCTGGAAGGGAATAGCTACCCTCAATCTAAACCCTATGCCAACATCAGAGGAAGGAAAGCCTTCTTCGTTGACACATTCTGATGTGGATCCCAAGACAGCCTCAGGAACAGCTGAGAGAGGCAAGGACAGCAATAAGTAGCTTGGGCTGTGGGAAGGAAATGGCTGAAGCCACCAAAAGCATGGGTATCATTAAACCACAGTCTTCTAAGTCATGAAGAGAGCTGCCTAAGAGCAAAATGTGACTGCAGGGCTGTAAATATTTCATTTGCATATAGAAAACAAACTCTTGCTTGGAAGGTGGGGAAGTTGCAAATCTCAGCTCATCACAGTTCATCTGAAATCAGTAAGCCTGTTCTTGGA
Organism: Neomorphus geoffroyi; assembly: GCA_033558235.1. NCBI lineage: Eukaryota > Metazoa > Chordata > Aves > Cuculiformes > Neomorphidae > Neomorphus > Neomorphus geoffroyi. The sequence continues at coordinate 11,021,047 of JAUMJM010000016.1, read as the reverse complement.
TCAACAGGTGTCCTCCAATGCCTAAAACTGCACCAGTTCCCAAATCTCACAGACAAAACCCTGCACTAGTTAGTCAGGAGGCACCAGAACAGGCAGCTTTTGGTAATCGTTTCCATTCAGATAGATCTGCTCCGCAGAGAAACCTGACCAACTTGCCCTGCAGGAAATAGCAACATGGGGTTCTCTGCTTAACTGCACTCTGTCAAGGAAAAGAAAGCAAAGAAAAACCCAGAAGACCTCAGGGTCACATTCTTCAACTCACATGACAGCATTTAACATCTAGTGAAATGAAACCAGAGTTATATATGGATGGAGGCAGCTTGAGGCAGGAATGCAGCAGACAACAGCAGCTGTAGAAAATGATTCCCCTCTACCTGCCCAAGTTTGAATCTCCCTAAGAGGAAACACAATGCTGCCCATAAGGTCCCAGGGTACAGGCAAGTCTGGACCCAGCTCAACCTTGTGCCAAGTCAAGGGCAAAGGTTCCAATTCAGTTTCTTTTTGCTCTTGTGCACCCTGGGGTAAAAGGGAGCTTTGGGTGTGAGCCAGGAAAGCTTCAGGTCTTTTATTTCCTGAAAATGGCTGAGGAGGGAAAAACCCTTGGCAGCATTTGGATCTCACAACAGTGAACAGAAGAGTGAAACCAGCACATGAGCAGGCAGAGGACGTAAAAGGCAGTTCAGCAATCTAAAATTAATGTCACAGACTACAAAAATCTTAACACTAGAAGCAGCACACAACAGTTACCGCCATAGGTTACCACTCTGGGCCCAGACATCCCTTCTTTTTTTAGTGCATAGAACAAGCTGATGCAGAGCAGCACTGAAAGGCAAGTGTCATTGTGGCCTGTTCTGTCCCTGACTCTCCAGAGGTCGCTTTGCGTCATATCTGAAGGGCTTTAGCATAAGGCAGCAATTCCAGCAAGAACTGGATCTAGCAAAGGGAAAGCTCTGCAACTAATCCTTCAGCCCTCTCTTAAACAGTATGTGTTGATTAGGAGGTGCTAATGGGGAATCTAGCACCCAGATGATGACTTTTCATCCCTCGGTTAATCCATTCTTCCTCCCAGCCAGGATGAGGACAGCAAGTCCTCTGGCAAGCTCCCTTTTTTGCAGCCTGAGCTCCCTGGAGAAAACCTGATGAGAAGCTGCTGGTGGAATATCCACATGGATCTGTTACAAGAACATAAAAATCTCAGTCTCCTAAATAGATTCCAGAAACTTTTTCCAACATGATGTTTCTCAGGCTTTTATGCTAGAAAAATTAAAGTGAGTGAACAAAAGATCGTTTTGGTTATCCCCTAAATTTTCTTTTTTGCAGGGAAGGAAAGTGCAATTATTCCCATAATCCATCTACTCATACCTGGTGGGCATCTCCAGAGGGCACTATGTAGGCTTGGACAGGCTCCTGGACGTACTTGGGACTCTTCATCACCTGCCGCAGTTGTTTCAGCAGCTCTGTTGTAATTTTTGGACTCATCTTCCTACCTGCAACTAAAACAAAGCACAGAACTTCAGAACTTCTCCAGTCATCCCAGGCCATTCATGTGCACAGTCTGGAGGTCATCATGAACAGAAACACCCCTTTAGGACAATTATATCAATGTCACCTCTCTCAGTGTAGAATTTCTCCTGTCTTGTCACTTCACTAAAGTTCCTCGAGAATGAGATTAGAGAGTCAATGTTGGTCTACCGTGCAAAGGACGTTTCCCACCTGGCATGCCCAGTGGTGATACACATAAATTGAACACATTTGACAGCGCTTCTTGCATGTGGACAATACCAGAAACCTCAGACATGCCCTGAGACAGCCAGGAAAAGTCTTGGCATGTGACAATGTCATGGTTTAGCCCTGACTCGGCTAATTTTCAGTAGCTAAAACCATGCAGTTGGGCTCCCAAATTCCACCCACCCCCAGGAGAAGGGGAAAGAGGCTTGTGGATTGGAAACTAAAACTACAGATTCAATGGAATTATAATAATAATTATGAAAATAATTATAAAGTAATGAAATAGGTACAAATATCTGAGATTGGACTCCCACCCCTCGATGACTATACATCACCACAAATGCTGTAGAGCAGACACGAGGGAATGGGTTCACAGCTAGTAGGGAGCTGAACTCAGAAACTGTATTCAAGGACACTTGGATCCGGAGCCAGGAGTAATCAGACAAACAAGGTCCTCACTGGACATTCGTCACTGCAGAAGAAAGCGAGACCCTTGTGATCTCTCGGTTTTATACCGAGTGTGACGAATATGGGATGGAATACTCTGTTGGTCAGTTTGGGGTCACCTGTCCTGTCTGCCCCTCCCTGTAAGTGCAGCCTTTTTCACTAGATCAAGGATGGCCTCAGTTGCTAGAGGAATAAGTATAAACTTTGGCCTTCCTGCATATCAGTGTTTTATGCTATCATTTCTAGAGAGAAACTGTCTGAAAAACATGCAGTTGGCTTTCAGAAAATGTTACTCAGGCTAGGCCGAGCGAGAGTCAGGAAACAGACCCCAGTCAACTCAAACTATAACAGACAGTGACAGTCCCAAGTTCTCAGAGATCAGAAGAAATCCTACCCACTCTGTGCACAGAGAGAAACTTTCATTCTTCTTACTCTGGGGCAGAGATGTTGTGGATTATATGCCACAGGAGCACAGGCAGCTGGGAGAGCAAGCCATGCATATTAGAAACCATGGAACAAATGGACCAGTTAATACTATTTTTATAAGTTTCACTATAGCCCAGGGTATCATAGTGGCTTGCTGACCATATTAACTCAGACAAAAGAAATCTGCTCCCAAGAACATACACAGGAATGTGTTCGCTGTGGCCACTTTTACCTCTAGATTGCATGTTAGTTCACCTAGCAAGAACACAAACCATAATAGGAAGAACAGCCCGTTGAGTTCTCACAAGTGACTACCAGAAGACAACTAGGGAGACTTAAAGGAACCTTTGACCTTTGGCAAATGCTCTACAGATCTCAGCTGGTGGCAGGCAGGCAGGGTGTGGCACAAGCTGGACAGAAGACAGCAGATTAGAGGGGAAAATTGTACAGGCCAATTACCCTCCCTTGCAATGGTTTTGCAGTGGACACACCAGCCTTTCAATTTGCTACCCAGAAATCAATAGCTGGGGCTCAATGCGAGCACCACACACAGTGATGTATCAAGGCCATGATGCTGTGCTGGGGCGAGTAAAGGCTGCAGTGGAAGGTACCAGCTGACTGCAGAGGATTTTCAAGTTGTGAGGGAGGCCTGGTCTGGAAGCCTATGAAAATTAAGTAACCTGAACCTCTTCAGAGGTTCTCTCCATCTTTTTTTCACTCACATCTCCAAAGAGTGCCCAAAGTGGGACAATCCACTTCCTGGTTCTCTACCTATTCCTTTCCATATTTTTAAGAATGTGCTAGGATCTTACAACTTTAATTGTGTCACTTTCCTGGGCAAGATGGGTAGGCTCTGTGCTGCTTGAATGCCATGTTATTTTATTCCAACCAGTTCATTTCACAGCTCATTTCATAGCCACATCTAAACCCAAATCATGGATGGGAGAAGCAAATAGCATGCAAGTCTCAAATATCTTTTGCTTATCCAGGCACTTATTCTGTTTACACCTCAGAAACTACCAGGAACCCTAAGCAACATTACGGTCATATGCCAAAACACAATAAAGCACAGTCCCTGCCCAGTGATGTTTACCACCTCAATGGGGAGGCAGAAAAGCTGCCTCCATTTCACAAGCCATAACAAGACATGATTTGACCAAGACCACACAGCAGCAGCATGACCAAGTCAGAAACTGAAGCAAGATCTGATGCATTCAGGTATAAAAATCTCAACCCAAGACCACCACTCACACGTGTTTTCACAGGAAGTTTAGAACACACCAGACTCATTTGTGACCAACTGTCTGCACAAGCACACTGTGTTTTATAACCCAGACTACAACAAGTAAATAAAGCCCAAAAGGCACCATATGCTAAATCCTCAAATTTGGTATCCTGACTCCAGTGCCTTCGCTGCAAATAGATTACACCTCAGATTTATTTCCAGGACAAATTTCATAGTTTTATATGTTTGCAAGCCACACTGAATTTTATTATACTGCGATTGTTTCTGTCTGCCCTCTGTAAACATTCTATAATGTTGCTGATTTATGTTCAGACAGAGGCAAAACACAATAGAGAGCAATAACATAGTGACTAGCTAGCAGAAAAGAATCTCTTTCTACAAACTTGTAAGGACACAGCTTCCTTTCTTGACCTGTGCTTTGTCTCCAGGACCCTGAAAGTCTCATTTAAGTAGGCAAGGAATGACAAGGCTTTGCCTTTTAATAATGGTCCTTGCTGACAAGCCATGGTTTTCTTACCAAGCAAGACACTCTCTCAAGGACAACAACAAAAAAATAATTTAAAAAGTTCTCTCACTGTTGAAAGATTTGCTTGCGACATTAGAGACACAACCAAGCTAAATTACCAACAAAATCCATAGTAAGGAGGGCATCTATTTTAGATAACCCCTACAGTATAAGAAACCACTTTAAAAAAAATCCTTCACAAACTTTCCAATAAAATTGTCTTCAATTTCCAGAGAAAGAGAAGCAATTTTCTTCCAGATCTTTGGTAGCTATTTACTCCAGTCCCCCTATAATTTTTAACAGGTGACCTTTCCTTTCTTGCCCATAATTATAAGCCTCTACAAAGTTAAAAGAGCTTCTTTATCATTATTTAATCACTCCAGTGACTAAAACCAATCACAGCTGAAATGAAGTTAGTACATTTAGCAGTGCAAGAAACAGCCCCTTTCCCTGCCCTAACTGCCATGTTACCTGCCTGTGTAGTTCGCCACGTCTGGACGCCTCTTGCCTCTGCTCACACAAAATACCATTCAGCTCTTTGCTTGGCCTTCATAAGCTCCACTGTGCCTGCAAAAGCAAAGGGTAAAACTGAAACAGCTAACAAACTTTGCCCCCCATAAAACATTCTCACTCCCCAGTAAAGAGCTGAAAATGCATTAACACTACGTTCCAGTGGTGAGATTAGAGATGCACTGTGGGTGAACCATGGCACAGCAGGGAACATCAAGGGCCAGGAGTTTGCTACTCAAGACTTAACGATTAAATCTTGCAAGAGTGTGCTGTTTGATACTGATTTGGTTTTGTAATCATTTTGTAAGAGGCCACTCCCTATTTTACAGATGAGGAAACTAAGGCAGAGCAGAATTAACATTCAAATACCACTGCAGCATGACAGCAGAGTTGGATCCCAAAATCTGTCACTGTCTAGACCTACATTACCTATGCCTCACTCAGACGACAGGAGTCAGTTCTCCAAGAGCCCAGGCCAGATTCTGCCTGGATAGCATCTCTTTCAGACACACAGGGCAATGAGTGACCATGAAAATGCTACTGGAGGAACCAGACACCTCCTCCTGCCTCCCGTGTGCACACAGAGCAATGTGCTGCCGCAACCTCAGGCGCCAGCAATGGCGAAGGTTGGGACGAAGAGGCCTGCGGTGTCAGGGCGCATGTCAGGGCCACAGCAGGGAGGGGAGGCAAGGCCAGGCTGTACCTGGTTCTGCCTGTGTTAAGACTAGCGAGTGTTTATGTCTTGTTTGCTTCAGATACACTCATCCTTCTGAAAATTTCCTCTTTATTTTCCCTTTTATGAATAAACTTGTTCAAAATAAGCACGGGTAGACGAAGTGCTCAGGGATATGGTTTAGTAGTGCACAGGTATGGTTGGATTCGATGATCTCAAAGGTCTTTTCTAACCAAATCATTCTATGATTCTGTGAAAGTTTGCATTGCCAGGAACCAGCGATGCCACCTCAGAAACAGGCCTAGGCTGGCCGCACACTGGGCAGTCCAAGTATTCACTACTGTGCAATGAAGCACAAACCTCACCGCTTGCCCCCCAGTACCCGCCTGCACCCCAGATTTACAGAAACCCTTGCCTGGCCTGCCGTCAAACCAGAAGCCTCCCCTACAGCAAGAGACAGGGCCGAATGGGCCACTTGGGCCTGGAAACCTGGCCAGGGCCTGGACACCCTGACATGAGGAAGCCTTTCTTCACCAAAAGGGTGGTCAGACCCTGGCACAGCTGCCCAGGGAGGTGGTTGCGTCCCTATCCTGAAGGTCTCCAAAAGTCGGGTAGGTGACCTGCTCAGGGATCTGGTTTCGTAGCGGACAGGTACAGTTGGACTCGATGATCTCAAAGGCCTTTTCCAACCAAGCGATTCTATGATTCTGCAACTCCGGTCTGACAGGGCCTGGAACCCTAGACCGGGCCCGGCTGACAGGGCCGGGTCTCTCGGCGAGGCCAGGCTGACAGGGCCTGGCTGGCGGGGGAGGCCTAGCGCGGACCAGGCCGAGGCCCCCACGACCCCACGCACGTGTAACGCTCCCTGCCCTCAGCCCAGGCGGCCCCCGGCCCGGCCCTGTCCTTGCCCTGAGCCCCGGCGCCCCCGGCGCCCCCGATGCTGCCGCTAGCGCTGCCCCCGCCCCGCGCGCCTCACCTACCGCCGGCCCGCCCGCCGCGCGCCGCGACGTCAGCGCCCACGTGACCGCCGCGGCCGCTGACGTCACGGGCAACCGGCGGCGCGAGGCGGGGGTGGGGGGGAGCGGGAGCAGGGACGAGGCCTAGGAGCTGGACAGGGACAGGGACGGGCAGGCACGGGAACCAGCACCGGAACCGGGACAGGGTGCAGGATAGGGACCGGGACCGGGACCGGGATCGGGATCGGGAGCGCCCTGTGCTCCCGCCGGGCCGGCACGGGCATCGGTACCCGCGGGGGCGCCGGCCGCCGTAGGAAAAATTTCTTAATGGAAAGGGTTTTCAAGCATTGGAACAGGCTGAGGGACGAGGCAGAGTCACCATCCCTGGAGGTGTTCAAAAAGCGTGTACATGTGGCACTTCAGGACATGGTTTAGTAGGCACGGTGGTGTTGGGCTGATAGTTGAACTTAATGATCTCAGAGGTCTTTTCCAACCTTAATATTTTTATGATTAGAGGCTACCTACAGATGCACCTGGTTACTCACTCCCCAGCCCATGCAGCCCCACTGGTCTTGGAGCCCCTGGGGTTTCAGAGCTGCTGAGATGGGTGAGAAGGGGCCAGGCAGAGCCAGAGTTGCTGGGGGCTCACAGTAGTTCCCCTAGCACTGAGCTGACGGGCTTTACATACCCCACAGCTTTATTTCTGGTGCTGAGCACAGCTCCTGGAAATGGCAGCATCCCATTGCTTTGCTTAAATCCTCAGCAGAAAGTATTATCTCCTTTTCAAGATAAATTAACCTCAGTGTTCTCTTTGGGAGAGTGAAGGGTCCTATTTGCAACAGCAGTGAGTACCTGTGGTAAAATCTGGCCATTTGCCACGCGTACTCCCTGATGAAAATACCTTGCACTACTGTCCTTTGCCCCTGGCAGTTTCTTCAGGTGGACTATAAGTCATCCCTATTTGACAAAAACAGGAGGCTGTTACTGAAATGCAGAATTGAGGAGATCACTGCCAAGAAAGCATAAAACAAAGGCAAAAAGTCTGCTTGCTAACCGCATCCAGACTGGAGGGGTTTGCTTGTAGCAGTCAGTACCCTGGGGACCCTCCAGCCCCTACACTGTGACAACGCTGCAGCCACCCCTCTGCCATGGGGTTCTTTGCTGTTGTAACCATGACTCTGCAGAGGATGAAGACAGGAGGAAAATGTGGTGCTCAGTGGGACCCAGCTTAGTTCAGGGCCTCCTGCACATCCTGGGGACTTGGTAAAAAAGGAGCTACTTGGCTGGCTGCATGGTGCTCTGTATAGGGTCCTTAAATATGCACAGGCTGGATGCTACAACCAGCATCCCGCTGGTAAGGGAGAACTGTGTGGGTACACAGCCAGCTCATGAAACTGCTCCTGGGCCCCAGTCTGTATGCATTTTTCTAGAGGAGAAAAAGTGCAGCGGGCAGCTAGTCTGCCCTTCCTCCTTCTCCATTAGTCCATGCTAGTGCTGTAGCCCACAAAGCTTTACCCACAAACTGTCAAACATTTGCTGCTGTGTCTAGCAAACCAACATGAGCCAGGCTTTTACTAAAACCACCTGGGACTCCCCGAATATTCACCTATTTCCAGGGGAAGCATGAAGCAAGCACAAAAGTATAGAGAAGAGGCTTTGGGAGGTCTCTAGTCCAACCCCTTGCTAAAAGCAAGGCCATCTTCAAAGCTAGAGCAGGCAGCTTAGAAACTGTCTTGACAGGATTTTGAGTATCTCCAAGAAAGGAGCAGCACAGCCTCCCTGAGCAGCCCCTGCTAGTGCTGACCACTCTGAAGCAAAAACTCTTATTCCTGATACCCAAGCAGAATTTGCAGCTTGCCCTTTCTCTTCCGCTGTGCACATCTGGAAAGGGTCTGGCTCCCTTTTCTCTGACCATTCTCCAGGCTGAGCAGTTCCAGCTCCCCTGCATCCCTGAATCTTGCAGCTGGCCCTGGTCACCAACTGTTGCCCTCTGTGGCTCTCTCCACATAGCAGAGCTGTCTCATACAATTCTGTAGTAAAATATAGGCCATAAAGCAATATAGCAAAACTTGTAATCTGATGGAAGAGAAAGGTCTGTCCATTTATCAGCATCTCAGTGTTGGGAAGAGGCATTGGATGGAGATGGAGCTGTGGCCTGTCCCTAAGGAGGGATGAGAGAGGGAAGGGGGGACTCGTGACCATGACAGTTACAGCAGGAAGAGTTTTCTTTCCTTGTTCATTTCCTTGGGTGAAGCTAATTGCTGTTTCCCAGTGATCATTACCCCATCTTCCAGCTCTGCTCACAAGGGACCCATACAGTCCTGGCAGTCCAGGCTGGAAAGGCCCATTTAGATCACCACATCAGTGTCCCCCTCAGGGTAAACTACATTTGCATTTGTGTTACAGACCATGTTATGTTCATCCTGCAGAATACCTGCTGAGAAGATTCATTTCTTGGAAACCAGCCAGCACTCAGCGATGCTCATACTAAAGCACGTCAGGACATTTTAAAAGCACTTCAGCGTTAGCACAGCAATCACGGAGATTATTTGCCAGTGGTGAACTCTGCAGCTGAATCCAGTCAAGGTTGTGAAACGGTCCTTTCAGCCTCTTCTGACTTATATTAATAATTTGGGGGTAGATTTTGCATTTGGCTGCAGCTCTTAATTGTGGTTGTGGAGAGCTTCACCTGCCAGAGCTCTGCACCAGCCCAGGGAAGTGGGATGGATGAGCCCGATGCATTTTGAATGTTCATCATGTGCCTTCCCAGCTCTCCAAGCAGTGTTGCTCCACGGGAATGCCTTTTCCTCCCCTGTGTTTCTCTGCTTGTGTGTCTTGTACCCAAAGGAACAGGAGACTCTGACGCCTCCTTGGCCTGGTCCACATGCTCCACACTGGCTTCCCAGGGGCAGAGCTAAGAGTGTTTGGCCTCTTCCCTTCCTGCTGTGTAGAGCTTTCCGTTCAGTTGAATTTAGGACAGCGGTTATACACAAGGTAATCTTGACATCTGTGCCAGTGAAATTGTTTGTTTGATTATTTTTTGTGCCAGTGAATCATTACTAAATCTGTTTGGGTTAGCTAGTGGACTGTGGGAGCAGCTGCAATCAAATGCAAGGAGGAAAGAAAATATATCTCCTGTGTGGGAGTATGAATTGGGGAGTGTCCATAACATGAAATAACTAGGCTGCTCACAGAGCCCAGCACACCAGGGGAAGGACAGGGCAAGGGGAAGTTCAGCATCTTCATTGTACTTGCTTCTTTAATTCCTCGTAGTCTGAAGATGCTATCCCGACTATCAGGAGCCAGTCCCAAGAGAGCAGCTATAGCATGATTGCAGATCTGTCCTATCTCCTCTAACTATCCTACAACCCAGGGAGAGAGGGAGCAAACCAGAAGGATTCAATTTGATTAGATTCCTCTACTTCAGTCCCAGCTTAGGGCAGAAATTACAAGCGTCACTGTGGACAGGTTATCAATGTGATATTGATGTCTCTCTGTAATTTAAAATTAAGAAACTGCTGAAAACAACTTACTATGTTGTTTGGTGAACAAAATGTGTCCCTATTCTGTCTTCCTGATCGAGACTGTGATTTAATAAAGGTTAAAAAGAAGTCTGCATTCCCATCTCCCAAAAATGTGCCAAAGGAGGCAGAAAATGGAAGGGAAAATATTGATGTCTGCAAGGGCTTCTTAGTTGCTATTGAACGCCTGGTATTGCAGACCCATGCCATGAAGGCTTCTGCACCGAGAGATGACTTCTAACAGATTTTAACTCATAGACCACTAAAATTTAAACTAATTTCCTTCCCTTCCTTGTAGAATTAATAATGACAAACTGATGGGTACTCTGCATAAGAACCTCATTCCAGAAGAATAATGGCCTTGTATGGAAAAATGTATAGTATTTGCCATCATCTGATTATGCTGGTGACAAGTCCTCTACAGTAAACAGCCATTTTATGGGTGGAAACATGACTGCACCACATTGGCTGCTGTCCTGCCTGACCGCAGAGATCTAGGTCCAAATAGCACAAGCGTCCAGGAACAGTGTTAAGCCCATGGATGAGCCCTGGGGGTATCTGGTGTGCATGGTGGACTGGTTCTGCGACGTGGCCTGTGTGGTAGCTGAATGAGCCAGTGAAGGACTGCTGCTAAAGGCTTTTCCTGGATGAGAACGGAGGGTAGGACTATGTATTTCATTTGAATAATACATGACTAATAAGTTAAATAAGAGAAAGTGGAATGAGGTTTCCAGTTAAGCTAAAATGTTTAATGCATGTTTCCTGGGTATTTTGGGGTCACTGGGAAGCTTTGAAGTGGCCCTAATGAACTTGCCAATATAGATAATGTAAAATACTTTAATAATTAATTTATCAGGTAGTGCTCTCTATGATATATGATCTGAAATGCTTAAAGAGATGCAACTGTCCTTTCTAAGCAGCTGTTTGATCTCAACTAAAATGGTGCAAGTTCTGTTGCAAAGATGTTTTATGAAAGCACTTCAATATACTTTGCTTCTAATTAAATTGTCTGAATGGGGCTTTTATGTTCTTATAGTTCTGTATTTGCATCAGATTAATAAAAAGAGGGGGGCAAGGGAGGAAGACCTGACAAGTAGCAACCAAAATTGCCAGAGACTTACCTTGCCAGGAGACTTACCTTGCCAAGTGACAGAGCCATTAACTCTGTTGTAAACTTGATCCATATCAAGTGATCAAGGCCAGGAAATAAGCCACAAAAGAACACCCGTTATCTTATCAACCCTTCTATACCCATGATACCTTTATTACAGTTGTAACATTCATTTCATTCATTCACCTTTTCCTGGTATCTGTGAAATTTAGACTGCTGTTTTGCAATCTAATCTCCTGAGATGCCTCCTGCCCACAGTGCAAGTCCACAGCCTTTTCATGGTGGGAGCTGTTTGACCACCTTCGTGAGACCATGGTGTTGAAGGCTGACCCAGTGACCAGTCTGCCACCAGGACACATCTCTTTTCCCCTCAAAGTGCCAGTTGTGGTGTAGGGTGGTGTGGGAGACAATGGTAGGAACTGGGGATTCTTAGGAGACCTCTGTGGGGTTACAGGTAGGGATGAGGATCACTTTCCCTGGACTAGGGGAAAAACATGCTTTTACAAGGTTGCACACATGGCAAAACATCCCTTTCCGTCCGTGTGACAGCACTGGGATTGCCGGGACAATAACTGACCCAGTTGTATTTGTGTTTTGCAGGGATTGTCCTGCAAACCACCACATGTCATTTGTTTTACTCATAAAAGCCCTGCAGTGAGTATGGTCGTGGTCATGCCTTATGGTTTCACAAGGTCACATCCTCCCAGCCTCAAGGCATGTCTGTGTCCACGTGGAGAGAGTAAGTATTTTAAGTACAGTTTTCTTCCTATTTCCACTTCAGAAAATTACCTAACAACAATTAATGTCACTGGTTTGGTAGTACATAACAGAAATGCTGTAATGTGCCAAGGGAAGGAAGAGATTCAGAATAGTTCAGCAGAAAATTGTTTTTATTTTAAGCTCTCAGCTTAGAGTTTAATGGAGGTTTAAAACACGTCACACAAGTCTTTTTGGATCACATTTAAAATAAATTTTATATGTTTGGAAACAATGAAACTAGAAATGGCAACAACAAATTATATGTTTGTGGAAAAAAGATAGAAGGGAGAGAAGGAACAAACATATCTTGAGATCTTATCTTAGTTTTTCTTGGGAAGACAATTTATCCAGCCAGCACTGGAAATTGATCATGTTTGGGTGGTTCCCAGCAGCTGCATTTGGAAAGGAAAGGGAGGCAGCAGCAGGCCAGGTAGATATCCAAGTACTTTCACGTCTGCTCTTTCCAGTTAAATACCAGATGTTAGGACTTCACTTGTAAACCTTTAACAACAAGGATGAAAATTAAATGTTTGCTGAGTTCTCTGCCTGGCTCTGTTTCCACACCAAACAATGCACTCACATCCTTGCTCACCTGCACTCGCCTGTTTGCAAAGGAAATGTAAGCCTCATGGCAATTTCCAAGAGTTCTTAGTTTTCCCTTGTCTGCTCTATCAGGAAAAAAATATGGGAAAAGCTAGATCCATTGCATGCAAAAAGAACCATGATGGTCACTGGTGCCCTGTTAAGTGCTTTAGAAGATATTTATTCAGCTTGCATAAAACTCTATGCTGCTAAGGAAGTTTATCCTAATGAATTGGATGTATTTATGGATATATTCCATGATGAAATATTGTACTTATTGCACAACAAAGGCTTTTATTCAGTTCATATGATGCCATTCATCCTCAAAGTCTTCACTAGCACAAACGTTAACAGGGTGCAGTGACCTGCCTGTGTTTTGGCCTGACACCTGGAAGCATTTTTATTACACAAGGTTTCCTGATCTGCTCCAGCAATATTACTAATGGAGCCAGATGTCTTTACACGGATGGCCAGGATCCAGTGCCTCCACTTTCCACAGTACTGCTAGGTCCCACTCCTCTTCCTGTCCACTCAAGGGGCAAGCAGGAGCTGGAAAGTAGCTGGAAAGCTGCCCAGCTGAAGAGAACCTGGGTATGTTGGTTGACAGCCGGCTGAATACAAGCCAGCAATGTGCCCAAGTGGCCAAGAAGGCCAGCAGAATTCTGGCTTATATCTGAAACAGCGTGGCCAGCAGGAGAAGGACAGTGATTGTCCCCCTATACTCAGCACTGGTGAGGCCGCACCTCAAATCCTGTGTTTAGTTTTGGGCTCCTCACTATAGGAAAGACACTGAGCTGCTGGAACGTGTCCGGAGAAAGGCAACAAAGCTGCTGAAGGGTCTGCAGCACAAGTCCTATGAGGAACAGCTAAGTGAACTAGGATTGTTTAGTCTGGAGAAGAGGAGGCTGAGGGCTGACCAAATTGCCCTCTACAATTATGTGAAAGCAGGTTGAAGCGAGGTGGGGGTTGGTCTCTTCTCCCAAGTAACAAGTGACAGGACAAGAGGAAATGGCCTCAGGTTGTGCCAGGGGAGTTTTAGATTGACTATTAGGAAAAATGTCTTTACTGAAAGGGTTGTCAAGCATTGGAACCGGCTGCCCAGGGAAGCAGTGGAGTCACCATCCTTGGAGGTATTTAAAAGACGTGTAGATGTGGTGCTTGGTTTAGAGGTGGAGTTGGCAGTGTTAGGTTTATGGTTGGATTCAATGATCTTAAAGGTCTCTTCCAACCTAAGTGATTCTATGAATACTGCCAGGTCTTGGGTTAGTAGCATGTCTCCTCTAGGCAATGCTAACCCAAGTCTCTCTCCACTATCAGTCCTGCTGCCAGTCACAGTATCACAGTATACAGTATCGTAAAGTTGGAAAAGACCTTTGAGATCATCGAGTCCAACCTATGACCCAACACCTACACCTACACCTACTCCTACTTGTCAACTACACCATGTCACTAAGTGCCTCATCCAAATTCTCTTTGAACACCTCCAGGGATGGCGACTCAACCACCTCCCCAGGCAGCGCAGTCCAATGAACAATTACCCTCTTAGTGAAGAATTTCTTCCTAATGTCAATCCTAAACCTCCCCTGGCGAAGCTTGAGAGCGTGTCCTCTGGTTCTGTCACTGGTCGCCTGAGAGAAGAGTCCAACTCCTGCCTCACTACAACCTCCCTTTAGGCAGTTGTAGAGAGCAATAAGGTCTCCCCTGAGCCTCCTCTTCTCCAGGCTAAACAACCCCAGCTCCCTCAGTCTTGCCTGGGGCTGTTTAAGGAATTCAATAGTCTCTGTGGAAATGGTGATAAACAAATGGATATTGGCAATATACACAACCTGATTTCCTTAGGAAGCCAGTTACCAACCAGGCACATATTTCATTTTGCTTTGACACACATTTGATATGCTTCTGGGATTGCCAGTGAAAGACCAGACATGAATTTTGTCTCTAATTAACATTCACAGTATAGTAGAGATTTATTTGTAAATATATTTAAGAGCCATATTTTACAAGCTCCAACTCTCACCAGAAGTCACTGCCTTTGTGAGTGAGGCCCACTCACCTGCCGAAAAATCCTTTGGGCTTGACTGTGTTGAAACAATTTGGAGTCTTGTGCCATACAATATATTAAATGACGCACAGTACAAGAAACAGATGTTCATTCCACTGGGTGCACGAGTCCAGACGCAAAGTATTGGGTTCCTGTCTGTCTCAGATAACGGGACAAAGCAGAGAAGTTGGGATTAAACATTCTACAGGTGTCCCACATAGAAAGGGTAGACTTTAAAAATGTAGCCCACGTCCTGTAACTGGCCTTATGGGAGTGAACCCTGCAGTTGCTGTACAGCAGTCCCAGGCTGCAGTCAGCACTCAGGCACAAACCTGGATGCTGGCATGTGCCCTGCATGTTACACCAAAATCTGAGGCTGCTTGAGTGCTTTAGTTGAGTGCCTGGTCACATTTTGTAACTCTCATGCCCAAGGGAGTGTGATCTATAGCTCATGTCCATGAGATGTCTGGGACCATCTGAGAGCCCATCTATGATATCTCAGGACTTTGAGCACTGCCACCGGAGATCTAACCGCAGAACTGTGCTTTTCAAATTAGCTGTTTACCTTAAAACAAAGGCTCATTATGTTTGATCAGTTGTGTTTATCTGTGAAAACTAAAATTTTGGTTAGGAGTCAGAAAAACTGGGCTGATTTTTTTTTCCAAATGAATCATGAAATGTGAGGAACTCCAGGGGAATTTAGGGGCTGGAATGTCCCTGTCAGGTCAGCTGTTTGGCTGTTAGTACAGGCGATATCTACTCAAAACTCTGTGCAGGAGAAACCATGAGCCTCAAAAAGCAAATGAAATTAGAAGGGTTCCTGTAGAAAGACAGTGCATATCAAGGGATGCTCCTTGCCTGCAACTTTTCTGCCATGCACTTATTCTGTTACCATCAGCAGGGAATCATTGCCTATGTGGGTCCTCTTTGGGGTACTCTCTGAAAGACCCAGGGGTCTGGGCAGTGCACTGTGCTCAGGGTCTCTGAGGGATCGCAGCCTCTGTCCCTTCAGGGTGGCAGTCATTGGAAAGCAGTGTGAGATCATACCTCCAGCTAAATATCCCCAGTTTAAACCCACCGTTCCTGCCACCTGCAACCACTGTCCTTTGGCTGGAAGCAATCACAGAAAATGAAAAGCACCATTTTTACATTTTAGAATCTGTCTAAACAAACAGACCTTTGCTTAGGCAGAGCTCTGCCTCCTCTTGTGTCTCACCAAGTGCAGTATCAGCCTGAGTGCTTCCTGGCTGAAAGAGCTGAGCTTCACTCATAAAGGAGGAAAGATCTGCTTCTTTCCTGTTCCTGTTTGCATCCCTCAACGTGCTTAAAATGTGCTGTATCCTGAGTTATTCTTAAACAAGCCTTCCCATTGTTCGAGTCACTGGTTTTGAAAATTGTCCCTTTGAAGAAATATGACCCGTGCTATGGAAAAGTGAGAATGATGTTAAGTCTGCACGAGATACTCATGGCTGTGACATACAGGAAAAGGATGAGTGCTTTTGACTGTCCTCATGAATGAAGCCACAGGAAGGAGGTGTGACAGGGCAGTGGGTGAGCTGCTGGGAAACAGTTCCTGATGTTACACTGACTCAATTTACAGCCTCACCCTGCATTTCCATTGACTGAAAATGTTTCTCATTATTTAAAGGACTCCTCTGGCTCTGAAAGCCTTGTTTCTGGAGAGAGGGTTTTTTTAATACCTAACACAAGTGATTCAGACCTGATTTGTGACATTTGTGTCGTGATGATCTGTGCTGAGCAGAGTTGGTTAATGTGGAGATAATCATCAGTCCCTTGCACATGTCTCCATACTGTCACTGCTCCTTTTTTCTCATCAGCAATGCCAGCTGAACATTAGCAAGAGTGGGGGAAAACAGTTGCGCTGATAGAGACCCAAAGTACCTCTCTGATGGCTGCAATCTCCTCCCCAGAATCCCATTACCAGTATTGCGGGGTGTATTTTGCTGGAGCAGGGGAAAACTCAAAACGCCACAGCTGAAGGCCTGGTGCGGGAAGGCGCTGAGCACCACTGAGCACAACCTGTAATCCAGAATGTTTGGGGTTTGCTGCTGGAGCTCTTTGCCCCTCAATTGTCCCTGCAGTCACTCAGCCTGTTGTTCACCCAGCACCACTCTCAGCACCGGCAGTGCCCACGCTCTCTGCTGTGGGCTGCGCTGCCCATTGCCAAACTCCTTCCCGTGCCTTTGCACCTCACTCCCGGAGGCTGTTGTCTTGTGCAAAGAGGATGGAGAAGGCAAAACAAGCACAGCCAGGATTCACATAATATTGCTGCAACTCTGCCAGGAAACAGACTGTAAAAGTTCCTGTATTTAAAGCTGGGAGATGAGTTTTATTGTTAGTAGTTGTTATAGTAACCCGAGGTGCTGGAGAGTAATACATGCTCAGCACATTGCAACAGACTCTGACAAGTTCAAGGCTGTTGCCTTGCTGCTAAATCTTGTTGCCAAGGCAATGCAACATAAGGCAAGAGCCTAGAGAAATGAATTCTGCTGACAGCTCGTGCCAGTAGGCTTGGTCTGATTAAAAGGGAACTTTTGAAAGTAATTTTAACTTAAATAGTGCAGCAGCAACAGAAGGGAAAGGGGAGCATGGAGATGCAGGAGAAGGAGGAGCAGTGGGTTAGTGTCAAGCAACAGGTAAAGGAAAGCGTTTAGTTAAAGGGCAGTGTGGCTGGATAGGATGTCTTAGCCTGTAATTCAAGAAATGTGTCACTTTTTTGAAGGGAGTAAAAAAAAAAATCTAACAATTCTCATTTTTAACATTTGTTTAACTTGGGCAGTACTGCTGTAACTTGATTGGGAACTTCAGCTTTTTCCCAATGGTGTTGACAGCAAAAATTGTTTCCTCAGTAAATGTATTCAGTGATGTCGGTATTGTTGCCGCTGTAGTAAAAGCCATGAAGTAGCTCAGTTAACTTTCAATGTTATGTTCATTTCCAACCTTTTAAAACATGCTTCATGGCAAAATGTTAGCTGGAAAAGAGATGAGGCTGAGAGCTGATTATTCTCTCCTATGATTCACTGTTAATGTTGACAGTATGCACTGAGTTGAAGGAAGAGTACTATCCCAAGGGCCACAGAGTCAAAATAGCTGATCAGTGCTGAAGAAGTCAGGTCATTAAGTTACTTTCAACTACCAACACAATATTTTGACATGTGCTATTGGAGACTAGGGTACTAAAATGCAAGCACCACTGAAATGCCTCAAATAGATATAACAATCTCAGATGAACCTGTTGATTTGTGTATTGATTTGTGAGTAAAAGCGTAATATTTCGTAAACGTTTACCAGACCAGTATTCTGATCCACTTCTACTTGCATCTCATGCATTTTACATTTTCAAAGACTATAAAGCTATAAATGACCTCATGTTTTCCTATTCAAGGACTACTTCATCACGTGTGGTGCCTCTTGCAATACAGGAGCTGTGTACAGTAGTATACCTGAGACCACCAAATGCCCTATGGCGGAGTTAGTTCTCCTGGCATCTGCTGTGGATTGTGGAAAAGTCAGGTCTGCAAGTACTTTTTACTGTTTAAACATCTGTATTGACCTTCAGAAAAGTGAGGCTTTTATTTAGCTGTGATTTATTTTTGTACTAATTTGAAGATCTTAAGCCACGGTCCAGGAAGCAGGCAGGTGACTGGTCATATGCTTGTAACTATCACTTGTTTTTCAGCAACTAAATTATATTCAAAGAAGCTAGCAATGTGTTACTTGCAACCTTGCTACTGTTACTGGCATTTTTCCACAGTCGCTATGGCTAGCTGTGAGACATTATATGATCAGAAAGAAGATGAAAACATGGTTCAGGCAATTGTGAAGGGAATATATCATTGCCCTAGGGGATGCTTTTATTTGAAGACTGTTCGTTAGGTAAAGAAATGTGAGAATCCTAGAACTGGGCATGAGCATTTTTTGTAATAAGAAAGCAAAAGGGAAGATTATTTTTAGTCTTAGTTGAATTTTTCTGCTGGTGATTCCACACATGGTGTTACTTCTTAATATATCCAGGAGAAATTTCAAAGCCTTCCAGAATATCCTTCCTTTTTCTGAAAAGATGCATAGACAGAAGTCTGAAAAGACAAAACCGTATGGGCAGGTCACGCAGCAATATCAACACTTACTTGATCTGCAGGATCCCAGAGTATTTCCAAGACCTGGCTCTCCTATCTGGAGATCCCATCTGCCCTTGATGCCTGCAACAGTAGGGCCCTTCTTGGAAGGTTTCTAGACTGTCTCTACCACCCTGAGTGTGTTGTGTGATGTCTCCTCCAGGACAGATGGGATGCATAGAGGAAGCCCACCCCCCTCACACCCAGAGGAAACCAGGGCTGAATCACACTACAGCTAAGTGCACCTTAGCACACTCCAAAACACAGGGCATAACCAAAGGGCATCCCCCTCTGCTTTCTTCTGCCTCCTAGCTCTCTCCTTTGCTGTGCACCTATGTAAGTCACTTGAGAGTCACCCCCAGAAAGCAGAGAAGTAACGCGGAGCCGTGACAGTGTCATAAAGATAGCTACTGATAGCAGAGTAGACAGAGCTATTTCCAGAATGATTAATACTATTAGCACATGCTGAAGCTTAAGGCTGAACATGAGCTTTAGAGGAATGCATTTTGATGTAAAAAGTGAATAAATGAGACAACTGTCAAAACAATGAGTGGTGAACCAAGTAAAGATGCTTAAAGTAGGAGATGCAAAACACTGTCCGCTGGCCTGTTTTCACTGGAGCTGCTGGTAAAATTTCTGTTGCCCTTCAGGCTGGAGAAATAGCCAAGCAGTGGCATGTGGCAGAGGGGTAACAAAAAGGAGCAGGCAGCAAGGCTACTCTCATAGCTAGTGAACTTCCCCCCAGCCTAAGTGATGCACCACCACTCCTGGAGCCTGTTCAGGGGATCTTTTTTCTGTACATACCTTGAGTGCTTGCAAGAGTAGCAGTCTGAGGGCTCATCCTGTTGCTGAATGAAAACCAAGTCTTAAAAGGACCATCTTCTTTATACCATCCTCTCATAATCCCCACTCGGAAGGTCTCAAATGCCATAATTGAAAACCTGCTGTTTATCTTCTGAAAGTCAGATTTAACCTACTGTAGGCAGCTCCCAGAAGGGCAGTATTTTGCATAATCAGTTACATTGCGGGGCATATGTTTAGCATTTTTCTGGTTTTCTTCCCCTGAAACTTTTCTCAGAGGAGAGCAGGCAAACCAAACCTAGCCATAGATGCACAATATCCTCTTCCCAAATTCCTTTTTTTTAACCTCAGTCATCAAGGATACTTGTTTTCTTAAGAAGATCATACTGTATGGGCAGGTTTTGATTTCTTTTTTTTCCAAATCTATTCCTCTCTTTCTTAGATGAGATACCTTGGCAATAGATGTCTTGAATAGATTCACCAAAATCCGGTGGATTTTGTTACCTTAGATCTATCTGCAAAGAAGTCACATGCTCAGGGTGTTTCTCTGGAGTAGCTAATTCAGCTTGGACCCAGCCACATGATCCCCTTTTCCAGTCTTGCCTTATGGCCTCTGAGGAATGTTGCATTGGCTGCGAGGGAATTACTAGGTCTTGGCAAGACATGTTAATATCCTCGCAAGGACTTGTTAGGGACCAAGACTTCAGCCTCCAACTATTTCCTCTGATAAAGCAAAGTGTTCGCAGCAGTTCATTAGTCTTGAATCACCAGTTTGACTTTGTCTGAAAGAAACAAAAGTTTCCCACAAACTAGAAGGACTCTACAAGTAAAGCTGGCTGGTGTTGCCTGGCTGACTGCAGGCTTCAAAACAGAAGCACAAAGTGTCAAATCTAATTAGAGAAATCAGTGGCTCAGGACACTGTCAAGGTTGAGAAATCATCAGTAAAGGGTTGAGAAAATGCACACTCAAGTGGAAGAGAGTTTATGTATTATGGCAACATCTTCACTAGGATTTGAAAGAGAATTATAAGAAGTCTGTCAGGACATCTGAAAACTTGGATTCTCATATGTGGGGACGCAAATTTTATGTTTTCTCCTGAAGATGTGCCTGTGTTCATACACAAAATTTGTAGCAGCAACAGAACCAGAGTCCCACTTTATTACATCTGTTGTTTTGGGGTATTTTTAACACTCAATGTTATCTTTCCATTAGCATCTGAAATTACACTGATAATCCTTGAAAGCACCAGAGCGTGACTATCATCTGCAGCTGGATCTCTCTGCTAGGAAGCTGGTTACACAGCATGGAAAGTATTTTTGTTATCTCATTTTGAATCATTGATAACAACATCACAAGTGAAGAGTTCATATTGTTTGTCCATGAGATGGAGAGGAACCACTCCTGCAGCCCCGGCACATCACCATCCCAGGCGCCTGCTCGCAGAGCAGAGAGGCAAGCTCTGAGTTACACATTTTGTAAACTAGGAGCAGCTTTCACGAAACATGTGGAGCACAGCATCAATGCGAGTGACAGAATGCGAATCATGAAGCAGCTCCCTCCAAGGTGGCTTTCAAAAGCACTAATCGCTGAGTTGAGCTTCAGAGGACACCATTAACTGAGTCGTTTCCCTAAGAGCTGGCCCCCAGCAGCAGAAGCCGGCCCAGAGCCCGGAGCACTCCATCTGAGTAAAGGTGTCAGTCAGATGCTCAGAAACTCCCAGGTGACTCACGGCCCTGTTTCTTGGCTGTGAGCTGGCCTCTTTACACCTCTGGTGTTGGAATAGGAAGTGAAACAGCTGTTTCTCGTGTTTATGTTCAACAGCTTTGAAAAGCCCCCTGATTGTAGAAAAGTGAAGCAGAGCTGTGAGGTCTGGAGCTGGTTTCCTACTCAAAAGCCAAGCAGGATGCTGGATCTGTAGCTGCAGTGTAGTTTGACAAAGGGCCAACTCCAACACCACCATTCTCATCTGATTTAATGTCAGCTGAACATTTGTGTGCCATTTTCCCATCCAGCACCATCCAAAGATTAAAGCCGCCTCAACTTTCTGTGGAGTGATGGCACAAATTTCAGTCTTGTTTAGTGCCATATGCTGTCACTCAATTCATATTTTTGACACTGGGATCCACATCAGGACCCCAGTTCAGAAGCTACTCAAGGACGTGTCTCATTCCAGCCTCCCTTGGGCTGTGCGTATCCATAGTTAGACATGTATTTAAATAACTCACTACAGCCATGCTTAAGTCTTGAGAAAAAGTATCGCAGCAGAAGGACCAGTGCAACCAACCATACACAATGAGATGTGTTCAAGCCAGCTCATGGTTAATCCTATGTGTATGTATCACAAATCCACAAAACTCACTGTCCTGCTTGGCAGAAGAGTGTTATTGCCCCTTGGGAAACAAGCATTCCTGATCAAAGACTATCCTTGCAGAATGAATAATCAAACCAAACTAATGTGTGTATGTGTGTATATACATATATATAGTTCATGTGGATTTATATGACATGTTGCATATGCTATTGTCAGTCCATCTGAGGGGGCAGAAACTGACGGAGAAGTTACAACTGCACAAAAAACACAGGAATTTTCTGGTGAACTTCAGCATGGCAGAGAGACTGTTCTCAGAGGTCGTAAAATACTTCTGCTGCATGCTAATTATACACTAGGCAAATCTTATTACAAACAAGTAATAAGTATAGGCACGTTTGTTGGTTTTGCTAATGACATTAATGCCTTTTTTGATGATTTGCAGAGCTACAGGGAGCCAGAAACTCAATTTGTACTGATGAATCTCCCACTCTGGTGAAGCCTAAGGAACTCTGTCGATGTTTGACATCTCTTCACCATCTATCTTTAGACAATTCACGGTCTGTTCTCTGCACAGTAGTTTGAGCTGCTTCTTCAGCTGTGTAACACACACATTCAGAACTCTACTTAGATAGTGGATCGGTGTATTATTTTCTAGTATATTAGTGATGGTGTGTAGAATTACACATTACTGTTGTTAAAGGGAATTCATGCTTTTACTCCTCCACAGTTTCCTTATCTCCTTTAGCAAAATGGCTGTGGCACTAAAGTCTGCTGTGTAGATTCATTTATCTTTCCCCTGTGGACCCCAGAGAATTCAGATATTCTGGTTAAAACCGCTGACTTTGCAATTTAGGGTAAGTCATCAGGAGGAAAAGAGACAGACTAGGAGCACATTAAATCACATTCTGAAGAATTACCAGGATTTGCTGGACAAAGACAAGCAAAGATTTTTTTTCTTGCACACTATCCACATAACTCTGCGACTCATTTGTTTTGAGTTTCCAGCATCTATTTGCACAGGCTGGATCATCAGTCCCACTGCCCTTCTCCGCTTCCTGTTTGAGAACAAAATGAGACAGTCAGCAGAAGCGATTTCACGTCCTTTAGTATGAAAACCACCGAACACAGTTTGTCCCACCAGGGAAACCAGTGTCGTAAGTATGTGAGTAATCCACTGACTTCATAGGAATATCTCTGGATGGATTTTTTAAGTGTGCTTTCCATAGCTGCACTGACAGAAGGACATTGTGCTGAGCACGCGGTTGCACGACACAGGCGAGTGCCAGAGAGCTTCACATAGATGCTGCTGGCCCGTACTGCCCTTTAGGAGCCCTGCTGTGCTGGGGCAGTGAGCTCCTGCCCTCCAGCTTTTGATCCAGCCATTCATAGCATTTAGGCATCCCTGGGAATACACACAGAAACTACAGATGAGGTCATTCCCAAGAGTCTGCTTAGGTATTTGGGGCCCTTGACACTGAGAGGAGCTAAAATCTTATACTCTATGAATGATTTTTAAAGGGAAAGTGGAACTCTTTTTATAGTACATTAGCAGTTTGTTAATCTTGAATGGGTAAATGATTAACTCCTCTACAATTTGTTTATCCTTATCATTAGAGATTGTGCTAACATATGTTCTTCAATCTTATTTGCTTCAAAAGAGGCTTTGGAAGTAACAGTTACCTATGCAGAATTCAAAATCAAACATTATTCCTGAATTAATATTGCTTATACACATCAACAAATTTGAAGCTGTCCTTTCAAGTGATTCACCAAATAGCAAAGGCAGCAGTTTGACCAAAAGGCCCTGTATTTGACTTCATGCTCTAAACTTCAAAAGTTTTGTCCAGGAAATGATGCCACAAGCTCCTCTGCAGGTCCAGAGTTAGAACAACAAATTCAGCACGCAAAGAACCATCACCACTGAGGGGGATGACCCTAGCTTTGTTCTATGTCCAATTTGTCTTGAGATAACCAAGAAGAAAGTGGATGCTTACCCTAGAATGCAGAAAAGGTACTGAAAGCCTTTTTCAGAGCTCCTGAATCGGCACCCGCATCCCTCAGCCCAAGACCTTCTGCTCCCATATTTCCACACTCCTCTCCCTAAGGCAGTTATACTGGGCTTCCCACCAGGTATGGGTCTGGCAACAGCACACCTCCTGTCAGAGGTGCCAATTTAGCTTCAAGTCACAGTTAATGTGCTAAAGAATCTCTACCTTGTTGTTCAATCAACATAAACCTTTTGCCTCGGTGCAGATGGTGCTGAGCCAACACACGTGGGTTCCTTGATGCAAGAGAATGTGCTGTTCTCCACATGCATCATCAGAATCACAGATTAGAGATGTCTTTTTAAAAATGTGCTCTGAACATGAGTTTTGCTTCCAAAAATAACTTGTATTTTGCTCGTATTAGAAGAGCAGGATGTTCTTTCCTGTCCTGAAGGGATAAGGAGGAAATGAGAACTATGGGGTTTTTATACGATATGAGCTACTACTCTTCTGGACTAATGCTGTGAATCTCAGTTTTCCCCCCCCAGCCTCATCATTTTGTTCCCCACAGACCTCTTTTTTGTTTCCATTTATCCTGATGTTACCCCAGTGAAGCTCTCTTTGATTTCAAAGGAATTCCTCCGTACAATCTCTCCCATCCTAAGGCAGTAGGCATTAGAAGGGAGGCAACCTACTGAAGATGGCAAATGCTGAATGTCTCTAATCCCTTTTCAAATGAGATAAAGTCAGTTGAGAGACTCAAGTGGGGGCAGAAAGCATCTTTTCCTGTCCTCTGTGTTTGAAGGAAAGAGATGGCAGTTTGGAGGAAGTGTGAACGTAATGGACTGTACATTTGTGTCCCATTGTATTGAAGTCTGACAGGAAACACTTGGGGTTCGATTCAGGAAAAAGTAAGTAGTATTCCTTTATAATACCCTCATAACCCCAGTTATCCTGCAGTATTTGACTACATCCCTGTCTTTAATGTATATATTCTCACGGATCTCTCCAGAAGGAAATCTGGCCACTGGGGAGTGGGGGAGGCATGGGAAGAAATGGTGCAGCAGTTTCCAGCTGGAGGCTCTCCTAAGTGACAGCAAAAGTCCAGCAGGTCTCTCCCTTTTAAACCAAAGGGACTCTGGAGCAGCTGCCATTATTGACTAACATCATGGTGGTTTCTTATGGGAAAAAAGCTGCAAATACCAAACTTCGGATAATTTCTTAGCGGTCTCCACCAAGCCCATGAGAGCACTGTCACACCATCAGCTCTTGCCATAATGTACAGGTGACTGCGGCAAAGCCTCCCACTGCATGTGTGGGGCTGCAGACCCCACAGCAAGCACTGAGGAATCCCCTGGCTAGATGTTCACCTGCAGCAGCACGGAAAAGGCTCCAGCCCTCAGCATTTAAGAACTTTGTTCCTCATACAGCCAGCTGAAGCTGAAGCAGTCTGTAGGGTGACTGCT
The DNA here is from genome assembly GCA_033558235.1 of Neomorphus geoffroyi. NCBI lineage: Eukaryota > Metazoa > Chordata > Aves > Cuculiformes > Neomorphidae > Neomorphus > Neomorphus geoffroyi. Next base: position 10,995,842 of record JAUMJM010000016.1, on the reverse strand, counting down.
GGTCCCTGGAAATGCTTTTCATTGCCCCCGAGGGAACCTGCCCGCTCAAGTGACCTGGGTCAGGGAGTTGTCACGGTCCTTTGTCTGTGGGGAACGTGCAGTACCATTATTATTTGGCATTTTGCTGTATGGGTTCCAGAGCTGCAAAGGTTGCAAAAGAAACCAACCCCCCCCCCCCATTACCCAGAAGGGATAGACTGAGGACATAATGCCCTTGATTGAAAAGGGAGGTACCCAGGAAACCTTGTGGCACATATATTTTTTTTTAACTAGAGCTAAAGTAATTTGGCATGCACGTCCCTTGAGCTGCTTCCTAAACCACAGCTGCATGAGGAATTATCTAGTTCTTAGCTGAAGTCACTCCTTAAAAAAACCCCCAACATGTAGGTCATTAAAGTGCTAATAAAAAAATGTTGATGAATCTCTGAGCAGTGCTCTGATTATCTCTCTGTGGGGAATGAAGAACTCACTAACATGAGCTCCATGCCACTCCCTTCTCCTTTCTTGGAGTCTGGCATAAAGCAAGGAAACAAATGTTTGTGGTTTGGCCAAGTTTCTAATGAGTAGCTAAGCTAGGTCCAGTGATTAGACACATGGGTTTACAGAGGGTGCAGTACCATGTAAAGTGGCAAAGCATGTCTGCCAGATTGGATCCCCAAAAAAGGAAACACTTTACCTGTTGTGTGGACTTTTTGCAATGTATTTAGCAGGAAATGTACAGAGAGAAGGTTTTATTGACATGACAGACAGGGAGAAACACTGTGAGTTCCAGAGAGAGTAACAGTCAGATAGATGTGTATCTGAGGACCCACTCTCCAAAATTGCAATGCTGTGTTAGCTTACTCTGGGTTTGGTTTCACTCATTAAGTGAGGCTTCTTTTAATATTAAACTACAGTCTGACCCTAAAAGAACAGTCCTGGCTATTATTCTGTCTTCCCTGCTCTAGATGTTACCTCTCCTGTTCCACAGAAAGATGTCTATGGAGCAGCCCTCAGGCACCTCAGGAGCTCACAGGCAGGCAGCACAGGCAGAGATGTTCATTTGCTGCAGCATCTGCAGCACAGAGACTTGCCTAACTAGAATTGGCTGAAGCCAGTGACTCTCCAGCAACACCTGGCAGTTGTTCCAAAGAAGGAAACAAAACCTCCAGAACTACTGGGAAAGGTCTGTCCCACGCAGGAAGGTTTTGTCTTGATCTTGCTTTTAATTAATCCATGTATGGCCTGAATCATGAGGACTTGTCATCTCCATAATCTTTCCAGGACTAAAGTAAAACTCATCCAAATGCCCTGGATAAGAAAACTCACCCTACAATAAACACGGAAGGCATCTTTACATGCATGAAAGCATTCTGCTGGGATAAGCAACTGCTGCCTCTGAAATTCAAATCTCAAGGTCTGTGACTGATGTCATGCAACACCTTAGCATTCAAACCAAACTACTGATACATCAAGTCTGTACCCTGCTGTTGTAGACAATGCATCATATAATGACTTTAATAAAGCAGTGAGATTTTTCCATTCCCAATACCTTCCCTGAAAAAGGTGAAATTTGATTGCCCTAATGGTTATCAACCCTCCTCTAATTTCCACCTTAAATTTATGTGTGGCCAGTTCGTACCCAGTTGCTCTTGTGATAGCACCCTGTCTAGCTAAGGAATTGTCTGGACCAGAATGCAGAAGTCCCAATCCACCAGTTTCATTGCAGTTATCACCCTCATTTTCAAAGCCACACCTAAAGTTTGTCATTTCATTGCCTTGTCAAGTTGAAAGTTTATTATGACATTATTCAGCTGTATTTTTTTTCTGAAAGGAAATAAGAGAGGGGATGAACACACAAGGAACAGCCCTACTAATTCCATGGGTGTTCTACTGAGTAAATACACAAATTGGAGAAAGCCAATTGCTTCAGCCTTCATAGTGCACTCCAAATGTAACTATATGTTCTTCTTGTGCCCAAGGTAAGTTTTAATTTCCTACAACCACCAGATAGTTAGAGATCTTGTGTTAAATAACAGATGCAGTACCACCTCATCCCATTATTAAGTGGCTGATACCTACAGGTTCCCATAGCGCTGGTCTGGTCAGATGGAGCCATCTCAGCACTGGGTACAAATTTGCAAAGTTAAAACATGTTCTGCATCCTCTCCCTATCCAAATCAAATAATTCATGGCTGGATAGTTCACTGCTTCAAGCACTTTTTTTCTCCTAAGACCTCTCTAGTTACTGAAGAGCCTTGCTTGCCTTTCTGTGAGGGACACGCATCTCCAATACGGATGCGGTGGCAGCAGCCAGCAAGGTGACTCTGCGGTGACTCCATCAGAAGACAGCCCTGGGCACATGATGTCTTCACCCTGCCCTTGCTCCAGCCCTGCTAATTTCCCCATGATCACAGTCCCTGAGGAGCTCTTTGAAATTGAGCAATACACAGAATTAAAAGGTTTTGTCCCCAAACCAACACACTCACTTGTGTGAGTGATTTTACACCTGTAAGCAATATAGCTGATTTCAAAGGGAGCTTCTAAGGCTTTCAAGCATATTTTAGGCAACCTATTAGTTTTAGAAATAATTAAAAATATAATTAAAATACAGACTTTTTTGCATATCAAGGCAACTATCACCCAGTGCTTCTGTAACTTCAAACAGCTGGTCAGAACTGCTCAGATGTAACCAAACCAGCCCAGAAACCCACAAACCAGTAACTTTGGGTGGGGAACCCCAACAGAGATGATTCCAGCTGCAAAGCAGAACAACGATAGAAAGCCAAAAAAAAAAAAAAAAAAAAAAAAAAAAGAAAAGGCAGCTTTTGCCAAAATGAGATTTGCGTTTTGTGCAGCTTTTTTTAGCCAGGGCTGCTTTTCTCCCCGTGGATGGCGCGAGAGCCTTCTCCTCGGCAGCAGGAGCCATCTGGAGAAGCCTTCTGCTGCCTTTCAGCGCTGAAAACTGCCTCCAAATATCATCTCAGAGCAGGGTTTGGGGACGGTTTTTTTTTAATTATTCATTGTTCCCACATACACCTCATTTTATCCACATCTCCTCACGCCAGACCCATGGCTACTCTGATATAAACGCTGCCGGGGGATGCCTCGCCCCCCCCCCCCCCCGCACTGCAGGTACCGAGGGCTGGGGACAATAATGGAGGGCAAAAAGGGCCCCTCGGCCAAGTTGGAAGCCGGGGGAGGGTGAGGGAGGGCGGTGGCCACCCCCTCACCCTCCCCCGGCTTCCAACTTGGCCGAAGGGCTGAGGGGGAAGGGAGGCGGGCGGCTGCCAAATAGTGAGCCAAAGCGGGCGGGCGGGCGCGGGGGGCGGAGCCCAGGTGTCCCTTCCTGCCACATAGTGCGCCGCCCCTTCCCCGCTCGTTGCGGTGGTGTTGGGGTTGTTGCTGCCCGCCGGGAGGGATGGACTGAGGCACAAAGGCGCGGGACCACGGAGGTAACGCGGGGCTGGAGGGAGGTTTTCCTCTCTTTTCCCACCGAGTGGGGCTGCAGCTGGAGGCCTGGAGTGTTTTCCCCAGCCTCGTGGGCCGCGGCTGCTTGGCGGGATGGGATGGGAGTGGGGCGACAGTGTGGGATGGGGTGCGGATCGGGATGCGGTCGCCGTGGGGCAGAAAGGGGACTTCTGGGTGCGTGAACGGTAGCTCTCCGGCTCCTGGGAGATGCTGCAGTGCTGCCTTTTCTGCAAGGAAAGAGACAGGGCTTTAAATAATGCGCCTCTGCTCTGGAGCTCTGCTAATCAAATCAGAGTAATTATTGTAATTATGGACTGTTCTTGGTCCACTGTAGGCTCCGGACTCCCAGTGAGTCTCGGGAAACTTCGAAAAATCGATATTCTTTAGGGTTTTGTGTGTGTGTGTAACCGTACACGGCTCCACCTTTGCCGTGGATCTCGCTGCTGGGATCCCAGGAATGCGATGTCCAGGTGCAGTCAGGCGGGTTCTGATCAGAGCCGTGCGTACTTACCGGGGAGAGGAGCATCAGCCCTGCGCTGCACGCTCCTGGGCTCCAGAGCTCTGTTTTGTTCATAGTCTGGAATTATTTTCATTATCTGTTTCTATTAGCAAGGATAAAATTCAAGATCGGTTCCTTGAACTTCAGGTTCTAGAAATGAGGAGCATGGTGGGCCTCTAGGGAGTTTATTTCTCGATTTTGGACTCGTCCCCAGACAGTTTTCATCTCGTGTTAAGAAGCTTATTTAGGAATTCAGAGTACATCTCTCAGTTTGTGTTTAACCTGAACTTGGGGGCATGCGGGGTGTGTGTGGCCAAACGATGTGGTTTTAGCAGGGAAGCCTTGGGCCAGCTCTATAAGGAGGGTAGCGCATGCTTCAAAAGCAACAACCACCACCGCTGGTCATGGAGGTGGGTTGCTTCTGTCTTCTCAGCATCATTACATTACAGGCAGGTTGAGGCTGAACTGACTGGTTTTCATCCACAGGTCTTGGACCTGTGTTTGGATGGTATTGCGGTGGTACCAAGCAGAGGAAAAATGTGTAGGATTATGCCTCATCTGTGTAGTGCCACTACGTGGAGGAGTAGGGTTTTAAAACAAGTTGATAAAATCAATGACAATGAATATATGGGCAAAAAATAATTTGCCAAGGGTTATAAAAGCACAAATGTATGACATTGCTGAATTATTACATCTGTGGGAGAAGATGTTGCTTAAATCAGCTTTGGTATCAGAGGAGTGAAGCTGATAAATGTGACCTCAGCCTTTAAAATAGGGCTTTGGCCAGGGGCGCATTCAGCCTCTCTCGCCTACCTCCTGGTTCAGTTGCTGGTGAGTGGAGTAACGTACAGGTGTGGCAGACACGTGGCTTTGTGTGATCTGCTGGGAAAGGGCAGTGGTGGCTTTGGGGCAGAGTGGGGCAAGCTGGGGTGGTTCTGCACATAGCTACTTTGGCAGCAGATCTGCTGTGGAAGGCTGCCTTTCACCTTCCTGCCAAGGTCTGCCAGCATGTCTCTTGTACCAGGGAGGTCTCTGGTCTGCACAGCCCATCATGTTTCTGGCTTGTCTGAAAATGGTGTGTGAACTCGTTTGAGCCTCCTTGGTGGAATCCAGTACTTGCGTGGAAAGAAGGTGTGAACTCTGGGAATGCTGTGGACTCTTTAGCCGTTATCGAACACACTGGTCAATGCTACTTTGAGTAAGAAGGGCATGTTCTCCTCAGTGAAACAAAATGATAATTGTGTGATTAATAGTGTGAGTTTTAGCTTTAGAAATTTTCACGTTAACTCTTTTAGTGGTTTGCACCTTATTTTTCAGAAGACATTATTATCTTCATTTAGTTTTCACTGGGGGAACATGAAACCCAAAACAGGAAGGAAGGGGCTATTTAGGAGCTGAGTGTTTAATGATCGAGGTTAGTGCATGATGATCATTAAGTGTGTCCTTAATTCTTGACCAATAGATGGAGTGCTGCTATGCTTTAGGATATCTGGGGATTTAACGGACTCTTGGTTAAATCAGTCATTATCCTTGATTCTTGCCTGAGGATTGAGGCAGCTGACATTTTTATTTAAGGAAGTGATGATTTTAGGGTGGTGCAGTTAGGCTGTTGTGTACACTGTGATTGTCTAATCCAAAGAGAACATCCAAGTGGTGCCTCTCACACCAGACATTTAGCATTGCTTGTAAAGAGGGTGGACTTGAATGATCTGTGTGAATAGGGATGCTTCACTGTTGGCTAGCAAGGCATACTGCGGCTCTTCTATCGACCCTTTGCTGGTTATGAAACAAGTGTTGGTTTTTCAACAGGGCTGGATGAACCGAGCTGGGTTCAGTGTAACTGCTGGAACTGTCCCTGTTGCATGTGATGTTAGAGGTGACATTGCACGTGGGGCTGCCTGCTTTTGTTCAGCTGGACTTGTTACAGGCCAAATGACCTGACAGAAGACACTATTTGGTCTGAAAATCATCAGAAATTTACATGAAACAGATGAAAAATAATAAATGTTTTAAAATAGTTAAGTGGAATGTTTTACAAATGAAAAACTGAGCTGAAAGAAAGCAGAAGGCTGCTGTTTTTTCTGTCCTTAAAATTGTTACTGGTTGAAACTGCAACAAATGTCCTTGCCACACTGTGGATGGTGATAGAATTATAATGATTTAAAAAAAAAAAACAAAACCCAAACAGTTTTAATGTAGGAGAATAACTTGGGTCACTTTGAGCTGGTGCATAAAATTGCCTTTGCTAGTTTTTTGGTTTTTTTTTTTTTTCAAACTGGATAAAAAATTTTGTTTCTTTAGCAAATGTCCTGTGACATTAGCAGCCATAGCAACCTCTGGCTATTATTTCCCTTGTAAATCAGTTTTGCTGTTTCAAAAACTTAGTCATTGCTTTGGTATTGCAGTCTTCTAAGTCAATATATATTATTTATTAACATTGCATCACAGGCTTTTTTTCTTCAAGCTATGTTTTGAAATTGATTGCTGTATGATGGATGGTGGTAGATGGTGGTGTGGCTTCTGGTAGGGTTTTTGGGGGGATAGTTTTCTTTTGTGTAGCATTTTTGGCAGATGGAAATGAATAAAAGTTACTTGACCCTTAGGGAACAAGCAGTAACTTATTGTGTTAACGTTACATCTGTTTGCTACAGTCTACTCTGCTTCCTACATTAACTTGGAGTCATTTGGCTATGGGGAAGCATTTCTGCCTCTTTTCTGTATTTGAGATAGCACAACCCATTGTATGTTGTTGCAAATGAGATTTTGAGTTATTTCTTTTAAAGATATCCTAGCAAGTACGTGGTTGTTTTGTGGGTAATTTGTGATCTGGATTATTCGTTATGATAAACCAATTTTAATACATTTGTTTAGATAAGAAAGTAGCTTTATTTATGGCATGCTCTTAATCTAGACTGTAAGAGGGGTGTCACTTCAAAATAATCTGGAAAATGTTTACTACTAAATAGTAGCTTTTCCTGATATTCATTGGAAAGTTAGTGAAAGAAGGCTTGAACGCCTCAGACCTGAGTTTGAGGGTGATAGCTCCTGGTCATTTTCCCTCTGCCTGGATCTTCGCAGTTTGGTAAACGTGGTGTAGGTATCTATTTAGTTAGGACTCTGGGAGCATGTGAAATTTAAAACATCTCTTATGGTAGTAATGTCTGTTCTGCTTGACAAGGATGCAATCAGCTGGTACAAAGTGCTAATTAGGAAAATGTTATAATGACCTCACTCATTGTTCCGTTCTCTTGAACTGTTCTGGTCTTGGCTAGGAAGAAACTCTATTCTTGTCTTGTATTGTTTAATGTGATAAAATCCTAGTGACATCAAAGCAGCAGGTAGTTTTCATGCAAGTTAACACATTGATGTGAAGATCAGTAAATCACAAACTGGTGTGAGAGCCCCAGCTTGCTTTGTAGCTTTCCACATTGTGTTTTCTTGACCCACAGCAGCTAACAGCTGGTAAATCCCTTTTCCCTTGTGCAGTCAGTGCCTGCTGAAGTTACATCTCCAGCTGAAATACATGGCAGTCTTGAATACTGTAGAGTTGATGGCAGCTTGCTGCTGTGCTTATGCTGCTGTGCTTATTGCTGCTCTGCTGCCCTGAGCGAATCCCTAGCACAGTGTTGGTGTTAATGGTAGCTGGTACTTAGCCAAGAGATGAACTGTCTGCTGTGTTGGCCAAAGAAAGAGGATTCTGTTGAATTGCTTTTTGAGAATCTGTGGTTATCTTCATCTGTACCTGTAATAATTGATTTCAAGGTTTTTTTCATGTTGTTGCATCTATTAATTATTACATGGTGTGTGGGGTTTTTTGGTAGAAAACAAGCATTCCTATGCATGTCATGCATAGGTATTACACTAAATATGACGTAGTTTAGAGGCCAGTTGGATCTGCATCTTGTATTTGCAGATGCACAGTAAATGTCAGTTCTGGAAGCAGGATGCTTACCACCCAACCAGATGTTCCTGGGCATGTCCTTCTGGATGGTAAATAGAATGCAAAATAGCAAAGCATACTTGGTTAAAACTTGCTTTACTTGTTGTAGTACAGTAAAAACCAGAAAGGAAAACCAGGATTTCAAATAGATATTTTTGTTTTCCTTGCCAAATGTGGGCTGGCATTTGGTGGAGAAATGTTTTTGGGTTTTTTTTGACAACTCTATAAGTCTTAGCAGAATGTTGTGGCAGCAATTTGGTGCTGAAATTATCTGTGTGATCCAAATTGTGATTTTCATTGATCTGGAAATTAAGTTGGCTGGGTTCAGAGCGATTGCTGATGTTAACAGGTTGTTTCATATAGTCCAGTATCCCAGTACTTCCATAGCAACTTGTGTGACATTTTAGTCTTTATGGATTTATATACAAAACCTCTCTGTATTTATAAAAAAGAATCAGTAAAGCCACAAAGTCAAGTATTTGAAAGCTGAGTAGTACTTTCCAAAGAAAATATCCTGGATTTAAAAATTAAAATTTAAACTATAGCATTGGAAAGTATACTTGTGATCCCTTGTGTCAGGAAGAGAAGTGTTTTGGCTCATGTGCTTCAGATCTAGCAGACACTTAGCAGAGGCAACCTTCAGCCTAACATATGAAAAATTAGGTGAAATTGAAATTAGGATTGTGGGACAGAAAGAACGGAAAGTCCTAGGCAGTGCATCCAGCTCTGTCTAGAACTGAATACAATGACACAAAAGTAGTGACCTCGCAAGTATCTTTGTGTTTTCATGACTCAGATGCACTACCATTTTTAGGAGTGCTAATGAATTGCATAGCAATTTCTCCAGTCTCCTGGTGAATACTAAAACAGGAGTAAAACACAATTTAAGCCAGTTCTCTTTTAATATACCAATTATTGTTACACTCCAGATGAGCTACTGTGTTTGTGCATCCTGAACAAACAAAATCAACCCAAACCCATTTTAATTCTTGGAACATACAAACTTTATTTCAGGATTGCATGATAATAGGAGCCTGGGGAAAGTAAGATCCACTATTCGCTTATGTTTATTTTCAACTGTATTTGTAATTTCTGCGGTGATGCTGAAGCTTAGGGTGTAAGAAACTGTGCATAAAATTAAAACTTGACACTCCTATGTTAACTGAACACATTATGCTTCTGATGTAGTATTACTACCATAATAAACAAATAACGAGTCAAGTGGATTTTTCTGTTATCACAATTAAATTGTGACAGTGCCTGCAACAAGCCCATCATCCTGTTAGAGAGCAGTTGTCTTTGTAAAGTTCACAGTTGACCTCGACAGTTTCTGGCTTTCAATGGCAGCAGTCTTTAAACGCCTGTTTGACTAAAAATACGTGTAAAGGCAAAACTCTTCTGGTGACTCAATTTTTTTTTTTTTTGACCCAGTTGTCGAAGTAAAAGGCAGAAAGCAAAGATGTTCATAGTCTTTAATTCATTTACTAAATGGAAGCTGTTTTTTTCTTAGGGCAAACTGTATTTTCACACCAAAGGCTTGGTGATTTTTCTTATTCCCAAAATTACTGAGGTTATGAAAGAATCTGCGGGTATGTGTCAGTTATTTTCTCTTTCTTTTTCCATCCCCATTGATGGACATAATACTGAGTACAAATCAGTTTTCATACTGATGTGCTGATTGTTATGGATTGACTATCCATAGCTATTTATCTTTAATGTGTAGCTGACTTGGCATTCAAAGGACCCGTGGATGTTCTGTGCTAAATGGCTTAAAGACTGGAGTGACACAGTTGGAGAGCTTGGCAGATACCTCTGTGTGTGTGTGATTTGGAACAAAAACTCCATATTCCAAGACAAAATGTCCAAAGTAGATCACCAAGTCAAACTTTCATAAGCATTTTTTATTGCAGAGATTTAATCCTGAGCAGTTGAGGAAGAAAAATGAAGTTGATGCATGCTTTAATAATGCCTAGTACAGTATTTTATAAAACAAAGTATGCCTGTAGCCAGCAAAGCCCTCTTTGTATGTCTCACTTGTTCCTTATCAACCTGATTAAAATCACAGTTCTGGTATTGAGCAAAAAAAAAAAAAAAGGGGGGGGGGGGAGGGGGCAGAAAAACTTGCAAATACGTTGAAATTCGTAGGGTTTTAAAATAAATAATAACAATCAGAAACCAAACCGAGTGGTCTGTCAGTGAGGTCCTCCCTCCATTTTTGCTGTTTCCAACTTTGCAAGCTGCAAAACTATTTAAACAAAGATTGAATACATCTGTGTAGTTTTAGTATGAGTGAGTCTGTACTCTAAACAGGTTTAAGAAAAAAAAAAACAAACCACAAACCAACCCTGAACTCAAAATGGATCCAGGTAGCTTCATAGTTAAAACGTATCAAATAATGTAAAGCACATGAACTCAAGACAACTCGGTTTAACTCTATAAAGCATTTAAGCTGTAAAACAACAGCAGGGGTTTATAGGTGCCTGGATAATTTGCCCTCAGGTGGCAGAGGGGCAGTGTGGGTTCACTTTTTATGTCAGGTATTTTCTTGTGAGCCAAGCACCAGGGGAAACACTGAAGTACTGCTCCCTCTTTAATGGTGGTTGCATACACGTTATGCTCTTTGTGTGCTTGTGCTCAAACTTAGATGTTTTTAAACAGCGTTGTCCTTAATTTTACATGCCCCAAGACAACTTCTGCTTGAGGACTAGGTTTCAAAGACTACCTGTTTCTTCTCAATCACCACACCATTCAAAATGGAATTTTTTGTTGTGCTGACTGATCAGTAGAAAATACTCGCTTTCTTGCTGTTCCTACTTAACTGTGTTATTGCGTGCCAGTGCTTCTAATAAAATCAGGTGACTTTTAATGTATCGCCAGGTGGGATCCTGTGTTCTTCAAAGTATCTTAAGTGTGAAATTCTCTGTATGGCAGTTGTCTGTGAGCTTGAATCCATGAACTGTTTCACCCGAGTCCACGATACAGAAAGAGCTATGGTAGTTTTATAGTCCCAGTACTTATAGGAGATCTTATCTATCCACTGAAAAAAAAAATCACTGTTTCATTGTTGAAAATGGTTGAAATCTTCTCCTTTAGAGGGGAAAATAGTAAAAATGTTGATAAATTAGATGTATTGCTTCCTTTAATAATTGCTTAGCATGTTGCATGAGACTCTAGTGTATGTGGAATGGTGACTAAAAACGGTTACTTAAAAGTGAGAGTAAGAATAACAGTGTCATTCATAACCTGGCTTAGCCTCTAACAAGAAAAAATAGCTTGAGGTATATCACCTAACACTAGTGTCTGGCTACTATCAAATGCTGCAAATGTATAGTAACAGGTATTGTGTGCAGTAAATTTATCTTTGTAGTAGAAACCCGATGTTGTTGCTATTCCCAGGGGGTAAGTTGAATTACATTATTACTGAGGCAGAGCTAACAGAGCTTTGCTTATAGCATACATACAGACAAGAGGGTTCTTCACAGGGAGGTGACCTTTGCTGTATTTTGGTTTCAGATTTCACAGGGACCTATTTCAAAGTTTTTAGCTTCAGTCCACACCCTGCTGGCAGTTAGCTATAAAAGTCCCTTTGAAGAAAGGGTTTTTTTAAAAAAACAAAAACCCCCTGCCCTTTATTACTTTAATAAAATTAGATAAAGGTCATTTGTTTACTCCTTTTGTAATATACACTGCTGCCACTGTTACTTGTCAATATAGCTGATAGTTCAAAGATGAAATGGAAGTGGCCAAATTACCAGTTACAATGTGCAAACGCATGGTACAAGTAACTCTCTTTTATTACTCTCCTGTTTATTAACCTGAAGAATGTGTGCTCACATATATTTCTGCTGGAGAAACTATTATGGTTGACATAGCATAAAGTAGTGTACTCCCTCCAAGGTTATTCTACTCTGTCTCTAAACTTTTTTGTTGGGTTACTCTTTCTCTTTCCAAAACCCACTTAAAGAAACAAATTAAAGCCCTATAATCCTATTTAAGAACCCAGTCAAATAAGTAGTCTGCCTGTCATTGTTCCAATAAATATAATCACCTCTTTAGTACAGTCACTCCTCTCTGGGACCCCTGTTTCCATCTGATTAAAACATTTGGTTTGTTTGTTACAACCGAGGTAAAGGGGACATCCTGGCCATGTGGTACTGCCTCATTCTCTCTTGTGTAAGCCCTGCTGCTCACTGAATTTATGCAATTCACCATGAATTGCAGCAGGAGCACCTCCTCTTCTTCCTGTTTACATTAGCAGTCTTTAATAAATTGAATTAGCTCGAGAGAGGGTTAAAGCGAGAGCTAGAGTGGGTGTGAGGTGTCGAGGCATCTATGAGAACCTGTGGGGAAAGGGGGGAAACAGGGAGATGGTGGAGTGTCAGCGCCAAGCTTCGTATTGACTCCAGCCCGTTTGGCAATGATGGCTCTGCAGGGTCCTGCATGAAATACTGGGAGGCAATGTGAAAATGTGAGTGGAAGGTGTTCATGAGTTGAGCTTTCTGCAAGGGGACTTGTTTGTGGGAAATAGAAAAACAGCTTTCTCATTCCTAGACTTTGAGATAGGATGTGGCAACCACTAGGTTACGAGGTACCTCCTGCCCTTTGCCCTCAAAATCTGAAGGGGAACAGTCATGTTTAAGGACTCTTTGGTGTAAATGCAATGCTTTGGAGAAACTATGCAGTCTTCAAAATTATTTTAATTAGAATAATCTCAACCTGCTATGCTGAGCTGCTCTTTGGCTCCCATGTCACACACTCATATCCCAGCTCATGTGAAGGTGTCGGGTGATTGGAGTTGCTTTCTGCAACAGCCTTCCCTTATCTTCAGAGTCTGCAGTGTGCATACACAGCACAACTAAATTTTCTGTTGTAAAATGAAAAGGGGTTGACTATCATCGAACAGTGTGTACCATTGCTGCTCTTATTTTTTTGATTCTGTTTCATAGTTAGGTATAAGAAGTCAAGGCTGAGTATTGTCATAGGAAACCCTCATTTTGTCAGGTAAACCACTGTCTCTCTATGTTCAGGAACGCATAAAACAAACTATTTCTTTGAGAGAAAAAAAAGTAGGGAGTTGCACTTGGTTCTAGTAATGAACGTGCATGTGTTTACAAGACATGTATGAAGAAGTAAGGATTACATTGAGGAGAGTGCGTACAAGTAAGTTGTTTAGCATAGCTCAGCCTGCCTCCCAAAATATTGCGTAATTATTAACTTGCGGTCTCTTACGTGCCTTTGAAGATGATATTGCTTCTCTTCTTCCATCCATGTTCTCATCAGTTAAATGATATGTAAGAAAACCTGGTGTTGCTACCAACAAAATTGGCAGAAGAATAGTTTTAGAAGTGTAATGCTGACTTTCAATAGCAGAAAGCAGTTAGCTGTTAAAGTTGACTGAAACTGTTCCAGTTAGTCTCTGTGCAGGTGGTGGGTGATACAAATTCACAGTGTAAATAGCTGTCCTGCGGACAGCACTGCATGGTCTTCAGTGCTGGGTCATCATATTTTCCTGAATACCTCTTTCCCCCTTTTTTCTCTTTTCCTAGCTGCAGTTAGCCACCGTCTTCAAAAGTTTGTTTTCTTTGCTGGAGGTGATATGCAGGCTTCAGTGTAGATACTTAAGGAGTATTAGCAAAGTAATACTGGCTCAGTCAGAGTAAAGATGCTTTAGTTAAATAGACTATGGCTGTGTTTAAAAATAACAGCTCTGGCTGTATCAGCACGTTGGACGACCTGATACCGACTTCAACAGGAGAGCTTCTGAAAATTACATTGACTGTTGCACGTATTGCCGCCAGTGTGAACTTGTTTTCCTGTTGGTAGCATTTCAGTGTTAGATGAACCAAAGCAGAGCCCCTGCATTTTAAGTGTGATCAGCCAAATGACTTTAGAGAGAACTTGTATTGGGCACGTTTTAAATGCACAACAGGAGTAGCAACACTTCTGCTTTTGTTTACATCATCAAAACAGTGGTGTCTGGGGTTGGGTGCAAACACCGTCCTTGTCTAAGCTCAGTAGTTTGGGGTTCTCGAGCATTTGGCTCCTGCAGAAAAAAGGTGGTGTGTGTGCTCTGTCAGCCTGGGGTCGGTGTGTGTGTATGACTGCCGTGCTTCCATGCATGTAGGCTGTTGCTTTCTCATAACAGTAAAGCGTGTGGAGGATCTCATTAGTAATTCCTGTGCGATTGTCTCATCTCACGCCAGCCCTGGTTTAGCTCTGACTTCCACTGCCTTTCTGAAGACTTGTTTCAAGCCCTGGTATTCTTAAAAAGTCTTGGTTAATAAGATATAGGCCATACACACACACACACAAAGAGGTAAACCTTTTTGAAAATATTATGTGTATCTGATGTTTATTCCACTTACAGTTCTTGTTCTGTGTGGGTTTTCTGTCCTTTTGTTTCTTGGCACGGAAGACACTGTTACATTCTTGTACCAAGAGGAAGAGTATTAAGCTTATACTCATAAAAAGATTTATTATCAAATGTAGTTTTTCACATTGGAATTTTTGTTTTAAACTCTAACCATACTTAGATTAATGGCTTCATTCATATGGTTGTTGTATCGAGTTTGGATGCTGTCTTTGTTAAATTATGGCTCCTGAGGGTCTTCTGTAACAGAGGTTTCTTCATTCAGGGGAAATGAGGGTATAATAAAGAGGATCCAAGGACCGGACATAATGATTCCGTATCACTGAAACAAATGATGCCAGATTTGGCTGATGTTGAATTTTCCATCAAACTTTTTATTGGCATTTGTTCATTTTGCTTGAAGCAGAGTTTAAAACTGAGGCAGCTTGAATGCTAGAAGGGACTGAAAGACTAATAGCAGATGATAGGAGTACTTTAATCGCTGTATCCTACCTTCATGTATTTATCCTGAATTCTGGCTTACTCAGGAAGTCTCCTTGATTTGAATGCCACTAGAGCAGTAAATTCACCAGGAGCCATCCAGATTCACTGAAAGGACTATAACTGAAGACAGTATAATAGACCTGGCTGTGCCTGAGGTTCCTGAAACCTTGTTCCAAGCATTCAGCTCATGGTTGGTGAGAAGCAGTGCTGCTTTCTGGCACAGCAGGTACTTGACCTTTGTTGCTGCTGCCTCTGCAGCTGTCTGCTAGCAGTTAGTGATATCCTTCACGTTCTACAGATATAAAATATTATTAATTGTAATATGCTAAAGTAGGAATAGAATCATCAAAACATACTTCAAGGTACAAGCAAATTTGCTGAGAAAGCATATAAATAAATGCCTGTGCCTCTGTGCCAGATATACAATGTGAAGCAAGAAGGCCGAGGGTGCTGCTTGTTTTCCCTTTTTCTGACTTTGAGCACTACCAGCAGAGGAATGATGCTGAATCTGTTTCTTGCTGCCTCTGCTGTGCTGGAACATTGGTTTTGCAGGGTAGAGAGCATGCAGTACTGCAATTTCCTGCAGATACTTCTCAAAGAGAGGAGGAGGAAGAAAAACCATAGTTACAGCTTTGATGTTTACAAGCTAATAGGTACCACAGTAAAGCTGCTGAAGTCAGAACTGTAGACATCGTTTTAGAATGTTTTGGGGGTATTTTCCCCCCCTCGTCCTTCTCAGTAACTTTTATGTCTTTGCACACTGAAATTGGGTGCAACAATTGAATCATATCCAATACAGGCAACTATTTCCCCTATTCCTGCACACACTCTTCAACATACTTTATCCACTTCTTTATTCATAGATACCTAGAAGAGGCTTTCTTAATGCTCTTTCTCTTATTCAGGATGCACTGCTTAACTTTAACACCTTTTCTGTTTTTACTTACTACCCATGTTAGAGGCCAGTGACTCTCTGGTGAAGATACAAGCCCTTACAGTCACTAATCATGTAGCATTTTAGAAGATGAAAACAGCAAAAAGCTGTATGTGATTTGAGATTAGCACTTGCCATACACTAGTACTACGCATTATGGTGAAATTTAATCAACACTGCATTTTTAGTCTCTTTTTGTACCATAATATGCACATGGTACAGTAGGATTCTGCTTGATGAGAAAAGAAAGCTTACGGAAGGGGTAAAGCCACACATTGCCCCAAGGAAAAACGTTTGGAAATATTTCTGTGGATTACTGCAATGGGTGTTACATAAGAAAGAAAAAAGTTTGCCCTGAAGTGCCTAAATTATTAAATCATTTGTAAAAGTAGGATTTGTCTGTCTAAAATCTTATTGCAATGGTCAGTTCTGACCAGAGGCAAGATGAGTATGTATGCATTGTAAAATCATAGTATCTGCAGGAGCCAGTGAGTTTGGAGGAATGCAAGGTTGTGTAACTCAATGTGAAAAACATAAAAGGTTACAGCCGACATCTTCAAATTATTTATTTATCTTGCAGTTGTGTGAAGTTAAGTTTCCTGAGAGCTTTGAGTGACAGTATGTAGTGTATGAGGATATGAACTTCTAGTTATTTGTTCTTTGTGGTAAACTGAACCTGCACAGACTTGTGCAATTTTGCAGCTTTGTAATTAATTAGACTGCTCTCTTTAGCATATTTGATGGATTGGGGAGGTTATAAAAGTAGAACTGTTTTGGTTGGAAGAAGCAGTGATTTCATTGTAGTGTGTGGTGGTGGGGAGTTTGCGCTGGACTCGGATCCGTGGCTACTGAGGCTCTTGAAGCCATAGCATCTTTCTTTGGCTGGGTCTGTAAGAGAACGGAAAGGCAGGAGGTATTCACACCACTCAGCTCAGCCAGCTGAGGCTTTCCCCTTAATCACATTCCTGCTTTGAATTGCTTTTTGGAGAAATCTCTATGGATGCCGGAAGCCTTAAAACAAGGCAAACCCAGCTCAGGCTTGGCTGGCTAATTAAGGTGCCCTGGTAGAGTAGTGTGAATAACACACTTGGGTTACTAGGCCTGCATACAGATTCTTTGTGTGGTAGAGCCTGGATCTGTGGGTCCTCTTGACTCTGTGCAGATAACGCATGATGCATGGATGACAATTCTCTATTTAGTTCTAAGCTAACTATTCAGGTTGCTGTCATATTTAAATATCCCACCTGCATAATGGCTTAACCTCTGGAAAGACTTGGGATGTGAGTTTTTTTAAAAAAAACCTTTTAAATACAATCTGTGTAAATGCTACAGTGTGTGTTATCTTTATCTTTTCAAGATACTTTATCCCATACTGGTGGAACAGCTGCTGATGTTCACTCTTTCTGGTGGCAGTGAAACCCTTCATATGAAATAGTTGACACCTAGTAAATGAATGAAGGTTTTGCCATTGATTTATTAATGTGTCCAGAAACCACCTGTATGTTTTGGGTTTTCAAGCAGTTCTATTTGTTTGTCTTCCTCCTTAAGAAAATAAACAAATGCACACACATCCTCATTTTTCTTCTGCTCCCATCCACAGGTAGGCTTCAGAATCAGTCAAATCAAAATATTCTCAAACTGGAGTTTCCTTTATGTTTGAAGAAGCTTTGCTAGCAAGGCTTCTGTTAAAAATAGTAGATAAGAGCACCCACCCAGCAGGGCTGCTCTTCTTAAGTGAGGCTGCAGCAGTTGAAGTTTGAAAGTAATTTTTAGGCACGGTGTAGACAGATGGTGTGTGAGCGGAGCTGCTCTTCTGCATCACCTGTCCTAACCTAAGTAGCTGGAGACACTCGTGTGAGAGTATGGCTTCAGATGCTTCATCGGCCTCTCTTGCTGAAATAACCTTTTTCTCGTGGAGCAGAAACAAGTGCTATGCTCACCTCTGGGCTCAGATTACTTTGTTTATCCATCCTCACCAAAGTTTCCTCTCTGAACAAGCCATTAGGTCTAACCGCACAGAAGATCAATCTTATTCCACTACTAAAGAGAGTGTTTATACAACTATATATGTATATTTAACCCTGTTGAAAATTACGCTCAATTCAGATGTAATGGATGTTTAAAGTTCTTCTTAAAGGTCGCTTGGGACGTTTTAAATATTTGTGAAGAAATCCAGTTGTCTGATCTTCTTGCCCCCAGAAGCAAATGAAGTTACATACCTCTGGATTAGAAATTGGCTGGTCCCAAGAGGATTTTAACATTGAAGCTCCGTTCATGTCATCTGACGCTGTAATTTTTAGGTGAAAATGTGACTTTTTCCCCTGCTTCCATTTTTATTCTTCAACTTTTTCATCATTTCGTCAGACCTTCCTTGGAAAAGATAACCTAGATTAATCAAATACCTGAGCTTTACTAAAAAACTGTAGGTGCTCGTAAGTGGTGGTATCTACTGAAAGAGTTATGTAGTTTTGTTTTTCAAACATCCAACCAAAAGATAATTTGAGCAGGGGGGTTGTTTTCTCTTCAACTCTTTTTTTTTTTGTTTGTTTGTTTTTAAGTGATGTCACTGGTTGTTAACTAACCTAGCTTCAAATACTTTAAT
The DNA here is from genome assembly GCA_033558235.1 of Neomorphus geoffroyi. Lineage (NCBI taxonomy): Eukaryota > Metazoa > Chordata > Aves > Cuculiformes > Neomorphidae > Neomorphus > Neomorphus geoffroyi. The sequence continues at coordinate 10,977,564 of JAUMJM010000016.1, read as the reverse complement.
TCCTTCCATAAATACAGTGCCAAGGTCACTAATAAGTAATCTTCATGAATATAGAAAGAAAGCAAAATGATTATATGCAGAGAGATAATTTTTCTTAAACATCGGGTTCTCATATGAATATGAACTTGGCTGATCTAGTTCAGGAGTGGCTTGTTAAGAGGACTTCAATACGGGGATATCAAATATCGTGAAAGTCCTCTGAGTTTAGATGTGGAATGGTACAGTCAGTGCTTCTGTTCTGTTTCTGTCGTGTTTTGAAAAGGGTTAGAATTTTATTCAAACTTACTTGAGATAAGTTGGTAAGATTTTATAAATTGGAAAGCATGAAAGAGCCAAGTACATTTTTAGAACTTAGTAATTTTGAATGTAAAACTTATTTCTGTTATTTTTTGTTGATTGATTTGGGTTTTATCAGAATTAAGCTACCTTTATTGCTTGAAGCAGTGCTACAGCACACCAATTAAATCTTTCAGTTACCTTACAGAGAGCTCTATAAATTGGTAAGAGCTTTGAGGGATGTCATTAGTGATCAAAAACTTGGGTATGAATCAGTTGGTATTTTTAAAATTTCTTAAGTTAAAGTAGTAAAAAAAGTTTAAAGTGTCTTAAGTTTCTTTGCTCCTGTGAGTAGAATTGTAGTAACCATTTTTGTACTCAGAAAATCAAATTATAAGTCAAATGCAGTCGCAGGTAAACATTGTTTGTAATAAGTTCAGTCTAGGGCAGGGGTGTCAAACTGAAGCCTGTGGGCGGAATCCAGACCTCCACTGTGTTTTATCCAGCCTGGCACCCTGTTTCTACCTGGCAGCAGCGCTGAGCTCCTTTCCCCTACGCTCCTGCCATGCTGGTCACTTGTGCAGTGCAGGAGAAATGTGGGAGCTGCGAGTTTTACACCCCTGATGTGGACAGTTCTGAACTGCAGCATTGCCTTCCAGCAGCTGGTGTAGCAATGAGCTGCCACTAACACGTTCAGCTTTTCTTTGATAAGGGTAGGCTTGAATAATTTTGGTGGTAGAAGTGTGAAAGGAGAGAGTGTATAACTTAGTTCTAGCAAACAATTTTTGTGAATTAAGCAACTTAGGGAAAACATGGGAGAGGAGTAAAATGATTATACAGAGAGAATTTTTCCCTAAACATTGGGTTCAAGATGTAGGCCACATCTGTAATCATGTTTTTAGAAATGAGTCCGTATTAAATCAGTTCTCTGCCAACAGCATCTGGTTGCACTTTATGTACGTGTTTTCTTTCATGAAAAAAGCAAACCATATGACATGACCCCAGTCAGATAAAAATGATTGTTTATAATACTTTGTTTATTTATATAGCACCACAAGATGAAATATGTCTTCATCTGAAAAACCTTGCAGCAGATTACGAAGGTGAGCGCATGACATCTGCATTTCCAGATGGCCGATCTGAGGTCCTGTGCAGTGTGGTTAATAAGCTCTGCTTAAAGGGATAAAAAAAATCAGTAGCCGCACTGCTCGTTGAATTGGAGGCTCATAATTCCAGGTGCCTTCATGGATAGCGACCCTGCGAAGCTGGTGCTGCTCCTGAGGTGTTGTGAGTCAGAAAGAGCAGTGCTGGGCAGTGACAAACCTTGACAGATGAGTTGCCTTTTGGAACTAGTAGCAAACCCCTTGTACTGCTCACTCCTATGAGTAAAATTTGAGAGCAGTGATTTACTTTTAATAAAACGGACTGCACAGCAATCATTTACATGAATTCTTCAGACTAATTTCGGCAGCTTGATCTTAATTACACTTTCAAAAGCAGCTTTTTAGCTTAAAAAACGAGCTCACTCTGTGGGGCTTTTGAAGAGATGCAGCCTAACTTGCCATTCATATTCAACTTGGGAAATTTTTGAAAGATAAGAATTGGAAATACCTTGCAAAATTCAGAGGCATGATTTTCTCTATTGAGTATTGGGCTGTGATGCCCTCGGAGCAGGGGGAGAGCTATGCAGCAGCTATTAGACTCCTAAACAACAGATTTTTTGAGCACGTGCCCCCTGAGGTATTTAAGGTGTCAGCCCCGTCTTTCCCAAGCGAAAGTTGGGCCTCCTGCAGCTGTGGAAAAAGCTGTAGATAAAACAGTGTTTAACTGAGCATATGTGGGCTGGACTGCTGATTTTTGAGGTATTTGGAAGAAGCAACTTCCATACAGACCAGCAGACAGGTATTTCAGAAAAAGCTTTTTGAATCAAGAACTTGATGGGTCCCTTTATGCCCTATTTGTCAGTGAGGGACACACTGGGGAGGGAGGCAGATGTCATCTGCCGTAGAGTTTATTTATTCCCTTAACAGACTGGTCAAATGTGCACAAGGAAAAGACATTTTAACAATTTGTACCTAGTTAAAATATCCTTGTGTGGTTACCAGTCTCATCTGAGATCTAGGGTGTCCTTAATTTTGGATTTTTAATTGATTATTCATACATTAAAGTTGCTTAGAATATGCAGGATTCAACAAGTGATACTGTCTTTGACTCTCTTCCTTTCAACTGTTTAGCTTGTGTTAACAGCATAATTTTTTTGACTCAGTCATGAGAATAGCAGAGGTTTAGAATGTTTGTGTTGCAATACCAGAACAGAAGAGGAATTTAAATACTGTGGTTATTAGACCTTTTAAAATTAGGCATCCTAATTAACAGAGCTAAACATGACTTAATTACTTAATGCAATTAACAGAATACCTATTACCTTTTTAGTTGCTAGGCTAAAAGGTTTTTAGCTGAGTATGAGCTTTTGCAGTGCATGATGACCCTTTAAAGGCTTTTGGGACTCCATCCAGCTGGCAGCTTGGCACGGCTGAACAGATGTGGCTGGTCTCTGGAGAGTTGATCTGTACTGGTAGCTTTATTAATTCCTGACATTCATATTGATCTGTGGGTCCAAACAAAAGTAAAGAGTCTTATGTGGAAGTGTCATAATGTGTAAGTTCTTGTTGGTCTCCTCTGGGTGTGTTCAAGACATATTTCAGTAGGTCTAAGCAGTTTTCATTTGTTGTTCGTGCATGTGCATGTTCTACTGTTTCTTGGCTTCATATTCTGTTCATGGTAATTCTTAGAGCATCAAAATGAAGAGAAATCATGTTCTTGCCACTTTGGAAGATCTCTCCAGATAATTCTGAACACTGCTTGTTCACGAGAAGCAAGTGGGCGTGCTGGAGGAGCATTAAAGTTTCCTGAAAGTGCTCATGATAACTGAGGAACTTCTGTGCAGCTCTGTTCTGAGAAGTGTTCTTCAGCTCTTTCAAATATTATTAAATAACTAAAATCTTGAGGTGAGAGGAAGCACATATTTCTGTAATAAGGACAGATGGTGTTGAAAAAGCAATTGAAAATTTGTGCTTATGGACTGGAGTTTGATTTCTCCTGCGGTCTAATTTATATGTGGCAAAGGTGACCTATAGTAATTTGCATTAGTATGACAATAAGCGCTAATCACAAATGAACGTATTTTTTTCCTGCTCTGAGTGGAGTTATAATCAGGTGTTCTATGTATAGGAAGTCTTTGTGGGCCACCCATTAATGTGTTATTATTAAAGTACAAAATTTAAGATACTTTTTCAATGCTTATCGAATTTAACAGGAAACTTGAAATAGTTTAGGAGTTTGAGGAAGGACAGTATGACCAGAAGTTGGCATGTTGGAGACACCGATCACAGGCAGCTGCAGATGATGTTCTGAAGGTTATCTGTGGAAGATGCCAGTAGGCTATGAATTTCTCTTCCTCTGACATAAATAAATGCTGTAATCACTGCAACAAAGGTGCTGCACTAATGCACGTTACTGACCTTATCACAAGAAATGTACAACATGAGCCAATTTCTAATTTTGGGAAAACATTTAAATACTTACTGAAAACAGATGTTTGGGAGGATTTTGTGGATCTGTTAAAGTCTTTTAAAACAAAAAACAACATGAAAAAAAATTATAATAGCTGATTGTTTATACCTTTCCAATCCTTGGTCTCTGTGCTTTGGTAATTTCTCCAAGGGAAGTACTTGCTGGCCAGAAAGTGGATTCAGATTGAGACCACCCAATAGTCATGGCAATGTGTATGTTTTCATTTAGTACAAACATTTTTAACTAAATGACTTCCTGTTTCTAAGGATGAGAATAATCTTGCTTAAAAAAAGGAGGAGGGGGAATATTAAAACAGGAAACTCGAGTACATGACTGCACTCTGCTTGAAAGCTTATAGGTTCGTGGAGGCTCTGGAGAAAGTTCATGAGATGTTATGGTATTACATCTTGCAATTCCTAAGGTATTTGTCAAGCACTTATGGTTGTTTTCATAGACAGACCCAAACCTGGGCATTTTGCCGAACAGATATGGAACAAGCAACAAGAGCTCATTGAACGGAACAGCAAATGGGAAAGGAGACGATGGCTGGGAAGACAAGGAGGGGACAATACGGATGGTGTGTTAAATAACGTCTTGGCTTAAAATGTTACACTGGATAGGATTTCTATTTAACCAGGGAACAAGTCTCTGTTTACATTTCTAAATCCAATTTGAATAGGGAAATATTGCTGTAAAAGAGTAAAAAGGAAAGCTGAGATAAAACCTCAAGATTAGACTTTAAACATTAAAACATTCAATAATTGAACTCAAGTTAAAGATGTCAGTTAACTATAGCTTAACTTGATATACAGATTCTCAGTGTAGCAGTGTTGGAGAAGCAGCACATGAAAGTGACTTCCTTTTTTGTTTCTTGGCTTTAGCTGTTTTAGCACTTGAAGCGAATGTGTTGCGAAGATCAGTAGGGCCTTGTGTAAATTAAGAGGTGCACATACTTGGAAACTATCTTACCCTTATACTCTGCACTGGCCAGGCCGCACCTCGAGTACTGTGTCCAGTTCTGAGCCCCTCAGTTTAAGAAAGATGTTGAGATGCTGGAGTGTGTCCAGAGGAGAGCAACAAGGATGGTGAAGGGGCTGGAGCACAAGCGCTGTGAGGAGCGACTGAGGGAGCTGGGCTTGTTCAGCCTGAGAAGAGGAGGCTCAGGGGAGACCTTATTGCTCTCTACAACTGCCTAAAAGGAGGTTGTAGTCAGGCAGGGGTTGGTCTCTTCTCTCAGGCAACTAGTGACAGAACAAGAGGACGAGGTCTCGAGCTTTGCCAGGGGAGGTTTAGGCTTGATACTGGGAAAGAATTCTTCAATCGGTCATTGGACCTGGAGAGGTGGTGGAGTCACTGTCCCTGGAGGTGTTTAAAGGGAGATTGCATGAGGCATTTAGTGCCGTGATTTAGACAAGTAGATGTTGGCGTTGGGTCATAGGCTGGACTCGATGATCTCAAAGGTCTTTTCCAGTCTTGTGATACTGTGATACTTTTCTGTAGTATTGCTGTATTTTTAGACCTGGACTTGGAGCAGTTCTGCTGGCCTTCAACATGCATCCTGTGCAGTCTTGCATCACTACTTTGTGTAGCGCTCTCTTTGATCAAGTGCATGTTTTTGTCTATTTAAGTATTTTTTTATTGAAGAGATCAGAGTGTGAACAATAAATGCCCTTAGCCAAAGTTGAGGGCAGTTACTGAGAGGTGAGGAGGAGGATGACATGGTTTGATTTAACTTTGCAAGAGCTGGGAGGGGGGAACTGAAACCAAGTGAGATCTCATCCTTCCTTTCTTGAGGGAGGAACATAACAAAACTAGATAGCATCCTTTTTGCGTAGCAATAATTCACATTTATACTCTTCTAACTGTACATGAGTATAATTTTGACTTATGGTTTTGAAGGAGGAAAAACAAACTCCTCCCAAAAGGGCTTTCCTAGGAGTGTGTTGGAGGAGCCTGTGGAAGTTAGTCAGTCTGACTAAATTGCAAATAATGATCTGTCTCAACTGAGGGGAAAAAAAAAAAAAGGAAAAAGAAAAAAAAAACAAACAAAAAACCAACCACCAACCCAACTTGATTTCTGAAGGGGAGTGAAAGCTTAACTGATCGTATTCTTATACCCTGATGACTTCTGTTTTTTGAGAAAGCTTGACCCTGTGTATTGTGAAATGAAGTATCTTCCAGAGCCAAAATGTAAGAATTTCGTTTTGCTTTTGGAGGCAAAATAAGTTCAACTAATTGAGCTATCTTCTGAAGATTTATGTGGTCCAGGCATTCGTCTAAGTAGGGATTTGTCTTCTATGTAAATTTGGGTATTCTTCTTGTTTACATCTTCTGTAAAATGACTGTAACGCTTACATATAGTTTCAGTGGTCCTGGATATTTCTTTTCACAATTGAAAAACTGGAGTCTCTATGGTGAATGGCAAACAAGGATTGCATCAGTAAACTTTGTTATAGTAGCTATTGTGCAATATCTGACAAGGATCTGTCTTTAGTCTCAACGTGGCAATCCAACAAGGCAAAACTGTGCAGCAGCAGTATTGGTCTGACTCCTAAATCTTTCCCAGTTATCTCTCATTTAAAAAGTTGTGCATTTATTTTCCTCTATTGTTATTTTTATGGAATTTCTTCATACCTTAAAACTTATCTAATCTCAGTGTTGAATTTAGTATCTTATGTGTAGTTTTATGTGTAAGTTGCAAAAGGTCTTAGAAAGCAAAGCTGTGGGAGAGGGGACACATACCGCTGTGCCATACAGCAGATAGACATTTTTGTGGCATTTATACCTTAAATAGCTACTGTCGTCATGTAGCCACTGAAATTCTGTGTTTGTTCTTTTCTAACTGATAGCCTAAACTTAGTGAGTTGTGGAACTATCTTATTAAAAGCCTGATCTCCCCTTAGTAACATTGTCTTAAAATGTGTCTTAACACATGCTGAAATTTGCCTTTATAGCATGAGCAGTGGTATAGGGAATTTCATTTGTTCCAGGCACAGAGGACGTCAGTGGTTCCTGCTGCCTCCCTGGCTTGTCTAACCTGGATATTCTCATCCACTTCTACCTGTGTAGTTTTGGTGCTTCCTTTGATACGTGTATCAATTTCTGCATGCTTTGCTTCCTGTGTGAGAAAGACGTAGTCTGAAATGAAGAAAATCCTACCTGCTTAATGTGCCTGGTAGTGCATGTTGGACTCATTTCTGTGGCAGGCATTAGGAGGTTAATTAGTCGCTGTGGATATTATTTTCATTCTGTCTCTGAAGCAGTAAGTGCCCTTCATCACAGGAATTTTTGAGTACATCTTTCCTCGTTGGACATTCTGAATACTTAACCAATCATGCTTTGCTTCAATGACAATAATGCAGTAAAAATATTGTTGCTTCTAGTGTTTTTATCAAGGCAATAAGCAGCAGCATTCTTCTGTTTGGGCAAATAAGATTATTCATCCTATTGGAATATCTTGTAGGGGGCATTTTGTAAGGAAAGGCTTTGAAACTCAACAGAAAAAAAAAAAAAAAAGCTAAATATATATATTACATTGGATCCAGAATGGTATCTTAAAGAAGCTTGTTCTTGCCAAAGATGAGATCAAAGTCGTTTGATGTCTCCACATTGTTTTTATAGCTAAAACCATCATTCTGATTTACATTCAGAATGATGCATGTGACAGGTCATTATCTGGATTATTGAATGTGTATAATTAGGCATTTATTCTCTTTTCCTTTCAGACTATGAGTGCAGGGTTTTAAAAATCTGAAGTAATAATGGTCTGTGCACTTTCATACAGCATTTGCATAATTAATTTGGGAGGTTGGTCAGAAGGATTTATTTTGAAGCTTTTGTGCCAAAATTAGATTCTATTGATGGAGATGGGTATTGATGTGCAGTCTGCAGTGGAATAGCATAGTGGAGCAATATACTGGCCTGTATTTGGGGTTTCAGGCCTGGGCTGTTATCTCTGGGCTGCTGGCCTTCAGGCAAACACTCTTGGAAGTAGGCTCTTAACACTGATGTTCCGAAGTGCATGGGCGTTTTCCTTTTGAAAAGTGGGCAGCTTTGCAAAACGAGTTGTTCCTGCCCCAGTGAACGCAGCACATATGCAAACCAAGGAGAGGTCTCTCTGGAGCTGAAATTGGTCTCACTTGAACACCTGTATTGAAACTGCTTTAGAAATATTTTCTGTTCCGTTCATGGTCCATTTTTTTTTTTTTAATTGAATGTAAAGGAGACCTGGATTTATTTGAAAGTATCTATTTAAGATAAGTTTTTTCTTTAAAACCCTGTTTGTGCCCAGAGGGAAACTGTCTTGCTGTGTCCTGAGAATGATGGCTTACAAGAGTTGTTTTTGCCTCTGGCAGATAGGTGCATGTGTGCAACCTCCATTGCTAAGCAGGGGGTTATGTGGCTGCTTGGTAGAAGGAATGTTTAATTTCAAAGTTTCAGAAGTGAACCACGTACTTCTGAAGTTTTAAGTTCTCCAAAGAATTTTGATTATTTTGGCCTGGAGGAACCAATCTTGTGGAATTCCCTGGTGTAGCTGCCCTTTGGGTCTATCTGTGTCCTGAGTGTGATCCCTGCAGGTAAGGTGCAGCACTGGATGGGAAGAGCTCATCCGAAGCAGCCCCATGTCAGCAGCTCCACTGGTGGGGATGCCTGGGGGGGGACCCTCTCTGGAGTCCAGTACTCATCGTGGCAGGGAAACCCACTTGGGGTTCATGGTATGGAAAATACTGAAAATAGCTACCCTTTAGCTGCCCCTTTTGAGTTCTTGGAAAGAAACAGGTGTTTGCTGCCTCATGGGCTAAAAATCTCTTTTCTCTCTGAATGAGAAACCATGAAGTATAGGCAAGCAGATTTTTCAAAAGTCATGGGGGAACTGCAGTGTGCATGAATGAGCAGGCTGTGTTAAGTGCCAAATGTATGATGGGTTATTTGTAGTGTCCTTGCACTGCTGGTGAGTGAAGCAGGTTGGTACTGGTGGTGAGGGGGTATGCATTCACCTTACACCTCTGTGCCCTCCCTCCTTGAGTAGACAGGTGTGCCTCACCAACAAGACTGCTGGTTAAAGTGCTAGTTCAGGATGCTCAAGATTCAGTTCTTTAATCGGTTTGGAGGGATTTTGTTTCATGCGCCTTCTGTAGCAAACAGCATCAGCTGCAGAAGCAGCACAAACCCAGAAATTTTGTTCCTTTGGATGCTGCTCTGTTTCCTTAGAAACTAATGTCATACCTTAACGGTGGACTGAGAATCAAGTTGTTTCACATTCTCTGTTAGAAACATGTAAAATTAAATTGGTGGATTATAAAGCGCAAATATATCAATTCTCATTTCTTTGCAGAGTCTTCACTGCAGTGAATTTTCTCTTACTGATCTTTTTCCCAATTCAGATGTTCTAGAAAGCAGAGCTCATTAGGCTGTGATAGTTATTCCTTTGATTAAGCTGCAAGGAGTTGTCATTGCTGGAAGTAAAACTTATTTTTAGTAGCTTGCACGAAATGTTCAGCTTGTGTCTCAAGAAAAGGACGTTCAGTTGCTTAGTTGATTTTGTCCATGTCTTCTCTTCTAAAAGAAATAAATATTATGAATTCTGGGGGAAAATTTGAACAGCTTGAAACCACATTAAGGGGGGGAAAAAACTCCTTGTTAGTGGAGGTGTTGCTCAACTGGTAACAGATCTCCTGGGGTTTTGTTTCTGATAAATAATTTGGCAGTACTTCCCCAAAGCAGAGATGTGTTGCATCTTCACTATACTTGAGCTAATTTTAATGACAAAACATGTTTATGCATACTGATAGTCCTTTGTGCATTTTGGAGATGAGGAGGCAAAAAACTGGGAAGGGATAACATGGAATTAGTCTAGAAACTGGCAACTACAAATGCCAGGGAGAAGAATGTTTGTTTTTTTTTTAATGTTGCATAAGGTCTCATTTCATAGATGTGGAAGAGGTAAATGTTGGCAAGGGGAGTGTTTCTGCCCCAGCTTTGTCCCCTTAATTATTTTGATCCAAGCATTTCTGTGGTCACAGAGCTTTATGCAAAATCTGGTTGCATTCTTTTATAATATATGTGGTTGTACGTGGCTGAGTTATTTCAGTAGTTATTTTTTTACATGGATGTTTGATTAGGTTTTTAATTCATAGTTATCTCTACAATGTGTATTTCCTACTCTAATGAATTTACTGTGGTTGTGGTATGCAGCCTCCTGTGTTTCTGTGATTTCTACTCCTTGGTGTTCCAGAAAAGCTGTTGAAGAAAAATAAGATACTTGATCGTTAAAAATCATTGTGCCTCTGAAGGGTCACCTCTTTGGATTTAATTCAGAAATTCAGCCTGAAAGTAAACAACAGCAGGTAGTTCTCTTTAAGCAGTTATCCCTCTAGAAAGGTATTTTTCTTCTAGTACCTATTTTCTAAGTTATGTTACAGTCTAGTTCTACATTGACATTTTTCCCTTATCACAGGTATTAAAGTAGCTCATTAAATTGAATTAAATTTTGAATTATTCAGATGTTTGGGTCAAGCATCACAAAGTATTGGGAACCTTAAATTCCTAATTAAAAAGCTAGCTGCATGTCATGCATTACTCATTGCTTTAGTTCTCTGTAACAAAGGGGCCAATCTGGCTTTCATTGGAAGGATGCAGATTTCTGGTGCGTGTCAAGTGGAGTAGAATAAAGATGCAAAATAGCTTTTAATGATAAGCTATAGTTGACCACCTTTGATCGAAAGAGATAGTGTGCCTTACAAAATAGGGTTATAAAATACACTGAAAGGGAAGCATTATACAGCAGCTCAGATAAAAGAAGGTGGGGTTTAAGAACATATGGCTGAAAGGAAAAACCAGATTGAGGCAGTTGCTTGTCTTGTGCAGTTTGCACTTTTTCTGCAAGTCTTCCTTGGCATATTTGTATCCGCAGCGTTGAAAGAGTATTGGAGCATGGATGTTATGACAAAAGATGAAGGAACAGAGGTGCAGCAGTCTTGCTCTAGCAGTGAGCTTCCAGGGGGAGGGAGAGCCACCAGCGAATGAGCACAACTTAAAAAATAAATGTTTGTCTATTTTCCTTTTAAGATTTGTCTCTGATCTTAGTGTGGAAATACTTCATTTTATTTGCAAAACTGTCACTTTTACTGCCTAAATAAATGCTTTAGAACAATTGCTACTGTCCTAATCCATCATACGTGAACTTTCATGCTGTTTGTAAAAGGCTTTTGTGAAGAGAAGGTGAAAAATGAGGGGAAAAATAGTAACTTCACTTTTTTAAAAGATAAAAGGCAGCATCAGAAAATGGCAAATGAAGTTATGACCTCAGCAGAGGTCAGAAGGAAGACTGTGACCTCCCCAGAGGGTACAATAATTTTCTTTGGAGAAAATAGAAACTTGGAAAATAACTGTACAGACAAGGCAGAGGATACTAAGGGGATTTTCTTTCTTCACATGAACAAATTTAACTTTCTTCTCAGTAAAGTAAATAACAGTCCAGATGCCTGGAAAGTACAAGATGCTCCCAGGGGTTAGGGTGGAAGTTGGATGAATTAAGCTTTGTAGGAGTCAAAAGTGAACAAGTAAGATACAGACTTAAAAAACCAAAAGTGAGTTTCTATACTTTCTCATGTTTTGGGGCTGGGTTGAGCCTTTCATGATAGTGATTAAGTTAAAGTATACGAAAAGGCAAAGTTTCTCTTTTATAATATCAGAATAAAGTAGGGCAATACTGATAAAAATGTTTTTCTTTCACTAGTGGAGTTGGTCAGTTTGTAAACAAATCATAATCTTAAATTCCAAATACAGTTTGTGTCAATAAATGAGGGTTCTGGTACTTGGTAGCTGCGGAAATGTAGTTAAGGATCGTTATTAGTTTTGAAGGAGTAGTGGCATCATAAATCCAGCTATGGCTTTATCCATAAACTAATACTGGGAGAAATGAGCACCATTTGAAGTTTATGGTGTGATAAGTGTTCTGATCATCTGTCATCAGGCACAAAGATTCCTTGTGGGAGGTTGTGCTGTGACTTGATGCGACTGGGCTGATTGCCTCGATTGCTATTGGGATTGTGGGGAAAATCCTCTGAAGCCCCTCAACTTCAGCTGCAGGGATTCCTCCCTCTTTCTTGTTTGGGCAGTCTCAGAAAGAGATGCAGCATGCCGGTAACCTTGCAGGAAATGTTCAGAAGTGATGCTGCTGAAGTAGAATGGGAATAGTGCTTTAGCTTCCTAGCTGAAGCAGGCGTATAAGTGCAGCAGATTGGATGACTTCGAAATAAAACCAATGTAGTATTAAGGAAAAGATGATATTAGAAGAGGTTCACTGACTGTTCAGGTGGTCAAAGCATCAAGCTAGCATTGCTTCTTAGTAAAAACTTCCAGAGTGGACATTTTTTAGGAGTGAAGTGACAAAGAGTTTGCAAAACTATGCTCTGAAATAAAATGTAGAGTGAGAATGTGCTAGATCTTATCATTACTTTATATGAAAAAGATATGATTTTTTTTTTCCTATGGAATTTTCCTGCCTCTTTACTCTTTGGCAGACCACTGTTGCTATACCAGTACTGTAACTTCAAATGTTTAAGTGTATTTTTTTATATTCATAGAAACATAGAATGCCAGGTTGGAATGGACCTCAGGGATCATCTGGTCTAACCTTTTAGGTAATATATAGTTTAAATGAGATGATCTACAATCCTGTCAAGCTGAGCCTTAAAAATGTCCAGCCACAGATGAATCTGCCACTTCCCTGGGGAGATTATTCTAGTGCTTAACTGTTCTCGTGGTGAAAAATTTTCTACTGGAATCCAATCAGAACCTCCCCAGGATCAACTTATACCTGTTGTCCCTTGTCTTTTTCCATGTGACCCCTCATAAAAAGAGAGTTTCCGTCCTTTTGGTAGACATAGTAATAAGGTCTCCCCTAAGCCTTCTCCTCTCAATGTTGAGCAAACCCAGTTGTGTCAGCCTTAATACATATGGATGATTTCCTAGAATGGAGTATCAAATGCACGATACCTGAGCGAGTTGGGAAGCTGGTCTTGTTTCCTTCTGTGAGAAACAGAGCCCAAGAGAGCAAAAGTTTTGATCCCTGAAGTGTCCATTCCATTCTTGAAGCTTTGATGGTGTCGTGGGTGACTTGGACAGAGTAGGACATATGTGATCTGCATATAGAACCAAGAAGTTTTTTCAGATTGTGAATTTGAGGTGAATAAAAATGTAAAAGTGTTCTCTTGTGGATGTCAGATTGAGAATAAAAAGCACTGTTTCCTAGTGGTAAATTAATATATTTCTGATTTATAAGAGATAGCTAAAGCTATGGAAAGCTCTCATACCAAGAGCACACATGGCAGTGGAAGAGGCGGAGCGGGCCAAAGGTGAAGGGACAGTGCTGAAAACTGAATGTGGAATTAGGACCGAAGCACCAAAGGAGGGAGCTGCAATGGATGGAGGGTGGGATTTCTTACAGCTGTTAGCAGTCCTGGCATTTTTTAATGAGTGTGTGTTGCTAAGGGTGGGATCCTGCAAACCACTAGGCAGGAGCAGGTGGAGTGGATGGTTTCTGGTGAGAAGCTGAGAACAACTTTTAAAATGTGGAGTGAGTATGACATATTAGTAGGTGAAATCTGATGACAGTAATGAGTGTAGCAAAAGGTAATATGTTGGAGTTGATGCTATATGACTTGTAGAAAATGAGAAATATTTTGTCTTGAAGGCAGGATGGAAGCAGGAAACGTGTACTGACAAAAGGTGAGAAAGGAGTCATGCCAGTCTTTAACATGTCATCTTCTTTTTAGAAGGAAATGTGAGATATGTGTATAATTTTTTTTCATCTAGTAGGGATTTAAAATCTGAAGAGTCTAAATACCAGATTGTGTGGAGTGTCACAAAAAAGGGGGGGTGGGGAAGTCAGGAGGGAAGTTTGGGAGCCTTAAATAGAGCTGGAAAATTCTAGGAATATTCTTGTTCACAATTTAACCAAACCTTGGATGTAACTTAAATTATTTTGCTTAAATGTGTTGTGTGTATCTTTTAACACATGCTTTTTCATTTTTCATAATGAAGGCTGAAGGAGTGCTGCCCACCTCCCCTTGGCAGGCTTTTTGAAGCCACAGTTAGCACTTGCATTTTGTCTTGACTGGATACGTGTACTGAAGGAGGTGCGATGTATTAACAAATGTGAATGAATACAGCTTGACTAATTCCGGGGCTTCACCTCATTTTAAGGAGGCAAGGGGAGCAGAAGTGTGTGGTACTGAAGTGATTTTCCTGAGGCCGCTTAGGATGCCTGTTGCAGAACTGCTCTTGGCATCTGGATCCTAGAGGCCATTCAGATGATTTCTGAAACTGCCTTTTCCCACTGGTTGGACTGTATTTATGTGAAAATTTAGTGATACAGTACTTAAATAGTTTCAGATTAGAGTACTCTACAGTCTTGCTGAGAAACAGTAATTAGAGTAGATACCAGGCAGCTGCCATGTTCAACACTGAATTGTTTATTATTGAGCCTTTTGTAGTAGGATTTATCAGATGACAAAGGTAAAATGGAATGACAAGTATTATTATAAACTATAAACCATAAGGTAATTGTGAATTAGTATCTTCATTTTTATATATATTCAGTTTAGCCAGAATTTATAATTAAAGCTTTTCAGATATTCTTTAATAGCTTTGATTTGTAACAATTTTTTAAAAAAATCAGTCGCTACTTCCTCATCAACACCAAAGCTTCCACTGTTTGTAGGGCTGGTTCAACTCAAGTATGAATATTACATAGATACTGCCCAGTAATTTCTTGCCATTCTGAACATCCATCTGGGTGCAGCAACTGTAAGAGAAAAAATAAGAAAGAACTGTGCATTTTAATGAAAACCAGCATAACATTTCTGGCATAGCCTAATATTACTATGTTGTAATTGTGGAAATATGTGGTGTGCTTTCACTACTCCCTTGTCTTGCAGTTTGCAGAGTTTGGGTAGACTTCAAGGGCATCACCATTAAGATGAAATTGAAAAGCTTTTGATGAAGGTTTTTCTCTAGGACACTGACCATAATAAAAATTAAAAGTAATTTTTGAGTAGTGTAGTAAATCTCAGCACAGACAGAGATTGATGTGTTTTTTTTTTGGTTATCTACTTAAGATAATAACTACAACAATATTTTTTGCTGTACTGTTTGTAATTAAACCAAGGTGCTTCTTTGTATGATTTATGTTTAGATCAGTTCGGCATCATCATCTAAAAAGGAGCAGAGCATTCAAATAAAGCCTAGCTTGAAATTTCTAGCTTCTTGTCCAGTAATTCCAGGTAAATGCTTTTGTATGTGAAATTATTATGGATAATGTGCAATGGCTATTTTATAATTTATAATCTCAGATTGAAGTACAGTATAGACACATTTAATTTGTGATGGTGACCTCTTCTCCCACGGTACCATTGGGATGAATTTGTTTTCAAAGCTTTGTGGTTCTGTTTGTCCACACATGGGACACCAGAGCCATATCCCATTCTCCTTTTTGAAGAGCATGGAGGATTTTTCCCTATTCCCTCCTAAATGGGGAATTCTAAAATCTGAAATCTTGTAATAAAAAGAGAGGTTTCCTTGACTACCAGGGTAATAATTCCTGTGGCATAGATTATAAATACCCTCCCCCACAAAGTCTTTTAACATCTCTATCTGATGTTGAGACATTTGTCTGCTTTCTCTACCGTCCAAATTCCTGACTTGTTTGACTTTGTCTTTCATGGGCTCTGTTTGTTTTGGTTTTGCTTTCCAAAAACAGTTTAGTATCTTTCTAGCACCTTTCAGTTTTGTTCTGTTCTTGTTACTTATTCCCTTTACTTTCCTTCAGCTGCAATGGAGAGAATTATGTACACCTGTAGTCCTGATTAAAATCTTGGCTTAATTGAGTTGCAAATTACCAATGACAGATATTTGTCAGGGTGCAGATGATTAGTACCTTTTAGCATTCTTGTTGCTTTCCTGAATCCTGATTATACTGTTTTTACTGTTGCTTATGTTCATGCCTTTTTTTCCCCCTCTTTGCAACATGAAGCTCAGCACAGTGTAAATAGCTTTCTCCAGAATAGTGACTTGGTAGTTACCTGTCAAGAAAATTAAGCTCTTTTTAGAATCATAGAATGCTTTGGCTTGGAAGGGACCTTTTATAAGGCCTGTCTTGCCTTTCCCTTGGGATATTTCTCATACTTTGTCTCCTCATGCAAGGTCTGGAGGGTAGTAGACCGTGAGTACTAAGAGTGTTGTTGCCATTACCAATATGCCAACATTTTCAGCTTCCTTTGGGGAGATTCATTGGCATTGCTCAGATACTCCCAAACGGAGTGAGAAAATCTGTTCATTAGACTAACGTGGCAGATATTTTATAGGGCACAAGGGGTGTAGTACCAGTAGTACTGCTTTCTTCTACTTAGAAAGTTGAGTAACAGCCCATGTTTTTGTGCCAGTGCTCCTCGCTAGTATCACCTATTTTACGCTCGGGGAATGCTGCAAGACTGAGCCTTGTTACGGATACACTGAATTATGGTTGGGGCTAGGAGTCTGTTTCTGGTGAAGGATACTGGCAGCATTTTGGAAAAATCCAACAAGTAAGTAGAAATTGCAGTAGAAAAATAAATTTTAATTACACAAAGATGCTCAATAATTAAACATAAGTTCTATGTCTCTTTAATCCTCAGGAAACATTCCTGTAAAGCCTCTGAGGTATTAAGTCTTAGTAAAGTGTCTTGTGGGGCCTTGGTACGACACGTCTGTATCTCTGTATCCTATTAGATCATCTATTTTGTGTGCTGAGCACTGAGAGTGGAAAAGATGGAAACATGGTTAGATTGTCAGTTGTTTCCAATGAGGAAATCTCTATTTGGTGGAACTGTTTGCATTCCTGTGGTCGGTGGTATAAGGAAATACCATGTTATGAAAAATTCCCAATTGTTTCCTTAAGGGCTCTTAAGAGTTGCTCAATCTTTTGATGGTTTTGTTTGTTGAGAAAAAATTAGTTGCCAGCTCTTCAGTTTGGAGCTCAACATTCTCTTAAATATTTACTAGGGCTTTGCTTTTTATACTCAAGGCTTGGATTCAAACGAGAAATTTATTTTTCTAATATACACTGCTCAGTCATTATAACATGAGTAGCAGAAGATTGTATTTTCATTCCAGGGCATATTTCTTTGGGATATCCCATCAGTTCCTTGACTGTCCATCACTGTGATTACTCAGTTTCTGGATGCAGTTCTAAAATGTTGCTTCTATGAGTGGGGGAGAACTAGCTTTCAAATAACCAAGTGGTTTTTGCACTTTAAGTCTCAAGAAGAGAAATGGCATCGCTGACACACAAATCCTTTTGTTCTACAGGCTGAAGCCCTCATTTAACATTTAATTTGTACTTATGTTTTCAATATCCTGTTAGGATTTGTGTAATATCTGATTTCTGACATCCATTAATTCAGATGCATTCCATATTTTTTGAAGCTGCTCATATTGAATACTTGTCTTCCTGCTGTCATACCATGAGTTAAACCCATCTCTTCCTAACATTCATCTGTGAATGTCTTTCAGTTATTATTTTCCCTGATATGGGAGCTAGCTTTGAGTTGGTTCTTTACTGTGTAACTTTTTATTCCTTTTCAGATTCTTTTACCCATTCTTGATACGATCTGTGTCCATTATTACTGCATGTTTAATTTTATTTTGGTCATAGAGACAATAAGAGCTGAGAATATGGACTAAACAATGCTAAAGGCAATTAAGACAACTGCTAGCCAGCACCTATGTCAAAGACTTGCCCATACTCAGTGGGTGAGTGAGCTGTAAACATGCCGATGTATTACACGGAGTTAATTAGGTCATGACACTAAATGACATGGTAGTTTTACAAGGGTTTCTTGTTTTGGTTTGGGTTTTTTTTGTTGTTTTTGATAATGAGAGTTTTAAATTGAAAAGGGAAGAAGAGCTTATGAAAGTGTGTTAAGTGATGTTGAGGAGAACTGATGTAAAGAAGACGAAAGGGGTTGTAGCAAAGAGCTTGTCACAGAGCAGGAAAAAAATCTGCTGAGAAAGTATGATGTTTGGAGTGTCAAGGCTCCTTCCTCAATTCTGGTTCCCTCACTACCTCCTTTTGCAGAGAGCTATAGGGTTGCAGCTGAGCCAGATGGGTTATGTAGGGCTACGCTGGTCCCCAATGGCAGTGAGGGGTACTGTGCCCATTAGAGGGGGCAAGTAGCATTAAACACTGTTGTAAGCACCTCTGCATTCTGCCAGCAGTGCTATTGAGCTCAGAGCTGACAAAACTGGGAAGAAAAATAAATTTTCAAGTCTGAGAGTGGTCTGCCGGTGCCCTCTAGAAATAGTAGCTGCTAGCCTGCAAGATGGGATCTCTTCTTGTGTATGGCAGCTATTCTTAAAATAATGTATCAGGAACTTGCTTGGAAATAGCATTCCCTTATCTTTAGCGGTGTGAAGCAGACAAAAAATAAACTGTACTCATGCCAAGAATAAACAGTCACATTAAAGTGTTTAAATTCCTGATGCTGTGGAGGGCTCCTGCTCTAACAAGACATTTTGATGCCAATACACTTCTCTCTCTAGTCACTGCCATTGCTTTGTGTGCCTTCCAGGGAACAGTTGGCAGGACAGCAAAATAAGCAAATATGCCCCAAGTCCCACACAGAGCACCTGGGTAGAGCTGGTTCTGTCCCCTTAATCTGTATTCCTGTCAGACCTAATGGTAGACGAAATAGTTCTGTGGATATTTTATTATTTGCCTCTGATAATATTGAATATAAATACATTGCTCATTACTAAATATGAACTTGCTGAAAATGAAGCCATTTTTATGGCAACATTTATTTTTCAAGTAAGCAGGGAATCTTTTTGTGCATGCTGTTTTTTTGGAAGTAAGTCAATTTTTTACTGCTGAAATTTGGAATATTCCAGCCTTTAGTGGTGCTGGGGAATGGGATAGCCAACTTACTGAAATGTCAAAACTGGTGAAGCATTTGAGTTACAATATACAGAGAAGACCTAAATAGTAATACTTGAGGGTATTGCACTGAAGTCATAGTAACAAAGGAAAGCTGGTAATGTTTGAAAGAGTCTACTGGAACCTGATGGATCAAAATGGGTTAACAGGTTGGTAAGTAGTGCCTGTGCCTTATGGTAGGCTGAGCTTAGTGTTTTCACACTGCATAGAAGGACTAATTTTCGATGTATAGATCTTAAAAAAAAGAAAATGTAGCATATGTTTTGTATGTCTGTATGAAATAAGAGTCTGGCTTCTGTCTCTCAGGAGAACTGTTTTTCCTTGGAGTAGTGGTTGAGGGAAAAGGGAAGGTGATGGAAACAGATTTCTCAGGTTTGATTGAAGATTACTTGTGCTCAAAGACTGAGAAGACAAAAGATGAGAGAAGTAAACAGTTGCTACTTTATTTACTCATTTTACTTTCGTGTTTGAAGGTGAAGGAAGAGGAAAACCCAGTGGTGGGAAAGGGTCAGAGCAAGGCAGTTGTTTCCTTATGAACTTTGCATAGCAGCAGTTGTCAACCTTCAAAGAGCATTATTGTGTTCCTATCCCTGGCTCCCCATCAGACTGGAGCCTGCCTGCCTAACAGCGTAGTGACTGCTCTACAACTTCTGCTGTTGTACTAAGAGGGGAATTGTGGATTGTGGCTGTTATGCTCTGTTTTTAAAATGCAGCAGGTAGACTGGATTTTACTTTCTGATTTGTAACCTGGTGTGCATGGGGCAAAATGCAGAGATTCCCAACTAGACACTCTGAAATGAGACTTCCCTTCGAGGGTTTGTTGTTTTTTTTTTTTTTATATGACAGATCCATTATGGTAGCAAAGTAAAATATAATTCAATGAAATATTCTGAAAAGGAGTTGAAGAATGTAGATGTCTTGTTAATACGTTCTTGGAATTTAAGTGTATAATATATTCCAGTAGTACTGAAAAGCCTACCAGGAGTCAGTAATCTCTCTCTTCTGTTTTACAGGTCAGCTGCATTACTGGAGCAAGGAGAGCTGTGGAAAAAGATCAAGGTACTGAAAATATTTTACTGTCTGAATTCTTGCCTGTGTTCTTGCTTGTCATTTAGTGTAATGATTTTAAGGGGGAGGAAGGGACAATGCAGTTCCTAAAGATGCAAAAGTAGGACTATGAGGAAAGCAAAACCTGAGCAGTAGCCTGTATTTTACAAATGAGGAACTGTTTTTTGTACCTTTTTCAGATATTTCTGACTACTATGCCTTATAAGTCTTACTGTGTTATAACTAGCATCTAGCGTTGTGGTCTTCATTTTTATAATAGACATAAAATGTTCTTGCAATGCAGTCCTTTAGTGATTTTAGTGCTTAATCTCTTATCTGAAGTGTTTTCTTTTCCCACCAATGTATTCTATAGTTCCCAGTCCTTGGTTAGAATAAGATAGTGTTACGTAACAGGCACAAAAACGTAAATTGTATGTGAAAAGATTGTTTTAAACTCCTGTTGCTAACACCTGGCTAGGATTCTGTTTAGGGAATTTTTTTTAGTTGTAGAAAATTTTTCTCCTTTTTTTTGCTATGAATTTTGGCTGTGAAATGCTACATAGACCATGCAAATGCAACACTATGAGGCAGAAGCAATGAAGGAGTCACTTTATCAAAATGTAAAGACAGTGACTTTTATTAACAAAAGCTTATTGTATCCTTCTGTGGATTTCAAATTGAATGGTGCTGAGCTGCCTTCTTCCCCTAAGAGTGAAAGAAATTGTTACTTGTGAGCGAAGATGTGAACTCTGGAGCTTTCTGTCCTGTTAAGTATGTTTATTTTTAGCTGCGTAGGTTGCTCATGCAACACATGCAAAAACAGTTTCCTACAGATAAGAGTAGTTTATATAGAATTAATCTCAAACTTCTACTTTTAATACAGCTTTTATAGGCTGGTTATATCATGCATTTGTCTTTGAGGATGAAAAATAAGGGGTATTTTCTTTTTGATTGGTGTCTTCAAGATTGTGGGAACATAAAAGAAAGGGCAAAGCAAGTTACAGTGCTGGTAAAGATTGAAAATGCAGATGGAAGTCATGGTACAAGAGCAAAATGATATTGACAGTGACATGTTCATTGATAATGCCTTTCATTTCAAGAAACAGTAGTTTCTTGGTCTTTTGAGTTTTGCTTTAAGATCGTTCAGGTGGTCACTTTCACCCTTCAATTGAGGTAGTCTTGAATGCTTGGGATGTTTATAATAAGTTTTTTTCCGGGGAGCTTGGGAAACTGCTGTACATGGAGCCCTAGCATGGCTCTCTTCTCTCCTGCAGGCTCCTGGTAAGGTGAGATATTAGCTAAAAGCATAAAGAAGAATTTGTGTGGCTGGAAAAAAGATACAACTCTGTCTCAGACATTTTATCTGGCGTCTCCAGTGCTGAAGGTACAGGTTTCTATGTCTTTGCCCAATTTAGACAAGAGATTTTACTCTAGACGGACTTTTGCCCCTCACTGTGCAAAACCTGTCAGATCCTTTCCCAGACACTTTCTCCCCCATCAGTCCCTCAGACTTCAAAAGAGATTTTTCCCTGTTGCAAAAGGAACCAGACATGGCCTTTCTTACTCACCCTGCATTTGAAACATTGATAAGTAACATGTGGCTGGCTCCAAACTGCAGACTTTCCCAGCCTTTTAAGAAAACACTGTTAATCGTGAAGTTTTAAAAGAAACTATAGGATTGTTATTCCTTCTTTGCAATTACACTTTTGTGTAGTGTGTCCGAAGACTTTTGATTCTTTTCTATCTGAAACAGTTGGAATTCACTACTGTCTTTCTGATTAATGCATATTGAAAAGTAATGTCAAATTTTTAAAACTTTTCCATATGGGAAGAGATTCTTTATTCATAATCTATGTCACGCTGTTTTAAGCTGTAACTTTTTTCTTTAATGCCTTTGGATCATCACTGTTTGGAACGTTTATTTCAGGAGTACCCCAGCAGAAAGAAAAATATTATTTTTACAACTTGAGACTGAGTTTCTGAGGAGTCTGGAATCGAAATCAACTGTCTTGTGTGATTGTTTAAGCCTGCTATAAAGTTCGATGAAGGTATGAACTGAGAGATCTTTTCCATAAAATGTAGCTAGGGCTTTGCCTTCAAAGGCAGAGTATGCCAAAGGACAGCCTCTGCTCCTTTTAATAAGAGTAGAGCTGACTTGAAAGGCAAGATTGCAGATCAAGAATGTAACCTGGGGGTTTATGAGCTTATTGAATAACTCCAGTCTGGTGCATCGCATTATAACGATGGGAGAACACAGCAAAATGACTGGGTTTTTACTTCCTGCTTTGTCTGTGGAACAAGCTAAAGCAAATGGTACAAAAATACAGTAATATTGAAGAAGAATTGAAATTTATGTTCAAATTTATAATATGAATTGACTTTTCTTAATAATAATTAAAAACTCCAACCTTTCCCTGAAATACAGAGGGTATGGCATCATTAGCCCCAACCATTTAACCTGGTTCAATAAAATTCAGTGTTGGCTTCTAGCTGGCAAGCTGTGCTTTCATCAGCTTCTGCTGTCCCACCTGGTTTGTGTGAGGAGTGGCCAGACCATAAACTGTTAAAACATTCAAGGATCTGTTGTGGCCATTTTCTGTAATCATCTCACAAAATTCTACTTTCAGATTCTGAAAGTTTATAAAGTTGGTTTTTTGTTATCGCTTTTTGAGAGCGGTGGGTAATGCCTTTACCTTCTCTGAAGCACATTTCTGTGCCCCAGTTAGAATTACTCAATTTGCTGTAAAAATTAGACCTTTAAAATCCATTTACACTTAGTACTGAGGACAGTGTAAAGGTAGGGCGAAGTAGGACAGTCACCAAAGTACTTTTGCATATTAGTAATGTAGAGTTGACCAAAATTTCTGTCTCTGCTCTACTTAAAGCATCGATCCCTCGTGTCCTGTTCCCACGTATGCACACACACAGTGTGAGGGCATATGTATTTTGCAGAATGACTGCAGCAGCACTGACGAAGGTCACATTTCTAACCAGTATGGTTTTGGTGCTTTTCAGCCCCTGGGTTTTCTAAGCCTAGAAAAGAGGCTAGGTGGTGTTCGTGGAACTATTTTTAAGCACGTACTTGAATGCCTCAACCCTGCAATGCAGCTTTCAACACATCTGTCTATTTTGCCATCAACAAGTATAGATCTCTTTCAGCCAGCCTGCACCCCTCTAGTCCAGGGGTAACTGGGTTTGAACAATGGCTCGAAATCTGTTTAGGGACACTACTTCCCAGGCTTGAGCAATGGAAGCTGTTTGATAAGCGGTTACTCCTGGATATATGGCATATTATGCAAACGTGGAAAGCTTATTCTGTCTCTCTTCTGTCACTTGCCAGCCCTGACCATATTTTGGGATCTTAGAGGCTTGGGATCCTCCTGTTGAATGTGACTTTCTCCTTTGAACCCCGTGGTCAGAGTGAACTTTCTTATTTTGGTCAGCTCATATATTGTGGTCATTTAAGTCACCAGGGTAGGGCTTTGCAAGTATCAGTGATTCTAGATAATCCTGTCTGTGTGAACAATGAAGTAGACTCTGTAGAAGTGTATTTCTCCTTTAAAGGCCAGTTTCCAGTAAAAATTTGCAGAAATATATTGGTCTTACAATCTGATAAGAAAACCAGAATTAAACACACAGTTGGACTCATGTACGTTTTATAAAATCATGTAATCTGATAGCTCGTTCCCTCCAGTGAATCAGTTTGAAGCTTTTTGTTCCTAACGTGCAGAAAAGTTTGAGTCTTTGACTTAAACTCCTCACTAAATATTTATTGCTGCAGGCAGTGATATTTGTTCATACTATATCTCCACTCTGCGCTTTCCTCATTCACACTGGAAAAAGGTAAATGCATTCATCATGACAATTATATTTTTCTGGAGTCCTTTGTTTGTTGGACTTTTTCTTTCTGGCTGAAGTGAAGAAACTTTCTGAAACTCAGTTTCTTTTTGCCTGGCTGGTCTCAACCCTATTCTGTGGTGGACGTGTAAACAGTGCTGTTCTTCTCTGCCTCTCCAGCTTTCCCTGCTGGTGGTAGTGCTCATGTGAACTGGGCTGTTCCCTGTGACCAGTTGCATCAAAGCACTGGAGCTCTGCCCAGATACTCATAAACAAACAAAATACAATGTAGGAAATATATTGTGCAAGCTAAAGTAATAAAAGAAAATATAGAAAAAAAAATGACAAAAGGAGGTCCTGTTCAACATTATTTTTACCATTGTTGCCTGGAAAACCACTTAATTTGTGCGTGAATCCTGTTGCTTTATTACACATGTGAAAGGGTTGTGTCATTGTTGATTGTGTTTTGGGTTTAAATATTTTCTTAAAACCACTGTAATTTTCAACATAGATTGCCATTCCAAAATGGAATCTCGGTCTCTTGATCCTCAGCACCAAGCTGATGATTGTCTTGTCTCAAGAAAGCCAAACGCGAAGTTTCTCTGGCATGATCAGACTAAGCTTGAGCACTTACACTGATTCTTTCACTGCGAGGGAGAGCTGGAGGAGGAGAGCTTAGTAGCTAAGGGTGAGGAAGCTTTTAAAGTAAGACAGGAAAACGTTGGCCCTAGGATACTTCCAGAATTGCTACTGCCTCTATGATCCATAGTACTAAAGAAGGCTTATTCATATTCATGCAGCCTTCTAAAATGTGAATATGGTGCTTGAAGCAAAGATCCTGCTTCCTCAGGCAAGCTGCTGATCCTTGGGCCTGTGCAGAATTTCTGTAGATATTACTTCTGTTGTAGGTTCAGGAAAAAAACATTCAGGCTTTCCCAGGCAGTGTATCTTTTTAAGGTGTTATTTTCATTTTGTTAACATCCTGAATTGTTAGTGCTGCCCCTGTTTCTTCCCCCTTCCCCCTCCACGAGTGCCTGGAATGTGTTGAAGAGTGTTGGATTGCTCTTCACTGTTTTCCATTTCCGATGGCTCTATTGTGGAAGCAGTTTGCTGGCAGCAGATAAGTTTCTGTATCTTATTCCCTGTCAGATTCCTCGGTCTGTATGATAAAGCAGTTGCGTGCAAGGCAGGAGAAGAAAGAGGAAGGCATTCGTGCAAAGGCTCTGATTGAAGCAAAGGTCAGAGGAGCTTGGTGGGCATCTCCGGAAGGAATTCTAAGGAGTAGGTGCTGCTGAGCATGGAATAGAAACACTGGAGCTCTGGAGTTCACTAAACAAAAAACTTACCCTTTTTCAGTTGACATGAGCAGGTTGTTACAAGTTAGTAGTATAGATTTTGTTATCAAATCCTGTTAATTATGATTTAATGAAGCACAGCTCTGGAAAAAACGGTTGATGTAATTATTCAGTACATGTGTCATGGTGATCAGATTTTCAGCTCTATGCTGGAATTCAAGCTGAAAATCCTGATTCAAAGTTGCAGACTGTCATATGTTAAATCAATAAGCTTATAACTGCAAGAGAACCAATCTAGCTTATAATTAAATATTGTTTCCAAAAGGCAAAATCATTCTATATTGCTAGCATTATAACTAAAAATGAACTTAAATATGTTGCCCTATCCCTACCCCATTGTACTTAATTTTTTAAATTGCTTCTCAGCCTAGGGCTGAGCCTGTGCTTGATAGCTTAAAAATGTTGAATCTTTGTGTGCATTAAAAAATGGAACTAGATGTGTATCAACTCATCACTGTGACTTTACAGTGGAGGTTTGGGGATTTTTACCCAACCTAATCTGGTTTGCTGTATTTGTAAGCCAAGTGGAGTGAATGAAGAATAAGTGTCTAAAAATTGAACTTTTTCCGAAGTAGTTACAAACCTTAACTCTCTTCCACTCAATGCTAATTTAGTTATTTCAGCAACAGCCTGTGGTTTTAGGATTTTTTCCCTTCATTTGTTGAGCTCTGTTCAGTAATGATGTCCTCCTTAGCAACTGTTGATGTTTAGAAAGTCAGTTTTGCAAACATGCAGCTGTTTATTTCCGCTCTGCTGAAGCTGGATTTACTTCTTAGCAGTTCAGTTGTAATAACGAGGGGTTTCTGTCTACTAATGACCAGTGGCTCTTCATAGAAAAGAATCTGTTAAACATGGAAGATTTGGCTTAGATGTGTACCTTGGCATATCAGGCTGAACAATATCAGTTGAGATATTTGCAGCTGACACTCTTAATTCTGTTCCTTCTAAAGGTCTTGTGGTATTAAGTGAGCCTTTCGAACACTACAGTCTCTGCTAGTTATTGAGCGTGGAGTGCTGGGAAATGTGATCTGTGGTGTATCATCTTTAGACTGAGAGTCTTAGTTGAATGGGGATGTGGGTAAAAGAAAAATCTCTAATGTAGCATATGTACAAGTCTAATTTCTTTGTGGTGAGCAATTGCTGTGATTGCCTGGTGTATACACTTAAAAGTAGAGAAATATACATAGGGTTTCAAAACAGTTCGGTTTGAAGTTTGTCTATACAGGTAATTGCAGTAACCTGTAATTAATTCTCGTAATTTTAAATTCAAGTTATCCATATTTCTGGATTAACGTTAGTGCGCCTGTGTGGATCAGTGACTGTTGCTGAATCAAGCCTGTTTATCCTCAGCTAACCATCTTTAACTATAGGGATGACATTAGACCATTTATACTTGGCACAGGATGCAACTCGATCTTGAATTAATACTTTGTCCCAGTTTATCCCTCTCCAGCCAGCAGCTAACACTGGGTAATATAGTCTCAGTTCTGTTTCCACAGGGAAAGGAGAAAGGAATAAGGAAGAGACAGACTTATGGGTTGGAAAAAAGCTAAAACAGCTTTAATGAAACAGTATCAATAAAAATGAAAGATAGTATTAATAATAAAATATATTAAAATATATACAAAACCAAACATCAGGCTCTCCTGATGATGATCAAATGCTGCAGGGCAGGCACTGGGGAAGTTCCGTATTGGAGTCAGTGGCGAATGGGAGCTGGATTCTGGAACTGGAGTCAGGAATGCATGGATTGAGATCCAAGACGGGAACAGAGTCCTTGCCAGGTACCGGCCATAGAGAGCTTGATCCTTGTGATCCCTCAGCTTTATACTGAGTATGAGGTATATGGAATGGAATATTTCGATCAGTTTTGGATCACCTGCCCTGTCCTCCCTGTAGTTGTAACCCTTTTTCACCCTTTGGTATATGGAATTCCACTGACTTCAGCAATGACCTTGGTTTCTATAGAAATAACTATAAATTAGGGTGTTGCTGCTTACTGTTCATCTTGTTACCTTGCAATAACTATAAACGTCAAGCATTATCGATTCTGGAAGCAGAAACTGGCAGAAAACCATGTTATTAAGAAAGTGCAGTCTCTTAGAAAAGGTTTAACTGAAAAATTAGAGAAGGATTAGTTTTAACTTTAACCAGGACATTCTTCTAATAAGGTAAAGCAGTCAAGCCCCCATGTATTATAATTTAAAACAACAAACCAAAATATTCTTTTTGCGTTCTGTTTGGTGTTTAAATATATATTCCTTAAAAATAACTCTGTAATGTAATACATGATATTATGAAAAATATTGTAACCCACAAGAGTTCCAATTCTCAGTCCATACATTGAACAAATCACCTTGATGTTTAGAGCAGTAACCTATTACTGTGAAGGTATGGAAGGAGGTGACTTCCTTCGAAGGAGGGAGCCTGTTGATACCAATCTCAAGCCTGTAGACAGCAGTGACTTCAGAAAGCATTAGTGTCGCTTTAGTACATCGGCATATGGAGTCTGGGATGGCAAAGCTGATTGTTGCCTGCCTTCCAAATGGTTACGTTTGCCTGGTTGAACTGAAGATCCACTGGTAACATCTGAGCCGAGGAACTGAATGCTGCAGTTCCCGTGCCAGCCTTCTGCCTTGGCTAGGCATAAAAGTGAGAGTGCTTGTTAAAAGGAAGTTGAAGCTTGCAGGTAGTAAAGCGGATCTTTAAATACTGTGAATTAGAAGTTGGATAAAATATATACCATCTATCAAAGACTTCCAACTTCTTGTTATTGATGCTACTTTTCATTTTTAACAGGTACAGAGGCTTTTACAGCAAGAGTTAAGGAATCCCTTAGAAGCAAGCAGACATCTTTCAAAAGATGAAGCTTTCTCCAAAGAAAATAGGAAGGAAAAAAAATCCCTCTCAAATTAAATTTTAAAGTATAATAAGACCAACCAAAAGATATTCTGAGAAACAATTTGCTAAAGATGGGCGAACCTTCAACAAATCATTTAAATGTAATCATTTCAACTCCATGAGAAATGGACGTCCTGCCAGACAAACTGGAGAGCTGATATGATAAATGACTGAATTCCAAAAAGTACTTGGTGAAAATAAGGCACAGAATGAAAGCTGAATCATTTGTCTCCAAGTTGCCTATCCCAAGAGATTTTAATGCGGGAGCTTTGCTCCGTAGGTGATATTTTGAGAACTGGTCTCAAATTGAAATGTTGGTAGAAAAAAGTTTTAGAACCTCAAGAAAAGAAATGTAGTAAATTGCCAGGAGCAGATGATATTTGCCCAAGAGATCTTAAGGTAACTACATGTGATATCACTGATCTGGCAGCTGTGATCTGTTATTTAAAAGCGCTGCAGGATCAGAAGCAGGAAAACAGGCAAATGCAATTACAATATATTAAAAGCATTCCAGAAATAGTCAGGGTACTACAGAGCAGCAGGTCTGTACAGGCAAGTTGGTGTGTTTCATTAGGAACAAAGACCACAAATTGTGTATGCCCACATGTTTGCCAGTTCTGTCTCATGGTTTGAGAAGCGTGCACGTGCATTTCAAACAGATGGACTTCAGCCTTATGGTGGGGCATGCAGTTAATTTGGTCTCTTCTTCCTTCCCTGCAGCTTGTAGAAATGAAACTGCCAGTGGTGTAAAATGCAAAAAAACCACCCCCTAGTCATTTATTCTGTAGCAACACAACTTTGTGAAAAATATACTTACTTAATAAGTAGAAACAGTATGCTATACCTCAATGTAGCTTTTTGTTAAATTAGATGGATGTCAATAAATAATTAGTTCATAAGAAACAGTAGACTGAAATTACCTGCATTGTGTCAAGCCTACTAAATGACCTGTATGTAGTCAAGATCAGTGGCTGCTGACGTAAATTTAGCTGTAAATGTTTGTTCAATTTTGGTCAACTTCTGACCAAAAGCTTAGTAAAGCTTAGTTTGTGGTGAATATGGCATGGTCAGTAAGTAGACTCCTATGAAATCAACCGAGTCTGAATTTTTTCCTCTCTTCATACATAACTGACGTGAATCAGACTGGATGTGTGTGATCATTTATTGCATTGCTGATAACACAGATTTCACAGTAAGACGATGCAAAATAATATGTAGTGTTATCCTGGCATCAGATACAAGGGTTCAGGAAAAAACATTCTTTGGTCTAGTAGCGGCTTCATGCAAGTTATTTCTCAGGTACAGCCTCTTTTAAAGGTGGCTAACTTTGCATGTAGGCTGCATAAATTTTAAGTTTCTTCAGTGTAAAAAGTTTTTGTATTAGAATTAAACTTCTTTGTTTTATACTAGTTAATCATAAATGTATGAATTCATTCATGAACCGGAAGGGAAATGTGCATTTTATGAACTTCACCTTTTCTGCAAAAGAGGAGAAAGACCTGATTGAAAGAACTGTTTGATATGTGTTTTGACATCTCCCTTGAAGTCAGCAGTTGCACAAAGCAACGAGGCTGTGTGCTATGAGAATTTTTTTCAGCTGCTTATCCTCCTAAGCAGAAAGTACTTGCATTTCCCCAATTGCGTATGGAGTTGCTGATGACCTGTGCATGTTTGAAAAGATAAGTAACTGTGGGGAGTGGGGGAAGACCCCCCCTTAATATACTTAATATGCATTAATACCTTAATGATGTTAAAATAGCTTTAAAAGGAAACAGATTTACTAGACCAGCTGAAAGGCCTTCTCCTGCCTGTCAGCTGTATACCAGTTCTGTACGAAGGAATCATCAAATGATGAAGGGTTACCGAGGAGGTCAGGCTACTCCCACAGAAACATTTTCTTAGACCAAGTCTGTCCCTCAGGCTGTGGGGAGATACACTGTAGGTAAAGTTATGCTATTTTGTTTAAAGCATAAAACACCAGATTTACACCATTGTTATTTTGCACAGGTTGTGTCATAGGGAAGAAAGCACGTGCTTGTGGGTAGGCACTGATAAACTTGCATTATTCAGAAAAGTGTTCAAAAATCCTTTCATTGTCACTATAACTTTACTATGTTGCGTGTTTGCCATGAATCATGGTAATTCAGCCCTCGATCATCTAGCTGTCATATAAGGAGATGAGCTTAAATTAGCTTTTACCAAATACATATCAGTATATTACATTAAATACATTTCACGGCAATAAACTGTTGCAGTGAGTATAGTGAGGCGCTTGCAGCGAGCTGGTGGATGTTATAGGTTGTTTGTTGCTTTAACTCTTTCAACGTGGACTGTTAAAGGAATTGTAGTATAAATGAGTACTTTGCTTATTTACATGTCATGCCACCATCAAAATGTAAAGACTTTAGTACCACATTGAAGTCCAGAATTGTGAGTGGTGTAATGGATTCAGTAACTTCTTGGCTCATTTTTCTTTCTGGACAGCTATAATGAAATACAGAAGACAGTCTCAGAGATGTACATTAACTTTGAACATTTACTTGGAGTAGGAGGGAAAGCATTATTGTTGCTTTAAAAATCTTCTATGGAACTTGTCAAACACCATTTTCTCTTAAACTTGTTTGCCTTATAGTAGTCTCTGTGGACGTACATTTTCCTAATCAAGTGAACTTTTATTGGGTTTGTGATCAAAATACAACTTAAATCTACTATGTTTCCCTCATTCTTCCTCCCCTCACTTTTCCTTCTGCTCTATTCACTGCATGTTGACTTTTTTTTTTTTCCTTTTAGTTTATGCTTTTAAAGGAATCGGCCATGTATTTTCATTTAATGTTTGTTATGTTAGCAGCTCCTGCACTTGCTATTCTGAAAGCTTGTTTGTGCCTTGTGACATTTTCTCACAGCATATTTTAGTCTACACTCACACTGCCAGATCTTGGTATGTGCTTAGTATCGCTAGGTACTTATTTTATACTGTGTTGTATTTCAATGCAGAAAATTAGTATGTAATATGGCTTGTTGACTGGCACAATGTAAAAGATCCTTTTGCTTCTGAAGTTAGAGAGATGCATAGAAAAATGTACTACATGTCACACTGTGTAAATTGCAATAATTTAATGAGTAGTCTCTTGTTTTTAAGTCCACCACTTGCCATTTTTTCCCCCCTTGGTATTTAAAATAGCTAAGTGATCTCTCCTTATGTGTTTCCTCGGTCTTGCACGTCTTGCTAGTCTCTTAGAGCAGCTTGCATCTTGCATAACTGGAGATGTCTGCAGTTTGGATGTCTGCTTATGAACTGTGTGCCTTTGTCGTAATCACTGTATGTTTACAGAGCAGCCAATGAAGTCTAGAAAATTACTCTCTTCATTGTAGAAAGAATTTAATTAGACAATTAATTCAAACGTTAGGCATGAAGAATCGTGCTCTAGGACCCGATGAACTCAAATTTGTGAACACAAATGCTGAACATGAAGATGTTAAGTTTCAGTAGTTCATACATAATAAGAATGATAAATGAAAACTATTACTTTAGGACTTAGGAATTTTCCTTTCAGACTGGGAACTTTTAGACATTGAGCAACTTTTGTTCCTGATTCAAATTCCAGATAGACAAAACTTAAACTATCCCAATTGACTCATAAATTATTTAACGATAAAGTATGTATGAACTCCTCTTGCAAGTTCAGAAGCATGCCCTTTTCTTAAGCATTATGTAATGTAAGTATTTCTAGGCACTATTGATCACCTTCTATATTTCAGTAATTATCCCAACATATGTGACGTGTTGCCTATTCATCCACGTGGGCACTTTGTCAGCATGAGTAAATGCAGCTTCTTCGTGTTATGGCTGAATAGGAAAACTAGGGATTTTCTAAACCCATTTTACATTCTTTTAGTGTGGAATTCTTTGCTGCCTGGCAAAGCTAAGAGCTGTGCACCACTTACAGTTGGGTAGTAGTGAGGTTTTAAGTCTGTTTTGAAGTGTAAGTGGTACGCAGGCTTGGAGGGCTTTGTGCATCTGTGTCTTAGTCACTTAGATTTATCTCCAGCTTGAAGCATCGTGTGTCAATTTAAATGGTGAATCAACAGAGCAACTGTGATATTTATTTCTGTGACACATCTTCCATGCTTTTGAGCAATGCATAGATCCTGGATAGCTTTGCTGCACAAGAAAGGATGATGACCTGAAGAAGGAAAAGTAAAAAGAGACACAAAGTGAGCAAACAGTTGTACTTAGTTGGCCACTAGGCCTACACACACCTGCAGGATTCTCTTGAATGACTCCTATTTGTAGAGCTTAGCTGAGTTCTACCAATGGTATTACTCTGTCACTTTTAACACCGATCAATATTTTGACAGTCTTCTAAAATATTGCTGAAAGCGGAGCCCAAGAAACAGGTTTGAAATCAGTTACAACTGTTTTAATTCCCCTTCTAATAAGTGTGACTGGAGTGAGAGTGATTTCTGAGCTATGTGATTTCTTAAGGAATCTACACCATTGTCACCATTCCTTGGTTTGTTGAAATACCCTAAGTTTTGAATAGGTCCAATAAAAGAGATAACACTTCTGGGATTTTTAGATTATACTTAAACAACAAAACACAAAAGTGTTTAGTTTTGCCTTGTGTTGACCAATATTTAGGGTAAATAATGTATTAAGTAGTATATAAGGAAGATATGTTATTGTTTGTATTGCAGCACTTCATGTGAAAAGACCATTGATCTTGGAAACCTGGCCTGTGTGCTTTGGAGGTCATGGAGTTGCTTAGGGCAAATGTTGCCTTTGTCCTTGCTTCCACCTCATTTCCCCACAGTGCTTTCTTCCATAGTGTAAAACTGGATTGATCACACACAGAAACTTTCTCTGTGTGTTTCTTACTTGAAAGGAAGTCAGATTTTGCAGTGGCAGAGAGTAAGCGATGTAAGAAAACATCCATTAGTGGATTTGCTTGATGTTGAGCAGCTAAAAGTGATATTGGGGGAAGAATGTTGAGTGCTGTTCTTGGTTTCAAGCAACAGTGGAACCATTCCTGCAACAATACAGCATTATTACTTGCGGTCTGAAGTGTGCTATACTTATTTTTTAAAAAATGTGCTGTTACTGTTTACCCATTATTGAGTTATTGGTTGCAAGGGAGTAAAAAGCGAAGGTATTTTAAGCCATTTGTTCCAATTCATACTTTCTAGTCAACCATAGGATTTGGATGTACTTTCCTTCAGAATTTGCAAATCATTAGAAGTCCTCTGCTTTTTTCTTTTCCCAGTGATAGTGCTGCATGCTTGTGTAGGTGTTTTAGAGATTATACCAGTCTTCCAGAAGCACAGATCTAAACTTTAGAGATCCATACTTAAAAAGATTATGATTAAATATTTCATCAGTCTTGTTTGCTAAAATAATATAATTTTCACGTTTGTTTCATTGCTGTATGGACGCAATATCACAGTCTTATTTCTGCAGAATGATTTTCTTCCCACACACTGGGACAAAAAGTAATTTTAGCAGATCCGAATTATTCAGGAAAATACTCAAGATGATGCTTCAGCATGCCTTTTTGTAAAAGAAAGTCCTTTGTTAGTTACTTTTTACCTTAGGTAGTGGTCTAGAGCTTGTCAAGTGCAAGTATTTTCTTAATATTGTTATTCTTCTGAATACCTGTGCAGTTTGCAGTGTTGCCCCTGGTTGAGTGCACCAGCAAGTCAAAAGGTGAACTGTTGTTACTGAAGAACATAGGAGCTCTTTAACTGGCGGTGTTGGAGCTGAAGTAAAAAATGCCGGTAATATATGTTAGAAGATTGTTTGTGGCTTTACCTAGAGAAAAGGAATCAATATAGATAACTTGGAATTTTTAAATAAGGATTGGCTTGGGTTGAGAAAAGAAAAAATACAGGTTTGTTTTGTGTTTAAAATATATTAGAAGAAAAGGATGAGCCATGAATTGGAGGCCATCAGTGGGGCAGGGTTTGTAGATCTTACTGATAGCATCCACCTTTTATATTCTCTGCCTTTCCTGAAATGCCAAGAGAGGCATGAGGAGATTTTATTCATAGGAAAGGCTCTAATGGGCCGAGTTCCGCCTTAAGTTCTGGAGCTTCAGGCCTGCAAACATTGGTGAGATTACTTACCAATAAGTAATAATTACCAATAAGTAGTAGTTAGTTACCTAAAAGCCTTACCCTAGATCAGATGGAGCTAAATCTGTAGCAACTGCACTGTAAAAGAGCTGATCCCAAGTGAAAGTGAAAGTTTTTGTGCAGTGCCCCCAGATCTACCTGTTTGGCATCAACCAATGTGAAAACATCTTGGCAGAGCTGATAGACGTGCATTTGACGCCATCCCACCTTGTCTCTGCCAGTGACGGTCGTGTCTATGCTTTGCGCCAAGCCTGGCTTTGCTGGCATCTCCCCATCCCTGTCACCCCCTCCCACTGCTCTCTCCCCCAGATAACTTTATCCTCATAACACAGACATGCAGCGCGCTGGTCTGGATTTCATTTCTTCTTCTTCAGCTCTGTGCGATCTCATGCACATTCCTAACGTGTTACCAACAGCCTGCGTCTCCGAAAGCACCATATCAGCTTTCAGTGGCAAAAGCTCAGAGAGGAAACGGGCCAGTTCCTCTGTGTGCAAACAGCTGGGCAGTTGTGGATGGAATTAATTGCTGATATACACTGGCTGTGTTTTTCTTCTCTCGTAATTTCCTTTGCAGCTGCAAAAGGCAAGTTTTTTAGGCTTTGAAAACAACACAGTCCTCGGTGATTGTATGTGTGATTATTAGATTTGCATACAAAATAAAACCTCTCCTAAGATGTAACAACCAGCTGCACCTTTCAGAAGTAATTTCTGACTTTGAATTTCCAGCTTGAAAAAAAATCTGTTAGGTGAGATTTGACTTCTTGAAAGCAAGTCAACATTTTCTGAAAATAAGAGTCTGAAGTTCAGTGTTGAAAATAATCAGTTCTCAAAATGATTGTTTTCCATCTATAGTCTCGGAGCTGTTATATCAAATGGACTGTTGCTGCTTTAGCCTAATGTGAAACAGTTAAGTTGCTGAAATTCATGTTCCAGGCCAGCAGTTATGGGAAATTTATCATGGGGTTGGAAAATAGGCATGTTATCTACAGGGCTGCATGTCTGCTACGAGGCTTCACCCAGCCCATAACAATGCAAAAACAAACCACCCATCACAAATCAAAAAATGCTGTCAAAAGTAGATTCTGAGCACTAATGGTGTCAGAAGCTGCAGCATGCTGGTTTTAGTTGTAAAAATCAGTGGAAAAATATGTGGTATCTATTGTCGAAGAAGATATTTTGCTAGTATCCACCCTATAAGTCCCACAAATGTTTTTCCTCTTATTTATTAAATTTTCTGGATAAACTTTTGGTTTATGGAAGCTGTTAGGCCTCCCCTCCTAGCAGGTTCATGTTGCTGTGGAACTTAATGAAGGGAAGAGCTCTGAGATCTTTTGCTGGAATAACTGAAGCTATCCTGGGGATTTTACTGATACGTAGTAATTGCATTTTATATATATATATATATATATATATATATTTATATAATCTGAAACATAGAATATATTGTTTATTTTAAAAAAATCTAGAGAAAGTTTTTGTGTGTGTTAAGACCTGTTCTTAATAACTAAATAAATGAACTTGCACAAATATGTTGAAAATGTCCCCACCAGCTTGTATTGTGCAATTATTTCTACCACAATAT
This sequence comes from Neomorphus geoffroyi, assembly GCA_033558235.1. Lineage (NCBI taxonomy): Eukaryota > Metazoa > Chordata > Aves > Cuculiformes > Neomorphidae > Neomorphus > Neomorphus geoffroyi. Next base: position 10,941,884 of record JAUMJM010000016.1, on the reverse strand, counting down.
GAGTATTTCAAAGGTCCCACTGAAACCAGGGCCATTATTTGTGGCAAGAAATACTGTGTGGTGTGAGAAAGGGTTGACAGACCAAGATCTTGAAAGTAAATAAATGAAAAGTTATACAACTCTAGAAAGGAGCCAGGCTTTCAGTCCCAGCACCCGCAGCAGCCAAACTCTTGCAGAGACTGCCTCAGATCTGTGTGATTGTACTTGCCACAAAAACAAAGGAGTGCATCCTAGTTTAGCTTTTCATGCAAGGGATTTCTGCTTCGAGCGTGCATCTGTCACGGCCAATAGTGCGCAGGGAGACACTGCAGCAAGCCTGGCTCACATGGCACGCAGGAAGTTCAGCTGTAGTAACTTGAGTTGTAAATCTGAGCCAGAGAGTCAAGTATGCTTGAACTGTGGCTTGCTCTTCAAAGAATAAAGGCTACCTCTTTCAAAGGCTTCTAGTTTTTATAGCTATGCCAAAGTTAACTATTACATAAGTCTTATGTTATACATGTGTCTGTATGTGTGTATGGATATGTATGTTCACGTTTTATTTTAAATATGCGTGTATCATAGGCAGCCTGTCCTGTATATGTCACACTAAGTACTTTGGCAGGTAACAGAAGTTATGGAAACAATTAAAGTTCTTGTGCAACGTAGGATTCCTTATTTGTTTGGAAGAGTGTGTGGTGCTTGGGGGAGGGGGAAAAAAAGGCAAATCTGTACTTTAAAACTGAAGTGTAAAAGCCTCCTGGAGTGTTTTCCCCAGAAGGTCTTTTTGTCAGTTTGTGTTTTGGCAAAAAGGTCCGTATATGGCAACTTAGTTCTGAGTTTTGTGCTCTGGTGTATCTCATAGGTAAATATTTAAGAAATGATAGGGCTGCAGTTGTTTTTGTAGCCAGTGTCCATTTCAATGCCCTCGACAATGCATGGGAACAGTGCTGTGAACTGCCCTGTAGTGCAAGAACTTGTTGAAGTTTGGAAACTATTGCCTTCTGCTTTGGTTTCGTGTGATTTCCTGATTCATTTTGATGTAGTGCCTGTCTGGCTGAGAGATTAAAAGTAGCAAAAAAACCCAAGCAATTTTTAAGAACTGATACAGTAGCTGGGCAATTTAATTTCATCCAGCAGTGACTATCTTGATCCAGAGAATCTGCAGCTCCATTTTCCTGTGGGTTACGTGACAGGTTGGTGGCATGATTTGCTTTGCAAACCTGTAAATAAGCTCATGTTCATGAATCTTGTGGCTGTGGTTTCTTTCTCCACCCTTTTCTCATGAATAAACTTAAAAAATATTTAGGACAAGGTTTCTCTGGACTCGCCAAATCCGATGATATCTCTTTCAACTGTGGTCTTTGCACCACACCTCCTGATTGTTTTAGAAGTACATATACACAATGTGCTTCCTCAGAGGGAGGAACGCTGTTAGTAAAGATCACTAATACTGTGAGAAGAGTCAACCACACAAAATACCGATGCTGTAGCTGGGAGGAGTCTGTGGCTTTGGTTCTTAACTCCCTTGGGTTCTTCCAGGCGGTGACTTGGAGCAGAGAAGCATTCATTCAGTTCTGGTGAAACATTGAAAAGATTTTTATTTTCCTGACAACTATGTAATTCAATATACTAATAAATTCAGTGTCCTAATCAACCACTTAACTTGTTATGTGAAGTAATTACATGTAATTAATAATTATTTCAAGTTGTTCTACATGTGACTTGCAAGCCTTAGTCAACTAATCAAATACATGATTTGACAGTGCTAAAGCTCGAGACATCATTGCACGAACTTTGTGTAAGAGTGGGTTCATTCAATAAAAAAATAAAAGGAGCATTTAAAGAGCCTTTTATTCGTGTCATAAAGATGCTTTGTGCTATCGCCGTTTTGTGTTTGACAGAATGGTTGGCGATGGATGCTGCAGAAAGTTGTCTTGTATTTTGCTTGTCTTCTGTTTCAGACTTGCATGATTTTTGTCTTCAGTGTCATGACATGACTGGTGAGTGACAATTTCTGTGTTTGACTGGGGGTTTTCTGGTGTAGTTAATATCTGAGTAATCTCTAAATGAGTTACTCCCCGTTTGCCGTAGTTGTTCTGCACGTTATGGGTTTTTTTGAGGAATACGTGATCTATTTTTTTTCCACTTAAGTCAAGAAGAATACCCGCCTTGTGGGTAGTTTTTATTACAGCTGAGCAGAAATCTGTAGGTAATTTTGATTTAATTTGCAAGATGCATTTTAACATGTGTCTCTAAAGGACAGAACAGCACCGGTCACAGTTATAGCAATTATTACACTCTAGTTCCCTATCTCAGTTTATTGTATCAAAGTAGTTAAACTTATGTGAGTGTATATGCTGATGTACTTATATCATGGGTATAAGTAGTAGCAGGCTAAATATTCTCCTGTATCAGTTATTGCAGTAGGAGATAACAGAAGTCTGCTCTCATTTAAAGCTACAGAAGAATATATGAAGCAGCCTTCGTTAATGTATACTATAACAACGTTGACTGTCTTAGGTTAGATCCGATAGATTTCTTGCGATAAACCCATGACCAGCTATTTATAAATTGCCTATGAAATTGAAATTTCTGGTGTACAAAAAAAAAACCCCAAAACCCACCACCAATAAACCTCACCAATTAAAAGGTGAAGCACCAAAGCATTTTAAAATTTATAAACTTGAACTGGGAAGAAAAGATGAAGAAAAAACTTCTAACTACTTTTAGTAGGTTAATCATGTTTTCAACATCTGGAATTCAGATATTTCTTAGCTGCAGTTTAGAGATATGCAGTATTAATCTCAAAGTTCTGTGAGGGCATGCAGAGCTTAGCCTGGGAGTCAGATATTCAGTTCTGGCATTAGTTTTTTGCATTGTTTCCGCATTCTGGCACTCCGCTCTGTTTCCTCGCCTCACTGAGCACTGAAAGGGACATAAATTGACATAACTAGATTTTTCTGACTGATGCAAGGGAAGCAGCCTGGAAGATAAACTTTAACCTATCATCCTGTCAACAAATTAGCATTGTTACAGCAATAAGAATTTGTATACTGCAGAGTCAAGAATAGTATGTGGGGACAATGCATTAAGATAAAGAAGCTGCATATTTGAAGTTACGTTTTTCCAACCTAAAAATAGGAGCTAAGCATCCCACTGTCAGATTTGCTTTTCCCTAAGTTTGCTATAGGAAAAGTTCTGAGTATTTTTACTGGCCTAAAGTGAGAAAATCCTAACTGCAACAAAAGTGGAACAAATTAATGGGAAAACGATGGAAGAACCTGACTGTTACTGTAGCTTTGGGATGGGTAGCTTCACATTCTGTACTGTGTCTTCAGCGCATGCCACAGCTGAGTTATGCAACCTTGGGAAATTTCTCTCCTGCTTGTCCCTCATTAAGGCTAATGGGAGTCATGTGTTTGTGTCGGTGGGAAAGCAGACCCTTACAAATCTTTCTGGTAGATTTGGTGGAAACAGAGTTCATTATTGCTGTGTTCTGGGCAGTCGGGTGTCTCATTAGTGGGACATTAATGATGTTCAGTGCACTTCTTTACTGCACAAGAGGATGTGGTGAAAATATAAAATGAGTGATTTCTCAATCGTATAACTTCCTGTGTCCCTGGATTAATTTGTCTGTCGTGTCCTTTCTCCTGTCCCAGAATGCAAAACTTTATTATTACTTGTAACTTGTTTATTATTTATTGTAACCTGGTGGATGTGACGCTGGGGTGCTCCGGCCGTGCTCTGGCTGCTCTGTGCTGAGCCCATGCCATGACCCTCCTCTCCTTGGAGTCTTACTGCAGCTCAGTGGCAACTTCAGTCCTTCCACAATTTAAGACAGAGAGCAGATCATAAATATTGTTTGGGTAGGAGCCAGATTTTAGCCATGGGACTGTCAATGTAGTATCTTTAGTGATAGCAATGTACAGAGGGAACAAACATGGTTTTGCACCAATTCATGGGGAAGGGCAGGCAAGCAGTGATGGGCAAGAGCCCCACCACGGCTCCACTGAGCAGGTGTTCCTGCAAACTGCCTGCTAACAAACCTGCCGTCTCCCTGGTGAGGCCCAGGGCAGAGTGACCCCTTGTGAGGTTGAGCCCTTGGCCAACAAGCCATTGGCCAGCGTCCTGTGAAGCAAGGTGGGAATTCAATTCCCTGCAGGAAACATGGGCTTTCATTTTATCTCACGGAGGGAACCTCTAGAGAACAATAGGTTGTTAGAGTATTAGAACAGAGCAGGCTGCAAGGGCCCCAGACCCCTCGTTATGTCATTGTGCAGGCAAGGCTAAAAGGAGAGGCTGACTGCCCTCAGAGCTGATTTCATGGCCAGTGCGTGGGGGCTTGGGCTGGTGGTGGGTGCAAGGTGAGGGTGGGCATGAGGGAGCACAGAGGGCTTCCTGTGAACGTTCACAATGTAAAAGCGTGTAGGGCTCTTTTTTCCTTCCTAGTAAAATATCTGTTTTCCTTCATTCTGCAGCTTTAAAATCAAAACTGTTACATCATTGATTTTTCTTGCATTGATTGTAAGAGTGGCTGGAAATGCCAAGAGATTCCAGCTTCTCCAGTTCTACATGGAACAGGACAGGCAGGCTGTCACCTCCTATGCAGAGTGCACAGACCTCATTTTTATCTTGAATGTAGCCTTTGGAGTCATCTCCTGTCCCACGACTGTGCACATCTGTAAACAGTTAGATAAATTATGCCATCGATATCTCAGAAATTAAAGCCAAACTTGCTGTACTAGGAATTATTTTGTTTCAGAGGAATAAGGATATAGGGGAATGCTTTAATATACAAACAAGATATGCTCCAGCTATGTGTGCCCTTAGTCTTAAAAGTGCATTTTCTTTAGAAGGACTTTTATTTCAATGATGGTGCAACATTTTGAGCTGCAGAGTGGATGTGCATTTTGAGGAAAGTCAGTTGGGACACAACATTCAGATTCTTGCCAGTAACTCCTCCTTAAAGCAGAAACAAGTTTTAGTCCCTCAGCTTTCACTTGCACACATGTAACTTTAACAACAATAAAAAGAAACCAGACCTCCTGATGACATTTCATACTGTCTTGGGTAGAATTTTCCTGCCGCTGTGGCTGGAGGAGGAGCCCATCCTGTATGCGAGTTATTTGTAGATCAGTTGATCTCCCCACGATACAAAACAACAAGGTGATGAAACTAGTTCTCTAGTCTGGACTGGTGTACCTATCGCATGCTGAGAATTTTATGTTCACTTTTGTAATGTGTTTTTCTTAAAATATGTAATAAAGTGTATCGTTCCCTTTCCTGGGTAGCTGCCTACTCATTATGTAAATGTATTCCTCTGACTGCAAGCCTGCTGGAAACCTTCCAGTCAGTGCCCTCACTCTGCAGCTCTTAGGCTGTACCCAAAGGTCCAGTACTGGAGACTTTGCCATCGGTTTGGGGGCAAAGCGGGTTCTCCATGCGGGAAGAAGGATTTAATAGTTATGATATGCACTTTTTTTTTTTTTCTTCTTCAAGTCAGTTGAGGAAAAACAAGCGATGGCAGCAGCTGTGCCATGTGAGCGAGCGTGTCATGAGCCTGCTGGGCAAGGCATAGTGAAGGGCTTTATTCCGCTAGGAGGTTGGCACTGGCCATGGCCCTCCAGAGTCACCACAAAGGATTTTCTGTTCGACATCTAATGCAACAAGCACATTCATATGTTTGTAGAGGGTTTCCATGGAAACGGTGTAAACTGTGATGCTAGCAGAGAGAGGCAAAGGTTATACTATTGTAGAGGCCCTTTTGTATTCTCTAATGGTGTCAGAGCAGCTATATTCCTTAACTGATACTCTGAGCCTATGTAACAATTTGCTCAGTATTTTGGTTTGGCTTTTTTTTTTTTTTTTTTTGACTGAACTCTTGTCATGGCTGTACTGAGGCAACAGATGAGCTGCAAGAACACCAATGAAAATGCATGGTGTTTTGTTTTTGGTTTTTTTTTTTTTTTTTTTTTTTTTAAACGTAGGATCCCTTGAGTATCATTATTTGAATCGATAGATCTTTTCCTACGTAGTAACGATGCAATTGGAAAAGGAAGAACAAGGCACAAAAGGAAAAAAATTCAAGGTATTCTGCACCTACCAATACCAGTTCTGTTGGGTGCTTTTATCACTCAGGTAGCTTAACTCTTTCAGATCATCATTCGCTTGCTCCGGGGGAATTTTGAACACTCGTCTCCTCTCAGAATTATCAACCTATGCTATTTATAAGTGCAGTTTTAACTCTAGTTAGTGTTTAGTATGCTTTGAGAGTTCATAATTGTTTTCAATTTATACTGAAAATTTAAATTTCCAAACATATCTACTGCATTGTTTGTTTGTGTTTCAGGACATACTACTGCCATAGGCACAAATGGCTGCTTATTATGAAAAGAGAGAGAAGTATTGGCTCTTCTATAGGATTGTCTGAGTTCCTATTTGACTCTGTTTGCAAAATTGAGCTTGTTCATAGGTTCAGCTTAATTCTCATGGGTTTGTTTATTTTTTATTTTTATTTTTTTTTAAATGACTCAACTTAGTTCTGTGCTTATGTCTTGGCTCGTGCTGCATGTTAGTGAGAGGTCCAGATACCTGTTTGTTGTTCACATGCTGCTCCGTGTATAGGAGATATTACCTGATCACGTATTCATAATACTTGCACACAGATTCACTGATGCCACTTAACTTTTGAACTGATTTGTACCACAGTTGGCTTAAAGTAGCCAAGGTCAGAAATAATATGCTTATGTGTTACAAAAATTGATATCTGGTTAGAAGAGAAAGATACAGGATTTTGATGCTGAGGTTGAACGGAGGTAAGAGTTCCTTATTGCATGGGGCATTGACAAAAAAGTCCCTTATGAATGTACATAACTAATTAAGTACAATTAATGGTACACAATTAATTGATCGAGTTTGCAGAACCGAGGGACAATTTAAATTCTCAATTTTAAAGTGCTTTATTCTCAGGATAGCTGTTCACTTCCTTTTGGGCAGCTAAGCATGCCTGTAACCTGCTGTACCATACCAGGAGGGGTGAGGAAGGATGGATTTGTTTGTTTACTTATCATTCTCTGTCTCGTGTTTTGTTATTTAAATAATTGGATGTATAATTATTAAAAGGTCTATATCCAATGCCTCTTTAATATGACAGTTAAAAATAATTTCAAACCTCCCCTCTGCTTTCTACCTTGAGAAAGTTGTAGACACTGAGATTACTACTCAGTCTTCTCTAAGTTGAACAAACCAAGTGACCTCAGCTGCTCCTCAGAAGTCTTGCCCTTGGGTTCTTTCACCATTTTTGTTGCCCTCCTCTGGACACAACCCTAGCAGTTTGATGTTCTTCTTACGTTAAGCCCCCCAAAACTGCATACAGTACTCAAGGTGACACCTCAACTAGTGCAGTGTAGAGTGGGACAACCTCATCCCTCAACAAGCTAATTATGCTTTGCTTGATGCAACCCTGTTGGGACCAGCTGGAATAAAACAGTTGGAGTAGCTCCATCCATTTGAGTCTTGTAGAAACCACTAGTCTGCCAGTCCACTGTCACCCAATTACAAATGACACTTTGAATACAACATGAAAATGAACATAGAATAAACATAACAAAAACCTCTCTTCAGGTTTTGTGTAGCATAATTGTATAATTGCACTCTGTGAGGGCCAGGGGTTGTGCACCAGGTAAAAGGGTTCTTCATTGTGAATTCCACCTTTTTCACTTGGAAGCCAGAAGTCTCAAAAAGTCTGTTCATATAGCACAAAACTCTGCATGCTTTTCATCACTTCTTGCTGACTGCTTTGCAGTACAAACTCTGATCAGTTTTGGTAATTGTCACAGAGAGAACATAATACTGGTGAGCCAGGCAGAAATCAAAATCCTGTTGCAGTTTGCCAGAGAACTTAAAAGTACGAAACCAAAAAAGCCACAGCAATCTCAAGCGGCATCTTAAATGCTATTTTTCATCACTCAATAGCTAAGATAAAAAACCAGAAGTTAAGCTATCTCCCTGCCCAAAATAATGCAATAAATTAGCAAATTAATACAAAACATCTTAAACCCCAAAACAAACAAACAAAAATCTAAATTCTGCTCACCTCTAAAAGCAGCATCCGCTGCTCCTTTTCCAGAAACCTCTGAGATCAGACTCCTGAGACCAGATTGATCCTGTGGATTCCTTTTTTTTTTTTTTTTTTCTTTTTGGATTAGGAAATATGTTCCAAAAAAGATGTGGTGCATCAGTGTCTTGCTGTGGCTAATGCAGCAGCACTCTGACCGCCCTGGGTCAGTGTTGACCTCGGCAGCGTTCCAGCACGTCTGTGGAAGCGATCATGAATGAGACTTAGGCCAGCACTTATTAATAACATTTTGTGGTATTTTTTGATGTGTTCTTACGTGAATACCAAGATCTTTAATTTCTTGAACAGTGTTTGGGTATTTTTTAAACATCTGTGAAAACCTAACAGACAACACCCAATACATAAGTGAAGAAGATAATTGAAAACTATAGGAAAGGTGTGATTTCCTTTCACTCCTCAAGCAGATGTAATCTGCATAGCCTCAGGCATATTTTTGTATCACCAGTGACTTTCTTAGTGTTTCTTACCTTGTTTACCTGGGATGATTACTATGAGTTATTGAAATATTCAAAAATAAGCATCTCCAAAGCTCAGAACGTAATGTCATTTTTATAGCACTTGATTGATTTTTAAATTGGTTGCTTTTGATTCCTAGTGATGTAATTGAGAGAAAAATTTACCCCCACATCTCTGAGCACTCAGACTTTGAACTCCATCCCATGGGTAACAGGTCTGATACTTGCATTCAGTAGAAGCATAAGCAGTTTTGATTGCAGACTGATAAATGCAGTTTTCAGGCCAGGTTTGCAAACAAACTTCGGAAATTCAAATAAAACAACTTTTGTGTTGTTTTATGAATTTTTGTCATAATACATTATATTGAAATAGTTTTATCTAAGAGACAAATCCCTGTAATGCATTTGGTGGCTTCAGAACATTCTTAAAATTACAAATAAAAACCCCAGTAAAAGTCAAAGCTGGAAGAATTGTTTGGGGACGGTCTTGGGGGGAAGGCTTTCATGCTGCATGCGTGACTGATCAAAGCTTGCACGTGCCTTCAAAATTATAACCTAGACCTTCACGACTGGACTTCTGAGTTGCTGATGCTGGAACTCATTCAAGTGCCTGATTTGTTTCTTCCCTAAGAGAAACCGTGAAGAAGCTTTTCTTTTGCCTGACAGTGCTTTAGTAGGAAGTAAATCTTTCCTGAAGCTGTTTGTGGTGGATGGTCTTGGTTTGTGCCACCTTGGCCACTGGGAAATTCTGTCCCTGGTACTTTGAACCAGCTTCTCTTTAGACATAAAAATCTGCCAGTTTTATTTGTGCTTAGAACAAAAGAGAGGGTGTTTTAAATCTTGAAGTGTTCCATGTCAGGCTGGTTTGGCATTCTAGAAACAACCATCACTGATTTTCGCAAGTCCCCAGGATTTCGTGTGGCATGCCAGGCTGCATCCATGCTCTGTGATACTGGAGTAATTGATTGTGGAGTGTCTTTTATTTTGTCCAGACTTTCAGTGCTTATGAGTGACGGAGAAGGAGAATTATGAGATAAAAGTAGAAAATTGCTTGCTTACACTGAAAAATAATAGTAAGCTAATCATGGAATATTTACATATTCTGCTTTTTACTTTTTTTAAAAAATAATCCTTGTACTGTGCTTAATGCTGTCTCACCGTACCCCTGGCTGTGTGTCCTACAGCTTTTGTTAGTCCATCTTCAGCAGTTGTTCGTGAATGTGCTGGCTGCTGCTCTGGGCGCATCTGCCTCTCTGTTCCGTGCTGTGGTTAAGTCCAAAATGACCCTTTGACTGCAGACTGGTTTGCTTGAAATTCAGTGGAGTAATTTTCCATTCCCAAAGGTGTAGAAGACCTTTGGCTCTCTAAATTCAATTTGTTTTTCTAGTACCATCAGCACTGGGTGGCAGAGACAAGAAGCAGGTCGAATACAAGTCAAGTCAGTTGAGATTAACGTACATATTTATATAGTTAAATTTTGACGGCAAATGGAACTTTTTGTATCTACTAGTTAGGTAGCTGGCTGAGCTTTTAATTATTTGAAGCAAGCTGAAGACAATATTAGCAATGTGGGTAAACACAGAAAAAGTGTTGCTTTACCACGGTAAATCCTAGTGATTTCCCTGGGGAGGATGATTAAAGCAACATGCTTTGAATGCAGCTAATTAACTGCCTTTTAAACTTTCAAGAAGGAGGATCTGGCTGCCCCCTAAACTTCCACATGGCCCTTCTCCGCTCCATACTTTCTTCCACTCTCTTCCCCCAAATTATTTTTAACCCTGATATCTTTGTGTATCTGGTTCAGACTGTAGCTCCGTGGATAGGTGTGCTGGCACAGCTGGTGCATGACATTTTGAGAGGCAGGAAGCTGGAGCACATGAGTTGGGAGAGGGAGAATTGCTTTAAACCAGCCAGGAAAACATGAAAAACTTTAGCGTTAGTTGTGGAAAAGTCCTCTAAAGGTGAGAGCTTTGTACGTATTAGGCATGTGACCACAACTTCAGTCAAATTCTGGATGGTAACATTTTTCATGTTATATTAGAACATACGTTAACATTTATGTTTGCAAATGGACCAAGAAGGGGGGAAATTGTCCCATATGTTAAGGCAAAATAATTTTAGGAATGGGGAAAAAAAGCAAGATCCTTTGGAGACTGAATGAGAGAAAAACACTGCCACTATTTGGGAATAGAGATTTACAGGGTTTTGTCCCCTGTTCCTTCCCATGGCTGATATAAACTGTTAAAGTGCCAATAGAGCCTTCCCTCTACACCTCAATTTATACCCTTCTGTTTTTTGGGGTTTTTTTGAGTATTTACTAGAGTAAAAGCATCACTTTTTTTTTTTTTTTTTTTTTTTTTTTTTTTTTGTGAGATGCCTAGGTTTTTTCCCATGCTTTTCATGGCCATCAATGTCAATGTACCCGCGGCACAGGCAGATCTAGGCTTGACTGGCATCATTGGTATCATACTTTCATTGATCCTTAAAATTGCTGGTTTTAAATTACAATTAAAAACCTTAAGACAACCATAATATTCCTGCTATGCCTGTTCTTTATATTTGAAATCAGTGTATGCAATTGTGTTGTTTGATCTAAAACGTTCTTTGGTTTTGACTATAACTGTCAAAAATCAACTTGTTTGAAACACTGTTTAACTATTTAATGAGAGAAGGTATGTACAGGCCAGTAAAATGTTAAAATTCCTTTTCTGAGAGCCAGTTTGTTTTGACATGGCCGAGCTGATACTGGTGTGTTAGTGTGACTTATGTTATTGCTCCTTATTTAAAATTTATAAGTACAGTGATTCAGAGATCCCAAAATGAACTGGGGGAACAGTGCAGGGTGTAGTGCATAATATAAATAAAGATACAATTTCTCCTGAAGATTTTATGATCGAAGGCCTGGAACAATTCCATCTTTTTTTCAGGTCTCCAGTTACAAATGTCCCCACTGAGATTAACTGTTGGCCAAGTTTCCCATTCCTAGCTTACAACTTACAGAGGGTGTTGAGCTACAGTGCTGTATGGTCAATGCGTGGCAGTGGTCTTAAATGGGGTCTACACTGAGCTGTTGGTGGTGGTAAAGGTCAGGGTTTGATGGAAAGAGGAGGAACTCCAGGGGTTTGGGCTATAAAAAGGTTTGGCTGCATGCTGCCATACAGGAGATCGGTTGTTCATGTAAACATTTGTAAAATCCAGCAGTTGCCTCGTGTCCATCATCTGGGTTGCCCACCATCACACACTCTGACCCTCCAGCAAAACCTGTAAGGCAGCTGCTTTGGCTGTGACATTTCTCAGGATAATCAAACTGCTATAAATCAGGAAGGCTTTGATGTGCCCTTGGATCAATAAGAGTTTTCCCTGCTATCTAATGTCACACGTTGTACCAGTGACCAAGGAGGGCTCTTGCAGGTTGCTGGGAGTGGCCCTCGTTGCTCCAAATAGCACTTTCCAGGTTAGTGTAAATCAGTGGAATTTTAAAAAAAACTATTTACAGAACAAATTTGTTTCTTCTACTCCCTAATTCTGTGTAGGTTTGCATGAAGAGTGAAATTGTTTTCCCCCTGTATCAGTGCAGTTCAGAGGAAGGCCAGGCAAGAAGTCACTGGAGGAAGTTGGAGGCTTTGCAGTGCGAGACAGAGGAATAGCGTTGCAAAATATGAAAGGTTTTGACTGCAATCAGCTTTTGTAGTTATGTGATTTTCTCACAGATAAGTTGTTAGTTTATGTTGTAGAGGGACCCAGCTTACATCTTTTTCAATGGATTTAGGGAGATTTTTCAGGCATTGCTTGTGTACGTGTGGGGGGTTTGTGTTTGCGTACTTTCACAGCTTAATACGGATAAGTACTAACAGAATGTAATCTTTTAATTTAGCTCTTTCTTGTCTACTGACTCGTGAAATATTTTTAGGTAACTTAGGCATAAGTGATTATGTAGATAAGCAGAGAGAATTTTTTTTTTTAAAAAAGAGCTTTTTATTGTTTTAAAATTGCAACATTTTGGAAAACACTACCTTACTTTTTCTTTACCAACGTCGTAGTTATCCCTGCCACCACGTGGATTCAAAACCTACTGCCTTTCCCTGCCCCCCCCACCTTGTGATCTACTCTTGTCTCTTTGTCGCATGAGTGAGAGCTGGGTCATGAGAACCAAAAGTTGAAGCTGCTTTGATGCTGCAGCATTTGCATTTCATTAGAATCTTTAAAACAAAAAAAAGATAAGCATTTGTTCCTATTGAAAGCTGGTATTTGTCTTATGTCTTCATTTCTGGTTTTAAAATAACACTGAAATATGCATTTGGGGTCAAAGTTCCCCGACTTAAGTAAGATTGAACACAAATTATCTGATTTTTGCTTTGCAAGTATAGTGGACTTGTATTAACACTAACTCTGCAGGGTATTAGTGTCAAGAATGGGTGAAACCATGACACTAATATCCAGAAAGGGCTGAGATCACTGATGGCTTCTTTGAAATGTGTAAGTATTTACTAATAGTTTTTGACTTTTATTCCAAGCATCCAAATGGATTCGACATGAGTGGGTAAATGATGCCATCTCTAAAATGGGGGTAACAGAATAAGGTCAGCAAGAGTCAAAATGCACTGCCAAGCGTGGGAGAGTCCATCAGGGCTGTGCCGGCTGACGAGCTAGCTCTGCAAAGAGAACTGTGCTGCTCGGAGCTGCTCTGGAGTGCTGGGACCTTCCTGTGGCCCAGTGACCTGCTGGCACACTGGAGTCACGCACCGTACTTTCATCGTCTACAACTATTGTTCAGAGATTATTTTGATACATCTGTTCTCAGTATACTTTTTTAAAGTGATTCAATTTGAATGCATGTTTTTTTCTCTATAATGTCTAAGGTTTAAAGTGGAAGTGGGAAAGAACCGGTGCTTTTATCTTCGAGTTTGCCAAAAGAAACCACTTCCAGAGGAGGCTTGATTGAATTCCTGCAGGTTGAGTGCTCCAGCTGCCCGTGATCTGGCTGAGGGTGGTCGTGAGCAAATGCTGTGCCCAAACTGGTGGTACTGCTGTCATTGCTATGCTGGTCTGCCTTCAAATACTCCTTCTCTGTAGAAGTCCTAAACACTGTAATGGAATACAGCTTCAGAAAACTCGCAACCTAAAAATCTACAGCAATTCATGCTGCTCTGGTTCTTACCAAATCCTCTGGAGCACTGAAGGTGAGAGGGGGTTTCTCTGAGCAGCAGGCAAATGTTTACCCTGGAGCAAACTGGGAACAAGCAGAAAAACGTTAAAGGGGGGAAAGAACTTCTTTTCCGTTTTTTGTCATTCAGTGCATCTGTGCTTTGTGTCAGGGCAGCTTTTTGCATATGTCATAGGGAGAAATTTTCTTTTCCCAGGCAGCTCCTGTACTTCCCCTTAGCTTTCTGCTACAGTGAGGACACTTCCCGGGCAGCAGTCTTGCCTTTGCATAGAAGCAGGTTATTTAAGCTCTGTATTTAGATATTTCTGAGTGATCTCATATCCTGTGTGTGAAATTTCACTTGAATACTGCTATAGAACAATAACTTAAACCAAGAGAAATTTACATTCTAATCATAGAACTCATTTTTACTGTGTTTTTTTGTGAACTTCAATATAACACAGAAGATGAAAGAAAAACAGAGGGAAAGTGGGTGTAAGGTAGGACTGACAGGCTAATAAGTACAGAAACCGTTTACATTTTTAACAATTAAATTGATTTATTAGCTCTTCTGGTGTTTTTGTTTAAGGAGGTGGTTATTTAAAAATTGCCTTAGGAATAGTTCCCATCCATGGAATCCATAGCATTTCATGGGACCACTCGTCCTATGTACCTGAGCAGAGGTGACAACTATCAGCATTCCAAAGAGCAACTTAATGTTTTTTCAATATGTGCAAGATTCGACACAAAAAACCTGAGACTAACCCCATAGCTTGGGAACCAAGAATGGGAGGGCAGAGACAGAGGTGGTTATAGAACATGTTGTAACCTGTCATATATGGTAAGACAAGGAGGCTCAACTCTCAGATTGATCACTTCACTTAGTACAAGTGAATGCGTATTCAAACATTGACATCTTCTTACCCTCGGTTGGAAGTTGTTGGTGTGCAAGAGTGAAGAGTGAGTTAACATCAAGTTTCCTGTGAAACTGAAGAAATCTGCGATGGAAACTTTTCAACTATTGACTGATGCTGACTGTGAAGAGGTCCCAAAAACCAAGTTCGTGCTCAAAGGGACCCATTTTTTGTTGATAGAAGATGTGAAAACAAAAATGATGGAGATCCTCAACATTTATCACAAATCATTTATGCCTGTATTGCTACCGGAAGAAGTGGTATTAGATACTCCTGTATTGTTACTGGTTTTGTTTCAGAACAAATGTTTGTGTAGATATGCAGCTAACTGGCTGAGGGAACTGATACAGTTGAAAATAAATCAATTTTAAACCCCCCAAAGTTAAAAAACCAAACGAAAACTTAAACTCAGGCAAGAAGTAGCTTCTCTTACCTGTTTCATGATCTGTCTGAAGAGGTGATACAGGGAGAATGATTGAGTGGCTGGGAAGGCTGGGAAAAGGTGTGACTGCTTCATTTTTTAATGCAAATACTGCCTTGTGTCAATTTAAGGATGCAGTTTGAGTTGAGTTCTAGTGCACAGAATCACTGATATATTAGTAAAAGCAGTTGGTGTAATTCTGAACAAATGCTGCCTATCTAGTGTAGCAGAAGTATTTTTGGTTCGACAAAGTGCATCTAGAAAATGCTAATGTCTGAATGTACATCTTATTCATCAGTGGGTAGAGTGCGACTGAGAATGGAAACCCAAATCCACTGTAATGTTAAAAAAAAAAATAAAAAAAAATAAAATCTGTCAATGCAGTGTCAGATGTTTATGGTATTTGGTGTCCTGATCAGGAAAAAAAATTAATTGAATTTGGAAGTATTTATGCAAATAACTTTTTCCCCTAGAACAGATGCAATTACTCAATTATACGTCACTACTAAAATTCATAGGAGGGAGGATGGGCAACTGACTTCCTAATGCCAGAAGATAGCAATGGTAACGCTCATCTCTGTTCATAGCCTCCTACATGTTTTCCCATCCCTCTTAGCCATTCTTTCATATTCCTTAAGCGTGTTTTTTTCTGTCAACTTCGGTAGTTGATAGTGTTGACTAAAGCCAAGGCTTTGATTCAGCCTGGAACCTGCCTGTTTCATAGGGAGGCTGGAACTGAGATCAAGAGACACCCAGTTTGCTTCCAACAAGTCTTCTGGCAGACAAGATACTGTAAGAGGGGCAGAAAGAGCAGACTGTTCCTTCAAAACAAGCAGACGAGAAGTAGCAAGAGCAGAATAACACAATGTGCTCCTTAAAAAGTACACGCTCAGACTGCAGCATAGTCTAGCTTGAGTGCTCAGACCTGAAATCAGTCGTAGCAGTTAACAATGCGGTGCACACGCTGCTGGTTTGCAGTGCTGGAAACTCCCAAGCAGATGGATTGCACTGCATAGAGAAAATGGGAACGTCTGAAACCAGCCATAAAAAATCAGCATAAAAGGTAGGTTAATGATTCGTTGCTAGGTGATCTAATGATCTGATCCCTTTTCTTTTGCTCTGTCTGCCTTTTATGGTGGTATTCATTTCTATACACATCCTGTGCATTATTAAAGACATAAATATATAAAGTCAGAGCTTTCTGAGCTTTCTTTGGCAAGGTAAATATTTCTTGCATTTGGTCTCTTGCTCCCCTCTCACCCCCCTCTTCATTACTCCTTGTTTCTCTGACCTCATTATTATTTTTGAGCTGCTTTTCTGATTTGACATTGAAAACAGTTATTCCAACAAAAGCAGCACAGTGTGTTACTTAAACTTGACAAAGTATCAGATGAGGATGCTGAGGACTTAATATTGCAGCCTAAAATCAACAGTTCCAGGTTCCTGGAATCAGTTGGGTTGTTGTTAAATGAAACTTACTTCTAAGTGAAGAGATGCATATCCGCCTGACGAAGGTGGAATGTTCTACTTTCTGCCTGCAGCCCAGTTACGGTTATAAAATATGGAACAGAATATAGAGGCCAAACCCATGAGCTATATAAAGCATCAAAGCACAGAAGGACATGACCTGTTTTCTTTTGTAGCAGTATCAGAGTTCAGTTCAGCAGGAACCAGGAGGGCATATCTAGACAGGGGGAAGCAGAATTAAGATTAACAAGTTACCCTGTAGCAAGAGCTTTTGAGCTTCTTTGTTTCACAGATCCCCAAAAGTGTTTTCAGCTGAGACTGGGATTCTGTATTAAAAAAACCTTATACATGCTGACTTGCTTTTCTTAGTTTCTTTTTTGCACCATTGGAGTAGCTGAACCATAGCTGGGAAAACTGCTTTTCTGTATACTTTGAATCACTTTTTGGCATGAAAGCATATGCATGTTGGGCCAAAATGTGAGCTAAAATGCGTGTTGAGCAAGAGAGATGGATCTCACCAGGAAAAAATCGGATCCTAGTTTGAGTTTGATTTCTCAGTGTATGTTTGTCCTTTCTGATAGTCAAGATTTAGTGTCTGATTCCTGTAGGAGCATACAGTCTGTCGTTTTCACCTGTGCCTTGTTCTCTGTAACAACAGATCTCCCTGATGCAAGATGTATAGCATGTGTAAAGAAACATGAGCTGGTACCAGTCAGGAAGATGATAGCTGACTTTCTGTAATTCATGAATGTCATTGAAAGGGATGGAGGCAAACAGTAGCCTTGGAGCAAAGCTGATTTCTCTTTTAGACAAAAGAATCTCACCAAAAAAATGTAGAGGGAAAGAATCTTCTTTCACAATTCATAGCTTTTGAGGTCTGGATTTTCTGTAAATGCTTATTTCTATGTTGTTGTCAGACCTGTGCTGAGGAGGTGCAGAGCTGAGCACAGTTTTAACAATTATTATTATTTTTTTTTTTTTTTAAAAGAAATCGGTGCAAGATGCAAATAAAATAATAAAAGAAAGGCTGATTTGTTTGACATTTTTCCAGCTGAACAGTAGGGGTTATATGAACGTCAGCCTAGGTCCAACAGAGTGGGCATTGAACCAGACCTAATAAGAGCAACTGGACCCAATATCCGTATTATATTCAGTAATGGAGGGTTGTTTTTTTTTTGTAGTACAAGGACTTAATGTTGTAATTTTAATGGCTAGAGGTAACAAACCAAAGGAAAGAGCAAAAAAATGAAGTCCAAAGCAATTAGAAAAATCTATTTTGTGGATTTTTAGTTATTGCCAGCCATATTTGTGTCTTTTTACAGATGAATGGGCTTTTCTGTCACTATAAGAATGAATTCTAAAGTAACGGACTTGAACTAATTATATCCTATAAACCTATAATAATAACAATAAAAGTTTTTTGAAGTTCAGACATGCATGCAGTTGGTCCAGCCGACTGAACAAATCTGCAGTTGAACAAGTTTGCCACTCGAGGTTAACGGAATTCAGGAGCATTGTAGGAAAGACGTTTGGATAAGGCAGCTGCTGGGAAGACCTGACTGAAGAGCAGGAGTCGCAGCTGATTCAAACAAGGTTCTTGCCATCTGCATTTCTAGACTGCATCCAGTTACCAGCAGGTGCTGGAGGGTGTCTGTTCTGACTCAGATGGAGGTATTTGCCCTGACACTGATGGAGAGCAGTGTAGGTCTGGTCTCAAGCTTTTCATAATTTGTGGCATTTGGAGATCGAGCTCATGGTCTTGTGTCTTCTAATGATGCTTTTTTCTTTTGCTTCTTAAACTCTGCCATTCTGGAGGGATGTGGCTGGTGGTGCACGCAGAATGGAGGGCACATAGTATGTGGTCACATTTTAAGGGTATCTCTTCTGGCCTGAACAGAGGGAAGCTGAGTTATATCATATCCCCAAAAGCTGTTGCAAGAGGGTTTATCCTTCTGCTTCAGTGCTCCTAGCTGGAAAAGACAAAAGTTCATTCTTTAGCAAAACTTAAGCTCCTTTTATACTTCTGTTAGATTTTTCACAAACCCCTGCTTCCTTGAAGCCAGCCCATTGTCTTCTCTCCAGCATTCCCAAACTGATCACACATAGC
Source organism: Neomorphus geoffroyi (assembly GCA_033558235.1). NCBI lineage: Eukaryota > Metazoa > Chordata > Aves > Cuculiformes > Neomorphidae > Neomorphus > Neomorphus geoffroyi. The sequence continues at coordinate 10,923,261 of JAUMJM010000016.1, read as the reverse complement.
AGGCCTCCTGGTGGTCAGTCAGCAAACGCTGAATGAACTCATGCTGCACCTGAGCAGCAAATGCAAAACTTGCTGGAATGCTTCCACAGCCTCTGCAACAAAGCCATCGGAGTTCATGGAGCTTGTCCCCAGGATGCAAATATTACATCCCAGAATGTGGTACATTTATCCACCACGCTTTGGACCTCCTAAAAGCTCTGTGCATGCAGCTGGATAATATTGCTTCTGAGATCATGTTTTTGCACTCAGGAAAAAAGAGGAACATAAAGAACAGAAGCAATTACAACCTGTAGGGACGGTTTTTAGAAGAATGTGGTAGTTCATCTCAATCCCAAATTTTATCACAATCTGTAATATATGAGAAAACCATATGCATTTTTTCTTGTACCTTATCTGCTAATGCTTTCCTAGCTCTGTAGGTGGTATCCGACTCGTTTTCTGTCTGAGGTTTTGTGTTTGGTAGCAGGGCTGCAGTACCCCCAGGATTTAAATCCTCGTGCTGTGCCTTGCAGTACGCCAGCAAAGCCGTTTGGGTGTGAGAAACTGGCTGAAAATCAGTTTGCATCCTCCTGCCAGCCTTGTTCGTGGTGTGGCTGTGCAGCAGAGGGTGCAGGACAAGGACCTAAAGACCTCGTTGCAGGCAGGAAGCGGGCTGGGGCTGCTGGAGCTGGTTTTAACAGAGCTTCCAGAGATTTCATCTGGAAAATAGTCAAGGTTATAGCTGGAGTTCACATGCTTCTCCACGTTAGCTCAGTGTTCACAGAATACCTCAAATAGTAGCTGCACTGACCCAAACAAGGGATGGATGAACTCTGTCACAGAGCAGGGACACTTGAAGCCACTAGTATTGTAACGTCAAACCATGCTGTTTAATATTGCTCGACAGCTCTCATTCCTTTGTTTGGCTTTTTTCCTCTGAAGATGTGAATTATTTACATACCAAATACATTTGCATGCAAATGTTTTTATATTAAAAATATTATTGGATGTAGTTTTTTGCATGTTAAAATGTATTTTCATAATACACTATCTCTTCCTACAAATCTTGTTTCACTTTGTTCCTCAGACCTGAGAAAATGTCCCTCTTTGGTACCCATTTGAGGAACCGCGTTCCTGAGTGTACTTCTGAGCCTGATTCTTTATATGAAAATTCAGGTGTCTGCTTTTTTTACTTTTGATCCAGTAATGTTTTGTGTTTACAAATGCTTATCAGGGTTTTTTTTAATGAGGTTTTAAGCGTAGCTTTCTACCAAGACATGAAGGTTTGTTTTTCCCTAGTGAGTTTCAGTGAGAATCTTTGCATACAATTGCACACAAGAGGAGAAAAGCTAAAACTCAGCCTCAGTCCTGTGCAGCCCAACATACAACCACACAGCCTTTTCTGCTATTGCCTCGGTGACTCCGAGTGTCTCCTGAAAGCACAGGCACCAGCCAGCACTCTGCAGAGATCCCCTGGTGGTCTTCGAGCAGCCCGATGTCTCATCTTTAAGCTGGGGCTATGAGATGCTTCGGAAATGCTGTAATTGAGGAATGTCTTCGTTTGAGCTGGGAGATGAGCTCTGAGTGGATGTTAAACAGAGGCCTCGTCTTCTGAGTGTGTTTGGCTGAACGTGTCAGGAAGGAGAGCTATATAAAAACCTTTAGAGGGTGGTGAATGCAATGTAAAACGATATGGGAAATTTTGTCATAAAATATATTATGGTCATTTCAAATGTATGCTGTTTAAGTGTATGCTCTTGGGGTTTTTTTTGAACTGAAGTGCAGATGCTTATGTGCTATCAGAGGACTCTATTAATGGTTTGTAAACACTTTCCTAAGCATTTTCCTCAGTTTTCTGCTTGTGTTAATTATTCACTTGTTCTTTTATTTTAGATATTCTGCGGAGATGAAAAAGAACATTATTTGTGTCTAGACTTGGAATTTACGTTCAGTGCCCTTCCTTTAATGGTTAATAGTTTTTTACCTCTTTATTTGTTTCAGGTGAAACCTACCATCAGCAGTGTTGAAGCATGAGTACTGATGCCAGTCAGGTGGTGATCACTACTCCTCCCCTGGCCACAATGCCTCAGAAAGAGCGGTACTTCGATCGCATCAATGAGAATGACCCAGAGTATATTCGGGAGAGAAACATGTCTCCTGACCTAAGACAGGACTTCAACATGATGGAGCAAAGGAAGAGGGTCACTCAGATACTGCAGAGCCCCGTGAGTGGGATTAAGGGGGGGATGAGAACAATAAAGTATTGTTTCTTTATTAACTTTTTGAGACTCACAGCTGGCTAGAGTAACTCTGGACCATCTTCTAAGAAGAGTCACTAAACAGATTGTCCAGCATTTTGTTTGCTTAGTTTTTTTGTCTGTGAACAAGCAGCCTTTATTGTTCTGTATTTTTTTTTCTGGCGCATTTATATTCGTATGCCTCATTACAGTATTACAAAACAATCTGGCTGTCTGCAGGGTACTTAATTAAAACTTAAGGGCAGGGAAGAGGGTGAAGGAGTCACCAGTCAAGTAGGAACAAACTAGGACATTACGTGGTGTTCTGCTTTCTTGGTTTGAATATTAACTTATTTACATCAGGAACGCTTTGATTAACATTTTTAATTGGGTGAAGTTTGTTTAAAAGCTAGACTATGTGTTCTTTTCATGTCCTTGGGGGTGATCATACCCATACGTGACCATATTGGCACTCATCTACTGGTTGTGTAAGTTCAGTACTTTGTCTAGGCTCCATACAAAACTATTGCATCTACTGAACCATCCTCAAATTAGTTTTAATTTGTATTTTAATACATTCTATGGGTTTACCCTGAAGAATCCATTGGAAAGTAATACTGTTGCCTTGAGTATTTTGAAGCCATAGGGAGCGAGTAAGGACTGTGTGAGGTTGAGCCTTTGGGGGTGCTGGGGTAGAATGTGAGTAATGAGGATAACGGGACTGGGAAGGCAGTAAGCAACTTTACAAATCCTTCTTTCTTCAGTTCCTTGGTAAGTTGGGGTGCTTCTTCTGTAATTTTTTTGAAGCTTTTCCATATGTAATGAGATTGCAAACAGCTGTTAGTAATCACCCTATTATAGTCATCCATGAATAACAGGATTGTTTGCTGAAGTGTTGTCGTGGAGTGCCTCTTGGATCTGTGTGTTGCTCTGTGTATAATGTGAACCTGTTGACCAAGGAATTTTTTAAGTCAATTTGTGCAGGCTTGGTTTTGCAGCCAAGCCCTTTTGTAAAGAAAAGACTCTTAAGGAGGTATTGCATAATGCTTTAATCATGATAATTTTATGTTAAACACTCAATTGTAAAATCTGATCTGAGCCTGCTCCTTCCTGTGAAAATATTCACATTATGAGTAGCCAGGACTCACTGCAAAAGCTAGATCTTTAGCCTAACAGATGAAAATAAGTTAGAGAGACCTTGCTTGAGTTTGTGTTTTATTTTTTTGGTCCTTTCAATGGCAGTATTGAATTTGATAAGTGTAACTATTTCCTTAACTTTCTGGGAGACGTTTTGCCAAGTCTGCCAAACGTAATAAATGTCCCTTTGCTGCAGCCTCTGTGTTTTTTATAAGATAGTGTCAACATTCAGATTTTGGGAAGGGGAGTGAAGATGGGCAACCCCTGAGTCTAGGTAACTATTTTAATGGAATCTTGGAGGACAAAGAGCCGGCAGGCTGCTGTTAATGTCCTCCTGTAAGAGAAGTTGAGCCCAGCATTTTTTGGAAAGTGACTGGAGCTGCAAATAAGTTTGAAGTTTTTGCTGTGTAAGGGAACAGTTGTCCAAATAAGCCAGAGGCCGGCTGCCTGCTTGGCTCCTGGCATCTGCCAGGGAGAAATGGGAACGTGGGAGCTGAATGTGTGATCAGGCATGAAGAGGAGGTACCAGTTTCCCCCACTTAAGTATCATTTTTTATTGTCTGTTTTCTTGCAATAGAAAACTTAGAGAGGAGCTCTGCTGTGATTTCTCATGTGAGGAAATAGAAGTATTTTTAATACAATATTTGTGACTTAATGTGAATGACCCTCCAAGTGATTTGGGGGTACAAACTGTGTTACTTCTTCCGGATTCCAGCTGTGATGTGCCATAATGTTGTTTGAGAGTCAGGACTGAAAACAATTACCTTTTTTCTTCCTGAATGTAATATTTGTCACAAAAGGGCCAGAAAGCATTTTTCCTGTTACCACTTTGCCTAACACAGCTTTAGGGTTGAATTAACAAGTATTGTGCATAACTTTTTTTTTACAGCTGCAGAATGACATCACATTAAAAGTTTGCAAGGAGCTTTGTTGCTTCTTTGGTTTATTCCACATGACAAGGAGGAAATAGTTTGAAGGTGTTTGGAAGAAGAGGAAGAGAGGTTATCAGACATATTTTGAAGAGCTTGCTTGCTGGTAAAACTTCAGCTAGTCCTAGATACATGCATTTGTATCTTCACCCCATATGGATATGTGCATTCAGATCAGAGAAATAGTCACGGACTCATCTTCTGGGAAGTATTAGTAGCTATGAGGTGTATTTAGCAAGGATACCACCTTAAAAATACACAAGCACGTATGGACTTGAGGTGAGCATGTTTGAACATGCACTTTCTGTGAGCAAAGGATTATGGTGCAAAATTAAAGGGTTAATCACTATAATATACTAGGAAGCTTGGGTACTGATTTAATCTATTTTATTAACAGTCTTTTTTCTTTCAAGTAGGAAAATCTAAATCCTTTAGCAAGAAAATAAATTGGAGAATATATTTTGTGCAGTGCAAATTATTGTAAGGGCTACAGCCCTGACCACCCATCTTCAGACATCAAACTGCTGCATCTCTCTGATGTCCCATTTGATGTAAATGTTGATGTGCAATCTGACTACTCCTCTCTGATATGTAATTTCCCTTTCCTAAATTAAATAATTTAAAAGCTACTGAAAAGCGATTCTCATTATCTCTGATGTTTGCTAATGCTTTAGATTCTGTTCATAATAAGTCTTAAGCAAATTATAGGACTTTTATGACCACTGCCTGCAAAGAGTGTCCTGACATTATCAACAAATTCAGAGACGTGTTTGCTTAATGCTGTGTGTAACCCATGGTGGCCTGGAGAATCTGACAGGACCTGCATCTTAGAAAGATGGGAGGAAATTAAGATGAGCTAGGTCTGAGCAGTCTGATAGCATCCACAGGTACAGATGGCCAGTCTTTAGCAAAAAACCTATTTATTTCAGAAATACTGTACCATTATTTTTAAAGGAAAGGCGCTGCATTTAGACAGTAGACTAATTTTATTGCTTTACACTGAGTATCTGAGATACTATGTATAATATATCCAAAATTTGAAAAGATGGAGGGTGTTTTGGGTTTTTTGGGGTGGTTTTTGTTGTGGTTTTTTTCTTTTAGATTTTCAAACTTAACTCTGAAATGAAAGGCAGTGTTGTTGTTTTATGTGCTAAACAATCGTATATTGCTTGTTACGCAGAGTAACTACTTCTTTCAAAGAGTAAACATATATTTGCTGTATCATATATTTGCTTATTTTGGTTATGGTATGCAAGTCTTCCTGGCCTTCATTTCCTTCTGGCATTTCTCTGGTGCCCTCACCATGGCAACCCAAAGCTTCAAAAAGGCAGTGGTTGTGCAGTTGTGGTCTGTGAAGGCTGAGTTACGGTGTGTGAAGACTGAACGACCAGTTCAACATCAAAGAGCTGCTTCACTGGCAGGATCTCATCATGCTTTGCTTCAGTTCCATGGTGGTTGTAGGGAGTGCCTGCCAATCCATTGTGGCTCTGCAGGGTGTTTGGGGCAATTCTGGCTCAGTGTTGCTGTTGCATGAGGGCACCGGTTCAGGTCTGGCCATCCGGATTGCAAAATGATGGGGTTTTTATACTGAGGTTAAAAATGTACTTCTCTCCTGTGCCTCTCTTCCTTCCTGCCTTGTACATGCACACGCACCCCTGCTTCCCACACCAGCTGGCCTTGCCCCGAAAACTGGGGAGATAACAGTCTAGCTTAGCAACTCTTCTGTTCAGAGGTCTGCCTTAACATGCAGCCAGATTTTTCTCCTCAAAAACAAGCAAACCCACCCACATTTAAATTTTTTTCTGGCTATGTTATTTTCAAACCATCAGGACAGAGACTAAGGATGTTTGATTTATTTTTTCCTAGCCTTTGCAGTTGTCTAGCTTGCTTTATTTTGTATCGAGTGAACGTCCAGTGTTTTCGCAAAACCACTCCCTTTTGGGGCAGTTTATTTTTTTAAATTGTCAAAGCCCTTTCAGTTCCTCACATTTCAGCTTCCTCTGCTTTTCCTGCAAGTTCAAAAGCCTTTCTGATCCTTCAGGAGCGTCACCCTTTGGCCACGATGGCTCCATAGCTCACAACCTGGTACATCCCCTGGGGACCTCCTCACTGGGCAGGTCTCTCAAAATGCATCTCCCTCGCCTGCCTTTGGTTTTCTCTGACATCTTCATGACTTTCTGCTGGGGAGTCCTTACCCTGCTGTCATCATAATGGCTTTTTTAATCACATGCTTTCGTCATACAGCCCATGCAACATTTCACCAGGGCAGAAAACTCAGCTTGGTACATTAAGACACGTCAGAAAATGTCTTTTAAAAATCCCTTTGGAGCCACGACAATATCTTACTGAGCCCAGGGCAGACTAAGGGCCAGACAAGTTCAATATTTTAAGTGAAGGGGAACGTGTGATCAGGGTAATGCTGTGATAATTCAAGGCCATCCACATCTCTGAGGAAACCAAGAAATCCCATTGCCTAAATTCCATTCCTATAGCTGCAGCCATGCAGTGTCAACTCATACTGATATTCTGGTGCACACCAGCACTGCAAGTGTGATTGAGAACTTCGTGCAGTTCTGTGCTTTCTTATATTAAAAATGAAAGTTGCCTTTAACTCCTTTCTTATTTTCATGTTGCTGCCTTCCATCTAGTATGGATTACGGTTTTCATTAGACATAAATACCAGCAGTTTCCAAACTGTTTTTTGTTTGTTTGTTTTTTTAATCCATATTTCTAATCTTCCTTCTGGTTGTTATCTATTTGGGTTTGGGCTTTTGTTATGTTGAGAGGTGTCTGGAGATCCTGTTATACTTTTGGCTCCCTGTTCTTTCAGTTATTCAAATTATTAAAAAAAATCAAATCCATCCTCTTTTTGATGGCTTTCCTATGGTCCTGTGTATATTCGAAGTTATTAATTGTAAATAACACTCCAATCTGAATTAATTCACTAGATAAGTGATAAGGAGATATAAAATAAAAAGCATTGTAACAAAATCACAGTATCACAGTATTGTAAGGTTGGAAAAGACCTTTGAGATCATCGAGTCCAACCTAAAATGTACCATTTTACTTTCATTCACGAGTCTTGTAAATTCTGTCATCATGTTGGTCTGCTGAAAGCAGGAAGAGGAATTTCCATTGCAGTATAAGTAATGAATAACAATTAAAATGACTTTACTTAGCTGTATTCATTTTTAAGCCCTTTTTTTTTTTTTTAATCCTTTGATTTAGTACAAGCTCTTAACAGTGCCTGGAAAATCCCTGGCTGTGTCCAGAGCTCTGCCCATCATCTGTCCTGGTGCATTGCCACCACATGTGCTCCCACCTGCCCTACTCCTATACTTACTGAAAAACTGGTTAATTACGCTTATAAATATGTAAGACCCCTGACAAACTGAAATCTAATTTCACTAGCATTTTAAGTTTCAGTGCTTGTATTCCATCCAGCAAGAGGGATTGCATGGCTTTACTCTGCAGGAAAACACGAGGGAGGGCCCCAGATGCCCTGTGTGCAGCAGTGACGCTGTGTGTGAACCCCGGGGATCCCTGGTGCTGCGGCTTCAGGATCTGGATGGGCTGAAGATGGGCTTTGCAATGGGCTTTGCAAAGAAGTTCAGGGCTTCAGGTTTTGCCTTAATCACAGGGTATCTCTAGGCTGCTTATTGTGGGAGAAAGCATGCTGCTTTGGCTCATGGATGGAAGAGTGTTGGTACCAGGTTAGAGGAGCCGGAAAAACCAGCGCAGGCTGAGCTCTGTGTGGGACCAGCTTATTGTCGATCAAGTTGCTGCATCGAGCCCAGATACCCACACGCTTCACTGCAAATGAAGAGATTATTCTAACTTTACCTAATTCCCCATATTTAATACTGATTCCATTTCTTTCTGTCTTAACACAAGAGCCGCTTTTTTTTCCCCCCCCATGGCGCTGGAAAACGTGTTTTTTGAATCTTATCTTCTCCCCACCAGCCTTTGCTCGCTGGCGGTTTTTTTGTGGCCAGCTCCACCCTTTTCCACTTCGGGCACCGGTTGTTTGTATCTCAACTTCAGTCTTGAAACAGCCTGTTAAGAAGCTGTATCGGCTGTCTCGGTGAAGGTCTTCCTCTCCGTGGGCAGCGGCATTTGAAGCACAGGAGTTAAAATTAACATCTCTTCGGTCTTGCGAACAAAATACCAGTTAAGTTTTGAAACTTTTTTTCGGTGGTGGTGATCTGGCTTAGAGACTCTTTGTGGATGTGTTTATATGTAGGTAATTTGAATTAGACCCTCTAAAAAAATAGATTTAAGATAAATAAACTCTGGTGAAAAATAGGCAAAAGTGAAAATGGGTGAAGGGGTTTCTTGTGTTTTTCCACAGCTCTTAGGCTAACAGCAGCACTGGTATTACATTGTATATCTTCTCTAGCTACTTTCCTGTAGAACGGTGTATCAAGCTGTTTGGACCTTACTGTAATTAATCCTGATGTGAGCACGTACTTTCTTCTCCTAAAAGCCTGGGATGTTGTGGAGTATTTGCAGATGACCTGTGTGCCGCCGTTTTCTCTATTTAGGGGCCAGGGGGGAAATTCTTATGATTTTATTTCTACTTCTTTTGAGTGGATAAGGACTGCATGGAGAAATTGATGATCAACAAACAAGAAACAGCATAGAAAGACAGTCAAGATACTTTTGAGCCTGCATACTTCATAACGTCCTCAGAGAGCTGCCTACTGATATTAAGAGTTTAACACTAAAATTTTCTAACATTATTGTGTGCTATATGTATGTGTATATATGTAAGATAGTTTATTCTAGCAAGTTGGCTATTCTAGTTTTTCTACTTACATTGACTGAAAAACACCAGTTGTCAACCTGTATGTGCCCCCGTTTACACTGTTAGCTCACACTTAGATGGTCCTTCTGAGAGAATATGGAAGTAAATGAGTCAGAACTGAGCCTTGTAACTTCACACATTTCAGAGGGCCCTTGCAGATCTAAGTTGAAAAATTTTTGCATCTAAAGCGCTTGAGCTTATGATATGTGTTTGGAAGATGATTGCAAATATTTCTGGAGAAGTAATTTTATACTAGAAAGACATCGACTGAATCATGCAGCTAATGGCTGTCAAGGAAAGCTGTATTTGTTCTCAGGCTGCAGTATCACATAGGGTTGCCTAAGCTGGTGTGAAAGTACTGGCTGGAGTTTTAGAAACAGAACATTTAGGATCAGTAGAGTTCTAGAAACAGTTCTGGTAACAGATTGAGCGGCCCTGTATGTTTTTTCTGGTGAGTGGTGGAGAAATTCATGTCTCAGCGTAAGGTAGTGGAGTGGCATTCAGAAGGTGGGCGAGATGGAAGCAGAGCAGCTGAGCACCACCAGCTCGGGGCAGTTGGGACAGCAGCTGACAGCCTTGGCTGTGCAGGGGGTATTTGGTTCGATTATGTTTTCCTCTGATGGAACTTAATTGTAGTTCAGCTTCCTGCAGTTTGGAAGAGAACAACCACGCTTGGCAGTAGTGGAAGGGGAGGCTGTTCACTTAGGTGGCTGTCTGCTGCCAGGTGAATATAAGCTTTACTCAGCATCTTCCTAGTTGTGCATCTCTTCTGAAAGATGGATGACTCTTCTAGTAGCTGTCACGGGCCCAGTTTTCATACCATGGACTCTTTTCCATGCAAACTTTGAGCAGGATGCTCTTCCGGCACAAACAAGGGGGGACGCTGGTGCTTGGCTGGGTAGGTGAGCTCACTGAAGACTAAAGGATGTTTGTGCCAATGGGAAATGATTGTCAGCTCTGGCAAGGTGAGTTATCCAAGCAGTGACCTTGCTGTAGCACCAGTGCAGGCACAGGCAGGTTGACAGAGTCCAGAAGTGGTGCAGCACTGTTGATGGGCAGCACAGGCAGCCACAAGGTGCTGTGCTTCTCATTTTGGGACTTGGTACTCCACTGTAAAAAAAATCACTGCTCTTACTGTATCATCTTAAGTTGTAAGTTCTAGTGTTTTATAACAAACAAGAAAATAGCCCCACATGCGCCCAAAGAACTGTTTAACTCCCAGGGCTGAAATATTTTCTTTATTGAGCAATGCTGAGCATACAGCTGGCTAACATAATTTTTTCTTCATCTAACAGTACAATTTTTTCTTTGTCAGCATTTTCTTGTCGAATACTATAACTGAAATTACTAGTGACCTTCCCACTTGAAAAATATCTGCTTTGTGCCAGAGCAGAGTGTTTGTCATCTCTTTAAAAACATCTCTCTCAAACTTGAGTTTTACTTGATCACTTTGTGGGTGGTTGCAGTGTAATGCCATGTATACGTTGCAGTCTTCTGTATGAAAGCAAAACCAAACAGCTTGGACTCAAGGCTACAGTTAAGGTTTCAGTAGCAGATCCCAAAATTAGCCTTGTGTGGCAGTGGTTTTACAGAAATAAGTGCTGTACAGTGAAAGCTTCAATAAATATGATTCACTTAATGGGTAATATTTATGGTAATTTTTTCCCCAGAAGAACGTGGTGCATTTCATATGGGCCCATTGGGAATTACAAGACATGGAGGAAGGTTGTGTTAGCATATGTGGGATGGTTATCTTAAGGACATACAGATTTGAATCATAAAGGTCTGTAGCAGGGAATGAAAGAAATTGAAATATCCATAATTGTGCATGGAGGAATGGATCTGAGTTGTGCCTGACATACTAAACGCTGCAGTCTGCTAGAAAACATTGTTGCGCATGGGTATGTGAATAAATTGCATTACACTTCATTCATATCCTCACTGCTGTTCTACAGCTCATCCCAAACCTCTGTACTTGCCCTGGCTTTTGCCTATTTTCCTTTATTTCTGAAATGATTTTTAAGGAAAGCTGCTTGTTTGGTTTAATAAAATTGTTGATACAACACTAAATCCTCATTTGTAGTAGCCTCAGCAAGCGTATAACATACTACTGTTAGCATCAAAGAGCAAAACTAAGCTCAGAATAATCAAGATAACATGAACAGAAAGCAGAAGAATTAAAAATACAACAAGAAATAAACCAAAAAATCTTTCTGTCAAAAATTGCTGAAAATACATAAGATTACCTTTTGTCTGCTATAGGAGTAGCATTACTCACGCGGGTTTCAAAAAAAAAAAAAGAAAAAGACTGACTATGACTAATAAGATTTTACTGTGAATGTTTTTGCAGATGCTTTTTGGAGTCCTTGTTGAACAGAAATGAGAGTGATTTAATGTAATACAGATAACTGTTTTTCTCCATCTCCTCCCAAGCAAATTGTTCCATAAATTTTGTGAGTTTTGTCTTCCATGTGGCCCCCGGGAGATTACAAATGTGCAGTTTCCTTATATACAGATTGTAAACAAGAGTGAAAGCATTTCAGCCTTGCAGTGTGTGAAATGCCAGAGCTTTCTTGTAGGCGTCCTCTTTCAGGAATATTTGAGGAGTAATTGAATATCTTGGAATGACAGAATTTGAAAAATAGGCGTTAGTGTATCTTGTTCATGAAAAATATTGGCCGGCCATTGTCTCTACAGTCTTAATAGATCACAGTTACAGAAGGGGAAAGTGCCATAAAACCATAACCTCATGGTGAACCATTAGCAGAAAAGTGAGCTGGTGCTTGAAAATGTTTTATATGTGTTGGGGATTTTTTGGGAGCGCGGCGGGAAGCCTTCTGTAATGTGAAGGATGTGATGTGCAAAGGACTAAAAATACCTCTGTTGTCGTTTTATGTTTTTTGCACTTTCAAGCAGATCGGTAGAACATAAAGCTTGGACCTTGGTTCCTTTTTCTATGCACTGTGAGCTGTTTGACCACCGAAATGCTTTCCTCTAGTTGTATGAAAAGTCGCTGTGTCTTCTACAGGGGATTGTATAAATCACATGGAACCACTTTGGTTGTAGTGGGAGATGCTCAGATTCAGGTTCTAACCAGCCTGAAGAATTTGAACTGGACTGTCGTAGGAGATGCTGAATCATCTGTTTCCTGGTTTTCAGATTGTGATTTTCTGTGTACCCCCCCTTGTTACCCTGAGGGTGGCAGCACGTGTTAGAACACTCAGTGCTGCACTTGAATTTTCACCGAGTTGTGCTTTGTGTATGTAAGAAGCTACTTACTGCTCAGTGCTCTGCAAATGGGGCTCTGGACCTCTCAAAATGTATGTCCCAAATAGGTGGAAGCATCTGACCTCGACCTCCTCGCTTCTGTTGAAATGATGCACCTTAAAGCCATATTTAGGGGATTAGTAAGTTAATGCTTTTGAAGCACTTGGATTTACAGTAATTACCTGCCCAGATAAAAATCTTATCAGATAAATAATCATTGTCATCTCAACAGAGTTTGTTTAGCATGCAAAAAAGTCGTGGGACCATGTACTGGGTCATGTGAAGAGAAAAAAATACTGGATTTCTTTTCTAGTGAGTACTAGCCACTGTGTGCCAAATGGGGCATGGGGACAGATGACTGTGGTACGCTTAAATCTTATCTGTGTGCAAGAGGGACACATCTGACTTCCAGCAGTCTGGCTTGAGGCCACGTTTGAGTCCCAGGCTAGGAATGGTGCTCATTATTATGTCAGTAAGGGTGATACCTACATTGCCATTGGAACACAGAATCATGATGATGGACATCCTTGGGGTTGAATCAGGTTGAATGGAGTGAATTTCACAGTTGTTTGCTGATAGGTGAAGGATGAAAGTCAGAATCTTTTGCATGAGTACTTGTTTGTCTTTCTGGCGATTGCCTCCCCGTAATTATCTCCCGTAAGTTTCCCTTATGGGCGACTGCCTGAACAGAGGTTGTAAGGAGGGGGGTGTTGGTCTGTTCTCCCAAGTAACAAGTGACTTCCTAGGAAATGACCTCAAGTTGTGCCAGGAGAGGTTTAGACTAGATATTAGGAAAAATTTCTTCACCAGAAAGGTTGTCAAGCCTCAGAACTGGCTGTCCAGGGAAGTGGTGTAGTCTCTGTCCTTGGAGGTATTTAAAAGACACATAGAAGTGCTGCTTAGGGACGTAATTTGGTGGTGACCTTGGCCGTGCTAGGTTAAGGGTTGGACTCAATGATTTGAAGTTTTTTCCAACCTAAATGATTTTGTGATTTGTGTAACAGATTGCTGCATGGTCAGTCCACGTGAATTGTAGAAGCTTTAGTTGTGGAAATCTGACAAGTCTAAGGTACGCACAATCCTGACAAAATTACTGTGAGGAAGAGCACAGGTGTCTGAAAAATGGAAATTCAAGTGTAGTTACGGATGTTCTGCTGTCCAACTGAGAGGCCATATCCAGTGGAGTCTTGAGGATGTTTTGGGGGGCTCTGGTACCACTCTTTTAGAGTCCAAACTATTGATGAGCAGACTATATTATGAGTTTAGTGGATTTTGCTCAACAAATTGAGTGTTTTGGAGGACCGAATTAAAATTCAGTGCAGAAATTACATTTGCCATACAGAACTATTTTAATTGAGAGTGAGTACTTGGCTAAGGAAGGCAAACTGAGGGGAGCAATTACATACTTGGGAATAGCCTGAAGTTATAATAGGAGTCAGCTGTGTGGTGGACACCAAATGTTTTTCTGGAATGAACCAGCAAGAGCGTTCGCAATACACCTCAGGTTGTGTTTTACGCAGCTTTGCCTACTGCTTATTCAGACAAAAGCTGGAAGGTGCTGCCAAGAAATAATGAGAGGGTTAGAAAATATAACCTCTAAGGAAAACTTGAAGGAACAGAACTTAGTCTAGAAATGTCAAGACCGAAGCAGGCCTAGGATGCCCGTGTGGTGTAGATAGTCGTTAATCTGTCTACCATCTAGAAGAAACAGGCTTCATCCACAGTGCCTTGTATATTAAATTTGATACTATGAAAGCCTTTTTCATGATTTTATCTCTTGGGGTTGCGGACATTTTATACAGGAGAACAAGGAAGGTTATTTTACTTTGGGAGGAGGGATGGAATAGAGAGGAGATGACATCTCAGCCTTCCTTCTAGTTTTTGCATGCCTGTGATATTACTTGAGTATGGATGGGCTTCAGTTTTCCAGTTGTTTGTAACTTTATTAAATTTGGGTGGATTTTCAGAGGGATTACAGAATTAAAAAAATATCCAGCACAAAAAGCAACGCATTTGGATCAAATTTCAAGTACCTCTTCCAAAATATGGATAACACTTAATTATTGATAAAAATGGTTGTTGTAATCATTTATGAAAATGTATTTTGTCTTTTCTTATTCTGGAAAATAGGTTAACCCTTTGTGACCATACTCCTTCTTCCTACCCACTGTATTGCTCATATTTAGCATGCGAAGTGTAGGTCAGATGGTTAAAGTTTGACAAAGTTATAAGCAGCTAAAATCAAGGTCTAAGGGGAAGTGTCATGTAACATTAATAACAGGGAAAGGTACCAGCCCCACCCATAATAGTTTTATTTCTATCAAAGCCAAGTTTCCTTGATGATTCTCAAATGTTTTTACAGGCTTTTAGAGAAGATCTGGAATGCCTTATTCAAGAACAGATGAAGAAAGGCAATAACCCCACTGGACTGCTTGCATTACAGCAGATCGCTGACTACATTACAGCAAGCTCTTTTTCAGGTTTTTCCTCATCTTCGCTCAGTAAGTGAATTATGCATATAATTGCACCTTTTCTCTTATTTTTTTTATCATCACCCAAGGGTTAGCAATGCTGGAATCTCCTCCTTCTTTGAATAAAAGTTCTGTCAGAGCTTGCTTTAGCTGTGAAGTAGTACAGATGGTGACTTTAACTTTCCTTTTTCAGCTTCTGTTTCTCAAATTCTTTGATTGGTATAATGGTATCCAAAATGTTTGGAGTCCTTACGCTCAGTTATTCTAGAATTTGCTAATAAAAGGTTAACTGACATAGGGAACAAAATGCTGCAACCTGTTACTTTTAGCAGTTTAACATGAGCGTAAACTGAGATGTGAAATACATAACGATTTAGGTTGTTTATTTTTCTACACTTGCATATAAGTTATTATTTAAAAAAAAAAAAAAGGAAGGGGGTAATAGCCTGGCAAACTGAATTGTTACACAAACGGCTCCCACAGTTAAAACTAGATTGTAGTATGCACTGTAGTTATAAAGATGTCACTAGGATCTTTCAGTTAACACCCAAGTCCTTTCCAAGTTGTGATGCACTGAAACATTAAAGTCGGTGTAAGATGTGTAGGCGGATATCATATGGGAGCTTACAAGCCTAAAGTGCAGTGGCAGCTGTTACCATTCAGCATCTTTTGAGAATTGGTTCCAAAGTGGATCTTCAGACTTTGTTAACAAAACAAGTGGAAGAGAACAACACAGCGCCCAAATAATCTTCTCTTCTCTGGATGCTTAATGAGAGTGCAGGTCCAGCTGCTCTCTCGGCTGCGTTTGTGTGGGGACTTGCACAGGGCAGCTAATCTCAAAGTGCATACTCTTCTTGTTGAAAACCAAGATGACTTTGACCTCTTCTGGTCTTAACTTTCCCTGTAAGCAAAGGATGTGTCTCTCAAAAGGATATCAGGCATTCATGAAGGACAGAAGTGTATGTTTGTGTAGTCACGACTCAAAGAGATAAATTGATTTTTGTGCTTTCTGTGTTAAGAGGTGATCTCTTCTGTCTAGTGGTCTGAGAACTCTTGCACTAATCCTGGTATTTTCATTGGGGCTAATTTCAAGTGCTCAGACTGGGGACATCTCTTCAAGTTTGTTGTCAGAAATCCAGCAAGAATGTATATTTTTTATATATATCCTGTAATTTTCAAAGTAATATGTTAAAATACTTGATTAGTGACAAATGCATTAAAGCAGATTTCAAGTCCTTTATAGGAACTTGAATTAGGACAGAGCTTAAAATCTGAGTGATACTTAAAGGAAATCTGTATTTCACCTCTCTCGTGTTTGAAAAAGGGATGAAGGCTTAAATTCAGGGTTTGGTTCTTGATGGAACTGCTATGCTGACAATTTAAATACAGTGCTTCTGGAAGATCATGACATAGATAGAAGTTACTTAGTTTTCCAACTGGCCATAATCCTTTTTTTTAATTTGTTTTCCAGGCCATGGAATGATTACACCCATCAATGATCTACCTGGGATAGATACCTCCTCATTTGTTAAGGGAGAAAAACTTACTCGTTGCAAGTTAGCCAGTTTATATAGGTTGGCTGACTTGTTTGGGTGGGCACATTTGCCCAATGCCTATATCACAGTAAGTATTTTAGAAAATAGAAGCTCTTATTTGGAATCTTACCTATTCATTCAAATTAATTTTCCCCTCTTTGAATAATATAAATTTGGAAATAGATCAGTAATCCATTTTCTTCCTCCTTTGCAGGTAAGAGTAAGCAAAGAACACGACCATATTCTGATCATTCCAAGAGGTCTGTCCTTTTCTGAAGCTTCAGCTTCTAATTTGGTACGTGATTCATCTGCTGTAGTAACCAGCAAAGCTCAACCTGTTTTCCAAAAGACTTTTGTGGTTGCTAAAATGGACTTTTAAACTACAATCATGCTGTTATTTGTTTTTTAGTGTTTACATACCACATGAAAAGCTGATTAACTGTTTAGTTACTAGCAACTTTTGTCCTCAGAATTCCTTTTTGGGTCTAGCTTTGCTTTCTGTTGCTTTGTCTTTAGCTACAGCATGGAGCAGCAAAGTTTTGTTTTCCTGTCTGAGGATCATCAGATAGTTTCAGTGTAACAGCAACCTTTTATAACCTGACAATATGGTGATACATATGAAGTGATTCTGTAGGAGTAGTGTACTAATAGAATCAGCTTTTGTCTTTATAAGTGAGGAAATAAAGTTGAGTAATCTTCCCCAGGCCCAAGAACAGAGTTAGGTGAAGTTAGATTGGCATTTAAGCAATGTTAGCTGCTGAATTGTGGACCTTTTGGTGCAGAACCTGCCATATGTTCTCCATGTCAGTACGTATCTGTAAAGAAGCTACCTCCAGCTGGAAGGCGTAGCAAACTGAGATTGATAGCATTACACCAACAACCACAGAACCAAAATACAAACATGAGAACAAGACCCTGCTGGGTTTTGTTGAATTTGGACTTATTATTTTAATGTTCTCATGAACTTTAAAGTTTCCTATGCATTTAATTTTCTTATTGGAAATTTCTCAGAGGCTGAATTTTCTTCATATTTAAAATGTAGGAAATGTTAATGAAATTCATTTTTGAAAGTCAGAAACAAGGAAAGGTCAGCTAGACGAAAGGAGAATATATGTTTTATCATGGTCGTATCTTTACTTTTTCCATGGCTGGACTTGCAAAAACTACAATAGCTGGTAGGATGTTCTACTGACACACAGATTCATTACTGCTCTCCTACTTTTATTTCATGAGCCCTAAGTACATAGGGGAGAAATTTTGGTACCAAGTGGGAAAGGGAGAGTAGTTTGTGTACAACGGCAGTTATTGCAAAATTTTTGAATGTTGTTCCTTTGCTTGATTTTCCAGGTTAAAGTAAACATCCTAGGAGATGTAGTTGACCAGGGAAGTACAACTCTAAGTATTGACAGTGCAGGATTCAGTCCCCATGTCGCCATCTACTCCACACGCCCGGACGTCAGATGTGTAATACACATACATACCCCTGCAACAGCAGCTGTAAGTCTTCCTTCTAGCATAACAAGTAAAAGAAAACAGGTTTACCTTATTCATTTAGACCATATTTCTGAATCTGAATCACTGTTCATGACAGTTTTGTTTTTAACATTGACTCTACAGTTTGTAAAGAAAGTTGTGAGATTATCAAATAAGCAAAGAAAGTGGGCTGGACCACTGCAGTGAAATGGATAGGAATAAATTGATGCTCAGATATGATTGTGCTCAGGCTGAGAATGCTGTGAAGGATATAATTTACACAGGCTTCATTTAGACTATATAATGTACTGTATACATCGTCATTTGTGTTATGGAGCTGCATTTATAAGTGGCTTAATTAGTAGTTATGTTCAATTTGAATTTACGTCACTATTAAAAAGTCATAGGTAACATATACAGACCATTTTTAACTTCTAAAAGTGATAATGTAAGATTTGCAAAAATTGTTTTGAGATAAATTGATAAATTCATATTATTTTAGATATAAATGCCTTGATATGATTTCTTGACTAAAGACAAAAAAAGGCATTGATAACTTTTATACTACTTTTTGAAGTTATAAATGTGGGGGGGAAAAATTAAGTAGACTTATGCTGAGAATTAATCATGGATAAAATTCCAGTACTTAAAGGGAGCCTACAGGAAAGCTGGAGGGGGCTCTTTGTCAGGGAGTGCAGGGACAGGACCAAGTGTAACGGTTTTCAGCTGAAAGAGGGGAGATTTAGATTAGATATTAGGAAGAAATATTTTACTGTGAAGGTGATAGGTGATGAGACTTTGGGCAAATGATCTGGTGGAGGGTGTCCCTGCCCGTAGTGCAGGGGTTGGAACTGGATGGTCTTTAAGCTGCCTTCAAACACAAAACCATTCTATGAAAATTCACAAAAATTAACTTAGTTAGGATAGTTTGTCTAGTCCTATAATGAATCTGTCCCTAGGTTGGGTAGCAGCAGCTCTGTCCACCTATTGCAAACTAGACTTGGAGTGGGGCAGAGGTATTGTTTCTAAGCGTTCACTATGGAGAGTTTTTCTCTGTCCTAGGAAAGAATACAAAGTACAACCTGCTAAGGCTTGGGTGGCTGAGATGTGCGTTTTTTAAGTTTCATTTTTTCCTAATTTACTTCATTTTCTTGAAACAGGTTTCATCTATGAAGTGTGGCATCCTTCCCATATCACAAGAGGCTCTGATTCTGGGAGATGTTGCTTATTACAACTACCAGGGGTCTCTTGACGAACAGGAAGAGAGAATTCAGCTTCAGAAAGTTCTTGGACCCAGTTGCAAGGTATTCAACCTCATTCATGCTCTTCATAAACAATTTTCATGTACTGTGCCAGTTTCTACCATTTAACATTAGTGTCTTCATTTACTAGGTGTTAGTCTTGAGAAACCATGGTGTGGTAGCACTGGGAGAGACACTGGAAGAAGCATTCCACTATATTTTCAATGTGCAACTGGCTTGTGAAACACAGGTGAGAGAATTTATCTGTATTTAATTTCAAACACTTAGGCTGCTGAGATGTAGATTACATCCCAGATGGGAAGATCTCTAATATTACAAAATATTTGGGGTTGTGGAATCCAGAACTCACGGACCAGGTCAAAATCAGAGAAACTGAAATAATGAGGAAATAATGAAGGAGTAGCACAAATACTCACCTTCCACGACTCTTTAGCCCATCCCGAGAAACTTCCTCACTTTCCTCTTAACTTGTTCCTCCAGCAATCGTGTCCGCCCAAGTAGGCATTTAGAAGTGCAAATGGCAGTCTCCCACTCCTTTCCTTTCCTCCCTTTCCTTGCCATTCATCTTGAGTTCAATCATTTGCATTTTTGCACAGTATAAGTCTAGGCTGAGCAATAACTGCAGCGTGTGTTTAAGTGTGTTTGTCCCGTGTATTCAGAAAAACAGAGAATTCAAAACCTTTTTTCACAAATGAGATACTCATTGATGTCTCTAGGTTCATGCATTAGCTGGAGCAGGTGGGATAGACAATCTCCTACTACTGGATCTGCAGAAGTTCAAGCCTTCCACGCATGCTGTGGCAGCAACTGGAGGAGGTGGAGTTAATATGGCTTCGCAACAAAAATGGAAAGTTGGGGAGCAAGAATTTGAAGCGCTTATGCGCATGCTGGACAACCTGGTGAGAGCATGTTGATGGTGTTGTCTGTATATTGTCTGTAAGCTTTTGAGTGTGAGGTTGGCTCTGTAAAGCAAATGATTTTTTCTGGTTTCGTTGTGAGTTTGAAAATGAAGACAGAGTAACTTCTGTTGTGTGTGAAATTTCTTCTTTGTTTAGTTTTTATTATGTCACTGTATCTGATTGCAGTATTCTGTCTTGAATGTTTGGAACTTAAATTTTATCCAGCTCATCTCACAAACTTATTTGCTGTTTATAGTACAGCTTAATAGTAAAAATAAATTTTAATCACTACCTAGTAAATAGACATAGCAGATTTCCTCTGCATTTTGTTATTAACACTAATATTGGGAAATGAGATAAAAATTCATTATTTGCTTGAAAACTGCAGTATGAATTAGGGAACAGCTTTTACTACAAATAGAATGAGGAATGAGGGAGTGTTGTGAACTAGGATGTACTGTTTTACACGACAAATAACTTGATGAAAGCTTTGTAGGTCATAACCTGAGTAGGGAGTCATTTTGGTGGTCACAAAAGCAGAAGGAAGGTGAAGTGTGAGTGGGTCCTGTCCAGCTGTTGCTGTACGGTATTTTAAATGGGCCGCTTGAGTGTTCCTAGTATGAATGACTGATGGACGACAGTACCAGTCTGCTCTTTGAAGAGCTCAGTGGATCTGCTTAATGCATATGGGGTGGTACAAAGCTTCCATAACTTCTTTGGATACTTTTTTCTGATTTTATTTATTTGTTTTATATTTTAAATTTTTTATTTTTTTAAAAAAAATAACATTTTTCTTTTATCTTCTTTTTCCTCCTCCATAGGGATACAGAACTGGCTATGCCTATAGACAACCATTAGTCAGGGAAAAACCCAGGCATAAGAGTGACGTTGAGATCCCAGCCACTGTGACTGCCTTTTCCTTTGAAGATGATACAGTCCCACTTTCCCCACTGAAGTTCCTGGCGCAGAGGCAACAGAGAGAAAAGACAAGATGGCTGAACTCTCCAAACACATACTTGAAAGTTAATGTGCCTGAGGAGTCCTGGAATGGGGAAACCAGTCCCAGGACTAAGATCACGGTAGGCAGATATTTTAGGCAGTTGCTTAGTTTTTGTGCTACTTGAGAGAAAGTAAATTACTCACAGTTTACATGAGGAAATCTTTAACACAGTCAGCAAAGAAGTTTATCAAGCAAATAATAAAATAATAATAAAGTTTAGGGAAACTTAATGATGTTGCTACTAAGGGCCCTCTCTGTTTGGGCAAGGCGGGGGTTGACTATTTGGAAGAGTAGCAGTTTATGATAAAATTTAACAAGTTCCTTTTTGTTAGCAGCTCTTCTGATTCCTGAAGTAGAAATTAGTTTTTCTACCCCATCTTTTTTTGCTATTAATATTCCACCAAATATGGTAAGGTTTTAAATCACCCGTGGGCTGTTCTCTTCTCTACACAAGGGACAGGATACACAAGCTCTAATTCTTGTCTAACTGCCCCTTTCCTGTTTGTGACTCTACTGGAAAGAGACTTTGAAGAGTCTTTTCATGCTACTGCTTTTAATGCTAATCAAGATTTTTCCTCCTCCTTCGGCTCACCAGGATGCTCCCACTGTGTTCCCAGCCTGGAGAGATGGCTCTCGCGGGGCTGGGAAGGATGTTCTTTGCTATCGGGCTACTCCCAGTTGCATTGTACGACTGTAAAAGCAACTGCTCCTCCTGCTGGAGAGCCAGCGAATTTCTAAACTTAAGCTTGGAAGAAACATCCTCAGCCACTGAGTTAGAACTCTGCTTACAAAGGAAAAATACAGATAAAACGTCTGGTTATCAGAGGTTGAAGTTGACCACATGAACAAGGACTCTTGAGCTGGTGGCTCTATGTGGATCTATGCACCAGTTAGTAGGAAGCATAATCCTTTCTAATTACGATTTCATTAGTAGACAGTACCGGACTTTTCAGGAACGCATTTCAGTGATTACACAAACTAATCTTGATGATACATGTTCAAGCCAACTTCAGTCCTCTTGGGCAAACACACAAACTTTTAAGGAGTGGGGATTATCTTGTGTGGTTATTTGTCATGTGGAATTGAGAATGAAGACAGAAAGTCCTTTCTTTGTATCTTTTCTTTAACAGTTTGACAACACTGAAGATTGTTCCTTCCCATCATGCTGGGGGTTTTACCTGCCTTTTTATTTTTTCTTTTTAAGTGGATGAAAGCTGATGACTCCTCCAAGACAAGTGGAGGAACACCAATCAAAATTGAAGATCCAAACCAATTTGTTCCCCTAAACACAAACCCAAGTGAAGTGTTGGAAAAGAGAAATAAGGTAAAGAATAGTGAAATGAAACTTTTAACTTTTCCTAATAAAATGATATGTTCAAGTAATGATTCATCACAACAAGAAAGTAACATTTTCAAGTCTTCTGATTTACATGAAGTCTGTAGATGTATGTTAAATATTTATACATGAATTTTGAATGCAATAGTTTGAAGAAGAATGAGCATTAACTCTAGAAATGATAGACTGGAAAGAGTATTCCCTGCTATTTAGCATTGTATTCAGTGGATAATTTAGTGTCAAAGTGAACTGAATTGCTTTGCATCATCTGCAACATGATTCAGGCTCAGACTGTACTCTCACTCTGTTCTGTGTTAATTTGCCTAGCACTTACGAAGCCGGAGTTTCTACTGTCCAGTCCACTTCCTAGTGGCCATTAAAAAAAAAAAAAGAGAGAGAGACTATTATTGGACCTCTCTGTAAATACAACTATGTGCTGGAAGGGAAAATTGGTGAGATAAGATGTTGACTGTCAGACTGACCAAACACCTCCACCCTAGGCATAACTATATTAGCAGACTTTCAGGACACTTCCCATTTGATTATATATTTTTTTCTTTCTTGGAAAGCACCATATCAGTATTCTTGGGAAATGAAATGCAGCTAGAAGGAGCAACTCCCTTCCTTAGAACTGCAAAGACACCCTCTAATCATCTAGAGATTAATAATGCAAGTCCCATAGAATGATTTTTAAATTCATGGATGTCACTGTCTCATTAGCTAGTTTATTCCTGTTTTTCCATACATGATCTGTATTTGTATCTGATCTGTCAGTCTTTTAAGCACTGACAATGAGAAGCTAGGGCTGTTGGTTTGGGGAAAATAATGAGCTATTCATGGAAGGGAAAACTTTACGAGCCTTTGTGGCTACGGCGATCTCTCCAGTAGCTTGACATGGGTCATTCATGGGATGATGAGGACAGTTTCAGAGACAGGCTGTTCTTTGGAGCTTATTTCTAAATACTGGCTTGCATGGCGTGCAGGAGGTGGGACTAGGGTGGATATTTGGGAGTACTCAAAGGGCAAAACAAATGCAATGTATTCACAGGTGGAAGGAGATGCTGCACCTAAAAATTAACGTATCTTGATTCTTCAGCCATTCGCTTCTGGCTGCATTACTAGTTTTGCAAAAGTGCTGGCTATAGGATTTGTTAAAGAGAAATGTTTGTTTCTAACGCGGTTTGTTTTCTCTATGTAGATAAGGGAGCAAAACCGATACGACCTAAAGACAGCAGGACCGCAGTCTCAGCTGCTCGCTGGGATTGTTGTGGATAAAAAGCCAAGTCCAGTGAGTAGGATGTTATTGATTTATTTACAAATATTTGGGTTGTTTGACTGCCTGTCTTTCAAACATTGATTTGGGCCATTTTCTTTCTAGATGCTTTATTAGAACTGATTATTTTAATGCCAGATTTTGAATGTGTGATACGTTTTAAACCTCTGAAATGAAACACATTAGTTTCCAATGGAGATAGGCATGTTAAGTTTGTCTGCCATTAATATTAATGAAGTAGGACTCCTGGCTAAGACCATTGAAGCTAAAGAGTGATAAACTTCACAATGTATGGTGTCAAAAATAATCTTTTCATCAGTCAGTGGAACTGCTGCTAAAGGAAATTATTAAGGCCCGGAAACAACTGCGTTTAAAAGGTGTTATGGGACCATGTAAGAGGCAGCTTTTCTTAGAAAGAGGCTTCTCATTGGGAGGAAGGGTTTGTAGTTTCTTACCTGTCCACACTAATCTACGTACTTCCAAACAGTAGAGATATCCCTGATAAAGTTATTTAACAAACTGATGAATTGTAGTTGGCATTCTATATTTCTAAGAGTTTCCAACCACCCATGGGTTAGTACATCTATTTCCTTATTTTGGTTTCCAGTGTTTTTTTGAGATAATACTGAGTTTGTTTCAGGCAAAAAGGATATTTTCCAAATGAGTTTTCCTTCAATATGAGAATAATTTTAATTTTGTCATTTTAACATTTATCTCAGAAGAACTCTTCCAGTTAGATTTCGAAACTGGAGTATGAAAGTTACTTTCCTACAAAAAAAAAATCCTAGAACTTGGGGCATTTGCAGAAAATAGGGAAACCTTGTTTTTGAATCCCTATTTTTAAAGGATTTTCACATCTCTGAAGAGTATGTTAGTCCCTGAAGTGTAAGTTGTTGAGGGAGGCCTCTGTTCTGAAGCTGTCCCCCTTGATACGAACATACCCCTCAAATAATGATTTTGCTGCTGCAAAAGGATGACGATTTACAGCTCAGTAGTCAGTATTCGTTACCATGTGAATACATTTAAATGGAGAAATTTTCAGTTGAATGCATCTATATTTTTCTTCTGTGTTTCCCATTGGTCCAGTGTTACCAAAGTCTGGACAGAAAAAAAGAGACATTGCCCACGTGCATCTTGCTTTCTTTCTTGTTTTTTTTAACTGTTAAATTTTGTGGTTTTCTCTTGTCCAGCCAATGCAGTTTGAAGAAGATGAGCATGCACCACCAGCACCACCCAACCCGTTCAGCCATCTCACAGAAAAGGAACTGGAAGAGTACAAGAGAACAATTGAGCGCAAACAGCAAGGTTTGGAAGGTCAGTGTTGTTTTTTTAAATGTTGGGGTTTACATTTGAATAATGACCTCATTTTTAGTTTGAAAATATCTACTGTAAAAAATGTATGCATTTTAATTACTGGTATATACTGTTGACAATTGCTTTAGAACTCATCATTCCTTGAGGCAGTAGAATTACTTGTTATTTTATTTTTTATTTTGGTTAGTGCTAGAAATAAAGCAATGAAAGGTTTGCGCAGAAATGAGGTTGACAAAAACACACTTGAACATAATGACTGTTTTTGTCAGAACCGTAGAATAATTTAGAAGAGTCCAATGAAGATCCTTTTAGTCCAGCCTCCTCCTCAAAGTTGATAACAAAGTTAGATCAAGTTGCTTGGGTCTGTGCCTAGCTGAGCAAAAGTTTACTGCGATGTTTGGTCTTGGCTTCTTTGATTTTTCTGTTATTCTCCCAATGTGCAAGATTCATTTACTTTCACTTTTTTGCTTCCAGTGATCCACACAGATTTATTTTTTTTATCAATAACACTATGCATTCTTCTTTGCTAATATTGTGTAATAAAACAATTTTGCTATATATCACATTTAGGGCAGAGCATAATAGCTTACTGTAACAGCAAACTGTGTGACTTAACAGCTAGATAAATCCATGGGGCATGCTACTTGGAATGCTACACTGCTGCCCTTTTTAATGCTTTCTGTTAAATAACTAATACGTAATGGTTGTTGGCAAATAAAATGTGTAAATCTGTAGTTCTTCAGAGTTTAAACTGTATGTTGTAACTCGATGTTGTCAGCATGAGCAACATAAGACTAGCAGAGCTGTAAATCTTGTAGCACTAGCACTGACGTTCTTGCTTGATTTTTACCTTTGCTTGGCTACTAATTCAAATCTTGTCCTGCAGATGCTGAACAGGAATTATTCTCAGATGAAGGGTCATCTGTGTCACTAATTCAGTCACAAACTCAGTCCCCGCAAAATATCCCAGAAAAATTAGAAGGTATTCCATGCAATTTCTGTACAATGCCAATGGCTCTGGTAACTTGAGGCATCCACTCTTCTGCTCTATTCTTACCCTTGCACGAAGTCGACTGAGCCAAAAAAAGCCCGTTCTTCCCAAGTCTGGGTGGAACCCTCTCCATAAAACAGTTTTCTCCATTTTTTTTCTGATATGTAATTCTCAGAAACAGAAAACAACACAGGGCATACTGAAACTTGGATATTAATAAGGTGAAGGAAATAGATACTATATTTTTACTTTACTGAAAGCGTTAATATTAATTTTTTTTTTTTTTTGCCCAAGAGTTTTCCAGTAAAGTCTAAGAAGGCATTTTGCAAGGCTCTTTCTCCAAAGACTTCTGCACAGAGTGGGTGCATTCTCATAAATTAGTCTCTTGCAGTAAAGTGTAATTCTGTGTGTGCTAGAGACTGTATATGCGTATGCTGTGTAGACTTCGGCTGTATATGCTGCATACCTAGCAGAGATAAGGTTGGCTTTTTAAGTCCTTTTTCCTCTAATGCCACTTTATTGTCTGCTTACAAGAAGTAAGAGTGTAGGTCGGTAAAGGGGGAAAAAACCCACATTTACGCACTTTGTATGTAATTCTTAAGGCCACAGTCCAAACTTGCGGACTTTGTTTCAATACTGGGTTTTTTGCATAATAGTGTATATAAATATTTGCAAATTATTTCTTCTTTCAGAAAATCATGAAGATCTCTATAGCCAGAACGCTAACCTAATATCTGTGGAGTTGCCAGTTGTCGTGGTGAATGGCAAAGATGATGCACACGATGTGGAAGAAGATCTCACCAAGAGGGTCAGTCAGTTAACCACCAGTACTGTGGAGAGCGTGGAGATTACCATTAAAAGCTCTGAGAAGATAGAAGAGGTCCTGTCCCCTGAAGGGTCACCTTCCAAATCCCCGTCAAAGAAGAAGAAGAAATTCCGCACCCCATCTTTCCTGAAAAAGAGTAAAAAGAAGGAGAAAGTAGAAGTGTAAGTGCAGTTCTGTTGTGAGGAGACATTGCACATTTTAAACATTTTAGTTGACCATTAACAGCGTAGTGTTAGGGGTGTGCAGTAACTGGACTCTTAACATAAAAGAAAAGGAACTGGAAGAAGTTTTGCTTTAAACAAAACAACCAACCAAACAAAAAGAAAAAAAAGCCTTTCATGTTAATTGAAAATTAATTCATCTCTCATTTAACTGTGTCCAAAATTGCTGTAAGGGTTGGACACGTTAGGTTGATGTAGAACTACACTGGCAGGTGCTCAGTTACCATCGTAGCAAGATCGAATACCATCACAGTATGCAGCAGCAAGTTCTGCTTGGAGTATTTTGCAGACCTTAAACTTTTCAGTATGGGTAAAGCCTCTATTAAAGTTGCTGTTGAGTGATCATACAACTTCTAAAAACTGCTGTCTCATTTGGTAACCAGATCATACATTTTTGTATTGTGATTTTGACCATCTATTTTACGTCTGTACCCCTATTTGAGTGGGTGCATGTTAACAGCACACCTTTAAATATTTTTTAAGATTAGATCATATAGAAATATTATACACTGGCACATAATATTAGTGGGAAAACTGTGTAAGAGAAAGTTTATTTGGAATTATATGAAATGTCTAAAGAATTCCATTCTTCAATAACTTTTTTGCCAAATATTTCATTTTAGTGAAATATAATTTTTGAAGACTTCTTTTTTATTCTATCAGTTGGGAGGGGGAAACCCTTATTTTTCAAGAAGGGGGATTTTATACACTTAACATTGATAATTTAGTTTAACTGGGAAAACAAAAAGATTTTATATGTTCAAATGTTTGTATACCATTCAGTATAAAGGTATTATAAGCACGTGAACCAAGCATTTAATAGTAGAGTGTATTTAAGAACGCTTGGTTTAGAGTATACTTAAATGTAATTCAGGAATCCAGGGACTTCGAAATCAAAAGATAAAAACACATAAAATTGAACTGGATTCATGTTTAAAAATTACTTGTGGGTTTTTTTTCCTCTAGTGCTATTGCTAGCGAATGAAGAAAAATAATCTCTTAACATAACCAAATGAAGGAAACAAAACTGTTAAAAGGGAAAGTGAAATAGTAAGAAAATAGGAGGAGACAAAGAAAGTAAAAGTTCAGTGATTATTTTTTTTAAATATATGATATGGATTATGGGATATTTTTATTAAATCAGCAAAGCGACATTTCCATATTAGATGTTTTAAATGATTTGTATGGATTCATACAGAGTGCAACACTCTGGTTTGTTCTTCACTTTCATTTGAATTGTAAAAGGGTCTCATGAATCTGTGTTGTCCTTTGGATGAACCCAAAGCAAATCAGAGCCTCGTGCCATGCATGGGTAAGGGCAGTACTGCTGCTTACTCATTTTTACTGATATTGTCATTTTAGTACTTTTACTGTATTGTAAATACAAACTTAACATAGACATTAACATAGGGGTTTCTTCGCTGTGTCAAATTGTCTGTAAATCAGTCATCGCAATAGGAAGTACATTTTAAAGATCCATGTGATTCCCAAATTGCCGGTTGAAATACTATACAATATATAATTGTTAAATATGGCTGGAGAGTGGTTTGGCATGCAAAATGTTGATTATAGCATGTTTTGAGGCTGGTTAGCTTTGGCCGTGTAAGTGAGATAATGCGATGTTGGAATGGATCCTGGAAACAATTTTCTAGCTATCACTAAATACTGGAATCAGTGTTTTTAATCATAGTGGAAACTTTCAGTTGCTTACTTTGTTTTTTATGTTCTACATTATTTGTGTTGTATTACAACATATGTAGAAACAGTAACCTGTGAACTACGCTTTTCATAACTTTTTTAAAAATATATCTAAATGAATGCAATGTGCATAAATATTTTTTAAAATGCAACCGTGAACTATTTGCACCTTTTGCTAATGCCTCTATTTACTTGCTTTGGCATAAAGAATGAGCCAGCCAACTCTTGTGTCCTGTGGAAAATATATAAATGTTATCTGAAATTGCTCATAGATGTAATGCTAATTAATGTTAAATCACAAATAAACAGTATTTTAAATAGATGGATTTTGTATAGCAGCCTTTTATTCATACAGTGCTCTTACATCTCTTGCTTGTAGAAAAGATGCTTTGATTATCCAGGTAACTCAAGAATTTGTTCTGAAGATGGCTTTTTGCTGTGCTGCTTCTGAAAGCTACACAAGGAAATAGTCTGATCTTATCGGAGAACAGTTGTTTGTCCCAGATCCTGGAGATAAGAACACAGGCCCATGGTGAAATACGCAACATTGTCAGGCAGTTGTTTGGAACCCCAGTTGAATTTGTGCTGCAGGCTTTTCCCTCCCAGGTCAAGCGTCTCCATCTTTGTCTTCTGCTCTGCAGCACGGGCTTACATATGGCAGCCTAAAACACAGGACTCGGATGGTTTAAGTGCTGTGTAAGTACAGAGCAGGGAAACAGCCTGTGGAAATTACCATTTTTTTTCATTTTATTAATGAAAACAAAGGTTTTCTGTAGGGGAGGCTTTGAATGCAAAGTTGTTTGAAGACATCTGTGTTGTTCCCTGCCAGCATATGGTAACCTCTGCAGAAGTTGCAGTGCTATGTTTTTATAGCTGTATCAGCTCTGCATGATGTCTTTAAGGACTTCAACAAATGTTTATTTTCATTGTCCTTCCACAAATCAGCCTTTTGTTTCTGTTTTCAAGGAAGTCAAAATCCAGCCCTCCGAGTACGGTGACAGTTTCATGAACTCGCTTCCTGTGTGGGAGGATAATTTTGGTTCAGCATTTTAAATGAATCTGAACCAAGATTCAAGTAATTTTCTTGCTGTTGTTTGTCTCCAAGGAGCATCCACAGTTTGCACTACGTGAAAGTGGACACTATATCAACATGGAGGAGCTCACACTGTAAGGCTAAGTGCATCTATAGTTTTCTTCTTTGAACTCTCTTTATTCCCAAGAGGTACAAACCAGAGCAGACCCTTCATTTTCACTTAGATCTTACTCCTTCATAGCGTTACAAGAAGGATCTGAGATTCTGCAAACCAAAGTGTGGGAATAAAGTACGTGTTCATCACAGGCATAACATTCATGAAGGCTTAAATCTCAGAAAGTAGGAGCCCTTGGAAAGATGGGCCTCAAAAGGAATCATCATCACGATAGGAAGAAATGATCGCCGTTAGGATGCTTAACCCAAGAAAGAGCAACAGAGAGGAGCAGCAGTTTGTGCTATGAAGAATTGCATGCCAGCTAATCCCTAAGAGCCTTAGAAAGGAAAACAAAGGATTTACGAAGTTGTGCATCTTTCTACCCCACTTCTGTTTATGTATGGCCAAACTAAAATCTGTATTGTGATCTGGGTGATCGCCTGCCAGCTTTTACAGGTTCTTGCCTGTTCTGGAGACAGGTGTTAGGTAGCAAAGCAGATTTTGCTTGATTTGCAAAAATTGCAGAACAAGGTGTATTTCAGATCAGGCTTTGGGTGCTGCAAAGAGATGGGAGAACATCACAGTGATGGCTGTAAGAGGCAGTTTTGACTAATATTTTCCTGCCTTATCAGTTGAGTTGTACACTGGTGAGCAGGGAGCATAAGCTGCGTGTTTCTCTGGTGCTTAGCAGTTGGAGGAGTTGCTGTTTTCTGGAAGCCCCATTTGCAAAACTGTTGAATGTTCACTGTTTCTAAGGAAACATCTCAAATACGAAGTACAACTAGGTAGCTGAGGACAGAGAGAAAGGGCCACCATGTCCCAGACTAGGCACGTGGATATGATGGAGACTTCCGATATGAGCACTGTTGTTCCTCCTCTCCCTTCCTGCATACAAGCAGGGAAATGCATCACCGAGCCCATGGGGTTGTTGTATGGGTTGGTGTTTGTTCTTTCAGAGATCCAGTATGTTAAGTGAGGCAGAGCACTCCTTGAAAAGCAGTACTTAGGAACTGCCTGGTGATGTGCGTGCAGGCAGCTGGAGCACATTAGTCTGCAGGCACTGCCTTACGCACTGCTCAAATGGTACAGGGAAGGCCAGGAGGGCGGCTGGTGGAGATGGGTGCTTCTGACATTTCAGCTGTCACCGAGCCTGTATAAGCTCCTCTTTTCAGAGAGTTGCACATTGTCTGAACTTGCACAGACTCTTAAAGGAACAGCAGAAAGCACATCACCATTATAAAGGTTGCTCAGCCCTTTGCAAGGCAAACAGAAATTTAGACTCCTAAAAGAAAAGACTGCCAGAATGTAATGCGGAGAAATTTGTGATTTTCTACAACCTTGCTCTTTGGAAGTGTTTGATTACATTCACTTCATGTTTTATGTGTACCAGCAGTACATGCAAACTTGCCCAAGCAGTTTTCAGTTTGCCCAGCACACAGCATGGAAAATTTCAGTCAAGTCTGATCGACTTGTAAGCAAACAAAACAAAGTCTTATGATGAGAACTGGAGGGCAAACCTGGTCGCAGCTTATGCTTCCGGACCTGTTCGTGCAGCCCAGCTCTGGCATTACCCGTGTACATGTTTAATCCTTGAAGCACACTGCTACTAATACAGTAGTGGGCGCTACACAGGGCGGTTATGCTAATCCAAGGGGTTAGAGAAGGTATTTCCTTGGATGCATTCTCGAAGTCCCTTTGCAACTGGTTGCACCTGTCTTTCTTTGTCTACGGGGAGCAATGTAAATTCAAGAGTTCACTCTGAAATTGTGGTTGAGTCTCAAAGTCAAGTACAGCCATTGAAAGGTGAAAATTCGAGTGGCCTTTAGATGGCACCAAACTGTCATGTTTGCTGCCTTTGTTCCTTGCAATGCCTTGGAAAGGCATTAACTAAGAGCTTTCAAAGAAAGTATTTAGTGGAGGTTCTGTGGGCTTTATTCCAGTTGCAATGGAGTGAGATGAAAACAGGCACCTGGCTGTCCCTGCACCCCGTACTACATTTCTGCAGAAGCATATGCATATTCATAATTAAACACTCTCCATACACTATTGATAGTATATTGTTTGGCAAATATCGTAAGTCATATGAGAAATTACAAGGTCCATCTTGGCTTTGAGCCTCAATTCTGAATTTCTGTAGATTTTATTTCAATCTTAAATTGCATTTCCTGATAAATGCTTGATTATCAGTTTTACTACTCATATTAGCATTATATGTACAAAAAATGAAGACAAAAGAATAAATGCATTTATATTTGAAATATACTTACAAGTATTTTAACACTAGTTGGAGGAAAGTATTTCCTCAACGTAACATAATATTGGTTGAGAATTCAAGCTGAAAATTGTCACCCTTATTTCTTCCTGACCTGTTCTTTCTAACAATGTGTTCTGAAAATCCAGAGGGGTTTTTGTAGTTGACTTTTCCACATGTAGTTCCCCCTAGATGGGAACACAAGGTAGAACCAGAGAACTTAACAAAATAGAAATAACATATTGTCTTGAAGATATGAATGCACGTCACAACTTGGCAGTGAAACATTAAAACTTTCTTTTGCAAAGGGGAAAAAAAATAAAATCCATGATGATGTCACAAAATGATCCAAAATGGGCAGATCTCTACCCTGCAGCCTTGTGTTCAGCCCCCACTGTCACGCTGTAGATGGCATCCAAGCTGCTTGCTGCAGCAGCCATGCACAGCGAGGATGCTCAGAGGGGACTCAGTGCTGGTGGCACAGAAGCACAGGAGCCCTTGTCAGGAGCAGCCCATCCACTCTAGTAGCAGCTCAGGAGCCACACGAGTTCACTAGGAATAACACTGTGTGGAACTGCTGTAACGAACCTCGCAAATATCATGTCAACTGGCCAACACTTCTGTCCTCAGATCTGGGACAGCAGAGAGCAGAGTAGAGGAGGATTTCCCTGCTACAAGAAGGAGGCAAGGACTGCGGCTTGCTCCAACGAGTGACCCAAATGGGTGATACGCTCCATGTGAAGTGAGCAGCGAGAGCCTCTCTGCAGCTCCAAGAGTCCAGCGTCCACCCACCCAGGGACCTCCAAAGCATTTACGTGTTGAAACAGTGACTAATGCAGTGAGGCCATGTCTAGGACCTACAGAAAGAAGCAGCAATACGCTGCCAAAAGCAGAGTGTGATCTTTATCCAAGCCTGTGCAAAAAGCCTGTCTGAAAAGAGGTGGAGTAAGGGGTCGGATACTCCTCCCCGTGCACGATAGGCAACATCTGGCAACGAGAGGTGGATTACATTAGCTGTGACATAAGAGAAAGTGAAGTAGCAAGAAGACAAAAATAGGGGATGAAAATTCCATGTTAATCTTTGAGGATAAACACTTTATATTGATGCTTTCACGCGCCACTTTAGGTGCACGTTCTTTAAGATAAATTCTTTTTTTTAATACTGAAATAACTTCATGGCTGCTCTTATGGTTTTGTTTTTGCTAAAAGCATAATTATTAGCATTTATTCATTTCTAAAAAATATGTGACCACGGATGTGAAATAACAGATATTGCTCACTGAACACTGCATAAAAATAACATGACTTGCCAGTTATTTACATGACTGGCAAGTTTTAAAATCCAAGGTTTTAATTATAAACCAAAGCAAATATTCATAGAAAGGCAATTTAAAGTTATAAACATTTTTAATTGTTTTATGTCTGTTATAGGCCTCTGGGTTATCAGAGGTGCAGATTTCATCCTCAACTTAGAGCTCGGCCTGACTGCAAAAGAAAACTTTTTTTGATATTAACCTTTCATTTAGTACCCTCTGCTGGCCAAGACAAGCACAGACGGGGAAGCCAAACCCCATAATGAAAGAGATGCTGAAAAAACATCAGTGACTTTCAGCAGAAATGACCTAATCTGTCACAGGGGAGAAAGCTAGCAAGCACATTCAACCTGAAGGAGAAAAATCAATACAACACAAAGCAATGCATCTCTCAAAGCCTAAGCAGATTTTCACAATGCAGGAAGTGACACAAGCGCTCTCAGATGTATCATCAGCTCTGTTCGCTTTCCTGGCATTAGCTTTTGTTAAAAATAAAATTACTGCTCAGTCACCTGGAAGGAATAGTGAAAGCCTTTGGTATTTGTCTGCTTCTTTCTCCTCCTATTCAAGGACCAATGTATGTGAATCGTACAAGTTAAGGTAAAGGCAGACCTCTCCTCTTGTGCTTTCTTCCCTGTTTAAGGAAAAGGCTCTGCAGACTCACAAAAAAAGCAGCAAAGCTGTTGGACACTCATGTCAAATAATGAAAACCAAGCAGAATTCTGAAGGGTACGTGCGCGTTCACAGGCCTGCCCAGGCCAGGATGTGGCGTGCAGTGCAAACACTCCAGGGAACCCTGTCACTGTGCAGTGACACCGTAAAGCTTTGCCTACTCGATGAGATGACGTCCGAATCCTTTTTGCCTATAGCTTACAAAAGCAAGGCCAAACACTTCAGCAAGAGTTAACAATCAGCACAGAGACCGGGAAAGCAGAGGAGAAAAATGTCATAGGGAGATTTAACACAAAAAAAGACTGACCTTGCTTCCTGCTTCTTCATAGCTACATCAGGGAAGAACTTTGCTGCCAAATACGTTGCACCATGGTCTAGCCTTGTCAGACAATGTCTTTTAAATACGTCCTCATGATTAGGGTAAAACCCCAAAGACCTGGCTTTCGTTTCATTAGTAATTCTGAGAACCATGCTGTGAAGCGTCACCGCATAGGCATTTTGTAACAAAGTCACCACCTTAGCAGTTGCTGAAGTCCAAAGCAAGCACTGGATGAACTGGCTCTTAGGTGGCACCTAAGGACGTGGCTTTGCCAGGATCCACAGGGATCCCTGGGCTGCTCTGCCAGGCTGCCCAAGCCAGTAACATGCCTGAAACAAATCTCTGTCAGCAGAAGGAAGCTCCAGCAAGCAGCGAGGCGGAGGTCTTATCACAGCCTTTCAGCTAGAGAGATTTATTCTTTTTTTGACCCTTTACCCCTAGACAATAATAAGCTTCCTGACACCCCCCCCAGGTAACTGCTAGCTTTGGAGATCTCAGGTGATCCCTCCATCAGAAGGCTTTTTTTGGTTTTCCCTCCTAGCATGCTTTTTGCCAGAATTTGGAGGGATAAGGCCCTTTAAGTAAAAATGCCTCATCTTTTCTGTTCCTCATCTTTGAGAGAGGCAGGGAAAGAAGGAAAACCAGAAAGCAAGACCTAGGCATCACCTACCTAGGACTGCCTAGAAAGACTGCCAACAGGAATAAGGTTAAGGTAGCTCAAGAAGCTCACCCAGACAAGCTCACCACAACACCCTGGTTGCTGCTGGTCGTAATACAGTTCCCCATCTTTCTGCTGCTGCTGTGTGCACCAGGAGGTGAGCACCTCCTGACCAAGCCTTGCTTGGGAAAGGCAATGCTCCAGTTCTCCTCATGCCCTCAGGGGCAGCCCCAGGCAGGTAAAGGGGACCAGGGCAGGGGGACAGCCAGGCACCGTAGACCAGGTGTCTGTGAGCCCTGCTAAGATACAGCAGGGGCTCAGAGGGAAGCTGTGCTCATCCTTCTCCAGGTGACTTCATCTCTATTTAACAGCAACACAGCCACCTAAAGTTTCCAGGTCGACTGCCAGCTCCAGGTCACATCTGTGCTGTGCTCCTGTGTATTCAGGCAAGAAACTAGATGCTAATAAAGTAAAAAGAGGAAAAGGGTAGGAAAAGATTCTTCCCAACTATAGTTCATGTGCTTGAAAAAGCCTGTTTCAGTAACAGGGTCATTGTGAGAGCTTCTGGAGTACCTTTCCAGCTTATACAGTCACAGCTCTCTAATGTACCTCTCAGGTTGTTGAGGACCATGGCATCAGCTGAGGGCACTCACATGCTCTGGCATGTGTTCAGTTCTGTTTTCTGTCCTCTGTATGCTGGTCACTTCTCTCTGGTTTTTTGACCTGTCACACAAAATTTGCTGAGCAACCCACGGTGACATCCAAGCTTTTTCCTGAGTCTTTAGTTAAGCAGTTAACAACTCTTCAGTACACTTGTATGGTTTAAATTAATTCATTCTTCCCACTGGTGTTATATAGCATTTATCCAGTCTATATTTAATTTGCTATTGGGAAGCACTGAGATCTGAAAACGCCATCATCTCCATCTCACTTACTTAACCTCAAAAACACTGTTCCTTGCATATTGTGTAATTTAACCTGGGTCTTAACAAAAATCTTGAGGTATGTTGTAATTAACCTAACTTTGCACTGAAATTTAACTAAAAAGCTTTTCATCACTTTGTGTTTTAACCTGTGTGTAAACCATAACATTGCTTTAATCGATAATAGTTTAGTATTTTAATAAGCTCTTAAGTGTGGTGTTGGCAACAGATTTTTTTTGAGAAAAAAAATATGCTTTTGTCCACTGTTTTGTTGGTTTACTTGAAGTTCAGCAAATTAGAGGAAAATTATTTCCTTTGAAGAAGCCGCTATCCGACCAAGTTTATAGAAGGAATTTCTAAAAATCTTTTGAATACTACTGCAGCCAAAATGCATGATAGTTGAAGTAAGACTTACAGCTCTGAATGTTTGTATCCCTCATGCTTTCTTACATTTTTAAAAATACGTAGAACGTAGTTAAACTTCCAGTATTACAAAAATGCTTTAATTGTCTAAGTTTATTCCTTCCCTTTTGGGAATATTGCACTGCACAATCTGCATCTCAGATCATAAAAAACCCCTACAAATGTGGCCAGCAACAGCTGAAAAAGTTTCATTATCTACACCTTCCCCTGGTAAAGTGTGCTGAAGCATTTTTCCACTAAATCTTAGAGTGAAAATCCCCTCCTGTTAAACAACAACACATCATTTCTGTAAATTGTGCAGGCAGAAAGTTCTGCTTCCTTTTCCAGATGTGCTTTTCTATTTTCATTCCTCTTAAATGCAATGCATTTCATTCCTAAGTGCACTAACCTGAGGCCCAGGGAATGGGAAGTTACCTCCTGAGGGTTGCATCTCTGGAGAATTCTTCCATCTTCTCTAAGCATGATCAAAGCCTGAAACAAAGAGGTGATGTGTTGAGTGTTCAGCAGGCAGAAGTACCTTCTGGAGCTCCAAGTTTAACTAAAAATACAACAGCAGGGACCCTTCAGCTACACATTTCATACTTCGTAGAGGCTTTTACACAGCCACTCAGTTAGGTGCATGATGTTGGTGAACTAGAGTCAGGCCACCCATCCTGTCAGCACAGTATAGCAACTGTCTGAGTTGGACTCCGTGAACTTAAGAGGTCTTTAATAATTTTATGATTCTAACTTTAGGGATTGGATGCTCACCTCACTGAGACAATTTCTATGGTAGCTTTGGGGCAATGCAAGCTATAGCACGAGAAGCTGGTGAGTTTCTTGTTGGGATGGAGACATGCAGGGGCTCCCCAGAAAAGCCTGCTGTTATACTTTCAGCTTGGTTTGGTGGGGTTTTTCCTCCTCTTTCAGAGAATTTTTTCTTCCTTTGCTGGCAGTGGGGGGGGCAGGGGCCATTTCCGGGGAGACCGGGGCAGAGGTTGTGTCCCGTTTGCCCGGACATTTCCTTTCACTGGCTACTTCCCGGTCTCCGCCTCTTTCTCCATCTTGCTACCTAGAGAATAGTCGCGCTTTGCTACCTCTGCTTGCGTTGCTGTATTCTCTATCTCTCCATCTTTATTTGCTTTCCTCTGTGTGTGTGTGAGTGCGAGTGTGACCGATAACTATCTGGATCGGCGCTGAGGAGGAGGCTGCCTGGAGCGGAGCTGCGGCCTGGGAGAAGCTGTGCGCCCCGCGCCGGGGCTGCCCGGAGCGGCGCTGCGGCCTGGGAGAAGCTGTGCGCCCCACGCCAGGGCTGCCCGGAGCGGAGCTGCGGCCTGGGAGAAGCTGTGCGCCCCGCGCCAGGGCTGCCCGGAGCGGAGGTGCAGCTTAAAGTGACGGCACCACCGGAGCTTGGGTACGGAACTCGATCCATATTAACAACTTAATCGCACTTGTTGTTGACTTTGTTCTGTTCTGGGCACACATACACTTAGAGCAAAGAACTGTTATCTGTTCTGCACAATCTCACAATCTCTGATTAAAATCACTGAGCATGCTTTGGTTAGTTTGGTTGTTTCTTTTTTCATCCAAACTAAGACACCTGCTAAAAACAACTAGCTAATACTAGCATGGATAACATTTCTGGCAAATATTTAAGACAGTCTAATTTAGGCTTACAGGTCATTGTACTATTGCTTTATATGAAAATTAAGCAGACTTCAGCCACTTAAAGCAAATCACAAGTTATTAGCTATCATGAGCTAAATAAGGTTTTTATTTCCAGTTTACAGATCTAGAAGTTTGCTTATTTGTAGATATTTGTATGTTACTCATATCTCTGAAACACTCAGACATTGTAAACATCAGTGACTCACCTCTCCCACTCCTGGGAGAGATGTACTGTTTCTGCTGCACAGATGCACTGAGATCAGATTTGCCCAAGGTCAGTCAGAGGGGCAGTGAGAACTAAAATATTTTTCAAGTCTTAGTTCAGCCTCAACTAGGAAGCTTTTTAGCCTACACCAGAGAGGACAAACTGAAAGATTAAACCTTGAGAACTATTCCAATTAAACAATAAGGCAAAGTATCATGTTTAACACAGATGACCTCCCTTTTGGCCCCGTTGAGCCAGATTCATTAACTTTAAGACCCACTTTTCTCTAATAGAAGAAAAGCCAATAGTATACTCTTGTCCCAACCTGTGTACTGCTCATCTGTTTTAGTCACACAAAATCTTGCCTAGAACTGAGGTCCCTTTCTACACATTTCTGTATATGCCCACAAGGAGCTTAAAGTAAAGGCTGATACACTAAATACTATTAGAAAATAGAAAGGGCTTCTTAGTAGATCTCCTTGGCCCTGACAGACTAGACTAAGGCCAGCTATCTACACCACAATGTTCTAGAGTGTTTCAAATTTGAACTCAGGCCTTCAAAGGACAGGAATGTTTACCTATACTAAGCCCTTCACTCCGCTTTCTGATTTTCAAGTTAATAGGGTTTGCTCAGATTGTGTTTCTGTGCCATCATATTGAATTTTTTTTTTTTACACAGAAACTGTAAATGAAGCTCATGACAATTAAAAAGAAAGCCAGAGTTAGCAATACTCTCTGGCTTTCTTTCAAGAATAAGCTTACTTTAACTGATATTTTGCTCACAGGCATGTTACACAAAATTGGGACATTGCCGTGTTCCATCAGTTCTTTAAAGATAAGAAGTCTGTTATTTACAATCTACTTTCCGTCTTCTGAGTCCTGTGACACAAATGGAAACAAGAAGGTTAACCTGGATGAGTGGATCAGCCTTTTGGTAGATGGCTCAGAAACCTACTATGGGGATTTCACATAAGTAGCAAATCTCTAAAACACTCCGTTAGCATGGGAATCTAATAAATAACCCCTGCTGAGACCCCTAGGTCACCCAAACACACACTTGAAGTTTCAGTCTGGAGGGTAGATTTGTTATACATTTAATTATCTCATAGCCAGAAGGCTATAAAATTGTCTGCTTGATAAGCTACAGTTAAAACACATAGCGGTCCACGGACTCCCAGGAACCAGCCATTGTAAGCGCTAGTACAGAGCGAAATAAAAACGCATGGAACAAGAGAGTTATTTAGTAGCCAGGAAACAAGTAGGTTATTGTGAGGGAGACCCTTAATTACTTGCAGCCATTGGGAAACATTACCAGTTACATCTCAACACCAGACTTGAATTTACAAGTCATCATTGGAAACCTGTGATCGATCCTGAGTTTGTTTTGCAAGCCAGTTCAAAGAAAAGTTTAAATATGGAAACAAATATTGTATCTTTTCTATGGAAATAAAGGCATACTTTCTATTACTACCAGCTTCACATTTCCAACGGATTATCTTAAAAAAAGCTTTTAAAATACAGCTGCAATCATCAGGCTTGAGAGGTATTACAGAACATGGAACCATGCAAAGGGATTAACTCCTAATATCATCCAGCTGAACAGCATGAGCTCATCTGGGCTTAACCTTCTGAATCCATTCCATTTGTAGGACCCAAGCAAAAACAATAAATCGCAGCTAACAAGGAGGCAATTTTTATTTTAAAACATTAAGAAGGCTGGATGACTTCCCGTGTAACTCCATTAAGGAACCAAATTTTTCCTGGAGAGGGCATATTTATCCATTCATGGCTACTATGTTCCCATTAGTGCCAGGGAAATAATTCCTAAGGGATCATCTGACACAGCACATCCCTTTGAGCTCACGGATTGTGAGAGAAGGAAACTTATCTCCTGGCTCTCACTTGAACTTTGGATTGCCTGTTCATAAATGTATTGGTAAAGCTGAAACCAGCCTGGACACCTACTCAGAGCAGGTAGATGGGAACAGCGATTGGGCTGCAATGAGCCCCAAACAGGGAGGAAGAGGCCTCACAGGAATCAGACTATGTGGTAAGTTGACAGTGAAGGAGGATAGAATAGCAGGTAACAGGCAATTCCTGTGGCTCGGGGTATGAATTTCTACAGTGAATCTCTAACTACGAAGACAAGGAATTCAAAAAGGTCCGTACTGCTCCCTCTTTACTCTGCCTGCAACCAAGCTGATACAGTGAAAGACGAAAATGGGGGCAGCAGGGCTTAGGAAAGCTTTGTGTTCGGTAGGGAAACAGGGCATTACTAGTGGAACATGTAAGAAAGTTCTTCACCGTTTTCCTGTGCCAGTTGACCATAAGCCCTGCCCATTACCTGTGCCTGCAATGCCTCATCATCCAACTAAAGTCAGGTGGGAGCTTTACAGAAGTGAGACTGCAGTCTCCAGTGAAGCAGGACATGCCAGTACTCATTTCTGTGCACAACATGTTGGGCAGTCTTTGGGTTTCCTGTTCTCTGAGGTAGGCGGCAGATGCACTGGAACCCCACAGAAGATGTGTTCTTGTCCGTCCTACAGGAAGGGGTAACATGGGACTGACCCAATAACACAAATCTCTCCTTGCCCCCTCCCAAAATTCCCCATCTCCATGTCTGAGAGCAGCCTTCCAAGCATGAAGTGCCCCCCGGTTCTCCCTGCCCATGCAGCTTCAGTGAAAGAAGAAAGCCCAGACTCTGGTTCCCTGTTCCAGCTCCACGTTGCTGTCTAACCCCCTGGATTGTGCCTGGCTGCATAACTGCCTACATAAGGCCTGGGAGGGCTGGCAAGGAGCAGCCACACTTCTTGGCCCTCTTGTTCCTCTTAGCCCTAAGAAGATTTCAGTAAATGAGTGTAACGATGTCAGTGGGGAAAGGGAATTAGTGCTCAGAGCTAAGCACAGACTTAGCACACAATTTCATTGCTTTCAGTAGTGATGAGCCAGGTGGCTGCCAAACTCTGAAGGAAGAAAACTATGTCTTTCATTTTATTCCACTTTACCCTTTCAAAAGGCTGGTTCCAGAAAAATTAGTGTCCAGTGTAGTCAAACACTGAGTGAAGGGAAGGCTGCCAGAAAGACAAGACGTACCAGAAGAGACACAGAGCACCCAAACAGATACTGAACAAAGTGTTGCTGATAGGATTGTACCTACTAAAATGCTCTGGCAGCCTCTCTGCTTACCCTTAGATGAGAAGAGGACTCACTATTTTAAAACTGAGAAGCAGAGAGCCTCTTTCTCCTTCAGTTTCTGAGCTTGCCCTGCACAGGCAGGAGGGCTGATGGGGAAAGGGCTGCTGTCAGGGCAACTTGACTGCACATCCACATTTCAAAATCATCTGGGTTGGAAGTCCGTAGCCTGGCTGATTTTTGGCATAATTACCTAAACCCCACCTGAATTTTTTCTTACTCCGTCATGAGTTACGCTTCTCGTGGCACCTTTATGCAGCCTCCCTGTACTTTGTTTTGAAATGAAAGCTCCCTCAGGATGTACCATGGCACAGCTTTATGTACCGATCTAGCCTGAGCCATCCGGACAAATCCAGTAAAAGTGATAACAGTTGAAGCCAAGCAATCATTTACAGCATGTGTGACTTATTGCATAAGGCAATTAAAAAGAAGCAGAATTCCAAGTCTGATGCACACCATGGCACAGTAAATAAAACATTTCTGACTTAGGAGACATACTCCCACCTCTGCACAGCAGCTCAGGCTGCACTGGGGAGGCCAGGCTCTCCACCCAGCAGAGAAGACCCAGCACATTCACCCTGTATTGCAAAAAATCTCACCACAGGCTTCACAGGAGCTTCTTTGAAACTGTCATCCTTTAATTATAAACCACACCGGATAATTACACAATTTTTACTCTTTGGGGCAATTTGATTGTTTGGGATGATTCAAATAGACCACATGATGTCATTTCTCATGAGGGATCAATGCACAAACACTTTTGATACGAATATCTATCCCATGGCATTTGATCTACAAATATTCATGTGTGACTATGTCATTCGTTTGTTCAAAAAGCTTTTCCAGAAAGAACAGTTATAAGTTTTTAGGAGAAATCCTCAAGCAGTCTGAACATGCCTGAAAGGAAAAGTCCCTACTCAGAGGTGTTATTACACTTACAGCTGATACGTGGCAGTATTTTCTTCCCTTTGACCAAACAACTCTGAATAGCTCCCTTCAGTAACCCCACTTCAAGAAAATTTCAAAGGCATCAACCAAAAGGGGCATCTGCCTTCAACTAAGAGCCAAGACACTGGCCCTTTGCTTACAATCATAAAGTACACACCCAAAAGAAGAAGCATACAATCACAGTAAGGTGATTTAAGAATAAGATTCCCCAAAAATATAGAACAGATAGAGATGTACTGAGCACTTTTCAAGTAATTCAAATTCACCTGCAAGACCACTGCTTGCTGAGTTTGTGCACAGTTGCTGCAAAATTACTTTCAGCTGAGGTAATTTGGCAAGTTGAATATAAAATTTAACTGCTGTTTTGCCCTGACCCGGGCAGTGCATCTGCCACGTGGGAGTTTTCATTACTGTTGGTTTTCACTGTTGATCCCACTGGGAATGGTAAGTGTCTGAGAGCAGAGGCTGACTCCAAGCCTTTTGGGAAAACAGCCTGCCAAGGTCATTGCCCTTGTCTGCATCCCTTCTGCCTGTTATTTATGTCCCCTGGACCCTGGCAAGAAACAGTAACACACAAAGGGCAGGCAGCAGACTCCGGATTAGTCCACGCTGCGCTGTGCGTGTGTGCCCAGTTTTAGGTGCCAGAGGAAACAAGCACCATTCACACACCTGCTGGGCTGGCTCACAAGGTGCACGCAAGGATGCTGCTGAACAGAAAGACTTTCAGGAATCAGCTGTAAAGGCAGATTCAAAATGGTGCCTATAGCTGCTTCTGCACACTTGGAGGTGGACACCTTTTCCATGCCTGAGCTGGAAGAGGCATTGATGGAGAGGTAGTAGCAAAACATACCAAGCTGACTTGTCCTTATCTCCTGGTGCACTGTGATTGTTCTCTACTCTAAAAATTAAGTGAATATTGATGAAAGTTATGGATTGGCAGCTCTGCAGAGAGATATCCTGTGTCCACCCACAGAGCAGCCACTGCAAATAAAGATATGACAAATATAAAGTCTACAGCTGCGGAAAGATAGTGACAATTCTTCTCCCGTGCTGTCAGCAAGAAATTGCTCTGTAGAGTCGTTTCATCTCCACAGAGTACAAGCAGTGTGTTTCCTTAGGTCACTCAATGCAATGAGACTGCAGAGCCTTAGTATTTAGAACTAAAATGTTTAAATGAGGTTATCTTTTCATATCTCTCATAGTAAGAAAGATTTCCATCCAATTTGCATAACCTCCTTGTGCCCTTTCCCATTCCTGGTGCGGCTGTAGGTTCTGCACAGCCTCTAACTGTGCTGGTGAGGCTTGTGTATGCTCTCCTGAACAAAAGTTGCCAAACCTGGTTGCAATGAGAGGAATACTGGGGGAGACACAGAGAGAGAAATCGCTCCCTTGGAGAACAGGACTTCACACCATTTTACAGAGGACAGGTGTAACCCTCAATCACATTAGTAAATAAACAAAGTTACCTAGAGTTGAAAAATTCCATATTCCATTACCAGAGATCAGGAAAGTGAGGTGCCCTGTAATTTAACCTCTCACACAGGGGCATTTTATCTCTTGTTTGAATACTTTGGATGCTTTCAAAAGTGCTATTAACTCTTCAGAATGATACTAAACTACTGTAATTTGCAGTTCCAAACATATATTGTGTTTTAAATGATAACATAATTCACCTTGTAGATCAGTGCTTCCACTTTTGGATTTACACTTTTATTAATTCTTTCAGAGAGATTATTTTGTCATAGCTTCATGGTATTATAAAAGATATGTGGAACGATGTTAAAAAAAAC
Organism: Neomorphus geoffroyi; assembly: GCA_033558235.1. NCBI lineage: Eukaryota > Metazoa > Chordata > Aves > Cuculiformes > Neomorphidae > Neomorphus > Neomorphus geoffroyi. Next base: position 10,879,078 of record JAUMJM010000016.1, on the reverse strand, counting down.
CCAACTGGCCGTTACTGTCAGCTGTTAAAACAGAGGACAAGTACCTATCTGACTGTCTGCATCTTCATCTATCGCCAAAACTTCCCAGAGGCCCATCAACTTGTCCTGAGCTAAAGTAATGCCTTTTGGCTCCTCACCAGGGGCTCTGTGAATTCCAGGAAACACTCAACCATTCCTCTCCTGCACACTGAGAGGGAAGTGAATGAGAGGGAAGAATGAAGCTTTGGGAACCTAAGGCCTGAATTTAAGATTTATTGTGCGATGTGCACTCAGGCATTCCCAAAACAGAGACCTTACTTGTGATCAGGTTGCTTATTTGAGGTCAGAAAACAGACCTGAAAGAGCTGAGGACTAGTTTGGAAACACATGGCAAAGAAATTCAAGGACTTCACTGGAGGTCAGGAAGTGGAGGAACTTTTTTTTTTATATTTTGGCACCATCTGACCTTTGAACGGCAGCAGTGATGTAAGAGTGAATCAATAAAGAGAATAAATGATGAAAACTTAAAAGGACTCACAATATTAAGCTGTGCCATTCAAATCTGTCCACCAGTCCACTTCAGATAACACTGCGTCTGAGGTAACATTGATAAACGCCTTGAGACAAACTCTAGGTAGGAGTAGATTAACTGTCATTGAGTTCAGAATGTAAATATCAGTCTCAATGAAACAGTCTTGTTTTCTGCTTAATCTGCTCTCTTCTGAAAATCAGATCAGTGACTCAGCTTTTCCCAGCTGTGACTCCTCACAAAAGCGTGCTCTTCGCAGTACTTTGGGTCCCAGCTAGATCCTCACCCCACCCTGTTCCGTTTAACAAGGCAGAAAGGACAGGAGGGTCATGATCTGCAAACAGAAAACGGTTGACTTAAATGTAGGAGGAGCTGCATACTCACATATTTGAAGTCTCAAGACTAATTCATGAGGGAGACAGGCAACCTGTTCTCTCATTTATGTCCACTCTGTGAAACAAGTGGTGTCACTAAGTGTACAAGTTCTCATTCCTTTCTAAAGAGAGAATTCTTTCCCTCAGTGGAGAAAAGAGCGTGCTCACCAAAGGCTCCAGGGCTGGAGACACAAGTACGAGGAATTCCTCTCTGAATTCCTTAGTGCAGAATTGTATCTTGCATACTATTTATTTTCTCAGAGATGCCTGGATGGGGCTGATATCCATGTTTAAACCGGGAGCACTATTATTTCATTCTACTAAATGTATTCTTGTCTCTAATTATGATACGTATGTATCATCCCTAGCATGGCTCTTTTCCAGCATTATAAATACACCCGTTCTTCAGTTTGCGAGAGCGCTGGATGAGTAGATCGCATATTACAAATCAAATTGCCATCATTAATGTTCCTTCTTTACTCATACTTGTGACAAAGAGACACAAGAGTCGTGCTGTTTGTTATTTTGTCCTTTGCTTAGCAGCAGCTCTACAAGAATGGAATCTCTTCTTCCTAAAATAAAAAGACAGCAGGTAAGGCAAGAGTCTAGGCTAAAATATTTTGAATGACATGCTAGCAGAACAAGTATCAAATTTATCACCAAGTAGTACCGCCAGTGTCCAACAAGCCTACATGCTCTCCTCTTCTATTTCAATTTAAAGAGCTGCTTTAGTTTAAGGAGATTTCCCCTACAGAGAGGTCTTCCTCTCACAACCCCTCTGCCTCACAGGGACTTTTCCCAATCAGGAGTACCTCCATGTCTGCTTAAATACTGGTTTGAGATAAGTCTCATATCTGACATCGCTCCCCACCTCCTCTGTTCTCATCACTACACTGTATGACCCACTCCTACATGCATAAAATGCTTATAGAGCTGTGCCCAGCTGCAAGGCTGTGCCCGCTGGGAGGGTTCATGCCGCGGGGAGTGGCTCCATCCATGTCCATTGGCGTGAGAGAGAGGAAAGGTCTGTCGCATGTCACAGAGGGGTTTCCCTTCTGAAGTAAAAACAGTCCTTCAAGCTGACACAGTGAATAGATCCGATCATAGTCTTTATTTACTGTTACAGTGTTTAAGTGCATGTTAAATACAGAGTCTCCCCCATAAAATACAGAGGATTGTGTCTGTGGGCTCTCCCTACAGAGCACCCAGAGCCACCAGAGCTTGAGCCTTCTCACCCCTAAAAACTTCTCTTTGCTTCAGACCACAGTGTGACACCCGAGGCTGATACATCAGTCGGTTAAGTCCACATCATCGTCCGTCTGTCTTAAAGTCCCATCGGGAGCTGAGCTGAAGGGCTAAAGACAAGTGTGATTGTATCACCTCCTGACAAAACTAGCAGAGAAATATCCTGCCTCAGCACTCTCAAGGTTGAAGACCGAGGCCTAATCTGTGCTGCAGAAACTATATACGTACAATATAATTAAGAAGCTGATACACCATCTCTCACAAGTATTTGCTGTCTATTACTGACAGAATTAGAGGTAATGTCACCGCACTGGAATCATCAATGAGCTTTTTAAGATATGTTTGATGGCCAAAGTTTCAGGGACAGCAAAACCTGTCAAATTGCAGTCTAACTTCTCTATATATGGTTCATAAATTGGTACTTTAATATAAGGAAAATACAAGCAGCTTCAGCCACGCTACGAATATTATAAGATATGCTGTTATGTTGCTGTGAAACTATTGCTGATTTCCAGATGGTTATTTAGTTGTTTTACATTTCTGGCACCTAAAATGGTTTGTGGTTTTGCCAGGGTTTACAACATTTCTCAAACTTTATTTAATCTTCCTGCTGGCTTTAGCAAGAAGGCAAACGTATATTTCCCACTGATCAAAGATTTGCCCAGAGCAACAGAGTTAACAGGGGAGACGAAATTAGAAATAGGGAGAAAACTGAAAACCACAGTAATGCACTAAAGGTTCTTCATGGGGAAGTGTCACCTTCACAAAAGTGGTTTCAGGGAATCACAGTCAGGGCTGACCAAGGCTTTATGTTCCCATGTGCCCTGCATGGGGCCAACCCAAATCACGCTTAGCTCAGTGCAAAGTCTCCCAGTGATTTGTATGAAATGAAAGTAATTGAGGTGAGAACACACAGAGAGACTAAGAAAGTGGAGGAGTAAAGAGACAAGGCTCAAAGGAAACATAACCAATGAAGTACCAGATGTGACTTGTCTTCCTCTGTTTTGAACAGCTAATATTATGCCATACCAGTTTTCATACTCAGTTGCCCATGGGAGGAAAAGCCTGGGGAGGGCGTCTAGAAGAAAGCAAGCTTTATCTCTTTTTACCAAATAAAACATCATCTGTAACAAAAGTCAAAACCAATTTTAACCAGACAGGGGGCTTCTATAAAAGGTCCTTAAAAGCATGCAGTTTGAAGCCTTTGCATCTGCATATTTAAATGCTTGTCGCTTGTGTAACAAAATGAGAGCACATCCTTCACAGGTGCTTGGGCTATATCAGCTAAAAGATTCTGATAACAGCTGAGCTCTACATCTGCAGCAGCCTGGCCAGAGTTGGTGACTTTACAGAACGCCTCTGGGAGGAAGGAGTTTTATCCTCTTCTTTCAGAGAAGGCTCTTAGCATGTCTCTCAAACCACATGTGTTATTCAACCTACCCTACAAGGGAAGAGTAGCTTCTGATGCTGTTTCCTACCAGCTTTCACTCTTTTTTCTTCCTGTTTAGCTGGGAGGAGTGCAGACACTTCAGCAGAGTGCAGGCCCTGAGCTAACATGGGAGGTTGGGGAGGTAAGTTAACACTACTGAGCCACTCTTTGCCATCAGAAACCTCATTGTAGTATGGTTTATAGTGGGCAAGCTCAGAGGGGTAGGTTTTCACCTACGTATCATAGCAATCTCTTTTTTTCTGAGCATTAATATAATCTGCACCTGTGCTCTCTCTGCACGGCTTTTAGGCACCTCTGGCCAAGAAAAAAGCTGCTCCCCAGGGCCAAGCTCAGCCTCTGTGAAAATGGTCACCCTTCACCTCTGGTGTGGGACCACCTGGAGCAGAACAATGTTGAGAGTGGTCTGCTGGGCCTGGCACCTCTCTGCTGCATCGTGGTACCCAGCGTAGATCTGCATCCCCTAGGCTTTCCAAGTAATGAAGTTGTCTGCAATCTCAGACCCTCCTACAGGAGCTGCCAATATGGAAAATGTTTTTTTGAGAAGTGGAAAATCTCAGAGAAGTCTCTTTTGTTGAAAGTTAATAGGTAGATACTCTCGGAGCAGTTTGGAGAAATGGTGACACATATTTCATTTTAATAAGTGGAAAGTATGTGGTCAGACTGCCAGATTTGTCAGCTTTTTTTGTGCTTTAAGTGGCTTTATAAAGATGACGAAATTGCGTGGGGTTTCTGTCTCAAAGATAAGGGGCCCAACTCTGGTTAAGCTGTGCTGTTTGTGCCATTAATAATTTTTTAATTGGCTTTTCTAACTGTGCAATTACAAGCACATTCTTCGCACTTTTCCAAGCCAGAATGGGTTCTCTGGGCTAAAGGCTCAGCTTCGGGACTGCTCGCCCCTGTGCATAGCTTCATCGCAGGAGAAGCCTTGTTAATAATTCACGAGTAGTGCTTGCAGATCAAGGCCCTCAAGCACTTTTACTGTTGTGAAGAAGGGAAAAAAGGGTTTACTCTGTAAAGGTTTATATTAACACCCCCCCCCCAAAACTTTGAAAATACTGTGTTAGTTTGTTCATAAGAGCACAATAGAGCCAACTTGATCATCTGCTCTCCAGTTCAGAGAGCTCAGGTGTGGGCTTCTGAAACCCAGGAATACAGCCAACTTGGACCAAACAACATCTCATTTGTCTTGACCACGTAGATTGCTGACTTTCCTTAGCTTCCTGTTAGATTTCATGCCTTCATATGCGTGCAATGTGCCTTCCCTGGTATAGCTTCCTTCTATGGCTGGATCAGATTGGTATGCTGGAGTGTGAAGGTGAATTCCATTTCCTTGGGGTCTTGTAGTTGTAATATGATAGCTGAGACACATTATTCCTTTGAATTCATTTCTCTGACAACCTGCTTTGTATTTCTGAGTGGATCCTTTGAGGGAAAACTACTTTCTTTCCCCACTTTTCTCCCCCAACTCTCTTTTAGCATCTTTTTCTAAGCTGAGATTCTTTATTAGGTATTTATTAGATATTTTTAAAATATTTTTGATTCCATCAGATAAATAAGTCAGGAGCATACTGGAGTGAAAAAAACATTTTTTGATTAATTAACAGAAATCCTCTGCTGACAGCAGTGCAATTACTCAGCTAGTATGATAAAGACACTCATCAGAGGCGATTATGAAGAGATTAATTCCTTTAGGAATTGACTGTTACTTCCCTGACAATAGTGCTGGGAGCTGTTTTGCTTCGAAAGGTATTGTCCCAGAGTAAATATTTATCAATACTTGGTTTCCCAGCAGTTGCTTGTCCCTCGTTAATGTTTTACTTCTTTGATTCTTCCCCTCATTTCCTTGTGAAGAGGGGATTTATTAGCATAAATCAGAAATACAAATCTGGAATACAGAATGCCAGAAAAATTTACCCCGGGAGCCAAGTGAGATGGCACATGTTCTGATTCTTTGGTCTATGTAGTACCAAGTTGTGGAAGACAATAAAACAGATCACATGTTCACACATGGTGCTCAAGCCAAGAAAATCTGAGAAAACTGCATTGTAAAAATGGAAATAAGAGAAGAGCTCCCCCACCCTCCAGCACCCAGCCTTTAGAGGCAATGACCTGGAGCTAAAATGGTGTGGCTGTTCCTGTTCCCTCCTCAGCCTGACCTCTTGGCTCTCTATTCACCAACTCCTTCCACTTGCTCCTCAGATGGCAGCTCCCCTCTCTTCCTCAGCGCTGCTCTCTGTGTCACGAAGAGTAGATACTGCTCTCATGCTGCCCCTGCCATCTGGAGCTGCGTGTCTAAGTTTGTGCCTAATTGAATTTGAAGAGAAGCAGGGAGTCAGTCTTGGGAAGAGACACTTCCCAGCCTTACCTTATGACTCCTCCAAGTGCAGTGTCTGCTGGGAGAATTAAACACCTCCTGAAGCTCTGCTCATTTTTGTTTTCAGAAGTTCAACAATTGGCTGCTATTTACCCTGTGGCCCACCGTATCTTGAAATGGTGTCTTTCCCCTACAGCCAACTTGTGCTGTAGTTTCATCCTAGGGTAGCCCCTTCTGTGATAGGAATGTCCCACCTTGGCCCAGGCACAATCCTGTGTTTTCAGAGCAATGAAATCTGTTTTTTTCCTGTGAGGAAGAATCAGATAACCCTCAGTTTCCCTCTCACTTTCTGAGCTGTGTGTATCACAACAGCCAGAAAAATGACTTCCCAACAGCCTAGGGGAGAGATAGCACCCGAACGGTCCTCTGCATGAAGAATTCAGGGAAGGGAAGGTCAAAACCTAATTTTTTTGCTTCCTATTACACAGGGTAGACTGTGCTGATGGATAACGTGGTTTATGGCTAGGGAAATCCAGCAACAAACAATTTCTGCTCATCACTCAAAAAAAGTAAATTGACATGCAGTCCAGACTTACAGAGGCCAAGGCTTTGGCAACACCACATTTGGTAACTTATTCCTAGTGGCAGTCTAAATATTAGACAGATACAAATTCAAATCAAGTCCAACTCAAGCTAAGAACAATTCCATGTGGATCAAGAACAACACAAGCATTAAATCAAATTCACAGAAACTCACAGATAGAGAAGGAAAGCTCAAGGATTTCTGTTGATCGCTCCTCTTTAACAACCTGTTTCTTCAGACCTTTCAGATGGTTTGCCATAATCAGAACCCCCAAAAGAGGACTAGGACATGTAAGCAAGGAGCCACGGAACAGCACTGCATGGCATAATAAGGAAGGGAGGCTCTGCAGAGAGATCTAGACAGGCTGGATCCATGGGCTGAAACCAGGAGGATGAGGTTCAACAAAGCCAAGTGTCAAGTCCTGCACTTGGGACAAAAACAACCCGTGCAGCGTTACAGGCTTGGGGAAGAGTGGCTGGAGAGCTGCCTGGCAGAGATGGACCTGGGGGTGTTGGTTGACAGCCGGCTGAACATGAGCCAGCAGTGGCCCAGGTGGCCAAGAGGGCCAATGGCATCTTGGCTTGTGTCAGACCCAGCGTGGCCAGCAGGAGCAGGGAGGTGATTGTGTCCCTGTGCTCAGCGCTGGTGAGGCCGCACCTCGAGTGCTGGGTTCAGTTTTGGGCCCCTCACTACAGGAAGGACACTGAGGGGCTGGAGTGCGTGCAGAGAAGGGCAACGAGGTTGGTGAGAGGGCTGGAGAACAAGTGCTATGAGGAGCCACTGAGGGAACTGGGGGTTTTCAGCTTGGAGAAAAGGAGGCTGAAGAGAGACCCCATCACTATCTACAACTACCTGAAAGGAGGTTGTAGCAAGATGAGTGTTGCTATCTTCTCCTGAGTGTCAGGTGATGAGACGAGAGGAAATGGCCACAAGTTGTGCCAGGGAAGATTCAGACTGGACATTAGGAAGAATTTCTTCACTGAAAGGATGGCCAGGCATTGGAACAGGCTGCCCAGGGAGGTGATGGAGTCACCATCCCTGGAGGTGTTTAAATGATGGGTAGATGGGTTACTTAGGGACATGGCTTAGTAATGGCACAGTTACGGGTGGACTCAGTGATCTCAGAGGTCTTTTCCAACCAGATGATCCTATGATTCTCTGATTCTATAAATGAGGCCAGTGTCAGGAATAAATCTGAAAAGCTGGACAAGACCAGAGCTAGTCTAACGGCAGAACCAGTATTTTAACACAGACGAAGTATGACACATGAGTAGCTGTGTCAGTGAAGGGAAAAAGTGAATTATTCCCATGTGAGCTTGTGGCTGTACATTCTTTGCATACATGTGCTCTGATTCAGTGTCAGTAAGCATCATGTAAAGGGGGAATTTCCTCAAACCCTCTGTGGTCCTTCCTTTGCAGTGCCATCAGTACTTTTTCTTTAGTCATAGGACTCTCCAGGTGCCCCTCCATGAATCTAGGAACTTGCCCCTCGAGTTTAAGGGTCACTTGAATACAGCAGAGGCACAAAAAGGGCAACATCTACTATCCCTGCCCCAGGTATTTCTCATAATCCCCCAGAATGAATGTGCCATTGGAGCTGCCCCTACTTTTCCCTTGTATTGTGGAAGCCTTGTGGGATGCTTTGGTGGAGTCATGGTAGGATCGATGAGCCTGACTCACACTTCCTTGGGAATGGAGATGAGGCCACTTAGTTCTGGAATCTGGACACATACACAGTTTCTTACACTGACCATGCTGGGACTCTGTTGAATAACCAATCTGCAGAACGTGGGGGCCAAACATCTGCCACAGGAAAGAGGGAGCACAAGGAAAATGAGCTGAGAGTATCGCAAAGGAAATGCCTCTTCCACTCAAGGGCTGATCAGTGCTCAGTCACTGCTGTTAGAAACTGCCTGGAATGTTAGATGTTAACATTATGCCAGATCCGGTGTAGAAGCAGAGAGTTTCATTCCATTTCATTATGAAATGATACCAGGCACCATAAAGTGTCAGCTTTCAAGTTCATAATTTATAAATTAAGTGTAAATAGCCCATATTCTGAGCTCCTTTCCAGCCACTCATTTATCCTTCCCCAATGAAAAATTAATGAGTCTATAAAATAGCTTGTAAATTTAGAGCAGTCATGTTTTTTTAAAAAATCCACAGTGCAATTTTCCTCGAGACCCTGATGTATTAGCTGGCTGCAGCCTCTGCTGTTAATCACTGGTCTTAGGTGTGCTTCTATGCCACAGCAAAGGTTTTCACCTCCTGCTAAGTTTCCTGCTGCAGGCCAGTGCCAGAGACAGGATAAAGCGCTCTGATTATTAGGCTGTCCTAGTACAGCAATCCTTGCTTTCAGCCTGGCAGACTGCTTTCTTCAGAGGGTGCTTGAGGACTTCACGTCTTATCCAAGACACGGGAGAAGAGTGAGCAAGGCAATTTCTATAATCAAATTTTCTAAGTGGAAAATTCACTCCAGGCGAAACTTTTGGTCTGTGGGCAGGAAAACATGCAGAACGAGAACCAAATCACCAGCTCTGTATTTCCACTAAGAGGACTCCCCAAAGGACTTTTTCACTATTTTGTGACCTTTTGGGCTTGCCTCTGGACAAAAAGCTGCATTGGTCAACTTGTAGGGCCCTCTGCAACATAGCAAGGACCTGCATTCCTGCCCACTGGGGTGCACCTATTTACCAATCCCACACAAAGATCAGAGAGGGGTAGAAGATAATCAGAGATGGATAGGAGACAGGTAGACTGAGGAACAGATGTGGACCGGCACAGTGCTCCAGGTGTCGGAGTCATGAAGGACCACAACAAAGGAGTGCAGAGAACGGGCAACAGACTGGTCTGTAGGTTCCCACACAAGTACGAAGTCAGCTTTCCATGCAGTTGAAAACATGCCCACATGTACCTCGATTCTCTTCTACCATCTCTGGGAACTTTGCTCCACACCCAGATAAATGCCATTGAGCCTATTCAAAATCAAAGGTGTTCCCACACAAGAGCTCTGTGTCAAAATGTGCTGCTGCGTGCCGCTCTGTGCTCAGCCAGGGGTGCTGGAAGAGGAGACAGGATTTCACAGCTACCAGGGCATCAGCAGGGGAATGTTCTGTATCGTAAGACAGGGCAATATCAAGAGATGCAGCTGTAGAATAAGCTCCATGATTTTCTGTTAATTTCTATCCTTATGCTTAACATTTGGAAGGATTTTCTCAATAAATAATTTTGACTAAAAATATTGTTTCACAAAAAAAATCTTATTGTTAAGCTCTCACAAAATATCCAGCATTTTTTAATTGAACAGAAAAAGAACTTCATTAAATAAGGAGGAATGAAAAAAGCAGAGATTAATTTTCCCCTTCTGTATACATATGTATAAACATGTTTGGTATTCCTTCTTCTTTATAGTCTAACTCTGACTATCACGAACAGCAAGTCACTGTGATGATTTATGATAAAGGTAGCAGATTTTATAAGACATAAAGTTAACTTATTCATTAAATTCCTACAATCAAACATTAAAATGGATACTATTCCTCTGGGGACAAGATGGATAGACAAACATAATAGCTTTATCTCTGTCACATGTAAAATACTTGTAATTGAGCAGAAAGCCTGATTCCAAATGCTTAAAAATATAAGGCCGGGGCAGCAAATGTGATTGGATTTCTGATAATCTAATCATTTTACTCCACATGTGGCCCCCAATCTGTTTAGGATTGTTAAAATTCCTGGATATTGTAGTGCCTTCCCCAGAGAACACTGGGAAGAGCTACGGACAGCCTGGACCAGATGGGATGCCAGTGACTCCAGCCAGCAAAGGCAGAAAAGAGGACAGTGGTTAACTCCTTCTCTGCTGGCATCCACCTTGGAGGTCAGGACAGGAAAATTAATGCAGGCTGCTTTCCAATTCAGTAAAAGGCAGTTTATAGTTTAAAGCTCCTGGAAAAAAACCTACTGCAGCCTGTGGGGACAAACAAAGCAAGAACTGATAATCCCATCCTTCTGAAAAATTGTTCAGTGCTGTAGGTGGACATTTCGGTTGCTTTCAAACTCCCGATGGTACGTGAAGGAAGGAGCGCTCCTGGGAGCCCAAGAAGGAAGTGAAATATTGGAAATGAAACCAGCACCTGCAAGACAAAAGGCCTTTTGGTCAAATCAAAGGTGCTTTTAAGAAGCTTGTGGAGTAGTGCAGGATCAGGGAGCCTCCCTCCAGACGCACAAAATTTGGCGGAGCCGTGCTTGATTTAAGAGCAAGAATCTGGCTGCTCACCATTCTGTGACTCTCTCCAACTTGTCACAGAAAGGCGTTAAATCAGCACTCGAGAACCTCAGCCACAGGAAACACTTGGATGCTCCTTGTCAACTAGGGTGGATTAGTTCTATTAATACGAGTTTAGCATATAAAACAAGTGACAATGTAGCTAAAAACAAAATATAGGATTACCCTATTAAAATGGAGCACAGATTACAGATAATACCACCTCTTTCCTTCCTGTGACTTTCTTAAGTGAGCCAAACAGCAGCTTTTAGCTAAGCTGAAAACTCACCTTATTATTCCATACCTCCCCAAACTGTTGTGCTGCTTTGATGTCTTGAAAAGAATGTTGTTTTCTAAGGCATTATTTAACAGGACTTAATCTAAAATCCTGAAAGCCTAGGGGTATGAAGAAAGGAAAAGGAAATGAAAATAGTAGCTCAGTACCTTCAATATATTTTGGTCTTTAATTCATAAAGAAGCTATTACTGTAATACTGACTCCTGGCTGGGGACTTGAAGATTTTTCTATTGCGGTGAATTTACACTTGTGGAGGAAAAAAATCTGTCATAAAAATAAGGAATTTTCCTATTAAGTTACATATAGTAACCTCAGGAGCAATCTCTTATACCCTGCGAGATCACAGCTTTGCACAGGGAATCTCTCCTAAATCACATCTATTATTTCTCAACAGACTCCTCTGACTAATTACAATCATTCTTAAAAATATGTAATATGAAGATAGTAAGAGATAATCATGTGTCCATAATCTTTGGATTGCTGCTTACTAAAAGACCCCTCAAGGCTATCTTTAGTTTCAACAGCACCAGAAAAAGATCATTTTCAAGTGTAAAGGTGCCGGCACCTTATCCTAGAGAGGGACTGCTAAGAAAAAAACCTATGTGTATTTTTAGTAGGTACAGAGCAATTATCACTATATAATTCCCTGGAGAACTTCTCAACATAGACATGCCATATTGTGGGCTATAAATCCAAAGTGTAGAAGGCCACTGAGCTTTTTATGCTACAAGACCAAAATGTACTGCCAGGACAATCCACAAGCTTCCAAACCAACCTATTCCTATACTCTCACCTGGGTACAAGCTGCAGGAAAATTCCAAGTCTGCTTTTGACTTATTAATGCCTCTGAATAGAAATAGACTAGGGCTTTTCTTATCAGACAATCCTGAGTGCTTGCGCATGGCCAGGATTTGATGAAATCTGGAAGAAATAGAAGCTGCTGCCCCACTATAATACCCTTGATAGGTTTTAAGTGCCAGACTTCTGCTTAGGCTCATCTTTCACTGCTTCAAAAGAAAGTGTGATTCTTTCTGGAGCCCATCTGTGTGTCGAAGCATTTTTTGGGGCAATAATACTAACCAGAAGTACACTAACTTCTGAAGGACGTACTAGCTCTGGTAGTTGTGAAGCAATGATCTGGACAATTTCTTCACCTGGGAAAGCATTTTTACAGAAATTTGCAGCCCACTTTCCATAGCCATAAGGGTAATTCAGAAGTTAGATTCTTTTGCCAAGAGGAATAGATTATAACCTGTAGCCATGGAAAATGCAAAATGTATTTGGATGCTGTAATTGCCCCTGCAGATCTGATATGGAACATATTTGAAAATGTCAGATGTCCATAGCTACTTCCACTCAGGGCTATGAACATAGCTTAAAACTGCTAATTAGTTAGGAAGGTGTTTTGCAGATAGATAGGTAGCTCAGAGCCAAAGATTAATAATTTCAACTCACTTCTTCATAGGATGTATGGGTACACATGTAAAATACAGAAAAGGAGAATATTACTTGTCTTGTACCTGAAAGATTAGATTTCTATTTCCCCATGCATTTTTTATGTGCTTACAGAGTTTCATGAAACAGAACTCCCTGGGAAGGGCTGGGGGTGCAGGAAAGTTGTCTGTGTTTGGTTAACCGTCGGGGTTACAGCCAGGGCCTGATTCAGCTGAGCAGCAGATGGGAAGACTTCACAGTCCCCTGTTACCCCTCTCCCGTGTGTCGCACTAATGGGAGGCACTAGATCTCTCTAGGTCCTTCACTCGGATGCTGTTTCCTGATGAAGGTGACCTGACCATCTCAACAGTGTGCAACTAGGGGAGGGGAATCACCCCATCTGAAATACAGGGGGTCAGTTTTTGCATCCCCCCCGCCAAGTGCCGTTATCGGAGGTGTGCTGCGTGGGGCGAGACGGGGCCAGCTGCACAGGTTTGAGAGGCATTCTATGAAACAGCAACAAGATACTGTGGATAGGGAGTGCTCTTAGGACCGTGGAATGCTCCTCTGGCTTACAGAATCCCTCACCTGATTATGGGAATTTGGACTGCAGTTCCAGAAAATACATATCTAAAGCGTCTTTGAGAGCTTCAAGTAAATCCCTGACAGTCTGACTTCTTGCTCCTATTTCAACAAAGCCCCTTTATTTTAAGCAGTATTGATCTTTTAGCAGAGCTACTATGTAAGAGAGTATAAATCAAGTCCCTGGTGTTAAAGGTGTTCATTTCTTGCATTTGTAAAAGTGTTGATGGTCAGCAGGGTTGGGACAAAAGTAGAATCTCTGAACCGCCTGCCTGAAGTCACTGACTCGGCTCTGAGGTGCAGCAGAGTCTGCTTATTATAGACTGTTTTTTCTAGAGAGAAATCTGTTGTATCAGTTTTGTGCCAAATCAAGGGTTTGATTTATCCCTGTTGTAACTCCACCGAGTTCAGTCAAGCTATATGAATGATGAATTTAGCTCTGAACTTTCTCCATAGAGAATACTGGGGTTTCCTTTGATACTGCTTCAGTGAACCTCTAAATTTACAAACACGCATCCTGCTCCAGGAAAGCATGTAAGCACACACACGTGGGAAGTATGTAAGAAACTGTTGTGAGAGGAACTGGACTATGTCCATACTTAAACCATCCTGTCAGCTTCTTTCACCTGGCATCTCTGCTTATATTTTATTCAGTGGGAGACAGAGTGCTCCTTCAAGCATTTGGTTTAACACACCTGAAATGATGGCCAATGGAAAGACTCATATTGCCTTCTCTGGATGCTGAATTATGATCAGGGTAACGACTTGTCTTGATGGCAGTGAGGAGGTTTGCGGAGGATGAGACCGTGAATTTGTCCCTTCTATAACAAACATGTCCACTGTGTCTGTATTGACTAGAGATTTTACCAGTCGTGAGTGACATCTGCTCCTGAGCCCTGCCAGAAGGTCTTCCTGCCTAATAACACTGGTTGTTCCTCACAGTTCTCTCTGCCTACTTTCACCCACGAGCCCATCCAAACCTCAGCAAAACCACACTGTATTCCTTGTACTTATGGCCAGTATCTTTTCTCTCATGCCCTACCTTCAATGCACTTTTTTGATGCACCTCATTTGATCTACATCTCCCTCATCCAGGTCTGCTCCAGAAACTTACTGGACTTTGCAGCACCTTTCTCATGTGTCTTGTCCATTAGGGGAGCAGTTTCATCTTGGCTAGGTGCTTATGTTTTCATTAGTTCCCATACCTGTTACGCAGACATCACCTTTTCCAGATTTCACGTGAAAATTACAGTTTGTCTGAAAGATCCTATTTTCTACTTACACTACTTTTGCTAGATGTCTAGGAAACGCCTTGCCATGTCCCTTCCTAACTGCAGTGCCAATACGCTGATCATACAGCACCTGTATCAAGGCTCCCAAACATTGTTCCCATTTTTAGAAGGCCAATTGCTCAGCAAAACTTCTCTACAAATAAATTTTTAGCAAGCCCTTGATGAACAACATCATAATTATTCCTGCCATCTTCTGCAGCAAGAGTAAACACACTGCAAATATTTCTCTCCATTACGTCAGCTGATGAGCAAATTCATGTTTTCATAAGGATCTGCTGTGCAGGATCTGTTGAAGCCTGTCTACTTCTCCTTGACTTGCCTCTCTTCTAAGCAAACCTTCAGACTCGAGAAGGTTTAAATAATGTGTCTTCAAATCCAGGGATAAAATAGTGAGGGGGTTCTGCAAGTCACTCTCTTTAAACACTGAATGAGAGACTTTATTTTAAGATAAATAAAAGACCTAGCCTCCCTGCTATATTCTGGCTTTGCCTCTGCAAATTGCCGGCCTAGAAGCTCGTGCAGCTTTCTGGGGCTTGCCTTTCTGAGCAGACTTGACAAGGGTGAGTAGACATCCCTGCTGGGGCAAACCCAGGGCTCCTTATCTGACGTCCTGGGCCAAGAGGCCAAGAAGTACAAGCAGCACATGAATCCTGGCTGTACCCTGCTCTGAGCAGATCTTTTCAGGACCATGGCTTTTCTGCAACTGCTTTGTAGCCCCAGCTGCAGAAGCAATTGTTTTTGCTTGCCTGAGCTGTTTCCTATGCATCCTTTTCCTGCCTGCTCCCTCAGCCACAATACTTTCACATCAGAAATACTCCCCCAGCCCATATACTATTGGAGTTTTTCTTACGCAGTCTCTGCAAGCAAAGAAATCTGCTCAGCTCTGTTCAGTAGATTCCTGACAGTCTTCACAGGATTGTTAATTCCAGTCTGCTTAAAAATGCAGTGTTTCTCTCCCTCACAGCTTTTCTCCCTTCCCTTCTGTGAGGCAGTCAGCACCTGTAGGGCCATAAAAAACCACATCAGAAACAGGGTACACCTGAAACTATCTGACACTTCTGAAGTGCTGTAGGCAAGAAGATCACATGCTCTACGGAAGGACCATCAAGCTACTAATGTAAAACCATTTTTCTGGTGGAGAACAGCATGGCCCTGGCTGGATTATATTAAGGGCTGACAAGGGTTAACAGTGTTTGCTCTCTCCATCTCGCCCCCTCCTCCTCCCTGTGCATTTCTGTCAGGGACCCACTCTCCGACCAGCCATCCTGGGATTAGGCTGCTCTAACAGTCTGGCTGACATTCTGTGTAGGAATAAAGTCCTGCTGTCTGGAAGCAGCACACTTGGATGTGCTTTGCAGCCCTCCAGAAGGAACTCTAGAACTGAAAGAGCAACAATCAGGACCTCTGAAGATTTCAAAATTATGCTAATTTGAAATATCTTTTCACAATACCCAACTGAAGAAAACAGCAAAACTCTCTCCTGGGTTTTTTTTTCTCTTTTCATAAAGACTGCAAGCATTTTGTTACTATGTCTGTCAGGAACCATATGGAAAAATCAGTTCTGTCCTGTTAAACTGGTTGCACAGTTTTGGTTTTCATCTGTCTACAGAGCTCTGAACAGTCTACGTTGTTTTATTTTATGCTTTTTCGGCAAAGAAAGCGAGTGGTCTGGGGATCTGGCCAGGAACACAATAGGTAAGCAGAGTATTTTTTATGCAACATATTTCCAGGATTCTGAGAATATACGGTTTGTGTAATTGAGTGAAATCAGCCTTTAGGATGATGTTCTCTTTGGGATAAGCTGATTATAGGTTGGTGGGTCACTTGGTTTGTTTGTTTTCCTGGACAAGAAAAGCTCAGCTGTCGTGCTATCCGTGTGGTTTGCAAGATCCTGTCATTTAAGCTACAGAAAGACTTTTTCTTTTTTTTTTTTAAATCCTCTCTGAAGAACAGAGCAACTCAGATTCCACTGTCAAAGGTAAAAAAAAAATATTTGGGGTTGTATTTTGAATCTGTAAGCTATCATTAGATGACAACAAAAACAAAGTGGCAAAGAAGTGACTGAGAGTCATGTAAGAACATTTAAAATGGAATTGATATAATAATCGTTTCTTTCAACTTGTTCAGATGATCATTTAATCTTGTATTCAACCAGGTGCTAAAAATATTACAAAGATGAAGAGAACATCCTAACTTTATTAGGATTTTAGGCAGGACATTCAGGTGACCTAGTAGTGATTATTGCAATAATAATCTCACTGATACTAAGATAAATCGTAGATGAAAATTAGTTTTGTACATAAAAATCTACAGATATATTCAGTGCTGTGTTTGAATGTACATGTTTGAAATGGATTTACAAGGGAACTTGTCCTTTTATAAAGTCACTTTGACTGTAATGGATGGCAGGTCTGCTGAATTGTAGATATTTTGACTGCCTTAGATATGCACATTTGCAGGCACCATGAGGAAAGGTCTGATATTAGAAACAAGTAAAAACTACAAAGGATTGAGCCTTTGTCTTCTATATTCTATTCTATCATTATCCAATAATGAGATTTAACCAGGATCTTTACTTCTTGCTGCTTGTAAGATTCAATAAGCTACTTTTTCCTCAAAAAAAGGGATCTTGCTCACAGAGCTCCCTCTGCTTTCCAAATCCCTGAGCTACAGCTGGCACCTGTATTAAAGGTCTATGCCCTTCCTTCTGCCTTTTATGCCCTTTCCACTTCAGCACCTTCCTCTTTTTCTGAGACTGGATATGGCAGACACTATAAAGTCGTAAGGATAATCAGAATCCTCATACAGCAGTGAATTGTCAACATTTATTGTCCTGACTGGAGTCTCCTTACCTGTGTAGCTCTATGCAATGCACACAGCATAGTTTAAATAATGTCAGCATGTGCAGAGGCGATTTTTGAGACTGTTTGTGTGCATTTCTTTCATAGATCCAAAGGTGATAATAAAGTTCCCTGGAAAAAGGAAGGGGCATACATGATTTTTTTAAAAAATCATGTTATCAGAGTGAGTACAATAGAGCTGTTACAGTTCCAGTGAGCAGCAAATGATGAGATGGGTTGGAAGTGATGCAGGTGGGAAAAGGGCAATACAAAAATCTCAGAATGACTTGTCTGGCTGCCTTACAGTACTAAACCCTTCCTCCAAAGCAGATACACAAAGAGCTCAAAATCTCCTAAGTATGGGTTTAGGGATTCTTATCCAGGATCCTCCACTCTTCATCAAACAGTATCCTATGCTGCACTGAGTAAGTTTTTCTGCTCCTCTTTTGTACCCATACCGACAGTCACGGTGGATGAAATAAAATTATATGATTTCTGACAGAACAGCAGAAGCAGTGTTTGGGATACAGTGACCTCATGTGAGTTTGACAATGACAGTTTCACTGCAAATAACCCAGCCTTGAAATTTATCAAATGAAAGCTTATAAATTAGGAAAAATATTTTAAATGTAACTCTCCACTCATTTTGTCACCTGTCTTGTATATTGGTCATGTTTTTTGGTAATAAAAGACTTCATAGCAGCTTCTGCCATTAAATCTTTGTAGAGAGATCCTCAGAGAAATATTTCTCTGCGAACTTAAAGCAACTTGGGAAAATACAGACTAGCACTGTTAAGATGCTTGGCTTGCTGAGATTATGATAAATACCAGGAAAAGGACAGAAAGAGAGGATCACTGATTATTTTTCTCCCCCAAGACAGCAGTTTCCATTCACTTTTGCCATCTTGCTTTGCAGTACTGAAGATGTCCTGGTTCTGGTTTTATTTGCCTCTCCATCTCCTCATGGTGGCTTGCTTGTGTCATGCCATAAAAGCACCCACCACCAGCTCCCGACAGAGCTTCAAGACCGATCTCTTCAACTTCTACCACTCCCTCTTACTTGCTGATGGTAAGGAAACTACAGTTCACCTGCTGAAGGATATACCTAAAAGGTAAGAGCAAATCAGTCACTCCTCAGATACTTCCCTATGGCACTGGTAGCTGCGTGCTACCTGTACCAGCCAAGAATTTCTATGGACCTGCACAGCTTCATTAATGTCTGCTGAATTTCCAGAGAAACGCCCCATTGCTGTCAAGCTCATGTGTCATTTCATTGCCCAGAATCTGTAAAGCCTGGAACCTCTGAGATGAAGTTTAGATTAACGTATGCATTCCAGGCAGCTCTCTGTGTGATGTTTCTCAAAGCAGTAGCAGAGTTGATACAGAGCAGGTGAGCTCCAACAGCAAACAGTTGTGCCACATAAACAGCCTGGCTTCAGAGCCACAGATACGCACTGGCCACCCCAAATTCACTGTAAAATACAAAAATTTTACCTAGCAAATTAACTCTCCCAAAAATCAATAGAATATCTGCATAGACTTCTTATCTTGGCAGAAAATCTTCTGCCAAGTGTCCTGCATGCTGGAAGTGTTTCTGTTTAATGGCACTAAAGCTTGCTAAGATCAAAAGTGCAGAAATTCCACAGATTCTTCACATCTCCTAAATACCTGTAAAGGTCTCACTAGATGTGGGAGTGACCTAGATATTACAACTGGAACTGCATCTTGGGTAGCAAAGACTGACCTTCTTGTTTGGGAAGAGATGCACTTCAAGCGGTTTAATCAGACCCCACCTTGGGCAGTGAGCAGCACATACAGATTTTGACATACACCCGAGCAGAGTGGTCACGGAGCAGAGAGCGAGCCAGATGCTTCAGCCCTGATAGGCATTGCACAGAAAGAGACTGCAACGTGGCTCATGTTATATAACACAGTGATGCTCACAAGAGCAAAGCCAGGCTCTCTCTTTTACAGACAAATGAATATTGAAATCTCAGAGAAAAGTGACTTTTGCTGTGCTCTTATGGCACAACAATTTGGATTTTGGATTGCAATTAGGAACAATTTGGAATTTGGATCGCAATGAGGAAACAAAACCCCCTTCAGTTTAGATGATTGTGAACCCAAGAGCAAACCAGACAGGAAATTAAGAGATGACAATTTTGGCTTAACGTAAAAAAATCAAGAATGTGGAGCTGTTCCCAGTGAAGCTTGACTCTGCCCCAGTAGCCATATCCTAAAGTGAGCCAGACCTCTAGGCTGACATGATCTACCCATAATGAATAGGTTTGTCTCACCAACAAACAAAACCCCTCAAATTGCCTTCATTTAACTGCAGTGACTGACCCAAGCCCAAACATTTCTGTGGCTGCTTGCAGCCCATATGTACCAAAACAACAGAAATAAAGAAAAGACCAAAGGAGTGAGACAGGAGGTTGGACTTTTGTCGTAAATAAGCAGGAACCAAAACCTGACTGAGTAGACTGATGTTGCTTGGTATTGCTCACTCACAGCAGCTTCTGTGATGAAGGTAAATTAAAAATGGCCTGGATGAAACTACCATTGCCACCTGATAATCTTCAAGACTGGCTAAAATTATTCTGTTATATTAATTTCATCTCACTCCCAGGAAGACCTAGATATACAAGCACACACAAGAGAGTGTATGCTCTAGCAGCTTTCACTGAGTTGCAGTCAGGAAACCCTGGGAAAAAGTATACCAAATTCCCCAAAGTTAGCCAGTAGGTGGTTATCTGGAAGGCAGTTCCACTATCCAAAACAGCCAGGTAAGTAGGATATTGACCTGAAGTATGTTAAAATTCAGTGGGAAAAACATCTCATATGTTAAGTGGATAAAACTTCTAGCAAATATCTATTAGCAAAAATCAGAGCGTGCTTTCTTTCTACAACTGAATATTTCGGACATTTACCATCTCCTTGTGTAGATGCACCTCAAAGAGGAGCTGTCATTTCTACCCTCAGTGGAGTGGCCACATCAGAATGACTGGTTATAGGAGTCTTAGGCAGACCTGAATTTCCTGTCATTTACCCTCTGTTTTTAATCTACATTTACAGGTACTACTTTGTTTTGGAGGAAGGCAGAGGCCTTGCACCTTTCACAATAACAGTGACCCCCTGTGATGTTCCCATTGAATGGAGCTTACTTGTGCACAAGGCTTCAGCAAGTTTCCTTGGAAAAGCAGCACGAGGTAAGACCCTCAGTCTGCCTGAGACAGGGGAAGCATAAGTTATTCATAAGGAGGTGTGTTACAGAAAATTCGTAAAAGCTTAAACTTCTCATACTTCTCTCTCCTATAAAATCCCATGAGCTGAAGAGAACATCCCTGTCTCCCTAGATGAAACATGGCAGCCCATGGAATTTTGATATCAATTCAAGTAAATTAAGGATTACGTCTGAAAAAGTTAAAATCACAGGGTAATATCTGAGAACAACACTGGGTGTATGAGGCTCCACAAACATGGATCAGCTTCCCAAGTCCTTTGTACTGACCCAAACATCCCTCTGCTGTCTTAGCTCTTTTTCTGTGGCTTAAGCCACTTGAACCAGTCATTTTGCTCCCCACAATGATGCGCAGAAGATTTAGCCCTTTATTTTTCTAGGAATACCATCTACCATGGCAGTGAGCATTATGCTGCCTTCAGCCCAAGACGAAATTACACTCTTTCGTGATTTTTTGAATTAATTTTTCAAACTAAAATCTGAAAGCTACCATTAACAAGTTCTTACCTGGCAGGCACGTACACCCGATTGAGGAGTTTAAATAACATTCCTCCTTCTTCATAAGGGGCAGTCAGTAGCACAAAACTAAACCAAAGAAGACTCCTTTCATAGAAAGCATGAGTCTCATTGAAAAAAAAGTACCCAATGAGACAGGCATTGGAAGATGAAAATTAGAGGAACAGCAGGAACAATACGTATTAAGCATTTGCAACTTGTGGGTTTATAATTATATTCTTTTTGAAAACATAATTCTACAACTGCACTGCTAAAATAAAAACTACTCAAATTTTATTTTAATAAGATGTCAGTAGTAAAAAAGTATTTTTAAGTTATAATTAATGTTTTTAGGAAGAATATAGGATGTTCCCTTACATATGAACAATAAAATCTATGCAATGTGCTTTATTTTACATCTGTTAAAACAAAAGTTACCAGTCTGCTTTTTGCCTGCAGGTGATCATGACACACAAGAGGTCTCAAAGTCTCAAAAGGCTCCAAGCATGGTGTCTACAGTTTTTAACTTTAAGGGAAATTCTGTGGAGACTTACATGGGCTTGTCTCCTCATTCTGCCCTTTACATACTTGAGTTCTTATCCACTGAGCGAGACACACACATTACTGTGTACTTAACAACTGACACAACATCTGGGCACCTCTTTCCAGAACTTCCATCAGATCCACGCCTAGATGTTATTGGCATTGGGCATACAACAGTGACTCTGACCTGGAAACACAGTCCTTCTGTCTTGCAGCATAAAGAAAACATCCAGTACTGTCTTCTAGTTAATGAAAAGCACAACTATAAGAGCTTATGTGCTGCTGAGACAGCAATCAGATCCTCTGGAATGAAACTACCACCTACATTAGCTTTGTCTCTCTCCCCTTACCTTCTTGAACCACAGCAGGTTATGATATTGTCCAACAGTGAATTGAGCATCATCAGCAAAGCAAGTAGTGGGGAAGTCAGGCAGATATGCATGGGTACCAAGAACACCTACACAGTGCCCAATCTCAGTCCCAGCACTCAGTACTACTTTGATGTTTTTGTTGTCAACCTTCTCACAAATGCCAGTGCTGCTTATACTGGGACATTCGCAAGAACCCTGGAGGAACCTGAACCTAAGGTGATGGAGCTGAAAGATGGGAAAGTGATTCAGGTTGTCCTGGATGGGAAAAAACAGAATTTCTACAATCTGCAGTACCAGGCAAGGCACAAGAAAATACAATTCACCTTTCAGTTGTGTCGTGGACAAGTACAGGTTCACATAACAAAGAATGGTAGAACAGTGGCGTTGGAAAATATCTCGGGGCTGAAGTATTTTTCACTGAAGGGAAAGTTTCTAGACACTTATTTGGTGCAGCTGAGGTCCACAGAGGAGTCTAACTCTTCTGTGAAAGTGCAGGTGTCTCCCTCTTTCCACAAGCCCTCATTCCCACTTCTTCCAGACAGCTTAAAAATCAAGTCTTTCAGTAAACTGAGGACATGCAACTCTGTCACCATTGCCTGGCTGGGAACACAAGAGGAGAGCAAGTACTGTGTGTACAAGAAAAAGATTGAAGAAGATCAGGTCTGGACAGAACTGCGGAGTGCAGACAGGTGCTCTGGACCCGAATCTCGGCACAAGTCAGAAAAAGTGCTGTGTAAGTATTTCTATGATGTGAATCTCCAGCGAGCTGTCACCACAGAGACCATCAAAGGACTGGACTCAGGGACACTTTACCTGTTCGATGTTTATCTCTTTGGACCATCTGGCATTCCTGTCCGATATCACAGCAAAGTTGTGAAGACCAGAAAAAAATGTTGAAGGTTTTAAAATCAATGCTTTGAAGTGAGTGAATCAAGACTGTTATCAAAATCAATGCCAATCCATGCCCATGCAGTTGAAAATATGCTGACTCACAAAAAAATTAAAGCTGTGAGATTCTGTGGAGCAAATGTCTTAGTAGTCTAGATCATTCCGTTTACTTTTGCATCTACTCTCCTTTATGAGGTGTTTTCCCCCCCTCAGCAGTCTCATTCAGATATCAAAAACCAGATCTGTGAAACAAACCTGTGCACATGGAAACAAAATAGCCACCATGGCAGTCATGAGAAACAGACTGGTTAGCTGAAATACTTCTGAAATCCAGTACAGAAGCGATGGGAAATGCCCTTCAAGAAGCACACGTCATTATTTTAAAGTCCCAGAGAGACTTCCACTTTGTGCAACTGCACCTGCTAACGAGGAACTGAGAGACCCCACAAGTCATGCTGCTCTTGAAAAAGTGAACTTCCCCACTGCTTGAACAGAGATGGAGAAAATAAACAACCAGTGGAACTGATGTAAAGCTCAGCACCTCGAGTAATGCAGACTGAAATACATCTTCCCCTATTACCTGCATGTTTGCTTGGCTTTCTTTTCTATAGAGAAACTGTGCTTGGTTAGAAACAGACGAAATTCAGATCTGAAACTGGCTCTGGATACCACTTTTCTAGGGAGTATACAAATACACTGCTATGCTGCTGCCCTCAGAGGGAAGCAGCAAGTACGGAATCTTGCCATGGAAGGGAGGTTTTTATCTATAGTCTCTGATATCAAGCCTATGTCTCTCACCATGTGACTCCTGAGTGCAACAGACTCTCTTTGCATCCTTAACCCAGCCTATAGCAATGAATGTGTTGCTTTAGGAAAAATTAAATGTGGTTTTCCTATTAAATATAATGGAGGGAAAATATTTGTAGTAAAAATCCTGACAAACACTTTTTGTTGTCTTGTTTCCTTGATTACCTTCCTTAGATGACAGGAGACAGTATTAAAAAAAAATTAAAATATTAAGTCTTTTTAAAAATCCCTTATGCTCAATTCCAGTTATCAGCAGAAAATACTTTGCGTGTAGGCTCTTGGAAGGTTTGGAATTTATAAAGAAATACCATAGATTCACTGACCCAGAAGTTGCCAGGGAAATCCTGCTTGCTGTAATTTTTTCCTCTACAATTACACTAACCAGAGTTATAAATTATTCATTCCATTCTTGTGTATTTCAGAAGCTCGCTTGCAATTCAGGGTCATCAAAGTTCTAGTTTACTCTGAATAATTATTACCTCCAAGCATGCTTGGAGGCATTCGGAAAGGACTGAATCAGCCCTCTGTGCATTCTGTGCTTCCTGCTCTGAAGACTTCACTGCGCTGCGCACCCCATACAACGCACGCTACACGTTAGCAGACTCATTAGTCCCAGAAGAAGAGTTTTGGCCCTCACATGGGATCAGCTGCGATATCTGGGGTTTGGCAAGGCTTTCCATTCCTGCAGGCGCTATTCTGGATTGAGCAGTGCCACGGCAGGAGCCATGTGCTCTGTGACCTCCCCACACTCCGCAGGCCTTTTGGCCGATTACAGGGCCTGGCAGCTGCACTGCCTTCTTTCCAAGGGAAGCCTTCTCGTCATTTTGCTCCTGCCAAAAGTAGTTGGAGCTCAAAGAGCAATAGGGGTCACCTCCACTTGGAAATATTAATATTTTCTTCTGTTTTCCTCCTCAGTTTTGGGCGCTTATATTCTGGATGAACTTCACTTAGATACCCTACATTTGACTGTAACAACAAATATAATGATAATAGGAGAGGAACAGAAGATCTGTTTAGCTGCAGTTACAATATACTCTTAATCCACTGCCTCAGCCTGTCAGAGCATTAACCCTTGCTTTTGTCCTCTGTACACAAATGCCACAAAAATGTCACTTGGAAAATACAGTGGCACGTTACCAAATATTAGTGTCTCCACTGAAGAACAGCATTCACAAGAGAACTGGCTTTAGACTTCCCAGCAAAACCTTGGTTTTGGGCTATAGCCAAGAGTTCTGAGGAAGTGATAGAAGGAGAGTTTGGGAGAGGGCAGAAAGAGAGCCAAGCGGTTTGAGGTGATACCTAAGCAAAGGCTTGGTGTAGCACTGAGTTGACTGAAAGCTGGTCAGAATCTAGAGGGAAGGAAGTGCAAGTTTGGAGGTCAGCAGATATTTCAAGTGGATTTTGAAAAGAACCAGGAGATTCTCCTCCCCTCCCCTACTCTGCTCCTCTTGACTCCACCTGCACCACGCTTTGCCACATGCAGAGGACTCGAAGCTGAGACCAGTGGGGAGCTCTGAAGACCACAGCTCACTGCTGCTGCAGCACAGGCTGTGGCACAAGCAGAACAGCGACAGCTGCTGCTGCTGGGAGGGCTGATGCTAGTCACTCGCTCAGAAGAAGAGCTGCCACCCACACATAGCAGCCCTTCCATCAGCAAAGGACCCTGCGCACAGAGGGGGGAGCTTGGCTATGGAGAAGAACATGGTTTTCTGTCAAAATTCATAACCTCGAATATAAGCAGGGCAGGGAACCTACCCTCCAGGTAGCAGGTCACTTTACTTATGTGTGCAGCCAGCCATGGTCTGTAACACAGACTTCAGGAGCAGCAGGGAATATTCCTCTCAGTTGATCTTTCCCCTGTGATTCTGCCTGTGTGCACCAGACTGCAAACATGTTTTCAATTCATTCATGCCCATAACCTTCTTATGAGGCAGTCTGTTCGTGCGTGGGTACTTAAGCTGGGTTTGACTTAACTGACCATTGTCCTGAGAGTAAAGCATCAAAGGTTTACCCACAAAACCAAAGGTGCTGCATTACACCACCGGTGCTCTTCCCAGCCCCACCACCTGCTCACATGCACAGCAATCCTGTCTTCAACACTCAGAAGCCCTTCTCTTTCAATGGCGTTCAGCATCTTCCTACCTTCTCTCCCTTACATTCGACTTGTGCTTGCCTGCTGCAGCCCAACCATAAACATTTCTTAAGCTACAGTTACCTCCTTTATTTTCTTTTTGCTTTCTTCAGTCTTTCTTGTTGAATTTCTAGGAAAGCTCAGTTCCTTCAGCCCAGCCTGCCCTAAGATGTATCTGCTCCCCATCCACGCTGAATCCGAGCGTCACAGGGCATGCAGACAGATATCCTTATGGAGAACATTTTGAGAGCAATGTTTTGCTTTTTGGATCATTTCAATTAAGTTATAGGTGTTATCAGGCCAAAGTATTTTTCCTAATATTCAGTGGTAGTTCCCAGTTTTTGTGTGATTCCAGCCCTCATATCTCAAGCCCTGTCACAGAAGAGATCAAAGCCTGAGGCCATGCGGCTCTTCCCAGCATTTTTACATAATTACTACAATCGCCAGGCCACTCCTCTATATGGGAAGCAGAGGCAAGGGGCACCAAAACCAGAGAGGGCATAGAATAAGAGAAAACAGGTTTCATATCTGCAGCCCCTTCCCTTAGGGGCTCAGCCTCACAAATCATCACTTGCATTCCGGAAATGAGGTGCAGGTATGAGAAACAGTGAAGTAATAAAACACGGGCTTTTATGTTTGCTATTGTGTATGCCTGTAAGCTGCCAACGCATCCAGCAAAGGGCTCTTCCTCATCACTTTCCAGTATTTCACACAACTGCTATTCCTGAAAACTTTGAAATGTAACTCAAGACAATAAGAATTGCTCATTTAAGTTGTACACTTTGAAAGATACTGCTATTGAAAACCACCATAGATGTTTCTGACACCGTCTTCAAGGACTGATGTTATTTATGAGTTAAATATTAACTGACACTGAGAATCATCTATTTTGTCATTCCTTTTGATTCCTGTATCTAACAGCCCGTTTGTTTATTTGTTCCCTTTTACTTTGAGTTTCCTAGCACATGTGAATAACATTCAACATGGATCCAGTAGTCTTTTAGAAATTGTTCCCTATCTGCCCACAAATACATTCCGAGATGCATTCACAGCTTTGACCAAGATTATTTTTTATTTCATCTTTATATCTTTGCACATTCTGGCTAATACTTTCCCTCTCAGAAGACTTGCTTTTAGCTTAAGCAGGATGTTAGAAATAGTCCTGTAATTTTGGCCCCATGTGCTGGACTAAAATCCTGCTCATTAATTGCTTTCAAAGACAGCACTGATGTGTTTGTATACATGTGTACACATCACACCCATTTTGGGCTTTATTACTATCAGCTGTTAGGTTTTGGTGTGTGGAGTTTATGAACTGTGGTCACTGCAGTTAAACATCCTGGCCACATGTAGCTTTGCACGAGGCTTAAAATCTAATTTTAAAAGTCAAATAATATTCGCACTGACAGAAAGTCCAGCCCAGTGACCCCAAAATGCCAAAGGCTTTCAAGATGCTGTTAAAGCAACTGAAGCTCTCTGGCATTTAGAAAAAATGGATGACTTGGCAGCTGAATACTCATTCAGCAAAACAACAAACCCAAGCAAAGCAAAACAGATTATTGTATCTTTGGGGATGGAGGTGAACAATATCAGTGTTACCTCCTCTGCACATGCTGGATTGAGAAATCAGTGAAACAAAGCACAGATAGGCAACTGTGCCGCTTCTTGCAAAACAACGTATATTTCCTGGGCAAGTCTGTCAAAGAATATTAAGAAATAGCATTGCAAAAAGCAATTAAATGTACTAGAAGAGGAAGACAATAAGAAGATCACACTTTTGCACTGCATTCTTCTGCAAAGAAATGTGCTAATTCAAGGATGAGCCCAGAGGATAGTGCACAACCAACCACTGCGGGCACGAGCTGCGGTCCCTCCAGCAGCCGGCTGAGCAACCCAGGCAGCCGAGCGCCAGAGGGCAGTGTCCTGCTGCATGAGGAGCGGAAAGAGCTGCCTTGATAAGCCTTATCAGAAGCAAATGTTTCAGCAAATTTAACAAGCCAAGTATCTTGCTGATAAGATTATTAAGGCGGAAAGGATAGAAGAAAAATCCAAGGAGCTTACATTTTATTTTCTTTTACTCTTGCAAGTGTTCCAAGTTTTGGGGTTTTGTTTCAATTCAAAGTGCATAAAAAGTGACAGTCAAGGAACAAAAAAATAGGCACTTGCTGAAAGGATTGTGTTCCCACTGCCCCTAAGATGTTCGAGACTGCCATCACTGATGAGACCAAAGCTCCTATAAAACAGAAATACAGTTGTGCCAAGAACAGTCGCAGATTTCATGAGGGTAAAGTAGGGAGTGTTAGTTCAGGCATGAGCTGCACGGCAAGTTGTGACGCCAAGCACCCCGAAAACTGCATATCTTCACCTGTAGTTCCCTTGGCCAGAGCCAAGTTCTCTGGAATGTTAGTTCCCTGTCTTACTGACAACACTTAGCGTTGGCTTAGCTCCCACCAGGGCGGGATGTCCCACCGATTCTTAGACATAGGCTGACTCTAATTTGTCAGGGGCTTGTTCTTCAGGGAATTTGGCCACTGATCTTGTAGCCTCCGTGAGAGACTGAAGATTTTCTTACAGTGACTACAAGCCATCCCCCCAAAAACTGTACACCCTGTCCTATACCGCTTTTGCTCTGAGGAAGGCTCTCTGCATTGTTGCTCCTCTACTTCAATATGAAAGCATTTGAAGACAGGAAGGATAGCCTTCCCCTGGCAGACAGCAGACTAGATCGAGGAGGTAAGCACTAGAGCGCTGCTTCTCTTTGTAGGTATTGATAGCAATGATACAAGAAAGGCTCCACGAAGGTGAACTGGGAGCTTAGTTTGAAAAGGGCTGTTTCAGACTCCCATGGTAATCTGCTCTGAAATCATAACCCAGTAGGAAAGGAGACCTTTGGAGGCCAGAGTGGGAGCAGAACCATGAAGAATCAAAGGTAATGAGACAAACTCTGAGTTTGCTAGAAGCTTCTAAGGAAAGGAAGGGCCCAGCCTGGATTCACATTTTGCATCCAGCTCCCATTTTTGAAAGTTGCCTACTACTCAGGAAGCCTTTTTGCCTGGTTAGATTTCTCCAGAATAACATTTTCAGCAGGGCTCTGCAGGAGCCCTGATAAAGGTTGCCAGTTGGACACATGGGTCCTGGCCCTTCCTGCAGCATTTTCCAGGCACCAGCACCACAGCGGTAACTGTGATACCAATCACTTTTTCATTCTCTTTCCAGCAGAAGGAAGATTGTGCTTGATTGAGCTTCACTACTGATTCATTTCTGTCTCTGAGATTCAGTGCCAGCATATAAACCCACTAAGCCCCTTGTGTTGCTGTAGCTCGTGACTCACACAAATAGAACTCAGCATGGAGTGAATTGTCTGTACCAAGACCAAGACTGTAAGGAAATACTGAGTCTCCTTTAGAGACCTCTGAAAACAACCACACGCATCAAACTGTTAAGGTAACGTGTTCTAAGACCTGGATTTCATATCTAACATCAGATATATAAGAAACCAATCACAAACTCAAAGCAGAGACTTGAAACAAATAGTAAAAGTCTAGCTCTTCTCTTTTTCACTTTCTTCTGGGAGGCACAGGTCAAAAACATCCTGGCAACACTTGAAGGGGTACTGCACAGCATGGTTGAGGTGGTAACATTGCTGAGAAAAACATCCACTTTAAAGATGGAAAGCACCAAGGTGTGCTCCCATACTTTTCATGGAGGCATGAAAAGCCTAGTGAAGATTTTAAACATCCCCACTGTGAGCTTAGGGCATGATCTGTTTCTTCTAAGGCCACAGGAATAATGTGGTTCTGTGAGAATGAGTGCCATCTTGCCAGAAAATTATTTAAAGGCAACACTTCTACACACAAATAACTGACAACATTATGACATACTAAGTACATTTCCGAGTTGTACAGGTGGGAATCTGTAATGCCTCCTTCTGAACTCATCATCTTTTTCATAAAACCTATGCCCCAAACAACTTTATATGAAGTTGCACAGTGGAATGCACAGGTACCAAGCCATCCCTGAATAATGTGTGCTCTAGGCACTACTAAGGAATAGAGCTAAAGCTCTCTCCACATACACACTCAGATACACATGAGGCTCCTTAACAAATCCATGCTTTCAAATTCCATTGAACTTGTCTCAAGTTAAGCATAAGCAGGAACTGGAAAAAACTTGTCATAAAAGATAACTCAGAAGATGCTTGAGAAATGAAAACAAGTGAAGGAGACTAAAAAGACTGAAAAGGTCAGAGTAGAGTTTCCTGTAATTTCAGGAACTAATGAAGCTACCAACAACATGCACTGCATTGTTGACTCTCACTGCATTTCCAGGATGCTTGTAATTTTATGATAAGATTAATGATGTGGACAAGCAGAACTAACTCGATTCACTGCAGTGGTGCCAAGGGTTCATCTCCCAATGCTTCACCTACTGAACTCCTATACTTAGGGCATTAATTCCTTCCTTTATTTTTTCCCATTCTTGATGCACAGAAAGTAGTATGCACGAGCTACTGGGCTTAACAGTATCTCAATGTCATGACTTGGGGCCAGCTTCATGATTTTTAAGCATTTGGAGTTGACAAGTACCCATGAGTGTGGATCATTAACCGCAGATTCATGAAGGACCATGAAAACAAGAAGAGTTTGCCTACGATGACAAGCGGGAGGCCTCAGGATGCTTAGTGTGTACGGTGGAGTATTCCTTGGCCTTTTTTTGTATAGAAGCATCCAGACTAAAGAGGAAACCAATATTGAGCACTACTGGCAGTGACCAGTGCCTTTAAGGACAACAGTCATCCACCCACAGAAAAGGATTTCTTTAACTACAGCTCACAGAAGGAAACACAGTTTTATTATTGGGTTGACCTAAAAAAAAATTTGAAAATTTATATTTGGGCAGTTAGTTTTCTAAGTGGGCCCAAACCTCTGGTTTTGTAATGTGGCACAGTCCTCAAAGTCAGATTTCCAAAAGCACATAGTGCCAGCTTCTCAGCTCAGACTGAGAACCCACGAGTTGTCTAGACCATCAGAAGTGCTTTGCGCATATTATCTCCTATTGGGACAAAATCTTTTAAAATCTGTCTGTAACTCAATGAAACCACAACAGTTACATCTGCAAACAATTTGGCCCATAATATTTCCCTCGCTAGTCAGGCTTATGCAAAGGCAAAAAATGTGACTTTTGTAGAAACTACTTTATCCATGTTATTCGCATGTACTTATGCTCAACTTTCTAGAATATCTGAAGAGAAGCAGCAAAGTGAGGTGTTTTTTTGTCCCAGAACAGAATTGGATGAACTACAAAGAAAAAGTCACTTCTAACCCCCAAATACAACTGTCCTGTAGCTAAAATGTAGACTTTCACTTTGAAACAAAGCTTCTCTAAAAGTGATATCGGAACTGTTATTCATGCAAATAATTTGTTTGCAAGGGTAGTTACTCTGGAAGAAAGGACTCAAAGGTGGAAATGAAAGGTGATTCAGAACATGCAAAATCCCTTGTGAGCCTATAGGTTAAAACAGGACATTAAAGTGGAAGCCAGCAGCTCACGTTTTGTTGGGCACAGTCAGTTCTGGCTAGAGTAACTGACAATTACAATATTTAACAGTGTTTTGAGTCTCAGAAATTGGCAGCAAACCTAATATTTCAGCTATTTGGACAAAACTGTTCCTTGTCTCTAGGGTATCACGGTATTGCTGTTTATTTGCCTCAACTCTATTAATTCCATCTTAACCAGGTATTCAGAAAATGTGTGATAGCAGAATTGATCAGTCAAAACATACCGAGCATACTTTTCCAGAGGATTAAGAAATAATTCATTTAAGCAGTTCTTTTCAACATCCTTTGGCTACACTGTCCCTCCCACTCACTTATAAGATTTACACATCCCACTATAGTTACTTTCTCTATAGACTTTAGCAAAATATTCACCTAAACTTTTACTTCATTTAGAGCAGGAAGTTCTGTCTTTTCTCCATATTAAAATAGTCCCCATCCCCTGTGTGTGTGTGTGTGTGCGAGGCACAATGACATCCAGTGCTAAAACTGTAAGCATGCCCATGTCCCACTGCTAAAGCATATTTAAATGTAAGCAAATGGAATTAAAAAAATAAATGAAAGATCAAATTTCAAGCGTATGAGGGGAAGGAAACTAGAATTGCCTACAGCCTTCACACACAGGTCTATGTCTTTTAAGGATTGTTCTGGGCAGGTAAAGAGACTGGCTTCCAAGCTATATTAATCTACACAAACCTGCCCTCCTCTGAGTGTCTAAGGCTTTGCAGAGCATTAGGATCTGTTTTGGTTTCCAGCCTCTTTCACCTTGCACCATCTCTCTCCTGTTGCAGGGGGGCCCTTCACACATTCTCTAGCATTCCGTTTGCCCTGTGGAGTGTATTCACACTCTGTTCACCAGCTGTGCAGGTAGCACAACTGCTTTGAAACACTCAGAGGCAATGAAGATGATGCAAAATGAGTGGCATTATTGCCATGCATCCCTATTTCCCACATTCAAAGAGACATTTTTCTGCTTGCTAGAAAGCAGAGGACCAGAATATTGCAGCACTGTGGCAAGAATACAGAAAAAAACATCTCGAAACAAACCTAGGATCCCTATCTGAATTTTTTGTTCCCATTACAGTATAAGGATGAACAGTATATTGAGGTTTTTATTTGACCTTTTGCAAAATCAGGTTTTTTTTCAGGATGCAGTTTTGATTTAAGTTCTGATTGGCTTGGTTCAGGCTCGTATCCAAAGATAAAAAATAAAAAAATCATTTAAGCAGTTAAAGTAGGATAGGGTTTACTATACTTTTTCCTTTAACAGTGAAATGTTTTGACTGGAAATAATTCAGGTCAGGAGCAATTTTTTTATTATATGTATATTCAGGCCACAGCATTGATGGACCTCAGTGCAATAAAATGTGGTGGGTATTCATTGTTTATTTTCACTTTGAAGTAAATTAATAACTTTACCATTAGGTGGCACCAGAGAATATTTTAAGATTAATATGAAGGCTCATTGGACCTGAACTCTGGAATAGTCTTGAAGTAGATGTAGCCACTAAATTAATAAAACAGTCATCTTTGCTATGTGTAAGAGCACTTTAATTACTTGATTATAAGTGATAGCTTTGCACAGCTCATCACAATGCACGTTACAACAAAATCTATGATTTCTTTATTAGTAAGGTTTTTTTCTATACTTAATCACACATAAGAAGTATTTATCTGAAATTACCATACTGTTTGATGTAACTGAGATGAATGGCTTTGCAGGGTTTTATTTGCCTTACTGAAAAGAGAAATATACCTCTGCCCAGACAATTCCAAATGTAGGATATTTAAAGAGACTCTTTCGAGAGTCCCTGTGCATATCTGGTACAATGCCAGCTAAGTCTATGAATAATTTACCAGCTAATGAGCTCTTTTCTGTTTATGAAATAATACTCTTAAGGATAGTAAGGCAGGACATAGGCAGTAGCCATATGTTTCTTCTCGAATTCCAGCTAGACAAATGACCTGAAAATTGCTGTTGCAAGAACTTCTAAAACATATGGCTAAGTACAGGGAATTTGTTAACTTCTTGTGTCAGATCCAAGAGTTTCCAATTATCAACAAAAGATGGCATACCAACCCAATTACTCTTGATATATTCCAGTCAAGACAGATTCCAAGTAACCATAGCTGTGTGGGTGTACGTGGTTTGAAATAGCAAGAATCATTGAAAGTTTAGTGTAAATAAAAAAAGTAGACGACCTACATATCACATCCAGACAAATGTGTCCCAGTGTGCTGAATGTGCTTTCAACAGGAAGCAGGAATTTTTCGGCATTCTACCAACACTGGTTTCAAGCCATCAGACTGTTAGAGGTACATTTGCTTTCCAGCCTTACAGAAAACTCCTGCAACAGTTTATTTACATCATTTGTCAGAGCGGGGGAAAATACATATTTCTTACTTAAGATAACAAAAATGTACCAAATAATTTTCAATTACTTTTTCTGAAGTTCTTAATTGCCAATTGCTTTTTAAGGCAACATTCTTGTAGTGCCAGATAAACATGAGGCTACGATTAGCAGTCAGAACATTGGTATATTATGCACATTCCTGATACTTCTGACTAAGCAGCTGAGTCCAGTCCCATGTTCTCACTCGCAGGACTACTTGCATCCAGACTCTTTGGAGGACACTATTTGTTTTCATACCATGCATTACCCAAGGAAACTCTAGGCATTCTACTTGACAGCAAGGTGGAAAAATAATGATAAATTCACAATGAATCAGAATTCATAGAACCGCTAATCAAAAAGTATGAGGAACACATTTGTAAATGAAATATTTCATATTCATACTGTAAAATTCATTACATCATCTTAAGAGCTACACAAACTCTCAAGAATTATTCCCACTGTACTATGTCAGCGTGTCGATTCAGGTCAATGACAGTATACCCCTCACCAAGTATTCTTCTGGGTTAATTTTTGTTTTAATCACACATTCATCTTGCAAGGAAGATAAGGGTTCACAGGTCACTTCGTGCTGCATTTATATTTGAATTCAGCATGTTGAAAGCTACTGCCTAGGTACTTTGGATTTCCAACTACTGCAGCTGTTCTAAGGTTTAAGCCATGGGTGGTAGCAAAACATATTAAATGATAATTATCCATAGGCAAGCCAATTACCGAGCTGCTTGCCTTTTGATCCATCACAGCCCCGCAGTGATTTATCAGACACAGGTCCCCTTGGGTCAAGTTGTGCAATCTCTACCAGATCAGAATTCACTCACTACGCTACAGACCTCTGGCTTTGCTCTAGTGGGAATTCAGCCTGACTAAAGGCTGCAAGAACATCCCTAACAGGACACTTGCTGAGGAAAAAGCCTGAAAGAAATCATGCCAGTGGTGAAGTGACAGGAAAAAGCTCCCTAAAGCCCAAGAACCTCCTCACCATCAAGATTTCCAGCCAGACAAGCTGATCATGAGGGAGACTGGTCCATTCCAATGAAGTAAATAAAATTAATGGAAAATTATCCCTAAATATTTCAAACAGACTAAACACTGAAATAAATGCATGGATAAAAGAAGTTTTAAGAGTCAAGAAATGTAATCTTTTCCTAGTGGCTCAGTTTTCCATGAAACTGAAAATCATGGATTTAACTAATCCCTTATTTACTGTATTGACTTTAAGAGCTGTCCTTGAGCTATAAGTGTAAAAAAGTCTTTTTTTTTTAAAAAAAAGCCTCTTTAGTCTAATTTATTTGTCTTGAGGAACTAAAAAATATAGGGGGGAAACCCACATTTTGTACCTGCCTAAAGTTACCTCTATCTACAGCAGGAAGATTCAAAAAAACTAAAGATCATTCTGAAATGATCTCCATGCTATCTGAGCATAGATGACTAATGTATTTCTCCCAAACACAAGATTAAAACTAAACTGCTGTCCCTTATCAGAGCAAATAATATCTGGCAGTGTTCATAGGAATTTCCAATATTAACCCACCTGTAAACCAAAGAAAACATTTTCTCATAGCTCAGGAATCACAGTGCCATGGCAGCTCATTTGTAAGACACAGGAATGTTCCTTGTGAAACTTAATCTGGTATGAGCACATGGCAGTTTTTCAATGATTAGCTATTGTTTTATCACCTCCATCATGCAAAAAGATGTTTTCACCAGAATGTTAATGGTATGTAATTAGCAATGCTTCCTCACCGCCCAAATAAGTATTAGTAGTCAATAGGTTTTCCCAAATGTCCTTATACACCCTTTTTTTCTACTACAATTTGGGAAAAGTGTTTAGAAGACTGTGTCATGAATCAAAATATCTACTTTTAAGTCAGCAGCAATCCACCTGCCAAAACATTAGTCCCCACTGCACTACATGCTCCATTTATCAAACTTATTCTCTCTCAGGTTTGTGCATAGCAACAGTCAAATACATATTTTTATTTCCTCGTTTTTATGCTATTAATTTTGTTGGGGATTGTACTTTCTCCCTGAAGTACATTGTTTCACGTACCATAGCCTAAAAGTATGTGACTCTGTTCCGGCAACACACTTAAGCAGACATGAATTCAACCACATAAATAAACCTATTGATTTTGGTGACCCTATTTGCTTAAAACCAGACTTAAGCACAGTGAATGACGGCCACTCTTTGTAATCTGATATATTGTACAGAAACACCCATCTATCCGAATGTTAAGAACGGTAGGGATGATCAATCAGCTTTACCTGGTTCAGAATTGTTGAGCCCATGATTTTTACGGTGCTAGCTAAACATTGACATTGTGGTACCACAGATGTGCCTACTCTAGGGATCTGAATCCTGCTCACCCTCCCTCCTGAGGGATCTGTTGTTACAGGTGAGTCACTTGGCTACCTTACTCTAAGGGGATTCAAGAAGTCTGTTCTTCTACATCAATGCTCAGAGTCACTGTAGTAATTGTATATTCACCAGCAGATTGTCTGTTGTACTGTATTCCTGGGCTGTTTCTATTTGTAAATGACCACACATCTTCCACCAGCTCTCACCTCAAGACCTTCGTGCCCTTTGCCGCTCCAGCACTATTCATTTGGTTACACTAAATGAGTTCAGGAAGGGTACAGAATAGTGAAGGTAGCTTCATTTAGTATGCAGCATCTGGGCAGAAGCCCTTGTATTGCAATATTACATCTCATAAGTGACAGGCCCCATCTCCCTGCTTTTTTACATCACCCTCTGAAACTGTACTTCCCTAATTCCACCAGCTCCTTCTTGTGCATGATGGCCACACGGAAGGGCACTGCTCTTGTTAGTTGGAATCACAGCTGCACCCCTTAAGATTAATTTAGTTCAATGGTCTCAACCATTGGTTTTGTACTGGATATTAAGAGATTTGTTTATTTTAAATATGCCGACAGAGTTAGATAAGACACACTCAGCCCATTTTAGTATAAAATGCATAGCATTCTTAGAGCAAAATGTGCAAAACTCCCACAACTATTTAAGTTAATAATTAAAAGGCCTTCCCTTAGGGTTAACCAAGTCAAGTTAGTGATTCATCTAATTTAAAAGTGCACATACTAGGACAAAAAAGGAATGGAAGGCTGTTTAATTATTCTGCATTTCATCCATGCATAGCTGTGTACTATAGCTACATACAAAAGTGCAATATGCTTCCAGAGAAGTAAAATGTTGTTACATACTTCGATAGTTTTGACAACTGCAGCAAGCCACACACCTTGGAGCCATCCAAGCCTTTCAGTGCCCTTCAGATTGCTATAGAAGATATACCTGCATATCTGAAAATACTCTGGAGACAACACTGGTTCAAACACTACAGCATTCTATCAGAATCCAGGCAGACTTGTTCATGTAAAAATACATTCTCAAAGTTACTTGTACTTTATAACTGTACAGTCCATGGTGGCTTGTGACTTGTAGTCATAGTCATTCACCACCTCAAACAATGCTTACAGCAAATTTGTTTTAATCCAAATATTATTTGCAGCTTTGCAGAAACAATAAACCATGGGAGAAGGCAGAAAGTAGAAAAAATATTTCTAATGGGGCACAAAAAGAAACTAAGTACTTGGTTTCTACTGTAAATTAATCTAATTGGACGCCTAATTCAATCAGTTTTCTGAGATTTTTTTTTTTTAGTTTACTCACCTACACCAACTAAATACAGAGAGACAATAAATCCAGCCGTTCCAGTTTAGCATTTTGGAGAGAAGATCCATCTCTTCTGCTGCCAGAAAATTGCTCAGCAGAAAAACAATGTTAGTGTGGTCAGACTTACAAAAGATGATTATTTACATGCTACCAACCAATTGTAATATGTAGCTCCAGGGGAAAGACTGGTTGCTGCCTCCATTAGACAATAAAAAGTTCTTTCATGCCAAACGTAACTGTTTTCCTGTGCTCCCCATCTATAGGAATCCAAGCATTATGCAGAAAAAGAGAAAAGAAGCAGCTCCAGTTATCGCAGTAGAGGTGCTGTATTTCCCAAAGGCCATCATCACTCCACGCAGGTCACAAATCAGGGGCTATCCTTTAAAAAAATATGCACTGCAGTCCTCAGGGAAAAAAATGGCATAGAAAAGAAACACAAGAGGGCAGCACCAAATTCAAAACCAGAAAAAAGAGGGAGACTGGAAAGACAATCAAATATGATACTAGAACAAATCATTAGTAGGTGAGTTTTGAACAATTACTACAAAAAACGGTCAGCTTTGTCAAGAATATGTCACGGCTTCAGTGAGTAGACGTAGCGTATAATAATAGTAAGATAAGCCTTTAACAAAGTTCCACATAGCGTCCTTATAAGTAAACTAGAAAGTTTTAGCCTGGACTAAGTTTCTAGAATAAGAACATACAACAGTTTGAAGTAGAAATTCAGAAAAACCCCTCAGTATATTTCACATAAGAATAAGAAAACAGAATAATAGACTCGAATTCAAGTGGATGGTCATCAAACTCAGTCCCACGGTCAAAGCAGGGTCAGTTAGATCAGATTGCTCACAGTCTTGTCCAGACAGGTTCTGATAACTCCAAGGATAATAACCTCATGCTCACCCTGTGCAACCTGTTCCAATATCTGACCGTGCTTGAGGTGATCACGTTCTAAGTAAAATCTTTTCAGGACTGTGTAGAAACTTGTGCCCACTACCTCCATCCTGTCATCAGCTCATTGCTCTTTTGAAAAAAGAAAAAAAAAGAATGGCTATTGGTCCGGACACCCTGCTACCTGAAGCCACAGTAGCACTAGAGATTGTGCTGAGGGCAACACTAATTGTTCCAGAAAAATACCATCAGATGAATTGTTTGCAATTGGAAATAAATATTAAGCTATGGCTTAAATTACTTTTTGGATTAATTCTATGTCAATATACAATCTTAGTAACTACAGTGGAAGCCCAGGTTTGGCTTTACTATTTGTAGCCCATTCATACAGTAAGATAGCAAGCATTCCTACGTAGTTAGTCTTGCTAGTAATTATGTTTTGAGATATCTGTTCTAAAAAGCAATACAAACACAATCCCAGAAATCATCAGAACAGGATTTTTTTGAAAGTAACATTTTAAAAATCAGCACATTAGCAAATCAAGAGTTGGGCATTTATTAGGCAAACTAAAGGACACGGTATTGCCAGAGAGTATTTGCTATACCAATATCTCTGGATCACATCTTTACCTGTTACACGTGCAAGTTCATTTACCCCAACATGACTGTATAAAATGTCCAAGAGCAAAACATATTCCTCCATGTCCACTGAAGTTCTTGGCCATTTACAGTCACTAACCTGACAAAACGCTATTACAGACTTGTTTCAGGAATGTAATTCAGTCATTTCAGTGCTTCCTGTCTCTGCCTCTGTGGGCTAGTAAACTTGACTTCAGCAGTTTGGTTACATTAACCTAGCTTTTCTTGCCATTACTATGATGTTTTTCTTTCTTCTGAGTACTATGAGTCATTTCCTTAAATCTTTGCTGGTTTGGCTGCAGTCTTTAGGATAGCAGGAACTGCCAATGCTCCTCTTCCACTTCTGCTTTTAATTCCACTGTTTGCTAGAACCATTCTCTATTACATTAGCTCTATGTAAGGTATTTTTGTTGATATGCTTAGACTCTTACCAGAGGTAAATCAAAGCTCATCTGTCAGCACAGCTTCTTTGAAGCCATGCAAGTTCACAGTAGTTAAGGGTCCAAGTCCTATGTTCTATTACTGTTCTGATAAAGAACTTGCAGATGATTAGCTGTTTCCAACATCTTTAGAAACATAGCTGTGCAACTCCATTCTTTCAGTCCTCAGTTTAGGCTGAAGGAATAAGTGGAAAGAAATCTTTATGAATAAGTATGTAAACTCTGCTGGTGCAGTCTGATGGCTCAGTTAGTCCTCTGTGTAGTCCTAAGCCTTGGGCAGGGGAAAACACACAAAAAAGGAACAAGAATATCAACACATGAAGACTTCGAACTCATGGAAATTCTTTTTATTTATCTAATTCATTAATGGATTACACACAACCCAAGCCAATTCTTAATAAATAAATCCAGGGGAGAAACACAAGCTTCCTGACACATGTAGCTCAAGATGACAGGTCCAGAAGAGATCAAGCAAAGGTGGCTTGCATAATTTTTGAGCTACCTGGACTCAAGACTGTTACCACTACTCAAATGGTTCTTGTTGATGGTGGACTTAAACTCTGTGAAAGTATAAGATACCAAATGGCATTCCGCGGTAAGTGTCTCTTTCACCAACTTGTTAGATAAAGAGTGACTGCTGAAACAACCTAGGTATAAGGTCAACATACTGGCAGATAGTGTACTCTGGTCTTCAGTAACTCTCCTACTAGCACCAACAAGAATGGTGCACATTTCTAGTATCACAGGAGCCAGCCGTAGTAAAAAAGCCAAGCTTGCTTCTTCTCTTCCCATCCCTTTCCCGCAGCAACTTAGATCGTGGCTGCATTCACCTCAGACAGAAACACATTGGAAAACTTCAGGTCATTCTTCTCCCAGTCATGGCCCGCCCACATTAAAATATGCTTTAAAATAAACTAGCTGTTAACTAGAAATTTAGTTATGAAATAGCTCCTTGCCTGGTAGGCCAAACACCCCAGAAAGGAAGAAACCTTTCCCTCATTCCTAAATTAGATATTAAAATGGTCAAATTTCACAGTATATAATAAAGCATGAGGTCTAAAAGAGAAGAAAATGAGACCTATCACACATCGTTACAATGCGATTTGCATAGCTTGGCTACTGCTCTACACTTAGCTATATTTAACATTCAGAGAGTTGTGCTGAATTTAAGATAACAGCTATACAAATAGTGAATAGAAAATATTGAGAAACATTGTCTCCTAAAAACTCTGCCTGTTCTGAATTACTATAGCAAAGCCAAGCTTCTGTAGTGCAGCGCAGTGCAGAAAAAGTGTCATGCAAGGGAAAGATTATATCAACTATCAGTTTCCTTGTGCTTTCGATGAGGCAGTCTCCCTGTCTCTTACTGAACGCTTGTATGATTTTTCATAAACACAAGAAGATTTTTGCTCTCATAGCAAGTCATGAGTTAAAGTTCATGGACCTTTTGTCTCCCTTGATTTACAAGAGGTCATATGTTTATTTTGTCTTTGAAAACAGAACAAGAAGTTCTTCAGGAATCATGTAAAACCAAAGACATCAAAGCTACTAAGAGTATTAGGAGAGGAATGGAACTGAATGAAAACTAAGAGAAGGCCTTTCCAAAATAGGGGGATTTTTTTCCCCTGCAGTTCTATTATCCAATGAAATATTAGATCTGCTCAAGTAAAGAAATTATTTTACATGAAACATTAAACACATTATTCAATTTCCAAAGGGAAAGGAAAGTAAAAATCCCTGAGGTTTTTTTTTTTTTTTGTTTGCATACAAACATGTTTTGTTTTGTTCATCTACTTACACCTCTATAAAGTAGACATCAATGTTAATTTGACAATATATCACTGGGAATTCTGAAATAGCAGCATTTCATTCTGGAGGAATATGTGATGACACAAAGTGGAAAGGTATTGGAGAAACAGTTGCCTAGAGTTCAGTTTACTGCTTGTGAGTTTCTCTTTTTCTGACACCAAGACCTGGTCTAAAACTCAGTGTAGCTCTACTAGCATCACCCCTGACATTTCAGTTGCAATTAGACGATGTGAGTTTGCAGTATTGACACCTGGGAGTTGGGATCCTTTTCAGAAATCCAGGAGAGTCAGCATTGCTGCAACAAGAAGAAAGTTCCTAACAGAAGGCAGCAAGGACAGCGCTGCTCCACAAGGGAGAATAAGCCAGGAGCACAGGACAACAGTGCCTCACCAATCCATGTGCAATTCCACACAATCTCAACTCATCAGTAAGAACAGGGTGCTGACAACAAGTCCTATCAACAGTCTCAAATATGATCACCAAGACCCATCCTGGGAATCCATACAGGAAGAGCAAGATACAGAACTTGAAACCAACTACCTATAACACAGACCCAATACCCAATCAAGCCAAACAGAACAAGAGACAAAACCTTAGTATAAGCCAACCCAGGAGCAAATGCTCAGGGCCAAGCTTAAATGGAGCTCCTGGGCCCATGAGTGGAGAGTGTAGGTGGGACCCCAGGTGAGGCCAATCAGGGAAACCGAAACCTATTAGTGCCCTCAGAGCTCTGACAGCACGGGAGTGCAGCTATTGAGGACTGACAGATGAGTAGCAGTGCGGCATAAAAGCAAGCATGTTTTAATCACTAAGTCTATCTAGGTGTTTTTGACAGAATGGTGGCTCACAAAGTGTAGCAATTTTTTAGTAGTGAAAACAAGCACTAGACTTGTGTAAGAAAACAAACCAAAAAAATCCCCACATGACATTTCCCTGTTTGATTTCCACTAGAAAACCAGGCTGATCTCAACAGCTATTAGCCTTTACTACTGAAGCGGAAATGTATGAGTAAAACCAGTCATTTTACACAGTATGAAAGCCTTGAGTGACCGAGGATGCCTGTGCAGTGTAAAGGAGGTTTTCTTCTTTGAGGGACTATTATAATAATTTAGTAAATCTTACTTGCTGATACAAATGGAAGAATTGATTTTAAAAGTGTGTCATTGTTGGGAACATTGAGGAAAACTTTAATTATATATTTGACTTTAAGTGAAGGATTAATTCTTCTTAGTGGTAAAGTTATATCAGAAATTATTTTAGATCTCCTCTCCCTCTGTTAATAAAGACACTCTTTCCCACCTGCCAATTTAAACCTATTAGAGTGAAAAAGAAGGAATGTGAAATACCTAAAAATCACCTGTGAAGTGTACAGTGGCAAGATGGGAGTTTCAGAACAACAATAATTCTTCTTTATCTAGGAAGACTTTTTTCCAGTGACTTCTAAAAAGGAGAGAGAGAGAGAGAGTCCCTATCCCTCTTAATTAAGAAATTAATATGGTTATAAGATCCAAGATTTAATATTTAGATTCTAATTTACTAAGAACATTACAAACCAACTT
Source organism: Neomorphus geoffroyi (assembly GCA_033558235.1). Taxonomy (NCBI): domain Eukaryota; kingdom Metazoa; phylum Chordata; class Aves; order Cuculiformes; family Neomorphidae; genus Neomorphus; species Neomorphus geoffroyi. The sequence continues at coordinate 10,836,424 of JAUMJM010000016.1, read as the reverse complement.
TTTTTAATTTACCGATAAATAATGCTCTTCCTTTGACAGCAATGTAGGATATTATCTGACTTGACAAATTGATTCTCAGTGCAGTGTTCATGTTCTCAGTCTTTTGGGTTCTTTATGGGCCATCTAAATGTACACTACAACTCATAATTTATTAACTACTGTCCTTACTAATCAGGCAATATCAATGTTATTTCTTCTGATAGGTAATATTTCAGTCTCTCTTTATTGGTGATTTCTAATTAGATTTAGAATGTGAATTCATTGCTTTGCTTCTGAAAGCCAAGACAGACAGGTTGCACTATTGCCAGAAATTGCCACTGAAATTTCCAAGAGCGAAAATTCCTGGATTTCTGAGTCTCCTACATTTGTTTCTAATTCTTCTAACGTTTCAGCAAAGACAAGGTTCACAAAGTTTGTCTGTTGAAAAGTCTTCCAGAGATTAAGAAGTTTAGCACTGCATGGCTGTAATAAATAACAGCGTATATATAAGGTTATACAGCACATTGAATGTTACCAAATGTTAACATCTCATGTGTGATCAGTCAGACTTTTAAGTCTAGACTTTTTTAGATCCTCTGGGTTTCTGTCAGATTCACCAAGGCTGTGTTTATTCATCCCTGCTCATTCTCACAACCACTAATGGCTTTCTTTAAAATTCTTTATGAAGGACTGAGGTGCCAGAAAACAGAAAAAGGTCAGACATAGTGACTGTCTTTAAAAAAGGCAGGAAAGGAACCATGCAATTTTAGCCTCGTCAGTTTAACTTCAGCTCCCAGAAATATTCTGGGAAAAAAAAGGTATCACACAAATTGGAACAGGTAACTGGAACAGGTAACTTAATAAAAATATCTATACAGAGCCAGTATGTATCTGATAAGAACAAATCCTATCAGACTCATGTGCTGCGACCAGGAATACCAGCAGATAGGGGAGGAGCCAGCAGATAGAGGAGAAGCAGCAGAGGCCATACTTCAGGAATTGAGCAGTGTTTAAACACCTTTCCCTGTAATATTCCCAAAAAGGATAGCAAAAATTGTCAGTCAGCGACATAAGCATGGGTGAATGAGCATCTCTACACAGGAGCGTTATCACCGTTCCACTGTCAAAATGGAAAGATGCACCAAATAAGGCTGTGATATTCTACCCCAGACCCACATCTGTTCGTGTTTCATTGATGATATAGGTGAGGAAAATGAAAGTATGTTTCTGAGAGGGATAAATAATGAAACTGCAGAAGTACAGCATTAGGGCAAGTAAATGTTAAAAAGTCAGGAAAACAGTCTTCAAGAAAAACAGGATGAAATTCAACAAGGACAAAATCAGGAGACTATGCTGAGCAAGAGTAATTGACACTGCAAATACACAATAAGGAACAATTAGTTAGACAATAGTTTTCAGAAAAGGACCTAGGGATTAGGGTACATCAAGACAACCAGTAACATCATGCTATGGAGACATGGTAGGCATGGCCTAGAGATGAATAAACAGGAGTACAGTTTGTGAGACACTTGATAAGATCATGTAGTTCTGTTCAGCACTGGTAAGGTCCCAGCTGGGGTACTCTCTCCAGTTTTGTGCTTTCTATTTCAAGAAGGACGTAGACTCCTGTTGAGAGGGTTTGCTGGAGAGCAACAAGAAATCTGACCTCTGAGAATAGGCTGAAAGGCTTAGGAGTCAACGAAAAGAACACTTAAGAACTGACCAAAAGTCTTCACAAGCATCACAGGTTGATACAAAAAAGCAATAATCCATTCACCATATCTGTCATGGACAGGACAAGAATAACTTGAAGTTGCAGAAAAAATAATTTAAGTTACTCATTAAGGAGAAAAAGTACTTCTTGATGGTAAGTGAAGCACAAGAATTTCCTGGAGAGGTCACAGAGACCTCACCATTAGAAACTGAGTGGATAAACAAATATCTGTCAGGAACGAACTCAGCATAGTTAGGAGATGAAATAGATGACCCTTTTGAGATATCTTTCAATCCTTTTTCTATGGTCCCATGATTCAGTATAGCCATAAAGATATTTCAGAATCTCTCCTCTCTTGTAGCTAGAAAAAGAATATACCTTAGGAATTTCTAGGAGTGAAAAAGTTTTTATAACAAACAGCTGTGGAGGACCTTTTATTTATTTGCTGGGGGGCCTTAAATGCACAAGACTTTAGTACCCAGTAGGCTGCATTATATTATTCTGAGAAATTGGAGTTAATGTGGCCTACTTGGGGAATATGGCACAAACCCATGAAAGACAAAATAGTATGGTCTATTACTTCTGCAGAATAGATGAATGCAATAAGTCCTTTCAAAACACACAACCAGCACCAATTTTAACCAGTAATAAACCTCTACCAAACATCTGAAACTCTCCCTAGAATAGATCATTAAAGATTCTGTATGCCTCCTCCTCCTTTCCCATCCTGACTCGGCAGCTTTCCAAAACGTGTTTTTGCACGTAGCTCCCACCTCAGAAAAATATCAATAACAGCACTTTATTTCATAATGGTATTGTGAAGTAGGTATATTCAAGATCAGGAACAATAAATAAATGGAAGCTAGACCGTGCTTTCTTAATCATAAGTTACATTGCTGTTGTAGTTTAGTCCTTAGCTGGCTGCAAAACAGTAGGGAGCTGCTTTCTCATCTTCCTCCACGTGGGGGAGAAGGAAAGGAGTAGGGAAGGAAGACTCATGGGTTGAAATAAAACCAATTTTAATAGAATACTATTTTTTAAAGGATCATTACAATATTAATATTACTATTAGTAATAATAATAAACCAAATAATGAAACACACAAAATATACAAAACAATACCTAGCCATCCCGAGTAGTGGTCACAGAAAGCTTGCTCCAAGCAGTGATGTGTAGATGGAGGACACAGCAAGCACAGCAGTTCCAGCAAAAGCAAAGATCACAGCAGGCACAGAGATCATAGCAGATGCAAAGATGACCGAGAAGAGCACCAGGAATGGGGCACAAGGAGTAGGAGCACCGAGAGCAGGGCAGAAGAAGCAGGAGAAGGAGAGCTATTCCCAGAAAATTTACCACTTCCCACTTTATACTGAGTGTGACGTTTATGGTACAGAATACTTTATTTGGCCAGTTTGGGTCAGCTATCCTGGATTTGTTCCTCCCAGCTTACTCTGCACCTGCTTACTTGTAAAACATGAGAAACTGAGAAAGGTCTTTGGTTTCCCTAACAATTACTATAAACATCACTGTATTTTTCAGCATTCTTCTCATATCAAAATCTGGAGAAAGAGCAGCTGCTGAGAAAAAAATCAATTCTATCCCAGCTGAGCATAAACATTACCTAGTAACAACTATAAATAATAGGTGTTATCAACACTGTTCTCACACTGAACTTAAGATGCTGCAGCTGCTGGAAAGTGCAGCTACTAAAAAGAATTGACTGGATCACAGTTGAAACCAGGACAACTGTGTCACTTCCATTTAGATAACTTTTACATCTAGCAGCCATCAGGTTCACAGGTTGGTAGCAGCCCTAAGACAGAGCTGAAGCCGTTTAACAGCGCTCCTACGTGAAGACTGCTACTTGTTGCCCATCGACCCAAGGGCAGACCCACATTCCTCACCAGAGAGATCCTAAACCCCTCTCAGGTTGGGGGGTTTATGTGATCCCAAAGAGACTTATTACAGTAGATCAACCAATTCATAAATCTCCTTTAAATTCATAAATCAGGATCTATTTCACCCCATTAAATACAATAGATTTTGCATAGGGGCTGAGTGTGAGAATAAAACACTTTTCTATTCAGTTACGCTTTTCCTGAGCTTTGCAGATATTCTGTGTGTGTGAGGTGAGGAAAAGAGACCAGGGTGAAAAAAGAGGGAGAGAATGTAACAAAATAAACATGGTATGCCAAAATGAGAAAGATCCTGTTATTCTTTTCCTTGATCAAGCTACTGGCCACAGAAAAATGGCCAACATAAATGATATATGCCAAAGTCAACTGCAGCTGATGTTCTTTCTAGCCGTTTGATCTTTCATCTCCCACTTCCACCCATTTTCCCCAATTGCATCCATACTTAATATTATTTTAACCATTAGAAATGTGGTTTTCTACCTAGTTCAAGTTTTCTCGGTAGCAGACATTTTATTCTCCCACTGAAAGATATCAGAGAAATAAAATACCATTTATGCAACAGAAATGATACTCTATAGAATATATTTATCAATAGCTCCTAATCACTAGAAATGGAGTTTTATTTTGACCATTTATATGGATTTAAATAGGAAATCAAAGAGCTTAATTCCTATTTTTATTCTAAACCCACACCACAAAAGAGTTATTTTCAAAGAATAAAAACTGCTTATATCATTATTTTTAAGAGCTCTTTGATTTATTATATTGTTTACATGGCTGCTGAAAAAAAATGCTGCCGAGTTCAACCATAGCTAGTTGATGAGAAAGAAGGTTTCTGTGGCTATATTGCAGGAACTGATAAAACTCAAGGAAAGAGACCTCCTACACCGAGAATTTCTGACTGTAAATCTCACTAGTTTATGAGTGGAAAATACCCAAATAATTGTTTTGCTCAGAGGTGTTAAGCACCTGTAGTTGCTGTAAACTGTAACTGGTCCTGTCACCACTCATAACTTCTGAACATTTAGATTGTGTAACTCATTGATTCTGGCACCCAGAAGACAGAAAACTCCAGCTGGTGCCTATCTGTGGTGAGGTAGCAGACTTTGCTGAACTTCGGGTTGTTTTGATATGGACAATGTTCACTTTCCCATTGTAAACTTCTGAACTGGAAAGAAAAAGACTTTCAAGTCTTTCCTCAGACTTCTCTGCACACCTAAAGTATTATCATGCTACAAGCAAACTACTGAGAGAAATGGAGACTGCTATGTTTTAGTTACTTATGTTCATATTTTGTTCTATCATTTTTGTCTTTAGCCATTTTATTTCCCATCATCATGAGAACGATCAGAGGACCTCGTGAGCAGTATGTTTCCTGCAAGCCACTGGCTACCATCCATGGAGTTTGTGAGACCACCAGAAGAATTAAACACTACAATTGAATACCAGATGTTCCACTAAGAACCTCCTTCCATGCATGTAATGTTCATCAGAAATGAACCCATGGTTGTTGTAGAATTCACACTGTTATAGTGCAAAGTGGAAATACAAAAAGACTCAGTAAGCCAAAATCTGAATATCTGTAAAAATGACTGTGTACTGCAACTGGACATGGCACAATTCACATCTACCCGGAGTATAAGCACAGCTCCTGATGAATTTTAAGACCATTCTTCAAGTTGATGTTAACTATGAGGTGAGCTCACATAACCTAAGCCAGCTGTAATCTTTGTATTGCTTTTACAACAACCTGGTTTGGCCATCATAAATCTGTGGATTCTCCAATACTGGAGAAGAGAGACAACAGGCATCTGCAGTTACAGCAGATGAGGTGTGATACTCTCAGGATGCCAGAGCATCTTTCAGTAGACTGCTTTTTCACCAGAAAACAGTGATTCATCAAAACAGAAAGCCTTTGATGGAAATCGTGACATGCAGCATACCTTTTTTTGTCAAAAAGGATTTCTCAGATTCAGAAGAAATGAGCTAGCTGGCACTGGAGAGACACGAAGAGACACAAGGGTATATGCCTTGCCCTTGCTGACCTGACTTGGGCAGCCAAATTTTGAGCAGTTATTGGCCTCCCAGGCACTGTGTCCAGCTGCAGGAGCAGAGAAATGGCACCACTGCAACTGGACTAGCGTGACTGCTCACACTGAGGCTTCCTCTGCAGCAGTGCATGCTTTCAGGCTTAAACTGCAGAGTGATATGAACTGCATCCTGGTAAAATCTAGCACTGGGAGACTGGGTGCAGATAAATGCAATTATGCCTTGGAGGTGAGGGATGCAAAACCTGTTCGTTGTAGTGCAGTGCAGCACAAGGCACTTTGCCTTCAGAAGCTTCCTACAGAAACACTGCCAAGCTGAACACCAGGGCCCTCCTCAACACGAGGAGATGACAGAATCACAAAATTGTTTAGGTTGGAAAAGACGTTTAAGATCATCCAGTCTAGCCTTTAACCTCACACAGCCAAGTCCACCACTAAAGCATGTCCCTAAGTGCTACATTTACCCATCTTTTAAATCCTCCCAGGGATGGCAAATGGATCACTTCCCTGGGCAGCTGGTTGCAATGCTTGACAACCCTTTCAGGAAAGTAATACTTCATAATATCTAGTCTAAACCTTCCCCGCCACAACTTGAGGCCATTCCTCTTATCCTATCACTTGTTACTTAGAAGAAGAGACCAGCACCCACCTCACTACAGCTTCCATTCAAGTAGTTGTTGGGAGCAAAGAGGCGTCCCCTCAGCCTTCTCTTCTCCAGACTAAAAAGCCCTGGTTCCCTCAGCCACTCCATAACACTCATGCTCCAGACCCTTCTCACCAGCTTCATTGCCCTTCTTTGCACATGCAAATTGAAGTGTCTCCAGCTAACCTAAATTCAGGTATAAAAAGGCAACAGAAGCAAATCGTGCCTGTTTCCCATTCACACACTTCTACACAGCTTCATGTCAAAATAAGCAAAATACTAACATGCTTTCCTCAAACTTCTCATGACAATTGCCCTTCTTTGGATGCACTCCAGCAACTCCATGTCAGAGAGTCATTGAACAGTTTAGGTTGGCACAGACCTAAAGGCCCAACCAGTTCCAACCCCGTGCCACAGGCAGGGACACCTCCCACCAGCCCAGGCTGCTCAAGACCCCATCCAACCTGGCCTTGAACACTTCCAGGAAAGGGGCATCCACAGCTTCCATGGGCAACCTGTGCCAGTGTCTCACAATCCTCAGCGTGAAGAATTTCTTCCGAATGTCTAATCCAAATCCTCCCCCTTCCAATTTAAAGCCATTCCTCCTTGTCCTGTCACTACTTGCCCTTGTAAGAAGTCCCTCTCCAGCTTTTTTGTAGCCCCTTCTGGTACTGTGAGGCTGCTTTAAGGTCTCTTCGGAGCCTTCTCTTCTGAAGGCTGAACAACTCTCTCAGCCTACCCTCATAGCAGAGGTGTTCCAGCCCTCTGATCATCTTCATGGGCCTCCTCTGGACCTGTTCTAACAGTTCCATATCCTTCTGTTGAGGATTCCAGAAGTGGACGCAGTGTCTCTGCTGATGCCTCCATCTCTGATTTGAAAGGAGTTAGCGGTCATGGTGGTGCTGTGGTGGGCTGAGGCGGATTCACTCTGTTAGCTGGAGGCTTGCAGAGGGCAGTCATCCCTTCCTGAGGTGGGTATCCTGACCCCTGTCCTCCTCACAGCTGCTGAGTGCGTGTCCCAGTCCTATGGGGTCTGTGGGGCTGGACAGGAAGAGGCACAGGGAATTGGACTGACTCAGAGACAAGGGCACCCGTGGTCTCAATGCCTGCTCCATTTCTGCCAGCTTTCATTAGTGGTTGGATAAAATAGAGGATTTCTTGGGAGCACATCCCAGCGATCTTTCCTAGCAATCAGGAATGAAATCAGCCTGATCCTCTTTTGGGCCGTGGGTTTTGCTGTCCCAAGGTTCAGTTTCAAAATGTTATTAGTGATTGGTATTTGCTGCCTAAGGCTTCTCCCAGGAGGGGAAAGACATAGCTGTTCTGGAGGGATTGCTGACTGTGGGGTGATAGGGAGCAGAAATAAAGGATTGGTCCCAGGTGCTCTGATTTGTGCTTCTTGCTTGCTCGTGTGCTTTGAACACTCTGCCTTCTTTAGGAGAGTGAAGAGAAAGAGGAACAGATTTGAAGGGAGTGTTTTCCAACAATCAGATGATTTTAAAAATAGCCCTGGCCAGAGACAAGGGGAAGCGCCCTCCGGGCCGGGTGGGTGGTGGCGGAGTCCACTCAGCCCCAACTCACAGGGACCCCGCTCCGGGTCGGGCAGAGCAGACCCGCAGCCCTCTCTCATGGACCCCTCTCTGGCCCCGGGGCGGGGGCGGTGCCGTGGGGGGCGGCCCCTCCCCTCCCGTGCCTGCCCGTCCCTCCCCGCCGCGCGCGCTGCCGCTCCCTCCCCTCCGCCCCCCCCCCCCCCCCCGGGGATATCCCCGGCCCCTCCCCGGCTGCCCGCGGCCCAATGGAGGCGGAGATGCTGTGCGGGCTGCGGGCGGGCTGGGGGCGCCGCGGAGCTGCGGACGCCGCGGGGCCGCGCACACTGGGCGCGGAGCCGGGGGCAGAGGCGGGCGGCGGCTGGGATGAGGCGGCAGGGCGGCTGTGGGGGCAGATAGCGTCCCGCGGAGAGGCGGCCGAGTGGGGCTCGCCCGGCAACGCCATGGCGGCTCGGTGCGACCCGCTGAGCGGGTACCGGCAGCAGCCGCCGCTCTCCGACCCGGGCTCCAACAGCGAGCGCAGCGCCGACTCGCCCGCGCCCGGCTCCGAGGAGGACGCTGCCGGCCCGCCGCGGCCCCCGCACAGCCCCGAGTGGGGCGAGGAGCGATTCCGGGTGGACAGGAAGAAACTGGAGGCCATGCTCCAAGGTGAGGGCGGGGGAAGGCGGCGGCGCCGGGGGGCGGCCGGGAGCGAGGCGGGGGGGGGTATCCGACTCGCCGTGCCCTGCCTCCCCGCCGCCGGGAGCCTCCAGCGGGCCTGGGCGGGCGGGGGAAGGCGGCTCCGCGTCCTGGTCCCCGCGGAGTGGTGTGGGGACAGCCCGGGTGCCGGTGCCCAGCCCGGCCCGGCCGGCGCTCGGAACGTGGAGCTCTCCCCAAATCCGTCTTTAGCACCGTCCCGTCCCCACTCCGCAGCGTGGTGCGGACTCCCGGCTTTCGAGGAACAGCGGGACCGGAGCCCCCGCAGCCGCTGTCCCGCCGGGGCCGCTGCCTCGGGGCTGCTCTGCTTGTGGCTCTGCTGCTTTTTATTATTATCGTAACTTCTGTTTTTTAACTTGAGGCTACGTGTTCTGTCTGGTTCCTTTCTCTCCTTGGTGAGTGGGTAAGCGAACTGCTGGGAGAGCGCAGTTGGGGTGGGAAATCTTGCGGACAGAGATACAGAGGGAGAGCTTGCCAGCAGGAACACTTTTAGAGTCAAAGCATTTCACTTTGCTGCTCTAGAGAAGAAACAAACGGGGATTGGTGTGTCTGGCACCCAGGGAAGTGGTTGGAGATGCTTAAAAGAAAGGGGGATGACGTGCTTAGGGATGTGGACAGGTATGGTTGTGCTCGATCTCAGAGGTTTTTTACAACCAAACGATTCTATGATTCTGTGTTTTGAACTATCTGACTCTCATTGGAAGTTACATAGGCAGTTTTTGACAAAATAGTGTAATTATTAATTGATGGTTTTGTTGCTAAAAAAGCAGATTTAAACCAACTGAGGATCATAGTCATCTGGTTGGAAAAGACCTTTAAGATCACAGAGTCTAACCATACCAGTCCAGTTACTAAACCATATATCTGAGGATATCCCTGTGAAGTGGGGTGATTCCCTCGGGTGTTCCCTGCTGTCAACTCGAAAGAGCCTGTGAGAACAGAGGCGAGTTTCAGGTCCTACATCGTCAATCTTAGGGTGTGTTTGCATCAACAAGGGCAGATGATGGTGAGTAGAAGGAACTCTTTCCTCTGTGACGACTGTTTTGTAAACATCCAATGTTACACTTAACGTGGTAACTCTTGTATTTACTTACATTTTCAAAACAAATAACCCCTGACAAATATTTTGCTATGGAAGGCATTTCATTCCCTTAAGGGAAACTGTAGGTGCTGGCAACCTGACAGTCTCCTGTCAGGTCACCTGTCTCCTCCAGCAATGGGAGGCTGCAGGAGCTAGCGGAGCGAGTCGCATTGGTCACTGAAGAGCTGCGGTTTGACTGGGTGACTACAATGATCGGAATTTTTTTAATTGAGATTCTCTCTCCTGGGGGTGAGTTAATCTTTAATCAGTAAATACTTTAGTGCTAGAAGAAAAATCTCATTATGTAATGCAGTAAAGAGAAAGGAATTCAGAGAAATAGACATCTTGTAAGTAACAACTATTTATAAAGATGTGCTGATCAAAGTGTTTTAAAACCAAATATGGGGATGTTGAAAATAAAAACTAGTTTTGTGTATGAAGTGATAGGAGAAAGGGTCAAAACTTGTGAAGTGCTTTAAGAAGATTGGAAGTTGCCGTAACGTTTTTCTCTAGTAGCAAAATAAATTTCCATTATCTCATCGCACACACAGTCAGTCGTTCCTTCTACTGCCTGAAGTAGTTAAACATGTGAGGGTAAACACGGCTCCTGAGTGGAACCTGAATACGGCGTAGGTTGTGTCATCCAGTGGTAGCCAGTGTCAACATGTGACTTTTTTGTTTTCTTCTTTTATATTTTTTTTTATTCTCATAAGAGCATAGTAAAAAGTATATAGTTAATGGAATACAGTGAGCAAAAGCAAACAGACTGCTGCCTGCTTTTTGATGAGAGGCAACTATGCATCCAGTCTTGAATATGCGTGCTTCAGATGATGGTCTGAGGAGCATTTGCATCAGATAGTTATTGTTTTTATGAAGAAAAGTATGTGTTGGACTTTGTAACTGATTTTGTGTGAAAACCTAAACTTTCTGGCTTATTGGTAATGAAAACCCACTTGCTGGAAAACATGAAGCAAACATGATAGTCCTTTCTGTCAGAAAACTGTGACCTGTTTGTTAAACATTATCACTTTCGTTCACTTTCCATACTTCACAAGTTTTTATCTCATCTCTTGACTTCCTACAAGAGAGGTTTTACTGATCCTTTTCTTGTATGAGAATACCTCAAGCACCAAGCAGCTCTACCACAATGTCACAGAAAGCATCATGAAGCCAAATCCAACTGGTACCCAGAAATTCAGAGTCGATTATATTCCTGATTACAAGCCAAAGTTGATTTTATTTAACCTCCTCCCCTTCCCGCATTCCTCCTCTTTTTTTTTTTTTTTTTTTTTTTTTTTTGTGGCCATCTTTTGGGAGTTAGAATTTGGACTCTCCTTAGTAGGAAAGGAACAATGGAAAGAAAGCATTGTGCCATCTCCAGAAACTAACTTTCACAAGACAATTCATGTTTTCTATGGTTTCTGATACCAGATCCTTCACAGGAAGTTCTTACAATACGCAAAAATTGCATTGTGGGAGGGAAACATCTTTGTAGTCTGAGTGGTGATGACCAGATTTCCAAATGTTATCTAATTTTTTTTCCTTTTTATTTTTTTTTTTAGATTCAAGCTGGTGTAAATAGGGCCTCTTGTTCATATTAGACGCTTGAAGATTCTTCTTTTGCTTTTACCAGCTGCTAGAGAGCATGTTTACTTTTGTGAAAGTTACTTTTAAAATGATTTTAAAACTTTTGGTTTCTTCTAATGTTCACCATAGCTTGCTTATATTATGGGAAAGTGAGAATACATCATCCTTAGTTCTGTTGTCTTTAAAGCCAAGTTTGAAACAGCATCTGTTGATGAAACCTATCATGGAATGTTCTCATTTTGCTTGGGGATCTTTTATTTTTTTGCTAGTCAACATCTGTTGTTTACTGTACTAATGATGAATTGTAAAAAAACAATCGGGTAGAAAGAATATGAAGAAGCTCAGTGTTTGGCTTGGTGCTTCTGTTACATTCTGTGACTGCATTGCTGAATTTTATATGCATTTCTGCCATGGTTCTTTTCATCTTTCCTGCGCTTGACTTTTTGTGGGTAGTTTCTCAAGGGAAGGTGTGAGACTGACCTGGGCACAGCAGACTGCATAGCCTGTGGGTGGGAGTGAGGCATCTCATCATCATATACTGAGTCCATTGCTGGAGTAAATGCTGTATCAAGACACTGAGTATCTCCCTTTCTGAAAAGGGTTGACGTGGCTGGTTTGGTACCAGTTGTATCTGAAGCAGAAACCAAATCTGAATTGAGGTGTGAGAAAATATTGATGGATATGAGGGTGCTACTGGTATATGTTTCTGCTTTGAAATAATTGGTTTAGTATTTTTGGTGTTTTGAAGTTTGGTTCTGAATAGCCTTAAGATAAATATGTTAAATGAAAGGTAGGGCCCTTTTCTAAGAGCTTTGCTTTTTTTATTTGGAATATCAGAAAATGCAGTGTTATTAATTCCTTATAGATGACTGGAATAATGTCCCATAGACAAATCCCGGTCTTTGCAGTGAGGTATAAGCTGTCTTATCCTGTATGTCTTCTTCAGAGTGTGCTGGTGAGTGGTTCTCTTTAGAATCAACTTGGTTTGTTTTACAGGGAGCAAATTTGAATAACACTGACCAGCTATTCTTTGCAGCAGTGTCAGAAGATGATATTTCAAAGTAGCACTATTAATTAGAGCGTCTGTACTAAATTCTGGTAAATGCTCAGGTGACTTAATACTCTGGAATGATGTAGTGAATGTTTGAGTGCCCGTTACCATAGCAGCTGAGTATTACTACAAAAATGCAAACCACTAAACTTAGAAAAGCTGTCCAGAAAGTATAGTCTAATGGCTAAATGTCCATGCACCTTAAAACAAACAAACAAAAAACAAACCAAAACAAAGCCTACAAAAATTCACAAACAAAACCCCAAACCAACCAAACACCACCACCACACCCTTACCCCCACCCCCCAAAAAAACCCCTAACAAACACCAAAAACCACAATCCAACAAACCACCACCACCTTTGCCTTGCATGGTGTCTTATTCTTGGCTAAAAGATGTTGTGACAGTTTGTTTAACTGACATTTGGAGGTTTGATGGGGTGTATGTATAGCACATACTTAAATACCTTGTGGCTTTATAATACACCATCACACAACAGTACTTGGGTAAAAAACCCAACAAATCCTTGTTGTTTAAGAAAAGTCTAACTCTAGCAGTGGTGTGGTTGTCATATTGCATACGTCTCATTAAAAAAAGCAACTTTGCCTGTTAGAATTCAGCTTCTCTCTGTTCTCTTTTTTTTTTTTTTATACATTGTCTTTCAGTTTGGATCTCTTTTGGGTAATCTTAATTTTAGGATCTAGAGACTTTTTAATGGGAGGTTTTACCTTTTGTTTTGGTTTTTCTCTCATGAGGTAATTCAGCATTTGTCTTGGCTATCGATTTCCAAACACATGAAGAAAAGCACAGACCTGCATGCTCAGGAGCATGTATTCGGCACCGCAAGTACCCTGTTTTCTGTTGAGCTCATCTTCCAGAGCAGGTTGTGTTGATACTGGGTGGAAATCTTGGAAAATAGCAGTGCCCTGTGCACACTGACTGTCATTAGGGGTTTCATGTGTGAACTGCAGTAGGTCAGAATTTATAGGAATCCTGTCAGTCTTAATTTACGTTATGTAGACTTGATTTCTAAAAATAACAAAAGTTAACTTATTAATTTTTGGGTAGTAAGGGTAGAAGTACTCTTAATTCCAATCTGGTGTGATCAGCCAGTACAAGCAGCTCATCTGGGTACCTTTGTGTAGCTCTCCCTCCTGCCACTGCAGCACTGCGTGAGCACTCCCTGTCCTGCTCCCTCAGTTCTGGTGTACTTTGCCAGCCATGGCAAAGTTAGAAAAGTGTTCAACTAGTGATTTTTCACCAAAAGAAGTACTACTTTTCCTACAGTGAAGTGACATAAATGCTTAGGTAACTTCTTTCATAATTTAATCTAGGTGAAACTTACTTATGTAAGTCTACTGAAAATCTATTGCTAATTCTTTTTCCTGAAGGTCACCCTTAAGGCCATTGCCCAATGCTAAGACTGTACTTGCGCAATGCTTAGTTCTGATGCTTGGATGATAACCAATTTATTTTATTTGCTGATCCATCAGGTGAAACTTTCTATGTTTAAACAAGTATATTTTCTCTACTTAATGTATAACTATGCAGGAAAGCCTGTTTTTAATACTTTTCTTAGACTTCTCTGCTAGTTTGTTTCAACTACAGAGAATGATAAATTGATTTGTAGCAAGCGAAGTTTCAGGGGACTGGGAGGGAAGAAAAATGCTTATATTTAAATGTGTTAAAGATGATGGAGATGTTCTAAGAAACAGGGACCTCTGATGAGACTTTGCTACAAACAATAGTTTTATTAGAGGCTGGACCCTGAAGACATGAATTAATAGATTTTTGAGCAATTTTGCTGCTTAATAGGCAATTGTAACTTAAATAGAATGGTCCTGACAGTGGTGGTGTCTCTGTGGATTACAAGCTCAATGTTAAATTTGTTGGATTTTTATGTTTAAATGTCTAAGCAGGAATTACTGCTTCTCTTCTGGGTTTTTTTTTGGTATGTGATGGTGGCAAATCTGTGTCATAAAAGTAAATGTACTGTGATCCTTCAATAATTAATGTACCTTGCTGAAAAATCAGCTCAGGGTTGTTGATTTATACTCCTGTGTAAAGTTCCCAGTATCCCTGTTGGATCTTTAAGAGGTGTCAAGTATGTCTTGTCTTTGACCAGATTCTTGCTGAAATATCATAGAATCATAGAATGGTTTGTGTTAGAAGGGACCTTTGCAAGTCATCTAGTCCCACCCCCCTGCAGTAAGCAGGAACATCTTCAATGGGATGAGGTTGCTCAGAGCCCCATCCAACTTGACCTTGGTTGCCTCTGTGGGCAACCTGTTCCTGTGTTTTGCCACCGTCAATGACAAAACCTTCTTCTTAATATCTAGCCTAAACTTCTCATTTAGTTTTAAACCATTACCCCTTGTCCTACTGCTATAGACCCTGCAAAAACGTTTTTCCTTATCTTTCTTATAAGCCCCCTTTAAGTGCTGAAAGGCCCCAATAAGGTCGTCTTGAAGTCTTCTCTTCTCCAAGCTGAACATACCCAACTGTTTCAGCCTTTGTTCGTATCTTCTCAAACTCTTTGTTTTAGTAGGTCCTAAACACAGTTCCTTTTCCTAGAGGAAGAAAATGTTTTTTTTCTACTGAATTGTGAGATTTCTTTTAATGTTTATTTTTATTTTGCACCTTGCCATGTATCAGCATAACCCGGACAAGGACATAGTTGTGGGGAAACTGGAGCCTTTCTAACAGCATTTACATTTGGTGTTTAACTTGCATGTAGCAGGAAAAAAAAATCAAGTTCTTTGTCAGGCTTTCAAATCCCTAAAGTGCTGAATAGTCTATTTCTGCAAAAATAAATATATGAAATGAAGTTGTGTGACTTGTAGTTTAAAAATATTCTTGCATTCCATTGTTAACAATTGTAATAATACCACTTTCTCAAGTTTCAGTGTTTTTTAAGTAGTACAACGGACTATCATGGTTTGGCATGAACTGCTAGGTTAAGTATTGCTGGCTTGCACATTCCTGTTGGTTATATTGTAATCTTTACCTCCATTGGAAAATATGTCCTATTTTGAGGACTTATTTCAGACTATTGGCTTTATGCCTGTCAAGCAATGAAACATGCTAGTCTTCTTTAATTTCAGACCTCTATGTTGAAGGACTAATAACTTTTAAATTTTTTACAGTAATATCCCTAACTATGAAGACCTAGTAGTGAATTTCATGAACTTTAAGCATGAAAACAAATATGACTACACATGAGTTGGAGTTCAGATAGCTTATTAATTGTGTTCTTTTTTGTAGCCAAAGGAGTGAGTACTTGATTTAAGAATTTCTTCTTTAAGATGCTACCTGTTAATCAGTGGTAGTTTTTTTAAATAATTTTGACTTGAGCAACTAAACTATGCCTTGAACATATCTGCAGCTTTTGTTTGGTATCTGTTTTTGTTTATGGTGAGGCTTTCTTGTCTCTGGTTCAGATCAGTACTGCATGGGCAATGTAATTCTTCATGTTTCAGTGCCTTTTATAGCTGATTTATGTAAAGATGTCTACAGTCATATCCTTTTTACTGGAATAGGGATATGTAATTTTCAAAAAACCTATTTCCTGTTGAAGGTTCGTAGACATTGTGAGGGAATGCTTGTGTGTGGTAGCAACCCTCTGCCAGGTCACTGTATGTGTGGAGCTACTGGAGTAACTGTAATCCTCGTACAAAAGAGTTGTATCCTTTCTGCTGTTCTCTAGCTAATAGTCGGAGGAATTTGGGTATCCAACAAGTTCTCTCATTTGTGCATAAATGTATAGGTTTTGGATACTGGGGAGGGAGAGCTGTATACTAGAAGAAACGGGTGTGATGGCCAGAGGGTTGGAAACAAAGAACAGAGGTAACACTGAGTATCTGGATGGGTGTGCCACTTAGTTGCATAACTATGTTTAATTTTTCTGCTGCAAACCAGATTTCATGAAGAGAGGTTGATGAGCAAGTAGCAGCATTGTTCTGTCCTAGTCATTGCCCTGTGTAGCTCTAGTGTAATCAAAATCAGGAAGGCAAACAGTAGGCATGTGTCTGCAGGACAGTTACAGGAGAAACTCTCACACCTTTTCCGGGAGACCCAAATGAGTGGGTACCTCCCTGAAGTGCCCGATGCTGACACAGGCAGCATGGATATCAGCCAAGCGGAAATGGAGATCTGCATGCAGTCACAGGGCTATGATCTTACTGAGACTGGAGAGGTGTGGTGGGATAACTTTTGGGACTGGAGTCCCTCAGTGACTGGATACAGGCTTTTTAGGATGGACAGGCTGGGATGCTGAGGAGGAGGTGTTGCCCTTTGGTGTTTTGTTTTTTTTTTAACAGTGATGATTGTGTGGCACTCTCTCTTGGTTCAGATGATGAGCCAGTTGAGAGTGCATGGGTCAGGATTATTGGGTAGACCAATCTGGTGTTACGGATGTCTGCTACAGACCATCTGATTAAGAAGTAGCAGCAGATGAGGTCTTCGGACAGCTGGAAGAAGTGACGTGTTTGTAATCCTTGGTCCCCATGGAGGACTGTGCTGCCCTGGTCTCTGTTGGAGGAACAGCACAGCTGTACAAGCAATGTAGGAGGCTTCTGCAGTGCATTCATGACAACTTCCAAACACAGGTGATCAAGGAGGTGACAACAGGAGGTCTCTGCTAGACTTTGCATTTGTAAGCAGGGAAAAAGTGGTCAGGGATGTGAAGATGGAGGGCAGCTGTTCAGAGGCACCTCAGAGAAAAGGACCAACAGGAGTGGTCATGAAATTCAACAAAAGGAAACATGAAATTCTGCACAGGGGTAGGAATTACCCCATATGCCATCATAGGTTTGGGCCTGCCAGACTGGAGAGGAGCATCCCAGAAAAGGACCTGGGAGTCCTGATGAACAATCTGATCAAGGGCAAGCCCATGTGTGGCGTTCTAACAAAGGGACCCAACAGCATTCTGGGCTCCATGAGAAAGAGTGTTGCCAGCAGGTTGAGGGTGGTGGTCCTTGCTTGCTACCCAGCCCTGCTGAGACATCAGGATGCACACCTGGGCTCCCCAGTACAAGACAAACATGGGTGTATTGCAACAAGTGCAGCAAAGGGCAAAAAAGCTATTGAGGGGCTGGAGTATATGACGTAGGAGGACAAGCTGAGAAATTGGTGATTGTTTTGGCTTTAGTAGATTTAGCCCCTAGAAGGGATAGGAGAGACTAATTTCGTGTACATGTTAGAGGATACAAGCAGACGGAGCCAGACTTTTCTCAGTGGTACCTAATTATGGGACAAGAGACAACATTTCATTTTATGACTTTGTTTCCTTTTCAGAAAATGGGAGAAATCTGTAAAATCTGTAGACTTGTTCGTTCTGCAGTGTTCAGTGCTGAAAGGAGATCACTAGTGTCTCTCTTTTGGATAGCAAAGGAATCAACTGATTCTTAACTATGAAGTTTAACATTATTTTTACATTTTCAATTGTTGAAATACTAAATCTATTATTGGACTGTAATATTAGAGCATAATATGTGTTAAAGTTATGTATTGACTAGGACTAACTTAGGTAAATGCTTGGTCAAATACCTGTAATAAAAATGACACTTTGCAGCCTGAGCTGCTGTCCAGGGTTGAAACAATTGTGACTGAGTATAGGGGTCAATTTGTTTTCCCCAGGGCAGTGAGAAACATCTGGGAAGAAATGGTCTGTCTGTACATCCCACTTTTAAAAGTCCTGGTAGGATTTAGATTGTTTTTAAACTTCAGATTTCTTATTCCTAATTATTGGTACTTGTTAGTGTCACATCAGTGAAATGGTGCAGTTAAAAGTTACTTAGGTTGTCTTTGCATTTTTAGGCTGTGTTTCTCCTGAACAAGTAGAAAATCACCAATACTTTTAACATTTTTATTCTGAGTGTAGTTACTGCTGTTCCTTAGACACTTGCCACTTCATAATTAATGGTGACTACAGCCTAATCATCATCTTGCAAATAACTGCTTACCATTTTATAGTGTTTCCAGTTTTTTTTGCTGTGTGATGCAGCTTCACCAGCTGATTGCCGACCACTGGCCTCTGCCTGGAAGCTGTTACTTCATGATGAAGAGTGATCTTGGGGCCGCTGACCTCTTCCTCCTTATACCCATTATTTTATTTTAACCCTTGTGTCATCTTTTATGCCAAGGCTGTAGTCTGTTTTATTTCCTTAAATGTTGATATATTGACCAAAAAAAGGGAAACATTTGGGGTGGTCTTCCTTTTCTATTGAGGTACCCAGGACTTCAAATAAGCGACACTGAAGATAGGTGACAGTGCTCAGCACACTTCAGATTTCATTCGCTTGCACCAGCCTGACTGATGCAGTCCTGGCTTTGGGATGTGAGTTGGTGTGTGGTGACCCTGCTGCATGGCTGGCAGCAGGCTGCGTGCACAAGGTGGTTAAGTACAAACCCTAGATTTGCTGTGTGCGAGGGTTAGGTCTCACTAATGTGGGCTCAGCTCCAGTCCATGCCTGGGGAGGCTGCTGGCGCCCAAGTCCCCACAGCCCCAGGACAGGTGGCTGTTGCCAGGGCAGGTCTCGGTGGGTACCTGCTCTTAGCCTGTTCTTGTCTCCTGTTGTGAGGGGTGTGTGGATGCTGTTTGGCTGCAGATTGTGGTCTTGCCAGGAGTACTCTGGCTGATGGGATTGTGACTGGAGGGTCCCTGGTGGGAAGGGACGTGCAGCCTGGCCAGACAAATTGCGACCCAGGTCTCCTGTGGCCATGCCTTGAGCACTGCTGCTCTGTTACCTTCAAGCAACTTTTAAAATCATCTTCACACAAGGCTATAGCTACTAGTTAATTATACTGGTTAACTTGTATGTGCTTCTTAACTGCTTCAGCCTAAACTGAGACATCAGGGTTCACCTATAGGAACCAGATGAACCAGCTGGAGGTTTAGTGGCCAAGCAGTGGGAGCTGACCGAGGCCTGGAGTGACCTTGCTGGTTCTAGTGGGGGTGTTCATTGACTCCGTGCTATGCTTTACACTGTCCTGCTCAGCTTTACTTCTTATTGATGGTCCATTAGCAAGCAGCTCAGATTGGAGCACAGTCATGTTATCTCTATTGCTTGGATTCTGTTGAGTAAACTACAGGAAAATTTGTTGCTCAATGCACCCTTCTTGGAAGTCTCCTCCTTGCACATGTGAGTGAGAACAAACAGGAGAGGACTAATTCTTTAGATTTCTTTTATTTCAAGGGCAAAGAATTTTTAAAAAAATGTTTATAAACATTCCTCTTTTGGCTTTTTGCCTGTTGGGCACATGTGTAGATGCAAGTGAAGCATGAGCCATCCATTTTCCATTTGCTGAAGTTCTGTGTGGGCCGGGCCTGGGAGACTTTGCAGAGTCTTGGTTCCATTTTCTGTTAAAAATATGATATTAATCAGATATCTAAGAATTGTCTTCGAGGAAAAATAAGCGTTAATCTTTGTACATATAAGGTTATTGTGAGGCTTGCAGTATGTAAATACTGAAGTATTTATTTATGTACTGTGGCTTTTATAGGAGCTTTTTCCCCCTGTCCCACAGAAAAGTTTTTCTGATTTTTTTTTCTTTTTTGTTGGGCCTGCCCAATGTTTTACTTAAGGAGCTGTGGGATGGTCGCTTTAAGTCTTTCAGTCCTTCTCTAAAGCTTTTTAACTTCCAAAGATAACCTCTATTTGTAAGAGTTACAATGCTACAGGATGTTTTTACTCCCAGTGCCAGGATGTTACAGAGCCTTTGAAAGCAAGAATTATAAGTAAAAATGAATGCCAGTGAAAGAAAATGAGACCTCATTCCATATCATTCAGGTGTGATGAGTATATAATTTGAATATGGATATAAAAAGGAAAGATTGGACTGTATTCTCACTTACTTGGTATGAAGTATCTGTAAAAGCTGAATGCATTGTCCATACTGGCAGTGAGGTAACTAGCAGAACAGAACCAAAATGCCATTCTATTGCTTGTGGAATAGGTCAGATCATGGGCTTGGTCCGGTTAGATGTCGTTCTTGGAAATTAGTTATGCTATTTCCTTGTGAGACAAACACATTTTTGTAATGAAGTTCAGCTAAATAAAGTTTATAGCATAAAATGTCTGAAAATCGGCATTAAGCCAAGTAAATCTGGCTTGAAAGAACGAACGTTAAGAGGTAGTTGGAGGGTAAAAACTGGAAATACTGATGATTTGTTCTAGTTTTAAAAAGTGCCATTTCAGTTCTTTTGAACATAAGTGATACACATGATTTTTTTCATAATGTAATACTTGCATACACAGACCATCTGCTGTAAGATCTACTCATGCTATTAGTATCTTGCTTTTTTGTGTCTTGCTAAAGTTTCAAAATTTTTAACTGTATTGATATTCTAAAGTTTCATGGTGAGGTTACCAGCTATTTCAGTTTTAAATGTATTTTCACCACTTCCTTTTTTTGGTTATGAAATAATTTTTAATTCTGTTTATAAGTGATGATACTTTTTTCCGTGTTAAACAAATTCTGTTTTTAAGGATCTGTATTGCCACTCTGAATTAGTGGTTTAAACTAACTTTTAAATTTGTCTTTTTCCCTACTGCCAATAACTTTGTATGAATAGAGGGCTTTGATTATATCTATTTTCATTGGCTTGGTTCTGTTCAGACTGTGTCTGCAATAAATTTATGGCAGTTGAATATATGAGATTGGTGAATTAAGACTAAGCATCTTGAGAAATGTAAAAAATTAAATCTATATTTCCAAAATAAATACTACATCAATTAAGTGATGCTTTTTTATGTTATGGAAAGCTTTAGTAGATTGATATCTTCGGAAGATATTCCGTATGACCTTTATGGTAAGATGATCTATTTGCTTGAGGGCATATAAACTGGGATTCAGTGAACTCTTTGCAGTACAACTAAACCAGAAGCTATATTGTAAGGTAGTTCCTATACAGAGCATTATATTGTGCCACAAAACACACCTTTCATCACTTGATGAAAAAATAAGAATCAGTTGTTAAAATTGTATCTGTTTAATACATATATTTAAATAACAAATATGTATTTGTAGTTGTATATCATTCAAATGAACGATGCATATGCACGTAGTCCTTACTGGGACAGGGAAATACTTCATTTCATTGTGATCTGTTTCTAAGATTGTAAGACTTGGCTGGACTGTTTCTGGATGTGTTATGTGCATCCATGGGTGAGAAGTGCTATAGAACAGTGAAATATTAAATTACTTTAAATGGCTTTTGTTTATATTCAGTTAGAGCAGTTAAAAAAGCCTTGATTTAAAGAGCCTAAATATGGAATATTTTTTTGTAAGTTTTGTTTTATGTAGTGGAAAAGAATCTCAGTACTTTTTTATAAAACGAACATAAATGCTGTTTTTCCTGAGTAAATCTGCTTCTGGAGTGTGTGTAAAGTAGTGGATAAGAGAGAATCTGTTTCTAATCTATTCCATGTGCAGAAACAGTGAATAAATTTGATCAAATCTTTAGTCCTTTATAAGCAATTCCTTTTTGAAATATGAACATATCCTGCAGAATTTTCTTTTCTCCCTCTGTGTGGAAGACATTACCATCATTAGAGTCCATAATACGTGAATTCTCAATATGTGTGAAATTTTTTTAATGCATTAAACCATTGAGCATGTAAGAATATTTCTTGGGTTGCTTAGCAGCACTCAGGTTTTTTACTTTAAGAAGCCTTTAGTGACATCTTTAGATTGCTCAGAGATTTGGCAGAACTAAAATAGTCATTCCAGTGTTTGAAACATGAGGAATCATTTAAGCTGTGAAAAAATGTAGGATTGACTTATTGTAAAGTTTTGTTTATATATAAATATTTCCAAACATTGTATTGTGTGTTCTTGTAAATATTTGGGAGAAGTAAGTGCTAGAGAGTTTTCTCTTCCATGCTAAGTATAGTTTTAGGTGACTTACCTCCTGGAAGATGCAAACTTTAATTACAGATCTATTGTATCTGAATAAAGCTTTTTAAAAATGGGTATATCTGGTTGGAAGTGTATTTTCTGTGTCTGTATATAAAGCTGAATATTGTTAGTGGTGTTTTGAGTTGAGAATGTAATTTAATCCAACTAAAATGAAAAACATTAAATATACTTTATTTCCTTCTGGGATATCAAATACATATTTACAAGGCTCTTATTAGGGTGGGTCTCCTGTGTTGGTGCAGAGCTGGTGTTGGCACTGCCTTCCCCTCTGGCTTCAATAGCCAGCAGAGAGATTGAGGCTGCTTTAATACATGTTAAAGGGTTACGTTGCTGTCAGCTCCTTTTTGCGACTCCCCACTGAGTTATAGGGTACTTCTGGTGTCTCTCTTCCCAGCTGCCTTCTTTCTACATTGCACAAGATAAAGGTGTGTTCATCCTCCAGGCAGTGGCTTGTGTCTCGCAGGCGCGTGCTGCTGGGCAAGGCGTGGGAGATGCGTGTGGCTGAGTTAAAGGAAAGACTGACTGAGCTGCCTGTGCAGGTTAGCCAGATCTCAGAGTTCTAGTAGAACGGTGTGAAGGCCAAGTTCTTCAGACAGATAGGAAAGATTTTTTTGCAGTGGGAAATCCTGGGACCCCAGAGGCAAACAGAGACATGACTAAGAGGATTATAAAAGTCCAGTAGCTTTGGACATGTACAGGAAGGATCTTTCCGTTCATCGCGTGGCAGCCAAACGTGCTGCTCCGAGAGGAGCCGCTCTCAGCGCTTCTGTTCAACTTCTCGTCTGCTCTCTTTCTGTTAGTACTGTTTTATGAGAGGAGAGGAGAGGAGGAGAAACCACTCACCAGCTCTGTTCTGCCTCCTTTCAGCAGTGTGATGAATCAAAATCAATTGAAGCACGTTTTGCAGCTGGTACACAGACTTGGTGCTGTTGCCGCTTCGCGCGAGCGAGAGCAGGCAAAGGGCAGGCATGAGGAGCTAGGAACCTGGAGGGGCTAGATGAACATTCAGCTTTCTTTCCTCCTTTCCTACCCTGCCCTTTAAGAAGTTGCAGACTTTTGGTGAACACTTATTTGTGCTAAAGCCTACACTAAAATATACATTTCTGCTTGCCTTATTTCCATGTAATGTGTTGAGTAGGGAGATCTGGTGTGTGTGTCAGAAGAGAGCTACTCCAGTGGATTTGATCTGCTTTACTGGAATGGAGATAAGATAGTTGGGACTCATGCCCTCTTTCTTCACAGCAGTAAAGCAAATTCAGATGCCTCAGTGCATACTGACTTCCATATTAAAGGTTTAAACTGGAGGACTGTGATACAGAGCTGCTGCTGTTGGGTCAGTCATCATTGACTTGTGTCACTCTAAAGAGAAGAGCAACAACTATAAAATATGTTTTGTAATCTTCTAGTTAACATTAGAAGTTTTAGGATTATAGCTAACCAGTTTTGGCCACAGCTCATAATTCAATTTTTAAGGCTTTGATATTGTACTATTTTACAGATCATCTTAATATCTTGCAAATTATTTTAAAATAATATAGAGAACATATATATTTTTAAGGTAGATCAATTTTACCTGGTAGTGTGATGGTAATGATAAATTTATAGACAGAACCTCTTTTTCTGAAACACGTAAGTCCATGGTATTTAGCATTATGTTGTAATTTATCCTTCCTTAGATCATTTTAATAATCAAATGATTCAGAATGCATTTGTAATGTCTAAGTAATTTTATATTCTTCAAAGGAGTTTAGTGTCAGCAAAAGTTAAAACATTATCGTCTTTGACTCTAAAATAGAAAAATCCTTCATTGTGGTCTCTTGTAATTCTCAAATGATATGACTTTCTCAAACATTCTGCTTTTGGGCTCTTCATCTTTAGTTCAGGTTCAGAAATAGAGACAGTTTACCTTTTTAGGTAGCTCATGAGTTAAACCTTGAGTTTAAAGGGATAGTATTCCAATGTCTGAGGACAAAAAAATGTGTTGAAGAGGCTTGTTGAGGATGAAGACATCTTTTTAGGGAAGTTATTGTGTAACTTGGAATTAGGTTTTTCAAATGTCCTCTAATGATTTCAGTACTTTCTTCTGTAAACGGCAGTTGCTGTCCCATGAGGACCACAGGTCCAAACTAGTATGTTACTGGCTGCTTTCGCTCAAATACAGATTATTTTGTGGCTTTCTGGCAGGAGCTAGTGAGTTACTGCCAGGTAAAGGTTGGCAGCTGGCTGAGCATCCACACTGAATATATTAGGGATCAGTGCCTGAGCTCTCTCACTGACACTGTTTCTCTGGCAATGCAAGCACAGATTTGGGGTGGGTTTTTTTTTGTTTTTTTGGGGGGGATTTTTTGAGAAACCTCTAATCTGTGATCATGGTCTCATGCAGGCACAGTTAGAGCTGGTAAACACTGCACTGTGACAGCTAAGGCAACAGAAGCCAACTTGTTTGGTTTTTTTCTAGAACAAATGTTTCTTCTGACACCCCAAATTTAGTCATCATTTTTCAGCAAGTTACAGAAAAGATTTGTATCAATTTCTGCAAATTGATTTTGCCAAGGTTGTGGATTCATAGTAGCCAAGCTGTCTCGTGATTTTAGGGTAGCAACTTACAGAGCTGAAAAGTATTTTATGGTTAAAGTCACTTAAGCTGTAACGGGAAACCTGAATCCAACCAAAATCAAAATAAAAGAAAAAATGCAAACAGGAAATGCTGCTTTTCTTGGCAGTCTTAATGATGACTTATGAACTCTAGAAATGGAGTAGATCATCCAAACTTTCACCTCTAATTCTAGATATTTTTTTTTTATTATTATGCATGACTGAGATTGGCAGAGAATTTCAGAACTTTGTAAGCTTTTTCTGACTTTTATTCTGGCCATTGCGGTGTTATTTCCCTGATGTCAAGACGGCTTTGGAACTTTGCTATGTCTATGGAAAAAAGAATAATTTATAAACTTATATCCTAGTCCTTGCAGAACAACCTACTTGTGTCCATGCAACTTAATTATTCATAATTATATGCCTCACTGTTTTTAGTAATGTGCCAAAAAAGGGAAACAATAGCCAAATTCTGGTTTAAAGGAACAGCTGAATAGTTGGAAGTAGCGCTAGTAAAAATAGCATGAGAGAAGAAGCTCGAGAGCATGAATAAGTGATAAAGGTCATTGCTTGCACAGTAGAGAACACAGTACTGTCATGCTTATCTCAAGAACAGGTGGTAGAAGACATTGTTTTTGTCAGATAATGCAGCTGTATGAGGTGTGAAGGTTGTAGCTGCATCTGATGCGTTTTACTTATGCATTGCATGCAGTTGATGGTTGCACTTTTGTAGTATCTTGAGCTCAAGAATAAGTAGTACTGATGGTAAGTATGTGGCCAAATAAATTGTGTGTGTTGATAATTTTTTTTTGTTAGAATATCTGGATTTCAGTATTAGGAGATAGTATTCTGGACCTTGGGTTTGTGTTTCTGTGAGAATGTAGACTTTATATAAAATGGTCCGAAGTCTCTGATAACTGAGAAAATTCCTGCACATTAGTTGCAACTCTAGAAGACCCAGTTAAATAAAGTCAATAGTGGTAGGCTTTGCTTGATACCGTGTGGGGGTAGGACTGTGTTTGCCACTTTTCTGGAGTAAGCATAATGTAGTTGCATGCTTCTTATTCAAAGTGGGTGCTACCAACTGCTTCTGCTTTCAGGAAGATTTTTCTGAACTTAAAATGCTCACTTTCTCTGATGCCTATTGCGTCTGCTGTGTGACAGCAGAGCCGAGCAACTGCAGTTCTCTCTGCAGAGAGCTGTCATCCTTTCTCAATGCCTTTGTGGTTTAAGATTACTGAATGAGGGCTGCTTTAAGTTTTCAAGAACTAGTTCTTATGCAAATACCACATGTCTGGAAGTGGAAGTTTCCAGTATGATACATGTGCAAGAAAGCTCTACTAGTGTAACTTACAGTATTATTCTTTCCTCTTCAAGTACTGTCTTTTGCAGCTTGAGATACTGTTTACTCTGCTTAAAGACTCATGAAACATGAACTTTCCAAAGATTCAACAGAGGAACTAGAGCAACAAATCCTCAATTTTCCCTTTCTGCTTAGTTTTAAAACTAATCCATTTTAACTGCTTGAAGAACGCACTTTTTTGTTTACAGGTTCACACTGCACAAAGCTATAGTTCACACAGTTGAACATCTTGAAGTCTATATTATTACAATGGAAGAGGAATGTTAGGAATCCTTTGTGGACGATTTATTTTTTGCTGCAGAGCTTTCTGTATCCTTATTTTGGATAGTGAAGAGTGTAATTTCTTGTTTAATTTTTCTGTTCCTTAGTAGTAGGCTTTTTCTGGTGCAAGGGCTCTGTGATCTATCTTCTCCTTTCTGTCTTAGGAAAAAAAAAATAAAAATTATAGGGTTGGTAATTTTAAGTAAGATAGATATTCTTGCATTTCCTCTTTTCAGGTGATGGTACATCCTTGCTTTTTGTCCCTTTTTACTCCTGGATGGCACAGTGGCATTATTACTCTGGGCTTTGCATAGTTCTTGGAAACCAATGGGAATATTGACCTGGCTTTCTCTGTCCTGAGTCACTGTGTGTGAATAAGAAGGCTGAAATAGAGGCAAAGGGCTCAATATATTGAGAAAAAGACCTGATTGAACAGTGGCAGCAGTGGAGGTTTTTTTATTTCTTAAATTATAAGAGAAAGATGAATGAAAGGGTAAAGGTAACTAGCGGAAGTTCCCAGAAGTGTAGATCAGACCCAACATGTGAAAGACCACTGTTGTGAGCGTGTTGTGGTTTAGCCCCAGCTGGCAATCAAGCAGCACATAGCCACTTGCTCATTCCCTCCAACCTCCCTGCTTCCCACCCCAGTGGGATGGGAAGGAGAATGAAATAATACATAAAATTCATGGGTTGAGATAAACACATCTTAGTAGCAGAGGGGAGAATATTAACAGTTATGGACTATATCAAACAAGTAATGTACAATGTAATTGCTCTCCTCACAGAGTGCCCAGCCCATCTCCAAGCAGTGATCTGCCCCCTTCAGCCAACTGCCCTGTATATAGATGGAGCGTGATTCTGTATTGCATGAAATATCCCTTTGGTCAGCTTTGATCAGTTGTCCTGTCCTCCCAGCTTCTTGTGTCTCTGCCCGCTGGCAGAGCACGGGAAGATGGAAAGTTCTTGACTTAGTGTAAGCACTACTTAGCAACAACTAAACACATTGGTGTGTTAGCAACATTATTAACACGCTAAATCCAAAACATAGCACCATACCAGCTACTAGGAAGAAAATCCACTCTATCCCAGCTGAAACCAGGACAGAGTGCTTGATAAAATGTAGAGGAAGTAATGGATTTCAGATTTTTCTGTATGCCTTGCAATTTGGTGTTGAAAAATCACATGGCTTGAAATAGTCATCAGAAAGTATGCCTGAGAGTGTCTAGCTCTTAGGTAAACTGTACACTTTTTAATGGGATTTTAATATTCCTACTTTTTTTTAATCTTTTTTTTATTACTCTCTTAATACAGGCTTTAGTGGAGAATGAAAACCTAAATCAATTTTTTTCAGTGTTTATTAATTTGATCTGATTAGGAACTAGAGCAAGGCATTGTTGCTTTTTTTTTTTTTTTAAAAAAAAAAAAAAAGTCAGCTACTAAATCATGTTTAGAGGAGACAGTAGCCAAATCTGAGCACATAATGAGTATTGACCAGTCAGTACTCCAAGGTGGTGGTGGTGGTGGTTGTTTTTCTCTGAAATAAAATCCTGAGAACCTCTGGGCTATCAAGTGGTAAAGGTGCCATTGTGATTTTACTCTCTAGCACAACTGAGTACTCGGGGTTTGGATTGTTGTTAATTCTGTTGAACATGAAATGCTGATCTGGTTCGTTTTTGACTGAAGATACTACTGATGGCTAATTCAAATGAGCATGTAGTAATTTTTTTATCGATGGGTAACTTGTCTCCTTCACAGGAGCCTGACCCCAGTACATGCTTGTGTCTCGGAATGATGACTGTGAGCTCACGTGGACTATATTTCTTCAGGAAAGTTTGCAGTTCAAAGACCCTTGCCTGTTTAAAACAGAACTGTTGTTGAATTAGAAATTATGCATTCATAGAGAGTTCATGTATTCCCCCGTATCAACTACATATGTGATTATTGTAAATCAAGAGTAACTTACTTATGTACTTGAACATAATTTATATGAATATGCTCACTTGTGTTTTACATTGTATGAATCAAACATCATTAGGTACTTCTGAATTTGGCTCCATAAATGGAGGCCTTTTTCTTGTATTACATACTTTATCATTCCTATCTAGAATTGCTCTCAAGAACCATCTCTTTTAGTGTTCCCCAATTACAGCTGTTTGTGCTCCTTTCTAAAAGACTTACACATAATATGTTTCTTTTTGCCAGTCTTACTTGTTTAAGTTTGTGGTTCAGGCTAGATTTTTCTTGTCCTATTTTAAAATAACTTTACAATATCTGTTAAAAACATGCTTTTGTGTAGTTTAATGCCATCTGCTGCGATAACAGTCTAATATTTACATTTTTGGATAGTACTTTGTTAATGCGTTTTGTCCAACGACTGGCTGTGGTTTTGTTTATTCACTGTTAAGTCCTCAGAGTGACATTATAATTGATTATAATGTATATCTTAAAAAAAACAAACAACAAACAAACAACCAAAAAAACTAAAAACCCCAAAAAACTTTTATATTATGTCAGCTCAGCTTCAACAGTTAGATCTGAGTGTGTGCATTAACTATTTCAGTTTTTTATGATGACTCCAAAGAACACAAATTGGCAGGTAACAGCGCAAATAGCAAGGTTTTAAAGCAAACTTGACTTTTCTCGTTGGTTCACGGACATTCCTTCCAAATTAGTGAGATTTCTATGTCACTTAGAAAGTGAGTGTTGAGTGTTTTGGAAAAAGCTTTGTGCAGGCATGAAACACATGGACAGTATTTATTAAAACTGAGATATTTTGCAAGTACAATTTGAGCAATGCTACACAATGTTTAGTCTCTAGTGCTTGGTACTGATAAGTGGTAACACCAGCCTGCATTTAGTGATAAAGAATTACAATTTGGTATTTGTCATCTGATTGCTTAAAATCTGCTGTAATTTGAAAGTGTTATAAGCCTTAACAATTATAATGTGGTGTATTGTAGGCTGTCTTTGAGTACTTTTTAGAGGAATAGGGTGGTATGCTGACTGAGTAAAGGCACTTAGCACAGTGCTCGAGCCTCTCTTTAAGCTTTTTGCTTTAGTGTTGTGTATGTGTATAGAAAAAAATGCAAATATAAACTTTAAGGGCACTGTTTCTGCTAATAAATGTCATATTGGCATATGCTAAATGCTTGCTATGATGCTTACTATCATTTCATCATTGATGTGCCTTGTGCTGATCAGCAGACACTTCAAAATGGCAACTTAAAATACTAAGTCATATTTGAGGTCACTTATAAATGTGCATTATGATGTATTGATATTTTCTGCTATGCAGTAGATTTTGATTGACTTATTTCTCCTGTGTACAAGTTATTTTATTACTGTGTAAACACTGAAAAGGAGTTGATACTTCACATAATACAGAAGAAAAAACATATTCACATGAACTTTAACCAAAAGGTTGAGTTGAATAATGCTGAGAAGAAATAGTAAAAATTTGCTCCTGAGAACAGGACATTAAATCAGCTGCACTAACATCTTGCTCTATGTACTGTATTTTTGCAAACAAACCCAATATTTTTTTGAGCTAAAGGTCCCCCACAAGAACTGGAGACAGAAGTAGGCCAAATATTAGTTCCTTACTCTTTATCGTTTGTTTTTCTAGATTTTGGCAGAAATCGCACATTCTTTGTTTTAATTTTTCACTTCCCCACACTTGACATTTTATATCCTTTAAGTTTACAAGTTTCTTTCCAGTTTATTTTGCATAAACTTAAAGGATTTTGGTATGGTATCTATTCTTCTAAACAGGGCTTTCTTGAGTCTTGAAAGTGGAAAAGAGTAACCTTGAGTATTTCTGAAATTAAAGTTCCTAGATAAATTAGTTGCATGAGTCAGAATTACAGTGTCTAACCACAAAACAATGCATCCTTGTTTACTTGTGGTCATTAATTTAGCTTAAGCATTTCCTGTGCTGTATCACAAGGTTGTGTAAATGCCATTTTGTAGAATTTCTCTGGCTTACATATTTCTTGTAAACAGTTTGAGAAATAACTTTGTGTCTATAAAAATACAAATTAGCTCGCAGAGGGCTAGATACTAACTAGTCTTCGTTGTAGGCAATGATTTCCTTGCGTGTAAAATGAGAAGAGTCTTAAGATTTCAGTAACATGTTTGGGTCTGGTTGTGTAGGCCACATAACTTAAAAACAACTCTCCACTTCCTGACTGTTTCTTAAATGGCTTGTGCAGTTTAATAAAGCTTGTATAAAAGTTTCACCAGTCCACAAAGACTGGCTTTCAAATCTAGTTACGTGTGCTTATGAGTGATGTTTACTTAGAGTTATTCTGATATCCATAGCAGTTTTGCATATTTGCTTTGACTGCTCAAACCCATTAGAGGTTTCAGTCCCCTGCAGGATTGATTCCTGAATACTGAAAAGTGAAAATGAAAATTTTTAACGTTTTACAAATGTAGCAGTTCCATGGTGTTGCCAGAACTTCGCAGTCCTTTGGGAGCATTTCAGCTACCCTACAGCAAGACCTTACATCTGTAGGGTGGAAATCACAAGGAATCTTACGGTTAATAGATCTGGCTGTCTAAAGACCAATCTGTTAAAAGGGTTTAGGTAGGGGAGCTTTGTATTTTTGTACGTCTCCCATGGAGTCAGAATGTGTAATTCAGAAACTGAGAAAAATTGACTTGAGCATGGTTTTATATATGGAAGCGTGGCCTGAAAATACACGTGGAGTTTGATGGTTGACTTATAAAGTTATTGGTAATTTTTATTCTGATAGCATGTTCATGTATTTTTATTTGCTCAAATACTGCAGAATTTGCATCCTTGACTAAGTTGTTTTTTCTTCTTGACATCAGTCTAATTTTGTGAGGAGTCTCCATGTGAAAATAGCTAAGAGCCTAAATCGGTGCTTTAAGGTTAAAACTTCTCACCAGTTTTCCACCATCCATGTGTAGTCTTAGAGATGTGCGCTTCCACTATGTCTATATTTAACTTCAAAGAGAGCTTTGTGGTCTTTCTGTGGGACATGTCTCAATGGCATCGAGCTATTTCAATGTATGTCTTTTGTATGTTCTGCCAAATAAGGTTTTGTTTCATTTTTTTTAACCTCTAGGTGACTAACTTGGGGTCTCTTTCCTTTGACCCTCTAACACGCAACGTGAACTCAACTTAATAATACTTGAGTTATCATGCATTCTTGGGAGGTACTTGCTTCCAAAGTAATGTAGAGAAGCTTATATAGATTCATTGCACCTAGGACTGTAAAGCATTAAACTGAGCAGTTCTCAATGAAGCAGTAATGAATATGTTGCTTTGCTGCTTACTTGTATAACTTGAAATTCTGCTTTTGTATATCACCCCTAGAATTAGCTTGACAAGAATACTTAGGTTTTCTGAAATAGTAGTTATTGAACTGTGTGCAACTGGTTAGTTCTTTCTCCAATAAAATATACCTGCTTTTCAGCTCTTCACTCATTGCAGAGAAAGTATTTTGCAGTTTGTCCCTATTTATTGATGAAAAAATGACTAGGAATAGTTCGTGAGAGAATGTAATTATTGTTCATCTGAAGTTCACAAGGATTTGCTACCACTCTGCAAGCATTTTATAGAATTACTTTGAAAAACATGTTGGTAATAAAGATGCTCTACCAATGTAAGTAGAGTTTCTTGTGGGACTGCATCTTTTTGTTCAGAAGGCGGCTTTCTCCTGGTGCCAATTTAGAGCAACTTTTTTTCTGGATATATGTCTGCTATGTCTTAGTCCAGTATTGTTTATAACCATAGTTTTGCCTTAGTGAAGGAGCAGGTAGGATTTCCCAAATTGAGTTTTTTTTAACTTAGAAGAGAAAAATAATGTAACTGTTTTATTTTTTTCTAACCCTCTAAAATGAGGTAGATGACCACTTTTCTGCTAAGTAGTCCACAATACTAAAGTAAAAGCTAATAAATTATGCTTAACAGTGAATGCAGTCCACTTCTGACACTGCATGATTTGAGCTGGTATGG
Source organism: Neomorphus geoffroyi (assembly GCA_033558235.1). NCBI lineage: Eukaryota > Metazoa > Chordata > Aves > Cuculiformes > Neomorphidae > Neomorphus > Neomorphus geoffroyi. Next base: position 10,804,036 of record JAUMJM010000016.1, on the reverse strand, counting down.
ATGCTAGACTCCCAGCTAAATTTTACCACTGCAATGTGAACTAGTCCAGGCTTTTATCTTACTGTGAACTTCATCTAGAAATCCTAGTTATACTACATGACATTCTTTCTTCACGCTATATGTGTATCTTTGTGTTCTTGTTTATATGCATACATATAAACATAATCATTTCATGCTTTGGCAGCTGTGTATAGCAGGTTTTGGTTTTTGTGTTTTTTTTTTTTTTTTTTTTTATATGGGAACTGTTCATAAGAAAAAAAATCATGTGGATGTTGAAAATGTGGACATAACAGCTGTGAAAATAAAACTTTTTCACCTTTACCAGAAAGGTCTAGACTTCTGTGCATTCTTTGATCTTCCTACCTAAACAGTTACTTCATTTCCTTAGTTTCTTAAAAGCAGAAAGATCTTGGTATTGTGAGTCAATTTTAGGTCGAAGTAACTTACATTGCTGTGTTTTTGTGCTAGTACATAATTTGGATTCCTTGCCTAGCTAATGTATGGGGAAAATGGGTGATAAGTTAGTGCACACTTTGTGGTGGTACATAGCTCTAAATTTGATGTACAGGCAAGTTTTTTTTATTTCTCCTGCCTCTGCCCTTTGGGGAGATCCATCCCACTCTCTCCTTTACACAACTACTTTACGACTTTGGTGTTGAATTTATTTGCTCTGTGTTTTGCAGTGCACAGAACTAATTATATTCATTCTTGAATCAGATGAATTTGCTTTATTTAGAATATACTAAAAATAAGTCTGAATTTGATTTGGTAAATACTTGAAATATCAATGAAGGCATTTTATGGTTCTGCATGAAATTCTGAATTTTACAGGCTTGTAATATATGCATTTTATAATTAACAGAGCTTATTTTCATGATGCCAGTTGCATGTAGTACAATAGGTACTGAACACTTGAGTAATAAAAACGTCGTGAAGGGGCTGAGGATGTTAAGCAAAAAGAATAAAAGGATCTGTGAATGGTATCTGGGAAAAAATTTACATCTGAGGTGTTGTATCTGTTTTCAAACTGATTAACACAGAATAAGGCAGACATTCATAATGCTCAGGTTAAGGGAAAAAATTATGCTAAGCAGCCTGGATGTGTGCATTTGTGAGTGTGGTCTTTTTTGTATGAGGTGTTCCAGCTGTGTAATAGGAGCTCAGATGCCTAGAAAAGGATTCATAACATGAATCCTTTAAAAACTCTGAGGCTGTTGGCTTTTTGTTCTGGTAGAGACAGAAATGAAGAGACAGTGATTTTTGGACAGAAAAAGGGAACTGTTTGTGGTTTGTTGTCCAAATATTCCAGTGGCATCCAGGAAGCTGGAAAGTGTGGAGTTGGTTGGCTTTTCTAAAAGAGATCTCTTAATTCCAAATAGTCTTTTTTGTCCTTGTCCATATGTATTTGCAGAGTCTTGTTCAGCATAATGGTTCCAGATATGCGGTGTCTTGTTACTGTTTGCGAAGTCTTTTTTTTCCCTTGTAGCTCAGCATGTAACCTGCGTTGAAACAGACTTAAACTGGTTTCCTGTATAAAGCTTTGTCTTTGACTTGATCTTGGCTTCTATTCTGTAACTCCACATCTGTGGATGACTCATAACAAGCAGGACCATCAGAAAAATATTGTGTACATTTTTGTCCAAATCCGTAGGGTTTTTGTTTCTAATTTTTTTTATGGTCTTGCTATAACTTTACCTCCTATGTAATGAATCATAGGATATCTGTACGCGTACCTGACAAGAAAAGTGGTTGTGCATTGAGAGAAAGTTGAATGCTAAACTGATAGAAAGAATATCCCTGGCCATCAATCTGCTGAGAGCAGAGCTTTTGTATTTGGCAGTTGTCCTCTGTCAGCCCCTGGGGCATGTCTGATACTCTGATTTTCTTTTCCCCTGTAAACAGCAAGTTCTGTTAGATGGATAGTCTTGCTTGGGGGCAGAGTTGGATCTGTTGAACACTGGCAGCATGAGAGGTTCTGCTTCCTGAGGCAGCCTTCACAGCATCCAGTGACTCAAGAAAATGCAGGTTTTATGTCTCTTATCTCACACTTGCATGAATGTTTTTGGACCGATTTCCAGATGTGTGACAGCATAGGGTTAGCCCAGTCAGTGTTTATGGTGGTTAGGCTGCAGGGAAGAGGAAAAATGAGACTAAAATATAGGTCTTTGTCTTCCTTGTTTTGCTCTCTCTAAATATCTTCCTAGGTGAACAATAGTCCCCAAATTCAGCATGAGTGAAGTGCATGTCAGCTGACACGCTAATAACAATAAGGGAGTCAAGCAAGGTAGGCACGATAAAAGCATGGCTGGAATGGCTTAACCCTACCACATTGTTTTGATCTCTTCCTTGGTGTCAGGGAGTAAGCGTATCGTAATGGAATAGTTGGTTGCTGGCATAAATAGCTGTTCATTGCTGTGGTGAGAAGTATTTTATAGCAGCAGTGAGTCCTATGGGATATTGGTGAGATTTTCCTACAGCTACCAGAGCAGCCCTTCTCCAGCTGTCTCCACCGAAATGACCTCTTTGGATCATGGATCAGGGGAATTGATATTATCTAGATTTTGTTTAATGTGGGAGAGCACTCTCGCTGACTTCATGGCTGGCTCCTGACTACTTCTGTCAGTTTTGTGCCTACAAAGGGTTTGAAACAAATTAATACAACATGAAAATTGTTTCTGGCCAGCCTGTCGTTTTGACCACAGGTTCCCAAATTTCCTGAAAAACTGAAATGCAGAAACACCCATTTGAGGGAAGTGAGACAATTAACTAAGTACTTGATTAAAATAACAACTGCTAACTCACCTCATCATTCCATATCTTAGTACAGGTGACATTTCTTGACATGTGACTCCACTTTGTTCTAGAGGGCAGCTTGGCTAAGGAGTATAGGAAGACTGAGGTCATGGGTGCTCTTATCCTTATATGTTTAGGTAGCAAAAATGTTTTATGAACATTAGAATGAGTCGTTTTTTTCCCTTTTCAGTACTGTATCCAATATATTCTCAAAAATGTTTGTCTTAGAACTGGGGGGAAATACTAGGGTAGGCTACAGTTTTTACGCAGGTTTCACTCATGCTAATAGCCATGGATCTTAATAAAGCTGTAAACGACTGTTTGATAGTTTCTCTTATTAAAACCTGATTATCAGTAGCACAGGTAGATACAAATTCTATAATAAGAGAAACTAGAAATAGGTTGTTAAACTCAGCTATTACAGTATTCAGGTGCTGAAAAGCTGCCTTCATCCATTAATTAAAACAGAAGTAAAACATTGCTCATAATTAAATGAAAAAATATTGATTATAGTGATCAGGGGATCTCTAGGTGAAAAATTATCGGAAGTTTAATCTCTGTTCTTGAAAAGAAAACTCTTCACAAAGCAAAGAAAACCTTGATTTGCCCACATCAAGTATGTTCTCTAACTTTGTTCTAGCATATACCGAACTTTCATCACAAGGACTTAATACTGTCATGCAAGAAGTAATTAAAACCATCAGTTTTCAAATTGAATTTAAGAATGCTTGCAGTAAAGCACCAACTGTTTTTCTTGTTTCACAAAAATATCCATTATCTTCTGTGACCAGCAGTGCTCTAGCTGGGATGCCTTGTCTTGAGCTCTTTCTTCCTTCCACCTCCTTTCCTACAGCCTAGCAGCTGGCTACACTTTCCTATTCTCCTACAGTTTTAACCTTTTACAAAACAATTGAAGTGCTTAAAAACTTGAAATGGAATCTTTGCATTGGCTTGAGACTCTTTGTGTTTAAAGGAAAATCCTAAGTTTTTTTTGTTGTGTGTTTTTTTCAGACTTCAGTTGAATTTTTATCAGCTAAGGAATTTCTGGCGAGCTGTCTGCTGCTCTCAGAAGCAGGGCCATTGATTTAACGTCAGTCATTGAAAATAAGAATTTAGAAGGGTTTTTTGAAGAAAAGTATAGGATATATGGTGACTTGAGAAACCGTTCTAAGGGAAGAGAGGCTTTGGTTTCAACCTAAATTTGACAGTGAGGAATAGGTGAAAATAGAAAGTTGAGAACAGGCTCTGGAAATGCTAGCATCAAACTGAAGAAGTTGGTAAAATCTTGGATAAAGGAAGAGGAGAGTGAAAACTTCATCTAGAAACATCAGCTTAGCATATCTACTATAGGAAAGAGCAAAACTCTTTGAATACATCTGAAGGATGACATAGGAATATTTTACTGAGTATGCTAAAGCACAGAGCAGAAGAATCAAACAACACGATGTTGGGATAGACTGTCAGTGATAGTTTTTGCTTTTTTGTCTTCCTAATCTATGACTACTGTTCTACCATAGCAATCCTAATCAAGCTGCTGAGAGGAAGATTTTGTTACTGAGATTTTCATATGCAAGGGAGGAGAAGCAAAGTAAGAAAGATGTCAGCACGTTTGAGGTTTTAATAGTGAACAAGTGTCAATCTGAGTCAGCTAATAGAGTAGTTTTAATCAGGTAAATACAGTGCTGACAGCTAATCCGTCTTCCTGGCTTCAGTCTTAAGAGTAGCTGGCAGGAAGCGAAGCATTTGCTTCATTATCTTCATTAAAATATTGAGTCTTGTGCCATGTAATGGACTGTGCACTGTATCACATAAGGAAGCATTCTGTGGTTGTGTGGATTAGCTGTGCTTCTGAAAGGAGAGATTTCTAACAAGTAAAAAGGGGCTCCCAAAACAACCCCAACTTCACAGTCTGCTCTCAAGCTGTGATTTGGCTATAAAAATAAATAAATAAACAGACTTTGTGCAGAAATTTGGCAGCCAGCCTTTTCCCTAGAGATAAATTTGTCTTACAAAATTAGAAAAACATGTTGATATAGATCTAAAATTTACATTTGTTATGTATTAAATTATTGGTTCTGGATGGACTTTTACAGTTATGCAATTCTGAAAATATTGATATAGGGGGGAAAAAATTGACAAAGCAAGTATCCTTCAGTGTAATTCAATTCTCCTTCTCACCTCCAGTGCTATTAGTCATCAAATCCATGGAGCCCTTAAGGAAATTAGAAGGAAATCTCTAGGAATATTTATCCAAAATCAATGTCTTTTTGGACTTTAGAGCGTATATGTGTTTTTCTTGCATTCTTTCTTGGCAGCGTATGAAGAGGTAGTAGAAGTAAGCATGGTGTATTTTAAGCTTTCCCCCTTTCTCCGCATTGTTGTTCTCTTTATTCATTGCAGATGATGGATGGCTGAGACTTTATGAATTTTTGTGGTAGTTTTAGTTATTTGCCAACAGTCTTTATTTTAATATAGTATGTAAGGTAATAATAGGTTACTGAAAAGCAAATCTTCTAATAAGTAAATACGCTGATATAGTCTTTGTGATTCTGTATCTGAGACTAAATATGGGCTTAAGGGGAGAATGAATATGAACATCTTTGCTCTCTGTGTTTACACATGCATTCAAGTGACACTGTCCTCAATACAAAAAACTTCATCCTGCTAGCAAGAAATCTGAAAAGAGCCAGTAGACGCTGGGCTTCCGGTGGGTTTATAGATACTGTATTTCAACAGCAGGGTAAAAGTATCCTACACTGTGTCAGCTTTTTTCCCCAGAATTAGTTATGTCTGTTATAGCACATCTGGCCTCTATGGATAGCTTAATAGCTTGCGTATCAAGTTCCTCCTAACAGAAGGAGATGTGGTGGAACCTACCCAAAAGCAACCAGGTATTTAACAATCTCTATTGTCATTCTCTGAGCATGCTGCAATTCATCAATTTTTCTTTGGTTGCTCTACCAGAGGAAGAATGCCCCCATATAAAGTTTTGAAGTTGGTATCCTGGATATCTTTTTGTCTCCATTGTTTTTCTTCTTTTTCCTTAACTTCTTAGTAAAAGGTGACACTCCTGTTTTCACCTTCAGCCCAAGATTCTTTTTGTCACAGGATATGTAGACTTTGGTTAATTTTTGTAATATTGCAGATATCATGTAGGTTCTGATTTAACAAATTTGCCAGCATGGTACACGGACAGGTATATTTTTTGCTAGTTTTCTTGGTTGTTGAGTATGCCAGTAACTTCTTGAGTATTTTGGGTTTTGTCTCCCTTTGCCCCCCTGCCCCCTTTCTGATACCTCCAGTTCACTGTGTACATGTACTGTGACCTGTCTATAGCGATTATCCTCAAAACCTAAAGGATACTTTATCTGTGAATTTAAAAAAGTTTAAATGCCTGATTTCCATTCATTGACTCTGGAAAACTTCATATTTATGAAGCTACTTGAGGCCCTAAAAATTAAGGTCGATGAGAGGTGTTACAGGTTACTTCATGTAATTTATTACAGTAAATAATAAAGTGAGAAGAATAATGTAATTATATTATTGAAATGCCTATTGAAAAATGTTTCTAATGCAAATTTGTTTGCTTAGGCTTTTTTTTCCCAGACCTTTTCATTTCAGCTGTGCTGTCTCTCTGACTTAGTTTTTAAACTGAAAACTGTGATTGAGACTAGCTTTGTAATTACAAGGAAAATGGAAAATTGATTTGTTTTATTTGGATTTCAACTAATTCAACTTAAGGTCAGATTTTTTCTCTAACAATGTGTGTTCTATCTTTATGTTCCTAAAGGCATATTTTCAGAAATTTGGCTTAACTCTATGGCCTATGGGGGTGGAATTCTTTATTTTGGCTTCATATAAGTAAGCTTTCAGAGTATGTATGGGTTAGTGTCTGACTTTGTGCACAGGAAACATAATCTTTTTGTCAGGTGGTTTCTGGTTCAATGAAAAAAGTTTTGTTTGAAGGGTTTTTTTTGTATATGATAAACAGCTTTAACTTCTGACAAAGAGCTCAGGCTTTCAATATGAATAACTGTCCTTTTCATTTTAACAAAATTAATTGTAATTAAAAACCAACCTGGCTATGTAGCTAGTGTGTTTCCATGGCAGTTTCAGAAAAAATCAAATCTAATTAACATGAGGACAATGTCAATGTAAGTGTTTTCTTTTTCATTCAGTCGATAGGAAAGGTAAGAGGTAATTGATTGCTTACCTTCAGGTGTATTCTACAGATTCTCAAAATCCTGTTAAATTGATTTGTCTTGCTAGAATTAAAATAATATCTAGTTATATCTGCTGTTAAGGAGTGTTTTGATGCAAGGAATGATTTTTTTTTTTTTTTGTCATAGCTGAAACATGGAGAGCAGAGTGTGCTTTTATATTCTCTTATAAATGTACTCATTCAGTGCAGATAGAGGAAGAAGTTTTGATACTGGTCAACATAAAGGCAAATTCATAAACATGTATTACATTGTGTTTTCCATAACAATTGCAAGACTTTAGAAAGTTGATGTGATCAGCGCAAGGTTACAATAATTCATTTAAACAAGACTTGATTTAATCAGTGTGTCTTGAGTTGGTTCCTGTAAAATATGACTTACTGTAACATTTTTTTTGTAATTAAAATAACATTTGAAGTAAAACTTCAGATTAATTTTTCCATGTGAATTTAGAAGTGATTACAATTGGGCTTTTTTACGATTTGTAGACAAGTAGGTGTAGTTCATGGGTACCATAATAGTTAACACCTGTTTCAACTCTTTTATATTTGTATTGGATGGAACCTCAGCAATCCAATATATCTTTAAAAGCTAAAACCTGATATAAAATATTTCACGGTATGGAAGAATTTATAATAAACAGAGTACAACTTAAAATATAAAATGCTTATTATGCACATTTACATAATTTTTTGTCTCTGTTTCTGAAACCAATGTTACTATTTTGTGTGAAAATAAACCTAGTTTTTGTGAAGGTCAGTTAAGTGATTATTCAATACCGTAAAATAAATCCTGTTTCTAAGAAAACAGTATTTCCTGAATAGCAGAGGTTGGCAGAAATGAATAAATTTGTCAGACAGAAGTCAGTATGCTGCATTAATTACAATTTGGTTTGTGGCTTCTTTCAAATCTGCTCTGGAGATGGGGGCCATTGGTAGAAGGGTGGAGTGGTCTCTTGAGGTAGATAACCAGGTGTGGCTCTCCAGAGCTCATCTGGAAATCCTATCAAAGCACTGTATCTGTAGGAGGAAAGTGTTTTTTAACTGTTACTTGAAGTTGAATGTAGCAAGCCATTAAATAACTGAACTGTACTTGTTCATATAATACTTCCTAAATCAAGACTAATGATGGTAACTTAGTAAATGTAGGCCTTAGTGTCACTTCTTAATGTTTTTTGTTTACGGGTATGGTGTTTTGAAATCATTAATTCTGCTTGCAGAGTTGGAAGATGCAAAACACTTGTCTATTAAAAGCTTATTTCAAATTTAACGATCAGATGGGCTGCATTGTGCTTGCCGTACAGCACAGGCACAGCACAGCTGGACCTCTCTGCTTCCCACAAAAGGCCTGTTCTCTTGGGTGTTTGAGAACTTCGAAATTTACAGATTTTTGAAGAAAGCTTGGTTTCATATTAAAATTTAAATTAATATTACAAAGATAACTAAAATAATCTGCCAGGGTACTTCCATCAAATGTAAATTTTGGGAGCTTCTCAATATGATATTTCAAAGATGCGGTTTATTTTGAGAGTCAGGGTTAATACTCTGAAGATTTATTTAGGAAAAAAAAAAAAAGAGGTTGGGATGCGATGACCTAGCAGGCTTTTTTTCCTAAACGTAAATTAACGCTTGCTTTTATCTCAGTTTATCTGATTTGAGGTAAACCTCAATGACTTACTGTCTTGGAGCTTGTTGTAGTGAACGTTGTAAATAGTTCTCACTTTTAATGTCTTGTGCATAAATTTTGTAACTCTGGAATGCTTCTCTTGCTGATTTCCCTGCAAAATGTGATGGGTTTGTATCTTTGTTTGAGGAAAATCTGTTTAGCCTTTCAACTATGAAAGAAATAACCAAGCACAAGGGGGACGTTATCCAGTATTACTGTTTTCAGAAGTTCTAGAACTGTCTCTGCTTGCTTTGGAGAGGAAGAAAAGCTTCAAGATAATTTCACGTAAATAGTAAACATTTCTTATGCAGGTGGGAACTCTGTGATATAGGTACTCAGTTTGGAGGTAAATATACGTTAAAATGTATGTAGTTGCAGGTAGCATCCCAAAATTCAAACTATTAGTGAAATTTAATTTTTTGTAACTGTAATTTTTCCTAATAGAAATAACAAAGTAAATTTTAGGAAGCTAAGTAAAATAAAACAAAACAGTAAGCCAATATAATTGTTACAAAGAGTTATGTCAAGAGGAGGGAAGGCAAAAGGAGGAAATAAGTGGAGAACAGCTAACCTAAAAGGAAACATAATATACTGCTTTACATATAAACTACACATGTAAACTATCTCTAAGTTTTTAAACATTTTTTCTTTTATAGTGAAAGATACCATTCTACATGTAACTCAGTACTTTAAGTTGCAATTCTGACCAGTTTTAAAGTGCATAATTGAGATGGTAATAACTAGATCACCTTAATATACAAAAACTCTTTAGTATGAAAAATGATCAGAGCCATAGGTATAGAAACCTTAAACTTCAGTCTCTTTTCCGAACAACACCATACATTCTTCCTTGACTTTTCATAGATACCATGAGACCTAACAAATGGGTTATCATGAAACATGTCTTACATATTGTAAAGCTGTAATGAAAGACTGTATCTTTATAGCATGATGTAACAACTAAAACAACTGATTGACTGAAGATGTTTTTAAAGTGTTATTTCCTACAACATCACTCTTCTCTATATCAGGGGTGTCAAACTCAGCTCTCGCTGTTCTCCACTCCTGCAGAGTAGGGCATGTCACACACTGCACACGTGACCACCGCTGATGGAGCATAGGGGCAAGGAGCTTGGTGCTGTCGCTGGGTAGAAACAAGATGCCAGGCCGGATAAAACAAGGTGGAGAGTCGGATTCGGCCCATGGGCTGTGAGTTAGACACCCCTCCTCTATACTGCTTTTTCCCTGTGAATCCAGTTTAGGCTGTTCTCATTCCCTCCTCTTCTTCCTTGCTTCATCTGTGCTTGTTGGAGTCCATCTGTTGTGCCATACAGTTGTTGATGGGGCAAGGCTGTAAATCAGGTCACCAGAGTGATTCAGCTTAAAAAATAAGTCTACAATAAAAGCTTGGAATTTGCTTTGTCAGCTTTCTGTTTAAATGCCCTGCAGAGCATCACTGCTATTATCTAAGCCATCACTTGTTTGTATTGAGTTTAGAAATCATTTATTTGCAGCTGGAAGAAAATCTGTCTGTTCTCAAAACTGCAGCTTCAGCCTCGCATCTGTCATGTTCTCATCTCCAATTTATATCCTGTATCCTCTGATTAAAAGCACGTTGGTCTCATGTTTCTATTGAAATAATGTGGTGGTACTCATTTCCCAAAAGTATTTCATAGCTATTGCTGAGTTAATGGAAAACCCGTAGAACAACATACATCTATGAAGTAGCTGCTGTCAAAAGAAAGTTGTTTTTTTTCTGCTAGTATCTGTAGCTTGAAAAACTGAAGTCTTCCCCAATTGTGTTTTCTGCTTCTAGAAAACCTTGTTCTGGTGAAACTTGCACCGGTTCACTCTTCTTTTACAGGCACTCATGGGTTTTGAAGGAGAGGAAGTCTCTGTTTTCTTATTAGATTTGTGGAATTGTGCAGTTTGGATTTGTTCTGCAGCAAGGTGACTGCTTGACAGGCTTCATTCATTGCCTCTGACTATGCTTGAGTTAACATGAACTGCTGAACTGTGTTACATAAAATTCCATAATGTACACTTTCTCCATAATATTGAAGTGTTGTTATTGATACTTTGAGAAGCCTATTTCAAATGTAAATACAATGCTTCCTCTGGGGTAGAAGAAGTAGCATCATGCCTCTATCCTCTATCTGCTCAGTTACACTTGTTCTTGCGTTGGCGTTAGCTGATTTAGTATCAGCTTTAGAGTTTGGGGTTGCTTGGGTAATCAAAAAAACATGGAGAATGAAGTACCTGAAACAGTGTTGAAGCCAAGGGGATGAGGTGAGCTAAAGGTTTGGTTTGTATGGGAGAAATACTGCAAATTCAAACTGGCAATGAGTTTCTTTGGCAATCCAGTACCATTCAGGAAACTGCTATTGCATTTAAGAGTTCCATTTGAAGGTGTCCTTTTCTCCAGGGAAATTCTCCTTTTCATAATTAGCTTGACCTCCTACGTTTTGAATTGGTTACTAGGTCTCAGGTTGCAATACAGATAAGCTACAACATAAGCTGTATGCAGTGGTACCATTTTAAGTGCAATGTTTTGTAGTAACTAAATATACAATTATGGGTTTGAATACACGTGGGAGATAATCCTGATCTTGCTCTTGAAATCACTGAATTATATGATCACTTCTTGTAAGCATCCAAGCGGTGTTCTACAACGAGGTTTTCTTCTGTTATAATGTTGTCTGTACTGTTTTGAAAAGTACTCGGAGGACGCTATACTTTGTTTACAGCCTACATGTATGTATGTATTATACACTCTTTTTTTCAGTGTTTCCTTTTTTTTTTTTTTGTGAATACAAATGTACAGTTGTGACCAGTACAGCCCTAGATTACAGGGAGCATTTTAGCATGCTGGCAAATATTCCTCTAGCAATGCCTGTGTTTCCTGCTGATCCTCTCTGAAACTGAGTTCCTGGGATTCCCACCATGCTTCGCCCCTTCCATTGGGTCACCTGGCACTGCAAGAAGTGTGTGTTGGTTGTGAGGAGGAGGGTAGCAATCTCTGCTCTTTCTTCTCCTCCAAATAGGGTTGGTGTGAAGAGTGTTTTCTGATGGTGTTTCTCTTAAAAGTCAAGATTTTCAGCTTTCAGACTTCAATTTCCTTGGCTAAGATCCTAGTTTTTCCCTGCTTAACAAACACTTGTTTGCCCACAGTTGTCAAGACCTATCACTTTTAGCTTTGTGTCATCTTTCTTGAACGGTGTTCTCAAGTGTTCAAATGGGCTCATGCCCTCTGGTTTGTGCAATGGCATGGTTTCCAGTGGAAGTATTGAGGGTTGCCATTTGTTTTTCAGCAGCTTTAAATGGAGTAGCTGGATAACAAGTGACTGAGAAAGGAAAAATTAACAGCACTAGTTAAGTGTTTAGATTTTTGTGGGGCTTTCTCAAGTTCAGTAAACCACATGGTAGTAGCTCTGTATTTCACTTCAATATAAAACCCAACAGAATAAATGAAAAATATCAGTAACAAGGTTCTGGCTTACTGTAATGCTTATTCTTGTTTTTATTTTAATTTAGAATCTTGATATAATGAGTCTTGTGCCCTCCTAGCTTGCTTTTGATTCTCCTTGTGGAGAATTACCTAGCAAAATGTGCAGTGTGAATAAATCGTTAGACTTACAGGACCATATTTACTTTGTAACTAAAGTGTGTATCAGTGTGTTGTGGCTCTAATGCAAATACAAACATCTGCTTAGACTCCATCCTTAGCAAGGGACTTGCCAAAGGTTGTTCTGGGTCTTAGTTGTTAAGTGTTACAGTTTCACAGTAGCGTGTACTCATTTATAATTTCTATATGTAAACCTGTAAATTTTCTCCTATGTATTTAGTAACCAGATCCTGCTTTTCATTTACAGCTGCTGCAGAGGGCAAAGGGAAAAGTGGGGAAGACTTTTTTCAGAAGGTAAGAAAGATATTTTAATTCTATAACATCAATTGACTAGAGGAAAAACTGTGCTCATCGTTAATTCATGAGGTCAACTCATTAAACTTAATGTGTCATTTTCACTATATTGATCAAATCTTTTAAAAATGTTTGTCATTTAATGTGTCTACTAACAATCAACTGTGCATGGAATGTGATGAGAAATATGGTCTCTGGTGTATGCTGCTGTCATTCATGGACAACAACTTAATTGTTCTTTAACTGAAAATGTCCAAATATGCTTTACTAAAGTATTTTTCTTTCTAGCAGGAGGTCGATCCAAAAGTTGTTGTGAGATGATCTTAAGGTTTTTATGTCCATGGGTAAATGCTGTATCCTGTTATTGAAAAACTGACATGAAATTTATTGTGATACCATTGAAAACATAAATATTTCGTGGAGAAATGCAAAGGCCATTTAAGAAAGCAATGCACAATCCACAGAGTGATTCAGTAAAGTTTGTGGTTAGGCAAAGGCACGGAAGGACTGGGAAAAATAGTCATGCAGCAACTAAACTACAGAGAAACATGGTCGAAAGTAATGATTTTGAAATTACTTTTGCAAAGCAACGTGGTTTTTTGTTTTTTTTTTTTTTTTTTTTTCAACAGTAGTGTGTAAATATATGCATATAGTATGCTAATGAAAATGAGCTGGTTTGTTTTTCTGTACTATAGAGAAGACAGTGTAAATTTTCAGGGTGTATAGTGAAATGCCTTGAAGCTCCTTTTTGACTAGATGTCTGTTAAACAAGTAGTTTGCGCTATTTTTCATGTTTTCTTTGTATTTATAAGTGGTACTTCTAAAAGGTCTCTTTCTAAATGTCAAAGAATACTTTACCCTGCACGTGGGTGTCAGATGCTTTGATGAGGACTGCTGGGGAGGACTATGTAGGCTGCCAAAATGTTTTAGTATTTTATGGAGGTCTTCAGAGTATATTGCTGTTGACTGACAATGAGAGTCACTTCTCTGAAAGTGGTGCTTGTGCTTAACTGTGTAATATTAGTGTGCACGGAGGAGAATAATTCTTCTATAGGATTTTATCAAAATGCATGGGCTTTTTTACTTGCTGCAACAAAGCTAAGCCATAGTAGCATAATATTTCATTCTACGCATCATGCATTTTACAACAGTGTTTTCTTACGTTTGTGTAAATCTGCTCATAAGTCTTAAAGCTGTAGACAAAATATTTCATCTGAATGGCTTATATATTTGTCGTGTGTATTTGAATACTTGAATATTTACTGTAGATATACCCTACCATTACATAATTATTGGTGTAATAGCAAAAAAATACTGGTTTAAATTTTATAGGTAAGTCAAATGTGCTAGAACCTCAAGTATGTAAATTGGAGTGAACTACTTATCGATATGGATAATAGATGTGGCATTAATATATTGTCAGGCATAATTTTTATATAGGCATAATGTGAATGCTGCAATAGGTTAAAGCTGTTCTGTCTTGACTGGTATTCTTCTTACAGCCCCATCAACTCTGTAGTTTGGATCACTGGCATTTCTAAGTACATACACACGATACTACAGCTAATAAAACCAGATGGAAACTATCTTCTTTGCAAGTTTTCTTCTGTTCAAAAAAATCTTTGGACAGTTGCTCATGGCTTACTCACCGTCTCAGTCTGTGCAATTTCCTTTAATCAGAGTTAAGCTTTTTCCTTTCTCATGTGAAATGAATAAGACAGTTTCTGGAGGTAAAATGAAGAATCTCTTCATGTGTTTCAGGTTGTGTAGGGAGGAAGAAAGTGATTTGTAGCATTAGAAACACATTGCAAACTAAGGCGGCAAGATGCTTCAGGAACTTAATATAAATTCAAAGCTATAGTAAGTGCATTTTTTGAAATGGTTTTGAAAATGAGACTTTCTTCAGGGCAGTATTGGTAGGATTTTGAGTGGAATGGGGAGAAGTACATCATTTAAGAGGCACGTCAAGGACTGAGGGATTAATTTGGGTAAATGTCATGTATAGTATTTTCTGACAAACTGTACCCTAAATGTACTGAAGTTATTGTTGGGTAGAAGCAACATGTGAGATGAAAGAAGTCTATAGGAATGCTGAAATGACAGGTGTAACAAGGCAAAGATTTAAGAAAGTGATTCTATATATCAAGACATGCAGACCAAGAGGGAAGAGAGACAAGGCCGGGTCTGGAGGGAGTGAAACAATGCTGACTTCTTGCAGATGGCTCTGTAGGCGGCTACTGGGTCTTGCTTGGTGGCTGGTCAGTGGGGGTCAGCTCTCAGTTCTTTATTAGCTTGCCATTGGGAGGAACAGACATTGCTCATATGCTCTTTGTTCAGGGACCCAGCTTGGATTGTTAAGCAACAGTGTTTTCTAATGAATCTGTCATGTTTTTACAGAAAGTTAATATGATGTTTTGGGGCTAAGTAGTCTTCTTCTGATCTTCGAACATATGAGCAAGTAGTATTACTTTCTTGGAGTTTTATAATCAAGCAGACACTCTGTGGATATGAACTGGTCCTATCAACTTTATAATTTAAAAGTTTAATAATAACAATTTGAATGTCAAAATGAATTATTTCACTGAAATTTTAGCAGAAACAAGCACGTGTTCTACAGTCACTGATGGAGTTACAGAATAAGCCTCAGTTCCTGGCTGCAAGGGGCAAATTAAGCCGTTATTTCTGCCCTGCCATGGTGGGGCGAATCAAGTGATGAAGTGCCTCTTCCTCTGCTCCTGAACTGAAGTGAAAAGTAGATAAATGTTGTTTCAGTAGTGTTGCTTTTCTAAGGTCTTCATTTTTTTTTTTTTATACTTCCTTCTAATATTTCACTAGCATGGCTTCAAAGGGAGGAAAACTAGCGTAGTCTAATATAGATTTTTTTAGTACCTCTGGGAGCTGCTAGTTTAGCAAGAAATAAGTAATAATGTGATAGTTTTTTCTTTAGAGCTCTCTCTGCAATTCAGTGACAGGTAATCTTAAATAAATGTTTGTTGCTGTTGTTCTACATGCTATTTATGTAAAACGTCTTTGTAGACCTTGCTTTACAGATTGTCTTAATTTATTCCATGAGAATAATACATAATATGAATTTTTTACTTGTTCTTGATCCAAAGCCCATTTTTGGTTGATGGTGGAATTTTTCCATTGAATTCCATAACATCTGGTTCAAGCCTCACAGGCTAGCAAAGCCCTTCCCAGACAAAGCCAGGACATTGTTCCAAGGAACATATAATTTATGTAGCACTGTAGATATGCATGGTACTCTTATATAAAATGTAAGAAGGTGGTGGGTCTCTGCCCTGATGAATTCATAATCTAAAACAGGTGAGGGCTGGCAGTGTGGACAAAGTGGAATTTAATGCATCATCTCTATTTGCTTTTAATTCTTCCTTCAAGAAGTTTTTTTTTTTTTTTTCTTCTTAAACACTTGGAAATCTTAGTCCTGATGATAACCTTGCATTCTGAAATTTCTCAAGGCTAGAGTGTACATCTAGCCTTAATCACGAGACTGCCAACAGTGTGCTGGGAGATAAGTGAAGGTTGTATGTTTAGGAGTCGGGTGGAGTTCTTGGAATAATGTGGGGCTGCATGTGCAGAAGTAGTGACTGGAAGTGATGCACATGTGGTGCTCTGCCCAGTGCTTGACTCTAGGTCAGATGGAAGGCTGCTCATTTTGGCATGATTCATGCGTTAGTCATGGGCTTGTGGAGTATTTCTGAAGGGGCTCCTCAGCTCTCTTTCCTGCTTTCAAGGGTTCATTTGCAGAATTTGGTTTTATAGAAATGATAATATGCTACTGGCCAGCTGTAACTTAGAAGTTTTATTTTCCTGAATGTTTGAAATTGTTTGTTTTGTGGGGAGGTTTTTTTGTTATGGTGTTTGTTTGTTTTAATCAAAGAGAAATGGTGTTTATAGGAATAAATTAATTTGCACAGTTGCAGATAGTTAGGGTTTTTTACAATGCCACTGGATTTAGGCAAAATGTGTGTAAATGCTCATGCTTGTTTTTACTGCAGACTGTTGTTCCCTGAAGGATATATAATCATGGTTGGATTATGAAGATGCAAATTGGCAAATGCTGCGTGTGTGTACCAAAATATCTTCTATTAATTATTAAGAATTTAGGAGTGTAAAGGAAGAATAAAGTTTTCTTGTTTCATTTCTCTTTCTCTCCTTACGTGTGTCATATTACAGCCATGGCTGCTTATTTCATTAAATGAGAAGTACCTTAAGATACTGAGGGCATTTTCAAAGCAATATTTGGTGAAACCATCCTTTAAAATGAGTTGCTCTTTCAGTATAGATATTTGAAAAAGTAGCAGTAAGATTTTTAAAAAAATTAGAAACTAAACAAAATATTCCCTTGCCATTATTTGAAGATGTGAAAAATAGGTATATAAATTTTCATCTTTGATCGCATTTCTTTTAAATTCCTACAGTAATAATTACGAAATGTGTATCACCTTTTATTTGTTGGGAGTGTCTGGCAGCAAAGGCAGTAAGGAAGCTGCTTCAAGATCTGTTTGTTTATCTTAGACATAAGAAGAGCTTGTTTTGCAACATCCTGTGTTTTCACTTGTATCTTAGGAAAACATTTTGTTAGGTTGATCTGGGGCAAAACTTGTAACTTTTGCAGAATTCTTATATTCATACAGTGTTTATACATAAATGCGTTTGTGAGTTTAGATAGTAAATGCTGATACAAATAAATTTAATCTTTATGTTTTTCTCTCTGTAGTGGGGCAGGCTGAAAGTTGGTCAATATTCTTTTTTAATCTCTGAACATGAAATGCAAAGTTTCCAATATGAATGGCTTAGGGCATTTTCAGGTATAAAAAGTATTAATCATTGACATGAGATTAAGATGTCTCAGGCTGATCATTATCCATGTTCCACAGTAACTTCTGAAATGCTTTCCATGTGTCTTCATCCATGACTTCTCTCTAACTGCCTATTTATAATTATAGTTTCCCTAAGGCTAAATTCCCATTTCTAGTGGCAACTACTCAGCTATCAGTTTCGTCAGTGCTATTTATCTTTCTAGTGAGACACTGTGAGTTCACGTTAATTATACATTACCATGGGTTTTGTCTCTGTTTCAACCACAGGCGCAGTTTTGAACTGCAGAAACTGGTTCCCCACCTTCCACTCTTTCTGGGTAGAAATCACTATCTGCATTAGTGTTAAGGTAACCTCTTGATGTAGTGGCTGGCGCACAGCATGTGACAAGGATATATTAAGGCCATACGTTTCCAGAATTTGCTCGAAACGCCTGGCTGTGCGAGGCTGTGATGGGAACGCTGGCATGTGCTTCTAGTTTACATTGTGCTTCTTCTCATTTTGCTTCCTGGGAAGAGGAAGCAACTTCTTGAAGAGGGTGGTGTGGATTAGAGAGTTGAAAGAATGCAGTCAAGGTTCAGAGGAAATCTTGAGATTGAGAGGTTTGTCTCGTTTTTGGCAAAACCACACCCAGTGGAAAGACGGTGTCTGTTTAGGTTGGGTCTGTTTCTCTCAAAAGGTAAATCGAGAATGCTTACTTAACTTTTTGCTTAGTTCAGGCAGAGCTGAGTGGCGGGAAGGCATTGTTCTTGTAGAAAGCTGCATTTGTCGCGTTTCTAGTATAGCTGTCGTTCTGTTAAAGGAATGTAGTAATTACAAGGTTGGGAGTTCTTTTTGTCTTTAGTTTCTTCTGTGTTGCTTCTGATACAATGGTGACAATCTTGAGAGTTTACCTGTAATGTGAAAATGCTCTCTGATGGGCCTAATCCTTGAAGTGCTCACTGCAGGTAGAAGTCTTAAAACAACAGCTGGCCTTGCTGAGTAGCTTGTGAATAATTCTCTTGGCTGGAAACAGTAGGGATTTTGATCCTGTGGTATTATACTGAGTGACTCTTTACATCACTGCTTGGAGCTCAGTCTAAGTTTCAAGTAAATCAGAGTTTTAGTTGATGAAATCCCATTTTGTGCCACCTTATTGCTGTACTTAACATTTTGTGCAACATCTCTTGCATTGTAAAGCAAGACGGAAGGAGCAATTTGTGACTACAGTCTTAATTGAGATGCCTAATTCTTTTCACTCTGAAAGTTAAATCCTACTTAAAATAGAGGAGGGATTTCAGTCCTCAGAAATGCTTATAATATTTTCTTTCTCTCTAAAAAAACTAAAGAGGAGGTATGAGAATGATATAAATTAATAATGCACATAAAGTTCCTGATTTGTAGGGAGGAGAGTTGCTGTTTCTGCTTTTGGGGAGAAGAGCTGGCTGCATATTGGCATTTCTAGCAATGTGCTTTTGGGGCTTCATTGTTAAATAATAAAATAAATTAAATAAGTTTCTCCTTTTCTGTGTTACTTGCATAGAATTCATTATTGCTGTACACACATACATGTATAGCTTTTTTTTGCTTGCTTAGATAATCCCTTTGTTTTTAACTATACTTACTTTTGTTTTACATAAATGACCAAATTACCTATGACCTTCAATTAATATTTCTATTGAGGGTGGAAAAAACATTCAAGTCAAGTAAAGGAAGGACTTCAGTGTTTCTCTGTAGCTAGGGGCATAGATGAATAGTTTTTTCTTGTTTAATTTTATTTATAGTATTAGTAAACTAAGTAGAAAGTTCTGTAAATATTATTGTTGCAGAAGGCTCACTTAGTACAGTTTTCTGATGTAACAATAGTGCAATGCTTGCTTACTTAAACAGGACCCTTGTGGTAAGAATGGCCTGTCCCAGTTCACGTCAGGTAAAGGGAAGGTTAAAAAAAGATGCAGTTTGTGTGCAAGCGTGTGTTCTCTTCCCTTCAAGCTAAAAATGCCTTAATGGAAAATGAAACAATATAAATTCCAAAGCCACATCCCCAATTTTCTCTTTACTGATCAGTAAAAGCTTTTATTTATAGCCAGGAAGTTTAAGTGGTAAAACTGATGTTTTTTGCACTACTGCCTTTTTTTCTCCTTACGTGTAGTCTGTTAATTAGGTTTTTTGAAGTACTGTCAGCTGATACCCATTGCTCAGAACTCTGAATAAATGAATATGTTGCCTATGATATTAATCTCTCGTTCTAATTTTAGTCTCAGTACCTCTTCATCCTGCACATACACGCCTCTGTTCTTGATAAAGTTATTAGGAATAGCTGTGAGCACCTTATGAAGATGGTAAGTTTGTTCAGAGTTAATCTGGGCTAAGTTATAGTCCTTGACAACAAACAGCCTACTTGCTGCTTTGTGGAAGTCTCCAAGTCTGCACATGCAGACCACAAAATTATTGGTCATGAGAAGTTTGAGGGAAGCATGTTAGTATTTTGCTTAGTTTGACATGAAGCTGTGTAGAAGTTTGTGAATGAGAAACAGGCACATTTTTGTTTTTATAACTGAATCTAAATTAGTTGGGAAATTCAGAGACACTTTAATTTGCATGTGCAAAGAAGGGTGATGAAGTTGGTGAAGAGTCTGCAGAAGAAGTCTTATGATGAGTAGCTGAGGGAACTGGCTTGTTTAGCCTGTAGAAAAGGAGGCTAAGGGGAGACCTTATTGCCCTCTACAGATACCTGAAAGGAGGTTGTAGTGACCTGGGTGCTGGTCTCTTCTCCCAAGTAACAAGTGAGAGGAAATGGCCTCAAGTTGTGCCAAGGGAATTTTAGACTAGATATTAGGAAATATTGCTTCCCTGAAAGGATTGTCAGTTATTTGAACCAGCTGCCCAGGGAAGTGGTGGAATCACCATCAGTGGAAGGATTTAAAAGAAGTATAGATGTAGTGCTTAGGGACATGTTTTAGTCGTGAACTTGGCAGTGTTAGATTTACAGTTGGACTTGATGATCTTAAACATCTTTTCCAACCTAAATGTTTCAGTGATTCTAATTTTTTGGATGAAGTTATTTTGGCGTTTAGTAAAGTCAGCTTAAAATAAAAAAGTCTAACCAAGATGGACAAATTAGTATGTGAACATCAAATTCCTGCAATATTAAAACAAATGACTTGCAGAGGAAGCATGAAAAAAACATGTAGGGCAATACTGAACCTTACCTATACACGTTTTTCCATATGATAGTCTCTAAAATAATTTAAATATTAACCCTTTTAAAGACAGAGTTAGGGGAAAAAGACTAGCCAAGTAGTCACATACAGATACTTTTCTAAAACTGTTGAGTGTTTCTGACAGTTGGAATTTCAAATAGGAAAATTAGACATGCTAGACAGACATGCATTCATATCCTTGCACATGGGAAGGCGATCTTCACATTGCCCTTTCCTGTACAGAAACTTATACACTGGGGCTTGGTTCTTGTCTTCCCTCTGCCTTGTTTATTGTGTATTTTGAAGACGTTTACACTTGCATGTACGTTATTAGTATCAACAAACTAAATTAAGAACAAACTCACTAAAGTGTTCTCTGTGGTTTCTAGTTTTAAATCTCACTGTCTTGTTAGTCTGCATATCAGATTGTTTTTCTGCCAGTGCCATCTTCTACTGCATCTGCTCAGAAATAGCCATTCACCCCTACCTGGAGAACGGTAGCATTGATACTGTGGAATCAGACACACTGCATTGCCTTATTTTTGATTATTAGTTGTAATATAAACGGCGAATTCCAGTTTTGAATTTCACTTCTAAACCACCCAGGGGACAAACAGCCACGATGGGGTTTAGGATAGGAATCTGTTGCTCTGCCCTGAATGCAGGCCAGACTCGCAAAATAACTACATATTTGCACCAACCTTTAGGCTAAGTCTTGTCATCTACTCTCTATTGACTTCTTACATGCCCTGTATCTTCTCACCACACCCAGTACTGCTTGATGGTGTATTATTGATGTGTTCTGGCATCTCAAGGGCTTATTCTGGCCTCACCAGTTTTGGAGGCGGAATTTACGCTATCAGTTCTTGAGTAAATATAGTCAATTTTTTTGTCTTGTTCTTCCTTCCTATCCTTATTCTTCCCCTGCTTTCTCCTATCCTTCAACACCCAAACCCAACAAATGATTAAATATAATACTCCTTCTGGTTCCAGCTGTATCCATTGCTCTGTTCCTGCTGCCAAAACTCACGTTCAGGGATTAGTCATCCTCTCAGATACTGCTGCTTCACCACTTTGCAAGTGGAAGAGGAGGAAGAAATAAGGATCAGCCCCTGCAGAATTTTGCTTGTCTTCTGTGACTTTTCAGCTTGGGTCTTCTCCTGCTTATGTAGAAATATATATATGTATTTAATTTTCATGGAAATTATATTTCATGTTTTGAATAAATATCCTGAGGGGAGCACACTATTCTGACTTTCATACAACCTGTCTGAAAGCAGATGATGTGAGAAAGCAGATGATGCGAGAGACTGACAAAATTTGCGGTTTTCACTAAGCATCCTAAGGTCTGATTTTAAAATTGCAACTTGTCACTATTTGGTTAATAGCGAATTAGACTGTACATATAATGCTTTCATTTCCTGAAATGAAATACTTATTTGGATGTTAATTTTTTACAAGTGAATGTGGAATACTGAATTTTGGATTTTCTGTGAGTTAGTAAATTGGGAAACCAATCCCTTTGTCTTGGTCCTCTTGCCTTATTAATTACAAGCAGATTTTGCATCAAATCTGTTACTGTGTTTGTGTTGAACTTATTTTGTCTGTGTCTGTCTTCTTAGAAAGAAAAATGGTTTTGTTTTCAAAATAAAATTGCAGATAACTGGAAATTCAAAAGTTGTAAATACTGTGTGCAGAACCCCAGCTTTCATTATGGTTCTTCAAGCTGTATTCTGAATGCAATTCTATGCTTTTCATTTTCAGTTTGATTTAGAAATACTTGTTGACTTACCTGTTCACTTTTTGTGGCTTTCTGTTGAAGTAATTGGTGCACTTGGTTTATGAAAACTGGCCATTTTTGCAGAAAGTGTTGGTATCAAACATAGCTTCTGTGTGTTTGTAAGTGGTGGCGGGTAAGGACCTCTATTTGTCTTTTATTGATGCTGTGTTAAAATGGAGACAAGGACCCAGCTTGAGCTTGCAAATGCAGTTGGTGCTGAAGTTCCAGGTGGTCATGTTGCCAATAGTAATTCTCTAGTGATAATGCCCTTATGCTATTTCAAGGTGTGCTCATGAAATATAAATGAACGGAGTCTATCCTGCATTTCCAATCTTTCCTCAATATCTGCTTGATGGAGAGCTTGATCCTTGCAATTGATTTTGGTTTTTTGCGGGACAGGGCTACTGATGCAGCTCAGCTATTTATTTAATCTCATACTTCAGTATGGTTTTTCTTTTCCTAATTCACAGGAGATTTCCTGTCCTTTTCCCTTTTGCTCTTTTTCCTTTGACTTATTACATTACCATTGCATCAAAGTTTTTAAAAGTTAAAACTTCATATTACTTGGAAAAAATGATTGCATATTTGATTGCACCTTTTTGTCTTACTGGAAGATGATTTTATACTAAGAAATACCTGTCTCGGAGACAGCAAATGTAGAATTCAGAATGACACAAAGAGTGACTCTAAAGACAATTCAGAAAATAGTCTAGGTCCTGGCCTGTATGCTTTATGATGCTTTTTTTTTTGTCTGCCCCAAGGCAGCTTCTGGTTAAAAGCCAAGATCTGGAAGGGTACATTTTTTCTGTATAGTGTCTTTATTTGCTTTGTCTCTTAACCAGCTGAAGGAGAAAGACCTGTCCCCACTACTCCGTAGGGCACTGGATCACTTTTAGAAGGATTAATTAAGTTAGAAGAATCACTGCTGCTTCTCATCCACCTCTGTTTTATGCTGTCCCAGAGACGATTTCTATTTTCATGTAAATGATTGCCTGTAGTTACTCGACTTAATTTTATTTTGTATAATTTACTCAACTGCTCTGCTAAAACACTTCATACAGGATGTTCAAATTTCACCATTTGTCACCAGGCTTATGGCAGGATTTGCAGTCTCCTTACAAGAAACGTAGCATAGACTGAAATATTCCAAGAAGCAAAGAAGTTATGTGCTCTGAGGATTTGCATTGTTCAGTAGGTCAAAGTAAGGTATTGTTGCCATACTGCAAAAGCATGAGTGTCTAATGCCATTGACGATGTCAATATAAACCTAAGTGTGTGTTTGTTTGGTTTTAACCTGGAAAGAGGAAAACCTTAGAAAACTCTTTAAAGGCAAAAACTTAGCTATTCAAAACATGACACGGACAGCTAAATGAAGTCCACCAGTGGTCATAAAATTTCATTGCTTTCTAGCATGAAAAATTCAGGGTATCTACAAAACCTGGGATTGTGTATTTTAAAAAATAAATGTTCTTACACACAGATTAAGATAAACATGTACCTATTCAAAAAATGTAGTGTAAATGCATTTGCAAGATCTTTAACAGCTATGCTTGTTCATTGGCTATATACTTTACATGTTAGCAGCGTATAGATCTTCTCGTGTATTAAGCAAGGTTAAAGTGAGGAGACTAATTTCTCACACTGAAAGAGAGGGTTTTTCTATGGATGAAATAATGAACTGGCTTTTTTGGGCAGTTACGCTTGCAGTTTTGAGAGTTACTTCTGTCATTTCAGTTGGAATGAACTCAGTGCTGAGCTAAAGTTGAGAAAACCAATTGCAGAAACCCACTGATAGATTCAGATAGCTCTTACCTGTTTTTCTTTTCACTGTGAATAAGAACTGAGGCAGAAAAGGCCAAGATGCACAAATCCCAAATGTGGGAAGATCAGAAATGGATCTCTCTAATTACACTAACTATAAAGAATACTGCTGTTTTAAATGAAGAAAGGATTGTTTGATATGTCGTTCTTCTCCATCTACTGCATGCAAAATACTCTTTTTGAATTCCAAAATGCTCATGGGCTTTATATTATAGAGTTTTGATTGGTTATTTTGTTGCATTCAGGACATTCCTTGTTCTATCCAAAATCAGCTAAACAAAAATTACAACCTAAGAAAAATCAATTTCTTGCTGTCCTAACTTAAAATCTCCCTAAACTGCTTAGACTATAAATTTTGCAAGCTGAAATAGAAGGAAGCCGAAAGTTTTCCTTCCAGCTGCCTTACAGCTATGTATTTTTTTTTTTTCTTGAAAGCCTTATGATTTATGACTGGAGTAATTTTTTTTCAGGGTCAGGGCATGGTCTTATTTGTTTTGTTGAAATCTTCCAATGTCTTGTGTCATCTTCTGTATGTGCTCCACTGACAATAGCTTACATATTTTGGCTGCGTAAACACTACAGTTTCTCTTGGGGAAAGGGGAGGAAGGGAAGATGTAGATAAATTTCTTAGGGTTTCCCTTGTTTTGAGAAGAAGCATGAGATTATTTACTATGGGGTTTAATCTTGCTGCCAAATATGCCTGCTCCCTTGGGTCAGCTGATCCTTCAAGGTGAGGAGATGACCAATTAGTATAAAACTTATCACTTCATATGAAAAGAAGCGAAACCTAAGCAGAGGTGCTGTTCCACAGTGAACATGAACTCTGATTCAGTCATGCCTAGGCAGAATTTCCTCTAAATGTTTTGTAACCAAATAATTTCTAAAATAAAATACAAGTAGTATATCTGTATTACTTGTAAAGTGAGCTTTGTTTTCTGTTTTGTTCATTTGAGAGCAATACTGCTGTTTTCAGGCTACGTAGCATAACACTTAGTTTTCACTGATAAAACTCTTCCTTTGCAACATGCAGTTGAGGTTTTCATGGAATGATTCCAATTTTTTTTTTTCAGGAAAAAAATATCCTGGCACTTGAAACAGCTTGGGTTAGATTGGTAAAAAAAGAACTAAGCTGATGCAGCAGTGATCTACTCTATGCACAGTTTTACCATTGCATAGTTTTCAATGTCACCTTTACTTTCAAGTTTAACAGCTATAGTAAAAACTGAGTTCCTTGTCTTGTAGAGCTTTGTGATAACCCTGCTGTTACAGTAAATACAGTACACAAATAATGAAACAAGTAAATAGTTTTGAAAGCAAACAATTACATAGTTTAAACTCTTCTTAACAGTTCATGTGAAACCTCCAATTTCACAAAAATAAAATCAGAAGTTACTTTCCATTGCGAACCTTTTAGGCAGTTAAAACTCTCAAATTATTTTACAGGTAAGATAAATTATTTTCACTGGTGAAAACGTAAATGCTGCACCAAGAACTATTTTATTTTTTTCTCCTATAATATATGGTTTTTAAAATTGTGGAAATGTTTTTTTACAATCAGGCTGGTATTTATAATTAAGTTTACAGCTTGAAGTTGAAAGCCAGCATGTACTCTGAGTATTTTTAATGCTTCAGTAAATGCACTTCATTTAACTGCATCCAGACACCTTTTTTGCCTAATTGCCTAAGACAGGAGTTTAATTTGTCTTTGTAGTGACCAAACTGAGTTGTCTTTTTGGTATAATGTGGTAATTTTGAGCATCGCATTCTCTGAGGAGATGAAGAATATTAAGTGGCCAAATCTTAGTGGCTGACAGATTTTTCCTTTGAAGATCTCATATGCAGCTTTCTCCTGTGTCCTCAGAATGTGTGCATTTCTGAGGTTGTGGGCTTTCATTTGTTTTGATTTAGCATCAGAAATAGGGAGGATTTAATTTTTTAAGACGAATCTCCCAACTTTGAGAGGGTAAAGGGCTTATGGGTTGTAACACTTGGATGGCTTTCATTCACTCCCCTTCAGTCTCTTTTCTTGTGGTTCCTTTTATGTTGGATCATCTTTAACTCAGTCGTGCACTGTTTTTTATTTTAGCATCTACCTTCTTCTAGCTAATGCCTTCCTGTTTTCTGTGTATTTCATCGCCTGTTGCAGAATTAAGAATAATCCTGGCCCTAAGCCCTCTCTCAGACATCCGTGAATTCTCTGTAATAGCTTTTTTTCATCTGGATTGGAAAATCGTGAAAAGTATCTGTATGTTGCTGATAGAATTTCACCCTCCTGGAAACGTCTTATTTCATCTGTAACTTATTATCCAATAGTTGCTGAAAGAAAAAAAAAATAATAGTATACTGAAGTCTGGCTAACACTCAGTTTTTCCACATGGTGTACTAATCTGGAAGTTGTTGTGTTGTGCTTGGGATTTAAATGTAGAAGATAAGAATTAGGAACTGTTAGAGAAGTCTGCCTTAGTTCTGTATTCTACTCCTATGGAAGATGTACTGATGTTGTAGCTGTTTCCTTAATGCATTTGCTTTCTTCTTGGAAGTGGCTTTACTAGTTATTTTGGAATTTTATTTTTTTTGTTATTGTTTATGCTTGCTACAGGTGAGTTCAAGTACTAAAATGTACTACTTTGCTTAATTCCCCCACCACTGACCTGCCTTGGGTGACTTGAGTTTTTTGGGTAGGGTCCATTTTTGTATATTATAGTTCTCATTTGTATCAGCAATCAAAAGAGCACAATTCTTAGTCCTTCTGAGGAAACTGAACAAATATTCTTTATATAAGAGGAACCCAGACCCTGAGAGTTGCCATCTGAAGAACTCTCTCCTTTTCCTTTTCTCTCTCTCTCTCGACTTTATGGAAATCAAATATTTTTCCAATTCTTCTGATTTAGTTTGCCTAGTTTATAACATAAGCTTACAGTGGGCACTTGTTTACTTGTTAGCATTATATGTGTTTAATAATTTCCTTAATATTTATTGCCCCTCTATTTTTACATAGACTCACTATCCAAAATAGTATGACCCAGCAGGTCAAGGGAAGTCTGCAAGATCAAGAACTGGCTGCTCAGTTACTGTGAGGCTGCAGGTGAAGTACTTTGCCCAGTTTATGGCCCCTTCAACCCAAGAAAGATCCTGCTAAGTGGAAGGGATGCCAGTGAACAGTCACCAGGTCAGTCAAGGGCCTGGTTGATGGGCAGCTGATGTACGAAGAGAAGCTTAGGAGAGGATTGGTTCACCATGGAGAAGGTGAGGTAGAAGGATCTAATAGCAGTCTTCAGCAACCCTGTTAGTGATTAGAAGGTAGACTAAGCCAGGTTCCTCCTAAATCTGCATGGTAAAAACATCCAAAGGTTGAGCAAAGGAAAACTCAACCAAATATGAGAAAAAAAAGTGCTCAGTAAAGGTAGCTACAAACTGGAATAAGTGTGCAGAGAGGCAGTGGAATTTCCTTCCTTTGAGGTAGTGAGAGATTGATGGACAACACCCTGATCAACCTGACCTAGCTTTCCACTTGAGCATGAGATTGGACTTATTTGACTTGCAGAGGTCCCTCTCTTCCAACCTTATTCTGTGATTCTAGGACTTCTAATTGACATTGCTCAAGCTGAGTAAACTGATTGCTCTTAATCTCTTTTGCAATAAGCTACGGAAGTTTTCAAGGAAGGAAGGACCCTTTTACTTCTTGCTGTACAAAATCTTGTCTGTATGTGATGAGAACTGGACTGATCTTTTTTGTTTAGGTCCTCATGATGATGAGATATTCTCTTCTTATGGTGATCAGATACTCTGACCTCTCAAGTGTAATGAGAAGTATGATCTTGTCATACTTACTAATGAGGGTTCAATATAAAAGAGAAGTCCTTTAGTCTCGGTAGACGTGCCCAGCATTTCTTAGCACTAAATTTCAATTCATATATATCAAGACTTTGGTGTCATTCGGTTCCTTCTCCTGTATTACTACTAAATGTGTTAGTGATGCACTCTAAGTCTGTGCCAGTATAAGTTTCAGTTTAATATGCGTATGGCTAGTGGACTTGGTGAAACAAAAGTTGACAACAGAATGAGAATCTACATTGAGCCAAATGACCACGTGGGTTTCAAAATATGTGTGTGTAGAGTTTTTTCCCCTGTTGACTAGTTGGAGATTTACAGATAGGTTGCACACAGTGTGGTGGTAAATGCTGACAAATGTCTACTCTGAGCTACTAAACCAAGAAGTAAAATTGTTTGTCTGGATGAGCCTACAAGGAAAAGTTGCTTTCAGGTAAATATAAGGCAAAAAAAACCCCAAACCTGTGAAGACAAACAGATGTATCGACTTAGGGAGGCTCAAAAGGAATTGATTTAAATTTGATAGCCTTTACTTAAAGCCATTTTAAGATAACTAAAGAAATATTTTTATTAAATTGTGAAGTTTTGAAATTCTCCGAGATGCACCTAGAGCATGCTGTAGCAAGTAGTGGCCATTTGGACTTCGTGGAAACTGAGCATCTTGATTTGCTCTTTGATCTTCTTCTAAATGATCAGAACTCTGCTCTATTTATTGCCAGACAAATATTCTTCTCAAGAAAACCAGAAAACTAGTTAATGATTTGTGCTATTTATAAGTAACAATAGTCAACAGATTTAAAAACTTAAAATTTTTAAATTTTAAAACTTCGTATTTTCAAAAAATGAGCTGTTGTCTTGGTAGAAGAACAATAAGAACTTATTTTTCATAAAAGCTTTCTTTTTAACAGATTATGGAAGAAACAAATACGCAGATTGCTTGGCCATCAAAGTTGAAGATTGGAGCAAAATCGAAAAAAGGTATTTTGTTTTGTTCTTTTTTATGGAATGGGATTAGTTGTTAGAGTAGAAAAAACACAGAATAAACAGTTCTGTCTGTAGAGTCACCATATCAATATTGTACACCAGAAATATTTTTATAGATTTCTTGTTGAAGTTATCTCAGCATACAAACCTGAACTAAGTAGCTTGCACTTCTGCAAGCTTTTGTGCTTAGTGTCCTTTAATGCGTGCTATCTTCTGTATAATTCTGCGTCTTATCTTAATGGTTCTTTATTTTACAGCACCCAAAGGCAGTTAGTTTTTCCAGAAACATTGTAGATGAGAGGGTGTTCTATGGGTTTTCTTAGAGTGCAAAGATGTGTGTTAGTCAAGCTCAGTTAGACCAATATATATCCATTGTGTCCCTGACAGTGACAATCTGCGTGCGTTTTTGGTTTCTTTGAGAAGCCTAAGTAGAGCTGTTTCTTACAAATGGCCAAAATTGTGTGTTGTAAATAATGTTTCTTTTGGAAGTACAGACTATTAATGTGAACCAAGTATACAATCTGGAACATCTCTTTCTGAAGTAAGCCTTCTAGTTTTGTTCTTGAAGAATCATAGCTCTGATTGAATGAAAGTAATAATTCCTCTTCTGCAGGAAAAAGAAATCACTCCCAATTTCATAACTTTGCATGGATTTCTATTTGGGCTGATACTTATTAAAACCCAAGAAAATGGATTTAGAATTATTTCTCTGTGCATTTTACCTAAAATGTAAAGGTGGGTATGTGGGCTAATAACCTTTGTAAATGGTGAAGGTCTCATGGGAAGAAAAATAATCTCCTTGTGGAAGGTGTAGGATTAATAACACTTTTATGGTGTAAAGTAAGATTCAGTTTCGGGTACTTTCATGGTATTGAAAAACAAATTGATTTAAATTCCTGTCCCCTCTTCCCTCAATTGCATGGAATAAATGTCTCATTTGAGAGGGAAAAGCAGGAAAGGAATTCAGACTGGAAAAAAGGCAGGCGTTGTGTATCTGTATATATACATGTGTGGAACTAATGTTTATAGTAAGGTGAGAGTGACAAGGTCTCTGTGCAAACGTGTGCTCTACCTGTGTCTTTCTGTACTTTCTGCCTGAGGTGCTATGACTTGATACACCGCTAAAGCGGCTCAGGAAACTGAGGCAGGAGAGTTTGTTTTTCTTTTGAGGGGAGAAAAGGAGAAATAAAGCAGGATCTGCCCTTGTTTTCTTTCAAAATTAAATGAGGATAATTCTAAAGATGAAAAGTGCAGATGAAAGGCAATGAAAAGAGGGGGTAAGAGGTGGCTGGCTGGGATTCTGGATTGGTACCTAGAGATGCATCTTTATATGCAGATTATTTAACCTCTTTATTAGTGATCTCAAAGAGAAGATATTGTGTTGAAGCTCTATCAGTATAGAGAATGGATTTAAATACCAGGGGAAATAAACCAGCTGAAAGTTACGAGCTGATAAAACTACAAATTGAAGGGAGGGAACACATAGTACAACTGGGCATACTGAGTGAATCTGCAGTGGGAATGATTATCCTGGAAAGTCTTTGTGCCAAAAGAAACTTTAGATAGTGCTGGTCTGCAAACTAGTCATTTTAGCAATATACTATATTATTTTCAAAATGTATCAAATAGCTGTGGACTGCAGGGTGGTTCTAGAGTGAAGACTTTTACTCTCTGGCTAGTTTTACTCTGGCAAGTTGTGTGTGTGTATATGTACGCTGAAGGTAATAAATTACAAAACGAGTACTGAGGCCTCTTAACCTAGAGGTTCCTATTTCTTGTGAAATAAAGTGTAGTTTATATATTCTGTTTAAGCTTGGTATCAATTGTTTGCAATTCGGTCACTTCAATTTGCAGCTACAGCAGCTGTTTATATAGGCAAAATATTTTAAGTGTTTAACATACTCCAGCTTTACTCAATGACATTTTGTGATGGAAAGGAGAGTCTGCAACAAATAACTGGTCAGCTCTCCAGGGACTTGAACTCAGAACATGCTATCTTTCCTTGTCCACTTGGCTGGGAACCGAGTGTCTGATAAGCAGTCATTTATTGAGGGAGAAGCAATTGCAGATGGGCAGGCTTGTACTCCAGCCATACACTGCACCCTGTCATAATCGAGTCATACCAAAATTTTCATATAAATATCCAGTATAATTTCCCTAGAGTTTCGGTAGCTTCACATTCTGTGGATTTATGTTGTGGCCTTCAGTCCTTCACAGCTTCCCAAAACATGGAGGGAAAAACAATCATTAGGAAGAATCTCTAGCTGTGCTCTTGTTTGTGTCACATGAAACATTTAGTACTTAATGGAGTGTTCTCACTGTTGTTGACCAAGGATCTTCCTTGTGGAAAAAAAATTACTGTTGTGAAACTGAAACACTGAAAGCAGATGACCTGCAAGTTGTCAATTTTTTTCTTTTCTGTTACATGAATTACTACTTTTAAATTGAAAATTGCAAAATACTCTGTATGGAGTATCATAATGATAATTCATTAACTCAAACTTGATTAATGTCTGAAATTTTTGGAATTGCAAAAGACTAATGTCTGGATTTAGCAAATGCAGAATTTTAAAACTTGCTATTTAAAATTTATTGTTTAGTATGAAGTTGCTAAAATATCTCTTTGTAAAGTGTAGAATTAAAAAAATCCAGTTATCTATTCTCAACAGTTTCATAAAGAGCAGAATAGGAATTTCCTGGCTTTAATGAACACCAGATGGTACAGTCTTGCTCTAGTGATGACGGGTGATGAAGGTTAAAGTATTTTGAAATATGTGTTTAGAAGGCACACAAACAGATATAAATCTTCCAGTAGCATCTTTAAGCAGTCCGTTTGTTCAGGTTGACAGAGATCCCTTCGTATTAAGATTTCAGAGGGGGAAGTGAAATAATTTAAAGCACTTCTGTAATGACTGGTTCCTGTCCAGCAGTAATGAAACAATTGACATTGGCATAGTTACCTCTGCTTTGCACGGATGCTGAAGAGTTCAGGCCATACAAAATCTTCGTGTTCTGGAGGCTTCAGATCTTCCATAGTCTAGTGAATAAAAGGTTGAATTGAGAGACAGTAACTTTTCTACCCATTCCCTCTTGGCTCTCAGTGTACTTTGTCTGTTACAATTATTCCTTAGAAATGCTATTGTCTATTAAAGATTTATTCAGTAACATGAAAGTTTAGAGTAGATTGCCAAATCCTAAATGATCAGATTCTATAGTTCCACAAACACTTTCAAAGCAGATGTAAGGTAACATTTTTCCCCTCTCCCTTCCCCAAATACTGACCTGTCATGTTCTTCTTGTCTAGCCCTTTCTGCTTGCTGTCACTGGTGCTTATATTGTCACAGGCTGGCTTAAAACTAACCGTGGATAATTTTTACTAGTGGAAAGGCTGGGGTTTTTTGTTCATTTGTTAACCTTTTTAACCTAAAATATATCTTTAGACTACTTCACCACATGGTTGTATGAATCTGTAAGGCTAATTGCACTGAGAGCAGGTGAATGTCACGTTATTCTGCAGTAGTGCTTACTGATGGTAATTCAAGGTGCTTGTTAGGAACTTTAGGAAATGGGTATATGTGAATTTATATTTCACCTATATTTATTTCTACTAGTATTTTCTGCCTCTATACTTGTGCGTGCCTTTCTGTTTCAACAGCTGTGAAAAAGTTAGGGGGATGTGCATATGCAGGCAGCCTTGAAAGGACATTTGCCTAACAACCAGTGTAAGAATCATTTCAGCTCCTGGAAACGTACTGGCTGGAGGCAGGAATTCGTTCAGAGAGCTGGAGCAGGGAAAATTTTAGGAGGTTAAACAGGGTGGTAAGGGGAAAACCGAAGTAAATTTTACAGAGGAGGCATGACTCTGGGGTCTCTTTCACTGTTCGCTTTAAAAAAGGTCTGCTTTTACTGAACTTCTTTTGCTTTCTTTACTTCATGTTCTTCCCATATTTTCATTCCTCTTCCGCTTTCTCCAGATTACAATCTTCGGCTCTTCTTTATCTGTTGAAGTTACCTGCTTGTCGCTTTTCTTTGTTTATTGAACTCCTCTTATTTCCTATCACCTATACTTTCATTTGTTCCGTTTCTTGTTCAGGATTTGTTGGGGTTTTGTTTGTTTGCTCTTTATTTGTGTTTTTCTGGTTTTCCCCTCTCATTAATGATGCATTTTAAGTTGGTTAAGAAAAAAAATCCAGTCCACATTCTGTTTATGTATTTTTTTTCTCCTCTGATTTTTACTTATTCTTTCAGCTTCTGTTTAAAAAAATAAGATTCAGTAAGGTTTTTTTGTTTTAACTTTCTCTTGCCAAAACATTTACTACATGCTGGTTTTCATTAGAATATCTCAAAGGTAAGTCAGGTACATAACACCTCATGTATATCTGAGGAGAATGGCAGGTGTGGAGGAAACAGTGGCATTGAAGAGATTGGAAGGAAGGCAGCAGTACTTAGCAGTGGGCACTGCTGACATTCATTGTCTGAAAACATGGTTTCATGCATTTTCCTTGAACTTTGCCTTTTGGAAGCTACCTTGCAAGCAGAGTTCAGTATTTCCTTCTATGCATCTAAAGCTGAGGCAATATGCAAAATAAAGTTAGCAACTCTAATTCTAGATTGGAGGCAAATAACTGTACTCGGAGACTTCAAATCAGTAAAACATTGCTCCTATTTATTTACTATTGTTTAGACACATGGGAAGAACTTCACACATTCCAGGAGGCATTATGATAAAAGCTAGAGACTTGTTAAAGCAGATATGTCCCTGCATGGTGAGCTTAAGGCCAAACTTGTATGCAAGTTACTGCCTTAGATATAAAGAGTAATCTAAAATGTAATCTGTTTGTTGCTTCAGACTTTTAAGTCAACTTTCAAATATCTCCCAGTATTGTAATAAAAGCTGAAGTTTGTTTTGAGAGAAAGAGGGAGGGAAAAGAGAAGATGCAGCATCAGGCTCTGCAGTCTTACGAGCACACACAAATACAGCTCTGGGTTATTTATTCTTTTGGCATAAGTTTTCTGATAAAACTCCAGTCTGATTTCATGCTTTTCAGATAATTTCTCTTTAAAAATACTTAATTTTCTCAATTTATTTGCCAACAAAACCTTTAAAAAGTGAAAACTGCTCTCAGTGCTAGATCTCTTAGAGTAAAATATATATGGAGACATGGTTAAGATAAGAGCAGTTCTTCATTGTACTTAGCAGTTTTTAGTGTTCCATGTGCAGACACTTTATAGCTTACATGTTCCATGGAGAGATTACATCATTTCTTAAAACAAAAATGTGTCCTTGACTGTTAGGCAATATTGCTTTCGATATTGGAACTGAGCTCACCCCCACATTTGTACAAAGCAGAGGCTGCCTTTCCCGAGTAGGTATTTCTGTGATATGCAAGGCAAAAACCCCTATGGATCACACCTCAAATTTTGTTCCATGGTATTCATGGGTGCATGTAAGAAATGAAGGACATTGAGGGGCTTGAGCGTGTGCAGAGCAGGGCAGTGAGGCTGGTGAGAGGGCTGGAGAACAAGTCCTACGAGCAGCGGCTGAGGGAACTGGGATTTTTTTAGCTCAGAGAAGAAGAGGCTGAGAGGAGACGTCATCACTGTCTACAACGGCCTGAAAGGAGGTTGTGACGGGGTGGGTGCTGGGCTCTTCTCACAAGTGACGAATGATAGGACAAGAGGAAATGGCCGCAAGTTGCGCCAGGGGAGATTTAGACTGGACAATAGGAAAAATTTCTTCACTGAAAGGATGGTCAGAGATTGGAACAACCTGCCTAGGGAGGTGGTGGAGTCACCATCCCTGGAGGTATTTAAAAGATGGGTAGATGGATTACTTAGGGACATGGTTTAGTAAGGGAACAGGTACGGTTGGACTTGATCTCAGAGGTCTTTTCCAACCAGATGATTCTATGATTCTGTGAAATCAGGGGAGAGAACTGTTTTCACAGCTGCTAAACAGGACAATTTTGTGGTCTTATCTCTCTTCCCTTACTGCATGCTTGAGGTCTGTTCCTTTGCCTCCCTAGCTACCTGCTAGGCAGCTCAGCCCTGCTGTCAAACCTGCTGATAAAGAGGGCATTCAGAGCCACTGGTTTATTGAGGCCTGTGCTCTTTTGTCAGCAGTTTTTTTTCTTAGAAGCGATTTAGTTTTGGTTACCAAGGTATGAAGTTGTAGGTCTGACCTTATAGCAGTCTAGTAAAAGTTTTCTTAAAAATTTTGGCTCTTAAATGCCTCTTCCTTGTTGGTGCCCATGACAACAGGAACTGTTGGTTTGGGTATTCTTTGTCAGCTCTTTGAGTGGAGCAAAATTCCTTTGCAGCTTTTACTTGACCTCACTGAAAAAGAAGAAAAAATGTTCATCTTGTTATGCAGTTGTCTATCTGATAACTGTGTGTATAAGTAGAGTTTTGGTTTTTTAAAAATTATGCTTGTATCTTAGGTACACATGAATATCACAACAATATATGTCTGCATATCAAAGGCAGTCATATCAGGAGATAAAAGATGCCCTGTAGTGTGGAGGGGAGGGAACAATTTTATGTTGCATCTGCAGTTGCTTCATAAAATAAAAACTCAGATGTGGTATACAGCCTGGGAAACTGCATTTTTTCCTGTTCCTTAGGATGGCATTAAGCTGTGTTTTGCTGTAGAAAGGTCAAGCACAAAGATAATGCTATTTTGCATTTCTCCATAGGTAAAAGTGTATTAACTTGATAAATGGGGCATCTTGTAGCTTTTTATAAATCATGCAACTTAGATGAAATTGAATGGTTACATAATCTGAAATGCAGAATCCCTTCATTTTGGAAGTTCTTTATAAAATTAAGTACTTGCTCTATTTTATGCCTTTCTCAAATTATGCTGGATTGTAATTGTCCTCTGAATTGCTTCAAATTGGTTAACCTGACTTGATCTTGCTCAGATATAAATCAAGTACTTATTTTCAGCAGAAATAAGATCAAAAAAAGGCATTAATAGCCTGCAATGATGATCCACCATCAGCCTACAGAAAATGCTGGTTGGATAACTCCTATCAGTTAGGTATTTTAGCCTGTCAGACTTTGGAGTGCAAATCTTGGAGAGGCGGCAGTCATCTAGTTCTAATGCTATGTGTTGTCTGCTTGTGAACTATTACCACCCAATAATACTCTTGTCCTTTTGAGAAGGGGTTATTCATGTTCTTTAGTGTTTTTCATAAGACAAGATAAACTCTTGGTTGCAAGTGTGAGTTGAAGCCCATAGTATATTTTTATTTGGGGTTTTTCAGCATGTAATTTTTCATTGGTTTTGTTGAAATATTGAGAAAGGGAAAGTGTTATATTTCATCTGTTTTTAAAATATAACTCCTGCTTCTACAGGTTTAAATTGTAGTGATTCAGAAGGTTTCAAGGGATGTTGAGAAGTTCTTGATGTCAATCATTATTGCAAGCAAACGTTTGGCACTTACATGAAAAACTTATTGCAGGAGCAGTTGACGATGCCAGTTTAAACATATCTGGTATGCATTAAGCATTGGTCGGTGACTGGTAATGCTGTGGTAACTTTAGTAAACATGATTCAAATATTCATTTTGATTTGGAACAAAAACAGCTTGAGTGGAAGAGGCTAGGACACCAAAAGAGTTTTAAAAGTATGGAGAAACTAGCACACTTAGCAGAAATTAACTTAAAGTTCTTGTCACGGTTAAATAAATAAATAAATAAAATCATATGCCCACCAACATTACTGAGGAGAACACTGCATTATTCTACGCTGAAGGAGTAATAATACTCTTCTGTAGATGATAAAGTATTTTTGTAGTCTTTCCAGTTTGTTAATACTGTATTGCTGTAATTGCCATTGAAAGACCATTCTTTGGCAAAGACAGCCAGTGCCACACCTGATGTTCCAGGCTTTCCTGCGGACAATAGCACTTGCAGGTAGGGCTGGCTACTGCATTACCCTCTTCAAACCCGGGCAACTTCCAATAAACTGTGTAGAATACAATGTAAGTGAATATCATCCTGTCTCTGCAAATCTTTGTATTATAAATGAAATTGTGATTAATTTGCTCGGGTTCAAACATTTTTACAGCATGCATTCTAAATATAGCCTGAGTCTGTGCCAAAGACCAAGTGCAAACATACAAAACCGTCATTGATAGAAAGTCTCTTTAATGACTTCCTCTGGAGACCATAATTTGAATCATATGATTTTTCTGGAGTAGCAATAGGAGGGAATATCTGAAAAATAACTATAACATGGGTTTGAGAATTTTAAGCTTTTCATCTGTACAAACTTAACTTTGTATAAACTCTGCTAGTCATCTAATTCCTCGATTATTTGACAAGACTGATATTTCCTGTAAAGCAAGTTCAGATCTAAAAAGAACAAAATTCAGGGCATAAATAGTGTTCTTGTGATTTCTACCCCACCCACCACACCCCTGATTTTTAACAGTTACAAAGTAATTGTTATTTTATGGTAAATGTTTGTCAAGAACTCTGGTAGCCTGTAGTTTTGCCTGTGTGGCAGCAACTGAAGCTGCTGAATTGGTTTAGTTTAACTAGTGAGACTGATAACCATCTGGCAGTGTTTATCAACTAAACTTGGGTACTGAGGACTGTTGGAGACATATAGTCCCTATATTGACTACTGTGAAAAGGAAAGGCAAATCATCTCTTGTGAATGGGAGGGAAGTTGTAGGAAAGGAAGAAGTTGGGAATGAATATGGAGAAGTCGGAGGAGAGAATGAAGACAGTTGCAAAGAAGTAGGTGTGATTCAGCAAATGAATGGCAGGAATTGTGAGGTTAGACTGGAAATCTTAAATGAGGCTTTTGAAAGAGAAAAATACAAAGAGTAAATGCCAAAGGTAGTATAAAGATAATGGGAAAACAGATGGGAGTGCAAGACGAAGAGGGGGAGGACCAGGTGAAAGTGTATTTACCAAGGAGTGAAGGATTATAGCTAAGTGTTCATAGGTGTCTAACGTGGACTTCCAATACATATACTAGTCTTGAAAATAAGACCGGATGCACAATTCTAAACTTTATACTTGATGAATATCCTGGGAAAAGCTGGTAAATACTACTGTATTAATGAAGACTTCATTACTGTCCTAGTGATATCAGTGACGACGTATCTAACATCTCGCGTTCTCATCTCTAGTATCTTTCTGCTATGTACACAAAGATGGAGTTTAGACAACTGCAATTTCAATTTGTTGAACGCTGAACAGATGTCTTGTCTTGCACCAAAACATATGTATGATTTAAAATACTGGGAATGCAAAACATTAGCTGCTTGTCCATGAGAGTTGAGGATATTGGTACTTTCTTCTAAAAATCACGGAGCTGAATTAGAATGTGTGCAAGTAAAACAAGGCAGCAGTAAAAATAGTTAGATTTGTGTCCAGTGCAATGTCAAATGTAAACTGCTTGGTTTCGCAATGCTGGGGGAGAATAATAGCCAAGAAAAGTAAGCTGAGAAAACACTGGGCTTAAAGAAAATGCAAGCTGTTTTGTGGAACTTGCTTAAAATATTTCAATGCCAAACACTTCCCACCAAGATTTTTAGCAATAAATTTGTGGAGTTATGTTAAGTTATACATGTGCAAAACACATTCCTGTGTATATTTCTCATCTCCTGTTTATTGTAATGGAGTGCAGTGAGAAGTTAATTTCATATTAGCTTTTCTGCTTGTGGGTGCTGTTATGTGGAGAATTACAAATATCAGTTAACATGCTTATAGATATGCATTTGGCCACTTCAAAGAAATCCAAACTTCATGAACAAACATATGCTTTCTGGGAGGGGGAAAAAACACCAAACATGACTGTTCACATGTGATATTTGTTGTTTTCTTTTCTACTTGTAAGAAATCTTTGTGAAACCTAAGGAGGTGCAGTGACTTCCCATCCTTAAAGTGATTGAACTGTAGCATCTTTCCTTCTGTTAGATGTTCTGATTTACTGTCCCATAGTAGGCAGTGTTTTCATTGCTCATCAATTGATGCGAATAGTATAGATCTGTAAAATTTGCAACTGACATCAAGTTGACAGAGAACATAATTCACACTCGAAATTATACAAAACTAGAAACAATTTAGTAATGTTAACACAGGCTGCTTGGAGAAGATTAGGCACACAGTATTGAAGAAAGGGGTTTAAATCTTAGTGTACCACAAATTGGATAAGCACCGGAGTGTGATGCTATCCCAGAGTAAACCAAAGTGGGACGTATATTCAGGCTCACTGTTTGTGAATAAAATAATTATTTGTTTTGTTTAACTTCATACTGCTAAAGTTTCACCTGTTAAAGAGTTTGGGCATTTTGAATAAAATCTAGGGGAAAGCAAAGGAGATTCTTCGAAAACAAGAATTGAGAAGAGTTTAAAAATGTGGTGTTATATATATATATATATATATATATTTTTATAATGAAAAAAACGAAGGTGATGTGGAAATAAGGAGGTGATTGTTAACAGCCTTCACTTGGCACAGGATTAGAAGCATACGTTTCTGTCAGACTTCTTGGATTTTAGGGAGGACAAGGATAGCTAGTAACTGTATTAAGCTGCATATGCTTTGGAGTCCCTACCAGTGAAGACTTGTCAGGACAGATTAAATAACTATCAACAGTGCTCTGGTGTACTAGATATTGCCACGAAGGTGGCTTAAATGTCCACCTGTGATAGTTCAGTCCTTCACTTCTGAGTTGTTTTTTTTTTTTTTTTAAAAGAAATGATCCCATTTTAGATGCTTACTGAAGGACACCGTGAAAAGGAATGCATGTAGAACAGCCACGACAGCGCACGTCTGTGCCCTAGGGAGGGGATCAGACTTCTGAATTCTATAAGTAAAGGTAGGGTTCATTCCAGAGTGAGTTAGAAGAAAAATGAACCAAAACGCCATTTGTAGCATGAATTACTGGGAAAGTGCAGTACGAAAGAGGATAATGAAGTCTGTGATCTTATGGCAAAATGGATTCTGCTTTTAATAAGCTGATTTCTTCTATTAAAAATACTATTTAGCAACATAAATAGCATATTAGCCCAAAGGAAGAAATTGTTACGAAGTAAGAGACTCTTGACAATTAACTTTTTCTCCTTCTCCTTGCCTCAAATACACTACAAGGATTTTTTTTTTGCATATTTTTTACTGCTACTTCTTTTGTCATTTTAGTAAATAAAACTTGAACCACAATCACCGCTGGCTTCGGCAGCAGCTGAAAGTGAACAACTGGTAACTTGTATTTCAGTGCCTAAATTTAGATTCCTAAATCTGTACATGCAAGTGGTGTCCTTTGCTGTTCTGTTCTCATCTGCTGGCAGGGAAAAGATGTGAGCACAGAGGGCTGAAGGTTGGCGCTGCAGGGGGCATTCCTCATGGTGAGACTGTGCAGAATATTTTGGCTTTTTGTAAGTTCCTGTCGCTTTTCCTGCTGCAGCCCCAACCGTGTGTGGTTGTATCATTTCACAACCAGTACTGTACCATTAGCAGTGCTTAGGTATTTAAAACTAACTGGTGAATATTGTGCTGTCCCAGCCAGATTTTCTAGTGGATGGCAGATAACTCAAGTTTGTTGTGTCGTTTGAACCATGGCTGCTATGTGCAGTGGCTCAACCATGTCTCCGCTGGCCCTTCTCTGCCTTATCAGACGGAGAAAAGCTGTTCAGGTAGAGCAGATGTTTGGAGTGAGTGTGTCCATGCTTCACCACGCACTAAAGCAGAGGAGAATGAAGCTGTAGGAGAGACAGCTCTTGGATTTGCACTGAGTTGAAAAGGCAGGGTCTGAGATGGATGTGAGAGGATGGAGATTTTGCGTTTCAAACTTACTGTGCCTCTCCAAAAGAAAGTGGGGCTCCAGAGGGCTGGAGGAGTAAATTGGGACTTCTGGGAGACGGGGGGTTTGGATTTGTGCCGCTGAAGACTTCTGTTCTGAAGATGTTGCAAATCTCTTCTTCCTGCTATTAAAATGGACTTTTTCCCCCTTCCCTTGCTGACCTTCATTTGCCCCTGGCTTAATCGCCCTAATGATACAGCTCTTTCTGCTTAGGCATTGGCAAGCTAAAATTTACCTAGACAGTGAGGTGTGGAAGATCACAGCTACTAATTAAAATATAGACATAATCCTATGCCCAGCATAGACATTCAAAAGTTAAATTGGCATGGTAGTGTATGGGGAGGGGCTAGGTCATATTTTTGAGTTTCTCTCAAGCAGTGTCTTTGGTTTGCAATTCTTAGGTTTGCAAGTAATTTTTGGAGTCACTGTTATGCCTGGTAGTAGCAGTAAACAAAACAAGTATTTGCAAAAATTATTTAATTCTGGTTGAAATTTGTTGCGGTAAAATCAGTTGAAGGTAGCTTTTTGAATGTGCCATAATTTTTTACTGATTTGAATTATCAATTTTTAATTCTTTTACTCCTGAGCAAGAATTTGACTTTGACTCTTGTACACTTAATGGGAAATTTGGGTTCTCCCACAAATATTTAGACAGCTAAACTGTGGGGACAATTTTCAGCTGTCTTATGTTGCTTGTCCACAGCTGTTGCTCTGTGTTTTCCTGGTTTAAGTTGATGGGACATGACAGATTTGAAGGAGATGCTGGAAAGGGACTGTAATTTTTTTTTCTTTAGAAAAAACTCATGAAAAACTAACACTGGGATTTTTTTTTTCTTCTTTAAACTGAGCGTAGAACTTGAAACAAAGGTGACTTTTCAGTTTCTTGGCATCTTGCTGCCACCTTTTTTCTAAGTGGACATATTCTGTGCCTGAAGGCTGAGATTCCACGCACCTCACTATCTTCTTGTCTGTTTTTTGTTATTTGTCAAGATTGATAGTAGTTGCATATTCTGAAATCTGAAATGTATTCGTGCACACAAAATATCCAGTCTCTTCTGTGAGTGTCTCCTCTCAGGCTGAGATGTAAAGCTGGAAGTATTCAGCTGTTTTCTGTGTTTGATGATTGACTTATGAATATATTGAGAGAAGGAGTCTTTGTACTTTTTGGAGTTCTCCAGGTATTTACCTTGGGTGCTTTCTGCTATGTTCCCTAATGTACCTGCAGACTACCTCTTGTAGTTTTTAAACTATTGCTTATGTTAACGCAACTCTTAAAAGATATATTCTGTAATACGTTTCTGAGGTGATCAATACGTAGTTGACTTAAACATTTAAAGCAAGTCTCTTGCTGATATTATGTTTATTGTTCAGAATGCAGATTAATTACAGCATGTATTGCAGTCGCTGTATTATGGGCTGCATCTGCTTTTTGTTAACTTTCTCTGTAATTGAGAAACTGCCAGTGCACACTGTTACTCATTCTGAAGAAAAATTCCCCAAATCCTGTAATTGTGTACTTTAAAGAACCACTGTGTTTAGATCACAAGTTCCTTTCTTTCCTTTGTTTCTGGAGGAGCTGCTCCAAGCATAGGTGACTCCTCCCTGTTTTGTAATAAGTAAATGAACAGAAGACTGTCCCAGACCATTCAAAACTTGGCTGCAGGATTTCATGTTGATTCTCTTCAATCTGAGCAGTTAAAACACACACTAATCCAGAGCATCCGTTGTGCCAGCAGCTGGCAGCAAATGCTTCATTTACTGGAGTTATTTAAATGTGCCCCTGGATTGCTACCTTTTCAGAAACCAGTCAGATCAATTAATTCTCCCCCCTTTTCATGCAGTGTGGGTGACAGATGACAAAGCCTTTAAAGTCACCTTTGCCTGACCCTTTTATCTTGTTTGCTGTTAGCTTGTCGATTCTTCTGTGCTCAGGATACGTGTGCCTACAACAAGGAATGCTGGTCCTGTGAGAAAATGTCAGTTTGTATCAGCTCGGAGAGAGACACGTTTATGGTCACATTTCTGAATGATTTAAGGAAACAAATTATAAGTAGCAAAGGAGCCAGCAGGTGAGCATGGTACTTGAAATAAATTTATAGCAGAGTGATTTGGACTGTGTAAGAAGACTGCGGACAAAGTTTTGGGCTTTTCTGGTTTGAACTAGAGCTTGCTGTACTTGCTGTGAAGAATGGGAATTTGCTTATACTAGGGCGGATAAGGGAGAGCCAAAGTACAAACACAGTTGTAATATGAAGGAAATTTTCAAGGGGTTCAACATCCAGTGAGAATGCTTGACAGTAACTGTAGTAACAACTGAAATGTCAAGCTCTGGAATGTAGCCATTTAAACTCTTATCATTGTAATTGAATTACTTGGGAATACAAATTTGGCATAATTTTTCAGCCAAAACTGAAATTAGCTGATATATTGGGTTTTGATTTTTAAGAGCTTCTAGCCATTAGCACATACATTAGTGTGCTCCACTCAGTGTTTACATGTAAACTAAAGACTGATTAGTCTTCTACTGTGATCCCTGTCCTTCTATTTAAATTCAGTTTTGGGGCACATGAAGAGCAATTTATCTGAATGTCTGCTGAAATTTGCATCACAGGGATGCTCAAAAGATGATTAATTTTCTTGAGGTGAATTTTTCGATTGGTCTAAAACTAGAG
The DNA here is from genome assembly GCA_033558235.1 of Neomorphus geoffroyi. Lineage (NCBI taxonomy): Eukaryota > Metazoa > Chordata > Aves > Cuculiformes > Neomorphidae > Neomorphus > Neomorphus geoffroyi. The sequence continues at coordinate 10,760,502 of JAUMJM010000016.1, read as the reverse complement.
AGAGACAAATGGACAGAAGAGATGCACGGAAAACTCATCTGAGAACAGCTCAGGGGTGATTTCTTGATTTAAAAGGCAGCACTTGACATCTTTCAGGGGTTTTTTTAAGCATATCACAAAGAAATTACCCTTACAGAGCAAGAATGTGTCTAGTATTGTTTAATGCTATGAACCCCTCCCAGAAAAGAAAAGCAGAAGCTTTTAAGTAGGTTAGTGGGCTTTGGGAGATGGTTTTCCAAGATGAGCTGCCAACTGCCTGTCATTCTGGAGAAAATTATTCAAAATCTCTGAATAAGAATAACCTTTTTAATGTAAGATATGTAACTGTTATAGTGCCATGCAGATATTACTGTGCTAAAAAAGAGAAATGCACCTTGTACTTTGGAGAAATAAAAAAAGAAGTAATCTGGTTCAATGAATGGCACAAACCAGTTGATAACGATCATAGCAATTTTGAGTCAAATTCTGTGCACTCACATATTTTGAAGTTATGATAATATTATTGTAATCTAATGTTTCAAATTTCAAACCCAAGATGAAAAAAGGTAATATGCGACCATGTAGCTTTCTGTATTGAAAAGAAAATTGCTACCTTCTTTATTGCTTCTAAAAGACTTGGAGGTTTTTCTTCCGTACTATCTGTTATAAGCAATGTTATTTGCATCTGGCAGGTGAAAGACTAGGTAGTGAATACTATCATCTTGCACTTGAGTTTGCTTTCATGAGAGAATACTAAGCCATTAAATCAGTACTAGACCGTAGACTGTGAAACTAAGTTTTACTGGATTGTCAGCGCTGCAAGAAGATTCCTGTATTGTGCTGCTGTGAGTCCTTATTTGGCTTCTGTCTGTCTGCACGCTCTGCATCGACACCACATAGGTACCTGATGTGGACATATCATGCACTAGGATTTATGAACTTGATAAGCCAATGACTTTTCAAAATGTGCAAGTGTTATTTTTATTTTAAATTGGAAAAAGTAAGTTCTGTAGATAAGGTGAGCGGTCAAGATGAGTAACAAAAGGTCTGTTAGCGCTCTAAATGCAGTCTTTAACAATAGGCTTACTATAATGCAAATGTAAAACGGTGTGATGGAGCTTTTTATCCTTGGTGTTCACAATATGTGCTCAAATCTTGTACTGTTGACAATGCAGTGGCCAGAATCCTTTCTACCATCTGCCAATTGGTCATATATAACCATTCATGTTCCCTGATAGTAACTATTCGTGATGTTGGTCTTCTGCCTCAGCAGGTGACAGACTTTTTCTCAGACTTCCTGATTCAGCTTTTGAACTGCTTGTTGCTCTGCCCTCCAGCATTAGCTCATTGGGACTTGTTGCAGTCTCCTGCTCTTGCAGTGGCTGTTTGATTGATGCTCTGCTCCTCTGGGATGCTGAATCTTTGCAATATCTTTGTTACACTTCAGATCTTTACTTCGCAGCTGTTTCTTTTTATTTTTATCTTTATTTTTTTTAAAAAAACAACACCACAACAAAAAAATCCTTTCACCATGCTCATCAGAAATACAGTTGAATTAGGAACCTCTAAAAATATAATAATCCACGAAAGGGAAACTTATGGGGCGAATCTGTTTCGCTCTGTGGAAGTGTGGTACTGAAACAGAGAAAGTAAGAGTATTTGTAGTCTAAACCAAAAATACTATTTTTAGCTGTCTGGTTTTAGTCACTGAGTGTCTGATGTCCTATTAAGAACCAGCTGTTTCCATCTTTCTGATAACGTTTTATTTCATACTGGTTCTCAAGAGGACAGTTCTGTCTGTCCTGTTCATCCCGGTTTATCTAGTGCAGTAGACTTTACTGAAGACTGACTGCATCCTCCTGTTCCAACCACAGGTTTAAATACTTTCCAATGGCTTTATAAAAATCAGCACTCTCAGTGGAATGCAATCAGAGCAATAAGGTGTTAAAAGGCACAGCAGTAATCAGGAAGTGGGAAGCTGCAAAGTAAGTGTCCTTGGATTTAGATGTGGGAGAATTTGCAAAGGAAGTTGATCCTGAGGCATACATTTAGGCTCATGAGTAAGATGTTATGGTGTTTTTTATTTAGCAAAACACAGTCACAGTGATATTTTTGCAAGCGTATGTAAGAAACTAAAATTACCTCAAGACATATGCATTAAAACTGTAACCTGGAATATGAGTCGGTGTGCAGTGAAGACAAGGGTGTTGGTTTTGGTAGGAATGTTGTGAGTTGTTGTTTTTTTAATTATCTATTAGGTCGATCATCTAGGTTATTTTCTTCCGTGTATTTTCTTATTTTCTTTCCCAGGCGTTGCAGGTCTGTGTTTATGCTTTGAGATACAATGGCAACAGACATTTTGAGTAATGAACTGTGGTTCCATTCTGAAAAAATAAGACAGGACAGACTTCATGTTCTGCTGTGAGATTGCCTTCTATGGGTGGCTGCTTGGGCTAAAGGCTGAAGAACAACTGTCCAAGAAGTAGCAGAATCGCAGCATGGCATGTGCCTTTTACTGTCTGAATGCATTTATAAAATATCCTTAATGACGCTTTTCTAAAAAAGTAAAATACGAAATTTAAGCTAATTATGCTGGTAAGAAACTGAAATTGTGTAACTGAAATGGAGTTTCTGGGCGATTACTATTAATTCATTCTCATTTCTTCTTTTCAGGTTTTCTTCTCCACCTTGGCCTTCCCCTGCTTCCTTCAAATCCAGTCACTTTTCTGTTTAAATTGTCATAGATTCTGTTACCTCTTCCTTGTCCTTACCTCTTTGCTCATGCTTTAAGAGAAGTCCTTTCAACTTCATTTCCTCTGTCACTGGGTCCGAAATCCAGTCACCAGTAGGGTTTTTTTTCCTCCAAAAACATGTTATACAGGTAATCTATTTTATTTAAAGCTTATCTGATATTTCTGGCTAGTTTTAACTTAATTCTGGGCATTCTGAACACTATTTTTGGTGTTCTGCAGGGCTGTTTCAAGGCTGCTAAGAGACCCAATGTGGTGTTCAGCTATGTTTGATGTAGAAGTACACCTAATTTTATTTCGTTTCACTTGTAAGGCTATGCCAGACAGATCTTTCACTTTAAGTAGCCATTTTATTTAAAGTAGGCTTGTTTCAGGGTTTGAAGGGTTTTTTTTGCACTACACTATGAAATCTTTGAGAAACAAAATCCTTTGCTCTACCAGACGTTGTGCAGCATTTCCTTGTGTTTATTTGAGTGTAAAGTTGGTGTTTTACCCAGTCTCTGCTTTGTGAGTATCGGTGTGTGTGTGTATACATGTATTTTTATAAATGGTGGAGAGAAGTGAGGAGGGGAATGTAAGCTTCACCATCTTACAGGTAACTATATAAGAGCAACCAAAATGTAAAAAGAGCAAAGGGTTGGATGTAAAGTGCTTTCCCTGGAGCTGCGGCAGAAGTGGTGCAACAAGTATTTACTTTTTCTCAGCTTCATTTCATATTCTGAGAACAGAAATTCTTCTAAAGATGGTTCGGAGTTTGATGCCAGTAAGAGGGGAAGTTAAGAGTCAAAGGTCTGAGAAGACAGTCTTTCAAATGTGTTTACACATAGAGGCAGTGGCTCTAGCTCTTCCCAAGGATGTTTCATAATCAATTGTTTGTCCACAACAAACAGATCCCCTAGAATGCCTAGAGCCTCGGGATTTGTCTACTCTGAAGAAACTATTAATTGCTTGCAGCCCATGGCTGAGTTCTGTGATGCTTGGGTAGGCTTTTCGTCATGCCCAAGTCAGCTGGTTGAAATCTCATTCAGAGATGGGGATGCTGCATTCTTATTTAAACTACAAAAAAACCCCACCAAAGAAAAAAAACTCATGTTCTTGAGTGATAGGTCATGAGGATACCTAGGGAGTCTGCAGAGGGAAATGGCCTATTGTGTTCTGCCTTAATGCAGGAGTAGCATTCTTCGTTCTGGTTTAGAAACTGTCAGGTGAAATAAGTGCCTTAGAGAGGGTGATTAATCCTTTAAACTGATAAGCCAACAGCAAGAAGTGACCAAGTGACAAATTTACATGATTATTCAATTGATTTGCTTTGCATATGCCCATAATTATAAGCATTTGCTGCATGCTTTTATAGCCTTAATATATTTTTTTTTCATGGGAATAGGTTGAGCCTATTTCAAGTCAGTCTTGGCTATCATCAATCCATCTAATTTGGTCACTGCATATCCACTCTAAAAACTGTACACACAGTATTTCCTAATTTATTTAAAAGCATTAAATAAATTGTTTCAATTCAATTATCCCTTTTTTTTTCCACATTAATAGGAAGTCCTACTTGACTTTCTTTGATTTACTTGTTTAATAGACCTATGTTTCATCTTGTAGGGTGAATAATGTACTCGCTTTTCTAATTAAGAAAATACCAACTTACATGTGTTTATTTGGCTTTCTCTCTTTCTTTTAATTTTTCATGTATCTTACTGTGGTTTTGCTAGTAATTTGGGGGCAGATATTTTCATAACTTGTCCTTAAAAATTCTAGGTCTCTTTTGTCTTTGTTTTTCTTAGGATGGCTCAAGTTCAGTAATACTCATGGGCTATTCAGATCCTAATCAGCTACTTATTGTAATGACTGTCATCTGCCCTGGTGTTGCCCAGTTGTCTAGATATTTTTAGAATAGTGGTATTTCTGTAACTTAAGTGAATTCTGTTCATCATGTAAACAAGCTAGATGCATACCTGTGGTCTGAAGAGCTTTAAATGTAATGTCTGATTTGCAGGAGAGGCCTGCATGTTTAAATGTCCTAGTTATTTGAAACGTTCTTGTCTGGCAAAAGTTGGTATAACTGGAACAAATGTATTTTTTTCTTGGAGGAATTTTATTTTGTTTACCGAAATGTTGCACACAATAGTAGCAAAAAAGCTTGAGGCTCGCTGGTATAGCTGTGGACAAAGACCAAGGAGGTGGAAACTCTGCCAAAGTGTGGAGTGAGGAATTTGAGGATAGGAGAAATAAAAGGCCACTTCAGGCAGGAGTCTGGCAAAATAAAGACTGCTGAGAAAAATTTCTAGCATTTTGTGTTGTGTAATTGTAACTTTCTATTTTATGTAAATATTTCTCCTTTCTTGCAAAGGGGGGAAATCTGTTACAATTAAATTCTGTTCTTCAGGAAAAAGATACTGCTTATCAAAAGTGATTGAAAGATAAACTATGATTTTTTTTTTTTTTTTTTTGGCAAGAAACTAGTCATGTTATATGAGTCAAAATATTTTTCAGTTCGTGATACCACGCTTGTAGTTAAAGTGCTAGAACCCTATATGCTTTTAGCATACAGACTTCTTCTGAAGACTTGGTTCTATGTTTTATGTTCTATATTTTTTTAAAGCTTCAGTATCTCATTTCTTCATTTATGATAGACATCTGTTCTTTGCTCTAATTCTGGTTTTATTTAAAGTATACTTGCAGTTCTTAACAAAAGCTTAAAAAAACCCAGCCCCCCCACCTCCCAGAACCCCCCCCATACCAACAGGGGAATGGGATTTGGTTTTTTTCAGTAAAAAAGTATGGCCTAACATCTTGATGATCTGAACTAGTTATCTGGACAAAAATGGCATTATGGCGGTCCTGGTCTCAGCAAAAGCCATTTCTGTGAGAATCAGTTGCTCTTACTCAATGGCTGAGGAGATCTCATTCCGGTTAGGACTGTGCAGGTGCTGTGGTCCAGCAGGTCAGTCTAGATAGTGACTAGGGGCTGATTTTATGCTTATCTCTATGGGTAGTACTACACATAAATTACACCTGCTGTACCTTCATGCCTGACAATCCTCTTTTCACTTTTGAGAGTAGTTTTTATCTTGTTTTGGACTTCGTTGAGACTATTACAGTCGCACCCTGCAGGTATTTCGATTGTAAACTGTAGAGCTTTATCTAATAAATATTATTGGTTTGGTGCTAAGGCAAGGTAGTAAATTTTTTCTAAAGTAAAAAACAGCTTTAAGTCAAATTTGACTATTTGACTGATTGGTGGTAACAGCTTCAGAAATCATTTAGAAATCTTAAGTCAGCTGTTTTAATTACTCCCTTGTATTGATGCACAAAGACCTTATCTGGTCATTTCTTTCCTACTCGGATAAAGATCCTGCAAACAATTTTCAGATACTATCCAGTTTCAACCTTTTTACAAAATAGTTTGGATTAACTAGAAAGCTGAAACGGAAGGTAAATGCAGGTTTTCTCTATTTAGCAGATAGTCATTTGAGGTCACATGCAACCTAATCTGCATTGGGCTTGTGAGATGTTTGGGAGGACTTGCCTTTGCCTGTCTCCTGGTAAACCTGCCTATGATGCAACATTTAAAAACAGAAACAGGAAGTCCTTTACTTTGAAAATTAGTTTAGCCAGGAAAAAAACAAGCAGCTTCTCTAGCTTATTTTTCTAAATGATTGCTTAAATGATAGTATTTAGAGTTAGGCTTAGAGAAGGAGTTAGGTGTATATATATTAGATATATATTAGTTATAATGATAGTTGAGTTGAGTAGCATATATAGGCCTTCACTGGAAGACACTATTGAACACTAAGGGCTCTTTAATCTCAGGGAGGCAGAGGGAAGGTAGAACAAGAACTAGTGAGCCTAAGTGCAAACCATGTCACAAATCGGGTACAAATCTGGGAGGCTGAAAGTGATGAACCATTAGAACAGACAGTTTTCCACTTTTCCATATCTCCCAGAGGAGCTGCAATGCAAACAAGCTAATTGATTGCATAGAGAGGTACACTTAAGAGATTTAAGGACCTGTAGTATACAGAAAATCGTGTTATATGATCTGTTTGTCCCCTCTGAATTTTAAGTAATTCCTGAGGTATTTGCTTGTTCATTGATTCAGTATTATGTGGATACCTGTTGGTTTTCTGGCAGATCATACGTAGTTTCGATGTATTTTCAACTCCTCAAAGCCAGTTCAAAAAGTTTTAACTCTGTTAGTTGCAACTTCTCTTACCCAAAGTTTGGTATGCATGTTTTATGGAAAGACTGAGCGAGTTGCAAAGGAAAAATTCTTTTGACTTAAAATGAGTTTTTCATATACGTTAACAACTGTCACTGAGAAGTCCAAGTAAGGAGAGGATACTTAAGATCAATTTTGAAAGATTTCATAGCATATTTTAGAGTTGTGGTTTCAGTGGATTCTTTTTTTCTTTCTGGATTTCTGTTTGCTTTTGTTTTTAAAGTGAGTAACTGAGCTATTTTTTTCCTCTAAAAAGAGCAAAGAAAGGTTTGAAGGTAGGAACATGTGGAATTGTTTGGTTTTTTTCTGAAGCTATAAGTATCAACAAAGACAAGTGCGGCTGAGATGAGAAATGGAAAAAAAAGGTATTCTAAAATGTATTTGCAACCATGACTAAACAAACAGTATTATGGAATGGTAGTAATCTTTGGTATTAATAGGATGTCAGGCTTGATTTCAGATATTTTTCATACTTGTAAGAAACGTGTATTAAAATAAAATGTTTACAAATATGTGAAAATCAACCCCAAAGTGGTGGTGGTCTGGTTTTGTGTTTTTCCTGGTTTCCTCTAAAGAGCACTTGGAATGTACGTAGTGTGCTGGAATGTGCTTCTGGGAATTTCTGCGACATCCATTTCCAATATCATTCACAGCTTAAAGACATTAGAACCACATGGCTTACTGTCAACTTAAAAAAAGAGAAGAAAAATTTTCCCTTTAGACTACTTTGGTGTGGGGTTTGGGTTTTTTTTTTTTTTTTTTTGCATTGGCCCATTGTGAAAAGTCTTGGTTGAGCTTCTGTAGATTCTGTGCACATGCCATGTTTTTGTGACTGCAAATTTCAGGTTCTTCATTTTTAAAAATGAAATATATGTTTCTCAGAAATCAAAATGCTGCATTTTTCTTGAGTTTCACGAAACTTGGCACTGAATCCTATGCTCCTTCAATTTTTCTGTATCTAAAGCAGAACACGCTCAGAATTTCCCAGAGGTTTTTATTGTTAGAATGAGAAGGCTGTCTATGCATGGCTTAAACAGTTTAAATTTTCAGCTGAGTACTGCAGGTTTTTATCTGAAGACTTGGCATTAGTAGTGAAGTGATTTCAATCATTGAGATGAGAATGGCAACTATGTTGTGTTAGGGGTATGTTTTCTCCTGCCACTGAGAATATATTTAATTTTATATACCATAAAATGTGTGTATCTGTCCAGCATAATTAAATTCATTAGCCAGAGGAAGTCCTAAAATTCTTTTTTGAGAACAGTTCATCTCATCACAGGAGAAGCACTGTTACACTGCAAAAGTGCAGAGGACTCAAGAACTGGGGAAGGAGAAAGGCACTGTTTGCAAAATCATATCCTTGTTTCTAGTACTTAGAAGTTTGGGTGGTAGTTGAATATTTTGTTGTTTGTTTTAATTGAACCTATTTTTAATGTTTTGACAGTAGTTTTGCATTGTGGCACTTAATGCTTCTGGACACCAGATGGTGCTACTAAACTATCTAATATGTAATTTTCACACTTTTTTGAGTAATTCATACTTGTTTTAGTTCCAAAGTAAGTTCTATAGTTTCTGACCAGGTGTGTTTTCCAGGATGCAGAACTGCAACTGATAGCTCAGCACAGAACCTTCTTCTATTTGACAGTGGCTGGAAAATTATAATGCAAATTGAAGCATGTTGTAGTATTGATACTTTAGATCATTACCTGGTGTTCCTCCTGGCTATATAGCTTATCGAATCTTAGTTTATATACTTGACATTTCAGAGATTTGAGTTATTAAAGCATCATTTAAATTTTATTTGATAACTTCAATCAGAAAATTTCTGGTGGCGCCACACTTATTGTCAGGTTAAAAGCGCAAAGGATAGTTGTAGAGACTAAATAAATGAAGGGATGATGAGTTTGGGTTTGAGATTGGTGGGAGTTTTTCTTAGACAATGTCTAAGTTTGAGTAAGTCTTTCAAAAAGCTTTTAGTTGTCCTCTTAATATTTGTTTGTGAAGACATGATGATGTAGCTATGTAATTGTATTGCAGACAATGTTTATATTACTGTGGTATATATTTGGCATTTGATTTCTCTTTATTTCAAGTTGCTTACGGTGATAATAGACTCATCTGGTAATCCTAATCGTGGGGCTAAAGAGATAGAACAATGGGGTTGGTTTTTAGCTGAATCCCAAAGGTTGGTAGTAGTTTATCGCTGAAATATATTTAAGCAAAAAGGAAAATTTTCATACATATTTTACTTTATTCTTCTTACAAGTCTTTTTATCTTTTCTAGATCCCCATATTAAAGTCTCTGGAAAAAAGGAAAATGTTAAAGAAGCGAAAGAGAAAATCATGTCTGTCTTGGACACAAAAGTAAGAAAGAACTTAGAATAATACCTTAACCCCACCACGCTGATGTTGATCTTTTTGAGTGGGCTGATTTACACAGAAGGTATTTATGGATGCTTTGAAGCAAAGTCTCCAATATATTCCTTCTGGATGTTGATATTTGGTGTATACAAATGTATACATGCTACAAGAAAATACTTGCTTAAACACTTTTTCTAGCTCTGAACTATGTAGAAATAATATTTTCAGCCCTGTGGCTGTATGGCTAGAAGCATATATATTTTGCTCAGTGGATTGGGTTTTTCACCTTAAAATCTGAAATAAAGCTTCACTTGAAGACAGTAGATTATGTGGCCATTTCAGCAAACCTAAAATTTGGGGTTTTTTTGTTTGAAGTTCAATTTAAGGGAACACTCATGCAATTTTGTTTTTTAATTGTTATTGCATTCTCTGAAACAGTAGGACTAGCGTTTCTAAAATGTCTAGACTTTGGCCAGGGGTCTCATATGTTAAATTAGACTTTCTTTTCATTCAATAGCAAGTCTTTTGGACGTTGTATATGACTTCTGTGCAGTTTTACACCAACTTTTTGCTTCTGTAAACAGCTTGCCAAAAGGAACATTCCAGTGATAACCCCTGTTTTTTGAACAACTATTAATCACATTATTGTGGACAGTTAACAACATACCTTTTAAGAAAAGCTGAAGGTGGTGTTCCTGTATTTTAAAAACTGATATACCAGAAAAATTTGATATTTTTGTTATAGGAGGAGGAAGACCATTGTTATTTTATGTTCTGTAGCTTTGTTTGCCAAAGTCTTCATCATATGATCCTTTCAGATCAGACCAGGGTATGTGACTGTAACTGAAAGAACACTTAAATTAGAATGAATTGCAAAAGGACGTCTACGTCACAACTGATAAAAGCTAGGCACATTTTAAAAGCCATGGACAGTTTTTATGAAGATATATCTTTGGGCTATTAATTTCCATGTTATTTTGTCATTGGGGTGAAAATGTGAATGATGTAACATCTGACTATGATCCGTATTAAGGACATCTTGAGTAGAATTTAAGCCTCAGCAAAATGCTTTGGAAATACAATTTTGAATGTCATTCTTGAAGTTACATTACTCTAAAATACTCGGGTTCTGCTGTGAACAAGTCTAATCATGAGTGCTTGATTTCCAGAGCAATCGGGTAACCTTGAAGATGGATGTTTCACATACAGAACATTCTCATGTGATAGGTAAAGGTGGCAATAATATTAAAAAGGTGATGGAGGAAACAGGATGCCATATCCATTTTCCAGACTCAAATAGGAATAACCAAGCAGAGAAAAGCAACCAAGTAAGTATTGATTAGTATTTAACTCATTTATACTGTAATTTCTGAGAATATTAAAAAAACCCAAACCCTAAACATGTTTCATAAACTTGGATTTTTGGGTGTTGGTGGATTCATGTTTGGAGAAATAAGGTTTTGGGTTACATCACGTGGAAAGCATGGGACTTCCTAAGTGAGCAATTATTTAAAACCAGATGGAAATAATTTGTGATGGCTCGTGAATCATTTCAATTTTTTAAACTACAATTATTTGGAGCATACAAGGTCAACAACTTACTGTAAATGGTAGAGAAGCAGTATGAAAAGCAGTGGTTTTGTGAATCTTTTTTCTTGATCAACAACTGACTTATTTAGCTTATTGATTAATTTCTTGGTTCTTTTGGCTTATGGTGTAACCTAGTTGAAAACTGAACTCATTGGATAGGTAGCTGAAATGAATGTCCTGTTGTGAGAGTTCGGCTTTGTTAGAATAAGTCACTGAACCTGAACTGTACATAATATTACCTGAATGTTTACTTTCAAGTCTTTCCCTACTGTATTCAGGATTCCCTTTGCATCCCAGTGGCTGCTGAGCAAACTGCATTAATTGCAAAATGTTCAAGAAGACCTACTTTTGTTCAATATTAGCATTGAACTGATGTGTACAGGAGTAATTCCATTACTTGATCCAAACAACTGAATTGTTTGATGTATCAGTTTTTCCAAGTTGATTAAGCCTGTGTAAATTAAGATGTTATAATATTCAGACTGATTTTTTTCTAAACTGGTTTTAGTTTTCAGCTACTGTTTAGAGAACATTTAGCTTGTTACCAGATATAAAAGAAATTAATTTTTGAAAAATCGTTAAAAAGACAACACAGATGTCTGAATAAAATTGCCGGTGCCTCATTTGAAAATGTGATGTTATGTTTTCTATATTCTTGCTCTTCCAGGTGTCTATTGCAGGACAGCCAGCTGGAGTGGAGTCCGCAAGAGTTAGAATTCGGGTAATGGTCTATTTCAGTATAGGATTCCCTTGAAAACACCTGAAAGGAAAAAAAAAAAAAAATTAGTTTTGAGACCCCTAGGGTTGTCTGGTCTGGCTCTGTCTTATGACAGCAGAAATAGAAGAACAAATATGAGTATCCATATGAGTAAAATGCAAAGGGTATTATAACAGTGATTTGCATTCTGGCCAATTTTTTAATTAGCACAATGTGGACTTCAAACACAAAGTCTACAGTATACACAAGATGTAAAATATCCCATACTGTGTTTAAATTTGCATCTTAACTTCCTCTCTGCAAGATGGCCTCTAGACGCTCAAGCATCCTGTGTGAATCTGTGATTTAGGAAAGGCAATTACTGCTTTTTTTATTTTAACCATTTTCATGTACAATTTATGTAAATAATCTAGTAGAATTTAGTTCCATTCTCCATTCGTACCACTTTTTAATCTTTACCTTCTAGTTTTGATTTTTATGCATATTCCAACACAGATGATTTTAAATCTAATAATTGATGGAAACTTTTTTGCAGTTGTTGTCAGGTATGTCACATAGCCTGGGTCTTGACAGTAATGAAAGAAGCTGATGTTTATGTAGCTTTGCAGCTGACTTCAGAGTTCCATTTAATCCATGACAGAAAAGAAAGTTCTCTAGGAAGTCTTACCAATATTCACCTATTTGTGGGTCTGCATGCAAACTGGCTTTATTTTTGCTATGTAGTTGTAAAAGACCCTGCTATTTTGGAAAAAAAAAAAATAAACACACACACACACACAAAAATGTCTATGCAATTCAAATACCTCTTGTGTCCCTGGGAAGTTATGTACCTTTTTCAAACTCAAGATATAATATTTTATCTATGAACCCTGAGCAGAGGATGTATTTTGTCAGTTCAGTCATCACTGACCATCACGTTATGATTCAGTAATATAATTGTAGTTCTGGTGAGTGATTTCAGTTTTCAATATTTGCTCTTCATTGTTGTAGGAGCTGCTTCCATTGGTACTCATGTTTGAATTGCCTATTGCTGGAATTCTCCAACCAATCCCAGATCCTAATTCTCCCACAATTCAGCATATATCTCAGACATATAATATTTCAGTTTCCTTTAAACAACGCTCACGTATGTATGGTGCTACAGTCATCGTCAGAGGGTCACAAAATAATACTAGTGCTGTGAAGGTAATGTGTTTTCTTAAGGAGATTTCTGCATGTCATAAATATATTCATAATTTATATACTGAAGAACTATATTAATATTGCATCCTGCCTCATCAGTACATGTTGTTATTGTATAATCACTTGAGAAGCCTGAGGGGTTGGGTTTCTCTAAACTTAACTGGTTAAGTGACAGTGTAAAAATTTGTAGAAAATAGTTTGAAGTTTAACATTTGGCATTGTTTGTACTAAGCTTTTAATCTGGTTTTCATCTCTTGCACACCTATTTGGTTTTCCAATGGTTCTAGAATATGCGCTAATCTTACCTATATTTACTTAAAAAAATCCAAACACAATTAAACAAAACAAACAAACCAAAACCCACAAAAACCCCCCATACATGAGTTCTTCATGCTTTGATCTCGTAAACCTGCACTCAAATACATAACATTGAAAGTTACCCTAGGAGTCAATAAAACTCGTGTTGCAAAACCAGGGCTGGTAGATGTGAACTCGACAGTCAAGTAAGGGAACTGCCATGAGCCTGCTTATATTAATAAAACAAAAAAAAGCTTCCTTGTTAGCAACTGACAGTGGGACAGATTGATATGGTTTCAGATGGGTGTGTTTCATGCCAGTAATAGGATCTTAGGCCAAAATTGAAAAACGTTTTTGCAAGTATACCTGACCAAATAAATGTCTTTTATTGCTGTATGTGAGCACTGAAGGTCTGTTAGGACCAAACTTCTTGGCGTTGTCTTGCTACCTTTTACAATGGCAACTAAACACTGTATTTGGTCATTAAATTAGGATAGTAGCTTAGTCCATCTGTTAACACTAACAAATCAATGATTTTTACACAAAACAATTCTCTTTATCTTGAATGTGGAATACATGAAAGGGAACAGTCTAAAATGTCATTTTTTTTTATGCCTGTAAGCACTGTTTCACCAGTTTCTTGCATTTCCCCTGCAGGAAGGAACAGCCATGCTTTTAGAACACCTAGCTGGGAGCCTGGCCTCTGCAATCCCTGTGAGCACACAGCTAGACATTGCTGCGCAGCATCATCTCTTTATGATGGGTCGAAATGGCAGTAACATCAAACATATCATGCAGAGGACTGGTGCTCAGATCCATTTCCCTGATCCTAGTAACCCACAGAAGAAATCCACTGTCTACCTCCAGGGCACAATTGAGTCTGTCTGTCTTGCCAGACAATATCTCATGGTAAATACTTTCAGTGAAACTTGCTTGAAAAAATGCCAGATTATAGAAAATCTTAGTTCTGCATTTATTTATGGGTCAAACGTAAGTCAGCCTTAGTGAGGAAGAATTAGTACTCACATTGCAGAAAGCTGATGCAGTTGAGTGCTCTATTTTTGTCAATGTTTTTTTAAGTGTTTGTAGTTATCTAAAATACTTGTAAATTTGGTATCATGATTTGAAAAATGACCTTGGTAATATAAATGCAGCATAAGCAATTTAAATTTATGGTAATAGTATGCTTTTGAGTGGAAGGCAGATGTTTTTTGGAGGGTTTTGTTGTTGTTGGTCAGTGGGTTGTTTGTTTTGGTCAACCTGCTTTTTCCATGTTTATCAGGTAGGTAGGTTTCTTTTGGGAGGAAGTGGCAGGAATTCCTTAGCTCCTATGTAGGCAAGTTTTTAAGGAAGCTGGGGATCCATAAGAAGTACTCATTCTGCAGTTTTATATTCTTTCTAGTACCACAGCCTTGCAACCATAAGGCCTTTCATAAAAATAGCTGTGATGATAAATATTATTATTGTTTTGTACATATTACATTGATCTTTAAGCCTCACAGGAACCTTGAAACGTTGTAGTACTAATGTTTGAACACTGATTTTCATATATATGGGTATTTCTGAACAACGCGTGGGAGAATTGGACTCAAATCTAATTCAAAGCTAGTATCAAGATAAACTATGATATCATTAAATTGCAGAAGTCCACATCTCTCCCCATCTCTTACATTGCACTGTGCTTTTCTGTGTAGTTGATAACAAAAACATGACGTCTTTCTGTTTGTGTAGCTATATTCATGATTTTTATATTCTAGGATATTATTGTCTGTAAGTACCTAGAATAATGCTATCTCTTAGTATTTAATTGGTGAGGTTTAAGTAGTAATTTTCTGAAGTCTTGTGAAGTAGGAGGAAATGCAAACAAGCTATTATAGGAACATAAATTACACCTGTACGCTAGAAACTTAGAATTATGAGGGCCATTTCTTGAAGTACTGAGGTTTGATTTAGTTCCAAACACACCAGTACAACAGTATCCCACATCACATCCACTGTATCACCCTTGAACAACTGAACTGACCAGGAGACTTGGTCTCTTTTGACTCAAAGGCATTGCATGTCTTGAAACTTCTGTTTTCAGTTTTCTAGATAAAATGTTAAAAGTCAATTTGGGAAAGAATAAATATATATTTTTAAACAAATAATTAATAAAAATTAAATAAATGTAAAAAAATAAATATTTGAAAACCTGAGGAAAGAAGTAACAAACCAGATAAAAACTTACCAGTAGTTTTCAGCTTCAGATAAAAACATTTAAATATGCCAGCCATGCCAATGCCTATATACAGATAGATAGCTGCAGTCATTCTGCACTTCTACCAAAGTATATTTCACTTGATTTGTTTTCTTTTGGGGCATTGTTCAGAGAGATGAGATTTGTATTGTGGAGTGATTTCCTGCAAGGTGTGTGACTGCATGCTGGCCTTCTCAACGTGGTGGCCGTTGTTACTACCGCCTCCTGCCAGCTTCTCTGATTCAGTCAGAATAAGAGCTGATGCCGTTTCACAGCTGGGCAGCACAAATGTCTTATGGAATTGGAGAAGGGATTTAAAAATAGTGATTTGAACTCTGCAGAACTCCTAGAAGTAACTGTCTAGGAGCATCTGAACTAGTGAAGAAATACTATAATACTTTTCTGAACTGCTAAATTATTTTGATCTATAATTCTCAGAGTGAATTTGTGGCAGAGTTTATAAAATCATCAGAAATGCAATGTAGTGCATAGATACCTTCCAGTAGGACACATGAAATGTCTTGGCGCTATCTTTAAAGATTACTTAGCAGTGTGTCTAAATGGAAACTTTAATATCAACTAGTAACTAATTTCATTGAGAAGGCTATGGATTCTGTGGTGTATAAACTGAATATCTCTTATCTCTGACAAGTATTGCAAGTCTCACTTTCTAATCATCAGCCTATTGCAGGAATATATTCAGTGTGGTGGTTAAGACTATACTCATGGTAGTGATGTGGGCAAATTATAAAAGGAAGAAAGAATACGTAGTGATTTAGATACTTATCTAAGCAAGAGGTATTTGGATTCTGATTTAAAATGTTTGTGTTATACAGTTGGCTTTCTGGGCTGCAAGAACACATCGCTGGATCATGTTGAATTTCTTATCCATCAGCACCCCAAAGTCGTCCTCTTCAGGGCTTCTCTCAGTCCATTCTCTGTGCAGTCTGTTTGTGCTAGTGATCGCCCCGCCCCAAGTGCAGAACCTTTCATTTGGTCTTGTTGAACTTCATGAGATTCACACAGGCCCTCCCTTTTAATCCTGACTCATAAACTTCTAGTTGGCTCCTCATCCATCCCCGGGGGGAGTTCCACACAGTCCAGCCAGTCGTTGACATAGAGAGCAATACCCCCTCTGCATCTCCATTTCCTGTCCTTCCTAAAGACCTTGTATTCCTCTATTCCAGCACTCTAGTCATAAGATCCATCCCACCATATCTCCATGATGCCAGTGAGATCATAGCCGTGAAGGCATGCACATGTTTCTAACTCTTGTTTATTCCTCATGCTACATGTGTTTGCGTAGAGACGCTTAAATTGTGCCCCTAAGGAAGCTGATTTACTGGCTGGAAATCATTTGTGTTGCTCTTCAGTGTTCCGCTGCTGACCTGTGACCCTTCTTCGGGCTCTGAGCAACTATTGATGGCACTGACATCAAACTGGTAGGAGTGAGATGGATTGAGGTTCCTCTCCCCTTCCCTTTTCACTAGATTGACAAGACTGTGACTGAAGATGCTCTTCTGCTTCTCTGTCAGATGGATTCCATCAGCCACCAGTAGACCAGGTTTCTCAACGCAAGTCCCATAGGCTAAGTAGCCAAAGCCCTGGCTGCAGCACCAGTCCTGTAACCATTTGTTGATTTGCCAGACTCGACTGACCCTTTCAAACCTCAGTTTTCACTTTAAAATAGGCTTGATTCATAATTGTTCTTTTCAGACAAGTTCACTTTATGGAGTTAAGCTGTGTTTGTTCCGTCTTCCTTCAAAATACTTAAGGTGCTTTGCTTTAATTTCCCTTATCTTAAAATTACTTTAATTTAGGTTTGGGAAGTACAGTGTAGCTATAGGTGGTAGTGTTGAGAAGTGCTGTTTAAGTATAAAATTATATTGAATTACTGATTTGAAGAATAAATACCCTAATTTGCTGCTTTTCATTCTGAAGCAAAAGCAGGAATCTCGTTAAATAAGACCACTTTCTTGAATAGATCTTACTGTGGCTTTTTTCCTGATGTGTGATACTGTGTTTAGTTTATTGTGAATCTAAATTCACAAAAAGTAGTCATTGTTTTTCATTGACTTTGTGGCCCTCTATTTGTGTTACTTAAAGAAGTAGCAATCTAGTAATTTCTAGATATCCTGGGACCATTGAGTGAGTTTGGTCTCCTATTAGGAGTGGTTGGGTTTTTTTTTTTATCCACTTAAAGTTGTCGTATTTCAAGTGTTCTGGAGATATCATCCATATCACTAGAAAATAATTACCTAACTGCTCTAGAACGGGAAGAGAAAGGTGAAAGTTAAGGCTTAGGCCATGGTGACTTACAGAGAATTTTTATCAGAATTGTTTTATTTTCTCAACTGTAGTTTAATTTGAACCATTTGAGTATGTGAGAGTCCTGCTATCAGTTCCTGACAATATCTCATTCTGATTAAAGGTAATATAGGTTTCCAAATTTGAATCCTCCAAACACCTCTTAAGTCTGTATAAATAGCTAATGCAGGGTGAATATGTGCTGACTGAAATGTCAGGTGTTCAACAAATCATTGAACCCTTATACCACCAAACTGTTTGTTCAGAATCCCAAGGTAGAAAGATATACCTGTAAATGGCTTCTGGACTTACTCTGTTGTGATGTACACGTGTTACAGTCTCTGTATTTCAGTTTATTGCTAACATTTTCATGGGAAAAGGTATCTTACAAGTTTTATGATTTTTTGCATTTTGTCTTCTCAGGGTTGCCTTCCTCTTGTGCTCATGTTTGATATGAAGGAAGAAATTGAAGTAGAACCACAGTTTATAACACAGCTAATGGAGCAGTTAGATGTCTTCATAAGCATTAAACCAAAGCCAAAGCAACCAAGCAAGGTTAGTGAAAAGCTTATCTATTCTTTTTAGGCTTTCACGACAACTTAAAAGAGCTGATGGGTTGACGTGTCTGCTCCTCCTCCCTAGCTTAATGGATTCATAAACTTGTCAAAGACATATGTATTTTCTGCTTGATCTATTGATTTGAATGTTACAGCATCTTTTCCTTATGCTATTTTGACTTTTTCATTAAATATTTGACAATACAGGGATTAGCCTTTGTATGGGAGATGCTGATAAAAGAAATAAACTATGCGGAAATAAATTGCATCTGACTAGAACTACTCTTGATTTGTTTTTAAAGGAATTAGTCTTAAATTGCAGCTCCCCCACATAACTGCAGAGTTCTTTAGCAATCAGAATTAAACAAAAAAACTCACCCTGAAAAAAACAAATAGCACTCAGAAGTCTGATGGTGTTCTACACAAGATGTTGAAAGGAACCACAAAAACCAGAATTACAAAATACCTCAAATGGGAGATGTTGAT
The DNA here is from genome assembly GCA_033558235.1 of Neomorphus geoffroyi. NCBI lineage: Eukaryota > Metazoa > Chordata > Aves > Cuculiformes > Neomorphidae > Neomorphus > Neomorphus geoffroyi. The sequence goes on along the minus strand of JAUMJM010000016.1, from coordinate 10,741,814 downwards.
TGCAAAATATTCAGATGAGTATGGATAGGAGACTCCTAGTTGTCTGCATTGTTGTATTGAATGCCATAACAGGCAAAAATTTCAAAATATTAAATGACCATTCCATTGTGTCAATAAGTAAACTTCTCTGGGTGGGTCTTTATAAAATCAATACATGTAGAGAATGTGCAAGAAACAGATAATGCTTTCTGTAATTTAATTTTCCAGGCATTTGTTACCTTATTCTCAGACAGCTATGAATTTAATAGCTGGATTTAGTATGAACAACTTTTTTGTCCACTTCAAGTTACAAAGCTCTCCTAAATGCCAAGATAAAATTTTAATTATGGATTCACTTCTCTAAATCTTGGAACACTTAAGAACTGATATACCTAATAGCACCAAGGTACAATGATAATTGTTTTACTTAGGCTGAAAGGACTTTTCATCATTCACATTGTTAAATGCTTACAAAACCGCTAAATTTACAGTCAAGGTCACTGAATTTGAGTAGTTATTAATGGACGTTATGCTGTCTTACACTGTTACCAATAGCCATGAGAGTATTAAGAGTTGTGTGTTGCAGACCATGTTATATAGTTGTTATTCATTGGTTTTCCTTTTTTGTTGTTGTTTCTTTTCTTTCCCTACAGTCCGTGATTGTAAAAAGTGTTGAACGAAATGCCTTAAATATGTATGAGGCACGGAAATGTCTCTTGGGGCTTGAAAGTAGTGGAGTTACCATAGCATCAAATCCCTCTACCATCTCATGCCCTGTTGGTCTGTCTTGTCCTGGTTTGGATATCTTGTCCTCAGCAGGACTAGGACTCACTGGGCTTGGTATGCATTCTATTCTAAATATATCTTTATTTATTTTTATAGATATGCTTGTTTAAAACTTGATTCATTTGTATTAGAAAAAACAACCGATGTGTGTTTTGCTTAAGGAATCGTGTTAAAGCATTAGAGAATTCCAAATGCATCTGGCCTTTCAAGGACTTGTTATTGTAAAACTTCCTCCAAGGCTTTTGTAATCAGCTGTGTGACTCATCTCTGTAGAAATTTCTCCTGAAGCTGGCAAAGCACTCAGCTGAAAGTGCAAGGGAGGGAAATACAGGTGAAGTAGGACATTGCTTTTACAACTTTCAGAAGAATCCTTTTCAAATGAAGTTTTTCTTTCACAATGTTGTAACGTTTCAGGCTGTCCTGAGTTTGGGGATGTGTTTAAGCCTGTTCACAATACCATGAATTGTAACAGCTAATGCCACATTTCAGCTCTGGCTGTTATCTTACTGTAATTGAGGGATACACATGCTACTAGTTTAGACTTTAGTTACTAGGATGAAATTTAGGACAGAACTATGTATGTTTTGTATCTTAATGTAATTTTATAGGACATAGGCCTGACTGGAATTACTATTTTATGTTCAAGCTGTGCAAATGCCTTGTTAACAGAAATGCATAGAAAACCCAGCAGTCACAGAAGCACTTAGTATCAAATCTTAACACTGGTTCTTGCAACTGAGATGTCATGTAACCACCATGCTCCCATGCAACCTGCCATCCAGGAGTGCCACATAGTTATATGTCACATACTTTCTCAGGTCACACGGGGCAAGTTTGTGCCATTTTATTATGGCTTTTAATGCTGCTTTTGTTATCATTCTTGTTATGCCTGCTCTTTGGGGTTGGTGTAGTGCTGACCTGCCTTGTGAATACTCTCACGTGAAGCGCTGGTTTGAGGGAATGCTTTGGGGAATAAGCAGCTCATTTAGGGGATGCCTTCTTGTATTGAAGATGCAGAAAGAAATTGATTAGTTCTTAGTATGGAAGTAGTGATTCATTCATATGAGCTTCTGAGAAAAAAATGTTGTTGTCTAAAATGAAAGTAAGGATGTGAAGTGCAGTTGCTTTCCTGTTCTCTAAGCTATGCTTCTTTGAAACCAACTGACAGAAGCAACGGAGGGGATACAAAGGGATGTTGGGGCTGGTATCAGCCAGTGCAAATGCTTTGTTATGCCAATAGTTAGAGTCCAGTAAAAGGACATAAAAGATGCTTCAATTCTGGGTATATGATTTCTAGTTTCAGAACAAGCATTCTTAATGTACTCTAAAATTTGTAAAATACATGCTGGTACAATTTAATGGGAGTTTTTTTCTTTGCCTTTAATTGGTATTTTACAAAAAAAGGTTTTCTGTAAGTCTTAGCTAAATATTCACTTGCATCATATTTTGCAGGCCTTTTAGGTCCAACAGCCCTGTCAGTCAACACGTCAACTACTCCAAACTCTCTATTGAATGCCCTTAATAGCTCTGTGAGTCCCTTGCAGAGTCCAAGTTCAGGCACGCCTAGTCCCACGTTATGGGCAACATCTCTTGCTAACACAAACACCACAGGTTGGTAGAGGTGAATTAAGTGAATTGGTGTGAATTAAGTGAATTGGTGTGAATTAAGTGAACCGTGCAACAGTAAGTCATTAGAATGACGGTTGAAAAGTCCAGAATAACTCATTCTTTATAACTTTAATTCTTAAAATTTTTTTAAAACAGATGACTAAATATCCAAATTTAAAGTTATAACTTTATATAAACTTACGGGATGCTGTCACGTGCAGTGTTTTCATCTTTCTATTGAAAACTGTTAACCTACAAAATAATGGTTAGATAAATCAGTACGATTTTTGTATGCAGTTCTAATGGAAACTTGTTTAGTAATGTATCAAAGCTACATCAAGATAGCAATTTATATGAAGTACTACAATGCCTGAAGTTAGAGAGGCTTAATCAGAACACAACCCAATTTTGTTACAGGTTTTTCTGCTATTCCACACCTAATGATACCATCTACTGCCCAAGCAACCTTAACGAGTATTCTGTTGTCTGGAGTACCTAATTATAGTCAAAACACTCCATCGCCACCACCAGGCTTGACTCCTGTTGAAGTCCATGTTAACGGCATGCAATCAGAGAGCAAAAAAGGCTCATCTTGTTTAAATGGTCATGTAAAGGTAAGAAATACCATCTCTAGAGAAACAAATTGGTATGTAGTAGACCTCTACTAAGAAAAGCTGAAATAGAAAACGAGCTATATGAGTAGGTTATTAAAGCTACTGAGTTTAGAAATAGAACAGTGATGTTTTCAAAATATGACTTAGATGGAAAAATGGAATATTCAAACATATATCAGGAATGAATTTCTTGTTCTTCTGCATAGACAGAAAAAGGAAATTCTTTCAATATTTCCGTAAGCATAACAATCACTTGTGATTTTTGACAATCGTTTTCAGACCTCAAATATCAAGTATGCTGCACTGTCTGCCACATCACTAGGAGAAAATGTGTTGAGCACAAACCACAGTGATTCGGTAAGACAAACAAGTACTCACAGTGCCTCAGAACAAGTAGCTGCCAAGTCAAATAGTGCAGAAGGTAAGATTTTGACATTTTATTCTTTTGTCTGGTAGTGTTTGTACAGTCTATGTACTGTTAATACAATAAAAATGTAAATTTATTGCTCATGCATTGGTGTCCCATCCATGTTGAAGGAAAATATTATTGGATCTCCCAGATTCATTGTCTAAGAAGGTAAACAGAAGTTGTATCATATGAGCTGTACTGTTGATAGTCAACATAAATGCACTTCTGACACTTTATTTGCCAAAGAGCAGAGGAAAATAACCTCTGAAGATCTTAGTGTTTTACAATAGCTTACCTTCATTGCTAAAAGCAATCTTTGCTGGTTTAAACGATGTGTTTTGGTTTTTAATAAAAGGAAAGAATTAATGCCTTTGAGAAGGTTGTTGCAAAAAAATGTGTCTAAATCAAACCTACATGACACTGGCAAACAGAATTTTTGTATGTTGTTTGATGACAATTTAGTTATGCATCTCTTAGAAACTAAAGGAACTGTTCCCATTATTCTTGCAGGGAGGGAAACCCAGTTCCATTTCAAACTTGAGCAAATATGTGTAAAGGTCTTGTTTCCCTTGCAAATAGTGATCCACAAGGAGATGTTCTTTTATTAAGATTTGTGGTCATTTGAAATGCTGATTTGAATATAAGATACATCAATTAAGGTGACAAATATTTGTAAAAACACTTCCAAGAGATATTTGAATATCAAGTGGGGAGCTTTTGTTTCAGCAAACGTTATCTGAGCATCTCACGTGGTTTATTGTAACTGGATATAAAATAAAATTTGTTCAAAATTCTTAGTCTCTTCTGATTGTCAATCTTCAGATTTAATATTAATGAATATTAATCAAAATAGTGTTTTTAAAAAAAGAAAATACTTACTGTATCTACTATATATGTGAATACTAACACCTTTTTTATGCATATGAACTTAAATGTCTGTCTTAACCTTGGCCAGGTTATCCCTGAAGACTAGAATAATTCTTTAAGGAGGAAGAGTAGGGTTTTTTCTGTAGTTGTCATTTGTTTAGTAATGTCACTAGAACATAAGAGTGTTTTTGTCGAAATAATCTCTTCATTGATCTTGTAGGTTGCAATGATGCTTTCGTAGAAGTGGGCATGCCACGAAGTCCCTCCCATTCAGCAAATACCAGTGATCTGAAGCAGATGATGAACTCTTCCAAACAGGCCTGTGCTAAGAGGCAAACGGTTGAATTACTGCAAGGCACCAAAAACTCTCACTTACAGTAAGTTAAATGTACAAACACAGGTTAATGGACCTTGAACATGCAAAGATCTTTATACGTTTTTGCAGATAGGTGTGGTTCAATCCTAAGATACCAAGAGCCAATTTAAATTGGGCTTGATTTTTAATCATATTAGTTTTAATATACCTCTAGTTTATCTGATAATTGCAAACTTTGAATGCTTTTTATACTTACGTAAGAAGTATTTTGATTTGGAAAAAATAGATGCTTGTCCTCAGCCACAAGAGAATGGGGATTTTTTCAGTGAACTTTCATTACCAACTTCTAAAAGATGCATTTTTGCGCTTTTTTTTTTTTTATTGATTGCTTTGATAACAGTTCCTAGTGACAGCCTTTTTCCTTTTGTGTGTATTGGAGGCTGTTTTCTTAGAAAAATGATATTCAGAGCATAACAGCATGTTCTCAAACACTTGTCTCAATTATTTTTTGTTTATTTGGTTTTTTAATGAGCCAGCAGTAAGAATGGCTCTTGAGTCATAATATGTCTTGGCAACTCAGGTTTTGTGATTAACGCAATGTTTTGTCCGATCTACTTTAAGTGATGTTTGCAGTATGCCTTTTGGGAACTGTTTATCATTACTCTTTTGAGATACATATTTTCCCCTACCTCATTTATTTGCACTGTTAAAACTATAATATGTATTTAATTAATTCTGCTCTCATAGTTTAGAAATCCAAAGCTTCCTGTTAACCAGACTCAGTTGTTTGTATCTTACTCAGGTTTTTGTATGTCTTGTTCTTTTTGTTGAGGATATAGTGATCATGGTTTCCTTAGGGCATTTTTAAGGGACAGTCCACAGCATTTAAAACACAGTTGCTTTGCTTTGAAGTAAGAGTTTGTACTCTTCTAGAGTACGTGACTGATTTTTAGAAAGAAAAGGAAAGTGCTTTGACATGTAGGACTGCAATTACTGAAGCTGTAAAAGCAAGTAGGACCCATATTAACTTTTTTAACCCTCATTATTCATTTCTCTTTATCCTAGTAGTATTAATCTTTTAGAACTGCTAAACTGCTGGCCTGAGCAAGGCTAAATGGTACAAAGTTATACTGTGTGAGGATTGCATGTGGTAATTCCAGATAAAATACACCTTAATTCTGAATCTATAAACTACAGCTCATACTTAGTAATGTAGGAAGGAGCAATACATTTTGTTTCACTGTCAGAGAAACAGGAAAAGGAAAGCTGAGACTTTGGAAATACTGCTAAAAACAGAGATGTTTGTGTATTGGCATTTCTTGAATTTTGCTGCCAAAGTTGTCGGGATAAAGCTCAGTTATCAAAATCTCATTGAATGTTCACTGCTTGTGAAAAAGACTGGAGTTAATGCTGACTTTACTCCCGCAGTACTGCAGAGAGGCTGCTCTCAGATGCAGAGTTAAGTGCTTCTGAAAGTCCTGTGGCTGATAAAAAGGCTCCTGGAAGTGAACGTGCAGCAGAGCGAGCAGCAGCTGCCCAGCAGAACTCTGAAAGAGCACGTTTAGCTCCGCAGCCATCTTATGTAAATATGCAGGTACGTTTCCCTGAATAAACCCAAATCTAGTGCAAAACTTGATATTTGCAAAGTGAAATTACCACAGAAAGCAAAGGTGACTGTTGACTGATTGCCATAAAAGCATTTCCCACCAGTCATTAACTCTTTCAACTGAAGAGTAGGTTGTCAACTAAATGTCTTGAAGACAAAAAATCTCTTATGCTTCTGTTGAATAAGAAAAATTTAAGTACAGGATCCATTGGATGGCTATAGGCTATATTAGTCTACGCAAGCATCATTTGTGTGTAAAAAAAAAAAAAAAAAAAAAAAAAAAAAGTCTTGTCGCTTTGAGAAGAGAATTACATCCACGAAAGATGTTTTACAACTTTTTTCAGCAATGTCGATGGAATTTTTTTATATAGCTCCAGATTCGTATATAGGAGGATTTACTGGAATCACTATGCTGGTTTTGCTTTAAAAATATGGGTCTGTACACATACTCCTTCAGTTTGTTGTACAGTTCCTAGTGCTATACTATAAAATACTTCCACATTATTGCGAATCTCCCTGGAGAGAGACTCCTTTGTCAAGCAGTTGTAATAGAGTAGTTTCCAGTATAGATCTATCAGTGTTGGCATCACTAGACTGCATGGAGTAGTAGGATAAGATTAAGGTTGGTGTTTTGCAGCCCTTTTTGTTATGAGACCTCTAGTTATTTCAAGTATGAATTTAGTGTTTCAGGCTAAATACTGCATTTTTGTAATTTTGTGTGTGTGTTTAGATTTGCTGATCTGTAGTTCAAAGAAGTACAACTCATTTAACCAGGGGTATTTGCACTTGAAATCTTACATTGTAATATGTAGTGCAAATGCAGTCTCTCAAAAATTTAGATTCTTTTCCTTTCAGAAGATGAGTGTATGGAGAAATAATTGAATGAAGATTATTAAAAATAACTGTGATGCCTCAGTTTGTCTAAGACATGATCTTTTTTGTATCATTGAGGAATGTTTTAGATGTGAAGAACAGATGATTAAGAGACTATGCTTGAAAAAATGTCTTAGTAAAAAAAAATTAAAGAAAAATTCTTCATAAACAGTTTATAAATGCTGCTGCAGTCTCACTCAAATGAATATCAGGTAGTTATTTAAAATCCTTATTGTCAATGATAGAGTGAATGCTGTGACTATGACTAACCAGTCTACTGGCAAATTGTTGTGCAGTTTTTCAGTTTTGCCCTAGATGTATTCCCTGTCTACTTTCAAAACTTTTGTTTTTATGAAGAGCTAAGTACGGGAATGACATTTAGCTAGAATGGCAATTAAGCTGTCTTCTTCATGTTTAATTTTTAGGCATTTGATTATGAACAGAAGAAGCTACTAGCAACTAAAGGTATGTGGATAAACAGTGACATGTGAAAATTTTTTAGTACGCTGCTGTTTTGTAATTTCATTTTTAATTGAATTTAAAACTGATGGTGAAACATTTGTATATTTTTCATGTTCCAAAAATTTCTTAATAGCAATGTGGTATAAAATATAGTATAAACAACTTTGCAGATGGGAAATTCTCTGTGTATGTCCATATGCAAATGATCCATGTTGTTTTCAGAGGCCTCATGACTGTAGTACTTGATTTTATTTGGATGCAAATTAAACTTTAAGAGGTTTGTTGTATTGGCAAAGTTGCTTCTTATTTTAAGGATGAATTATTTTACAAAACTGATAAGGGACTTAACCGTATCTTTGACCCTGTTAATAATAAATCAAATCCCTCACAGCAAAAGAAAAGCAGAAGCCTTTCTTTTTGAAACAGATGTGGTCCTTTTGGCTTCCTTGCAGCCCTGTGGGTTTAACTATCTTCTGACAGAGTGAACTGCCTTAAAGAAGGGTAGAATTCGAGCTGTATAGCAAGTAGAGGTGTTCAGAATTTACTGTTTGATAGATTGAAGTCTGTTAGTGTACAGGGTTACCATCTCAGTACATTTACTAAGGCTGAGATTTACTAATTTTTCCCTGTATTTTTTTCAGCTATGTTAAAGAAGCCAGTTGTAACAGAAGTGAGAACTCCAACAAATACATGGAGTGGTTTGGGGTTCTCTAAATCTATGCCTGCAGAAACTATTAAGGAGCTAAGAAGAGCAAACCATGTATCATACAAGCCATCTATGACAACTACATATGAGGTATATAGAAAACTATACCGTACTGGAGATTTGTTTCTAGTGAATGATTTGCTTGAGAAACGCCTATAACATTTGTAAAAGGAAATTTTACAGATAAGATTTTAAACTTTTCTCTTAGGATTCTAAATACTTTTCTATTGTTAAAAATGTATCCCCTGTAAATATTAAGGCATATGGAGTACATTCAGCCTGACACACAAAATTATATCTGCTTTATAAATCTTGGTCTGGCTTCACAGAAGTCTGGTTCTGAAAATACATTTGTCTAAAGAAACTTAAAACAGTTTACGAGACCAAATGTCCCAATAGTTAAAGAAAAGTGACAGAAATTCTGTAACCTAATTAAAACAGTATGTGATAAAACATATAATGTGAATCACTACATGGTGAAGCAGAATGTTAAAACAAGAAATGGCTGCAGCTCATCTTATTTTCTATTGACAAAATTGTACAGCTGAAGAGCTTGCTCTATTTGCCCTTTTCACTGGACCTAGAAATTTCTCAAGGAGAAAGAAGTCAGAAGGTCCAGCAAAGTCTCTTCAGAGTCCCACCATGGAAATTTTGCAGGGAATTTATGTGCCTTTCTTTTCAAAGGCATTCTGAAGTTGCTTTCCTGTGATTCCTTGCTGTAATCTTTCCCAGCTTCCACCATTTGCTTTATTTCTACCCTACTTATATAAAATGTAGATGGTATGTTTCTTCAGGACTGGAGCGTCATACCGCTTTGCTCTAGGATATGCATATTTTTTAATGCAAAAGAAATATTCAGCCATGGTAAGAATGTGCTTTGGTGTTCTCCCCTTGGCATGTGAACATTTTGTCATTCAACTACATGTAATAGATTTGGATACACGTAAGGAGCTTGCAGCTGTAACTATGGGGAGAGGAAAAGCTGCAACCAAAATCTCTGAAATTTATTTTTTACATTGATTTCTGTACTGGTTGAGCTGGGATGGATGTTTCCCCTAGACTGTAATGCACTGCTACAAGTCTCTGAGCAGGCGTGCCATTCTAACCAAGAATACTGTATCTTAGTCCCTTGGAGTCTGCCTGTGCGCAAACTGCAAGCTTAGCACTCTCCAGTGAAATGATAGCGTGTTAGGACTCCCATTTCCATTGTTTGGTATGTGTTATTGTGGAAACATCTGAGCAAGCAAAAATCTTGTGTTCCTTCTATCCTACTTCTATTTAGCAGTCTTCAGCGTCATTGGTGTTACAGGCAGTACTGCCACTCTTCCTGCGTGCATGAGTACATTTGAGTCACGTGCTGAAGACTTTGAATGGATGTAGTTTTGGTGTTAGTCTAGGGTCTGGGAAGTTAATTTGTAAAATAACCTCATCAAACATTTCTTCTCACTGTGATATTTTACTGTGTATTGAGTTTTCCAGAAACACAGGATGACATCTTTTTTACTTCACAACTTTTGGCCGTCGTTATGGTCTAACATAATGTAGAGGCCCTATCTCTTCTTGCTCTTCCCTAAGACTTGAAGTCAGTTCCTGCATTTCTTCATTTGTTGCAGCTATACTGACCATAGCTCACACCTTCCCAATTTTGCCAATGATGAGGAACTATGCCTTTTTTCTTCAGTGGTGTCAGTTTTCCCAAATAGTAGAAAAGATTGCTGCTTCTTAATTTGTGCTTTTCAAGTGATAGAAGTCTATAGAATTAAATTGTTCATTTGATTCCACAATTTTTAGTTCGTGTAAGTGTGTGGTGTCAGTAATATCCATCTCTTATGGGCTACATCCCCACCCAATTCTATAGTTAACTGCTGCTTTCCGGGAATACTGTTGCCTTGTTTTGGAGAGTTTGAATCCACTATGATGAGAACTGACAATTTACACTTCACAGGAATATGAAAATGTATTTTAAAAAAAAATCTGCAAATTCAAACTATTGCAGAATTATTGCTGTTGTATTGTGTACAGAATTGTTGTCAAGTACTTGATCCATGTATCTTCAGGTAGATGTTCTGTTCTCTTCCACATGGAAATGTAGTGGATAGATTGCTTTGTCTAGAATTTGTGTAGGAATTTGATACCATGGAATGTTTTGGAAACAAACTTGGAAATACTGAGCAGTTTATTTTGAAGCATAGTTTTAAAATAACTTCTGCTTAAAATCTGTAAACTGCATATGTTTTAAGCACACCTGCTGGTTTTGTGTCCGGTTTGCAATTATTTGACTATTGATCAACTGCCAAAACAATGTTTGCAAGCAATGTTTGAAAACTATTTGTTTGTTTTTTTTTTTTTAAGCTGAGCTGCTTCAAAGAAAACATCCGAGTCACAATGAAACTTCTGTTTTCTGCCTCAATGTTCTTTTTGTGATTTGTAGGGCTCATCAATGTCTCTCTCACGGTCCAACAGTCGGGAGCACCTGGGAAGTGGCAGTGAATCTGATAACTGGAGAGAACATAATGGGCTTGGACCTACAGCTCATAATGAATTTGTCTCCTCAATTGGCAGTCCCAAACGGAAACAAAATAAATCGGGTAAATTTCTTAAAATCTGATTTGAGAAGAAATAATACGTGTGGATATCAATGAATATGTTTTTTAACGTAAATGTTTCCTGACATCAGTAGGAATATAAATTACTGACACCTGTCAACTTTTTTGCAACTGAAAAAGTGAAAGCGTATGCAGGATTGTGTAACATGGTATACGAATAATGGTCCAAAAGGAAAACTTTTAAGGAGGTTGTTTAAATGTGAGACATTCTTGCTGAAAGTTCTTTGCAGTCTTAGAAGGAGTTTTTCAACGTATATTGAAAACAAATCTATGTAAAAGCTTATTTCTAGACTGGTATGTTATCAATGCAGCAGCAACAGCCAGGTCTTTACTGGCCTATTTGCTCACTGGTAGAGACATCATAATCTGTGCTAATGTTGAATTTTAAAGCACGGTTCTCTCGTGATAAAAGAAGACTGTCCATATGCTTGGTATGGTGTATCAAATGATTTTAAACACTTGTTTCTGTGGATACAGGTGATAAACTTTGTAATTACTTTTTCAAGAATGTATGGACCTCACAAATTAAAATTTTACTTCAGTTGCACTTTTTGAAACTTAATTTTGGTTTTTTTAATCACTTAATATATGCCTTTCTGAACAAGTGACAAACAGAAGTAGAGAATACTGGTCCGTACTAACTAGCAATGTTATGAGGAAATAACTACCATGGCTGTTTCTGATTTTTCTGTTACATTTTTCTTAAAGGTGGATAAAACCTAAATCCCAGATTAACTGCAAAGTACGTAGATAGCAGAAGCTGGGTATCCTAAGAAAGAATAAATTCAATTAGAGGAAGTACTCATGGATGGTATACTTGTAATTATTCATGATTTTAAAAAGCACATAATTTCAACTGTGAATGGCCATATACCACATTCTAAGTACTCAGAAACAAGAGAGATGAAAAGTTGATCTTTGAAATCGAATCATTGATGTTTCCAAGGTCAATGAACAAAAATGGAAACTTTAGTTAATCAAAATAAGTAAAGATTAATAATATATTTACATATTCCTTAGAAGTCAATTAGAAACATGAGTACATTGGCAGTGGGGGAAACAGTTCTACTGCAACTGTAGCTTTCCCAGAGAATATGTGTGGAGGAGGGACAAAAGAACTGGCTATGAGTCGGCTTGGCAAATGTATTTACCTTGATGTATATGTGTTGTAGTACTAAAATGCAAGTCTTCATTGACACAGTTGTATAGTGGTGCTGGATTTCTTCTTTGTTTTTAAGAATGCTTCCTGCCCGCACCAGTAAGAAGTAATTCTTAATACTCAGTTTTCAGTACGGGACCTTGTATCATCTGCCTTGGGTGTAGGATCATGAAATTCTGTTTGGATATTTTTAGCATTACCTTACTCTGATAGTGAAGAAATTGAGGCACCATCTTTTAAAATCTTAAACAATCACCTTAGTTATTGCTTATCTGTCAAACTGTTCACATTTTCAACATGAAACAGCTCACTGTATGCTAAAACTCTTTTCCAAAATGGAGCAGATTGATAGAAATTCTCCAGACTCTCTAAATCTGATCCCAAATGCTTCTAACTATTTTGTGTCGAGAGCATAAGAAATGTAGCATAGCCAGTTGTGAAAAATGGTGGTTTTCACATCCTACTGGCCCTAGCATAAGTCTCTGGGCCAATCTTAATTTTGTTCACCTAGGAAACTATCCTTTACCTTCTGCGAGCCACTTACGCATTCACTGTTATTCTTTCCTGTGTTTGTAACAAGGGAGAGAGTACTCCGTGTGCCTAATGCACTCCCTGGAAGCTATCCTTTTCTTACACAGCATGAGGAAAAATAATTATGCACTATTTGGTTACATACTATCACGATGCATACACAGAACAAAGGGATTGCACTGCTAAGTCAATTTTCTTCGAGTTTTTAAGAACCTCACCATAGAAACATTTTTTAAAGATAAAGGAATATAATTTCAAATTGTATAGGGAGTGTATTTCCAGTTTTAGTCTTTTATAAAACTACTGTATTTATTTTTTGTCTGTATTGTACGAAAATAATAGCCAAATCATATCACTACTAGGTAGTTCCTTTACCAGGAATTGCTCCAGCATGGTTTTCTCCCCATCCAGACTGGTTGTGTTTGTCCAATGGTGTTTTCCAAATACTCACTGGAGAAAAGAGGAGAGGGCTTAAGTGCAGAAGCAGCAATGGCTTCTTGTGGCTCTTTCCCTTGACCTACATCCATGTGACATTTCACATATGTGATTTTATTCTTTCTATAGAAAACAAACAATGGAACCTAATTAACAAAAAATGGCTTTATGCTGTTCATTCCCTCAGATCACTGAGAGGCTTTTTCTGCTGAATAATAAAAGATTTTAAATATTTTTTTAAAAGAGCTAATTGAATATAGTGTTGATATGACAGAAAATTGTTCACTTCTGTGACATAACTAAAAAGTGCACTTCTTCCCTTTCAGCTGAACACTATCTCAGTAGCAGTAATTACATGGACTGCATTTCCTCGCTGACGGGAAGCAATGGCTGTAGCTTGAACAGTTTATTCAAGGGATCTGATCTTCCTGAGCTGTTCAGCAAACTTGGTTTGGGCAAATACACAGATGTATTCCAACAGCAAGAGGTTAGTATTTCTTTGAAAGATACCTTTGTGTTTGTGACATGTTTTCCAGCAGTAGTTGTTCTCACTTGATCAAAGCCACTAAGAAGTCTCACTTTGTGACAGGATTTTCACAAACTGTTCTTTCAAAGTTACATCTTTGGGTTTCCAGGTAGCCATCCTGGACAAGAGTAATACTTTGTCCTGCATCTTTGATTTATACTTAACAAAGAATTAATCTAGATTTGGTTGTTTGGGTGGTTTTTATTTAAGGAAGTTCACACCTTGGCTCCTACACTAACTAGAATTTAGTAGCTTTCGGTGGATTTCATGTGTAGGTTATGGAAATCTGGTCTACGTTCGGAAGTAATGTCTTGTCTTAGCCAACGCATGTATCGATGCCTTGCCTCTTCTCCTGTGTGCCAGTTGACTTGCTTTTATCTCCCTGTTGGGAGTGGATCATGGTCAGGCATCTGTGTGAGCTTTCTACTTCGGCACCAACTAACCTCAGTTTAGTCCAAGTGGTGGTATTTCACATCCATAGAATATTACATTAGGTAGTCAGCTTGGTTATCTGCAGATAGCTTATTCTGGTGACGGATTGAAGCTGTCACAAAAGTTCAGCAGGCCCAGCTGCAAGACCTTACTGGCTTAGATGCAGAGCACCTGGGCTTGTCCTGAATGCACTGTAGGTGTATGTGGGAAGCTGCATGTGTCACACCACTGGACTGAGGGTATTATCCATGTGGGTTATGTCAGTACCTCATGTGATGTAGGGGAAGGGCCACAGTTGGATTTGGCATATTCCTGTGTTCTGGTTCTATACATCCGCTTCACATATTTATCAGTAGTGAGGTCTGCACAGGTTGCTGGTCTCAGATTTGCACCTGCATGTTCACGAAGAACGAAGAAGAGAGCCTTCCATTTGCGTTGCATGAATTGCTTTGGTATGCCAATTTTTAGTTTCAGATTTGCTTCCACAAGAGAACTGCACGCAGCAGAGCCACATTCAAGTGCACGACACTATTCCAAGGGTAGACATGAGGCAAATTTGTACTTTCTCCTGTGCACTAACTCAGTTGTGTATATGTGCTCACAGAATTGATGTGAATCCGCCAGAACATATTGCTTCCATCTCACCCTGCAGGCAGCTTGGCCTGGTGCATTCCCTGCCAGCATTTCTTCTGTCTAATCTTGATGCTGAAGTGCGGTGGGAGAATTTCATTCCTGTGCAGTACTGCACAAAAGTGCTTAGAAACTGGCTAATGAACTCCTTTTGGATTGCAAAGCACATGTAGGTGTGGGTTAGACACCAGCATGGATTTGCCTGTTTCTAGTCTAAAAGTGGCAAACTTAATCCTCGATCTGAGTGAATAAATCCCACTGTGCCTCAACTAATTCTGTGTACAGTTCCTCATGTTTATCTCCTTTGTACTCCCTTGCATGTTCCATAAATCCCATGTTATCCAGTCATTGATCCTTTCCTATTAGCCACTTACTATGCCTAAAAAGGAGACGGCTGTGTTGGTTTCTAACACCAAATATGGCTTTTGTTTGACAGCTCAATGTTTGTTTTATTTTTCACCTTAAGAGTTGTGGATTAAATGTGATGGGCCAGGTGGTTTAGCCAGAATGAAAACTAAACAATTTTGCACTACGTTTCTGTGAATTGTATTGGGAGCAAAAAACCCACAAACATAAACAGTTGCACCCATTTCAGAATGCTATGAAGTACTCGGCAGTTCAGCTCCCCAGTAGTTGAGCAATCATCCTCTGCTAACCTACTATAGTTTGAAGCACTTGCTGTATCTACAGACGCTTATACCTGGCTATTCCCAAGTACATTGTAGCAATTATGGTAAATATTCGAGAGTCACAGGTAAATAAGATTAATTCATCTCTCTGCTTTTCTAAAACTGCTTGCTTTTTAGTTTCTCTTTATCTGTCAAAAATACAGAGTAGCAAATTGAGCAACTGTGTGAAGAAGCTATTGAAAATCAGTGGCTGCTGTCTTGAAGAAAAGGTTGGCAGAGTAACTGTAAAACACAACAGAAAAAAATTGCAAAATTATTCTGAATCATAATTATGGCTTAATAGTTTTGGGAAGAGACTTGTTTTGTGTAATTTTCCTATTTCTTTTTACTGTAGATTGATCTGCAGACCTTCCTTACTCTTACTGATCAAGATTTGAAAGAGTTAGGAATTACCACTTTTGGTGCCAGAAGAAAAATGCTGCTTGCAATCTCAGGTAAATAACACAGATCGTCATTTGTAGATTTTGAGTATTTTTTGTATTCTTCTCCCTTTAGTTGTGTGTTGACAAATGATCCCGGAAAGACTGGGAATTAAGAATCTAGTCCGGAGAGATCATATGGACTCGCCTGTCATCAGAAAGCACTTAAACCCAGGGTTTTATAGAGCTTTCACATTACTAAATAAGATTTGCATAGTCCTCTATCCCCTTGTAAAGTTGGAGCTTGGTATAAAGTTTGCTTCACAGCATATTGTGAACCTTTTTTTATGCCCCAAAACTATAGGTCCCAGAAGTGCTGGGATTACAGGACCTGCAGAGTCTTAACGGCACTACGTACTGGTTGGAATGGGCATTTTCAAGCTTTCGGTTCCCTGTCCTGCACTTTATTGATTAGCAGAGCAATCGTCCTAATGGGAAAAACTGCTTCGTTTTTGGCATGTTTGGTTTGGTTTTTTGCTTGCCTTTCTGTTTTTTTCCAAGACCAGTTGTTTCTGCAAAATGCTCTTACTTGGAGTTTTTCCAACTCACTTTAAAAGATTGTGTTATACCCTACATGCAGAAAGATGAAGGCTGATTATAATTTCTTACAATGAGTTGTAGTATATAATCCCTATTTTTTTTTGCTTATAATAATAATAACTCAAGTAATAAATAACTTGAGATACCATATTACTTAGAGGTGTTGTGTTATAATTGTTTAGGCAATGAATCTGTATCAGAGGAATAGTTTTTTCAGGTGCTTTGTTGTAACACTAAATCATTTTCCTCCCAATTTCATCTCCTCTTCTGATGACATTAGTGAAGGCTTTTGACGAATTTAAGATGGGTGGCATAAAGAGGTTAATAACACAATGTACTTAGTTCGATAGCCGTCATGAAAATCTATGTAATCTTTCAGTGATTTGTATCTATGATGGAGTTTCTTTACAAGAATAGAAAAGTGGGGAAAGGTAAAACATTTTAGATGAGCATTTGCTAATACAAGCTTAGAGTGCATGTTTGAATGAGAGGTGAGCATCTGTTTTTCTGAAAGTCCTTATTAAAAAATTGCTTCAGTGTTCTGTTTAAGACAAAGAATTGTACATTGTGAAATTATCAAGATGCTAATAAGGTTTTCTATCATCTCAGTTTACATTGCATGGTTGTACTGCAGCCATACATTCTATGTGCATCTACCTTCAGGAAGATTGCAGCCTTTGAGTATTGTAACAGAACCTTTTTAAGGGTTTCTACTATGCCAATTTGATCTAAATTGATATTGCAAAATATTATCTACTCCAAATTATATCAGTGCCAAGTAAGCATTACACTAAGTATATGCCGGCATCCTGAGCAACCTCCAAGTCTTAACTTGGCGCTTACTATCCTGCTGAACTGTTAAATTTAATTAGTACTGTACAGAGATTTTGCAGGTCATACTGTTCTTTCTAAAATTTGTTTAAATAGAAGTTTTGCTTTTTGGTTTAGATCAAGGTACTAAAATTTCTGATAGATTTTTTTTTTTTTTTTTTTCCTTGTGTGTGACCTTTATAGAACTGAATAAAAACCGAAGAAAGCTCTTTGACCCATCAAACTTACGTGCCTCGTTCCTGGAAGGGGGAGCTAGTGGAAGACTGCCGCGTCAGTATCATTCGGACATTGCTAGTGTCAGCGGTCGCTGGTAGCAGTACTTCGTGACTCAAAGTCAGCTGTAAAGATGGACATGGCAATCCTGTGGACAGCCTTCACTGCACACCACCCTCTGCACTTTGGGAGTTAGGGTGTCAAGGACCAAAGCATTTTGTCTGCACAATACTGTGCCAAAAAAAAAGAAAGAACACATTTTGTCTGTTGTCTTTCAAAACACCAAATGTGGGTTACGTTTTACTCATGTAGATTGGACAGAATTTGCAATAATAATAATATAGGATTCTTTGTTTAGTATTTTATTACCTATAACTCTAATGTATGCACTGAATTTTTACTTTGTTGAATGAAGGAAGAATGAAGAGCTGGGGTGCCAGAGAGCATAGATTTTCGTTTTATCAAGATGGATTTTTCTGGTACTGCTTAAAATAATTATTGAGGTCTTTCTGCACTTTACATGTTCTGATTTCTTGTCCTGTGGAAATTTATTTCTCTTTCATTTCCATATCAATTTTTATATTGGCACTAATCAAATTTTTTTCAGGTGTCTGCATTAAGTCACATCTCACTATAATGGTACTAGAAACTGGTTTTTACGCAGATTTTTCTTCTCTCTGTCTCCCCACTACTTACCTGAAGAGATTCTTCCAAAATCAAGCCACTTGGTAGTGAACCGGTCCTATTATGCTCTTAAGAAGCAGTCTAATTCTGCTTGCAATAATACTCATTCACTGTAACAGTTGCAATGAAAGACCAAAAAGGACCTTGCAATATTAACCCTTTGCAGTCATAGTTAACTGCTGCCTGTTATGCTAAAACTGTTTTTAATGGTTATCTGAAAGCAAAGGGCTATTTTTAGTACCCTGCCAGTAAAGGACACTTATTTATATCAGACTTCTATTTTTAGACTCTATACACCTACAATACGTAACAGATTAAACTGATCTACTGCAGATTTATGGTAGAGAATGGAAGGCATTCGTCAAACTAGAGCTCTGGGCTGTCAGTTTGATTAAACAGACAACTAATCTAATTTGACAAGACAGCACTGTTGCCATTTAATAAATGACATATTACTTACATGACTATGCATGCAGCAATTAAGCGACCTACATAAAATAGGTGTAATAGCATCTGTTTTGTTCAATCTAGATTTGTAATTCTCAGCTGCAGAAGTGTTTGAAACTCTGGAGATGAACTATTTCTGAAACAAGTTATGTTCAACAGAAAGAGTCCATGTTATAAGTGGCTAGAGCTAACTATTGCATTCTTATACTGTGAAAGTCCAAATAATTTGGCAATATTATTCCTCTGTCTTTACAGATGTCTTGTTGTGGGTTTATGAAGGGTTCTGATATAATGAAGGAATTCATAAAGTGCCTCTTTCTGCAATGCAATATGAAGTTTCCAAGCATTAATTTGTTGAAAAGCATTCCCATAAGAAATATTGTTAATTACCTCTACTGTAATGTATTATTTATGTTGAGCGTACAAGCCTTTTGAGATGGACATAAACCACTGTCAAGTGCTCTTAACAGAAGGCATTAGAATAACGTTTACAGTAGTTGGTTTTTATGCAAAAATGGGTGAGAAATTGTTTTGACACTTTCCATGGAAAATTCTTTTAAGGTGAGAATACAAAATGATGTCTAAAGAAATTTGCACACACAAAGGGAAGTTTTAAAAAACTCTTACTTGAGGTCATATATGATCAAGCAATGATATAAAGTCTTGTTGCGGTTGGCAACGAAATAACTGCTCAGTACTAATTTCAGCCATATCTACTTAATGGTGTATAGCTGGGTGACTTCCCCTGTAGATCAGGTAGCAGTTAGTTTCCTCTGGTTTTGAAATTGTACTACAGATCCAGGTGGATAAAACTGCATCTTGTACGCACACAGTTGTTCACAACAAAGTTTCTGTGCTTGAATGCCAGAAGTCAGTATCCACATATCTGAGAGATTTGTGTGCATGTGTTACATGGGCAAGAGCGACTTCGTGGAAGCCACAACTTCTAATTCTAAAACTATTTACACTTGTCTTTACTTCTAAGCATGTAGATAGATCCATTCACATGGACTACTTGCATGCTTACAGGTAAGTTCATTTAAATCAAATTGTATTCAGTCATGTTAATTTTATAAAATAATTCTAATTAAATAAATATTCAGCAACGCTTTGTACAGAATTTTCTACAATCCTTTCTTGCTTATTTTGCTTAAACCTAAAAGCATCAAAAAACCTTTATGTTCTTAGATTTTTAGTCTTTCATAAGTACATACTATGTATCTAGACAGTACTATACTCAAACTGATTTTATTGCAGTATTAAGTTGATGTGGTCTTTTGCTGAGCAGTGCTTATATCATCTACACCAAAGTGAAGAATGTCCCATTAACAACCTTATTTTTCAATAGGGCTTCACACAAAAAGGAACACACTGGAAAAAAAAAAAATTCTCACTTATTTTGATTCCACAAAGGGAATATGACAGTACATTGTACCGTATTGATAGTGTTATATTATGCACAAATATTTGACATGCTACATAAAAATGTTAGTTTTAAATCTGTGCCTTAATAGTGACCAGTTATCTGTAAATATAGAGCAGATACAGATTGTATTTTTGTGGGTTGTGTCCTTTTAGTGATTTTTTTAAAAAAATAAAATATGAAATTAAAACGTTAAAAATGGGAATTTTCAAAACTAATCAATGTTGCATAAAAATAAATTTATATAACTCCCTTGTATTCTGATTGGTTAATGAAGTATTTTTATATTGACCCAGTTCCAGGGATGCTTGCTTGTTAATAAAATATAAAAAGCAGTGTTTGACACAATTACAACATGTTTCTTTCACGTGCTGATGCTCTGCGTGTTTTGTTCTTTTTATATCACATGCAGCGTGTTTATGACTTATAAATGAGAATGCTTTTTTGAGATAACTCTTCTTAATTTAACTCCTTTCATATTCATTTTTATCTCAGGTTCAATTCATAGCAGGTTTTAATGGTTTGGCTTACCTGAGTTTTAGTCTTCCTTTGGTCTTTCCTGTTTTAATGACTATATATGTTTCGGTGGTATGGTTAGCAGGACAGTTCTATGTACTTTTTCATAGTGGTCATCATACTATCACTTCCAGTGTAGAAGAGAAAAAAACCAATGGGGATTCTTTACTTGGGATGCTGGCCATGCAACCGGTTGGAATCTAGAGAGGGGCATCTCTTTCACACTGAGGTAATATGTACCTACTGTTACATCAGCGCTGTCGGTTTGCTTGACATGTAGTGATACAAGTTAAATAGCTCAGTGCATTCAGGCATTTTGTTATTGCAGGTTAATGTGTTTTCTTTGTTAACTATTTCATCCACACAAGTTTCCACTTAAATTTCCATATTTCTGCCTCACTGGCCTTTTAAAAATCTGTGAGTTATTTTTCTGAATAGCTGCTGGAAATCGCAGATGTGAGAACACGTCTGGGAAGGGGACAGATCAACAAACCCTTTTGTTCAGGGTAACTGAAGGGTATGGTTCTGAGTACCAGTTCACAAGGCATTGGCATAAACTTACGTGGAAACTGGACAGGCAGATGAATTTGGATAATGCACAATTTTTCTATTGCCTGTAAGATAGTGAACTACAGAGGTCTGAAACAAGATAGTTTCCTTTGTGGACTGTTTATTTGGGAATATTACTTCTAATGGACAGCCATATGGCTTCAGTCAGCAGAGTGGTAAAGACGGTGCAGGAAAGAGGAGGAATGGTGATGGAGCATCAGAGCTAGATGGCTGTTCTTGCAGTGTGAGCAGGTTTCCCAGCAGCTGGCATGGCATGGCAATGCATTAATAGGATTCCTTTCTAAACAAAGAGACTTCAAATTCACTGTCCAGATGTTCATCACCTCTCTCTGCTCCCAGTCAGAAGAGCAAAACTGGTGATTTCCACTCTGAAGAGGAAGCTGTCTGCTAAGAAGTGTTGCCAATGCACAAGAGAAAAGAGCTGAATTCTCCAAGGTGTGTAGAGGTTAACAGTGAGAAATCTGTCCTTATTGTTTGACCCCACTCCAATCAAATGTTTGGTAGAAGAGGTTTGTATTTCCAAAGCCCTGGAAAATATAACTACGAAAGGTCTATCAGTAGTGTTGCAGGCTGGTCAGGAAAAGTGTGGTAGTCAAGGATATTCAGAAACTTGTGCTTGTACTGTGAAGTAAGCCAAGAAGTATTTGATTCCAGAAAACTCTAGACAGTGCTGAAGTTACCTTTTATACTTGAAAAACAAACTTGCTTTGTGCCACAGACAACTGAGCAGAAGAAAATCTTGGACTTTATTTGGAGTTGCTACAAAGTTCTTGAGGGTTTGGGAAGATGGAAAAGCAAGTGGACTTCTAGAAAACTTGCAATATGCGTCACTGGCGTGTACAATAATTTCAACAGTTTCTTTGAAAGTGAAGAACTGTTATGACATTTAGGCAGTTAGGGAAAGTGTTTACAGAATGCCTGAAATCGTTAAACGAGCTTTTATTTCGAATTGAGGTAGTCAATGCCACAAGCCTGTCAGTGTTTAAGAGGCATTTGGACAATGCCCGTAATAACATGCTTTGAATTCTGTTCAGCCCTGAGCTGGTCAGGCAGTTGGGCTAGATGATCGTTGTAGATCCCTTTCAACTGACATATTCTATTTTATAAATCAAAATAAAGTAGTAGAACAGTCAATTTGCTACTCTTGAATATTGACACAAGTATAAGGAGGAGATAATAGTTGTTAGTTAGATTTTTCCCTCTTACTTTGAAGAAAGTGTACTAAGACTCAAATGTTAACAAACTTCTTCCTGTAATAAGGTTTAATAGAAAAAAAGCCATAAGGGAAAACCAAACCCAATTAATTCACAACTTCTCATCAAAAGGCAAGTTTTCAGCCTTGAAGGAAAAAATTTGGTTGCAAACTTTCAAGTTGTTTATTGTATGTTCTAATATATAGTCCAGAAAATACTCTCCAGTTCTTAGAAGTACACGTAAATATGTTTACATTGTTTTATTATTCCCAGTACTCTTTAGATTGTCTTGAGTTATGATTACAAGAAGTAGTCTGTGAATTTCTGTGGATATTGGAGTAGATCTGAATTATGTTGGGATATGAAGATACTTGGTTATGAAGACGCAGCAACTTACGTGCTAGTCAAAGCATCATTTAATATCAAGTTTCTCCACTGCCTAAATCTTCAGAAATATTTGCTCCGCTGAGAAATGTAGAACGATTCCAGATGTTTGACAAAAATATGAAGATGAATACATTGTGATGGAAATTACCTAGTTTATGCCAAAATTGTGTTGCAACTTCATGGAATCCAACAGCTGGAAAAAGCAAAACATAAGATGTGAAAAAGAACCAATTATATAATGAAGTAAAAATATGTCACTTCTAACAATGGGCAATGAATGTTTTAAGAAATAGTGTTGCCACCAAGGTGATAACATGAATTGGTACAGATAATGTTATACTCTTTTGGTATGATAGAAATCACTGTTTGTCATCTATAAACGACAGAAAAAATCAAGAGGCCTGAAATGCACATGGCACTAGGTTATGGCTCCCAAAATTAAAACTGTCTACAGGAACTGCAATCTTGTGCTGTACGTGGACCATAGAGAAGTGGAAAAGATGTAAGATTTCTTGGGGAAGACTGATATGAGAGACCTTCAGTAGACAGTAAATCTTCCTGTATGTGATGTGTGAACGTACTAATGGAAAAAGAAGAATGGAACCCAAGAATGAATGAATCCATTTTAAAGCAAAAGAAAATTAAAGTTCAGATGCAACAAAATGTTCACAGCCTTTTCCTCTAGCAGGAGTCTTTGCACCATGCAGCAGAACAGGTTTTAGTTTCTCAAGAAAGCCTAAGCTCACGTCAATGTCAAGTTGCTGTGCCAAGGCCCTTACTCTGAAATATCTTGAACGCAGCATTGGATGTGTAACGTTGACAGTTGAGTACTAAAAATGCTGATCCTTTTGGTACTGAAGTATTTTTTTCTGTTGTCCAGCATTTAGAAATTAGTACAAACAAAGCTAACATGTTAAGCTGACAGATTTGAGTCTTGATTGGAAACTGGATAGGAGACAACTAACTTAAGTAGTTGTTTGGGCCAATAGACATTTTTGTGCAGCTATATTAAAATTATCTTTGTCCCAGCAGTGTTTCTTCTTGCACCAAATGGTGACAAGAGCCAGCAAGCTGGAATGCTGAAGGCATCTGTCATGTAGGAAGGCTCCTCCTGAGCATGCCTCCAGCGTTGGTTTTATCTTCCATCTTCACGGAAGGTGGTTGCAGATGCTCCACTGTTGACCCTTTCTGTTATACTTTGGGACTCTGAATACTAGAAGTGGGTGATTTCAAATTGCACGCATTTTCATGAGATTTTGCTTGCACAGGCACGATGTTCACTTCTATTCCTTAGAGTTATTAATGTGGAGGGTATCCAGAACTGCTAATGTGGATGAGAGCTTTGAAGGAGTTTTTTGAGATTTAGAAGTCATGACTGGAGACTGGAAATAACACTTCTGGCGCTGTTGCCTTTCTTAGCTGCTGGTGGTGTCTGCTCACCTCTCCTAGATCTTGGCTCTCCCACATTTGGCTCTAGTTTCTTGTCTCTTCTGATGAGCATTCAAGTTCCAAAAAGTACTATTGGGAAGTTTTGAAACATTTTAAGTTTTCAAGCAGGATTGTATTTCCTTCGCTTTTTGTGTTGGACTAAAATATGGCAGTGAAGGTACAGATGCTAATGGTCATCATTAGCTGGTTTGAGGAATGAAATTTGTAAGCACTATGTAAACAGTACCTGTGATTACAAGACCAGTTTAGATGAGGGCATAATTTCTTCAGGTTGATCATGAAGAATAAATAAAGGAAACATTCATTTACTTGTTTGGTTCATTTTATATATATAATATATATATATATATACACATATTCACAGAAAGGAGCATATGTCCTTTTGCGCGGTGTTCTTATTACAGTTTAAAAATGATTGTGATGTGACTCCACAGGGTGCTTCCTGTAACCATTAACAAATATGTAGTCATTCGTAGATTATTTAGTGTCTGCCCATTTTCTTTTTAACATTAGTTATTGGACCAAAACAGCATATTTTTTCCTTGCTTCCCGTCTGTCTGCAACATTTCTGCTGAGGCCAATGGCCAATGTATCCATATTCTTCAGTTGTGTATTGACGTGGTTATTCTCTGCTTTGGAGCCGCTGCAGAGATGAGATAATGAAACCCTAAAACCAGAATTGCTTGATCTAATTCCTAGTGCATCTTACTGTGGTGTAAGCATGTCAGGAGCTACATGAGAATTTGGATGTGGACTGAACAGATATGTTGGTTTGCTGAAAACTTTGATATCGAGTGTATTCAAGTACTTGCTCAGTTGTGGTATGATGTAGAATGATTTGGAGCTTACACATTCATCTGCTTTTGTTTGGCAAATTACTTTCAATTGTTCAGCTTTTTGTGATTCTACTATCTGGGATAAAATAGCAAGTAAATCAAATAATGTATGAAAATGCATCTTTTCAGGGCTGTACTAGAAATCGAACATTGCAAGGGCTGTGTACCCTTGGTCTATTTGGAGTTTAAGTGAAATTTTGTGGACATTTTGGAATTTGTGTGTATACATAAAACCCCAAACTATTATGATCAGTCACCGAGACTCTGTCCCTTCCACTTCCCAAAACCAGACAACAATTCAGTGTTTCATCTTAAAGCATGTTTTTATTTAATTAATGTTTTCCAAGCTCACAAAATTTGGCAGGAGACAAATGAAATTCCTTGTTGTGCCCTGAAGGCAAATAATTTTCTAATACACTTTCTGATGTGTTTTCATGTGCTATTCAACATTGGAGGTGTGCAGAAATATCAAAGGTGTTGAAAGGCTTTCTTGCTTGACCTCTAACTCTTCACTAGGTCAACTTTTCCTTTTGCTTGTATATAGTGAAGTTGTTCTGTGTTTAAGCACAGAAAATAAATCCATGGCAGAGCAATACTTACTTTCTCCATGCCTGCTGAGATCTTACCTACATTTTTTTGGAATCTCCAAAAAGGCTGGAGTTCTCCAGCCTTCTAGACCTGCTACATGTTGATCTGCTCTGAGATGAGAAGCTTGTGCTCCATGATCAACAGACTCTGAATCTGCGTACCCAAGGGAATCAACTTAGGCCCATGTTTTGTGCTCAGGCATGAAAAAGCAGAATTCCAAGATAGTATAAATTTTCTGGTCTTCCTTTTCCAGTAAAAGCTGTCTCTTGTTAAACTACTGTGAAAGCAGAGTTCTTTCAATTCCTGTTAAATGAAGTGGACTTCTCTTAGGTAGTTATTTGTCAAAACAAATGTTATGGTCTATCTCCTGGTGGGTACTTAAGTCTGCATAAACGTGAATTTTACTCCACAGGGACCCATAACTGAAACCAACAGTGGCAAGTGCTTGCTTAGTGGTTTATTTTCCTTTTGCAGCATTTGCAAGTTTCATTAAGTAATATCCTAATGAACTCTTCCAGAACGATGTTGTACTTTGCAAGGTGTAATATTGTCATGTTATAAACAAAGTGAGGAGTTCAGAGATCAAAACTTAACATGAACAGCTATTGGGAAAACTGGGGATGAAAGTGTCTGAGTTGCTACGACAAGTCTTGAAGGAAGAGAAAATGCTGCAAACCTTTGCTTTGCAGTTGCTAATCAGCAGGAATGGTAATTAATGATGAGAGGAAAAAACCAACTGTGCAGTGCACTTTTCATTTTCAGGAGCTTTATCTCAAGTGAAAATGGGCAAAGGAAACATCTGCTTAGAAGTACGATGCACCTTTTAAACATCACTAAATCATTGCTCTGAAGAGAAAGCAGTAATGTTTCAGGAGGTTTTTTTAATATCATCGGGTACCGAGCCTAATTTTGACAATGTGGGTTCATCGTTCTAATGAGAAAGTGAAAGTTTTCAATTAATGAACACAACAAAAACCCCTCACTCTTCGTTTTCAATGATTTGTCAGTTTTTAGCAACTGTTTGAACGGCCAGTTTCCCTTCCAAGCAAAAAGTCTAACCTTACTTTAAAACTAGATTAAGTCAGAATCTGCTTCCAGCCACTTCTTACCATTTGTCATATAAATTAAATCATACCTCACATTTCCACAAGAGGATGGATTGCAACGAAGTCATGCTTTGATTTTGGCCCCTGCAAGTTACCTTGACTGAGTTCCACACATCTTTTAGCAAAGATGTTTGGATCTTTGTAACCCATTCTCCATCCTTTCTTTGCACTGCCCTTTAGTTTTTCAGCATCCCATCTGAAATGGGAACACCAGACATGGACACAGCAGCACAGGCACTACCAAAGGCAATGGTAATGCTCTAGCTTGATGGTGGCACTGGGATACTCAATCCCAAATTTTGACGTGTTCCCTTCCAACCCTCCCAGCTTCCCAGGTACTCCGCATATTGAACTTGACTGAAAACTGGAATATAGCCTCTAAATGCTTGTTTTTCCTTGTTCTAAAATGCTCCTTTATAGCCAGACATGTTTTGAACTGCAGATCTAGCCTCATCCAGGTCATGGTTTGTCAGGTGTGGGTGTAACTACCTACATTAAATCAAATACTAGCACCTTGAGCAAGGTCCCATCCGCTGCTGCACGCTTGGTCTCCAGCTCTGGGTGCTGCTTGGGCAGAGACAGTGTGTTTCTGTGTATGACACTGCATGGTTTTAAACTGCATTCCAGGGTGATAAGCTGTGTGATGGATTTAGGTCTTGGCTTGGGAGAGAATCATGTGTTATTCACAGAGGTCAAAAGTCACCTACATCACAATTTAAAAAAATATTTTTGGAAAGAAGTTTGGGGTAGACTGTTGACTATATTTAGTAAATCTAACCTTGCATTTTTCTTTTCTCAGTCTGTGCTGATTTGTTATGTTTGTGTGCATATGAGTGCAATCAAAAAGCAGTCATGATTCAAATTAACAATATTTTTTTAAAAGTCTGATGAAGAAATTGCTTTCCTTTTAGAGTCCCTGATATTTTTGTGAGGCATGAGAGTGAAGGCAATAGCAGATGGCAAAAATTTCCAGCAAAGGGCTCTGTGACATCTAAGCAGAGCTTTCCCACCCCCCCTGCTGTGGCAACAGATGGAGAGATTGGCAAGTAGGGAGGACCTTACTTTTATATCGTGTAGTGCTTCGAAAGACAGGCTTTGCTGGGTGAGCCGAGGTTGGCAGAGCTCAGCGTGCTGTGGCAGCCAGGGCTGAGGGAAGAGCACCAAATGTGAAGAAAAGGAGTGCCAAACACACCTCAACAATGCAGCAAAACTCCTAATAGTTTTTTGAGTTTTTTTCTGGCTTTTGACCTTTTATGATTTTTCCAAGGCAAGATATCAGAACTGTGGCTTTCCATAAACCTGTGCACACACGCAGAGAAAGGCGTTTCAGCTTTTTGTAAACCTCCGCAGAACATTCAGAAATCAAAACTTTTCTGTTGTTCCTGTGACGGATCAAACTTAACTATCTGAGCACACCACTCAGATAATGGCTGTTATCTGTACTTGCTATCATAAATGTTCAGAAAAATGTTTAGGTGTGCTAGAAAATGAATTCACCTTTCTTCAGCTACAACTTTGATTTTTCAGAGTTGGTAGAAACTTAATTTTGCAGAAGCTTTTAGGTTAGTCCTTATTTTACATCATGTATCCCGTTATGTTTTCTTGCAACTTAAATTAATCCAAAATTCATCCAAATTCATCCAATCCATTACCATTTCTTTATAAGCACTCTCTATAGAATTGATATTGAAACTTCAGTTCCAGTGGTCAGATTCAAAATCTTCACTTTTGGGGCTTGTGTTGACTAGATTACTATTTTGAGGGCTTTAAATTATATCGTGATCTAGTTGAAGATAGACCTGCTTGTTGCAGCTGGATTGAACTAGATGAACTTTAACGGGTTTTTTCCAACCCAAACCATTGTATGACACGCTTAACAACCAAGGAGCAAAAATTAGAATACTCCCAAATAAATTAGTTTGAAAATTGAAGGTTTTAAAAAGAGTTGTTGATTGGTTTAATTGCTGAATAAGGAATAAGTTCAAAGGGAAACCATTTACAGCGTTTTCTTCTCTGCTTCTCAGACTTTGCTATTAGCTTGTGGAAATAAAAAGTGCTTTTTCAGGTAGCTGTGGGGCTATCATGTTAAACAGATGTGACTCTTCTAATGCAGCCATAGAGCGTTGTGCTGGGACTTCGCAGTTTCGCTGGTACGATGCAATGAGAAGCGTGCGTCCACTGTGCTGTCAGACTGATATGTGAGAGGCTAAAGAGTTTCTGGTGTCAAAGAGGAGCACAAGGACGGTTGCAGCTTAAATTTACGTCAGAAGCAAAAACAAAAAAAGAAAAAACTTCCCTGGGAGTGTCATTGGTTAAAGTGAAAGATTTTCTTCCTTTGCATGTAAAGCTACCGTGGGTTAAAATTGCACTCGGTGGGTTGTTAGCACAATACCCTTATATCTGGCTAAGCTTTGTCTGAGGACAGTGATCTGTGAATTGTGTTTTAAAATCTGCCACTGAGCTTTGAGGTGCCCAGAGGCACCGTCTGGACTCGTCAGGAATCGTGAAGCAGCTGTATTTCATAAGAGTCTGGAAACTCGCCAGGTGACAGCCTCGCAAAACAACATCGTTCTGGCTGAAACGATAAACTTCCTTAGGTCAGTATAGCTACACACGTACTAAAGAATTTAAAACATACTTTTACAAGATTACATAAAAACATTGCATGCTTATGAGTCTTATAACTAGTGAAGTCTGAGGAAAATTACTACTTATTAAACTTTCTTCCACCCTCTGAATTCTGTGGTCAACAACAGTGATGTACTTCAGCTATTGCTCTTTTTAACCAAAGAGAAGAAAATAAGTTAAACGTTTCCACAGTTTAGACTTTTCAATACTAAATAACTGTATTTTATCCAGTTTGTGGAATTGCAGTAACTTCCGCATACGATTTATGTAACTTCAGGAAGGCAGGTAGAAGACTTGAAAGGAGGTTAGGGAGCCAATGACTAATGCTTTATTTCTGTGAATGCTGGATTGTATTCTAAATATCTTTAACTTCTGGGAAGTTTTCTTTTGAGAAGTCACAGGCGGCTGGAGGTGATGGTGTTCTGAGTGTATTTCTCTCTTCTCAGTGGTTAATACTGAATTAAATGCAGTACTGGAAATGGGAGATTTAGTGCGTCTCCTGTTGTTTGCACTGAAGTTTGAGGTAGATGAATTGTTTTGGCAAATGCTGATTGCAGGGGTGAAGTGTGTGGGGGGGTGGTCCCCTTTTTAACGTATGGAAAGGTATTTTTCTCTTGCATGTGTGAATGTGGGATTAATGAAGGTTTCTACAACTTTGGATTCTTTTGTCTTGTTTTAAATTGGGAGATGGCTCATCTTTAGGTGTCCTGAAGTTACAGAGAAGGAGATCTTCCTGGTAATAAATGGGAAACACATTTGTGCTCTCCAAGCAATGGAAAGAGGCGAGATAAAACTTTTACAACTGCAGTGTTCTTGCACGAGTACTTTAGCTGGATCTACTAAAACCCCCAAACTTTTTAAAGCCCTCAACCCTGCCCAGGACTGTGCTGCTAAGAGCCATGAATATTTCCTAGGATTTCCTCTGGGGCTCCAGTAGATTACTCGGAGGCTTCCACACAGGATCAGCTTTCATTTTGATAGTTATATTGAGAACATGGAAAAAAGGTCCACCTTTCAATTTTCTAAATGTATCTTTTTTTTTTCTTACTATGTGTGAAGGTCACGCGCCCTGGGTGCCCGCTTGGGATAGCCCGATCCTTTCTGGGGCATCTGTCCTCCCCCGCCCACTTGGGGTAGGGGCAAATTTCCACTGCTACTGCAACATTAACCTAGCTTCTTCAGACAAACGTATGACTTCTTGGGGTATGGGGCTTGTGTTTGGGGTTTTATTCCCACGTTTAAAAGTGTGAGCCTCATTTCTTGACCTACCCTAATGTTGCTTGAGTAAAATAGATGGATGAATGTGGGGGATGGGCAATGTTGTCCATATATTCCTTTGGTGCCCACACAATAAAGAAGGGGCTAAACAAATTCTTAAGTGACTCAAACCAGGCTCATTCCTTGGTTAGACAGGTTGCAACATTCTCCCCATGAGTGATGCTGTCATGGTACAATGCTGGGAAAACGTTCTGGGGGGGTTTTTTGGGTTTTGTTTGTTGGTTTTTTTTTTTAGAAGAAAAATGTTGGGTTTGTTATTAAGCACTACATGTTTCCTTTCAAGTTCTCCAAGAAATCTCCAGAGCTTCCCCTTCCCAACCTACGCTGCCCTTGATCTGCAGTTGACCTCTGTGGGATGAAGTCATCAGGAGAAAGTTCTTGTTTTCCTGTATCTGTTTTCCTACCAAGCCGTGTTGCTTTATTAATTTCACCAGAGTAGGCATGTGTTTTAAGTTTGATGACTTGTATTACATTAGGAAATCCTTCCACAGCACAGATCTTTCTAAATATTGTTTGTTGACTCACAGGAACAAGATCATTCCTGTTGCTCCATGCTAGTCTTCAGAAATGGGTGGACATTTGTGTGTGGCAGCCACATGCTCTGGGAGACGGGGGACAGTTCAGTCCCCTTCTTGTTTGCAGAGTCAAATGAATAACAAGAACAGCAAAATAAGAAGCTGTTGCCTGGGAGGGGCCTTTCTGTGTTAAAATGCATGACAAGACAAGACAGCTTTGAAGGGGAATCACTTTCATTAAACAGAGGTGTTTGCAGGCAGAAGGCTCCTGAAAGCCTCACGTGCGAGCACTTAGGGGTGAGCAGTGTGTCTGTATCTGACAGCCTGCCTGAAAGAATCGTGGCAAGACCATCCAATTGAAGAACAAAGAGGCACCAACTTCCTCGCATCCTAATCCCCATCCACTGAAAAAGAAGAAAAAAACCAGAGAGGGAAGTATTTGGCACCTTCCCGAGGAATGCAATAATCCCAAACGCGGTGCGAGAGCACTTCATGATCACACACTGGCACTCACTCCCTGCGGTTGCTGCCAGTTTCCCGCCCACACTTGCTCGGTCTCAGAGGTGATGTGAGTCTGGATGCTGGGCAGTTAATCAACTGCAGGAAAATTAACGTTTTGGAGACTCTTCTTAGGTTGCGAGGTGCTTGCTGTTTAATAAAATGCAGCACGCTGTCACGTATGGCATGCTTACACGACCCTGCTGGCCGCCTGCTCAGTTGGCTTTTAGCTTTGGCTGGGGTTTAGCATTTCTCAGTGCTAAATGTCTCTTCCGTTGCCATTGCCGAGGGGGAGGATGGGCCGCACTGCGCTGGGGAAGGCAGCTGAAGTCCAGCCCCAAATGCCCTGCGTTTTCTCCAGGGCTGCGCTCCCTCAACAGAGCAGAATCCTATTGTCCCTGGGTACCTGCCTGCAACTGGGAGAAACACTTGCAATGTGGAAATTGCCTTTCGAACAGTCCTTGTGAGGTTGTCATGAGGAGAGGATGAAGAGGAGGTAAAGACCCATTTGCTTAGGGGTGCACAGGTGTTTCTTATGGTGAGTTTTGTGCAAATGAGAGGCTGCACAGCTTTTTGCTAACAATGACTATGAGGCTGCAGGTGTGAAGGCAAAATCAGCTCCTGTGGCAGAACCTTCTCCCTTAAGGACAAGGATCCCTGCACAGTGTGGGCAGGCTTTTGAAAAAGAGCTTGACAGCAATGGTAGAATTGCTCCCATGAGCACAGAACTGTGGGACAAACACAGGCCAGCCATGGAGGAGGAGAGGAGAGGAGGTCTGCACGTAAATCCAGCTCCTTAGGTTGTCCACACCACCACCAGGACCCTGGCACATAAAAGCCAACCCATCCCTTAAAAAAAAGTCTCAGAGTCATTCTTTTAATATGATGAATTATGTGAAAAATATTTGCTATGAAAAATACTTCCATAGAGATGCAGGTGAAGTGTTCTGCTGTACGCTGCACGCAGCTCGGATAGCGGCAGTGCCGCCTCCTTCCAGTGAGGGTGACTGAGGGAGTGGTGTGTAAGTGATGTATATAAATCCCACACCAGCACTATGTGCTTTTGGGGTGTATTGTTGCCCAGTGTCACCCAGGACACGGCCCCCGTGCTCTGGCCAAGCTCATGTGTTTTGCACTGAAGTGAAGCG
The DNA here is from genome assembly GCA_033558235.1 of Neomorphus geoffroyi. Taxonomy (NCBI): domain Eukaryota; kingdom Metazoa; phylum Chordata; class Aves; order Cuculiformes; family Neomorphidae; genus Neomorphus; species Neomorphus geoffroyi. The sequence continues at coordinate 10,709,311 of JAUMJM010000016.1, read as the reverse complement.
TACAACTGCTATAAATTTTTTGTTCGGGCTTTAGCTTTGGTTCGTTTTTATCATTTAAATAAATGTATGGAATGTGATAAAGTATTGAACAACGTGTCCTGTGATACAGCTCACAAAAGAAGCTGCAAATAATACACCCTAGCTCTTAAGGAGGATTTTTCATGTTAGCTCTGCTCAGATAGAAATCTCCATGACTTTACCTTTTTCTAAGTCACTTAAATACTCCATTTGCCAGCTCTGTGACATTTGAGAAATGTTAACAGTAATCTTGTTTGCTCATTTGCTGTTTCTAACAGAGCTTGGCAGCTGTGGCAGCCTTCCTTCTCTCAGGCACTGATCTCTGTCTTGGTAAAACCCCCACAAATTCAGCATTGGAAATGTAATGGACTGATGTTGCTCTCATCTTAGAAACATAAGGAAAAAATATTCATGTACAATATCGTATGACCTTCAGAACAGTCCTTTCTGTGCACAGTGGGGAAAAGGCAGGAGAATTTCTCTCCAGCCCAAAAAACCTGGTTCATGTCAAGCAATTGGGATGGTCTGGGCAGTTCGTTTTGCTCTGGGGTTAAGTTCACAGACCAGAAAACAAAGCCACAGCTCAGAAAACAGCAGAGGCATGTGGCTGGAAGAGGTGTACAATTTTAGGCTTGTCCAGAAACAACGGAGGTAAGGTTTTAGAGGGATAATTTAGCAAAAGGAAATTGCTCTCCTCCCACTCATCTCTCGCAGGCAGGCAGATGTAGGGAGGGTTGGCCAGACAGAGGCAGAGGAGGGAAGGGTGTTTTGTACTGACACGGCGGTGGTGATGTCTGGAGAGCAGCAGAGACTTTGTCATCGTTCCAAAATAAACTGATGACTTTGGACACGGGAGAAAATACAGCAGCTCCTCAAGAAGATGCTGACCGCTGCCATCAGGAGAGCTGCGCTCTCTTGCCACAAGAAGAGCAAGGTTTTACTCCATCTTTAAATGAGGACTGTAAAGAGAAACTCTGTTTTATGGCATTGATTTTCTGGCCAGGCAAGAGAGGAGCCTCCAGAGACCAAGCTACTGCCCATCTGGGTCTGTAAAGGCACTGGAGACCACTTGTCTTTCCAGACAAATCATCATGATGCCTCTGAAGTGTTATAGCATGTGACTTATCAATCCTATGCTCTAAGAGAAAAATCCGTATAAAGTCACTATGGTTATTTCCACCATTAAGGGACAAATGGAAAATATCAGCATGGGAAAATGTTTTAATTGTTAGGGTGTTAACCTTTCCTCACCGATGAAACCGGTCCCAGCATGCATCTGCTCCTGTTAGAGAGCCAAAATACAGTTCCCATTCAATTTAAGCTCTAATGCTTTATTTTATTAGATATTTTTATGTCTTAATATTTGTTTTAGGCGCTCCTCTGAAGTTCTGTCAGTAAAGTAGACATCGCAGCCAGCTGAGAGGCACAGGGTCTCAAACATGTTCACATAAGCTTGTCAGGGTTGCTCCTGTTTTGTCTCCTCAGCACTGCTGGTCTGTCACAGCTTCCCTGATAGTGGGTGCTGAGAAGATTTGCAGGTATTTCCTCTTTCTTTAAGCAATGCTCCTCACTGAGCCAGCCTGCTGCTCTGCTCATTGCAAAAATGTTAATTTTGCCCTGTGTCTCCCCTGCACTTGAGGTCTCCTCTCTGTCCCCATTCTCCAGCAGATCAGGACTGGCCAGGGTCTGTTAGACTATTGAATTTTTTTTTTTAAATTAATTTTCCATTGCAAGGCTGCATGCACAGCATTGCCTGTTATTGATTTCTGTCAGCATTGCGAAGGGTGCACGAGGCGTTGCATCTGCAGAGCCAGCTCAGCCGTGGAGGAGAGCTGAGACTCCGTGCTGCAGAGCTGCACATCTGTGCATCCCCAATCCCAAAGGAAAGCACAGGGGGAGAGGGCTGATGTGAAAGTGGAAGAGCAGCAGCAGTAGACTGGCTGACATAAACACACACCTGGGTTTATCAGTGGGGCTGTGCTGGGCTCCGACTGCAGGAACTTAGAGTTTTCAGAATCTGAGAAAACGTACACCATCTCCCAGTCTGTTCCGAGAAAAATACTCTGCTGCTTCCAGTACACGATAGGGACTGGGTTTATTCAGTACCTAAATAAAGAAAAAGCAGAAGAGAGTTGTTGTGCACAACATAAAGCGTGTTTGTTGACTCCATATTGCTTGAGTCACGCAAGAGTCTTCCCCTTGGATCATTATATCTCATCTAGCTAAAACTGCAATCACGCTTCTAATATTTGTATGCTTGAATAATCTGTAACAGACCTAGGACTTCAGTAACTAGGGCTGATGCTCAGGCTGCAGTGCTGTGTGCTCCTGCTGTCCACATTTGAACTGGAGATGAATACAGCTTTGCAAAGCATTTGCTATAGATATGAAATTTGGCATTTGAGAGCTTTTATAGCCTATTGGGATACACCGAACACAACACTGATGCAGGATTTTGACTGACTCAGAACTGAGAAAGTCTGGGAGTACAGTCCTGTGAGTTCTCTGAAATGTATCCACCTCCAGTTGCATCCCAGGACTGTAAATGGAAGTTGTGACTCACAGATAGCGCAGGACCAAGCACCAAAACCTGTGGGCTTTTTTTGCTTACAGCAAGTGACAGAGCTTGCGAACATCTTGTGTCCTCAGCAAATACAACTTTTTTGTTCTAGGGTGAAGTTGCGGCAAAGCTAAGGTCAAAAAGAAAAGAATTCCCCAGCCGCCACCTTCTCCCTTCTTTCCTTGTGCTCTTTACACGTGCTGTCATAGCTGGTATTTTGCAGAAGAGCAAGGCAAATTTTTTTGTTACAGGTCTTGGTGCCTCATTAAGGCAGAGGCTGTCAGGGAACAAAAGCTGCTCTTCACCTGGGAGCGGGGCAGATCTTCTACTGCTCTTTAAATTCCATGCTGCAATTGGTCTGCTTCCACCATTTACAGTTGGAAGAAAGATTAAAAACTGGGACCTATTCAAGTCCTTCCAGCAAAATCAAACGTGTGCTTCCTTCCTTTTTGCACCCATATTGCAACAATTCAACATAAAATAAAAGGCAAAACAGTTCACTTGGTGAAGTCCCACAGAACACCTATACGTAAAAACCACCCACCTCTTTACTAATACCTCACAGGCCACTTACACCGTTTTTACCACCTTCCCGGTCGCCTTCTTACAAGGTGGATTTGCCTGAAAAGAAATGAGATAAAATGTGTGACTAATGGCTGTAAGGATGGGGTTTTATTCCTGTAAAGCAGGAAATAGAAAGAAAAAATATCTGTTCTCAGTTCCTCTGCTTAGGTGTGAAACTTGCCAGGCGCGTTTCAAACCAGGTAGCAGCTTAATTCCCAGGAAAAAATGGGATTTGTCTCCACATTAATGAACTTACTTTTTTTTTTAGAAGATGTTGGTGCTATAAGATAAGAGAGTTTTCTCATCCAAATCAGCATTTCCATTACTTTATCATCCTTATCGTAAAGTAATGTAAGAGGTAACAGGATGAAATTTAATAAGGTACCAAAAGCCTGTATAATTAAAAAAAATAAACAAACCCAAACCCATCACCCTCAGTAAATCCAAGAGTGGCTTGAATGGTTTTTTTCTCCCTTCAGTTCGCTTTGAGCTTTCTTTTGCCTGTGTCCAAGATAGCTTGGTCGGCGCACATTTGGAGAATGATAGCTTGGCTAAACTATTGATTTGAAATTTCGGCAACCCTGTAAAGTTACTGCTGTTTATAAAATGATTTTGCACTTATAGACTTTGTGGAAGCATGACTCGTGGTTTGTGTTTGCTTTTTTTAATGGAGACTTTTCAAATTCACATGAATTCAAATGCATTGTTTTGACATTAAAATGAAACAAACTTTGGGAACTGGGGCACATAGAAGATCTTCTCTACTTAAAACCTATACCAAAATATCTCCTTGCTAGTTTCTGTCTACATATGAGCTGGGAATGGGTTCTTCCTAGGCAGATTTTTTGCCTGAGGAGCAACATCATCAAAATATTTGCATTCGCCTTTCAATCTGAGGCACTTGGATAAATAGCAGCTTGATTAACTGAGACTACTTGTTCTTTGCACAATTTTAAAGACATTAGGCCCCCTAAAGACCCAGCAAGTTCTGAAAGGGATTTTTGACAGAGACGGGAATGAAGTGAGGAACTTAAATCTGGTTAAGCAGACCTCAGTGGCGCATTTTGTTGGCATAGCACTTGCTGCAGGTGCACCTTCCTTTCTGCCCCAGCCCAAGCAGTGGCAGCTCCTGAGTAGAGAGACATTTACATCTGCCAAATTTAACTGCTTATAAAACAAACGTGCTTTGGAGAACCTGCATCCCATGTGGTATCACCATAACAGTAGCACTAGGCGTGAGTCAGTGCAGGACCAAGTATCGGAGGCATCCCTCGACGCATTGTTGAGAGCAACAGTAGTGGTGTTTGTGAAGCTTCAGAGCAACTCAGAGGTTTGAGAGATCTTCTCGCTTGAGATTTTTGTGAATTGTGTACTGCAGTAATGCATTAATCTCACAGTTTCTAACAACATTTACTGTTAACAATACAAAGGTTGTTTTTTTGTGGGAAACTTGCTGGATATCCAGAAATATCTCAAGGATGGAACAAATTCCAGTGTCAGAACGATTTTATCGTCATTCGTAATATAACTGAGAGTGTAAAATGCTGTGTTTCATCAGGAGTTTGGTAGAAGTTTCTACAGTGCATTTTTATTTGTTTTGAATACTCTGCATAATTGATATCGCACGTCTTTTTTTTTTAAAAAAAAAAAGCGGGGGGAAAAAACAACTCTGCAAGTTAAAACGAAATGTGAATATTATACAAACTGTTTTTCACATACAAAAATGTCTCTGGTCCATTTGGTTTTGATCTACTTTCCCCTGCATTTTGGGAAGCATTCACGGACCTGAAGCCACATTCCTGCACAGACTAGGAAGAAATTATATCTCTAGGTGAAGGAATTAGCTATTTACAGATGTCTTACTAGCAGTCGCTTCTCTGTTCTGATGGAAGGCCATTAGAAGTATACCTAAAGAAAAAAAGGTTTTGAACACTTTAAAGCATTCTGGTTTACATACTGTATTTAAAGCCCTAGCAAATGCAGTGAGTGAAATTAGTCCTGATATCAAAGCAAAGGTCACCAAGGTACAATTCCCTCAGAGTAGGGACTTGATGGCCACAGCCTTGGTGGATGCCGTGTCCTTGGTGGAGTTCCAGGGAGACTGTGGCTGCCTGGAGGAACTGCTTTACCTTCCACCTTCTGACCAGAGCTATTGGGGAAAACCCTCCCAGAAGAGTGAACTTGGCTTTTGTGATCGTCTGCTCAGGCAGTTGTGGAGATCTGGGCAGTTTTGCATCTCAATCAATTTCTTCTTTAACTGTGAAGCAAAAAATCCCCGCTATAATGCTTGCACAGATCAGAAGTGCTGCCCTTTACAGAAAGGTCCTTCTGAAATATGGAAGCTAGCCCAAAGTCCTCTGCAGCTTTGGACTCTGTGGGTATGGCACTGCACAGGTCTGTTTGGGAAATGAAGGGCTGCAGTGGTCCAGAGCAATACTTTCCAGCAGAGGATTCAAGTGGGAAGTCTTATGGGTGACTCGATGAGGTCTGGTGAAGGGGAAAAGGCATCTGCCACGTGCATTGCTGTGCCAAAGGTGCTGCAAATTCCTATTGCTGCTGCTGCACTCTGAATCGGATGTCAAAGCCTCCGGAACGTGGGTCATCAGCTGGGAACACAAACCCATAATTCAGAGCAGAATTGTACTTCCTTCACTCAGGAAAACTCTTTGTGTTAAACACGTTAAGCTATTAAAGTTCAAATGGAGCGTAAGCCAGCACAAGCCTTTCCCATAACCATAGAAAGTATATTCTAAAGCTACAGAAAAAATGTAGCATACATTTTCCATTTATCAGTTTCTGTATTTCCCCATTTTTTCTGACATTGAAAACAAAGTTATCAAATGCAGAAAATATTTTTTCCACCTCCTGTTTCTGTTGCGAGCCCAAACAGAAGTTCTGCAGCTCTGATAGGAAACCTGTTCTCATGGAATTGTCAATCCATATCCAGCTCAGACACAGACTTGGATTTAGTTAAAAAATAAACCAGTTTCCAGATGTTTAGGGCTGGTACTAACAGCTGAGTTGACCCATCTGTTCCCCAATAATATGCCTTTTGGGCTGCAGAGAGCATTCTTTGACGGACGGCTGAATGTGGGCAACCTGATTGCTGACTGCGAGGTTGATGACAGCCGCATGGGCTCAAACTCATAAATCCATTTTTCAGAGATACGTGTGTATATACTAGAGAAAATGTAAGATCTTGGATACACAAATCAGGAAAATTCAGCAACATTAGCTGGCAAACTTGCATGCACAGATCTTTACAATAAGGCGACAGCAGCTGCCCGGTTACTGAGTCACCTGGCTATTGCATCACCCTGTGCAGTGGGATGCAATTTGCTGTCTCTTGTCACAGCCAGACTGTCTTTGCCGTCGCTGCTTTTGAAGATTGACAGAGCTGCCTTGTTTCCCAGACACATTAATGTAGGCAATATCCCACTCAAACCTTGCTTCGTTAGCTCTGGCATCTCAACATCTCTCTCATTTTCTGCATTTCCCTGGGTGTTTAGCAGTGTCCCTACTTGAAAACAGAAGCTTCTCCAAACTTGTCTTTTCAGGTCCCTTATGCAGAGTCAGAAGGATTTAATCGTGCTCCGTCAAAGCTTTGGTAGATGATAGGAGGACTTTGGTTTAAAATTACACTTTTTGTGAAGCTATGTGGCCTACTTTGCATCAATTTAACTGGATTTCAGAGCAGGCCAACTTAATTAATGGTTTCCCTCAGGATATCAAACAGCAGTATATCAGATTTCTTACTGAAATCCATAAACATTAAATTGTCTCCAATTAATTTCTTTAGTCTTTAACTTTTCCTTTTAACAAAATACAATTAGGCTTGTTTGGCAATATTTTCCTTTAATGAACATATGTTGTTTGATCATCAAGACGTGAGTCACCTTGACCTTGTTTTCCATTAGCATTTCATGCTCAGTAATGAAGAAGATTGCATGTCATCTGTTGAAAATCCACTTTTCATGTGAGGCTTTGGAAACTTTCATTCCAAATTGCCAAATAACCAGTTTTTCTTCTTCCTCACAGACAGCCCTCTGTCAAAGCATCTACTAAGCAGAGAAGGGTTAGCCTTAGACTCCTTAAAAAATAATGATTTACCGCTGAAAAATATTCTGCTCTGATTTTCCTCTCTGCCGTTGCTATGCCAGCAGTTTCCTGGATCAAGGAGGCTTCATCTATTTTTTTTTAACCTCAAAGTTACAAAAACATCTAAGGGCTTGATGTCAATCTGTACAAATTGTGCTACTGAAGTGGAGGGGAGACTTGCTCAAGAGCACAGGGGAGGGGAGAGAAGGGCTGTGTGTGTGTTGTAGTGATGGCTGCACTGTCACGCTAAGAGTGCTCCTGCAGAGGCACGCGGGGTACAACCGACTGCCAAATCACGGATACGAAATAAAGGGGGACACCTACTTGGAAAGGTAGCACTAGGATGCAATGTTTAGGTTGCTTACGAAGTAGGACAGTTTCTGGAGTAAGCGTATGCAAGAAAAACAGTCTTCACCTGAGCAAGGCCTGATAGGTTGTAGTTATTCTGGTGGCATTATACACCACCGAGGCTTATATGCATTTTTTTTTTTTTCAAAGTGGAAAAGCTTTTTTACAGGGAAGGATGCACAAATCTGGATGATACATCACGAGCAGATGAATTAATGAAAATCCTGTAATCCAGGAATAAAACTGACAGAGTGTAATAAAGTTTGTGAAGGAATAAGAATATTACAAGTAAACAGCCCCCGATAATCACAGAACATTAAGAAAATGACAACAAACAAACGTAGAACTTTATACACAAATGTTGCAGATCGAAACAAATGGAAAAAAAACCAACCCAAACCTACAGCACTTGCAGTGCACGAAAATAAATGATTTGTTTAAATCAGAATATGGATATAAAAGATATGCCAGAAGTTTGGTGGAAGTGGAATGTTGTAATGAAAAGAAACAAAACGTACAGCTCCCACCACGAGAATTCATCCTTGTCCATCTATTGGGTTTTTTAAGGTGGTGTCAAGAACACGACACCATGACATACTTCACATAGAGTTTTTGTAGAAAAGTTTTTCCAAGTTCTCCAGCACACTGACGTGGCGGGGGCGGCCCGGCAGCAGCCGCGGGAGACTTAAACGCGACTAAGCCAGCTCCAGCGGCAAACTCGGCAAGGATCGGCAGCAGGAATGGTAAGTTCTGCAGCCAGGTGCTTGTTCGAGGTGGGCAGAGAATCCCTCGAGAGAGAGAAAGCCCCAGAGAGACCCCCGACATGGCGACTCTCCGCACCCCCCGGCAGTGGCAGCACTCACGGGGAAACTTACAAAGGGCACCTTGGCAGTGCCAGCGGCCGGAGCGCAGCTCATCTGGAGAGGCAGTTCGCGCAGGCAGGGAGAGCAGGCGCTCTTCTAGGAGGTGTGGTGGTTGGGGTTTTGTGGTTGTTTTCTTTTTCCTTTGCTTTTGTTTTTTCCTGCTCCCCTCAGCAGCAATGGTGACCTGGCGAGCCAAAACCATTGCTACCAGGAGTGTGTTTGTCCAAACAGCGCCTCCATTGAGGAATGTAAGTGTCCAGACCTTGGACTGCAGGGAAGGCCTGAGCCTGCTCGTGGTACCCGAGGACAATCCAAAAAACACCTGCATGAGGTGTGAACAGGTTAGTGATCTGCTTCTTATGGTTGCAGAACTTAAGGATCAGGTGGAGAGGCTGAGGAGTATTCGTGACAGTGAGAGGGAGATAAACTGGTGGAGTTGCACCATTTCTCTTCCCAAGAATGTTCCCCAGGAGACAGAGGGGCCATGTATTTCTCACCAACAGGATGAGGGGAGGGACCTAGTAGCTGAGGAGGAACGGGAGCAGGTCTTGGGAGTAGTAGATTTCCCTCCTGTCTTCCAGCTCCCTTCCAGATGCCACCTTTCCAGTTGCAAAACAAGTTTGGGGTGCTGGAATCTGAGGCTCACGTTGACAATAGTGATGAAGACAACTCGTCTGGGGAACCTCTCAATTTTGCTCCATCTGTGAGACGGATCAGAACTTCTAGTGCTAAAAAGAAAAGAAGGGTAGTTGTAATAGGCGACTCCCTTCTGAAAGGAACAGAGGGTCCTATATGTAGGCTGGACCCATCCTATAGGGAAATCAGCTGCCTTCCTTAAGCCCAGGTCTGGGATATCACTAAGAGACTCCCAGATCTAATTCAACCCTCAGATTATTATCCCTTGTTGGTTGTCCAGGCTGGCAGTAACGAACTTGGTAAGAGGGTCTCCAGAGTAATTAAAAAGGAGTTTAAGGAGCTAGGTCAATTAATGGATAGGGCAGGAGCGCAGGTGGTGTTTTGCTTGGTTCCTCCGGTGTCAGAGAGGTATACTGAAAAGAACAAGAGAATCCATGCTGTTAACAAGTGGCTCAAGGGCTGGTGCTGACACAGGAATTTTGGTTTCTGTGATCATGGGGAAACCTTTACTGCACCTGGCCTGCTCGACCCAGATGGGTTCCATCTAAGTAATAAAAGGATTCTAGCCCAGCAGGTGGCAGGGCTGATTGAGAGGGCTTTAAACTAGTCCCAAAGGGGGAGGGGGATGTAACCAGGCTCACCAGTGATGTGACTGCAGAAAGTGAGTCATTATCAAGGGTGAATCCAGTAGCCCAGCTGAGGTGCATGTACACTAACGCACGCAGTATGGGTAACAAACAAAAGTAGCTCGCAGTCCTGGCTTGGCAGGAGAACTGTGTAGTGGTTGCTGTTGTGGAAATGTGGTGAACTGACTCTCACAACTGGAGTGCTGCCATGGAAGGCTACAAACTCTTGAGGAGAGACAGGTGTGAGAGAAGGGGTGGGGGGATGGCCCTGTATGCTAAGGAAGCTCTTGACACTGTAGAAGTTGAGATTGGTGATGACCAGATTGAGTGCCTATGGGTAAGAGTCAGAGGGGCAATCGAGGCTGATATCCTGGTTGGAGTATGTTACAGACTGCCTGACCAGGAGGAAGAGGTGGATCTGTTGTTGTTTAAGCAGCTGGAAGTTGCTTCAAGATCATCTTCTCTTGTTCTTTTAGGAGACTTTAATCTCCCAGCTATCTGCTGGGAACACAGCCGAGAGGAGGCAGTCCAGGAGATTCTTAGAATGCGCTGAGGATTGCTTTTTGTCACAGCTGGTGAGTGAGCCTACCGGGGTGATGTTCTCCTTGACCTACTGTTTACAACTAGAGAAGGGCTAATGGGTGATGTTATAGTCGGAGGCTGTGTGGGGTGCAGCGACCAGATAATTGAGTTTTCCGTAAACAAGGAAACAAGGAAGGGCATGAATGGGACATCCACACTGGACATTCGGCAGGCAGATTTTTGGATTATTTAAGGAAATAGTCCTAAAAACAAGGGGGTCCAGGAAGGCTGGGTGTACTTCAAGAATGAAATCTTGAAGGCGCAGGAACAGACTGTCCCGTTGTGCTGTAAGATGAGCTGTAGGGGCAGCCAGCCAGTCTGGATGAGTAAGGAACTTCTGAAGGAAGGAGGTTGTAGTCAGGTAGGGGTTGGTCTCTTCTCTCAGGCAACCAGTGACAGAACAAGAGGACATGGTCTCAAGCTTCGTCAGGGGAGGTTTAGGCTTGATACTGGGAAAAAATTCTTCACTGGAAGGGTTATTTGCCATTGGAATGAGCTACCTGGGGAGGTGGTGGAGTCACTGTCCCTGGAGGTGTTTAAAGGGAGATTGGATGAGGCACTTAGTGTCGTGGTTTAGATGTTGAGTTTGTGCTGGTGTTGGGTCATAGGCTGGACTTGATGATCTCAAAGGTCTTTTCCAATCTTGTGATACATGTTCCTACATGTTCCTACAAGTACTAAGATGATGTAGTGCTGGGGGGGGGGGAGTGTTTCCATGGATAAATAGGTGAAGTGGAAAAAAAAGGAGGAAAATGTCCAGTCTTTACAAGGGAGGAAAGTCTCCATTGAGAATCCAGAACAATCTGCTGTTCAAGGAACTACTAGTTGTGTGGGAAAACAGGTTACTATTTTGCTGAAGATGTCCAATCATTCGGGGTGGTTCAAGCAGATGTTAGTATTATTCAAGGTGGTGGGATTATGGTTCTTAAAATTCTGCACAGCTAGATGAGAAAATAACAGGGGGTTTATATTGACAAAAAATGAATTTTAAGTTCAATAGCGGTAGGAAACAGCTCTAGCGATGCTAACCCAGGTATGGGCTCCAATTGAGCTGCTGCCTTTGTAGGAAAGAGCTGGTAAAATCTTCATGGAAACTTGTCTGAAAACGTTTGCTCAAAGCCACTAATGAATGTGTCTAATGAAGTTCTCTTTCCTGATGACCAGCAGATAAGGTTTTTCATATAATATGTCTTTTTTTTTTCAAGCAAAGGATCCTCCTCTTGCTATCATGCTATATAAATACGAATATCCCTTTCGACTTTCCAATTTAATCCTCTGGTATTTGGGAGTGCGTGAGTGTGTGTGTGCATTCCTATTATAACATTTCTTGTTTCCGGTTCAGCTTCATTTCTACTGTAAAGGTTTTGCTCTGAATTTTCTCAGAAGCTTTCTGTCAGTATTTTCTTTTAATCAGTTTGCACAGAGCTTTCTTCATGTTAGAAAACTTCACTTCTAAACCAGGATTTTCTTAATTCAACGGAGATCTAACACTGGTTAGGATTTTATGTAGTTGAGGTGATCTATAGTTTGACAATTTGGTGGTATTTGCGGATTTTCTTTCAAGAACTTGTCCTCTTGGTTTTTGTAGGCACTGGTTATGCACAGCAGATATTCACAGCTGCTTCTGTTCGCTCAGTTTTCTGTTGACGATAGTAGGCTTGGTGCAGTTTGCGAATTATACTGGAAACAGTTATTTAATAAGAACAGCAAACCGATTTCATAAAAGTTTCATTTCTGAAAGGTTAGGTCTTTGGAGCTTTCCTTCGGAGGTTGAGTGTATAATGTTTAAAATAAGCTTCTCAAACAACCAGAAAAGAACCTTCTGGTATAAAAGCCTCTTGAAATCTCTCTTGTGATTTTTCACTTTTTTTTTTTTTTTTTTTAAAAAGCCTAACATGTTTAGTTTTTTCAGCATTACAGCATGGGGAAAATTATTGAAACTGTTTGGATTGCTGACCAGAGCAGAAGCTAATGCAGAACAGTCTCTTGCATTCACTGACTTGAGAACTGTATTAGGGAAATAATCAAAACCTGGTAAATCTCCATCTTCCTTCTCTGGATCATTACACTCAGCGAAATTCACTACCTCCACATTCAAGCTCAATTTTGCTAACTCAGACTGCTGGGTGGGTAAAATTTTTCTCCTCAAGGAACTGCTTTTGGGATTCGTGCCCAAGAGCAACTGACCAGGTGCACGAGAAGTGGGGCCCACCACAGCGCAGAGAGCACGAGGGAGTAGATTGTTTGCTTTATGAAATTTAAGCAGCAAAATGAACTGTAAACCAGTTCTTTCATGATTGAAAGAAGGATCTATCTGCCTATAGAAGTATTCATATTCAAATGTATTTCATATAGAAATATTACACAACATACAGGCTTTTCCTTCTTACTGCCGAGATACTCATTTGGCAGATTTGTTTCCTGCAAATTTGTTCACTCCGTTGACCACACAGATGCATTTGCTATTCTGTACGGCGCTGATCCACATTAAAAAAACCCTCAGAGGGTTTTTCACTGGAGTTGCTTTTCATTAATACTTTGCTGATAATATATGCAGGATGATGGAAAGAAATAAGTCATTTATTGTTTCATTTGAAGAAGTCACTTAGGATTAATAAGATTATTCCTCTTTTCATGGAAAGTGTAATAGCTGACCTTTAAAAGCATGGGTTTATTGTTCTGACAAGATATTGAATTTCACTTTCAAATGAAAATATTTTTTCTAATCTTCACATTCTTAAATGAGAAAATACAAATTATTTCATTGCTCATGGTTGCTTATGCTGCACCACTGAAATCGTAAACAAGAATTTAGTCAGAAGAAAGATTAACGGCTTCTTCTCTTCTTCCCCCCCATCACCTCCAAGGCAGGTACAACTATGAATGCAAGTTGTAAATAAGATGTTTTAGAAAAAATTGTTTCATGATTGCTTTGGAGCTCAATCAGACTTTCAAATCTAGAAGACAAATACAGAATTATTTTTATATGTTAATGGCTAATATTTAGACCTAGGCTATAGAATGGTTCCAACTGTCACAAATATTTTATCTAATATCTTCTAAAATGAAAACTTTTAGAATGTATGAATACTTCTGAGAATCACATTAGTTCAGTTGAATTACAGTCTACTAAAAGATGAGCTGAATTCTCTGCAGCAATTTATTTTTCTTTAATTAAGAAAGTAATATATTGTCTTATCACCCTCTGAAAATATCTCAGGAGTATCCTCCATTGAGCGCTAATCTGAGCTGATATTCACTCTCTCTTTCCCTGTTATTTACATGAGAAGATTAAAGTAATGCCTTGATTTCAAGTAGGAATCAGTTCATAGGATCAAACAGGAGAATTTAGACTTTCATGCCACCTAATGCACCTTCTTTCACCTGGGGAGCATCCAAATATTGTCCTCATTCCCTCTTGGCTCCACAAAACAGCAAGGAAAGAAAATGCCTTTTCCCCACAGGGTTGTAGGTGGTAGGTCTGTAACCCCATTGTGAACACCCCTGTTTTGTCAAGCCTGGGAAGGGATGTGTTTCCCCGCATCAGCCCGCGATCCTCACTTTCTTGCTCTCTAGGCTGTGTGCTGCGAGCTCCTGAATTGCAGTTCTTTAAGAGAAAGGAACAGCAGTTTCTGCAAGGAGATGATGTTTGGCAATTAAGTTTTTCCTCTAGAAAAAGCAGCTGGACATGACCAGAAATGGCTTCAGTATCAGAGGAAGCATCCTGCCATGTCCTTCCAAGGCTGAAAACAAAGGAGAAAAATGCCTTAGAATAAATATAAAATTGAGTGTAACAAATGCCTCCCTCATCTCGCTGTTTGTGGAGGCAGTGGCAGCCTGCTTTCTCCATTCATGGCTTTAGGTTCTTGCATGGAGGTTTTTGATCCCGCTACAGAATTGTTGTTAAGTTCCCTAAAGACTGAGAGAGCTCCCCTTTCTCCTTGACTTTGCTTTATCTGAACTTTGACTTAATAGGAGCTATTTCTGATTTCCATTGGTATAGGACAAAAATGCTCATTTCAGCCTCCTAAAGAAAGGCTTATAATGAACCACAATGTACTTTTAACCTCTGGATCCTATTGATCTGTGGGAAGAGCAAAGATGAGCCTGGGAGCAGGTAGGGGAAACACCAGAAGAAAGTATTTCATTTCCTGAGTGCTCCCTCCATCCAGCACTGACACAACATTGGTCCTTTGGTCTGTGACTCTTGACCCCACGTTTTATAGTGCACAGAGGGCACATGGTGTCTCTTTGTGTGTGGAAAGTATTTAATGCATTTGAGGCAGTAGACTATGAAATAAGTGTTTATCTGACTTGAGACCTGCATAGCCTGTCTCTTTTCAGGCTCCTACCTAACCTATCTTTTGTTTGTTTTACCTACCCAGGGAGGTAAACCACCCTTCCAAGTTGGCTGGGCTGAGTATGTTTTTTACTTATATATGTGTATATAACTACGTATTAGTTTTGGGTAAGCTAATGCAATTGTGAGAACTTTTTCAGTTATTTTTTTATTGCCATTGGCAGAGTTTGAAACCATTTGAAATGCAGCCATGTTGGCTTGCACTCTATAAGAAACAGAGGGAAGGAATCTGCATCTGCCAAATGGAAAAGGATAAAACTGGTGTAATGATATGTTGCAATCACGCTGCAAAACCTACCACAGTAAATTACTGCTATAACAACCTCCTTCCTGTTGCGAAAGGCTCCAGCCCAGGCTTTCTTGTGTTTCTCTTCTTGACATTTCACTTCTTGAGAGAATGTTATCTCTGTGATCTTTAGCCCTGAGCGACTGCTAAGCTTCTAGGAGGAAAAACTGAGAAGCAAATTTGGAGGTCAGGAGGGGCAGGTACCTGATCTGGGGCTGGGTAATTCTGCTGGATGTGAGAACCATCAGTTTGTGGCAGCTGACCCACAGCGTTGTTGGCAAGGCTTCATCCAGCATGTTGGTCTTGCTGCATATAGTCTTTTCCCTGCCTTGTTTGCCTGCTGGAAGTTGGTATCAGCATTTGTAGGTCACATGAAGGTTTCGTGGCACTGCCTGCACAACCCAGCTGCTGGGATGCTCTGCCCTGTGCCTGCAGCAGTGGTTTGGCCAGGCTCGGTGGCCCAGGGGGAGCATTGCCCTCTGAGGTGGCCTGTGGGAAATGAGCTGCAGCTTCTGCTTTCATCCATCCCAGGCTGATCCCCTCTTCACAGACATTGCAGTGTGTTTGGCACACAGTCGTGTTTTCTTAACACTGAATGAAGGACTGAAAAGGGAGAGAGCCAGAAAACTGAATTACTGTCCTGGTTTCAGAGTGATTCTCCTAAAAGGGAGGGGAAAAGGTGACAACCTCAGTGTGGGAAAGTTTTCAGGCTGCTCTCTAAGTTGTTTATGTTCTGTGGAGAGAGTGGTTTGAGTCTCCTGAATCTGACTGCATGTTTGAGACAGAATTATCCATCTGTTTAGGGGAAAGAGGAAAGAAAAGGCTCCTCTTTAAGGGTGAAGCAATGAGATCCTGGTGGTTTCAGAGGTGCAAGGTGATGGCCCTTCGACAGCGTTTTCCAGAAAAGCACCACACAACTTCATCTGACAGTTAGCACTAAAACAGGAAAACACAGGGAGAAACTCAGAGCTGCCTTGTACTTAAAAATGTGTAAACCACCAGGTGTGATCCAGGATCCAGGCTGTCAGAGCACTGAGCCAGGACGGTGTCTCTTTCCAGAGGTTTCACCTTTTGCTGCTAAGGTGGATGATGAGTATGTAGGATCTGGGAGTCCCTAAAAGCCAAGTGGAATGGAAACTCCCTTTTTGTTTCATGGCACTTTCCAGACTGGTGAATAATGGAGCTCCCAGCATCCTGCACTTGCATGCGTGCTTAGTTGGGTGCTGCTCCGGCTGGTTCTGGGCTTTTCACAGATAAGCCTGTTGTGCAGTTCCCCCTGGATGTGAACAAACTCCTTCCAGTTTCTCTTCTGTGGTGTTTATGCAATTAAATTTCCTTCTTAAAAAAAAATCAAAAAAAAATCATTAGCTTCCTGTACTTGAAGTTCACCACTGCATCCTTGCACTCCCTGAGTCCCCAACCTCTGCTGCTTCCAATAATAATAACAAAACCTGAAAAAGCTTGTTTTGTCCTCTGTACAGCTACAAGAAAATGGATGTAGATTTTGCTGTGCTTTTCCCCTCAGATATCTGGCAGTGCTGCCTTTCTCTCTCTCCAAGTCCTCCCTGTGAGGAATGAGCACAGCTGATCACAGGGATAAGAATCAACTCAGGGGAGCATGTGCTGGCCAGGGAATTTTTTTCCCTTTGATGCTCATTGCTCCCCACCTCTGTCTGATGCACGTTTCACATTTTCCAAGCCCGGAGTCATATAAAGTCATAGGCCAGAAGCAGCTTCTCTGCTTGGGCTGCATCCGCAAAGGGATTTTCCCTTGTTAAAGTCACCAGCAAAATATCTTACGTGGCTTAAGTTGAGGTATCAAAATATTTCCCAGCTATGGCCAGTTTGAACCAAAGGCTGTTATGAAGAGATGCTGTCTGATACATTAATGTGAATGGTCAAGAAAAGGACCAAATAAAAGCTCCGAATAGAGAGGATCCAGTTGACCAGTTCCTTTCTTTTTGTTTTCTCTTGTAAGTTTAACTGGACTTTCTCTCTTAAAATGAAATCTGATATTTATGGGAATATCTCGTTCTCTATGAAGCTATGAATTACTTTCTGGGGGGAGGGGGGGGAACAGACCAAATGCTACATATAAACCACAGGGAACAGATAAATTGCAATATGTTTAAAAAGTGGATTTTTTTAATATAACAAAAGTGGGTGTATCTCATTCTTTTATGCACTGGATGCTCTCTATAGAAATTCCATAAAACAAAATGGGAAAAAAGAAACTATTTCTCTGCTGCTGCTGCGAAATGACAGAGAACGAAGAAGTTTCTGAATTACTATGGGTCAAGCAAAAATACCTCCCTGAGTACTCTTTCCAAATGAAAACCGAACAAGTCAGAAATCCTGCATACCGATGGGATCAGTTTGGGTTATTCGCTTCAGTTTTGTATCCAGGGAGTTTGGTTGTATTACTTCTGATATTAAATTCTCTTTGCCGTAAGTACCTTCAATCCTGACTGTCGCAGAGTATCCATTTCAAACCGTGTTTGCGTAATTACTCAAAATGGGAAACTAAGGGAACAGACTGTGGTTTAGGGCTAGGCTGGAAAGAGATGGTACATCTTGGGTGTGGGGTTTAGTTTCAGTGCTGTGAGGACCAGGGAAAAGGAGGTAGATGAACACCTGGGCTGGGATGCACTTCTTGGGGCTGTGCTCTGAGGGGAATATTCTTGCTTCTTCATAAGTGGAGTTCTCACCTTCACTGCTACAAAGAGAACGTGTTGGGAAGCACAGCAAGGGCGGCAACTACCACCCTGTTTCTCCATGGCAGGTAGGGAGTATGGGTGGTGCCTGAGCACTGCTCCCTCCACGTCACCTTGGATGGGGGCTGCTTTTGCTCTTGCCCCATCCTTCACTCCTTGAAAACCTTGGAGAAGTCCAGCTGGCGGCGAAGGAGGAAAGAAAAGCCAGGCACTGCTGCTCCACCACCCTGCATTGCTTCAATCCCATCACAGCAAGAAAAATCATAGCAATTCAGTTGAAAGCTGCCTCACCAGAGGGATTTAGGTTATTATTTCTGTGTGTTGCTCCAGTAACACTGGCTGTCAGGCCTGTGTTCAGTGAATGAGGATTTGAGCTCTAGGAAGCTCTTCTGTAACTGACACAGCTAATGGCTTCTCAGAGTTTCCAAGGTAATTCTGATACTTCAGAAGTGTCTTGATCATTTCAAAATGCACTGGGCTTAGTCCTGCATTAGCCTAAGGAATACACCTCTTCATGCACCCTTTTCTTTGGACCATGCAAAGCAACTCTGCTTGTTTACTTTGTCTGGTTTTTTTTAAAGCTTTTTTGAGTGAGTCTGCAGCCTGCTGTGGGGTTTATCTCTGTTCTTCCCCTGCTTTTTCCCTGCTACTGGGATGGGTAGAGCTGTGGATTGGATGAGCATCCTGCTGGGAGATGTCCTTGCCAGATGCGGCTCCAACGTCAGCTGCAGGAGAAAAAGTGGCATTTCTGCTCTACTGGACCACTAGATGGGGAAATTGCATTTACATTTTTGGGTTGCAAAATGGATCCTGGCAGCAGGGCTGGAGCTCTTGATAGTAATGAAGCATATCAAGCCTATTATTTGCAAGAGGTGTGTGGTGATGACTCAGACTTCATTCTCCTCTTCGGCAACGATCGCATGGCTCTTCTGCAAGGAGACAGGCTCTGCCCAGCCATGCTGGGGCTCAGCGTCCTTTTGGGAAAGTAAAGCTGACCTTTACCAATGTCCCCTCCTTTGAAATGTTTCTGTAGTGTTGGGCAGCAGAGGGGTTGCTCCCTGGGGCCACTGGGTGTCTGCCTCACCACCAGCCCCTGCCCATAGCCTGCAGCTTCACAATGGAAATGGCAAGACAGCATAAACATTTCAACAAACTTCTGAACAGGGAGGTCCTGAGGCCAGGAAACCATCTGGGTATCTGAGAGCTCACCTCAGTTTCATGGCAGAAACACAAGGCATTGTGTGCTCAGGGCCTTCTCTTGCTTTCAGTATTTTGCTGTTGCTACAACATTGGCTTTTTCATGATGAAAATATTACTGCACAGAGTGGCAGAAGTGACAGCTTTGTGGTGACTCTTGGACTGACAGATAGGAAACTGGTAGTTATGGGACCATATAATTCATAGAACAAGGTTGAGAAGATTTAGCAGTCACAAGAATATTTCAAAGTTAAAGATCTTTCCACCAAACATGGTGAGTATCAATTCTCAGCCATTTTGATTTAAAGGAAACATTTTGGGGGACATTTTTCTTGTAAGAGAGCAATAAAAGTAGTTATACCCTATTTGCATTACCCAAATCTGTAAGTCCTCAAGGTGACTTTATAATGGTACCTAAAGGTGCAGTTTAAAGAGGAGGGAGGGGGAAGCGTAGCACTGGTAACAGCAGTAAATTTTTCCTTGCTGCAGGGTATGAATGATGGGATCACAGCCTGATGCAATGTTTTTACTCAGTGTTACAGTAATTCAGTAACGACTTTCTCTATGCATTGCTACTTGCAGAGCAGATGTGCCTTTTCTGCTAAGGTGTGTAAAGATTTTCAGGCTTTCTATGCGACAGTCCCGGTGTGATAGCAGCTATAAAAATTAACCCCTCTACCTGGTGCAGGCAGGGAAAGGAGTCGCACCATGAGAAGTTACTTTTGTGCTACCATAATGGAGTCCATGAAACTCTCTGTTCCTACCTGTCCCTGTCAGCATTGGTGGGGTGCAGGGTCTGCATGTGGCCCAGACCTCCTCCTTACTGCACCGCTGCTGCATGTGCCACGATGGGTCTTGTCATACCTGATGGATGCTTTTGATTCTGGGTAACTGAGTTTTTCCAGTGTCAGCTCAGAAAGAAGCCAGGGGAATATGTTTAAATAAGCACACCTGCACTTTTTTGGTACTTTGAGCTACTGTGAATAGCTTAGCCAAAATATGGATGAATGTTTATCATTTCAAATATCACCACAAAGACACTAGAGATCCAAATGCTTTTTCAGCAGGTGTATACTTTTTCTGCATATGTTTTATTAGAGAAACAATGTCTTTCGGTTGAAGTGTGGAAATCAGAGACATTAATAAAAAAAGATGCCTGCAAGCAACAGTTTAAATCATCCTTTGGGTGATTTCAGTTAGCTGTTAAGGAAGGCATGTTTAACCAGACTTGCCATGAGGACTCTGCACTAGATTGATAGAGGAAATATTAATACCCATTCCTTTACTTCTATGCCTTTGGCTATTTTAGTACCACAGTGTGCTTGGGGATGGATGATTTGTGGAAGTTTTTCCCTTTTAATTTATAGAAATGCTTCCATAAGGGAAACCTTAGGCCACGGCTCCTGATGAGTTGAGAAAGTCCAGGTATAGGAGCAGCAATGCAGTTTGTGCTCAGGGAAGCCAAGGAGCTTGGGTAGAAGCAAATCTTTTCTGTGCCATGAAATAGAGCTAATCTTTCTATTTCATGAAGTCGTCTGCTTCTGTGTTTTTAACCACAGATCTTAAAATGATTCACACAGGGTATAAGTAGGATTATTTCAATCTTAAATATGAGGAATCAAATACTGAATGTACAGGAACAGAGCTTCTCCCTCCCCACTTCAACCTGTGAGATGACTTTGAATGAGATATACATGTATATTCCCAGGACATTTCAGTGACAGAAGGAACAGGTAAACCTTCTCCAGGGCACCTGCCCTGATTCTGTGATTAGAAAATCTTCCAGAGTGTGTTGAGTCTTCATCTCCTGAAATGGAGCGGTATGACATGGCAGGTTGCACTATTAATTCCTTAAAACAAGCAGTGCTTTGGCTTAAAGTTAGATGAACATCAGTATCCCCTGCTTTGATCTTAGAGTGTTTTTAGGGTTTCCTTCTGTTGTGCTGGAGGGGCAATTGTGGTGTGAATGGAGGGTGCTGGTGATGATGCTGTTGTAGGCAGTGGCATGGGATGGGGCTGCAGCACAGGGCTGGATCTCAAAGACTTATGCAGCAAGCTGCAAAACTGAGGGCTGCTCTGGCATCCCAGCAAACCGGACTGAGTTTCCAGTCACACCGCAGTGATGGCACTGCAAAACATTTTTTTGCCTTCAAACTAGCATTCGCACTTGGTGATGTGTACAAGGTGCTTTCTGCACTCTTATTTTTCCGGACAAACTAGGGTTACACTCCATCCTGAACTATAAAAAGCCCTTTTGTGTAGAGCTAGATGATGTTTGTCATGTCTGGTGGAGCTGAGGTTCAAAGATATGGCATCAAAATTTTAAAAATTAATTTGTGAGCCAGCATTGGGAAATCTAGGAGGTGAGACATAATCACAGTCCAGCTTTCCATGGGCATTGAAATGTAATGGAAATGTCGTTATTACAGCCTTAGATTGCATTTTATGCTCTTTGTGAAGAACCTATTTGCCTATTACCTTGATTTATTTATGGCCACTCTTTGGCCAGAGCAGGAGTTACCAGTGAGCTTTGCTGCTGCTCCTCACCATCCTTTTGCAACCATTAGTTGATGAAACAAGCTGCAGACCACATACTCCGTGTAAAGGATCAGTACCGTGCAGGACAGAGATATGACGGAATTGCTTACCCTTCTCATTTGGGTATATGGTTCACACCGGCTGGCCTTATAGATTGAATTCTGGAGAGAAGCATAAATACATGACTGACAGTTTCTTCAGTCCCTCAAGGGCTTCCCAGAGCTCTCTGTCTGAAATCTCATTTTTAATGGAGGACCATCTGCTGCCAACACACACGGTTGTTAGCAAATGCCTAGCTAACACTGTTCCAAGCAACACCCAAGGTAGATGAAACAAATTAAGAAAATATACCACCTGCTTTTCTATTTGTTTAGTTCATTGCATTTCACAACACACTGTGTATGCTCAGTTTTACTGTTCCTCTGCACAGTCTGACAGATTTTGGTGCTGTGGACTTTTCACATGTGTGGTGAGAGATAAAGGAGGAAACCATAAGGATTGTAAAATTACAAAATAAAATGGGGAATGCACAAGTGCAGTGCCTGAAGCTATCTGAAAACTGAAAATGGCTTTGTAGTAAACAGCAATAAACTTTCAAAGCCCTGATTTTCTTTGGTCTACAAGTGTAAATTCATAGTATCGTGCTATCTCCCTGTTGATTAGGCTGCAATTCCCAATGCAGTTGGGAACGGTCTCCCTGCTGCTTATGAGAGCCCTCTAATTACATCTATCCTTTAATTAATTAATTGTATCTCATTTGATTTCTAGAATGGCTTACCAAACTCACATCTTTGCTTTCAAACTTCTTGACATCTAGACAGTTTGTACAATTTGCATATTCAATTAAAAATTATTTGCTTCTTTGACCTTAGATACACAACGTGAGGTTCATTTGGCTGCCTACTCCTTCATAGCCAACGTTAATAGCAAGAGCCTTTTAATTACTGAGATATGGTTGAGTTCCTGTGAGTTAACATTTACAAAGCTAAGTACAAAAATATTATGATGCTGCATATGACGGTTTCTGAGTTCTGCAGCTCCACTGCTCTCAAAACCTTACTATGCATGAGGCAAAAAGGTACATCTCCCTGTCACCAATCTCTACCTCCCAAAGGCAACTATCAATAAAAGGTCAATATTTAGGTTGTGGGAATTGCCTGGGGTGCATCACTACATGGTGTCATCCATCCAATACCAAGCCATCCTACAGAGTGATTGTGCCCCAAAATAAGAGCGAGGGACCCAAGTGTAAATCGTCAGGTTGAGATGACATAGCTTCACTATTAACTTTGGATGCAGAACTTGTGACTATTCCATCTTAGAAAAAGGGAAGGGAAAGGGATGCTCCTACCCATCTGGGGCAGCTCTTTTGTCCTGCATCCTTGCCAGGCCAGCTGAGTGGGCAGAGGCATCCCTTTTTTTTCTCACCTGTGACGAGCAGAGACCTGATCTGCTTGGCCTTGGACAGCTTTGTGTTTCAGAGTTAACACCTGCAGTTATCTTTCAGCAGCAGGTAGTTAGGGCTCGTCCCCTCCCCACTTTAGGGAGAATTACAGTTCAGCTACACAAGAGCAGCTCAAAGTCATGCACTTAACGGTACCCACTCTTCGATGAGGTACATCTTGCTCTCTCTCCCTAATTGAGTGGGATGTCTCCAAGGCTGGTACAGTAAATGTCTAAGTGAGGATCTAGAAATCCCAACTGGGGGTTTACATAAGCCTTTTGCTTTCTCTAGGCTCAGAGCATGGATAAATAATAAATGCATCTCTGCTGACGTGTCTTTGCAGACCTACCCCGGACAAACACCCAGTTGTTCTGATACAAAATGTCTTGAGTGTCATAGGCCAAAACTAAAATGTGTTGTTTTCTCTCTCTCACTCTCTTTTTTTTTTTTTTTTTCTTTCTTTCTTTTTTTTATCTTCTTTCTGGCTTGCCTTTCAATTACATCAGTAATACACACAGCTGCAGGCTGAACAGGGACACTCTATAATCTGGCCGATACAACAGTGGTATTGCATGGCACAGCCCAGAGAAGCAGTCAGATTTTCACGTCTCCCCAAATCTGCCACCTCCTCATGGCTCTCTACCTGCCAAGGGCCAAAGGGTGTGGTTTGGTGCTCTTGGGAGCAAATACGGCCTTTCCACTCCAAATATCCCACAGGGACTCTGTGCTTCTAGTTTCCTTCCCTATCTGCATGCAGATTGGCTGCTTCCAGGATTTTCTGGAAGGGTTTTTTGTGTGATCTGGGATTTCTTTGCTTTTGTGATCAAAATAATTACCTTTTTTTGTATCTAGTTCCCCCACTGGGCATGCCAGGTTATTTGTCCTTGCCCAACCCCTTTCCCTCATCTCCCAGCAGTCCTGGCAGACTGGGGAAGTGCTGCTTGACTGGAGATTGGCAAATGTTACGCCCATTTATAAGAAGGGTCAAAGGGAGGATCCAGGGAACTACAGACCCGTCAGTCTGACCTCGGTACCAGGGAAGGTCATGAAGCAGATTGTCTTGGGTGCTACCATACAGCACACGTGGGACAACCGGGAGATCAGGCCCAGTCAACATGGGTTCACCAAAGGCAGGTCCTGCCAGACCAATCTGATCTCCTCCTATGACAAGGTGACCTGTTTAATGGACGAGGGAAAGGCTGTGCATGTGGGGTACCTGGACTTCAGTAAAGCCTTTGACACTCTTTCTCACAGTATCCTGCTGGAGAAACTGGCTGCCATCAGCGTGGACAGGTACTCCCTCTGCTGGGTTAAAAACTGGCTGGATGGCTGAGCCCAAAGGGTAAATGGAATTAATGCAGTTGGAAACCAGTCACGAGCGGTGTTCCCCAGGGTTCAGTGCTGGGTCCAGTCCTGTTCAACATCTTTATCAATGATCTTGGTGAAGGCATCGAGTGCGCCCTCAGCAAGTTTGTGGATGACACCAAGCTGGATGCAAGTGTGGATCTGCTTGAAGGAAGGGAGGCTCTGCAGAGGGATCTGGACAGGCTGGATCGATGGGCTGAGACCAATGGGATGAGGTTCAACGAGGCCAAGTGCAGAGTCCTCCATTTGGGACACAACAACCCCCTGCAGCGTTATAGGCTTGGGGAGGAGTGGCTGGAGAGCTGCCTGGCAGAGAAGGGCCTGGGGGTGTTCGTTGACAGCGGCTGAACATGAGCCAGCAGTGGCCCAGGTGGCCAAGAGGGCCAGTGGCATCTTGGCCTGTATCAGACACAGCGTGGCCAACAGGAGCAGGGAGGTGATTGTGCCCCTGTGCTCAGCACTGGTGAGGCCGCACCTCGAGTGCTGGGTTCAGTTTTGGGCCCCTCACTACAGGAAGGACACTGAGGGGCTGGAGTGCGTGCAGAGAAGGGCAGTGAGGCTGGTGAGGGGGCTGGAGAATAAACCCTGTGAGGAGTGGCTGAGGGAGTTGGGATTGTTTAGCCTGGAGAAGACTAAACTGAGGGGAATCCTCATCCCTGTCTACAACTGCCTGAAAGGAGGTTGTGACGGGGTGGGTGCTGGGCTCTTCTCACAAGTGACAGCGATAGGTCAAGAGGAAATGGCCACAAGTTGCACCAGGGGAGTTTCAGAGTGGACATTAGGAAGAATTTCTTTACTGAAAGAGTGGTCAGGGGTTGGCACAGCTGCCCAGGGAGGTAGTGGAGTCACCATCCCTGGAGGTGTTTAAAAAATGGGTAGACAAGTTTCTTAAGGACATGGTTTAGTAGGGAGACAGGCACGGTTGGAGTCGGTGATCTTTATCTCTTCCAACCTTATAATTCTATGTGCAGACAGCTAAGGACACTGTGCTGCATCCTAACCCTGCTGTTGAACTCAAAAAGTTGGTTTGGGATTCATCTTAAGGTGGTTTGCAAGCCAAGAACTTGCTCCACTTGATTCTTGCAGTGGGAATACAAAGCTTCAGCAGTTTCTCTGCACATAGAAGTGTATTAATTTTCTCTACCAAGTGTTACGGCATCATCAAAGTATTTGTGCTGCTCAATTAATTTGCACTGTATCCTCTGGGTAACTTTATTGAGCTGTGCTTGGGAAGAGTTGAAATTGCTCCAGGTGTGCCAGGCTGGGCCCTGCGTTTCCTAGACTGCACATAGGGTTGCAAAATGCTGCAGCCACCGGCTGTGTCTCCTGCAACCATGATTGTCCTGTCCAACTTAGCCCAGGCTCAAGTTAAGTATGCAGCCTCCAACTACTTGAGAAATGCCTGCCATGCACATTTTGGGAAACAGAAAGGCAGAGAAACTCAGGGGTTGCACAGCTGATGGGTGGCAGGAGGGAGCAAGGGCTGGGGATGTTTACCAGGCATGTGTGTGGAGGCCTCACAAGCACATAAGCCCCTGACAAAGTACAAAAGTCACAGAGAAACAGAAGAAAATAGATGGTAGGAGCTCATCTCAAAACTGCTGGAAGTAACTGAACTGCCTATCAATTTTTTTTAATATTGTGGTCTTCTCCCTGTGCTGTCCTTAAAGGCCATTTCGTAAAATCAATTGTAAAGAGCCTTTACGATTTACTGTCCAGCTTATTACAAAAAACACACAATTTATTAAAAGAATTAAGGGATGATTTCGTACTAAAAATTGTACAATGTGCAACGTAAACTAAACAGCTTGTAGGGATGGTTAAATGTCAGCACATCATGGGAACATTTAAGAACCACAAAAGCCACTTATTCCAAATATATAAGACAATATGAAAGAAAATATTTTACTTCAGCTTGCAAGAGTTTGAGAGGTCTTAACCACCAGCACTGAGGTCTCAGGTTGGTTTTTAACATGGTCTGAAGGAACAGGGTGAGGAAGTATCTGGCTGAGGAGGTCCAAGGAAGTGAATAATTAATTTTGGCTTTCTTTTAGGGGGAAAAAAGAGAAGCTGTGGCACTTGGGTTTCTGTCTTGTATTTACTTGGTTTATTAAGAACTGAAGGGTACACCACAGCTCACAGTGGTTGGTCTTTTAGGTGAGTGTACCCATGGTTTGAGAAACCATCATTTAAGATTGTACCTTGCATGAAATAGAGATGGGACAGGTAGAGAAGGAAAACGAGATTTTGGAGGGTTCTTGACATTTTAGGTAATGCCAGTGCTTTCAAAGGGTTAATCTTGTCACTTTTTAAGAGGATAGTGTCACTCAGCAGCCAGTGGGCTGCTGGGTGCCCTTGTCTGAAGTCTGTGTGGGCTCTCCAGTTACAGCCTGTCCCACTGCTGGGTGCAAAGCTGCACGCCTGGGCTGAGCAGGCTGCTGCTTACTGGGGACTGGCTCCGTGTCCCTCTGACCCAGCCCCTTGAAGTACCGCTTTATGGAAAGCTTTCTGTACATGTTTTAGGGCATAACAAATTCCCTCAGACACAGACAGCCACTCATCTGGTTTTGTAGTCTGCTGCAGCTTTTCTTCTGGTCTTCCATTTTGTTTTCTTTCCTTCTTCCTTTGTTTGTTTCCTGTTCTGCATTGAGGCGGGGAGCCTCTTGTCTCCCCCCATCTCATGTGCAACCCCAGCAGCTGCTGCCAGGAAGAACTGACCACTCTTCTGCCACTGAGTAACGCTGTCGCTACTGCCACAAGTTGTGCCCCAACTGGATACGTCACAACCACTGTTTCAATTGACACCATTGCCTGTAGTGACAAAGAAATATGTCTGATGCGGATACGGGCAGCCCTGCGGCGGCATGGGAGAACAGAGCTGCCCTGCATGCCTTCACCCTGTCGTGGGAAACAGGTCCTGCAGCTGCCTTTATATCCTGGATATGGCATTTGTATGGTCAAAACACAACAAACCCCAGTGCCGACACATGAAACCTCATAAGAGAATTTTTCACCTTCTTCCCACCTGCACTCTTCTCTCTGTGGTTCATGTCAGAGGACAGAAGAAACGACGGCAGCGCTGCCCTCTGGGACAGGAGAAAGCCGAAATGGAGATACTGCCACCTCCCCCCCGCCTCCCACAGCCAGAAATTTTCAAGGTATGTTTCCTTTTGTGAGTGGGCAGAAAACACAGGGACTTCCTCAGGAGAGAACGTTGTGTTCAGGGTGTGAAATCTCTCACTTTTTCTAGCTGCCAGTGACACTTCTCAATTGTAGCAGTGACGTTATTACGTTGGGCTCGGCTCCTCTACAGTACAGCAATCTGCTGCAAAGCAGTCCCTCGCCTCAGGATCTGAAGAAAACGGTGCCCCAGTTTAAAGGGAATTACAAAGTGTTGCTTTACATTTCAATCTTGTATTCCAGTCAACGTTGCACACCCGCAGCACAGTGTGATACACAGCAGGAGCGAGCGTGGACAGCTTGGACACGGTGGTGGCAACAGCAGAAGGGGCATAAGGAGGTCCTTTTGGGGAAGGCAATGGGCAGGGAATACACATACTGCTTAGATATCCTTCAGGCTCCCTTGTCTCTCACGCATGGGAAAGTGCAGCTGTGGCTGTTGGCCAGGCTGGACCAGGAATACACCAAAACGTTAGTGCAGCTCCATAGAGGATGTTCAGCCTCAACCTGCCTGTGCTTTCAGCAGGCACTGATTCAAAACAGCTATTGAAATCCATGCCAATATCTGCTGGCAGCTGCTTGGGCAGAAGAACAAAGGAAGAAACAGACTTTCTATAAAAAGCAACTTCTCTGCCCTGGTGATTAGATACGGCGGGCTGGTTCCCCTTCTCAGAGCCACAAGGTGCTAGATGTGCTGCTCTGCTGCTGCCAAGGAACAGCTTGATAATCTGTCATTTTGAGAGTGAACCTCTCCGTTCCTCTACTGAGCAGAGCCACGAGCCCAAAGGGTGTCAAGAAAAGGAGAATCCGGGAAACTACTAAAAAATTCACAACTGTGGAAAAAGATGTGTTCTCCTCAGAAACTTGTTCATTCAGTAATGGATTACACGACCACAGGCTGACAAGCCCTTGGTTATTCCCTTAATCTATCATTAGCACAGGAGACATTTTAAAAGCAAAACCTAACCTGTTCAGAACAAAGAAACCTTCGCTGCTCCATCAGGCCGTGTACAATGGCTGATTGCGTTACCTGGGGGCTACAAGTTGCTTATGTCTTAGTCTGAGCTTTTCCGGAAATAGAAATAAGGAGATACTAAAGAGAAGAAAGCACTGAGAAGAGATGGAATTGTTCAAGATGAGGATAGCACTAACCACTGCACAATATAGCACAAAACAAGGCCATCTTTGTTTTCTGTAAATGAAGTGTGTTCAGCTACTCTCTCCATCTCGTCTCTGTGCCCTTAGTAAGACTGATATTTCTGTTATTTTGATTAGCCTCAGACAATATCAAAATGAAACTTTAGCCTTTTGTGGCTCATTTGATCAAAGAGATTTATGCAAAAGTACTGGGATAAATATGCACCTTCTGAACAGAATGCTGAAGAGATGTAGATTTGAGGTAAAACTATGTGTACTCTCAAGTAAATTACTCTAATTTTGCTGTGAATATAGCGCTTAGCAGAAATCCTGCCTGCTGCTAGGAAGTATAAACCATGCTCCACTTAAAAACAAACACACACAGTCCCCAGCAGCAATATTGCTTTTCATTAGCAACCAGTAAACACTAATTCACGTTTTTCTGTGTTTCATAGGACTTGTCATACCATAACCAATAGCATGCGAACACAAACCATAGTAAATCCCCATCAAGGAGAATCTAAACTCTTAATTATTTGGGGCTTTTTTGAGGGGGAGGGGTGTGTTTGTTTGTTTTAAAAGGAAAAAAAATCCTTGTTATTTAGAGGTGCTGATGGCAGAGGTATGGCACCCAGCAATGGGCATGGACAAGTTTACTGGGTTGGCCGTGGTCCGTGTGCTCTGGGTCTCTACTGTGCATGGGAGCAGCTCCTTAAGCCTCTCCACAGCCCTGTCAGTCGCACACAGAGGGCAGTCGTATTCAGTATGCTCTGTTTGGTTTCCCTGCGTCACTCTTGTGTCTGTGCTCTGTGTATCACAGGCGTGCTGTGCAATGGATTTTAAAGCAGTCTTTTGCTTTCTTTCATCCTGATGAAACACTGCATTTGTGAGATTGGCTTTCGGGATTTGTAAGGCGGCATCAAAGGCAGCAACTGCATCTCCTGGGATGGGAGAAGGCTGTGGGCGGAGTAAAGAGAAGGGTTGTTTGGGATATGGATGTGATGGGTTTGGAATAGCACAGTGTTAATAACACCTTTCACACCTATCTGAAAGGTTCTGTCAACAAAAAACAGATAAATGAGAGCCTTTTCATACAGAATTAATTTTGCTCTTCACAGCCATGTGAGCACATCTTTTAAGTGGAGTCAGAGACACACCTCCACCGAGTGTGTTTACCTGCATGTGTGTGTATATTAAAGCAGTCTGCACTGAAGTGATGTTAACCTCTGTAAGAAAGATCCAAAACTGTCTTAAGTCTTCAGGGGAGTAGAACTGTATTTAGAAACCAGACGGGGACTGCCATTACAGTACAGATTGTTTCTGCTGCCAGCGCAGCGCTTAGACAACATGCTGTGCTAAGGGGCAGCTGAGATTGTAAAGATGTTTTGGGTGCATGAACTGATAGCCTGGTACTCTCAGACTATACTAACAGAAATACCCTAGCCAGCTCAACTGGGATTAAATTTATGAAAATTAAGAACTTCTGATTTTCAAAACACAGATTTGAGCAACCTTCAGCTCATGGCTTTGCAAGCTTATTTAGTTTTGTTCAGTTGATAGAGGAAATATTCTATATAGTTTCTATCGATCTCATTTTTCTGTATCCTATCAACATGTTTTAAGGATTTTATGTTGGCATATGGGGATAAGGTATCTCAGACAATTCGGGTGACTCACAGCCTGTCCAAATCTAAGCCTTCCCCAACCTGCTGGATACTCTGTGTCCCTCCCTTCTCCCTGGGAGTGCGCAAAATGTCCCTAGGGTTTATAAATAATCCTACTTAAGGCAGTAGATAATACAAGTGACAAATTATTGGGAAGATATGCATCTGAGATGAACAAAATGAGATTTGCTTCTCTGAGATGATCTGTGCTTCCTAACCAGGCAGCATTTTGCTCCAGGCAGTGACAAAGTTTGGAACAATTTGTTCGGTGCATGAGTGTGTGTGTGTGTCACTTTCCATTGTAGAATACTACCTGGTGTTTGAAATCCAGCCTAACCTAAGGACTCGGTCCTTCACACTAAAACTCTGTGAGCACTTGACCTGTGGCAGGGGCTGTAGTGTGTGACTTTGGTGGCACTACAAATTTCCAAAAGCATGAGCACCAAGGAGGCTTCTCTGGCAAAGGTGATGTGTGAGGCAGCTGGAGAGCTGCTCTGGGACTGGGGGGTGTCTTTGCTTCCCTAAGCTGTTTCATAGGGTTGGTATGGGGCAGGGTGCTGTACTGAGTATGTGGTTGTACGTCGATGTGGCACTGGGGGTTTTGTAAGGAATGCCCAGATTGCAGAAGTTTCCAAAATTCAAGACCACTTCCATTTCCTGAATTATACTGGGGGTAGCAGGCTAAAACTGACCTCCCCGTGGTGCACCCTTTTCTCATTGCAGTTTCCTCCTGGCATGGTAAAAGGCATACTGCCAGCAGAGAAAATTATCATATCATGATATATAGAATAATACCAATTCTTATGTAAATAAACTTACTGTACACATGGAATCATCCGTTTACATAAAGACTTTTCATGTCAGCAGATTATAGGTTTGCATGAAAGTCACAGTGCTCAAGCCAGAGTCAGCTCATTTGTAAGCCTGGACAAGACAAAAATGAAGACTGAATGATCTACATGAAAAGCTAAGGGAATTTCAATTACCTGGAAATCTGTCCAGAACACTATGTTGGTATAGCTGCTCCTGCAGAAAATGCTGCAGTTTTGTTGTTCAAGTGTAGCTGATGCCAGCACTACACGAGTGCCTCGTGGTGAATTGTGAGCTCTGGCTCTGCCTCTGACTCAGCAACACAGCAATACGATGCAAGGCCCCTATCTCTACCCTGTGCAACCGATGCCCATCCATCCTGCTGCAACAGTCTTAGTATCTCTGTGATACGTCTGTGATTTGAAGCAAGATATTATTACCAAATATTTTGTGCTAACCAATCAAGTTTCTTCCTCCACTTTCACGGCAGGTTAACCAGCCTGAAATATGGGTCCCTCATGCTCTAAATGTCATATCACTTATTTGTCACCAGTGACGGTCTCT
Source organism: Neomorphus geoffroyi (assembly GCA_033558235.1). Lineage (NCBI taxonomy): Eukaryota > Metazoa > Chordata > Aves > Cuculiformes > Neomorphidae > Neomorphus > Neomorphus geoffroyi. The sequence continues at coordinate 10,677,757 of JAUMJM010000016.1, read as the reverse complement.
GCCTTCCTCAGAGTGGCAGAGCACATGGCGGACTTTTGGAAACATTTTTTGACTTTGTGGGTCCCCAGTGGCTGCTGCACGCCTGGCCAGGGGCTCACCACAGAAGTTTGTGGCAGTAATGGGATTTTGCTCCCTAAAAGTTGACTCCATTCGACTTTTTCCCAGTAACTGAAAAGTTTACTGTACATCAGTGTCTTAGTAAATTCAAATTATAACATGTAATTCAAATTATAACATATAATTATGAAAAATACTAGCAATGCATATTTTTAAACTGTGAGTTCCCAGTTCATCCCAGCATCCATAAGGCATTGCTGTGTGGCTGTAAGGGCCTGTGCATGGCTTTGAGGTTGAGTATTAACCTGACCTCTGTGGTGCAGCTGCGCTGCAGCCTTATGAGGGGCAAAATAAAGACTGCCAGAAAAAAACAAACCAGTCTCCAACTACGTGATCCTGAAGAGCTGGGGCCAGGGAGCGTCTCCAGTGCCTGCCTTCAATTTTCACTAAAACAAATGAATTTTAGAGTAGGTGCTGACTTACATAATGTAGGAAGGCTTGCCTGCCACTATTCCTGGGAGATTAGCAGAGAGGGCAGGATGTGGGGTGTAAAAGGGTAATAACAGTTTTAACTTTTTAAAAAAATTATTTATTAGCTTTTTAGAGACCATCCTCATTAAATCCATGCATGACAATTCAGTGGCCTTTGAATGAATGGATTAATTCAGTGTTATTTTATCGTTTTCCTCCATCACCCTGCAGCTGTGCAGTCTAAAGTTATCTTGTTTTCTCATTTATAAGTGTTATAAAGGAAGCTCCCTGGAGATGATGCAATGTGCTGAACACGAAAGCCTCTGCTGAGCCCTATTGCTGTGAACAATCATCATAACAACTCCTCAAAGCTGCAGCCTCAACCACACTTCAGAGGGAATGTATTAATGTTTGCCCTTTTTGCTGTTTTACGTAGGGATCTTCGCAAAATACCTAGAAAGGTGTAAAGCACCAAGGCAGCAGTATTGATTTGTGAGGTCTCAGCTCATTTAGTGTCTTTTTGGTCTGGGATGACTGTGAATTACATCTTCTGGCAACTGTGTCAAAGCAGATGCAGGTCCAGGAAAATGGTATGAAGAAATGGAATTTGTGCTCTTCATTGCTTTTATAAAAGAAATACTGGTTTGGGGGATCCTTGTAGACAAATCTTTCACGTTAAGCACAGCAGGCTTGAGAAAAAAATAACCTAGAATATCGCGGGCCGCTTCTGCTCAGTGGCATGAGAAAGGCTGTGGTAATGTGTGCTGCGGTTTAACAAACACCTCCCATCTACTTTGGCATAACATTTGAAGGGCTTTGCTGAATTTCAACTTTCTTGATAGATAATGAAGTGTTGATTTGATTTCGGGATGGACAGCTGTTCAGATGGGTAGCTGGCAATGCTATCTGTATTCAGCTAGCTGTATTACTCCATTTTTCTGGAGAAGGGACTAGGGTGTGATAAATCTCACCCTTTAATATCTACAGCCAAGCTGTCCCCAGCCAGCTCTCCCCTTAGGGCTGGTGGAAAGAAAAGCCAGTGATATTTCTAGGGGGCGATTTTCTCTAGGTGAAAACTGTGCTGTAGAATCCTTCATCTCCTCAAACCTTTTCCACATCTCATTCTCTGCCTTTGTGTTTCTGGTGAAGGGGGACCACCCCAGGGTACCGGGGTGGGGACAGGTCCCACCCAGCACTGCCGCAGCTCTTTACAAGGGAAATGTAAATGGAGGGTTTCCCCTGGCAAATAGATGTTGAGTCCAGGTGAAGAAGGTGCAGCAGGAGAGACAGCCAAGCAGCTGTGTTTTCAGGAGTAAACTTCAACCGCAATCCAGATGTGCTTTTCTACATTCTGTATGCTTAATTTTCTCTCTGAAGCTGACATAGCATCAGGGAAAAGCTGACAGGGAAAGGTAGTTAAAGAGTTACCAAAGGCTGTAAAATTTCTCAGACTGCTCCCTCCCTCTGTAGGTGATTAGTAAACTGCTCACCAAGATTATTTCCTATTGACAGGTTTGAATAACTGTGTCGTCTTTATGATAGCTAGAAATCCACACGTAGGTAAATATGGAAAATAAATTACTCACGAGTACTCATGGGCTATAACTCCAGGTCTAATTATGTGTGGACTGACAATGCCACTTTAAAGGGGAGCTTGTTTATGAAGAGCTGGATGATAGATCTGCAGGAGGGAAACTAGGCTTAATTTGTCCTATACCTGTTAATTCAGTCAGGGTGAGGTGCTTGCAGGGAAGGTGTGTTCAGGCAGCCTGAGGGCTTGGTTTGAGCCTGTACTGCTCTGTCTGAAAGCTGGAGCTGTGTCTCTAAAAACCCAAAGGTGAGTGATGAATCATCAGCTTGCAGCTGCTCCAGACTCAGTCTGATGAGCAGAGGAGCTTTCAGCCTGGTGTGTGCTCAGTGCTGCAGCGTGATCAGAGCAGAGTGAGGTGGTTGTGGGCTCTCATAGGACCCAGAATAGCCAGCAGCAAACCTGCTTGCGTGAGGCCATGCACTCCCTGGGACGCGGAGCTGTCAGCCCCCATTTCTGGTTGTGCTGGCAGACTCGCTCTGTGCTAGCACATTAACTCCTGTCGAAATCTTTCTTTCCCAGAGTAGAAAGAGCATCCACTTCTGCTAAAACTCTTTTCATTGCAATTAGCTCCAAAGAGAAGGGCCCTTAGCACAGAGATAAAACACCAGTGGGATGAGCAAGATGTTTGCTCTTTTCCTCTGCAAGTCCTTTGCTTTCAGGAAGAATGTGTGGCTGTCATCTCATAATTAAGTTCTGGAAAATTATCTACATCATTAGATGAAGGTTGTAGTGAGGAGACAGTCTTTTTGATCTTAAAATCTAAGAATATTTAAACACGTTTGGACCCTTTATAAATTGTTGTAAAATACAAATCTTTGGAAAAGGGCTTAATGCAGCAGTCATTAATACCAGCAGTAAGTCAATGCACAAAACCCCACTAGTACAGCAGTAGAGTTCTGGTTTAATTCATACATTCTCTTACAATTATTTTTGGATTATTTTTAATCAGAAGCACTGACCTTAATGTTCACAAATGTAAGTCATGTTATACATGGCTGGCAGGGACCTCCAGAGAGTCTTCAGTCCAACTTTAAGACAAAGCCAAGTTCATCTACTTCACCCCCAAGAGATATGTGTCTCCTTAAATCCTTCCACAGAGTTTCCCCCAACCTCCAAAGAAAAAATATTGAGTGTCAGGCCCCAGACTGTACCCATTATTCCAACTAAGGCCTTACCAACATTGAAGAGAAGGGCATCATTGCCTGCCTTATTAATGCAACCCATGAAATATGCCTCCTGTTCATCAGCATTGCTTTGCAAACTCATGTTCAGTTCAAGATGACTCCTAACATTTTTCTGCATATTGCTGCCTGACTAGTTATCACTGACGTACTGTGTGTTTGGTTTTGCCTTCCTCAGTGTAGGTATTTGCATGTGATAAAACGTTTTGAATTATGTCAGACAGGAAAGATACAAATCAGAAGCAAACGCATCTTTGAAAGTCAATGTAGTTTCTAATGTACAGCCAGCTACTCCACGATAGCTGCTCCAGTAACAGCGCGGAGATTTCCTTTCCATTTGGAAGGTGTTATATATTTTGCCTCTAACAAATATTAATAACTTCAGTAGATACTAATTTTCATTTAACCAGGAAGATACTGATTTCTTGTAGTCCCCAGTAAACATCTGAAGGCGAATGTATTTATATTCCAGAGCATAGGACATTTTGTGCATTTATCGATAAATATTTGTGGTCTACAGGAAGAGTTCATGAGACAGGATATATGCTGATTAGCAGTGTCTTCTCATTGTCTACAGTTAGCTAAAGTAGTTTTATGTAACTGTTCTAATGTAATCTCCCATTAATATAAACACTTGAGCCAATTATACATTCAGCTTTGTGACACGAATCTGGGTAGAGAAATTCCTCCGGTCGTGTAATACTATTTTAAATGTGGTTAAAATAATTTTCATTACTTGAAGAAGATATGTGAGATAGCTTGGCACTTACTTGAATTTCTTGATACGTGATCTTCATGCATGGAACTTCTGTTTTGTTTATGGGTTTAAAAACGTCCATGTGCAGATGGGGGTTTTAACTTCGGCTTCAGACAGCTGCAGGGATTCTAAATAGGAATAGGATGGGTCACAATTTGTCAACAGACTTGTTTTCAGTCTCCTGTTCTAAGCTGAAGAACCCCTTTGTGCAACAGCATAATAACCAGTGGGCAGATGACTTTCACTCTCTCATTCGCAGGGGCACATGAATAAGATCTAATGAAAATTACATGGAGACAAAGAGCAATAGCTACTGCGTGTTTCTGGCAAAGATAGTCTTTTATAACACTTTGGATATCTGTGAGAGTCCACATCTACAACACACTGGACAGGGCCAACAACTGTAAACAACGTTATCGGAGGACAATGTGGGCTGTATGCATGTTTATTCCAGATAAATTTACACAGGCCTGTTCTTCACTGGAGCAGAGAAAATAAAGCCATTCTTTGCCACTCTGCAAAAACCCGATAACTTTTAAAGTCTTTTAAAAAATAACTTTTAACCAGGAATGTTTGGAAATTGAAGGTTAATGGTGATGAGAGGCTGATGCTCCACTGTCCAAATATGGTGCTCGTGAGAAGTGCAAAGGAATGGAGAGAAATGTAGATTTAGTTCAAATTTTCAGTTATGCTGTCTTCATAGCCTGTAGTAGAGATGTTTAATTCCTTGAAATGACATTTGCTCAAAAAAAAATGTCTTTTACTAATTCTTAAAACCTGCATCCAATAGCAAGAAAAATAGTGAGCAAATCCCTCCCTACCAAAATAAAACATCTTCAAAATACCACATTTGATCTCTTAGTGAAACTGAAGTTGAATGCACCAAAATAAATGGAATGTTTGCCTGCTAGGTTTCACTAGCTGTTAGTAGGACTAGGTACAAAATACACAGTATAAATTATAAAATGTAGGTCCAAAAATAGCTCAGCTTTACCAAATACAGCTGTGATAGATGTGTAATGCAATAATAGCCTTTGCAATATTAGCCTTAAAGAAAATGTTTACTGTATTATTATGAAAATAGTTTCTTACTTCCGCAAATCTTGGTTTTATTTTTCCCACAGTTTTACCCCTGCACTATCCAAACAATGATAGATAATTAGTACACATACTGGGAAAAGAAAGCCTGAAGAAGGTTATGTTGAGGTTTGGTGGTTTTACAACCCCTCCCAGCTTGACTGGCATGGTTGGATACATTCCTTACAGGTGCCACGTGACTCACTTTAGGAGTAAATACTGAGATCTTCACCTTGTGCTCCCTCGCACCCCGGGCCTCATCTGCCCCACAGATGAAAACGGTGAAAAGCATCATGGAACTAATGGAAGTATGTTGGAAGTGTTTTGAATATGGAAGTATTTTGAAAGCTATAGCTCTAATAATGCCCTTACACAAATAACTCCTAAGATCTATCCTGGAAAAATAAATGGTACCATGATTGCTCATGTGCATGAGGGAGGACTTGAAACTGCATCAGGTGTGAACTAACGACTGAGCTGTGGAGAGTATCACATGGGATAAGACCAGGAGGACTTCATTTGTTCAGCCTAGGAAAGGGCAAGATGATCTGTGGTCAATTTTAATCAGATGAATTGGGTAAAAGTTTTATTAGTTCAAATACAGAGGTGCCATGAGGAAAAGCAGGTATAAAGTTGTCATGAATCTCAAATGGAAATAAAATCATGATTTCTAACATTCCCCCCCCCAAAAAATAGGTTTGGCAAATAATGAATTTTAAATAATGTATTTACTAGCTATGGAACAAAGGACATAATGGGACATGACTTGATGATTATTTTTTGTTTAGAAACACTCCAGGACTTTTTAAAATTTTAAATTTTAATTTTAAAAATGGCAGGTGCAGGAGTTCATTGCTTATTGAAGAACTTTTTATGCTCAAGGGCCAATCTACATAATGTTAATAGGTCTGTGGAGGTACTGCCTTTTGTTGTGTCATGGTTCCCACCGAAAAACAACCCCGCCACTCTTTGAAATATGTGGGAAAACTTCCACTGGCTGTACTTGCAGTAGCCTTTCGCTGTGCATTAGGCAATAGAGCATCCATCCCTGTCAACTTTTCAGCCCCAGCTGCGTTTCACAAAGCGCTTGGAGCAGGCAAACATGCAAGGACTGCTGCTACTGTGCCTGCAACCTGGTAAACAATCCATTAGGCTTTTCTTTCCCTGTTTAATGTGGATTACTGGTTATAATGAAGTAATTCAGCATTCAGAATTACTTCATAAATGCTTTTATATCAAAAACTCCTAGCCTGAAACATTTTCTTTGACTTCGTCTCGATTACTCATCACATAGAGATGAACCTTCTCTCTGCTACCTGGTTAGGAAGATCAGAGGAGTAGGGAGATGCTGCTATTTATAGCCCAAAGATAGAAGATGTAAATGTCAAAAGATTCATAGTCCCCATTTCCAGCTTTTGGAGAAAGAGAGTCCTGTAGCAAGTTGGACTGAAACATTGCCAAAGCCTCGGTGTAAAGCCCAGTTGTGCACAGATTGAAAAGCAACAGGAGTTATGCTAAGATCAACCGAAAAAACCAGCTACACGAGCAAGCATATACTATAGTTATCTTTGGATGTTGCCTTTAACACTACTGTAAGTTTTAACTTCGTTTCATTCAATTGATATATACTACTGTTATTTCTAGCAAATATTTAAAAATGGAACTTCATTTACTTTAAGTATTATTTTACTACTCTTACTTCAAGTTCTTTTTTAGTTGGAGTGTCTTTCTGTAACAGAGGAAGGAAAACTGTTTGGCTTGCTATCTTCTAGTCATCCCCTAGAAATCAAACTAGTGTATTCTGAACAGATACTCTGGAAGTAAGTATTCAAAGTACACCTCTTGAATGATTATTTTCAGGTTAGCAGGGACCACACTACTAATTACTTTCATTTCACTATCAAATCTGCATCTTTGAAAATGAGCAGTGTATTTACAGGTTTTTTTTCTTTTTACCATCTTATAACTAAAGGAAAATACACATAATTTGTGAAAGGCATTTAGCGTGCAGGAAATCACCTTTCCTTATGTTAGTACAATACTCAAAACAATTATGCACCTGACCATTACTATAACCGTCGTGAGTAGCAATGGGGTGATAAGTAGCCTATTAAAATGACAGTTGATGCCGTATGAATAATTTCCTTCTCATTTGTTGCCAGTCACTGCAGGACTGGAGGTGCAGGAAAATTCTTTGTAAAGGCAGCTCCTTCAGTGATCTTGCCAGGATGCGATACTTGGAGAACAGGTTGGCACTGCAGCAAGTGTACAGCAGTAGCTGCCTTGCAGTCTCCTGCACCGCCCTTGCAGCTGGTGAGGGCCAACCCCCTCAGGTGATTTGCCAACTCTCAGGTGTTTCGGTGTCACAAGTGCCTGTACAGGTAGTACTGCTGAACGCGATCTTGGGTGAGCCTGCTTTTCCTCTGCTTCCATATTTCTGTGTATATAACAAATGCCACGGTGGATGGAAGCAAACGTTGTGAGGTTTCATGAGGAAGTTGCTGGCCTCTGGGAACAGCTTGCTGATATGAGATTTATAAATGCAGGGAAAAAAGATTGGGGTAGTTTGGTGTAACTTATGCTAAATAAGCCTAGTTTGCACCCACCATGGCTGGGGAGAGACAAAGACCTTTTTTTGTGCAGCTCTGCACATTGTAACCCCATTCCATGCTCAGCACAGTGCCCTGAGGGCTGCCCTGTCTCATGCCACTGCACTGAGCTCTCAGAAACTGCCAAGCTACCACCAGCGCTAGAAGCAGCCTCACGGTGCAAGTGCAACTACATCATCCTGCTTGCCTTGCCGTGGGCGTGCTCCTAAAAGCTGGGCTGGTGAAAACACAGTTAAAACTCTACAGTAAGATCTTCTGCTCATTTCACTATGCAAGTTGGGTATCATGCTTCTTACCACCACAGTTAGGCTGGCAGAGGTAAGGATAGCCTGGAGAAGAGGAGGCTCAGGGGAGACTTTATTGCTCTCTACAACCGCCTAAAAGGAGGCTGTAGTCAGGCAGGGGTTGGTCTCTTCTCTCAGGTGACCGGCGACAGAACAAGAGGACACGGTCTCAAGCTCCGCCAGGGGAGGTTTAGGCTCGACATTAGGAAGAAGTTCTTTACTGACAGGGTGATTGGCCATTGGAATGCGCTGCCTGGGGAGGTGGTGGAGTCACCATCCCTGGAGGTATTTAAGGAAAGATTGGATGAGGCACTTAGTGACATGGTGTAGTTGACAAGTAGGAGTAAGTGTTGGTGTTGGGTCATAGGTTGGACTCGATGATCTCAAAGGTCTTTTCCAACCTTATGATACAGTGATACTGTGATGGGAGCAGGAACCATCAAAGTTGTCAGATTCAGAGACAGTACCTCTGTCTGTTCTTGCTTCTGGTGGAGTCTCAGCACAACGTTTGACTTGTATATTGTATAGCATTTGGGGAGACATAGACAGTAAAATGTTTTGTGCTTTGTTGTGTTCCTGATTTGTATAAAAGTACTGGGAGACAAAATCCAAGCTGCAAAGAGAGCCTGACTCTTCCCCAGTAGTTAGGTGAGTCTGAGAAGCAACAGACTTTGCTCCAACTGCTGCTTGACACCTTAGCTTAGCAGGGTGTCTTGACATCCAGGGCTTAGCAGGACCCTGCCTGTAGCTGCCCAGCCTCACATGCTCCTGCTGAATATCAACCCACTGCAGTGGGGCACCCCCTGCACTCACCCGGAAATATCAGATAATCGCAAGGTCCTCAATCCATACAAGGCAAATGGGAGAGCTGAGCCTGTGCAGCCTGCGAAGCCTCTGGATTGCAGTTTAATTGAAATAGATATATTTTATTTTGGAAAACCGGCACTTTTCTACCGATTACAGCTCACAAGCATGTACTTTCTTTGTCGTAATGAAGCTACAGATGCATGCTTTTTGATTTAAAGTATGAGGAAAAGCAATTGGCTCTGAAGCCTAAACCCGTATTTCCGAGAAATTAAGCACCTTTCCCATCGGAGTTCTTCAAAAGGGCGTAATGGCATCATTTCCCCAAGGTTACAAAACATTAACTTTGTATGTTTTTTCCAGAAATGAGGGCAAATTATGTGCGCATGTAATGCAATTAATTGATAGAAATATGCCTTATGGCAATAAAGAAAACCAAATAATGTTCTTCCTTAATGTAATGAATCAGTTAAGAAACTGTGAAGCAATAAACGTATCAGACTTTGAATTTAACGGCATGCACTGGAAAAAATTGTGCTATTAAAAGACACAGTTCTAGAAATGTTATATTTCTCTGAGACAGCAACAGAAAAGAAACCCAACTCATCTATAAATAGAATAAACTGAATATCAATATGTTTCATGGCTGATAATTAAGAAATCGATAACAATACTATACGATATGTTAGGCTCAGCTGCTTTTGACATTTCTAGGACCTGAACCTCCAGACTTTACGTAAACACGTGATTTTATTCATATAAGCATTATCGTTGTTGTCAGGGAGACAGTCACTCGTTGCCACATGGAGCATTTTAATCATCCCTTCTCCAGTCAGAATTCCTGCTTTTAAAATAGCAGACAAGGGTTCCTTTTCTTACTTGCTTTGCATCTAGATATCACAGTTAGACAAGTCCTGCACCAAGTCATGTGCAATGAAGGGAAAAAGTCATTCTCGGAGAGAAAAGAGGCTCCTATTATTAGTGTTCCCAAGACACACTGTTGTAAGACAAAAACATTGATTTTTTTCATTCTTAATGTGTTCTATGCCGATGCTTGCTATTTTTTCTTTTAGCATTTTACATTTGCTGGACTGTTTTGTTGCTTTTTTATTAAAGCAACAACCATCTCACACCACAAAAAAAAGCTGACTGGTAGGAAGACTTTTTGGTCTCTTGGGTTGAATTCAATAGAAACTGCCAAAGACCAAATTGCTACAGAATTGCGGGAATCCTGACTGCTGCTCATGTGTTTTTAGTATTACTGAATAATTTATATTTTGAGAGAAAATGTGCAGCCTTTGTCACTTTGTATTGCTGTCTTCTCTAAAAATTTAAATTTATCAATGAGACAGTATAGAACTGCCAGAAACACAATAGAGATTGTGCAGTAATTTCAGCCCTGGTCTTTTACATTTGTGTGTGTCAATGCAGAATAATTGCTTCTCCAGTGATGAGTGAGATTCACCCAGAAGCTCAGTCTCTTAACCCAATGTCAATATTTCTTTTTAATGTTGTATTGGAAAGGACAAATTCCAAGGATAAGTTATTTAATTTTTCTTTCAGAGGGGAATCTATGAGAAAGTAATTTATTGCCAGAAAATACCATAAAGTATATGATCTAAACTCTTACACAAAGTTGCTGTGTAGACCATACCAAAAAGAGAGGCCTGGCTGAAATATGAAGTTTGGATGTTGGGGAGTTTCTTTATGCAGTGTGGATCTGGTCCTATGTGATGTGCAAGTTCACTGAGATCAGTTCCCCACATAAAATTATCTTTTTTTTGTGTGTCCATTGCGTTTATCACACTGTAAGGTTTCTGTGATAGAGACTCCTTTCTTGCCTGTTCAGGTTTTAACAAAACAGTCCTACTGCCCAATAATAAGTGCTCAGCTCTGCTCACCTACCTCCAGTGTGAAAAATTGGTGCCACAACTAATGCCTGTTCATCATTATAATCTGCACAAGTATATTAAAGGATTCATAACTGATGAAATATTTTTTCCTAGACAGCAGACTTCTTTTAAAATTAGGGTCAGAAAAGAACATTTGCATACAACTAAAACTATCTCCATGTTTATTTTGGGATTGATAAGCAGATTCTTCGGGAAAACATACGTAAGTAGGGATAGGAAATGAGGCTATACAAATAAAAAGAGTTGTTATCATCCTGGTAGAAAAGCATTTAAATGAGAGGCATGTAAAGATCTGATACAGAATGAAAGCTCAATGTTCTATTTCAGGTGGAATAAAACATTTCAAATTACCAGACCAGGTAAATATCAAAACTGAAATAAAAATTTTCATTCTGCTCTGCTTCTTATTCTTTTATGTTAGTTTCTTCCAGAAGTAAAATTTTCTTCCTGTGGCACTCTGGCATAACTTTTGCACAGTATCCATTTTGATTAGCACCTCTGGGCAAGCATGTGTCTGGGTTCTAGGAATAATTTATTTCTCAAGCAACAAGAGAAACCCATGCTGCTTGCAAGCTGCACAGCTTTAGTTATTCTAAGTGTAATTCATCTCATTGCAAGGCAAAACTTTCACGATACGTTTCTGAAATTAGCAATATATTCAACAAAATGTCTTCCCAAGTGCATGCAATAGCATATGTCTTTGTAGATTTAATATAAACTGAGCCTACTTTCAATAAAAAACCAACAGAATTTTCTGAGCCAGTGGAGACCCACGTATTGTGTAAAAGCATAGACTGTCAATAAAATAAACTCAGCAGGACCATTAATTTCCGTTCCGGTCTAAAATCCAAGTTTGCTGATTATGGGGGTCAACAAGGAATTCTGAGGTCTCCAAGCAATCATGTAACTTTTTTCTTGGCTGTTTGTTCAGAGTTGGTAAGACTGTCAGATTGGGAAAGCAATGCTACCTGTACTTCATGATGTAACTGTATTTTACAGTGAAAGCTAAGCACGCCTTCTTGAAGTCATGTTCTATCTTATCAGGCTAGATTCTCCTCCTAATTACTCTGGCATAAACAGTTGTAGCTTAATTGAATTCAGTTGAATTGAATAATTGCTGTGAGAAGAAAGTAGATCTCATTGAATTCAGTCCAAATTAATGTTTTAAAAGCAAACCCAGTACGTTCAGAAGCTGTGCAGAATGCTGAATTTCGTGAGTTCCTGTAGAAGTTCAGAAGAGTTACATTACATTTGTGACAAATGTTCATCTGGTGGTGTACATTAATAACCTGCTAATTGAGTGGTGCATTTCTGTATGATGTTCTATGGGCAAGAGAAGTATAAAGTCTAGTAATCAGATGGATTTGCTCATCTAGCAACAGAATCCGGGCACCTTCATTCTTCTGCGAAGAAATTAGCCTCTGCACTGGTGCAAGGGCTTCTTTTGGGAGTATTTAGGGCATAAAGCATGCAGCCTGGGATCTGATCCTTTGGGTCAGCCAGTTTTGGACACAGACCAGTCCATTACTTTCAGCGAGACTTCTTGGAGTAAAATACATCTCAGTGAAAACCAGCATGGCACGATGACAGACACACAGCAAAATCAACGCACAAAAATGTAGTATCAGACAAACAGAAAAGGAGTAGCAGACAGACCTGTAAGCTGCAGCTATAATCTTTCATTAAAAGTGCTTTAAAAATACTAGTTCAGACTCACAGCCTCCTCGTGGAATGAGGAAATATAATCAGGTCAGAGACAGTTGCTTCTTGTTTAGGAACATACACTTAGTGGCAAACTGGGCACTATGGCTGGAAACCCTAAGAACCCAAAAGGCTTGAGGATATTCCTGGTAGTATAGCAGTAAGTCCTCACAAGTCTTTGATTCCTGGTGATTGTGAGAAATTTTGCCTCGCAGTTCAGATTCCTAACTTAAGCAGTCCTGCTGAGATAGAAATTCCACAAAGAATAACTATGCATGAAAATTATTGAGGGAATAATATTTACTTAACTAATACTTTAGTAATCTAAAAAAAAAATATATTAACATTTCCAACACCATAGAGACATTTAAGTGACTTCTTAATGTTCCCTTGAGGAGCCTTGAGGTGACTTTCAAAGATGAATACAGTATGACTGAAGTTCACCCTTAGTAAGGACCTGTTAGTTCTTCCCTAATGGATTCGCCTGGAACACTACAAAGAGCCGCTGTAGCGAGCTGGTGTGCTATGACAGAGCACATCCATTTACAGATGCTCCCCTGAAGAAAGCTTATCAATAGGCAGCGTGCTCGCTTCTCAGCTGTTGTGCAGCAGCAGCTGTAACCAGAACTCCTATCACATGACTGTTGCAAATCCTTTCTTGGGCTATACATACTATGCATGCAATCAACAGCCATTCAAGTTCACTTGTATGACGTCCCCTGCAGAAATAAACAGATAAATTATTTACTGTGCAGGCAAGATGATACTGAACACCATGGCAGCTAAATATTGTAGTTACACTAGGTTCCTGTGAACAGGACATAACTTATTCATAGTCAAGAAGTGCAAGAACTCTTTCACAAGCTGGATTTTTGTCAGTCATGATGATTTTCCATGTGTTCTCTAGTATAGAAAGTCCTCTTTGAAAAGAGGACTGTAAATTATTTACTGTGCAGGGAGGATGATACTAAATGGTACAGCAGACAAACCACATAGCTACAGTGACTCTGAATGAGAATGATGTGATGTTCCTGAACCATGTGTTTAGCCTGGCTTCCACGCAAAGCTGGTGATCACTGGAAACCCACGCATGACTTTCAGTTACAAACCAGAATTTTCTGGAGAACAGGCACAGGTTAGCCCTTTGAAATCTGCAGAACCTTCCTATCTGTTCAATAAATTATTCTTGCTTTAGACCTACAGGAGGTGTCTAAATCTTTACGGTGTCTCTAGATAGTGCTCTGTCTTTTTAATTTGTTGTCATCTGGAGCACCAGACTCTACAAGCTGCTATATGCATGGCAGAGTGATGCTGTGGGATGTAGTGCTCTCAAGGGTTGTTTTAGGGTGGAATTGCACCTTGCAGCTCACGTACACAGTATAGTCTTCTGTAGATGCTGATAGAACATGACATATCATTAACCAGAATTCCTTTTTAAAAAGGAAGAGAGAAGAGAAAAATAGCAGCAAAGAAAGCAGATGGCGTCTTGAATACTGAAGTAAGTGGACTCAAGTGGTCATCCACTTTAATGGCAGGATATTAATTTTGAACACCAGACTTTCTTTGGAGAGCTGGAAGGGCTTGTTATCAAAAAGGATTCTCTCTTGTTTTATACAGAAGCATTTTCAGATGTTTGTGATGATTACCGTGGTTCCTGTGCCCTGTTCTAGGCACCTGGAGCCTCGTTCAAGAAGGAAACCCTCCTTGGTGCTTCTGTTATTTAGTAGGGGAAGAATATGAAATATCAATGGTCACAAAAATTTTGAGGAATTAAGCAGGAAGAATAATCACTTCCTGCTTCCTCGTGTCTATTCTTAGAGTTCTTCAGATGTTTGTTCCTGTCCTAAGAACTTTTGCATCTCCTGCCTCCAACCTGTAGTGCAGTTGTACTGGTTTTCTCTGGGGGTGTCAGAGCTCCTGTACCTCACCACAAAGAGATCAGTGGCACAGTGAAGCTGAGCCAGTTGCCTCGAGCAGCGCAGCTTGTGACTACCTCTGGTCACTGGACAGAGCTCCTTTCTTTCTGTAGCACTGCTGAGGAAAAGGAGTTGTCGTTCTCTTCAGAATTTAACATAGCTATAGAAGCATGAGAACCACTGTGAATGCAATTTGGAGAATATTTACCTGAACAGAGTTAAGACCTGCTCATCTGGTTCATTCATGTAAGCCTATATAAAAATGTGTTTAATGAAGATAAATTAGCTATCATAGCTAATTTATTCTACATACTTTTTAATAGCTATGTTAATTCCTTTAACTCACCACACCACATTTTCCTCTTCGCTTAAATTCTGGTTTGATCCTCTCAGCACTGGTTAGAATGAGTTTTACATGATGACTGCTGTGTTAAATTACTTTCCAGAAACAGCTTTGTGTTTACTCTTGCTTGTGTAGCATTTCTCTCTTACAGCATGGAGGGTTTGTGTTTTGTTTTTATTTTACAGAACCTCTTGCAAACAGTGGTTTTTGATTTTACTTTATCGCACCTTATGATTTCTGGAAGCAGATGTATTTGTTTGCTTGTCACTTCCTTTTGTACAATATAACTGCCTCTTCATTAAAGCCTACACTGGAGCTCTGCGTGCAGCCTTGTGTCTAGAGGGAATGTGCAGTCCTTTCTCGGACGTAGAAGGGAGACCTGTGCCTTGCTGAATATTTTTAGGAGATGATGCCTTTTCAAGTAGAACAGAAGACTATGTAAAGCAATGTTAGTTGAGTCATTTAGCAAGAAGTGCTGAGAAAGCACTCCCCACCACACAGCACACTTAGGGAAATACTGTTCCCTTTCATGGTCTGAAAGTTGTACGTTGATTTTGCAAATGCTTTTGTTGTTTTGTTTTTGAATGAATGCCTTGTGCAAGCAGATTTTCCCAGCAGATTTCTGAGGAACTACGTGTTGCTCATTCACCTTTAGGTACTCTTGCTTCTCCTCTGTGCGATACCACCCCAGGTTGTGTCCATGCATGTTTGACAGTGTGACTGTGAACCTGGGAGCTGTTTCTACCTTCCCAGGGGACTGATAAGTCCATTGTGACTGTGAGGCTGCTGCTTGCCTCCCATTTCTAAGGGCTGTTGCTAAAGACTTGCAGTATGCAGTTGTCAGCTAAGTGCTATAATGTCAAAATCTAATTGCTAAAACCAGTGAGAGCTAAACTATGGCTCTTTCGGCAGATGACAGGCTGTTGGGGAGGAGGTCACCCTGGCAACGCCGCTTGCAGGTACCTGCTGAGGATGGCTGATGAGAGCTTGTCAGGAAGCTCTTGCAGAACAGCAATGGGTTTTTGCAAAAGTAACTATGACTTTTGCTCTCTTGGGCTATTTCCAGCAGCTGAGGGAGAAACCCAGAGAGGCAAAGGAAATCCTGCTTTCTTTAAGACTGTCAGATTCTCGGGAACTAGGAAAGGAAAGGACAGTTAGTGACAACTACTGCTTTTCTGAAGACTATTGTTTTTGTAATGACCTGTCACTTACTCCTATAAAAGTCATGGCATGTTAAAAATGCCATGAAAGTATTTCAGTTCACAGCTGTTAAAAATTTTCTGTGGACATAGAAGCCAAAATCATCCACTAGTGGTAAGAGGGTGTTAGACTATACTAAAAGGCTGAGTATCAGCTAGGACGCAGCTGCCTGAAGATGCTGCAAGCCAGCACCTCGTAGTGGTTTGATGACTGGCCAATATGAAATGCTCAAACAGTGCCATTGTAGAAGCATGTGCAATTGCCCTGGGCTTTCTCTTCAATACCTGGAAAATCTGACCTTTATGAATTGTAGTTTAGAATTTTATAACTGTATTTCAGAATTTTTGTTTTGCTTTTCTGCTTTTTTACAGCCACATGGGTGTTTGTCTCATATTTTTGCAAGTAGGCCATGAGGTTTCTAATGCCCACTGCATGGGAAAAAGGACTATTTCATAGCCGTGAACCACACAACAGAACTGTTTTCTAACCAGCTATGCTTCATTCTTTCTGTCAAACTTGAACCTTCTGTAGTGCAAAGCTGTTAATCATGATCGTTCCCTCAACGACATAAGACAATCTTTCAGCCAAGAAGAGCTTTGAGACATTTTTCTAGAAACAGTTAAAACAATTCAGACCCTCAGCGTCAGAGAGGGACATCTGTATAGTTGCTATTTCAAAAACACCTTCAGCTTCAGAGCAGAGAACACAGATGGCCCTGTGGGATACTTCAAGGAAAATCCATGCCCTGGAGCAGAGCCCTTCTTTAGATCTTCTTTCCCGGGAATCTGCCACTCCTTTAAGTCTACTCTTACATCAAAACTGTAATAAGAAAAAGCTGATCGGATGTTAATTCACATTGGCAAAATATTGCCATGAAAACAAGTGCAACCCAAGGAAACAAGCACAAACAATCAGTCCTGTGCCTGTCAGGTGCATGTCCCATCCGCTGCTCCAGTGAGCAGGTCAGGTGAGGAGAAGACAGGCAAGTTTTCACAGGTACAGTGCCCCCTGTGCTTAAGTGGCAGATGAAAGTGGGCATCCCTTGCCATTTGCCTGTTCTGAAAATCTCCCTCTGAGATCTAAAATATCTTGCTGCGTTTAATTTACAAAACTCTCTGTTAATATTGACCCGAAATGCTTCTAATGGAATCACTTAAGCTTCAGTTTCTCAGGTTGTTATCTGACAGTAGAAATGCAGCCTGAGATAATTTTCCTGCACTTAATGCAAAACCTACTGGCTTGATTCTGACATGTATTTCTAAGCAAAACGAGTGTACTAGAAGCCCTGATCTATCTAGCCCTTTATTTAAACACCCTCAGACATGAACTTTGATATGTAGATTATGAATGACAAGTGCTGTATTTAAATGACTTTGCAAGGTACAACTAAGGAACGTTTGGGTAAACTGGAAGTTATTGTAGCCATAAAAAGCATGAACAGACAAATCAAAAAGGATTGTTTTAATAAGATCAAAATGAATATGTGCCAGAGGCTTTCTGATTTCATTGAGAAAATATATTTTCATCGAGTAGTGATTTGCCACATCTCTTCATAAAAGGCTAGGCTTTTACTCTGATTTCAATCACAGCCGCAGCAGCAAAATATTTACCATGTCAATGTTTAGAAAAGATGTAGTCCAGTATTTAAACACTACACAGGAACCTAGTATTGATGATAGGTTTATAATTATCCCTCAGAAAGTTTACAATAGCATAGCTTTCACTAGTTGAATATTTATCTAGACAAGGATATGCACAGACCCCAGCTGAGTAAGAAGTCTCTTCTGTCATGATAAAAAAGAAAATAAATCCATTATGTTCTTTGATTCATGGGCAGAGTGGGAAAGTTCCAAAGCAGGCACAAAGCATCACAACAATTTAAATTGAGAGCATTGCTTGGCAGGCTCCAGTTTTTACAAACAACACAAGCTAGTGAGTTAGAGCAATTAGTAGCTGTGCAAGGATGTCCTCATCTTTAATGAATCTCTCATAGCTGCTGCTTCTCCCCAAGACCTCATTAAGACCCTGCAGATTTGGAGCTAGGAAGGGACTGGCTTTTTGGACTCGAGTCTTTGCAAGGTCTTGCCAGGTGACCACTTGGTCACAATCCACTAAAACAAATTGTCATTCAGACAGAGTTAACAAGACAGGGCAGGGACGCACCACCAACACGGCACAGAGAACTGCTTAAAGAGGACATAAGAGGACAGAGGAGCAGTGATGTTTGGGGGCAAGGCCTTCCCCAAAATATTGCCAGGAGATGTGCAAAAAATCTTTCCTTTCCCTCATGGGTGTGGCACAAATTTATTTGTTACTGGCACAGCTCTTTTTCACTCTGGTGTAATAGGAGGCTTTTGCAGAGAGTCCTTTTCTTCCATCCATCAGGAAGTAGCCTGCAAGCAGGAGTTTGTTCCTGTTCCTGGCAATCAGTGCTGGCTTGTCATACCTGCAGCTTGTGAAAGGAAATCAGCCTTTTGTGGTCATGGTAATTCTTCAGACAGCATGAGGGCTGGAGGAGATGGGGATTCAAGACACCCTGTCTGAAGTTTGTCATGTCAGTTGAAAATGTCCAGTTCAATTTGAAAAACAAAGGGTGAAAAATTTCTGCAGCAGCCAAAATAACAACGGGCCTTGAAAATAACCAATGTATCTTGTTGTTTCAGAGACTGACTGTAGGCCATAGAGAAGGGTGATATTTCAACTAGTCCCTGACTTCAAAAAGGAAATACGCTTTGAGTAGTGCCATTTACAGCACAAAAATTTCATCTCAGTGATCAGAGTGTATATTAAAAGAAAAAAACAACACATGTATTTCACTTCATGTCTTCTCTCCAGCTAATACTTAGATTAGATTTGGGGAAAATGGGGGTTTAAAAATTGGATCAGATATCTGTCTGCTCCAGCCACATGTATTTTGGTGAACCCTATTTCTCAGATCTTCTGATTTGTTACTTTCTTTTCTGAATTGTGGTTTCCCAGCTGAAATACAGACAGCATAGCAGAGTGAAAAATACACAAAAGCATCTTTGCTGCAGCTTTCTGGGATGTAAACAAGTAGAAAACTTGATTTACTTGCCCAGGCAGCAGTTTGTTGATCTTCTTTCCTCGTGAATCCTGGCATAGGGCAAAGTGCTGATACAGTGTTTTCTGACTCGGTGTCTAGGAGTTCTTATGGTATTCCCATGGCCTCTTTCTTTACCAGTATACTTTGTTTATACATATTTTAAGTAATATCATTTTAATTCTTGCTTGCTTCCTTAGGCAGTGTTTTCATCAAACCTTCTCCTGCAGGCAGCATCATCAATCTTGCATAAGGTACCTATACCTTTCTTGTCGTGGTTTTAATGAGTTCAGCAAGACTACGGTCACAGTCACTGGTCATGTTGTGTTCGCTCACTGCTTTTTCTGCATCAGTGCAGGTGCTAGTTCCTGTTCATTGTTACCTACAATAAAATTTCTTTATTATCTGTCCACAATAATGTTTTTATTATGGCTGTTCCACTCTATCTTCGTCTTTTTTTTCCCATTTTGCACTGTCAATTTAACATCTAATGATTATCCCATGGCTTGGCTTGGTGACATCCATCCTTGTCTGAAAATCTGATGGGAGCTCTCTGATTTTATCAAGTGTTCTGAAATAATTTCCCAGTGGACACAGTCTCGGGAAAAATAAGCAATACACGGTGTGGCTTGAGTATGTCCCTACTATTTGTCTCCTCTGAAAAGGAGATAATTTTTGGCACGTAATTTTTGCTCTTATGTACAAAGCTGCTTTCAAACACAAAAGCACCCCCAATGCCTCACTCTGCTCACCAGGCAGCAGCATATCAAAGCACGCACCACTGTTGGCTAAACGTCCTTCTCTCATGTTTAGTGCATTCCTAACCTATTGGGCTCGGGTGCGTTTGCAGGAATGCTGGACTTTTGACAATAATTAACTAATCATTTTAGGCTGGCAACTGACAGTGTAAAGAAGCTGTGAGTGAAATACCTCTTAAATGCAAACCTGCGTTCTCCGGGCTGTGAAATGATTTCCACTCGCCGATGTTGACCTTGGGAGCACAGGTTGTTCTCCTGGCTGCTCAATGAAGCAGGAGAGAAGCTCATGCTCAGAGCAGAGTTAGGGAGTTATGTGTTACCATATAGTGATCAAAGTGTTCCTCCTGCAGGTTAGTGGTGAGGCCCTGGCAACTGCCAGCACGGTATCAGGAAAAGGACTGAGGAGCGTTGATTTTAACAATCAGTTGGGATTGCTGAGGCTATTGTTTCTAATAGGACTATTTTTTTGTCATGGCTTTGCCACTTAGGTTGGGTGAACCTTGCATTCCTTTTCCTTTTTAATCTTGTGCTTATGAGGTCTCTCCATACATTTAGTGTCAGCTGGCACTGAGAAAGAAAGAAGGCAATTACAGGTAAAAATTACATAGCTAATGGATAGTAAAGCAAGTTGTCTCCTGATCTTACCTTTACAGAATGATCTGAGCCACCTTCTCCTCTTCATGTTAGCTCATCTCTGCTGTCACTATTTTCTTTGTTGAGCCTCCAGATTAAGCTTCTCGAATACTCAAGTTTTTTTGTGTTGTACATAAAACTGTATCAACACTTTTATATAATCTGTCAGCTGAAACAAGGAATAAAAATAGAAATAGTCACACGATATATTAGTCATTCATAAAACAAACTATGCAGCTTTGCACCTAGAGACAACTTAGTAAGAGAAAAATTCCCTGGACTGTGGAGGGTTCTGGCTTAGCAGTTTTCCAGTTGTACTTTCCTTGTGAAAAAAGCTCTGGGCAGAGGTGGGTGGGAGCACTGCAGAAGCACAGCAGCCAGGGAGGGCTGTGCTGGGGATGTGGCAGCTACCCTCCCAGCCTCTGCTCGTGCACTGAATTTTATCTCCAACTGTATAAATAACCAGGAGACCCAATTCCAGCTGCTACAATTGGCACATACACAGATTTCCTCCAGAAAAAACAGTTAATTTCTACTGGAATTAATATGACTTTCAAACTATCGTAAGCAGCTTATTCTTTTTCTTCTATGACACCGCTTCTAAGCCATACGAATTTTACAGATAGGATTTTAAGCCAGAAAAAAGGGAACAATCTGTACTAAGGTAACTGGAACCATTTAATTTGCCAAGTTTATCAAAAGCCTTTGGCCTGCACAGAGTTCAGACAATGTTTAGGGAAAAATCAGGAACTTGGAAGGGCATCAATCTAAACTAGTTTTCCAATAATGCGTGCGTCTGTTAAGTGGAATATTATAGAGACCTTTGCTTGCATTAATTAAAGTGGTGAATGAGAACGGATGAGTTCTGATTCAAATGCATTACTGCTGAAAAGCAGATCAGAAGATATTGGTGGGGAACCTTTTGTGTGTCATAAATAAAATGGGAGAACTTGAAGCACAATTTCCTGATTCCCACTCTAAAATCTGGTGAAAAATAATTGGGACTTATAGGAGAAGGTCAGTTTGAGTCTTAAGCTCGTACGTTGAAGTTCTTAGGCACCCAAAGTGAATCATTATTAAAGTTTTTAACGGTAAAGCCAAATTTTCTATTTCAAGATTTCTTACTCTTTACACACAATAGCTGCATTTTCGGCCTAATTTCTAAAGAGGAAGTGAATTAGTTGGTGGGCCAGAAATCACTGTTTACAAAGAAGCTGATGATTGTGGCCTGATTACATCAATAGTGGAATGAAAGAGAACAAATCTCAACCACTGCTGTTTATGGTGACTGATTCCCAAGGTCTCCTTTATCAAAGCTGAAGAAGAATAAGGACAGGTGACGTGTGTACACACACACACAGAAAAATGTCAAAGAAATTGCAAAGATTTCTAAGGTTTTTCTAGGTGGCCAAAAAGCCAGTATTCCTAGGCAAAGTGAAAATACTCTTTTGCCTCAAAGCATATCCTGCTTTATGAGAAAATAAAGTAAGGAATTAGAAATGCAGAATGTAAAAATCAGCAGGAAATCAAACGAGGTGCATTAAAAGTTTTGAAATGCAAAAGGGGAGCAGAAAAGATCAAGACTATCACCATCATTTTGCAAGAGCAGGTAATTTGCAGGTAATTTGTGATATTTCCAAAAAGAATGGACTGGTTCTCGTTTTGTAGAGAAAGGCAAGCAAAATCTTAAGAAAAAAATTTTAACAGAGAGACCTGAAGAATAAGAGTGTAATTAATGTGATCAGACAAACCTGATTTCAGCCTCTGAGGTAAATTTACTTTTTGACTGAGATGTAGCTTTTTATCACTTAGCATTGCAACACTGAACCTGTAAAGTGCACTTTAGTGAACCATGAACAGGGTAAATAGTAGGCACAGTTTCTCGATAATCTGAGAGCGAGCATTACAAATGGTATAATGGAATGGTTGGTAGAATGTTAATTAATAGGATGCACGGGGTATCAGGGATATCCGAGCCACTTGCTAAACTGATTAACTGATTCATTGGAAGAATACACCTTTACAAACAAGGATTGCCTGCTGCATATATGGAAAGGGGTTCTGTGCCTATTGCTGAATATGACAGGCAACTAACACAACACTCCCTGTGCAACTCCCTGCACTGGGGAAAAAAGACAAATCCACGGATGGCTAAAGGAGGCATAATAAACAAGGAAAAAATGTGTAATGCAGTTTTGTAGACCTTTTTTTTGGCAAATTGGCATTGGGGAAGATAATCTGATCATGGACAAAATAAAGGAGAAGAGGAAAAAAAAAAAAAAGCAGCAGCTAGGAAACTGCAGAGTGAAGTAAGAATTCCCAAACTGATTTGAGGGCTAGAGATAATGCCTCCCATGGAGAAGCTTAAGGAGCTCAGTCTATTTAGTTTACCAGGAAGAGGCTTGAGGGGCAACTTGATTACAACATATAAATACTTTAATGGGTTCTAACAGGCTCTTGAATCTAGTAGAGAAAGGCATGAGGAGGATCATCAGCTGGAAGCTGCAGCCAAATGAGTGCAAACAGTGAGTAAGACAGGAATGCTTAACAGTGGCAGTGATTTACCATTGGAACAAGAAATCAAAGAAAATTATATATTCTGCTGAAGTATTCACTTCCTTACTGACTGCATAAGATGCTTTAGTCTGACGAAAGTTCACTAGATCAGTTCTGGAGCATTTAATAAGCAACTCTGGCTACAAGATCTGCTTGTTTCCCTTCTGGCCCTCTATTTATATCTTTCCAGAATAGATATGCTTATATACTTAGTAAAGAACAGTAGAAACTTCACTATTCAGGTGTAATGATGAACTCACTACATTCTGTTATTGTATAATAAGTTGAACTGGCTGAAACAAGATTTTATTTTCCAGAAAAACAAAAGAGTGGTAAAGGTAGAAAAATTTCTGAAGCTTCCTTTAAATACATATTTGATAAATTCCTTCTTCATGTCCTCAAAGCTCTGATAGAAATGCAGTGTGTTCTGACAATGTATACTTAATTTTTTTTAAAAAGCATTTTCAGAGAAAAGACACTGAAGAGGATTTTTAGTGATGCATATGAGAATCTCAGACAGCTCCTTGTGCATGTGTGCCATATGACTAAAGATATTTGTAGTACATTAGCTCTCACACTTCAATTTTGGGATTTGTGTCTTCTGAAAGGCCCAACATTTTCAGCCCCATAACCAGGTTCCCAAAGTCATGCGTATTTTTGCAGAGCAGAGCCCTGAATTATCAATACTGTAGGTTTTCCAGCATTTCACTCCTGACCACAATAAACCAACCATTGCACTGAGATTATTTTTATAGTTCCAGAACCATTCATTGACTACTGCAGAAACTGGCAAGGCAGGCAATAATTCATTATCATTGTGATACATTTCTGTGCCAATATTTTAAAATAAGTGGTTGCAAACAATGTGCTACGTCTTGCATAAGCTGCACATGGTGCATGCAGATTGGGAGCCATACCTTGCTGCAGCCTGGGAGCTCCCTACTGGTGCTTGCTGACCTTTCCCCTCCCTTTTTTTGCCCATCTCTTACAAACATTACTGCAGTGCGTAGGCTTCTCGTCACAGTAAATGTTAGCTGTGACTCATACTGTGAAAAGGGTATGCCCACCATCGTAAATGCACTGAAATATTATTCTTCTGAAGCAGGAATACTGAATTAAAAGGCTTCATATTATTTTCCTAAGTTAGCTCACTACAAAATGCCGGAGTACGTGAGTGAAAGTGCGGAGAGTCAGTCCACAAGCTGAAGTTGATCCAAAAACGAATTTTACTTTTGTTCAGAAAAACATCATCTCTGTTTTTGTAAACCAGACAGGGCATTAATCTGCCCCTCGGTGTGAATAGGCATATGTTCCTGGATAAATCAGTATTGGAGCTGCATGTGTTTAAAGGCTGAGATGGATCTTTTCTGAATAGGCTTGGGATGTGCCCCTAAAACTTGTTAATGTTTCATTGTAAGGCTCACTTTAAGAGATGGACATTATCCTGTTTACAAAGCACGGTACTGAAATTACTAAGACAACTTAGGGTATTTAAACAAGAATGAGTGTACAACTTTATGTAATTTGAACACCACACAGAATCTTCCTGCTAACAAAATTAATTAATTAACAGTTAATAATAGACAGTAATAACAATAATAATAAACAGTTAAAATTAATTAAAAGTTAGCTTGTGCACAAAAATACATGTTAAAGCCATCACAGGACAGTAAAGTAAATGTTTACAGAGGCTGCAGGAAAAATCTGGCAATAATATCTTGCTCTGAAGAATGGAGATTCATGGCAAAACTGTGTAGCAAAGTGATCTTTTTAATCTGATTTATAATTTTCTTTTAAAATCTATCAAATAACGCTATGATAATGATTAGAATCAACATAAACGCTAAAAGGGAAATATTTATATGAGCTTCAAGTCAGAATTTTAGCTGTGATGAGGCCAAACCAAACACAATCCAAGACCCAGAAATCTCTGATTGTATTTAGAACAATAGTTTTACACAAAATAATCTGATCAATTTACTGTATAAAACCTCATAGGGTAAGTCAGTGCCAACATTTTATGCTTGAAGAGACAGTGTGTTTCCAAAGTGCTAAATAATGAGTTTTTCAAAAACGTCCTAATAGTGAGAATGAGGACACAGAACTGTCCCTTTGCAGGCAGAGGAAGGAATTCAGCAGTATTTACAATAAATTGACCACAGATGAACTCTAGAAACTGAGCAGTGATAGTTGTGTTTGTGAGTGCAGGAAATGTCTGCCTCTGTGCATTAGGCATCTCTTGCATGGAATCAAGGCTGTAGATGGAAAATTCTGAGCATGAGGCAGAGTTTTTCAGTTCTTCCCATGCACAACCTTTCTTTTTTGTTAGATGACAACCTTGCGGGGAGATGGCCTGTTGTGCAGACGAGTATGAATACTCAAAATAAGAAAGCAGGAGACCAAATCTATGAGCAAAGTAGCTAAACATTGGTTGGAACCTTGATTGAACCCACAAATATTTTTGAACACTTCATGCTGAGTAGTGATTCTTCTTTTAATCTTCCTTATGTTTTTATTCTTATGATGAGCAAGATACACTTTGGTTAAGGTAAGTTTTCAGGTTAGGCTGGCTAGGGGCTGCCTGTTCTGGGACTTCCCCCAGCATGTGAGCCAAAGATCCTCCATTGGCAAAATCGCAACAGGAGATGTTTGGCTTTTTCACTTTCAGGTGCTGCCCTGACAGCCCTTACAGCTGTTCCCTGTCCCTACAGCTGCAAAGCAGCATCTCTGGCTGAGCTCCCACAGCTTTAAACACATCTCTGATATATGTTCATTTAAGCTTCTCTTGTTTAAGCACTTCTTTCCTGGGTAATGTCTCAAGGGCTTTGCTACCCTTACCGTTAGAAACCTATTTTTTTGAAGTAGTGTGGGAAAAGGTTGAAAGTTATTGAAGTGGCTAAAGGTGGCTTCTGACGTAACTTTCCTCTCACTGTATTTACTGCTTATTTCATATGAGAACACAAAAGTATCATTCCAGGATTTGAGGGTCATTCCCTAATAGTTTCAGGCCAGCAAAAAGGCAGTTTCAGAGTAGAAATAAAGCCTATCCTTGGTTCAGGTTCCCTGTCCTATGTCTGAACCATTACAAATCAAAATTCACATTGTCCTGATGCACAGACACGTAATAAACTACAAGTAGCAACATGTAGGAGTTTTGTTACTATCTGGGAAAAAAAAATGCCACAATGCCCTCAGTAGTTTTGAACACTTTTCTTAGCTCTGCCTCATGATAAAGGCTTCATACATTAAAACTGACACATACTCTGAGATAACTTTTCATTCACAGTTTTATTCTTGTAGACTATGGTAGCATTTTCAGGGTGTGCAGTGATTTCTTGCCAGAAAAGCAGCCAATGGTAAGCTTAAGCTTTCATGGCTTGTCTGTTCCTATTTTCCACCGGTTGCTTGAGACTGAAACAAAAATACTGACCACCCAACTTGAATATTTCTAGAACTAGTGTGCCTCTGCAAAATAACACTAAGAGCACTTCATGTAAACCACAGAGTTTAGTAACTGCTTTTGATTTCATTTTTTTTTGTATCCACAATGTATAAAACATTTTGACCTCACAATATCCTCTACCGGCATCTGGCTTCATGATTCAAATTATCTCATATTGTGTTGAGTTAAAATAACAGCGATCATAAAGAGGCATTTTAAGCACAGGGCTCAAAAGGCTTGGAGTGCCCTACAGGTTACTTCAGGTCTATAACATTTCTTTGGGTCTGCTTAAGCTCAGCTGGTTGTGCAGCTTCTTTGGTAGCTTACGCACAATGTGGTGCCCCAGAATGTACTGTTCCACGCAGTTCTATAAACCATTTGTGGGGAGAGGCACTTCAGAAAAGCGTTATGGTTAGATGGGTTTCGGTGTGCCTTTGTGTGGATTGTATAGCACCAAGGACACCACTGACTCATGGATTTGCACACTGCATTCCCTCTCTCTTTCCTGAGTGCATCCGTGGCTGCAGAGCAGCGGGGTTAACACCTGCCGTGCACGTGCTTTTTTCCCTCAAGTAGTGAGGTGTGTGCAAGAGAAGCGTTGAGGGTTTATATAAAATATCACGCCAAGTCCAATCTAAGATGGTGAGATTGCTAGGGAGCTCTCTGAGAAGTCAGTGATAGTGCTGGAGGCAGAGCTGGCAGCGTGTGTGCCGAGAGGACTTGCTGCAAGGCTCTTCACCCACTGGAGTGATGTGCCTGCGTGCTGCGAGCTCTCCAGTCCCACTGCAGAGACGTATTCCCAGGCAGAGGGGCTGGCTTTTGATGTGCTGTGATAAGGGAAGCTGAATGGTCCTGGTAACACTGCAGAGCCCTTCAGGATAAGAGATGCCGTATAAATGTACTAGACTAGCGAGGAAGAAGCCTTATCTGTGCTTACTGTATAGGTCTAATTCTTCTCCCTTAATGCCAGTGAGGTCTCTGACTTCAGTAGAAGCAGGGCAGAACACTTTATTTTTGAGGGTGTTTCTTTGATACGTAGTGCCTGTGGAGTAACACTATTTTGACCTGTTCTTTTTGCAAAAAAGAACAGTGTGTTTTACCTGTATTAATTTGCTCTGAAAATAGTTTTGTGTGATCATAGTAAGGCACAATAATTTGAACCTACCAAATAGTGTTGCCTTTGTACTAATTTTTGCCCTGGACCTGGACTTGGATGTGAGTGATTCCCTTTGCACTTGCACACTGTAACTGTTCTCACACAGCAGCTGGGATTCTTTCAGCTACCAGATTTCCTTTCCCCATTCTTAGCTATGTGTTTTGTTTATCCTTCTGTCTCTATCCTGTCACAACAGCAACACAGAGCTGAGGTCAGATTTTACATCTCAATGCTTTGCTCAGACAACCGGGTACTGTTTTCCCTCCTGATTCCACGAATTGGTACAATAAACTTTATCAAGCACTATATAACGATTTCCTTTTAAATAATAAAATGTTTTTTCTGGATCCTGTTTTTGTTATTCCTGGTGACTCAAAGGTCTGTAAAGTCATTTCCCCTGCCAGGCTTGCTCTCGGTGGGATGCTTTAGCAGCCTGCAGTTTGGATGCATGCAAACAGACATGTGCTGTTTTCCAAGGCAAGCATCCATTTGTTAGTGCGAGCTGCTTGCGCTCTCCTCTCTGCGGGAGCTCTTCCCCATTGAACTTTTGAACCACCGAAGCAAATCGAATCGTGTAGCTCTACAAAACAGAAACCGGCATTAGGGCTGCATGAAGGAAGTGTTCCAGCTCCAGCACAGTTGCCCAGGGAAGCGAAGCCAACACAGAAACGCATTGTTCTGGATGACTAAAGAATAAGGACCTGCTAAACAAGTTTTGTCTCTCACGTTTGTGGTTATCTTTCTTGTGTCATCTCTTCGGCATGATCGTGTATGCAAGATGATACATTTTTTCAAGATTTTTCTTGTTTAACTGTGATTGCTGAGATCTGTGCAGTACCTACTAATACAGATTCCAGGATTGGTGAGACAGTGGGAACCAGTGCCAGAAATAACAGCCCTAAGTTTAGAAAGGCCATATGTACTTTCAGTCTTGTGACAAGGAATGTACCGGCATTTACAAACGGGGCTCCTTTAGACCTCTCCACTTCTCAGGCTCCTCAAACACCACCTCCCTCAAGGCAAAGCACGTGTGCTCTCCTGTAAGCCATGTAACTCCTCTAGATGCATCAAGCCACATGTGGGGGCACGGCCAGCAGCCACAGAGAGGAGCCTGCAGAAAATAATTGAAGAAATCCATTTGTTATTGATGAAACAACTTCTTAAAAATATTGCCATGAAACTAATTGCCCTTTAGTGTACATTTCAGACCTTCCACTTCCCTAAAATGAGTTTATAATGACCACACCTGCCTTCAGGAATGCTGCATAACTGGAGTCAAAGTTTGAAAAGAAATGCTAATCAGAGGCATTTCCAAGGCCAAGTTGAATTGGGTATTGGAGTAAAGAATAATTCTTAGTGGATTTCTTTTCCAGTAACGTATTAGCTCAAATCTTGTTCCATTTCAAGTCTGCCTTCTTCAGAACAATGTCCTTAAGTTTGAGAGGACAGTACTGATTCAGGTGGGCTCATCTAAAATGCCTTCATCTTTCACGGAAAGATGCTAACAATCTTACATAACAGTAATGAGTCATTTGCATAGGATCATGTTTGTATTCTCACAGCAGAAGTAAAACTGGTGTTTTCTGCTCCCAACTCCAGCATCTCTGATATGCAGGACACATAATAAATGTGCTTTATGCCCTAGAAAAAGCCCGTATTATTATCAAGTAAAGACACGTCCATAGTGGACAATCATTTCTGTCATTTGTTAGTATTATTTTATTTTTCCTATTCCTTTTGCCTTGTTTCCAAGTGGAAATAAATCTGAATGATACTTTTTCACTTCAGCTGGGAGCAGGAAAAGATCAAAGGTACTGAAAGCCCTTCTCATATGTTAGAGGCACTACAGCTGTAGGTTTGCTCTTTAGTCTCAATACTATGTTAATTAAGTAAGGATGGTATATGATTTATACAGGCTTTAACAAGTGAACATCAATTTCTCTTTTTGACTGAGGGCATGATTCAGCAAGTCCCTTTTGTGTTTGCCTGGCTGTGAGAATGCACTAATCTCACAGAAATTACTGTAATGTATGCTGAAGTGAGGTATTGGGCTGGGTCAAACCTGTGCAATTACACAAAGATGATTTTAAGTAAAATCAGCAGCTTTCACCGCAACTGGGATTCATATCTTCTGCATTTGGCTGTATAAACATCAGGTACATAGCCAAGGTCAGCCATCTAGGTGGAACTAGTCGTGGGATAGAATCCAAAGATGAGGATGGGATAGAGTGAGGTGCCTGTCCTGCTGCATGGACTGTATGGGGAGCCTAGGTAGCTGTTAGACTACATTTCTAATGTATATGTGTCTCTATATGGCCAGAATTGTACCTAACTTCTCACTCTAGCGATCAGCTCACGTCAAATGTATAATCAGACCACCTTTGCGGAAGGAAGGAAGGAAGGAAGGAAGGAAGGAAGGAAGGAAGGAAGGAAGGAAGGAAGGAAGGAAGGAAGGAAGGAAGGAAGGAAGGAAGGAAGGAAGGAAGGAAGGAAGGAAGGAAGGAAGGAAGGAAGGAAGGAAGGAAGGAAGGAAGGAAGGAAGGAAGGAAGGAAGGAAGGAAGGAAGGAAGGAAGGGAGGGAGGGAGGGAGGGAGGGAGGGAGGGCGGGCATATTAAGCAAAGAATATATGGCAGCACAGTACGTGGCCTTGGCTTTTTAATCAGCTTATTGTTAGTTTCAACTAAATATCAACATCACAAAATAAATGAACTTTAAGTTTTATATTATTTGTAAATATCTAGAAATACCACATCACATTTAAGTCCAATAAGAAACAATGTTATAAAACCCTTGAAAGCAAGGACATTCAAATTTAATTATTTTTGCAGGGCACTAACTTATTCCATTGTGTTGAAGCAGACTTCTCTACATATAACAAACTTGAAGACAACACAAAATAAATGTGTCCTATGCCAATATAGTTGCTTAACCATCTTCCTGGAATTACTCTGGTTTTGTACTCAATGACATTTGGATCTACAGATCCACTGTGCATTATAGGAGATTGACTGTAGACAAAACCAAAAATATGTGTGCTAAAATTTGATACATAGATCAATAAATCATATGTCCCTTTAAATATAATGAAAGGAAAGGCTCATATTGATCTACATCAACTCTGATTAGAGTTGCATGGTATTCTCTTTCGTAAAAAAACAGAATAGCTACTGCTGAGCAAATCATAGGCATCAGACATTACACAGCTACCTCCCATTGCAGTGAGGCAGAGCAGTCAAAACAAGCAGGGAGCCACAGGTCCATTTGAAAGCTGGAGTTTCATGACTATTTTCTACAGCTCAAGTGTTCATCGCAGTTCACTTTGTTAAGAAAAAAACCCCATAGTATGGGATCCCATCTTTGAGCTGAAGAAATACTGGCAACTTTGCAGTTTATTTAAGGTTTTTATTTTAGGGGATCTTGCTAAGTACACACTGACAAGACGCGTGCTGCCAACATATTCTGAGAAGTAAAGCTTTTCCCAGCATATATCTTCACTTTATGTGACAATTAGATTTTAGAATAAGGCATCTAAATGCTTTGCACACTTACAAGCCCTAATTTGCTGCACTGGGCTGCTCTTTTTGCCCATGGATGCTGTACCTGCCCTATGCAGCCTTCGTTTAGCTTTCCGTGTGCGTAAGAGCCAGTATAGGTAGCCTCCTCTAGCTCAAAAGCCTGTGAAGTGCCAGGATACCCAGAAAGGCAGAAAATCCAAAATCCTCTGGCTTCCTTTACAGCTTGTTAACTCGTACTTCATTTTTATTTGTAACGTTGGCTTTAACATGATATATATCCATATTGCCTGAGGTGGGAACACTTTATCCTCAAAACTTGCTGTTGGCACAGGTTATTTTGCCCTTGACAGTAGGTTTCTATTTGATTGTCTTCCAACGGCTTGTGCAAGGTGGCGTTTTCCAAAGTGATGTTACAAAGAGGACTGTGGAACAGAGAGAAGCCAGTTGTCAGACTGAGGGCACATGGCGCAGGCCTGTGAGAAGGGTCTCAAGCTGGAGATGCAGGGTGAAGTGCAAGCCCTCTCTGTGGGCTCAGAGGGCGTGATTACTAGGGAAAGTCTACAGCTGGCTGTGTCCCAAGCAGTCTGCAAGTGCCTACATGCGTTTGCTCCTCAAAATGACTATCTTGTATTTAAGACAAGGATGTGGAGCATTTTCAAAGAATAAACAAAAGTCTGGTGAGAATATGGGGGAAGACAGTGGCTGAGCAGCATTTTCTCCCTCTTCATTTGCTCTTCCCTGTAAAATAACAAACCCTAGGTATGGCAGTGAATGCTGTTCTGCACTTCATAAGTATGCTGAGGTAGGAAGGTACAGCACTACAGGCAGGAACATAACATAGATTCCAGTGATATTCTACCAACTATTTTACTATTGCATGTTCTTGTGATTACCATCATTCCCCCAAAACAGAAGATCGGGCCTCTTCCCCCAGACCAAACTTCTCCAAGTTTCTTTTAAGACCTTGTGCAAAGAACATGGAACAAGTCTGTACGACAAGACTTGTGGCTAGAAATTGGGTGAATAGCAAAGCAGATCTGGCTACAAGTTCAGAAACCACCATACCCCTTTCATTTGGAAGAGAAAAAGCTACCAGAACCAAGCATCTCTCTTGAGCTTATTACCTGACCCTGAATTGTTACTTTCCTCTAGCACTGGATAAAGTAAGTTGCTACAATAAGTTTAGCCTCTCCCTGCTTTACCTGTATGTTTTTCCTCAGGACTTTATCTTACTCCTTCTAAATTTAGAGACAGACGAATTACAATCACATGCAGTACCCTCACTGCTAGAGCTGTGCCAAGGGCCCTAGACTCTCTCTTGCCCCCGCTTTGTCATGTAAATTCTTACTGTGTTAATCATTAGGCATGCCATAGCTCCGCTCAAAGTGCTGCTTTGGGTGCCACCAGTGCGTCTTGTTCTTGTTGATTCCAAGCGAAGCTCTAATTCCATTACAAAATGCTACCAGGCCATCCTTTACACACAATCTTTTGACATGTTCCATCTGTACATTCTTTAAAACAAAAGCAGAAGTCTACTTTCCATGCCATGACCCAGCAGAACTGCTTTCCTGTCATGGTGCAGGACTACTAATTATCATTTGTAGAGATGGAAACACACATTTGTACGTTATATTGGGTTATTTGGAGCTTGGAATGGAGAAGCATGCATGAAAGTGGTCACACCAGTGGCTAATGCTCCTGATAGACATACAGAAAAACACTTTGGGATTTACTTTAGGAAGAGAGTGTATGGGTAGATCACTTCTCTGTCCCTGAGAGCAGATGAGGAATGCTGTACTGTTCATCCACTATGTTTTCAGATTTTGCTCATAATCCTCTAAGAAATGTGGGCAAATCAATTAATAAAAGTTGCACTCGGAAACAGTGCATCAACTTTTGCTCATCAGAGGAAATTTTATGTGCCATACCTCCAAAACCACTAGAAAATCCATGCTTTCTTAGTGTCATCAATTCTTTGTGTTTATTATTGAATTCTTTTTTACACTGATTACGAAGTACTGGCTGCCCACAAAAGATTAAGAATCCATACGGATCACTTATCCAAGCTCAAATCTTGTATACAATTAAAATCCTCCTGCAATTTTAGCTACGCTTTTAAATTCAAATGGATTATGAGAAAAGCTCCTTAAGGAGATGGCAACTAGTTAGATACTTTATTGTATATAAATTGTACATGCATGCATACAGAGAGATGTACATAATGTGATAGTGGAGTTTGCTTTATCATAGGTGGATTTAGAACAGTCTCCAGTTCCAGCCTAGCAGAAAGTTACACAGGACCTCTTCCTCTGCTGCAGATAAGATCTGTATTTTGACTTTGCTCTTGAAAAATCACACATGCTCAGCGTTAGTTTAAATTCATGTAAGGAGGTTATTTTTCATGTCTAATAGTCTTCAGAGCAGCACGTCAGTGTTAGAAGATGGAAAGCTTCTGAAATTTGATAGGAACTGAGCAGCTAGCTCTTTCAGACCCCTTGGAAAATCCCTATCCAAACATGGAGGAATAAGACAGCTGCAAAACCAATTAAAAACTTACTTTTATGAACATCTAAATGTGAAGTATTTTTAAGGCCCTTCCTGTCCCAACTCTCCCCTCTCATTCAGTACTAGAAGCATTCTCGGCTCTGCAGAGCAAGATACTGTTCTTCAAAAGCCATCATATTTTAATGTAAAGAAAAGCAGGATTTTTTGGCCTGGGATTGGAACTAACTTCTCTTGGGCTTTGAGGCAGAGTTAGTTTTCAAGAAAAAGCCTATATTTTAATGCAGACAGCAGACTGGAAATGCCATCTGTCTGAACCTGTTCAATGTATAAAGCTTCAAAATAACTCCTGAGACAGAATGGTTACTAGCCAGAGAGTAGAAAAGGCAATTAAAGGTGTTTAATAGGTGCATTTATCAAATAGCTCTGTGGTTTATCCCATACTTCTACAGATCACTTCCAGACATTCCTGACTGTATGTAAAATACGCATGCTAGCCCTGGGTTTTTTCCAAGCAAATATAATGTTTCATGGGAACAGCAAATTCTGTAGAAGTCAGATATCAAAACTGAATGCTTTTTTCCAAAATATCAATGATGCACAGAACGCTGTCATGGAAACCTTTCTTACAGAGCCCTCAGCATAATCGGCAATCATCCCTCACTATGCTGAGGAAGTATTTATCTCTCACCATACCAGACTATGTAGTCAATAAATTGTAGTCCAAATGAAAATACAGATTTTCCTCACACGATACTGGTTTTCATGGACCAGCTAGCTTTTTATGTCTGGATATCTGACTGTACATCACAAAGCTATGTGAGATCAGACAGACTTTGTTTCTTTAAGAAAATGGAAATGTCATCTTTCCTCTGAAAGCCATCTTAATATCAAAAGTTGCTATGGTTTCATGAATATCTTTTAGTTTGCTTCTGACTAGGGGTATACTTACTATTTGATCATATCCCATGAAAATCAACAATTCATTGCTACTCAGAGGTGGGTTTGTTTATGCTTCATAAAATTCTTGTAGTTATCAGTTATATTTGCTAAAATAATTTCTATGTTTCCAGACCATAAATAGAGCAACTGCCAAATTTCCAGACCATAAGTCAAGGAACAGTTTCTCATCTTTATCAAGTGCAAAGTATAGGCAGATTTACCCATTGCAACTGTGTAACATGACAGTGACATTTAGACTGAGTGTGATAGGCAGAATTAAGCAGAGAGTTGCTGTGTTTATAGGAAAGATGAGATTGTTTTGCAATTACCTAACAAAATCATTGATATTGTGTCAGATTCATTTCCAAGTCACGTGCCTCAGAGAAAATACAAATTCTTGAACAAGAGATCACAAACCTATTCATACAGATAAGCTATGAGAATGCAGATTATCAGCTTTCTTCGGACTTGGTATGTTTAAGTGGAGACAATATGTTCAGGCATGTGTCACAGGTTTAGGTGCATCTTCAGTTTTCAGGTGAAATAGAAAGGTTGAATCAGGAAGGCTGAAAAAAGGCATTTAGAATTTATTACAGGGAGGAAAGATGGAAATCATCTATCTTTTCTGGGTTTGGGTTTAGATTGTTCCCAGTAGTTGATTCCTACAACATGCAAATTAAATTTTTACTGTGCTTTTGAGTGCAGGTGGTTCAGGGCCTAAAGGGTAGAGATGAATATTGAAACAGATTGCACTAACTAGAATGTATTTTAAAAACAAATCCCAAACCCCTCAACATTTGCTTGAAGGAAATACAGCAATTAGTAAGCTTTAGTTATCATAAACATGATAAAAGAAGAATAGAAAGGTACATGCTCCTCTATGTCCATATAGGCACTGGAGTTCTCTCTGTTTTCCCTATATGAATTGTACCCTCTGCAGCAGACCCAAGAAATGCTACAAGTCATTCTAACCTGAGACCTTAGTAAGATTGACCATTACCATAGGTCTACCACTAAATAAAAAGCCAAGAGAAGTCTTAGAAATTAAATCACGTAAATTATACAGCTTAGACTTTCTTAGGTCTTACTGTACAGTGATAAAAATGACAAGAAAATAATCAGATGGGCTACACAAAACCAACGATCGTTTAAGAACCTAGCACAAATAAGGAGCAGCCAGAAATTACTTCTCTGTGAGTTGAGCTCCAAAGAAAAAAGAGCTAAGAGTAAGAGATAATGAGCTTGGAAAATATCACAGAACTTAATGGTGCTTGGAGCACTGCATGCTCCGTGGACCCTTATAAAAGATTGTCACAATGCCACAAGAAAGACAAGGAGGAAGGTGGCATCTGTGCATTCTGGAGCAGTGGAGAACACAACAAAGTCTACCTTTCACTTTGGTTTTTGGCCTGACATAACATTTCTGACTCTGACTCCTCTCCTCTCCTCTAGATCTGTTTTCCAGGTGAATGAATGCTACTGAGTTTTAAGATAAAGATGTTAGGGAATAAGTTTCCATGGTCCTTCTGTAGAAGCTGGACTAAATAGATCTTGAGAAAAAGGCTATTCAGGCTGAATAGACATATCTGCTGTATCCTTACTCCATGCTGTGTCTCTTACTCACCCGCAAAATCCATTTTCAATTACTCTGCTTTAAAGGTCTCTCTATACTGACTGACCACTTACCCCAGTCCACAACTTCTACTTCAATTATGTTGTGATAGTTGCAATGAAATGAGATTTTTAAAAAATTGAAGCTATATGAGTTTTCCCTGCTAGATTTTGGGAGTTTCTCCTCGTTGTATGAGACAGAATACTCACACTACCTGGCTTAAAGATGTACATGGGGTGTATTAGGAAAAAAAGCCTCTTTCTCAATTATTTCACCCCCTTAGAAAGAGATTCCACAGAAGACTTTCTGACTTTCTATTCAATATTTAAATCACTCAGAACTTCCAGTAATTTTTTAAAGAGGCCTTCTGCCTTCTGCTTTCATTTCCTCCCTTTTAATAGGAAACGCTTTGTTCCTGTGTCTGAAAGTGAAGAAAAGTACATTTCATTAAGCTTGCAATTGTTTAGAACTCAGAAGTGTAGATTGATTAGCAAATACTCTACAATAGCTCTTATAATGGAGAGCTTTAAATAAATGGGTTTTAAACTATTCTTGCAGTTTCTAGTGCTTTTTATACAGTCTAAACATGCTGTGTACACTATTCTTTGACTCTGCTGTGTTCCTGGAGGGGAATGAATTGGAATATTCTGAATGCCTTATGTAACGTATTTAGAGAACTTTTTTGTTTGTATCTTTGTTTGAATTTCTTGGACGGAATTAATTAATGGCAAAGTATAAAGACCAACTTTGAAATCCTAGCTGACTTATACACTAGAGCCCAATTTGTATTCTACATCAAGGAAATGTTTGGATTTGAAAGAAGGACACCATTATCAAAAAGATTTCTGTAGATGGCTCTGTTCTTCAGACCATCATCTCTTTGCCACAGAAGTGTGGTTTTAACATTTGGGTAATTCAAAAGGAAATTGATTTTTTGATCAGAGTACATATTCAATTATTTATTAAATATTAAATACAGAACAGGAAATAGTAACAGATTTGGGATAGGAAAAAAACTATGAAGATTTGAGTTGTTTAAAACAATGTTAATTTCAGAGAAAAGGTGAAGAGAATAATGTCTGTTTCCTGCATTTTTATAGTCTTGTAGAAATCTGAAGGGGTAACTGCTTTTAGGAAAAAGAAAGATTTTTTTCTTTTCATATCCTTTTTGCATCATAAATTTGTAACTATATTCCTTCGTAGAGCAGTACACTACAGTAGTAACGAGTAAGGATTAGTTTCTCACCGGGTATACATGTCTATCTTCATTGAAAGCACTGAGATAAAGATAATTTGCATCAGCCTCCAAAGACTTTGATCAGCGGAACACTGCTGTAATGGGAAAGTTGGCAGGTGAATCCTGCCTTTTGTCTTTGGGGAAAAAGGATGTTATTCAGGAAACATCACATTCTAAAGCACTATCTTACAGTATGTTAGCATATGGGCTTCAATCTTCTGCCCGCTCCATTGTGGGATGGGCGAAGATGGATGTCCTGCTTGCACACCTACCCTTTCCTAGATTTTAGGGTCTACATTCAGGAAGGACTTACCTTGTCATCAAAGCAATTCTGCCTAAGTGATGACAGGAAATTAAAAAAATGTAGTTTGGGACTATAACACATACACCAGCTTCTGCTAAAGCTACTGGAATTTCCCCAGAGTGTACTGTAGGAGCAACATTAGCTTCTGGTTTGTACGTGGTGTGGCTCAAGGGAAATTCGACATCCAGTATTTGCAGAAGAACCAGTACCTGTGTTACAGCAGTTGGAGGCAGAATGCTTATCAAGGAAGGCCAGAGGATTTCAAGTCTGTGCATCGATTTCAGGAAGTACAGGGGAAATCTTTCCAATCTGGAGATCTCAAAGCTTGGACAAGGCTCACACTGATGATTTTTTCTGATCTGTTTCTTGTGTTCTCAGGTCTTGAAGTTTGTAGAGTCACTCAAATCTGCACAAAGTCAGTATAATGCTCTAGTAGCCCATATATAGTGCCTAGCAGTAGGGTATTAAGACTTCTAGGTAAATGAATGATCTTGTCTTTATGCTTTCCAGGATTATCCTCTCTATCAAAGAGAGATTAGACAGGAGGGAGCAGCGTGTTGATAACATCTTTTATGTTTTTGAATGTTTGTAGGGTATAGAGACGATTGGTTGAGAGGGTTTGTTTTAAAATAATTTTTCTTCTCTTTTTCTGCCTCATTTTTTAATCTGTGCCAGCACCTTGGCATGGTGCTGAGAAATGTTAAACACTGTCCAACCTGTGACTTTAGAAACAGTGGCGCATTAAAGATAATTTTATAGCATCAAACTATGAGTGAGAATAATGGCTATCCCACTGTCCTCCCTTTGTCGCATTTCTCTGATACTGACAAATTCCATGTTCCTACAAGAGACAGGGAATTAGGATACAGACAGTAGCTGGTTTACAGAAAGTAGTCCAGCTTCTCTGGCCTATTTGACACTGGGCAATCATGGATTTCCTCCAGAGCTGTCAAGAGCTCTGTGGACAAGCCTGTGTTTATACTCCTGCAGTACAATGTGAGCAGTGGCACAGAAAGGCTGCTGGGTTCCTGCCAAAGGGCCCCACAAAGGCAGCCACATCATCTCCTTGCAATGCAAATATGATGACAGTGGTGGCAGGGGAAGCCTGGTTGTGCAGCCACCTCCTCTTCTCCTCTGCTCACCCTCCTCAGTTCCAGTACCGCGAGAGTACACATACCCAGAGGGAGGTCACCAGGAGCGCTGACTGCAAAGGCATTTGGGGAGATGGGCTCCTGCACAGCTCACAGCTCACACCTGCATGATTTTGGGATCGGACTAGTAGCATTTCAGGTCCCTTACTGACCCTTCACTTTGGGTGTCCTTGGTGTTTGGCTAGTGGCCAGAGTGGGCAGGACCATTCCCTGTATGAGGCCCCAACATAACTTTCAACAAAACCTCTCTTCTTGGTGCCCAAATGAGGGGACTGGTGGAAGCTGGGGGAGGAGCACCAGGAAGGCACTGTGGAGCCCTCTGTGAGAAGAAAGGCCCACAGACAAGTTGCCATCTGTGGCATGAGCAAGAGTGGCTCCTCTAGCAAGGATCTCAGCCGGTCACCCTGTGCACAAGGTATGACAGTACTGGGGCAGAGGGGGACTGGAAAGAGGTAGGAATGGGAACTAGAAAAGAGCTGAACAACTAGGAGAGGAAGGTGACGAAGAGAGCAGAGAAACCCTCTGACTGAGAGGCTCGGAAGAACATGACCCTCCACCTGCAGGGCAAATGTGATTCAATGAGAAGCTCAGATAAATGGAAAGTAGGGAATAGTGATGATGTGAACAGTAGGAGGAGAATTTATTGTAGAATTAATGACTTGATGCAATCCTGAGTGTGCAATGACTGAAGGATTTGAGCGGGAATACCCACATTATACAGGCAAATATGATGTGCGTTTTTCTTTAAAGTTTTACTCTGTTGACATTAAGTATTTTTGACTTTAGAGTTTAACAACTTAAAATTGTATTCTTTACCTTGCTGGTCTTCTCCTAAGCCAGGAACATGGAAAATTGTTTAAACCCAACTTTTAAAACTAAAAGTTTGCCTTCCTGAAGTCAGCAAGTAAGGGATTTGCTGTACCTCACTCCATCAGGTTTCCCAGCTGTTCCTAAGGGTATGGCTGCTTCCATGAAATGAATATATTTATTTGTTTGTTTATTTATTTATTTATTCATGGAGGATAGGAGGGGAGCACAAGATTTGGGCATAAGATGTAGGAGATTGTCCACTTCTGAAGCGATGGTTAGACCTGTTTTTTAGCTTGTGATAAAGCTCAAATATTATTTTTTCCCTTGGATTTGAATGTATTGGGATCCCAGATGATCAAGGATAAAGGTTTTCTTGTTTGTTTGTTGCTTGTTTTCTGAGTGGAGTTTTATCTATGTATTTATTTATTTATTTATGTGCAGAATGATCTGTTCTACTGGGTAGAACATTAGACTATTTTTTTGGCACCTAGTTTGAGAAATGGATGCTTTTTCTGTGCAGCTGAAGTGGCTTTGCTTCAAGTCCCCTTAGGATTTTAAAGCCCGCTGGAATAGGGATTCACTGCAAAATGAAGAATGCACAGTACTTGGCTTTATAAATTTCTCTACAATTTCCACAATGTAAGTCAAATTCATGCATATAACCTTCCATTTTCATGAATCTCACAAGGGTCAGCACGCTTGGATTTACTGGTTTGGGTTTTTGTTTTTATTTAAATTCTTATTGGAAAGCTAGTTATGTAGGGCATTAAGTTCCAGCTGCCCTTATTTCGATACAAGGTTGTTTAATGCTTGAGAAAGAAAACTTGTGCAAAATAACACTGTATATGTCATGGCAAACTACTTTCTATATAAAATGTTATTTTACAATATTTTCCTACTGGCATTTCTCCTGAGACTTGTTTCGTAGCTGGAAGGCGTGCTAGAGACAGCTGGCCAGTGCAGCCACGGCTTAAGCCTTATCCTGTCATTATCAAACGCACAAAACATGCATCACCATATGCAGGATAGATTCTCTCTCCATGGAATGACTATGAGCCAGAATTAATCACTAAATAGTACCTGCTCAAAAAGAGAACACAGAGCTGGGAACAGCAGATACAGCGATGCGTCCCAGCCATCTCTGCACAATGTGAGAGTGTATGCATCCAGACTCGTGGGGCTATCCCGCGTCCTTGGACACTGGAAACACCCTGGGAGAGAACAAACAGTAGATTCATC
The DNA here is from genome assembly GCA_033558235.1 of Neomorphus geoffroyi. Classification (NCBI taxonomy): domain Eukaryota; kingdom Metazoa; phylum Chordata; class Aves; order Cuculiformes; family Neomorphidae; genus Neomorphus; species Neomorphus geoffroyi. Next base: position 10,636,934 of record JAUMJM010000016.1, on the reverse strand, counting down.
CCTCAACTTCTTTGCTATCCAGCCAGCTGGTGATGGCTGAATGAGGCATTTCTTTCACCTCTTTGGTAAATACAAACAAGGCAGCCTAAAATACAGCCTTAGTCTCCAGCTGGAAGAGAAGTATTGACTTGGCTGGGTGGTCGGGCTCTCCACTCCTTTGTCCTGCCTGGGGCTAGCTTGTCCCCATGAGCTCCTCGCTCCTCTCAGGTAGTGGGCTAACTGCATACTGGCAGTAAAAAACTATATCTGCCACTGTCATGGTCTTTCTTGGCTGCCTGTTGCTAAAATCCGTCTGCTGTTATCTCACTTTCTGGAGCAACATTACAGGATCTTCATTTTCATTCAGATGGTGTAATTCTGTGTTTTGGTTTTTGGTGTGAGGTGATGTAGCTTGACATTTCTCTGCAGATGAGAAATTTCAGGCTTTGGGGCTTCAGGGATAGGGCAGAGAAAGTATTGTCCTTTTTTATGCTGATAATAACTGTGAATGTAAATAGCTACAATAATGAGTCTTACTGCAAGTCTTTTATTGGGGAATGTGCAAGTCATTCACTTTTCAGTAAGCAAGTGTGAATGGCCCTTCTTATATTTGCATATGAAAGTATAAAACTTCATTTCCTATGCATATAAGAGCATTTTTGTCCATCATAGTAGCCGAAGCACTTTAATAAGTCATTTTAGTTTGAAATAGTGCTGTCATTTAGTACTGTCATTTTTTTGTCCACTGCCTTACATTCCCAAATTCTTTCATAAAAGACAACTTATGATTTTGTGAATGTAAATACAAAGCCCTGGGTGATGTTTGGTGGGTAGAATCCTCATTTTGGAAGCTGATTTGTACAGTGGATAAGCACCATTGCTACTGAAAAGAAAATTTTCTTTACCGGAATAACGAGCTAGTTTCACTAGTGGCTTTATAGGATGTATGGTTGTATTTGTTCTAGAATTTCTCATTGTAAAAAAGCATGCTTACTCTGTGGTTCATTTACATACTGGCAGCAAGATCCTAACAGACAATGTAGAAAGGAAAATTAGGAATTTATTAAACTCAGGTATTTTCATATGTCCTGAAAATAAATAACAATTTTTATCACCTTGTTGAATCTAATGTTTTATTTTCAATAAAGTGGACTAAAACATCAAGCCAAATGTTATAGTTCATATTTTGAGTTTACTTGAATTCTGTGTTTATTTTTGTGTCTGTAAATCAACCTTTTTGAAGATTCACAGACAAAATTTCTTGAAAATCTCAGTGGTTTTGACTATTCAGAATGGTGATGTTTCAGTTGTTAATGTCACGTCAAATGTTTATTATTTAGAACTTCCTTCTAAGGCCATGTATATGGCATAAAGCACTGGGCTCTGGGAGTTATCCAAAATTAGTAATTGTGTAGCGACAACACTCAGCAGAGTAGCAGTGGTGGGCTGAGGCACAAAAAGAAGTCCCTTTGAAGAAGATAGAGAGACACGTCATGGCAAAATGAAACCAAAACATGGCAAGACAGAAACCTAACAGCAGATAATTATTTTTCCTAATAGAAGAATATAGTGAATCTTTGTGTAAGTTTTGTAAGGGGCCCACAGGTGGAAACTTCAAGGCAAGAAACAGTTGTAGAAATACACCCCTCTGAGGTCTAGTGCCATTTTTATCTACAATATTGTCTTTGTTGTTTAATTCCGATAGTTACAAAATTTATCAAATTTATGTTCCTTGGTCCTAAAACAATATTTTTAACATCCTTCCTATTTCTAATAGCAACAAAAAAAATTGTTGAAAATAACTTAAGTGCTTCCCTTATATGGATACACAAATATACAGCACATAGAAACTAAGACTCGTAGGAACAAAAATTGTCACACGCACTTGACAACAGCAGGCGTATCTGGTTTTCCTTAAGGCTTGAACCAGCTGAGAAGTACCGTATTATGCATTACATCATTTTTTGCAGAATTCAGTGTGTGAATTATTTCACTATTACGTCACTGTCTACCTATACACCATCTACGTATATTTCAAGAAAGAAATTTTATGTATACAGTATTTAAACACTCACAAAGGCCTGCTGACATTTGTTGGGATTGCACGTGAAATCCTTCTGCGGATGCAGAGAATACTCAGCTTCTTCCTCCAAAAGGCTAGTCATGTCTTCACATATGATGAGATATTTATTGAGTGCAATGTTAACAGCTACCATATTGCTGTACTCCCACATTGACGCAAATGTTGGCAAAAGCTACTGTGCCAGCTGCCCACTTACACACTCTAGTGGCACCTTTGCTGTTCCTGAAATCCACAAATTACCATTCTCATCCGATTAATGTTCAAAACTGGTAGTTTTTTTCTGCTTTGCACATTTAACAAATTCCTGTCAGAAAACAAAAGATGAAGATGGATGCACAGGAGCCTGTCAAGCCAGACCAAATCCAGCAAAGTTAAGACTCTTTTGATGCCAGAAAATACCCTGGAGTGGTCTTTGGGAATATTATGAAAGAGAACCAAGGATTAGTGCAGAGATTGAGGAGATTAAACCTTAATTAGAATGAGCACTTGTATACAGCACATACGGCAGACAACTATTATAGCTGTAATGAAGCAGAAGTCTTCCTGCAGTTACACAGGTCCTACCTCTCAGCCTACTCAGGGAGTAGGTTTCTGCAGTGGCTGCTGGAGGACACATTGTTTAGCTCAGTATAGAAACACGCAACGGCAGAAGACTCCCCACGGCATGGTGCTTCTCTGTAACAACATAAGGTGACTTCCATAGTCAGCATTTGTATCTCAAACTGCACACATGGGTTTTGCCCTCCTGCTCACAGACTGCTCCTCCAGCCCATGCTGGTATGATTACTAACAAGCCAAATCATGGGAGCTGCAGTCCCCTCTTACGTGCACAGAAGTGGAGGTGATGATAATTTTTGATAACTTTTCAACTCGAGAAGTATTTATCTCCAATCTAAGACAGCCTCTGCCTGCTGACCTCCAAAATATCCTGTGAGGATATATTCAAGACTCAGAATTTGTGTCCCTTTTTACTTTCAAATAAGTTTACACGATTTTCCAATGGGGTTACATTTCCCATGTTTAAAACAAGAAAAAAAAATCAACTTAATTTGGTATATGCCATTTCTGTTGTTGTGTAATCACTTTTCTCTGCCCATGAACTTTTATTTTGATCATAAGGAGAGATTTTACACTCTATAGACTTGTGAGGGACAAGAGGCATGTAAAGATCATACTGTAGTGGTGGTGATTGTCAAAATGTGAGGCAAAACCCCTGTAACTTTTGATGTACATGCTTTCATAACTCAATGACCATTTCAATATTTTGGAATAGAAATATAGAATATCAAAATATATCTAAATGATATGCTAACATCTTTCCAAAATACCAGAAGTACCATTCTTGGCTGGAGTTTGCATAAGTCAAGAGGTGTTCTAGAGTGTCACTATTTGTATGCATTAAAACTCCCAATTTTATAATCTTTGCTGTCTGGTATTTTATTGTTCTCAGTAGCACATTTACTGGAGAGATGAAACACCATGATTAACCCTTTCAGCAGTTCTAGTTACATAGTTGCAGCTTATGTAGAAACCTGAAGTGTCTCTACGTTGTGTTGATGCTCACCAGTGTTCCCTTCTGACCTATTTTGTGTTTTGGTGTGATGTTACTTTTAGGACCATATTTGATACTCTAGAAGCAAAGTCATCAAAATAGACATCCACATGTACCTCTCCTAAAGCAGCAGGGCTTCTGATGCTTAGACTCATACCTTCATTCTTTTGCTTTATTCAGAGGCTGCTGCACATTAAGCATTCCTCCAAATTGTTGCCAAATTATTTGTTTATAATTTCAGGGCATATTATGTTTAAATTATTAAACTAATAAAGTAATAAACTAATTATTCAATCATCATTGAAATACAGTGTTGTCAAATTCCAGGTGTAATTTTAGAATGTCTTCCTATGAAAATTTGGGCCAGATCCTTCTGTTTCAACCCTTTCTTGGAGTCAGTGAACTACCTTCTTGCTATGTCCCCGGGAAGAAAGAACATAATCTCCATATTAGGAGACTTTGTAAGGGATATTACCCACTATTCTGTACTTCACAAATATATAGGTGTTATATACAAATACAAAAAATATTTATATTGCTTATGCTATGCTATTAGGTGAATGAATTTAAAAGGATACTCAGCAAAAGAGGGTTCAGAGGGAGAGAAGGAAAGCCATGACTTCAGTGCAGAAGGAAAACCAAAAAGTTTTTAGAAGCAGAGAAAAACTCTTACTTCAGAATTCTAATAAGCAGTATAAGTGACTTTTAAAATAATAATTTCTGCTGGGGCACGTACAGAGGAGTACTAAGAAAGCTCAGCTGTCTGGTGGCTGCCAAATGACACTGCTCTGCAGCCACTGCCTCCAACACAAATAGCTCAGCTACATTTAAGTATCCTTACTGGAGGCAATCAATCACATATGGAAGCAGAGCAGTTACAAATAAGGTCTGCTGTTCATATAGATTCGGTTATTTTTGCAACTAAGATATATTTGCTTCCAAAAGAAATATTTGGTTAACTGAACCTCTCCCTCCTGGAAGGACTGGAGGAAAAAAGAGTGCAAATTGTTAGTATAGGTCAAGAAATAATTGAAATTCAGAATTCAGTGCCTGGATGCATTTCATCTTCAGAACCAAAGTGTTGCCATCCTGTGCAACCTGTCAAAAGACATTGGTGCCTTAGGCTTAAGTACCTAATGTCACAGTAAATGAAGAGATCCAGACAGCCAACTTACTGCTCATGATGGAAAACAACACAGCAAGTGGAGGGAGGAGGAGCACTGTAAGAACATAAAAACTGCAGAGATGATTTAAAGAAAATTGTTAACAGAAAAGATATCTTTGAGCAGAAAGTCAGCTTCTTGAAATTCCGTGTCTCTGTGTTTTTCAGTGTGATGTCTTTAAAATGCTTTAAAAACATCGGGGTGGTTTTTTTGCTATCAATGTCTGTCCCACAAAAAGCACTTGTTTTGGAAATTTCAGTCAAGTATGTACCTGCACGCTGTGGGTTACCAGCTCTCCAGAACTGTCTCAGGGAGCCTGTCTGAAGTATGATCAACTCGGTTGCACGTATCGCACCAGTGAGACACACAAACAGATTCGCTTGCCTGGCATAGGACGGCAAAGTCGGGGACTCATGGCACTGCTGTGTGCAAAAATAGCACTGAGCACCAGAGCCAAAGAGCTCAGTAGGGCCAATGTCATCAGCCACAGTGGCGACACGTCTACCCGCATTCAGTAACGTCAAAGTCTTATTTCTTAGTTGGCTGAATCTAGTCAGATGATCAATACGTCATTACTGGTTTCCTACCATGAAACAAGAACATGCAGTGTATCTTCCCTTAGTTTGAGAGGTTTTTTTCTCCTTACTTTCCCTCTTTCTGGACATTCTCTCTACCTTATATTTCAGAGCTATTCTGCAGACACATGCAAGTACCATGTTTGGCAGTTCATTGTAAGTGGAGCCAATGTTGGTAGCCTTAACCTTTTTTTCCTGCAAGTTTGGCCTTGATCTCACTGCTAAGGAAATGCCCACCAACCCATGTTTTGCATTTTAAGGAAGAAATGCAAACAGAAAAGTTTTTGCCAAGTTTTTGCCAAGTTTTTGGCAAAACATGTATGTTTGCCATTTAAGAAGTGGATCAAGTCCAGCATGAAAAGCATTTTAATGTTAATTATTTTCAGAATTACAACTTTTTGAATAGGAAAAAAACCAGACACAAGCCCTTTTTTTATAACTAGTGTAGCGATGGAGCAGAGGTGAAATTTCCTTAGTGCCTTTTATCTTTAAGAACCCAGTCTTTATCAATGCATTATTTCAAATCCTTCACTGCATAATTTGCATAATGATTTCATTTTCTGTGAGCCTCATCAGCAGAAAATTTGTTCATTAGGACAAACATAGAAGGAACTGAATACAGCTGAACTGAATTCATTCAAAGTTTGAGCAAATGTTGATGGATTTTTTTCCAGTATTTTCTCACCTCTCTTAAGAACTGTTTCAAATCTCATTTAACAACAGTGAAAAAACCTCCATCACTTACCGAGACATGCAAATCTCTGGGCCTTCTATGAATACCTCATGCTCAGAAGTAAAGATGGGACAGACCTTGTCCTGATTTTGGCCTTTTTTCTGCAGGTATGAAACTTGTTGAGGTATTCTCACATTACCCAGGAACATTGTAAATCTCTTTGGTATGTTCAGGTCTCTCGCATTTGTTGTCTGTTCACCATTTTATGAGCACAGTGTTCTTAAAAGTCTGCGGTATGGCACATGATATAGCAAAGGAAGATAAAGAAAGGAACAGAGCAGACAGTAATAAATATGAATGAAAAGGGCAAAAGCCCCTCATTTTCCATCCATTCTGCTACTTTTCTTCTTTTCCCTTCTCTTTGCCTTATGTCTTATATTCTCCTTTCTCTTCCATTAAGATTTTAAACATTTTAAGTCATTCCCTCTGTCCTTCTCTACCACGAGCAGGAGTTATGAGGAATGAGTAATAACGAATTAATACACTTTTCCTGGGAGCAACAAGCAGTACACTTACAGCAGGAGCTGCTGATGCAGCACATGGCGAGATTGTGAACAGAGTAGCACAGCATGGTTTCATAAATCAGCATAAAAAAATGTCAGACATTGTGTGTAAACACGTGGTAGCTGGTTAGGAAGAACAACTTGTTTTTCTCCAACCTGAACTTACCCGCAGAACAACCCATTTGCAATCTTTAGGCTCCAGGTCTTGGAGCTTTTTGGTCCATTTTGTTTTCATTTCACTTAAGATTAAAACTTACTTACTTAGTTCATTCCCATTTCATTCCCTGAATATCTGGTTAGCTAAATATCAGGTAGTTGATTATCACACAATATTCTGCGGTGAGGTGCAACTCTTATTTAAGTTTCTTGTGTATATTTAAAAGAGAGAGAATTTTATTTCTGTTGTCATTTTATTAGCTTTTGATATTCAGAAAAGACTTCCAAGATGGCAATACCTGTGTTGAGCTCCAGATGTCCTGCTGTTTCACTGTTCAAATTCTGCTCTTTACATGTTTTCTTTCTCTGTCCTTATGTAAGGAGATTACATAAGAGAATACTGTAATCTCCAAAATCATTTACCATATTAAACAGCAAGTACCATCAATAGATCTTTATCAGCTGCCTGCAGCAGAAAGGAGACACATGGCTGTACATTTGGAAACTGGTTGTTTATAGTACTCGTCAATGCTTGCTGCCAGTCATGGGCAGATGTCATCAACAGCCATTACGCAGCTCTGAAAATAGAATCAAACTTGACCTGGACAGGTCCTCACACAATTGATAAACGGCCTCTGACTGATGAAGTGTGTGGAGTCCATTGTCTCCACTAGCCTCCTGGCTCTCAGGCATCCTTCAGGCCCAGTATTAGAGCAGCATGGGGAGGGGGTAATTGGTTGGGGTGTACTATCAGGTACTCAGTCAGGATGTATATATCAAGCTGAGGTCTCCTCATCCCTAAGAGTTTCTCTGTGTGTCCCTAATCCGCCCTCGTGGAGAGGAGCATTACCAGCATGTGCCTGCTGATCCCTGCAGCAGTGCTGTGTCACGTCTTGAAATGGCAGGTTATATTTGCCCCTTGTTCTTCCTTTTTTTCTTTTTTGCCCAGAAAACACTGGTAACCAAAGACAGTGAGTAGGAGAAAGCACCTCAAGGAAGATAAGGGCAAAAAAGTTTTGAGAGCATCTCTGCTGTGCGTGTGCCTCTTTGTCTGTCTCAGCCCCTATGCTATGCTCTGGGAAGGGAAGAAACCCAGAATCACACAGGCAGGGGTTGGAAGGGACCTCTGGAGGTCATCTAGTCCAACCCCCGCTAAAGCAGGTTCAGCTAGAGCAGGTTGCACAGTAGTGCATCCAAGTGAATATGAATTTCAATATGTCCAGAGAAGGAGACTCAGCATCAGAGTGCAGGAGGGGCTCCTGTGCTTCCATCTTGCCCCCTTTCCCAGACCATGTGAACTCAGCACCAAGAGCTGGCATCGTGGCTCTGACAGGACTGCTGTAATTGCTGTGTTGTGTGGAAGGGGACAACTTGCCACGGTCTCATATTCATCTATTCTCCCAAATCTGGCTTCCTCTGCTTAGCTCCCACAGGAGGATAAAGAGTAGAGAGACTGGCTTCCTTTCTCCTGCCCTCACACAAGGCTCGAGGGGAACACTGCTTTCTCCTTTCTTTGAGAAGTGCTGGCAAGCACAGGCTATTACATCCACCGCATACAGTGCCTTGGCATCAGAAGCAGTCAGCTGCTCCCATGCTCCTGTTTGCTTGCTGGTGTGTGGCAGAGGGCATGAGAGAAAGGAAAGCAACGCTATCCTTCTGAAATGAGGCATAGTGAGTGTTGTGTGCCTGCAGCTCCAGCTCAGCCTGCCAGTGTTTGTCTGCTCTTTAGTCAGCAGGTAGAACATTACAAGTGACTAGCACTTAGTTGCTCCCCTGTGCAAACCCCTCCGAGCTCTAGCAGGCCTAGGAAGACAAGATTTAAGGCTGTAAGAAATGTGTTGCTTAGCCTTTTTGGAAGTGCATAGCTAACATTCATGTGGTAATATTATCTTTGAAATACCAGAGTGCTTTATAAATTCTACCAACACTGCTAAATGTAATGACAGACAAAAATGATTTTTAAGATCTGTCTCTGTCAGAATGATATTCTGTTTGTCATAAATAGCTGACAGTCCTCCCACAACGGAAGAGGGCTGGATATCACCTTACTATTTGCTTGTCTTCCTTCACAGTCTCTAGAAGGGTGCATGCAGAGGGGCTTTCTACCTGTTTGTCACCTTCTCCAGAATAAGAAGAACCCTACAGAAATAATCTTTTGATGACAAAAATGTTGGACTGAATCAAAGTTTTTTATGAGCTATATAGCAGAACATAATGTTACGCTTTATCTGCACAGGGAGTGATCTCTTTATTTAACAGCAGTTGCAGGAACAGAAATGTTTCTGACTATAACTTTTGGTTTTATGGTTTTCCAAGCATTCTCCTTCTCCCTTTTGGTTGTTCTTAAAGTTGTGACACGAGATCAGGGAAGATTAAGAGCTTAAGTGACTTCTTAGCGTACCATCATTTCAAGATGAATAAGCGTCCATGAAGACAGCCTGCGGGAAGGGAATTGATGTACTATTTGAATGCCCTGACTTTATAATTCATACAAAACTCTCTTGGCAGGAGTGCGCCCAGTGCTGAAAACTTTGCCTTAGGGTTCAGATGGATCAAGCAGTAATGAGACTCCATGGCTAGTTCAGGGGGAGTAAGAGAAGAAAACAATTTAAAAGCAATGAAAGAAGATACCCACGATCATTGTAGCAAAGCTTTTGCTTTCACAGTCTGTGGAACCACCACATAATAGTGTGGAGAACTGACTCTGCTCTCAGTTGCCTGCCTTCCAGCTGCACAAGGGATTGCAACCTCAGTTTGGGAATAACTGACTTAAGGAGAGGCAGCTGGCTGCTCTGCTCAGCTGTGTTTTGAGATGAGCAATTTTCTGTTGAGGTCAGGGAGAGTTTGACAGTATAAGGAGTTCAGACCACCATCCTTAGAGAGGGTGGAGAAATCCAAATTGAGAAAATAGAGGTAAGACCATATGTTTTTTCTATAACTGATTGCACAATCTATTTCAATGTGAATATATTTGTCCATAATGTGTTTTTACCAGCAAGATACAGGGAGGAGGTTTTACTCCAAGATGAAGTCACAGTTTGCATAAAGCTTGCATAATATTTCCATTTAGACTGTGCTGTCAGGCAGCCATTTTATTGAGTGCTAAAAACCCCAAACAAACTGTAGTCTAATCCCACTGCTTGCTCCTATTTTTGTATTGACAATCCTGGTACCTTTCTGATGTTTGCCTTCTGCAGCCAAAGAGCCACATATTGGGAGTGAACATCTTTGCCCAAACTGTTTGCTATTTAATAATGCTGACTGATAGCAACTGTTTTTATAAGGTCTAGATGGCACAGTTTCAAATGCTGAAGCACTGGACACCAAAATAAAATCAAGATCCACATAGCTTGGGTTTTACCATGCTAGCCATGACATTCACTGTATATTTTTTTAATAATTCTTTGAAAGTTTTAATTAAGAAGGTAGTTTCGAACTACCTGGTGAGAGGAGCTGGGGGACCAACCTCTGCTTTCACAGCGGGGCTTCTCATTTATTAGTAAGTAATCCTTGTCCCCCCTAAGCATGGGAAGAAGCCCTGAAAACATCTTGGAGCAGTTTTCTGTGTTTTTTCCCTGAATTATTTGCTGTCATTTTTAACAGACAATGCTGCTTCTGTAGTGGAAGCAGGAAGGTTTGCTGGCAATTCAGGCAGAGGCCAGTTGCATTTTTGGTGTTTGTGATAGCTCTGTTCTTAACTCCTAAGGGCATAAGACTTAGTGGCCAGCCTATAGATAGCCTATGGGTCTGATTGCTGCTAAGCTCATTAACCCTCGGACTTAGTAGATTTATACTTCATTTGCTTCCGTGAGTTTATTGTGATATATTACTCAACTTCAAGAAAGAATAAAACCATGGGGTAGATGATAAAAAAGTGGTGACAGAATATTTTTGCTCATGCCTGAGACCCACACTCATTTCTACTGCACTGTTAGGCAAAAGTGAATAGTCCTTTGTTGGTGCTAAAGGATTTCAGTTTTCCATCTCTACTTGGGCACACTCTGTGTACATTTATGAATGTAAACATGTATATAGTAATAAGTTTCTAGACTTTTTACTATAAATTAACATTTGGCTCTACTCCCAAAACACACACAAGTTTCAATAACGTCTTGCTACCAAGGCTAATTCATTCCTGGCAGTAGCTGTTCAGTGGTACACTGAAATCAAGAGGGTTTTGTGCTCAGTTTTTGTGTGACATTAGCTATATGACTGTAGATGTGTGTAATTAGGCTGGGGCAATCTCTAAATTAACTTGATGGAGCTACAGCAATAAAGTATGTTTTAAAGGGTAGTGACTGTTCTAAAAAACATTAAGGAAATAAACTGTAGCAGTGTAGCTGTTGCCCATGAAAAATAGTCGGGCTAACGTAGGTGACCAGCACTTAAAAGTACAAAACTCTGTATAGCTCTACCTCATACAATCCCTTCTGTTTGCCTGCTGGATCTGCTATTATAAAACATTTCTGTCATTTATATGGACAAATTCATATTTCTATGGCATGACAAGGAATATGTTATGAGATTGATAAAAATACACAAAAACAACTTTCTTGTCTAGTGGTAGCTACAGTAAACAGTTATGCTAATGACAAGACACCAGAAAACTTAATTTCACTAAATAAACCAACTGCTTCAACATGGAAAGAAATGTTTTAATTTTTTGCTGTTTTGTCTCATTTCTCCTCCCTGTCCCAGAAATGACTAGGTGGATGGCATGTGGTCAAACCTAAAAAAGTACTGTCAGTGGCTAAATTGAATTTATGCAGAGAGATATTAATCAGAAGCTGACATTGAGATAGACAGGGATAGATGAGATTAGACTGAAAATGGAGAAAAATAAGAACAGAGAGAACTAAGAAGAAGAAAAACACTGGTATTAAAAGGAAAAAATACAAAAATAACTCTGGTAAATTTGGTAAAAAAAAAAAAAAAAAAAAACAACAAACCAACCAAAACCAGCTCCTGTAAGATACAAAGTTAGCAGTTAGCATGGAAAAAAAAGGAGGAAATTAGAGAAAAAGAATCTACAGATGATGGGCTTCTGATGTGAGTTCAACAGGTCACAGATAAGCAGTGATCATGCAAGTCTGAAAACAGGCCCACATTCCATCACACAGGAGCCACAGACTTCTATCATTAGGCAACAGCTGTGCCTGGATAAATGACTACTTGTTCTGCTTTGCAGCCAGCACTGTCCCTGTGAGAGTGTAGTGCAGATTAAGCCCCTTGAACTTTGGACAAGGAGGTAAGGAGCTAGTATTAGCAAAGGAGAGAGAGGTTTGCCATATTTGCTTGCTGTTCTCATTATTTATTCCAGAATATACTGCAGATTATCAGCGACAGCTGTTGCAAACACATATAAGAATAATTTATGGGGCATTCACAAAGACTAGATTTAGCCTCTGGATGCTTTTCTCCCCCAGCTTCTTGCAGAATCAAAAAAAGCTTTTCCTCTGGGGCAACCCAGAGTACCTACAATGAGCACCCATTCAGACACTCTGCTGAGGATTTTGCTGCTCCCTATGGCTGTGGAGAGATCCTAAGGCAAATAAGCTCCTTAGGCTGATGGTGGCCTTTGCAACTGTCTTCCGGTGCAGACTGGTTTAAGAACCAGGAGCAGTGAATCAGTCACTAACAGATTTTGGAGTCAGTTGTATGATTTTCAGGGTTCAGAGAATGCCACAATTCCTCCACTGACTTTAAGATGTCCAGGGCATTGCACACGTACAGCAACTGGAAATCTGTAAGGATTGTTATAATAACGAAAAATAACACACTGCAGGGGTACCATATATTCAGAACACAAGCAATGGTGACAGGACATCGTTTAGAGGAAAACATGATTTAATTAAAATGCTTGTAGATATTAATAACAAAACAGTGCTATAAAGTAATCATCACTTTATTTTCTGTTTGTGTACTCTTTATCTAATCTGCCTGTATCTGAATGCTAAGTAGGCATACATTCCTACCAAAAAAAATGCTAAACAGAGCTCCTAATTGCTGTTTCTAATGTATTTCCTTGTGAAATTCTAGTTACGGATCACATATTTAAATAATCATAGATCTGAAAGACAGTGTAAGAGCTTGTAGTAAGCAACTATGAGTCAAGTGAGTGAAATCTAAGACTAGTCTCACTACTCGTCCAGGCTCTGAGCCAAGAAGAAGGAATGTTTGGGTGTTCTTCCTCTCATTCATTTAACATAATTTTCATTCTGTTTTCTTAGCAGTTAATTAGCTGTGTTCACGGTAGCAGTAGGGAATAGACAATTGTGGTTTTCTGTCTCGCCATGTCACCTCAGTCACAGCAGATCTTGAGGTACAGTGGGCAGCAACATTAAGCTAGAATTATTATCTTTTCTGCTTATGCAAAAAGCTTAAAGCTCTGTAGTTGCAAGAAAACTAGATAATTAGACAACTTTGAGAAATTAGTCTTTATTAACTACATATTACTGAACTGTACCTCCTTCTTGGCTGTCATTGAAGAGTTTTGAAGTCATACAATGAAAGTGTGTAGTATTATGAGGAAAATATAATGTACAAGATCAGTTGAGAGAGTTTAAAAAAAGCCTTTATGTAAAGGGGAAGAGCAGAGGGAAAGACTCTAGCAGACACTGTAATGGAAAGCCAACAGAAATGTGCCTCGTCCCAATGAAAACAGGAAGCACTGAAGAGAGAATGGGTAACTGTGGGCCACTTAAGCAAGTAAAAGTAAAAATATGAACTGCATTGGAAACAGAAAACTGGAGGGCCACCAAAACAGGCTTTTATGTTCCAAGTTTAGTGCACATGATGAAAACGGGGAGAGCATGAGGATACACTGAAACAGTTGCCAAGAGGTTAAAGATAATATGAAGAGACTGTGTTGCAAGTCCTGAAGGCACAATAATGCAAAATGACTTAACCAAGAGAATATTACAAATTAATTACAGTTAATACGGAGATAAATTTTGAGACCAGTTCTTATTCTCACTAAAACTAATTGGACTTTTGCCATGAAGTTTATTGGGAAGGGGATTAAACTTTGAATAATGGCTTGTTTAAGAAATCATTGATGTAATTGTGAACTGCTGGGAAATATTAACTAAGAAATGCATAACAAAATATCATCACTTAAACAAATGAATCTGAGGTGTCCCTTTGGGTATTTATAGAACGGAAGGAACAACTAGTTGCTAAAAAAACCCACAGAGAATTGAGGAAGTATCAGGAGACTAATAAAGTGTCAGCATGTGGCAAGTCTTTAAAAATTAAATTAAGAGTAGCTATGGAAACTATTGTCTTATGGGCATGTATCCAAATTGAAATAAATAGTTTAAATATTAAAGTAGAAGGGGAAAATGTATTTATAAGGAGGAAAGCAGTATAATGAGACCCAGATATGACAGAGGTGTACTAAGTAAACTAAGCCAGACAAATTAGAACATTTATTCCTGGGCCTCTTTTTAAGATGAAACCAGAAGATTAGTAGAGTGCAGAATAGCATCAATACGTGACAAATGCATTTGATGCTCTGCCCCATAATTTCTTAAAGTACTTACCAAAACATTTCAGCTTGGGCTAAAATTCACTTAAAGGTACCACAAGCTGGCCACTGAACTATAGACAGAAAATAACAGAACAGCAGTCAGCACTGGCAAGGATAAGAAGCTGGTAGTATCCTTCAGAGGTCATGATATGGTCCAATGTCTGGAGGATAAAGCACTAATTAAATGTGAAAATTTATACTAAAGCAGGAAGAATGATTAACAGCACAGAGAGAAAACATAGATGATTCTAGTTGTCCTGTAGGGATGCTATGGATGTAACAAAATGAGGCTAAACTTAAAAGAAAAGCAAATTAATAAATGATAATGCTAAGCATTAACAGTACTTTGTGCCCATTAGGCAACAAATAAATTTTGTGAGGCTACAAATACATTATTTTTCTTTATGAAAGAATTCATTTTTCTTAAATACTTATTCAGGCTTTATAAAGCTGATCAGAAAACTGAAATTTGGAAAGCAGCAGTATAAATAGCATTAATGAAAGGATTATTTGTTTGATACCTTTCTGGTTTTTGATACTTTTTTTTTTTTTTTTTGAGTGGAACATTTTTTTTTAATTGTTGATGTTGGTCAGGGTTGGTTGGGAGTTGCACACCCAGATGATACAGTTAGAGGGCTCCACACTCTGAAGTTTTCATTATGAATGAGGACGATGTGGTGATGGGATGGTAAGGAATGAAGACTTAAGAGATCAAGGCACTTCCTTGATTCTGCTGGGTCAGACCAAAGACCCACGTAACCCAGTACAGTCTCTTTAGCAGTGGCTGAAAATGGATATTTGCAGAAGATGAAGACAAGCACATACAACAGTCTTCAGTAACTCTTCCTCAGACTCGAATAATTTTCACAATAGGGACTCTGAATCACTTGTGTGTTTAGTAACTCTGGAGAATTTCTTTTCCATGAACTTTTCCAGCCTCTCTTTGAACCATTGCATTTGCATCATTTAGCACTGACAGTCTCCTTTGGCCTTACAAATCTAACACCAATTGCATGAAGTACCACCTCCTGTTTGTTTTGAACCTGGTTGCTATTAACTGCATTTGACAGCCTCGATGTGCTGTACTGGGAGACTTGGCAAACAGTCAGGTTTTGGCTACCTTGTTTGTGCTACATGTGCTTTAGTGAATCTCTATTACATGTCCCCTTGGTTGCCTTTTTCAGAGACTGATTGCCTTTTTATCTGAGTAGTAAACTAGCTTTTCCCCATACAGAAGCCATTTTCACATCATCCTGTACAAAAAACCTAAAGATTGATTAGTAGCTCCCTTGGCACCAGAAGTCACAAGATTACCTTAGAATTGTATCTTTGACATTTCAATGTATGGTTTATGGCCATGCAAAAAAAAAAAAAAAAAAGCCTGAATGCATGAATTGAATGTAATTGCTGAAATGGAGTCTTCCTAACGGAGAAGGAGACACATTTTGAGGTGTACGAACTACTGCATACATCTCACTGGAGAGTTCCCAGAAGTAGTGAGCGCTTCCCAGCATTATGAGCAGCATCAAAGCAGAAAACAGCAGACAGACACCTTACCAAGAGTGCTGCAGCCTGACTGCTGGACTTGGCACCAGGGTGCTTGGCTGCGCTTGTTACCTTAGCAGGGAGAAAGAGGCAGAGAGACTCACTCCAGAGCTAAGACTAAGAACTGCTGCTCTGCCTTGGATTTTCCCAGAGAAAAAAAAGGAGGGGTCCTATGCCATCATCCTCCTTGTCTGAGCATTTGAGGAGGCTCTTGCTTTGCTATCTGAGAGAAAACAAAGAGGTTCCCAGTGAGAAACTGTGCCTAGTGCTCTAAATTGTCACACGTCAAAGTCTGTCTCTGTGTAGAAAAGGACGCTGTGTCGTGCTGCACATTAACTGTACATAGTCGCAGCTTTCACTTAGGGTCTTCAATCTTTTTTTTCTTTCTGTCACCAGTGTGTGTATTTTACTTCAGTGCTATGGTATTTCAAGAATATCTTGCACACAATCCTTTGCAAGTATGTGCCTCGGCATGCTTGAAACACTGACATGTCTGCAAAGACAAAAGAACGACTGTAGAATCGCAAAGCATTTTTTTCCATGAAACTTGAGGACTTAGTTGCTAACCTTAGCCAGTACTCCTTGTACTCCTTTTAGGATCGAGCATAAAGCATATAGGTTTTGATCCTTCCATTTATCTGTCCCTTAATATTTTGATTTTTCTCCTCAAAAGTGACATTTAATGGGGGGGGGGGGGGGAAGGTGGCCTTTATTTCCTCCTTTCTTGTTCTCTCCTGAAAACTTTCTGCAGCCTTTCTGCCTTCTGCTTGCACAGTCCACTGAGCAGTAACACAAGTCTTTTTTTGTTCCCTAGTGGGAAGGAAGAGCAGGAACTCTAAGCCTTGCTGAAGTCTGAGAAAGGAGGTTTCTTTTATAACTTGCAAATAAAAACCTGCTAGTGTGAAATACAAAAGTGTTTTCAAATAGGAAGAACAGGGTTGCCTTACAGCTTCTGTGCTGTACTCTGCTGCTGCTGTGGAGTAGATTTCCCAAAATGGAGTGCAGCACAGGCAGGACAGAACTTTGTAATAGTGTCTGGGATGATTTGTGAGGAGGAGAGTAGCACACAGCGCTTTTTCCTTTTACTCACACCTTGAACGAAGTTGTGTTTTTTAGGAAATCAGCCACACACGTCTGGCTGGCTGCCTGCCTCGCTCCCTGTCTGCTGTAGAGCAGTAGCCCTGCAGAAAGATCTTGGTGACCTACCTGGAATGCTGTGCATGCCAGGCCACAGCACTGTTGAACATAGTCAGGCAAGAGGTGTGTGTCATGGCTCACGTTTCCTGTTACATGTGTCATGCTAGAAAATGCTGCTTCTCTCTCCTTATGTGAGGTTGCAATTACAACAGATCCACTCTTGCTGAAATACAGAAATTGGTAATACTCCGTTTAATATCGAAAGTGCTAAATGTTGCTGTAATGGCAAATTCTTTGCAAGCTTTTGCAGTTCTAAATGCATGACACGCTGTTGTCTCTAATGTTGTGCTGCCATTGGCAGACTTCCTGTTACATAATGTTGACCCATATTCGTGATATGTGACTTTTTTTGCTAAACACTGTCAGGGATAATCCATCACGGAATAAACTTTCTGATTACACAAGGAGACTCTGTCATCCTTTAGCACAAATGTAACTTGTGCCTCAGACAATGCTATTGCTTGTTAAGACAAGCAGAATATTGTTCTTTAAGGTAAGAAATACACCAAGTGTCATGTGCCTTGAGACTGAAATACCTAGGACTAAATTCACTGCAGAATGATTGCTTGATGGAATCACATCTGGGAGTAATTTGAGCTTTAAAAAAAACGTTGAGATCCGGTCCAGGTGATGGGATTAGCGATTGGCTGAAGGAAACATGAAGTCTGGATTGTGACTCTGCAAAATGCTGTCTCCGGCAGGTCCAGCTTTTTTCATCCTTCAGAAAAGCGGAGCAGTGGAAAACGTTTCTCTGATCTAGTCTTCCACTGAAGTCTGCCAGTATTTGTAGACTAACCAGTCTTTTCTTCCAAAGAAAAAAAAAGTGTAATAGTGTGGGGGATAAATAGATATAGCTCAACCAGGGGTTATTGCTAAAAGGCAGCTGAGAAATGAGGCCTTGGAGGAATTTGGAACCACCCCCAAAACTGTCTGTTTTCAAAGAGCTATACAAAATCCATCCATTCTTAAAAACCTGATTTTAGTTGCATAGAATAAAAAGTAGAGGAGAGAAAAGTGTATAAAATAGAGGCAGAGAGAATAACATGGGAAATGTATCAGTATTCAAGAAGAGGGTCTGCTTCAAATTGACTTTATATAATGTTTTATCAAAGAAGTAACAAGATTGTGTGAGCTGCTAAAGCGTCTGCCACATTGTGGAAAGGAATGAATGTGGAACATAAGGCTGAGAGACTAAATACACTGTCTTCAGAGAAAAAAATTTTCTAGCCTTACATAGATGACTGTGCGCTAAGAACAGTCGCAATATCAAGGAGAGGTTTTGCTTCTGTGCAAGAAATGAATGCTTGTCAGAGCCAAAATTAAAACCTGATGAATGCAGCCTCACCCACTTTAATTTATTCCCTCTCATATTCTACATTTGTCCTCATTCTGTCTGTGCATTCATTCATATATTCCTTTCCCTTCCCACCTCCCCATTGACTCACACTCTCCCTGTTTGTTATTGCTTCCTTTTCATTTTCTCTTCCTTTAGGTTTCCTTCCCACTCATTCCATTTCTCCTCTGCCTGACCCCTCTGCACCTATTTTCCTTTGTGGTGAAAAAACAGCAGAGAGACAAAGAGGAAGAAAAAATAGAAGATAAGCAAGGAAGGGGAGGAGTGGGGTGTGAAGAGAAGACAGTGTAGGAAGGGTGCTCAGCATTGTGTTTTCTCCCTAGGCTGCATTACAGATTTTTGAAGGTGCTGTAGGAGTTAGGGCTCCTAAAACCTGTTCCTTTCTCCCAGGTACCAGCACTTGGTAGTGGCTCTGTGAAAGGTAACACCAGAGCTCGTTTCCTCAGATTAGGGTCTCTAGAAACTGTCACGAACAACATCATAATCTCAAAATCCAGCAGGCATCCACCCTTGAGTGACTAACATCTGTCTGTGTGTGGAGCTCGCTACCACGCCAGATTGGTGAGGACATGGTAAGAGGCTGGGTGACTCTTGGGACTCCAAAATGGGAAATGGGAGCTTTAGGAGTACTCTGGACTTGCTGGCATGCAATGCTAACCAAGATAAATCACTGCCTCAAGCTTTGTCAGGGGTCAGTGTGAAATTAAATGATGTTTCTCAAAGCACCCATGGCTGGTGTCTCAAAATGGACAGCCAAATGTTACCAGTTTCAGTTCAGTGAAACAATAAAGAGGTGCCAGCAATGCTTATTGTGATGTGCAATAGGAAATGGGCTGAAACCACATTATCTGTAGACTGGTGATCCCATCCCAGCATGACAAGCTTGATCCCCGAGTCAATTTGTAAACTGGAGAAAGTGCTGTGCTCCCGAGGCCCAGAGGTGGCTTTTCCATCACCTTGTGGGCTTGTGGTGAGGACAGAGCCAGGCTCTCAGATCCACCAATGATTCAGCACTGCACAGGTCTTAATTTATTCTCCTATTGCTCTTTACTTAACTTTTCTCCTTTTCTGGCCCTGTTCTTGCTCCTAAAGCTGTTAACTGAGATGGAATTTTTTTTCCCCCACAATTTAAAAAAAAAACAAAACAAAACAAAAACAAAAACCAAAAAACTTACTTGTCACAAAGGGTTGGTAGGAATAGCACCAGTACACTGTGGGTTCTGTCTCCTTCCCACAAAAAGAGCAGGAGGGAAGTGTGCAGGGCAGATAGCCAAAACCCACTCATTCCCATACCCTGCCCTGCCATCTATAACCTTCTGTCAGCTTTTCTTATCAATTTAACAATGGACAGTATTTCTTTCTTCATTCTTGCATAACTGAAGGATCGAAGTGAATGCACGCAGACCTTGCAGTTCATTGTGATTTGTCTACAGCGGTTGAAGCGTTCTGTGTACCTGGGGAAGGGAAATCAATAACTGTGGGTTGCTAGGGCGCGTGCCTCCATGTCCATACCTCAGGGTATGGAATAGAATCATAGAACGATTTGGGCTGGAGGGAACATTCAAGATCACCCAGTTCCAATCCTCTGCCACACCTCCCACCAGACCAGGCTGCTCAAGGTCCCATCCAACCTGGACTTGAACACTTCCAGGGAAGGGGCACTCACAGCTTCCCTGGGCAACCAGTGCAAGTGCCTCCCCACCCTCATCCTGAAAAATTTCTTCCTAATGTCTAATCTAAATCTTCCCCCTTTCAATTTAAAGCCATTCTCCCTCATCACTACTTGCCCTTGTAAAAAGTCCCTCCCCAGCTTTCCTGTAGCCCCTTCAGGTACTCAAAGGCTGCTATGAGGTCTCCCCGGAGCCTGCTTTTCTCCAGGCTGAACAAACCTGAGTCTCCCAGCCTGTACTCATAGCAGAGGTGCTCCAGCCCTCTGCCCACGTTCGTAGCGTCCTCTGGACCTGTTCTAACAGTTCCAGATCCTTCTTATGTTGTGGATTCCAGAGCTGGACACAAGACTCCAGGTGGGGTCTCACGACAGCGAAGCAGAGGGGAAGAATCCCCTCCCTCGCCCTGATGCAGCCCAGGGTACGGAGTGACCTCCGAGTAAACCACCGAACGGCGCCTTGTGGGACAGGGGCGGGCGGCTGCGACCGGAGACTCGCAGGGACAGCGCTGCCCGGCGCCTCAGCCGCTGGTTTTGCCCCCGCGGAATCTCTGGGGGGCACGGAGGGCGCCTCCCGCCGGCCCTCGGTACCGGCCGCCGCACGGCTGCGCGGGGAGGCGCGGCAGGGCCGGGCGAGGAGCGGCTGGCGGGGCCGTTACATAAGGAGAGGAGGGGGAGGGGAGCGGGCCGAGCCGCCGTTTTGACGCGGTGGCAGCGGCAGCCGCGGCCCCTTTAAACGCGGCGCCCGGGGTGCGCGGAGCGCGCGTCTCGCGCCGCTGCCCCCTCCCCGCCCTCGCTGCGGTGACAAATCCGCTCCCCGCCCGCCCCCGCCGAGCGCAGCCGAGCCGGGCGGCGCCGGGAAGCGCTGCCGCGCGGCTCCGCACCGCCAGCCCCAGCCCCAGCAGGCAGCGGCGAGGGGCGCGATGGAGGCTCCGCGCCTGGCGCACACCATGAGCAGCCCCACCAGCCCCTGCGAGGAGGTGATCAAGAACCTCAGCCTGGAGGCGATCCAGCTCTGCGATAGGGACGGTAAGTCCGGGCTCGACACGGCTTAATCCCTGCAGACGCAAAATGCTGCTGCCCTCATGGATGCTAATGCAAATTAATCCCCCCCGCGGCGTATGGTCCTTTGTTATCCCCCCGCCATGTATTTGTAGGTGCTAGTGTTCCCCACCCCTCCCGCCGCCGCCACCCTCCTGCCACTGAGAACAAAAGAAAAAAGAGAAGGTTGCACCTTGCTGGAGGGAAGGGAGGGAAACCCGCCGCTCCCTGAGCCATCCCTTGCGTTGCAGCGCGTTTACCCCTGGGCGAGCCTGCTGCACAGCCCTGCCCCTGCCAGGAATGGACTCTGGGGTTTGTTCTGGGAGAGGCATGAGGAGAACCAGAGCAGGCGCTGCAGAGAGACCGGACCTAGGGACGGGGTAGTTGCCCTGGTGGGGTTTTTTTGTTACTCGTGATCTCCAAACTCCTTTGTATTGTAGGGCAGTTCCCGTGCTTAAAAGACACAGTCAGATATGCTGGCTGCCGGGGGCTAACGGCGAAACTTGTTGCCGGTCGCTTGTGCGAGCGATAAGGCGAGGGGGGAGCGAGCCGGCAGCGGGGCTGGCAAGGTGGGGCGCGGGGGCAGCGGCGCGGCCGGCGTTTCAGCACCGCGGACAGCGGCGCGGCGCGCCCCGCTGTGCCGTGTCCGGCCGGGCGGCCGGGAGAGCGCTGTGCCTGGGGGCGGCGGCGGCATCCTTGCCCTGGGGGGCAGTGATAGTCGTTGCCCTGGGGGGCGGTGGCATCCTTCCCCTGGGAGACAGTGGTAGTCCTTGCATTGAAGGCACAGCTTCTGCTGTTTACGACAGTAGACGGTCGAACAGATGAAGTTTAGGTTTAGAGAGCAGTTGCAGATACAAAAGATCATCTGGGTCGAAGCAACCAGAAAAATGCAAAGTGACGATGAGAGACAGCCAAAACCAATTTATGTGTTTAAAGCGACACTGAAAGCTGGCTGTGGTGGAAGAGAGTAGTGTCGTTTATGCACAGCTATGACTGACGGAACAGAAAAACTGACAAACAATGGAAAAATATTTTCTTGTGGAGTGGCATATAATTTGTGTTCATATGCCAGATTGATTATTCTTATCTTCACATTTGACATCAAATTATGAAAAATAACTTCTCATTTGTTGATGTAAAATGGGCTTTGGGTGTGGAATGTTTGTAACATCGTAAATACACCATGGATTGGAGACACTGTGTCAGTGAATGGCACAGGTGAATTAATTCCTTGTTGTGAGTCTATTTTTGGAGCCTAACTCATATGGCTGATGACTATAGAAAGCGTCAGTCCAGCTTTCTCAGTTGTTTTTTTTACAAATTAGTTGTGATGAAATACTTCACTCTTTGATCTAGACAGACTCAGTATTTTAAATGCTGGATTCTTGTAAGCTGTGTACTTTAAATATTCAATAAATTGACAAACTTTGAAAATCTTTTCAGTAATTATTTTTATAGCTGGATTGGAAATTCTTTGATTTTTTTTGCGTTTGATTTAAGATATAATATGCACTTCCATCCACTCATACCTAACTCACTGCCTAGAGAAAATGAATGATGTTTATAGTAATGGAGGCTAAATCATTCTTTTGTTGAAACATATTTTCATATATATTTCTTTTAATGAATACTAGAGAGAAATTAAATAGATAAATTATGCAGTCCGTCGTATTTGTCTACTCCAAGTAATTGTAATGAAGTGCTTCATGTTAATCATTGCAAACTCCATTTGGTTCAACATACTGTGGTTTGGGACTGCTCGATTTCTTTGAAATAAGGTCATACAGACAAGCAAATGGGAAAATGTAGTTTTTAAAATTTTAATTCTCTTTTGAATAGGCTTCACTGGAAAACAACTTTTCTGTAGATTTGGCTTTACAAAATCATCTTTATCAAGTAAGCCATTATCATACAGGATCATTGCTTGCTACAATACACAGTTGAATTTCTGAAGGAGACACCTATGTTTGGCATGTAAAATGTGCAACTCGGTGCCTAATTTGGCACAAGGCTGCACATGAGCATACTTGAGCATTTCCTACAGGTGGCACTTATGTATAAAAATCTTGTTTTAATGGGAACATAAAAAACAGCAAGCAAACGTTAGGGCATTAATCTTTCTAGGTAAGTGTGCAAATATATATGCAACACATTTAAATCCCTATTGTGTACATGGGTTCAGTTAGTGCATTTGTATTATAAATATTTAAAATTTATTTTAGATTATCTGTGTTGCAAAAGATATAGTTCTTAAGGTGAATTGTTGCCATCACTGAGGTTAATCAGAGTTTTGTGATAAATATCAATATTTTACACATAGTGAATTAAAAATGTGCTAGGTTTTCACATTTTGAAAATGTCTGTGATCTGTATGCTGTAGTAACTGTAAAGGCAACCAACGAAATTTTAACATTCTATATCCAACTATGATAAGTTCTGCAGAACACTTAGTTTGGAATTGCAGGCAATGCTGCAGTATAAACGTAAGCAATAATGGAATATTTATGTAGATAGCAAAACATTTTTCTTGTTTTCTGAGATCAGAAAATTAATATTGAAAGATCTTGTAGTCAGAAAACTGGGTTATATCTCCTATGGAGTTATATGCAGGAGCCAGAAACCCAGAAACTGGAATGAGCAATTAATAATATCACAACTGTTCATATCTTCCTAGATTTTTTAGGTTTTTTCCCCATTTTTATTTTGCAAGCATCATCATCTCTTTTAGTGAATGAAGAATATTTAGAAACCATACAAATATCAATACAAGGGAAACAAATGTATGCATTTCAGAGATTTTTTTTTTTTATGAAAACACCTGATAAGATTATTGTAAAATGAATGAACGTTGTAAAGCCAATTATCAGCTTTATTTTCAGCATTCTCTTTTATTTACAAATGCATCTTGTATTTTATTTTCTTATTATTTTAGATGGCTCTACTAGTAAAGCTTAGTATTAGTCTGTTGCAGTGCCTAACAGTTCATTCGAATTCTGCTGAACTCACTTTATGTATAGAAAAACATGTATCATTTGTTATTTTTCTTTGCCATATTTGAATATTGCAGCCGTATTTCTGTAAACTTAGGTCAGTAAAGAATGTTTAAGCTGTGCTAAAAATTCTGGTGACCTTTTTAGAAAATTTGTATTAACTGTATCTGGGGATTGAACCTTTAATACATGGATGCCCTTTGTGTCGTGAGGAAGGCAATTCTGTGAAAATATATCCAACTTCAGAAAATCTTAAACCTTTGAAAAAAAAAATGTGCTTTTCATAGACTTGGTGCAATGTTAGATTTTAGCAGCTGACTCTCCTAAATCTCCACATTGTGGTTGCTCAGCGCTCCCCCTATGGATACTGCACTTTGAAAGCTGAGGTCTTCCCACAGTGAGAGCAATGACACTATCTCATCTGCTTTCCGTGCTCTTACAGTTGGCATAGACTGTTGGAAAGTGGCAGACACCTATCAAAACACAGAAAGGAGAAAAGTGGAGCAACAAGCCTTCAACAAGGGTATTGGAACTTGGAGAACATGGACTGAGGAGGAGGGCAAGAAAACTGACCTGGAAGGCAGATGGGCTTGGCAGTGATAGACACTGAGGAAGTGGCTGGCCAACATTGAAAGAACAGGAGAGACTTAGAAGCTGAAGGTGTTTGTGAGGATTAGATTAAATGGGAATGCAGAAGTGAGCAAAATGACCCTGAATAAGAATAGGGAAGCAGATGAAGGAGCGAGGGAGGTATTCCAACTTCAGGCAGGGTGCCCAGGGAAGTAAAACTGGGGGAACAAAAAGATGAGGAGGTGTTCACACAGATGAGATTGATTGGATGAATAAAGATGAAATGAGAATTAGGAGCCTGTGAAGAGTAAACCTGGAGACATGTCTGCAAAGAGAAGACAGAAAGTACAAGAATATGGAGGGAGGAACTGGGCAGTTTGGACCATGGAGATGACGAGCAAAAAGACTGGGCCTGAAAAGACATCTTTAGGAATGAGGAACAGGACTTTTGAAGTAGGACTAGGAAGTACAAGAAGAAGTGGAACAGGAACAAGTTCTAAAAGTCTAAAATCCATGGGTAAAACTTGACATTCATCTTCAGTACTTATCGATTTGAAGGTTGACAGTCTGGTACAGTTCATGGCTAGGCCAATGGAACACCATTCTGGTGTTCCTAAATGTTCTAGAACTGCAGATTACCCATATGAGAATTGATATGAAGCCACAGGTAGGGTTTTAATCTTTTTTTTTAGTTGCCATTTTTTAAAAACCTAAGAAATAGCAGACTTATAATAGGTTTTTAAGGTTACCAAGTTAAGCACTCAGTGCTATGAAGTGGTGAAAATTTGGTCCTCTGTGCAGAACCAGCATGGTGTTGAGATATTTGTGTTGTGCAGTAAATGCTGGGATGTTGAGTAACAGGTTGTAAACAAAGAAAGGAGAGAGAAATAAAGTTCTGACCTGGAGTCTATTCTATACTTTCTGCATAGAATTAAATAAGAGCTACCTACTTTTCAAAGGGTTTTGTTACTCATGTTTCTCCTTTTCTGGGTGCTTGATCCTGGAACCATGGTGTCAGGGCTTCAGGGCTACTGAGAGTCAACAGCTGCTGTTCACTTCATTGAGTGCAAGACTTTGGATGTACAAAGGACAGGGATAAATGCTCTGAGAAAAAGAGATGTTAATGATGTTAAATAGGCACTGGAAGTCAGTAACCATCTTTTAACTTATCTGTGCCTCAGTTTTCCATGTGTAAAATGGAAGCGGTGTTACTGCCTCCCATCACAGAGATGTTTTCAAAATCAACTAATGAATGTTTGTTAAGCAGCCAGACACTGTAGTAGCCTAGAAAACCCATGAGGTGCCTGGAAGACCCAGGAGGTGCATAATTTTGTCTTCAGAGCAGAATATGAATAATGCGTAGCAAATAAGTCCTGGGACTACACACTGAACAACAGCAAATAGCTGTTACAAGAAAAATAGTTCATTATGTACGCACTATTCATTCTGTATGCTGAATGAGTCAGAATTTATGTGGAAAAAATAGTATGTAATCATGCAGTTAAAGACTATATCATAATCTGAACAAACAAAGGGGCCAATTTGAGGTTATTCAAGCATGCTTCATTCTGATGTTTTCTAGCTATTGATGACAAACTATACAATCTCACTAAAGTGCTTTTAAATTTTTTTTTTCTGTATTCACTTCATATATTTGAAGGGAGTTTTGGGGTATCCAGATAAAAACTGGAGTTGATGTCTTGGCCAATTTCAGTTGAATAAATCAATTTCATAACTTTTCAAACACTTGACACCATCAAAATTGTTTAGTCTAACAAGCTGGTATAAAAGCATTGCATCATACAAGCTAAGATGTCTTTACTGCCATATATAAACAACTTGCATCTGTGATTTTTCATGTTATTTGAGCATACTTCGTATCTCCTTATTTATTTCAGAAGTTTGTTGTTATGCTAAATTTATTGGAGCATTCTGAAAGAGATTTCTAAAGTTTGTAAATGGGAGTTTTCATGGCCATATCATGTACGCATTTGCCTTTCAAACAGAAGAGATTAAGAAGCATCATCCAGTCTCCGCATGTGTTCTTCAAATCCCTTTTTTGGCATTATGGAGCAGTATCACTGCTATTTCTGAGGTGTTATCCTGAAAGTCTCAGAGATGGGGAAAATTTGGTTTCCAGGTAGATTCCCACATGAAGGACAACTGAGAGATCCAAATTTTGTGGTAATTCTTAGTGTCCTGAATGGTTGGACTTGCATAATTGGGGTTTTTTTTAAACAATGAAAGTTCTGAGCATAGGAATAAACAATTCATATTTTCCATCCCACATAGTAAGAGCCACTTGTAACTGTGATATTTGATAGGACTACACAAAAGTAAGAGGCATGCTTATTATTGGTTTTATTCCTCTCCCCAAGTGCAAGTTTGGAGATTTACATTTGTTCTCTTCAAAATGCAAACTGTATCCATTTTCTAGGGTTTGAATGATGGAATGGCTGTCTAAGAAATCTATTTCTTCCATAAAATTTCATCTAACCTGGCTGAACTTAAAAATGGTGATTATTTTTTTTTTTATTGCAATGAATAGTGCTACTTCAGATAGGAGCTAAAATCTAGTACATGGCTTCAAAAGCTCTCTTGTTGTGAAGAAAAATAATTATGGCTTTAGCTTTTCATTCTTACTAGAGACTGGAAGATTTTCCCATGTCTGTTACTGTTAGGACACAGAAAAATACTAAATGGAGCCAAGGAACTACGTTGAAGTCTTCATAAACGATGTTTAGAATTTTGGAAGAGAAGAAAACTAAGGATTTGCTTATGTCTTTCACTTCAGCTCACCATTGCAAAGCATTTTATCCTGTCTTTGTTTATGTCATAAGCAATGACGCCACTAATTACTACTGAAGCATTATTATACACTGAATATTCAATATCCCTGTATCAAGAAATATAATCATTGCTATTCTTCCTTTATATTCTTTATTTTTCAGAGTTATTTCCTTCCTTCTTCCTCCCTCCTTATCATCTTTTAGAGCTTTATACCACTCAAATCTGTGTAATTGATTATTGACTATTTTAACCAGCAGTGACCAAGTTATGTATTATTAACTGTGTATATCTTGCCTGGTATTCTATTTGTGCCCCTATTGATTCAATAATTCTTCACTGAAACTTTTCTAGATCCTTTACAAAGCAACTGAAATGTTTTATGTGTAATTATGCCAGATTCACATTCAGAAGCAGTGCTATACACTGATATTGCTGGGTTCAAACTCAAATACATAATATGGGTTTTGTAGTTAATTTCTATTCATTGTTGAAATTAAGGCTTTTTAAACATTGCTGTGTATGTCCTTTCTTCTTTGTGTTTGTTTCAGATTGTAGTTCCTGGACGCATTCTTTTCTTTATTCTGTAACAGAATCCATTTTATCATTTTCTGCCTATATTTCTAAGCCATCTTGTGCTTGCAGGTCTTTCTATTTTAACGTTGTCTGCAATACAGAAATTTGATCTTTCATTCCAGATCTTCATAAAGATTCTTATTTAGCCTGGAATTAGCCACAGGTTCTCTGGTAGTCAAGTAGACACCTGAACTCCTCAGATGTTTTGCTATATATCAATCTCATCTCTGCAGATCAGTAGTTCTTAATAAGCACAATGGCAGGAGGAATCATTTAGGGAAGTGAAGTTCTACTTCCTCCAACATTTGAGAATCAGGGATGTCAAGCCTATCCCTCACTTAAAATTTCACGTATCTTCTGCAAATCTCAAAGACAAAACCTTTTTGTCTTGAGTAAGAGCTAGGCCATTAGTATCCTCCTCATGTGTTTCATCTCCTATCCAAAACTAGATGTAGCAATTTTCTTATCAGCCTGTTAATCTGATGGCTGCCACCTCTGGTAAATCCTGTTCTGAACTCGCTTCTTCGAATTTGCTATTTACCTTGCAGTTATGCCTGTATAATCTAGATCAAAGCCTGTCTTACAGGGCACTTCAGCTTTTACAGGAGCTTTCCTGTGAGGTCTCTGGTCCTGGAGCCTTACCTTCTCAAATGGGTAGAATATTGGTTTTGTCACATCAGGTGGGGGTAGGAGAGACTATATCACGTTCTTATTTGGAGTTCTGTAGATTTCATCATTTATTTTTTTAATGGGTTCCAGTCAGGCATCATTGTGTTCAATTGTCTCCAAAGACTTGCTGAATCTTATCTTCCTGACCTTCGGTTTTGCTTCTGGGACTTCTCTGCCTCATTAATTTTCCATTTTTTTTCCTCTAAAATCTAGAAAGATCTCCTCCTTTACCCATTTCTTGTCATTTTCTTACCTTTTATTATTCATAGCCTCTGTATAGCAGGTTTGAAGGACCCAGCTTTTCTGAATAAGGTAGTTTTCAGTTCCTTTTGCACTGCTGACATACTGCCAGCATCTGTAACCACAATTGAGGAAGTAATCTTTAAAATTCCTTACAGTCTGGGATTGTTTTTCTTAGTCCAGTTGGTACATCTGCCATGCTGCCAGCACACATGCCCTTTTGTGCTTTTTGTGACCTGGAAGGATATATTTAATTCTGGCTGAACACAGCCCAGAATCATCTGTCCTGTAGGAGACAGTCCTCTATAAAATTCTCCAATGTGAGTCCTTGCCATGAACTTCTTCACAAACTGCTCCAGTGTGGGTCAGTTCCGTGGGGTACAATCCTTCAGAAACAGGCTGCTCCAGTGTGGGTCCCCCATGGAGTCTCAAGTCCTGCCAGCAAACCTGCTCCGGCATGCGCTCCTCTCACCACAGGGCCACAGGCCCTGCCAGGAGCCTGCTCCAGCGAGGGCTTCCCACAGGGTCAGAGCCTCCTTCAGGCACATCGGTCTGCTTTCACACGGGGTCGTCTCTGTGCCACACGCGTGTACCTGCTCCGGTGTGGACCTACATGGGCTTCAGAGGGACAACTTGCTTCATCATGGTCTTCACTACAGGCTGCAGGGGAATCTCTTTGGTACCGGAAGCACCTCCTCCCTCTCCTTTTCTGACCTTGGCGTCTGCAGAGTTGTTTCTTTTACATATTCTCACTCCTCTCTCCAGCTCCTGTTGCTGTTGCACAGCAACATTTTTCCCCTTCTTAAATAGGTTATCCCTGAGGTGCTACCACTGTTGCTGATTGGTTTGGCCTTGGCTCATGAAGAGTCCATTTTGGAGCACGTGGTATTGGCTGTCGAACATGAGGAAACTTCTAGCAGCTTCTCACCAAAACCTGGCAATGCAAACCCAATACAGATACATATATAAAATATGTCACTGCTATGGAAAAGCATGAGCAAATACAATGATTATGATGTTGGAACTAAAGAAAGCTGTGCTCCAGGATCACTTCCTGTGGTTTTCGTACTAGGTTTTGTTGTACATGAAGCATCCTTTATTTGACCTTGAAAATGTTTCCTTCAGCGCAGAAAGTTTGGTTAGAATTGGTTGTAGTGCTTGTAGCTAGCTTAATTTGCACAGTGGTGTTTGTAGTGGAATCATTAATCAATTTTATTTTATTGTTCTTACAGAATGTTCTTGTTTTCTTTACACTTGAATGAACAAGGTGTTTTGCATGCATGTTTTCAAAAACAATGATTAGCTATTCTGTTTTTATAACCTAACAGCAGTTTCTCTCATCCTTGACATTTCTAGCTGCTGCCAAAAAGGGGAAACATTACACGTACTTTGATAATACTTTCAGTCATTCTGCAGGAATGAAAAAGTGAAGACAGAGTTGCAACCTTCCTTAGTTCCAAGTATGGAGTCGCATCTGGAATTTATTTCTTCACTATTGTTAAGTCAGGCACAGCTGGCAGATCTTGGAGAGGCTTAGCTTGAGGAATTCCTGTGTTAAGCTTTGTGTATCAATGCACTCTCATTAGGAGACTTCTGCAGTTGTCAGAGGCATCCCATAAATTTATTCCCTGAGCTGTTCCATTGGCTTCAATAAGACTTTGCATAAGAACAGATTTGCATTCATCATGTGGCATGCTTAAGATCTTACAACTAGTGTACTTTCCTAACGTTTGTTGTGTCTATTCTATCTTATTTTATGCAGATAAACATCTAATATGGAACTTCTCTCTTTAAGCTGCCGTGTCTCTGGATTTTATCTATCTTTAGTTTTGGGCTACAAATAACATTTTTTAAAGATTATTCTGAGGGTTTTTTTGAAGTTCACTTTTATGTGTACTCATAATTGATGACATATGGACTTCAAAATCAACAAGGCAAAAAGATGTTAAAAAGTCCTTTCAACCTTGGCTAATCGTAAGTACTAGTATACATGTATCAATGGAATGATTCTTGCTATGTTGTTGGTTCTTTTAATCCAACTTATGTAAAGGGAAATTATACATGAGTTTACATAAACTACGGGATAAAATTAAGAACAGAGTGTGCAGCAGATTGTATTTTAATGCTAGTAAGGTGCGTCTGATGTCATAAAGTAAATGTACACTTACAATTTTATTATGGGATTTATACTGGTAGTTTAATATAAATGCTCAGTAGTAAATGTGGCTTTCAGAGCGCTAATGTTTCTGACGAATTTCTAGCCTTTACACTTTCAGTGTAATTTCAAGGCATATCTCTAATCACAGGAACTGAAAATCCCCAAGCCTATCTGCTCACTGAATCCATTTCATCAGAGAGATGTTCTGTCCCTCTTGTGTGGAACGTACTGGAATTTTAGCCAGTCCTACCTGTTCCCTGATGACACAGCTACCACCTTACTTTTCATGAAAGGATGGAGTTGAGCAGAAAGACTTCATATGCAGTTTATTGGGATTGTCTCACATCTGCCCATACGTAGAGGTTACTTTCTCTTACCCCCCAGATAGAGGCACCCGAAACTCCAGGTACATTTCAGTGTTTCCTGTGTCTCTGAACTGCTTTGTACCATGCTTTGGAACCTCGACCCATAAATATCTTACTTCTGTACTTCTTTGTCAATTTGTTTGGGTAACATGTAGTTCTGAAATCATAGTTGATTTACAGAGATCTGAGTATAACAGTCTATAACCTATGAGTGTTTAATTTCAGGTTCCCTGCCACATCAGGTAGCCAGTTGCTCCAGCATGACTTGTGTAGTAGGAACATGTCTGGTACTCTGACATTTCTCATAATGGTACAAGTGGAAGGAAGACAGAATCAGGTCCCATATGTGAAAAATAAAATACTGATTTTCATCCTTCTATTTTTGTATATTCTGTAATGCTCAGCTGGTTTCTGTGTTGCTTCCTTGAGCAAACCATCAGCAAACTATCTAGGCTGTCTGATGAGGCTGTCAGCCCTAATGCAAGTGTGCAGTGCTTGAGATGGACGCCACACAGTGAAACTAAATTCTTCAGCGTATCTTAGTATCTTTGTTATATTTAGCTCATATGGTAGTGAGTGCGAGTTGGAAAGCGCTACTTGGGATGCTTTTGAATGCTGTAAATCCAAAAGATTAAAAATTAATCTAAATATGAATTCTTTTAAAGCAACATACCCAAAGGGACTTGGTTGGCTTAGTGAATTTGTAGTAGGTTGCATAGCTGTTCCTCTATAGGTAATTAAATTTTGTCTTACCATGATCACGACTGATAACTTGTCACAATCCAATGACTCTTTGATAGCCTGAATAAGACTACAGAAGACTTAGTAAAGGAAATTATTTAAAGCATTCAGCTGAGCTGTGCATTTAAAAAAAAATTTAGAACTATAGAGAACCATGTTGTTCTAATGGATTTGAATCTGATGGTTCAGAATTGTTATAGGTTTCTTTAACTTAATTACAACAAAACTTCTTTTTGGCTTCTCTCTTCATTAGACGATATTCATTAGAGAATCTACATGAGAGATGTTACAAATGCCACCAGGAGAGGAAAATGGTGAGCTGGAGTCAAGAGTTATCATAAACCCACAAAATCTATATAGTATACTGTGTCTGAGTGAGGGGTGAACTCTAACATGGTGAAAACTCTGCTTAGAGATTTCTTCTGACTACAGTATTCATAGCTGTGTCATTTTTATACTCTAGTATCTATGAAAAGCTTGAACTCATAGTATCTTTCCCCTTGATAGGGAGTATTTATCAAGGTCCTCTCTATTTTCTGCATGCTTCCCTACCTTAATGGAACTGGCAGCAACCTAAATTATGTATGACCTTTCTACTCTTTTCAGAGGTTCAAAAGTTAGTAACAGTCAACCAGTGGCAGACCCACATCCAAAGACCTTGACTATGCCTTGTTGCCCCAGGAAACCAGTGAAAAATTAAGAAAACCAGAATAACTTCAGCTCTTGCCACAAGAGGCTCTTAAAACCCCTACATCTTTTATCTGTCGGGGGCTGATAAAAAGTCTGAAACCTGCATAAAAATTAAATTAAAAAAAAAAATATTAGAAGTTACAGACTAGAATTTCCTAAACTATTGTGAATATGTAATGTATTTCAAATCACAGTTTAAAATCACAAACTGGTGTTAAAACAGAGCCAAATACTATTCCTTACAAGAGATCTGTGTGAAAAGCACACAGCAATTACAAGTGCACTGAAGTAAAGAAATGCTCATTCATGCTGCAGACTGCCAGGGTATTCAGTGAGCTACAAAAGCCCACTAATGCTGAGCATCCTACTTTCTCAAGAGATATTCTTACTAAAATTGTGTTCCCTAGCCTTTAGTTCTCCCTCCTGCCCTTCAAGTGACAAGTTTTTGCCTTTCTTTCTGGGCTTTCCTTTGTTTGAAAGAAAAGTGGGTCTTAAATAAAAATCCTTGTGCAGTTGCAGTTTTCAGACAAGCTGGCAGGTCAAATTAAAGCTCGCATGAATACAAGGCTGCCTCTCCTTGCTAGATTTGAACTCACATGACTTAACTTGAAGTAGAGAACACATTCTTGGTTTTGATTAAGATACAGCTGCAATAAATGGCACAAGTTGTTGCCAGCCAAATAAGACTGAGATGAACAAATATAAGTGTGAGGTTCATAGTAATAAACTAATATGAAAGTGTTTGTCTCTCTCTTTTGCTTAGTGAGATGTGAAATCACAAAGGCCACTGAATTCTCTAATATACGGTTAATACTAAAAGCACTAGAAGATTAAAGTCAATGCTTTGCCCTCAGTTGCACTGTGTTGGAAGAAGAGCATTGGAGCAATTAGGCCAGTGACCCAGGGCAGTGTAACTTGGATCAGAATCTGGCTGTAAGCGACTTGTCCAGGGTCATACAGTCAGTGCCTTCGTCTATAAGATCTGTTTTCTTTCATTGTTATTCTGGGAGACATACGCAGTTCCACAGACTCAGAGGCAGCTGTGCTTGTTGATTCATCAGAAGAGAAAAGCCTAATGCCATAAGAAGCTCCAGATTCCTTCCTGCTCCAAAATCTGCCCTTTTAGTGATCAACAGGGTGGGAGCCTGCTGAAGAATGTTAATCCCTGCTTTCCAGAAAAACAGTGCTGAGATATCATCCTTCCAAAATTACTCCACAAAATGGGTCTAAGTGCAGTCTGA
Organism: Neomorphus geoffroyi; assembly: GCA_033558235.1. Taxonomy (NCBI): domain Eukaryota; kingdom Metazoa; phylum Chordata; class Aves; order Cuculiformes; family Neomorphidae; genus Neomorphus; species Neomorphus geoffroyi. Next base: position 10,602,829 of record JAUMJM010000016.1, on the reverse strand, counting down.
AGTGTGCTCAGAATTTCATAAGGATGTGTAGACGTCTGACTATGCAAACTTCTCTTGGTAAATGACTAAAGTACATGTGATAAATTTATCTGCTTTTATAGTAGTGTTTCTGATGTAGTTACATGCTTTCAAAATCTGGAATTCCGTATATACTGGAGGTATGTATTATACACAAATTCTAGTATACGTATGTGGCACTAAAGTTCATTTTAATTTTTAAATTGCATTTAAATTAAACTAGAAGATGGTTTAGAGCCTTTTATGTCCCTTATTACCTTCTCTCCCTTGCAGCAGCTGCAAAATACTCATTTTAATTAAAATTTGTTTTTAAAATGCATCTTGTAGTCAACACATGCTGAGAAGAGCCACTTACCACCCATGTGCTGTAAGCTTGCTGTGCTGAACAAAATGGGACCATTCTTTTAATTAGTAGTAAATATTGTGGTGGCTTAGTGTTTGTGGTCTGCTATAATGTCCTGTTTGATTTCAAGAAGGTAGAACTGCACTAGCCTGGCTCTGACAGTCAAACGCATGAAAACCAATAGTGTGCCAGTAGGAGCTGTAGGGCAGCTGTAGCTATTTTTGTCACACTGTGATTCTCATTCCATAGGAGGTTGCAGACAGGCTTGTTTAGCTTCAACACGGCAAGGTATGGTAAAAAAATAAAAACACATCTTTAGTTTAAACAGTCTAAGAGAAATTTAGTGGAAACTGTATCGGCATAAGTCCTTTTGCAGATATGAGTTACTCAGCAAACAGGATGAGGAGCAAGATGCCGATGTTTAGTGGTGTTACTTGGACTCAGCTTATCAGGCCAATTCAGTTCACTTGGTTTTGATATTCATGGGTCATAAAAGGATATCCCACCACTTCTCCTCAGCTGCCTATCACATAGATTGGGTCAGACTTTAGACTGTGGTAGGATCAGTAGATCTGCATATCTTCGATATGGGAGAAAGCTGGCATGATAGCATATCAATATAATCTTCTGGGCTAGGTGGTTTTTTAGTATCTTACAATTTTCTCGGTCCTTAGTGAAGAAATGTGTACCCATGCGATTATTCTCAAACTTCCAGTTGCATATTTCTGTCTGATGATGAAATTCCTCCTTTTTCATAATTTCCCCATATAAGTTTTAACATAAGTGAAAATTAGATTTTGTGTGCACATGTTAGCATTTTACTGAATTAACGATCCTCAATTTATGAGTAATAAAAATGTGAAAAGGAAAGAGGGAAGATCAAGTAAGAGGGGCCCAGCCTTGTGGAACTATAGAAGCATCCAGTTTTCATAAAAAAACTTCTTCCAAAAATTATCTGTAAGGAGTAAAGGAAACTCTGAAAAGGTGTAATTGTGTCTACAGAGACTTGCATCCATTTCCATTTTAGTACTCAGTCTATGAGAAAGTCTAATTTTTGGGTGCTGTTAGCTTGGTTTAGTTTTGAATGGGTAAAGTATAAATACTAAATACTTTCAAGACATCGGGATGTGCACTAAGAATTTAGTCTTAGTGAAAGAATAAGGTCAGCCCTGCCGTATTAGCCACTGCACAAAGTTTTGCTGATCAGATTTTCAGTCAGGCTTTATCTGTAGCTTTGGGATGGTGAAACTCACGTCTGCCTTCATAGTTCACTTTCAGCCATAGGTATGAATTGTTAGATATTTCCAGTTAAGCTTTCAGAAGCCCTCAAGTAACCCTGCTTAAAACCAGTTGGATTCAGTAAGACTCTTTTAAATCATTCAGGTACTTCTGAAGATGTTAACAAATGTTACTTAAATTTTTGCGTCAAGTAAGGGCTGGATCAAAAATCAAAGGACAAATTTGCACTGAATTGGAACAATTGACTGATAATAACAGAGGAGAACTCAGTGATATATCTGAATTTTCTTTATGGTAATAACAAAAGAGGAAACAATTATTTTGAGTAATTAGTTTAATGGTGCAATTGAGAGCATTATTTATTTTTAATTAAAATTAATTAAGAGACTGTTATTGAATAATTTAGCTATAATTGCAGTTAGCAAGATATAAATTCATCCACATTCAAGCTTAAATGGTCCTGAGATGCTTGATCCTATTAATGATTTCAGAAAAAAATATTGTGGGGTAAGTGAAGAACTGTGAAGTATTTGACACAGAAATTCAGAGAAGTTATTCTTCAAAACCGTATCCATTTCTGTGTCAGTGAGATATAGATTTCTTTGCCATGGGAGTTGAGAATCTGGCTGCAGTGTAATACTTCCTTATCCCCTCCCGTGTACTTTTTCTTGTTTCTCTCTGGCGAGAATCTTGGGAATGTCACAAGTTGCTGTTGCATCATGAGAATCATGATAATTGACTAAGGTAATTTAGGAAGTAATTAGAAAAGGTAACTTCAGCTGGCTCTTAACTTCTGAATTAGACTCCGCCAGGGCGAAGTTAAATGTGAGAGCTAAATATAGGTACTCAGATTATCCAATTTAGGAAACTGCCTTTCTTCACTGAATGGAAAGTGAGCCTGTGGAGACTAACCTCCCAAGGCTGGTGCTGGGCTTTTCTCCTTTCTTAGCATAATTAGAGTGTGAGTGGTTTTTACAGTAGTACATCATATAAGCATCGCACATGAACATTGTTGCAAGTCACACGTATAAAATCTTTTGGACATTAACCTTTGCTCTTGAATTAGAGGAGGAATTTTTTGTATAAAATTTATTCCAGGTATAATTCTGTGGTCTTATGGCAGAAGTGAATGTTGTTCCTGCGTTCTCCTTATTACTATATCTACTGTCATTTTTAATAAGCAAAATAATTTTGATTTGATTAGCTTTAAGGAGTGAATAAGGCCCAACAACAAATCCACTCTTGAGATGTTTTTTATCTAAGGCAAAATATATATTCAATAGAAATGTTATAATGGGACTGTTTCATTTCTCTTACTAATTACTCTGTACAGATACACTTAATTTCCTATTTAACCTAATGATGTGTTCAGTGTCCAGTTAGAGAATGCTTGAGCTGTAAACCAAAGGCCTACAGTTCTGCTGGCAGAACCGTATTCCAAAATATACCAGTGTAAGTCTTTATTTGCTTCTGCTAGCTGTCAGGTTTGCCATGCTTGCATTGTGAGTTCCTGTCGGTGTTAGTGCAAAACATACACATTTGAGGAAACTGAGCCCCTGAAGTCCGATCTGCAACAAGATCTCAAAATTCATGAGAGCCAAATGCTTCTGCTAAGGGCAAATGAGCATCTCAGTTGAGTTAGTATTCAGGTGAACAGCAAGCCTTCAATACTGTGCTGAACGCTTTTCTTTCATTATACGCCGTCCTTCATTTGCTTTACTGCACCTCCTGTCAGGTAGCAACCAAATCTCTGAGCATTCTTCGTGAAACAAGAGGCTGCTTACAGAAGAAGGTTTCAGTCCTGTAGCTGACAGCAGGCAGTGAGAAATGAGGCTTGGGAGAGAGCGGAGCCCTGCTCGGTCGGAACTAAGAGCCTGTACGTTTGTTGCTGTCAGTGGCAGGATTGAGATATTGGTCTGCTCCTGATTTGAATCGTGGGACCACTTGTAGAGTACATTTGTTCTCCATGTGAATTGGAGGAAGAATTGAGTCCTTCGAGAGGCTTGAGAGAAATTCTTTAATAGAGAATCTAGACAATTTGGAGGTGGCCTGGTGCTTGTGTTTTGGGGTACCCTCTCTACTGAAGAAGATGACTGTAGTAAAAGCAGCTAATTTTGCTCACAGAATCTAGTTTTGTTCTCTTCGTTTTACGATGTGGAATATCCCTGCTGAAATCAATGGCATAGATAAGTAGGAAACAGCTAAATTAATTCTTTGGTTAAAACCAAGTAACAAGAGGATTTGAATGTATATGAACATTTTGAAAACAGTCAGGAAATATATTCCAGTTATAAATAAGTGATGCTTTATTTTCAAAACTATTGTGAAATTTTGGACAGAGTGCACATTTTCTTACTAGAAAATGCACAACAGTGGTATAAGACATGGGGAGGAAATGAGGAGAAATTTAGAGGGCTTTATACCTCTAACAGGATTTATAAAGCCAGACATTCTTTCTTTATCTAATGTAGGAATTGGTTTTACAAGGATACTTGTTTAGAAAATATTCTTAAATATGCTTATATAAATATAAAAATCTATACTGGGAGTTAGTTTACGAGGATTCCGGGGGAAAGGAGAGACATTTAGGAGTCTGAAACTATTCACTCTTTCTTTTATACATGAAAAGCACCACAAATAAAGCATAAATGTTGCATACGTGGTTATGGATAGCAAATTGAACTTTGAAATAGAATAGTCATCCTGGAGAAGTGCCACTTACGTGGCCCTACAAATAACAGCCTTGATCTGATAATTTCATGAATGTTGTTTTATTTATATTTCCTCTGTGTGATTTCATTGTCTCTCTCTTGAACAAGGTGTTGCAGTGAACACTGTAATTCTTGGTATTCAGGTTAATTGTTTGCTTGGAAGGCATATAAAACAATTTTATATAGCTATCAGTTGGACAAGGACCCATTCATTCTAGAGCTCAGGAGACAAACATGGTATTGTAGTTTAGCTTAATTAAATTTAAAGTATGCAACTAATATATAATTCCCTGACACCTTTATGTCACTTTTGATGGTTATAGGGAAAGAAGAATTCTTCCTTCTATTGAATTTTTTAGTAAATAAAATAACCCCACAGTAAATTGGAGAATTTGGTCGGAATTACAGCACTCCAATATTGTCAGTCTATACCAGTTTTCTACAATTACAAACTTAATATTTTACCTTTATAGAGCTGAAATATAAAGAAACAGCTGAATTATCAAGACAAGAAAAGGTAGAAATTTTTGTGTTTCAGAAGATGTAAAGAGGTTTCTGTTCATTTTACAGCAGCTATTGTTTCTAAATTATTTGGTTTCGGTATCAGTGTGTAGTAAGATGATTTCTTATGCCGTGGTACCTAGGTGCTTTTTATGAAGTTGAGCCCCTCTCATCAAACATTTCTACTTCAAAAGGTCATAGCTAATGTCTCTCAGTGTATTGAAAATGTTGATTTGAGAAAAACATTTTCTGTTTTTCCCAATGGATATGTTTTAAGATCTGAAGAAGGTGACATTTTAAAAAAATGTTTTGAATTATAGGATTTTGTTTTGCTTTTGGTGTCTTCATTACATGTGCAGTTGGTATCTGCATATAATGTAAACCTGATCTTTTGGTGTCTCAAAAATTACTTTACCTTATATTATAGTTGATTCCTCTGTGCTTCTCATCCTCATCTACGTACCTTTAGATTTTCAGATATCTTCCCAGAACGTATTAAGGATCCAGCATTAGCTTTTAGTTTTGTGATATGTGGGTAACATCTCACCTTTCTTGTTTTCTGGCTTATAAACCTTAGTTTCATTTCCCTTTGCAAATTACTAGGTTTTCATGAAGCAATGTAACTGCGATCATTAATATCTTGTGTATCTTTCTAAAGATAGTACAGCACAGCACTTCGTGCAATATCTTCTGCATGACAGCAGCCCAGACAAACTCCAAGCTATGTGAACCAGATGAGTGAAATTACATCAGTGTAGGGAGAATATTGTGGTGATGTAGCAGTGGCACGATGCCTGTTCCACTGGCTTTCCTCTCAGTTGCTGGTTCAGGGATATTACTAAGGCTTCCTTCTGCCTTTGGCATTCCCGGTTAGTTCAGTAGCTTCCAGGTGTCTTACCTGCAGCAACTTAGAGGCTGCTTTCAGTTGCTTTAGCACAGCTAGCCACAGTCTGAATGAATGGAACAATTACCACCAATCTAGGCTTTCTTCTTTGTAGAAAATTTTCAATCCTGGCCCACAGGTGCAGTGTTAGAAGTGGAGGTGTTTCAGTAGATTGGCATGATATACAGGCTTAGTCTTCTTTATTGTTTGTATAGGCCCTCCTAAAATCTTTCCTAACACCTAGTTTTCCGTTATCTTCAAACGCGCACACACACTCCCCTCAGAAAACCATTTTTCATCATATAAATGTCAATCTCATTTTTTGAGAGCATCTTACACTGTTGTCTTCTTTGTTGCTGCTAGAGGTAAACTCAGAGGACAGACAGTCTTCAGATAGAATTTGAGGTGGACCTGGTTTTTACTTCGCTGTTTTTCTACCAACTTTTGAGCCTTAAATGAGTGCCTTAACTTTAATTAGTGGTGACAATTTTCAATTGAACTCTTTGGGAATTATTAGATTCCATGACTTTTAACACTATGTTTAATTGTAATATCTAAATATATGCATGTCTTCTGGAAAATTAACCTGAGGTTAAACAGATTTTTTTGCAATTCATTGTGAAATAACATTTTAAGAAACTGCTGTTCCCAAGTCACTTCCTCAGCTGAGAATGTGGTAGTTAGACTACTGAGCTCTTAGGATGTTTCAGTGCAATTTACAGCTTGAAAAGACAGAGTTGTAACTGAAAGTAGCCATCACTAACAAGCATTCCATTGTTCATGTTGTGTTTTAAATCTAGACCATGTTAAACGCAGAGAGTTTCATCCTCAGATAAAGAAACTTCTTAACAGCAACTATTTCAGATGCAAGGAAAAGCATGAGATTTACGAAGTACAAATTAACAGCCCAAAATGCCTTACTGTTTTTCACAAAACCTTTATGGGAACATGTTTTCAAAGATCCATGGCAATGTCGCTGGCAGCTGAGGAGAGGCATAATAGTGAGTTTTGAATGTCTGCTCCAAAAGCATCAGAAGTCCATGTTTCCCACAACGTGACTCTAAAGAAACTAAACATTTATCCCTGAGTACAAAGAAACTTAGAACTAGATGATCTGTCTTTGTCCATACAACTGGAGAGTTTCCAGTGTGATACCAAAAGAGGCGAATCTATTTATACGTCTTTAGGGGGTTCATAATGAATTTAAATGAAAATGTAAGTTACACTTCATTAAGCTGATGAAATTTGCATCTTGAGGGACAGAAGGACAAAGCTGTAGCAGGAAACACAGTCAACAAGAGATTTTAAAGCAATGCAAGGAAAAGCCATTTTATTTCTTTCTTCTCTTTTCTGTTGGTTGTTCTCCTGGCTCTGTGATACAAAATGTGTTTACATTACTTCAGGGATGTGTAACTATCCACCATTACTTAGGACAGCTCTGAATTTGGTTGAGTGATGATTAAAACAGACACCGCCTTTGTTGCAGATTTTGTTTAGATATTTACATTTTTTCCACATATAAAATGAGTAAATAGGTTTTGTCTGGATATTTGACCAATATCTGAATTGGTCCTTGAAGGGGAAATAGTAATCTGAAAAACATTCTTCTACTTCTTTAGTGGTTATTCCCCCTAGTATCCAAATCTAAATTGCAGATAAATAGTAATATTTTACAGCTATATTTTGTCATCTATGATTACTGAAGGGATACTTCCACAGCTCCAGAAGAGAAAAGGATTTCACCCAGCCCTGCTTTCTTTTAATTTCTCCACATTTAATGGACATTATTGGCGGTTGAGTGAATATTTCACGAGTTTACTTCACATTGAATACAAGCAATCATACTCATGGCTGTAATACTTGTAGGTTTTTCCCTGCTGATGGATGGCTATTATGTCGTTGTATTCAGTTGTTTGCAGGTTCTGTTTTCTGTGAATTTTTTTCTTGACTGCTGTGTAATTTTTCGTGGTTGCGTAGTGCAGCGAGCTTCATAGTTAATGCGGTGAAAGGTGGCATATTAGTGTTATGGATGGAATTAAAGGGAAAAGGGTGTGATTTGATTGCTGAATACAAATAACATGATTTTTGAATACTTAAGAGTTCTGCTGCAATGTGTCTGGTATACAACCTCTGAGCATGAACTTGTCTTTTTAGTATTTCCAAATACTGAACTAAATTCAAACTACGGGAAATACAGCTGTATGTAGAGGGATTCAATATCCCCATTAAAGCTATATCATAGTGCTTTACTTAATTTTTTCTGTTGTTCATACTTAATAGCAGGAATATATTTGCCAAGATAATATCAGAGTCAAAACATCTATAAGCAAGGTCATAGGAACCCAGAAATATATTATTTTATTGGTCTGGTTTCATAAAACTCACCTCTGTGAGCTGTAAGTATGTGTAGAGAGTGGACTACAAATAAGCCCTGTTAGGATATCTTTTTTGAATAACATAAACAGTTTGTGAAATAAAAAATCAGTAAGCACATACTCCCTTGCCTTGCTGCAAAGTTCTGCATTTGTAGAACTGGGAAAAAAGAATGAAAAAGTATTCTAAAAATTCAATGATTGCGAATGCTCTGTAACTCCCAATCAGAGATTGTGTTAAGATTCTTCTCCACCATCCTTCCACTGCTGCAGATATAATGGTTCAGCTTGTTTTGAATGACTAAGCAAATTTAAAAAAAAACATCCTTTTCCAAATCTTTTCAGTGTGGGCTTATAAATTTCCAAGTGTTATCATTTGTCTCCAGTAGCGACAGATGAAAGCCATGAATGTTCAATGGGAATTTTCTACCCTTTTTTCCCATTCAGAAATAATTAATGTAAGTAGGAGACATAATGAGGATACTAAATTAAGTGTGTCTATGTGTATATAAATAAAATCGGTTTGTTACCCATTTGCCAGCATTTTGGCTCAGCTGCAGCAGTGAGTATCATAACTGCTTTAAAATTGATTAGACAATATAACTTGAAATTTAACTCTGGATATGGCAGAGAGAGATAAGCCTGTGAATAGGAGCATAAGACGTTAATCTTGCAGTTCTCCAGCTGATCTCAGTAGAGCTGGCGTGTTGCATTTATTCTTTGGCTTTGAAGAAATTAAAAGTCTTATGCTTCCAGTGTGACCTATGCACACATGAGTGGTCTTTGTCTTGTTATACAGGTCAAGAATCACGAGGCCCTTTTGCTGCTTCTAAAAGTGAACTGTTTTTTGTTAAAACAGACATATTTCTGCCACACACAGGGATGACATGCCTAGTTTTTTTGGCAGAGGATCACGGGGTTTTTTTGACTACTAACTCTTCCCTACATTTTTGCCCCAAAGACACCTGAAAGCAGTGTTTCTATCTAGTCCTGCAGTGGCTTCCAATGTTGAAGTAACATGAATATGCAATATGAAGTATTGGAAGCTGATCTGCTTTAATTTGATATGAAGCTGTTCAAAGCAACATTTCCTATTTCATTTTCAATTTTTGTCTGTATTGTGGTGATTTAACAAAGAAAGATCAATTTGGCCTCAGTGAAGTGGCAAAGCGACAAATGTGCAAGTAGCCACTTCTAAGGCCTTCTTCACCTATTTTCACATCCATAACGGTAGTGAATTGCTTTCATCTGGGGTTTGGAGTGCTTTAGGACAACAGAAATGGTCTGATACCTGCATATTTGGTTGCTATGATCAGTCAAATCTAAGAGAGCAAGAGCGTGCTTTTCATGCTCTTTTATTTTTTCCCCTTGTTCCCATGCAATTGTACACCAGTTGCTGTTCAAAACTCGCCATTTACCAATACGCACTGAATCATCATCCACCACATTAATACTATGTGTCGTTATCAGGTTCCTATTACTGCCTGTCAACTCAATGGATTTTGACATTGAGAACTACAAAAATATGTATCAAAATATAAGTATGCTTTAAAAATATCACAGATTCTTTGTATTCTAAATAGAAGGGAAAGTGGAGTATTCCTTACTGGTGATGATCATGAGGTGTTTTACTTACTTATTTCATAATCTGTTTGTGTTCTGTTTGGATTTCAAAATCTGTAAAGTGATGGGTGTTTTCCACTTTCAAAGAGCTTTAAAGATTTCAGGAAAGGGTTTATTTTGGACGTTGTTCCATAACAACAACAGCAAAAAAAAAGGATAGCTTAGCACTTAGACATGAAAGTGGTTTCTTTTTCTAACATACTAAAATTATTGCTAAAAATTACCTGGAGATTTTCTACTAGACATTTACTTAAATCATTTATTCACTTCTTAAGTAAAGAAAATGAAAGGATCAGTAGCACAAATGTCTAAAGTTGTATGCCAGATATTATTTCCAATAATTGTACAGGAAAAAAAATGCCCATTTACAGAAGCACTTTTGCTCTTTGGCTGTCATTGGTCTTCTCCAAAATCTTTCTTCATTTCTGTAACCCTTTGTCAGTGGTCATTAATGATTTGCACATCTCCTCAAGCCTAAACTACTTTAGCTGTTTGTAACATGGCTAAGGCCCATAGTTATGGAGTATAGAAGCTTATTTTTTAAGTATAGAAGTTGCACATTAATGTACTGTGCATATATATGGCTTGGATTTACTGACTGCATGTCTATTCAGGTTTTTATTCACTTATTCAGTGTGCTGGGATCCAAGTCCGTCCAGCTCTCCAGGAGGTGTGAGAACCTCAGCAGCCTCACTCCAGCCTCACTCCTGGAAGAGCAATCATATGTAGCGTTTTCAGCATACCTGGTAGAGCTTTCAGTCATTTTTCAAATACAAAATGCTTACAAAAGAAAGCAATGCCATTTTCTCTCTGCTGACTTTCTGAAATCTCATGTTGGGAAAAGCACTTACATGTATTTCATATGAACAGAAAGCTTTCCGTAATGACTGCTATTTGTGATTCTATTGCAACCAGTGCAGCGGTTGAAAATGTCATTGTGGATGGCACATAAAGGATAGGATTTTGAGCAAGACCGTGCACCTCTCACTCTGATTTTGGTTGAAAAGGAAAAAAAAGAGCAATAGGATGTTGGATGTAAATGCATAAAATGGCATAAAACCCAGAAAACTATTATCAGTTCTTGAAGTCATCAGTAAGATTACTTTATTGAGAAGACTATGGATTTTGAAGACTCTGTGGTTGAATTTCACATATCCATGAGGAGAACAATCAAGCCAACCCTAATAAGCCTACTCTGAAGTGTTGATGTAATTCTTTGACAACGTGTTGATAGATTGAAATGTCTCTAATGTTTTCCAAGTCAATTTTTTAATATTATTACAGACTAGACTTACCTTCTATGTAATTATGAATTATGATGGAAGTATGTAAATACTGTCTTTTCCTATAAGTAGGTGTGACTAAAAATAATTCTGATAGTGTGTCCCATTGCATCTCTGCATGGGCTTCCAGTCTTCCTCATCTGGACTGAATTTGGGAGCTTTCTTCTCTTTCCTACACAGACATTATCCTTCTTTTTCCTCATTGTTTCTTTCTGTTCTCTCTTTCTATGATTTTTTTTGATACTCTGTTTCTTTACTCCTTCTCTTACATCATCTTCTCTATTCTATCCTTTTTCATCATTTTCACTCATGTCTCATATTTCTGCTTTTTTTATACTTTTTTTTTTTCCTTCACTTTTGACTTGTGTCTTATAAAGTCCAAGATCTCCTAATGTTTCTGAGTTTTAATGTTCCCAGAATGCTCTACCACAAGGTTGCCCTGAGGACTATGAGAAGACCTAATCTTAGAACCTGTGATGCTTTTTGGGTCGATGGTGATTTGTTCATCCACCATATGCACTTAGAGAAATTAGAAAAAACTTACCAAGAAAATTGAAGAGTCTTGACTGGGCAAACAGAATAGAGAGAATAAGGACTAAAAAAATGTGATTGGTGTATATGTCTCTTTGACTGTGGCTCAACAAAGTGATCACTGTTAATTGTTTCATTGTGAAAGAGACAGTGTTTTATATATGTGTATACATATGTGTATATACTTATACCATCTTTATAGATGGTGGAAGAGAGTGGTTTTACTTTGTGCCTGAAAAATAGCTTTAGGTTGAATATTCTTTCTGTTTTTCTTTATTTCACTAACAGGTATGGGTAGGACCATTCCGTTAACTGTAAACTTTGCTGGCATCTTAGATAAACAAATGTAGCACATGGTAGCTTCAGATGTTTCTTATTCACAAACTGCAACTGCACGCAGTTGTGATACTTGCCAGTCTATGCAGCCTGCTTACATGTTATTGGTGCTTACTTATCCATGAGGAATTTTATCCCTGTCCAATATTTCCCATTGCTGAAGTTGGGACTTGCTTAATTGTACCTCGTAGTTGCTTCTGACAACCACCTATGGGGCTTTGTGAAAGGCTGTTCAGAGATGTGGTTGTATTGGAGCGTGGAAATTGGGTATCTAATAGGCCTTGAACTGAATGAATCATGCTTATTTTTTATGCAGGGAATAAATCGCAAGACAGTGGGATTGCAGAGATGGAGGAACTTCCGGTCCCGCACAATATTAAAATAAGTAACATCACATGTGATTCCTTCAAGATTTCTTGGGACATGAATTCTAAATCCAAGGACCGCATTACTCATTACTTTATCGACCTCAATAAGAAAGAAAACAAGAATTCCAACAAATTTAAACACAAGGTAATTTTCATTTAAAACTCGAAGTGGAAGTACTTGATTTTAAATAGATGACTGTCAGTGTTTTATTAACCTTTCAAAGCCAGACAATGGGAAACAGGTATTGGACATCTGGCAAAGGCGAGTTTTGATTACTCTGATCGACAGGTATTTTTACTGTAATACCATCTCCATCTCTAGCCTATGTGCATATACACACAAATACATTTGTTTAATAGAGAACTGAACATTACTTTTTCGATTTCGTTTGAAACTGAAACAGTTTTGGAACCTGTACAATTTACTGCAAGACAGACATTTTTATTCCTGACTAGTTCTTAATCATTATTTAAACAATTTGTGTATTTCTTGCCTGTCCTTGTTCAGCAACAGCTTCATGAAAGCAACACATGTAATTTCAACAGAAGAGACACAAATTCTAATGCACTTCTAGGAAGGCTTCCAGCAATTTTAGTTTGCAGCATTCAGTACTGTGACCTGAATATTCATCTGGCCTCTTTCCTCAAGCCACTAATGCAGAGACATATTGAATGTATTGCAGAATCTGTAGTTATCAAATCCAGCAAAATTTGCTTTAACCTCCGAATAGCTGAAATACTGAGATGTCTAGAGAAACGTGGAATAATATGGAAGATCAAATGACACAATCATCTGCAAATTTAAAAACAATATTGACAATATCTCTAAAAGATAAGGTTTGCCAAGACACAAACCCCCATCCAGGCAAATGTAAGAGCTCTGATTCTACCAGCAGCTAAATTGCTATTGGTTTGTAAATCACTGGCATAACCAGGAAATTTTTCCACCAATTTCTCTTGAGTCTTTTTATTGTGAGAGTATTTTTCCTGTGACTGCTGTTTCACATTTCTTTATTTGACTTTTTTGGTTTTAATGTGGTTGCAAGATATTTATTAGGTGTAATGAAAAATCACTTACTACTGTTTGAAATTGAGAATTTGACGTATTTGGCTAAGATGCTGCAGTTGCTAGGAACAAGCATGTGAAGCACTACCGAATTTAATTTTATAATAGCCTTTTTTATGACCCATTTTATACAGCAGAAATAAATATGCTTTCTAATAAAAATGCTTATTTGGATGGATCCTTTTTAATTTCTTTCATTTTCTTAAACCATATGTTTTTTCATTCATGTGTAAACTAGTAAAGTTGTAAAATCTGTCTTTGTAAAAGGTAGAACCACCCTAGCAGTTTATTTTCATGCGTCTTTAGTATTAAGAAATTTTTAACACACTTTCTAGAATGAGCTTTTGTTGAGAAATTAAAAGTGCTCAAATTCAAAATTTGCCATAACCCTCGTATGGTCATAGACAAACATCCTTCCATTCACAGCTGAAGCTCAGTGGCAAACTTGCTGGGTAGGGAGCCGATAACCTGGCAGCTGCAGCACCAGAGACTGAATCCTCCCAAAATCTGGAGGGAACTGAACCAGCCCACACCCATTCATTGCCTTCATAGCAAAGCTGTTGTATAAAAGTGAAGGGTATCACTTCCCCCTCTCCTAGCAGAGCTTTTTAGCAACAAAAGTGTGAGCTCTACCACTTAATTATAAAAAAAGAACATTGGGACTTACTGTCAGGAGTTGTCCAGCGGTCAGGCTGGGGAAGGAGACAGGCACCTTCAGGGGAAAAAAAATCATCCTTACCTAGCTTACAGGTAGGACAAATCCCAATCTGCAAGTGCCTATCTCTCTCTCACAAATGATAAGCCCAGATGATTAGCTTAAACTCTTTTCTAACTTGTAGAGAGTTAGTGTTAAATCTCAGTTTTCTTGCATGGCTATGAGCAAGTGACTTGGTAGATAGACTTAACCTGATAGATGCTGTACTTCAGGAGAGGGGGCTATTTGGTTCCTTGTATACCCAGAAGAGCATACATGAATGATTCACACTTTTGACACGTTTTCTCTCAGCAAATATATAAAATATATTCAGCATATTTACGGTGCGTATAGTTTTAGTATTTATGACTGTTGCCATCATATCTGTGAAGGAGGACATTTGTGTTGGTAGTGGTATGGAAAGACTGAAATTCTAATGATTTTAATTGCCTTTTTCTCAATATGATTTGCATACCTCCCATCTTTTTTAAAATATGAAATTATGGTTACTTCCATGTAACAGGGAAATAATGGTCAGACATATAGCAAAACTAGGCCTAGAAACTGGATGTGCTGAGTTCCCCCAGTCCTACAATCAGACCTGGCAAAGGGAAGGATAAGATGCAATGGGAAAAGGCTGAAAATTGAAAGCTGCTTCTTTGGCAATGAAAAGGCACTGCAAAGTAGGCAGTTCTTCTCAAAAAGGAGAAGGGTAGAGTGACTCGGATACCTTGCTGCTTAGTAATTAAGTGCTTCCAGGTTGTTCTTGGAAATTATTGCTGTCTGGTGGGTGCCGGTGGTGGAGCAGCCATCTGTCACTCCAGAATCCTGACTCGCATATAACCTCCTTTGCACTTCTTTGGGGGCTCAGCCAGGAATGAGAGTTGAGCAGAAAACAGATGAAAAGATGAAATGGAGGATCTCCAGAGAAATTTCAACTTGAACACTAGAACATTTTTTCCTGAGGTCAGTATGGAAACCTTAAAAAAAAAATGAAAAAAAAAAAAGTAAAATAAAAAGTGTTTGCATAGAAAAAGAATAACAGGTTAGAGTTATGAAAAGCATCATGTCTGCCCCTCCTCCCCAGCTGTGCAAGAGATAAAACCCTCTATTTACTGTAGGTTCAGGTAGTCTGCCCCTTTTTGGTAGAGTTAGAAGAGTTTCTGGTTACACAGCTGGCAGGTAAAGTTTTGACACACGGGAGCAATGAGGCTTTTAATGTTATATGAAAACTGACAAAATTAATGAGGGCAAAACCCACCACCAGGTTGGAGGTGGCGAGACCTGACCCAGATGGAGGCACTTTTTACCATAGCCAAAGGAAAGATGACAGGAAGACTAATGATTGTAACTGTAGCAGCTGCTGATTGCTTTAGCATTAGCAAATTCAGTCCAGTGGGATGCCTTTGCAGTATAGTTCCAGGCTGACAGCTTTAAATGTCATTTGAGGGTTCTTTTCTTCTTCCTTGTAACTTTTTCTCTGTCTTTTATACATTAGTTATTTCGCAATGCACAACTGAGTCCTTTACAGAGAAAATGTTCTCCCAGCTGTTATTTGATTTAAATGAAAATTAACAAAAAAGAAATCACAGCAACAAAATCTTACCCTAGATCAATCACATTTCAGTTATTGTAATATTATAAGCTGCTAATATTACAGTTTCTTAATGCAGAAACCAAAGAATATTTTTGCTGACAGAAAAACAATTGAAGAAAGATATTTCTGTATAATAGCTGACAAAAAAATAATGTTTCAGGTCTTTCTTACAGATCGTGAACAGAAAATGTCTCTTTTTTATTTTTTTTTCCTTAAGGGACTACTGTGCTAGTATTTCTGGGTAGGTGACTGTAGACTAATATTTGCATGTGGACAGCTAGGGATGTTATCTAAAATGCCGACTTTTCAAATGACAGCCATCTTACTATTCCATGATTACTGATAAATATTCAAGAGTAAATACCTCTCTCACTCTGTCTCAGCTCCTTGGGTACACCATGCAGAAAATTATTCAGCTCCTCTGTGAGTCCTTCTCTCAGAGTTCTAGCATAAACTGTCTAGTTCTTCATTTTTCCTTCCCTGTGCTGTAGAGATGAGGTATTTCAACAAAACCACGAAGCAGCTATTCTCCTTCGTTGCAGTATGGTGCAATAGGTGGGAAGAGCAAAACCTTGAAATAGTGGCATGGTGGGAAACGAGGTGCAATGCAAGCACAAACCATCTAGCTTTGTTTGGCTTGTTCTGACCCTCTCTCTACATAAAGGTAATTTGACACAGTTATTCTGCAACCCATTTAACTTTCTCTGTTGAAGTTTGTTTTGGAATACATCAACAGCATTATAGGTGATTGATGGCACCAGGAATTTTGTTTGGTTACACTGACTGAGAGAAAACAAAGGCAAGGAGAGCACAAGGACCTCTTAATTTAAGATATCCATATGCTCCCAGGCTTGTATTTCTCTGGTTCCATAATTAAGCACAAACAGCCCTAGTCTGAATTATATATTTGGGCTATGTATAATGGTATCAGTCTGTAGTCACTTGGAACCAATAATAAACTCATATACGCAAGTTACCACTGAGCTCTTCAAGCAGACCTTAGACCATTGTCCTTGGCAACTACGCTACACCAATGGACTGCAAGAAGTAACTAAAGTAACCAAAGTAACAGTAGCACCAGGAGTTGGAGATTACATTGCAAAAACAATGAAGAAAGGGGTGATGGATTGGTTTGGTTGCACTGCTGACTTGCATGTTGTTTTATCTTTTTGTTTCCATCAGGATGTACCCACTAAATTGGTGGCCAAAGCTGTTCCTTTGCCTATGACAGTCCGCGGGCACTGGTTCTTGAGCCCAAGAACAGAATACACAGTAGCAGTGCAGACAGCATCAAAGCAAGTTGATGGTGACTATGTTGTTTCTGAGTGGAGTGAAATCATCGAATTTTGCACAGCAGGTAATATTGCTGAGGAAATGTGCACTGCAGGACACACGTTTAATGCTACGTTTGCTGCGTGAGCAGGTTAGCCATCTACCAGCTAGGCAAGTAGAGTCATAATAGTCACACCTGGAAACTGGGATTCTGACTTCAGGCTTTGTATGTGCTCAGGTTTGGCATGTTAATGAGAGGTGGGAGGCTGCTGGAGCGTCCCTTCGTTCTGCAGTAGCTTAGCTGCCCCACAGTACTGTGCCTGGCACCATTGCTTGTCCCAGGCTAGGAAAGGAGGCTGGTGAGCTGAAGTGGGGCAGGGTGGCTTGTGTGCCTGCTGCTAGCTGACAGCACCTGTGGAGAAAAGACAGAGTGGCAGCTCCCTAACAGACAGCTTGCTTAAGACAGTCTGCTGCTCTTCCTTCTCTGCATGCTGCAAAGCCTGAGCATCACCAACACCCTGTCTCAAGGATCATTTTAGCCTGTCGTTGATTTATAAGTCTCTTCCTTTGGATGTTCATCACCTAGTGCCAATGTGGTTGCCTACATGAAAGCCAAGATCTGAAGCGAACTCTCTATGGATCCCATGTTGGTTGAGATGCCATTTAGGTTGGGTCCTAAGCAAGCTTTTTAGTTATGTGAATTGTTATTGGCTCACAATTGGGTAGCACAACATTGTAGCAGTTTATCAAATGCCCTAAGTCAGAGAATGCAGTTTTCAGCTACTCTGTGGTCCCAAATATGAGGAAACCAACTCTAATACAGGAAATCCTGAGCGGAAAGTTGCTATAAACTTGCAGAGTATTCATGAGAAAAGGAGTGGAGAGACTTAAATATATGTGTTCCTGCCCTATGTATGTTGCCACTGCTGGAAACTGGTGCTGGGATATATAGTTTCTGTAGCTGCCGCAATGATGTTACTGAGGTTCTTTTCCCAATTTGAAGTTTGCGTGTCTATGTGGCTTTTGGAGAGTATTGTCGTTTTTCCAGCTCCCTGTATCAGCAGATTGTTTTTTATTTACAGATTATTCAAAAGTTCACCTAACACAGCTATTGGAAAAAGCTGAAGTGATTGCAGGCCGTATGCTTAAACTGTCTGTTTTTTATCGGAATCAGCACAAAGAATACTTTGATTATATCAGGTAAGAAAGTAAACATATGCAAAATCGTTTGGCAAATTAAGGGAGTAATGAAAATAAGTAAATGGAGGCAGCTGTGCTAAAGCTAGAGCAGAATGTTAGTATGCTATATTGCCAGTTCAGAAGGAGGGAAAAAAGTAAAACTAAAACATAACTGATTTCTTCCACCTTGCTTAACTCAGCACTTCCATTAGGCAATAAAAGCTTCTGTTTTGAAGCAGAAACTGAAGAATTCACAGGGTATCCAGCCTCATTAAAGTGTCTGTTATCAAAACAGAGTGTTTAGTAGCCAAATACTTCTATTGTACTAACAAATTCAGACTGAGAGGTCTAATAGTCTATGCCCAAATGTAATAACTGGGGCTCTGCAATCCAAATGTTAATTTGCAGATCATGTGGAGAGGGAATAATGTTTATAGACAATTTTGCAACACTGTGCTTCATTTGGAATGAATAAATGGGATAGCTGGAGGTAGGTTCCTTATTCCTGTTGTGAGACCCAGTGTTCCTTTGCACACACAACCGTTAAGTGTCCTTACAATAGAGAAGATGACTTTTCAATAGAAGGACTCAAAGCTTATGTACTGACTGAGCAGGAGCAGACAGCATGCAGAGGTAACCTTCCACCATGAGAAGAACATGGATGAGAGGTAAGCGATGTGTTGACATCTGTTTCAGCACTATGTCAGAAGGGTGGCAGCACTGACTATGCTTCATTAATATGTATTGAGAGGTTGGGCTGCCGCTGTGCTGCATAATTCCAGTTTTAGGTGGGTGTCACAGTAGTATCTGTCTAGGAAGTTTTTTTAAAAACAGTGAAGGAAAAACATACTCAAGGGAATTCAACTCCAAGGAGCAGGCTCCATCACCCTGAGCAATGTTCCCACTCATAGTCATAAGAATCTGCTCAATTCCAGAAGTGTCTTCCACATTCCAGAGCATGGGTTTTGCTCTTTTCTGTCTGTGTTTTGGAAGAATTACTCTATTGCACATAGTGACAAAGCTGCAAAACTCAATGGAGGTAGAGAACAAACTACAGTTTTTGAGGCTCTTTAAGGACCTCATAAATCTCTGCTGCCATCCTGGACTAGATACCACAGAAGGGATAGGTCTGTGGTGGTTCTGACTCCCATATAGCTTTGTTTTCAGCTTTGTAATCACACTGCACCTGCCCTTCCATTTTAAAATTGCCATTGATATGTATTCGTAGCTGTGGGTTTGGCTTTGTTCTGCCAAATGTGACTCTAATTGATTGCACTGCATCTGTTCCCTCTTGTTATGTTCTTTCTTGATTTGATACAAATAGAGAAAATTTTGGTTTCCCTTTGCTTAGTGAGTTAAAGACATAAAACCTGTGGTTTGTCAGGTCAATATGAAGCTAGAATACCTGTAACTGTCTGATGGTCTCCTTTTCTGATCATAAAAGTACTAATGCAGTCACAAGGGTTACTTCTTCCTCAATGCACCCTTCTGAATATTAAGCTTTCTTTTAGGAAATCTTCCTTGTACCATGCCTGCCAGTCGCCTCTGTGGTGGTGTAACTAAGTAAACAAGCTTGGAAACCTTATAAAGTAGCTCTAATAGTATCGTCAAACAAGCAACTATCATGGTGCTGAAGCAATGACCTCTAAATGTAGGGTTTTAAGTGTGAGCTTGTAAGTAGTGTTCCTGTCACTCTGCTGCTTACCTGGGCTGGGAGCACCATAAAGCAGCTTAGAACCCCGGAAGAGTGACCTAGAATTAGCCTAATTGGCCACTGGATGTCAGTATCTTGCCACAGAAATGGAACTGCAAGAAGCCTGGCTTTTCAGGTTGCAGAAACAGTGGTTATTCAAGCTGGGTTTTTTCTCCCTAGTAATCACTTCAGCCATAATATAGCAATTATATCCCCCCACTCCTATCAAAGTCTTGTGAAATGGGCCTTGAGACAGTAACGATGTAGCATTTGAATGGCCAAGAAAACTTTTGAAATTTATCTTAAGAGTCGAATTAAGATACACTGCTCAGATTAGAAATAAAAAAAAAATAAATTCACAGTTGGGGACATTACTGAGTTGGTTAGAGCTGGTTTGTATTGTATACATGGAATTTGTTTGCTTTCACTGCTGCCTCCTGCTTTAACCAAGTAAAACCTTATCCCACACAGCACCGTTTTGCCTGGAGCTGTTACAAGTTAAAAGCAGAGAGAACAGTCTGTCTTGGCTAGATTCCCCTCTCCTGAGGAAAAATAAAAAATATTAATTTTTTAAAATATTTTTTGAAAAAAGGAAGAAAGAAGAAAAAAATAGGAAAAAAAGAATAAGAGTGAAGCAAGACGGGGATGTAAGACTATCCAGTCCCAGAGCCTCAGGCAATTTTAATCTGTCAGTGTGTATAAAGGCATTTTCTAAGGGCATCTAGTAAAACCGGTGTTTTGCAGAGCTTACAAAAGGGAATGTTTCCCTTTCTAATATTACATGGTCATAGGTGCAGTGAGCGCCAAAGCTGTCCCTACAGCACTTCCAGAGAGGTGTGGGACAAAGGTTTGGGGAATGTCCTGCTATACATAAAATTTCAAGTGCTACAGAGAATTAGATGGAGCAGTTTGGACTGTTCTCCTAAATTTAGCAGCCTAAGGCTGCCAAATGAAATTTGGGATTTAGGGTTTTAAAAATTCACTTCTTATATTGAACGCTTCTTTTCACTGGAACCAAATTAAGCTCAGCTGGCAAAAAGAAAGAGTTAATCTACATTTTTTCCTCTCGGGACTAGTGCCGGCAGAAGCTGGATGCCAACCAAAGAGGAAACTAAGTGAATTACTCTGTTCCCAGCTCTGCTGTGACTGAAATCGGCAGTAGACAAATTAGACCTGAAATTATCATCTGGGGGGAAAAAAACTGTGTCAGGCAGTACATTCCTTTCTGTAAATGCTTTGAAGAAAACATTTTTCAGAAATAACTTTCACTGGCAGTTTTCTACATAAAATGTATACTGCCTGTGCTAAAAATATACATTAACAAACAGTATATTC
Source organism: Neomorphus geoffroyi (assembly GCA_033558235.1). NCBI lineage: Eukaryota > Metazoa > Chordata > Aves > Cuculiformes > Neomorphidae > Neomorphus > Neomorphus geoffroyi. The sequence continues at coordinate 10,581,785 of JAUMJM010000016.1, read as the reverse complement.
GGCATATTGAGAGTGACTTGCAATTTTCAACATTTGATTAAACTAAAATGTGTGCTTATTGTTAAAATTGTAGTGGAAAGCTGAACAAATCAGCTAATTAATGATATTGCTGGGTTGGGGGCGCTTTTTTTGTGCTTTTCTTTTCCTGCATATAATACCCACACAGCTCACAGCTGTCAGAGAAGTCAGACTGGAAAAGCAGATTTTACCCTTGAACAGGAGTTATTCTAGCTCTTTCTGAGTCTGGCTTCTCTTGATTTTCTTGGTCCTAAAATCATGATATTAACCACAGTTTTCAGTTTAACCGTTTTCTCTTGTGTCCCTTCAGTAGTTACCAAACGGCATGACATCCTAGCTTGCCACTTTTTGCTTAACGTGTTACAAAATAAACAGCACTAGTCATTTATTTGTAGAGAGCATCATGGGAATGCTATGCAGCCCTCTGTTAAGGATAACAGTGGCAGCCATGGCTCTCCGATCAGTGGGAAGCTGGAAGGCATCTTCTTTAGCTGCAACACTGAGTTTAACACTGGGAAGCCACCACAAGATTCTCCATATGGAAGATACAGATTTGAGATTGCAGCTGAAAAACTCTTCAACCCAAATACTAACTTGTACTTTGGAGACTTCTACTGCATGTACACAGCCTACCACTACGTCATTCTTGTTATTGCCCCTGTTGGATCACCAGGAGACGAATTCTGTAAGCAGCGCCTTCCTCAACTAAATATAAAAGATAATAAATTTCTGACCTGCGATGAAGAAGACGGTGTCATGGTTTACCATCATGCCCAAGATGTTATTTTGGAAGTAATTTACACTGATCCTGTGGATCTCTCCCTCGGCACAGTTGCAGAAATTACTGGTCACCAGCTAATGAGCTTGTCTACTGCAAATGCAAAGAAAGATCCCAGCTGCAAGACCTGCAATATCAGTGTTGGACGTTAAAGCTTCCCTCATTACTTACGAGCCTTCAAACCTCTGTTGCCATTTCCATAGTCAGACATTTTTGTCAGAAGCATGCACATGCCGCTGTCACCAAAAGCAAACACGAGTCTTCGAAATCTCCAATAGCGTTTTTAGTATTTCTTCTCTCCCTCTTTCCCTTCTGCTCTCTTGATGCTTTAAATGATTAGAAGTCCTGGATTTCTTTCTGGCAACCATTTATACCTAGATGCTGCAAAAATTGTTTTCTGTTTCTTGCCAAACATAACAAAATCCTATATAAATTGCTTTAGCAAAATAAAAATAACGGCTTATAATGGTGTTTAAATATGCATTCATTTTAACTACTGAACAAGTACTGGGATAACTCCAAACAGCATGAAAGGTTGTAATTGCAGCATGATTTAAATTTCAAAGCCTAGAAATGTCAGCACTTCCAACGTGTTGTTTGACAGTGTTATTTATGTTATTTATATTAGCTAACTGAAAACAGAAACTGTCTTGACATAATAAATATAATAGAAAAATATTTTATTTGTACTGTTGTATAAAATATTATACAATCATAGAGAATATATAGATTACATTTTAATATCAATTGTATACATATGTCATGAAATCATTTTCCCTTATCAAAGATGTAGTTTGTAAACTTCAAATAGCTCTGTATCTGTTCCTGTTGCTCTAGATGACTTTAATTAAAACAGATTTACGAAGGAGACCATTTCTGATTCATAAAAGTTAAGTTATAAATTATTAAGTCATTACACTGGAACAACAAACCTCTGAGAAATAAAAAATTCCTTTTTTAGTGTTCATACTTTTTCCTCCAAACTATTTGAAAACTTGTTCATCTTCAACATCATGCCGAGCCATTACATACAACACAAATACAAACAGAGTTTGTACAGAATAGGCTTTATAAAATGAAGAGATAGAAAAGAGGTTGCTTATACTATGTGGTCAATACAAAAAAACAGTTAAAGCAAAACACTAAACATGATTAAACTTATTGAAGTCTCTTTTATTTTTATTTATTTTTTTTAATTATTCCTTCCTTTATGTCTGGGCTAGGTATTTCCCAGAATCCCCGCATTTCAGTTCTAGTACAAAAACCACTGATAGTCCTTCTGTTGATAGTCCACTCTTCACATAAATGGTCTATCACAAATAGTGAAAAAAATCTCCTTAATATTACAAAGTGTGGTGCTCTGAAAGTTAAGAAAGATGCATAATTCAAATGGAAAAATATCTTTTTTATATAATACATTTAGTAAACAAGTAGTCTTACGTTCTGCATTGGATAACTATGACACTCAGTTATATACCATGTACTTCATCTATCCAAAATATCTTAACATAATACAATAATCTGGTCTTGTTTCAATATATATAGGTGGCAATTTATAACACAAGAATTACTTCGACATTTTACAAAGTGCATGCGTCTAAACAAGCTTTGGTAGTTAGAAAAGCAAATGTTATAGCATCAGGCAAAATAAAGTGCAAAGTTTAATACAGAAATAAAAATTAGCATGTAGTTGATCTATTTACTGACTTTAAAGTACTGTGAGCCAGGTCCTGCGAGACATAGTGAAAAGGACAGCAACCAGGGCAGTTTTTTTATCTCTTCCCAGTAAACTATCTATTTTGTTTTGCCAGACACTTTCTCTTATTTCCAAAAAACCCAGTAGCTGCGTTTGGCAGCCATGTTCTTTCTTTTTCTGCATAGGCAGCATCACTTTGCTTACTCCAGCTTACTCCCAGAATTTTAGACCAAATCCTGGCACTGGTTCTTTGTGTGCACCTTTCTCTGAAGCTACTGGAATTGAATGGCAACTTGAAAGACAGAGTATGTTTGTGAATTTTTCCTGCATTTGTTTTATGCTCGTGTTTGTTTCTTTTAATCTAGTGAATCAGCAAATTGAGATCCAACGTTAATAGTTATTTATAGTGCATGTTAACCCTGGAAAAAAATGTGTGGTACATTTTCATGTACTAAGATGTACTAAAAAATTGGAGAGCATTTCCTCACACGTTTTAAAACTAAGAGCAGGTGAAACTGAGAACCTGCAATAGTTCAGTGCCCTTTTAATTTGTAACAACATTCTCACAGTGCACTTCAAGGCTTTCTCTAAAGGAAAAATATATATACTACAGTCCACTCACCCGTGCTTAATATTCTTGCATATTGCTGTCCTCTCTCATCCCAGCTAGTGTAATTCGTAAAGTGCTTCAGAAATCTTAGTGTGTTAAATAATTGTGCAACAGACCAAGACCTGTAAAATTACTTCCTCTTTTTCATTACTTGTTTGTTTGCTCGGTTTTTGCTAGGGAACAATACCATGGCATTGCGTTCATTTCAAATCGTTTTGGAAATATCGTGCTTACTGATGAGAACCTCCAAGAGCCTGATTTTGGCTTTTGTGTGCTTGTATTCAGAGTATTCCTCGGCCATTGGCACACGATCTTCTTTTTGAGGACTCCTATGCAAAGCAAATAAAAGCGCCATCACTTTTATGAGTAAGAGCAGTAGTCTTTAAAATTAATTCTGCAGCAACTAATGACGATTGGCTTGGATTATTCTGTTTCCTAACTATACAGGACTAAACATAATTTGACAGGACAAAAAAGGTCTAATAGACAGAAATGAAATAATAGTATTTAAAATATTGAATTTGCGTATACGGGGTAATTCTCTTTCTTGTCAGCTATGCAAGGGTAACTACTTCATTCTAAAATATGCGGAGAAATAATTACACAGTGCTTTGAAAACTGTTAACAGTCTATTACATGCCCATATACTCCGTGGTTTTCACAACCCAAGTTTGCTAAATTAAGGGGTAAAAAGTAGCTAGCATTTATCTATGGGTGCAAGGGGCTTCTGATCTACCCTTTTAAAAATGGCCCAACTGCAAAATGTAATCCCTGCAAATCTGCATCCTCAGAAAGACTGATTAGCAGCCTCCCTTCAGCTCAGGAAAGATCTTGTACTGAGATGGTGGTTAAACTCATTGCAAGCATGTCCTGGAAGCCCCCAAGATCCAGACCATCCTTAGGGATGCCTTCATTCCGAAGGAACTAAGCAGAGCAATGGACTTCTTCACAGGGACCAGACACCTCTGTGGTATCTTGCAGTCCCTAGCTGCAGCCCTCTGTGCTCAAGAGTGCCCACCCCAGCAGAAACCACATAAGAGCCCAAGGGGGAGGAGGAAAGCGCTTTTGTTGAGCTGGTTATTTACCTTCCTGTCTGTTTATAGAATTGTTCCTCAAACTCTCTCAGAGCTTTGCGAAGCCTTTTCTTATCTGCTCTTGTTTCTCTGAGATGTTCAAGCAGGACAGGCCTGTAAAACAGAGAGACAAGAATGTGAAACGTCCTTGTGCTTAGAGTACTGTAAAAGCTGTGGCTTTGGCTAATAAGCAGCCTGCTGCTATGGGCACTGATCTCAGTGCCCCAAGACATTGCACCCCATCCCTCGAACTATGGATGTAACTGGCTGTACCATCACACACGATACAGTTGTGCTCCTTCCCTTTTACTAGTATTCTCACCCTTCAGATAAGGTCAAGGCAGAGACACTATGGACAACGGGAGGAAGAGCTTTCAGGATTGAGTCTTGCTAGTGTTGGTACCAAGAAACAACATTTTTGGAAGCCATGTTTTAGCTGGGATTTGGAGAATAAGGTTTTTAAGCACAGAAAGGATTCAGCTATGACATATGGAGCTGGGTTTGGGGTTGATGGTTTGGTTCAGGCAATAATAAAATGCACACAAATAAATTCACAGCATTTGTGAGGAAACTATTGCATATGTAGTTGAGCGGCACAGAAAACCAAGGCATTTTTATTTACTCTCAGTTTTAGTAGAGCCTTATCAACTTCACTTATGCACCTAAGAGCTCCCAGTCAAAACACAAGATACCACTCCATAAACTATGAGAACATAGCTGCTCCCAGAAGGCGTATTTCTTCAACAAGTTTTGGGGCTGAGTCAGAACAGTCCATGTGCATCTTGAGATTTGTTGTTTCATGCAACCTGAAATTCTTAGCTACAAATCAGGACAGCTTTATTTTGGTTTTATAATGGAAGGTAGGAAGGTGGCATTGTTTCCTGGGAATCCAGACACTAATAATTATTCTTACGCAAAGAAGAAATTGATTTTACATGCGTTTCAGTGGTTTCCCATTGAAATAACCTGTTGCTGTCTGTATGCCTCATGCGTCTGGTATTTTTTGCATCATTCACACAGTCATTCCCAGCACACACACACACAAGAACAGATTATCCTGCTTGTCTGAAGTGGGTTTTGGTTTATGACTGCTTTGTAAGATCATTAGTAGTTATGTATCTGAAAAATTTGCAGCAATTATAGGGAGATGCACATATCTTTACTACACCATTATGTCATACCTACTACTCTATATATGTAGTTATTTATTTCTCCTATCTGCTTACATTCCTTCACCTGTCTCTTCAGGGACTTGGCACAAAGTTGTTTGAATAAATACCTCAATGCACAGGTATGCTGCTCAAGCAACAAGTGCCTTATGCCTGGTTTCTCCCATAAGAAAACACTGAATCAGCACTTTGGTATAGAATATTCCTGTGCAGTAAGTACGGATCACGATTCATTTACAAAGTCTACATTAAATATTTTCAAACATTCAGGGTGACAAAAAAAAAGACAAAACTTACATTGTTGCCTCATGCAAATTTGACATAGACAAGGCTGTTTGCCTGAAAACTTTCTTTTCATCCAGAGGTGAAACATAGGCAGGCTCACTTTCCTCCTGAGAGTAACACAGGTGCTCCTCAACTGGGAGGCAAGATATTGGACCAGCCGATAGCTCATGGCTGCTTTGAGAATGGTCTTCATCTGAGTCTTCCTCCTCCCGCTTGTAAATTTTAAAGGATTATTTAAATTAGTTGTTTACAATACAATACTAACAATTAATGGGATGACAATGTGAAGAATTAGGATCTAACTTCCTGGATGCATTCACTGAAATAGATTACACATATTGAAAGTTTCATCCAGGTCTCCCTGAGATTGTTCGCAATAGGGCTCATGGGGCTCAGTAAGTTACCATATATTGTCCACCACGACAGGACAGAGGTTAGCTCTACTTCTGAGTAGTTCCAGCCAGCAGTTCATTTCTGTTTACTCAAAAGCCTTTGTAAGTAGCAAAGAGTTAAAGAATAATCTGTATTTATGCAAGCACTACAGTCTTGCTGGAACTTGTGCTCTTCTTATATACCATCTACTGTTTGTACTATATCCAGAAATTCTGACTGTAACAACAGTTGAAAGTAGAGATTCCACATTTTTGTAGATGCAAGTGTTGACTACCAAAATAGAGGGATGTCACTGTCTTCCTTGTGTTCCTCAGAAGAAACTAAGGCTTAAACATTAAAACGCCACAGGGCAAAGCTCCCAAGACGTAACACGGGAACTTCAGTTAAATTTTTAAATAAAATATCCATGTGTCTGTGTACAAAGATTTACACTGGGATTTTTCAAAGAAATTGAAAGCTCTAACTGCCTTCTAACAAAATAGTTCGTGATTTTTAAAATCAACTCAGCCCTAATTACTATTAGATTAATATTTTCAATAGAGACGTGCTAAGTAACTTCCAAATAGCCAGATTCCATTACCTCTGCTCACAGTGAGATCAGTACTGTTACATTACACCGGCATATTATTGAAGAACTGCAAATTATATTTATGTGCTACATGATTGATAAAGGCATTATTGACTAAATACAGAAGATATAGTGATAGTAGAGTGCTTAATGGAAAGCAATGGGTTTCTTTCTATGTTGCATATGTTTGCCACAAAAGAAAACTTAACACCAAATTTTGATCTCTTACCCAGTAATTTGAAGTGATTTCCTCAGAAATTGCTGCCATACATTACAGCCACTGGCGTGCATAGAAGTTGATTTTTACAGATCATTTGCTTTACTGGAAACACTCTGTATTAACCAGTGAGCAGATTCTTCAAATATTGGTAGTTCTGTTGTTGCCAAACTGACATACAGGTACAAATCAAACACAGTATTTAGTATGTTTTCTTGACAATGAATATGAATTCTAACTTACGATTGTTGTGATCAAAGATGGAGTTGAGAGAAGGTTCTTGATAATTCTGTATCTGTCATAAAGAGGTTTCATGAGACTCTTTTCTTGCTTAGTTACCTAAAGAGAAAGCATAACAAAATATACTCCTCCAAAATTAAAATTAAAAAAAACCCAAATAAATTTCTCATTTGCTCCTATAAAGCTGAGAAAATTATTAGAAGAGTATGACCTGATGTATACCTTGCTTCCATAGGTATTCCATAGGACCTGTAGTTCAATCCACATGATTTGTAAAAAGGGAAATGGCAATCTGGTTTTCTAATGGAAAATAGCCAGTGCAGATTTCTTGAGCCACACCTCCCAGGCAAAGGGTAAACTATTCTGTCTCTTTCTGAAGATGCTAATAGCATTGTAAGAGGCAAGATATGCTTCTGCTATGCATTGCATTGACATCTCACTTAGCTGTAATAATGGCAAGAAGCTAGCTACAGACGGTCTGCCTGGGCCAATGTACTTGGCAACCCAGCGGGATGGAGAGCACTGAGAACACAGCTTTACAGTTTCAGTGACTGAGCTGGCTCCATGCATCACTTGCTGGAACTGCCTTCCACAATTGGTTCATTTAGTTTGCTCTTGCTCTTTTATGAGCAGTAGGAGCATTGATTTGGAGCAGAATATTATTTCAGATCAGGTATTACGAGCCTGATCCATCTGCAAATATTTGTAAATAAAGAAAAGCCTTAAGAAAACTAGCTGTGCAGTAGGACAATTTACAGGCAAAAATAAGAGCAGATCCCACAAGAAAAAAAAAACACAAACAAACCAAAAACAACAGAAAACCAACATAGTCCTCAGTGATGAATTGCTGGAATAGAGTCATTTGCAAAACACTCAACTCTCAGCCTCTGCTTCTCAACCTACCCAATGCACCCAATGGGTACAATCACACTGTCTTTTCACGCTGCAGTTGCACTACTGCATTGAAGCCCAGCTACACATGCTCAGATGAGTGAAAATTGGGCAAGTTTGAAGAAACACAGACTGGCTGACAGTACGGACAACAGACGAGCTACTCAGAAACAAAGACCTGATCATGAGGAGTAAGGGTGCAGACAAATGCAGGTTGATGACGTTGCATACATCTGGCTGATTACCACAGAATTATAGAATGTCCTGAATTGGAAGGGAGCCACAACATTCATCAAGTCCAACTCCTGTCCCTGCATAGGACAACCCCACCATTCACACCTTCTGTCTGAGGGCTTCTGGAATATTGCCAGGCTTGGTGCTGTCACTGCTTCCCTGGGTAGCTGTTCAAGTGCTCCACCACCCTCTGGGTGAAGAATCTTAATAACCAACCTAACCCTCCCCTGGCACGTCTTCCTGCCATTCCCTTGGATCCTGTCAGCTGCCAGAGAGAAGAGATCAGCACCTGCTCCTCCTCCTCCCCTTGTGAGGAAGCAGTGAACTGCTATGAGGCGCCCCCTCACTCTCCGCTTCTCCAGGCTAAACAGACCAAGTGACTTTAGCTGCTCCTCACACGTCTTTCCCCCTAAACCCTTCACCAACCAGCAGTTTGAGTGGTTAGGGGCTCTTTCCAGAGGCATGCTTCACTGCACAATGTCTAGCCTATCCCAGCTAGTTCACTTCTCTACCCTGATGCTCCATTTGGTTGCAACACAGACGAGCTCCAGGAAATGCCAAACAAGCCAGAACAGATAATCTTCTGATTTAAATCTAGTCAGTGCCCTCTCTGTCTGACTTTGCTCAGGTAAGTCTGGATAAAGATGGTGCTCATCCATACCAAATAGCAACAGGGCAAACATTGTCACCAGCATTCTCCTCTGTGCTTCAAGGCCGCTGTGTTCGTACCACTCTGAATATGCAGCGACTTGATAATTTTTTAGTGGATTCTTTCTTTGTACTCCCAAAGGTGGTTTCTACAACAGCTACAATGTTGTCTAGGAATGAATTTTGCTCTGTGCTTAAAATGACAAGGAAAAAAAAAAACCAACCCCAAAAAATAACCAACAGCAAACCATCAAAGGTTTTGCATAATAGGCTAAATTTCTGATTATTTTCTTGGAATCCCAGTACACTCCATTGAAATTAGCCTTTTGATAAGCAGTAGCATGATATGTGTTAAGTGACAAGACATGTCATGGGTTGCTTGTTTGAACATCTGAAGTAGGGACTCTTGAGGCTTCAGCAATCAACGTTCAAATATTGTGGAAATCTATTTTCTGCACTGGGACAATTGTTTGCTAGCAGAGAGACACTTGTTCTGTTATCTAATGTCACCAGAGTGCCTCTGCCTAGGCAATCACCAATTTGCCTTTTCCAGGTCATCAGTTACTCATCTTTTACAAACTGAATGTGCTTCCCCAGCAGACCTCTCTTTCTTGGGCCCCGCCAGCTCTGAATTAGGCACAGGGTCTGTGTTTGCCACCGAGTGTGGGCTTTGTGGCCTCACTCTCCAGCTCTTCTTGGTGCCCAGGATGCATGCAGACTCTTCACCCCTTTCCCACAGAAAATATATCACTATAGATACAAAGACGAAAATTTGCTTCTCTAAGGTAAGGTTATGTAAGTAAATGTGAAACTGTAACTGTATGAAGCATCTCCAGAGTGCTTGTTAATTTTCAACAACAACAAAGACGTAAAAGTCTTCCCCTAACTCCCATCTCCCTGCTTTAAATTCTCGACTGTCCCTGAGCTTTCTGTGACCTGAAGTCAGAACTGTTTGGCTGGACTAGGATTCCCGCATGGCTGTTTGCTATTACTGATTGCCTCTTACCTTAAGCAGTTAGCATCTTCTTTCTCAGCTGATTCACTCTTCAGAGGAAACACCCTCTCTGAACTTCCTGTTGCAAAGCATGCCCTATTATTCTCTTTTTTATCTTTAAATCCTCAAGTCTCTTTTACGTCTATATAGCACTAACAACTCAATTTCTTTTTTTATTCTCTTTCTTAGTAAATATAATTTCTTCATACCCTTCTTATATATTTTCTCGATCCCATTCCAGGCCCAAAGAAGATGGGTAAAAATAATTTTGTCCAAGATGCAGAGAGATGGGATTCACATCATAACGATGTTTGAGAGCTGGCATATTTTTGGACGCATGCTGGTGCCATTCTCCTTTTCCTCTACCGCAACAATTACTAGGCAGAAACATAGACAACCATACGACTACAGACCTAGACATCAAACGTATTTTATGTCTTGAGCAGTGCCCCATAAACCTTTCTCAGCTGCTACACATTCTAACCTTCCATGTGTTATAGCAGAGCTATAGTATGCATGAGCCAAGTCTGCCATGGGTATATAATCCTCCCCTTTTATCATCGAAACCTGCAACTTGCAATCCTGAAGAAAGATGCAGGGCCACTAGAAACTTGCTTTTTTATTTCATTTTTAAAAATATAAACCAAATTCATCAGTATCAGGCAATAATGTTTATACCCAAAGGTTATTTTGAAATAACTAAAATTATGTTAGCCAGTTAAAATTAATCTAAATCTATTTAATATATGAGCCCCAAAATATTTGTTAGACAAGTTAGATAATTTTTAATTTACCTATCTTTCCATGGTATACTTACAGGTCGTCCATGAATACTCTCAAAACATAGTAGACATTTCTGAAGATTGATTTTTTCCAAAGCCATTTGCTTTTTTGTCATAGCCTATTTAAAAAAGTTATTTATAAAATTATGAGTCAGAATTTCATGACAAGGATACAGGTAGGTATCGGTTTAATAATCTGTTCTCCCCAGATAAACATTAATCATGTATTCTGTTTCTGTCCACACTGAGGTCAATGGGGACTTGGTATTGACTTAGCAAAAGTCCAAATGTACGTGACTCAAATTTTAAATTAATCAAAGTATATGTCACTCTCTCAAGGCATGATGCAAAGCCAATGAGAGCTAGGAGATACTTCTACTGATTAGAGCAGGTGTTAGGTTGGGCCTTTACCAGTGGAAAATGCACTGTATTTACTTTGTGTGGCCAAAGTGGAGCCTTTGTGCCCTGAACTTGTGCTCTCTTCTGGAGAGAGATTCATGAATGAAAACATACTGAAAGGCTGGAATCTTATTTTTCCTAATGTCATTATATAAATACCTAATACTTGATTGCCTTGATTTCTTTCAAAATTGCTGTTCTATGAAATTAATTTAACAAGCTTAAAGTCAGGAAGTGGTATTAGGATACTGACAGAACACTGCATCCTTATCTGGAAGGTTTCCAAGGGTATAAACTATAGTCTTAGTCAATAAGTCAAAAATCTTTGTGTGTTCCTCAATCAGAGCCTGCATCTGAAAAATTTTTCTGGGAAGACAGGTTGACAGAAAGTCAAACATGCAGAGGGTTTTGCTTGAATAGCACAGCCAAATTGCATGGGCGTGGGGTATGTCTCACGGGTTGGGTTTTGGGAAGCCGGGCTCACAAAAGACAACTGCAGTATCTGAGTAGAACCTATTGGCATTGAGGTCCCACAGATACCAGTGAAGTACTTTTCTAGAAAATTTTCCAATGTTTAGGTAACATTTATGAATCAAAGTTGTAATTAAAAAACTAAAGAAATACTTTTCACATCCATCCTAGGGAGAAAGCAATGAGAACTGTATGTTATTAATTTGTATTTGCCAAACCAGTTTATAACTCATAGATAGCGTTCCCCATTATGTATTAAATACAGTTTAGTTGTAACAAATGAGAACAATAACCACTCTAGACAAAGTACTCAGAAACTGGCAAAAATGCAGAGAGGACATTCCTCAAAAAAAATAGGTTTGCCTTGGCTGGTAAGGGATGAAGAACAGAAAGCGTCAGATATGCAAACACAATGCATTTACAGAGTAGAACGATAGATTCACAATGAAATCCCTAAGTATCCAATACTAGAAAGGGTGCTATCTCTGAAATGAAATGGAAGAATAATCTGATCTGCCAGCAGGAAATTAAGGCTGGACAGTATGCATCTGTAGAATCGCTATGGCAAAGATTCAGAAAGTGCTGCCCTTTACTAACAATGGGAAGGAAGATGGTCTTTCTTCCTCAGTCACAGTTCTTGTTTCACTGGTCTGAACACCTAATGCTAGCAGTTTATTTCTGTTCAAAAATTACAATAGGAATCACTGGTACCAGGAAGAGGAATGTTGATTTTTCAACAATATGATTTGTCAGTGTTGCTGATATACTCATATAGGTGTCTGCTGCAGGAAGCACACTTTAACTGGTATTTCTCTCTTCCTCTCCCTTTCCCCCTCTTTCCAAGAAGATCTGCTCCTGACATTTGCAAATTATCATCTGGGTCGGAACAGCAAGGATCACATGAAGTTAATATAATGTTCTACAGTTTCTGCCAGATCACAAGAGATCTGTATGAGTTAGGGACAAGCATTCAGAGCTTTGGAGATGAGTTCATCCACCATCATGAAGTAATGTGAAGAATGGTTATTATTTTTAATAATTAGCCTCTACTCTTTAGAATCATAGAATCATAAGGTTGGAAGAGACCTCTGAGATCATCGAGTCCAACCGTGCCTGTCTCCCTACTAAACAGTGTCTCTAAGAAACTCATCTACCCGTCTTTTAAACACCTCCAGAGATGGTGACTCCACCACCTCCCTGGGCAGCTGTTCCAACCCCTGACCAATCTTTCAGTAAAGAAATTCTTCCTAATGTCCAGTCTAAACCTCCCCTGGCACAACTTGCAGCCATTACCTCTCATCCTATCACTTGTCACTTGTGAGAAGAGCCCAGCACCCACCCCGCCACAACCTCCTTTCAGGCAGTTGTAGACAGTGAGGAGGCCTCCTTTTCTCTGAGCTAAACAACCCCAGTTCCCTCAGTCGCTCCTCGTAGGGCTTGTTCTGCAGCCCCCGTGCATTTAAAAATGTATCAAGCCTTGAAGAAGCAGTGCTCTTCTAACACGAAAGGAGTGCCTTGCTATTAACTTCAGCAGGAGCAAAACCTTTTGTGTTTGCTGTCCAAATGCAAAACCCGTGCAGAACTACTGATGACATTTTGCCTTAAAGGTCTGCCCAAATTAATCACTCCAAAATGATCTGTCATTTGTGTTAAGAGAAGAGCTGCAAACCGGAATGTAGGAGTAATATAAAGTAGCTAATTGGTTTACTTACTGCTAGCTCTACAATTAATACAAGGTTAATTCTTTCAAAAACTATTAAGCCTGGAGCATTCTAATGGTTAGAAGGAAACAGGGAGTGATCATTAATATTGATTTTACAAGTGAGAAACAATCTCAAGAGGGTTTAGCATTTGGGCCTATTTCATTAGCTCATTTTATTAGCAATCTCAAGGCGAGTTTGTATTCAACTAATTTCAAAATAGCTAATTTCAAAGTCAAAGAAAGAAGCGGAATCACAAACTACAGAATTGCCTGAGACATCTTAGGACTGTAGGCTGCACACAGCAACTTGAAATTCAATGGTAATGCAATAAAAACACTGCTTCATAGCTAACGAAAAGATGAACTGAAGTGGATCAATAGTGAGAGGACAGACACATAAAGGTGTCTGACAAAAGTCCTGGGGGACAAAAATCTTAAAACTAAACATAAGGAAAAAGTTGTTTGTTACATATAAAGCGATAAAAAGCAGGCTACATGTAAAGCTGAGGTAGTCACTTGGTTGTCATAACTTGGGACAAAGGTACACAAAATATTTTATGCAGTTATCTTCCTCAGTAATCAATTCCCTGAATGTTTATGCTTTTTAAGTTGCTGTTGTTTATCCAGACAGAAAATACAGTCTCTGAGAACAGACAGGTAGCAAGGATCGGGCCTGGCTGAGGCTTTGCTTTCTCAGAGGCAGCACTTTGTTTCCACAGGCAACAAGTCCTGGTTCCCAGCACCTACTCAATCTGCCACTCGAGGGCATGTGGTGGCTTGTTATGGAGCAGCAATTAACACAAAAACAGTAAGTTTTAAAGGAAGGCACCAAGCAACGCGATACGTCCATAGAATGATGCCGGTTTACTTTAGGAATCAGGCCAAGTCTGACTGCAGCCCCAGTGTGAAAGGCTGAAATTGCTGGTGATGGAGAGCTGAGCACCGCAGGGCTGCAGCTCTTGCTCGCTGTGACAGGCACCAATTACATCCCCAGCCTTTAAACATTTCGATTGGCTTAAAAGTCAGGACCTGGGATTTGGGTGTTGGTGGGTTTTTTGAACAATATGATTCAAATTATGTCTGTTTGTCTTTTGGCTCCTGAACTCCTACATTCATTGTCTTAATCTTTTTAATTTTTCCTGAAGCCCTCTACCTAAAAATGAGGTGAACTCTTAAATAAATCATCAGCTCACAGCTCAAAGAGCTAGTGACACAAATAGTAACGGGTAGCCATCCTTTTTTGGGTTACTGAATTATTCACAGGGCAATCCCAATTTATTCTGCGTCTTCTCATTCAGTAATTTTACTTACAGGCCTTTTTGCGGGAGCGGTGTTTTGTTCTGAAAACTACATTCTACTATTTCATACTCAGATCTGGTAGCTTGTCCTTTTTAGACATACTGGTTCAGGATTTAACTCCGCATCTCTCTTAAATTCAGTCATTCTCTCGTTTGTAATTCAGCAGAGCCTTTCAGGTTTTCCATTTGAACTCCAGGGGACAACTCAGCAGGCTTTTACGGAAAAAAACATCCTTGTCCAAATAACTAAATCTTGAAACAAGAAACATTAAGCTGCTATTAGTTTACTATTAATTTACCTCAGATTCTGCTACAGGATCTCTCTACAAAATGAAGTTGTACATAAAAAGCATCTACAGTAACCGAAGTTGCACGTAGCTGAAACGAACCCGTAATCTTTGCTGTAACCTGCAGACACCCTTAATCCACTTCACAATGTTAGTGCTATAAAGCTCATTCTGCCTTAAAAGTCCAGGATGCCTCATAATCAAAAAGCAGTTGTTTTTAATGTTATACTTATGGACTTAACCAAAAATATTGTTTAGAAATAGACCTACTTGACTTTGTATTATTCCTCTTCAAGCCTCTGTACAATAGCAGTTTTGTATAACTATTATCAAACACCAGTTCTCTCTACGAGAATGCAAGAAGAAACTAAATAAGAAATTTTTCAAAAAATATTTAAAAATATTAATTTCTGCAAGCAGTTAATTTACATTAGAGAATTCTCTGCAAGAATATTTCAAGGCAGCACTGCCATTGCACAGATTTAAGAGGTTTTCTCTTGGAAAATCAAAAGTCCAATTAATTGAAAAATGAGTGGGACAGATACCCACAACCAACTCACTATTGTAAGAGAGTTTTCTGGATGATTTCCTCACTGACTTCTGTGTTGGTGTCATATGATCTCACTCCTCACATAATAAAAAAATTTAACAACTGAAAATATTATTATACAGCCAGTACTGTTGAGATTTTCAGACTACATGCAGAACACCATGGTTTTGTCCTCATATTTTGTTTTCTTACAAAGGAGTTCTGGTTATGAAACATTCTTTCCATTTCAGATTTTTTAAAAAGTATTTTATAAAAAGAAACAATTAAAAAGTCAGTCGTATGCAGAGCTCAAGTTCTCAGAAACACAGCATCATTATGCACAGTTCTAGTTTTTATACATGGAAACGCAGAATCATTTTGGAAAAGACTTTTAGGATCATCAAGTCCAATTCTCAACCTAAAGCTGCCAAGTTCACCACTAAATTATGTCCCTAAGCACCACATCTACACAGCTTTCAAATACCTCCAGGGACAATGACTCCACCACTTCCCTGGATAGCCTGTTCCAATTTTTTATGACCCTTTCAATGAAGTAATATTTCCTATTATCTACTTTAAACCTTTCCTGGCACAACTTGAGGCAATTTCCTCTCATCTTTTCACTAATTGCTTGGGAGAAGAGATCATCACCCACCTCACTACAACCTTCTTTCAGGTAGTTGTAAAGACCAATAAGATCTCCCCTCAGCCTTCTTTTCTCCACACTGAACAACCCAATTTCCCTCAGCCATTCATTCCTCATAAGACCTGGGCTCTAGACCCTTCACCAACTTATTCTGCAGTAACTACTTGTTTAAGAACCAAGAATAGAATCAAACCAAAACAACAAGTTCAATTTTATTTCTACTGCTTACTTTCTGCTGCTGAAATCTACTTAGAATATTTCCTTAGTTCTCAAATAGTTTAGCATTTACTTCTTCTTCACTTCTTCTTGTCCTCCTCTCCTTTTCCATTCATCAGCCAGACTTTAAATGTTAACTGTCAACATTTAGATTTTAGGTTCCTTTAAGGACAGAATTTCTTGTCTTGCTTCACAGTGTGATAGCAGCAGTAATAGTAAAATCATCTGACAGCAAAAATAGCCAAAAGATGTATTTTTATGGATGATGTGTATTGCAGACAGACCCTATAACGTCTCAGAAGTGTGAAAGTATAGCAGAAGATTAAAGTATTTACTAGTTTAGAAACAAAAAGTAATTGCCCAGCCAAGCAAGCATGTTTCATGGGATATTGCTCCTACATTTAGAAGAGTAACTGAGAATATGGAAAAGCAGAGGCAGTATAAGCACACGTTAATGTACAAAATCAGAAGGGCAAAGTAGTCTGGATGCTTGTGATACCCACATGATCTTAGCGTAGTGCTATTGACAGGGCAGAGGCCTCCATCATTTCGCAAGTGGAAGGGAATCTTCATTATCAAAATAACTTCAGGAAAGTTTTTTAGTCGCACAGTTTCTGTGGACTCAAGATAGGATTGCTTTTGCTGTCACTGTCTTCAGCACACTGGAATACGCGCTTGGTGTGCACACAGCACGGGCATGTCTCAGCAGTGCCTGGCAAACAGGCACCTGAACAAAAGCCACTTAGCACTATTTGAAAAAACTTCTTTGCCTCTTTTTCAGTGTAACTCTTCACAGAAAAGTCACTTCAGAAAACTGCACTAGAGCCCCGACCTCGCCAGAGAGAAAATGCACTGCAGTGCCGGAAGACCCAGGGTGAACACCCACTCGCATACCCTGAGACAGCTACACACTAACTAATATCTGCCTGAGATGATCAAGTTCTGAAAGAAACAGTCATGCTTCTTAAATACCTTAATAGCCTCAGGAAGGTTAAAGTGTTGTCTTTTCTCCTTTAATCGTCTCAAAACACTATCCATGGTTTCTTCTACTGAGGGAGCTGGTTCCACGCTTGTAGCCTCCTGTGTCCCAGCCTCTTTAGAGGTCCCAGTATTTTCACGATCATTTCTTTGGGGTGTTCTAGAGCTACAGTTTTGCTCTTCTGACATTCTGAGTTTCAGATCTGAAAGGCAAATTACTCAGCAAGTGAATAGGTTAGAAATATTTGCAAAGAAGTTTCTTCTGACACTATAAGGAAAAAGCCACCCCTACTCCTGGCGTGCTATTATTATCATACTACAGTTGCATAGGAAAGGAACACAGCTTCAGTTCAACCTGTAACATCTTTCACCTGGTTGAAGTGAAATGCAGTGATCAAGGGATGGGATGCATTTGGACCAAAGAAACTTGCAGCATGTATGTACTTCTCTTTTCCCTCTACGCTCCATCTTTGATATAAAGTATGTTGCCATGAGAGGACTCAAGAGGCAATGGGTTAAAGAGTAGGGTCTGGGTAGGAATCCGTGCAGAACTTCAGTGGGAGTGAGGTTAGGAATGGGGTTTAAAAGGACAAACAGCACCATAGAGTATTTGGGGGGGGTTTGGAGGGAATGGAGGGAGAGGTATATATGGAAGAGCAGCTCATTCTTGCCCCCTTCTCCTCACTAAACCCACACACTCTCAAGTAATCTGATGCCTGGATAGGTAAGAACATGTCCAAGCCTGCTTTGGAGCTTCTTCCCTAAGGATGCAGTCCTTCACAGAAGCCTCCCTGGAGAACAAGCAGTGTCTCCGCAGCCACCTGCCCCATTCTCACCCCAGCTGCGCTTGCCTGCCCTCCTGTGCTGCTGTGTAAGTGAGGAGAGCAAAGCCCCCCCAAGAAGGGCTGGGGAGGCTAAGTTGTGTTACAGAGCCTGCCATGCCAGCTGCCAGGCCGCTGGAGTCAGGTGTTCCAGGTCTGCAAAACCAACCCCATTCTCTAGTGCAATTTAAACCATAACCCTCCCTTCCAGAGGCTGCAGGAGCCGCTCCTCAGAAAGACGACGCGCTTTGCTTAAAGGACTTCCTTCCGCAGAAGAGTACCTCAGCAACCCAGCAGAAGGACATACAGGTTACAGTATGTCCTAACTTCACAGTCAGCAACCTGCCTGCGTGCAATAAAATACGTAAGTATATTAGCTTGACACCAAGCCAAAGACCCTGGAGCTTTAGGAACCTACACAGAGTAGCAAGGAGATTGAATTAAGGTCCGACTTAGCTCCTGTAAAACCGGGCTTTGTTCCTAGGGTACACCTGGCTGGTGAAGGAGCTTGGACAAGGCAGGAGACTGATCACTACAAATGTGTTAAATTTATGGAAATCCATGCAGAAACAGTAACATAATTTTCAGCCATGATAATCTGAGGATACAGGCCAGGTTTTTAGGGGAAAACAGTAATCTTTATTAAACTCATAGAGCTAGGAAGGATGCACAGGCTTTGGAACTTACGAAGAACCTGCAAATGCTTGAACGCTATTCCACTTCAGTGGCACCTGTTTCATGAACCTCATGAATCTTGCCTCACTTAAATCAGTGTTGTTACTGAAGATAATAAAATCAAGGGTGTTCACAGCATCAAGGCATTTTGGGTGTGCAGGTGAGGCTGATCTATAAAAGATAGACTACCTGAAGTAAGGTTGGAGTCAGAGAGAGAATTTTCAGAAATGTAACTATGTAATTTGGCCATTTCTTCACATATGCCCTTCCCAGACTTGAAAAACAGAGTTCAAGAACAGGGAGGAAGAAACCTAGTAATTATGTAGCCTAGTATTTAAGGGAGAAATTTCCAGAAGAAACCCATCTTTCAGTAAATTTCTAATTCTTTATTTATCATAATGACACCCTCTATATCTATATTCTTAAGTGTTCTTAACTATAGTTAAGAACATACAAGAGAAGAAATGTAATACTACAGTTTAATTAGTATTGAGGATCTATTTATAATGGGAAAAAGAAATCTAAATAAATTATAAATAAACCTTTTTTAAAAAAAATCTAGCAGTCCTGGCTACACAGTACCTGAGGACAACAGTGTGATACATCTGCAGACACTAATGGAGTGGTATGCAGACAGTCAAGGGCAAAACCTGACCCTCAAAATCCAACCTAATATCTGCAAAAGATCTGGTTTTATGACCGAAAAAATAAAATCTTTAGAGTTGCGTAACCTCAGTCCTGGAAACATTTTGCACCTACATTTGTACTATTACAAGGACATTTTTAACTTTATAGTTCTGTATTTGAGACGCTCACAAAAATATCCTGACTAGCATTGCCTTTTGCATGAACATTTATAGTTATGAGGGAGAGATCGTATCTTTTTCCCCTTCCAATTTTTAGCCTTGTTAGGAAGTCTTACTTTAATCCTTGCTTTCAAGAATCAAGTCAAGTCATATCACCTAATACCTTTGCTGTCATTGTGACACTTATTGCCATACGCTAGTGAAAAATAAGCAAAGCATTGAGGTTAGAAAACTAATAATAAAATATTCCAGGTACACTTATACTTTCAAAAGCTTCAGCAAAGGTGAAATGACATGTTATGTACCTTTCAGCTGCTTACGACCTTTGGCCAAATCGTTCATCCATTTCAGAACTTCAGGATTGGAAGTTTTGTCACCGTGTGAAGGCTGATGCAAATTAAAAATGAAGAATAATAAAAAAGGAATTCATGATTATACAATCAAACAGATAAAAACCTGTCCACACAGAATGTGCTACAAAATGACTGCAGTTCCAACTGCACTACATCATAGTGGCATGCAGAGCATTTGGCTTGATCATGGCACTAATTTATCATGCCTTATCTCTCCCCATTGTGGCACAGTGCTACACGGATCTGAGTATTTTGACTCTGATCCTAAAAAAAACCCCGTTTAAGTCCTTGATTAATTGGATAAGTAATCTCAGCCACTTCAAAAGGACTGTTCAAATCCCTACTGTTAGTCAAGTTCCAAAGTGTTTTCCAGGATGGTAAGTGGAGCACTCTGTCCCTTGCAGGGATAGTCAGAAAGGCAAAAGAGTTTTGCAAAATTAAACCTCTGAAATAAAATCTTTTCTGATCAGAGTGTGAATAGTTTTACTTCTAAGCGTATATAATGACCATAGGGAAGTACAGTTCATAAATGTACATTTACGTTTGCAGTCATTGATGAGGTTACAAGGTTTGCTGAATTTTCATTTTAATGTTCTCATATCACAAATTTCACTGTTTCATATTGCAAACATCCTTAGCATCATATTTTGATATGTTTATTCTGCACAATTCACATCACACAAACTAGCTTGATATGAATGATGATCTTGCATAGGCTGCACAGAGCACACCCCTGACCCACCACCCACACACCACAATTTTTATTTCTTTTAATTTCTGCCATCAGTATCTATTGAGCCTTATTCTTTGCAGGCTTACAGGAGTCTGCCTGAATTAAGGAAACTGCACAGTAGAGCAACAGTTACCAATCTAGTGTCTTCTGCAAAGAAAATAAGTAGTTTTTCATCTTTTGAATAGTTGTGGAGTTGTGCTGCCTGTCAGCTGCGTTTCACTGATTCACACTTCTCACACATCTAGAATATAGATATTTTGCAACAAAGGTAATCCAAAGGAAACGCAAATTAGAGTCTCAGAACTACTGCATATGCTGAAAGATGAGAAAAGCATATTCCTTCATTGATAATTTTCCTATTTCATTTTACCACAATTACCATTTTTCCTATTTTTTTGCATAACTTCAAACAGATTAGGATTCTTGCTTGCCCTTTATCTTTTCAATTGATGTCTTACCAGATATTTTTTTTCTTGCTCAAACTTTTCTTCATACTTCCTAATTTTTCTCTTGAGACTCTGAAGATGCTTGGTAAGTTGTGCTACTTTTTGTGGTTCTTTGCAGTCTTCACAGTTACATCTAGAAGAACTTCTTGGCCTGCAAATGCCCAAAGCATAGTAGCTGGATCAAAGAACTGGCTATAATGGGCCAGCCTTGTTTCAGGCACACTTAATGCTTCCCTAACACTCCAGAATTTGCAGCTAGATCTTTCACAGAATAGAGATAGTTTAGTTTTACAAAGTAAGCATAGCACAATTGGTTTTGCTTGAAGGTACCCCTAGGGGATACTACAGAGTTCACCATCTGACTGTCACTCTCTCTCCTTTTTTAATTTTTTTATTAATTGTGGGACTTCTGAATATTTCTCAGAAGTTTAATCTACTAGGTCACAACCTGATCCTGTATTTACATTTAACACCTGCATCTTATTTCACAGATTTTCCAGCTGTAAAGGAAGACTGTAATGACATGATTTGTAAAAGTAAGCTCATGAATTTTTTTTTTTTACTGGGAATGAATATTATCATTTTGAAAGCAGTTTAGTTTCTGATTCCTTACAATCACAAATCAATAAATCTGATTATTACTCATATGCAGCTGAAAGCTATGTGTATAAGCTTTTAAGAAAGTTTGGTTTCCCTCTGAAACTCACAGCTTGTTTTCTGGAAATCACATATATGGACTGGTCATACGTTCTATGACACCCACACATCTCAGATCTCAATGAATGATTCAAGCTACATTTCTATTACAACTGAAATTTTTAGTATTTACACCTTGATAGCCCTCTGTATCTCATGTTCACTCATCAGACTAATTTCTTACTAACATTTGAAACTGTCACAGAATCATGGAATGTTTTGGATTGGGAAGGACCTCAAAGACCTTCTAGTTCCAATCCCCCTGCCATGGGCAGAGATGCTTTCCACTAGATCAGGTTGCTCAAAGCCTCATCCAGCCTGACCTTGCTAACTGTAATTAACAAAGACTTCAAACAATTTTGTACTGTGTTATTACTGAAAAAAATGCTAGATCCTATTTCTGGTATTACAAATTAATGTGTCAAAATATGGTAAAATATGAAAAATTCTTGTTTGGAACATAACAGTGACTGAAAAAAACTGAAGAGTCAAATGTTGTGGATTGTACAAAAATTATTTTAAATATATAAGAATTAAAATACATCTTCTTACATCATGAAAGGTTGAGCACTTGGCGGAGAAGGCGCAGACTCTGTGTCTAGATTAAATCTCTGGCTTTGGCTAAAGATAGAGCAGCGTGGTGACAACAGGGGATTGTCTCCATCCGTAAGGTGATACAGCAGTCGACTGGTCCCTAGGGAGTGATGTTCTTGTGGGCTTCTGTCCACGTCATTCTGCCAGTCTCTGTGGGCTGACACAGGCTCTACAAACAAAGCACAAACTTGTGAGGTCACTCTCAAGAGGTTTAGCCACCTAGATAAATACAAATCTATACTTACAGAAGCGTTCAAAGCATAAGTAAACAGCAAACAGTTCTTTCACCTTCACTTTCCATTTTCTCTTTTGTTCATGGGACATGACATTACTATGATGAGTGGGTATTTCCCTCACGATTTTAACGGAACATTTGTAGTGCAATTCATTTGACCT
Source organism: Neomorphus geoffroyi (assembly GCA_033558235.1). NCBI lineage: Eukaryota > Metazoa > Chordata > Aves > Cuculiformes > Neomorphidae > Neomorphus > Neomorphus geoffroyi. The sequence continues at coordinate 10,559,143 of JAUMJM010000016.1, read as the reverse complement.
CAGCTCAACAGGTACTGAAGCAACAAATCCCAATTGCTTCACTGGGACAGTGGGAACAAATCAGCCCTGAATGGCACCCTTCATAGAACGCAAGTATTGATTTGAAAAATAATAGCTACGATGGCCTAAAATATAATTTTATCAGGCACTACCCAACTGTTTTAGCTTTACAAACAACAGAATTTCTGATTGCATATTGTGTAATCACAGTTTGGCCTGTCATGCAAGTTATATGTGACTTTTGTAACTGTAAGTTCATCTAACAGCACTATCAGCTATAACTATGCTGAGCATTTTCACAGTAAGAAAATGGAGTTGATTATTAATTCTAAGCTAGCAACTTTCCTCTAAGTACTTCATACTCTCTAGGTCAAACGGAACAGGGCAACAGCCAGAACTACTAAATCGTATATGAGATTGATACCCTCCCATAGAGAGGTCCACAAAGGCATGTTGGAGAAGCAGGGGTAGAGCATTGCACCAGTCATGGGAAAATAAGTACACGGACAACATACACTGATAAAAGCTGGAATAAACGTTGCTCTGCAAACAAAAGTGGTTTTTTTCTGGTAAGTAATCTTTCCTTATCCTGTAAGACTTACAAAAATTACTTGCTTTGGTGGGTTTTGGTTTCGAGGTTTCTTTTAAACTTATGAAAAACAATATTGCCAATGAGAAGAAACTGGCTTCTGTCCTTTTACTTCACCATCTTTGAACTTCAAAAAATATTTAGTCACTGTGAAGCAGGTTGACTAAGAGCAGTTTCACTATTTCTCATGCTCTGTTATTAAAAGGAATAAATACTTTTTAGTCATATTAGCAGTCTCTTCGCTGTTATAAAAAATTCAGCCAGGCTGTGCAAGATAGGTGCAGGTAAAAGGGTTCCAACATTTGAACTCTGATTTTCTCTGGACCTAGCAGCACTCCTCTTGCAGGAGGCAGTCTGTACTGTTGATAAACTATATAGTCACAGACATTTGCTCCTTTTTCAATTTACAGCCAGGAAATTTTACTAGGCCCAGCCCAGTCTCAGAATTGGAAGAAAAGTACACATTCAAGACTAAACACGGCTGGAAGATAAATGCAAAAAACACGTAGTGGCTGGAGAAGCCCAGTGTAAAATCAAACACACAGAGCTGAAGAGATCAAGGGGGTTTTTTATTCAGTGAGCAAATGAAAGGAAGGCAATCTGCATGCCAGGTAAATTTCTGAGTATTTCCCAAAGGTCAGGGCTCTTCCATGTCCTTGCCATCAGCAGAACATCTCGGGTTGATGACAGGTTATAACCAATCCCATTTTTAGTCACAACTTAGAGCCATCATCCTGATTCCAGTTCTGTGCAGATCCTAAACAAGACACTAAGCATTATGCTGAGAGTACCCCCTGAACTGACCACGTATCTACCTGAGTTCATGTGTCTGATTTTTTTTTAGCCTGGTTTTGCCAAAACTGGAAATTAAAGCCTCCTGTATCCAAGTAAGTTGTCCCTTAGCCTACGTCTCCTCCATCTCATCTACTCAGTCCAGCTTAGCACTGACAAGCAGGACCTAAAGCCAAGACCTAGTATCTTATAATATGCAGTATGGTTCATAATGTGGGCTTCAATCATATGACAAGTCTATGGTACGAGTCTGTATTCCTGCATGTGATATTCTTTAAATGAAACATTAATACATTTAAATCTGTTGTATATAAAACAGCTGTAATGCGTTCATCTCTCAACATGTTATGTCCATGAATACTAGTATAATAATTTTCAATTTAAAAGGCATTTAGATCATCTTGTGGTTCAGTTCAGCTGCTGACTGGTCAAGTCACATATGTGATGCATAAAAAACTAGCTTAATACCCTTTGCAATTCCTTATGGTCTCTTTTTTGTCAGATCTAATATCATTTTTTTTGTGTCCAAAACTAAACTGGAAATTGCTGACTTTGCTCAGAGATACGAATTATTATTCACCCCTTAAAATCTGCATCTGGAACAACCCATCATTTTACTAGACTGTTCTAACTTCACTTACCATACAAATAATGTAAATTTTTTTCCTATTTTTTGTTGACTGGGATGTGAAACAAAAGAAATTAAATAGACTACAATATCACGTTTATTTTAAAAATAATGCAGTTGTACACTGTTAATATTAAATTTTTATTGCCTAATTCACTGAGCAAAGGCTAATAACTGGGGACATAATGTTTATGGCACATCCTCTAAAAACTCTGTTCCTAGCCTTGTACAAATCTCTGAGCTTCCATCAAGTTTGAGCTGAAATTGCCAATAGAATCATATGAAAACTGCACCTAAACTGAATGTATCAGAAGATTCCACAGTAGCAACTTGAGACAAAATTATGAATAGTTCTATCTATGCAAAATGCAAGTTATATTAAAAAACAACCATAATTCACAAAGCAAATGTTAGCAGGAATGGGTGTCCCTTAAAATCCATTAAATAGGTAAGGTTTAATTAAAGCACAAGTTTGAACTGTTACAGTGACAGAGCATCCTCTGAACCGTGTGAAAGAATTGCTACATCATCGAATATTTGCCTGTGTAGCTGTGAATAGGCAAATAGGAGCTAGAGAGGGTATCAGAAGTAGGGGTCACTAACAGTATGAATTAAAACAAAATCCAATCAAAACAGCAACAATAAGCAAAGGGAACAGTTTTGAACCATCCTAACTATGAATCATGAAATTATCAAATCAAAATAATTCAGTAAACCACTGGAAAGGGAGGAAAACCCCACCCTGCCATAAAGGAGAAGAGTCAGTGTAGATTTTGGATGGGCTGCAAAATGTCTCTGCCTGTGCAGCACAGATATGAGATTTGTCTCTACCTCAGATCCATGCCAAGGGACTGGCACCAGAGCAAGTTCCATACCTGTATCCAAGAGCTAAGATACCTGCCTAGCTGGGCACAATCATCCGTTTTTTTAGCTAAAACCCAGGATATTTAGGCTTTTCGATATTCCTTCATCTTTATAATAATTTGGATTCTACATAACATTTTCCTTAATTGTGCAACACAAAGCTCAAACTTCAGAATTTAAGTAGAACATTATCATCAGTGATTTTCTTTTTTGAGTAACTTATTGTAATTTCCTGCTGAAAATTCAGAGCAAATGGCTTCTGAAATAAGTTCTTCTGAGCCCAGCCTTTATTCTGACATAAAACATAAATTGCAAAGGGGTTACTGACCTATCTGCCTTAATTCAGACCATATATGGTGAATGATTTAAGTACTTGTGTATTCTTGTCACTTGTCTGTGAGATGTATTAGTCATACTGCCTTTGACCTATTTTTCATGAACAGTGACTCCTTTTCTACTGAGCATCACGACTCTGCCAGCCTTCCGACTACAAGCTATGAATTGACAAAAATAGCATTGAGCCTTAGGGCTATTTATTTGCAAGGACAGGTTTCCATATTGAGGCAAGAGGGAGAGATAACACACCACAGTTTACCCAGATGGGTAATAATACAGGTTCATGAATGATTAAAATCCACATGCTGTAAAACTCACCTTCACTATCTCTCTGCTGATGCATTAAATTAAAATCAATAATAGGAGAAATGAAGTGATATTGCTCTGACAAAAAGAATGACAAAAATAGAATTACATGATATGGCAGGGGATCTCACACAATACAGACACAGGAAGTAAAGAGCATAAATTTACTTGAACAAAAACAACAGATCGAAACTGGAAATAAAATAATCAGGATTCTTAAAATCTGTCTGAAAAACAAGAGTCACTCTCAGGAAAAGAGAATGCTACAGCCATTAATTTCCATTCTTTTAACAGATATCACTCCTTTTAACATCACACAGCATTTGCATCAGGAAACAGTGCGTTGCGTTATCTCTGCACTGTTTCCCAGAGGACTGCAAATATTCACTGCAAGTCTCAAGGCTTTTTTATAATTGCAAATGATCACTTACCTCCACAACTGGCCCCATCAGCTTGCACACAGGTTTGGACAGATGAAGGAGCTGGATCCTTGGGTGCCGTTAGCTGAGGAGTTTCTTCCTGGGTTGGTAGAAATGCAGAGCAGAGATCGCTTTCAAGGGCTTGTAGCTTCAACAAAGAATTCTGCAGACAAAAGCAGAACATTGGGCTAGATAGAGAACAACAGAACACAGCAATAGCTCTTCAACTCACTGAGCCCATCAGCAGCGCCTGCAAAGGAGTGTTCCACTAGCAGCTCTGAGAGGACGTGCAAAGAGAACAAAACGTGCACTATTCCATGAGTTTCTTGACTTCTGGTTATTTAAATCCCAATTTACATGGATTATTCATGACACGTGGGAAAGATGACTTCGTCAGCAAAACGATTTATTCTAGGAAGCCAAAGTGATATGGTGTCCCTTTGCTTGGTCGTAGAGCAATACACGAAGCAAGTGTTTCACTCATTGGGCTGACATCACGATCTGATGACATTATGTCCCTCCCCGTTTACCATTCATAAAAAACCAAATCTCCCTCTCCAGCCTATTGTGCAGTAGGCAGTGGTGAACAAAGAGTTACTGAGAACACACTCCCTCATGGGATTCTTGGAAGAGATATTTTTTAATTGGCTTTTTAAGAGATACTTCTTTATGTAGACATAGCTTTTATGTAGGCTGCTTCTACAGGACAACCAGATCATTTCCTATCTGCTGCAAAGGTAAAATTAATAGATCATTGTCACTTGCTGCAGCCAAATCGATGAGGACATGGCTAGTTATCTATAACATCACTTCCAGCTCCTGTGCTATGCTTGGTCCATTTCTTATTGTAATCTTTAGTACTGCCAGCAATATTCAGCTGTGCAATCTGACACAAGCATCTTGCTGTGATGCAAATGCTGTGAAAGCCCTAATTACCATCTCACTGGGCAAAATGAGTCACTACTGATATCCCACACATTCATTTCCCCTCTTTCAAGGGAAATACAGCTTGCAACATAAAACAAAATCACAGAAGGCTGTTTTAATAATCACACCGTTGGCACACAAAGAATTATATGTAAAATGCTAATTCACTCAAATGGTACATATTGAAGATTGATTTCTGGAAAAAAATCTGAGGTGCAACAGGAAAAAAATCCTCAATTTTCTACCCTGAAAATTTCCTTTCCCCACTCTGTCAAAAACCCGAAATCAATTTATTGATTCATTTAATCAAACAATTAATATATTTTTTGAATAATTTCTTTTGTATATCAATGTTATCTATATAGATAGTTTAATAATTTTCTGCATTATTTTTATTGTAACACAGCCCTTTTATAAATCCAAGGATGCCAGTGTTTTTAGGTTAAAAAAAAACCAAAATGGAAAGAAACCAATTTGGCTGAGAACAGCAGGGAAGATTTCAGTCTTAATCCTTTCATTCCTTTTATAGAACTCGGGCATTGAAAAGGGAGCAGAAAGTAGCTCTTTCTAGGAGATTCTAAAACCAGGGAAGTTTCAAAAAACACAAGATCACCACAGCTACATCCTGTAACCCTCTGTGTGCTGTCAGGAGTGCTTCAAAATCCATATCCCGCTCCACAAACGAGATCAGGTTACGATCAAACACTTGGACTTTGGCCTCAGCTTTGGCCAAAAGGGAAATCCAGGAACATCTTCCTTCTCCTGGACCCAGAGCAAACAGAAGCTCTGGCCATTCCTGTCAGAAGCAGCTTGATATTGGAGATGTGCAAGCAAAGAAATGTCTTCTGTTATATCACACATTCATTTTTGAATTAAGTTCCTCTCGTCTGTTGTCAAGATACGTTTTGACGTGTCATCCCTTAACACCAGGAATGAAGTGATTGCAAGATCAAACACTCATTCATAAAGAAATGCCTAAGCGTAATATTATTCTTTAAATATATGGCATGATATAGAGCTGGTTTCTATGATCTGAGACAGAAGATACTTCTACTATTCCTGGGCACAAGTTGTCAAGGGAAGCGTGCTGAATTCAGTTGAACCCATGACACTGTTCTGGGAAGAGTTTTCATGGCAAGACAGGCCTCATTTTCCATTGCCTCTCATCCCAGCTAGACCCAAACGACATAGCTGTGGAATTATCCCAATAAACGGGCAGCGTTTTACAGGCATTAATGTCATCTAGCAAAAGACTACTATACAGTTACAGACCAGTGAGGTCTCTGATGCCAGCTCAGAGATTTTTCTCATAAGAGAAATCCTGATGGCAAGTAAGGAAAACATAGGCAATCATGCCAGAAGAAAATAGAAGGTGAACATAGGTGAATAACTGACAAATATACCTAATCTTCATAAACTGTTACTTCAAGTATTTGACCCCAAAAAATCCCATATTGAGAAAATACATTCACTTTTCATCACTATTTCTTATGATACATTAATATGTATGGCAAATTCAATATAAAAGCATTCACACAGTCTAAACATGTATTTCAGCAATGCTTCTGCTGTAATTCACCAGCTGGTTTATATTCAGTTGCTCTAAATGATATTTTTCACCCATCTGTTGAAGGTGGGTGGATGGTGAATTTCCAGTCACTGCCAAATACTAAAAAAAAAATCATACAATAATAACAATAAAAATATCTTATATGATTTCATGAATGTGCCCTTGGATAAGGATTTTATGTAGGGAGAAAAAGAGTAAGCATCTTTGATCATTTTGGTGTTACCAGGGAGATGATGAATCTGGAGCAGGCCATCAACCTCACCTTACCCCTGAAACACAGCTGAGTACTATGGTACTGCCACAACACACTATACATCAAAATCCACCTCATATTTATCAAAACGCATGTAAGGATACATATCTCTAAGCAAAGGCCAAGCACAAATCTGCCCAGGGTCACCAACTCGGGAGCAGCAGGAGTGTCCTAGTAGGGATGACCTTCCTGCCTGCCCTGCCGCATGTCCTGTCCTCTGCCTCTCAGAGGGCTGCTTGAAGTATTGGCAATGCCAGAGCAGCCAGGCTGAATCCTGCCAGCCTTGGACCTCCTGCTCTGTGGCAGAAAAAGTGCAGCCCCTTTTTTCTGCAACTGCAACCCAAGCAGAGCAGGAAGGTGTTCTGGGAGGGAACATGGCTATATGTCACCAACTGGCAGCAGGTCTTCTATCCTTGGGCTTGCTGCAGGCAGGCCAGCAACTGCTGCTGGCAAAAGGAAAGGAAGAAGAGAAAAATGAAGTCTGAGCCCTGTCTTCGTTTTCTCAAATGTCCCAAGTTCATTTAAAATCTGACTGACCATTTCCACCTTGCCCCTAGTTTTCCGAGTAACTCGAGGGCCCTGGTGTGAGTGCAGGTGTCCTGTCACAGTGGTGCGATGTGTCTGTGCTGCGCACACCCAGCGATATACCTGATCTGGAGATGGACCAACCTGTGCACATGCTCTCTTTCTCTTGGGCCCAGCTGGGCCGTCTCTGCTCTCGGTCATTTAAAAGTAAGCACAAAACATGCCAGAAGCAAATACAAATAGCTAAAATATATAGAGAGGGGCGTGTTAGGTCATGGTAGGTACCATTGTAACTTTCAGTAAGATCTTATACGAGAAACCAATATCACTGAAGTAATTTAAGCTATGGCATTTTATATCAGCTAATGGTTTCAGTTCAAACACCAGAACTGATGTTTGTCCAGCTTTACTCTGGTGCCAAACATCAGTGCTTCTGATGTAGTAATTCTTTGTCCATATTAATGTAAATGAAAGGACATATTGATATTTAAAATGGGTCCTTACATTTCCTTGGGAAAAAACCCTGATATTCTTGCCTCTTAAGAACAGTATTTTGCAAGTTTGAAAAAGCAATTGTCTTGGAACTTTTCGTGTGTCCTCTTATAGTAACTGATAATTCAAAGAATTTGAGCTATGCCAATTCCATCAGAAGAAAAAACATCTTGCAAAATTTCAGATCAAAGATAATGGGAAAAAAAGGACATTTACAGGAAGTCTGAGGAAAAAAGAAGGAGAGGCAATGTGGTATTTCTCTTCTATTTGTAATTTTTGCTAATGCTTTAAGAAAACATAGTCATTAAAAGTATCATACTCTTGCCTGCTGGAGAAAACATAGTACAAAAAGAACCATCATTTTCAGAGGAAGCTTAGCCTGTAGTAAAGAAACCACCTTTAAAAACAAGTAAGCCTGTAGGCTGTACCCCACTGAATATCTCTCTTTCCCTCCAATGATTATTGAAAATCAAGGGTTGAGACCTTAGAGCCGGAAATTATCAAGATGACAGATTATCTCTTACATCTAGAGATAAACACCACACAACTAAATCACACTGCTAAATCTCTCTGGAGGATGGGACACTGAATGAATACTCTCGATTTATCTACCAAAATGCTGTGACAATGAGTGGGTGTATCTTGAATTAGCTTATGAACTTTTTCTTGGAAGGTGCCATCAGTAACTCCCTCATCCAGCTGGAGGTCCCTCCATGGGGCCCTGAGGGATCAGCACCATGGGATGAGTTGGTCAGCAAGTCCAGGGGGCCATAGCCTGTTTGGAGGCAACGTGCCAAATGGAGCTCTCTGTTATGGCACCAAAAATCACAGCACTGCAAAACCTGCAGGTCAATCAGTGCTCACTGCAAATCTGCAGAGGGAGAAGACAGCTAACGATGGCCAAAAGAGAGACTTTGCTGTTAGAAATGCTTCCCCTGAAAAAGCATTGCTATTATCAGCATCCATTGTTTCATCCTTGTGGACATCCTAAGATCTGGTAAATTTAAGAACCGAAGGAAGAGGGAAAAGGAAGAGGGAAAAGGAATAGGTCTGCCTCAGCCATGGACTGTGGCCGCTCTCAGCCTGGAGGCTGACAGGGAGCAGGGAGGAGAAGCAAAGCCCAGACTTGGTGCTTCTCACTTAAACTGAAACTGCCCTACACCACACACGGTGTTTCTAAGGATGCCTGCACCCTGCCCCTGGGCCTGCTCCTGCCCCTCCAGGACAGGAAACTACTCTATCATATCCAGTTTGATGATGGATTTACTCGATATATGAAATGAGCTGAAGCAGAGAAGCATAATAATTAAAACTTTCAGTATTTAATGGCCTTTGAAGTGATTCATATAGAAAAGAAACGACAAATATCAACCTATTAATTTCTTCTCGTTAAGGAAGTTAATGCTTTAATACGTCACATTAGAACAATGACGTTATAAAAGCATCTCCCTTGCTTTTTAATCTTAGAGTTCAGGTTGAAATAAGATAGGCATATTTTACGTGTACATAAATAAATCTCTGTGGTATCTGTTATGGCAATGTTTGTTTCTTGAGGGATATGATATTTTCCATTCAGGATTTCCTTTATGGGGAACAAACAAGCAACAATAAGATAGAACAAGATATGCCCTGGGTTTGTATAATGCCAAGAGTGACAAGTTAGGAGAGACACCTCTTTTGTAAACTAAAAAGGGAATTTATTTTCTTATGAAACTTGTCCATTTGAGTTTGCAGTAGACCTGAAACATAACACAATCTAAGATTCTGCAAAACAATGCACCAGAACATAACCTTTGCTCATTTCCCATAAATTATTAGCAATTTATTTTTTATTTCTAATCTAATTATCTGTTTTAGTATCTTACACTGGTTTTATTTATTATAATATTTTATCTTAACCTTTAAGGAATCCTTTGCAAGAATTTTAAATGGAAACTTTTAAGTAGAAACTTCAGTGATTACTTGGAGTGGGGCTTCTCAAAAGAAACAATAATTGGATGATTTCTCCTGGGGTCTTAATTGGCTAGACAGAAGCTGAGCATATTCCCTTATATCGGGATGAATTGTGCCTTGCTAGTTAGTACTGAGATTTTCAATAGCAAGCTGCACAACAACGACACAAATGCACAGGAAACAATTCATTGTAAGGAGAAGATTAAGTCTGAATTCCTTTAAATGGACACATTGTGGGTTTCCTCTAATGAAAGTCAGGCATCTATTAATAGACATAGATGTTCTCTGGCTCATTATGAAAACAAAGCTGGTTTTTCCAGGGTTTGACAGCTCTTTTTCCCTCCTGCTTCTGTTGTTCAGTTGTCCTGTTGTCTTGGTGTACACTTAAAAAATTGTCTGCCCTTTGTTTAAACAAGTATTGTACAGTGCCCTTGCAGTAAGTAAGCATACTCTATGCTGGTATTGGTCTGCAATACCCTCGTTTGTGGGAGATACCTTATAAGATTTCACACTTTGAATAATTTGCAAGGCTTGTCTCTGACCTCCAATATATTGCTAGCTGGGAGACTCCAGCCCAGTCTAATCCATTGCTTGACATGATCACACAGCTTCTTTGTGCTCTACTCTCACATCGTCCTCCTGCCATAATCCCTGTGAAAACAGCTCGTGTTTCAAGTATCACAGGTGTTATTTGGCTTCCCTTGCTTCATCTCTTCGCTCCCACCTTCCCCTCCTCCCATCTTACAAGAGTACCTTTAATCTACATTATACTGCTCATAGCTTATTTATACAGGATATAGCAACCCTGAGAACTCCTTGTTTTTAAACAAAACATAATTGATAGCTGAACACATTTGAGCTGTAATGTGAGGAAAAAATCAAATGTTCTTAAAAGATGGAAATGCACTCAGTCAATATTGAATGTTTAATTCTTTTCTGAGCACAAACAGAAAGCAGAATAAAGTTGGCTTAAAATACTTTAAAAATCTCCTGCTTCTGGCTTTTAATTTATTGTAGCAATCTCATATCACATTTTAAATCTTTACTCCAAAAACGTGACTGGAATATTTCATTGAAAAGCTAACCTAATATTCTCAAGTGATTACATGACATTAGAATTAACAAAACTCAAACGTCTAATTCAAAATTTGTAACACCTGATTTAAACTTTTGGTTAAGCTTACCTCCTTTACGCTGTTAAACTGCTCAGTTTCTTCTTTTGGTGAAATGGATGTGTTCTTATCTATTCTACAAAACAAAAGAGGAATTTTCACTCAATAGGTTGCTTATCTGTGCTGCAAATATTTCAAACTTTTCATCATGTTTGTAGGTAAATCACGAGTTACAGAATAAAGCTGTTTTATTAAAACAAATAATATTTCTATGAAAGTTACAGATGTATTTTCTACCTCATTCAAAAAACCAATGGTTTCATTGGAATCCTAAATAATATGTTCATGTTCAAACTGTGAGTGAGGTCCTGGAAACTATAACACTAAAATCCAGGCTCACTCTGTCACACAGAAAGAGTCCTACAGAAGCATTATTAGCACTTAGTTTCTAAGTGAGCTAATGGGGTTGTAGCCAAGAAAAAATACAAACATATGTTTAAATCTAAACACAATTTGTCCCACATGCTTAAAGGCAGGAACAAGAGTTTTCACATATCAGAACCATAAAGTATAAATCTTTCCATATATAAATTTGATGGTATTTCAGGCTCCGAGTCTTCAACTTCCTGCTTAAGTTCTGTTTTGCAGATTTCATAAGGGCCCAGGAGACTCTCACGAGGAGCTCTAAATCCTTTGAGTAAGAGACAATTCCAGGTTTCCTAATGAGGGTCACTTTGCAGCCATCAGAGATGTGCACACCTTTGATTTTCCCTCAGTGTATCATTGCTTCCCCACATGGAAATTGGAGAGGAAGGTCCTGGAGTGGGAAGGGAAAAATGTCTTGCCTCTGACTATGGCTAATGAGACAACTGTGCCCTGTCCAGGCAGATGTGGTCACGGCTGAGGGCTCCACGCACCCACCTGCTTACGAGTTTATGCTATCAAGGAATGCAACTGAAGCCTGACAAAAGCCTTCCACAGATTAGATGAACAACCTGAATAGACTCATACAACAACTCTGTCCTTCCCTGAAACAAACAGAGGTTTTGCACACTCAGCTGACCTGCGTGTATCACAAGCTGACTCACAACGCAGCTGAAGCAAGAAAACTATTGCTGTCTCGGAGAGTGAGATTCCGCATTGCTGGAAAGGTGGCTGGGCACTGTGAGACTCACTCATAGACACAAGCAAAACTAATACAAAATCAGATGCTTTCAAACTAATTAATCCCTGGTTTTCAACCTACTGTTCTCAGAGTCATCTCAGCAAAATCAAATAGTTTTAAAAATCTTCAGAGAACTCAAAGACAGTACATACAGATGCACAGGCCTTTGTTGTAGTCCTTCATAGCTTTATGAGGCATTTAAATATTGAAATGATGGATATGCCACTTTCTTTATCAAATTAAACACATTAGATGGCCACTTGCTTCCAAACAGTATCCAAGGTGTGTGATTTGCATAGGAATAAAACCAAGTCATTCTGGTTGTGGTACATCCAGCACCAGAATGGGCAGTCTCACAGGCCAGCTACGTGCACCTCCCTCAAGATACACGGGTACATGATCACAAGTGAGTGAATTCTGGAGATAATTAAGCAGCAAGGTGCCTTGGCTTGCTGTTGTACAAGTACCTATTGACATCTCTAGGTAGCTATCCACATATATACTCCTGCTGCCACCTCACCTGAAAATGAATAGCAAATGTCTCCATAACATGAAGAGAACAGAAGGAAAATGGAAATACAGAAGCAAAAAAGCTAATGCCTAACAACCAACCTCTAGCTTTTAGACAGCAGAGAGGGCAGTATAAGGCAGCAGAAGACAATTAAAGAAGAAAAAGCACGAGGAGAGCAAAAGGACTAGTTTAATAGGAAACTAAAATATTTATAGCTTGGTTTAATAGCACGTAAGGAAGGGCCTGCAAGGCTACAAACACCTGAAGATTTATGTCACTAATGAAGAAAAATATTTGGGGTGCTTTATTGCATTGAACAAGAGCTAGAGACAAGGAAAGGAAGAGGATACGTGTCAGATTTATCTATTCTGTTTTTCATTTGAATGACTCCTTTCAGGATGCATAACACAGCAAATGGGAACTCTCCTAAATGAAAAAAACAAACAAACCAACCAAAAAGATCAAGAATTCTACCAGCAGTTCTTACAGCTGCTATGCAAAGTTCTACATAGTTCACAGCTGGATCACCCATGAGTCTTGCGGTTGGGAGAGTAAAACGTTTACAGCACTGCTGAACCATCACCTCTCATTTAGGATGATGTTCTTTCAGGGATGCAGAACTCTTGCCTTTTACTGTCTCTTTTTCTCTAAAACTACTAGAGTAAGATGTTCTTAGTTTTGCATTCTCTGGATTCTGGACATAGTGAAGTCATTAGGGTGAGTAAAAGTTTTTGTGGGAAGACCATTTATATGAACAGTGATATATGTACTCTGAGCTGATCTTTATGTAGAGTGTTTTGGGGTGTGCTTCTTTTACTTTGACTAAGATTAACTGCTCTGCTAGGCAAATGCAGGTTATCTGATTGTCACCAGGCAACAAAGGGCTTACAATTTAATAACTATGGGTTGGATCCTACACTCATTAAAAGTCAATCACAAAATATCCATTAACATTAAAAGCAGCAGGAACAAGTCCTTATTTTCTGTCTGTGCTGAGTACATTAAAATTATTTTAAGCTTTAGCTGAAATTTTGAATAATTGCAGGCAACCCTAATTTCCATCACGTAAAATAATGAAAATGGAATTCTCTCTGCAGCTACTACTCAAATTTATATTATACTATTCATCATAAAACATGAAAGACCTGATCTCTCACCCTCCCTACTGGCAACTCTAGCTTTGGCAGAATTATCCTGTTCTACATGGCACAGATGACAATGATGCAAACGAGTAACATGAACAGTTGAAGCTTGTGGCTATAAATTTTTTTTAAAAAAAGAAATCTAAGTATTAGTTATCATAACAGAGTTCCTACCAGACTTCAAGAAGAAGATTGATTTGCATGAGCAATGAGCTGTTTAAAAAACAGACCAGAACATATGAATTATTGAATTATGCATGATATCACTTCTAAACTCACATAAAATTCAAATAAAACCACACAATTTTAAAAACTAGGAAAAATATTTAAAGATAAGTAGATTCACTTCTTATTTCCCAGACTGAACCCAGAAAGGAGCATTAGATTCTGTAATTTGCAAGTCTCAATCCAGTCTAACCCTGAATTATACTAACTCCATCCTCAGGAGACTTAGGTGTTTATTCACCACACTGCCACACGTGCTCATTGTCTTGGGCTAATTAATGCATTAGTGATACCAGGATAAATCCTGGCAAGCAAACCATGTCCTGTGTTTGTCATATGAAAGCCCTTTTCCAGATTCACTTCCAATCTAACCTGGCGCGTTACACCTTCCGTGTCTCCAGTCTAGCAATGTTGACCCTTCCCACTGTGAGGGTGGTTCTACCAGGTTACCAGCTCAGAGAGGGCAGTGTCAGTACTGTGTCCCAGGACTGATTCATCCTGTCTAGAGGCTGCATCACATGAGTTCACAGGAAGGCGGACCCTACAACCAACACACTTCAGTGCCAGGAAAACAAAAAGGTCCTTTCTGAGACTTCCACAAATGGCAAAAAGCATGAAATTCAAACATAGTCACAACCTTGTAAGAGGGCTGCAGTGACTATTTCAAAAGCATGCGTGTGAATCTTTACAAAACAGAACTGCAATAGGCTTTTGGATGAACATAAAGTTCATGCTTGCAGTGAAAGAAACAACACCGCTAATGGCCCAAGGCTATTTGGATACATCTTAGGCTACTCCTTGGGCAGTCCCTGAATGCTGGAATAAGCAGCCAGACAGAAAGCCAGCATAGCAGTGCCTGTCTCATCAATCACAGCAGTTATGTAAAGGCTGACTGCAGCCAACCACACTTGTTTTTGTTATTGTGAGTGCTTCTTGTACTCACCAAACATATTCCTTACTTGGGCTACACTAAGATGTTATTTTTTCCCCCTCTGTCCTCTCCTCACCCCATCTTTTTTCTCTCAGGTTTTTGGTTTTGGTATTTTTTCCCCCTTTAAGTATATTGCAACCCACTTGCTCAGGGACTTTCCGTGCCTTGAAACAAGAAGTATCACTGGAACCACAAACATCAACACTTTAATACCAGGATTCCTGAAGAAACTGTTCTCAGGAACTGATCAATCATTTCCCAGCAAAGCAATGTTTCATCAGCAAATCGTGACTGCTGGCACAAAGCTCTCTGCAGGCACACACTGATCGTGATGAATTTTTGCTAGCTCTGAGACAGGACTCTGAAGGAATTTGGCCAAGTTTTCTCCCTGCTCAAATGCTGCCTGTGCGGGAACGCAGCCCCACAAGCTCTGCCCAACCCGCGCAGGTCTGACATATGGTGCGGGGACATCAGCATTTCTGCAGCTTCCCTGCTCCTTCCCACACATCCGTGAGTTGTAGCTCTTCGGCAGACAGCATGGAAACTATGAGAGTCCCCACCTGAACCGCACTCTCAAAAACTACTTGCCTTGGAAACTTCAATACTGAAAGCCTCACTAGATATTGGTCTCCCTCAGAGAAGCATATAAAGTCTGGGAGACTCTGGCTGAGCCTAAAATCCAGGGCAGCCTAAGGCCCCCAGCATTTTCAGCACTCCTGGAGAACAATCCTATGTCTGACAGCACCTGTCATCCTACAGCCACTGCAGAAATTAGGGACCGACCCAGGGACCAGCTGAGTGCTACTGAACGATATCACTCCACTCATATTTTATTGGGGGAAAGGGAGAACTTCCAGGAATTTTTCTTTGGCATAAAATTTAACCCCAAAGTGCACTTCCCGCACTGACTTGCAAAGGAGTTTTCTGTGAAATACTGACATTGCCACTGCCCAGGAGTCCCACTTTTCAGAGCCCTTTCTTGTACCAGCATCTGAAGAAAACACCATCCTCTATTCAGGTGACAGCACACACAGCTCTGCAATCCACATCAGTTTTGTTGATTGCCTTTGAGAAGGCAATTGATAAGAGCAGCTTTTTGTAATCACATGTATTGTTGCATAGTGGCTTCCCTATTGTGTGTTAAAAAAAAAGGTAATTCTCCCTATTGTAACTTTTTTTCCTGGGGCCTGCACATAACTTTTATCTCCCAAAGGTGCAAGTTACATTACACTCTTATCCAAGCCCAACTACGCACAATGACTAGAGCAGTATTCAACGTAATCACTAGCGATAGCATTACAAATTCATGTTCTTGTAATAAAACCTAAAGGTTTCCTTCCATGCAAATGGCATTTCATATTCTAAACTGATGCTGATGTTCATAAATCATGCACAATAAACACCTCTTGAAATTAAAATCTTTGCTTCACAGGTCAGGCATAGCTTAGCCAAGAACAGACAATATTGCCTAATTCTTCTGACTGTAAAACCCTTCACTAAGTCTGTTCTTCCACTTCCCTCAAATCCCTCTAAAACTCCTTCTTCACTCTTTCAGTGGTTATCATAAAATGAAAGTACCCCCAAAAATAACAATCAACACATATACTTATGAGTTTTATTTCTGTAGATTTTTTCTCTTACATTGCCTGTTCGGTTCTTCTCTGTCACGTATGTGTTTATGAACATCCCTTATTAGGTTACCTTGAATTTAATTAACAGAGACTGTACTGAAGAGTTTTTCATATCTCAGTAGTTTTTAATCCATATTTAGACAAATTGAAACTACCCTGTTCTTAGCTGCCTCATGCTTAATAGAACAGATTTTTTTTAAAAATAGTACAGTTCCGGGGCACTTTTAAACTCCAATAATACTAACAACAGAGCTACAGCAGTCCGTAGAAACATGTGTTAATACTTGTTTACTCCATGTTTGAAGTTCTTTATGTGAAAGTTGCCTCCATTTTGTTATATTAATAATCAAACTAAGACATGGACAGAGCTGAGATTTTACCACTATGCTTTTACAGCTCTCAGCATGGTAAATTGGGTGCTATTACTTAGCTGATTTAGGACTTGCGGACAGAAGGCTTCCTAAGGAGCTACGTGCTGTAAAACAGGAATAAATACTATAGTGAACACAGGAATAAATACTATAGTGAACAATGGTGTGATACCAGCAAACTAAAAAGGCCAGACTGTTCAAGTGGACAGGGGAACTTTGCTGTTGTTGCTGTTTTATCCAAGCACACTCCACTCTGGTTCTCATCTTTAGAGTCTATGTTTCTTTCAGCAATCAAAATTAACCAATGTTGTTTCATTATCACACAGTATCACAGTATCATAAGGTTGGAAAAGACCTTTGAGATCATCAAGTCCAACCTATGACCCAACACCTACACCTACTCATCATCTAAACCACGGCACTAAGTGCCTCATCCAATCTGTCCTTGAACACCTCCAGGGACAGTGACTCCAACACCTCCCTGGGCAGCGCATTCCAATGACCAATCACCCTTTCAGTGAAGAATTCTTTCCTAACATCAAGCCTAAACCTCCCCTGATGAAGCTTGAGACCGTGTCCTCTTGTTCTGTCACTGGTCACCTGCGAGAAGAGGCCAACCCCTGCCTGACTACAGCCTCCTTTTAGGAGGTTGTAGAGAGCAATAAGGTCTCCCCTGAGCCTCCTCTTCTCGAGGCTAAACAACCCCAGCTCCCTCAGTCGCTCCTCATAGGGCTTGTGCTCCAGCCTCTTCACCATCCTTGTCGCCCTCCTCTGGACACATTCCAGCATCTCAATATCTTTCTTAAACTGAGGGCCCAGAACTGGACACAGCACTCGAGGTGCAGCCAGACCAGTGCCGAGTATAAGGGAATGATAACCTCCCTAGTCCTGCTGGCCACACTGTTCCTGATTCAGGCCAAAACACCGTTGGCCCTCTTGGCACACTGCTGGCTCATGTTGAGTTTCCTCTCCACCAGCACTCTTATGTAGTCATACACAGACCTCCGACCAGCAGAGCCACTAGGTAGATCTGTCTGATACCAATCTCGCTATGATCCTCTTTACAAGAAATCCGTGTCATATTTTCCTAGCATAAAAAAAGCCATGAAGCTTCCTATGCTGGGATTAAGTAGAAATATATTCTGAGATACAGGACTTTGCCATATCTCGATTGCTGATACAAGCATTGGAAGGTGAAAGCAGTTCTTTGTGGAAGCTAATTAAATACTTTGTCATTCCACTAAAGCTTCCTTTTCAAGCATAAATTAATACTATTTACACTATTGCCAACTAAAAGCTGTGGTGAAGACAACCAGCCAATTTCACATGAAGCACCAAACTGCCACTGGAATGCAACTGTCACTCCTAACCTAATCCTGACTTCAAACAGATCTGGGAAGCAATGGGCTCTGTACGTCTACTAGCGTGTGACCAAATGAATGTCTCCAGGATGTACAGCTGCTGCTCCAGTCCCTCCAAAGAGAGCCAGAGCTTCTGCCACACAGCACCAAGGCTTTCATACAGAGAATAAAGAGCAGAGACCTGGCTCCCTGCCTGAAACTCTGTGCACAACAAAGCAGGGCCAAATCAGCACCCAAGCATGGGAAATTTGTAAAGCAGTGCCTCAAAAACTGATGGCTGTGAAGAGCATGATCTTAGGACACACCTTAAGTGTTAGATTGGGTCCATTGGCAAATTAAAACCCATTTCCAGCCTTTTGCACAGCCATAAAGGATCAGGAACTGTGACTTTGGTTGGACTCGATGATCTTAGATGTTTTCTCCAATCCTAATGATTCTATGAATAGTTACCAGAGCTGACTTACTTCATGATCAGCTGTGACTCAGCCATCAAGACTCAGCTAGTTCCTGACCTGAACACTCTGCATGCTCCATGGTGTTGGAAGCACAGTTACCACAGCATCCAGGGTCTAAATTATAAGTAAATGCGTACCCATGTTAAAATCAGGTGTGTGGATTCCCATTGCCGTTTCTCAGTAAAAACACAGCTCTGAGAAAGAGTGAGGCAAGTCAGCACTGGAGGAGAATGGAAGAAGTACCAAGATATTCTTCAAACTTTGCACAGAAGAATTGAAGTTCCTGCAATGAGGATGTTCTTCCTGCTTGAAATGTAAGGGGTTTAAAGAATGATGAAATTTGCATTCTTATCTTCATCCCTTTCACTTTTTCCAAATAGTTCTAGGCATATAAATACAAAATACAACTGCCAATGGGAGCCAGGAATCTGAATATTTTATACAAAAAGCATCAAATGAATTAGCCTTTCCTAGAGTTAATCAGAAAAGAAATGTACTATCTTATCCTAAGGCTTACCTTGGTTGAAATCTCACAACTGCTTCCTGGCATCTGAAAGCCACATTCTGTGCGCAGTCATTAGATGAGGATCCAGCCTTCCCCTGCCACTCTGA
Source organism: Neomorphus geoffroyi (assembly GCA_033558235.1). Taxonomy (NCBI): domain Eukaryota; kingdom Metazoa; phylum Chordata; class Aves; order Cuculiformes; family Neomorphidae; genus Neomorphus; species Neomorphus geoffroyi. The sequence continues at coordinate 10,539,973 of JAUMJM010000016.1, read as the reverse complement.
GAGGCCTGGCAATGCACTTTCCAGCTCCTGCACAAAGAAAAAGAAAAATTTTGAATGCCCTGTTGGTACTAATAGGGTTTAGCAGAATATTTTGCTTTGAGAAAAAAAGTGTTCTATGAGATCAGATGCTGATTGTGGTTCTTTGTCATTTTCTGGTAATAGTCTGAAAACAACTGGAAAATATAGACTATAAAAGGTTCTAAACCCAGTGGTATCTTCTTTCATCACAAAACATTTTTGGAAATCAAAGCAGACTATAAACTATTTTCTGTTTATTAGATAAGAAATGTCAGTTTCTGAGCTAAGAGGTATTATACACAGAGTCTGACATCTTTTTGCATATGTATTCATTCACATTTAAGTTGAAATAATTTAGTCACATGTCAGTTGTGTTTTATCACTTGGTTATCACCAGAAAATTTTTAGCTGACAAAAGCCATTCACTTAAATAAGATTTGTAAGATTTAACCAGTTTCCTTTTACGTATTGCTTTCTCTCTTCCTTAGCACATACATGGCTTTAGGAGTAGAGTATTACTGCAAAAGGAGTGAAAAGCAGGGAGGAAAAGAGTCACACCAGCCAATCAGCCACACAGGAAATAAAAAAGCCAATGTAGTTCAACAAATTGACAAAAAGAGTAGGAATTAGAAAGGTATGCGTTTTACTCCAAGCTTTCAAAAACCAGTTGCAGGGCTGTGACAAGATCTGTTCAGCACATCTTAATTTCTTTACCTATAAAGCGGGTTATATTTCCCTTGGATTGTAAATAAGTTAATAAAGTTCTTTGAAAGTGTGATCATCAAAGTGAGACTTTTCCCTACTCTTTTAGCTTTTGTTAGCTAATATTTTTATTCTAATAGTTTACAAAATTAAAATACAAAATGCTCTGCAAAACGATAGTGTTACTTCCCCAGTAAAGCAATGTATCTGAATTTGCTCCTGTTTCAAAGCTTAGTCGATAGTTTGAATAAGACTGTTCAGAGAGGAACTTGGAGGGATGAGATCATTCTTTGTCCACTTAATTTATTATCAAAATATTAAGTTTCACACAGCAGTTTTCAGCCTTCCAGTCTCTAGACATTGATTGTCTAGGCATTGATTGTCAGACCACTGTTTCATTTAAATAGTTGTTTACCTTGATAATATGACCTTAAATCTGAAATTTTACTACCTAAATTTTACTAACCTGTTCAGTGTCATTTCATAAGTGTGTCTCAGTATCAATAAGAAATTTGAGGATGACTCATTCCATGATCTATATTTGTGAGTATGCATCAAAGGTGAGTGATAGGAGAAAGGAACTGGGCAAGGAAATCAGACTTACCATTCCTCACCATCTGTTCTCACACTGGCTCCCCAGAGTATGTTCTGAGCATATGCTTCCTTACCTCTTGAAGTCAAATAAATCCTAATTGATTTGATTTTCTACAGATTAACATCACAAAACTGCTAATGAAGCTCATGAAACCATAGGAAAGATTAAATCAAATAGCTGGAGTAAAGCAGTATAACCACATTCCAGCAGTCTTTCTCTCTTCCCATACTTTGGGAAGGTTACAGCCTCCCCCACATCCAGCTCCTGCTCCCAAAGAAATAATATAGCTTTACTTTAGTGACATTTTATGAGCTGATAATTGGTCGACTGAAGTCACTTAGAACTGCACTTTTATTGGACTTGGTCTGGCTGGTTATCAGTGTCAATATTATAACCTTTTCTTCATCAAAACCTAGGGTAGAAGACCACAGCCCTACACTTGTGTCAAAACAATCAGAGGCACAGGAATCACACTTCAGCAGACTGAGAGCCTTGTGAAGCTCACAGTCCCCAAGTTGGCCATCTTTCATCCACTTCAACACCAGAGATCTGTTCCATTCCCAGTGACCTTTCTACAATGGAAATCGCCTGGATTCTCACTAGTAGAAAGGCAGACAAAACTGGTTCCCATCCAAGCAGATTTTAATCTCGCAGACATATTTAGTAAACTTATTTATCTCCCAATAGCCTATTCTAATTGTAAAGGGACAGTTTTCTGAAAAAGCAACACATAGGAGTGTGTAGCAAACATTTCCTTATCATAAAATCACCTTTAAAAGAGATCCTGTTACTGCAATATTGTCTCTGTGTCTTTCAGATGCCACAGAGAAGTCAGATTGGGAAAGGAGACCATTGAAAAAGCACTCTATCAATAAACTCAGCAAATAAGGATGAACAGTTTAATCACCATGTGCAATGCATCATGCTTTTCTTTCATAAATGCATGTACTCAGATATGACTGTCAGCTCAACATCAGCTGCCTCTAAGTACATAATTTGTCTTATTGAGTGGCTTGGTGGCAAGGTTTTTCACAAAAGAAAGGTATATGCAGTTGCACAGTGTTTCAAAGCATCAGTCTGGCCCAGTTTTCCAGATAATAACAACCCGTCATATACATATAAACAACAGCTACTAGAAACCACACAGCAGCGCTTTGCTTTCAGCTTCACGATGGGGAGACGCAATTGCTACCCGTGCATGACTCAAGCTGCTAACACAAACAGTTGCAATAGCGTGTGGGAGCCAATAGCACATGAGGGATCCATCCCAATGAGAACCCACACACAGAAAAAAACCCTTCGCAGAACTCTTCTGCAAGAAGAGTCTTGTTTTCCATGGTCACCTTTAAAAAAACCAGGAGCCAGATGCTTGCTTCTTTAAGAACAAAAGCCCTGACAATGCAGCAAGACAAGCACTGGGGGCCAAGGTGCATGAGCATCCTTATTAGTGACAACAGTTTCCTTTTGCAAACTGTTCAGAGGCAGACCTTTTACAGCAAGCACCACTAAACTCAGTATAGATATAAGATATTAACTGAAGAGTCTCTTTACAGTACCAGGGTACATTTCCCTCTATGAATGGCCAGAGTTCCTGTTACATAGGGATGTGTTTCTGGTTTGTGTTTTGTGTTTCTGTTTTATATTATACTCAAAAGTCTATAGTAGCTCTCATCCCTCAAGTATTCCCATCAATTTAAAGGTGAGATAAAATAGTACCTACATATCTTACTTCTGCCAGTATGCTGGAGATGGGAGCTACGGGTAGTATGGGGGCCCATTCTGTCTTTCCTAATTCAAGCCTTTCAGTCCTGTGACAATTATCTGCCTGACACTACTTTTCCTTCCAGAAGTTGCGTATCTAAGTTCCACTGGTATTTTATGGCAATCTGATTATATACTCTAATAGTTTCCCATGAAAATATATCAACATTTTCAGTTAACTACTTCAGGCCACGTAAAATACCATGGAGCAGCAAATCTGTGCTGCGTTACCTTTCATTAGGTGAGCGATACTGGCACAACATACACCAGGAGCAGGGAGACAGGAGACTCAGAAGTTGCTGAAAGAGCAGCGGATGATCTGTGAGACAGATCTTGCCCTGTTTATGACTCCTTTTCCTGATATGCCTCCACTTGCTCTTCACAGGGCACAATTTCCTGTCTTTTTTCTTAGCTGCTGATAAACACAGACACCTCACCTCCCTGCAGCCTAAACAACATCTCCTAGTAACACAATACAGTAAAAAAAAAATAAAAAATCAGTAGTTATTATTTCAGGGATGAACTCCAGGAAATATATTCAAGAAGATTAGGGCAGGAGTTGACAGTGATACTCTGAAAGAGACTACGATAATACCATTGGAATACCATTTGCTTTTACTTTTTCTTCTGGTGTTTAAAAGGATATTCCTCACTTAGAAGGTAAGGCATTCCATCCTAAATGATTAATTCCCATTCTAAACTGGAAAAAAAATGAACCAAAGTAATTTCTGGTCAAAGAACTTCAGAGAGCGCTGTACATATTTCTATCCACAAACAAGAAGAGAGGAGAGGCAGAAAATAGACAAATACATTCTACATCAAAGAAGAGATATAAATACAGACATCTCTCAGGCCTTGTGACTCCTACGGGCCAACAAACTACCAACATTAATATCAACTGTCTTGGTTATGAGAATATTTCTAGCTGAGGTTTTAAACCTGGACCAGAGCCCTACCCCTTACAGTGCACACGAAATAGGACTTGGGAAGCATCAGGGGAGAACAGGGGCACCTCCAGCACCTGCTGGGAGGTGATAACTCTGGAGTCTACATCACAATGTACCTCCACATACAGAAGTAGAAGCTTCTTTATTTCTAGACTTCTTTTATTGTCTTTAGAAATTTATAATTCTGCAGTTCTGCTTCCCTCAACTCAAGTAGGGAAGCCTGTGGGCAAGAGCACGAGTACCAGACTTTCCATTGAAACAGATTTACTATTTAAAGATGTGAAAAAAAGAAGTAAGGTAAAGGGAAAGTATGAAATCTCTCTGTTGGTAGCCAAAACACCAGTGCAAGAGATCCACAGTCAAATAAATAAAGGAGAAAAAGTCTAATCAAGTGCTGCAGCTACCAAGATTTTTCTATTTGGTGCAGTCACAGGAAATCTACAGAGAGATATTTGCACATCTTCAGCTATGCTCTCCACTCACTTCTGCTAGCAGTTGCAACACACCACTCTCTCCTATTTCCTGGCTGGAAGAAATAGTCTGCTGTTAAAGGGTTCCAGGTCTGCAGGTCCTTAAAAATCAAGGCAGATTTGCATGTTCTTAGTCACATTATGGATTACCAAGGAGCCCCACTTTGCATTTCAAAAGCTATGTTTGCTCAGACACTGTGCTATAAACCTGTCCTTGGTAAGTTTAGTTATTTACCTGACTTTCCTCATGGCTTTTTCCATTTTCTAGCTTTGCAACAGGCTTAGGTTTTCTCAGCTTTAAATTGCCCATTTCAGGCTTTAGAACGTAGTCTGAGAGTTGCTTGTGCTGCTGAGTGTCTTGCAAAGGCAGCTGCTTTTCCTCTAAGACAGCAGCATTGTCCGGATAATTTTCTTTGTTATCATCATCTCTGTAAGAAAATAAAGATGAAGTGCGTCAGGCAGGACTTCAGACACCTGTCAAAACATTATGAAGGAAGAACAGTAATGAGTTCTTAGCTATTCAAGGCATTTTAATTTTACCAAGTTGCACAGTCTACACACCAAACACTGCATATGGTAGTAAAATGAACCTGAGAGGCTACTGTTTATTTTCAAATCACAAGCTAAACCACTGTTAATATTATCACACATTCACTGTAGAGCCATTTAAATAAGACCAGTTTTGGAGGCACTCTTCGTCTTCAGCCCTACAATCCATATTCCCCAAATAAAATCTGAAACAGTCTTTTTCATACGGAAGAGCTTTCCTGGTCCAATGATTAACACTAGGTTATAATCTCTCAAAATGTTTTCACATTCAGTAGTGCCTCCTTATAGTCACATTTCCCTTCTGACAGTCTCTGTTTTTGAGAGCTTTTGGACAAAGTGAGGGAGGTTGGCATATAGAGTAGGGTTTGAACAGCCAGACGAGTTTGGGTGAAAGGTACCACAATCATGGGCTCCCAGCCTGGAGAGAAAGTCTTCCTGTACAACAGCACCTCTGGGATTAAACAGATTCTGCTGCTCACGGATGCTCAGGTAACCACTGAATCTGGGGCAGGTATTATCTGTCTCCATCTAGCATAGAGTGCAACCTGTCCTATGCAGACCTTGCCGTTCTTACCCACACTCAACGGATCCAATCTTCACTGCTCTAATGTCTTCCACTGGGAGTGTCTCTCTGCCACCATTAAGAAAGCTATCGCAATGCAGAATGTGAGGCTGCCTGCTTAGCTGGCAGGGTGAGCACATCGGCATTACTGCTCTGAAATCCCTGGCTGTTGCTTAGTTTCATGGTGTAATTTCAAATGTTAGCTTCAGCTGGTAAAATCCTAATGGTTAGCTCACAAATGACCTGTCTCCTGGTATGAAACCTCCATAACTGAGGGAGTCAAGGACTATTGGATTCAACCACCCTGAGATATTTTAGAAAGCATAACCTGCTAATTCAACATTTTCTCCTAAGGTTTCAGAGCTGCCAAGCTCACTTTCCATCTGTAGTCCATCAGCATCCAGATGGATGCTCACAGGGTGCCTGTGGAGTTAAACTCTATCGCTGCCCATGCCTTCTGCAAGTGTGCTCCCAGGCAGTTGTCACAGTTACAGGGTAGGTGCTTTATATCCTACAGGCATTTCAACAATGTACGGAAGTATTGCTAATTTTAAGGCATCATCTGATCTTAAAATCTTTCTAAATGGTTAAGTTGCATCCTCTAGCAATGAACATAAACTAACATAGCCATGAGAGAGATGTGCGTGAAAAATATTTCAGTTAAATTACAATTCAAAGTATTTAATTTTCACCGAGACCATCACCAATGAGCATATCCTTGCACAGCTGCAAAACTCCACTTACTACCACTTTGTACCAGCTGTTGTACAGTAACATTAGATGTCTTAGCATCAGAGCTGCATCTGAACGAAAGTAATATGATGTGAAATTAATAACACAGACCATAATATATTTAGTTATATAATAACAGTAATTATTATGGTTTACACATAACTGTACAAAACAAATATGCTTTTCCCATAGCCTTAGCAGGTAGTACCCCAGAAATTCTGCATTCCCTTGAGAACAAATTTTTTTTCTAATGGTTTAACAGAAGAACCTTCACAGCTTTATTTGTTGTCATCTGATTTCAGACAAAATGTGCAGTAGAATACCTGAGGCTGGAACTGGCTGCTTGATCTTCAGGCACAGAGTCTGAATCCCCATCACACCTTGAAAATGGATACAAAATAATTGCTGATTTTCTGCCAGCTGCAGAAATGTAGCTTTTAATAACATGACAGTGCAGCTCAAAGTATAAACACGTTTCTCCTTCTTGCATCCTAGCTGGGGTCATTTAATGCCATAGCTACTCCATGATAGTTGAAATCTCAGAGGAAGAAGAGGATCTGAGATGTTAAGTGTACACAATTTAGCATGCCATTTTCAGTCAGATGGAAATAATGATGACAAATAATTCAGAGGTTATCGTAAAAATTAATAGAAATTTACAAGAAATTCTGTAATTTAATTGTTTAGTAGCATACTTCACATTGAAAAAAAAAAATTAGAAACAATTAGCCAAGGGTGTTTTTCTCCTAGACTCGCAAAAATATTAACTACAGTAGAGCAGTCATCCTCTGTGCAGCAGGGAAAAGAATCCCCAAATTAATTATAAAGTAATCATTAGTCTAAAAAAGCGAACCTCCAGAATCTTTTAAGATGCTTGAAGAATCATAATCAATTACATCCCCTTAAGTTTGAAATAACAGAATTGTTATACGGCTACCTAACCAAAACAGAACATGCATGGCTGCAATTTCAGTTTCAGCATGGCTGAAATTTGTGGAGTGATACAACTGCAAAGCCTACGAGCAGTCTTTCTTCAAACAAACATACATTTAAGTGCATACACTTCTAACAAATACGCATACACCCTTTCTAAGTATTATTTCTGGGGAAAAGCCAGGGCCCTCTCCTTATACCCTGTTCATACTCACAGGACACAGAGACTAAGCAGGCCTGGATCACTTGAAGTTTGCTGGCCGAGGAATCTCTTCATTGTGGGGGGAGTAGCCTGTACTTCTGCTGACTCGGTCAACTTTCAGAAGAGATGCCCCGCTTAGGACAGAGCACACTCAGTGATAAACTCATAGCTCTGCAATGCCATTTGATGGCAAGGTTTTTGATATATTCCTCTTTCCCATCAGTCGCCTGCTGGTATCTTTATCAAAAGCCAAACTGCAGCAGAAAATATTTAAAGGGACACTCAAGTGTTTACACTTCCTGAATGCATCAGCATATGAATGAAAGCAACTGGAACATATAACTAGAGCTGCAGATCCTCCTAGTCACACAAAATTCCTTCAACGGGTGCAGTCCTCCTCACAAGACAAGGTGGGGTGACTGACGGAAGACAGAGGTTGATGTATGAAATGGTAAATTCACTGTAGAACTCCAGCTGTCTTTGCCTCTGGATGCCAGTCACACCCTCCCCTCTGGTCCACCACCAGTTGCCTTATGGGTCTCTGGCACCAGCAAGGTGTGAGGATAGGACGTACTGGGAGTATGAAAAAGGACACAGAGTATGAAAGGAATCGGGAACCTGGATGAAGAACATGATAGGAAATTTCAGATGGAAAAACATATAGCAAGGAAATACGCTGTGAGGAAACAGTGTCAAGGACAAAGAGGGATGGAGAGAGCTCCCAGCGCAGACACGAGCACAGGGTAAGATGCCACCAGGCGTGCTGTGAACCATGGGCCAAGCCATGAGCAATGAGGGCCAGGGACCCCCTAAAAGGATGAAGTTTTCCTCCTGACTGTGCACAGGAAGAACAGGTGGGACGGAGCAGCTCTGCCACCAGCTTTGCTTTCCCCCTCCTCTCACCACTTGCCGCACTTGGAAGCCTTCAGTCCTGAAAGATCATTCTGGTGACTGTGAACACCCTGGAGGGACAACGGATGACTGAGCACAGCTCCATCAGTGAAGTCTAGGTGTGCATACTTGTGCATATCCCTTAACTTGGGGAAGTGCCCTGAGCTGGCTGTAATAAGGGGATCCTGAGACACAGAGATCCGAACTTAACATCCAGCAACTGATAAAAGTCATAAACCAAGGCAGAACATATTAAAAACATACGAGTGTGACAAGTGTGTGTGAATAATCAGATAGCTGTAGATAGGAAAAATAAGCAATAACGAATCAGAGAAGACCACACCCATCATGCAATATAAGGATTGTGAAGAAGTTCAGACGTAGCACCCTCTGAACTTGTTAGAAGACATTATTCTCTGTGTAAGAATAAATATTAATGAAGAAAGCTCACTCACACAAGACTGCTAGAGACTAAAACAATAGCACAACCTTTACAAAGATGAATCCATGATATAATGCAAATATCCATTATTAAAGCACAGAGTGTTTTTACTTCAGCTTCTTTAAGAAATGTAGCTCGTGTTCTTGCCACTAGTCCTTCCCTTAACAGATAGAGGGATATTCAAAAGTTCAGTAAGTTTTGAGAAAGCTTGTGGCCACGTAGTAGAGTTCCCATCAACCCCAAAACTACAGCGGAATCTCACTCATTCCAAAAACATCACAGAATACACCAAACACCTTCAGGTCATAAATCCATATGGGCTGAGGCTTATGTTGGGCAGCGAGTATGTCTGCTGACAAAACCAGTGATGTGAATTCTTCTTCTTCAGTGCTAAATCTAACTACTGACTGATTAATCTCTCTTAAAAGTACGTACGTCCACTGCTGGCCAAAATTAGGTCAGAGATGGGAACTCAGTCTAGATGGACTGCTGCTCTGACTCTTTATAGTATTGCCTTTTTATATTTCTTCCAAGGACCTCTGGTTTAATAGGATAAGCTTTTTTAACTTTCTTCCATTTTTATCTTTCCATGGCAGCCATTTCAGTACAATTTGAAAACCGTTCCCTTTTGCTGTCTCGACCTTTAAGATGTTCACATGAACAACTCCTAAAGCAGGTTGCATGCATGGCTTGCTGGAAGCCTAGTAGCCTCAGGCACTTGCCTTGTCTGGACAAATGTCCCTGGAACTGTTGTATCACTGATTTTATATCATTCAGGAAGCCCTGATTTTGCCTTCGCCACAAGTAAAGATAAAAATTCTCAAATGAGAATGCTAAAATTGCATGGCAAGCTCTCTCTTTATTCTGCTATATAAAAGTAACCTATTTTCAGATATGGCCAGCACAAACAACCAGTGCTGAAATCAGTAAGAATTATGTATCCTCAGCAGTTCTTAAAAACAGGCTTTAGGGGGAGGATCTAAACAGGATTTAGGGAAATCAACACTGAAAATCAAGTTTGTTCGTTTGGACAATGCTTTTCAGATGTCATTGTTCATTTGGACAATGCTTTTCAGATGTCAACGTTCACTAGCTTTGTTTTCTAAAAGCATGTTTCTACTTCTATGTTCGGGAAGATAAAATTAAAAATTAAAGCCCCTGACACAGGACCAACACCAGCTTAAATGAGGGAGATTCACCCTTCAGGCAATGCCTGGCCCAGCCCCAGCTCTGCCATGCTGCCACCCCTCTGCTCTGCACAGCTTGGTCTGCACCCTTCTCCCTTTCCCCAGGGGCAGTGCTGGCACCACGCAGCCAGCTTTTACGCCATCCTGGCCTTCGTCTTAATGTCACACGAAGCATCACAGAGAAAGGCCATCATCAAGTCCCAGAAACCTCAAGGGTGAGGCAGACACAGAGGCCGCTCCAGGGGAATCTCTACAGGAAACAAGAGATGTACTGAGGGACAGAGAAAAGGGAAAGAGAAAAAATAGAAAACCATACTATCTGTAATCTGCTTATTCTTCCTTGAAGGGGGAGCATTCCAGAATTTCATAGATCACAATTCACCTCTTAACAAATAGGGACACAGGAGAATAATAAAAAATTATTTAATGATTTATTAGCTTCTGTTACATTTTTCCATGTCTGCCACAATCACGCAAAGAGTGACGAAGTTAAAATACTAAATAAAGCAAGGCAATGTAAGCAAATAAAGCAAGGCACTGTAAGGAAACAAAGCAAAGCACTGTATGAGAGGGAAATTATTTGGATCTCTCTGAAATGTTACTTTTCCTGCAGTGATTTTGACAATACTTACGGATGGCTCAGAAAATTACACCTTGGCCTCCTTTCAGAATGTGTCCTGTCCCCACAGCAATCAAACAAACAGCTCACTGTGCTGCTAAGTGGTTTGTTTTTTAAAAAAAATTATGAGTATTTTAGCAGTGTAAAACACACTTAATATACAAACAAATCTATAAATAAATTCTTTCCTGAGAAACTGCTTGGCACATGACTGCAGAAGAATCTTCCCTGGAAGCTTTTGAGACAATCAAAAACATTAAAAAAATAATGTAGAGAACACCAAAAATGACGTGGTTTAGACCGAAATAAAACGAAGACTATTTCATTTGTAGTAGTTCCTAAAGCCTTTGCCTTTCTAGTTTCTAATATTCCCTCTTGCCCTGTTCTGTTTTCTCTGCAAGACAACAACAAAAAAGATGAGCATATACTGCTTATGATAGTGGTATATATGAAAGGCCTTCAAATGAGTTTATGGGATTGATTACAAAGAAATGACATATTTGGTACTTGGCCTGTCTAAAGAATGTGTAGTTATTTTTTTCAAAATATTTGCAAATAGATATTTTTTCTAATAATATTTGCAGGAAGTACAGCTCATGTGTTCTTCGAAAACTGACATACTTATGTTTGCCACGATCATCAGTATCAGAAATGAGCAATATTTTCACAGGAGATTTATCCTACACTGAAAATCATTCATTTAAACACATGTGGTTTGCAAATATACATTTCACTACTAAATGGTCACAGAGCACGTACAGGCAGTTGTTTCATGCAGTCCTTCCCATGCAGTCAATAATATACTTAAATTACAGCAATATGAATCAAAATTATGACAGATAGCTTGGGACTTTTCACATATTACTAACAATTATTCTTGACAGTAACTAAGCTCATTTTTATTTAAAAATGAGGATATCTTTAAAGTGTTCACTTACTCTGCTAAAGCTGTCGTGTTGAAGGGATTATCCTGAATGCTGCTGAGACAGAAGCAAGAAAACATCAGATAAGTCAGCAAGGCAGGCAGGCTCCCTGTACCCTTCTCAGTTGTCGGAACACATGCACAAACATGGCATTGCGAGCCAAGTCTCTGTGTGTCGGCTCTACATGCACAACTGTACCTTCGGCTGCTCTGCACATGCTCATAATCAAGGAACCTTAGGGATTAGTCCTACAACACTCACAAAGCCCATCCAGCAGCGCTTCGAATTAATACAGGGATGCAGGTAGGCTGCGAGGCTCAGAAAGGGATCATATTCTTTTCTAACTGTAACAGTACTGCTAATAAAGGCTTAGGGTTATGAACAAGTATTTGGCATTCTGTCCTTTAAACATTTGCTCTATGTAACTGGCCCAACAAACGCAATTGTTTTTATTACTGAAATAGGGTTGCTCAGCTAAAATCTCTGGAGGCATTTTCTTCTTGTTCAGTGGTCTCTTACGTACTCAGCTTACGGCCAAACCCCAAGGGAAGCTGTGAAAAAATAATCTGGCCGAAAGGACAGTTCAAGTAGGGAAAGGTTATTAAAGCGAACAGCAAGTAATGGAAGAAACCATTCCTATGAAAGAAATAGGCTGCTGTGCTCCTGCAACAAAATGATTCATACCTGATGCAATATGTTCAGTAAGGGGTCAGCTGAGGATACTGTAAAATGCTGGGTTTGAGGCAGCAATGGAATTCCCCCTTGAACAACACCTCTTAAATCCAGGAAATACACCGAAATCTTGCAGCAGCAGGGAAAAAAACCAAACCAACCAACCTCACTGCTACATATCAGAGCTGGGGCTTTTTGTTTGAGGGGGGGGGGGGGAGGAGAGGGCGATGCAAACAACAGTGTCATGAGCACTCCTGTTTGTGATGATGGCACCTCGCGGCCAGCAGCACCAAGCGCAGCAAGGATACAGCATCCGTCTCCCCACAGCAGCTTGTGCCGCGGCGTGGTGGTGACACACATTTCCCAGGGAGCATCAGTAGCCAGGAGCCACAGCCCTGACAATTCCCTTTCTTTCAGCAACAGAACTAACGGTGCATCTTATCTTCATCTCTCCCCAGCCTTCCTATCTGCTTGCACACACTATTTTGCCCTTTTGTTTCCCATATGTATGTGAAGTTATAAAATGACACAAATTACATGGATATCAGAATATCACAGCAAGTCTGTAGGGATTTCTGCCCTTCAGAGTAGCAGGGGTTTCTGAGAGAAAGAGGTGAACAGAAAAGCTAAATTTAATGATTAGCATTTAAATCTTGCCTTAGACATAAAATTTCAAATTTTTCAGTTTCTGACAGTACATATATAAATTTCTTTATTGTTTTCCTATTTGCAGGAGAGCCTCTCAACAGGAGGTATGCTTGTGGCTGTTGTACTAATCAAAACACTCAACTTACAGGCTTAAAAATTAGAGGGTCATTAAAAAAACCCGAATAGTATATTTTAATAAACAGTATATTTTAATAAATATATTTCGGAATGCTTAAGTGCTTGGCTCTGATTTTTTGCAGTTAGGCTAGGTTCACAGCTTGCATTTCAAGTGTGTAACGGAGGAATGACAATTTTTATCACAAAATCACATTGATAAGCATCACAGCTTGGTTTGAGAGGAGCATAACAAGAAACTGGGTATTTATCCCCACTCCCATACACACACCCACACAAGAAAGGGAGCAAACACAGAATGCTCCTATAAACAGAGCTTCTCCCTTTCTATGTGTATAAGTTACAAGTTTAGTTGTCTGCTAATTCATGCACTGTGCAAACATACTGCAAGCCTTTGTTGCTGTTACTAGTAAAAATATAATTAAAGATCAGTTTAAAAATCAGGAATGCTTTGGACTTAGTTTAAAATGTCATCACTTTTCCATTGTTTGTTTGAACTTCAGTGCTATACAGTTGTTGCTAAATGTCTTCTAGGCAAGCACTTTATATTTATTTCAGGTCAATCGCAAACTGCCATTAGTTTTAAAGATGGTGCTTGGGCAGTGTTATTGGATAGTCCCTTCTTGCAAGGTTGTGAAATCATTCAACAAAAAACAGATTTCATGTGAAACAGAACACAATTAATAAATACATGAAAATAAAGGCCAACTAAACCTAGGACACTTTCAGAGGTAAACTTTCAATCAGGCAGATAAATCCATCCTACTCCTGGATGAACCTAAGGGATAAACTGTAGCAGACTCAAAATAACTTCTCTTTTCCTTCTAGAAGAAAGTTATTTCTATTTAGGGGCAAAAGCTTATTTCACCAAGGATATTGGCTTGGCCGTGTTGGCTGACCCTGCTTCCTTTCACCTGTTTCCTATCCACGTTTTCTGGGCGAGACTAGAGGAGGCAAAGAGTCCCTGGCCTTACCCTGCCTTAACAAGAGCAAGCCAAAGATGCTTGAACCTTCATCTCTGTTCCCTCTGCATCCTAGGCATAAGGGAAAAGATAATGCTGCTGTTACTTAATTTTCAATAAAAATGTTAAAGTCAATTAGGCCTGTATCTCTATTAAACATCACGCTTTCACATGCTGAAATTCTCATTGCCAGATGTATTTCATTACCGCATTCAGATGATGTATTGGGTCTCTCATTATCCTGAAGACTCAATGAAAACACCGCTACACCTGTACGTAAAGTAAGCTTTGGACTTCAGAATTCAAAGTACTTTGGATTTAGTAGCAGATAAACTTTTAAGGACTTCATATTTTGAAGTTAATAAAATACATATTTTTGAAATTCTGAAAATAAAGGGGGTTTAATCAGTTTTTCCTTATTCATGCTAAACAGTTTAAGATATTCAAATTTTTGCAATGTCATGTCTATGGAAAGACACTTCCTATTTTACACCCAGTCCTATTCTTACCCTCTTTTAACAAATGTGGATAACCCAACACAAATATCACGATAGCTTTCAGCTGGCAACAAAAATGTCAGAGAACTCCAAAGCAAACCTCTACATATATTATGGAGATGCCAGGATTCAGAAATACATTGCTGTTCACTTCTGAAAATTCGACTAATATATTGCCTATTTATGGCTGACACATAGATAGACATAGCCATTCCTTTCTTTATCTGATTTGGATCATCAAGAGATTTACTGCAAGGTTGGGAGGAAGACTGAAACAGGAATCACTTAGCGTCCAGCTTTTCACATAATAACGTCACAAGATCGATATAAATGATACCTTCATAAGCTCAGAACAGCATTAGTTGGCACCATAAGCATATGGGGCAGTGAATGCTTTACAAAGATAGTATGATCTAGTTGCCAAAGACTCCGGAAGAAGACAGAGGTAGTGAGACAAAAATGGGCAGAAGTAGTTCTGGTTTCAGGAAAATAGAAGACAGTGCAAAAATCAAGATCAAAAGGCCAGAAAAAAAAGGAATAGTGAAGCTTTCCAAGCTACAGTTGTCAAGATTGTCAAAAATACACACACAGAACCCCCTGGAGATTTTGCGGCAGCTTCGTTTCACCTGCAGAACAAAACCTTTAACTCAATTTCTGGAATTTGCTCATCTCAGTAAATTACTGTCTTCTCTTACGCACATTTCTGACTCAGGTAATTATGAGATTTTTCAGCCTTAATTACAGAATAGTGAAGAATTTGTACTGGGAAATAAACTGTATGTTTAGAGCTAGAATTACATATTTACAAAGAACTCTAAACTCTCTAAGGTTCTGAGAAATTTAGTATTTCAGCATATAATATCTGCTATCTAATGACAAATTCAGTGCAATCCTATAAAGTGTGATTAGCATTTATTGCAAGACTATTTTCTTTATTTTTACTTGTTATTCCAGGGAGTCCAAAGTGCTTGTGCTGAAATTGCTGTATCAGAGGCAGTTAACTTACTGCACTATGGTTAGGGCATACAAGGGAGCTGCACTAGATGCTTTGGAGGGACGAAAGAGATATAGTATGACACAGTGTGTGTGATAAGTAGCCCAAGGTGACTCCCTCCAGCTGGGAGGAGAAGTTACTCATGTTCTACCATCCAAATGGAGAGAAAGTTTGAATGATCTCTCCATTACTACCTCTCTGGATGAAGTCAAGTCATCCCTGCCAGAACCAGCTGAGCAAATTTGTTTGCCCTAGAATATGTATGTTCCTGCAAAGTAGCAATACCCTGATGTGCTCCAGCAGTCCTTCATCTTCCTCTTAAATCATCCCAACACAAAGACACGCTCATTCCTACCTGTAGGCACATACAACATATGCTTTCATGGACAAAATACATGCAGCGCCATCAACAAGCAGATTAAATTTCTTGTCAGGTCACACTACTACTTCTGAGGTCACACCTATGGCAGAACACTTTCATTTAAGCAGAAAAACTGAGGGATTCTGCAGTAACTCATTTCTGCTTATAGCAAGTCAATTCTCTCCCAGCTCACAGCACTTTCTTATGGGGTAAGATAGGGATCATTCTGCAGCAAAATGTCAACACAGTGGACCATTCCAGTGCCGTACCTTTTCTTCAGGATACCTTTGTTATTTCCCAACCAGTAATGCATGAACCAGGGAGCTGCCACGTGACATGCCTCTTTCCTGTAGTGATAAATACTGAATGCTACACTCTGTGGCTCAAAATATTCATGTGTTCACTCACTTGCTTTCTTGATGTGCAGTCTGCCTTTTTATGGGTAACATTCTCCGACAACAGAAAACATCTTAAGACAAATTAAACTAAAATACAGAAATTACATGTGGGAGCCAGCTGGTGAGCCCTCAGTTCAGTTTCTATATCTTTGATTTTCTGAGTGACCTAATTACCACATCATCTGAGTGAATGGGCCTGGGGGGGAAAGGTATTCAGCTGATCTTTCTGTATGTCTTAAAAGCACAGACAAGCTCGCGCAGGAAGAGACTCGATCTGAGCGTAGGTGGAGACACAATTATCTAATAACCTAATCCAGGGCAACTCCATTAGGTGTATGTATGTTGGATTGGATAAAGCTTTATGCAACTGCACAGACCTTAAGGGTTATACCTTCTGGAGATATTTCAGCAAGTAATCAAATTGCACATTCTCCCATACTCAAGTCTTCTAAGCAGTGGGCCCGTGGATCCCATACACATTCCCGCAGTACACTCAAGTTTGCACCAAGAGCTACCCTGCAGCTCAAAAGGCACAGCCATATATCAGTTAGATTCCTGCTCTCTTGAAGGGAAAAATATCATGGAAATATACATTTTTGTGCAATCTGGAAATTCGGATTTGTGAGCCACTTCTGTCCCATCATTTAGGTTACTTTTCTGCACACACCTGAGCAAGCACTAACCCTGCCAATAGGGAAAACCTCCCAAGAGCACAGGTAATCACTGGGGCAGGGAGCCAACACTAAGCTCCCTGCTGGAAGGCTACACTGCTACTGGTGCCCTGGTTAATTAGCATAAGCCTACTTCTTATAGGTCTGCTGACTTGAGTAAGTGTGCTAAATTGGAAATCCAGAACTGTGCCTATAATTTTGTTATCAAACTACAAGCTGATTTATGCAGACCTATCAGCTATGATGAAAATCTCTGTAGAGATGCCCAAGAATCATTACCCTGCATGCACTAGGCTGCATGATAAACCCAACTGTACCAGTCCAACTGGTGCTAGTGACTGAGTCATTATAGGCACTAAAACCAGCTTGATTGGAGTCTTCCACTGCAGATAATTTAATACTGCCACATATGACAAAACTATTTCCATCAGGTTTACACAAAAGCCAGGCTAGACTCAACACAGCACTAATTCAAAACCATTTTTTCCTCTAAATGTTGCAAGATGGGGAAAAATATATACACACTCCCCTCTAATTCTACTGAGGTGCCCAGAATGTTTCAACAAATCACTACGCATGAAAGTTACATTCTTATTTAATAAGCCTTGATCTTTACCACTATTTACTTAAGAAAACACCAGAGTTGCAAGAATGACCTCTCTGGATTAATTCATCTGCCTGGTGTGTCTGCAAGCTCACCGTGTTCCTTCCTGCTTTTTGAAAGTAGGAAGAGAAGAGAGACAAATATAGGCAAAGACATTATAAAAAATAGTTTTTCTTCCCTGGAGCAGATCATAGGTGGAGAAAATGTTTAGATAATGGCAGCAATGGGTATTTTTCTTTTGTTTTGGTAGGTTTGTTTGGGTGGTGGTGGATTTTTAAAATTGTTCCCTGTTTTTTTGGCTGAGCTACGTAATATTGCAGGAATGCTGCAGGATTACGTTCCTTCTTTACACTCCCAGTATAGTTATTTTAGAAGCCTACAAAAAACAATGAAAAATATTAATAGTATTAACTAAGATTACCTGTAGTGAAGTTATTAAGATGAATTAGCGTTTTGTGAACATCAAAATTAAGGAAAGCCAGAATTAGGAAGTTCCATGCTTAGTGTTTCTTCCTCTGAAGACAATTGCAGAGAACGAGACAGCTCAGCCAGGAATAGATTTCACTCTCAAACATTCAAGAATTTTCTCTTCTTTCTAAGAGTGCAGATCTTGCTGAACATTTTGAATGGGATCATATAGGTAGAGGTCAGACTGTCATTTACTTGCAAGAATGCCCAAAGAATTCTTAAATGTATAGCTTTCCCAGAATTTCAATACAGAATTAAACAGAAAGATGAACTTGAGGTAAACCAAATTCTCAAGAAGCTAAATATTTGAAAGTAAAGGGAAAACCAAGCAAAGAAATACTTATACATTACAAAACATTGTTGCCTTTTTCTATTGGGTCTGTAGATGATGTTCTTGTTATGCCCAGACGTGAAAAAGACATATGTGAGGTATGTATGAACGTAGCCTGATGTTCACAGGGGAGATGGCTGCTGGCATCTCAAGCCATGCTGACTACGCTGAGTAATCTACTTGATTTCTGAAAGCTAAAAACAAACAAGAAAGCACTTACTTTTTCTCAGATTTCCCTTTGTCAAGCTCTTTGTCACCACCTGGGAATCCAGTTGTGCGACCTTGCGTGCACACACAAGCATGTATGTATAAATACGAACACGTTTCTTCCAAACATCAATTCACAGAACCATAAACCTGAAAGGCTTCAGAACTTCCCTTTCCCCACAAGTGTGTCTGTAGTAGCACACTTATGAGGTACTTTGCAAATCCTGCTCACTGCCATGCATGTAACTAGCAGAGCAGCACACACTAACTTGCTTCACTTGCAGCAGCACAGAAGACAGAATGAGAGAAAACAAAATCTATACCAGTGTAAAAGCCACACACCACCATCAGTTTACAGCAATCACTGCCTAATGTTAGCGGTTATCCTCAGTGACCTACAGGCAATACTTCTTTAATTATCATTATCAAACATCTCCATTATCAGAAATCAGGTGCTTTCAAAGGCCACTTGACCTTCTCCCCAAGTACGTACTGTGCACCAAATGACAACCACTGATGAGTCCTATTGAGGTCTGAGGGACAGTTCAGGTAACACTGAAAACAGATTGACACTAAATCCCCTGTAAACCTCTTTCTAGTTTACACTGAATCCCCTATAAATCTCTTCCTAATTTACAAAAGGTGTACATATTTCTATGCCCTAACTATGATCAGAAAACACCAACAGGCTGCTCTCAGCGGGCTGGGGAGCTGTACTGGGGGTTTATGGAAAGCTATGTTAGTTCACAGCACCCAAGGACCCTGCCCACAATATTAGTAGCCTAGCAGGGCTGATCCCTTTGATCTGATGTGCTTGAATACTTTTTGGGTATAAAGCCAGACAAACTGTTCAAGTCCTTGAATATTTCTTCTTCATAGCTTTCTTCCTACTTTCTATTTTTGTTGCACTGCAGGAAAATCTAACTGGTACAGCCAGATTATGAAGTATTAATGTATAAACTAATCAGAGATACAAAATATAAAACTACACCACCAAATGCCATTTAACTTCAACACAAACTGCTTTCTAGTCATGAATTTAGATCCTTTTCAGAGAATTCTGAATAGCAGCTACAGTCTGTGTGACATGAAGATGATTCCTAAAGTTCAGAAAGAGAACAGTAATAAATGCAGTTACAAAAATAGAAATTGTAATTTAAGACTCTTGTAGCATAATAACTGAAACTACCTCTCATTTGTAAAAAAAAAAGAAAATCCAGGCAGTAGTACATGGATGTTTGGGAGTGAATTTAGTTTTATGCTGCATTATCCAGCACACTTGAAATCTCTGAAAATCTAAAGGCAACTTTGCTTCCTACAATTGAAAAAACAAGGAATCTCCATTTGCGCACGCCAGACACAATTGTACAAGACACAGGATCTTACAGAGAGGATTTTAATCCCATTCGCTGCAGTCAGTTTATTTGTACATATGAATCTTGTTACTCATTTGTCAAGCATTTATGAATTTCAGAGTCTAGTAGAGTCAGGAAAAAAGTTGATGTTATTAAGTGAAAATTGATGTAATGTGTTTATTTAAATATTTTCTGATCTTGTGGGATGTGTCATATAAATATAAAACCAATACTATCCAACTTCTCAGAGGTCCCTCTGGAGCCCCCTCAGAACCATAGAAAAAGCCTACCAAGAACTGCATTCAGTTAACTTATTTCTGCTGTCAATTCAGCATATTTTTTCCCAGCCTTCTTACCTCTCACAGACAGGAAAAGCTGTCCACATGGCAAGCAATTTAGGACTGAAAGAAGAGAAAAGACAAAAAAGAAAAGAATGTGGCGGGCAAAAGAAATGAAACTTATATTAGAGGATGTAATAGGAAGGCACAAATGAAAACCAGAACAAATACAACAAACAATTAAACAATCATGATGTAAAACACAGTGGAAATAGGTATCTGGGGGAGGTCTGTTTACTTCTGTGGACTAACTCATCTGTTTTTGTAGGGATTTATGAAGCTCCAGTTCCTCATTCTCATTTCCACCAAAAAATGCATGATAACAAATCCCACCATTTTTTTTCCAAGTTGTTTTTCTGAATTTCTATTCACTGCAATGTATATATAGTCAATGTCATTTGAAAACCACTGATTCAGACAATTAACTTTTCCAATATCATGATCCATTGACACCAGAAATTTCTCATCAGTTATGGCATTTTCCTCTGCATTTGTATTTCACTTAATAAACCACTCAGTATTTAGCAGCCAGTCAGTGGCAAACTCCTGCTTAGCTTCTGCCTTGCTGTTTTAATTTCTTCTCATAGCAAGTAGTCCTCCTCTATTTGGTTTCTATTTCTACTCAGGCTCATGATCTGTGCTAGTGTCCTACCACCTACTATTTTAACTTACCAGAAGGACGATGCCTTGCTCCTCAGCACAGATAAAAGTTTGTTCATCTGAAGTTTGAGAAAATGTTTAATTCTCAACACATTTGGTTTGGTTTTTCCCAGAAAGCAAAATATTTTTCTTTTTTCTTTTAGTTTGAGAGGAAGACAGAGGAAATTCAGGTGTACATTCTCAGCTGGTTATGTCTTTCAAGACAGTAAACCAGCCAGGACAGGACACAGCACTCTACAGAAATTAATACAACCCTGCGACACTCTATTCGGCTTTGTAGTATAAAACCAGAACGCTACAGTAAATATAATTAAATGGCTCAGAGGTGTCTTATGCATGTTTGAATTTACCTTCTCATTATTTAAAAACATTTTATTTCATATAAATTTTGCTTGGGAAAGGGATAAACTTTTAGCAGGTACTGAAACACAGGGAACACAGGACCTAATTTCTTTACAAATCCAAGGACATACCCACATAACCGCACACCATCTGTACTCTTGGCTTTTTATTCTCCTAATGCACTGTGTACTATTTAAGTGTGTGCACTTTTATCTTACGAGGCTTGGTTCCCTTGCTGTGCAAGAAATATCCAAATACCAAGATCTGAATTCTAACATAACCAGACCACAGGTCATCTACCACCCATGGCACCATGGAAAAGTCCTTTGCAACTCTTTCGGACTCCTAATGGAAGGTCCTCTTCCAAGGACCAGGATAAATCTCACTTAATGAGACTTTGCAAAAGAGCTGTCTTTTCATTCTGACTTAGAAAGTCTCAGGGAGTTCTGCAGAATTAGTGCAGCAAAGTGCTGTGGCATGCACACAGGACAGCACTAAGGCCATCGGTTATAAAATGCATTCCATGTTGGTTATTTGGTTTAATATGTTCTCATTCCAGGTCAGCTTTTAAGACTCAAAAAGAATTTGAAAGCAAGGATTTTCTCTGGGATGACCTTGTATAGCTTTACAACTGATGACACTGAAAAAAATGACCTGTTCTCACATAAATTTTGTCCCAGTGAAAAATATTTTTGACTCAAGTATTTGCTGTATAGTTTTGCTGAAAGAAATAGAAGCATATGGGAAAGACATTTATGTAGCAAACAGCTTTACCACTTTGCTATCTATTGCAATAGTTTTTCTACAAAAGGGCAGTCAAAATTACTTTTCCCTTTCGAGGCATTTAAATACTTTGTTGTAAAGCGCATTGAGAGCTCTTCATGATACTGTCACATTTGCTAACTCAAATTATGTGTCCCCTGATCTCTTTGACAAACTGGAGAAAGTTGGGTTTGTTTTTACATTATTCAGTAGAGAAGTGAAAGACATTTTCATTCTAATTTTAATAAAGTTTTTTCATCTAGCAGTCATGCAAAACCAATCAGTAAGACACAAGCCATGAAAGAAAGCTTTATTTCTAGGTGAGCTATCCATTTTGGGGGAGAATCAGAGTCTTTAGAAAAAGTCTCTGAAGCAGAGCCAGTAAAAAAAAAAAAAACTGAATAATCCTTGAAAGCGTGACAGTAATATCTATCTTTTTCCTGTAAAGACTAAAAGGAAACGACATCTTGCCTTCATATTAACAAAATTGCTGACGGCACTTACTAATAAGAGCTATGAATATTGCAATCTAAATGTAGGCATATTCAGGAATATTCAGAACTACGGTAACTTCCCTCTCTTTGCTGGTGCTTGGAGAACTAAAGCCTACACTTTCTAACCCAAATCCAGGCTCCCCAACCCACATTTAAACACCTACCCAGTTTCAGACTGATTTTAGGTAGCCACCAAGCTGAAAAAGTTTGGCCAGTACATACTATGCTAAATTTGTGTCTGGAATGATGGTTGTAAAGGCTCTGGGATTACGCCTAACACTACAGCTGTGTTGATACACGCTCTCTACAAATATAGAAAGAAAAAAACCCAACACATCCAAACCCAGCTTCAACAGTTACTAAGCCATCAACACAGTTACCATCTCAGGACATGTTTATGCCCACACACGCTTGTTTTTTCTGTCCCTCACAGATCATCTCGATGCTGTATAACTTAAGCTCCTGTCTCAGCCACTTTAGGTGGCAAACGGGCTAATGTAAACCAGGATGACTACTAATAAAATGATGCAAATCAAGAATTGACAATGACGTCCCCTACTTGCTGTCTCACTCCTTGACTCAACACTTGATACGTATTTTATTGCTTGTTTCATGCAACCAGATACTCGAGGCTTTTGAAAGAATGGGCCAGATAACAACATTGCAAGTGGCCCAGTGCAAAACTGTGTTCAGACAGTGCACCACACAGAGGACAGAAAAGTCATACTCCAAAGCAATAATAGTTCTTAATACAGCATTACTCATAGCTGCACAGAGAAACAGATAATCTAAATAATCTATAGTTACCAAAAAGTAAGCATGACTCAATTCAAGTGACTCATGGTTGTGACTAACCTGTTTAATAGCTCTTTTTTAAAAAAATCAGACTTTGAATCATTTCTTCATGTTCTTTCTCAATTGCTTTGCATTCCTATCACAGTTTAGCCCCAAACCAACTAATTTCAGCAGCTGTAACTGTGCAAGTTGGACTCCCAGATTTCCGTCCCCCTACCTCTAGGGAGAGGGAAGAGGAAAATGAGAGTAAAATTGCTTGTGGATTGGAAACTAAAACTACAGATTCGATGGAATTATAATAATAATTATGAAAATAATTATAAAGTAATGAAATAGGTACAAATATCCAAGATTGGACTCCCACCCCTCGATGACTATACGTCACCACAAATGCTGTAGAGCAGACACGAGGGAATGGGTTCACAGCTAGTAGGGAGCTGAACTCAGAAACTGTATTCAAGGACACGTGGATCCGGAGTAATCAGACAAACAAGGTCCTCACTGGACATTGGTCACTGCAGAAGAAAGCGAGACCCTTGTGATCTCTCGGTTTTATACCGAGTGTGACGTATATGGGATGGAATACTCTGTTGGTCAGTTCGGGGTCACCTGTCCTGTCTGCCCCTCCCTGTAAGTGCAGCCTTTTTCACTAGATCAAGGATGGCCTCAGTTGCTAGAGGAATAAGTATAAACTTTGGCCTTCCTGCATATCAGTGTTTTATGTTATCATTTCTAGAGAGAAACTGTCTGAAAAACATGCAGTTAGCCTTCAGAAAACACAGTCACTTACACTAGGCCAAGCCAGAGTTGGGAAATCAACCCCAATTTAACTCAAACCATAACAATTCCACAATTTTAAAATTATTACCAAAGCACGATCACAGCGTAGAACTAAGCAAGTGACAGTATCCTGTACATGTATGTAAAAGCTTTAAATAAAATATAGAGTAAGTGACTGTTAGGAAAGTATATTTGTCTAGAAAGTAGTAGATTATTTCTTAGTCAAACATAAAGCAAATAGAGCTGAATGCCAGACTCAAGGGATGGAGGTTTGAGTCATCCCTGCTATCAGGAGCTTGCACCCTGCCTGCAGGTGCTCTACAACTCATTGTTCAGTCTCACTATAGTTTGTGCAGTGACTTTCAAGCAGAATTAAAAAAGTAGCTGTCTTCTCACAGAATTAAATGCAGCTGAGGTCAGGAAAAGCAGTGCTTATAAGGAGAGCCTGAGGAACAGTCATCTTCTGACAAAAAGCATTTTTGATTTTTAAAGCAATAGGGATATTAAATCTATAAAAGAGAGGAAAGTTCATTCATTATTGGCCCGTCCTTCAATGGAGGATAAACCTTCCTCCTCGTAGTCCATTAAAATGAATCCCCAATATTTAAAAACACTTGTAAAACCATAACTACTGTTTGCACCTGTGATACAAAGCAGGCAAATGGATTTGTCACTCGTTAATTTTTACAAATAGTCATATGCCAAAGTCAAACAGCAAGTAGGCAGGAGAAAAGGAACCAAATGAAACTTATTCTCCAAGTCCATCTGCAAAGAAAGGTTTTTAATTTCAACTGTTATCACAAAGTGTTCTATCACACTTTGCTCCTAATGATGTTTGTATCCACCTAATGCAGCCAGCTCTAACTGAAAAGGCTGTGGAACCACTTGAAGACATATATTGAAATTTCCCATTATATGGTGCTGTAACTCATCTGCTCTTGCTCTTCTACTCTATCATTTGGTGAATCTATAGAGGTACCACATTTCAAAATTATACTTAGGTCTAAAACTATACATACAATATATCATCCATATAACATTTCTCAAGAGTCTCTAAGCAGGTTTATCTGCCATTGCCACTAATGGAAAAGAGGATTAATGGGCTTTATTATTATTTATTACCTTTCCCTTGACTGCAGAAAATCCAGTTACGTTCCTCAAGTTATTTCTCAAGGCCTTTATCCTACTTACGGCCTTAGATGAGGGAAGCAGAAAAAGTGAACAAAAGGGTTGTGCTGTCACTTGTTGGATCAGGCAGTAACCAAGGACATACTAAATTTAATCCATACTGTAGGAAGCATTTGATTGACTGATTAACAACTGCTGTGGACCAGTGAAACATCTCTCTCTGCTTTCTGGGAGAAAATATCCAGGTAATTTGTCAGAAGATGTTTACTTACATGATGAACTCCTGAGTTTCCACTGTCCTCAGCATTCACACTTCCATGCTTGTGCACTCTACACTTCTGAATAAATCTGAAACCATTTCATACTCAAAAGTATGATAAAGTGGTTAAAACTAATGCAGCCGTCATTGTGATAAACCCTATAATACATCTTCAGCAGTTTTATCTTATGCATCAAATCTGCAAAGGCTCTGTAAATAATAAATATAACAATGCACACACATTCAAGCTCTCACCCAAACAGAATCATAGAACGGTTTGGGTTGGAAAGGACCTCTAAAGGTCATCTAGTCCAACCCCTCTGCAATGAGCAGGGACTTGATTCAACTGGATCAGCTTGCTCAGAGAGCCATCCAACCAGACTTTGAGTGCTTCCAGGGATGGCGCTTCTAACACCTCTCTGGGCAGCCTGTTCCTGTGTTTCACCACTCTCATTGTAAAATATACCTTCCTTATACCTAGTCTAAATCTATCCCCTTTCAGTTCAAAACCATTACGTCTTGTCCTGTTGCAACAGACCCTGCTGAAAAGTTTGTCCCCATCTTTCTTATAATACCACTTGACTCACAGCAAAATAAGACTTATTTTTAGGTTTATTTTTAGGAGGCGATCATTTCATTTTCTGGGAAAAATTACATTATGTAAAAACTAAAATACACAGCCCTATATTTCATTAATATTTTTTTTGTTGGCAGAAGCCTATTCCAATTTTCAAAATCCATTATGAATGTAGGGAGTGATGCCCATGAAAAGGATGAGTCATAACACTGCTGCCACTTGAAATGAATAATCATCAACTTTTTTTCATTATGTCCTATAATCTTTGCAAAAAAACCTTTTTTGCTTTAACAGGGAAACTTTGAGAAACAGTAAAACTGCAAACGCATCTCAGTTTAGTCTCCAAAAATAGTGACATTTTTCCATATTGCTTAAAAGTAGTCTTAACAAAATGAACTATTACGAGTAGCAATTGGTCTACACGACAATACAAAGGACACAACTAGGACAACATTGGGACATACTCCCTCCCATGGCACTGAAATTGCATACAGAACGTTACATAAAACCAAAAGAATTAGTAAGAATTTCAAAACCTGCAAATGGAAAGTCACAGCAGCTACCCTTGAGCTTAGTTCTCAATCTCTGTCATATAGTAAGTTACACAGGACTTCACCAATAACAGTGTAATTCCCCTGCTACACAAGTCCAGAACTAAGAAATGCACAACAGCCGAAGCATGCAGTAACCCTCATCTCCAACCTGTATTTTTCTGGAAAGCAGTCTCATGTTGAATTTGAAAAAGAGAAGACAGAATTGATAAGATTGACTCTTGATAAGTTTCCCATCAACACAGAAAGAATCAATTACAATAACAGAAATATTAGATTAAAAGAAAAAGTATTGCAAAGACCCAAGATAATTTATCTTCCCTGTATTTATAGAGACACAGAATTACCTTTTTTGTTGTTGTTGGGAGGGGAGGGGTTGGCAAAATCTCTTTACATGAGTCATCTAATGAGTGACCCATACTCACCTGCATTACAAAGACACTGTCATGCTTGACATTGTTTCCAGCTGTATCGAAAAATAGGCTGTAGTATCTCTAAAAATTCACAAATCTATTTAGTGCAGGGCAGAGGTTTGGGTTGGTAACTATGCTTGCTTTATTTTGCACTTCATTCCAAAAAAATGTAGATGTTACCCTCTCTTTTTCATTGAATTAATGCTCTGACATATGCACGACCATAAAAAGCCATCTGGTAATTCTAGACATGAAATCAAGCCTGCTCTTTAACCTTAGCACCCCAGATTGTTTAGGGTTCAAGGTTTATAAAATACATACGCGGTCAGCAACACCTGCAAACAAGAAAACAGTATCTGTATTTCTCCTTTGTTTATATATTCATTAAATTTGATTTCCACATGTGTAAATGTTGGTTGCATAAGTATGTGTGCAATACTTATTTGCATTAAATCGTGACAAAATTAATGCAAATTATATGGGAAACAGGCTTTTTCATGTGTGCCTATTTGGATATTTTGGCAGTTTGCTGATGCTCTGGGATTTAGAATAGTCAATGGAGTAGTTTATAGCTTAACCTCTGTGAGTTTGGAACAATTAGAAATAATTACAGAATTGACTGATAAGAACTTGGTAAAAATTAAAATCAAAATTACCATAAAATTACAAAGAAATATTTTTGTACTCATTTTCCTTTCTGGATGTGATAAAAACTAGTTTGACTTAAAAAAATACAACCAACCAAAAAAAAAAAATACAAATTTTAATTTATTAACAGAATAGTATGAACCTTTTTTCTTATCCAGCTACCTCAGATGATTATAAGATTTATATTTATATCAGCCACAGCCAGATTTGCATTTTAATTCATTCTCTCCTGTTGCCAGCTCTAATTTGCAGATGTTGTGCACATAGATTTTCCCTCTAAAACAGAGGCAGAAATTCTGGCATGTTCGATCTTTGGAAGACTTTCATATCTTCAATGATAGAGGCTAAACAGATAGGACAGATGGGCAGATGAGATTGGGGGACAGAAATAAACTAGGACTTGATGTTACCCAAGCGTTAATTAATTTGGAAACTAGTATATTTTCAACAGTGCAGCATAAAGAGGAGTCATTTTCTCCAGTTAGACTACTTCTGCAAAGCTGAATTCCAATATTTCAGGAATACTTCTTACTGGATTGATTTTTTTTCTTTAAAAATATTTGATTTTTGTCATTTGTTAATGCACAAAATCAGAATGTGTACAGCTAATTTAACACAACACCTAAGAGAAACCCTTATGACAAAATGATGAATACAGAAGTGAAAAGTACCAGCACAGTACTTCTGTTTGTGCAGAATAAAACATTTCCATTTTTAGATATTTTTTTTAAAAGGAAAAAAATTGCGTAGTTCATCTCATACAGTGACTTACAAAGAAAACGTAAGAAAAGAGATTCTTACCTTCTCCCTAGCTTTCTTTTCTCAATCTCTCAACCTCTACTATTCCCATGACTCCTGCACAAATGATACCAGAAATCACAGCTCAATCTGTCTGTCCTGCCATGTGAGTGCAGACTTTGGCTGTTTGTCTCCAAGTACTTTACCCCAAACTCTGGGCTGCAGAGAATTAATACCCCCTGACCTCTCCTGTTAAACTGTTCCAGTTTGTCCCATAACTCAACACAAGGGAGGTTTAGTACTCTGGATGCACCCCTTAGTTTAATGCTCACAGTTGCTCACATGAATCCCATTCCGCAAACGTAAGCCTTATAGAAACGTCTCAATGAACTTGGGAAAGAAGAATTGCTTGGGAGGTCACAGACTGAACTTTTCAATCAATGCAACCTGCATAAACCTGCACTTTTTAGTCAGAATATTATTCTATTTACAAAGCACAGTAAACCTATTATTAATGTATACATTTCTGAACAAAACACAGCCAAGTCAGCCTCTGGTTTGAGATCATCTGAAGTTGATTCAAACATCCGAGCACTAATTGTGTCTCACTTGATACATAATGCCAGTCCACAGGACAGAGTAGTTCAGGAGCTCAAGTGCCATTCCTGCTTTCTGAGTACATCCTCACATACGATCGTGTTCAATAAACCTGTTGATCACTTAAGAGGAGGGATGTCACACCCTGAGCTCCTGTTCTACTCTTACCAAACCAATGAAAGAAGTAGATGCTCTTCTGGAAGATGAGGCCAACATGAGCCAATCTTTTTCCACAGTTACTTTGTCAGACAAAATGGAAAGCCCAGTGCCATTCAACAGAGACACTACAAAGCAGCCAATGTCCTCTCAGTAGGATACCAAACAGACATTTATTTTCCAAAGAAATCCTAGATTATAGTTTGTAATCGGAACTAAGTCTTTTTTTCAGTGTGACATAGAAAGAAATAATCAGTCTGGTTTACCAGTGTAATTGCATTGTTTCCAGTTAGTTCATTGCGTGGGCAAAGAAAGGGATGTCCTGAAAATAACTGTGTATATATATGCATCCAATTTTAATTTCTAATATTCACCATCAAATGCATCAGAAACCTAAAACTGGAACCTGAACTCAGGTGTTTTAGTGGCACTGAGTTATTGCCACTTGCAATAACCTTCAAGACCAACAAAATTTACAAGCAATGGTATTCATTAGAATGCTAACGACACTCACTTGCATCAAATAGAACAGTGTGCATAAAGCTGTTTTAAGGGCAAAGCCAGCATACATTCACAAATGAACCAGAAGGGTCACAAAGTGAGAACCAACTCAAGGTGGAAGCTTAGTTTTTACTGACACAAATCAGAAGTGTTTGTGAATTAATTATTCTCAGTGAATTAAAGAAATGAGATATTCTTCCTGCCTGGAGGACTGCAGGCACGCTCATTTAATGTTTCTTATGAGATGAATGAATTGCATGTGTCTTGCTTTTTCCTAATGGAAAACCTTGATCCATCTCCTAGTCACTACTAAAAACCTTAGCATAACATTTTTACAAGAAACAAGCACAGAGAAACATATAAAAACTATTTGCTTATCAGCAGATACAAGTATTTTTAACTGAATATATGTTTTAAAAAGTGAAATGAGAAGCAACGTGCTCTGAAGCCACTTAAGGTTACAGCAAGCTGTGCTCGACATTCCACCCTTGTGGAACATGCCAAGGGTGATATGATTTGTCACTGCATGGCCTTGAACCACCTGCAGGATACCTGACACTGTGTTCAGGTACCCAAAGCTGTACAGGTCTTCACATGCAACAGTTACATCCCATATAACTAGAGCAGAACTGCTGTCACATCCCTTGGCTCCAACGTGCCCAGCATACTCCAAGCCATCAGATGCTGCAATGCAGATTTGTTTTGTTCTCTAGGAAATTGATTCAGCTAATTTATGGCCACTACACTGTCAGAGCACCATAAACTACTTTCTCTAGTCCTAGTGATGGGCTCAATTAATTTTATGAAAACATAAATTTCACAATAGATTTTTGATCCGTTATTTTGACAAATGCTTGGACAGATAGTTTTGATCAAGAGTACATTATTTTCTGCTAGGATACAGCATATATTCTATGCCAAATTACACAGAGCCTCTGTGAAAACTAATTATATATTATTGCCTGCAATACCTTTATGTACAATACAATCCCAGAGTTCCTAAATTATTCATCATGATGTGCTTCAGAAGCAGAATTTCCTCGTATTTCATTAGGTGAAATGTAGTTGGAAGCCAAGAGGTTCTATTTAATCCGTTCCCCAGGCAAGCAACACTCATTTGGTTAACTTTAAGCAAAAGAAATGTATCTTCTTTTTTGATCTTCACTTTCATATTTTAAACCGAACTAGGAGGTCTGAATCGCCCTAGCCTACCTTCAGTTCGAGCCTGACAAATAAGCACATCACAAAAGCTAAGGAACTATGACAGATGACAAAAAGCACTGTGAGGCTGAAGGTAAAGAAGAGAGAGACAAATTAGTTAAGTGCTCAAGTAAATCGTCCAGGGATGTTGCATAATCTCCATTTCTGGTGGCGAGATCAGATTATACAAATGTCTGTGAAGTGGCAGCTTTTAAGCGGAGTTTACCTTGCCTTTGGGCAAAAGCATGGATTAGATGACATCCTGAGGTTTCTTTCAGATCTGTGAATCTATGAATACAGTAGCATTAATTAAGTCTGTCTTTGGAGTAGCCTTCATGACCCTTGTAACTCTCAGGATGACACTCAGGAAGAACTGCAGCTACAATTGCAACATCACTCAGCTACTTCACCTTCTTCTACAGGGCAAACCAACATAGATCAATAATAGTTCTGAGACTTATACCATGTCCTTTTTTCTTGTGCTGCTGACTATGTCTTACCAGACAAGACAAAGTGTTTAAAGCATTTAAAGCAATAAGTTTTCTAGTTGGCTGGCAAAACCTTTATGAATCATCTGGCGAGAAGCAAAAAGCAACATACTTCCAGGGGTTCAAGGAGCTATGAGTTTGAGAGCTGCTTGAAGAGAATGAGGACTAAGGGAAGGCCGCCTATATCTGTAGGTTCCTGGCACTGCTCCAAGACCATCTGTGCAAAAACCTGTGGGAAAGAGGGCTTTATCCATTCAATGTATTAAACATTCGTTCTGGTTTGTTCTACTTTGGTCTATTTATATTTCTGTTCTTCTCAAAAGCCTGTCATCATCCAAAACAGCTACCACAAAATAAAATAATGCTTTCCATTTTCAGGGTTCCTTAGTAGGAGCTAAAGGATGGTAATAACAACATGAAAGCCAGGCATCCATTTTTATCATCTCCTCACTGCATAACATCTCCAGGTCAGAAACAGGTTTTCAAGTCCTTTTTTGGCATCCACATCAGACCCATTCCAGGAACACACAGTTCTGTGTGAGCAAGAAATCTAGAGCTACAGGCGATATCTTTGTGGAGCAGGCAGACAGAAACTGATAATGTAATCCCTGTGCATTTTGGAAAAAAAGTGGGCATGTTTTTAATTAAAATAATTGTTTCTTATCCTGAAACTATTCATTCAATTATACCTAAAATATGACTTGGAACATAATAGGCAAACCATAAGAGAAAGCATTTCCAGATATCAGTTTTATTTCTTCCACCATACACCTCAAAGTAAATGACAGCTGATATAACAAAAAAATACCCTGATATAGTAAAAGAAGTAAACAGTGAACAATTCAGAGAGAAGAAAACAAGGCTGTAGTTGCATTTTAATCTTCTGGCTTTGAAGTGAGCACCTGGCTGAAACATTATGAACTGTCATAGCAAAACAGCGGTGCAGTAGCATGTATTTCCTTTGCATTATTAGATTTTTTTTCTTTGTGCAAGAGCTGATTAATCCCAAATGTTGGAGGAAAAAGACAGCAGCACACATTACATTAAGGAAAACCTAACCATGCTTCAAAGTGGGCAACGGACATCAAAGCAGCAGCCGCCTCTCAAAGTAAGAGATGCAAAATCTATTGTGAAATTTGTGTCTCATTAACATGAATATTATAAATCTTTCATTAGTTTACACCATTCAATACTCGGGTCAGTTGACTGCAAAGAATTTCAAAGCTTTCTAAAACTTCTTGAAAAAAAAAAAAATATGTTTTTCTGCAGCAAATTTGGTGGCAGAATCGAAGTCCCTGTGTTCGGTGCTCAGTATCCCACCAGAACAGTCACTGTTACTATGAATGTTACAAAAGGCAAAAATGGTTTGGGGGGTATTTTTTGCCTTTTTTAGAGTCAAAACTTTATTACTATGAAGCATTCTGATTAAATTCCTCAACTACCTTCTTAAAGACACAAAGCTAAAATTTTTGATTACATAGCAAATAATTTATGAACAAGGTCAATTAAACTACTATTGTCCCAAAATCTGGCAAATTTTCAGGAATATTTTGTTGTCAACAGGGCACAGCTTGTTTTTCAGCAATACTTAATATACCTCACATCTGAGGAAATATCTACAAAGTAGAACATACAGTCATGAAAAGAAACAAAGACAACATTCAAATAGACACTAATATATAGCAAGTCTTTCCATAATGTGAAATAAAACAGCTACAAGCAGAATGCCAAATGAAGAGCAGAATGCAAGTTCCTAAGAATCTGAAAGAAAATGACTAAAATTACTTCAGTGTTCTGGAACTTCATCACAGTATCTTTAGCAGCCTATTGAACGGAGTTTAAAAAAAGAGAGAGAAAAAATTCCTTTATATATATGCACATATACATACACGAAAATACATTTGTATGTTTCTTACCTATATTCTTCCTGCTTTCTGTTGTTTCTATTTTAAACTTCACTGACAAAGCAGAACTTCAGAGTTCTGCTCTGTCTAGTTATTCCCTAAATATTCATTAAAAGCTACCACAATGACCAGTAGGACCTGTGCTGCCTCATTGCCATTGGAATAAAACACATTTCTTATTGAGTTTTGCATCACTGGAGCATATAAGTGATTTAAGTATAGAAAATTATGCAAGTGATGAGTACTTTCAGGATCAAAGAGCTTCACAGCACCTTGGGTAAAATTTTAGTTGTTTGTAAGTGAACTAGATGTTCATATCTATTTATCTATCATTGAGATTATGGCTCCTGGATGCCTGTCTACGTCACTCCGTACAGCAGTGGTTTGGAAAACATCAAAAGAAATGACCTTTAGATTCTGTGACCACGCATACCAGAGCCCTACCTCATCCTGAGAGCCGACAAACAGCCGTATCACCAAACCCCTACGTTGCAGACTAAATAGTGGCACCACCAGTGTTCCCATTGGAAAGGTCAAGGGCTCAGAGTATCAGTGGTCTCATTGCCCGGCTCCCATTTGGAAAGGTTCAAATCATCTCTGTGCCCACTCTGATGCATGGCAAAGCTTTCCTTAATAGAGCACGTGCCGTTCTCTTCTTTCAGCAGACAAAAAGCAGAAATGAGAATGTGGTAACACAAAGGAAACATACCTCACAATTGACAACATCTGACAGGCCACCATGTTCTCCATAAAAAACATGGATCTTTTTAATGGACTTCACGCACACTGAAATAAATAAGTTCTCAAAAGATCACCATTGCCTTTTTGGTATATCGGAGCTTGGAAAGTTCGTCAGGCACAAGGCAATATTTTTCTGTCTCACTGTATCTGATAACTGTGTTGCTGATCAGTGGAGATAAACCATGCAGGGGGCACAGCAGGGTCATCTCGATGATACATCAACATGCCTCATAAGTGGCAAACAAATCTCAGGTTTTCTGAAAAATAGGGACACGTGACGAGCGATGAAGGACATTTTGTCATCACACAGCTCAGATTCTAAGGTTTATGTCAGCCTTAATAACAAAGAAAAATTAATACTGGAACTCCCAGAGTGTATCACAAAAGTCTAAATCTACATCCGGAATTATGCAGTGGTTGTTTTCCATAATGCCTTTCCTTATAAACAAACAACCAAAAGCATTTGAATTGCAGCAGTATTGCTTTTTATGTTTTGATGTCGTATTTGGAGGGGGGGGGGTCCTATTCTCATTGTTTAAAAGAAGAACTAGTATTGACATCTTGAAACCTTTGCAGTTCTCCTGGACTACCTAATCTCTCTGACTGAATACAATCAGCCGTTACCTATTTTCCACTGATATCTGGTGGTAGTTTTTCACATAACCCAGATGCAAGAGCTTGTTAATGGTCATATTTGTACCAGAGACCATGAAATGTAATACTAGAAATAAATCACTTTCTTTTGTAGAAAAGAAAAACTAGTACTGTACTTAAAATGTGAAAACATTTCCAAAATTGCAACATTCTCCATTGCCAGGCACTTGAAGAAAGCAAATTTTTCATGCTTTAAATGGAAGCCAGAATGGTGAATGTCATACAATTACAGACTGTACTAAGAGGTTGAACAACAAATAGGCATTAAAACAAATCTCTCTGCTAAACAAATCTAACCTTGCTAAACTAGATGAGAAATTTCTTCTTCCTTGCAGTTTCTGGAAACATTTTCTGAATTTGACCTTTACATATTCACATTCTGGGCCTTCATTGATTTTATTTTCTTATAAATATAGACATGTTGGTGAACACGTGCAATATGTTTGCACCAACTATAGAAGCAGTTTTGGGTAATCAGTTTGTTTTCCATGTGTTCTTTGTGCAAAAGTACCACCTAAGGATATAAGTCCCTACAGCAGTTGGGTCCTGCTGTCTCCATGGAAGAGACTTTTCTGTCCCATCACTGTCACTCTTCATTTTTCCGTTAGTCACCTGTACAGACTGTTGTATTAATGTGAGAAACACACTTAGCAAGACACAGGAGTGTTCAAAAAGCAAGAGAAAATGATCACAAAATAACAAGGGAAACTATCCCAAGGTGAATTAGTTATTGCTCAGTTCCAGTGCTTGTGTTTCTCAGTATCATCCATCCAGGCCTTGATGTTATTTTAGAAACAAGTTTTACCAAAACTAGAAATCATGTATTGTCTAAGGACAAACTAGGACAATATGTGTAAAGGTATAAGTGTTTTGTTATCTTATATTTATTACCTACATATTATACAGTTCTCTGATGAGGGGGGTTTTTATCACATCCCAAATATTAAAGAAGCGATTTATAGCTCATTAATTTTATAGTTCATTAATCACGATTCAGCCAACTTCTATCTGTCTCAGCTCAAGAAAGAGTGAGATTTACAGTGAATTTAAGATATTAAAAAATTCTAGCAATAAACTAAGACAGTACTGAGAAACAGGTTGTGAAAAGGAGAAAAGAGGGATATCATAAACCTGTAATGCCATTGGCCTCATTTTCTCATCAAGAAAATAATCAGAGCAGCAACCACTGAAATATTAATGCATGCAAAATATTCTGTACCCTAAAGTTACTAGACAATACTGCCTCAAAGATTTCTTTTCCCCCCCATCTCAATGATTTGGCAAACACTTTCATCTGGACTATCTATGAAAAAGTCAAATCTGACCTTGGTCATTGTAAGAATTTCTGTGCAAAGAGCTTGCCAACAGTAACTACTGGTGAGCTTCCTGGGAGGCTTTTCCCAAGGAAACCTGAGAATAAAAATCTTTATAGTCTCAGCTGGTGTTCAGCATGTTACCCAAAGTTGGAAGATGAACCAAGGAGCTGCAGAATTCTTTCTGGGACCCAGTGTTGAAGCACATCATCTTCAACAACAACAGCATGCTAGTGTCCTTGTTTAACACTGTTTTTTCTGTTGGTGTATGCCTGGAGCTCGCTGAGGCAAAAAATATAGTAACAGAGTTTTTGACAATTCTAGGTGTAACAGAATTCAAGCCTTTAGGTTTTCATAGATATACAGTTGTTAACTTATTTTACCTTAATGCTTTGTCTGCTAATTACATTCTGCTCAAAATATTGAAATAGACTACAATATCTTAATGTATTCTGATTTTTGCTTTTTGGAAAATATAGAAAATTACTTCCTCACGCTTGTGTTTTTCAAGATTCTCTTTAGTTATTACCGTATTTACTATTATGGAAAAAAATATTAAAAAATACCTTTATATGGTAATATTTAGCCCAGCAATCTTTAAAGAATGTTGCTTTTGTGGACTATCTAATGATAAGTACGCTGCATTTTATATTTCTCGGAAAAGGTTAATATTTTCAAAAGTTTGTTCTCAAACTATTTCTCATCATTTCTTCAAAGGAGCTGAGGGCTGCACACATGAATAAGGGTATAATCTTCAACAGAGTTCAGTTTCCCAGTGAAAGGACAAGTAATCTAGAAAATTGCAATGAAGAAAAAAATGTAAAAACTATATTAAAAAAATCATTTTACCTGGAGATCACATTTCTGATACAGCAAACCCTTTTCTATTCCTCTCTTTTAATTGATTTATCTCAGGGACATAATGGTTTTCAGCTAAACATATATCTGCTGACTCTTTAAAACTACCTTTCGGAAACTGAGTGAAGTCCTTCAGTTATGTCTTACTTGCCATTGGAGAAGTGCAAGTATTATCCTATGTTGTCTTCTCTCAATCAGCCATCCAAAACTCACAAAAGCACTTTGCATTCTTTGTAAGTGAGCATTAGATGAACATTCTCTAAATTGATTTTTTTTTTGTAACTGCTCTTCTAAAGTATTTCCCTCCCCCTTTAACTCTCTTTCTATTGTGGAAAAGATTCGCTGTATTGAAGACACCAAGAATTAAGCTTTTAAAGACAGACAGACTGCAGGGCTAAAATCCCTTCATTTTGGGGGGTCCTGACTCAGGGAAGGAGATGTACATGCAGGCACTTAACCCAGCCGGGCAGATGTTTGCAGAGGTGGTGCACTGGCAGCTCTTTCACCAACCAGCATAGATGCGACACCTCAACACTTGGGCAAAGCAGCCCATAACTAACCATGAGTTTATGGACCCCTTTATGCAGGCTCATCTGAAAGTGTTGACACCCTCAGTGGCATCAATCTTCTGTTATTTTCTTTTATTTATTTGCAAGATAAGATATTTTTATTGCTTGTCTTGGGCAACCCATAGGGCAAATTAACATTGCATCTGTATTTCCTTTCTAACCGAGACAGAAATACAATAATTGATAGCAAATACCACACATTTCTTGCAATTGCATCAGCAGAAATTTAGAGAATATTGTGCCTGTCTCAGTGAGGGGCATTTATTTTCTGAGTGTGTGGTCAGATACTGAGATGATTCTCATTAATTTACTGACTTTAGGAAGATATATGTAGCCTCTTGTGCATCAAGTGTGATTTAACAGCCTACAATTGACAGTAGCATGTCTGGAAACACCTACATCAGATATTCTAGCCCAACAGTGATACCATATGCGATTTTTTTAATCAGAACTTGTTTTATTGACTTTGTTTTAGATATCACATTAGAGACTTTCAGCAGGTAATACACTCCTTGGGTTTGGAACAGATCATAAAGAAGGACTCTTTCCCAGAGGAGAACTATGCCATAGTGAGATTATTTTTGGTTCTTGAGAAAACTAGACAAAATATTACATCAATCTGGATAGGAAACAGACTAAAATTAGGCATATTTAGAATTTCTTTCCTTTTGTCCTTTATGTTTCTCACACTAGTGACAGTCTCCAAGCCGAAACATGCACCAAATGGAGCTTGGTCCCTGGGAACCATGAAACACAACCACTCAAATCCTTATCTCTAAATTTTTTTTCCTGCATTGTCCAACTTGTTCAAAATGCAATCAATAGAAGTAAACCATCCTTCCTCCCCCACCACTATCTTGATCCTCCCTGATAGGCAATGGTAAGGCAGAATAAGACATCGATCCTAGCAGTAAAACACATCCATTGTTTGCCCTTACTACTTAGTTATGTGGTCCATTAGTATTAATATGTATTACATATGTATTTCAACAGCACAATTATCCACCCAAGAGTGTCATTCTGTACCACTTTCTGTACTCTCTGAAGATAATAGGGAAAAAAAACCAATGTAGCACCGCTTTTGGCTGTCAAGAGTATGCTTACAGTGTAAACTGATGCACTGATCTCTTCAGGAATTAAAACCGTGCCTGAGACGTGAACCTGCACTTATCCTTAATGGAATTTTAACTTCAGCTAATCACAATAATGTTAACAAGTATAAGGAAAGATGTTACCGTAAAATATGGCTTGAGCAATTAAACAAGCATTTAAGGCTTCACTGAAACCTGACACATTATCTCCACCTTAACGTACAAAAGAAAAAACTGAAAATACATTGAAGGTAACAAACTATGCCTAAACACTGGAATTTATGAGAAGAAATGATAGCAAAACAAACGCCAGAATTGATCAATGTTCAGAAATGACATTTCTCAAATTATGTAGAAAAGACAATGCATGAAACCATTCCTTCCTTCTCAACATCAACATCTGAAAGAGTCTCTCTGCCAAGAAGTTTTTATCTTCACTAGCAAGACTGAGTAGAAGAACACACAAAACAAGAAGTTCAAGATAGACACAGGTGAATAAATCTATCCTTGTGTTCTATGTCACATAGGGACAATGTAGGAGCCCAAAGCTCTTCCTCAGCCAAAAAGAAAGCTGCAGTTGAATTTAGGATAATCTACTTATTGTGTAACAAAAAAAGCCATCTTCTCATGAGAAATTAATTTTTTTCCTGAACGCACTTGGAGAAGAGCCCCAAGCAACAGTCAGTGATCAGCTCAGGTGCCTCAGGTAAGTAAGCTTGATGTAAGGGGTATTCCAGTAGCATTCTAAATAACAGAAATCACCATAGACACCAAATGCGATCTCAACTGTCTATCCTAGAACTAAGCAAAAAATAGCAGCCTTATCATAAAAAAAATATTTATGTAACTCTGGACTTTGTATAGCTAGAAGTGTTCACTTCAATGGAAGCACGAATATCTCAATCTGATGAACAGGTAATAAAGGAGCTAATAATCATTTTGACAATTTGAAATTGACAACAGGAGAGATTTCTGCTAATAGAATAAACCACATGAAAGTAATTATCCATCTCCAAAAGTAACTTAGCCACTCTCTCAAGTGTTGTTAGGGTGCTACTTTAAGATTTGATATCAGCTTTGTGAAGCAGAGTAAATTATCTTACTGCTACATGTTTCACTTTTCACTCAATACGAAAAATATTTGCATTCTTACACAAAAAGTCACTTTTATACAGAAAACTACAAAAATGAACATAAATGCTTAAAATTTAGTTATTTTCAAGTATTTATAGCATAACTTTCCTGGAAACAAACAGCCGCATTTGCTGTGGTCACTGCTGCACAAGTAATACAGTATATGGATAAAGACAGGTTGATTTCAAATTAATTGGCTCAACTATAAGCACAGCTTTCTCTGCCGTAGTGACGCCAGAGCTCAGCATGGGCTCCTTCAACTCAGTATTTAATCAGCTCCTAACGTGATTTTTATAACTTACATGGGTCTCTACTGCTACACTGGTGTTAGTTTAGCGAACCTGAGTTAGCTAATCCAAAACTTCCCTTTTGCCTACATTATATGGCAATTTCAGCTACTAGACTGTAGTAGGTAAGTAGACATACAGAACAGAAATCTTCAGAGTAAAAATCCCATGTAAATCAAGCCA
The DNA here is from genome assembly GCA_033558235.1 of Neomorphus geoffroyi. Classification (NCBI taxonomy): domain Eukaryota; kingdom Metazoa; phylum Chordata; class Aves; order Cuculiformes; family Neomorphidae; genus Neomorphus; species Neomorphus geoffroyi. The sequence continues at coordinate 10,499,976 of JAUMJM010000016.1, read as the reverse complement.
CTGATGTACTCCACAAATATATAATAAAATAAATATTTTGTTGCTTTTAAAGCATATTTGAAAATTAAGCTTTTTTTGGCATCAACCTGAGCAAATGTGTTCAAAAAAAGAATGAAATGGACAAAATTCTTTCCAAGAGAGAGGATGAAGTGGAATGTTGATGTAACCTTTGTAAGAAATTCATATTTTCTTGGTGACTACTTCATAATATTTTCATTAACCTCCCTCCCACCTTTCAGCTCCACTGAAGAGAGACTAAACAAGCTGTCCATCACTTATTAAATTGCAGGACAAGGGCATCTCCTCCCATCCTGACTTTCATATGCTCAGCCAGAGCTTGCCACACCTCTGGCTCATACAGCCTTTCCCTGACTGCATCACAGTCTTGGCAGAAGCAAAGTGTAAACTTACCTCCTACCTGGCAGCCCAAATAAATGCATCAGCATCTTTGCAAAATTACACTGTATTTTCTCTAGGGTTTCATGACACCTGAGACTGTATGTTTTCGATGGATATTATCCAGGAGTCCACCCAAACTGTACTTGCGCCATCTGTTTTTCCAGCACAGCCATATTACACTTTTTTAAGGTCTCAAAAAATCTTCTATGGTCTTTCTAGGTGCTCAGATGTGACAAAACTGGGACCTTAAAATAGTCTCAGAAAAACGACATTCCAGAAAATCATCCAATTTACCATTTTAATTATATGCAGCTTATTTAAAACACCATTACCACCTTTCAGGGCAGTCCTTGCTTTTCTGAGCAAATTTCTTAAAATAAAACACATAAGAAAAACAAGTAACCATGGTGCAAATCATTCCCACAGGATGCTATAGACTACAGAGGGATACAGTTGTTTGAAGAGATGAGAAAATGCAAGGACTTTTTATACAAAATATGATTTTTGAAAAAAATATACTAAACATTCTGTATCAAAGAATTAAAAAATACAATATACAGAATTCAAAACACAACTAGGAGGAAAAAAAGCATTCTGGCTACCACCCTGAAAACCTCTATCAATTTTCTTCTCTTCAGGGCAGATGGTGAAGGCATCATTGATTTGATTTTCTTAAGGGAGGAGCATAGAAAAAAATTGCAGCATTTTGGCACATCAAGGATTTTACTGGAAAGATATTCATCCATGAGAAAACATCTGCAGCATGCAGTTTTAATTAAATTCTGTATCTGTGTCAGTAAATTACAATTTTATCTGCAAAATGGTAAAGGATGAAAGCTGACAATTGTAAGGACCTAGCTAAAACTTTTTCTCAGATTTTTGGTGAAGGAAGAATACACAGTAATAAGACGGTAAAAATAAACCTCTGGTCTGAATTTGAGCCAGGATATTGTCTTTCCTGTTACTCGTTTTGTATAGTCTCTAGAGCAACCAAGTTAGAAATGTAAGCAGCACTCTTCTCAGAACTTTCTCAGAAGAACAGCTAGCTCTTTTCATCCTAAACCTAAAACTCAAGATTGTACCACATATTTTTTGCTTCATAGACCTGTCAAGATAAAAAATATCTAACACATTTGTTCATTTGTGCTCACATTAAACGAGTAAATGATCCATACATCAGCCTTCTCAAAGACAACGAAATATTTCTTAAAATCATCAGATGAGTCAAATTAGATATTATTAGTGATTTAAAAACAACATTTCAGCATTGTGATTAGAGGCTTGTCTATTTTAAATGTAATCAGCCATCTTTTCCTTTTAATATTTGAAGTCTTCCTCCTGCAGGCTATTAGCTTTATTGTTTTGCAAAAAAGAGTCAAAAGAACTGATAAATGGAAAATACCATTCATTTTTGCCAGCCAACAGAAACATCAGAGGTGACATGCTAAGCTAGCCAATATGAAGCAGCTCAGCATGAATTTTCCATTAATTCAGGAATATGCCATTTGTATGGAAAAGTACTGAACTTCAAATCTAGGAATTAAAATGCTGCTGACATATCCATTTCAACATATTACAATGAAACCAAAACAGAAATTCAGAGAGTTTGCTTTTACGAAGGTTATACATTGTGAAGTAAGTAGGAAGAACACTATTGTTTTGTTTTGATGGAGGTTGTTCCTTTTAAAACCATGACCATAAGATATGGAAAGCAAATAATTATTATTTTTGAAAAATACTCTGATTTCACTATATTCCCACATTACTTGGAAAAATTTTAGATGTAACATACATGACACAAAAACGCCAAAACTTTAGAAAGCCTTGACCGAAAATAGAAAATACTTTGGAAAATGAGGTGGAAAATGAGTGTCAGTGTTTTATACAAAAATCATCAATATCAGAGAAAATAATAAGCAGATATTGAAATAAATAACAACCTTAACTATTAGATTGCAGATTGACCCACACATTTACAACCCAACCCATCTGAGCCAAGTGCAGTAAGTGGAGAAGTTACACTGCCCCCTGCATCAGATTGCAACAGTAAGTAATACAAATTTAGCAATCCTGTACTCAATATCTCTCCTGGAAAAACTATGGAAGTGGTGTTCAGTATTGACATGTTGTCCATGGTCTGAGAAAGATATGAAAAATGGCAGGGGGATGGAAATAGGTGATCTTTAAGGCCCCTTCCAACCCAAACTATTCTATTATTCTAAAAGGATGAGAACAAAATAGCCACCATCTGCACTGGTGTAAAGTTAAAACCCTACCTCAGTTTGCAAAGAGCTTTAATAAAACACACGGTACTCTTGCAGTTGCCTGCCTGTACTGCCCACGGGCACAGGGGCACACAGGGCAGACAACAGCCGGAGCCTCAGGAGATCAAACACAGGCCCCAAACCCCTGCTAGGCATTAATCCAAACCCTAGCTTCAGACATCAGGTACAGTTTTTTAAATCTCCGGGCAGTGTTTCAGAGCACTGCTGGCTTTTGGTGCCGACTGCCTCAGCGCCACCCAACACAGCACCTTTCCAACACAAGCCAGAGCGTGGCCATGAACTCAGTGCATCTCCTGCCCTGGCTACAAGCCCTGAACACATTTCAGATCCAGGGGCCTGAATACTCCATCCTTATACCCGGTACCGTCATTAGCCACAGCCAGATTGCATGAGATTTGTCTGACCTTGCTCAACAGGAAAAGTACAGGTGTCACTTTTGAGGGCAGGAGTCCATGAAAGTAGAAAACTGAAACATCCAGACTTTACCTTCCTTCTGTAAAACAATAAGCACTGCATCAAAAACCAGAGGAGATACATTTTATTTCCCTTTCCTTCGCCAGTAATTGAGGTTTCCTCTAAAAGACTCTATACAAACCAGGATTAAGCTTCCCTTTCTCAGCAGCAATGGGGCTTAAGAAAAGACCCATGAGTACAAATATTTTCCTTCATAACAGAATCCAAGCAGTGCAAAAAATTGCGCCTTTAAATCAGAACAAAATCTTCTTGTTGCCCATAGCCTCATACTGGAAAGGAAATCTGAGAGTCCATCTATTAGTCTATCACTGCAGGTCTATGTTGGTATAACTCTGTAATAACAAGTTCTAACAGGAGGAATATGGGCATGACTCAGATGTTAGGTGGTATCTGACTATACAGATACTAATGAATTTCTGACACTTGCCATAAAAGAGAAAAGATTCACAACCACCTAAAACGTTATCTGTAGCACTTGAGAAACACTTGTCTTCAACAAAGAGCTTGCTAGATGCTTTTTCTTTCTAACCTCAATAAGGTGTCACCAAAACATCCCACACCATCAGAAGGAGAACATTTTGTAGAGAGATATGGATCTTAATAAAATTTTTTATCAAGAAATCTTTTTTGGACCAAGAATTCTAGTATAACGTGGCAAGAAAATGACCCAGAGCAACCTGAAAATTAAAAAAAATATATCTGCTGTGAAACAGAGTACAGAACAGTCTCTCATTAATAACTCGAGCTCCGGGAGAACTAAGAATTAACTACAAGGCAGTGAAACATTTTCTGTCTTAAGAAAGAATACTGAAACTCAACAGAGGAAGAAATAGCTATATTTTTTATATCTAAAGCATAATCACAGAAGCACAGCTCAAGTCAGAGAACAGAAGGGGAGAAGGGAGAAGAAGCAGCATCATTTGCTGAGGACTGCTGCCTGCTAGACTGCTAATCATGCTGAAGGAAGCTCACTGCAAAGGTCAGATGGAAGAATCTCTAGTCCAGAGAAGCAACTGTGTCTTTGAGAAAAAGTACGAGAGGAACTACCTTAGGCTCCTTTTGTCTGTCAGAGTTCAAGGAGCATCTGCATAATGTTCTTAGTCATATGGTTTAGTGTTAGGTAGCCCCGCAAGGAGCAGGGAGTTGAACTCTGTGATCCTTGTGGGTCACTTCCAACACGAGACATTCTATGATTCTATGATTCAGAGAACTGGCACAGGACATAGAGGAAGTTTATTACCACTAGTGCTGCCTAAATGAAAAAAAAAATTATTCCTTAAGAAAGCTTGGCAGCCGTCTTCAACTGTTTCTTTCAGACTCCACACATTTCTGAGCAATGAATACATACCACAGAGGGGGCACCTCTTAAGGTTGGAGGTGCAACACCAATCAAGACCGCAAAGAACCGGGGCCCTGGGGTATCAAGGAGAAGTATCCAAAGTCCAGATGAAATATAAACAACCTAAAAAGACAGAAACTGGAAGCCCCTGCACACCCATATGACCTGGAGTGGGGTGAGGAGAAGCATAGGTCAAGCACAGGTGCTGAACATAGTGGTGCCAGGGCATTAATCCTCTACTCAACAGCAAAAGAAGATCTAAATGCGTATGACAGGCCAAGCCTTCTTCTGTTGCCTGCAGCTGTGCCATCTGCACAGAATTCTTAGGCATGGATTGCATTGCACACAATACATGTTGAAAGAGATCCCTTTTCCTCACACGGGGAGTCTGATCTTCTACTGAAGCCTTCCTTTCTCCTTCCAGGCAAAAGCCTGTGGCACATGCCAAGAGGGTACTGGGACAATTACTTAGTATCAAAAGTCCTCTGAGCCTTCTCTGCAGCATGAAAACATCGCTTTCAAACCATCTAAGCGGTAAAAGAAAAAGTTGCCTCATTAATTTGAAAGAGCCTTCAGAGCATTCCCCACTGGCCATATCAAAACATTATAGACCTCATACTTTTAATTATCCCCAGAAATATTTTATCTCAAATGTTCAGGAATGTGTAGTGAAAAGTAGCACTAAATAATAGTTTTGCTAGCCACCAATATTATTTCACTACTTCATAAAGAACAAAAAACTATGTTTAATTAAATCATTGAAGTTAACCATAACTGAATCTTCAGGTTCAATTGGCACAAGAAAGGCAAAGCAAAACCGATAGCATTTCAACCCAATGTGCTAGGGATGCGGAGAAGTTGAAATACTACAGCAAACTACTAATTGTTTAATGAAATACAAGGCAAAATCAGAGGCTTTGTATGTTGCTAGTGGTTCATAAGTGCCTTCAAACTCTAGGTTCAGAATATTTCATTAAATGTGACAATTAATTAGTGGGCCTAAAGATCCCCTCTTCAGCAATCTGAGAGAAATGAACAGGAACAAGACGTCTCCTCTGGCCACGTCCACCCTTTGCAAATGTTCTGCAGCATGTTGCAATAAATCACTAGCATTCCTGCTCTCCTCTGCAAAGAGAGGTTTTCGGGGTTTTGTGCCATTACTCTCAGTTAATAAATTACATCAAAATAACTAAATAGAATTAAGCATGCTTATGGTATCAAAGAAAGCATCGAGGAGCACCAAGCAACTTCTTTCCCAACTCACTGAATTTCTGTTCTCAGTAATACAGCCAGATCTGATTCAGAGTTACATCATGAAACAGTAGTCATGGAAAACAACATTACCACTATTTTTATGATTCACACTCCCTAATTTTCAGGTTCTCTTGACAGTCCTGCTGTGGCACAAACAGCATTAATGTCACACTAGAAGAAAACCAAAGATTTTAAGTGCCATTTCTGAGAAAGGAGATCATAAAATTCATAATGAATTATTTTCAAAGTCATCATCAAAGATATATCTGCAGGACAGTAACAAAGTCAATGGACAGTACAGATGTTCAAAGTTTCTCAAAATAACATACCACATAAAATGTAAAACCTATCTGACCATAAAAATAAAACTTAAAATATCCCATAATGACACAATTTATGAAAAAAAACTTTGAATACCACCTTTTCCATGCAGTCTGAGTCATGAAAAATGTAAGATGTTGAAGCTACAGTAGGAAGCTAAGATAAATGCAATTAGGTGCAGAGTTATGCTCTTTAACTTTGTTTCAGCAGCAAATAAAATCAGCTCTGAGACACTTTCTTTCATGGCCTTCCTCTGTGAAGATTTACTCATCAACTCCCTCTAAAGCTAAGGAACTGCTCCAAAACCAGAGCCCATTACGAAGTTGTATTACCACAGATACTCATAGGAATGGTTTATGGAGAACTAACCGTCCAGCCTTCACAGTATCACAGTAGCATAAGGTTGGATAAGACCTTTGAGATCATCAAGTCCAACCTATGACCCAACACCTACACCTACTCCTACTTCTCAGCTACACCATAGCACTAAGTGCCTCATCCAAATTCTCTTTGAACATCTCCAGGGATGGTGACTCCACCATCTCCCCAGGCAGCGCATTCCAGTGACCAATCACCCTCTCAGTAAAGAACTTCTTCCTAATGTCAAGCCTAAACCTCCCCTGGCGGAGCTTGCGACCGTGTCCTCTTGTTCTGTCGCCGGTCACCTGAGAAAAGAGACCAACCCCTGCCTGACTACAACCTCCTTTTAGGTGGTTGTAGAGAGCAATAAGGTCTCCCCTGAGCCTCCTCCAGGCTAAACAACCCCAGCTCCCTCAGTCGCTCTTCATAGGGCTTGTGCTCCAGCCCCTTCACCATCCTCGTTGCTCTCCTCTGGATGCACTCCAGCATCTCAACATCTTTCTTAAACTGAGGGGCCCAGAACTGGACACAGCACTCGAGGTGTGGCCTGACCAGTGCCGAGTATAAGGGAATGATAACCTCTCTAGTCCTGCTGGCTTTCCCTCCTGCTTGCTCCTCGTGTCTCCATACTGCCCATTAAAACCAGAATGACCCTACCCCTGAAGCTGAAAGCTGGTCCACAGACAGCGTATAGGAATAGTACATGTAACAAGACCTGGTTATTGACATATTTTGCATATGCTTTAATTACATTATCACTAAAGCACACAACAGCAACATGCTTTATAAAGAACTGACAAATTTTACGGTAATCAAAAAGCCCAATTAGCAATTCTTACACCACAGGCAGATTTTGTTCGGCTCAGCGACAGTTGAAGAGAGAAAAAATTAGAAGAAAAAATGGCTTAAAGGTATTCATCGTTACAGACAGACGAATCTAAGCCTGTAATTAAAAGCGTATTTAACATATGTTTGAAACCTGTTCTTCTCAACAAGGGCTCTGACTTGGGAATGGGTTTCTTGACTCAGTTCTCCAACATTTTTTCTCATTGATATGACTGGCTTATAGTTTCTCTGGAAAGGAATTTTTTCCCATCAGAAGAACAACCAAGAGCCAAGAGCAAGTGCAACCTCGGCTTAGCAAGTTACACGCCGTCATAAAACATTTCTGAATAGAAATACAATCAGCAGTTATACTAGTACAGGCAACACTCAAATGAGAACGTTTCCAGTTACCTCACTAACTAGGAGAAAAACTGGTTTTCTACTACAAAATGTTTCCCTGTGGTGGTTTATATACCTTTTAATCTTAAAGCATCTACTGCCCAATGTGATCTTATTTCAGTTCCCAGTCAAGATACATCACCAGCTGGACCAGAAATGCAGCTCTGTTAATCAAGAGCATTTAAGAAAGGTATGCAGGTACGCACTGAATTCTCTTTTTACATAGACTACCCAGAGCTCTTAAGTTAAATAAATTTTATTTTCATAAGAAATCAATAGGGAAACAGTTCGTGTAATTCTATTTCTTCAGCTCCACCCACGCAGCTGATATGACTCATGATCCTCAGAGCTGTGTCAGCTTTCAGGGATATTAGAACTTGCCTCATTCAATTTACTGTAGCACTAGTTACACTGAGATACAGACACCTGCTTTACAGCTGTGAGAAAAATAAGACACTTGACAGCAATCAAGGTAAAACTGCTTTGGCATAAATTCTGGAAAACTGCTATTTCCTCAGCCTGTCATGCTCCCTGAAGAAAAGCTGAAATGTTAGCAAAATTTAATGACTGCTCTTAAGGGGAAATGAGGAAAATTCAGAAAATTATACTAGCAGATTAAAGTATGGTAACCTAAAATTTCTGTAGAGTTCTACTGTCAAACGCTCAAAGCTGAAAATGAACCCACTGAACTACAATTTAGGATGATTGCCAACAATACTTCACAAGGAATTTGCACACGTCAGTTGTTATTTGGTTTAATTTTACTAGAGAGAGGATTAAAACTATTCTCTTTCATTTGGAAAATACTCAAAAATTCCTTTTTTTTTTTTTTTTCCAACAGTGACATTTAAAAATGAAAGCCTGACATTTGGCACAATACTTACTTAGAAAGAGTAGCTCTATATTTTATGTCTGCATCTTCGACAAAACCACAGAAAATATTCCCTGCTGAATACTTTATATCGATATGCAGGACTCAAAAGCGCACACACACGTAGATGGATACAGCAGAACAGAGCTGACTCTGTAAGTGGATCACGTTCACTATAATCATTCATGATGATCTATTAGAGAAGACGTGCCTGCATTTGCTTAGTCTGGATCTATCCCTGATGCTTATAGGCAATGCCCAAAATGACTGGAATAGCTGTTTCTTGGTCAGCCTGATTGTGTAAACAGAAAGAAATATTCCTTTTAAAAAAATACCAAAACTAAAAAATCAGTGTAAACAGTGGAGCAGCAGTAACAGCAATGAAAACAAATCTTACTACATGGGCGTTAGGGAGTGAGACAGTGGCATCACACCACATTACTCTGAGCAGGGGTGCACGTGCGTGTGATGGGGGAAGTACTATTAAGCTGATTTAATTAAGCTAGTACAAAAAGATGTGTGTATTGTCCCATAACTAGGTTTCTTTCAGTTTCAATCATATCAAACAGAAAAACTAGAGCTACTGTCACAATCAAAGGGAAAAAAAATCCTGTAGAATTTTACATTACTTTAGCTAACGCCAAAGTGAGCCTGTGTACAGGAGTAGATTTGTGAACAGACATAAAAACTGGCAGATTTCCTAAAAACTCTCACCCAAAGGACATAAAAGCAGTATTTGAGAGACTAAAGTAAAGCTAAGAGCACTTGATGATTAGCCTGTCTTCATCATTGACCTCACTATCTACAAAATATCAAACCCAAATACATTTCCTGTATTTTGTACATGAGAAGAAAGCCCCACACAAAAAAGCAGTTCCAGTGCTCTGGAAGAGGTGTTGCTATCTCGAGCCTACTGCATAGTCACAGATTCCCAAGCTCTGGTCAACTTTTTTTCTCTGATTAAATTTTTTATATCTTAAACTGAATATTGTGCCTTTGATTCAGAAAAGTTTTATTACACACTTGCTTTTGCTCATCAGTTTTACCAGCTTTAAGTCTCACTATAAATTGTCATTATATATGCATATTTTAGAAAAAGCGTATTAGAAGAGTGAAGAAGGGAAATGAAACATCTACCTTGTGATACCTTCCTTAGAAACACACTTCATCCTTTTCAAACATTTCTCTGTGGACTCGCTAGTTTTTCACTCCCTAGAAAGCTTCTGAAAAAAACTTTCCTGGTAGGTAGAACACGGTATGTCTGGTTTATATTGATAATATTTTATAATCTATGTTCTTGCTCCTTTACACGTCTTTTTTTAAAAGGCAACAGGATTGTATTGGCATTGGGAGGTGTATAATGGAGTTAGGCAGGACAAGGGACCAGTTTCCCATAGCAATAATGTGCTATTTGTGCCTGCTGGATTTAACAGTATCTAGCATCACGTACATTCGGACTAGTGACACTACCCTGGTTACAGTGCGGTGTGCCAAGGATAGCTGCAGTTATCCTTGAATTTAGCCAGCAGAGGGGCAAAATTGGATTATATTAAACAATTAGCTTTTACATGAAAAGAATTCACAACAAAGCCCAACAGGTTGAATCTGTCATAATTAATTTTTCCCAAAAGAGAAGTATCTCACGGCATTTCTAGAATCCTGTGTATGCTGATAGTCTGTCCTCAGGACAGGCAGTTTTATTTGTCCTCAATAACAAATTTGATTTAAAGGGATTAATATTGCTGGGCTAAGCATACTAATAGACATCTAACAAACACATTTCTGTACATCAGATTCCCAAGCTGACAGATTTGTATATGCAATCAAGTTAAGCCTCTATGAAAAAAACAGAAAATCAGTTAGTAGGTATATTGTGGTAGCATATTGATTTACTTTAAGAGGGCGTAACACTAAAACAGCTAAATGAAAGACAGCTCCTATTACACAAAATTAAAGTAACAGAGGTCTGTACTTGTTAATCAAAAATGTGAGTCACCCTCAAATTTCCATGATAAAAGGAATTTGATGAATGTTAAATTATCAGCTCAACTTTTAGTTCCAAAAAATAAGAGCACAAAATAGAAAAAAGTAAGTAATTGAAAAAGGGAACCCTCATCTTGTTTTATCTGAGTGCTTCTATTATAAAGGAAACCAGCAACACCATATAGGAGTACTAAACAACAAATAACGTATTTAACACCAGTGATGTGCAGGCAGGTGCATGGTAATTAGTCCTGCTCTCAGTTAAGCATGAGTTTTGGAAAGTTAAAGTAGATCTACCTGTCCTTTCCTGGTCACGTGCTCTTGGTAACACCTTCCTTTACTGTTGTGTTTCCTGAGAAACGGGGCAGCACTTCCTTGTGCTTGGATTTAACACAAAGGGGATTTTTTGCTAACCAAATACCAACACTTTGGGTCTGATTCAGTAAGTTTGGCGAAATATCCAGCAGATTTCTTAATTACAATACCTAATCCCAACACAACAGACGGAGGCTACAGCCACTTCTTCTACATATTTATTTAATGAGTATTTGTCTTCGTGCAGAACACATCTGTTGGGTGGCAGCCCGTCACATCTAAGAGCTCGTTTCAGGAGCAATCTTCTGTTGCATCGGGTGTGGGTTTTTTCAAACTAACAGCATCGCTCAATGCAGGCGGTGCCCCTGCTTGCTGAAGGTTAAGTCACCACATTAAGGTGCTCCATTCTCTGCTCAGTCAGGAATGTGCCACGCTATCCCAAACTAAGTAGTCAAATAGTTCATCCTATTTTGCTAGAAACAAATTGTCACTCGTTTTCACTCCAATAGAGTGGCAGCAGGAAACAGCTGGAGTTACGCATTTGTAACTGGTACCTTTGACTGGCCTGAGGCTTTGCAAAGTGAGTATTTACTAACAGTATTTGCTTAGGTTTTTATAAATGAAAACAAAGTTAAGCTCACATCAATAATAGGTTGGTTTGCTAATACTTGTCAAACAAATAATAAAGCACTGCTTCCAAAACAGGCATATTCAAATTCACTTCCTGAAAAAATTACCTTTTGCTGGTCTTCACCAGACCTTGATTGTAAAAGAACGAACAGCAGTGAATGCTAAGTTCTCTAGGAAACACAAATCTGGCAATCCCAATTATACCTAACTCAGATTTTAATTTTCCACAGAAATTTCAATTAGCAAAACAATATTATAGCAGAGGGATTCACAAAAAATATTTGAGGATGAGAAGAGGGTTTTTTTATAATCAAGAACTTATGATAAACTCAAGATAGAAAACACGGCGCAAATTCCACTCTGTGTCCTAAATTCCTGAGCTTTTCAAGTCTCCTTTTGCCCTGTTGATATGCTCCAGTGTTTTGGGGTTGGGGGTTTTTTTCACTACAAATACAGAAATTCAGCTGTTTTATAAAATGGATGAACACCCACACTATTACTTAATAATTGTGTAAAATATAAAGGACTTAAATTCAGTGTGATCAGAAAACACAATTGTCAGTTTTTCCATTAGGATCTAAAATGTAGAAAAAATTGCCCAAAATTCCTATTATCTACTGAATCTGGTACTGTATCTCGGATCCAAAAATGTGTTAGGACTATATGCAAGTCCTCCACCAGCCCTAAACAATCAGTATGATTTAGAAGATACCTACTCACAGGAAAAAATACTATTTTAGCCGTGCTTGGTAATTTCAACATTGGGAGGTAATATCTGCTGGTAAGTGGAGACAGTAACTTTTGAAGTCCTCTCCTTTGATTTTTATCTCTCAAATGATGTATTATACTCCCTTATTACACTACTAGCATTTAGTTATCTTTTGGGAAATTCTGGCTTGTCTCTGCTTCAATAGCTCTGTCTAAAACCTTGAATTATCTTTCCTAGTTCTCTCAGAAAGCTGTTTCCTAACTAATGTAGTTTATTAATCTGCTGCATTTCTGGCAAAGCAAGCAGAATATTAAGTGGGATACTTCAGCAGCATCAAGCATTACAAAATATCTGGGAAACACTTGAAGATGCTCTGAACCATAACAACTTTTCTCGGCTTTTTCACTGGGGAGCACAACAAACTTGGCCTCCATTATGGCACCGCAGCAGAATCTCAGAACAAAACCCACAAGAACTATAGACTGGAACATGTATCATGATTTTCCAGTGGCTATTAGCTTAATCCATGTATTTATACTCCAAAATGCAAGCAGGTATGGGAAGATATTACTGTATTTTTAAGCCTTACTGGTAAAAATATTCCCTTAAGAAATTTTCCGGGTAAGCTATGATCCTGTGGTCAGACAAGTCGAATGCTACAGAAATGATGCAAGGAAAACTAGTCTTGGGGCATAACAAAATAGGATTTGCTTACATAAATGCAAGTGTCACAAAAGCCAAATCTTTCTGACAGAACCACAGTGAAGCATTCCAGCTTTGTTTGACGTCCGTTTTCTCTCTCTGGAAAATTTAGCCATTTGCGTAAAGTGCAATTACTGTCCACCCCAAACCTTTCCAAAAAGAGGCTTTCAAGATGCTGACTTCACAGCCAGCCCCCTCCCTTTCCCAGAAGTAAGCACACACAGTTATTGATATATTTTCTTGTATCTCAGCCTACTGGTGTAATACCACACCAGTGTAAACCCGTCAAACAATTCCTGACACCAGGCAGTTCATTGCTGCAGCTTAGGAAACACCAACATGTGACTCGCGATATAGGTGTATATACAGGCAGAATAAAAATTAGGAAAGAATACTGAAAATACCTTCAAACAGCTCACCCAAGAATCAAGAATACATTTGTTGGAAGGTCAGCTGGTGACATTGGCCTTCTAGGCTTCCGTTTATCAGTCTACAGCTGATATAAATCAGCATTAAGACTTTAAGAAATTTCACTTTTTAGGTCATTCTTCCAAAAACATCATTGTACTATAGAAGTGTATTATACAGAGCAGTAGTGAGATATTAAAAGCTTCCATGAAGCAGTTAAATACCAAAGGCTTTCATCTTACCTTAATAATGTGAGTCTGCCTCTTTCTTGATCTTCTGTGCTGTTTTCCTGTGTAGAGAAAATAAACAAAGTGTACAAGGCAGGATTTCAATTCCAGACCAGCTTGGTTCACTGTTCAGTTTTGCTTTTCTTATCTATTTTTAGGAGGATAAACACTTCTTGTTCATTTAACTGCTTGTATTTTCTTGTCATAGCCAAGATTGCACCCTATCATTTTCCTAACTTGCAGCCCATCTAAGGGGGCAGGAAGTTCATTAACACAATCCTAAAAGAAACAGTTGGAAAACCCATTTTAAAATGCTAAAGTGTGATTTTTAATGACCACCTTTTTACATATGATAAAGCAGTAAAAACACAAACAAAAGAGAAGTGTACTGAATAAAATACCCAGACCGCAAACTATACCTGTATAGAGCACCTCTTTTGGAAAGGGGGACGGGAGATGGGGGGTGGTGAAGAAATATTAAAAAAAAGAGAGAGAAAATAAAAAAGCCTGTTTGGTTAATAAAAGGTTTTTGCTTTTACTTTACATTTATTATTTTATTTTATGTTTGTTATTATAATAAATCGAAACTAACAGGGAGGCCTCAGCTTGTGTTCAGAAGAATTCTTTCCCAAGCCCAGATTTTCTGACATTGCTGTAGCCTGAGTGCTGTTACCTCTAATCCCCAAGAAAACTTGGCTCTACAGCTTTTCACAATGATGTCATGTATTCCACATGTTAAATTCCCTTCTGCTCAGGGATATTACACAATTTTAGAGCTAAGATAATGCTATAATTGGTAAACACTATGGCAAAGAGAAAATAAGAGTTTTTAGTTGAATATGGGAGACACATGTAAGAAACAGCGAAGTACTTGAGTGGAAAGGATTTTAAAAGACTCTCCCCAGGACAGCTGGAAGCTTTGCCATTTAAGACTGAACTAAGTTTCAGTTTGAAAGACCTCAGTGGTACTGTTTCAATTTATTTTAAAAGATGATAAAATTGTGAATTAGATCTTACGGTATCTGGACCCCGGACAGTTAGTTTTTCACTTTTTGTCCTTTCATCCCTTGTGATTTTTCCTGCCTCGGTGTTACACACTAATCTAGAAAATTAGGACAAGATAATAGTCACTATTTTGTAGTACAGACTGAAAAGTGTTACTGTAATGACATCTGTCATGCAGTCATCAAGTAGCAACAAAACAGCCACTACATATTTCACCAGAGCTACCGAGGAAGAATTTGTCATGCACAGAAAGAGATTGAGTAACCTTTTATTAACTCCAGCCTCAAGAAACCTCTCAATAGTTGTCATAAAACAGAAAACTTCTGATTTAGGCCCCAAGTCAGGCAATCAGACAAATGCTTATGCATGTGCTTAACTTTAAGAACTTAAATATGCCAAGCATTTGTTAAGTAGGTTGGGCAAGAACTGAGCTGCCTTGTTAAATAAAGCAAGACCTAAATCTTCCACACGCACAGAGCAGTAAGGTGCCTGCCAAGAGAAATTTTGTGATAGCACTGAACTACACAGTTTCCATTAATTTACATTACTAATACTCAGGTGAAAAGGAAGGTGATGAGCTCAATGGCTCTCAGATACACCTCTTCAGTATATTAAAATGCAAACCTGGAACTCCAAACCTTTTCACTTTCTTTATTTGCTCTCCTCCCCTAATACATGAATATAGTTTCCAGTTGCATTTTGTTTTCCTAACCATAAATACGGAATGATAGCTTTTAATCTTGCTCCCCAAATGCATCTGTTCTAACTCTTCAGCATGACTGTGTGCTGGATTTACCAACCAATATACCTGTCTAAACATTGCAGACACTCCAGGAGAGGGGAAATTACTGCTGGGACGATGGTTAGGACCTCCTCAGGTCTCTTCCATCCTGAGTTATCCTACAATCCCAAACCAGTCAGCTCTCATAGCTCCGTGGCTGTCGTACTCACTCCATCACAGGATGGGAAAGCTGGTTCTCCCCAGGAGTGTATCCTACCACCGCAGACTCCAGTGACTGAGTGCACGCCATCCCACCCAACGCAGCTGCCTTATTGTATTCTGGCCTTTCTCTAACATTTTCTTAAATATTTGGGGACTGAACCTAGGCCTCTCTCTTCCTTTTCAGCGACTGCAGTTCCCCTGGTTAAAGAGTCAGCATTATTTCTGTTCAAACTCCCTTGAGGATGATCAGCTTTAATTATTGCATAGCCTTCACTGTTAGCTTTCCAACAAGGATTGCTAAGTGTTTCCTCCCTGAAGTTTATGATACGAGCAAAGAAAATAAACTCTCTTTAGAAGTGGCACGGTTATAAACAATACATAACATACACAGCTTCATTGTTTATTTCCCTATACCTTAAACACACATAACTGCTTTTTAACTGCACATAGACTTCTGCATAAGAACAAGGATTTCTCCAGGGAACTTTGCACTTAGTTAATGTAAGAAATTGCTCTAATTAACTGCACTTTCAACAATTTAGAAATGCTTCTCTTGCAGCCAAGTAGTCTGGAGCCACAGAAAAGGAGAACAGGTCTGCAAAATACATAACATCTTGTATCTGACAAAGACACATAAACACATTGAACTTCTCCCTTTCTTTCGGTTTTAAAGTTATGCTTCAGCTCTAGATTTTTGGACTTCCTCCGCTGATAGCTAAACCACTCTGGGATGGTTCACAAAGCTATTGGATATTGCATTTAACCAAGTCGGTATGTGAGCGGAGGGTAAAACATGCCAAAGAGAAACCATTTGTTTGACAGTACCTTAAGCTGTTTTAAGTAAAAAAATGCAATCAAAAGGTTTTTTCATTTAGTACATTGAGGCAGTACATAATGAAAATTTCACACTTTCCATAACCATAGGTTTTTCTAATGTAAGTAAAATTTCCAAGCTCCTTTGAAAATGCAAGTCAAAAAATTAATGCTAAGGGGTAATTGTTGATCTGGAGGTTGCATAATAATGACTTTACCTATGCTTGTCCAACAACAAAGAAAGAAATATTAAAAGCTGTCAGGTAATTTAATTTTGGAGAGGATCAGGGGAGTCTACTGTAAATTCAGGGGTCTTCCCTTTAATATTTCCCACCATTCATCCATGCACCTTTGCCCAAGAAGCATTTCCCTCTCTGACAATGCAGCAGAAGGCCAGCAGGGAACATGCTACTCCTCTAAATGTTGCCATTGAGGACACATTTCTCCAGAATCTACTAATATTAAAAAAAAACCCAGAGAAAGCCCCAAACTCCTCCCCTCTGGTGGCAGAAATGAAGCTAAGGCAGTACTTTTCAAAAATGCACATCCTTATAACCCATTGCCTACCACATGTTGTTGGACATGACACCTTGAATCTGTTCTCCTAAACTTTGCTATGACACATATTTTTCTGATTTCCTATTAAAATAAACTAATCACAGCAGCATTACTGGGAGAGACAATCTCATGCAAAGTCTCAAAAAAAGTCACACAAACCACTGAATACAGTATCTTAAAATTCACAGCAGAATGTGCTGCTGTGAGAAAACCCATGTGATAATTTATTGAAACATAACTTTTGAGAGATCACCTGCTACAGGGGTAAAAAACAAAATGGGCTTCTTATAGGTACAGTAAAGCTCAGTTAATGTCTAGCATTGCTTGGTTCAGCCACTCTCTGGCTATCTTGAAACTTCCAAGAACAAGGACTTAAAATTTGCATTCAAAATATAAACCGAGCTCAACAATATGTATTCATTTACATATTTTTAAATGCATGCATCTTCTCTGAGTCTGTGATATAAAAGTACTACTATAAAACTCATTTTTCTTTTATTGAAATTATACTGTAATGCCCAGTAACATTGTTATAGGTGTTTAATTTTAGTACTGTAGTTCAAAGCTATTTCATAATTATGTTTGATAGTCACTTAATAACCTGAGGTCATATACCCTCAAGAAGATACAAAATAAATCAGGCATGGTAATAATACCTGCTTCAACAAGATTTTTTTGAACTGAGTTATTTTAGTATGAAAGAGAGAGAGTTACATCCTACAACAGTAACACATATACTTTACTACTCAATTGCAATATTCTATCTGTATTTTAATCAGGATGCAATGTTAGTGTGCCATTTGCTAGCGAAACTTCACCTTTTTAACAGAACTGAGAAGATTTTGAGCAGAGATACCCATCATTTTACTCCTAAAGTAAAATTTTACCCTAAGGTAAAATCTCGAAAAATAGAATTTTACAAAGTTAAAACTACGAAAGATTAGTGCAAATATCTCTTGAAATTGAATATCACAATCAGTTAAGTCTTCAACTCTAGTGTCAAAATTTATTAATTGATCAGGACAGTAGAGAACATAAGAAATTAGTAGGAGCAGAGATTTTATGTTTTGACTGTATTTTCTCTCTCATTCTAAGGCAAGAAGAAATGAGTCTAGCTTTTCTGGAATTATGCCAATTTGCTGCAGCCTGAGTTTATCTCAGTTGATAAAAATTTTATAGCATATTGTTATTTTTAATAAGGTGGGAGATTTGTAAAAACACATGCATGTCAAATTTTTTAAATACTTATTCATAGAACACAAACAGTCATTTTTAACTTTAAAACCCTCACTCAGAGTTGGTAAAAACAGGCATCATCTGCTGCATTATCAAGTGACTCTCAAAATGGCTCTGCGAGCTTAGCATTCTCTGCACTGATGCATCCAAGCAGGATGATATACACTAAACTCCTAAATAAGGCCTTATAATTACCCTGAATAAATGTGTCTATAATATTTTTCACAATTTTTTTCTTGTTCTGTTTGATGCTTATTAAAATCTCAGTTTAGATTTACGCTACCTTACTACTCTGGCCAGGTTGCTTCGTCCCTGCGCACGTTCAGATCTGCAATATGAAGCCCAGCAATGCCACTTCACTGTAGTGCTCAGAAAGCATTTACTGAAGGTTTACTTCTTCCAGTAAGATTCACTGATTGTATTAACCTAGTGTTTTAGCTTTTCGTAAACTTGTAATGAGAAGCTTTCAAATGCCTGCTGCACAACAGCTTTATAGTAAAACCCCTACAGGGAGAAAGTTGCTGCCCTGTTCAGTTACTGTTCAAGCTGGCCTGGAAGTCCTTACTGCATACCTTAAATTTCAGCTGACACATCCCCTCACAGGGCATCATTCTTTTGGCACGTTGCATGCAAGATAGACAAATATTTTGAAGACACAGGAGTTCTGATACTTCCGTTTTAGTCTCTTTTTAAAACTTCTTGCTAACATGTCACCTATAAGCCTCAGAATTGATTTGTCTTATTGTGCTCGTTAGCACAATGTAAGGGACTTTGGGGGGCAAGGATGAGGATGCACATCACTATTAGTCTGCTTTTTGTGAACCAGCAACTGCAATAGTGTGCAGGCTGATTTGGTTTTGAACAACCTAAACCAAAGTAATTTGGGAAGCCAGTAACTAAATGAAACACTAAGCCTGTGAGCAATAATCTAATGCAGCCTAGTTTGGGAAAGAGACATAGAAAAGCTTTGGAAACCACCACCACCACACAACCATGTGAACATCACATACGGAAAAGAGTCTGGGATAGAAGCATGCTCCTACCTCATAGGTTTTACAAGGCATTGTAACGCCTGACTACTTTTCCACCTCTGAGGAACTCTTAAACTACTTCCAGGAAAAAAAAACAACATGAAAATTCCTCTCTGCTCTCCTTTTTTTAAGCTGCCGTTAATTACCAAAACACCATGGGAGTGTGACAGTGCTCTCCACGCAGGTAGGTAACACTACCAAAATTCTTTCTTTAAAGAAAAGCATCTTCTTCACTAGACCTCAACTGAACGGCTGCATTTAAATCTCCTTCCCCACCTCTGATCTCCTTACATTACTTTCAAAAGCATCACATGCCACAGAGCTCAAGGCCAGACCAGTAACTTACAGAGCAAGTTGTCCCAGCAGCTTGACAGTCAACAGGGATATTGACATTTCCCGGTATACTTAATCTGCTCGGTGGTGGAAAACAGGAGCAAAACCAGAGCATGGCTAAACTCAGCTCCCAATAAGCACATAAATTCAAATTTTACAATACCTCTTGTAACTTCTTTCAACAGCAATAAAAAGTGAGAAAGATTGTTTCTTTTCCTGCAGAACCAAAAGATTACACCCTTTCGCACAATGGCCCTCTTGGAACACAAGCCATTGTTCAGCAGATAAGAGAAAATTAGAACTACATTCATTGCTATTTGTTACTGTTTAAGTTAAATAACAGAGAGGGCAGAAGAGAGTCAGTCCCCAGTGATGGCAGATAGGGAAAACCATAGTGCTACATTAAAGATGTGCTTTTAATTAACTTCTCTCTGAATTATTATAATTAAAGATTTTACCACAGGTGTTCTTAGAATAATTACCTTCTATTTTCTTGCGCAGTGCACATTCCCAGGAAACGGGAACTGAGATTGTTTCTTAATTTAAATGCATTCTCAATCATCTTAAAATTTATTTCTCTTTAATTGTTCTATTATTGAGATATTCTTTATGCTTTCTTGGCTCTTTTCATATTCCTACAAGCTTTTACAGGACCTTAGAAACATCTTTCAGTTGGCCGGCTGAAATTCTGAGCAATTGCATTTTATTATATTTGTATCCAGGAAAGCCAGTTCATACAGAGAGTTATAAATTTACTTTTGGACTTGGGAATAAATGGCTTGGTTTTGTCACTAGGGATGCACATATGGTACTAATTTCCTTCAGTTTTGTTCTGGGGATTGTTATCTCCTTTACTATTCATTTGTATATCTCTTAGCACATCTTGTTGTGCGTCAACTGTTGCAATGTGTACTGAATGCAAAAGTTTGAGTAGCTATCTGATTTATTTGAAGAATAATTGTGCAGATCAGTGCATTAAGGAGTAATTCCTTGGTTTCCTATTAATATTTCTGCTGATAATATAACAACATATTGTGAAATGGCAATTAGAAAACACAGGCCAAGAGAAATAAGCTCCTGCTTTCTCTTGGTCGCATTTTTCCCATGAGTTTGAGATTCATAGTTCAGCACATTATTAAAACAGGAAGATAGAGAGGGCTGAAGGCAGGATTTCATGAAGGAAGGAGAACAATAATGCACAAAGGTGAATGATTTAAGAAAGAGTGTCCTGCCCTCTCTTGCATTTGTTCCTACCAGTTATGCAGCAGCTTTTAGTATGCAAGATTATGTTCTGAGATTCTTCTTATCTATATCTTCCACTCAAGGAAAACCAAACAACAATAACCCAAGCACAACCAGGATCATTCATCTTTTCCTTACATTCATCTCTGACAATGTTGTCTTTATAATGAAATAATATTCACCCAGAGGCACTCCAAAGAAACAGAAGAGACCTTTGAAGTATCACCTCCTGAGACAAAGCAACAGCATCAAAAGGTATATGTGCTGGTTTCAGTTTAACAGACAAACTAAAGCGCTAGCATCACGTTCACAGACCTATCAGTATTCAGTCCAGCTGAGAAGCCTGTGGGGAAGAGAGGTCCCTAATTTCCTCCACCAGGGTACACCAGGGAAGCACTAGACAGAAGGATGCATGAGAGTGCTGCCTCACCTGCACCTGACGCAGCACTGAAGATTTAATTTCCAGCCACAAGTTCTCATTTAATACATTTATTCAATATAAATGTGCAAGAAAAATCTTAAAGAGCGTTATAAATGTTATGATGATGTTGTAAATCCAAGGCCTCCATTACAGCCTTACCCAACAATCCCCCAAAAGGTAAACTGTATACGACCACATACAACAGTTCAGCTGTTCCTATGGCTATTTTAATAAAAAATTCATAGCAACTCATGCTAGAAATCCAATTATTCCCAAGTGAGTCAACTCAGTCACCTTATGCCTTTTTGGGTTTGTCTTTTTAGGGAAATTGACAGACAAGGAATTGAGAAAAAATATTGATATCCTGTCAGTATTTGGAAGTAAATAAAGAAGTCTCCTCTAACTCCTCTTTTATTTCCCAAAATTGAGTGTCTTCCTCCCCAAAACTGAGTATCTATCCCTAATTAGATAAAAATTAAGCCTTCTTTGAAATGAACTTTGGGATTTCTGTGTGTCAGCTTTCAAAGATAGGCAGAAATATTCAGTGTCTATTTAGTTAAACTCCTGTCCAGAATAAGACCTTGTTACTCTTGGCTTTTATTAAGCAAGCCTAGAGCGTAAAGCAGCTTTTGCCAAGAAACACTGAGATCCTTCCTTGTAGAGTAATTCCCAAGCTGCTGACCATCTTGTTCCCACAGTGCTTCCTTAGTTGAAGATAGTTGATTCTATTTACATAAGGATATTAATAGAGTCAGTGCTTGTTTCGGTTGCATGCCATGCAAGGACATACAAAATGACCAATTTAGTTCACACATGGGTGAAACCCTTCTGCTAAGTGGCCACTGAAGTGAGTAGGATTAAGATAGAAAACAGAAATTTCACTGGAAACTGATTCTGGAGGTGTAAGTGGGGGGTAAAGAGAGGGAAATCACATTAAAAGTAATTACTACATCTGTATTTAAAGAATTTTAAAAGTTTACCCTACATAGCCTACATTCCACATACATTTTATTGGTGTTATTTTCCACATTGCTCAGTGTGTGTCACAGGAAAACTGTATTTAGTGCAGTAAAAGTGATGCCAAACTCAAGAGCACATCTGCTGACCAGCCCATCCTTACCTACCACATTCTCAGTTCTTCTCCTTATTTCAGGGGAGATGTGTGCTCAAGATCCGTATGAACCATGTCAGCAGTACCCCTGCTTGTTCAAAACTCTTTTTATGGGCAAGTTTCACTCCACCTTGTCTCTGTTCATACTGAGGAACGAGGGAAGGAGGAGAATTCAAAGCTTAGTCAATTACATGGTTTAATCTTTCCACTATCCACTAAACCTGGCTCATATCTCTCTTACTGATTTCTGCCAGCAACTTGCACGGTTTATCTTCCCTACTCTCAGAAACGGCAAGGCTTCCAACACAAACATCCCACAGTAGCATTACATCTGTTCTGACAAGCAAGAGGGAGAGCACAAGGGCTATAAAGTAGAAGCATCCCTATTTTTTGCCCGCCTCTGGGTAGAGTACAAGAGCTGTTTGTGAGTCAGTTTTCTCCCACAGGATGGGGAAGGGAAGGCTGAACAATACGTACATGAAGACAGGTTTTGGCAAGGCATGACAAGCAAAGTAAATGGTAAGTGCCCCTCCGCAATGAAATGCTGCATTTCCTAACCAGAACTGCATGAGTTAATGTGGCCACAGAGATACCTTAAACATCCAGCCACCTATGCTTTAAAGATGCCATGTGCCGACAGGAGCAGTCTACTATCAACATACCATCTAAAATACTGTAAACTACAGAAATCATAAGAAATTATGGCTTGTGAGAAAATGCTTTTGCGATACATTCTACAGTAGAGTAAAACAACCTTCTATTGGCACATCTCAGAGTTTTAAAGAGTCTTTTCTCTTTATTAAGTGTGCTAGCAACTGTATGTAACTGATATCAAGCCATTTACATGCTCACACATCGGTCTGCTGTGTTGACAGGCAAAGTCTTTGTTCTGAATGCCTATGGAGACATTGGTACTTCCTGTGAATGAAGTGGTGCTGTCACTGCCTGGAAAGTACTATAGGTCATGCAGACAACCTGGAGACATGGCAACTGTCTGGCTTCTCAAGAATGACAAGGACACAACAAACAATACCTACTTTATATTCAAATACAAATTAATTCCATCTCAAAGTAAGGGTTTTCAGAATGTCTGAGGAAGTTCTCCGGAACACACAGATTTTTAGAATATGAATTGACATTCTGTAGGGCAATCCAGGAAACGTAACTTGAGCCAGAGCTGGTGGGGAAATCCAATTGCTTTTAACATGCAGGCATACAGAGCATCTAAAAAGGAAAGCTGAGATGATGTGGAAGAGATTTGAGTTCCGAGACAGGAAGTGCACTGCATTGTGGCAAGAAGTGTAAAATAGAGAGCAAATTAAATAGGATTGAGGAAAAAAAGAAAAAGTGAAGAAAAAAAAAGTGCTGACAGACTGTCTACTTCCTTTCAAATTAATCCTGTCAATATTATCATAATTTCTTCCTTTCGTAATTGGTGTTTTTGTTGAAAGACCTAAAAAAGAACAAAAATTTCTATCTAAATTCACGGTGAGGAACAAGTAGTACGGCTGAGGCCAGAAAAGCTGCCTAGGCTTATTCAATTTAATTGCAAAGATTTTTACAGGTGACAATCAATATATATTTCAAGCAACACAGCACATAAGGAGAATGACAAAGAGGGGGGAAAAAAGGAACCACATGAAAAGCATTAGCCCAAAGGGTCAGATTTTAAAGGACATTTGAAAAATTTAAAAGTTGTAATTGGTATATTTAAGCTGCCTTCTGATGTTCAGCATCTGAAAGCATGACTCAATGTGCATGAACGTTTTAAAGGGACATGTTGGTGGAATTCTCACGTTGCTCTCTTTCTCAGCATCACCTGACTTTGTCCATTAACCAGTTATGGAGTGTCTCTAATGCTTCTAATGATGATAGAACTACATGTTTGGGCTAGCATCAACAAATATAGAAACATCCCTGGTCCAAAAGCAACAGTGCACAGAGGGCATCTGTCCTGTTCTTGATCTTTTACTCACGAAGCAAAGCTGAGATACAGGGCTTTGCAGGAGATGGAAATACATACACTGCTTGTCCTCTTCCTTCTGCTGTGATACATTTTCTCTCTTCTTCTTGTGCAAGAAGAGAAAGTGAGAATTGGTTTTTTACTGTGAAGTTCTGATCTTGCTTTCATTGAACAGAGGAAAGCGATGTTAAACATCATTTCCCATTGTTCATCCCCACTGAAAGCAGAACAGCATCAGTAAAAACAGTGTACCTAAAACCAGACCTGGCTGGAAAGGTGCCGATCTTTGAACCACACTGATCAAGCAAAAATCACGTATGTGGTGAAAGCACTGAATCAGCACAAGCCTATCAGAGCTATTGAGATAGCATTTATGCACTACCACGTGTGTCTTCAAAAAGGCTAAGAAGAAGTGTCAGAAAATCTTCAGCAGAGCTAAGGTAGTTCATGAATTTGTCTTCTCTAAGGAAACAGAATTCCCTAAGACAAATGACTCTTGCAGCTACTCTGATGGCATCAAAGACTGGAAAACATCAAATATAGTGGCAGCAAACAGGGAGAATCCATTCCAGTGGTATTCACTACATGTTACAGAAAAGTTTAACCAGGTGGTAAAAGAAAATTTGAAATGGGATATAGAAACATAATATTAAAAAATACATACATCGTATTGAACCATTAATTCAACTCATTCTGCAACGTGATTGTGTCTGCCAGTGCTGCTGTTAATAGACAGCGTATGAAACTTAGAATGCAATTAAATCTTGGAGGAAGCACAATTGGAGGCTGTGGCAGTTTCTATAGCAACCTGAAAGGCTCGACTAGTAATGGGAGATTAACTTAAAGGCAAGATAAGTACATAAATATAGCTCTCATTTACTGTTTTCACTGCTTTCAAATAAGCGAGGTATTTTTTTCAAATAAGCGAGGTTTTAAACAATACAGAAATGCAGTCAGATGTTATTAACCAAGGCAAAAATATCCTCTAAAAACATCCAGTTAAAAAAACCCCTGACAATTTCAGAATTGGGGAATCATCCAAACTTCACTAATTAATTCAATCAAAATGGAAAGCACTGAACTTGAATGCTGCCAGAAGATTAAAATGAGGCTCCAAGACAGGGCACATGACAGCTGTAAGAAGAGTTTACTAATGTCAATGCACTGTATGCTTATGAACAAATCCTCTTGATGCATTTTTCTGGATTACACTTCAGATTTTGTCTTCAAAATGGCAGGGTAAGCTAAAGAACAGCTTTTGTAAGCTCTACAGACCTTTCTTCTTTTCTTTTTTTAATACTCTCGTCAGTAAGAAAAACAAAATTGAAGAAACCTCATCGAGTATTTTTCCTGGCACTTACGAGCTTTTATTCAAAGGTTCAATTGAGACTGCAGTCACCCTTTTAAACTCCTGTCCACCTTACATACAAATAAAAAAAAAAAAGCATGAATGAGACTCCCTGGCCGCATCCCAGTGCAGCCAATTGCTCTGAACTTGTTTTATTTTGTTGTTTAAAAACAAATGATACACACGAGACATTCAGGAACATGTATGCGGGAAACAAACATATGCTTGCCCTATCTTCTGTGCCCTTTTGAACTGTGGATGTGACAACACTACCATAGGTACTGAAAGGAATTACATTTCCTAAACAGCTACTGCAAACTATTTCACCCTATCCAGCCTGCTGAGTGATGAAGAGCTGGCATTAGCATCTCTGTGCAGCACTGGGTTCCTCTGCACAGTACCTGTTAGCATCACACTAGTGGAAGAAAAATAGCACTATCCCTACTTTATTAATAATTGCTGAATTAACCATTAATTCATTGTGTGTTCCACATGGAACACTTACCATGGAATACTTACCTCAGACACACAAACCTCTTGGGCTGACTCAACGTTGCCTTCAAACCCTCGTGTGATTTTCTGTGCATGGTGAGCTTTTTTGGCTGGAATTTGTTGACTTGTTACCTATTTGAGAAAAAAACCACAGATACCCTGTGAAAATTTCAAGTCACTGTTACGTAATTCAGAGTGTTTGTTCCACTTCACTGCAGATATGCCAACCATCCCATGATGTTATCCAAGCACCACATAGAGTAACGAGACTTGCATAAAATTATTCACAATGGAGCATGTCTGCTTCTGCTGTGGTGAGAGGTTGTCTGTTGTACGTGCAGAGCACAGGAAAAGAACAAGCTGATATTTTTTTGTCAAGTGTATACTAAAT
The DNA here is from genome assembly GCA_033558235.1 of Neomorphus geoffroyi. Lineage (NCBI taxonomy): Eukaryota > Metazoa > Chordata > Aves > Cuculiformes > Neomorphidae > Neomorphus > Neomorphus geoffroyi. Next base: position 10,473,588 of record JAUMJM010000016.1, on the reverse strand, counting down.
TCTCTGTCATGAGTAAAACATTTCTTCTTGTAAAATGCCTTGAAAGTACTCTGGTTCAGGAATAGGCGCTCTCTTCTCCACAAGATTACTCCAGATTCAAAAGTGGTTTTATCCAGGGAGCTCCATCACATGACCTACACAAAGCAGAGTAGAGGTAGTACAGGAACAACCTTTTTAGTAGTATAGCCAGGCACTGATCCACTGAGGTCTTCTAACATCTGGACTAAGGCACTCAGTCTCTACCAAAAGCAACTGACAGCCAATGAAGAGGATGAAATACATTAGGATTTTCTCCAACACTTTCCTTTCCTAGGAAAAGTCATCTGCAACAAAAACTGCACAACCAGGCTGAGATGCATTGAAGTACAGAAGTACTTGCCATTCCTCTCTACAAGGAGCAATTCACATCACCTCTATCAAAATAACAAATTTATACATAGGTGATTTCTCCTTGCCTTAGTGTCATAGTAGACAAAGAGTCAATAGTTTAACAGGTGTGAAGTAGATCAGAGTAGTGAAAACTTCCTCCTCTCAGCTTTAATTTAACAAGGAACAAGAAATAATAATAAAGAATCCCTCTAATGCTGCGTGTTTGATCTACTTTATAATACCAACAGATTCAAAAAAGGTGTATAGCACTTTCACTTTCAAGAAAGACTTTGGTAGGGAGGAGAAAAGGAAGACCACCTTGTAGCAGTTTCCAGAATTAATATTTCATTCTGAGTAGAACTGCAACAGGGTGAGATGAGGACACCAGTCTCAGGTTCTTCGTTGAAGTGATTTGTAAGTTGATACCAAGGAATTTATTTATTCTTTGGTTTTCCACGACTAATTTTTTCCTCCCTTTTAACTAAGGAACTGAAACTCAAGGGGAAAAAGAAGTTTATGACCTTTGGAAGGAGGGAGAGGCAATTCAGGAGGACTACAAGGATGTTATGATCTTGTGCAAGGAGAAAATTTGTTAGCTAATTAGAAAATCAGCGCAAATAGAACTTAATCTGGCTAACGTCATAAAAGACAATACGAAGTATTTCTATAAATATAACAGCAGCAAAAGGAGGGCTAAGGAGAATCTCCGTCATTTATTGGATAGAAAGGGAAACAGTGACAAAGGAAGAGGAAAGGGCTGATGTACTTAATGCCTTCTGCACCTCAGGTTTCAATAGTAAGACAAATTTTCTGGGTACCCGGCCACCTGAGCTGGAAGACAAGGAAAAGGAACGGAATGGAGCCCCTATAATCCAAGAGGAAATTGCTATCTAGCTGCTACACCACTTAGTCACATACAAGTCTATGGGGGAGGGTGGAATCCACTCAGAGATACTGAACGAACTGGTGGAATTACTCACCAAGCCACTTTCCATCTTTACATTGATTCGTAGAATGGCTTAGCTTGGAAGGGTCCTTAAAGATCATCCAATTCCAACCCCCTGCCATGGGCACGGACAACTTCCACCATACCAGGCTGCTCAAGAACCCATTCAACCTGGTCCTGAGCACTTCAAGGAGGGGGCAGCCACAGCTTTGATCGAAAATCTATGCCAGTGCCTCACCACCCTCATCCTAAAAAATTTCCTCCTAATGTTTAATTTAAATATTCCCCCTTCCAATTTGAAGCCATTCCCCCTTGTCCTATCACTCCATGTCCTTGTAAAAAGTCCCTCCCCAGCTTTCTTCTAGGCCCTTTTCAGGTACTGGAAGGCAGCTATGAGGTCTCCCTGGAGCCTTCTCTTCTCCAAGCCGAAGAACCCCAACTCTCTCAGCCTGTCCTCATAGCAGAGGTGCTCCAGCCCTCTGATCATCTTTGTAGCCTCCTCTGGACCTGTTACAACAATTCCATATCCTCCTTCTGCTGGGAGTTCTGGAACTGGACTCAATACCCCAAGAGGTGCCTCACGAGTGCAGAGCAGAAGGGGAGAATCACAATCACCTCCCTCGACCTGCTGGCCACACTTCTTTTGATGCAACCCAGGAGCACATGTTGCCATCTCATGCCAACTTGTCATCAGTCAGTACCCTCAAGCCCCTCTCCACAGGGCTGCTCTCAATCACGTTGTCCCCCATCCTGTATTGAAACTGCAGATTACCCCAACCCAGGTGTAGAACCTTGTACTTGGCCTTGTTGAACCTCATGAGGCTCACACAGGCCCACTTCTCCAGCTTTCCAAGTCCTTCTGGATGACATCCCATCCTTCTGGTGTGACAACTGCCCCACTCAGCTTGGTGTCATCACCAGCATTTATCAGCAATATGGGGTGATAAACTGGGGAGGTCCCAGTTGACATGAGGTTAACAATCCCCATCTACAAGAAGGGCCAGAAGAAGAATCCAGGGAACTACAGGCCTATCAGTACCACCATGGTGCCTGAGAAGGTTGTAGAGCAAATCATCTTCAAGGAGTTGTAGTGAGTGAAGTTAAATCCAGTTGGTGGCCCCCAAAAGTGGTGGGCTCAGTGCTGGGGCAAGTCCTGTTTAATATCTTTATCAATTATCTCGACAAGGGAATCGAATGCAACCTAAGTTTGCAGATGACATCAAGTTGCGCAGGAGCGTTGATCTGCTTGAGGGAAGGAAGACTTTAGAGAGAGATCTGGACAGGCTGGATCAACGGGCTCAAGCCAACAGTATGGGGTGTAACAAGGCCAAAGTGTCGGGTCCTGCACTTGGGCCACAACAACCCCATGCAACGTTACAGGCTTGGGGAATGGCTGGAAAATGGCCCAGTGGAAAAGGATCTGAGGGTGCTGGTCAACAGCTGGTGGAACACAAGCCAGCAGTGTACCCAGGTGGCCAAGAAGGCCAACAGCATCCTGGTTTGTATCAGAAATAGGGTGGCCAGCAGGACCAGGGAAGTGATTGTCCCCCTGTACTCAGAACTGGTGAGGCTGCACCTCAAATCCTGTGTGCAGTTTTGGGCCTCTCACTACGAGAAAGACATTGAGGTACTGAGGCACGTCCAAAGAAGGGCAATGAAGCCAGTGAAGAGTCTGGAGGACAAGTCTTATGAGAAGCAGCTGAGAGAACTGGGATTGTTTGCCTAGAGAAAAGGAGGCTGTACCAAGGTGAGTTTTGATCTGTTCTCCCAAGTAACAAGAAGTAGGACAAGACGAAATGGCCTCAAGTTGCACCAGGGGAGGTTTAGTTGGGATATTAGGAAAAAATTCTTCACCAGAAGTGTTGTTAAGTATTGGAACAGGCTGCCCAGGGAAGTGGTTGAGTCACCATCCCTGGAGGTATTTAAAAGACATGTAGATGGGGTGCTTAGGGACATGGTTTAGTGGTGGCTTGGCAAGGTAACAGTTGGACTCAATTTTAACGGTCCTTTCCAACCTAAATGATTCTGTGATTCTATAATTCTATAATTGAAAAGCCACAGTCAAAGATGATGCAAGAACAGCAGCAGCCCTTCAACTAAGAAGTTAATTTTGATTTTAAAAAGAAAGCCCATTCTACATAAAAATTTCAAGGAAAAGAACATTACATTTCGTAGAATCTATTAAGTGGGAAAAATTTTAAGAAATTCATCATACCCCTCAGTATTCTTGGGAGCTGACCTGTCCTTTAATTGAAGTTACCACATCCCACTTTGAAGAGTGCGGTTTCCTTTTCTAGAGTGACTGTAGCAGTGCCAAGTTCTCAAGAGAGACAGCTTAGTAAGAATATAAAAAATGTTGCCCTCCTCCTCTGCATATAAAGGCTTTTATATATTTTTCTTTGATTTTAACTCAATATGAAGTTCTCTCCTTTAAAGAAATAAAGTAGACTTCACTGGAGGAAAAAGCAGCAACCACAATTAGCAATACGAATCTCAGGTATTAGCAAAGCGTTTTTGAGAAGAAATCAAAGCAAAGCTTTGCAACGTTGTTTGGGTTTTTTTGATTTGGGGGCTTTTGTTTGGTTTTTGGATTTGGGGTTTTTTGTTTGTTTTTCTTGCTTTGTTTTTAAATCGATTTTTAGGAGATCCTTAAGCACATTTTTCAGAAATAGTATACCTGAATTTGAAGTAAAAAATTAATCTCCTCCCTATTTGGCTATAGACTTTAGAAACAGACTTCATAAAGAATGACTGCTACATGGATTTGGATTTGCTGTAGACATTACAAATAAATGGACTCTATAATGAACGTCATCTGGATTAAAATTTCATTTACCTGTGCTCTTTCTTGTCAGAAAGTGCAATGACTTTGTTACCATCTGAACACAGAGGGTAAGGAATACTGTTTGTTATTGCTAATTAACTCATGCTCCGGGCATATCCAGAAAGAGGTTTTGTTTTAGTTCACAGGTTTGTCTGCAACTACAAAGTTGCTGGAAGCATCTGTATTCTGCAACTTGCAAGAAGAAAAGACTGTTTTCTTCGTAACACAAAAATGACTAAGGGCAGGTGAAAAGAAAGTCATGCATTATCTAGAATACAGCAGCTCGCTGGTCTGTCAACTGCAGTTTTCACAAGTTGCTAAAGCTTCTGACGTGAACAGTGCTTCGTGGTTGCAAAGGGTAATTAGACACAGCTATTTACCGTTCTACAGCCTATTTAATACTAATTTTGAACACAGTTTATCTTCCTCTTCAGCCACTCCCCCACCTCAACTAGCATTTTGGATAAGCATGGAAAGCAATAGGGGATATAAAAGATTATCAAAATACCCAGGAATTTGGTTAGACTAAACATTAAGAATATGAAAGCAAGAGCTGGAAGAAAAATAAAACAGCAGATCAGTTATTTAATCAAGTAAATATTCTGTTCTGGTTTTTTTAAAGTAATACATTTTTTTTCTTCCAGTGCAGACCTGTTCAGCTTAATGCTTTGGGTGGGGGAAAAAAAGAATGTAAATATAAAGCACAAAAATCCTAATGGTACAGAGTCTAGAATCTATAAAGAAATACCCATGTCATCTCCTGTCCTCCTCTACTTACACCCACGTACCTCACTTGTGTTACCATTCCCCTGTCTGCAGGGTTTACACAGGGATCAGCCTTCCCTGACCCAGCGCCCAGGCCCCTCTCCTGCCTATGCCAGGCAGAGATCTCAGCAGCCCTCACCTTGACCAGTTTCTGCATCTTTTGGCCATGCCACAGGCAAGTTGGAGGGGAGGTTGGCTTTAACCCGAATTTGGCTTCCCACTCTGCCCAGGTTCCCAAGCATGGATGCTGGCATGAGGAGTTTTGGAAGCTGAGCTCCTAAGGTTGCTGTCACATTCAGTCCATTGACACCAGTAACTCCCAGGCAAAGCTCCAGTTATATACTGGAAGCAAACAGCAGCATTTCCTTTTCCTAAAGTATTTGCTTGTCCTAACAGCTTGCAGAAAAATTCAGTCTTGATCAGCATCCTTGAGCACAATCATCTCCAGGCACAGCTGATTATCCACCACTTGGCAGAACAGCCTAAGGCCCACACTATTATTTCTTTACTAACCCAAATCCTTGCACGTGCATCTGCAGTCCTCTGGAAATAGGGCAACATCTAATTAAAGCAGATGGTCAGTGAAAATTCAAAGGTCAGAATTAAGGTTGTTGACAGAACCTCAACTTCAAGCATCCATTTAAATTACTAGCCACGCAACCCAAGCTATGTATACAAAGCCAAACTGCAGTAATGTTTGTTTAAATTAAAAATGGTCTTTGAGCTGACTAGAAATGCATTTGGGAAAAAAGCACATGTGGAGATGTTGTGTTTATTTGCTCTACTTAAAACTTTCTGAAGTATCGCATTGTATTTTCCATCGTACTCTTACAGGATTTTTCTACTTATTCCTCCACACGTCTCCACCTCAACCCTGACTAAAAAAAAAAAAAAGCATACCAGTAAATCAGGGCAACTTGGGACTAAACTTTTCTAACCATGAAACCTGGGAAGAGGTGTAGCATGCAACTTTGCCGTACATTTCTTTTTTTTTCTCATGGTTTTCGCTCAATTGCATCCGTATTTTTACTACAGGCATATTTCATTCCTTTCCTTTTTCACAGCAAAATAAAAAGTAACCCAGTATTTAGTTTGATAGTTGTGGAAACTCTATTTAGCAGAAATGCTGACTCACACATGCATTTTCTTTTTGACTTGAAGCAAAGCAATTAAATACTGCAGACTCTGCTGTACAGCAACCCCCCAAACAAAGCGGGAGTGGGACTGCAGCACGCTGTAACACACTCATGCTCTCGAGCTTTAGCCAAGCCTTTCTGCAGCAACCGCTGCACTTAGCTGTCTGCTAGCTCTGCTCTTCTCTCAATTCATGCTGTTTAAGTACTTAAGTATGTTTCCATCTTTGCTACAATAGGTGCATTAAATTAATTAAAGAGGAACAAAGCAGTCTAGGAATTGCAGAGGGCGGGGAGGAGAGGGGAAGGCGGCTCGAGGGGAATCTCAACATTCAGAACATGCCTATGAAATTCATTGTTGCACACCTCTGCAACTAACTACAATGAAATGAAGTGCAATTAACAACAGTTAAGTGAAGAATGTTAGTTTCTTATTTTGGTTTTATTCTGGCAAAGGATTTTACTTTCAGGTTTGTATTTCACTCTACATTTCTTGCTTGCTTTTCTGAAAATATTTCCCACTCCCATCCCTAATCTTGCATGAAATGAAAAGCCACTAAGGGCTTCAAATAATTTCTTCCCTCCCCACCCCCTTGCTACTACAACCAAGTAAAAAGGCTGCAATATTTTGATGCTTACAGATCATAAACCTTTCAGTAAAAATATTTCTAATTTCCCAAGGGATTATTTTCCTATCAAAGAATGCACTTCTGAAGTTGTTTTTTTCAAACAGCCCTGATCATCAGCAAACAAATCAAATTGCTTGTGTACACTGTAGAAAAGGAATGCAAAAGCAGTAAGAGATTTTATTCATAGTCCTGCTGAGGTAAGGAAGGTGATACAAGCACAAAAAAAAGGCTTGCATTTCATAATTGTTTGGAGATTAATTCCTACCCTTCCTTCATGCCTCTCTGATATCAATAATTTTCTGAGGAAGGAACAGGCTGATGTTCTGATATGTTACAGAAATAGAAACGTAATATGTAATTTTAAGATAGGTACTCAGAACATATTAAAGTTATGTTCAAAGCAAGTAACAGCTCTGGAGTGAGAGAGAACAATGCTGACACCAAGTGGAAGAAACCCTGCAGGCTCCGTCCTCTGCTGCAACCTCAAGACACCTGAAAATCTCAGAGCCACAAGTCTTAGGTTTAGGTGCTGCACTAAATTTTTTAAACACCAGAGGAAGACAACACGGATACTCGGAAAGCAGAAATCAGTGTTATTCTAATGTGTACACCAGCTGATTACAATCCTTGTAAGCAAAGTAACTGGCTGGCGCCATGCATATCAGGTATTATTCTCCTTAACAAATGGCAGACAAAAGTTCTTAATCTGAATTTACATAAGTTCTGTGAGCCTGACTATGGTAGGAGCTTTTGAGATGCTCTGTTCACTGCGAAACTGAAAATGGGCGTTCACAGACTGAGAAGTGACGAAGATGAGTCTCCACTGAGTTGGTCTCTCTACAACATATTGCCTTCAAAATACATGGTATTTTCTAGACCAGGAAAGGCTTGTATTAGTGACTCATTTCAGAATGACCTTCTCCTCACACACACTTTATATCATTATTGCATGACAGCCAGCGATCAGTGTAGTCAGCCAGTGTGATTGCCTGAGCTCTGTTCTGCTATTATTGATTGCAGTAAGGAATCTCAGGATTTCAGTTTGACCAGCTTCCCTCTTCTGTGCTCCAGCTGCTTGTTACAGCAAAGCACAGCCGATGTCTGTCACACAGAGCACACCTCCACCTGCCGATACACCATCCTAGTGAAGCCTTCTGCAACCAAAAATTTAAATTATAAAAATCCACCTACCAGGAGGGAGGGAGAAGAGAGAAAAGTGGATAGTGGCAAAAGCCATTAAGTCATAGGAAAGGGCTGAAGTGTGACAGCAGTGTTCCAGAGCGCTTGTACAGCAAGTCAAGAGAACCTCCAGCAGGGCTGGCACAAATGTCAAATCAGTGACATTCCCTCTAAGCCCTGCAGTTCGCTAAAAATGGAGACCAGACACGCTTGTCATTTCCAGGTTACAGATCTCCAGTACAAAGTCTGCTGCAGATCACAGGCACAGCACAGGAAAAACCACCTCATTCTCTCCATGCCCTGTTCCCTCCACTGACAGGCAGAAAGGCTCTGGCACTGAAGACCTAGAAGAAATGAATACTCCAGCCACAATCACTTTGGTTGTTTTAAGTCACACTTGCCTATGCTACAGCAGATTTTATCAAATCTTTATGCCTCCAGCCTATAAAATATTCTGAACTGTTGGTCCAGAAGAAAACAATATATATCTCTACAATGTGTTTGCCACAATTTTTGTGGAGTTCTAGGTTCTACTTTCATCCTCAATGTATGGTGTTTTTTTACCCAGCCTTCTGGTTTGGGCAGTACTGAAACATAAAATCAAAACTTAAAGTTTAATGAGTTTTGATACATTTACAAAGGTTAGGGAAAGTAGTTTTTCTGTGAAATGGGAAATAATATGAAGAAATTTTTCTATAATAACAATCCGTACAAATCTCCTGGCAGTTCACGTGCTACACACAGGATTTGCTACGTTCATATGTAAATCAAAGTTTTAAAAAGTTAGCATTGCTAAGTAAAGACCTTAAATGAAAGACAGCAATCAAAACCTATACTACTTTAAATTTAGGAAAAAACGCTAAGAGCCACAAACAGGAATTTGAACTTTGTTCTGCTATCAAAGAAAGATTATTTTGACAGAAAATTTAGTCTAACCTGAAAATTTCATTTTACTAGATCCTGAGATAACGTCTGATTGGTTGGTTGGTTGTTAATTCTGAAAAGTCTCAGCTAGTTTCACAAGCATTGTCATGGGATTAGCAAATGAAGACATCAGTTAAATTATTGCTGTCCTCCAAATTGAGGACAATCCATTTGGGAGACTACAGTTGACAGCAATTCACATGAAAGTGAGGCACCACATATATCACAGAAAAGGGGTAATGCCAAAACATCCATTTCCTCTCTGGAAAAGGCTAAAAACCTGAGATTGACAAAACTCTGCAGAACACAAAAGCCTTCCCAATAAAACCATATTTTGAGTAGATAAAGTCTCCATGAAATATTTAGTTGCCCTGTCCAGATCAACTCAAACCCACACTGCAGTTTCAGAAATTCACTCTGAGGTGTCTGCAGGATACTGTCGAGCTCCACTCCCCCAACCCCCTGAATCTCTCCAGTACCCTTAATACTGGGGTTCCACAATCACAGGGTTTAGCTACATGGGATCCAATCAGTAGGCAATCCCCGCAGCCTTGCGGTTATGTAGTGAAGCACAGATAAAAGGACTAAGGAAGAAAAGAAAACAAGAAATGAGACCCATTTCCTCAGAGTGTAGGCTTTTTTTCTAATGAATCCCATGCTTTGATGGAAAAAACACGCAGTAGCTTTCACACACCCACAAAGTCATCCTTGTGTTTGCTTGCAAAACAAAGGTACTGTGCATAATTCAGGAAGGACTTACCTATGACTTCTGTTCCAAAAGGAGATACGAAAAAAACCACTCTTGGACCAGGTGTGAAAATAATAATAAAAAAACCATAGTCAGCTTTTATCTGGAATGTAAGATTCAGAAATGATGTGGCCAAACAGTATGACAAATTCCTATTAGCAAAGTTTGGTTCGTAATTTAATTACACTATAGAAATTGTTAATCTTGCTCACCTCCAACACAGCTAGTGATAGCTTCATGTTAAACACAGAGGCCTCAGGCCAAAACAAACACCAAAGTGCCTAATCTCTTTTTAAAGAATGATTTAACCCAACAGGAAAATTAGTTTAGTACCAGTGCAGTTTGCAAGCTAGGACAGAATGATATAGGACAGCTTTAAATACTGATAGACTCAGGGTGGGGGGTGGGGGGTGGAATTAAAGAAATAATAATTAAAAAAACAAACAAACAAAAAAACCTCACACCAAACACTGGTAGGATTTTACAGCATTCCAACTCTATTTTAGGAACAATGACAAAAGAACCCCAAAACATTCAACATACAATGGCCAGGAAAAAGGAGAAGCTAAAATACATACTAGCTTGGATATGTCTTTTAAACGGCTCTCTTCAGATGGAATAGGTGGCTGTGAATATTCTACTATCCAGCCCAAGGTAATAGTTCTGAACTATTAGACTGGTGTCTTTCAAAAACTTGCAAATTCTCCTCCCAGACTGTCAGTGTGAATCCGCCTGCAGATGCAGAGTAAGGGGGGTGACCCCTAGCACTTCAAGAGCTCTGCTAAGGAACAATCAATCTTGCCTATCTCAGCCTACAAACACCACAACTGAATGCTAAGCCTGTCAGCTCTATGGCACGCCTGCCAGGTTGGCTTCGATTCTTTAAAGCCCAATTAATTAGGGTAACATACAATGTTGAAAGAGGGGGGAAAAAAAGGCACAACAAAAAAATCCCAGGAGTTAAGTAGTCCAAACGCAAGTATCTGTGTAAACGCTTTAAGTTATTTCACAAGAAACAGTCAGTAAAAGCAAGTTTCATTTCCAGCAAGCAACAAAGGACCCAAGCCAGGTTTGCCATTTCAATTTTTGCTTGCTTTGCTAGAACTTGAAAATGAACTTTTAATATGTTTAGTTTGTAAACCTAACTTTGATGTTTCCAGTTTAGCGGACTTTGAGCAATTGTTGTATTATGATAGATGAAGGGTACCTATCCAATGTCCTGAGTTTCCTGCCAGAAATTACAAAAACAAGATCAGCCACAGAATACCGAGTTCCCTTCTCACCCACAGATGGGATTTCTTTCATAAGCTTACCTCAGAGCAGCAAAGCGCCTGATGGCTATGCCTCGTCTGAGGTTTTATTAGAGAACTTGAAAGGATCTTTTCAGCAGAATTATTTCCCACATCCCAGACAGACTGTGACATTTTGCAGAATTACGGGGAGTGAAGTTGCTTCTGAAACAAAAGCACTGCAGTAGAAAGCCAAGTTTCCTGGCTTCTCTAATACCTTTCCAATTTCCTTTAACTGCTGACATTTCTTCTAGTTTTGCAAGCAAAAGCATGTATAATACAATAGCTAATATTTTGATCTTGTATGCTCATTCGAGTACAGATTGCAGGACTTCTCAAAGGTGACAGTGGTACGTGACATCTTCAGAGAGTAAGGGGAGCTGAAGGCATGGGCTGTCTACATGTTAAATAATCCTAGTTCTAGATTTGAGGCTATGTCCTGTGACATAGCAGGAATATTTCAGAAACATCCTTTTATCAGTGCAGTCTCTTTTCTGTACCTGGGCTGTACTAGATTTATTTTAAAAGAGAGGTTCCCAGAAGCATTACAGTCTCAATATTCCATTTGGGATATATAATATGCTCTAAATACAGAATCTGATTTTGTATTAGATGTCTGCTGTTTTTCCTTAACAGAGATATTTGGAGAAAGAAGCCAGGAGATTAAGGAGACACAAACATGAGCAGCTTGATCTACAATTACATGCAATGCAAATCTCTTTCATAATCCTTTACCTGATCTGGGTCACTTCTATCAGTCTAATCACGAGCCACAGGGAAATGCACGGTGCAGTATTACACTGCAGGTTTTGCTACAAAATTTCCTTCATGTCTTTTTCCGAAAGTGAATTTGAAGTTAGGCAGCAGTGATACTTCACATCACAAACTGAAAACAAGACTGACCCTCTCCCTAAACCAGCCTTTCTCTATCATGTTTCTTCCACCAGGAAGTTTTTGACAAGAAAAAAAATAACAGGTAAAATGGGTATTAAATACTAAAAATATTCTGGCAAAGAAGATGTCTAAGGAGAGGCTGAAATATGCACAGTGTGTTCTGGAAAGGTGAGAGGGGTTTCACCCTCCTGGTTTTGCTTTCCTGCATTGCCACTCACACACACAAAGTGATTCACTCCAGGAAAAATCCAGTGGCTTTGATCTAACAAAGCTCAGCATTAAGATATTTAAAGTGAAACAGCCTGGGATTTTACTCTTGACCTTTTGCTTTTGCACTTGCATTTTTTTCAAAATCAGAATTTTAAACAGGAGTGTTTCCCCTTTAGTTTAGGCATAGGGTGAATATTTTCATAGCTGGCAACACAAGCTATAGTCATTAATTTCACTATGTATAAGCAAATATATTTCCATTTGTAGGTTTCAACCTAATGAAGCACTTTTGATTATTTGCTGAATCAATCAATGTGACTTTCTTACCTGAAGATCGTCTGCTTGTGTCTGTGAGAAACAAGGGTTCAGGTCAACAAAAAGCATCTCATGGTGTTGAAGTAAATACAGCAGGAGGCCATTGTAAAGCCTTTGTTCTTCACATGCCAAGGGACTGACAGGGATCCTAAAAGAAGAGGAGATGGAACTCTCAGATTAGGGGTTGATAAGTTACACAGGGAGCCCCTCAGTATCCAAGATAATTCAGCAAAGCAGCCAGCTTGGCAACTTAATAAAATGGATTTCCAACCTCCTTTGAACCAGTTTCATTTGGTGTGTTTATAGCACCAAGAGCTTCACAGTGATGGAGCCCCAGTTTGCTGCAACACTTCACAACACAACGAATCTTTGAGGCAGCGTAGCAAACTAGCCAGAACCTGACAGTAACTCAGACTTGAAGTTTATATAATCAAGGGTGAAGAGGAGGAAAAAATCCTCCAAAATCTGCCATCACTAACTGGCGCTGGGGCTGGAAGAAAGCTATTTTGCTCTAACTCAGTTTATGGAGGTGAACTTTGGTGGCTAGAATGTCATTTTACCAGAAATGCCTGAGGGGAAAAAAAACCTACCCACCTATTAAGAAACTGTTTCAGAATCATAATTTATAAATTCACAGACATCAGCCATGTCATGCAGTTGAACTTCTGGATGCTGCCATTAACAGGTTGGAGTTTGGTTGGGTTTTTTCCTGTTTCTTTCTCTCTCTCTCTCTCTTTCTTTAAATAAATAGAAGCTGAACTTGTACTATCCACATAAGTAGACTAAATTGGAATAATTTAATTAAAGTCAAGAGATTCTTTATATAGGATTCTAATCTCATTCCCAGGAACTGTTTATTCCCCTCATGAACTATTTTGAAGCTTGGATGACATTTACATAAGTGCTGTCACCTTTATCTAGCTTCTCCAGCCATGCTGCACCAACTCAGTTCAACCCAGCACAATATTAATATTTAAACAAGAAATCATAAACTCTGGAGACTGATGTGGAGACATACAACACACCAGTCTCCTGTTTGTCAAATCAGTACATTCATTATTTGTTTCTGATTTTTAAGTATAAATATACACAATGGGCCCAGTCCAATTGCTTTCATTCACATTCTGGTTTTTGTAAACATACTGTTGTTTCTGTAAGAACTTGGGTTCAGGCTCCTTTTGAAAGAAGATGGTTTAAGCACAGTTACAGTATGGTACAATATAGACAGATTTTTAGGATAAACTGTTTTGGCAGCAATTCCTTCTTTAGTGTTGGCTAACATTTCTCCTTGGATTCCCAGCCTTCTCAGGACAGACCCAGTTTCTCCACAAAATGCAAGCCGGTGTGTAAAACCTCCTTGACTGAGCCTTTCCTGCATATAACATTTCTAAGAGAATATTCATCGCTTGCACAAACTTCAACACCTGCAGCTCACAGGCCATACAAGAAACCATTTTAGACCTTGGCCTTCTTTTTCGGATTCTTTCTTTAACTTAGGCATATGTTTTTGAATCTGTCTATACCAGCTGTTAACACCTAGCAAAGAGCACTCCACAAGCAGTACATGAAGATAAACAGCTCTCCTACTTCTTACTGGGTTCCACTTTCCCTTACTAGCAATCTGCATTTTGGGTGCCCAGTTCCTAGTTAATTTTAAAAATTAATTTTAAAACAAATCTGAGCTATACTCTGAGATGCAACCCTGCAGCTGACTCCGAATATCAATGTCTGCTCATTCGCAGATATTCATGGGTGACAACAGATGGGTATTCCAAATATAGAAAATGTATTTTTAGGTTCCTCTGAGCCACCGTCCACAGACTTTCAAGTAATTTTGTAAAATAATCACTTCCTGCTCTTCAGATATTTCTGCTGCTAGCAGAAACTATATTATCAGGCTTGATGACAGAGGAACCACATTCACACACTACTGAATTAAGGAACACAATCCAAGGAAGAGAACGGTTACTGAATTACATTCTGCACTTCACATAAAACCCCTCTAATCAGTTGTAGTGCACATCAAACACAGGAGAACACTCACTACAAACAAGAAACAATTAAAATGTGATCAACGGGAAGCAGGTCCTGGTTCCTTAAGCCAAAACCTTTCAAAGTCGCTTTGCAACAAAGTGCAAGCTAGAAAATCCATACAATCCCTTGCCTTGGCTTTGTTCAGGAGATCTGCCAAGGTTCCCTGCTGGCAGAGGCTTGAGTATGAGACTTCCTGCAAATTCACAGAAAGAATGAATCAAAGTGAATAGAAGCAAACAGCTGGCTGGCATCCTTGTGCACTCATGCAAGAATTGCTTACTGAGGTTGGTAACAAAAATCCCTTCACCAAAATGAGACATAAGAAAGTACCCACAGAAATTTATGTAACATGAGTCAAATCTCAGATAGAATCACAGCAACGCATTCTCCTTGGCATTTACAGAGACTAGCAGGACGTGAAACGGCTCACAAGACGGATGGATGGCAACAGAAGTAAATAGTTCAGTGGAGGAGCAGAAAGAAATCAACAGTAGAAGCTGAGAGAAGAGTGGAGCTTGGCAAAGAAATTGTAGGGAGTAGTAGCCACCCTGAGAGTTGATCTACGAGTTATGTTTTTGGCTCCCTTACCTGCAAGGGGATGAGGACACGAAAGCTGCCTCATGCAGATGTTAAGACTGAAGTCTCAAAAGATAAGAAAGATGGGAGGGTCAAAAATCTCAAAGAAAAGCAATCTGAAAGGCAGTGGTGGAACCACTTAAGAGCAGAGAATATAGCTTAACTCATAGCTAAAAAATAGCATGAGGGAGGCCAGTAGAGGAAATCAGGAGGAGATGGTTTACAAAGAAGACTAAAGGTAAAATGAAACATTTTACTCAGTTATGCTTTTCTGAAACAGACTTTCTTTTCTTACTCCTGTTTTGGGTCCTGCCAAAACAGGGACAGGAAGCATATACTGATAATATAACAGAAAAATTCCAAATTAAGATAATTTTAGCTAACTATTCCATACAAGCAGCATTAAAATAAGGGGCTACGACAGATTAAAAATACAGGAGAGAGAGCCTGTGTAGTTTTCACATGGTGGTATTAATTTCCTACCGTTTAAAATTCATGATAAAAGTTTTCTGTGAACCTGTAACTAAACTTCCAACATAATACGTGTGCTAAGGCTTATATTTTTTGTGTTGCAATTACCATAGTAACTAGTTGTGAAGTATGTGCAGTTTAGGCTTGCAAGGTATAATAAGCAGCAAGTTTATATTCTAATTTTGCGTCCCCAAGGCCCGTGTGTGTTCTGCTTTTCAACTACTGAATATTCCAACTTGCTCACTTCAGTGAAACTCTATGCATGACAAGTCTGCACAAATAAGAGAGTCAACAGATTGAGACAGGTGATAACGATAGACAGAATTTACACTCGAATATAAATAGTTCAAAAATTTAAAGTAAAAATGTTTAGAAACAACCTAGTTTACTTGTTTAATCTCAATGAAGGCAGAAGTAATTGCACAAAAGTGCAGATTGCCAAGACATGCAGAACAGTTTTAACACCTGCAATGAATTAGTGCTGTAAACAGAGCTGACATTACATCCAGAAGGTTATTTCCAACAATGGCAGATTAGATCTAGAGCTGTTTTTTCCATAACTGTCATGTTCTGACTGAACAGCTATAGAAAGTACTACTCAATGTGTCTCACTTTCCAGTGAATCCACATCCTGGCTACCAAGTGTTTCATGATGTGGCAGCTAATTGCACTAATTCTTGCTCTGAAAGACAAAGTATATTCATTATTTTATTCCCTGTGTCAGAAGATATGACACATCCTAGACTACCTTGAGTTTTGCTGCTGTGCAGGACAATACAAATGGTTTATTCTGAATCATTCGAGGTCTCAGGTCACTCAGCAGGAAGCTGTACAGCAATCTCATCAAGAGAGGCTCTCCTCTCCACCCAGCTACCAAAAAAGCTGATTTTTCATAATCCTAGGAGGTAACACTCTGAGGGCAGCACTAATTATACACTTTACAGAAAATGAGCTCCAGACCTACTGGTTTCTCTCCCAGAGCCGATGAGGTCAGAATGACTGTAAAAAGCTGGCGTTAGTACTCAGAGGGCAGAAATACTTGTATTTATGGCAGCCGTGTTGTCTTAACAAGTTGCTGGAAGAGAAACCTGATGTTGATAATTTTCAGGACTTCTCAGATAGGTCATTGCCACAAGCATTTAGTTTAGCACTACGTGTGCTTTAAAAACCAGGCAGAGGGGCGTATTCAGAAGTAGCTGGATAATCTCCCAGAACAGAGTAGGCAACAGCTCGTCAATCGATAAGGAAGCTCACTGGATTCTTATCTGCAGATGCAGCCATCAGTGGGCACACGTTCAGAAAATTTGGGAATGGAGATAAAGGAATAAAACAAAGCATTCTTGCATGTGTGTGCATGCACAGAAGCCCCGTGTGACAGTGAAGGGGGCCTGATGGCAGGAGAGTAACAGTCAGTGTGGGGGTCAAGGGACAGATTTTCTGTGAAAGTCTTCCGGCATCAGCCTTTTACCTATGTTACAAGTATCACCACATGACTAATCCAGGCGCTGGGAAGTAAACGTCATCTGCCTACATTCATTTACTAATTTTAGCATGCAGATATTAAGGAACTTGGAGCTTGGTTGCACAGCTGCTTTGTTCCACCTCTGAATCTCCTCTAATGTGAATCTATTCTTACAGGAGTGAATGGCATAACTCCTATCTCACTACATGTTGTTAGATTCTTCTCCCTAGCTCTACTTTTGCTAAACTGAGGGTCCTTTTACTTCTTTCACCTGTGAAGGTTATAGACTGGTACACCTGGTGGTAAGCCCGCAGAGTAAGTAAACAGACACAAACATAGAGACCTATGGAAACAGTAGCAAGGTTTGAGAGAGCAGCTCCCCACAACAAAGCCTGTCATTGATTTCTAATATGCTTGGTGCCAATTTTGCTGAATGTATCTTTTTAATAACTTTCTTTGCTTGCCATTCAAAAAAAGTGAAGAATAACAAGGCTTTTTTTTACTTCATAGAAAATACTAAATATTAACATATACATTTTGCAAAGCGGTGTTGGCTTTTAGTTCAAATTAAGCTGGCATTGCTATGATCCACTAAAACAAAGGTTTACACATTGTAAGACAGGTATAAACATTTTAATATCCTCAGTTGTCAATATCAAGGATAGGATAGAGAACTAAATCATTCCAGCTTGATTAATCTACCATTATCTGATCACTCTAAGCTGTTTCTTCTCACCACCTTGACATACCCCCTTCCGCCTTTCCTTTATTAACATCCAGTTATGCCTCCAGTCACCATCATCCCAAACATACCTTAGCTAGCTTCAGCCAAGCACTCACTGCTTCCAAGCTCTGCTGGCCTCTGCTCAGATATCAACTCACATTTTAGAGGCAAGGGCAGAACGAGTTACTTTTCTTTCTTAAGAGAAGAGATTCCTTTCTCCATTATATCTCTGATCCAAGGTCAAAGTCAGTCTTAGCTTTTGAGATTCAAGACTATAACAACTAAGAAGCCCCCACAGCCAGCACTTAGCTTGGCTAAGAACAAATGAGGAGTTCTTATCAAATGGCTCTTCAGCCCTCGTGCCTATTCTCTTCAGATGGTTTCTTACTTGAGGCTGGACCTGTATAGTCAGTGCCTAACAGCATGAAGGTGCTCAGCCAGCTCAGAATCCATCACATCTGCCCATAATATGCTACATAAACATTCAACTTTCAAAAATGCTCCACTTACTATTGGACATACAGTTGTGACAGAAAGTCTCGTTGTAAAGTGTGATTTCTAGTTCTATTTAAGGCATTTAAACAGAGAACACTCACTTGAAGAGAACAGGTCCAAACACAAGGGCTAGGTTTTCCAGAGTCATGAAATTCACTGCACTGTACGTTGCTACCTTTAACAGGAAAGCAGACAGGAGCCGAAAAAGCTTCTGGTGGGCTTTGGGCAAGCAGCTGAGCAATGGTCTCAGGTTCTCTATGCATTCTGTTGTATGGATTTTGTGCTCTGGGAAGGAAAAAAGTGATTACATAGATATTCCTAAAAGTAACACAATTTCATCACAGACATTGTAGATCTGAGAAAAAGAGGAGATTTTAAAATACATTAGAGAAAAATAAAGAATAAATATGTCCTAAACAAAGAATTTGCAACAGTTTTCACGTATTAATATCTAAGTACCATGAATTTTCCAGATAATGAGTTTTATATACACTGTTTCTGCTATTCTTCCTGTAATGACAGGACCATCTAACACTTGCTGGTTTTCTAATGGGTATGCAGGCAGCAGTCATGTACCTGAATCCTTAAAGATGCCTTTAAAATGATAGAAGATTTTCAGCCTTGGGTCTCCCCAGAGGTTTTACACATGCTGGGTGATTCTCATTAAAAGGAATAAGAAATTGTACCCTTTCAGCCCCACATCACCTTCATTTCCTAACTAATTGGTAGCTCTCAGTCTCAAAACATTTTTGCTCTATAAATATGCAACTGTAGTTACACAAGAGATGCTTAAAAGTCTAAATTGGGGATACTTAGCATTTTCTTCGTTCTAATTCTTCAAAGAAGACTTGCAAGGCAGAAAATGGGTTCACAAACAACTCTATTTGATCAACAGTTCAGAATTAGTATGATAAAGTCTCCTGGTTATTAGAACTGAGATGACAGTACTCCTCAATAACTGGCAGCTGATGCTGAAATTTGCCAGAGATCACCAGGACACATCTGTGCAGCTTTGACATTGCAAATAGCAAATCATGCCCTAAAGGGCAATTGCAGCCCTAAAAAATCCCATACATTTCATAAAAGCCAAGACCCACGGTGCTCTACTTATTAATAAGAGATATGGAAAAGGATGGAGAGGAAAAAAAATTTAAAATAAGAAAATAACGGCAAGACTACTCAGGATAATCATAACAAAGCGCTTGCAAAAAAAATGCAGATATTTCAGCGCAGACTTTCACAGTTGATGAGAATGACTCCTTTATCTTTTTTCATTTTTTTGTTTTTTACTAAACACGTACATAATGCGGCACCTGGCAAAAGAAGTTTGAACCAAAGCAGACTGAAATCTAACCCACAGACCCCACATATTTGTATGCAGACATCTGAATTAGTTATCACTTGAAATCACTGGCCAGAATCTTCTGACTGCTTTATGTCAGCCATTACAGACAAGAATAGGGAACTTGGCAGTGTATTGCTGCAGGTACTCAACTCGGCTTTGAATTTGGAATGCTTTGTGCTGCTCCACACATCGCTGTCCAACAGACTACAAGAAAATTAGTGAAAAATACTAAATAGGAACAGGGATGTACAAAAAGACTCCTATTCTAGGGAAGGTTAAATAGCGAAAGGGGTTTCAGCTTGGAAAAGAGAGAAGTGAGGCCATGGCTATAGAGGCACAAGCATTATGATGGCGATAAGATTGAAAATAAAAATGTTGTTATCCTAGTAACACGTAAGGTATCAAATTTATAAAGAAATCATGCAAAAAATTACTTTCTGAAAAAATCCAGGACTGGATTGCATCCAACACCTTGCGTCAGGATGTTGGGGAGTTCAAAAGCTTTAATGAATTCAAAAAGACAACTACAGAAACCTTCATGTAAGATTGGGCCATCGAAAGCAATTAAACATCAGTCACAGCTTAAGGAAACTTAAATTTTTGCTACTAGAAAGGTGCAATAAACACATAATCTGTCACGGTCAGAGAAAGCACAGAATCTTGGAAGATGCCCTTTCTGTACCTTGGAAAGCTTTTAGCAAGCCAGAACAGATGTTGTCTGGAAAAACAGCCACTGGTAGTTCTTTCAGAAAGAGTTTCAGGAGACTGGCCACAGAATCAACATCTCCATCATTAATAAGGTCTACTTTTTCTCCTTGATTGTATTTCTGCTTCAATTCCTTGATTTTATTTACTGAGCCACTGATTCGAAATATACCGACACGCTCCAGACCTGTTTAAGAAGAAATGTGAAACAGTAAGCAGCGGTTGCATTACCAACCTGTGTGATGAGAATTAGATCCCAAAAAGCAAGAGCTCCTCTAAGAAAGCATAATAATCATAAAATTAAACTTTTCAGCAGTCACAGCTGAAAAACACAGTTTAAACAATGAATTTCAGTTTTCAGAGACCAAACAAAGAAAACGTGAACTTACCAAACACTTCTAGGTACTCCACCATCTGTGTCACAAGAAAGGGAACCCCACATTGCGTTGCATCCTGTACAAGGGTTTCCAGAGGAACACCAAATGTGTTTCTTTCTCTGCTGAGCTGTAGATCTGGTGAGACTTTATTCGTTGTGTGCCTGACTTGAACAGAAGATAATGATCTCTGGGGAGTAAAACCAGGCAAATGGTAAGCAAAAACTGGTTTTTATTATTTCAATTATTCTTAGGTGCAATTATTGTCCTCATTATATCATTGTTGTACAGATTTGACTTCCACTGCATATTCTGAAAATACTAATATCACTCTTTTTCTGTAGAGCCCAGACAGGACCTGTGACAGGGTAAATCCCAAGAAAACACATTTTCAGCTACATTCAGAGAAAAAGGCTCTGCAAGTGAAGGTAGTTGCCCCGTGTAGTGCAGGGAGGGATCGTTAAATCCTTTCCTCAAATGACGTCCCAGCAGTCAGGAAAAAGGCTGACCAAGTGCTGGTGCACAGATTTCCAACTCTGAAATTTGTGAATTTCTACCCAATTCACAATTATAAAAAATGCAAGATTCACTGAGGAGCCAGAAGAAGAATTTAAGCAGCAGCCAGAGCATGAGCCTGGTAAAGGGTTTCAACTGCTCACCCAGTTATTCAGAATTTCTTAGCCCAATAACCAATGTGAAAATATATGTGACAAATCATTAATAAATTACATCCAGGGTCTGCAGTGGGCGCGAGGGTCTCTGTGAGGAGAGGCAGGGGTTGCCCTGGACAGGCATGGACAGGTTCTGGATGGTTCTAGAGGGTTCCATGGCTGGGCTTTGCTGATCCCCCAGCCCCATGAGTGCCACGTCAGGGACACATGTTTAAGAAAGGGGGAGATGTCACCTGGCCATGAGCAGCTCTTGGGTCCCTTATTCTGTTTTCCTCCTCATCCACCTCCCTGCTTTGCCCTGTAAGCAGCTGGCCTTGCCCACTGGGCTACATTTTGTCCTCATTCCCCCATCAAACAGGCTACACCCACCATCACAAAGGAGAGGACCCATTTCCACCATGTCACACATTTTATGCCTTGCAGTTAGAGCAGAGTTCAAGCTGGGAACACCCAGATTTACCAGTTCCACATCAGGAATATTTAAAGAGCATCTCCATTTCTCTTTAAAGAACAATTTTAATGTTTTGTGGCAACACATTCCAAAATCAGTAGTAAAAACATTTAAGAAGAGACTATGTTTTCAGAGGGGAAAAGGAAAGACTTTCCTACAGATTTGTAGCTGAACTGCTACAGAAAAGCTGGTTTTCTGCTCATAATGCACATGCCTCCTGTAAAGCCACAACCTGGAGCGGGAGGAGGCGGTGTCCAGCTACACTGCCATGACAAACACACGCAAGCACTCATTGAAACACCTGGATTCCACTTCACTTCTTCGGTGCATAAACAAGCTTGGAATATGATGTTAATGCTAAAGTGTAAATAATTACCTAAAAGGAACCAATATCAGCATACACCAAACATATTTTAGAGCATTTTTATACATAAGCCCTGAGGTGTTAATAAAAACTTTCTATGATATACTACTCTAAGTATCTCCTTTTTCTCTCTTCAGATGCAGCAGTTGGATTGGGGCAAGAGGCACAGACTTCTCAGAAAGAGGAAAGGATGAAAGAAAGGAGTCAAGAAGCCAGGTTTAAGTTCACTTACGCAAATTGAAATGGAGGTTCCTGCTCCCATGTTAGACTGAAGGAGAGCGTCAGTATTTCAGCCGTGTGGCTCAGAAGGCACCATCACCTTTCTTCCCCTCACAAATCCATGTAGTCTGGCCAAAGCTAACTGCAGCCATTGGATTGTTCATCTATAATTAACTTATTGTATCACAATTGCTAGACATCATCTTAATCAATAGTTTCACTCCAGATTTTGTCAAAGGTAGGAATTAGCTACTAGTAGAAGTGGATTCCTTGTAGCCAACACTTGCCTCCAGAGTCACATTGCACAAGCTGACGATGTGTTATTATCAGGAGATGTTTCCATGGCACCTAACACACACAATGGCACAGCTTCCTGAAGCACTCTGATCGTAGGCTTGATATTTACTTTTGAGCAGGTTTTTTCAATGCAGGTTTGTAAATATTCATGCTACCTGCTGTCTATTCTGCCTGCTAGCAGCAGTAAGGAAAACATTTTGAGATGGCCTGCAGTGTATGCATATTATAGCTACACGTTCATACAACACCTGCACAATCATTTTAGTAAACACTCCCGCAAGGATGCATTCCAGCCTTTGAAAAATGGAAGATGCGGATGCTGTTAAGCCCAACATCTTTTCGTATTATTTTTTTCAGATACAAAGAATCTCCTAGGAAATAAGCCACAACAAATCAAGTCATGTTGCAGTGAAACCTAATTGGGAGAGATTCTAAAAATGAATTTCATAGGTACATACAAAACCAAAACACACAAGAAAAAAACATACAGGTGTAGAGTCAGAGGTCTTCAGTGGAATGTTAGAAAAGCAAGAGTTACTTTGTCAATGCATTGGGTTGGTAGTCTAGCACCAATGGCAGAGACGATTCCCTTTTCCTTAATAGAGGGAACTCCACTTTAAAAATAGGGTAGATTTTTACCCTGGTTACCTCTCCACAAGATCCCATGGCGAAGACTGGAAATGCTATGGTTTAAAGGGTTTCTTGCCCTACAATTTGAGACCTTCCTGCCCACCTGGCCTGAGAAAAAACATCACACAGGTGACCCATGGGCTGAGCTGGGAGCAGGTGCCACCTTGCCCAGTGGCTCAACCTCCCCCAAAACAGCAAGACATGCCACCATCCCTCCACTCCTTCACCAGTCATCCCTGGGTACCTGGTGATGCTTGTCCAGCAGTCCTCCCTACCACCCTGGGTAGAGGCAGCCTGGCCCTGCCACTGCAGGTGTGCTCTGCTTGGCCCCACCACCACCTCCATGGCTGCTTGAGGGGCCCTGTCCCTGCCCCAACCCCTCCAGCACTGCCACCCTACATTAGCCACTTAACACCTAAGCCTGGTCAAAGCCTGGCAGTGCCCAGGCTGGCGGTGCTGCCCCCCAACACTGCTCCATATAAAAGTGACTGTTAAAAAAAAAGGTGAAGAAAATGAGCTGGTCCTCCCCTACCTAATGGTGCAACTGCCCTTCTCTATCACAGCAACATGTCGTCCAGCACCTGTATTTGAGAGGATATAGGGGGAATTTTGATATGTGACATTCTCTCCCCTGCTGCATTCAAAGCCTCTGCCCCACCACTGCCCTCTGGCCACCATAAACTGTGCTTTCCCACCTTCCATACCATCACATACTTTATCGCTGCGTTTGCAAGGCAGCTGGAGCAGAAGCAGCACCCCCACCTTCACAAGGTCCCTTTGGGACACACAAAAGTACAAGGTACTCAGAGCCACCAGTGTCCCGGCTAACTGTGCCTGTGAGCTGGCAGCAATTTGCTCTCTGCAAAGAAACATCTCATAAAAGTCCTGTGCAAAAGAAAATATTTTAGAAATAATCAATTCTCTAACTCTTTGCTCACTGTCCCACAGCACATTTCCACCCTCCATCTTCCTGAGTGTCATAGGAATCATCCTGCTGACACGTCACTTTCCCCTGCTTCAGCTGAGCGCGTAAACTCCAGGCAAATACCTTTTAAAGCCATAAATTCAAGCACAGTTTTTTCCCATTGGATCATTGCAGGACAAACAAGGCAGCGGCGGCTGCAATCGGCCACTCGGTCCCTACTGCTCCTCTAATTGCAATAATTGAAGAATTTGTTTTCAAGACCTGCCTGTTGGGTTCAAAAGCAAAATTCACCAAGGCTTACAGAAAGCGAAGCCATTTTCATTTCCCACAAAGCCTGCAACAGCTAGAGGGCACGCAAGGCTTGCCGGAGAGGTGGTCCTGCAAGCCTCACTGCAGACACAGCAAGGAAACCTGAGCCCTGGACAGGATTTTCCTTTTGTACGAAGTGAGACAGGTCAGGGGGGTGATTTCTGCTTGCATTACTGTTGTACCAAGAGCAGACGGCCATAGGCAGAGTGAATTAAATATATAACTGCTCATACTACGTAGCTGCGATTCAAACACTTCCTTGACAACCTCTAGATAAAAGTCAGCCCCTGCAGGACTTCACCTACATGAGCAGGGTGTGTGGTACTTAGCGCAGCCACCCTGACTTCAAGGGATGCACTAAACCCAAACCTTTTGGCCTCCCCACACCCAGCCACCCAGGGCAAGGTTTGTGAGGAGAGGCAGCGCCCTGGCCTGGGCGGTGTGAGGGGCTGGGGGAGCCTCAGGGGCTGCTTTTCTACTCTTTTCGCTGGGCATGGACTCCAGCTGCCGAAAGAGCTGCTTTGGAGCCTTGCTGACATCTCAAAAAGACAGAGAAAGCCCAAACACGAAAGGAAAACAGAAAAGATGAGTTTTCTTCCTCAGAAACCAAGTTTTTTTACAGAAGCGTTTAGAACAACAGGATCTCTGTGGGAGAGGGCAGAGGTAAATCCACTGTCAGCAGCAGTGAAAAACAGTAGCAGCAAGAAGAATAATTAACCGAGGCTTCACGGTTCACTTGAAGGCAAACTCTGCAAACTGCAAGCAGCCTGTTCTGCTAACCTAGTGATCTGTGTCTCGGCTTCAGGAGCCTCCAAGCATCCAGCCAAAAAGGAAAGAAAGCCCTTCTTGGTGGGCAAGAGCTGAGCAGCCGGAGTGCGTGTCCCACGGAGAGGCCGCAGTGGGGATGCGGTGTGGGCAGTCCTGCCTGCTGCTTTCCCTGCCATGGCCCCGATCCAGCTGGAGAGGCTGCAGTGGCTCTGGATTAGAAGTAAACAGTGGGGAAGGCAGCCCCGCTGATCTCAGCCGAAGAGTAGCCTGCAAACTGCAGGTTTTGAGCACTGGATGCTCAGGCTCGGAGTAGAACCACGGGGTTCATAAATAAATGCATAAAGTTTGACCTGAAGCAAAGAAATTCAATCCAATTGCAACTTCTAACCAGATCCTCCATTATACAACCCTCATTATCCAGTGACAACTTCAAAAGCAACTTTTCAAGGATATGCGGATGTATAAAACTGATATAAAAAAATCAATATTATATGTTTTTAATTTAAAGCTTTGTCCACCCTTAAGTGCTATGTTTCATTAACCCTGCTTGTCTTCTGGTATCTAATGTTACCTAAAACAGAATTTGTGATGCCTTGATTTTAATGGTGTTAATGCCTTGATGTATTTAGAGTGTTTAGGTCTTTCTGCTGTTTGGTTTTTTTCCAAGTGGATAACTGCAGAGATGAAAAACTCTTCCCATGTATCAGAAGGTCAGAGAACACCATAAATATAAATTAACCAGCTCATGAAAACATCACTAGGTTTGTCTCATCTGTAGGAAACACTCCAGACCCTCTGCAACTGCTCTGCTGGAGTTGCTAAATTAATCTGTTGATACAGGAAGTTTATGAGCTGACTGCGTGGTATCCAGAACACTGGACATTACGCGTTCACATAATCGACCTCTAGGTCATTTCAGCTGTTTTAAAACCCTTTTCTTCCCATGTACCAAAATAAACACGAGCCGGATGGAAGAGAAGGCCATAGGGCAGCGTCCCACAGCACCTCGTAGCTAATGGTGTTGTTTTTTTGCAGCTTGCCAACAGGCAAATGGGCACCTGTGCCCTGCCCAGCCAGTCAGCACTGCCCAATTGGAAGACCCACAGTGTAGTGCACCACCTCTTGCCCACCCCAGCGCTGGGGCCTGGGGACAGCGTAAAAAGGGCCAGACAGACTCTGTGGGAGCTGAAGGGGATAGAGAAGGCACTGCAAGATGAAAGGGCACAAGAAGCTCATGTTGTAGCAGGGGATATAGGACTCCTAGGCACTTCTCAGAACCGTTTTGAAAAGCACAGACTGTTTTGGGTGGGGAGCTCAGAGAAAAGGCACAAGGCACAAGTAGGAATCCTATTGCTCTCTCTGCGATTTGTATGTCTTCTTAAAAATAGGATAGAACAACACGACAAGTCCAAACACCCATGCCAAGTGACTATGTGCTGACCTCTTACACTTCAGAGCTGACAGCCTCAGCAAGCAGGGCTGGAAACACCAAAAAGCCCTGGAGATTGGTCCGAACAGAAGGAAAACAGAAAAATTTTATTGTCTACTCCTTGGCTCAAAAGGCTCAAAACAGTCCCATTCAGGGATGTGTTTTTTCCTTTCTCTATGTAATCTTTTGGGACCAGGATGGTCATTTGCTACACACTCTGTGTTGCAAGAGTTGCACCATCTCAGCCTTGACAATCCTTGTGCGTTTACTGTGTAACAGCATCCCCAAATGACCACAAAAACCACTCAGGGCCATATATACATAGATGAGTTTCCCTCAGATGAACCTGGCTTTCAAAGTGCATTTTCATTGCCTCCCTAGACACACAGCACTTCTATATTTTGTTCCAATTCATCACGAGCCACCTTAAACTGAAAAATGAGTAAGCTCTGAAAAATTGCACATTTTAAAGTATATGGAGCTGATAACAAAACTATAGTGAGTTTCAAACAAAAGGAAAAAATGGAAATATGAGCTGCAACCAAGCCAGAAGTACAGACAGGGAAAGAATGCATTTAGTATTAGGTCATTACTGGCAAGAAACAAGGCATGAAAAAATAGTATTTCTATTTTAATCGCTACTGTATCAATATATATTTTCCTATATTTTAGCTGCCATAAGCCATAGCACAGACTTATAGAATGGTTACCATGTATCTCTCACCACAATATTTTGACTTCCAACTATGTCTCCTCACCAAGACAAATCATCGGAAAGGAAGAGTTGCTGTCCTGATAAGAAAGCAGCTCTCCCCTGCTGCTATGTGCATTGCTTTTCACTGTGCTTACAGGGAGAGCGCAATCCCTCCTGCCAAGCAAGCTCTTGTCAGCTGCCAGCAGCAGCTCCTCTAACTTCGTTCAGTTTCTGCTTGCGGCTGATCAGGTGGTCTCCTCAGGATGTGGATGCCCCAGGCGAGAGGGGTATCACTCCCTTCATCCCCAGGCAGGCCCAAGGCAACTGCCCCCTCCTCCTTCAGCCAAGCAGTTAGTCCAGTGGCTGTGCCTGAGCAAATATCTCCTGAGCCACAGCAAGGCTCTTTCTTACTGTAAACGCAGCACAACATTAACCCACCTGGCAAGCTTGGATTTGCTTCTCTCTATCTGCACCAATCTCTGGCAAGGGATACGGTGGTGTCCTGCGGTGGCTCAGCAGAGCCTATTTCCAGGCAGCTGAGTTACAGGCATGTGGAGAGCTGCCCAGCAGAGCAGTGGGAGGCACATGTTCAGACTGCTTGCTTGCCTTTTTTTCCCCCCCAGCCTATTAGACTCTCGAGCATCATTTTTCTTTTAAAGGCTTTGAAAAGCAAGCAGAAACCTGCATGCTTCCTTGGCAGTTTTGCAGAATCAGAAGCATCTGGCAAGTGACAGGTCAGTCACTGTCAATACTCCTCTCCTCTTGGAAAGAAATGTCATGAAGGTTGAATTGCTTTGCTTCCTGTTTTGGATTTCATTTTCTTCCTCTAATCTCTACCTGGCACCTAAACCTCTTAATTGTCTTGATGCTGTTCCAGGGAACACAAGTCAGCATTGAAAATTCAGTACAGTTTCATTATTTAAAGGCATTATTCCTGCTAAAGAGTGTAACATCAGCAAAAATAACCGTGGGCAGAAAACTATTGTAATAAGGCAAATAAAGCTCTTTTTCAGGCCTTACAAATTATTTAAAACCCATTTCAGTCTGTATCATGAGGTTCAAACTACACATGAGTAAGGCTGATAACTGAACTCTCCATTCAGGGACTTAATTGACTGAAATCAAATCCCAAATTTTGACATATAAGATAAATTTGAGAAGAAAAGCATATCCGAAGTAGCTCAAGGTATAGTTTAACCCAATAAAGAACTTGCCTCGTAAAAACTAAGCACAAGTACGAGGGTTATTCTGCAACTAGACAGCCTGACCCCTATTCCTTATTTGAGTTCATATGCCAGTGTACACAGTACTGCTGACTGGATAAAAACTCAGAAATATATACATCACGGAGAGAAATCTATCCTCCCTCCCCAGAGTCTTCAAGTCAATCTTCAAGTCAATCTGCTTCTTGATGCAGTTTGCACCAAAAAAAACCCCAAACAAACAAAAGCAAACAAACAAAAAAAAGGAAGTCATGGGAATAGAGGATTGGGCTGAACACTTGTATTTATAAGAAAAGATAATTTATTCTTCTTTCCAGGAAGATTTCTTCCTTGCCATTTACTGGTGGTTGCTTCATCTCACTTTCTTCAGTTGAAAAAAGGAGAAAGATCAGCGAAATGCTTTGTTCACATCTCTTAAGCAACAGCTTCTCCCCTTCAAAGTGAGTTACAGCACTAGAAGTCAGTATTTTTAACATTGCAACAGCACTGGAGTGCAGACTGACTCAAACAAATGCTCAGCCTCCGCTGCAGGTATTTCCACACGTGGCTAAGAGCACCCGGATCTTCTGCTAAGGCACTGCAGCAATGCTTAAGCAACGGGGCTCAGTTGATTAATAATTACTGACCATGCATTTAAATGTAATCAGGAAATAATAACTGCAGAGAATTTTCTTTAGGTTTGGCTGCTTCCAGGTTTACTTCTCCAAGAAACAGGAAGTCGAAAAAGCAAAACAAAAAGCAACACAATTTTTTTTGTACTCGTTGTTCCCCATCTGTTTATTTTCATGGAGAATTTGAATTGTTGGACCAGTTTTAGCAAACGCTACAGGTACCAGATCAGTTTCTGCAGCCCATTTTGCATAAAATACAGAGCCAACACAAACTTACCTCTTTGAAGAAATCTTTGAAAGACTATAAAGAAATAGAATACAGTTAGTCCTTGCCTCCTCTCTGGTTGTAGCTCACACAGCACCTGTGCTGGGATTATTTAAAAAAAAGGATGAAGAAAACGGTAAATGGAGGCTTCAGCATCTTCTTGCACCATCGACACTGTCCTAACTTACTTAAAAATCAGGCAGAGACGAGTTTTTATTTGTACTTCTCCAATGGCATAGAATTTCAATACGCTTGGTCCTTACTGATTCAGTATTGCTTCAAATTAGTCATTCCTGTCTATTAAGTTCAATTAACTCTCCTTCTGCAGCCTTGTGATACTACTTCTGGAGTAAAATTAGAGAAAACTCAAAAGAGGTGGAAGACCCTCAAAAGGGAGATCTTCCCTCCACAGAAATTGAGATGGCAGCAGCAGCTTCATCAGGCTTTCCAGTTCTGGGCAAGATGCTGAAAGCTTGGTTTCAGCAATTCTGTCCATCATGTGCAAATTCAAGTCTCCTGTTTCTGAAGCAGCAAGAGAAATACTGTGCTCAGTGGGAATTAGGTTTCCCATCTCACTCTCCCAGGAATGTTTTTGGTAGCATAAATGCTCGTCCACCCAAAACAGTGACTCAACTGTCACCTGCAATTGATACCCGGGGAGATACCAGGTTGTCAAGCCCAGTTTTGTAATGTAATTTTTTGTCCCTTATTTCTTGCTAGCACATCCACAGAACCCTGGTTTTTTTGAAGCAAATTTTAAATAACTGAAGTATTTTTATGAACCCTTGAATAACCTCATACGCAGTATTTATTGTAATTCAAGACACACTGGATGATTTCAGTTATCCTGATTTGCAAAGGTGGTCCCCTAGGTAATGCAAAGCAGGGAGGCAACCACTCTGACCCAGGGACATTTTAATTAAACAGCGAAGTAATTTGATTCGAACAGAAGACAGCATGACCTGATACAACTTGTTTTGCATGTCATATATCAAATTTTAAAGTTAAAACCACAAAACTCCTACAAAATTTTGATACGATCTGTAAATACAGAGTTGGTCAGAGCACTGGCCATTTACAAAACAGGGGCGTAAGTATTCATCTTGTTACTCAGCAGCATCTCCTAGTCATTGCTGTTAATCATGTTTACTTTCAACATGAGCTGCGACACCAGGAAAAGAAGAAAGAGTTTAGCTGGATGATTTTTCAGCCTGCAATGAGAGAAACAGGGGAGGAAAAAACAACATTAATTTGAACTAAAAGAAAATGTTTTTGTAAGTTTAACTATGACCAAGTAAGATTAAGCTCAGAGCCAAAGGCAGCTGGGAATAATATTTGCTTCAGTCTCTCCACACCGGGACACGACCGCAGGGGCAACTTACACAGGAATTGCTCCAAGCTGCTTTCCACTTGTGCGCTGCGACGCACCACGGTCTGTTCTGCTGGCAGGGACATGCGAGCCCACACGGCAAAAACACCCAGCTGATCTCAGTTACAAAAAAAGCATCTCCAGGAGCACCCACACCGATGCACTGCTGCGTGCCTAAAGCAGGCACATCCGCTGGCAGAAAACACGAGAAACTACAGCCTGGGAAAGTCACTGCTGAATCCCTCTGCAGCGGCACTGGGCGTCAGCGAGGGACGGGTACAGGAAGGCTCCCTTGAAGACTCCCAGGGCAGGTATTTGATGACTGAGCGTTGCACGATACTCCTTGTTACGCGCTAAGTGAGAAGACTGGAGGCACCCAAGTGTTAAATCTCAGGCTCCAGGCGGGCGATTCTACCTCTCACCTTATGCTGGTTCAAAAAACTGCAGCACATGCAGCTGCACCTGACACAGGCTCCAAAGAGGAGAAAGAGAAGCAGTCAGACTGCAAAGCCAAAGACTTATCCTTTCTTCAACTTTTCTTTACAAGTGCACAAGACTCCCATTCCTCACTAAATGAAATCTTGAGCATCTGCAGGCAGAGAAGTTGAGAAATCTGCATTCATACCAGTCATATTTGACTGTAGTTCTATAGCTCAGGCCAAGAATTTCTGCAAGTTGCTCATTTTAGACATCTTGGCCTTTAGATTCCAGCTATACAGAATTATTTTAAGGCTAATAAAGGCTATTTGTACTAATGTGATTATTTAGTGCTAATGATAAAAAAACCCCACCCATCAAACCAAGAATGCAAATACTCCACAAACTGAAAAAAGGCAGCTAAAGCTGATAGTGTTGCTGCAAAAAACCACAGACACAATAAAGAAAAATGAGAAGCTACTGCAGAAAATGAGGCCTTACAATGAGAACATAAAAGAAAGGAGGGAAGACCTCCTCACAGAGCCATGAAAGTGACAACAAATCAGAAGCAGCCCAGCTATTTGGAGAAACTTGAAATCATTGTGTCACAGCAGAGGTTGGATTAGATGAGCTTTACAGGTCTCTTGTGACCAAAACAACTCTATGATTCTATGATTTGGTTCCTGCAACAAAATCATTACATGATACAGCATGGTACAAGATGGCCATCTGGGTACTGACTTCAATTTAAAAGCACAAATATTTCTTAATAAAAAAAAAGTAAAAGCAAAACCAATTTTAGCAGAGAGCATACTGACATCTCTAAAGACTATTTCTCATAAGACTGATAAATCTTGAACTTGGATCTCAGCATACTTAAGTGAGTCTATAGCAACACATCACTGAAACACTCCTTTCAATCTAAGGAATTCTATTTCATACTACAAAGATGCTTTTTTGGACACACATGTCCAATTCCTGTATTTCACTTTCATCATTTTTAATTTGACCAGTAACGTGCTACACCCAACATATTCATCAGACTTGCCCTCCTGAAACACCTTAAGTGAAGTATCTTTCAAATAAAACTCACTCCACCTCAGTGTCAGTTTAATGTTACGCAAACATCTCAAGCAATTTTTATAGCATATGATCTGTAACTCTTACTCAGCAGCGTTCAATTTCAGTATGTGATGCAGGAATCCAGGACGATGTAAACAAATTAACAGTTACCCAAGGAATGTAATCCTTTTTTGCAGCTAACCATAATGATTATCAATTGAGCAAGGCACAGATTAGACTTTAAATCTAATAAAGCTTAGCAGTTTCATTTGTCTTGTACTTTGATAACTACAATACATTTTTTTTAAGATCTGCAAATAAGAAGATAAATGTTCTCCACAGTTACCAATTAATTTATGCAATAAATAATAACTTTTTCTTCTGCAATAAAGCGTAATTATTTAAGCATCTCTTTCCTTCTGGTCTAGATCTGTTTGTTGGGTCTATAAAACTCAAGAGGATGCAGGACTTATTTCTACATGACAGAACTGTGAACCTACCTACCTCTACCACCCTGTCGATGCTCACAAGTTACTTTTCAAGTAAATGAGGCACAGAAAATCATGTTGTACCTCTCTGCCACTTTCCATAAAACATTTGAACCTATGGGCCAATTTGAATGAGGCGTGCCAGACAGAAAAAGGAACGGCTCTCACATAGTACTCAAGTTGCACCATCTCTAGAAATCTCTTCTTGGAAAGTAATCCTGCAAAAACAGAGAAGTAAAAAGACAAAACAAACCAACCAAACCCAAAGCATTAAATCTTAGGTCTTGTTTATCAATTAAAGTCAAGATTAGTATGGTCACAATGCTCAACTAACTGGCTAGGGCTAGGAGTCCCAACGCCTATTCCCGTACTGGTGATACAAAATTCTTCAACAGCCAGGGCTCTTTCCTCACTGATGGGTAGGGTGACATCAGGAAGCTATCACAGATCACTAGTCATATTTCCAAACATATCAAGCTGACTAATAATAGACTCCATTTGCATTGCAAAAGTGTGCTACATATTGCCCAATCATTAGCATTAATTCCAGCTGATTTTTTTCTAATACACTGACAATAATTTAATATCAGATTCATATTTAAAGTATTCAGGATGTATTCTTGGCAGGAAGTGAGAGACTTCAAAAGATATTAACTTGAAGGCACACATACCCTGATTATATCCACTGTAGCACCACAATTTCTTTAAGATGTGTAAACCACAACACTGCTATTATATGCATGGGATCAACTCTGACTACAGCTGCCACAGAGCACATAAAATGGGTGCAAATCCACATCAGATACTCAGGGTGCCAATTTGGAACTGGAGTTGCACTTAAGCCTATATTGAATACGCAGTATTTTTTCCACATGCATTGAACAAGCAATCCAGGAAAGGAAAAAAACAACACAATCCCACACAGTAGTTATAGACAGGTGACAAATGGAGGAAAAAAACATAAAGACAAAATAATTGCATCTTTATTTTTGTCGGGTTTTAACACAAACACAAGTGAATCCCAGAAAGTCAGCAAAAACTGACTGAAACCCAGCTGGATTTTCCTACCTTGGACCAGAAAAGGGAACATTACTTGTGCTCATGTCTCCCCCACTTAGAGGTTACATGGCTCTTGCTTAATGAGGTGTGCAAACACAATAACCCTGTGCACAGCACTTTGACAATAAAGGTTGCTCATTACATGCCTGTTTTTTATCTTAAGGATTATTTATGAGCCAGAATCACAGCAGACATCTGAAGCACACGGTACTGCTGAGAACTACGTGGGCATTCACAGGCAACCATACAGGATATGACCCAGGATAAGAACTTCTACCTCACCCAAGGCTTCCCAACATGCTTCTCTAAAATTTAAAGCTACAGGCAGAAACCAAAACGCACAGCACATGCCATGCACGGACAGATTTCTGTGAGCACTAAGCAAGAGCAATCAGACATATCTTTGGCATAGGAGCAGCTACGGAAGCAACAGCTATTGCAACAGGGCACGCAAGGCAGTGCTGAGCTACGCGAGTCATCCTGGTTCACTGTAGCACCTGCCAGACTAAGGAAAGGCTTCAGCCCACACAGTGATCTCCCCACAGTCACACCAGCCTCAGGCCTTGGACTAAACAAAGGTAAAAATCCAACACACACACAAGAGCCAGCTGGCAGCTAGAGAGTATCTGGGCAGTGGGTTTCAGGGGCTGTCTCTTAATTGGCCTGTTTGGTGTTCAAATGTTGCAGCTCTACTTCCACCTCAGCTTCACCCCATACCTCTTCTGTCATCCCTATGTCACTCTTGTTGTTGCTCCCTGTCAACTTCTCTCCTTGCTGCGTCCATTCCAAAAATGACAGAGCAAAGATGGCATTGCTGTCCCATTTTTCCTTTTTTTTTTTTTTTCTCTCTCAAATCTACCTCGTTGAAAGCTCTAGGACTAAGCTTTCTGCAGCAGCTTCAACCTACAAAACTGTACCTGTGCAAAAAGAGATGTCCCCAGCACTGCCAGACCGTGAGTGTCTTGCTTTGAAACACTCATCTGTGAACTTCTGCAAGCACTTCTCCAACTCCGATCTAAAGATTATGAACTTGCACAACCAAGTCAGCATTTCTTTTCATAGTTTCAACAATCATATTTATTCCTTGGTTTAAAAGGTTTTGGTACAACAGTTTTATAAACAGACTTCACAAAATGTGCGTTATTTATAAACATAGTTCTTAGTTCAGTGGTAGTAAGAATGTTTACTTTCATCATAAAGATCACTTCAGTTATGCAACACAAGGTTGGGTTTGTTACCCCTCTCCTCCCTCCCTCCCCCAGCTGGCACTTCATTGTAAACTGGAGAAACTTTAAAAAGACAAAAAGTTAATCTAAGCATGATATTATAAGCACCTTGCCACATTATTACATTCTAATAAGGCAAATTTTTGTTTTGTAAAGTCTGATTGTGCAACTCGGAGACCGCTAACAGGTGACAGGAACGTCAGCCTTCTCCTATAAGGAACAGGTCTTCATTTTTGCTTCAAAGTTTTCACTCCCTTGCACCACCCCCTTTAAAAAAAAATAAAAGTACAGTTGGTAATACAGCAGAACATACCCCTTATAGGGTGAAAGGAAATTACAGTAGACAAAGATTGAAAACATAGTGCACAGTAGACAAAGTAAGACTGTTCTTAAAAATAAAATAAAAGAAATAAAAAGGAACTGAACAACAAGCAACAATGGAATTTTTCTAGTGGAAGAGGATTTTTGAGCTTCATAAATAAGTGGAAAATTACCAAAATACTTTGCTATGTAATATAAAAAAAGCGCAAAGTGTTTTCCAGTTGTCACCTAAGCGCTAGATGCAACTTTGTAGGAGTAAGAATTTGGAGGCAGCTTTGAGCTCTGATTGGTACAGGCATTCCAGCAGGGCAATGCTGCCAACAGCAGAAGAAATCCACCCAGTAAGACACAAAAGCCACTGAAATAGAATGCAGTGTCATACTCCTGCGTCCAGTCGTAAAACCAACCTAAGGGTGAAAATAAGAGAGCAGTGCATCAGGGAGGAGTTAAATGTAACACAGCACAATAAGTCAGAGAAACGTCATTGGCCAGTTGATGTTTGACCACTTAAGACATGAAACATGTTTTTCATCAAAGCCAAAACCAGAACACAATCAGCTTGGCCAGCTCAAGCAAAACAGGCTTTAATTTTTGTTGAAGATTTTGATTTCATCTTTCCATTGTTATTAGGACCAACTAGAACTACTCGCAAGCAAATTAATTCTGCCTGGTCCTGATGAGCTCATGTTCATTTTATAATATCTACCTTGACCTTACCTACAATTGGTGGTCCGAGGCTATTTCCAAGTCCAGCAAAGAACATCAATATCCCATACGCATGAGTCAGTTTCTCAATTCCCACAGTCTTTGTTGTTACATATGGAAAAATCGACCAGTTTCCAGTCAGAAAACCTAAAATCCCAGAAAGCATCGCTAATGTAAGGTAACTTTTGGCAAACGGAATTGCAAACAAGGCCACTCCTGTCATTAGTAAGGTAGTTACGTATAGATATAAACTGTTAACCCACTTAAAATCTGCCAGTATTCCTAAGATGAGTTTGCCAACAGCAGTCATGATGCCTATAATGGAAATAAGAGGCATATGATAGTCATCTTCATTAATGTTTGCACTTCTTGCTACATCTTCCATGAGCAGAGAAGGAGGAAATCCACCAATATCAAAGAGCAATATGGCAACAAATAGAGCTGAAAATACTTTGTTCTTAAAAAGAACCACGGTTTCCTCCCAGTAGTTCAAATAGAGCTGCCACTTCCTTTTGGCAAGTTGCTTGCAGAAGTTTGTCTGCTCTACAACTTTCTTTTTATAAGTGTCTTTCTCACTTACATTTATTGAGTTTAATACATTCTTACTTAAAACGCTATCCTGTTTGTAATCAGGTATGCTGTTCACACATTTTTCATCAGTGTAGCCCTTTTCAAGGATGCTTATATTTTCTTCGACAGTCTTTTCTTTTTCATGGTAAACAAAATATTGATCTGGGACTTTGTCTACACTTGGTTTTTCTGCTGGAGGAGAATCAGGCGACTCCAATGGTCTCATCAGGCTGCCACATGCTAATATATTTAAAGACAGTGCGCCGACTATTAGCAGACAACCATCCAGTCCATATAGATCAATAAGTTCTTTTTGCAATGCTGCATATATAAAGAGTCCAAGACTTGAGCCTATAAAAGGAAAGTAAGATAAGTTTAAAGTGAAGAAATAAGAACAGTCTTCAACACTAACACATTTCTACATTACAGCAGCTACAGACATACTGTCACAGGAGTGGTAAGTCATTACTGCCTCTCTCCGCACTCTAATGATCTCATGAGTTACCACCCCTCTTGAAGTTACAATTTCTTTGAGTACCCAGAAAATAAAAAGCCTTTCCAAATCTCTGAAAAATTACTGATGATTAACACTAGCAGGCATTTTAGAAACAGGTAGAATTGATACTATATCTGACAGAAAAACCAAACAACTAAGTCATCCTCCTGCCACGCACTAACATCCATGTATCCCTTCAGGTACCATTTGAGTTAGCACAGTTAGAATTTCACACACCAACACCTTCCCCTTCCTGCTCTGCACTGCCAAGTTCCTCCTCTACGGCAGGAATAAAGCAGAGGTTCACCAAGAGCCCTAGCCCTCCTAGAAATAGCCCTTGACTGCTTGGTGTTTAAGGAGAGGGGCTCACA
Organism: Neomorphus geoffroyi; assembly: GCA_033558235.1. Taxonomy (NCBI): domain Eukaryota; kingdom Metazoa; phylum Chordata; class Aves; order Cuculiformes; family Neomorphidae; genus Neomorphus; species Neomorphus geoffroyi. Next base: position 10,436,237 of record JAUMJM010000016.1, on the reverse strand, counting down.
CTGTGTGAGTTTACTTCAAAAGCACTTCTGAAGCTCTGCACAGCCAAACATACATTTCAGAAATATGGCTATTCAGAAGAAAATACTGAAGAGTAAGCAATTACTGCAAACACAAGCATTTAATGCAATCCCACCAATTTAAAGAAAAGGCTCTGAGTGGAAGTGACCGTAGATCCCATTGTAATCAATGGATATCCATTCAGAAATACAGAGCATTGTTTTTTCAAGTCAATTTAAAGACAAATTTTAAATTAAAATGATTTGCTGAAGACTGTCTCTAGGTTCTATAAAAGCCATTTACATACTTCAGTGCTAAACACATGAAAAAATAACTATGAAATTCCGACATGTCTTCCAGGTACTAAAATTAATCAGGGCTCAATAAGGTCAGGCAAACTAGCTGAAATCCCAACAAAAGCCAATGAAGATTATTCCAAAAAACATTTGTGCAGAAGTCTACCTTTATTCCACTGGTGTGGCATTAATATTACAGAGCACTGACCATACTGACTAGGCTTCTCTGCACTAACAGCTACTTGAGAGAACAGAAGAGACGAGAGACTCCATGCAACACAGAAAGCAAGGCATGGGACAAAAGCCTTTTTCAACAGTTCCTACTGGGTGCACTAATCTAGCAATTCCTATTGGTGTAAAGGACAACATGACACAACCTAAAGGCTCAGAGAAAGGGTGAGAAATACTGCTTGGCACCCTTCAAAGAATCTTCCTTGTATTATCAGAAGTTTGTTTTTTAGGACCCCTTTAACACAGACGGACAAAAAGCTGGGATGAGCTTTTGAAAGATTTCAGAATTTCGTCTCCTTTTAAATTTGACAGGAAAAAGTAGTAAAAATCTAAGCCTGAACTTCAACCACTCTTTTAAAGATACAGTTAATGCGAGGTTATGGTGATCCGGCATTCATATCTTGCATCTCCAATCTCTTAATCACCTCTGATCTTGTGTAAGAAACAGAGGGAGAAAGCTCTACTGAAAGCTTCCCCTCTCATCACCCACAGCACACAGTCCAAGCTACTCGTGACTCTGCCTTCATTTTAGTGAATATCCTTTTCTCATCTATATGGATAACCCCTACCATACAGCAACAAGTGTAATTATTTTATCTGAAGCTTGATTTATATCTGCCAATGAACATTACTGATGTTTGGCCTTAAGTACTTCAGGAAGTAACTGAGAAAAACATTTTTATGGCCAGGATAATGGCAGCTGTATCAGAATTGAAAATTTAGAGATGGCAATTAAAGGTCATACCTGTTGAAATCAGACCAAGTGCGAGGCCTCTGCGTTTGTCAAAATACTGGCAAGTGATGGTAACTGTTGCAGTATACAAAAGGCCACATCCAAGTCCTTGAGAAAGAGAATCAGAAATAAAGCTTCCAACATACTCGGACGTTAATGCCCTTTTTATTCACCAGATAATACAACAGCGTACCCTGGGCACAGAGGTACCTTTTAACTCTGGCTCAGCACCAGCCTCACACTGACAGGGCCATTAGGCTGCCCGCACTGTCCCAGCTCCCCTGACGATCCCTGACGGCAGAACCTGTGTGGAGCAGGCTGAGTCGGAGTTCACCAACTCAGGCTTCGTGCTACATGGAAGGGTTACACGGCTTTCAGTCCAGGGGCTGGCCCTAGAAAACAGCAGAGCTGCGTCCAAGTGGCACTGTGCCCAAGTCAGCACGCTGCTGGGTCTCTGCTGGCCAGAGAGGAGCCTGGACTCCTGACACAGTTAATCTGATCAACCACCCCTAGCAGCTCTCTGCAGCACAAGCAACAGGTCACCACCTGCTAGGAGAACAGCACTTCCATGCCTCTAGCACAGCGTTTTAGGTTCAACCCAGTTATGTGGAGAACAACATTGCTCAGTAATGATCTCTAATTTATCAAATTAGAATGAGTACATGACAAAATTCCAGAAGAGATGTCATTCCTTTGAGATTGGCACTTAACACCTGCAGAAGATCTGCTTAATTCCACCCCTTAGGTAAAACGTCAGCTTCTCCATCTCTAACAATCATATGAACAGAGGACAAACTGTTTCCAAATCCTGATGAACACATGCGTTACTTATATCTTTCACTACGTGGTAGCAACCTGAATGTGTGACACTTCTCCCTGCCTCAAAGTAAAGTATTCCTTGATAAATCAAGTCCCAGACTACTGCCACCTCAGTTTCCCATTTCAGATTCAGAAACGAAGACTCAAAACAATAAAGATAAAGTCTCTATATGAAGGGGAAGTGTTTCTTACCAACAACAATCCCATATGAAATATATAGGAAGTATATGTTAGGTGCAAAACTGCTCATCATGAGGCCCCCAGCCACCATAAAGCCACTGAAAATTGCTACTGGTCTTGCTCCGAAAGATGATACGCACGCACTGCAGACAGGACCTAGAGGAAAAGCAGGAAAAACATTCCTAGTAAATGTCAGCACCAGGAGAAACTCTAAATCTTCTCAGTCTGTGAAAACATGTCTTATGGATATTAAAAACCAAATCAGAGTACGTATTTTTACAGGAAACATTACAAGATTTGGTTATAAAAACATACAGGATCAGACTTCCAAGATTTTTTGCTCGGAGAAACTGACATTAAGACCATGAAATGATACCAGGGCTGGGAGGTAAAGAGCAGCAAAACATTCTTTAAACATAGGATGATACATGCATTACATACTAGACTGCAACACTGTCACTACGTGCCTAAGGACTTGCACAAAGGTTCTGAAAAGAATCTTCCTCTTTAAAAACCAAAATATCTTAGACCATCAGCCAGGCTTTAACCAAGCTGGTATTTTTTAACAGAGTCACAAAACCATGTTTCAGAAGAGAAAGTATCTGTATTTTAAAAACTGAAATGGAAGATAATAAGTTCTGATTACAATCACGGTAAGAATGCCACCTGGTGCTTACATAGAGGAAATATCTGCTGATACGCCAGAGAAAGACAAACACTACCGTTCCTTGTTTTTCTAGGGAATTAAATACCTGGTAGTCAGTATTTTACCAAGTAACAGTTTAATACTTAGCTTGGTTTCTACTGCAAAACTACAGAAAACACAAGGCATTTACTGAGAATGTCCAGACCAACATTCATGAAGTCTGGAAGAGGTTTCTCCCTCTCTTAATCCCCCCAGTATTTCTGGGTTGGTTTGTTCTTCAAAATCAGTACAAAATGCAGGAAACATTCATACCCTGCCTCTACTCGCCAGTTCTCCCCTCACAGAAGTAGAACAAGTACTTATTTTCAGTTGTGTGACCTGGAATACACCTTTTAGTCTGAAGTAGCGTGCAAGCTTCGTGCCCTGAATAAACAAGCAACCAGCAAGGGACTTGGCTTGCAAAAGACAATCTCTCATCTGAAACCCGGCAGTTCCAAACATTCATACATAGACTTATATAACTGACCCCACGATTCTAAACTCAGCAACTCTGAGATTAGAAGCCAGATACATAAATGAATGACATTATTTTAAAACCAACAAAAGACCTCACCACCTTTGTGTCTCATTCGCAGCGATACAAAGACACTCCATGGTTGATGATACCATCGGCAGAAGCCCTAACTCTGGAGTCTGCTGTTTGTTAATACTGGTCTTCCCTGACTCACACAACAGATTCCCAGCAGATGGGAGGTGAGCCCAGAGAGGTGACGAGAGGTGAACCACAGTTGGAGCTAAGGACGGTGCTTGCCCAGGTTTGCAGACAGGAGCTAGCAGCTGGGAATGCAGGCAAAGTTTTCCTGTGGTTGCCAGCCATGGGACAAGCAGTTCTGGCAGGCAGGAGCACAGATTCGTTAGCAGGTGAAATGATCCTCTAATGCAAGGCAGGTCAGAACTCTTGCCCTACATATGAGCTATCTGTCTAGGGAACATAAAGGGGAGCGAGTCTGAACTGGGGCTTACCCAGCAAAGAGGCAGTTAAAGGACAATCAAGAAAAATCTTCTGGGGAAGTGGGGTTTATCTGGATTTTGGAAATTATGAAAAAGGAAGATGCAAGAGCTTGCTGTTTCTCAAGAGTCAGCACGCTGTGGGAGTGAAAGCTGGCCAGAATAACTTGGGCAGAGCAACTTACTGAGAACAAAAGCTGAGAGTGTTAGATCGTTGCTGATTCTTAGAATTAATTACTAGAACTGGCAAATTAAGGTCGGTAGGTTTCCTAAACCCATGAGATTTAAAAATAAACAAAGGATTGAATGTGTATTACATAAAAAATTCTTCTATACTAAAAGAACATTAGGTAGTGACAACATAATTCAATTAAGCAGAGGAATTTGAACTCTTTCCATTCTTTATTTCTCACCCGCTACTTCGCTAAAACAAACAATATTTCCCTTCCACCTGCTCTCCATATTTTGCCATAGGTTCTTTCAGAAGGTCTCTGTCAAGCCTGAAGTGGTGGTATTGGCACAGACTGCACTTGCTGCTAGAGGATCTGAGGTGAAGCTTGACCTTTTGACCCCAAATCAGAACAAGGGAGACACAGAGTTGAAAAACACATCTTAATAACCTGACAAGGACACTCCCTTCTGGGGGCCCAAGGAGATCTTCTTCCAGCTTCTCCCACTTACAAAAAATAATCCCAAAGGAGAACAGAAAGCACAAAGAGATCTTTTTGCTCTGATATGGAAAACAACCTGCACAAGATGAAGAACCTGCTCCAGTAAGCTCAGTATTAATGTGTCATCTCACACAGCAAGAGATCTGGCAGCTCAGCAATGACCCTGTTTATAAGAAGGAGCGCCAGTATAAGTATTAAAATAGTTATCAAAGCTATTCAGGTTGAGAAGAAAAACAGCTCCATCTTCCCCTTCACACTAGGCCCTGTTTTCACACTCCCCTCAACGTATTGCTAAAAAATAAAAGTCACAAAAGAAAACCCCCATGGCAGTCAGCATCTTTGTTCCTTTTCCTGCCTCCTCACATTCATTCTCTTTCTTTGTTTCCCAAAGAGCTGGCATTTTTTTCCACCACACATCGTACCTTTGGTTATTACCATGCTATTTGCACAGGAGTAAACTGTACACAAACATGTTATTCTCTACAAGTAATTCAAACACAATGGGTTCAAGGCAGTTAATTCTGGTCAAACATTCAGCTTTCCCAGAGTGGGACTGAGACTTGCTCTGTGAACTCGTGCCCTGTGGATTTTGTTCAAAATGGACATTCTGAAGAATGTAAAAGTCTACATACACTTCTTCAGCCAGTATAAGGGTTTTCATGAGCTCTTTCAGAAAGATCCTTCCATTGATAATGTATTTCTCACTGTAACGTGAACAACATAAAAATAAAATCCCAGTGGCAATCCTCAATAGTAAGCATGGAAAATGGCTTTTAGGCCAGCATTTTGTTTAGTTTGCCAAGAAACTCCAGGGGTTAGCACTAGTATTAGAATAATACTTGAAGATACTGATAAATACTTACCTCTTTCACAAATAAAATCCCTGGGGCTTTTTTCCTTCCAAATAATGCATCTTAAAACTGGGCAGAAATCAATCAAAAAATGATACCAGCCCACTTTATAAGAATGACAGTTAAGTCTAGGAAGAAAACTGTACTGTTCTGAAAGACTTAGAAGCCAGCACAGGGACAGCCACTGCTCTTCTGCACACAACCGGTTGAGGCTCAGCAGCCAGCAATACAATTATCAGTCTCCGCAGAGGAACGGTCAAGATCCCTAGACAAAACGGGAAGATGCAGCGGAAGGATGGGTTCTCACAGTAGATCTTCATGCAGAAAATGAAGACCTCCAAGAAGGAATCATTTCTGCATTAGTATTTTCATTAAGACTTTTCTGAATAAAAGTCTTGACCCTTGGTGAGACCTGAAGGCAACAGTGTCTCCTTCCCGAGATGTGAAAACAAACCATCTTCTGCTCACACAAAAGAACTTCGTAACTATCACAATGTTCTGATCTCCTGACAAGTACAAAGTTGCTTTAATGCACATCAGGAACTAACACTCTCTTCCTCAATTTTCTCACATGAAAAGAAACATTCTGCAAACTAACACTCCCTTCCTCCAATTGCTCACCTCAAGGGTCCTCCCTCCTTCACTGCATGCATACGTAAAACCTTTTGCTGAACAAACAACACTTGACAACTCAGTTCTTTTTGTAATCTCCTGCATTAATCTTACCTACCCTACTTGCTGGTATCTGTCCGAACCTGTTGAAACTGCAGAGTAGAAGCAATGCTCATGGACTGTACATAAAATCCAGTGGATAGGACACGAGAATATTTTTTGCATATTAAAGGCATTGCTAAAACCTGGTCATAATAAACATGATATTCTCAGTGTTTGACCTTTGGATAAGTATATAGATCAGAAAAAGCCTTTTTACACTGGACAGCAACCCATTGCCAGCTGACTGAACACACTCGTTTCTGATAGTTATTAAATTAACTGGGCTCCTTTTGGAGGAATCTTTGGAGGGAACTTTGGAACACACTCTTCGCTCCCCACAATCTATGTATTGTTTCCATAGTTTACAGTGGAGGCTATCCATGTGCAAATTTTTTATCCAAAAATATGTGTATTCTACAAAGAGTTTTTAAGAGTTATAAAAATATTGCTTGAAAATACAATATCTGGCTCTTTAAAAACACTTAACACTGTATGCTTCAGACCAGCAGAAACACCTCACTAATTTATCAAGACACGCCTTTCAAGGATGAATCTTCTCTTTGTTCTTTCTCCACCAATAAAAGGGAGTGAGGATGGAAGACGTATCGCTGGTGTTCCCTGCTATGCGAAATACTGAAGTCAGCTGTTACTATAAACAGCTGTGGTGCTAATTACAGGCACCAAGGTCTTTGTTTTGCTTTTAACAAGTATAACATGGATCAAATTTAATTTCAGGCTTCAAATGGATGTAAAATTAAGAACACTTGGTGCAGGAGAAAAACAGTCTTCAATAACATAGTAAATATCCTCCTCCTTTGACCTGTTTTAGAAGGGGAAACATGCTAAACTCTTTCTATTTCTTCCTATGCAACCAGCCCTGCATCACCCAGGGAGCCACGTGTCGCATCAACTATAGCCTGACCAGCATTATGACACCTAATTGTGTAGATGAGGTCTCACCCCTGCCCTATACAAAAACCCTGATGCTTTGCTATCACTGTTTTATGCACGTTTCTTCAACACACTGTAAGGTCAATCACAGAAAGTTATAACTCAAGTCATCCTGCAAAGAAGAGATCAACCAATCCCCATCCCATTCCCTTTTCCAGCTGATTATCTGAACAGTCCACCTCAGGGCTGAACACTGGCCGTAGCAATGCTGTCTGTGCTGCAAGCAAGAGGACAGAAATCAAACACCAGACAGCTAGGAAATTCATTTCAGCAAACAAGGTGCTGTACTGGGTTTCTATGTCTCGAGTCTAAGTTTAGCTCTCACGCAAGTTAGAAGTAAACACTGTAGAAAGGATACCGATACAGCAAATGTGAAAGGACTCATCAGCATCAGCCACTTTGAAAAAATGTTTAAGACTACATGTACATGGAGAAGGGGACAAGGCACACAAACTTCTTCTGTGCCAGCTGGCACATATATAAGGACATTTTCTTCTTTTTGGTGCAATTACAGTACTAATATAGCAAAGGCACTGGACCTACCTTCCACTTGTACAGAAGCTGGCTCATGTGATTTACAGAGCTATCAATGCGAAAACTCTTCCTTTAAGAAAATGAACACTCAATTATTTCCTCTGTGTAGCTACATAACTGCCACTCTTTTTTCCAGTCTGGAATCTACAGCTTCAGAAAGGTGATGTTAAATTGTAGAGGGCTCACAGACGAGTCTTAACGGCTCTTCAGAAGCACGTTAATTAAAAGAGTAGAAGTCTCTTGCATCAATGGCAAAAAGACTGTATCAAGGTACAGGCTTAAAAGAAAATTTAGAAGTAATTTAATTGCAATCTCTAGACACACATCGCAGTAATTCAGGGGCACTTAAAAATATATCACTTCGAGATAACATTCATCAGCTAAGAACTAAAACTAAGCAACTTGTACCATAAGATTACATACTTGTAAAGGTGGAATTAATTACTGAGAAAAGTGGTAAAGGATGGAGAAAGCACTAAACAAACATGTTCCAAATCAAAAGAGAACTATAATATTTTCTGCATGCAACATGGATTGCTTTAAGAGTACCAGCACCTGAAAATATGTCTTTGGATAACTAGATCAGAGACTGGAAACAAACAAACAAACAAACAAAAAAGGAGGAGAAAGGAAAGAAAAACAAATACTAGAAGAATCACGTTAGGAACAGTAAAAGGAAGGTGACTACAGAAAAGCTCTGGGGTAAAGCTGTCCTGTTGCTAGCACTCACATATGCAATATCGCTGCTGAAATCAGCTTGCCTGAGGAGCTTGTTAAGTTATTAAGCTACAGATAATATCTTTCCACACACATGAAAATATGCTAATTTTAAAAAGTTCAATTAGCCTGATCATCTACTTAACATAGGCTACTACACACAATGGTCCCATCTGGCCTGTAATCCTGGAACCTGCAAGAGTAAAAATAAGAACAGAAGCAAGTTCTCTTTCCCTACATTCAGAGAAAAAGGGTTTAATCCACAATGTGTTATTTATCAATGGTTTTGCACTAAAAACATGTATGTTCTCTACACTAGTGACCAGGTCTGAAAACAGCCTGCTATGAAAACTTCATGAAAAACTACAACTTGTCAAGAGCATTCTACTTTTATGTAGACATTATGATACTTACAGTGTCCCTCCAACAAGTTTACCTTAAGTAGAATTATCATTAAGGTCAGATCCCAGATTGATAAGACAGCAGGATCTTTCATTTCAGGTAAAGCAGGGAACATATCTTTTGTTTTCAGTCAACTTTCATAAAATCAATGCATTAAAATGCCATCACTGTACTTTTCTTTGAAGGCATTAAAACTAGGAATGATTATTAAACTTCCAAATCCCAAACTGAATAAAAGTACACTGACAGAGGTTCCTCCTAACCCAACAATATTTCAAGTAATTTAATCATTCCATGCCCAAATCAATTACAATAGCATTTTTTATTTGTATTAGTCAGTCACAGAAGTTTGTTTGCTACAAAGCACACCACTGACAATTGCTCACAGTGGCAAGACAGGGGACCACTAAAAAGTCTGGAAACTAGCATGGTGTTGACATGGAAGAAAGATGGTTGAGGTTTTAGTCAAAGGAGTGAGCCAGAGACTCCCGATCTCCAGGGAGAGGATTTTTCTTCACCTTTTCTCTTGCAATGCCCTTCTGCCTAATTTTTCTTCAGTAAAAGTATCTTGTTTACCCCTTTTCCCCCCCTCCACTTCATCCTCTCACTCAAGTTTATTTCAGTCTTGATGTTAATAATAGGAGTTAATGCCCTTAAAAGAGGAAAACACTAAAGTATGATGGAAGAACAGTCTACAGTGCTTTGCTCACTTATGCCCTGGTACTGAATATAGTCATCTTGTGGTTAATGATCCACCTGCCTTTGCCTAGTGACATAAAACCCTAACACGAGTGTGACACCAGTATTTAGCCAGACCACAAAGCAGTGGTCTTTATTCAGGTCTGTAATCACTTTTTGAATGTCAGCTCTCTTTTAAGAAGAGAGCTATATTTTGTCCATTAAGTTACATAAATGTTTTTGCCCACAGCAAAATTGCCAGTAGGCAATTTTTTCCAAATTCAGCAAAAATAATAGTTCCCATATTGAATCTTTAAAAAGCAAAAGTCTGTGATATTATCCACTAAAACACTCATGCTCCATATTAAAACAACAACAAAATGGGCTTATGGACTTTCACAGTGATGTTTTATTTCCCTAAATCCCTGCTGCTACTCTCCAGGTGACAATGTCTTACTAAAGAAAAGCTTCCAGTACAGTTGTTTTACTAATGCCACTGATATCCACATTGTAAGCTTCAAAGGGAGTTCTACCTCAAGCAAACAGTAGAAAGAAACTCTTACCCACCCTAACTGGTGGGTTTACTTCTAGAGCTGAAAAATGAGTAACTAGTTTATTAACTGACTTTTTTTTCTTAAAGCACTGGAACCATTTCAGACTAACACTTTGCTCTGGTTTTAAAGATACTAATGCAAATGCTAGTCTTAGAGCATCATTAAAAAAGAAATCCTGTCAACAAAATTACCATTCAGTTTCCCAGATAAAGTTTGGTTTGTCTAGTTTATTTAAATACAATAACTTTTTAATTTTGTAAGGGTAACATTTTTAATGCTCTTTTACCATTATATTTTTTTGGTTTATGTATAGTGGAACTATAAATGTAATCTTGACCTAAAACAAAAAATGCAGCATCCTTACTGTATCACTTGCAGCTGTCTTTACGGTAATTGCAAAAGCACACACAGATGAAAGCATCTATTAGAAAGAAATGTTTCAATTTAAGATAGATACTCCCTCTACACTTACTGGCAAGTAATCCAATTCCATTTGCCAGTGATCCAACCCAAGCAGTCTTGCCTTTCCCTTCTCCGAAAGCATCCAGCCATTCTAAATACAAGACTCCCACCGCCAGCGGTGATCCGTAACACAAAAACTGAGTGAAGAAGGAAACGACAACAATCACCCAGCCCCAGCCACCATCTGGTGGTTTCCGAAATACCATCTTGTCAGATGAGTGCAGATGTACAGGCAGAACCTGTGTAAACAAAAACCAAACACAGCAGAGCATTAGAAACGTGACTGACCTCGGTTTGCTAACACAAATAAGCTGTACAGAGAAGTACACATTCAAATACACACCCAAGTGCAAGGTCCTACACCTCAGTCGAGCCAATCCACGGTTTCAATACAGAATGGGAGACAACATGAGAGCAGCCCTGCAGAGAAGGACTTGGGGATGCTGATTGATGAGAAGCTCAACATGAGCTGGCAATGTGTGCTCCACAGCTCAGAAGGCCAACTGTGTCCTGGGCTGCATCAAAAGAAGCGTGGCCAGCAGGGCGAGGGAGGGGATTCTCCCCCTCTACTCCGCTCTTGGGAGACCCCACCAGGAGTATTGTATCCAGTTCTGGAATCCTCAACGTAAGAAGGATATGGAACTGTCGGAACAGGTCCAGAGGAGGCTACAAAGATGATCATAGCACTACAGCACCTCTGCTATGAGGACAGGCTGAGAGAGTTGGGGTTGTTCAGCCTGGAGAAGAGAAGGCTCCAGGGAGACCTCATAGCGGCCTCCCAGTACTTCAAAGGAGCTACAGGAAAGCTGGGACTTTTTACAAGGGCTTGGAGTGATAGGACAAGGAGGAATGGCTTTAAATTGTAAGTGGGAAGATTTAGATTAGACATTAGGAAGAAATTCTTCACAATGAGGGTGGGGAGGCACTGGCACAGGTTGCCCAGGGAAGCTGTGGGTGCCTCCTCCCTGGAAGTGTTCAAGGCCAGGCTGGATGGGGCCTTGAGCAGCCTGGGCTGGTGGGAGGTGACCCTGCCCATGGCAGCGTTGGTACTATATAATCTTTAAGATCCCTTCCAACCCAAGTCATTCTATGATTCTATGATTAAACAGAGGCTTATTTTAATGACCCTTCAAGAAATATAGGTAATAAAACATGCAGGCAATGAAAATCATTTACCGTTTGGTACTTCTACTTCTTCTGCATAATACAGCAACAGTACACAAAGCACACATCAGCATTTTAATGACAGAAAGGGGGAACGTGTTAAACAGGCTTTCTGAAGACCTCAAGCTTAAATGTCTGCTGTATTTCAATGAGAGAACCACATGGCCCATCTGTTAAGCCCTCAGATATTCTGAGAAAAGTGTATACGCTTGAAGAACAAGAAAAGATACAAGTATAAAAGAGTCTCAAAAAATAATTTAGTAATTTAGAATTTTTAAAAAACATACCTATAAAAATATCAGTTCAAGGTCAAAAAAAAAAAAAAAAAGTTAAAATCCCTACTTCTTGAAATCTCAGCATAGTACCTTGCAGTTTAGCAAAGCATTTGCCACCACATAGTGTACTCCATAAGGGGCAGGCCAAGAGGAAGACTAACATTCCGGAAATAGTAACAGTTCAATACTCTGGTCTGTCAACAAGGTGATGTGTAAAGGAGCAATGCATCCAAGAATCACTCCATACATATTAGTAAGTAAAGTGAGTTCTAAACCTTTATACAGGTGTTGGCTTAATACTGTCATGTCTTGGCATATAAACACACACACAAAAAACCCCCCTTCTATAAGTTATGGTGTCCACTCTGCAGTTTGCGCACATAACCCTTCCCCAAATTGGCACTTACTTCTTAGACTCCATAAATATCATCTTACTCCTTTACATGGCAAGATGCATCACCTGTGCTCTATGGCTTTAAACTACTGACTGTCCTCACACCTTCTCAAGACCAGTTTGTGAATGCAGGTACAGATGCCTCTAACATCTAGCAGAAAATATAGAGGTTTTACAGGTTGTATTGCTTTGGAATTGGGATGGATCCAACGACATGAGAGTCTCTATGCACACAACTAACCTGCCCTCCCTCTCTACAGGGAGCAATGTGCCGGAGTGACGATCACAAAACCCATGTTCTGTTCCTGGCTCTGTCACTAACCAGACGTGTGATTCTCAACAGTGTTATTTCCTTTACCCTGTAAGGTAGAAACAGACAACAGCTTAACCTGTTATCATTGCGAAATACTCTCAAGGACCACCTTCATGCTACAATTTACACACTAAGACTGCCACAGTAGCAGTTCTGCTCTGGGAGATCCCCAAGAGGCAAAGCAGAAAAACAAATGCATCACACTGCCTTTTTTGGAGATTGGAAAAAAAATACTGTTGTATGAAAGCAATGGTGTAAACAAGCACATAATAACAGAACTTGCATTCGAGCTCCTTGTACTCTGCTCTCGCAATTTTTAAGAATTTGTATGGAGAACTTACAAAAAAGCTACAGTATAAAATTTTAAGGAATTACTGTAGAGACATAAAAAAGGTCCGTTCTAGTTTACAGATGCACTTAAATCTTACTTTGAGAGTAGACACTTACAGATGATGACAAAGAAGTCCTTCAGCTTCCTACAAATGTAACTTCAAGTGGCAATTCTACCTGTAGAAAAAAAGCAGCAAAGCAAGACTTTAGCCAAAGTAACGCTGCAAAAGTGAACTCAACTCACTCTGAAAAACTGATGTCTTCGCATTAAATTTCTTCTTTTCAGTATGTTTTCAGAGGAACTTCAGAAGTAATGAAGTTATCTCAGTGAAGAAATACTGATCCCCTCAAATTAACTAACAGCTGACAGCAGCCTTGAGCCCCAAAATAACAAACACATGATCAACTAATGGAAGATAAACTTTGATATTCTAGGACCTTTAGGACTGATTTACAGTTTTAACATACCAACAGTCCTTCAAGATAGAGTATTTTCAGTAACTAATGTTGCAACGTCATATGTCTTGGTTATAAATGTAAGCTCTGACTTATTTCCTGAAATGCCTAGTAAGTGTGCCTTGATTACATCAGATGCAAGGCACTGGAACAGGTTGTCCAGAGAGCACATGGATGCCTCATCCCTGGAGGTGTTCAAGGCCAGGCTGGATGAGGCTTTGAGAAACCTGATCCAGTGGAACATATTGGAACTGGATGATCTTTAAGGTCCCTTCCGACTCAAACCATTCTATGATTCTATGATAAGAGTGGCAGCTAGAACAGACAGAAATCATACCACATCGTAAGGTATCAAAGCATTAAAAAGCTGCTTAAAGTTACTTTCCCGCAACAATAATCTTTAAACAAAAAGGGGATGTCCATGTTTCTACACAAAATATTTAAATTATATGTATGCAGTCACCAGAAGAGCTGATATAAGCATCCTCTCTGTGCACTAAATAAGCATGACTTGGCCTGTTTTGCCCCAGTTGGAGTAAAAGTGGTGTAAAAAGTGGAGTAAAAGTAACAGCTTCAAGAAAAGACATTTCCACTGAGACAATGCAAGAAATTTTCCAGAAAACCACTAAAATAATGGAAATAGACAGTAAATAATCCAAAATCATATTTGTTTGAAAAGTAATCTTTAGAAAACAAACACGTTTTAGCTGTTACATTGATTTCCACTACATTGACGCCCTAAAATTTGGCACAGAGACAACTCTGAGTTCAGTTGTGCTATTTTAAACATTTGATGGCAAGGAAGGGAGGGCAGTGCAGGAGAGAAAAGAAGTTTTTGTAGTGTTAGGTCACATAGTCTTTTCTAACAGAAAGAACAGAAAAACTCTGTATCAGCTCCTCATCTTCTGCAAGTTTGCACAGCTTTATTGACTTTAACCAACTCTTCACGGGTTATGGCAGCAAAAGAGCTGACCTCCTACATCCCGACACCTCCTGTTTTGCACCACAGATCTTTTGCATCATTTAGCTACATAACAGGATTTTAGGCAGCAAAAAAACCTCTGTTTTCTAAACACTTCAAGTAATTTACAGTCTGCAATTGTCAAGTGAAAAATGAAAGCCACCATCATTTTGCCCCTCAGAAACCATCCTCAAAGTGAAAACAGATCTATGATGTCTCAGAGTTTAAGAGCCAACGTGACCTGACTTTTCCTTCCCTTTCATGCAGGTTGTTCCTTCACCTTATATTGCTGTTTGCCCTTCATCTAAATCAAGGCATTACTTCCAAACTTTCCTGAAGGCACCAAGTCCTCCTGAAAGGACCATTCAAGCTGAGAACTCTGTGTGAGGAGCCCATTCCCCAGAGCCCTCTGCCACAGTACGTAAAGATGTCCCACTCAGCCAAGCTGGTGCTGGAGCTGTGGATACTAATACACCTTTTATTGGTGCGTCATTTAATACTTCCCTGAAAATTACAAGCTGTAGTATAGAAGCTCAGTAGCACAGCCAAGAGTTAACAGTAGGAACTAAACGTTCACTACTCCAAATACTGCCTGCACAGGCAATGAATCTGCACATCCTTTTGGGAGGGAACCAAAGTGCCTTTTACTATTTTCTGTCTGTACATAAGGAGGACACAGACTGCACAGATACACACGATCATCAAAAATAAAGAAGCAGAAGCCCACAGAGAAAAAGAGTGCTCAGCATTTTCTCTTGGAACCAACCAGGGAGACTTGTGTGATCCTGGAAAGAGAGGGACAATCATGGGTTTAAGATTTGGGTGGGAACCATTTCACAAACCTTACTGTTCACAAAAACTAAGCATGTTGTTTCAGACTCCAGGAAACCTAGTTACACCAAAAACACCGAAACGGAGAAATGAAGCATAAAGAATTAAACAGTAACTTGAAGTTTGGTCAGAAAAAGCTTTTCAGTGAGTTGTACTCACTGCGAATAAGAATCAGAAGACAAGAGCTGATTGATGAAAGCCTTTACCAACAACAAAAAGAAACCCTAGAGAACGAACTGAACAACAACACTTTTAACGTGGAAAGAGAAAGAGGTGTTTGGCTGCAACTGTTTTCTTTTACCTAAGCAGCTTTATCACAATATTGAGCTCTTTTTTCTATAAATCTTAAAAATTGGCTTAAAAAGGACAGAGGAGCACAAAAAAAGAACTGATCTAAAGACAGAAGTACAACCGAAACACCAGCCCTGAGCACAGAAACTTGTCTTAATCTGTGGCAAAGGCAATCTTGAGAAAGACAGTGGCAATACGATTGTTTCCAGTTTGTAATTTGTGCAACCGGAGTCTGGTTTAAGTATGCTGCTTTCTGCAAGCAGCACGTGGCTGCAAAGAAAGCCGATGTCAGCAGAATCACTGTGTGATTAACACTCAGCTATTCTAATTTTGCAAGGCCCTGGTAAAAACTAAGACGGTACCAGCCAGAATGGTAACATACCTCAATTTAAGCTGAATTAGATGGTACACAACTTTGTATTTATTTTTCAGGCAATGCTCTTGCAATTATCATCTGAAGCTTCTGCTACCCTTCAGCTTGCAAGTGGAACCTACAGCATTATAGTAGCAGTGATGTGTTACAGTTGTTTTTAACATACTCATCGTATGTTACATACATACTGACATAACAGTATAAGAACTATATTAAATGCACTTGAAAAGATGCATCTGTACCTTGATGACATTAGACTTTAATTCATGTTCTACGTACAGTAGCTCCCCACATATAAATATTTGTCTTTAAGTTCTTTCAATCTGAATGTAAGTATTTTCCTCCCAGTTTTCAGCATTCGGGTCTACCTATTTCTATGTTCCTCCACTTTCCCTTTTCTAAATTATGCAAAAGGATCACCAACAGAAACATTCCCTTCTATTTCTACCTGGCAAGAGAAGTGTGGAGTTTAAAACAAAACAAAATACCAGAACAAAACTTACCAACTACATAATAATGTTTTTCCATTGTGCAAAGTAAGTTCACATAAAGCAGCATCAGGCCAGGGCATCACATAAACCTGCCACCTTTGTGTAGATCTGTCAGCAGAACCAGTCCTACCTGTTTCCAGCGCCTCACTGCCCCACAGGGGGTGAATCCCCCCCGCCAGCTCTGCAAGGATAGGTGTCTGTCAGACACCAGCACGCATCCATACAACCGCTTGGTTGGAAAAGAACTGGGAGATCGCCGAGTCCACCCACACCTGCCCACTACTAAACCATCCCCGAGAACCTCGTCTACCCGCCTTTTAAACACCTCCAGGGACGGCACAGGCACAGATATAAAGCCGGCATTGCTAGGAACCACCAGTCAACTGCACTACCTGAGGAGAACTCCGCAAAACGAGAGCATGACAACCTGCGCGGCTCCCCCTCGGCGCCGCGCTCCCCGCCGCTCCCTTCCCTCTGCAAGGATGGGCTCTTATAGCCCCGAGCTCGCTTCGCCTCTCCCCACGCCCCCGGGGCCAGCCCACAGCCCCGCTCCCGAGCCCCGCGTTACACATTGACGCCCTTCACCCCCGGAACCGCTGCGGGGGGGGGCGCCCGTCCCGGCAGCGAACAGAGGTCGCCCCGGCGCATACGGCGGGGCAGGGTCGCGCCTCGCTCCTCCCGGCGGGAGGAGGACGGGCACGGATGCCACGGCGCACACCTATCCCACGGGGGCACCGGGACGGACTCCAGGGACGCTGGCAGCGGGTGCCACTGGGTGCACGTAGGGAACGGGAGGGACCCCAGCCAGCACCGCGGGTGCAGTTGGATCCCCGCAGGGACCCACGCGGGACACCGGGAGGCACCCCAGGGGCGCTCACAGTGAGCACTCAGGGGCGGACACCGATGGCACCGCAAGAGACCCGCCGGGCACCCAGGGAGGGAGCAGCTCTGACCCAGATCCTTTACCCGCAGAGCCCCTCCCGGGCAGCCCCTCCAGCCACCTCCCCCCGTCCCCGGCAGAGCCGGGCTGAGCCGGGTGGCGGCGGCGACCCCGCCGGAGAACCCCACTGCCCGCAGCCCCATCCCCCCCCCCGGGCCCAGGCTCCCCGTTACCTGCGCCCCGCGCCGGCAGCAGCGGGCGGGGGGGCAAGAGCCGCCCCCGGGAGCCGGGGCAGCCCCGCATCCCCGGCGCGGCGGGGCGGGGCGCGGCCGCTGCCGGCGAGAACCGGTTGTAGCTCGGGCGGAGGGAGGAGCCGCCGGGGCCGCCACCACCTCCTCCCGCAGCCCTGGCCCCCGCCCCTCGGGCAGGCGTGGGGGGGCGGCTCTGCCGTTGGCATCGTCTCCATCGCGGGACCCTGCCTTCTTCCTTCACCTTCTCCTTCCCTTCCCTCTCCTTCCCCTCCACAGGCAGACCCTGGCCCCAACACCCCGTTCTCGCCACGGAGATGCAGACCTCGGTTTCCTGGCCTCGCTTCGCCCACCACCCTTCCCCAGCGCCAGTCCCACCGCCCTTGGTGGCAACAAGGAACAAACACAGCCCCTTGCCCCCATCCCCTGCAGGGGCAGGACCGCAGCTCCTCCGGGCGCACTGCAGGACTGTCATAGAATGTCCTGAGTTGAAAGGGACCCACAAGGATCATCGAGTCCAGCCCCTGACCCTGCATAGGACAACCACAACATGCACACAATGTGTCTCAAGGCATTGTCCAAGTGCTTCTTGAACACTGACAGCCTTGGCACCATGACTGGTTCCCTGGGGAGCTGTTCCAGTGCTCCATCACCATCTAAGTGAGGGACTTCTTCCTAATATCCAACCGAGACCTCCCCTGGCACATCTTCCCACCATTCTCTTGGATCCTACCATTGGTCGTCAGAGAGATCAGCAGCTGCTCCTCCTCCTCCTCCCCTTGTGAGGAAGCAGTGAACTGCAATGAGGTCCCCCCTCAGTTTCCTCCAGGCTCAATAGATCAAGTGCCTTCAGCTGCTCCTCATACAGCTTCCCCTCTAAAGCTTTCACCAACTTTGTGGCCTCCTCTGGACACTTTCCAGTAGCTTGAGATCCTCTTCACACTGTAGCGCCCAGAACTGCACACAGTACTCGAGTTGGGGCCACATCAGTGCAGAGTAGAGCGGGAAACCTGCTTGGGGACCAGAGTCGGCGTGATTGCTGCAGGACACTGCTGCTGGCTCCCAAAGCCACGAACTCACCCTCCACACAGCGATGCAGACAGCGCACACAGCACCACTGCCCCAGCCTGCTCGCCAAGGCGAGTGGTGATTCACTTTTGGATCAGCATTGTCACTGCCCTTAGAGGCAGCCACATCAGAGCCTTGGGCCAGGTGAAGGTCTGTGGCACATACAGCACCGTTAGACAGAGGACAAGGTAGCTGTCAACTCACGGCAATTCAGCCACGCACAACTTTCACCTCCAGACTGCAAAATCTGTTGCAGAAGCTTTTGGAATGCTCAGGAAGTATCAGGCCCTACCCCAGGCTGTGTGCTCAGCTCTTCTGCTATCTCTACCCAACTAGGTCAGCTGGGGTAATCGTACAACCTGCAGGTGGAAATACAAGCATTCCCAGAGCTGAGTGAAATTCTGAGAGCTGAAGTATTCCTAGAGCTTAAATTCTGAAGTAATATCAGGTGTTTATAGCCCGTGTGGTTTCTACAGGTATGGCAAAGTTCTGCTTTCAGATCCGCAGTCCTGATTTACTCCTCTGTGCAATATTTACAGAGGTTCATGAGCACCGAATATTTTCAAAGTGCCCAGATCCACCCCACAAGTGTTCAGGCAAATATTAAAATTAATACTTGCTACTAGAAGGACTGACAGAGAATGATACAAACTCAAGACTCACTTCTAAGATATCTCTGAAATGAGAAGGTCTCCAATGGCATATGGTTTGATTTGGGATATTTTGTGTCTAAAAGGGTAGCCAACAGAAACGAAAAAAATTAAAAGAGAACGGAAACTGTCAGAACTCTTGAAAACTGGTCCAGGAAGGGCTGAAATAAATGGCATTTAAACTACAGAGAAGGCAGAGGGGAAACATAATACTCTTCAAGAACTGCAAGAGCTTACTGTGAAGAGAAAATAATGAGTTGTTCTGCATACACATTAGAGAACTAAAACAGGTGAGTGGTCTTAAACTGCATCAAAAGATATTGCTTTAGATATTAGGAAAAGGAAGGCTAGCTTGGTACTGGCAGAGATTTCTTTGGGAGAGCGTAGCATTTCAGGAATACACACGCAACTGAGTTGCTGAAACAAGAAATGACTGAAGACAGCTGCCCAGATAGTAAACAATCTCTGTTTACTTTCATCATTTCTTCAGCTCCAGGACACTGGCTGAAATTGAAAGGCTAACTGAAATCTCTCCATAGCCACCCAAGGGAAGCTTGGAAAATATCAGTTCTAAAACAACCATTCAAGAGGTGCTGTTTTCTACACTTCAATACAAAACTAATAAATACAATAAAACCTTTTTTGCATACAAGTGCAAGGAAAGCTCCAGTTCCCATTACAGTGCTTGATGTGCTATGCTTTTTTAATTCTACAGGAGCTTAAAAAACCATGTTGTGGGCTAAAACTAAGCACAGGACATTTCACTAACTAAATTGTTGATGCACATCTGAAAAAATGATGAAGAAGAAAGACTATTCGTGTATTCACAAGTAGTCATTAGACTACTGAATAATACAAGAAGCTTGGAGTTCATAATGGTTTATCTGTATAGGAACATTCAGAAGAGTCAAGGCATGTATCTGTTACAGCGTACACTGAAATACATTGGATGTTTATGCAGAGGAAATGGTCCTAGTTAGATGCAAACCAACTTTAGATCACAGGCAGCTTTGGACCTGAACAGGAAACCCCACTTGAGAATTAAAATGCACTACAAATTAATACATATTGATCCTAATTACTTTGCTATAAATTCTCTGGATGACCTCCTGATGACAAGTCCTCTGCTTTTAATTAACTCCAGTTTTCATATGAACATTCCAGTCAAGTGCATACCATAATGTTCAGATGGCAAACCTTGCTGACAAAAGACAGACCTGTGAAAACAAGCCACGGAAAGAAAAGGTTAGAGATAAGAGTCCCTCCTGCATGTGTCCTTTGTCCTTAGTTTCATAACAAGCAATGCATCTTCCTCCAGCTCTAGGTTTCTGCTCACTTAGCCGATGGTATTTTGGCAACTGCTATTTGGCTTAGATTTCAAATCGATTAATATTCTCATTTCTTCACTTCAGAAACCCTTCCTACAGGGCCTTCAAAGTCAAATGCATTTTAATGGTGCCACAGCCACATCTTTAATAACCACAGTTCTGTCTTACACATCACCAGAGGAATTATTAAATCTTTAAGATGGAAAACGAGGGGAAATATTAAATAATATCAACAAACCCTTCCCTCCCTCAGCCTCTGGTGTTTAAGGATCCAAAGGATAAAGGTACTAATGTAGCATGACCACGGATGAAAGTAACACCTAGTTAAAAAGTTAACTTATTTTTGGTGAACCATGGTTACAGGACATGCAATTCTAGGTCACTAGCAGCTATATTGGCATACAGATGATCCAGAAATATCCTCTACTCTGCTGACAGTGCAGTAGCAGCTCCTGAGAGTACAGAGAGGAAATTTATAGGGTATTTATGCATCCATCCTGAAATGAGTGTTTCCTGGCACGGAATTATCATCCTGGTTAAAAGGCAGAGCAGAGGAGGTTTGGTTTTTTGATTTTGGAGTTTTGTTTATTTTTTGGTTTGTGGTTGGCTTGGGGGGGAGGGGGGGTGTTTTCTTGGGGTTTTTGTTGCTTGTTTTTAAACAGAAGGTACATAATTCGCAATGCAGCAAAATCTCAATACATAAAACAATTCTAAATATTTGATCCAAGTACTGTCCTGTAAACCGTGGCCCAGATTGAGAACCATCCTTTTGGACATCTGCAAGTCTTTACACAATCTGCGTAACAAGAGAGACTCTGGAATGAAAGGGCCAAGCTAATGTGTCTAAAGTTCATTGTCTTTTTTGGCGCTTCGTTAACTTGCTTGTGGAAGAAGTCCATTAATGATTGAAGGGGGAAAAAAGGTGAGGAAAGCAATCAGTAGTCTGACTAAGTTTAATTTAAGCAGTTTTATTAAATATCTGTGGACTTAGAGTCTAAAGGACACTCATTTGTCTTCAGCAGCTTTAAAAGGCAATACCTCAGGAGTTATAATTTAACCCTTCATACGAGAGGCCCAAGGAGTGAGGCTTGTCATATCCTGTTTGACCACATTAAACAGTGTCATTATACCTTCTCTCAGATTTGTGTGAAAGGTAATAAGATTGCTTAAGCTGCAAAGAATACAGATTTCTTCCAAAATGCCAATAACGTCCCTGGTGTCGTCATGGCTATGCTTCCAGGGAACATGGCTTATACTGTCTGGGGAGATGCAGATCCAGCAGCAGAACCGCCTCCCTCCACCCAGTCCATCTGTCAGTGCCAATGCACAATGCAGTGTGGCCACACTGCCATCTTCTGAAGAGGTCCCATAACGTGGGCAAGACCTGAAGCAGGTGTTCAGATGAGTTGTACCACTGGTCTAACCACCACCTAACAGACTGTTCAGCTGTATCCTTCCAAATGCCAATTTTTAAATCAGTTTGGTCAGTCTTCAAATCTCTCTATACACGCAAAATAAACCTCACATGCAAACCTTCGAAAAACTCTCAACAAAAGAAAAGCAGCAGCCATTTAGGTTGAAAAGATATAATTTACAACCTCTTTTTCTACTTTTACATGACTGAGGCTTTTTTTGTTCTTACTTTACGAGAACATGGAATGGAAGGATTACAGGAAAAAGTCACTTAAGAAAATAACTTTATCTTGCTTTTCACTTGAATACTCTTGCTATGCAACACAATCAACCAATGTAGTTGCAAGGGATGATTTTTAACATTTCAGAAGTAAACTGCGCGGTAGAAGTTTGTTATAACAAACTAGGGAACTATGACAGTTCTTACATAATGCTGAATCTGCCACATATATTTGCATTCTCTAAACTGATAAAGGAACTATTTGGGTTTGTTAAATAATCATGTTTTATGTATTAGAACATTAAGGAAAATCACAATAGTTTAAGGCTATTTTAAAAATCACATACACTTCAACTAAAATACAATAATGCACATGAAATGACAAACAAGTGCCGGCAGCATGAAGCACATTTGCTAAGAGTGTAAGATGGAAATAAAATTAGTGCTGCATCTCCAAGCAAAGAAAGATATCGGTTCCATTTTTCCTAAAGCATCCACTTTCAGGGAATATAAAATAGTACATTTTTATTATGACATAGGTCTGTCATGATCTCTAGGTTTGCCATAAATTCACCAAGATTGATGCCAGTACAGACTACAATTGCTATTTTTACTGAGACACAATTTTTCTGTTGTTCAACACCATCTTCCCATGTGGCATTGATCTACTTAAGTGTTCCGCACAGTAAAGCTAAAACCCAGTTAAGATGGTGCATATTATACCAGAATAGCACGAAATGCACTCATTGTTTTATGGAAAGGATTCAATTTTCTTCACAGATCTGAACAAGATTCCTTACAGAAGGCAGACAAGGGTCAGAGCTATCTCATACAGGAGCGAATCTTGCATATACAAGTACGTATGGATACAAATGAGAATTATGGGTCAATGAAAATACCAGCATATTAACAACAACAACAAAAAAATCACAACAGATAAATAGTCAAATCACTTCTCCAGAAAATAACTTAATATCTTTCCCCTTTCTACATATTGCACATCTTTCTGAGCTATTGCATATAGGGCACAAAGAGTGTGGGTAACTAGAGGGAGGGAGACTGGTTTATGCTACCTCTGCTTTTTGTTTGTAATTAGGAATATTAGGCTTCTTTTCTAAGTTTTATTTTGTAATAGCTTTGTGCCTTAAAAGGCAATTGTTATTAAAGGATACGATGCAAATTGCTTAAACACATCTTTACATCATCAGTGGATGATCAGAAAATAGAGAAGAAATGGATCTTTAGGTATTTCTAAAACGCAGTGCGAAAAAAAACAAGTACCAGAATGTCCTCTATAGTCCCATGCTACAAACTCCTGGGTGATGACTGCAGTAATAAGAGCTGTGACAGCGGGCATGATGAGCTGGCAAAAATGCATTAAAGAACATCCGTTAAGAAAATAATGACTCATTTGTAAAACAGAACTATCTCCAGCTTCTGCCTGTTGAGCATATGACATGAAGAGGGCTGTTACCAAGCACACCACACATCTGCTGACTTCCCAATGGGACTCGGATCATACAATACTGCGTCAGTCAGAGTCTCTAAGAAGTCCTCAGCTCGCCTCTGGTGGGTAGCTTTTAGTCTATGTAAAAACTATGTAAAATAGCCTTTGCAAATGCAGGCCAAGTAGATGACTTCAGCTTCAGAGCAGAAAGACAGCCATCTCGGCATATCAAAGGCAAGTATCTTTGTTGAGGTAGTTACCAGGTAGAGCATGAATACTGGAGACAGCTCCTCAGAAGTGGTGTTTGCTTATTCTCTACTGACAATTCATCTACTTCTTAGGAGTAGAAAATACTGAAGTGTAATGGCACACATTCATCAGGGCAGGAGGTAGCATAATGCATTCCCGTGAGAATCTGCGGAGTACGGGCACACTCTTTTCATCTTGCTTGTGTATTAAGTTCATTTAATAGAACTGAGTTAGCTTCTCCCTCACTTATTTAACCACATTGAAATACTGAGGAAAGCATTTACTTCCTGTCAATGAAATGGAGAGGCTAATAGTAGCAGTATGAAACAGCCAGCGATCTAAATTCATCTCAGTGCAATCACAATTCAATGCAAATGTTGCCCATTTTTTCCTGTATAATGCAATTCTGTCACTTAAGACACACCTGCATTTCCAGTACTGCTCTTAGCTTAGTCTTGGGTCTTCACGGGCTAAAACCACAATTCCAAATTACACTGCATTCTGGTAGTTGCGCTTATGCTTATTTATCTGTTGGTAGTGCAGCACATGCTAAAGCAGTTCACTGTTTATCTCTAAATGTCTGTAAAGTGTCCCAAAAAGCCTATGCACTTTAGTTTTGTAATGTCAAGATAGTTCTCTTAGTGGAGGGACAAAAAGGAAAAGAAGATTCCACAATGGAAGAGGTTTATTTTAAGCCTATGTTAAGCTGCCACCAGGGCTTGTCTAAATATAGATTTGCCCACTGTAAACACCCTTAGTCTGCATTTAGTACAGACACATGCAGAGTTACTCAGCAATGGCACACACAGGACCACAATCACCCTCATAACTGATTCCTGAAGAAATAGTTTGTGAGTTTTTGCATCTAAAGAGAAACAGTAACCAAGAAAAGCTTATCTCCTCCTGTTGCCATCGTGCTTTTGTCATCTAAGATTTGGGAAGCTCTATAAATGCTCTCAGGATAAGAAACAAGCTCACCAAGGGTCTGTAGTTTTCAGATCCAGTTCTTTAACTCACCATGGTTTGCCAAGGACAGGCACGCAGGGGCTGTGCAGACACATTCCATGAGCTCCTGCAGCAGCTTACATGTGACAAGGCAGGAAACAGCCTGTGTTGGGCAGGTGTGGGTCCTTGTTCTGCCACTCAGAAATCCTGGCATCTGTACCATCATTTCCTGCTAACTCCTGTCCTCCACTTGTTAATGCTTGGTCTGTCTCCAAATCACCAATCCTTGTATTCTGCAGCATAAATATTGCAATATACTGAAACTGTCTGTCTCAAGTACCCATAATCTCACAGCAGCTGCAAAAACCTTTAACAATTAACCATCAATAAATTTGCTTAAAATGTATTTGCTTTGACGACTACAATGTAAGCGTATCCGGTGTGTTCTACCACTGCAACATGATACTCTCTCCAAGTTTATGTGAATCATCCCCCCAGTGACTGTGAAGATAATTGGAAACCATTGTTTGTTTACCGATCCTTTCAGCTGCCTTACCAAAAAAGTACAAATATGAAGTAGCATGTCTCCACTGAAACAACTCGAGGAGCCTTCCGTAACTTCTCTGTGAACTAGACATAAATGTATAACTGTACTTACGTTAAACTTCATTTAGCTTTTGGGCTTTGCTGCTTATAGAGTATATGGCACAGACTGCCAGACGAAAGGATCGGAACGCTGTGTTTCAGTAGGCTACCGCCCAAGATCTGCCAGAGCTGTGCTCTTGTGCTGACCCAGAGAGTTGTGCAGGGTCAGCACTTGGTTCTAAACCTCAGTGTAATAGCTGACCCTAGTGGGGCTTCCATCTTCAAAGTACATCATCTACCAACTAGATTATGTAACAAGATCTCTCTTTGAAACCTTTGCAACCTACTTTGACATGGAACATTCCAGCTTGCTCAGTAATCATTACATCAAGTAGTGGAACACCTAGAAAAATTAGAAACCCAAATGGTCAGTAGAATGTGTCACATATTCGTACCTGTCCTGAAAACAGGCTGAGGAAGGTTTATTCTCAGTGCTGCAAATGACACTTTCAATGCAGCATATCTACATAGTAAGTCCTGTCCAAAACTGTATAGTACTAGTTTATCATTTTGTGAGCATCAAGATTTTGTTTAGTTTCCACTGCCATTGTCTGTGGCTTCTTCCAGTTTGAGGAAGACCGCAGACACCCATCACAATGACACTCCTCGCGCAACATAGCCAGGCTAGTGCATCTTAAGTCTTGTGGACCACCTACTGCCCACTATAAATCAGACAACAGGTGTTACCTGTTAGCAACAGCTAGAATCACATGGGAGTGCCATAATCATTCAGATGATCAGCTCTCCCTAACTGTCGTAAATTTTTTAACAAGGAAGAAAATGTTTCTTTATAGCACTTGAGTTTGGGACAGTTGGTGTTATCCTTATTTCACAAGGGATGCTCGTAAGACTTATTGGTACAACAAGCCAAAAAGATACAAATGAATAAGATACAAAAGAACATCTCCCCTCTAAGAATATAAAGTGCAGAGTGCATCTCAGAGTGCATTGAGTCTAAGTTTCCTTTAAGTTACAGGATTTCCGGGCTCAGAAACAGTAGATAAAACAGTCTGTGCACCATGCATACAAGCAATACATTGAATGGTAAATTGTCTACTGGCGTGTTTAAGACCAGGTAATACCAAAGCAGAAGCTTCCCACACTGACAGTGAGATCAGGAGAGAGAGGCTAAACCACCAACTCGCTGACTTACAAACCCAATGCTATTACACACATAAATAGAGTTCCAAGCTATTGACTTAAGATGACATTCAGACAATGTCTCAGGAAAACAATGAAGGGAGGCATGCTCTAGAGGTATAAATGGGTCTATCTTGGAAATCCTGTAGCATGTTCACATCCAATCTAAATTCATTTGGAGATTTTTTGGCTAGAGATTGCTTTGATTCTCTTGCTCCCTGCAACAGCTTTTAAAACCTGAAAAAGTCAGACCCGTGACTATGACATGAGACTGACAGCCAAGCCAATGTTCTGCAGTGGGTGTAATTTAGGGGTAGACTGGGCATGTAGTGAGCTCTTCAGATTCTTCTCTCCTGTTATGGATGAGTCTTGCTTCAGAGAAAGGTTATTTCTCTACCTAAAAGTAAGCTACATGAATCCATAATGAGAAGTCCTTCAGAAGAGGCATAATATCCACAGGGATATTAAAAGGATTTCAGAGCCAGATAAACTAAAAAAGTGTTCATTAGAAAAAAGCTGTCCTTATTAGCTATGCTTTTTTGTATTTTGGAAATGGTTGAGACACTGGAGAAAGTTTATTTAAAATATCTCTACACTGACTTGGAATTTATTTTTAACACACAAAGCACTCCTACACAGTTAATAGCTGTGCAAACTGACATGAATTTCCTCTTCCGTTTTTCTCCTCGTTGCTGTTCCCTTCGCCCCCATAGTCATTAAAAGCAGTCTCTGTAACTTGCCCAAGAGGGTAATTGGCACAGACTTCAGATACAACTAGAAAGCATCTTAAATACAGGACCAGGGCCTTCATGGAAAATGCCATTGCTTCAAGTTGCAGAAATATTTTTTTAAAAATTATTATTTTATATATCCACCACTAAGGAGAATAATTTTAGTTCAGATTTACCCTAGTTAAAAGTGTTGAAGTAAAACAGGTACAAAGAGGTTAATTTTAAATTTTAATGGGTCAACAGTGAATTAAACCTGCATGTGTAGAAAGTAATTATTTTCCTTTAAAAAGGAAGATTTTTGTTTTAGAGAAAGCTGACAAACCACCTTAAGTTTCTTCAGTCCAGAGATGGAAAACATCCTTAATGGCTTCCGTTAACCTATCTTTGAAGTCCGGTAGTAATTGTGTAACTGCTCTGGAAACAGAAGAGGCGAAGCCAGGAACCCTGCCTCTCAGCAGAGCACTTGGGAGGGGAAAACAAAACAGTCTTTGCTGAATTCTTGCTCTCTGCTGAGACTTCCCCCCACCTCAGCCTTAGGCCAACTTGGATGGGAAAGCTGTAGCCAAGTGTCAGGCTTTTATTGTCCGCTCTATTATTTGTGATTTGTTGTGGAGGAATAAAGTGAAGCCTGTGCATCACGTGGGCAAGTTTAATATCAGTGAATAAATGCTAAGAGAACAGTGCCCTGGCTGGTTTTGCCCCTGCAGGAATAATGTTGCTGTGCCTCTCATTGAACTCTGAGATCTCAGGCTTGGAAGAAGTGTTCAGTTTAGATACTACCATAAAATTTTCAGGAAGGTGTTTAAGATGTCAAAGTTAATTTCAAAGCCCACTCATCCATTGGAATTTGCAATCAAATTCGGTTCTCATTTCCACTTGTCTAAGTGCAAAATAACCTCACAGTAGTTATTTCATCAGTGTGAACAATGAGAGCACAATATCTAGGAAAGTGCCAATTTGAGCCCTCAACAATCCCCAGTATTTTGAGGAACTGATCAGAGGTTCACTGATATTTGCTGAATTCTATCTTAAAAGATTTCTTAATTAATACATTTTAAAGAAGATCAGATGGCAATTCATAAATGCAAGTGGCAGTGCTGTATGAAAAAGCAAATAATTCCGAACTCTTCTTTCCAGAAGTTTTAAAAACAAGAATTTGGAAGATAGGAAATAACTGAAAAACATGTGAGAATATGGAAGTTGTACTGTCAGCAGCAGATGAGGCTAGAACAACTTTTCATAATATAAAATTTTTAACTCGAAAACCCTTAATTGTCTTCAGGAACTAACAGCATTAAAATCGTCTTTAATTAAACACTCCAGACAACAGCAAGATTAATCCTAGAGTTCCTTAATAGCATGAGGAATGCAGTAAGATTTAACAGGTTTAATTCCCTTGTATGCTGTCATGGCTAGCACTTGTTTTGGAAAGAAAACTGAGGAAAATACATTTAAATAAAAATTACGACAGTTACAGTTCACTAAATCTGCTGCAAAAATCTCTGTGAAGGAAAAGTGAACAGATTATTTTTAAATAGTACAGAAATACGTCCTGACAAGCAAAAGAAACATGAGTGTATTAAGTTTAAAAATCTTAATAATTCTAATCATGCATCCTCTGAAACTCATTTCTAGCTGGTTTCTGGGAAAATTAGGATTTTGCTGATACGTAGTACCGTAGTTATGCATTTGATCATGTTTAGGAACTTCAATTTCTCTACTGCCAAGACTGTGCTACATTTTTTACTTACATTGGGTCTAGATAATTGATAGATTAGTTCAAGTGGTGGACCTACATCTACAGGACATGTAACAGCAGAAGACAACCTAAAAACTCACTGCCAATATTTTCTTCCTCAATTTGGTCAAGTATACGCCGATACATAAATTATAACCTATTTCCTATAAAGAAAGGTGCTTCATTGCCAAGGGTCTTATGCAGACTTTGACATCTAAGAAATTACGTCCTGGCTCCTGTACCACCTTCCAGGAGCTTTCAGTCCTGTATGGTACTCAACCATCCCAGCAATTCCCATGGGGCTCCTCTTCCCTCCCTCACCTTACTGGTCAGTACTGCTACACTTGTCGGTCCAGCACCGCCCTCTACTCTCCTGTCTGCTCCTAGCTTTCCACCAAGTAAGTCCCTCCAAAGTTCATCCGGCTCTCATTTCTCTGATCCAACTGGAATTTGCTTTCGTACTTTCTAGTGCCAGCATTGCTGCATATGAGAAACAAACTCTCTCTAATAACATGCTCGTCTGCAGAGCCACAGTCTGCAAAGTGACCTCAGCCTGCGCTTCCTGCATGTTCCAGTTTCTGCCTCATTCCACACTTGGCTACAAGGTCTCTGCAGCTTTGGATCCACCCTGTGGGGCAACAAGATACCTGAAAGCTCAGAAGGTCCTGGGGACATCAGTCTACCCAGGGGTAAGTATTGCGCAACTGTCCCAGTGCAGGCAGGAATACAGAAAGGGGAATAAAAACACTCACAGGGCAGTTATTTTAAAAAAAAAAATAAAATAAAATAAATGGAAGTAACAACCCAAGACTTTTCATGTCTCAATGACTGCAGAAATTCACATGCAAGTGATCCAAAACAATTTACTTCATTGGGTGATGCAGTTTAGCAAAATTACCTCATACTATTACCCTTCTTTCTTTTCCTTACTAGAAAGTAAGCAAATTTAGACAACACGTGTCAAAGGGCCCGAGAAAAACTAGGAAGGATTATTCTTAGGAAACATGAAAAAGGCAGGCCAGATCAAATTTTAAATTCCCATCTCCAGGCAGAAAGGTAAGAGTACTCATTATTGACCTCTTCTCCATTTATTTTTTGCTCTGAGAGCCACGACAATGTTAAATTCACTATGGACTTACAACCTGTTTCATTCAGCAGTAACTGTCAAAATGCACTCGGATCCAGAATGCCAAGCCCAGTTCTCAATACTGCCTTTTCTCAGTGGATCAAAAGGGCCTTCAGTTACAGGAGAAAAGCTGGAGTGCAACTACAGGGACAGGGGAAGAAATGGGGTAGGAGTGGTGTACTTCTGAAGATCAGCCCCAAAACCACATTCCGTATTGCAATTAGGTGAAACAAAACTCCGTGTAATGTGTTATAAAGATCTCAAGCTATGAAAATACTCTCTACCACATTGCAACTGCTGAACACAACTGGCTACGCTCAGTTGTTCTATGATGTTCATGTAATTTCTCCAACTCATCTCTAGTATGACAAAGAAAAGCATTCACACTGTGAAGTTAATGTCAGTCCCACTAGACTTCACTACCTGTGTCTTTGTTAGGAAGGACTGAGATGGTCACACAATAGGTATCTGACCCTCTCACAGATCACTGCTCTGGTTTCAGTAAACTCAGATGCCAGATTGTGTTGAAGCTTTAGAGAAAAGATGTGGCATACTGCACAGCATTTTCGCTAATATAAAGAATTTGGATCTAGTCTTGTTCCACTCTGCAAACACAAGCCATGTCTAGCTTCCACTTCTTACTCTTCACTGCAAATACTCCAACTCCTGCTCCATACTACCCAAGGGAAAAAAAGGTTGTCAGAGGCATCAACAGCAGTTCACTAGTTAGCATGAAGAGACTTTTGCCCATGCAGGAGCAGAGAAAAGCCATAGTTGATTTTTATTAGGAGCCCTGAGGCTCAAAAGCAAGATCCCCATCTTGTCTTTAGTGCTGCATTCAAATGAACTAATGGTGTTTATATGTACGTTCAGTCTCCATCTGGAGAACACAGGACTGCCTTAAACATCTTCTTGCTTCTGGACTGAAGGATATACTGTATACCTTGAAAGGTATGGAATGGCTTCAAAAGCACGTGAAACAGACTGACATCTAAGCCACCATAATTACGTATAGGAAGGATTAGGCTTATTAGAATTGCTTGCTTTGCAATGCATCATTCTTTCTCCTGCTCTCAGCAGCCTATCAGAATTTCTAAGTTAACTTCTGCAATGCTGGGAACTTGCTTTTCTTTATAATGGGGTACAAGTACCAGAAGAAATACAGAAGAATCATCTAACAGGAAGATCACCTGGACAAGGCAACCTAAAATAAACCGATCATATGCATCACATTTCTGTCTGGTCTTCTGGAAGTATTCAAGCAATTCACTTCTCTTCAGACAAATGTCAGAGAGAAAACAAACAACATGCATAAACAACCATCGTCACCACAGCTCAATTTTCCAGTTCACAGACACACTGGCTGTATTAGGATCAGACAGGGCATTCACAAGGACATGGGCAGACCTACTGATGGCTCAGCACTGGCAGCAGTGGAGAGTGCAGAATTAAAGCATTTTAAGAAATACTTCATGTGTTCTAGGAACAGAGAATAACATACATCAGCTAGATTAGCATTCACTGTAGTCCTTTTCCATGGTCCGGTGCCCAAGAAGTTGCAGCCATCACACTACAGGGATTTCACTGGTCATACTGTCAGCAGATTAAACGGAATAGAACGTTTTACACTGCATGCAGAAGCCTGTGCTGAATAGAGCAAAGCGCGTGGTCACGAAGATATGCCTGAGTGGCAGATGAATGACAAGACAGAGACAAGCGGATCCAACCAATGAGTTTGGCAAGACTCAGACACTGAATACAGGATAAGCATAGGTAAGTGCTACTGAGACTTTAAGAGCTAAGCCCAGAAACCTGGCAATACAGCCAGAAACATCAAATAGTACTTACAAAAGCTATTGAGCATGCCACACAGGTGAGCTCTGTGCTGTCGATGAATGAATGCATACAACAAAAATTTGACAACACCAGAGATGCACAAGGGACGACACAACAAAGTACACACAAAAATTTTCACAAGCGCTACCATCATCTTTAGGCACCTGAAGTTTAGAGTTCAACTATTAACACTGCAGTTATAGTACACTATGCCATGCTTTTCTCCTGTTTTTATCCAAAGATGGTTAATATAATGTCCCAGTATCAAGAAAGCACTCACTACAATTAAAAAAAAGATATCCATAAATTCAAATTGGTTAATGCTTTAATATTATTAAATATAATAATTAATGTTTTAATAAGAAAATATGATAGAACAGAAGAAATCACAATGGATTCTTAAGACAAATCATTAGAAAATCACTGAATCCATCAATAATAGAACTAGTTAACTGTAATCGGGTTTGATTACAAGAAAATCTCAAGTAGAACACCAGATATGAAACTCTGAAGTTCTCCTATCCCCCCATCATCAGAAAGTACTCTCAAAGTATTTTTGGCTAAGGCCAAAAAATGCAGTTCTTGCTGTGTCAAAGAAAGCGCAAACTCTCACTGGAAGACAGCTGTAAGAGGTTAAATATACATGCTTAATTCAGGGGAAGAAAGATAGTCCGGAATTTCCCACAACAACAGCTCAAGAAATACAGCTACATTCTTCCAAGATAGAAGCAAAAGAATATTCGCCTAATCCAAAGTGAGAAGCATCTCCTATGCAAACTTTATTATGCAAATAGGAAAATCCCCAGATTCCCCACTCAGCCATCTAAGTGAAAAATACGAGAAATGAGGCAAGAATCAAAGACAACAAAAAAAAAAAGACAAGCACATCTTTGATTCCTTATTCTCTTTTCCACATTTTTCCAGTGATGACTGGCTGACAGACAGAAGGAAATATGCATCCACCCCATAGTCTTCCATACAAGTAAATACAAAAAAAATCAAGTGTTTATTGGAAGTCCGCATGAAGGCACAGATGAGCTTGATTACAGACACATTGTAACAATTACAAATATATGTAAACACCTTGAGATATACAACAAAGCAATAATACAGCTAATACAGGAATAAAATATAACCTGCTAAGAAAAACTTCTCTGTATCTGAGGTTCTTTCAATAAGCTCCAACTCACACGAACAGTGAAATGCTTTTAAAATCATCACTTGGATTCATGCTCAACAAATCTGCACTTTGACAGGCGTTGTTAATCACTGGATTTATAAATTTGATCCGAATTTGAACAGGCTTCCTTGACTAGGATCAGGAAAACAGAGGAATAACCAGCTAGACACCCAACTGGCCTACAATGAGGCTTCATAGATTCTCTAAATACACAAGAGCAATCACCAAGGTACTGAAATTAAATATAAGCTTCAGAAAGGCTGAAGGATGCTTGTTCCATTTCTACTTGCACTTGAGGAAACTGCTGTATTTCTGCAGGAAAGGAACAGTCTACAGCTGTCAGGTGATTTTTTTTCTTCCTCCACAGGAGGCTTAGATTTCATCTGAAACACCTGCCAAAACAAAAGTCAGCAATCACAAACTAAAGTGCTTTGGACAGCTTAGGTTTTACCACTAGAATAAAACACCTTTGATTACAGATACAGTATTATTGTATATTGTGAGAAAACCCACCTTTGCACGTAGACTACTAGCAATATTTCTGTGGAAAGGGGAATTGGTTTTTTTTGTTTCATGATTAGACACCAATGCTAGGAACTTAAAGAACTGCAACACAGCACTTTTGGAAGGGAAACCACTCAGAAAAAAATTAGGTTTACTACAGGGAATTCCGAGGCCTAGAGTACTCTGAGCAGCATTTTCTAAAGGGACACACAGTTTTCTCAAACTCAGCCCTCAACCACCTGTCCTAACTGACCACTCCTCCTCCACAAAAGCTTTATAACCTGCAGAGCCCAGTTCCAGTGAGGAAGGACTCCTACCCAGGTAATACATGCAGAATGAAACCTAGTACAGCTAACGTTTCTCCTAACCCTGCAGCCACATTATCCAACCTAAAGATGAGGTAGTACTTTTCTTTGGAGCCTAACTAGTTGAATAGGAACAAGCACTATTCTCCCTAATGCAGCAGCTGTCTGTTAATGCAGCACCAGAGTCCACCATTTTATATCGTCTTCAGGACACACTATTAATGCCAAACCAGCAACAGCTGCTTTAAAAAAAAAAGCCCATGATAAAAGCATACACTCCCACTTGAACTACAACTGCATCATAAAGGCCACAGTCTGGCATATTCAGTCACTTCCTCAGGTCCACAAAGTAGCAACGACTCTTAACCTCTGACTGTTCTGGGACTAGTGGTTATTACCCAAAACGAATATGAAGGATATCCTGAGTACTTATAAAAGCAAGATGTGGAATTCAAGAAAAAATAAAAGATTAAGAACTCTAGTCCATATCTGAAAAGGACTGGGAGAGGCATTCAGCTCCTTGGGGAACTGAGGAAACCAGATTGTCTCTATGCATACAGTCCATTTGGTACGTAGGGGCTGTATTTTCTTTCTCCAAGAGGGCAGATCTTTCCCCTCTTGAGGAGGTTGTGGTAATGTACACATGTATTAGAATTTTATAGCTTACACTCATAAACCTTCTGGTTTCTTATGAGATGGCTTGAACTGGAGAAATACGCTCTGCATAGTCCGTGCTCTGTAGATTCCCAAGGATCAAAAAGAAATAGACTGCCATGACTGAAACAAAAAGGAAACATCAAAATGTTGAACAGGAGTAGAACTCATACTGCTTGTAACTAAATATTAGGATTAGAAAAAGCACTACAAGATTTAAACAAGGTCCCTGGATGCATCCTCTGAGTAAGCAATAATCAATACTGAGGATGAGTGCCGCCTTTGATGGACAAAGTATTCAGTGCTCTTCTGTTTGTCTCTGTGATCACTTTCCCTTCATTTAACAAAACACAGAGCCTAAATTTTAGTCTCATGTCAGCAGTGCAACTCACACAGATCCCACGAAGCTTTCTCATTTTCATTGCTTTCAATGCTGCATTTTTCATTCAGCTGAAGCGCACAGGGATTCCACCCACCACAGATGGATTCCTGAACACAAACATTTTAATAGGAAAGGAATCCTGTTCTGTTCAGCTCCGATACAGCAACTGCCAAGAGAAAAGCACTGATACTTTCTTGAAAAAACTCTGATAGTCCTTTCTACCCTTGAGAATACGCTCTCAGAGAAGTACATGCAATTAAAACAATCTTATCTGGCTGTTAGCTGCAAGACTACCTCCGAACAGTCCCACATCTTCCAAAGAACTTCTCTGGAACAAATCGAGGATAAAATAAACTCTTAATGCTCTACAGAGTATCAGCTGCATTCCAGCATCTGTGCCAGATCCCTTGAGAAAAAAATAAAAAGAAAGCTGTTCGATTGTCAGAGAGGAAAGCACTGCTGAAACAACTGAAGGATTTCTTTTTTTATATACACTTTTAGTTGTAAAGGGGGTACACTCACCAAATGCTCATCTTGGCTAAAAATTGCTTCTGCAGCCTTACACTAGTCATGACGCAGTACGCAACTGACAGGCGTTAGTAATGAAAAGGACAGCAGAAATCCACTCAGGTGCTTCTGAAATAAAGACACCAAGCACTTAAGCCCTCATGGTAAGCTGGACCTCACTGTCAAGTGAATTCCTCCAGTCTATAGGAGACGTGATAAAACCACAGCTGCAGAATCATAATTCACAAGGAAAACTGAAAATCCTTTACATTTATTTGGAGATGGTTGTGCACAATTCCTCATCTTATTCAAAGATCTACAAGTAAAGGTTAACAATTCTGATTGCAAGCAACTGTTTGTTCAACCTTCTTAGTTATGTAAGGCCAACTTAGCGCCTCGTTACACTTCCAGGATTTAGTATACATTTGTCAGTTCTTTACTTTCCTCTGGTAACAGTCCCACTGGAATAGTAAGGAGAGTTCAATAAGACACTTTATAACAGCAGCTGAACTTGAGTTACACAAATTAAGTTTTGGAATACGCTTCAAACAAATTATTCTAGGCAATTTTCCATTTTAAGATCTTAACACAACACTGTCAAAGGCTTTCCCCCTTCTCCCCTCCCCCACACTTATACCACCATCACCACTATAAGCTCACACTCTATAGAGCCAAATGTCCAAAAGCCTCAAAGCACTTTAGAAAGGAGGGCACCATTTTAAATAGTAATACTTGAGCTGGAATCCTACTTATAAAAGAATATATCTTTTTTTTTGTCTTATGTTTACAAAAGGACAAACATCAAACTAAATCAATCCTAACTTCACCTCAGTCCCATCTCTGACTGCCTGTAATTTTCTCACATGCAATCCTACCACTAATTCAGGAGCTCTGTTTAATTACGATGCTCACAGCATGTGAGTATCTGCTATGGTCAATTATTTTCAGATGGAAGCACTGCTCAAATTTTAGGTCTGCCACAATCTTGATAATTGCTTGATTGGAGAGTCACTACCATAGCTAATGCAATTTGATAATGCACTTGATCCCATATTGGTTTAAGAAGTGTAATAGACTATATATGCATTTCTCTAAATTTTCTCAGAGCTGAAACTACAGAGCTACAGTGAAGAAATTCTATTTTTGTCTAAGCAGAACCTTTTACAACATTATTTTAACTTACTACTTTGAGTTAGAGCACTAATTTTATAAAAATTTTCAGTTTGCAATTCTTACTGAATAGGTGAGCAGCAAACATGAAAATATATGTACAAGTGTTAGTATACTACCAGAATGCTGTACTTCCTTCTTAAAAATGTTCTTAATAAAGCATTAGGCATGTCAAACAAACTTCTGTAAACAAAAGATAAATTACTCATGTTTTGCTCTGATTATAGCCAGATACATACTCTCATAAAATAAACATTCTCTTGTCATTTTCCATGGCCCACATATCCATATATATGAGGTAAACCACTTAAAATCATCAATAATATATAAACCTCAGTACTTAACAGGAACCTCAGGAAAAATATCAAGAAGTGACACTTTGTTCCACTGCAAAGTGAAACCAATTTATTTGTGCTAAATGAATGGAAAGAATGTATTCAGAATACATTTCTTCATACATTGTACCGGCTTAGGCTGCTAAATAAGCATTCATTAGTGCCATGTTGTGCTACTTTCTTGTACTCTGTTTCTACCAAGCAATACAACATTTTGGCTGTCACGCCAATATATTCTTATATGCTCATCTTATATTGTATTTTCTAACAGACTTTTGAACATTTAGAATACTTGTTCAAACTTTGCTTCAGGGGACTCACAATTAATATAACAAGAAAAAAATTATCATCAGCTGTTCTCTACAATCACATTGCCTTCTGCAGCAAAAAAATCAAAGAGCACGCTTTATCAGTTATCAGTAACCTGTGGGCAGGACCACACTTACCGAAGCTAATTGTGACAGATCACACAGTATGGGCAGCTTACAGGTTAATGTATATGTGAAGTGAAATCATCGAATCTTAAGATCCACAAATTGTACATTCCACAGACTCCAACATGCCAGTTCCCTCACTGTAAAATTCAGACTGTACCATACATTTGAGGTGTTTTTAAACAGAAGTATGGATGTGTCCTGTGTGCTGAATTAAGCTTATTTACTACGTAATACAATAGAATGTGTGTCTTGGGCACTGATTAGGGTGTCTGACTCACTTTTGCACTAAAAGCTATTATTTCAAATGACTGAAACATAGTGCTGATTTTCCATAAGCTTGGTAAACAATGTGATTTTTCAGAATTCATCAGATAGCCCATCATGCCTTGAATTTTCTGCAAATTGTCATGAAAAAATATAAAAAGGTATCCCTTTAATTTTCCAAACCTAAAAGCCAGGAAAAGGAAGCTTTGGAGCCAAGCAAAACGACAGAATGCCGTATTACCAAACAGAGTAGCAAATGTTCCAGCCAGAGAATGGACATACATGTATTTCAAGTAAACACTGATGGAAAACTTTGTTAAGTTAGTGTTGTAGACCCACAACACTGGCTGCATTTTATACAAACGTTTACAACACAGTTAACAGTGAAGCCTATATAACCTCAGTGCAAATAAGTCAAATCCAAATATGCCAAGAAAGCCTTTGGCTTTTAGTAAACTGCTCCATGTTATGAGTCCACTTCTGACATACAGACTGCTGAGCACATGCACTAAGGCTGAGAGGAGGGATGCACTGAATGTTGAAAAGTGGCTGACTGCGATGCTGCGGACTGGACCGTAGGTTGCACAGGTGGTGGAGGTGGTGGCGGAGGTGGCTGCACTGGGGTCTGCGTGTTTGGAGAAGGAGGTGGAGTGGGACGTTTAAATTTGTCAGGGCTGTTACTTCTTCGTGGTGAAGGCCTCTGCAGAACAAATATTGAAATTATGTTTAACATACTCATGAACAGCTTTAGGTGAAAGTCCTCTAATCAATGTACTGAGTTGGGCAAACGGAAAAAAAAACCACAAACAAAACAACACAAAATGCAGGAAGAATCCATTTCAAAACATTGCAAGAATCAGAATACAACTTTTACATAAAATAAATGTTAACTCTGCAATACAGCAGCAAAGGAAAGGGGAAGCACTTCTGAG
Source organism: Neomorphus geoffroyi (assembly GCA_033558235.1). NCBI lineage: Eukaryota > Metazoa > Chordata > Aves > Cuculiformes > Neomorphidae > Neomorphus > Neomorphus geoffroyi. Next base: position 10,397,579 of record JAUMJM010000016.1, on the reverse strand, counting down.
ATCAAACAGAACACACACTCCTCCTGTCAGCTTTCTAGAAATGAGCACCAGACATACGTCCTGAAGATACGTTTACTTATGATGGCCATCAACCTAAAAAGAAATGAGAATCTGTAGAGACAGCACCTCAGTTGTGCTTGCTCAACCAGTAGGTGCTGATGAACCTTTAGCTTTATACTGCTGGTGTACGAAGTCCAATTACGTGGTTCCTGATTCTGGGTGGGAATGTTTTGAATGCCAGAGAGTCTGCCCATTATTTCTAGCTTTTGGAAAGACTCTCAGTCTGCACACTGGAGCAAGATCAAAGAATAATGCAAGTTGTTCTTCGGAGAACAAAAAACTACAACCCTTTAAGCTGCAGGAGAGAAACAGTTATTAGAGAGCCACCCTCAAGAGAAACCACAGGTTTTCAACAACCTGCATGTTTAAGCACAGCCATTTAAAATCCACTTTATCTTTAAAAAACAGTGTGAGGGGGAAATCTTTATCGTTAGCAATGTGAAAACATGAATTACACTGCACAACACTAACATCTGCACTTTTGAAACTAAAATGCTCACTACTTACCAATGCAGTTAGCAACAATCAAGAACCTCATGGCATGACAAACCACCCACTCACAATTAATAACCAACCAAAGGTGATCAACTCTGGGTACAAGCATGACTACAGTGCTACATGACTGTGCTACAGGTAAAATCAATTTATTCTGTAACAGAGTTCAAAAATGACGAGTCAAGAATCAATCTGCCATTTAGTCAAATAATGTATATTTTATCTACTTTTCTGCACATCTGTGTACAGTAGATTCATGTTCTATGTGAAAAGCCAAAGGTTCCTGTTAACTGACTGATGTCTCTGAAACACTTAAAATAATTTATTGCATTTGCATACATCTAATAATATGAAAGGACCCAGTTTCAGTACCAAGACAAAGCCAAGTGCTACTTATCAACACTGTTCTCAAAACAATTAATATTATGCCCTGAAGATGATCTTTTTCATAGTGACTCAAGGTGACACCATTTAATTCACAGTTTCAGAAAGAGTCGTACTTCAGAGACTGAAAAGAACAAGTTCCTTGAAAGACATTTATAAAATTAGGTTCCAGGTTTTCTAGAAGCATAAAAATCTTCCTGAGAGTGACTCAATGTGACACACAGCAATGGGCTGAACCCAGACCAGGACTCTACCCTCCTGCTGAGATTCAGGTTCCCTCTTGTTCTTCCTACTATTTTAACACCCCCACCTTTCTTTGCTCAATAAATTAATAAGTACTTTTGCAAGCTTACCTAAATGATTTTATAAGCGGCCATATTTTAATACTACTAAAAATTCTATTGAAACATGTTTTTACATCTGAGAACAATAAGTATATGCAAAAACCTTGCGGGATATTTGTATTCTACCATACCTGTTGAGAAAAATCAAAATGGTCTTGATATAACAACTCTAAAGTATTTTGCCAAACAGTTAATATTTAGGCTCTGTTTGTTCATTAAACTCCATAAATACTTAAAAGAAACATGATTAAGTAGAAATGCATCACACATTGCAGGTAAAAAGGAAATAAATCCAGTTGAAAGATATGAGAAATTGTCCTAACAAATGTTTATATTAACTTTCTTCTTTGTCAATGAGAACAGAAAGTAATAGTTAACTGCCTGTTACAGTGACATGGTGGTAGCATTGTGTGTCATCCTGAAGAAAACCTGAGCTTGGAGCAACCTCAGATGACTCATCCGTCAGATGGTGGAGACTAGGAGAAAAATGAAAGCAATGTTTTTACTTCTTGAGATAGGCTTAGTAGCTTAGAACATCACTTCTCACACCCTGCCTGCTGATCCGTAAGATGATACCTATTACTGTCCTTAAGATGATAATACATCCTATTCTTTTGCAGAAAATAAGGTTCTCCAAAAAGAATCAGTTTCTGAGGGGTGAAAAGGAAAATCAGGGTTGAAGAAAGCAGCAATAGATATCTTTGAGTAAGAAGACAAAACCAAACATTTACAAAAATGTTTTTGAAAAAAAATCTTAAGGACAAGCAACCATAACTTTTAAAAACCAAACTGACACTGGTAACAAGTATTTAATATTTTATTTTAAATACTTACTGTAATACCATGGGATGGTCCCATATGTTGCACGTGAAGGCCTGGGGAATTGTAGTAAGACATTCCAGCTCTAGTCAGTGAAGTTGGTGGTGTGAAACCAACTGTGTGACTTGCATATGACAGACCTAAAAATTGTTAAAAAAAGGCAACATCAACATTCTTGTTTACATTACCAACTGAAGTGTGAGGGGGTTTTAATTTTTTAGATCTGAATCAATGATAGGTTAAGAAATGGTAACTGCTGCCAGATTAGACACCTAAAAAATAGTCACTGTACTGAAAAGCATGATGTAGAATTAATTTATTTTCTTATAGTAAACTACCATATGTCACAACATACATTACTCAATGATAAATATGTTTTTTTCCTGGAAGCTTAGTTTTAGTACACAAGTATTTCCATCCAGCCTTTCATTTCTCCTCAGAGGAAATGGCTCCCTGAACAAAATACAGTGTGAAGAAGCAGCGAGGTTGTCCCTGGGGAAGCCATACAGCAGTGGGCCACTAGGAGCTTCCACAAAGAAACTGCATGCAGATGGCTCCTCCAAGGCATACCATGTCTGCACTCAGGTTTCCTCTTGTTTTGCCTCAGTGTTTATAGGCAGGGACCCAGATATCTTTGCTGTGAAGTTAAAACATTCTGGCATGAGTTGCCATCTGGACTAGGCTAACATTTAAAATTACAACTTGTTTCACCCACATTAAGGAAGGCTTAATATTCAGAAGTGCAAGTACCTAATTCTTCCATCTATTTCCTTTCTGTGAGAACTAATTTATAAAAATACAGAGTACCTGTATACCTAACAAAGGTAAATAAGAGACAGCAGCTGCTATGTGCCTAAAGTTCAGACCCTGAAGTGTTCTGAACATTTTGAGTGTTTCTCAAACCAGCACATTTTACAAAGCATTTAGTGCACTATTGCTTTCTGACAAAAATTTTAGTAAGGCAGGACACAAGACTTTTCTCAGCTGTTTACTATTAGACACTAACAACTGCTTTGGAGAATTATAAGGAAAAAAATTTCTAAAGTTTTATTAAAATTCTATAACATCACACTGGATTTAACAGTTTTCACACTTCAACACTAAACCTATGCAAAATAATGTCACTGCAGCTACAGTATGCACCAACACCCAGCTTTGACCTTTTTTTTGTGCCTACCACTAATTAGACAAGATCTTGAGGGGGAGAAAAAACCTCAAGTCTCAGATCACTAATAAAGTCATGTAAGAAAACATACTCCCCTCACTTCCTCCAAATCTAAATTTGATTCTGCTACATGTCCAATGTACATCTGGTGCAAATTACAAGCGACTCCAATGGAATGATTGTTTTAGATTAGTTAAACAATACAGATTGAGAAAATTGATCTGCTTTTTGCCTACACAATCTAACTGTCTGTACAGCACATGTTCCGTAACTAAGGGCGCTTTTGTACGCACTAGGACAGAAGCAAGTCAATGTTCAGGTAGGTGACAAAGTGTTACAAGTCAGAGACAAAAGCCCAGAATAACAGAAGGCAAAAAACCACTTTAAGTCTTCGCAACACTGAAATTTTGGACCGCTTTGAGATAAAACAGCTCCAAAAGTTTTACAATTCCAAGTCTACATGGCAATCAAAGAAGCAATAACAGTAATGCACATACATCTAAGGTAGCTCACCTCTGCAGCTCAAAACCTCTATCTAGCTTAACTGCAGAAGCAAAACATAACAGTTTATCTACGGTATAGACTAATCGCTAATTAGTGTAACTAATTCCCAGCTGCCTAGGAATAGCAATCCTTGCAGTGCCTTCAAAGTTCCACGCACCGTACTAGAAATCTTAGCAGTATTTCAGCTTGAAAGCGTCCTCAAAAAGCAGTATCTCAAGCTATGCAAGCACAAAAGGCTCTGGGATTCAGGAGCCAGAATCTCACCTATTAAACCTGACCAGCTATGCATATGAAATAACAGTGTTTCTAACTCATTTCAAATGACGTTGCTACAAATTCAGATTCACCATTTCACAAATGAAACACGGCAGGTCATACAATAACTTGATGCAAATATAACTGCTGTATTATTCTGTGCTGATACTTTTGACAGTATCTTACTCTAATACTCTAGATATTAAAGTACTCTCCAAACCTATATGTTTTCATCCATTACTGCGTTCACATATCCCAGAGAGCTTTACAAAATTCCCCATTGAACTCATTAGTTCTGTAACAACCTGCTGCTTCTCTTTGTCTGAAGTCTGAAACTTCCCAACCATCGCTATTCATTTATCAGATGTGAAGAAGAGTCATGTAGCTGCCTGGGCAGAAGTGCTAGCATGGAACATTTACTGTACCAGCACTACCAAAACTGGGAACTCTTTTTGGGAATGATCATTTCAGCTGTGCTCTTTAACTCTGCTTCTCAATGTGTTTCAATATACCCTCTCTGTGAGATGCAATTCCCACTAGAACACAGCTCTCTTATATCAATCAACTACTGATGGCAAGTGAAGCCCACTGGGAACAAGGAATGTGTTTCAGTCCCAGTGCAGGAACAAACCAACAGAATGCTCCCGCACTGACATATCAGTATCTAAACTGGGTGCATTTCTAGGTAATCTAGGATACAAACCTGTAAATTACCAGATAATTTTTCCTACATATAATTTTATAAAACCACTGTGCAGACTGCAGATACAATGTGCAGTTGGATACTGTATTACTACGAAGGCTGCGCATGTATAACCACAAATGCCCACAGTAGTTACTTCAGAACAGCTGTCAGTATGTCTGTTTCTGTACACTCATGTACAGGAAAAGGATAAGAAAACATACATAGTTTTCTTGGTATTATAACTTGCAAAACACAAAGTCAAGTGATTTGGCTCATACCAGAAGAAGCTCCTGAAAAGCTATCATACCAGAAGAAGCTCCTGAAAACCTATCATAATGCTCAACTCTAACACTGTAACATGGCTTAGGGCCATAGCTAGTTTTCACACATGCTTACTCCTTTTGCAACACCTGGATGAAAACCATTTTGAGTCATTCCAAAAAACTAAGGTCAATCTTGAAAATTAAAGACTTAAAAACCACTTTATATGTTCTAGCAGACCTGTGTAATAAAATGTCTCAATGGCAATATTGCAGAATGTGTCAGTATAGAGCACATCTCATTTGCCCGTACTGTTAGGACTGTCCAACTGGTTCTAAAGGTGACCTTGGGAAAGCAAAGCACGCAGGATGCGCTTCAAGACATACAAGTGTGTTTGTGATCATCACGTAACATACATGGGCAACAACTTTCACTTAACATCCAAATGCAATTTTAAAGGATTTTAAATTTCAGTTAATAAATATGTTAGTAACACAAATGCATTTCCTCTGACTTAAAAATATATTCAATAATTAAAAACCCTGAAAGGTTAGTTTGCCTGTGTTACACAAAGTACTAGAAAATTCTTAATTTCTTGAATTTATTTTTGACTCAGAGCACAACAACAGTCTCACTACTAGTTCATAACCAAACCCTAGAAATCTGTTTGAACTATGCATCCTGTTGGGCAGCTTCTACGAAGGGAAAAGAAAGAAAGAAAAGAGACAGTAAGAGAGAAAAAGAAAGACCAAAAAAGAAATAAAAGTAGCTATCACTTGAACTTAACTGCACCTTAATATCTGTTCACAGTGTAAACCGGAACCTTCCGAAAACATGGTGCACTAGAAGACATCCAAGGCAAAACTATTCTCACATTTATGAAGCATGTTTTTTCTCCAGACTAGATTTGAAAGGCTACTGATGTAAATATATTAATAGGGTACATTACTATGCGATGCATACAATAATTTTAGAAACTTGTTTAATATTTACCAGGTGATATAGGTCTGCTAGAACTTGGTGAGGGTGTATAAGGGATAGGACTGGACACAGTGCGAGGTCTTAATCCTTGTGCAGACATCTCATTAAAATATCTAACAAAAAGAAGGTAAAGAATAATTAGATTAAACCTTTAAAAGCGTGCCAAGTTTTACATGTTTCACTGTGTTTTTTTCAACTCCCATAAGAATTACACAAGATCAATTACAGACTAGTCACCTTCAGGAAGTCATGCCAGAAACTCTCATCATTGCTGAAGGTTTGGATATTGGCTTAACTTTCAATGGAAATAGCTGGGTTGATCTTAAGTCATTTGCAGTTAAAACTGTACAAATTGTATACAATTAGAATAGCACATATTGAGGACAGAGGTATAAATAGTGTCATTCAAGTTGACTTAAACTGCATTCTTGCACTTTACACATCAATTCTACATTGAACCCAATGGCTTGTCTGGCTGGAGCATATCTTCCAGAAAGGCATTCAGCACTAACCTAAAATCACGAAAAAGGGTGAAAAAAAAAAATCATTAAAGTATCCACAAATTGTTCCAACGTGAATCCTGCTGGTCTCAATGTTTAGCCGTTTGCTTATGGTTTCTTCTGTAACTAAACAGAAGAACATTTTGAACTCAGAACTTTCTCCCACGAAAGATACTTCTACATTGTGTTGCAAGGCACCTCCCACACTTCACTGTGATAAAATGAACAGATTAGAACCTCAGGCAAGGCATTTTTCCTCATCTGTAATAATTTTAGTGGCGTTTATTTGTCCTTTACTGAATACAGTGAAGCTTCTTCACAATAATCAAGTGCTATATAAAAAGAGAAAAATCATATAAATTGCTCCTACTTGCCATTTACTGTTTATATCTCAAAAGTAATTTTATGTATTTTTTTTCCACAGCACTAGGCTGGCAAGCTGACAGGTTGAAGTGCTTATGCACTCTCCATCTAGATTTTCTAGATTGTCTAGATTAGAGGTTCCCCTGCTCACCTTCTCCTGCATATATGATTGCAAATCAGTGCACCTGGATTTATGTTATTTATGTTTCTTTACCAGACTCGCAAACAAGCACACAAAATTAGCTACCTAACAGCCTTTTCACTTTTACTTATCTCCCCTTCTACCATTGTGTTGCTTAGAAGTTCTTAGTAGCTACATTTATTTCCAGATCACAGAAAAGACATGGAGCAGCATTAAAAATATTCCTGTTTGATGGAAATAACCATGCTTCCTCGTTACAGATATTCCCTTACTACTCCGGAGAGCAGGATGGAGGATTGAAAAGACAAAGGTATTGCTAGTCAGAAAGAAGAAATTTTGGGAGAGCTGTATTTTGCATTAAGTAAAGCACCTTCATCTACCCCATCTACAAAAATAAGTATCATCAGCTAATGGAATGCAACTGAAAAAACTGCCTATCTGAACCATCATCATCACCATTTTTAGGAAGACAATGTAAGCTGACAAAAATTTACATCTTAAAAACATTATTGCATTTAGTTCCACAATTACTTTGTCTACACAGTTCTCAAAAGACTAACCACTCCAATATCTGCTCCATCCTTCTCTTTACTTGTATTACTTACACTGCAAATATCGGTTTTGGAGTGATTCTGTCATGTCTTTGTAGTACCAAGAAAATCAACATGACAATGAAATTTCCTAGAAGTACAGAACAGTTCATCCATTTTCCCTGCATTTTATGGATTACCAATACCTAAAATTGGTTAAAAAAAAAATAGGATACTCCACATTTTTTGATTAATACTAGTTCAGATTTTGACTATATTTCCATTATAATGTAAAAATTGGCAGAAAAGATTAGGCTAAAAATAATAAGAGTAGATTCAAACACCATAATCCTGCATTTCCAACAATTTAATTTATATAGCATTCACTACATTGTAATACCAACCGTTACTGCAATATATATCAGTTGCCTACTGACTTCTGAAAATGAAAACAATATCTTGAACTTTAAGGGTGCTCCTTGAAGCAAACTATCTGGTATTTTGTTTCTGGTAAATTATGGGTTATAACAAATATACTGATGACCCAAGAATAAATATCTCTATATCAGAAGAATACACAGAGCAGCGTAACATTAGTTATTTTTTAAAGGACCACTATAAATGCAAAATAATGTAAAACATTACAACAAAATAATGAGCATTTGATAAGAAATAGGAATATTTTATTAAAAGGGTACTTAAAAACTTCTTTAAAGGTATAACACCATCATATGACCATGACGTGAGAAAACACTAAAAGGCCTCATATAAAAGTCATGAAAAACTCAAGACTATCTATAAGGTCAGTGCAAGCAACGCAGCTTGCAGTAGAGAAAAAAAAAAAAAAAAAAAAATCAAGGATGTTACGGTTTGGACATCAAGAATAACGCAACAGTTTTGGAAATGCTTCCTCTCTCTAAGGCTTTCAACAGTATCCCTTTGTTTGGCTGAACACATTTTACTTTCTGCGAAGGACAGATCAGCCCCAAGGACGTTGTTCCTACCTCACAGAATTCCTTACAGTTACCAAGTTAGAGGCAAAACAAACGTACTATGACCGAATTGTCCTGAATCTCTACTCCACAGCTGTATTTATTTCAATATACATTATCAAACCCCTAAGCAATCTTCAGATACAAATACTTTTCTTCTCACTGTTACAACTAATGCAACTTCTACACAAGTTTGACAATTCTACTGAAGAAATTACTGGACCCATATACATATATTAAACCCATATACACGTTATTTCTATAAATATTCTATAATATTCAAAAAGTATGAGTATTGATTAAAAACCTCATTTTCAACATATCTCAATGGCTAGAGAATACAAACCTTTCATCATCCATTTCTAAGCTGGATTCACTTTCTGACAGTTGCCTGCAGAGTGCTTCCCTACGTTCCATTTCCCTCTGTAATTTTCTTTGAAGTCTCAAGTTTTCTTCTCTCATATGTCGCTCCTCTTCTAAATACTGTGCCATCTTTTCCGAATCTGAAATTCAGAATTTGTTAGAACTTGATTAAATCTTAATTTCACAGACAAATATGTTGTGCCTAATTTTACTCCAGTACTTCAAGAATGACAGTGTAGAAAATGCTCAGGATGGATGACTCAAAATGCTCATCTCTTAAGTCGTAATTTCAAACCACTACAGTAGCTTCTAAAATAAATTACTGGTTGACAATAATCTTGTTAATGAAAGTAAAAAGCAAAAAAAGTATTTACTTAAATGAATTTGAAAAGAAAGGAAAAGAAGTCATGAAGAAAATAAAGAATACAATCATTCCTGCTCCATTAAAATAATGTTATTCCACATTTACATCTATTTTACTGTAATACACAGAAGAAATTTTAAAGGTATACTTCCATTTTGAAGGCCGAAGCACAAAAACAAGTTCTGAAACCCAAAACACTTGAACTTTTATTAAATTGCTACCTATAGGTATTCTATTTGTTCTTTCAATAACACATTTTTATCTTAGAGCTTGTCCAGCAGAACATGTACCAATATTTAAAGCCAACAAGCAATTTACTCTTTACATCAAAGGACAATTTGTGTTTGCAAATCTAAACCAAGTTCAACAAACATCACTTAAATGGTCTGGTATCACATGCTATTTAAAGTGATAAAACCAAATTATGGAAAGCTAGAAAGGATTTTGACAGATTATTTAAATTAGATGGAACACATGATGGAGACTTATGACACACACTGTATTTTGAGGTTTTCTAATGTTCGATCAAGTTTGCAGTTAATACCAAAAAAATATAATTCATCATGCTTTGGGATCGCTTCTTTATGCAGCACCCTTCAATCAAAAGAACATTCCTGTTCTAGAATACTGTTCCCAAGCTATCAACAATAACTGTCTTCTTTGAAAATATCACTTCTAAATGTAACAGTATCACTTATGCGCAGGCTAGCACATCCACTGTTTTTATCAGTATTGCTATTCATATTGCAGCTCTGTTTAATCTGTTCAAAAGGGAAGGAGTACTTTTAAACCTAGATCTTATTTTCATTGAAAATTTAACTTCAAACGCTTCTAAATTTTTACTATATATAATTTACTATAGAATAATTCCAAAAGAAACCACCTGAAAATAAAAAAGAATAATTGAAATGAAATTAATTGGGCTAATTTTGGACAAACAGTACTTTAAATCTAAGGCCTTGCTCTCATGGTAAAGTTCGGCAAGTGAAGGCTGTAGTGCAGAATTGCCAAGTACAAAGATTAGTAGTCCTTATCTTCTTTGAACTGACACAAATTATTAATACCACAAACTTGAACACAATGTCTCTGCAAAAGAGCACACTCCCACTATCCATCTTTAAGGAAGGTCGCTGCCTCTGGCAAGCTATTTTTTTTTAAACAGGAGATGAAACATCCCAGTTAGTCTGTCAAGGCCAGCACACTGGAGAGGGTGAATATTGCCTATTTCCCACCCACCCAATTTTTTCTGTCTATATGGGCAGGCATCCAGTTACCTGGCAACTAAAGTATAACGCTACTGCCTAGGAACTAGGAAGAACCTGGATAGGAATTTTAGATTTAGCATGAAGGAATGACGGACTGGCATTCCGAAGATCACAGGCACAAGAAGCCTTCCTGCCAGCTGAGACCACGTTCTCAGAGCCATAGTCCCTTCTATTGAAAAGGCAAAGCAAAAAGCAGGCGTCTTGCTTCTGGTCAAGGGTCCATGACACTTTTCACAACAGAATCACAAGGACTTCTACACAACTGTTTATTCTGTTCACCTTCAAAGTGATGCTATGTAGGTAAAAAATCCATAAGATTACTTGTTCTGCTGAGCAACTAGTGTAAGACAGCTACAGACAATTATTAAAGGTAGCTGCAATCATTAACAAGAGAAACTCTTGCATACAACTGAACTTCACTTTGTTAACTGTTTGTTCTTTTGAGTAATTTTTAATTGATAACACTACTCCTACAGTATTTTTTGAAAATCTAAATTTTGAAATACTACTAAAGCTTGGGAAAAAAAAAGAATATTTTTTTTTTGGCCAAAATACTCAAGACATATTTGTTTATTCTTAGAGACATCTCCTAGTAAAGTTAAAAACCCCCATTCTGCAGCATAAATATAACAATGAGCAATAATACTACAATTATGAAAATGTTTTAACACAAATCGGCCCTTTTTTTTTTTCACTTCTACCTTAAATTCAAACTCATGAAAGCGTATATAAAACCTTACATTTCACAAACTTAAAAAGATTGAAAACAAGTTGTTTACTCACGCTGTAACTGTGCAGCCCTCAGTTGTTTCTTTAACCTCTCCACTTCATTCTTTAAAAATCTGATATGTCTCATCATATTTTCTGGAGAATCTATTTCCATTGATATGTCTCTGGGTGATGGTGGAGCAGATACTGGCTGGTCTAATTTCTCCTGCAAAATTCTGTGTGAAAAATAGTTCAAACTTTACCTCCAATTCTAATGAAGAGAGAACATCCTGAAATCCCCAGAAAGCCCCTACAAGGATTCTGACAGGTACAAAAGATTTATTTTATCTTCTGTTTCGGAGGAGATAATTTCGGAATGGGATTCACAATGCTTTCTTTTTTAACTCAACGTAAAAATATGTAAAATTTGTTGCCCAAGCACAGATGGATTTTCTAAAATATTCAGATATTGACAATGCCAAATATTTCTGCATATAGTTCAGGAAAAACAAATTTTGGACTATATATAATTACCTCAGTTTTATACTCAAATGCTACTTATTCCACAAAACAATTTCTATGCAAATTAATTTACTCTCTTATGAGTTTTTAGATTTATGTTCTCAAAGGAAGAACATATTCAAGATGAAAAAATGAGTAACGTATGTCTGTGGTAAAACATAAGCTTTTCTGTGTTACACCATTAACGAAAGAGAAAATTTCACAAATATTTTCTGAAGTTCAAATAACTGATTGTAAGTACAGGAGAAATGAACTTCGTTTATAATGAAAGAAGCATATGTTAGATATCAAATGTTCTAAATGATGATTTCTGGAGTTAACATATGAAGTAAACTGTTCTTCACTAGAAACATACTGATTGGCCAGATCCAACCTTGCCTTGAAGAGCAGCACAGTGCTACACCACCACAACTCTGTGCACGGCCTTAAGTATTCACACATACCATACAACGTGGCACTAAAGCATGGTCGACTCCACCACAGCTGCTTACAAGAAGGCACACAGTCCAAGATAAATTAAACCAGAAGTGGTTTGGCTTAAAGAAGGTTTTACATTGAAGAAGCACAAAGTCCCACCAAGGCCCATTCTGCTATGGATTTACCACTGTGGAATATCACATGTAGCTCTTTAGAGCACCTTCTACACAGCAGGGCTCTGCAAAATAAAACTACAAAACCTGCAGGTCACCTAGGCCCAGGTGTTTTCTGAGGACCCAGTCAAGATTCACAGTCACGCTAACAGAACTGTCCTTAAAAAGGCAGAAGAAAATAAGATATTAAACATATCCCCCTAATCCCCCCAAATCCAGAGTTTTTATATGACATTAAACAGGGGTTTGGTTTAATACATGTTTTAAATCTTAGCTTTTCCAGGAACACAAAATCTCACTGTCTTAATTTTTATTAAAGCGGCAGCAGGAAGTTTCAGTGACATGAGTGCACACTACTGAGAAAAAGTTGAAGTCTTCTTTGAGCAGACAGGGTCAAAACCAAGAGCTTCTTGTGTAACAAATACACTAAAATACCACGTTATTTTCTCTGGGCCATGAATATAAACATGACTCCAAACCAGTACGTTTAAAGAGAGTCTATCAGTAGTTGAAAAACTTAACAGACTCCTTCAAGCTTTCCCAGTTAATTTCTTATACTACTTAGTTTCACATACTTTTAAAGATATCAAGGATATGCCATCATGTAAACAAGGAACTTCACAATTCCTCTAACATCCAGATCTTCATAAATTATACAACTCTTAAGGAACAGAGATTAACATATTTAATCCAGAACATTATGTATTAAATTACAGCTCTCCCACAGTAACAAACACATTGCAACAAGACAAACCGTTTTTCTGCTTCAAGCTTATCCATCCTCTTCCAGAGACGATTCACTAGTGCTTCTTGTTCTTGTTCCAAAGTATTTTCAAGGTCAATCTTCTCACGTCTTAGCTGGAGAGGAAAAACAATCAATGAAAATGATCGAAGGAACTTTTTTGCAAGGAACTGTCATCAGGAAAGATCACTGTCGTAACAATATCATTTTGCACGGTGATCTGTGACAGCAAGAAGAAAGTGAACAGACAAAAATCAGGTACAACAGACTGGTCAGAGCCACCGAAAAATCAAGGGGTTCAGGAGTTCCACAGTCATCATCTTACTTGATTTTCTTCTCAGAGAACTTGACCCTGTTCAATAAGGAGGAGCTCAAAACCTGGACACATAGCCACTGATGACAAAGACTATCCAAAGACATGTCCCTATTCTGTGCGTCTCTGAAGTTCAAACTGAATTTACTGTCCACTGCACCAACATTTATTCTTTTAAAAAATTTTACATGTTTTTAGTGGAAGAATCATAGTTAAGTAAGTCAGAAATGGAAGAGAAGTCATATTTGCCTTGTGTTAGATAAAGGAGCAACATAATAAAAATAGTAAAGAAAAAATTATGTGAACTGCTATGTTACTGTATCAGTCCTTACTAGCAGATACTAAAGTATCTCTATCTTAGCAAAGGCTTTATAAAAGTAAACACCTCACATTATTCCCACTCACCTACTGATTCCACTACAAGCTAATAAAAGCAGATAAAATGTAGGATCACATATGAAGAAATCTATTTTTAGCATTTTAGTATTAATACAATGCAAATATTAACAAAAATACACTAGAATACTAAGAAGCACAGCTGATCTTTTCTAGTAACATTGGCCCCTGAAGTCCAAAAATGAGCAGTAATAAAACATATGGGAACTTGTTACACCTTTACAGGTGGAAAGTAACATGGAGGTGGTTTTCCCAGCCAAGTCTTGGTTACCACTCATGACTTTCCTGATGGGCAAATAATGACACATTACAAAATGGAAAGAATAAACACAGATTGATTTCCTCGCACATTTACTGTGTCACTGGTGAAGTGCTATTACAGCACCTGAATCTGAAAGAGCTAACCACCAAATCCATACTGAGATACCCAAACTTAAACTTACACACTTCAGGTACAAGATTAATGAAATTACAACTTTCTTGTTTAAGGTTTAAAGAAATTAGTAACTCTAAGTAAAAATAGACATAAATTGATGACTAATAGGAAAAATTATTTGAAAAAGAAAACTTGCTTAGGAAATCTTCCCATGTCTGAGTTTCCAGATGCACATTAATAGTTGAGGGAACTTGGACTTCAATAAAAGAAAACTCAGGAGTAACATGCTTCAGCCTCACCCAAGGGATGAGAATTTGGAACGTGACCGACACTTTGTTCCCCACACCACCAGGAGATAGAGTGGTAAGAAGACAAAGGGCTCAGCCCCAGGAGATACAGGGCGCTTCACTTTAGGGGCACTGCTCATTAGCCAGTTTGGCCAATGCTTGGAGCTGACAGCATTAAGAGTGAACAAAGTATACAGAACCTTCTGGGAATCTGCACACTGTGCATCTACATTACCAACACGTAGATCTTCACTACATTGCATAGCTATCTCTACAAACACATGATGAAAAGGGTTGACTGCAGATCACTACTTCTGCAGCAATGTTTTCAGCCTCACTTTAATGCAGCATTGTTTTGACTCACCTGCTCTGACATAGCCTTTTTACAACTGTTACTGGTCTAGCACCAAACAAACCCACAAAACCCCACCAGTGAAAATTAATTTCATTGAATGGTAGGAAGAGGAGCACACTGTCATTTGAAGACAAAGTCAATTATTTATAACCTCGGATTTGAAAAATCTAAGACTACATTCAGTATTATAGCAACCATCACCAAGGCAGCAGAGTTCATTAATTAGAAATCTGCATGTAGGTGAGCACACACAATAGCAAAGTCATATCATCAGGAACAATACACAAACGAGCCTTGTGTTGTGCCCTGAAGGCTGGCAGACGTGCTCTTTTGAAACACCAAAAAAACCAGGTTGTGAAACAGATCTAAACCTCCATATTTCCTGCAATATGAAAACATATAAGAAACAAGTATCTTCCTTTTCTGAACATGAGCATTGTCCCAGTGTCAGGATATTATAGCTCTGACTATGACCACCTTGAATCCTACAGGAGAAGCAATTGCAGCATCCTGACCAGAGCTGTGAACTCAAGAGAATAGGTATGTTTTGTACAAAGTAATTTGAGATGTACTTTGAAACGCAGTCTAACTCTAGTCAATGAATTAGTTAGGAACGTGACAATATTCTGAACTAAATAATCAGGATGGGATTATATTAAGACCAAACCAGCAGCTCTGTCAATAACTAATGTCACTCTATACGGGTTCAAAGATAAATGCCAATCAAATATCATTTAATTTTTACCATCACGACAGTGAAACAATGAAGCATTTGCTTACTTTTCTTACCTTAATCTTCCCTTCAGAGGAAGACAAAAATCTACTTTAAACTTCCTCACCATTCAACTGTGTTTCTTCTCATATCTCTCTCTCTTTCACTCACACACTTACTTCACTTCAAATGCAGCTAAAATATCCATTGACTGTGTATTCCTGGATTACCGCTTCTTCAGTCTTCTTGCCAATTTACTAACAAGCACAACTGTTCCCTCCTGGAATGGAGGTTGAATATGATCTCTGCCTAAGCCCACTATTCCAAGTTTTACTTCTCTGCTTCTCTTCTACCTCTCCCCTTTGTAGTTTTAATCCTTTGCTGCTCTCCAAGAATATCCTTCCAGATTGTACACATTTCTTGAAGTTCTCCTTTCAAAGAAGCAGATGCAGGGTATTATTAGCAGGTTAGTTCTTATTTCTCATCTCCTAACTGCATCAATTCTACTTTCTCACTGCACTGTATGAAATAGAAAAGTAATTAGAATGAATAACAGCGATACTACACTACTTGGCCTCTGTAGGTCCAAAAATGACAGCTATTTCCTATTTGCCATTACTACTTATTTTAACTGAGATATTCAGTTAATGAAACTGTCATGTTACAAATTACTTCACCATTAGCCTTAAGAGAAGAACATTCTGCCACTTAAAGCCTACTTTAGAAAATTAACTCAGGTCACATTGAACCCTAAGATCCAACTTCATTTTTCATTCAGGAATTCATTTTATGCAACCATCACTGCCACAAACTGGCTACCTACTCACCTGTGCGTAAGCAGCTCAGATGAAAGAAAGCAAAGCAGGAAAGGACACAAAGAACAGATAATTCATGTTCCATATTTTAAAAATAATTGTTTTGCGAATATACATTGTAAATATCTGCTCACTGATTACAGTGACAGATCTACTAATGCAGCCCAGATTATGCTCAAAGCATTGCTGAAGTAATCCTTCCAAGTCCTGTTCAACAGGTCTCCCATAGGTTACGTTGAAGCATTGTGGCCATCTGTCTTCCTTAATTCCCAATGCGTACAATAAAGAAAACATTGCTCTGCTCACAACTTCTGGTTGTTTGTTGCTAGGTACAACCCATGCCCCAAAGGCTGTTGCTTCAACTGGTTAATTAGCACAATCAACTCTTTATTTAAGAGAAGAAAGCATGTTGAAGTTCAAAGTAACTTAAGATTTACTATACCTTACTGTAAAAGAAAGCAAATGTCTACATACCATTACATATAAAAATGTTCAAATTTCTAAGTAATACTGACAGCCAAATTTAACATCTTCATACACAAAGTTTTCAAGGCCAAATATCTGAAAGACATCCATGCTTTTTGAACAATCTATTGTCAATACTCTAATGTAGCAACAAGTTTCAATTTTCTTCTTTCACAAGTCCGTCTGCCCAAAACAATACAAAAATAAATACCATTAGCATGTCAGCTGTGGCTCATGCTAACATTTCAAAGACCAGAACAACTTAATATGTAAGCTAACTTTTGCTATTTTGATTAAGTGGCCACCACCACCACCTTGTGGCTAAAGAGAGTATTTTCAACCTCATGTTAATTTCCATGCTGGTGAATGATTTGCTGGGAACTACAGCCTCCTGTCTTTGTTTTTCAATTTGTTCCAATGCTAGCATAAGAATCAAGGAAACTAATTTCATTGTTAAGATGGACACCAATTAATTGATTCACAGTGTCAAAAGCATTAGAAGAATCACATAAACTGGTAGAAATTCAGATTACTAGCAACAAAAAAGTTCCACATCTGACGAGAACAGCAAAACTATCCACAGAAATAATGTAATATATTTACACCACCCAAATTATTTGACTTCCACAATCCAGAAAAACTTAAGTTCTTTAACCAGCCTGCACGTTTCATCAGTTTGTCTTTTAGAATCATGGAATCATAGAATGGTTTGGGTTGGGAAGGACCTTAATGATCATCCACTTCCAATCCCCCTCCCAGGGGCAGGGACACGTCCCACCAGACCAGGCTGCTCAAGGTCCCATCCAACCTGGCCTTGAACACTCCCAGGGAGGGGGCACCCACAGCTTCCATGGGCAACCTGTGCCAGTGTCTCACTACCCTCACTGTGAAGAATTTCTTCCTAATGTCTAATCTAAATCATCCCCCTTCCAATTAAAGCCATTGCCCCCTGTCATATCACAACATGCCCATGTAAAAAGTCCCTCCTCAGCTTTCTTGTAGGTCCCCTTCAGTTATTGGAAGGCCGCTATAAGGTCTCGTGCTAACACCACTGAGATGCTTTGATGGCACATTCCTAGAATCAGACATGAGAATAGTCTCAATCTCTGCACTTCCAGCAGAAACATGACCAAAACAAGCAGTGTTTTGTCTCTGCAATCTTCATAACTGTCTAGGGAGAAAGGGAGTTTGATTTAGTTTAATCTCAAATCTTTTTAAGTATACACACAGCTGACATCTCACAGTTAAGTCCTGTGCCAAAAGAAGGAGACCTAGAGCAAAACTAGACCACATACATACTGCTTACTGTTGTGCTTAACAGCTATCAGAAGTGATAGTTTTTCTCACCAGCAGCAGGAGAGTGGAAGCTGATGAACAGCAACAAGAAGCATTACTTACAAAAAATAGTGTTTGCAAAACTCTCAGCTGTCCAGCAGACATAAAGGCCCACAGTGAGACTACTAAAAGTTAGAATGGCCACGAAAAAACATTAATCAAAAGTTTCTCATAATGGATTATGTTAATAATTTATTACATTGAAAGTCGAATTTACTTTTCGATGTTCTTGACATTGCCCAGTTTCTCACATACTGAAAAAAGTCAAATCTAATACAAAACAGGTTTATGGTTTCTTGTTTGTGTAGGTTTTTTTCTTAGAATCTCTTGTTTTACAGTCATATAATTCCACAAGGAGTTACCTGCTCCAGAGTGAGCTGCTTCGAAATTGTATCATTTTCCAGTTTTTTAATCTTCTTCATCAGTTTGTTCACTTGGAATTCCTGTTCCTGCTCTAAATGCTGCTCCAGTTCAGCTTTCTCATGCTGCAGCTAAAAATTTAGGAGACACGGAAATATTTTAAACACATAAATAAAAGTATGAAACATTATGCACCTTTTATACATATTTACATGTTTATTCTGATTCCACATTAAACTCTCTACCAATAACTCTTCTCAAGAAACTTCAAAATGCACAACACAGCCAACAGCCCTTCAAAACCCAGCATTCTAAACTGTGTTCCACTTACAAAGCAGATAGAAGTAAAACGTATTTCCAAATATTTAATAAAGTCAGATCAAAACAGATACATTATATATAGCACATAAAATAATCAGACATTTAAAAAGTAAAAAATACACCATAATGTTCACAAAAACATTAATTCTAATCCTAGTACATCATTCTCAAGAGTTCCCAAAGTATAAAATGCAGGTCTTAGCATTTCCTTCATCCAAGCAACTGAAAGCTTAAAATCATGACTGAAGTCATTCTACTGAAATTCCTCTGTAACAAGATCGTAAAAAAAAATAAATCTAATTTCTATGCCTATGCTATCAAGAATCAAAATATTTTGATGGCATAAGAACACTAGTAATTTCACATCAATATTATGAATTCTCTTAACACTCTGGGGAAATTTTTTTGTCAGTTAGTATTTCTGATGAAAAAAATCTTCTCAAACCAGAACACTCTCAAAGCTCTCTAGCAGATGGAAATAAACCCCTCCCCATATTTTAACATAAATTATGGCTTGGAATACAGTCACTTTTAACATTAAAGTCAAAATCAAAATGGAATCCCCCCCGAGACAGGGATCTAAGTCTTCCTGTGAATAAAGCAGTTCAACAGGCACCATGGTATGAACACATGAATTTGACTTATGTCACCAAAAGACTCTGGCTATCCACTGAAAAGTGCAGGCACTTTTTTCCACCTGATTATTTTCTACGCTGGTTCTCCTGGGTGTCACATGACAATATATAAGATCACAGTATATAAATGTGTGAGGCAAATCTGAGGAAATGGAGAGATACCACCCAGCTATGGACACTTTTGATTATAAAACAAGCTAAAATTGCTAGTTAATTAATTCAGTTCCTTGTGCTGCTATTTAGAGACAGGATGATGGTCTGTGAAATGGAGCCTGGCAGAGAGTTGAGAGCAAAAAGGCTTGTGTGGAGAGAGCACTAGGCACAGAAGATACACGTGAGAAGTTTGCAGTTTAACTTTTTTTGCAGGACTTACCAATTTCGAGATTTTATTTTGCATAAATTGAACATCAGAATACTAATTAAAATATAACTGAGATTTATTCCTTTCACTTACTAAATTACAGTATATTAACACAGACCTCTGATGGTCATGGAACCCCCCATGCACTTGAGATCCCAACATGACAATCACTGTGACTATCATGGCAGCTCTTGATCAAATGGTTAGGAAATTTTGCTAAACTGTGTAGTTGGAAATAAAGCCATTTCATTTCCTGTGTGAGAATGCAGGGCTGCTAAGTGCAACCTTCATTAGAAGAAAAATTTACACTCACACTTTTAAATCATAATATTGTTTGTGTTATATGGTAATCAAAAATTTGAAGTTTCTTACTTCAGTACTGGAGTAAAGTTTTGTTGGAAGAAAACCCAGGTTGAGTAAGAAAAGGACATTATTCAGTCTTACAACCCCATAAGCCTCTCTCCTTTCCTTCCCCACTCCTATGTAGCAGCTACAGATTAAGACTGAAGACAGCCACAGAGCCCAAGGCACAGACAGTGAACAGATTACAAACTAGTTCAAGGTACTGGCTGCACTTTCATCAATCTTCATTTTGCTTCATTAAAAAAAGCTAGATGCTTTTTTTTCCCACTTAACTAAAAATTGAGACCAAAGCCAGTTACTGTAATCAGCTTATATTTAGTCAGCACATTAAACTGCACGAAAAGGCACACAGCCAGAATCTCTTACTCAGACTAAAGCCAGATGCTGCTAACAGAAGCGTGTGGTTGGAGACCACTAGCACTTGCAGACAGTCCAGTGAGTCAGGCAGATCACAGAGTAATATGAAGGCACCCCAAACCAACTTAACAACAAATATCATTTCTTGCTCTCATGTGCTTCATGCAAATGCAACTACCATATTATTTAAAACAAATTAAGCTGCAATAGCACAATCTTGCTTGTCAAATCAGTCCTTTTAAAGCTCCCTGAAATTTCCATCACACATGAGCTGATGAGACTTATTCGTTAGATGGGCAGCTGCTGCGTAGGCTCCATTAAACCTTGCCTTGGAAGTGTGAGCACACTGCAGCCAAAGGACTGTTCCAGCTTATTAGAAAGCTAAGTGAAACCAGGAGAGATCTATTAAAGGAATATTTTCTATTCTGATTTTAACATATATACACCACAAAGCAAAGCAACTGGCAACAAAACAAAATGCACAAGCACTTTCCCCTTGAGTGCTAAAAGGGATTATAACATGAAAGCCTTCTCGGACATTCTGATAAACTTGTGCTACTCTCCTTCACATTTTCAGCTTCATTATTTAAAGGGGGAGAAAAATACTAACAGCAATCCCCAAAATACATGTTAATGGTGTTTGTCACTTATCACTGGGGAATTTTTTCCCCTTTTATTGGCTTTGATCACAAAACCAAACCAAACTAAACAAAAGCCAGTTAATGCTGAAACTCTTAAAACTGAAAAACAGAACTGCTAATAATGAGAAAATATGCACTGGTAAAATGCTAGTGAATAATGTTTATTTTACTTAGTAAAGTAAGAGAGTATTTTCAAACTGTTTTTAATTAAATGCAATTACAGTAACAACTGTTTACAGATACGCTTACAACTGCCAGCTAAAGAGAGGGAAAAAACGTGTTCGACTCTGTCATCTTGATGACAACATCTTATAGACCTTGAATTGCACATAAAAACTCCAGGAGAGATACTGGGACAATTTTCAGCTACATAAGATCAGAGATGGGTTTGGTACAAGAGACACTGCTAATATCTTAAAGTCAGAAGAGTGCATGTGTGAGTTAAGGCAAGTCCTGCATAACTACCATAATATGCTTGCCTCTACAGAAATTAGTTTCTTGATACAATACAGGACCACATTTATCTTCCTTCCTTACTGCACTTGCTTATTGTGGGACAGCAGAAAGTATTTAATGAAATCATGGAGCTAATGGATGATGTTCTTACTAAAACAAACAGCCCTCATTTATCCCCCAGATTACGACCTTGCACATTCTACTGAACAGACTATTTTCAGTACTCCAGCCCTCAAAAGTCCAGTTCCTGTTTTGCTGCATCTTGAAAGTCCTATTCATTAACAATTTGTATCAGCAGTTTGCCTCCTCTTTATATCCAGATGTTCATCAAATAAATGATAGATGAGCTGACTCTGTTTATTCCGCACAATCACATTTGCATTCTTGAGCTGATGCATCGTATTTTGGAGAGCAGGAAGGGTAACAGCTTATGTTTACATACATAATCTTTTAAAGAATTGTCAGGAATCAGACTGGCATGAGAAATATTTCTGTATAGCCTCCCAACTACTTAATGTGCATGATTATATATTATGTTATTATCTTGGTATGTCATAACATTCTACTTCCAAGGACACACACTTCGACCAATCTGCACTTCCAAAAACATAATGGCATTGAAAAAAAAAATAAATCCGTATTTGATTTTGAAAAAGATCAGCGCTCAATTTAAAGAGTAATTGACTTTGTAAGTCCAAACAATATTAGTAAGAACTCTTTTGAGGAGCCTTGTTTCACAAAAGATAAATTTTCAAGATTTATTAATCTAAATTTCAAAACAGTCCGTGTCCACAGCTGAAAGAACAGATCCTGCATCAAACACTTCTAATCATACTCTGCAAAATATTACTAACAGTCTATAATGACTAGGGACCATGGAATATCATTCCAAGCTTTGCAGAGACAGAAATATAATTACAGTAAGAACATGGGAAATTACAGTGAATATATATAAGGCCTGTAAGAACTTCATCGGGAACATGTGTGATGAAAAGCTTTTGTTTACTCCAAAACCTCTGTTGAGATGCATATGATCCTTTATCTGCAGCATTCAGCCTAAAAAAATTAAAAATTACGCTTAACAGAAAATTTAACTAGTAAAAGCATGCACTTATCTATTGGGCTTGTACAGGCAGTAAAAGCTAATGCTACACAGTCATAAACAGGTATTATCAAGCAATGGTATGGCATCAGATAGCCTGGCAAATGGAACACTATTCCAGTGAAAACACCTTTTTTTGTGTGCTACTGTGTATGTTTAGAATTAGTCCAACATACAGTAAAATGTTTCAAAATTAATTTCTTACAATATTGAAAACCAGATGTAACCCTGTGTTTTATAATACTAATGCACATCATGCTGAACTGCAGAATTCTTGTTAGGCTGTTAGCGAGGAGCGCTGCAGCTCGTGCTCTGGCAGACAGCTTTCACATTTACAACGTTTTAACATTCTGGAAGCTCATTCCAGATGCCACTCTGAATGCAATGCATAAGCCCCTACAATTGTGACAAACAAATGTTTAACAAAGCAAAAAACCACGCAGGCACAATGAAAAAGTCCCTCTGCTAGGCAGCTTTCAGCTGAATACTATGGTAGTAATTTTGACACAGCCACAGGCAAGTAAATACTTGAAAAATTAAGAGACTACAAATCATACGCAGTTTACCGGAAATGCATCCCACCCCTTTGTTCCAAAAGGCAAAATCTTAGACAGATTCATATGCATTTTTTTTCCTCTGAGCCATACAAAAAGCCAGAAGCCTGATACACAAAGACTTGATACACAAATTTGATACACAAAGACTGATAGCATGGATTTTAAAGTCATGTTCCAGGTCAGACAAATGTTGTCTGGCAAACACATAGATGAAGAGTTTAACCCCGAGGAGCAAAGAACAGTGCAGCAATCAATTAATGCCCACAGTTCCACTGAAGACTACTGTATTACTGGTTAAGTCACCATCCAAAAAGTCTGCATCTAACGTAGCTAGAATACCCTGCAGAGGAAAGATACCAAAAATGGAAGTAGGCACTTATCAATTCATTATTAGCCTTATAACAGCCTCATCAGTCTTTCATCCTCTAACAAAGACAGAATTGCTACATTCCAGGAAGTAATGGTAAGTGCTGGCATTCACAAATCTCAGGAAATTTAAAAAAGTAAATTGTAATTATATTAACTTTTTGTGTCTGAAAACAGTCAGGAACTTAGCACTGCATCTGCATAACAGGAAGAGTATCCTGAACTAGTAAAGATATTGTAATAAATAATAAGTTGATCCTATGCTGCGTGCTAATGATGCCCTCTTTTCCATGAAGCAAGTTTATTTGTATTATCAGGAGCTTCTCTTCTCAGTTTTTCTATCTGGCAGTCTATATAAGTATAATTTCCACAACTCATAATTGAAGAATAAAACTTCCAAACAACAGACAAGCTTTCAGAAAACAAAAATCAATGTCAGTATTTTCAGTTCTTTGGCACTTCCGACAACTGCCTGCAACTCACCAATATTCTAATATCAACTTATTAAATCCATGATCACTATAGAGATATAAAATTATTTTTGTGGAAACATACTGTAATATTCAAATGTTTCCTAGTTCTACAGGCAAGCTCTTTAGGGGAAGGGACCACTTCCTTTGTATAATTTATAAGATGCTGAGCATGTTACAAGTGTTTAGGAGAATATATTAACACATATTTTTTAACATTTCACAGCAAGTTTATCACATCAAAGACCTAATCAAGCCATGAAATGAGATCTACATTCAGCATACACACAGAGTAACAGTTTTAATATTAAACTGTTTGCTTTAAAACAAACAAGTCTTCTACCTGCAAGTCTTGAGCCACTGTAAAGGTATGAAAAGCCATCCAGATGTACAGACTACAAAATCCACTGACCAGGCAGATTCCTCTGAAACAGCTTAAAATAAGCTTTCCACTAGAGCTTTGAAATATCCCTTTATCTTCTCTGTGTACTGCAGTTAACAGGTGAACCTGTAAGTAAGATACTCCATGCCACTTACCCTTCACAGGCACAACTACCACCAACATGGACAGGATGCTGACAGCTGTTCTTTTTCAAGTAAGCTGAGTTAATGTTTAGACAGAGGACATCTCACAATTTACTTCCAAAAACTGTTACCTAACGATGCTGAGAGAAACCACACAGTTTCAGGACTAACAGTTTGGAACACAGGTCACCTTTTAAAATCTTATGGCTGAAATGACCATGTTTTATCAAACGCTAAATGAGGCTTACAGGAAGGCCACATGCAATGAAGAATAGGGCTTTAGGTTGTCATACTGTTCAATAAAATCAAGGGTGGTCGGAATTTTACCTCTGTATTATTGCAGTTATGGCTATGTAGCTACTTTTTTTCAGCAGAAACTTGCAGCTTGCCTAATGAAAGCTGGACAATATTTATGGGATGATGTTGAATCAAAAAACTAGGATTTTCTCCAGATGCCATAAAAAAGGCAAGAATAACTGCTCCAGGTTTATGCTGGCAATCCGCTTCTGATACACACGCTTCTCTGAATCTTTACTCTCACTAGTGAAAATGAAGCTACACCCTTTAAGGGTTTACAATGGATAAACAGCATAATAACCTTGTGTGATTTCGTATATTACCATAAGGCTCTCCCTTAGACATTCTGAGAACAGTAGATCGTTGCCTTTTTCTTAATTCTTAATTTCTTAATTTTTTTAATTTAAGATGACAAGAAGCTTGTATTTCTCTTTGTAATGTGTGAATCTATTTTGCATAATATTAGTTATTTAAGAACTGTTAAAAAAGCTTTAAAGCAATCTCAGTTGAATCCTAGGAAGAAGGTTCAGCATATTTTAAGCAATTACAAGATACAACAATTTAGCTGCTGTAGTATTGTGCTGTACAAATTCCTATGCAAGGTCACTATATGAGTTCAAAACCCTTCAGCCAAATCAAGTGTAATTCATGCTTGTACTTTTAAAGTAAGTTTTAATTCACTCTACACAAATTGTATTACATTTCCAGGTAACTTAGTTCTGTAACAGATTTCTATACGCCCCTTTCAATTAAACAACATTGATAAACATACCATTTCCCTTTTACTGGTAGATATTTAGTGGAAAGCTTTTTCTGTAGTGATATCTACAACTTACGTCAATTAGAAAAGAATACTCAATATCCTTAATGTACTGTCATCTGCTTCTCTGTTTTTCATAAAAATGTATGACTTTGAAAAAAAAGGTAAGTCTTATCCAGAAACACTCTTGTCAGACCTCAAGAATAGCAAGGGCAAATTGTAATACCGAATCGAGGACATTTTATCCCGATACTTAACTTACTTTGTGATAATGGGAATCAAAGTCATAGAGGTCCCAGTCTAGAGTAACAAATGCATCTGATGAGATTTGCTCTAATTTTGTTTTCAGTGTATTTCCTAACTGCAGGGCTAAACATGCCTTAAGTCTCCAGCTGCAGAACGTAAGAAATGCTTACAACATACAAACCAGGTTCTTCAGAATTGACTAGTTTTTCATAGCTTGTAAGTGATGGCATGCAAAAAGCTGTAGTGGATCACACAAAACATTCACTTAACTTAGTACCCTGTCTCCTACAGAGGCCAAAATCAGGTATTTAGGCAAGTCTATCATAACAGGGCAGGTATGTACAACACTTCCAACAAATACTTACCCAAATTCCAGAAATCAGCAACTTGGGTAATGAAAAGAATTTTTTCTGCCATAAATTGTACCAGCACATACAATTTTTTACTTTTAGCACCTGATTGATGTGTTTAATTCAAGAGAGCCAACTTTTTTGTTACAAGTATGGAGAAACTTACCGATAAAGTCTCCTACAAGCATTGCTGCACATTCTTGTATACAAAGTTTAATATTTCAGGGCTCCTGTTAAACATCAAATACTCCAGAAAAAAGCGTCTGTTCCACTAACATTTTAAATTAATCAGTAACTCTCTTTTGTACGAAAGTTAACATTCAGTTTAAGCTACATCCATTTCTTTGTATCTCTATGCAAACTTGCAGGTTCTCAAGACTATGACTTCACAGGTGCAAAATTTAAAGCAACTACACTTCGTGTACTTTGCTTTAAGTGTCAGCTTTACAATAGCTACAACCTGACCACATCCTTCTGACTGCAGTCATACTGAAAAAAAAAGTTCAGACACCAGTTGGTCTTGAGGTTCCTGGGAGAAACATCAGTAAAGGCACTAATTACCTGCATCAGTTTTCTTGAGAGCTCATTAGTGAGAAATTCCTCTTCCTTTTCATAGTTTACTGCAAGTGTTTCTTTTTCTTTCTGCAGAGCTTGAATCTTCTTAAATAGAGTATTACTGATGAATTCCTCTTCCTGCTCTGCCCTTGCTTGCTGTGAAGTAAAGACATATTTTTAAGAAAAAACAGAGTAAGTTTCCACATTAAAAGCTGCAATTATTAAACTTCCCTTTAAATGCCTCCCATCTTATTTTTTTTTTAATCTTGCCCATCATCCTGTAGAACCTTAGCCTGGATCTAAGTACTGTTGCCACCCTGTTCTCTAACATTAGAGCACCTTTCTTCCTTTTCTGCTCCCAGTCTTTCAACTTGGGAAACTACATTGGTGCTTCAAAGCAGCCTCCTCCCAACTAAACACACAAACTCCTCAAATTCTTTTCACCCAAATACACCTGACTTGTAAGCCACAGGCAGCACGGCTTATCTCACGAGTATTTCTACCCAACCATCAGCCCAGGCAAACATACTTATATTAATTCTCAGAACTGTTACTTCACTAACACAAAACATCAACTTTGAAACTGCCATTTGGTAGCTTTACCCTGAGAATTCCCAAACTTCACAAGAGGAGAGCTACTCTGGAAATCCTCTCCCATGAAGAATAACTGAAGAAGACAATTTACATTTCAGCTGTCCTCTAGCACCTAGGCAGTGGGCCACAAAAAGCCAGCCTGTGAACTCACTCCCTCACATTCCCTACAGTTCAGATGTTTGTATGGTTTTTAATGTACATATTAGAAACTTGATAAATGGAACACAGAAATTATCTTTTTGGAATTACACTGTAAAATGCCATGAAGGGTATTCCATATCGCCAAATGAAAGATCTCAGCTACAAACTGGTAGAGCCAACTGTTAATTTTACAGTCCAGACAGGGCCTAGAATAGCAGAATGACATATAGAAATACAGAATTACCTAGTCATCACCTTTAGCAAATGAGACAATGTAGAATCAAGGAGTGTCTTGATCCTCTGCAATAAAATCCACATCACTTAAACTACAAATTTGTGATTTGCTCTATTTCTAATAAAGCAATACCAGCTTTTAGCTTACAATATGTAAAGATTCAGTAAGTTCTACTTTAGCAAAATTTGATATAGGAAAATTTAAGAATTGAAACAGAAGAATAACCAGAGACATACTGAAAGCTCAGCTTCCATAATTTTCTGCCCAACACGTGCCAAAATAACCACCTCTTTCTACATATTGTACACAGGAAAACGCTTGAAAGATTTCATTATGTCAGTGATATTTTAACTAGAATGACATATTCCCTAGTAGTCCATGAGACGATTACTTAAAAACAGACATCTTCCTCGCCTACCAGAAAAGTTACTTAAAGAATTTAACTGTCTTTGAATCTGGTGGAAAAATAGGACAATTGCAGACTTTCCTAATGATGTCACCAGTACCATCAAATCTAAAGCAATGGTTTGGAAACTTGTCAGTGGAGTCTTCCTTCCACCAAGTCCTTCTCTTCACATCTTTACCTCTGCCTCTTTCTGTCTTCTTCCATCTCTATCACTGTATTTTCCTGGCTCTTTCCTACTACCTATCTGTCACAAGCTCCCTTCTCCCAGCCACTATCAGAGATGGCACAAACTTAACCTGGGGGGAAAAAAATAAAAGAAAAAGAAAAGAGAAAGAAAGGTCTGGCACAGTGTGTTTGTTACCTTAGGTCCTGCATAGCACCGCCTCGCTAATATTTGTGCATCTCAATGGCAGAGAAACACTACTCCAGCAGGTTACTCCAGCAGGTTCATCAATGGTACTATGATTTATCACATCAAGACAACGTAGATAAGTCCAAGCACTCTCAAGAAATGCTAAATAGTCAGCTCACATATCAGAGGATTAAAACTCAAGGAATCTAACTGATCTCAATAACACCATGTATCACGGTCTAAACGTGGCTTTAGCGCTACAAACAATCTTACATCTTCAGAGACATTTCAGAACAGAATAAACAAGCCAAATTGCACGGGTTCATTGTCCCCAAATCATTAAAATTCATGCACGCTGTTCTAAAATCAAATCCCCTACTGCCTTCACTACACAGGATTTCTACTGGCATTCACTTTTCAACGGTTCAGACAATAAAAGACAGTAATACGGATGAAGCTTACTTAAAATCATATTACAAAGGATCTCATTCTAAAAAAACAAAGAACCTAGGTGCTTCTACTTTTATTTCTGTTCATTTTTAACTTGCGCAGATTTGTTCTGCTTAACGCTTTACATGACTCAAAAGCTCTAATTACAGTACCGAGCCTGCACAACACTTCGTAGACATATCCTAGTGTTACATTAATGATGGTTGCTTAGGCCAACATAAACAGGGGCTGCCAAGATCCCAGCCCACTCCCAGACAAACAGCAATGCCCCTCCTTTGTGCTTGCACGGTTGCTCGCTCATGCAGCAGACAGCAGGCCAATACAGGCAACAAGGAGACACCCAAATACAAATCCTTTCCCTTTCTCCTCCCATTTTTCTTTCCTGGATTTGCTTCCTAAACTGGCATACCACACAGGCAGAGGCTGGCATGTGGAAACTAAGAATGAACAGCCACAACTTAGACCTGTTTAAACTACTCTGCAACACCCTGCTCTGCCCACAACATGCAGGACAGGACACCAGCTTGCATTCCACTGGCTCAAAGGAAAAGCTGCCTCCACTATACAAAGAACACATTTCTCAACTGAACAAACAAAAGGAACCCTACAAATTTAAGTATGAACTGTAAGTTTCAGATATCCAGACATCATATTTAATACAATGAATGTCCACTTAAATTATCCAAAGGTCATCAACTTCAACACAAATTTTTTAGTCAAAAAACATTATAGCTGCACACAGTGTATTACTATATTTCTTCTAAATCCACATAATTTCCTTCTGAAACTTTCCCTTCATCTTGTTACTCAATACTTGAAGACAGTTCAATTATCTCATGTCATTTATATTTACCTAAACATTGACTAAATTCTTTAAATCCATTACTCATTTAGCCCATAATCAAACTGATACTGTGAAACACTCATGAAAAAATGTTTTTAATACTATTTCCTGCACAGACTCTCTCACTGCAATATTTTTCTGTATGTATATACATTGTGTATGTACATATGGATAATATGCCTTTTTATCTGCATTTGTAAAGAGGCTTCGATTATCACTAAAAAAAAGAGAAACATAGCATGGAGATCAGAGACAGTTGGCCTTCTATTTGAGAATTCTTGGTTTTTCTCTGTTATTCATATCACAGTCAACAACTAAAAACACTAGCAGCAATCCCTTCTGTTCTGTGTACCATAGTACAAAATAAACTGCTAAGGCATTGAGTGATATAAAAAGATAACACCTGATCAGTAAATCTCTGGAAGCTTGAAACAAGCAATCTACTTCTACCACAGATTCTGTGCA
Organism: Neomorphus geoffroyi; assembly: GCA_033558235.1. Classification (NCBI taxonomy): domain Eukaryota; kingdom Metazoa; phylum Chordata; class Aves; order Cuculiformes; family Neomorphidae; genus Neomorphus; species Neomorphus geoffroyi. Next base: position 10,367,282 of record JAUMJM010000016.1, on the reverse strand, counting down.
CAACCACAGTCACATCCACCTGCCTCTTGTGTCTCAAAACTCAAGAGTTAGCTATAGCTAACTCAGAGCATTTCATGGATGCAACAACTCCCGAAAATCTGTAACTACTGTGATCAAGACTATAAATGGCAAAGACTATCATGTTACTTTGCAAGAAATCAAGAATGAAGATGGGAGTAAAAGCACCTCATGTATATAAAGCACAGAAAATCGCTTATATTTTCAAGGAAGAAAAATCTTATTGTGTCTATCGCAGCAGCATTTGAAATCCAGATCACTAGGTAGAGCTGATGCAGGAAGTGTCATAAAAACCTGATCTCTGAGCTTACATTCCAATGAAAGTTTTAAGTTTAAAAGAATTAAGAAACACATTTCTCTAAAACTTTGTATAGTAATTGAGTATCATATTAAGAAGTGAATCTCATTAGAAGTTAAACTAGCTTAAACTGTGACAAATTTAGTGTTAAAATCTTTCCCTGCTCTCAGTTGCTCTTCCTGTAAATAAACCTTTAGAAGACCAAGTTCACACTGCTAGATCTCACTCTGCCCTCTCGCTTCTAATACATGCAGCAGCTTCTGCTTATGGTGGGATGCTCTCTTTCTGTACCACTGAACCATCCCTCAAGTGCATTGCTATAGTGGCTCTGTTTTATGAAGCAGCAAAATCCAGTTTTTCCGATGAGGTATTGGTGTGAACACAGTCAAACAAAAAATAATAATAAAAAAATCACTGCTCTCTACACTGCCTTGTCCCCTTGGTTGATTCTTCCAAAAGCTTCACAAACCTTCCTGATAATCCATAATAAACAAGGAGGTTCGACACTCACAATTAATACCCAGTCCTTAGTCAGTTTCAATACAACATTACCAGTGGTCTGACATGAACAAGTTCTGGCATTTTAGTCTCAGCTCTCACTTCAGACACAATTTCAGCAATGTGCTCCACAAACTGCTCCAGTCACCTACACTTGACCACTTGAAAGCCAGATGCCAAGCATGCTTGGCTTGCATGCTGACAAAGCATCACCTGTTTCCAGCAGCACAGGTGACGCTATATTTCAAGGGATCTTGTTGGAAACAGCCTAGCAAGCACTGCTTTGATATAATCCACTCTTGAAGGTCCCTCACTTTTCAGGCAAGACCGACCATGACCTCTTTACCATTTCTACAGTGCAATTTCTGTTGATAGGACTCTATGGACAATATCAGCCTGCAGATGGAGCTGAAGAGCACTTTAACCTGGTTGCTGTACACAAGTTACTCAGTGTTTGCTACTGAATATAGCCTGAAAGGTTGGAGCAGCTACGGGAAGAGATGATCTCAGTTGCTGCACATGTTACATTGAACTAAAGCTGTCACTTCAGAATGCAGCCTTTCCAAAAGTCCTGTGATGAGGTAAGAAGGGCATGAAGTGCAGAAAGTTATCACAGCATGATTTTAGAATATGCAGTTCTTGCATAAAATAAAACCTAAGTTGTGTGAAGTACACACTCCTCTAGCAGTACTAACTCAAGTTACTGCTCTGGTTGTACCTTCTGTCACCAGTTTAAAACGGTGCAGAAAACTACTGGCCTACAAATGCAATAAATATTCCAGCGAGCTGATAATGCTCCCTTACAGGGGGAACCTTTACACTGCAGTTCTCCCAGGCTGGAGCTATTTTTCCCTACAAACTTTCCATCAGCACTTGAAATGGCCACATTGCATGTAATGTGCATTTAGACAAAGAGAAACATGAACCATCACAAACAACTTGGTAGGAAAAAAAACAATTATCAAGAGCAGAAGTCAACAGTAACTCAGGCTAAAGGCTCCACGCTACTGGCAACCATCGCCACTACGCAGCAGCACATCTCTGTTGGTAAGGGCTGAAGGACAAGGTAGTTCCACTGCAGTCCCCGTGTGACACAGGCACAGCTTTTCCCTCAAGTAAAAGTACTTTTTTCAGCCAACTGACCCATCTACAGAGAAAACAGTGAATACACTTGCAGTTAAAGTGAGGAGCTGGAATTCAGGTCCTGGGTTCAATTTGTAGCGTGATTTCCTGCTTAATCTACAGCAACCCCCAGGGTTACTTCCTCAGTTCTGACATAAAAGTACTTTCTTTTTCGTGGTTTTTTTTTTTTTTTTCTTTTTTCTTTTTTCCTTTTCCCTTCTCTGAGACACATTTTCAACAGTAACTGAGGCACACAAACAGTAGAAGCATACATTTTTATCTCTGGTTATATAGCATCTCCTAGAAGCCCCATACTTTTGAAAACAAACAAACAAGGAGTAATATCTTGGTATATTTTCTTTAGAACCCCAAGCTGTTGGGTCGTTGTTCTTTTTTTTAAAAAACACAAACCTGGTAGATGAGAAGGAAAGTGGGGTGGTGCTGATGTTTATTTGAAAAAAGAAACACCTTAAAGACTTACATGATGTTATTTCCAAAACACATTAACTGAGGGGGGGGAAAAAAAAAATCAGTATTGAACATTAGCCTGATAACTTTAGCTACTCTGTCACCTATCATGTAACATTAAAGCCACATGCAGAACTGCCTCAGAACACAGTTCCTATTTCAGCTATTCAATACATGAGATCTACTGTAAGAGGAAAAAAAGATACCTGTTTTTATTATAAAAACAAAGGAATATCTGTATAATAAGCAATTACTTAAAGTGTTAAAGTACAGTTCCTTTCAATCTCCATTTATAGTTGGAAATCCTCTTTCCCCTTCACCCCCCCACTCCTCTTCTTTTTAAAAGGTCAATTACGTTTTGGCTGGACATGTCAAAATGCTTCTGTCACAACACTCCTACTGCTAACTCCAGTCACAGAAAGTTTTTCACTCAATGCCTACCAAATGATCCAGCATATTGCCGTATGAATCTGCAATGGACACAGATGGACTAGAGAAATAAGCTGAGTCAAATGACATGACGCACATTTTTCTCCCAAGTCAGTTTTAACCATGAACAGATGTTTTCAGCACAACATCACTCATGCAGCTCTTCAAAATCTTCTCTTAAATATTCGGTTACCTTCAAGATGTGGGTGCATACATACTGTGGCTGGGAAAGCCACACAAGGCATAGTACTTTAAAAGAGTGCAGTAGTATTCATACATGCTAAGCAATCTCTTAGCATTAGCAATGAAGTAAATTGTTTGACGGTATGCAATTCCATTCTACTTTATATTTCTAAACAGTCAAAATAGCTCCTCTCTCTCTGCATTTTGATGTTGATCTGCAAGAGTCTTGCACAACTGAAACACGCAAGTGGTGAAAATTAAATAAGCAAGTTCTGAAAAGAAGTTCATTTCACAAACATATTTATAAAATTAATGCATTTGGTTCACTACAAGGTATAACAACTTACATGAAATTCATAATTAATATACTAAGTTCCTGAATAGATTTATAATAATTGAAATGTCTTTATTCGAAACAGAAAAAGTTAGTGTGCTCTCTTCAAGTGTTTTTATTATGATCAAAATACCAGCATTAAATAGTTAAGAAAACTGTAGCACATGAAAAGCCATTGTGACAGAGAAAATGTCTAGATGAGGTCTAAAAAAAAAAGCATCAACCCTCAAATAATTTTCACTTAGCAGTTCAACGATGACAACACACTGTTACAGGAATCTTAATGTAATTAAAGAGTATATGGTAATAAGGCACCACAAAAGAAAGGCAGCAAGGCTGTACAGGCAAACTTACATTTAAACATTTCCTATTTTGAATGCTGAGCATTAAAATCTTAACAATCTGACTATTCATTAGACACATGCTTTATAGCACTTATTTTTCAGTCACTTAAACAACCTCATGTAGAACAAGCTCCCAGACGGTTATCAGGGCTGGAGTCTCCGCTTCCAGTGCACAAGAGCTGTAACCTGAGCCAACAGAAGTTACAGGCCAAGGCAGGAATGACCTAGCAGGAAAATCAAATCTAGCCCACAGACCTTTCCAAATGGCTCTATTTCATGGAGCTATTTCTCCATCTCATCACTACGCATGCACATGAAGTACACAATTCCTGCATTTCTTGTGTTTGCAGTAGCAGTGAATTTCCAATGCATGTAAAATGGACCAGCACCACACATACAAGCAACAAACCCAGCTCCCCTAAGACTTTAAGTTCACTGCATACAAGCAAAATATTTCTTACAAATACATGTCAAATGTTCCTCAGAAGGACCATAACAGCATGTGTAAACACAGCGCAGAAGGCAATAAGAACAGGGCCATATTACACAGCTCCCCTTTGAGCCCAGCAGAGGCAAGGCCTCATTCTCAGCACAAAGGCCAGGCTAACACTGCTCCAGCACAAGGTAGGTATGTGTGCTTTCCTAGGGCCTTCCTTCCCCAGATTCACGAGTTTGTACTTAACTGAAGCTTTACTTTTGACAGAGAGTCAAAACAGCAAATACAATTACACTGCCACATCAAACACTAAACCAAAGTTTTAAACACCTCTCATACTCTGCTGATAACAGGTTTTTGCTTTATTCTGTGACTGCAAGTGACATCACTGTTTTATTGGTGATTTTTTTTGTACTGTAAATAGATTGCTAGTTAATCGATAGGTGTAAAACAAATAGAATACAGAAGCATGTGCAACAGAATTTGCTTTTGCTCAGCCACAATGCAAAACATTGCTGAAAAATAAGGATGCATGTATACACAGAACCAGATTTCTTCTTTTATGGTTAGTTTTCCTGAATTTTTGAACATGCAGGTTTGATAACATGAAAAACATCAAATTGCTTATAGCTACTGTTGCGACATATACTGTTTTGTTTTAAATTTATTTTCCATATGCTGCATTATCACCAGAATTATCATCCTTCAAAAATGCTGTGGTTCTATTTAACTTGCAACTAAAATACTCAAGTTTAATGTAATCTGGTTGTGTCATGCTACTCGGAAGCAATAGTCAACAACAGCTTAAATCTCAGCTACACCACCACTGAGTATTAGAACCTACAAGAAATGTAGCACAGTAGCAGATCAGTCCAAATTATTCTGTAACATCAGACATCTATTACACACACACTTCTTCAGCTACCATATTTTAAATTCCTTTTTGCCTGTTTCCCGCCCACTGATAAATCACCATTTATCTTCAATGAACTCATACATTTATTATAAAATATACTTTGCTGGACTGACCAGCAAACTCCATACTGCACAATCCCGGAGTTTCAGAGCAGGAAACACAAAAGAATCAGCAGAGCAGTAGACTACACAGTTTCTGTTCACAGAAGTATTTATGTTGGTGCTAAGAGGCACTGAGGTGGTTTTAAAACAAACTTCACCACAGCAAACTACTGGTAAAAGTAGCTTTGCTGTTACAATTGTTTCTCTATTCAAAGGCAAAAGAGCACAAACAAAAGCAGAGAGCAGAAACTTAATATTCACCTCCCTAAAAAAAATTTCATGAAAATCCTACTTCACTTTATGTAGCTCATGTAAATCAATGCAAGTATGCAAATATGAAACACTTGTTTCTCTTCACCAACATATATAATAAGTCGAAGTATAATTCTGTTATAGCCAGATTTTGCAGGCAAAAGGTGTCAGACCACTGCTGCACAGCATCCTCCACGTGGTGCTTTTGGCATGTCAAAGGTATTGGCAACCTTCCCTGTTCCCCATCAGAAAACTGCAAGTTTCCTCACTTCTAGACTGGGTCCTGAGCTGAAACAGCATCTGTGCTCATCATCCTTCTCTTTTTGATCTAAGTGACCTTCAGCACTTGTAGATTCTCCTTTTTAAGGTGTGTAAAAGCTGTGGTATAATGCATCAGCCTGCCTTCCTTTAAATTTATTAGAACTAGGGAGGAGGACTACCATATCAAAATCCAGGTCTGGGGTTTTCAAACTACAGCATGAATACTCTCACCATTTAATTTCTTGATTCACTTTCTTAAAGATTTTTTTTTTGAGTGGGTTTTTGTTTGTTTTAAATGAATAGTTCAAGTACAACTTAGATGATCATTATGGATGGCATTGGCTTTCTAGAGAAACACTTTCTCAGTCAGCCACAAGTACTGGAGACAAAGCTTGTTATTGATTGCAATAGTACCTTGTTCCAAACCAACACATTCAGGAAGAAAACACCACACTGTCCATTCCATTAAGACACACTAGCTTTATCTCCACCACAGCATACAAATGTTTCTACTTATCCTTCCAAGGAGTCAATGAGTGGAGTAATATTTTATTTTTTTCCTTCTTTACAGTTTGGACACCTTGCAGTACATACCAAGGTATTCCAAAAAGCACTTTCTTTTCAGGCTTTCAAGACAAGAAGGGACTCTATCAATTTAGTGCAAGAAAATATGATGTGGAGTACAAAAAAACCAGCTCCTTGGCTCTGTATCCTCTGTCTCTGATCTCTACAAACAGAGGTTTGCAGGATGTGGGAGGAATACAAGCATCCATGAACATTCAACCCAGACAAAACTGAAGAAGTCTAATGTAAAGAAAATTTAAGGAAATGCCTATCCACCTTTCCACCCACAGAGCAAGAACTTCCAGTTATATGTCTCACTTTTCAGAGAAAATGGGAGTTTTCTGTAGATCTACATCTCAGGTTGAATTTACTCTCAGAAAAGGACTCTGGAAGTGTCCCTCCTCTTGACCCAACCAAGATTTCATGGTCTGTAAAGACAAGGCTTTTGCCTAATGAATCAATTGCTGGCAACACTAGTCAAGACAAAAATTCTACTCTTCATTTTTAACAGGTGTGAAAAATAAAAAGTGTTCAAAACTCTTGGAAAATTAGTGATTGAAAAATCCTACATTTTGCAAATTACATAGTAACTGGTTTTGTTCTTTGTTTGAAAGTTAGGAGAAACAAAGCAAAAATCCCATCACAACCAAAAAAAAACCCCAAACCCCTTCCAACATCCTCTGTTGAAAGCAGAAATTAAACCATGAGGCTCAGAAAGAAGTATAACTTCATGCTACAGCCCACTAAACATCATTGGGTTTTATCACGTCTGACTTGTTAAGAAACATTTATACTTCTGTTCAGTAATGAGGTGTATCATTGTGGGAATTATGTGGTAGGAGTTTTAAATATGATTAGCATCAACAACAATAAGGGAACTAAGAATACCTTAACTTTACAGTAATAAGCAGAAACATCACATTTTTAGGCAGTTTAAAGAATTAAAACACCTGTGGAAACTTTACAGATAACTGAAACACTGATAGGCTGTTTTGATCTACAGCAGAGCTGAAGAGATACTAATCTACCTCATTAAGCCTACCCCAAACTGAAAATCAGATTGTGTGTAATCTTAAAGCACAGAAGAAGCTTTAAAGTCAGAGTTGAGAGGAGAAGAAAAGGTCTTAGCCTAAAAGTTTCTCCATTTATTAGAGTATCAGTTGATGAGCTGGGGAAATAACCCCTTTTCCAGGAACAAAACTGCTGCAATGGAAGGCATGCAGGGATAGAGGACTCTGAGGAGCTGAAAATACTGCTTCCATAAGCAATAAGTCTTTATTTTAACTGAAATGCTGAAAAAACTACAAACTCAAGTGTCAGAATTAAAAATTGCTCCAATGCTTCCGTAAACATTTTGCACTGGCTTTCACTAAGGGGAGTCCTTGCACTCTACATAGAGATGTGAAACCTGGACATGTCTAATTTGTGCTTTGGAGTTTCCTACTTAGACACTTGCCTTTTTACTGTGGAATAGATCCCCTCAGATGTCTTGTCTTCACTTTTACTTCATTTTCTGATCCCATACATTGAAATGAGACAATAACAGTCCATCTAGTGAAAACTAAGACATCTCTTCAGTCAGACAGAAGGACTTGACTGAAGAAGTGTTACTTGAGATGTCCCCAGGCTGCTGCACTGGAAGCAAAGCATCACATGAATGTTTTCTGTTACAGGTCCATAGGAAATAGCTTTGTACTCTATCCATTGCCTCTCTTCTAGAATATCTTTGATCTTAGATCCCAAATCCTGCACACAATCATCCTGCTTAGATCCCAAATCCTGCGCACAATTCAATTTGTACAGTTTGTCCCCATTACTCTCTTCCTTCAGCTTTCTTTTTTTTCTTTAAGACAGTAAGGATTCACCTCGCTTTGCTGCTAAATTCAGCAACTTCCTCCTACCTCCCAGCCCAAAAAAGAGCAACAAAGCAACTGTTTTTCTGACTTCTTTCACTAGGCTATGCTGAAATACATCTGATGTCTACTGCTGACAACTTTCACTCCTTTGGAGGGGCACTGTCTTGTTTCTTCATCGCAACCACATTTTAAGATCTGTTTCTAAGAAACTAGCATTCCGTCCTTCTTTAGTGCCCTACAGATCCTGCTGCCTGACCACTCCTATCTACAGCCAACATAGAGTCACCATTCCAAGTGCTTTCTGCTCTTCCAGTCCCCACCTGAAATCGGACCTAAGCACACCTTATGAGGTGCAGCATGAAAACAAGTGTTTTTATTGAAGTCTTTAGCAGATGTGTAAGCTTGCTCAACACAGATGTGTATGTCACATAAGGAGATTTAGCACTAAGAGTCCATCAGATGAAGAGGCACCCCGTGTACTACAACACTTAAAAAATAAGGACTTTGAAAACAACTTCCACATTAAGTGAAGTCAGCATCTGCAGTAGGAGGAAATAAGCAACGAGACCAAGTAAACAGAATTAAGAATTGCAAAAACATACACTCAGGAAAAGGAAAAAAATAAAACAAAGTAAAATCACTTTCCTTCATCCTTTGAAATCAGCAATGAAATTCAAACTCGTTTGCTGTTAAAACCACCACTAAAATGAAGTACTGGACCTTCCAGGATTTAAAAATTATTCTAGTCTTGTTCATACTAGCTTTCCAATATCTAACATTTTACTTTACCATCTAAATCAGTAGTTGTGAATGATGCCAAATTCTTGCTATTGGGAATATTTACATGGGTAAGTGCTCTCTACTGTACTAGTTAAAAAAAATACATTTAAATTCTCGCAGCTATACAGCAGTAGCATGCGTTAATATTACATTTTTCCTTAAGTCAGAGCAAACCTCTTATGTGTACAACACAGAGAAAAATAAAAACATTCCTTCAAAATGTTTTAAAGTCACTGGAGATACACTAAGAAAGCATGGCCACTAGTCTCAGTAAATGTACAAATTCAACATTAACTCTTAGAACAAAAATAAAATCAAAAAATACAGGCTGACTATTAACCAGGTCTGACACACAATTCGAGATACAACCTTGATGAGAATGTTTACTTAAGAGAATAGCAAAATTACTATGCAGAATCACAAGCCCACAGAAACACCAAGAAATCTGCACTAAGAAAAATTCCCAAGTGTACTCTAAAAATCTCAGTTCTTATTATTTCATTTCCATTCCCAAAGTAATTCAGAGCAGTATACCAGTATTCCTACTGACTAAAGACATTCCACTATTATTAAACAAGGGAATGCCAATAAAGTAACTGATAAAAAAGAAGTAGAGTTGCTGTGTAATATTTAAAGGCAAGCAAGACATAGGTGGTTATCAGAATTTGGTATCAACCCAATGGCAACACTGGCAACAAATTAATTAACAGTATAAAGAACAGAAACATAAAAAGGGTCATTCAGCACAGTTTTATAGAGAAGAAGTTGTGGCAGATAAGCACAGACTCATCTTTCAGCAAAGTATTATTTATAATAAAGATAACCGCAAAGGTGTAGGATGTGTATATGGCACCCATGAGTTTTGTGATTTAGTAACAGATGACATACATTATTTAAAAATGGTTATAAAATATTCCAAGTATACACCAGGATTTCCAAAGCGGATTACTGACCTCAAAAATACTTGTCAGTGGGAAATTTCATTAGAAATATCACATCAACATGTACTAAGCACGATGATGTTCAAAATTCTCACCATGCATTATTATTCACTAAGTCACTTAAACTCTGGGAGACTGAGATTAGCAAGACTGTAAAATAATACTAGAGAACAGACACCTTCACATTTTTTTTCACTGAAAGCAGAGTTCTGCTAAAGCTGTGTTTCCAAAATAAGGACCAACTCCTTAAACCAAAGATTTCTCTCAGAGAACAGAGATGGAAAGAAGGAACAAAGGACAATGACGAATTAGCTTCCCAGGTGAAGCTGTGACACAGACTGCTACCCAAGGCCCAAGAGAAAGACAGCTCACCTTCATTTCTCCACTTGGCATTGATGAAATTGACAGATGAGGGGGCAAAAAACCTTACAGGGTTGGTACCTCTTTATGAAGAAAAACAGAGAGGTTACAGAGAGCCTCAATAAATCACAGAAAGAGAGAAAAATACCCTTCCTGAGATTATGGCTCCACAATTATTAGCACCAAATGAAGTACTGCTGGACAACCAGCAGTCCAAAAGAGACCTGAAGAGGCAAAGGTGTGCTACGCCATGTCTGCCGAATTAGCGAGAGCACACAACAGTAACCTCATAGAAGACAACTGATGAAACTGGATGAAAAAAAATCAAAAAAACCAAACACACAGCCCCCTCCCCTACAAAAAAGAAAGCCTGCCAGCTCCAAACCAAGCTATCAGAAACATTAGTGAAAATCTGAAGGAGAAAAGTGTGTTTAGACTAGATCAGTCCATCATATACCTGCAGTATTTTTGATCCAGCACATCAGATTTCCAGCATCTCAAAGCCCAAGAGCTCAGTTTAATTTGTCAACGTAAACCTGGAGACGCCTGTTACAGCAAGGAGAAAGGTGGAAGACTCATTAACCTAGCCAAAAGGCACAGCAGGAACCAACTACTTAGCCTCGATGAAGCTGACAGCATGAAGCAGGAGGACACCGGAGCCTTTCCAAGCACAATGAATAACCACCTCTGTAAGCCTTCAAATTAAAACTGGATACCCTTCCCAAAGTAAGTTACAAGATCCAATGCAGCAACAACTCATAAAAACATTAAGATGTGGCTCGAATTAATGCAGATGATTTAATAACTGTCTGAAGCCTCGAACTCCCCAACACCACAAGCACCTGTGCGCAAGCATTCTCATTTACTAACTTTATGAATCAAGTTCTATGCAGAACAGAAATAAGGTTACCAGTTTTCCTCTGGGCTTTTTTTTTTGGTGTTTGTTTTATAATCAGCATCGAAGCAGGTCTACAACCCTACAAATGGTAATATGCTGTTACCACTGCACCAAGCATGTTTTTCCTTTGGAACTCGATATCCTAGTGGCTGTGTATAACTACCAATGGAAGCTGAAAATAAACTTTTCTACAATTACTTTGCCAGCTGCGCAGCAAGTAGCACTGCTTTTACCATGTTAACCTAAGGGACAAAACCATTAACACTGAAGCATATTACTAAGATTCCTTTTTCTTTTATGGATCTTTTGTAGAAGTCCTATAGAAACTTCTTGAGAATCTGAGGCAAATGTAAAATTCAAATAAAAGACACTCATTTCCTATGTGCCTGCTCTTCCTAAAAAATTCTGGACGGAGTTACATTGTGCATGGGTTTGTTAATCTTAGCAACAACACCGTCTTTACTCAAAAAGGCAGCTAAGCGAAGCATTTCGAGAATAAGTTGAATTATGCTTTTAGTTCAGTCTGGCTACAAACTAGTTACAAATGACACAGATGGATACGAAAACCCCCAGCAGGTTTCTTAACCTATAGAAGACATCATAAAACAGCAAGTCAGCCTCTTTCACACAAGCAAGACCTACTTTAAAATTAAGAGTAAATTACAGGCTCACCTCTTAAAATATTGATCTCTCTGCTTTCTTACTTTGCTTTTTACTTCTAGCTGCTACTAACTGATTTCTTTCATTCATCCCGCTGCCCTTAAGTGAACATCTTTTAAAAGGCTCATATTTCAATTCAGTTAGCCTATCCTGGCATTCCTTCTACCATTGATGGACATATTCTGTACTGAATCAGGTGCTCTGCCTTGTAATTCTGGTGCTAACTCCAGGAACGAAAAAAAGATGTTAAAAAGCATTTCCCTTCCCCAAGCAATCGCTCCAGGCTAACATGAGGACCCACAACAGTAGATCTCACGTATACACACACAAATCTCAGTACACATTTTCTTGATAACAAAATGCTAAAATTAAATTATTTCCAGCATCTACATCCGATTGGTTCTTGAGAAATTGTAACAAGTCTATGATACCACACAGGATTTTTCTGATCTGCAAGTCCCAGAAAGCCTGTTTGTTTTCAGAAGACATCAGAAGAAACAAATTTCTTCAGGATTTGTGGGTAGAGGTAAGGAAACAGGAGTTAAGTAACCCTTTTTCTTCCATTGTTCCTCCGAACTGGTGGGAGGCTGTTCACAATGCTCTGCAGAAACGCAAGGGAGACCAAGAAGCCAGGAGACAACTGCCCTCTGCTAGCACTCAGGGAATAAAAAAAGTCAAGCTGAGAGCCAAGGTGCAGAAGCACAGGTTTAGCTACAGACAAAAGGCTGGGAGAGGTCTCACAGTGAAATACTGCCACTCGCAACCCATAGCCATGCACAGCAGTCCAGTGTCCCTGTGCTGCTTGCCAGCAAGCGCTCTAGCAGTCGCTACCACATAATGATAACTCACAGCAAGCCCTCAAAAACCAGCATCCAAGTGTTTCTGATGGCACTGACATTTTGGATTAGGTTGTGTCATCTGAATTGATGATCCTGTTGGGGATCCACACAGCACCACAAACTGGGATTTCTACAATTCCCTTCCCTACAAAGCAAACTGGGGCGGTGGGGGGTGGGGGAGAGAAACTGTTCACGTAAAATCTATGTTACAAAGCACTAGAACTGCTACATCAAGCACTCTGTAGCAGGGACAGTTTTAAATTAAGGTTTCTCAAATAAACTATCTTAATTCCAATTAAAAAATAAATAGCAGAATAATGATTATCACACTACAGAGGAAGCCTGACTATAGCAGGCCAATTTAAACGAGTTAAATTACTGAATGAATCTACCACCCAAGAGCAAGCATGTACATACCTGTAGCAATCACAGACTAAAACTCTTTCTGTTATTAAGAGCACTCTATTTGTACAAGGCCTGCCAAATCCAAACAATAACAAAGAAAACCAAAATGTTTCAGTAACAGTTAAAGTTTACACTGCTTTCACTGGAATAGGATGACTTAGCTAAATCAAACACTGAAAAGTATTAAAAAGAAGTTAGTAATCCAAGTTCTACCAACTTCAAAAGAAACTTCCTGACCAAGACACATCTACACCCAGTTGAACTATTACAGCTTTTGTGACATGCAACAACTCAATGTTTTGAAAAACAGTCACACCAACAACCAGTTTTGAATGTACTGTCAGTTGACTGTGGAAATCATGCTGTCCCAGACCGACTCCATTAAAAATAAGACATTTTTCTCCAAAAATTTAAGAAAATTCACACAGGAAATCCACTTCTGGTACCGCAGCACTATAACCAAAATTTACTTCCTAACATTATAAATAAACAGCATTTTAGATCTTCAGGCGTGTGGGTTTTCCCAACCTAGGCATCATCCTTTCTATTTCCTAAAAAAAGATCTTGCAGAAACATACCATCAGCTCACACAAAAATTGCTAAATACATAAAAATGGACTCTATGTAAATGGATCAAGTGATCTCAGTTATTTCTTAACACTTGATCTTAAACTGCATCTTGTAATATAATGCTCTTGCACTGCTAGATAACACTTCAAATTTAACTAGTTCTCTCCCAGTTCTCCTCTGATTTGTTACCAATAACAGCAGGTGAGATAAAATTACCATGTGTATTTACTTAATTTCAGTCTTGCACACAAGCAACAGCATAATTTCCTTTGGATTTCAGGGTACTGGTAGGCATGGAGTTCATACACTTTTTGGGATGTACTTGGTTCAAGACAGCTTTATAGATTTCAGTATTAAAGCAGCATCTGTTTTTACACATTTTAGATAAGCGTTCATGTGAAATTAGCGAACATACAAGCCTGCCAAGTCAACAGCTTCTCTCCATCAGTTTTGCAAGTAACACAGGTCTACTACTTAACATAGGTCTCCTACACTTGGCACTTGTTTTCGACTCTATGACAAAAGGGTTAACTAAAAAAATAGAACAGGATCCTATAGCAGGCTATTCAATTCCCAAATTGTACACATCCATACCAACACCAATAATATGAACACACACAGAAAAAAGGAAGATGTCATATTAACACATCAGCATGGACACAAGAGGAAGGAGGAAGACCACTGTTTTCTACCTGGTAAACCTTAAAGGGATAATATTCAAAAGCAATCAAGATAGTGGCAAGAGCTAAAGAAAATGAAGAGTCTGCAGCACTCACACTACTGAGTTCAAATGAAGGGACAGTGAAAGGCTTGCAGATGAAGAGCTCCATTCTTGGAGGAGTCACCATCACCTACCGCACACAGGTTTAGTCATTTCACCTGCAGTTCTGGCTACCTGTCAGTTTCATTTGTGCTTCACAGCTCATCCTCAATACTTGATAAAAATCAAAGTCGATTTGTGACATTAAAACATTTACAACAGGAAACTGGTAAGCAGTGCCTGCCTGCCAGCATAAAAACATGGCAAGAAGCTTGAGCTGACTGGTGGTGAAGTACATTGATGAAAGTTTTGAGTCATGATGGAGAAAAACTGGAAAACTTTCTATTTAACTACATTTACATGCAAATTTCACACATTTCAACATTCCTACAAAGTTCATCTCCAGTCACTTGTGTACTAGAGCAACACAACAAAGTATTTTGACTGCAAATGTGTTTACATTACAGACTACGCAAACCACAGCACAAAGTCTCGGTGGTCTGAAAAAAAGTTATGTTTTGCATTACTTATTTTGCCGCTTGCTGAATAAGAAGTGGTTTACTCTGTCATGCACACAGTTTAGCATACCAAAGACTGAGTGTCTGCTAAAGATACCAGTCTTCCAGACAGGTTGCTATAAAAGTCTAACACCTTTTCTGTCTTTATCCAAGATGCCAGAAACATAGACTGAGTTTTAGATTTAAAAAAATACTTCCTTTTCGTAAATTAAAATCTGATGAAAATATAAGGTAATCAGTTCCCAGAGACAGACTTTAATTCACACAACATTTTCTCCAAGTTGTTTACTAACAATACACCTAACCAGAGGCTCATAAAGATGCTGTGCTTTTCTCACAGGCAAAGAGAAAATGTCTGACTGACAAGATGTCTTAGCCCCTTTCAACATTAGAAGGCACTCCACTGCTACCTAATTAAGACACATTCTCTTCTCGTAAAGTATTAACAAAGCACACGTTTCCCCGACTAGCACTATATTTGTCATCCTTGAATAAATTACTTCTGTATTGTATTTCATGCACTCTTCCGGCCCACATCCTGCTACACACTGAATGCTTACTACTGGGAACAGACCAGAGCTTTGCGTAGACAAGCTCCATTTTTTTGCTAGATATATTGACATTGAAAAACCTGATTATCAATAAAACAGTCATTATGGTCATAATAAAGAAACCTCTGTGAAAAAATCAGGCTCAAAGAGAAAGAACAATTGCAGATGGGATCAGTCTCTCTCAAGGCATCTCTGTCTGCACTGGTAAGGGTATACAGAACAGCACAGACAAGTATCAGGGTTACCTATAAATGATCTTAAACATGCTGCTTACTTTGCTTGCATGCAGGCCATAATCATTACAGTGCCTAACCGACTGCTCTAATTGCTGAATTAGCAGAAACCCCACTAATCTAAACTCCCAACTCACAGAGAAGAAAACAATCTTATATTTATTGTATTTCTATAAGTACTTTACTGAGTACCCTCTCACAAACCAGTAGTCAAATTCTTCCTAGGACAGAGCGCTGTTTGCTACTCCTATTGTTTTTAAGGGGTTTATTTTAAACGACTTTTTAAGCCACCTCTTGGAACACCACAGCTAATCAAACAGCGGGAATAAATCAGCCGCTTCTTCGCGGGTCAGAGCAACTCGCCACTCCAGCACGCCGGCTGCAAAGATAATCCGTAATCTCCGCAGATTACCAATACCCGAAGGAAAATCTCTACTTTGAGAAACTTCAGGGAACACCCACAGCATCGCCCTTCCCCTGCGCGGCCTTCAGCGCGCCCTGCCGAGCCGCCCCTTCCCGAGACCAAGGCAGAGCGCCGGCCGCGCCACGCGGCTGCGGGGGAACCGCGAAGAGGGAACCGGTGTGGGGGAACCACCCGTCCTGCTCGAACGCGCGGGGACGGCACGAAGGGCGCGGGGTGACCCCACCTGCCCCTCCCTCCCCCCCCGCGGCGGTGACCGCCGGGTCCGCCCGTGGGCAACGCGCGCCAACGTCCGCTCCACTGCGGGGAGGCGGCGGCTGCGGGGCCCGCTCAGCGCGGACACCCCCGCAGTGGGGCACCCCCCCTGCGCGGACATCCCCGTGGGGGGCGACACCCCCATACCATCCCTACACAGACACCCACGCGAGGCACCCCAAAAACCCCCCCCAGCGCGGACGCCCCCGCGGCAGGGGGACCCCTCATACACCCCCAGCGCGGCATCCCCCACGCTCCCCCCAGTGTGAGCACCCCTGTAGCACAGCCCCGTCACCCCAGTCGCTCTCCCCGTCCCCCCCGTCCCCCCCCCCCCGAACATCCTCGTGGGGACTACCCCACACGCAGCCGCTCAAACCCCCCCTATACACGCCCAGCGCGGACACCCCCGCGGCGGGACACACACTCTCTCCCGCCCACACCCCACCCAGCACGGACACCCCCTCGGAGGGGGGCAACTACACTCCCTACATACACACACACACACACACTCCTTTGCGAGGAGCACCCCCTCCCCCACAACCCCCCACGGACACCTCCGCGGGGGCACTCCTTACAACCGGCGCGACCACCCCAACCCCCAAAGGAACACCCCCGTGGCGAGAAAGCAGCCCCCACACACCCGCCCTGTGCAGACAACCCCCCGGCCCTCCAAACCCCTCACCACCACGCCCAGAGCAGACACCCTCGCGGCGGGGCATCCCTCCAGTCACCACCACCCCGGACACCCCCACGGCGAGGCATCCCTAACACCCCTGTGGGGGGCACCCACACCGCCCCCACACACACACACGGGGGGCACACACACACACACCCCGCCCCGGCCGCACTCACGATGGTGACGCTGGCCTTGCGTAGGTCGCGGTTCTCCTCCTGCAGCGCTTTGCACTTGAGCTTGTATGTCTCCAGCTCGATCTTCAGCACCTTGTTCTCCTGCTGCAGCGAGGCCAAGCGATTCGTCAGCTCCTCCAGCCGGAACGGCGAGATCACGATCCCGCCCGCCTTGCCCCCCGAGCCGCCGCCAACGCCGCCCGCCGCCACTGAGCCGGGCCCCGCCGCCGGGCCGCCCGTCGCCAGCGCGCCTGCCGGGCCGCCCCCGCCGCTGCCGCCGGCGCCGTCCGTGTCGCTCTCGCTGGCGCTGTCCGCCATCGCCGCCGCTCCCGCCGCCGCCGCCGCCAGGCGAGCAGGGGGCGGCGCCCGCCGCGCGCCGGCGCCGCGGCCTCCCCGCGCGCACAGAGGGGCCGCCCGCGCGCGCCGCCCGCCCACAGCGTCCCCTGTCGGACCGCGCCGGCACCGCCGCCCGCCTATTGCGGCCCTGTCGGCACCGCCGCCCCGCTCACAGCGCCCCCTGCCGGTCTGGACCGGCACCGCCGCCACCCGCTGCCTGTGGGTCGCCGTTCCCACCCCCCCGGGCCGTGGTCGCACGGCTCCTGCCGGGAAGGATGTGCTTAAATACTGAATTATCCTTGTGGAGCAGCTTACACGAAACCGCTGGAATTTTTGCCGCGGTGGAAAAACACTTTCGTTGATCAAAGCTGAGACCCGTGTTCACAAAATCCAGGGCTCACCCAGGTTCATCCCCGCACCAGTCAAATAACTGGAAACCTTTATTTTAAAAAGAATATATCTAGACCTTACAGGAGGTTTCCAGCAACTGAAAGGGCTATAAGGGACTTTTTACAAGGGCAAGTAGTGATAGGACAAGGAGGAGCGGCTTCAAATTGGAAGGGGGAAGATTTAGACTAGACATTAGGAAGAAATTCTTCACGATGAGGGTGGTGAGACACTGGCAGAGGGCGCCCAGGAAAGCTGTGGATGTCCCCTCCCTTTTCACATGAACACCCAATTCCAGCCCCCCCACCATAGGCAGTGACACCTCCCAGCAGCCCAGGCTGCTCAAGGCTCCATCCAACCTGGCCGTGAACACCTCCAGGAATGGGGCATCTGAACTTTTCTGGACAACCTGTTCCACTGCCTCACCACCCTTACAGCAAAAAAATTCTTCCTAATATCTAACATAAATCTCCCCCTTTCAGCTTAAAACCATTACCTTTCATCCTGTCTCTGCTCTCCCTGACAGAGAGCCCCTCTCCAGCTTTTCTGTAGGTCCCCTTTAAGTACTGGAAAGCTGCTAAAAGGTCTCCCTGCAGTCTTCTCTTCCATAGGGTAAACAACCCCAACTCCCTCAGATTGTCCTTGTCTGGGAGGTGATCCAGGCCTTTGATCATCTTTGTGGCCTCCTCTGGACTTGCGCTAACAGATCCATGTCCTTCCTGTGCTGAGGACTCCAGAACTGAACGCAGGACTCAGGTGAGGTCTCACAAGAGCAGAACAGAGGGGCAGAATCACCTCCTTCGTCCTGCTGGTAACACCTCTTTTGATGCAGCCCAGGATATGGTTGGCTATTTTTTATATTCATGTCCATCTCTTATTTCAGATAATGTTCTGATTACTGTGTGCATTAGTTTCTTTTTTATTATTATTTCTTTGTGGAACAGCTGAATAAGAGCACGAGTTGCAGTGAAACATAATGGGGCATACACACTATTCACTATATGGCATAATGTGGTACATATTGCTCCTGGATAAATTAGTCACCAAGACTATATAATCAATTTCTCAATTATTTATGAAGGGGTCTTTTAGCAACAGTAAGTTTTCTGTTAATGGCAAGTAAGAATTTAATTCTCTCTAACTGCACTACCTTTTTGTTCTGTACCACAGGTGAATTTCCAATTTTACTCTTTTTAATGGCTATAATATATGAAGGAATTCCATCTCTGTAATGTAATTATTTTTTTTTTTGGCCTGCCTGGGAATATAAGTGCAGGTCATTTTATTTTTGGTCTCTTAATCACAAGAAAAGCAGTAAAAGGGCCATTCCTATTTTTCAGCAATAGGTAGGCATCTACAATTGCATTTCTACAATGCCTGTCTATGTGTCTGACCCATCACCTCATGCTGCTGTGCAAACAGAGCTCAAAATGGGGTGGAGGAGAAATGAAGGCTCTGCACAGTCCCACAGCTCCTCTTCGGTCCCATCAGAGTGCATTGGCTCAGGGCTTTTAGGGCTAGTAAAGGTCCTGCACCACCCATCCAGCCTTGGCAAAACTATACTCCTGCACCTCATCACCTCTGTCCTGAGCCTGGTGATATCATTAAAATCTAATAAGGCCATCAACACCAGTGACCCTCAGCACCACCCTAGGCAGCTGCAGCATCCCAGCCAGATTTCCCATCCCTGGGCTTGCTTCTTTAGGGCAGGATTTCTCCCAAAACACAAGGGCAGTGGCATCAAGAGATGTGCTGTAACTTCATAGGGCTCTACAGGCTACCTAGATGATGTCTGTGAGGTCTTCTGAGAACTGTCCTAAAATGCCCCTGGGGACCCCTGTCTCTGCAGGGGCAGACAAGCCCCACTACCTTGGACTGTCATCAGCTTCACTGCCCCACAGTAGTGTCCAGGCTGAGTCCGAATGATTAAAATAGGACTTAACAAATAGTGAGCACTGTTTTGAACAGGTTGTTACAATTCAATAGAATTGCTTTTACATAGTTCTGCTGGTGTTTGGGAAGTCAGCCGAACACAGCCGGTTTGTGAGGAAGCATTATTACATGCACACACTTTGTGGTGCTGGCAACAGCAGGCAAGGCAGTTGGCTCTGTGTCTCTGTCCGCACGCACACATGCTCCTCAAAGCAAACTCATTTCTAAACAAACAGGTTTGTAACTTGATGTTCTTTCTTCATCTGGCTCCCTGGCTTTGATCAGCCAGTTATTTCCATTGCCTTCTGTGGGACTGCTCATGTTTGAATGCCTTGTTGAATCAAGGCCTAACAATTTTGAAAACCTGCATCAGCAAAACACACATCTGCTCTGGGCTAATCTTACCCAGCAAGCTCCACAGTGTGCTTAACCTTAAGCCACTCTTCAGACCTATCAATGTTAATCTTAAGTGCTCTGCTGATTTGGAGCACTATAATTTTCCAGAGGATGTGGCTGCTGCTCCTTCAGACACCAAAACTAGCCTGAAAATGGACTGGGAGGTGCAGGCAATATCCTTAATCCAGCAGCTGGGATGGGGGCTGCATCCCCAGGATCACACCATGCAGCTGCAGGTGCTGCCTTTAGCAGAACATTTCCAGAGCAGGCTGAAGGCGCTGCAGACAGAGGGAGAGATCTTGAGGCAAGAGGGGAGCTTTTCTCTGGCAGCCTCACCATCCTGTCCCTCTCTGCTGGGGTTGCATCAGAGGTCTCGCTCCCAGCCAGCATGCCGGCTTTCATAACAATAAATTATAACTTGGCACTTTTGTAGCACTCTCCAGCTCAACGCCGTGGAGGAACATTAGCTAATTAATTTGCACAGTAGCCCTGGAAGGCAAGAAAGGGAGGCAGAGAGCTGAGGTACTTGCCCAATGACAAACACTGAGTCACTGGGGGAGTGGGAGGAAAACTCAAGAGCCCTTGATGTTTAGCTCTGAGACGTCATCCTTCTTGTCACAACAGCATTTCAGTCATTTAAAAAACAGAGCCTGTATATTTAATTACAATTATAGCCAACTACTCCAAATTAATAGATTAAACAGGGAGAGAAAATTTTATCCTAATTTACACCTCCCCCCAAAAAATCACACGCTTTGCACATCTGTAAGATGTTAACTAAACCAATTAAAAAGTACAAATATGTGGTATAAACACAATTATAAATAAAACCCTTTTAAAGGCTTATAGAGGCTGCTGTGCACTGCAGCTTTGCCCAGCTGCAAGGCTGCTTGGAATGCCACTGCCAGGGTCTTGTCCCCCATCACAGACAGGGGTTACTAAGCTACCATGACCAACTTGTCACCACTGCAGCACCTACAGCACAAGGGCCCCATCTTTCTTGGCCCAATATTTTTTATTGTAAAAAAAATAAGTGTAAAACTATAAGGGGGCAAGGGGAGGTGTTGGTCCAAATAAAGAATCCTAAAATGTCACCAGCAGTGTAATAACAGCTGAACAGATACTCATGTCAAGAAGAAGTAATAAAAAAGCAGGAATTTATTCATAGAAACCATCATTGCAGGAGATAATGGGCAATTAGAAACAGTATTTAATAAACTCACAGCAACAGTGGAAATATTTGTATGAAATACACTGCAAGGCGTGAGGGGTTAGATGGGGCATTTTTAGAGATTTAATGTAATCCTTCATATAATTCCAGAAGTCCATTAATCATCTGGAAGACCTTCTATAACAATACAATTTTATTAAAATATTCAGTAGTTATAGACTGAAAAGACCAGCTGAAGCTAATAAACCCTTGGAAAAATTCTGTACCAGTACTCAGAGTATCCAAATGAAATAGAGGGGGGAAAAATAAAGACAAGGTCTCATTAAAATGCAATTAATGGAAATTATTACTAGAAAAATAAACTGAAGCAGTGTTTAAAATAATTGTGACCTGTATAAAAGGGTAAAATGGAGCGCGTATGTGGTGAATTTACCATTGTGGAAGGGTTATTGACGGGGAGAAACCTCGATTTGAAAGGTATTTGTATGAGCGGAACCCCCTTCCAATTCACTAATATCATGGATTAAGGTGCCTACTGATGCAGGATAAAACCTGTTTTCTAACAAACAATTCAGACAAAAATAATGCCATGCTGCTTTGCTTTGCTGACCAACAATTATGTAATCAGAAACCTGTGTTAGAAAAGTCACTGTGCAGGATAAAGTAACTGACTATGAAAAGGTGCCACTCAGTAGCCACCTGGTACCTAACGCATCTTCCACTTTGGTTTTGTATCCTTGTTCTCCCTGGGGATTTTTTTCAGAGTTCATACTAGGTTGGTTCTGTTGGTCTGGTCATGCCATAATGATATCCAGCCTCTGGAAGCCTTCCAAGGAAGTTGGTGAACAGGAGATCATTGTGCATTGCTGTTTTATAGCCCAAATGTCTCAATAACTGAACATTAGTGTGATGGGAAAAGTACCAATAAAACTTTTATTATAAATCTTCACCTTCCTCCAGGACTTGAGGTCAAATAAATAAAGCCATGCACAATTAGCATACTGTTTTTAGCATCAGCAGTTATGAAAAATGTGGCACGTAGACAGATTTTTCTTGAGTAGCTCATTTTTCTGTCC
Organism: Neomorphus geoffroyi; assembly: GCA_033558235.1. Classification (NCBI taxonomy): domain Eukaryota; kingdom Metazoa; phylum Chordata; class Aves; order Cuculiformes; family Neomorphidae; genus Neomorphus; species Neomorphus geoffroyi. Next base: position 10,344,864 of record JAUMJM010000016.1, on the reverse strand, counting down.
TTCACTAACCTTTTTCTCTCCCAGTAATGGACTATTTTTTATGTCAAGCACATTGAGCCGGCTGGGTCTACTTTCTTTTCTTCCCTCTCTCTATCCTAGGGTCTGCATTTCCATCAGAAAACTCTGGCAAAAGGAAGAATATTTTCCTCCTCACTATCACCAAGCTTTCCCACCCTCACTCACTCCGGGGTTAGAGGTGAGCTGAGCTGGGAGCTCTTCCTCCTCCAGCCTGGTTTGGTGGGGTCTCCACTGAAAGCAGAGGTCCTGTTTGCATCAACCCCGTCCTGCTGCCCCTTGCCAATCCAAGTGCATGACAGGACGCGATGCCAAGGATGCAATGGGTCAGCTATAGCTTTTTCATATTTTGTGCATGTACCTAGGACAAAAATTGAGCCTCTAGCTGATACACAAATCACCTGACCAGTTTCCCTGCACTGGCCTCAGCCAGGCAACCCCAACCCCTGGCTTGCACCTCCTTCCTGGAGAGAGAGCTGGCAGGGGCAGGAGGGCTGCCCCAATGCTGTTGTTGCTGCCCCTCCGGACGCCTCTGCATAGGGCCTCACACAGCTCACGCCAGGGAAGCTGCACTGCCTGCCTCCAGGTCAAGCTCCTCGTGCTGAGTTTACTGTCACTGTATAGGTTAAGGGATAAAAATTGCCACCAGTGGACTTCAATGAGGTTCATCAAATTTTACTGACTCGATTGAACCCAAAGAAGCCCCAGTTACAAACTATCCTTCCAGAGGGGACATGGGAGAGGCTTTTTGGGTATATGTGCCCCCCACAGGCTGCAGCAGTCCCCACTAGTGCACGTCCTGATTGCTGCACAGTGCATGCTACAGAAGCCTACCTTAAACAACTCTCCAGGAAATTAGCATTAATTAGCAAGGTACTGCTATCCTGTGAGTGACTGCCATTTATCCCATCAATGTCACCTCTGAACTACAGGAGCTCTTAGAATTTCTGACATTAAAACTATTACCAGCCACAAATAAAGTGTAATTTATATTTTTTTCAGAAATGGCAAAAGCCAGTAGGATACTCTGCAACATTATTATTAGGTAGTGCTAAATCAAATATCAAAGACTGAAAAGAATGGCATATTTAGCAATCGAGTTTATTTTAATAAATGCAATAAAAATTCCATGACTTACAATTTTGCCTCTAAGGGGAATGTTCTCCCTGGAAAAAACATGAAAAAGACAAAAGTGCACATGAGAGGGAGGGCCCTCGCTCACTCCAGGTCTGTCTGTGCTGTTTGCTAGTACTTGCAAGATTTCTGGTTTCCATCTCAGATAACCATTTATGCTTCAACCTTGGTTTTCCCAAATATCCTGAGTTGCTGTTGGAATCATTACACTCAGCATAAAACAACACATGCCGAAAATCCCGTGTGCAACTTTTAATGTGAAACTTTAAACTCTGCAAATGAAGCTATAGAGTTCCTATTCCAACCTTCACCATCTCTGATGTACCAAAACATCTCAGGAGGCAGCAAGCGGTGACATGGCCGGCCTGCACAGAGGAGCTGGAGGATTGGGACCCTCCAGTGGTGGGGGACTGCCCTGCCCAAGTGCTGTCCTGGACGGCCCAAGAGGTGCAACTGCCATGGTTGCAGCCTGCTCAGGCATCAAGTGCTACCCATGGCTGAGCCTTGCTGCAAAAGCATCCTCAGGAGCCTAGAGGTGAGCCAGCAGCTACTCATAGCCTCAACGTCACCACTAAGCACAACTCCCTGAACTTGAAGGTGTCACATAAATTATCAGCAACAGCAACAGACCCGTCAAGATTCCTCTACACTGCTACCTCTGCTGCCTACACAGGCAACCCTGCTTTTCTGCCTATGTAAAGACAGCTTTTGCCAGCTGGAACTACCATTCCAAGTACAAGCATGGCTTTCTGCCTCATGAGCAGGACCAGGCAGAGGAGAGAGAGGAGTCAAAACACTGCCTTTTGGATGCTGTTACAGAGGTGAAGGCAGGCTCTACCACAAAGCTGGTCCAGCCTTTGCTTCCAACTGTAAAATCATCATAGAATATTAAAAATATACATCCACCACCATTTACTAAAACCATGCTTTTTCATTCAGCTCATCTGGGTACTCGTGAGCATGAGAGAGACATCTGGATGGAGTCTTCAGGAGTACGATAGCATCTGTTGGACTGTGACCTACAATAAGATGTTTTGTTCTCCAGTGGCCATTTGCCCTCCTCCATTTGCACTCCAGACTCTGGTGTAAGGACCCAAACCATCAGCACTGTACCAGCAGTGTCCTCACCTGGGTAAAATGTGTATTGCCACACACATTGGCTGCTAAAATGTTAAACCCACTTCGTTTACTGCCACTGCTTCAAAAGCTGGTAGCCCTAGAAACTCGGAAACAGTGACAAACCAACCTGTTATGCTCTCTGGAAGCCAAGTTTTTACCACAGTCAGGAGAGCTTTTGATGACTGACCCCAGATGAGGACTGGTTCCTGTGCGAGTCAGCAGATACTCAGCAGACTGAGTTGGATCTGTAGCAGCGGTGCTTCCTCTGGTGCCAAGCTGGGGTAAAATACATCATCTTAATCTCACCTTCAAAGCCAGGTAAAACTGAACCTGCATAATAAAATGCGTTTACTGCACCCAAGCAGAAGCCTGCAGTCCAGAGCAGTGAGCAGGTACTGATGGTGCCCACAAAACTTTGTTCTGGTAACATTTTATACATACGGTTTTCCATCACCTCCAATTTACAGGAAGAGCATGCGATATACAGGAGATGTACACTTTATTTACATGATCTGCAGTGAGCTGGTTATTGGTTTCACCGATACACACTGGAAATAAAACCTGCTCTTGGTAGTGCTTTTCTTGGTTCTTGATGGGGTGAAAGAAAGGAGGTCCAGAGTTAACACATGTTGGAGAAGAGGCTGTGCACACCTTTGCTGCACAGATCCTTTCCCCCTACCCAAGGAGGTCTCCTGCGTTCCAGGGGTGGTTTCCTTAGCTTTGTGGAGGATGTGCTGGCTGCTGTGTTTTCCTCCCGTTCCCCCACCTGGGAATGGCCTGCCCAGTGATGGCGCGTCACACTGGGAAGACGATGAGGTTGATGAGACAAAGAAACTGAGGAAATGAAGCAAAAAGCCAGGGGTGGTTATCCGCTGGCCTTGAGAAGCCATGTGTCTATAGGGTACAAGAACACTGCCAAATACACGTTATCCAAGAGTTTTAACACAATTTATTTTATGCTTAAATTATCAACTAGATCATCCAGTGTTTGTTGTTTTCATACATATGTAATTAGAGCTATTATCAATGAATGCTGTTTCCATATGAATATAATCAACAAATTAAAGTATTTCACCAAAACCCAAATAAAAATGCCCTTTAAAACACAGCAGCCTTAACAACCTAATATTACACTGCTAGAATGATTACAGATGATTGGCTTACTGAAAGATTCTACATCTTATAGCCAGTACACAATACAGTAATAATTTTACAGCGTGCTGCCAGTCTATTAGCTAATAATTTCTCTTCAGTTCATTTAAAAATATCCCAAACTTGTGCTCCTTAGAGCACCAACCCACTTCTAAAGCTGCAAGCATTACCCCCGTTATAAAGCAAGAACAGATAGCACCCCCCTCCCCATAATGCAACTACTGTATATGTTATGGGTTTTAGGTCATTTCATTGAAAAATTGGCAACAGCAACAAATATTAGATGAAGGGCTTTGTGTTTACAGATAAAATCTTATTTTTCATGTTGCAGTATAGTGTTTGCAAAACTGGAAAAGATTTAATCAAAATAAGGTGAAACACATGCATCAAAATATTAGTACTCTGAAGAAAAATTTTCACAGAACTACAGAATTCCTCATTTTGGGAATCATTTAAATTTGCAGCAGATTTTAAAGATTTTTTTAAAATCAAGCTAGCGTTTTTGCATATACAAACATTATAATTGCTAATATACAAGAATCTGTGAAGATACACCCAGAATATCCCAGTAGGTGCAGCCATTTGAGACACCTAGCCTGCTCAATGCATTTGCAATATTCTGTTTGTGATCGAAAAGGCAGTGCCTTATCAACATTTATTCTATTTTGTTAGAATTTATACAGTGTTATTTATTTACAGCAAAACTATTGATGTTTAAAAAAGAAACAAATAGTGTTTTATACCCTGACAGTTTGGGTCCAAGAAAAATAAGGCGAGCTGTTGTGGATTTTAGTAATTTTAGTGTCTTTCCATGGTTTAACCGTTTCGTCTTCGTACATCCCCTCGGGCCACAGGAATTTATTTCTTTTGAGATGACATCAAACTGCTTGAGAGAAGCTGTTAACAGCATGGCCTCTTATATATACACTGCATTGTAACTGTGCACCCTCCAATCCTGTGAATGAACGTGAATTTCCATGCTCTGTAAATTGGCTCATGCTAAATTAATTTTTTTTGTTTGGCTTTTTTTGTTTGTTTTTTTTTTTGTTGTTTGTTTTTGCATAAAAACCATGCGGTTAATGTGTGGAAGCAGCAAACACACGCACACTTTTATAGGTGAATGTTTAATTCCTGTTGATTTTTCTTCCATGAGTGTCCCTCTAGACCACTGGCAGTAAAAGCACAGTCCTATGGAGAGAAAAGATGGCACAAATCATTTCAGAGTATCTCGTTAGAATCAATGTCATGCCTTTTCCCGGCTAAACAGAGAAGTTCTAATGGGCATTATGGAATTCTGCAATAGGATAAATCACATTAAATCACACACTTTCTAGGTAGGTAATGACATTAAATGAGCTCCCAGCATGAGGGGAAGATGTGGTTGCAGATGTCCATGTTGCTCGTGAACTAATTTACAAGTACAGTTGCAACACACTGCATGTCATTACCCTAGACAAAGCACCAACTCGTCAGATCCAATGATGACAAGGAACAGGTACTCTCTATAGCAGAAGAAATAGCATCATCTCCAGAATGAGAGCACTGCTGCTTTCACAACACATTTTTGTTTATTGTTTGCAAGCATTCCCACAGTTGTGGAAAACCTATGCTCCTTGCACATCCACCTCGGTCAGTCACCTGGGGAATGTGACTAGAAGAGCCAGGAATGCAGAGTACAGGCTTTAGGAGGCTTGGCAAAGGACAAAGCAAGGAAGAGGAGCCGCCCCATCCATTTCCCTCCTGGCTCGCTGAGTATCACCAAGGAGACAGAGGGTCCAGCTCCTGCTCTCTCGCCCATCTAAAAACAGTCACGCAGCCATGCACATAAGGACAGCAAGTTTGTTACATCTGTTGTACAACAGCAATGCCTTGCAGCAAGGAGGCAGGAATCAGAATAACACAACACATTGGCAAAAAGGAGCTGAAGGACCTGCAGACTCCCCAGCACCTGGGCACAGGGAAGCCTGTTTAGGAGCACGGCTTGCGCAGCGCCTGCGGGATTCAGGCTGGCATGGACATGCCTGTTTACTAATCAGGTCACAAGTCCACACGCATTCCCCAGGAGTGCTTGTGCTCTCCTTCTATGCTAAAAAAAATTGACCTTGCCCACACCTCTAGTTGTCATAAATCTGTCCTGCTGCTAAAAGCCGCCTATGCACATTGCAGCAGTCACACTGGCTCACACAGTGCTGTCCTGCAGAATCGCATGCAAAAGTTCTTGGCTTTTAGTTTCAATCTATATTTCGTAATGGGCTTATTTGCAATGGTGACAAAGAAATTTTTATAGCTCTAGCTAACACTGTTACTTTTTTCAAACATTCAAAGAAAAAGCAACACCTCTGCCTCCTTTTTGTCTTTTGTGATCAAGAAACAAACTGGATTTCTATCAGGATCCTGTGTCTGTGCAAATACATCCACTTCTGCATTCAAATAAAATGTTTTCAATAGACTCCTGACTGAGCTCACAATTACTTAATGCACAATTGCTCATGCTTATCATATCAAAGCCCGGACAACAGAGATTCATCTTACGGGACGAAGTTCCCCCTGAGCCATTGCTTATTATCTAAGGAAGACTCCCCAAGTTCCCTAGGGGCTCTAGCACGGAAGAGTTGCCTATTGGAAATCACGGGAGAAATGCATCAGCAGTCATGGGAGCAAATCTAGTTCTGAGGAACTCGATTGGCTTTCTGAAGGTCAGAATATGTTTCATACACTAAGCAAGGACTGCCTTATTAATGCCATTTTATTTTAAAATGCTTCTGCCTTATCCCTAATGTGTGTTGCACCACACTTTTATGCTGGCAGGCTCTATCTGGACTGGTTATGGAGTTCAGTGCCCTGTCTTGCCTTCAGTGCCTTCAAATTCACAAATTTCCACTGATTTCCGCCTGCAGATTGACAGTGGAGAAGCATGGGAGACAACTTAGGACATCATTTAATACAGTGCTATCCCTTTGGCTTGCTTTCCTCCTGTAGTCTCGAGCCTCATGAAGGAGAAAGACACACCAAAAGGATCACCTCCCTTTCCAAAACATTAAATATTTTACGAGTATGTTCAGCAGCAAGCCACATGAAGCGGTATTATTCTATTAGCACGCGTGGGAGACCTCTCAATAAAAGCAGGAATTCAGTGGTCATGCTAGGTGGAAGCAGTAGGTGCTTACTAGATGCTGAAAGCACGCCAGTCGCTTTGCAGTGCTTGCTTCGTAGGTCTTGATCCCATAAAGGCTTCAGCTAGATCCCACACACTAAGCACCACTGATCTCAAATAGCACTACTCACATGCATAGAAAGCCTGAGGATGCCTTACATTATGACAGTCGGAAGGGCCTAGTGACTCAGGAAAGACTCTGCTTCTCTCCCTTATCTCCACATTACTATCCAGTATGTTTTCCATGACCTGTTTATCCTGTTCTTAAATACTTCAGTGAATCCTACATCAGATGTATAGGAAAAGGATAACACACAGACTTGCACATCATAAACTCGTTTTCTTAGAACCCACCAAAACTAAGAGAAGTTCTGAGTAGAAAAAAGACATGAATTTGCTAAACATACACAATTCAAGCCATGACTGACCAACATTGACAGACACAAACTGGTTCCTGCCGTATTCACAAGCACATCTGCTGTGTCACTACAGCTGTGTAATTGAGACAAAGCAGCCTCTGCCTTCACAGTGCTCCAGCACACCACTTCACAGCCCCTGCAAGTGTATCTTACTCTGTACATTTGGTTTCAGTTTGGGAAGTTTTTATACTGTCAGCTACTCTTTTGTTACAATCGTTAAGGCTGGATCAATTAAATTCACAAGCAAGAGTTGGTACGGATTATTTGTTGGCAAATGTTGAGACACTTCACCGGCCCTTACAAGGACTTTGACTTGCACAACTGCCCTGAGATCACATGCCTGACAGTGGAAGAAGCCTTTCACTCCCAGTAGATTTACTGGTGTGCAAGTCCTTTGCTATATGTGCTTAAGTTGACTTTTAGGAGTAGAAAGTGCCACAGATTACAAACACTAGACTTTGTGAAACTCCAGAAAAACCTTATACATGCCTCAGTATTGCTTTACTTTATCATCCAAGAAGTAAAGCTCAGTTTCTACATGTGAACTCAAGGTCATTTTCTGTTTACCAGACTGAAGTCTATCTACTCAGCTTTGTAGCTCAAAAGGAAAGTTAAGATAGCAGAGGCAAGCCATTCTGCAGCCCATGCACAGAATGTGCAGCACTGTGCTGGCAAAAAGCTTTAGCAATGGAAGAAATTTGATGACACTGACCGTTCAGTTGTCGGCTTTCATGAGTAACTTTTCTTCTCCACATGTCTGACTTCTTTTTTTGTCTTAACTTTATAAGCTTCTCCCTGCTTTAAAGGAAAAGTATAAATATTAATAGTCTGCAGAGTGCTCGTAATTGTAAACCTGCTTTCAAAACAGGCTCCACATTTTGCTGTAACAGGGTAAGTAAAAGCAGTTAAATCACATTAACACTTCATTTCAAAGATACACACGCTCTACTTATCCACTCTGCTGAGCTGCAAAAGCACAGGCCTGAAATATCATTTTCAAGTAGGAAACACAGGTCTACAATTTCAGTAACAAGCCCGGGCAGAGCCCCTGTCATCAACTGCAGCCAGATTCAGCACCACTGTCAAAGAAAACCACCTTTCCCAACTGGCCTCCTGGGTCAGCTGGGATCAGCGGACATTTTCAACAGCACAGGCCACAGCTGCTGTTATGATGTTTCACAATGTTTGTGCTTTAAAGTGAGCAGGTTAGTAATGGAATAAAGGGAAGATAAAGAAGCCAGTGAAACCCATCACCAAAGCAGGGCAGCATTAAAACCAACAACAGCGACAAGCAGTGCACATTTCAGCGTCTTTAAAACAGCAAACCTCAAAATAAAGTTCATCTTTGCTCATTAAATGAAGTTCAATAGTGAGCTAAAAATAAATACTTCAGTAATCACAATCCTCATTCACATCAGAGAAAGACATCTATTTATGTGTGGTTATCGGCAGAATTTACCCCTTGGGTGATCTGCATTGATGTTATTTGTAACTATTTGCAGTTTCTAACTAATCTAATCTGGTACAGCAAATTGAAAATGTTTCCCTTTTGCTGGGCAGGATTTATTTTCCTCTGATAAAGGACTATGAAAGGGGATGGAAATATGTTGGTTTAAACTCTCCTATTTCTATGTCGTGCTCCTTATTTTTTTTTCCTTCTTCTTTTTATTACCAGCAGATAAAGAATATTTGTTATCTTTGGTTTTTTTTGAACCTGCTTTTACTCAGACAAAAATTCTGTTAACCGCAATAACAACTTTACCAGAGCAAAGACCTGCCAGGGCCATGCGCTGGGAAACAAAGCACGAGCTACCCTGAAGCCATTTGTCTCCAGAGGTGCTGCCCATTTCCCTGAGGCCTCCTCGGGACAGAGGACAGCCCGAGGCACAGCCTGTCTGTGCCTGCCCATACCCCTCTGTGAGAGAGGCCATGGCGTGCTGGGGCACAACAGGCCTGCCCTTCCCGCTGCCCTCCCTTCTTTTTGGGGGTGCTGGGCACAGTCTGGCCCTGCAGAAGGGCTTCCAGTTTTAGTTGCCAGGGTCAAAACCCCGTCTTGGTGTTTGCTCGTAAAAGATACCATTACTTGGGTACATTCATGTTCCCCTGAATCGTGCAAGCCCTGTCACTAGCACAGGGGTAGGCTCACGCAGGTGGAAGAGAAGCCGGTCGGGACCAGGCTGTGGCTCATTCCTTTGGCATCCTCTTGATGGCACAAAACAGGCCCCAAGCCTATGGTTTAAACCTGCTGCCTGTTATACACAAACAGACCTTAACGCTTCTGTGCCAACAGAACTCAGCTGGGGCCCCTTGACACGTCCCCTGCTTGCACACAGCACAAAGAGAGACCCCTGCCACGTTACTCAAATGCACAACTTGTCAATAACCGCAAGCATCGCACTTTGCCATGGCTTCTTGTTAAATGCAAACCTCCAGCCCTTTAGCAGCACTTTCTAGCAGTCAACACAACCCTCTGCGTCTACCGTTATTTCCTGGTAGTCCCCCTTCCATTACCGTTTCACCAACTTTCCTCTCATGGGGGATAACAACGCGTCTTACTACCTTCCGGGTGATCTGTGGGAAGCAATACATGAAAAGTATCGATTTTTTTTTTCCTAGATTCTAAAGGGAGAAAGTATGTTAAAAGAAGTTACTTGAATGCAAAGACTTAGAGCAGCAATGTAATTCATGATTACTTTTCTTGTGATGACGTTGCCTTCTTCGTCGGTAAACTGTTCCTCTGTTACAGATTCACCGGGAATGTTTTTTGCTTCCTCACCCTAAAGAATGTGTTATAAGATTAGCAACATAACCTATATTCTGCCAAACCCACACATATTTCCACACCAAACCAAGCAACAAGCACATGCTAGCTTCAACTTTATGTAACAGCTTGCTTTATGTCACACAAATAGTATGAAAGCCTTGCTAATTTAGCATGCCAATACCTGTGCATTTATTCTACAGAAGCCTGTGGTGAGCTTCTAGTACATTGCTCTTATTAACTAATTCATGACATGAAGCTCTCTGGGCAACAAATCATCTTGGGGTCAGTCTGTGTCCTATGAGATGGAGGCACAAATTCATGACAATATGTCTCATCAGACATCCATTAGCTTTTCAGAGTTTCTCAGTGCCCAGCACACACAGAAACATGGTCTAACACCAACAAAAGGTGGGGGAAATTCGGGATTTGAAAAGACAGCTCTTCCTATAACTTGCTAAACACAAGATCTTAAACACACGCACTAAAGACAAGACTTCTCAGTGTTTACAAAATGGAGAAAGGTATCTTACGTGATGCTTTTCCTGGCACGGTAACACCTGCCGAGGAGCCTCGGCAGCCTGGTGCACGATCGGCAGTGCTCCAGCCATCACTTCTTGTAGTACGAGCAATTTATAGGACCAGTGTAAATAAAAGTAGAAGCAGCTTCCTGATTGCTAAGCTAGTGACTTTATAACACTACAAGAATTATTGCTCAGATTATAAATAAATGACATTACTTTAGAGTCTAAGGTTGCCTGGCAGTCATGAACTTACATTCCAAAAGAACTTTGACAATTTTACCTCATAAAGTTATGTTTCCAAACCTGAGTGCTGAAGCAAGCACTGCATTTGATGCTTCAAAAATATCCATCACCTGTGCTTACTTCATGTAAATAAATCAAATATATTCATAATGTAGGTGTCCTACATACGAAAAATTTCCACATGGAAACAAATTACCCTTTAAAGAAGTAAACAAATAAACCCTTAAAATTTTTCTTCTCACCTCACCCTCAACACACTATGAAAAAAATGGCAACTGGAGGAAGCAGATAGCAATATTGTATAGAACATGTTATATCAACACTAACAACAAAACAAAGTGAGATTATTACAACTCAACATCAAGCTTTCATAATGATTCCATGTACTAAGCAGCATAGGGCAAATATAATTCCTATTTACTGTGGTCTGTACATAGTTGTCTACATAAGCTGCTAGCACTGCGCTATAATGAACAAATACAGTCATGCCACATTTATTTATTTTAACCATTTTCCTTACAAACATGGCTTTTTCAATATGTACATTATAACTTTAGGTTTGTATGCTATTTCTAAGCTCTAACCCAAACAAACCTTTCCTTTTGATTACAAGGCATTTGTGGTCTTTTCTACAGCCAAGTTTCTCCATTTTCCTTGCTTTAGAGCAGGGGTGTCAAACTCCCGGCTCTCGCCGTTCTCCACTCCTGCAGTGTCATACACGCCACACACGTGACCAGCACTGGCAGGAGCGTAGGGGCAAGGAGCTCAGTGCTGCAGCTGGGTAGAAACAAGGTGCTGGGCTGGATAAAACAGGGTGGAGGGCTGGATTCAGCCCATGGGCCGTGAGTTTGACACCTCTGCATTAGAGGGACTGACTGCAGCAGGCAGAAGCCAGAGTCCAGAAGAGCAGAGCACAGCTCTGGCACTAACTGAGCCCCCGTTCAGCATTTGTCATTATTTAGGAGTACAGAACTTTTGCTTATTTCATATTAAAATTGTATTGAAATCATCACTTGATAATTAAGTAATTAAACAGTTTTGGACATTTCACATGTTGTTTCCCCCATGCTTTCAGTCTATATATAAACTGTTAACACTTGTTGAATTTTGATGCTTCAGGAAGCATCACCGAGAGAAGGGCAGACTCCACAGCCATGTGCACGTCACTGCATAGAGATGAAAGGATGAGGTACTGCATCTGAGATACACCTGGACTGAAGGGACCTAGCTGAGGTCCCCAGGCCTGAGAATGGTGACATCTCTACAAGAAGCACGGCAGAACAAATGGGTGCTGGAGACTTCAGATGTAGCCTGGGCTGGGCCAGAACTCATTCCCCAGAAGGATTCTGCTGAGGGGTCACAGGAAGGAGAAATTATATACCTGCCTAAGCACCGATGTCAAGACGTACAGGAGGAGGGAAGTCAGAGGCTGGCACTCCCAACAAGCTGGGCCCCAACAACAGCAGCCTGCTCCTTCCTTTCTCATGAGTGACACAGCAGAAATGAGAATGGTATGGGGACTGCTGCTCTGGCAGGAGGGCGATGACTGGGAAAAGGTTTGGGGAACTGAAACCTGTGGGGTTTCCTAGGCACAATGAAGCGGGGCAAATACTGAGTCTGGAGATTTAATACTTTTATCAGAAGCATAGCAGATGGGGAACCTAGCTGCACAGTTTCTTTCCTGGCCTCCCACTCGTGGGCTCAGAGACTCCTCAGTGGGCTCCCACACAGTGCCCTAAAGAAAGAGGAGGGAACCCTGGCCCAGACATCCCTCCCACCCCATGGAGCACAGAGGTACGGAGAGGTTCCCTCCCATGTATAGGATCTCCAAAGTCACTACAATAAAAACCATGAAAACCAGAAAAAAAGCAACATGGCCAAACTACCTGGCACACCAATACTGCTTGTGTGTACTGGTCTTTTGATTCCTTACTGCCATTACGAGCAAGGTTATTCCTTAAAATAAGTTAGTGAGAATGACTGTGTTCAGCTTTAAAATGAAAAATGTGTTGATGCACTGAAAGATGTCTCTTGGAAGAAAATGATGTTTTAAAGGTATGATGAATCTTGGTTTTTAATTAGCTACATGCCCTTTAAGCACAGTTTAAGGATAAAGATACAAATACTCAGCAGCCAGCATGAAATCCAGCTTTCATGATTCTCTTGCTGGTGGGTAGTTAAACAAATTGCAGGAGGGCTCACAATTGGCAGGAGGTAGATCTGATTTACTGACGTTTCTAATCCTATGCAGTTATAAAGGCAGATATTTGCTAGGAAAAAAAAACCCTTACCCACTGGCAGTTTTACTTGTCAGATCTCAAACCAGCTTTGGGTTAGAATGCCACATTAGATGACCTTGTCAACAAAAGCTGTTTCTAAACATAAAGCTGGTGCATCTGCGTCACTGCTAAAGAATAAAATTCTTTCTGCAACACCATACTTATATGGGCTTCATTTACCCTTGACCAGTCAAAATCCCTGTCACAATACCAAGAGCTTTAGAAAGGCAGGGAGAAAACTTAATACCGCGATTACTGGAAGCTCAGTTATAACCCTGGGACTAAACCACACAAAGGCTGCAGTCTGCAAACCTCAGCCCCAGAACATGCCAGGAAGCTTTGCAAAGCAGAGTGCTTTAATGTCACCCTGCTCACTGGAGTGTAGTCCTGCCAAAACCAGCTAGTGTCCTGTCTTGCTGCTCTCCAGGGCAGAAGAAGCAAAAAGCAGCTTCCTCAAAGTCTTCTGTCAGCTCCACCAATTTCCTTAACAGTTATTTGCACATTATGGGTGTTCCCAGGGACCTTCAGATAAATGGCATTATATAGTTGGTGCTGCAGTATTGTGCCAAAGTTCACTGCAGATTTGTCAGAGCTCTGGTTTTCTTTCATGTTTGTTTTGTTACTAGAGGGATAATAGTCCCTTTTATTACTCCTATACATCTAGTGCTGTTGTAACAGTGCAGAAAAAAGGCGCGGCTGGACATCTCTTTTCCAGATGGATAAAAAGGAATTTAAAAGCAGAGTGAAATAAGCAAGAAAGAAAGATCTTAAATATTTAATTTCACCAAAGAACAGGGCAGTGCTGCAGTGGCAACAGGAGCTGTACAAAGTGCTCAGACCTCTTCCCTTACTGGCCTAAGCCACTGGCAAGACATAATCCTTTCAGTCTCGAGATCACATTCTTGTAATGCATACACAGCAGCTGCGCCTCTGTCTCCTTGGGGTCTCAAGTCTCTCTGGCAGCAGCAGTAGAAACAAACATCTTTCATTAAGGTCATTTTCATTAGCGAGTTCTGCCTACTCAGGGAGACCTTGTTCATCAGATGCCACAGCTCTCTGCCTGTGCCGAGTTTGTACTTGCTTGTTTGCAGATGTCTTATTAAAGCCATGGGCGGGGGGGGGGGGGGGGAGGTGAAAAAACCCCAACAACCCCAAACCAACAGGCAAGCCAATGGGACCTGGAAGGAAATCATGCTGCAAAAGGGGCAGAGCCGGGTCATTGGGCTGTTGCTTGTTGGATGGAGGGCAACATGACGAATAGACTTTATAACAGCACTTGTAATCTCTGTTTTAATTTCCCTCTGCGTTATCTTACTGAGCCCAGCAACTCTGACCCTGCTGGTCCCTCCTGGGGCAAGACGAGGTGAGCCTGCTTATAGAGCAGAGCAATTCTGCAGGGACTGCAGTGGAGAGGCTGTGCCTAGCTGCATACAAAAATGGAAACTCTTCCTTACAGGCCTTTAATTCTTCACACCTAGCGGATGGCCACGTTTTCACTTTACATAAATAAGTTTCCTCTGAATAGTAAGATCATGAATGCTCCTGGTTCTAGTTTTGACTGTTTGCTGTTCAAGCTCCCATTCCACTCCTCCAGCGTAGGCTGAACCAAACCCTCCACAGTCAGTAACGGGGGACGTTTCATGGGCAAATGGATGGAAAGAGACAAATAAATCTTTAACAAAAATTGGCAAGAAATAACAAAAGTGCAAGATACAAAATGACATCAGATTTGAATAACCCCTGCTTAGAAATCTATTTTATTTTCCATTACAAAATTCTACCATAAACCTTTTGGCAAGAATCTGACTAAACAGTTTTTGCCAAAAATTTGTACCCATGAAAGATTTAACAACCTCTAAAAAAGCATGAAAAATTAGACACTGATTTCTGTTATGACTGAATAAAAGGAGCTTTGGATTGGGCTCTGAATGTGCACATTGTGGCAGCACTCTTATTTTTCCCTTGTGTGCTAATTGCTTGCATTCCTGCACTATCATAAAAACCCGTTTCTTTTGCAATGCCCTGTCCCATCAATCCGCCATGTGAACAGAAAAGGAGAAAGAAAGCAAAAACAAAAACATCTGCACTACCTTGAGGTTAGAATACGATCCTATTACATGTGGAAATGGGCATCAGTCCTTGCTTGTCTGGTTTTATGGGCTCAGCCCTCTGAAGTGCTAAATCCCATGGGAATGTGCCTGAGAGTGCTGAACACTTGACAGGACTCAGCTCTCAGACTGCTGGGAAAATACCTCCAGGGGAGACAAAAGCGTTTCTCCATATTTGGGCCAGGACAGAGAAGTAAGATAGCAGTTAAATGGAAATAATAGTGTTAGCCATAATGCAGAATGGCACTGAAAGGAAAAACACGTTGGGAAAGAAGAACAAAGGTAATTAAGCAATTCCACCCTGACAGTAGCTGTAGAGGCACATAGGAAAGCCTTTCTTCCACAGGACTCCATTTATCCTCAAGGTTTTGACGTTACCAAACTTTATCCCTGCAAGCTACATAAGCACTTCTGTTGCTTTTAATGCAACACACAGACAGTACTGAATACAGGCTACAGTACAACAGGGCAGCTCCCATGTGCAGCTCTGCCCAGCAAAGGTCCCAAGCTCACCCTCATGCCCTCTGCGTTGCTGCTGTTGGCACGAGCTGTCAGACAGGCACAGTACTGCCATGCATTTATGAAGCCTGCACCCAGGTTTTCTAGACGTTCAAAACAATTTTTATTTCAGAGAATGCAAACTGAACAAAGATTTCTAAGGCTGGCTCCTATGTAACCATAACATAAGACAGCATCAGATAAGTACTCCCATGGTTCAGGCGTGAGTGCAGAAAAGCACTGGACTTTTTGTCATCAGTGTGTCTCAAGCTTGTTGCCTGGGGGATGGGCAGTCAGAAGGAAAAAGTCCCTGCCTTTCATTCTTCCTTGCCCCTTAATGATTTGGCAAGCCAGGAGTGGTAGAAAACACAAGAGGAGGAGGAGTTCCTGATTCCCTTCTTGCTACTGCTCCATCCTCAGTGTAAGCTTCAGAGAGAGGGCACTGGGGCTGTGGGGGCAGGCACTCAGCCACTAGTAGGCAAGAGTCTGCTGGTCCTGATCGCTGCTCAAGTCCCATGGCAGAAACACCAGAGTTCTTCTGCTCTGCACGCTGACCGTGTTGCTCCGTGCCGCTGAGTGCTACATCCCGAGATCTCTTTCCCGAACGAGGAGCTGTTCCTCAGCTTCTGCACACTCTCACAGCGATTCCAGCTCACTCAAACTGAACCTCGCTCACAGAAACATGCAGAAATTTAAGTCCAGCTCCATAAAGATGTTAAAGCTTGATTCTTCTATTTCATACCACCATTTCATGAACTTTAGGTGATCAAAATATACCGACTGAAATGGGTGTTTCCACTATCAAACTCCTTCTCTAAAAGGCCTGATGATTACTGCTTTGAAAAGGTTTCTTGTTCTGTTTTAAGCTTGTCTTGAGATGCAGAGTGGGGGATAAAAAAGAAGCTAGAAGTCATCAGGAAATGACAGAAGTATCATATGCATTGTCTAATAGAGACAGGTACAGCTCTAATCCAGTTCAGACCAAACACGTTTCCAACAGAGCAGGTTCAGCTGCCTCCACTCACCACGCACACCCTCCTGACGGCATCTGAACTACCTGCAGATTACAACACTACACACGCTGCTGTACCGTTGTTCTGTTAGAAGTTTAACCCCAATTTATACTGCCACACTTAAAACCAAATTTCTATACCTTCCTCTAAATACAGCAGATGTACTTAGAAAGTAAGTGCAGGCTGCCTTTTACATACTTTCTCTTTTCTGCTTCTACATTTCCTGCCTCCAACCAGTGGACAGGACAAAAGTTCAGATACAAATAGGGTGGGGGGCCTCAACCACAGGCCACCTATGCAGCCTTAACAACTTTCAGCACGCAGATACTTTTATGTCTTACCAGAAATGTTCTCAGAACATTTAAGGGTCTGTAATCACCCATAGGCCACCTGCCCCATTTGAAGGTAGAAATCACATTCCTATTTCTGACCAGTCACGTCTTATCTGCAGAAGGAATTGTTGGTGAAGGGTTATACCTCAACCTGCCCAGTGCCGTTCAGGGAAGGCAGCAGGTTTCACCTGTAAAGAGGTATCAAACAACATATTCGCTTCTACTGAGCTCATATTTGCAGTTCCTGCAGAACAGAAGCACAACTGCTATACTGAAGAAAATAATATCTAATGTAACAATTATATCTCAAGCAAACTCAGCTAGTGCTGCAATAGCTCTATAGTGGCTGGCCATCTTTTTCACTGCTTGACTACATGATTTTCTAATAAGAATCTAATAAATCCTCTAAATTACTGAGGGATTAACACAGTGGGTTTTGACGCAGAAATATTTTCTTACGCTGTACGCTGCAGGCAACTAATGCCATACCATATGACCAGACAATAAAAAATGAGGGCAAATGTACTTAGTTATATGACTATGCTATCATTACCAATATATAAAGTATATTGTGCTATAAATAAAAGTAAACTGTAAATAAATATACTAAATAAAGCCTACTGAAGGCAATGCAAAGACTCTTACTAACTTCGGTAGGTTTTAAATCGGGATCACCTGCTATTTTGAGGACGTTTTCCAGAAAACATTAAGCACTTAGGACCGAAATTTTCAACCAGAATATAAGGCTCATACTCTCTTATATCCCACTCATGCACATTGCTGCAATTTTTTAACTTGTAATTTAGATATTTTTAAAGGAAACAGAAAAAAAAGAAAAAAAATTGTCACCCATATCTGTCTGCAATCTATTTTGCTCTACATCAGACCAACACACTGCATCTAGCTGTAGTCTTTAAGATGCCATGCAAAAAAGTGGCAGTGAAGGACACAACACACCATGCAATACAGTTGTCTTCCAGCAGAAGACAACCATAAACCTCTGGGTTAAGCAAGGAAAGATCACCTAGCACGTGGTTATAAATACATACTGGCACTGGAAAGCACACTACCAGAGGGACTCTAGTACACCAAAACTGACATTCTGACACAGCAGTCCAAACCCACGTCCATGCCAGCATCGCCTCAGGAGTGCAAATCTTCAAATACCTTCAGAATCAACCGCCGTCGATAAACTCTTGTAGTAATTCTCTGCTCTTCATCTGAGCTTGAATCACCCTCAATCTCACTGTCAGTGTCAGTGTCACTGTCACTACATTCCTAATAAATGCAGTTTTAGTACATTTGAACAGCACATTTTCAAGATAGAACATGCTGATTAGGACTAGGGGAAGAAAACAGAGGTTGTCATGGACACTGTTTTTCTTGTCTCTATTATGTATATAATGACATGCAGATTTGCCTTTAAAGTATATGGTGGAAGGAGGCCTTTTTGCTTCTTGGCTTGCTGTAGCTTGGTAAGTATACCAGGTATAGAATATCTCAGCAGCTCTTAAGTGTTACAAAATGGCATTTGGAAAGCATCTGCCTTGCGGAATTTCTAAATCTTGCGTAGTTGTTAAAAGTCTTGTGTATAAGAAACGTCATAACTGCTTGCTTTTTTTCTTCTCAAAAATTGTTTCAGAGCAATGATTCACACGGTATGGGAAGTGAATTCACTCATAAAGAAAACAGTCACACAGAAAGATTCAGTGGTGCACTTCCCCGAAGAAGATTACAAATAAGCATTTTGAAGAACATCTTCATGTAAATGGCTTTCCTTCTCAGTAGTTATCTGCTTTTAAATAGCAAAATTGTAGCGCAAAGAACAATCATTTTGCATTTTTTAAGAAAGGAATTGGCAGATGTGGCACTGTGGTGCCGGGAGATACCACAGCTGCACACAGGCTTCTACTCTGTCCTGGTGCCCTCTGACAGCCCCAGTGTTTTCCCCTCTAAAACACAAGGAGCTCCTTGGCTTTGGGGCTGAGCAGCTCTGCGTGCACATGCCTGGTGGAGGGCTTCCTACCTATATGTGTGACAGACACAGGGCTTGACACCCTTCTCACATGCTGTTCGGCTGAACCAACCTTTTTGTGAAGGCAGGAATTTGAAAATTTTCTCTATAAATCCTCAATGACAGCTCCAAACTGATCTTAAAGCCAACTGCATTTCTGTTTCTCTTTTTGAATCTGGTCCAAGGCATCCCAAACAAGAAGCATTTCTCAGAAGCGATGTGTAAAATAAGAGCAGGCATAGGTGGGTGGAGGAGAAAAAGGACTATATAAAAAAAGCATTTAGGGCAGGATGACTGTATTTATTTGCATGTAAAGTCTCCTTCTGTCCTCTGACACTAGCCAAATATACATACAAAAAAATTATAACCCAACCCTATCCTGAAGAAGTAACAAGATCCAGGAGAAGATTGCCAGAGGGCACAAAAGAGTTACTATCAATAAACAGCTTTAAGTGGTTTATTTGTGAAGGAATTCTGACACTGGGAGTCATCTCAACCATGTGGTGGACATCACCCTCTCTGGGATAATAGAGCAACTGTGCTGTACTCCTCTCAATTAAAAAAGCTCACTGGGATTTGATGCTCGAGCATCAGAGAATTATATGGCCTACACTGTTGCTGCACTGCTTTTGCAAACTTTGGGGCATTTGTATGCACTTAGGATGAGGCCAATAATTTGTTTCATCCATGTTACCAGGCAGCAGCCCAATATCAATTGTCTGAGTTTGTCTCTTGTTGCAAACTAGGTGCCAAAACATCGACACAGCCCTCACCCTGCGGGTGGGTGACTATTGCTTCTTAGCTCTCTCCCAACGGGTCACAGAAAAAAATCTTTTACTATGGGAAGTAATTTTATTTTGTTTCCCCTTTCTTTCCACAGAAATATGTAAATATGTCTTGTTCCTTCCATCCTATTCTCTTTATGGAGCATTTCTGAAGAACACCTTGCAGAAAGACTGCAGTTGAAATTCTCTTTCTGTTTCTACAACAGCACATGGAAGTGGCTCACCATGAAATGGACTGTGATAGCAACTAAATTATTGACTAAATTAGGTTAGAAGATATTATTGAAAAAATATTGACAAGATATTGGAAGCGGTTCTTGTCATTCTAATAAACACTGTTTGTTAGCGATTGAGGCACTGTGAGAGAATCCACATTTAGAAATCACATTATTTTCTGATACCAGTTTATTCAAAGATTGTGTCTATGAAAAGACTTGTTATTTAGAAGATAAGATTATTACCCTGTACTGATAAAGCTGAAGTAGTCAAAAAGCATGCATAAGAAAAGCACGCACCTATTCTTCCCAATCCAGATGGGATATCCAAAAGTAAAGAAAATACAAAGTGAGTGACAACTCATCTTCTCACTGATGGAGACCAGAGGGGGAGTGCGGCACTATTGCACATCCTCAGCATGTTATGGTGTGCATCTATGCTTATCCTTGCATTTAAATTGTGCATAATATCATCAGCCTGAGGTTTGCCCCAAAGCCTACTGACACTAAAGGAACTCTGCCATCTGCCTTTAACTGCCTTTACAGAGGGCTTGCTCTTAGATTTTTAAAGTATTCTAGTAATTAGTGAACACTAGGAAAGATCTTTGCTGCTTCAACTGTCACGAACTAATAATAAGATAATAACAATCATATGCTACATAACTGCAGAGACTGATTATGCTACCGTCTAATAAAAGAACTCTTGGTTGTATAATCAAAAGAATAGTTTAAAATGAACTAATTTAAACCTGAATGGTTTATTGCAGCCCACCACAGCCAACATTTTTATTGTACTACAATAAAAAAAAGCTATATCATGTAGAAGCGGTTCTACCAAAATGCCTCGCTTCCAGAAGTTATGATCTCCTCCTGTATTACACTCAGGAAAAGACAATCTCAGCAGAGAGAGGAATGTAGAAGAAACTCTGCAATTCCCTTTTTCAGCCTGGTTCCCTGTCAGTCCTGTGGTCTGTTCTGTGGCTATTCTCCCACTGCTGAGGTACGAGGTGCATGCAGCTACAGGGCTATAAGCCATTCTTTAAACCAACTTTACTTTTTTCTGGGAAATAAATATAAGCCACTGAGGAAGCTATTAAAATATTCATTGTCAGAAAACAACTTATAACTGAGGTTCTGCAGTTAAGGAGGTACAAGCCAAGCAAGGTAGAAATGGAAGGGTACCCCTCAGCAATATTTTAAGAATGAACTACCACCTGGGTAAGTGCTTTACACATTTGGAAATCTTTTGATTCCTCTTGACTGAGTGCACTTTGGAATAGTGATGAATGAGGCCACAGAACAAAAACATATGGAATACACGAAATATTACCCAAAATTCATTCTCCTGCAAAAGAACAGAGCTAAAAAAATAAATGCAGGGGGTGTTGGGGACAAGCAGTAGGATAGGATCCAAAGAGCCCCTATATCTCTTTGCTTAGTTCAATGTCACAAAAAGATGGGACATGAGTGGCATCACCTTACTGGAAGCAGATGGAGGACAGCTGAGCTGTTTGGCAGTGTTTGCACAGGTGGCATGTCAGGGCAGGAGAGGAGCCTGATCACCAGCAATGGGGATGGCCGTCCCAGAAGCTGCTCTAACCTCTGCCAGGTCTTGGGGCCAGTTAGACAGAGGATTATACAGCCCTGCTTGGCTCCTCTCCCTGCTCAGACTCTGCCTCCTTCTATTCACAACACAGAATATAAATTTCCACTAATTTGTATTTTTCTTAATTTAGCAATAATCAGAACAAGCATAAATAAGGATTACAAAAACCCCAGCCCTGTCACAAACAACATTACAAGTCTTACAAAAAATTATGTCAAACAACAGGGACTCCTCACACAGTTAATAATCACAGGACATACTGTACCTTCTGTTCAGACATTACTGCTCCCTCTTCCTCTTGGATGTTTGTTCTTGGCTTGCCATCCTCAGAAACACTCCAGTTCATCTTCTTCATACTGACAGGCACAGATGTTTTGTTGCCTTCTGTTGTTGGCTTGCTAGTCTCTTCCAAAGATTTCTGATATGCTGTTGATGATAATGTTTGCTCATCAGTACCAGTTGAAATCTGGGGCTTTGTTTTCAGGGCTTCTTTGTCGCTCTGTTTTCCCACATCATTTAAAGATTCCTGGATGTAGGATTTAGATTTTGTCTCTGTTGTGGATTCGGAGAGGCTTCCATTTGTTTCTGGCTTCCCTGCTTCTCCTTTGACATATGAGGTAAGAGAATCCCTACATTGGTCCGAGCTACAGGAAAATGAGAAAAAGAGAACAGACAGCTGTTCAGTGCTTAAGTTACGTGCAGGAGATCAAAGCACCGAGCCTCTTACTAAGCCTTCCTTCTTAGCATATACACGTCAGGCAGAGAAAAGTAAAACTTTAAATTCAGCTTGCAAACATCAATCTATTTAAATAGCCGCGTCTTCTGCATCGTGGTATCTATCACAAACAACCAGAACACTGGAAACAAAGCCAAATATTTTATATTAATTCCCTTCCATTTGGTAGGGGCGGAAGGGGTGTGAGAAAAAGAAAGAAAAATACACAAAACCTACCATTTTCCTTGCATAATCACAAGATGAATCCCCAAGGCACTAATTCTTTAACCTGCTCTCTAACCAAGAGGTGACGAAAGTATCTGTTACTGTACCAGTAATGACCAAATAATTAATGTTATTTTTCCCCCCAAAGTATCAGTACTCCAGATAAACCAAGCCTTTTTAAAAATATTGGCAACTGAAAATAAATCCTTAGACTGTGCAGAGTTTCAATAATACACAAAGCCAAAGGCAAGGAAGGTTACTACCGAGATCGAAAGCTCACCAAAATTTTGCCTCAGATTACCTACAGACACGTTTAGCCTGCACTTCTGATGCATGGTTTTCTTCTCTTTTGTATTTTTGCTTGCTTTCAGATTACCACTACAACTGTACACATGAAAATAATACAGCTATTTGCTGGCAAAACTCTTATAAAAGATAGCAAACTGAATTCACCTAGTTAGAATGGCATGTTATCTTCTTAAGGAAGCTCTTTTACTTCTAGAAGTGATCTATTTTACTAATTCAACACAATATAAAATGCAGAACAACAGTGCTTGCTTAACAGGATAGAAATCACATCAGTAGCAGACCAAATGCTTTGCAGTCCTGAAACACAATCAGTTTGCTGTAATCAATGGCCAAATTGCCACTGGATTCAATAAGAAACTATCTAATGCTACCTAGAACCTTACAACATCCCGAGTCAAACCTGCAAAGGATGTAAACTGCTGATAGACAATGATCACTCTGCAGATAATCATTCTCTGCTGATTTACTGCTCATGCGGACCTGGCTCCTTCCTATTAGTAACCATGTTCAAAACAAAGGCAGGCATGAGCTCCTCAGCAAGTGGGTACCAGTAAGGCTGAACATGCCAACACATATTGTGAATGTTGAAGACTTAAGTACGTTAAAGAGGAGGCTGGAAAAGCTAATCCAAGAGAAATGTATTGGGGATAACTACGTAGAGAGCATCCGTCTGAGCAGGTCATTATGCCGAAAGCAAGGGGAGCCTGGGAAAATACTGGAGGAAAACAGTATATCTGTCCACTCTCCTCCTTCCCTGAGCATCCTTTGCAATCACTGCTGGAAGATAATATATGTGACTAGACGGATTTGGTATCATCATTCTTAACTTCTTATGCCTTGTAACTCATCTCTTTAAAATTCCAGTAAATCAGGATGACACGGCATGCTTGAAGTAAGTGTTATAAAAAAGTGAGAATTTAAAAATTAGCTTATGGAAAAAGTAATGGCTGTCTGAGGGAAGGCAAAGAGATGTAATGAAAAGGGTGACTGCTACAAAGATACTGGAGAAATAGGAGTAAAGTATCCTTGTTTCAGATAATTTACATTTTATAGTCCTCAATTCCAGTTACATCTATGCATCACTTAGATTAATTAAAAATGGAAACACAAAAGATAAAGAACACAAAAAATAATATTATCCACTCAACATAACATAAACTAATTCTGAAATACCTAAACTAAGAATGAAACCTGATCAATATACATTTTTGAGGACAAATATGTCTGACACTAAATCAAGCCAACTATCACCTTTTCTTTTAAATATATCCGTATATACATACTCTCATAGAGTATTAGCATAGCAGACTCAGCACTGCTTTTGGAGGTAAAAGAAGCATGAGAAGGCTTGCTCACACACATACACTCTTATACAAAGATGCTCACCTATCATCCAAGCGATCTAGCAGGCTACCACCTATTCTGCGTCCCGATGTCAGTGGCTCAGTGACACTTGACGAGTCAGGCTGCCAACCTGTAATTGAAGACATTTCGTGTTCTGCTTGTTGAACACCTTTAAGAAT
The DNA here is from genome assembly GCA_033558235.1 of Neomorphus geoffroyi. Taxonomy (NCBI): domain Eukaryota; kingdom Metazoa; phylum Chordata; class Aves; order Cuculiformes; family Neomorphidae; genus Neomorphus; species Neomorphus geoffroyi. The sequence goes on along the minus strand of JAUMJM010000016.1, from coordinate 10,320,721 downwards.
TGACCATACTCTTTCTTCCGTCATCTCCTCAGACTCAGCTCCTTCTTCCAGATGAATGTCCTCAAACAGAGATTTAAGCTTTTCTTCTGTCATCTCCTCATCAGTACCAGACTTTTCTCTCTCAGGCTGTTCAGTCCTTACTCCTCTTTCACTAGTCTCTTCACTCTGCCTTTGTTTAGCATCTTTTGATATTGCGCCATAACTACCAAGATACCGTGGAAAGTCCTTAAGGTCCACTTCCTCCAACTGGCTCTCGCCTATGGAAATATCTTTAGGTGTTCCTTCTCTAGGCACTGAGAAATCAAGTTTGTTGTCATCCAGTGAAGTGTCTTCTTCAGTCACCACTGGCGGTGCTGCTGCTGTACCATCTACATGTCCCTGCGAGGTCACTAACACGTCACTCAGTCTACTGGGAGTTCTAAGGGGTGACTCTAGGCTAGAGGTGTCGCTAAAGAAATCGTCCTGATGGAAAGGGGTGGGTGGCACGAAGCGCAACCCAGTGGGAGTTTCCAGTTCCACTTGAATGGTGGGATAACCTAAGGAAGACAGCACATTTGGGCTGACTGGGATGAAGCATGGAGAAACAAATAAGCAAATGTCAAATGATTCATGAGTTACATAAGGTATGAAATGTATAAGGAGGTGCAAGTGTATAAGAACAATGCAGTTTTGATAGAATTCTTTAATTTGTTCTAAATAGATGGAACAAAAAATGAGTACTGCCAGCAAATAGTACAGCGAAGCCAGTACTTTTGACTATTTTGTAAATAGTCTGTAAAGATTTCAGCAATTGTTTTGCAGCCATTTTCAAGCTATAGCAGATTGTCTATGAGCATGCAATATATCAAATGTGGACAAGGGTCGTTGTCCCTTCATATCCAATACAATCTCTTCCAGCCATATTGTGTAAATCTTTCTTTCCCAGTAGCGTTTTATTTTTTTCTTTCTTAATTTGGAAGTTTAATAAATAGATTCTAAAGACAGAAATAGATCATAATGTAGGACAGCCACTTTTTGTCAGGAATTATTATTTCTAAAACAGGTCCACATTTTTAATATACTGTTATATAAAGATATACAACACGGGCAATACAATGCTACTAATATATATCTCAAATTTAACCACAGAGTCACAAGAACGGAAAAGATCAAGAATGAGGAATAGAAATGGATCCTAGTGAGATACTAAAGAATAGTAGATCTAAATACACAGAGGAAAAAAACTAAAAAAAGGAAGTTAACAGAGAGATAAGAGAACATAAACACAACAAGGGAGAGCTATATGAATATTTCAGGTACAGTAAATTTATACAGGTGAGAGGACTGTGGTGAGTAAGGAGATCTTGGTGATCTTGGAGAGTGAGGCGATCTTGGTGACATGGGTACAATCAGATACACTGATCAAATAAAGAGAGAAAAGAAAAGAAAAAATGATGAAAACATGGGAAAACCATACAAAAGGATTAAACTGAATAGAAACATAAAAATGAACAAAATCTGAAGTTAGCTTTCCAGCAAATAATAGGTTGGGTAAACTACAAAAGGAAAAAATACATGCTGTGGGGTTGACTTGACACTGTGCTGCCTGCAAAGGGAGGTGCATTAACAGGGTTTGGCTTTTTTCTTTCCTGAATCAGCTGAGAGAAAGGCAAAGGTGGTCTGGTCTTGGTGAGGAAAGGAAGCTTGAGAAAGGTTCAGAGAAGAGGAGAGACAGAAAGCAACTGCAGAGAAGCGTATTTTTTTCATAAAAAACACTGATGCTACTATTAAAAGGCGCAAGCAACATTTCAAGAGCAACTTTCTTAAAATGTCAACAGAAAATTATTTCTGTAATGCAGTGATTCAATGACCAGCAATGCTGCTCAATAATGGAGATACACTGAGCTTATGTGCTCTAAAGAAAAAAAATTCTAGTAAAATAAAGCCCAATGTATTGACAAACTTGAATAAATTACAAAGAGCAAAGAAAACATTACTTACAAAAGAAAAATCTTATTTAAAGAGCTATATATAATCCATGTGACAAAAATCAAAGTAAGGAAAGCAGCAACCCAGTTCCTGTTTAAAATGCACGTTTAAAAGGCATATTTAAAAGAAGAAAAAAAAATTTAGCAGCTTCAGCATACTATAAATAATAAGTATATCTACGGCAATTCTGTTTTACAAGCAGAACTTCATTTATCCTTTTAATATGGCTCAAAATTAACCTGCATAATTCTATTCTCGGTACAGCTTCCATGTGAAAATTATTACACAATTTTACTTATTAGTGGGCTGAAAAAGATGCACTCATGCACTAATAAAATTTATTCTTATTTTTCTTCTGCTGTTTTAGAAACAATCCAAGTGATAATCGTAACGTAAATGATGGTCACTTGTCTCAGTGAACTTGACTCTGGGATTTGTTAGTAAATTGCACATTAATTTACTCTATGCAATTACTAAGCACTTTTTTTTCCTTGTTCTTCCTTTATTTTTTTCTTTGAAGAATTCTTACTGTTACTTACCTAGACAGGAAGCCAAAGAATACACACAAATTCCCAGGTAACTCAGAATGCATGTAATATCAAGTATATCAAAAATATACATAAGCAAGCCTCAAAGCACAACTATTGCAGGAGAAAAACATTCAGGCCTTGTCAACTGACACCGAGGCTGGTGGGAACAAGCTTACTCAGGTGTACATTTGTGGGATCCCGAGCTTATTCTTTGATGTATTAATGTCCAACCTATCTATCATACCACGAGCGTACTTTAGGAGAGGAAAAAGCCTTCACATTACAAACAGTCCTTCCCATAGAACTGCCTGTCTTTTTTTAAAGTCTAGTTTATACAACATTACTGTATTATCAGACAAGTCATTGAACTAAACATGACCATGGAATTCAATTACCATCAATGGGATCATGAAAAACGTTATTTTCATCTGCAAAACTTCTGGTGCCTGAAATATTTCCATAATCAAATATTGGTCCTTCCAACAGGGTCACGATATCTATTCGATTAATTTTTGTCAATACAGAAGTTAAGGCATCAGCTGAAAAACAAACAAGACGTGTTAGAAAAAAAGTTCAGCACTGCAGAACTGCGTAATTATATTTCTCAGTTACATTCACATTGTATTAATTATAAATTGCTGGCATATGTTTCTGTCCCAATGCATTCAGTTTCAGCAAACCCCATCATTTGCCTAAGTAGTCATTTTACTGCCTACTTATTCAAGATATACATCTATTAAGAGTCTTCCATCCCCCAAGGATAATTATATTACAAGACAAAAGGCAAAAAGAATAAGATCAAAGAGTTCTTAAAGAATGTATTTACTTATCCTTTTACTAGAGTGTAAAAGGAGTATAAAAATCCTTTTACCATTCTGTTTCGAGGAACAAAAGAATAGGTAGCCTTGTAGGTAATAATGCACGTAAGGCTATTCACACAGTACATCGTGAAATCTCACGTACAGTAATCTTGTTGCAAGAACGCACTAATACTGGAAATTACTTTTACAGTGAAAAAGATCAAAGTAGACTCAAATACTGTGTAGGACTGTGTGGATTAGAAAATGGTAGTGAACACAAAAATGAAACTCTCTTTTCCAATTTGAGCAATTCAAGTGAAATGCACAGATAAACCCAATAGAATCAGCACAGAATCAGCATCTTCATCACTCATCACAAAAGGAGATTTAGTCTTTCCTTATGGCTGGCAATACTGCAAGACTACCTAACTTTTCCAGGCAGCCTATTTGCACGTTTCACATTCTTTGCTATTGGAAAGTTTCTCCTAATATTTTTTTGTTACTGTGATCTAAGTTCATTACTTCTCCCATCAATTACAAATGTAAAGAACAGTTTGTTTCCTTCTGCGTATATAGTGAATATGACAAATTTCTGACTTCTGGTAAAAATATAACAAACTTTTTTCCCATCAGTGGCTTGCAAAAGAAATTCATAACATTTTCTGTAATTTAACCTATTTAGAGCAGGCAACAGATGAAATGGGCTGTAACTTATAAGCAATAAAAGTAACTACTTGAACTTACTTGTAGCATTTTTCCCATCTCTGGTAACCCATTTTTTTAATAACATGAAGCTTTGAGCAATGAGAGAATTTGGGTTTTCTACTCGGATTTGATTTATTTCATCCACAGAAAAATTCAATTCTCTTGCCAGTTCTATAAAGACACAAAAAATAAAGGAAGCAAGCTTGAACATGGCATTATATACTCATACTTTAATTTCCTAAGACAGAAATAATTTTGAATTTCAATCACGTCTCTGTGAGCTGTTATCATATTTACACCCAGTATGCCACTTAAACACGGTGAAGGAAAGCTCTGTGGAGACTACCTCACCACCACTGCTTTATAACATTTTTTTTTTTCTGGTGCCTGTTACTCCTTTGTGAGCTCACTGTGCAGCTCAGCACCAGCGCTGTCAGCACCTAGGCCTGGGGAGAGCTGGCTGCTGCACCTGTAAGCCTGCTCTGCCCATCAACATATGGAGGGACAGCAGGCATACAGTCTAAGCAAACCCGCCATGGCACCTACTTGCTGGGGACTGCCAGGCCCCTGCAACCTCCAGAGCTTTGGGGAAACTGCTGTCCAGAGACAGAGGCAGCCCTGTGCCCAAGCAAACACATCCTCTAAACTTCTTGGATGAGCATCTTAGGAGGAGAGCCATTTTAGCTGTTTTCCTTGTGAGATTCTGTTTGATTTAGTGCAAGACCGTGGGATAATTCTTCATAGCTATTTCCCATTACGTGTCTTTTCCCAACAATATGTTGCATACTTTGGGAGGCTGGGCTCACTGTGAAACCAGGAGAGCCTGATGCAGCCTTACTCTGGCTTCTGATAAAAGACTACCTGAAAATGTAATAGCAAAGACTAATTTCAGTATCAAAGCAGAAAATCTTACCTGTCCAGCTAAGTCCTAGATGATCAGCTACAATTGCCATCCTTATATCTGTCCGTTCACATGGACTCTGTGGACCTGTGATTTACAATTTCCCAATTAAAAAGGTTTTGCACAGAAAACCACAATACCGGATAATATTTTATTATAAATAAAAGCTTTAATTTGACTAAGTTGCCAGTGCTTATATTGTTTACTAGAATGGTTGTGTGTCCTAAAAACCTACAAAGCAAATTATTTTCACAGTTTTTATATTTTCACCTGTGTAAAGCCAAGTGTCAAACTACATGATGTGGTGTAATGAAACCGAACATGCTGACAAGCTAGCTGTTAGACTGTACACAAGTTGTTCAATTACTGGTGGAAAACACCAAGACCACATTAACATCTATTTTCTCTATTTTGACAGAATAAATTTGCTGTCACAAAAGAAAACTTTCAATTTCTGAGTTACATCAATTTTTGAGTTACATGAACGTCTTCGGCATGCTTCACTAGCTTTCTACAGTACAGGATTTGTTTAGAGGAAGAAAGAAGAGTATAAGACAGCACATACAGATGGCAATGACAGAATGAAAACTACAGTAAAGTCACTCCACAGGCAATCACAACAGTTCATGCACTAGGATCAACAAGTTGAAAGTTTTACAAACTAGGCTTGATCTCCACGAGGTGAGCCATGAGAGCTCCAGAAACCTGACTGCCTTCATTCTCACCAGTCCTCTTACTCCTCCTCCTCTCACTGTCGGCCTTTTCAATCTTTGATTTTATAGATGCTGCCTCTGTTCTCATGTCTCTAGCAGACTTCGATGTAATGGAAGGCTGGTAAACTTGAGTAGCTTCTGATAAGGATGTGTTCCTTGATGTACTGTCTTCTTCATCATCAGAGACCTCTGACTGCATCTTTTTCTCTTCATCAGACAGACGATCCACAAGCTTTAATGTCTCACCACTAATTCCCTTAAAATATTCAATAGAATGTTTACATACCTCCCTAAGCTGATTTTTCCTTACTTTGACTGTTGTCATGGTGACGGAGGTAGATCTTACCTTTACTGGTAATTTAGAAGGAAGCTGTTTCTGTTTTGGTTTTTCTTTCTCTACCTGCTCTTGTTTTGGCAGGGCTGGAGTTCTTCTAGCTACATTACTCCTATGTGTACTTTTTACAGGAATCCTAGACCTTGATTCTAGACAAGGAGAAGAATTATTTTGTTTCGCTTTGTCAGGCTTACTAGCACTTCTCACTTTACTCCCTGTATTGCCTTGGAGATTATTTTGTGAAAAGACTTCTTTTACTGAGCTGGCCTTTACAGGAAGCCTTGATTTTCCTCTAGCCCCTACCAACTCTGTTGACTTTTGCTGCTCTCCGTGTGGTTTTTGCTTATCTCTTACTCTGTGTCCTTGTGTTGTCCCTGTACCTTTTCCTGAAGTGCTTTTCGCTTGATTAGCTTTCTGGAGGGAACATTTTGGTTCCAAATGTTCTTTTAGCTCTACATTACAGGTAATATCATCTGTAGGGACAGCAGATGAATCCAAATTGTTGTTGTTATTAAAATTATCTTTTGGAAAATCAGTGTTTTCTGTTTGCCTACAGCTTGTCTGGCTAGAAGCTGAACTTGCAATCACTGCTACAGTTTCATTTTCTAATCCCTGACCACTTGGCATCACAGCTTCTATCTTATCTGTCACTTCGCCAGGGCCATCTTTCTTCAGAGTCATGGTGGAAGCAGAAATTCCCATTTTAATTGGTGTGCGCAATTTGGGATCAACTTTAGAAGCGTTTACTGCTGTCGATGATTTTTCCAGTGAGTTACTACCAAGTGTTTGTTCCATGCAATCTCCACTGGCCTGGATGATGGGCTTATGTTCAACTGCTGTTGTTTCTACTGGTCTCTCTAGGTTTGTTTCTACAGTGTTGTCCCCTGCCTGTGGCTGTGTGATGGCAGTGACTGTACTTTTATCCCCTTCCCCCTTGTCCCCTGACTTCCCTTCAGAAGTATGCTCACCAATCTGAAAAAATTGGAGTCTTTCTTCAACAAAATCCCTCTTGCTCATGTCAATTGCACCACTGCGAGTCATCTCAAACATCTTCCCTTCATGAAATGGGAAGGGGTTGGGCTCGCTAGTTGGCGTACTTTCATCTGTTGGAGTTCTGGCTGGAGTTGTATCAGGTGTTGTTGCTTGAGATCTGTCTTCCACTGCCAGACCAAATGGCTTAGCCTCATCATCCCTTGATTTAGTCTCAAACACTTCATCGTCACCTCGGTTACTAGACCATGGATCAAAATCTAGACTCTTGGTAGCCACCGTTTTGAAAGGTGTTGCAAATTCTTCGTCTACTTTGTAACTGAAATATGAATCAGGAAATACAGTCCTGTCAGGGTGTCTGCCTTCCAAAGAGAAAAACTGTGCCCCTGACTTCTGTTCACTCTTATCTCCGGCTTTTTCAGAAGCTGGACCCTTTGAAGGTGCCCTGTCTTCTTCAGGGCCTACCTTGCCTTCCTCCTCAATGACTTCAAGCTTACTCTGACTAAAGGAGCGATCAGTCTGCTTTAGAATGCCTTCTGTAGTCCATACGTCCTTTTTGGTTTCAACTGCTGGACCTGCAAGTTTAGAATCACTCTCAGTTAAACCATCATCTTCATCTTGCAAATCATAACCGTCAAGAGAGTCAATCTCTGTTGCATCAGTATCATGGGAGAATTCTGCAGTGGTTGCTATGGAACACTCTGTGACAGACTGGTCATTGTTATTCCCATTTTGCACTACATCATTCTGGGGTGAATCAAGCCCAATGTCAAACTCATTAGGTTTCCCAGAAGTGGGATGTCCTAACTCTTTCTGTTTCTCAATCTTTTCAGGGGCTCTGTGTTTTGACGTTTCTTTCTGGTCATCTTCCAGTTCTTTCAGTTTGAATGTATACTTTTTAAGTGGAACAGGTTGATAAAGAGATTCATCATCACTGGAGTCACTGACATCTGCCCCTGGTGGCACAGGAGATGGCGGCTGGACTCTTATGACAGGTTCAGCCAGTTGGCATTTTTCATGTTCATCTTGCAAGTTCACTTCTGTCATTTCCATTTCACTCTCAGTGGAATAATGAGGCTTCTTTTCTGACTCGCCTTGATCTGCATCCAGTGGTGGAGGAGGAGGGAACTCAATGTAGGCAACTCTGTTACCTTTGGGTCTTTTGTTAGAGTCCTTATTTATATGATTGGTTAATGCTTTGTCAATCTGTGGTTCCTCAACTTCTGCCTGTTTTACGGATGTTGACTTGGCCTCTGCTTCCTCCTCTGATTCCTCAGATACCTCAGGTATAGGACTAGGCTTGCCTGGGATATAAGCTATTAGTGAGTCAGGTGTTTTGGATGTAAACTCGTAACTCACTTCCTCTGAACTCGGTGTTTCTGGTGTTAAAGGGCTTTTACCAGAACTATCTATAAAGGACACTTGTTCTAGTGTGTCATCTTCTGGACTGCCTTGTGGAGAAGGAAGTTGCTTTTGCTGTCTAGCTGTGTAAAATGTCCCCCTTGTCTCTTGTACTGTCTTACTCTCCTGACTGACAATTTTTTTAATACTTCCTTGTTGCACCTCTTTCTCATATTGCTTTCCTACTTGAACAAAACTGACATAAACAGGTAAGGTCTTAATTTCTTTTACTCCCACACCACTTACTAGCGGTGCAACTTTATCCAGGTAATCACCGGCAGCAGGATCAACTAACTCACTTGAAGGAAATTCCTTTCCTGGACTACATTCTAAAGAGTCTGGTGATTTGCTAGGGGATAGCTCTGTTTCCTCAACAGGAGGACTTAAGCCTATCGAGCTCTGCTGCTTGGTAATTTTTCTTATTTCTGAATGCTTTATTTTTTCATCTTCCACGTAATCAATCTGCCTCTCGACTTTCTCCTTAATCACAGCTGACTGGGACACTTTAGATGAAAGTTCATAGACACCATCAAGCGTGGTTCTCTTCTCCTCAACAATTCTGACTGGAATATGGGACACAGAAATTTCTTCTTTCTTTTTGGATATTTTATCAGGCACTTCACCATTACGCTCCCCCTCCCTGACAACAAATTCTCTGTATAAAACTCTTTTTGAGGGAGATTTTACAGTCAGTTCCTTCACTTCTTCTGAATGAATTCCATTTGCTGCCAGTTTGTGCTCTGTCACAGTGATAAATTCACTTTTTTTGTCAGTTTTAGCTTCACCATGATCAGCGTGGTTTTCTTTTACTGTATCTGGAACCAGCACATGTGAAAGTTTTTCTTTTTGTGTTTTATGATTGGAAGTTCCAGGACTTTCCCACGTCCTATAGATTTTTTTGTCCCAGTGTCCCTTCGTGGTCGAGTCTGTCCCATATGCCAGATCTTTTGGCTGAGGTTCTGAAAAGTATTCTGGGACGCCTTTACTCATCTCAGTTCTTCGTTTTTGAGTGTCTGAGGAACAAAAGTCTTCGACAGCTTTCCCTTTACCTGGAACAAAATCTTCCTGTATTTTCACCTCTTTCTGTAAAGCTGTGCTCCCATCAATGAGCTCCACTTGCTTTGCGTGTTTCTCTCTGGAATAAAACTGATACACTGGTAACTTACTTTCTTGCAGTTTCTTCACTGGAATTTTGGACTGACCATCCAACTTTTTTTCTTCTTGCATTATGTCCTTATTCCTTGGACTTATACTTTGTTCAAATTTAAGCCTAATGGAACTGAGCTTTGATTGCTTCAGCTGAAATCCAGTCTGTGAAACCTCAGATGCTCCAGTCTGCTGAGCACTTCCTTTGTGTTCCATAGTTTGTTTAGAGTCCTCTGCAGGTTGCACAAATATCCTTTTTTCAGGACTGCTGGGCAAACTGGATGCTTTTCTTTCATCGACCTTGGGAAAACATTTCCCATCATGCGCATACTGCTTCACCTTACTCCACTCGTCACCAGATGATGGCAATTCAGAGAGCAGAACTTTCTCGGGGCTGCTGCTGGCAGAGCTCTGGCTAGAATGTATTTCTTTGCCGTTTTTTTTATGCTGCTTTTTCTCCGGAGACTGTAGCTCATCATTCAGCTTCTCTGTTTTATCTCGAAAGAACTGTGATACTTCAGTCAGTTTTTCTTCTGCCTCTTTAACAGTCCTGTCCACCCTGTCTTCATACATCAACTTTTCTCTACCTCTGTCTAATCTGTCCTCAGTAAAGCGCATCCACATCGCATGTTTTGGACTACTAACATCTCCAGTGTAGTGTAACACTGTCACTTTATCATAATGATCCTCTTTAGACATTTTACCTACACCATTTTCAGATACATCTTTATAGATTTTGGAGAGAATCTCTTTTTTGGGGGCAGTAGCTACTTTTTCTCTGCACCGTTTATCAGACCCCTGTAACTCTGCACTAAGGGGTAGAGCATGGTCAGTAACTGACTCCTCAGTATCAGAATGAGACACATCTAGCTTTTCTGAAAGAAGCATTTTCTCAGCAAACCTGTAAGACTCCCCTCTTAGTTCTGACAACTCATCATCATGGTATTCTATTGAGTGCTGACTCAAAAGCTTCAGTGTTTTGTAAGAGTCATCAGACATGAGTTGAGCAGAACTAGGGCGACTGTCTTCTTCCTGGGACACAGGAGTGTTTACTCTAGAGGATTCCAGATAAGAAGGAAGTGACTCTTCGGCCGTGAGCTCTTCTTCTTCTTGCTGACCTTGTTCGTCTGAACAAGGAAAAGCATCATGTTTTTCCAACTCTTTTAAGTTAATATCTCCCCGAGGTAAGTCTTTCTGATATACATACATTTCTTTTTCTGGATGCTTTTTTGTTTCTCTAATAATGACTTCAGTAGGTTCAGCCTGATTACCTTTTTCAATATGGACCTCTATTATTCGCTCCAGTTTGGGTTTCATTTTGCTGTCCTTCTCTGCATGTTGTGGTGAAGTTTCAGCAGACTTGCTAACATCGGATGTTACTGATGATTTATGTTCAAACAGACCTGCCAGTTCTTTGGAAGGGTCACGTCCAGACTGAAAGGCTTTCATTATGTCATGAACAGACATTGTTTCCTCAATTCTTTCAGATGTGCTTTCAGTGCATGGAGGTTTATGATAAACCATCCTGGTCGTCGTAGTGATATGAGTTTCTTCTTTTACTCGGACACCTTTACCAAGGACACACTTGTGGTCATCTTCTTCACTGCTGCTGGCTTTCATTTGAAAAGCTTTAACCTTCTCTTTAATAGATACAGCAGGTTTTTCCTCCAGCTCCATAAATGTTGGAGCAGGTTTCGAGGCCGGTAGCTCCTCTGCTTTCTGCTCTGGAATTTCTTCGGATGATGGTTCATAGCTACGGATAACATGAACTACCTCAGTTCTTGTTTCTGTAATGACAGGAGGGATGGGTACATCATGGAAAAGTGGTTTTGGCCCCGTGCTTTCAGCACTTTGTGGGGCAGAAGGTGTCTTTTCACTCCTTGTTTCAAAGCCACTGTCAGATAAGGGACTTTTATCTTGATCATGTTGAGAAAAGTCATCTGGAGACTCTAAAATAGTATCTGTTCCAAAAAAGGAATCTGCAATTTTACATAATTCCTTTTCTGATGTTGAAGGCCTCATGGAGGCTGGAGGCATTTTAAGTTTATGTTCCTGCAAAGCAATAGCTGGTTTTAAAATGCGTTTTTGTCTTTCTTCACCTTCTTTTTTCCCCTCTTCAAACTTGTACTTTATGTTTGTTAATGAACTGCTACCGATATCATTTGCTAAGTAATCAATAACTTTCGACAAGTTATAATCCTTTTCCGACATGGTTTTAGTTTTAATTTGGACCTTCTCTGGAACAGATATAGGAGGGCTTGTCAAAGCTTGCTGTCTCGCTTCATCAATCTCCTCTGTACTGAACTCTACCCAGTCATCCTCAGACAGGTGTCCTTGATCACTTTTGGATATTTTAGTCGACCCTTTACTTTCTAAACACACATCTTTTTTCAGAATCTCACTAACTTTTACTAAGTCCTCTTTTACTTTCTCAACAATTTTAAAGGGCTCTTCATCATCAATTCTACCCTCTTTTGATATCTCAGTTTGGAACGGTTTGTCCTCTGTGACATCTGTCTGCAATATTGCAGTCATTCTTATTAGATCCTCTTTCATTTCAGCAACATCTTTCAGTATCTCCTGACTGGAGGATAAAGAAGATGGTGAGGACAATTTGAGAGCAGAAGGTGCTAAAAACAAGGATGATTTTATTGGAGATGAAGTTCGATTAAAGGGAGGCTGTGTGCGCGCCTCTGTAGTCAATGTTTTAATAGGTGACAGTAATGCAGCAGCTGATTTTGTAAGTGAAGATGACTCTGGGAGCTTCTTTAATGCTGGTTCAGACAAAACATTGACTACAGAATATACCGGCACTGTTATTGTTGATGAAGTTACTGATGAGGTAGTTGCAGATATTGACCCAAGGGCTGTGTACAAAGCACCCGCAGGAGGAGTTCTTATTGACTGGAAAGCTGATGGTGCTGAAGACACGAATGACCTGAGTGGAGAAAATGACATTGTTGTAGCTGTTGAAAACACTCTCTCAGCCGTGTCAGCAACTGCACTAGCAGCACAACTTGCAGAATGTGCAGCTGCAGTGATCTTGTCTTGAAAAACAGCTGCAGATTTGGATCCATTTATTAAGTTGGCAGGAGATGGGTATTTCAGAGGTGACACAGACCCATTAAGCAATGGTACATCTGTGTGCCCAGCTACATGTTTCAGTGGCGACGAGAGAGACGAGGCCATCATGACTTTAGAGGATGAAACAGCATCAACTGCTGACTTAGCAGGTGACACTACTGACTTTAGAGGGGACGATAAAAGTGAAGATGCTGATGTGATGACCGATTTAAGCGGTAAACTCGAAGAGTACATGTTAATGTTGGATTTAGGGGATGCTGGAGGCGTCATGGTTATGGACGATCTCTCCAAGAGAGACCCTGCTGTAGTCACTGGAGATGTCCGAGAGGGGAATGTGGTAGTGGATGCCAGCCCTTTTAGACTAGCGGCTTCTGTGACTGCAGGAGCTCTGACGAAAGAGCCTGAAGTAACCTGCATATTGTATGGAGGTTGTGATACCACAGTTTTTATTGGTGAAGAGATCGTCCGAAATGATCTAATCGGAGATGCTACATCACTAACAGATTTAACTGAAGATGTGGTAGAAGCTCCTAATGTGGATTTGATTGGAGAAGCAGAAGAAACAGACCATATTGATTTTAATGGGGAAGCTGTAGGAGTGTTAGAGGAAGAGCTTGATAAGGAAGTGAAGCCTGATTTAGTTTGCCCAGGCACTGTAATTGGAGCTGTTGTCCATGACTGATACGGCCGTGCCGAAAAGAATGGCTTGTATGAGTAAGTAGCTGGTAAGGATCTTGTTGCTCCTGCACTCCGTTCAACTGTTTCTTAAATTGTTAAATTAAAATCAAACATAAAATCAACAAAAATGATTGAGAAACAGAGAGACCAGAGAAGAAAATTGGTCAGTAAACGTTGTAATATTACATAAAGCAAGTACAATTGTTTGCATGAGTTAGGATGAAGGAGGCAAAAGAAGATTTAAAAAGGAAAGAAAAAAATAGGAATGAGCCATATTCTGATGTCTGGTCCAAACCAAAAAGCAACATGACATGAAAGACAGAAAGCACATAGCAACCAAATCTGCAAACAATGAAGAACACAAAACACAAAGAAGGAATCCATAAGGTAAAAATAAAACCACATCAAAAGTTCTTCTCTTACTTCCTATTGACTTTCTGATGTGTTATTTCTGAAATATTCATATGAGTTCTATTTTGCCTGTTTAGGTATGTCTCTGCTTTGCACAACTATTAGAATTATCCTTTTAATAGTTTCTGTTGTTGTTCTGTTCAGTTATTGAACCTATACGAAGTATAAACTTGTGTAAGATGACATTACATAGCTAAAATCTTTTTTTAAACCACTCGGAACTATTTCATGCAGAACCCAAAATTCCTTTAAGTGACAGGCAATTGATGTGCAAACTGTGAAGCAACTGGAATAAATTCAAATCTGTATCTCCCATGCACAATTCGGATATGCTTCACACTCACAAAGCCAATAAGAGCAAGAGCTTTTCTGAGTCGATATTTAAAAAAAATAATAAAAGTAAATAAAGAAAAGGAACTTCTGCATTTGTTTCTCATGCGATATTCCTTTGGTTTGGTAAAAACTAAAGTAAAACTTTACATGAAATGATTTTAAGAAGCATATGTCATACATGAAATATGGGAAGTATGATATGATAAACGTGAGCAAGCAAAGCAACTGAATCAGTTTTTATTCATGCACAATATATCATGTCAAAACAAGCACACAGATTAATACAGTTGTATGCTGTATTACACACAAATATATAAACCTTACAAAATCAATTCACAAGAGGTCATTAAAAGAAGAGTACACTTTTTCTACAAGATGTAGTGTCTTGGTACCTTTTGAGGAGATTTCTTGTATCAGCTCAAAGACAGACCTGTTCAACTTCACATTTCTCAAAAGGTAACATTAGAAAAGCAGTCAAAGCACAATATATTATGCAAAAATTTCCTGGCAAGGACAAGCCTGTTAACTGTTATCATTCCCCAGAACACTCAGCTTATTCATAGGCATTTTGAACAAAATCATCATCAACCACATTTTGCATCACAGGAGGTACTCATGCCAGAAAACGGTACTTCTGGGAATCCCATTACAGCATAAATATCCTCTCATACAGCAATAACATATAGAGAGTTGACATTGAAAGTAACTTAGAGGGCATTTTTTTCTTTCAAGTTGGAAGTTAGAAATGGAGCTAAAGTATTCAAACAACTTATTTCAACACAATTTTCCCTGAAATTACACTAATAATTTGTCAAACTTGCTTGATCTGTCTTATAGACAGGCAGTAACTTGCAGGGAATAAAGCTTAACAAGGCGAACACTAAACTGTTGAAGCACACACACTCTTATAGAATAGTAAATATTTAGTACACCACAGGTCCATATCCTGCAAGGAGAAATGTGCTGGTCCTAGAGAAGCCAATTGAAGCCCAGAAGTTGACAAGGATGGCCGGTGATATTTCAGTTTGAGAATGTTAAGGTTGAAGAGAGCTTGAATACTAGGCCTGACTGGCAGAGCCCATGTCAAGAAACATTCATTTTTCCTTGCAATTTTATTTTTAAGCACAACCATACTTCTTTTTTCCCCAAAAGAAGAAAGCATAGTGTACTTCATTAAATCAGCTACACTTTATTACGCAGATTAATTAGCAACAGCTGCTAACATTCACCAAAAGTTCATCTAGTCCCAAGCACAAGAAACAAACCCAAAAAATCATTCTGAAAAGAACAGCAGGAGCTTGTGTTTGGAAATGTCTTTAGAGGGACCCCACTGGGCTGTGATGAGCCTGTCTATCACATCTGGATAGTGAGGCAGTCAGACAGGCTCCCCTCTTAACTGCTCTTTCTCTGGTGAAATTATGGATTCAAGAAATGTTTAGGATGCTTTTTCTCTGTTCCTTATTGCAGTTGAGAAGAGGAACTGGTACAAAGAAAACCGAGTAATTTACCAGTGTGTGCAGCTTGACATACCTCAAACAGCAGGAAACTGGCAATTTCACTATTTTGAAATAACAAAGAAACCCCCACAACCATGCAAAACTTTAGAGTGGGATAATATTCTAAAGAGTGGTTTTATGTAACAGCATTTTTTTGGCTGCTGGACACCCTGGCCTTAGCAGTTTCCATCACTCTGCATCCAAGATTTTATCAGAAAACAGATGCTAGTTACTACCTTCTGTCCACCAAACCACACTTCCTTGCTTACAGCCTGTAATTGAAAGCACTGAGTGAGCCCATACAAGTGCTCAGGCTAATGGCCAAACCACTATCTATGATCTTTCCCGGCAAACACAATAATTTTTGTTTACCCTTTTTGGGCAGCTCACAGCTGTAAGCTGTAACCATTGCCAAAAGGGACAGAATTGCTAAAGAACGGTCGGGGACTTCCACTCTGTTAGCAAATCTCTTTTTTTTTTGAGCACAACTCAAGTGGGTTTGGGTATTTTCCCCTCCAACCTTTTGAAAATTAGACTTAATGGACCTTTGGTGAATACTTTTTTTTTCCCCAGTGAGGCCAGAAAAACTAATTGTAAGCAACATATACAGTCATCGAACTCCTTTCAAGCAACTTCCTTTTCCCTCTCTCTCAGTTCCCATCAAGCCTTTGACGATACCTTAACGGTCCACCAAGATGTCTCAGCAGATCTGATAGCTTCTTCAGATGTTATATGCTTGAAGTCTTCTTCCAGGCCTGAGAAGTGTAATATATTCTGGAGCACATCTGATCCAAAGAAGCCACAGATCTTATAGGATAATTAAACAGCAGCCATCCAGTGGGGAACTCCCAAGACCTGATGAAGTTTGTCTATGAATTTTATGGAATTATATCAAAGGGTCTGGTGCAGGGTAGCAACTGAGAAGTCATGACGGAAAAAAAGGCAACAAAAAGCCTGGGAATGGGGAACAATAGCAGTCAGCCTCAAACAAGAGAGGTGAGGGAAGACAAGCTAAGCCAAATATATTATTGTATTTATATTGTATTTAAGGTGGAAAGAAAGGAATGCCACACGTCTGGTCAAGGGCAACATAAGTTTAAGAGGAAGCAATGTGAGGTGCCAGGGAATAAAAAGCATCTGCAGGGAACGGAGGAAAAAGAGAAGGGGAGGAGAAAGAAGAGGGAAAATATAAAATATGAGAGAGTCCATTTTGGCTAAGGATTTAAATATTTAAGCACTTATTTGAATTGTATTCTGCAGCCTTGCTGAACTTTTGCATATCATGCCCATCTACAGCAGCTCTCTTTCAAAGAGAAGAGGAACAGATTGTTTTTGAAAGCAATTTCCAATCCTACTCCTCTGGAGCTACATGGCATTTTAAAAAATTATTCTATTTTATTTAGCTAATACATGTTATTTGCCAGTCAGGATTCTTCAAGCTCTCACAACACAAGAGTTCACAGACCATCCAAGAATTTTAGTTTAGAAAGGTTTGGGTTTTTTTTGCTTTTGTTCTTTTTTTCCAAAGTGACACCAAATACAACGTTTATAGAAAAAATGTCTCTTCTTATGAAAAATCATGTATCTATGGTTTAGTACTTTGGTAAGAGCAACTCACTCATTCCAGGCTCAGTCAGATAGCTGTAGCGCTTACGTAAAGCAAGGGAGACAAAGTTCTGGCGCCGGTCAGCTTTCTCCGTCTGCAACAAAACATAATACTGTTTAGTGCCTTTAGGATCACTATCCCCTATTTGGACAGAACAATCATCAAACCTCAGGATGATATGCTGCATTTTGTGGTACACATCCCCATAAGGGAGAACGGTTGTTTCCATACAGCTTCAGGAAGGCATGCTGAAGCCAAATTTGGGCAAGCAGGCAGGGAATGAACAGTCGGTCTTTGTTTCTGTCTGCCATGTAATGAGTATCAGACACTGCAGAGTAGGGAGCGTGGCTATTGGAGGTGGCAGAAACCTGCTGTGAATGATTACTCTTCTACAGCAAGCAGGGAAAGGACTGCAGCTCTAAGAGATGACCCCCTTGGGTTCGTTCCAGCTTACAACATCTCTGCTTATGAGGGGCAAGAGCTTAGATAGCAGATATAGCTCATGATCCTGCCTAATGTATCCCAATAATGTATCATCTCATTATCACTTAATAAACCACTTCACACTACTAGAATGGGTATGCTATTATTCATTCTCTGTAAAGTATACCACATTTGGCTAGAAACAGGAGATCAACACAAAAGACTACGGATACAGACATAAAACATTCATAAGAGTACAACTTAGACCAGTCAAATATTTCTCCTCAAATTAATTTGTCCTGAAAGCACATACACCACAATGTACACTGGCTTTAAAGTGGATACATTAAGGACAAAAAAAGGCATGGGAAGGGATTTTTTTTTAATAGGCACAAAATGCAAAGATGCAGATTAGAAAGCAGGCTACTGTTGTTAACAGATAAATTGCATCATAAGTTGCTGCGTTCAGTGGCATAGCTGCTAGTGTGATGTCTTAAATATTACAATATTAAAAGTCCTTCAGAGATCAGCTCACTTGATTATGTGGCTAAAAATACAGTTTGTTTAGACAGAAAACTATTGTTATAGCTATACAATAGCTCACTGGGAACAAATCCTGTGGAGACAAAGGGATGTGGTTGCTATTATTATTATTTTTTAACATGTAAGGAGGAGTTTGTTGGGGTTTTTTTATTATTATTATTTTAATCAGCAGGTGGCTACTGCTATTTATTTGCCAGCAGGAAGAGAAGAAAACTTTGCTACTATGTAAAAGTGATACATCTATGTAGTTTCTTTTATAAGGTGATCTCATTTAGTACTACCTCTACTGTGCCAAATTCACTCTATTTCCTAACAATCAAATGTTGCAGTTTCCAGGAAACAGTGGATTTTTAAGCTGCAAATATCTGAGGTTTATTTGAAAATAGACTTGTACACGATATTTAGAAACTGCTCTTGGCTATTTTACTTTTTCAGAATAATCGAGTTTATTTTCAGGTGTAAAATATTAAAGGCCACTATGTGACCTCAGCAAAATTTCCTTCCTTTTCAGAAATATAAGTTACCAAAGCAGTGGCAGTATTACTGCAAGAGGTAATACCGTATCCACTAAACTCTTCTTGGTTTTGCCAAAAATGGACTTGGCCTGGGTCTGAATCGTACGATTATATTCTTCTTCAGAAGAAAAAGAACTGAATTTTAGACCGCTATTATTCAATGTTTGGTTTAATTTCATTATATAATAACACGTTTTTTCCACACTTGTGCACTTCTACTGTTTTGCAACAGATTATCTGATGTTGAGCATATGGTAACTGTAGGTATCATTTCAATGGCTGTTAAAAATAGTTGCTTGGGTATTTTTCTATAACATATTACTTTTCTTCACTAAATCTGAAGGAAATAAAAACAGAAGACAGTGTTTATATTACCTCATCATCTTGATCTGACTCTGTTTCCTTTTGGTCCCAAGATGCATTGCAGAGACAAGGAATATTATAATGGACAGCAGGGAAAAGAGTATCAGGATATGAAAAGGACCAAATTGGGAGCACAAAATGCAAGCTGATTTATAAGGCAAAGCAAATCCAAAATGTGAACACAAAAGAAGAAAAAACCAAACCCTTACATCCAACGCAAATCAACACGTGACATTACTGAAAGCATAAACCTATGACTTGCAGGCTGAAGCATGAGCTGTAAACAGAATCATAAAAACTATAGGAACTTGACACCACAGTAACAAGAGACTTCAAAAGCGTTGTACATACAAGAAACCAGTAAAACATAAATTTAAAAAGCCTTTATGATATTCCAAAGCATTCTCATTACTGGCATTTCACAGGGTTTCATCATCACTAGCAGGAAAAAAAAAAAGACAAAAACTAAAGGAGCAAAAATTAAACAAAACCAACCCTCACAAATACCTTTTTGTGTGCTGGCAGAGTGATATTCAAGTTGCAAACAGCTGTTTGTGGCAGTCCTTTTGTAGTCTTTGGTTCTTTCAAAAATGATAATCGACCACAAGGTTCCTGGCTGGTGTCCCTTACCTAGAAAAGAAATTTTAGTACAGTGTAGTAATATGCAGTAATTCAGATACCTAGAGGAGGTTTCTGGAGAGTCTCTCACACTGTCTTTCCACAAAAAGCTATCTAATGGCTAAAGATCAATGTTACTGAGCTGGAGCTCAGACTGAGGTGCTGAAGAAGAAAAGGTGTTACCACGGAAGAGTTAGATTAGCCTGAAGATCTCTGATGGCAACTCCGCGCAAGACAAGATGTCGAGTGAGTCCAACCAGACAGTTTTGTACTCTGATATTACTGAGAGACATTTTCTGCTCACCTTCATTTTTTTCTGCCAAGTTTTGCACCGGTGCTCATCAAAATGCTTACAAACATCTTTGTGCGTGGCAGCTGTGATAAAACTAAGGAAAGATACGTTCACAGTAATTTAGAGATGAAGAGTTTGCGCAGACATTTTTGGAGGCTGTTCTGCTGTAGAGTATGTTTTTGAACGCGTCTCATTTCCTTAGTCCCTGGGAAACAGTAGTCTACTGGTAGCATTCTGTAGGTCTAACTGGAAATATGGTTTTAATGAAAGGCTGTGAATCCATACCACTGGTATTCTGGTTCTAGCTCTGCCAGCAGCTCTTTAGTGGCTTCATGCAAAGCACTCTCTCCATGTTATTCACATATTAAACAATGACACTTACATCCTTGGGGTGAGTTAGTTCTATCGGTCTGAAAAAGTGTTATCATTTGTGGTGGGCGGAATATAATCAGAATTATTTGGCTTGTTTTGCTTTTACCTTGATAGAGAATGGCAGTCTATTTTCTTTGAAAGCATAAAAATTAAAAACAAGTTGCTGTCCTCCTTTAGTCAAAGGGGCCAGGTTTCCATAGCAATCAACATAAATAGGTTTTCCTTCCAGAACCTATCAAAACAATAAAAAAAAGTCAACAAAACCTCTTTTCTTAGTAGATCCGTGCACATAAGTATATCATGATTTCTCCCATCACAGTTCCCGAATTTAGCACAAGTCGCCACTTGGGTTAAAATCAACAACAAATTATAAAATCCCTGTGCATTATGGCAAGTGTACAGTGTAAGCAGTTTGGGAAACTGTGAGCTATATGTGTAAGAATGTGTATATTTCCTTCAAGAAACAGTGTGTGGGTGACTGTGTATTCACCACAAACCGGCCTTACTCATGACTGTGTGTCTTGCGGGGCCAATGAGAAGGAATTCCAGATCAGCCCTCTGCAAAGCCCAACCAGAACTACTCAATAGCAGCGTGTGAAAAACCCACTGCAGACTGGCCTGGATCATCCATTTGGACACAGGTCCTCGTGGTCCCCCCTCCTTGTCCTTTTTTGGCCTCCTTTCAAGAAATTCTTTGACACAGCTTTGCTTTATTTAACTGGGCTTAGAGTGGCTTTTGCAAGATCTGTTGCCACTTGGAAAACATATTGACCATTTACAAGGAGGAAGCAGGCTGTGAGAAATGTACCTCAATGTCTTTGCTTCTTGCAACTTCTTCAAAGTTCTCCTGTTGCTCCAAAGTTTTGTCCACTTTGTCATCAGTCATGCAGAAGCAACGCAAATTGGATTCCACAGGGTCATTCATTTTGGCAAATATCACAAACTTTGCCATATATGGAACACATATTAATTCTCTATAAAGCTGCGTTGCCAGCCCAACAGTCTCTAGTACTTGATGACAGTCTGCGAGCCAGAATCTGAGTGGGAAAAAGTAAACCATTAAATCAGCTTTTCATTATGCTCAAACATTGCTTAAACCTTTAAAGAGAAACCATGTCCTGTGATCCTTTGCTATTTTGCATGTGTATTGTCTTTGCAGACTTCTCAAAGCTATAGTTTTCCTTTTATTTTCAGTGGAGCTTTAACCATCCAAAAATGGGAATACCTGGCAGGGAAATGTTGATATACTTATTTAACCTTTCTCACACTCGTATCTCATAAAACTGCCTATTTTAAGCCTCATTTGAAGTCAAAGAGGGGAAATTATATTTCTTGTGACCATATACTATGTATGTTATAAAATGCTGATGCTTCACAGTAGATTCGATTTGCTAAAACAACCTCCTTGATGGCACATAAATACAGTAAAATCACATCTCCCATATAGTTTGAAACTGAATACGTCCGCAGTGAAGCTTCCTAGAGAGACAGATATTATACTGTCACTTTCTCATCTTTTAATGATTAAGAGTTTGATGACAATTTTGGTACAAGTTATAAATATTTTCATTTGTAGTTTGTATGAGTCTTTTCCACAATATCTCAGCCTTGATCTGTTCAATTCTTTCAGCAATTCTCTCTCTTTACAAAGCTTTTTATAAGTGTAAATGTAATGTACTGAATAATAAGCTCTTTACCTGGCATACCATGAATTATATACAAATCATGTGTCCTGGATAAATCTTGTTGAATGTCTCCAGTCAGCACGTAGGTCCACTAAGTCCATCAAAATTCATTTTAATCCATGATTTTACAGCAAATTATATTTTTGTGAACGTAATCTTATGTAATTTTCAACAAAAACCCCACAGCTAGAAATTCAATGCCTTTAACTTTTAAAACAAATATGGTTTTTATTAATCCCCCCAATTTTTTTATTGGATGAGCATCTCAAACTTTCCCCTTCTGTTGCTGTTTGCAAAAAAACCAAACCCTCAGTGTGGCACTGCAGCCTTAAGAGAAACAGCATGTCTGACTGCCAAGAGACATCACCACCGCAGGAAGAGCCAGGACAAAGCTTCGTGTGCAACCCTGGCTATGTGGGATGCTGATACATGGTGACAAAGAAGCATCTGGTCCATTACTGCTTCATCAGTCTTGCAAAAGGCTTCCAGAAAGCCAAAAAACCAACCCTACAACTATGCACTTTGTTGATAAGGGAAGCAACTCCCTAGCACGCTTGGCAAGCTTTGTTACCATACCTGGCTGAAACATTGGTTGTGAATGAGACACAGTCGTTTGAAAACGTCAGTGGAGTGGTGCCTGTGATATCCTCCCACTGCGCCGGTGAAGTACCTCCTACATAAATATAAATCACGGTGATTTTCTTTCCAACATTAAGCATAGAGAGACTACATAAGAACATCTGTATCTTAAGTTACCACTTACAAAGAGAACCTAGACAACAATGTTCTCCAACAGGGGAACTACTTTGCTATAGAGCACATCATATGTTACACACCAGAATACGATATTGATGTAAGCAAAGCACACACCTGCAAGCACACACCCTTCCATGATACCAGCTAGGACAGAATTACATCTGCAAACTACTTTTACTGACAACCACATCTAATAGCCAGGGCTGAAATTCTTCATACTGGCTAAACAGCATTTAATATCTTTTAGCATAGTTCTAAAATGGCATGAGAACATATTCAAAGCCCAGGGAAGCAGTGGGAGTCTTTCAAATGACCTCAGCAGGCTTTGCTCAGATGAACTCATCTGTACTCTAGAAGACCAAGCACACCCATGCTTCCTTACTGGAAAGCGTGAGTTATGCAGCTATGAGTGTGAGCGCAGCCTTGAAAGAGCATAATTCTCTCTAACCTGTAATGCTACATAAAAGTCGGAGGCTAGGCGTCGTGTCTCCTTTGTACCCATTGGTTACACCTTCTCCTGATGGAGGTGGCACAGGAATCGTCATGGTTATCGGCTTGTGAAATTTTCTTCTTCTTGGCTCCACAGTGACAATGGGACTGAAAGTTGCTTTGTTTCCAAGGATTTTTTTGACAATCTCCTCTGGAACCGGTTGAGCCTGTCAACACAGGGAAAGTATTTAAACTAGAGCTGCAAATTGGTTGTAGACGTGCGGAACTGTTTTCCATAAGATAACTCAAATTTCCTTTTATTTTCTGTGGAATTCTATTTCTTTTTTTTTCCCTGGCAACCTTCCCCTATAGCTCTCAAGGGTGATCATGAGAACAATTCATGCTTAGTGCTTTCCTCAATAATCCACCTATGATTTCCTAATAGCTAACTTGTACAACAGAACCATAAATCTCAGAAGGTTGCCTGTGGTATTTACTGAGAGGCTTTCAGAGTATGTTTGGGTTTGGTTTTAATTTACAGTGATGAGTGATATTAAATACAATTTCAAAATGCAAAAAGAGACTTATTTTATTAGCAGAGTCTTGAGAAGTGAGGACTAGACACTCTGTCTTGGAAATGCCAAACAATTCTCATGCTTCTGCCAAACACAAATCCATGCTACCGAGGAACACTGCATAGTCTGATTTACTTCTGACCTCAGTGCTATTCCAGTACTGATTATTAGGAAAGGACTACTTGTTTGAGCCAAATTCATACAGAATGCCTTAAGCTATAGCAGAGCTACAAGAAAATTTCAGAATTTATACCTCCATTTTGTGCCTCGAAAGGTTTCCTAACTTTATATGGGAAGATATAGCCAATATGGTAAGAAATGCTATAATATTTATGCAGATTTTATTTAAGACCTGAACTCAAAAGTGACAAGCGTTTTATAGGAAACTTGGGGATTTGCATGCGTTCGCCCTTTTTTTTTCCCTAAACATTCAAATCTGTTTCAGTCAAGCTGACCTATGACTTGCTGCATTATTCAAACTGCACAATGTATTGATGTATTTGTAGCTACACTGCAATCTCAGCAGTGACACCTCTGTGAATGGAGGCACCATGCTTCCTTCACACTAGACAGCTCTGGAAAGACAGTGGTATAACCATAATATCAGAGCTTCCATTTTCTCAAGATTAATCATCTTCATATGTGAAATATCATTAACAGATAGGAGATGTTCCAGTGTGAATTCCAAGCACTAGAACCCAAACCAGCATCCCTATTTTATGAATCCATCAGACTTGTCAGATTATTAAGTGATTTTAAGTGATAATTAACAAAACTCAAAGAAAAAGATATCTTCTACAGAACATTTCTCCACTTCTTGTGCAATTTTTTGAAGGAGAGTTTAGGCTATACGCTCTTCCCAGACTCCAGCCATCAGTAGAAATGCAATGGTTAATGTCCTCAGCTACAATAGATGTATATGGGAAGTCTTTGACCCAGAAAGAGTTGGCAAAGAGCTGCATAAACTCTTTTACCAAATGCATTCCTGTGGCAAAAGGCAGTCCAGTGACACCAATCACAAGCTGCTACTCGGCTACAGAAGACTGGGAGCACAGTGTGGCTGTGCAGCTCATAGCTGCTGGCAGCCGTGGCCAAGACGGGGATGGTGGACAATATCACCGAGGCTGCAGTGGCTCCAGACCTTTGCTTTTCTCTCCATTCTTCAGATGCTAAGCAATACTCAAGGTGATGAAAAAGGTGGAGCTGAGTTTTTGCCACAGGGCAGAGGACTGTGCATCACCTGCACCAGGGGGCAGACAGCATGCCCAGATAGACACATGCCAGCTCAGACCTCAGGCTGAGCTGACAATCCACTACCATTAAGACCAACAATGAGCTCGGAGATGCTGCAGACATGAACGTGAGGGCACAATTACCTGGAGTCCCACTCGGATTCTTTTTGTTAGTGCACCTTCAGGGAAGGATGCTTGGACACGCGGCACCGTCGTGCTGCTCAGCACCCCGCCCTCCGGGCCGATTTGGTTACTCTCCTGCTTGATTCGCGAGACCACCGCAAAGTACTGGGGGAAATCCTTTGTGACGATCCTGCAGATACGCTTCTTCTCTAGCTCCTCAACACTGTCCAGCTCTGGTGGGAGAAGGCAGTTAAAACATTCAGGCATTACTTGCCCAGCTTCATACCAGACACATCTGTGAGGGTGAGGTTTTGAATCTGCCTTAAAATACTTAGAGTTTTATTTATTTACTACACCATAAAGAAAATTCTCAGTGTTATTAATTATCAAGCTTTAGTTTCCTCCGTGAACTTTTTGCATAAGTCTTGACAATGAAAGCCAACAGCACTGGACACACAAATCTCCCAGGAAACCTAAGCACTAGGCGTGACAGTCTCTGCAGAAGCAGCTGCCATAGGATGGCAGGTTTGTCACACAGCATGGGAGTCCAAGGAGGTCCGGAGGAGATGGTCAAGCTTTTTTTCTGGCTCACCTATATCTAGAAGCACACAAGTGCACTGGTCTTTCTGTGCACACCTTCAAAAGACATTTATTTCCAGCCTTTTCCCTCACATAGATCTAGCGTGCAGAAAAGCTCGGGAAATGACCGTCAATTCATGAACTATCTAACTTCATGCCAAGCGTGCAATCCAGAGTTTGCCCAGCTAAGGCACTTGAGAGGGTTATCCTCCAGACTGGCACCAATACAATCCTAACCATACACTGAGCTCTCTGTAAACTGTGGATATGACAGAGCTCTGACTGCCAGAACCACCAAAGAAACCACAGCAAGGATCCCTTGCCACACGAGGCTTTCAGCCATTGGGGTATCTACTCTCAAAAAACTGCATTGTGCTTCTCAATTCCTATAGAAACTGAATTCATCCTCAGAGACACCTGGAAATGAAACAGGTCATCAACAATTAGTGCCCTCAGCCACATTTCCAGCACACAGAGTCACCAGGGCTCAGAAAGGTGCATGGAGTATACTAACTAATTAATTAAGTAGTTGACATAGATGTAGACGCCCTGAGACGCCCAAATCTGCGATATGTCACAAATTTAACTAATTACGCAACTATAAGTGTGCGCATGTATATAAGCACTAGTGAAATCCCTTTGATACAAACACTTCTCACAGGCTGAGATAATTACACAAGTGTCATGCATTTTTCCTGTAATTTCGTGCAGTCAAGCTTTTAAGCTATTGTAACTGGGTTTCATTCCAGCACTCCACAAATTTCCACCGTTATTTTCCTCCTTAAAAAGGGCACCCGATTCCTAAAGAAGAAAGTTTTTTCCTTGAAATATGACTTTTCCATCAGATGCAGCAAGAGAAAGCAGGAGGACCAGAAATGGTACCAAGACAAATGACACACGTACAATTCTTTACTTTATGTGACCGAGACATTTTCCTCCTCTATTCATGTAAGCTCAATTACAGCTCCAAAGAATTAGAATATAAATTTGGTAAAATGTCAGTTTTCCATTTTAAAACTTTCAGCAGGTCATTTGTATTAATTGTACAATGTTGCTATGAATCACACGTAGGTACCAGAAGAGGATAATTTCTTATCATAATGCAAGCTTCCATTTACTTTGATTCAGAGATTGGTATCTGAAACCTTCTAGTGAGTTAGGTATTCTGCCTGTAGCCTCTGGAAGTGATGGCTTGTGCAGGAGACAAACTGCATTCTTAATATCCCAGGCGAGTATAATCTTGACTGGTAAATCCTGTGCATTCTCCTCTTTGTTGCTAGAGACTAAACTCAGCATAGAATGCTCACAGAGGTGAAGGATATTTGAACTCTCCCTGAAACAGAAAACTAGTGCTTTATATAAGAACATTTGAAAATCCTTTGAGGCTGGCAGGTGGTCTCATTTAGAGGAGAAAGATGTGAAGATTAGAGTGGCAGAAAAAGAGTCAGGCATGGAGTGGAGTTGGATTATATATAGGGAGATTACATTTGGTTAATACGTATGTAAGCTTCTGTATGGAGTTGCCCTCTAAAAGCCATAAAAATGATGATGAGCAATCAAACTACTTCTCTGACTGCCTGAACACACCTCATGCATTTTACAGAGAGAGCTATCATCATTACTCTTCCTCAGTTGCTGACACTTCATTTCTATGTAATTGTTTCAATTAAAAAACCCAAAGGATTTTTTAGTTGATTGGTTGGTTCATTGAGTTTTGGGTTTTGTTTTTTTTTTTAACCACAGAGAAACTGAATATTCACATTGTTTTACAAATCGGTATGGCAAAGCAGAGACAGGTACAGCAGAAGGGTGAGTGGCAGAATTGGGAAGAGTGTCCTGGCATCACCGTCTCCTAGAATCGTGCTAACAGCCCAAAGAACACCTATTACCATTAAGTTTTAGTAGGTCAAGAAAAAGGTATGGTGGATACTCTGTCTTCCCCTGCTACTGAAGTGAATGGTACACTCAGCCTACGGTGGCTGCTGGGAGCGATGGAGGAGAGACGAGATGGGAAGGAGGGAGGAAAGGAAGAGCACTCCTCCCCACCCATGCTGCCACGTGAATGTTTATGTTAAACTTCCTGGACAAGAGAAGAGTAACCCAGCCACGTCCTCCAAGGTGAGAGAGGGACCTCACACAGAGTGGTTCAAGCCAAGGAAAGCAATCACAGCGGTTTTGTCAGGTGAGAGAGCGCTGTGGATCAAATTCATCCCATGTGTGATAACTTTCTTTTTTACTTTCAAGTAAAGTAACACAGAGTGAGTGTCTTCTGACTGGAAACAGAATGAGAGAAGTCACAGAACACCAGGCTATTTCATCAGCTTCAAGGTATCTTTTTGTGATCTGGTATCTAATTTCACTTAAAAGGAGTTTTGCCACCACTGAAAATGAAAATCTCACTTGTGCTTAGCAGTGCTCTGAGTTTTGCAGCCCTCCTGCAGTACTGACTAGAGCACAGCTGACCTTACTGCTGTGCAGAGACCGAAGGGTTGGGATGAGCACAGGGTACCAGTTTCTCCCATATGGAGATGTGCCCACTAAAAAATTGTTGCACTAACAATGGGGCACCCAGGAGGCAGCACCTGCATGGAGAAAAATACAGGAGATAGATGGAGGCAGAAAGAGCACATGGAAAGGCACAAGAAACTGCTGAACGCAGTGAGACTCGTCTTAAAAATGCTGGTAACTAGACCAAGCCTCCCAGCTTCAGTATTTCACATATGTAACTCCATGCTCCCAGTGCCAGGAGGAGGTCTCATCCTCAATAAGGCAATGTCTTTCTGTGCTCTTCTGCCTATTTTTGTGCAGCCTCTTATCTTCCTATCCACAACACAAAGTTTAACAGCAATATATCTAAAAACTCTTCTTGGAAATGTGGCAAAGTCACTGCAAAGTGATTTATGGTGGTATTTTAAACTTCAAGTATAAACAGGGTCACGCTCTGGTTTGATCTGTAGATTCAAAGAAGTAGTTATGTGAAAACTCCTGCTTCCCATATGAAACCACACTGTGCAGCCGCAAACATATTGTAGCCACAAATATTTGCATTTCTTGGCTCACTCACTAGTTTGCAAAAGCATATAGAAATATGAGCTACCCCAGTGTGTGCATTTATATCCACAATTTGTCTACAGGTACCTGTAAAGGGTGCAGGAATGTAGAAAGCCAGCACAAGTTATATCTAAAAGAAGCCTGGCTAAAAATGTAACCTATTTACTAATAAGAAGACAGAGGGCTTTTCCTAAAATAAAATAAAATAAAATAAAATATATAATTTAATTAAATGTAGTGTGGCTGACAGCTGTGAATTGCTGCCCTTGTGTTTGGAACCAAACTCCTCCTCTTCACAAAAATGCCAAGTTCCCTATATTCCCTCAGCCCTGTATTTGCCATCTCTAGAATAAAAACTACTTAAGCAGAAACCTGACGGCACCAAAGAAAATCTGACTCTTTACATCACAGTTCATCGTTTTTTTCATTATAATTAAAGCAAAATTCTGCTATTATTTAATCCAGCATTTAGTGCCCTTAAGTGGTGCCTCCTGCTCTGGATTACTCTGAGTCTGTGACAAGGCTTTCCAGCAGATGGTGCTGCTTCCAGTAAGGAACAGGCAGGTTTTCAGCAGTCCCCACGGGAGGGGGAGAAATAAAGATGTCCTCGCTCTCATCCCCACTAGCTGAGTGGAAGAGAAAAACAGGAGGAACAAAAATAAAAAACAGATATTCAAACCGCATCTTTAAAGATTCAGGGAGCTGGGAATAAAAGTTTTTGATTGCTCCCTTCACTACACAGAAAGGTCTAACACAAACTGACCAGGTGCTTTTAATAGAAAAATGGGCACTCCTGCAGCATGTTAAGGCATTTAAAGATGATTGTGCAGATGAATTTTCTTGCAAAGACACACTGCACTTGTGGAAATAACTATGCGGCTGCTTTTTATTTCAATTAAAGATTGCTTCTGCCTCCAGAGTTCGTACCTGGAATAAAACCTCTAAAGTTATGGCTTTTGAGCTGCAAGGTACTACTTGAGAGCCAAGCCTAATTGCAGCATTTGGAAACAAACCAGCAACAGTTCAGATGAAAAAAAACCACAAACCTGCTTGTAATTCTACAAATTTGTGATTTTCTGTCATTGCTTGGAAGACCTTTTATACAGAAAAGGTGTCATATAACTAGAGCAGAATTTTGTGAAGATCCTCATACTATTTTAATGCAGGGGGAGTTTTTTGTTGTGTTTTCCGAACTGGTGAAGGACTAAGCTAAAATGAACTGAACAGATAATCAACAAAATGCTCTGGATGCGTCTGCAGTATTTTTTCTCCTTTCCCTCTCATAAATGATTGCCTGGACTGCTGAAAGGCATTTTTCTGGTTTGACTTTTAAGGTGCTAAATATTTTTACACTAAAGGGATAGTCCAGTGTCCATCACACTTCCTGTGATTCACTGGCTCTACATATACCCACTAATCTCAAACAGCAGTTCCTCAGAAGGAAAGAGGCATCTGAAACCCTCAACAGATCGGACAGTTGTACTCTGGATCCAAAATGGAAAGCTTTTTATTTTAGGCTCTAAGTACTGAGGGCTTCATGCCCACCTCCCTCAAAGTGTTTTTGTTTATTGAGCTCTCTTCTCTGCAAATTGTGAATTTATCCATATGGCACATCTGGAGAGCTCTTTCATCAGTGCTGCAAGTTGGAGCACTTCAGAATAGTGATTTTGAGTCCAAATTTCCTATCCCAAATTGAACTAAGCTCAGTTTGGAAAGCATCTGAAGCAGATAAGCAAGCTGCTGATCCGTTCTGATTACCTAACCACTGACAAGGCGCTGATACTTCAGCCAAATGCCAAATCAACTACTTCCTATCTCATGCAGTAAAGAGAAGGAGGGGGCGGTGGTGAGATTTTTCTTCCAGAAACACTGTAACTACTGCCTTCGATCCTGAAGAAATTCTTCCTGAAGCAATATTATCCTGGGCCATCTCACTCTTTCACCTGTTTCACTGCTTTTAGGTAGCCTTCTGTGATGAGATTTATTGTATTTTTCCAAACTCACTGACCTAACATTTGCAGTGTTTCTGCCCTACTGCTTCATTGGTTCTATTACATTTATTTCCAAATAAATAGCTACAATAGATCATCATATAACAAGCAGATCTTTGCCACTGCTCTGTATTTTTACAAGCTTATGTACAGTCCAAGAACTTTGAAGTGAAAATACTACAGAAACCCATTCTGCTGTTCCGGTTCCCAGATGCCTAGGAAATTAGTGAAGATGCTAAATCTCAGATGTCCAGGGAGCCCCTCACAACAGCACTACTCTCCTTTCCATGTGCTCAAAAAGCATGTCTTTTGCTGAGGCTGCCCTTTTCAAACAAGAAGAGGCCAAGATCAAAGGCAGAACTTGCTCCCATAGCTGCCATCCCCAGCCTGATCATTTGCTTCAAATGCTTTTGCCGTTAATGAAAAAAATTTCCTGCGGTTTGTACCCCACCACACTGTGACTTTCTGTAGGAGGGTACCCAGAGAAAATCCTATGGATAAACACAGAAGACAGAAATCCAAAACACAGCTATTTCATTCACGCTCAGATGCAAAGAGCTCAAACAATGGCTTATCAGCACAAGTACTCAAAAACACTTGCGAGGAAAAGAAAGCAGTGGTGCCAAGGGACCACGGCAGCCCCAGCCTGGCTTTGCCCACGATGTGCCTGCAGAGATCATCTGTCACAGCACCTTCTGATAAACTGCATACAGTTGACTTCTCTCATCCTAATGGATTCTCACATAAACAGCAACGTCCAAGCAAAACAAGGGAGCCAGACTTCCCAGATGGGCATCAGGAAGGCAAGCTGTGCATTTCTGGGAGGCAACCCCTAACAATACTGTTTCAAAGAAGAATGGGCAAAGGTCTGCATCTGTGGGAAAGTCTAATGTAACCTATATTTACATTTCAGCGTCGGGTTGGAATGACCTTCATGAGGCCTTGCCTGAGCAGCAGAAACATGCTTACCTCCAGCTGGGAGGTGAGTAAGCTTCTCAGCTTCATGCTGTAAAGCAACCGCGCAACTTTGCTTAAACTTGGCAAGACTTCAGACCAAAACTTACCACTCATTTCAGGATGTCTCCAGGCCACTGCTGAACAATTTCTCTTTCCACTCTTTGCACTAGTTTAGCATGGAACTGTATTCCCCTAAGTTAGATATCCCCTGCACTGTTTTACTTCAGGTAGCTTTAGTCTGCCCATGTGAGCAAGCCTACACAAAAGTAAAGCTTGCTAAAGCTTTGAGAAAATGTTTACCTTCGTCCATGCCATTGAGTATTTCAGTTAAGTCTTCATGTTTGCTGTCATACTGGTGCTCCTTCCACGTTTCACCATTTTCACTTCGAAGAACGATTAGTTCTCTTTCCTTTCCTCTCATTGATCCAAAATGTGGGATTTCCACTATGACAGGGCTAAAGAAAAAGGAACCATATTATTTATAATCCTGTATCTCCTCACTGCCCTTAATTTCCTATGGGTGTTAAGTCCTTAAGAAAACTACAGTCATTTTAAATAGCACCGTTATGGTAAAAATGCATTTAAAATTGCCAAAGCTGCACAATCCTTCATCATTTAAACTATAATTAATCGACAACTTGAAAATATTCATATATAGCTCATTTTAATGTAAATCTTCTGAAATGGCAGCCTAATTGAAAAAACAGTGACAACTTTTGCTAAGGAGACTTCTCCCTGCTCATTGATGCCAGGATGTAGGTGATTCAACCTGCCCTCAGCACACACAGCACTGCTGAATTTTAATTGGCATTAGCACAGACAGAATTCAGATTTGGCTCAAGAGATTTAAAGGGGCAAAGTCAGCTCAGAAACAGCTACCCAAATGCATGCAACAGCTACTGAATGCAGCAGGAACTGTGCATGCATGTAGGCTGTAAATTTCAAACTAAGTCCCAGACTTTTCAAAGCTCTCCCTGCCTCTCTGTCGATGCAGTTCCCACGAAACACGAGGTTGTTTCTCATTAGCTTCGCTTTCTGGTTCTCATGCCCAAACTCACAGGTGCAACATCTGCCCTGTAAACATTATTGGGGAATGTTTAGATCCTTTCAGAACAGATTTCTCCGAGTTCAGCAACATCACAACCACATTTATATTAGTTACTGTCAAACATGTGTCGGGGAAGGAAAGGGAACGAGAAGGTGGTTAATAATACACCTATGTCACCAGACAATGTACCTTCAACAGAGGACTGCAAGTGCATTACTCAACAGTTAGAGTGAACAACCAACAGAAACCACCATTCACTTCATGTGCCATTCCTTAACAAAACAGACACTTTTGCCAAACACTTCACAGGCAGGATATGCATTTTAAAGTACGCTAAGACAAATCGACCGAAATCACACAGTAAGTAAACAATTATGGATTATGCAGCTTTAAGACATTTAAACAGACAGTATCATCATTTTCCTACAGAGGTTGTAAAGGATTTCACTGCTTTGTAGTGACTCAGTTAAAAGTAGCACCACATGATGGGAGAAGTACGCAGCACTTCTACGGTACCGTACACCTGCAAGGTGTTGGGTGCATTACCCAATTAGTTACTTTAGCATAGAAATCACGACAGCCATTGTAAGGAAAAACATAAACTTCAGTTTTCATACCAAGGAAGAAGAATTAAATAGTATTTTTTCCCATGAAAACAGAAAAAGACAGTTTAATTAACACATATTTTAAATGCTTTTAAGAACACCCAGGCTATTACTCAAATCTGAAGTCCTTCAACAAGAAATAGGAATACAGCTGCTGTCTCCCATTGTGCACAGCAAGTAAATACCAAAAATTCAAATACGTTGCTTAAGATATTTACTCTAGTTCAGAAAGAGGACAAACTGAAAACTAACAGTACAGTACAATCTTTGCAGGCTAATATCTCAGATACTGTCTCTGTAAATATTTAGAAACCACACAATTCTGTGCATGACATTTAACAAGAATACTCAGTGAGAAGGTATTGAACAGGTTTGGAACACCAAACACTCACCAATATTTTGAAGACCTAATGCAATAAATTTCACAAGATGGTTGAAAACAGCGGTCAAAAATATATGGAAACATTCTTATATTTTTAGACTACACACTGCAGTTCCTTTGGATAGCATACTTGGCTTTATAAATGTGCCTCTTGCAGTTGAAAATATTACTGTTTCTCCAACCTTGTTGAATGAAGTCATTCACTCAACGGCATTTTTTCTAAATAATCTTTCATAAATAATAGACTTTATGTGATCACGTTTTACAAATGCTCTTCCCAAAACAGACTCACTCAAGGCCTGTAAATACCTTCTCTGCCACAGGGTTGAACATAAAAAGTTGACTGTCACTGTGTAGTAAAATGTATTTGATGCAGTTGAAACACTTTAAATTTAAAAAATTACAAAAGCACAGAAGTTATGAAAGCAGAATGCTGGCAGTGAATTTTACATGCCTATAAGCACAAGGTAGTAGCAGAGCTGTATTAAATCAAGCCACTATGATTTTCTTTCAGTGACATAAATCAACTGAAAGCTTTAGAAAACGTAAAAAAAATTAAATGGGAATAACAAAAAATTGGAAACGAAAGAAAAACTGTAGACATTCTGTATCTTTTCCGTACATATCCTACCCAATAAATTTTGTTCCTTGTGGACCAAGCTGCAGGATTCGGCTAACCATGCTCTCACCCTCATTTAGAGGGGGAGGAGTGTTAGGAAGATGCAGTTTACTGAATAACATCCATGCAGCAGGAAGAGAAACGAGAAGGGGAAATTAGGAACAAGCTGTCATTCCCGACAGAACCAGCAGTTTACACCAGGGTGCCACTCATGGTAATGAACAAAATTTATAATTAGGAAAAAAAAGTGCCACATCATAGTGGATTGTTTCCCCTATTTTAAGTTTTAAAAAAGTCAGTTCCCAGCATTTGTACTACTTGATGCTCTACAGTAAGTGCTCTGCCATCGCTCTCAGTGGCTTTGCTCCATGGGACAGAGACAGACAGCTCCCAGCAACTACGGCAGCAACCGTGCACGTGGCACGGCATAGGCAACAGAGCTTAATATTTGGGTCCGTCTGGGTGACTTTAGGACACTTTTTTTAACAGTGATATTCTGCTGATACTCTATGAGCAAGAGAGTCAAAACCTGTTCTGAATTATAGGGGTGTGACTCCCCCTGACTTCAAAGACAGGTTGCATGAGGAGATGGGGGCAGGACCTGGCCTTTTCATGGCTTTCCTTACCTTCAGCTCCACCCTGCAGACATCACAGAGGAAAAGCTCCCTTCAAAATACAAGAGTACTTTTCGGAAGGAATAGCAGGTTGGCATTTTTCAATATTTCAATTTAATTAGCCTATCTGACATGCTCAAATGAGGCAGGGTCAATGTTTAACTACTTGGATCCACAGGATAAAAGAAATGAATGATGCAACATGAGTTTAAACAGCGACATTCATAGAACAACTCACCCTAAAAATTGTGCCCCCGCTGGCCCCATTTCTACAAGTCTACTCGCCAGTCCTTCTCCTTCAACCATCGGTGGTGGGCTGGCCAGTTTATGCCTCTTTACCAAGCGGCAGGTGATGCGGGTTGGTGCCGTACACTTGCGTGGTGGAATAATTATTCTCATTCCGTGATGGCGACTACCCCTCATCGAACCCCCACGTGCATCAACCATAAAACTAACCAGGAAACTGTAGGAAAAAGGAAACACGTCAATGAAAACAGTCACAAAACAAGCAGAAGATCAGCAAAAAGTCAACTACCACAGTCTTTAAAACATTATTAGAAAAGTCCTCCCGATCCCAGCCAAACTAAACAGAACATGAAGATTCTTTTAAAACTTATACTTACATTGTTAACTATTGGTTATCAAAAGTGGGAATTGCTAAAGATCTAGCAACATCATGGTGAAACAAACAGGTGCTACTGAGTAATTTAGATTAAAAGTATCGTATTAGTAGTGGATTATTAGAATTTAAAAACATCCCTCTGTTACTTTTAGGTCTATTGTCCATAACTGTGTAATTAGCCTCACACACAGAAATGAACCAGACAGTCTAGAAAAAGGAGAAGCAAAAATGCTTATTATTTTTGAGATCTCAGTCTTCAAAATCTCCTCACAGCCTCATTTGCAAACACCCCTGACGGCTGGCAGAGCGAGTGTTTGCACCACAGGTGAGTCAGTTCGGGCTACAAAAGGCTTCCACTGATGGGGAACGAGTGAGAATATCAAGTACATAACTTTCTTCAGGCTGCTGGCACTCTGGAGGAAACCATGCCATTGCTCCTCTGCAAAAATGATATTCATTAGCAAAAAGCAACATTAAATTAAAATTGCATTTGCTGGTGTCATTCCAATGCATATTTTTCCATTGAATAATAGAAGGGTAAGCAACTATATTTGTAAGTGGTGAGTGGCAGGTTTTAAAATAAAATTCTTAGCAAGAGAATAAGGAATATTAACAATAATATCCATTAATAGCTGTGGTTTATTTCATAAGAAATGCTGAGAGGCTGCATACATGAAGTGTTACTGTCCTTGACAGAACGGTAATAGGAAAACGGAGTATCCTCCCAGAAACATATGCAGACTTCAGCCTGTTTCAAAACTTTGCAACAAAAATGCTTCCAGTTTACGGGGATCAAAATGTACAGTTTCCTGCAGGGCTAAACAGCTATGGGGGGCTCTCCTCCGGTGCTCTAAAATACGTTCCCTTTTCCTCTGTACCATAGATTGCTGAAGAAGAATAGCTTCAGGTAAAAGATGCAATAACAGGCCAGCATCAAAAGAGATACAAACTACCAACTCATTCTTGATGCCAATACATTTTTTGTTTGCTCTTTCTGTATGATTTGGAGATGCTGACATAGCTGGTGCATCTGCTATATGGTTTCACTATTTTCAAGGCTGTTGCCAAAATGTCCAGATCTTAAGAACTAAACCTTCCCATGAGTAACAGGAGAATCCATTCATTTCCTGGCTCCCTTCTGTAAACTGAACTAAGGGTAAGAGCCAATAATCCATGGGGGTCATGAAGGT
The DNA here is from genome assembly GCA_033558235.1 of Neomorphus geoffroyi. Classification (NCBI taxonomy): domain Eukaryota; kingdom Metazoa; phylum Chordata; class Aves; order Cuculiformes; family Neomorphidae; genus Neomorphus; species Neomorphus geoffroyi. Next base: position 10,284,041 of record JAUMJM010000016.1, on the reverse strand, counting down.
TCTTCAAAAAAGCCCTCAAGTTCTCTGAAGTATGAATGGGAATCTGTGTACGACAGCTACATTTGCTTTTGACACCAGCAGGACATCAAAAGTAACAGCTGACGTGCATTGGCCAGGCATGCAAATAAGCTGCACTTGGAAGTCCGGGCGACGTGGGTGGGAAAAATCTGCACAAAAGCACAAGTGTAATCAAAACTTTGTATTTAGCAGTCTGCAGGAGACAGGCAGGTAGGGACACAAGTTGTAAATATAAGAAGCAGGACTGAAAGGCTGTCCAACTTAATTCCAGACAAAGAAATTGTGACATTGCCTTTCTTCAAATCGAATTTAAATCTTTCAGTAAAGAAGCGGAGGTGAAACAGCCCTCCAAGCTTATCCTAGCCCGAGGTTATAATTTCTTGGACCCCAGACCCTGTACAATACTGAAGCATGGAATAAAATTAATGATATTGCAGAGTTTTCATGTAAATAAATTGTATTCACGTTTCTCCCTTAGATAAACACACTGTACACACTACTGAACAAATCCAAATGTTGCCACTAGGGTACCCCAATTCCTCATAAGAGGAATGGGACAGGATCTTTGCTGAATGGCTAACCAAATGCTTTCTACAAATATTAGATCTACATGAAAAACAATGTGCTGAATCTTTAAATTATACATTATATATGTTATATTAATCTTAATATTTAGAGATTACAGGATCTTAAATGCCTGTAAACTCTGCTCACTGGAACGCTCTTCTGTTTGCTAAGAAAAGGCTGCAACGGAGACACCAGCTCTAGAGAGCCTGCACATTTGGTTCCCTCTCCTCTCTGCTTACTGAGCACTATTAGCCTGTCAGTCTGTTTACATTGCTTTTTCTCCCTGCAAGCACTTTGTATTGTGGGTCATAAAGTGTGATGACAGAAGGCAGATAACACTGAGCATGTGGAAGGATAGGCCAATGGTTGGTCTTCAGAGCTGGCAAGGAGACAGCTCGTGCCCAGCTGTAAAGAGAGTTCAAGACAATCTCAAAATTCACTATGAAACGAAAATACTAAGCAGGAACCCACAGCTCTTGGTCACCAAAGGGAGAATACTGAAAGAAATCTGTTACAACTGGTGCTCTGGTGGCCTTTTAAAAATGTGCATGGTTTGTGTCTGCAGAGAAGATGGGGCCACTTCAGACTCCATGGAGGTTTGTGGGGTGGAGGGGTGGCTGGCTGGAGCATCCATTCAGAGTTGGTGCGGCTGCTCTGGGAAGGTACATCTGTTCGGTGCATCACTGGGCAAGAAGGGCTTCCTGGGGAGGCTGGCAAGGCTGGGCTTGGCCTGATGACTCAGTACAAAGCAATGTTTTGGAGAGCTGCCTATCACGTATGCGATTACTGACATGTTGAGCAGCTCATAATTAATAAAAAAGGGAGGTTTTCATCTAATGCAAAAATGCCAAAGCTTGCACTTAGATAAGATGTTTTCTCTGTCCCCAAACTATTTAAATGATGCAAGTGTGTCAGAGTGGATTTTCAAAAACATGCAGGCACCTAAATGAACTGACTTAAAATAATACAAACCTCAACGGAAGTTAAAACTAAGTAACTATAAAAGTCTGGTCCCAAGTTCTTAGCTACATTTAGGCTGTAGATTTCAAGGTCATGCAGACATAGCTGAGTTGGGCTTGATGACAGGCACCAATTCCAGTCCACACTTGGCAACCTGGGGCTTAGCACTTCTAATGCACAGTGCTGGTAGTAAAAGTTGATTAACCCTTGACATAAGTCTCTGCCCCACCACAGGAACTGGTCCGTTACAGCCAGCTTTGGTGTCTACGCCACAATTCAGTGAAGACAAAACCTTTAGGAGATCACCCTTTATGCATATTGCTCCCAAATAAAGGTAATCATCATCAACAGCATATTAATTATTTCCTTGTTTAGTTTTGAAATTAGTAGTTTACCTTTTAAAACAATAACTCCAAACGGCATTTCATGCATTTTCTATCAATAAGATTAGTAGCTGATGCTTACCTAAATTAATGCTGCACTAATAATGGAAACTACAATATGATCTCTAAAACACAATGCTAAGTGCTAATGAGCATTTCTACTTGAATACATGGAAGGGATGAGGATGTGGGAGGATGCACTACAAACATCTACACACACTCTGTGGGAAAAGAGTTTAAAAAAAGAAAAGAAAATGAGGATTCACAGAAAGCACAGAGTTATCACCTTGAATCATACTGGGGAAGTGGAGAGGAATAGCTGCAAAATAATTTAGAAAGCAAATGGGAAAAATTAATTTAAGATAATTAGAGGCAAGCAACAGAAAATATCAATAATAAGCGCAAAGGAAAAGTAACAATCAAAAACAACAAATGCAACACATTTGAAGGCAAACTTTCGAAATTATTTGGCTTTTGCTTCACGTATCATGACCTCTGTCATATAAAAATATACCACACATGGAAAAAAATCCAAAAGAAAGTGTTCATTTAATTAACACAAATCCATAATTTCTCCGTGAAATGCAGAAGCACATGGACAAGAGAAAAGCATTTGCAATCTGCTGACGCCAACAGAGAATTTATTGTAACACAACTTCTTTACTTAATTCCCAAAGCATGCTCCACTGTGCGTGGAAAACTAGTTCTTGCACTTTTCTATAGTAGTTTATTTTCCAGAATACATTGTATAAAGATCCGTATGGCAGGACACTTGAAAGGAGTATCAGTCCATGCCATTTGTTACACCACTTTCAAAAATAAGTTCTGTGTGTGCAGGAGGTTGGAGTAAACTATAATTAACCTAACATATTCTGCCTTGCAAGACTGCATTCAGTGTTTCTGAGTTTCTCATTATGCAAGGCAGCATGACGCGTTAATTTTTTTCTTTCAGCTAAGAAAAGCAAGGAGTTAAAAAAGGCAACATGAAGAAAGCACACCCACATTTTAGTTTGGGAAAATTGCACGAGTAAGCTCACATGTGAAAGCCGAAGGTCATTTTGATGAAGGGTCTGTACCCTTCCAGAGGCCTCAAGATTCATGACACATTTCAGTGTGCTGCTTACAATGGATCCTGTTCAAAACATATGCTAGCAAAACAACTTATCTGAACTCAAAAAGAAAAACATAAAACATTATCTTGGCTTAAAAAAAGGAAAAACCAGAAGAGTCAAGATTACTGCCAACAATTCCTTCTTTGTTCCCCTTTCACTGATACATCACCGCATCTCCACATCCTGCTCCCCAAATTCCCCTTCTTCCTCAGTTAAGAAACGGGAAGAAAATTTGATGCTCTTTTCTATCAGTGGGTAAATGGGGAAAAAAGCAACCCGAGGGAACGGACTACAAAGAAGCTCCCCCACACAGCACATTGCAGAGCTTGGGGGAGGATGAGGAATGCAAAGAGCAGTGGGGTCAGGCCCTGGCCGCAGGGCGACCCAGACCACGAGGGCTGCTGACAGTAGGCAACCCCAGCCAGCAAACCTCTGCCTGTGGCCCCAGAAAGAAGTGGGGACAAAGCTAGGGGACGAAGCACCGCAAACAAGCAGAAAAGGAGTCGCTTTTCAGAAAAAGACTGAGAAGTGAAAAGTCACGATATCGGATGTGCTGAGGTACTGGAAGACGTGAAGGGAACATCTGTTGACTGTCCCTAGATGAAGATAACAGAGAAAACCAAACAGTACCATACTGTAATATGGGGCCACAGTTGAAAAGAAAAAGAATAATGAGTCAGAGGTTTTTTTCTAACAAAGGAACCAAGTCATCACAGCATCATTTCTGATGGACTTCGTTGTCCTGGTTTCTGCTTGGATAGAGTTAACTTTCTCCCTACTAGCTGGTTTCAATTTTGTATGAGAATATTGTTGATAACACACCTATGTTTTCAGTTGTTGCTAGGTAATGCTTATACTAAGTCAAAGACATGAGCTTCCCATGCTCGACTGGTGGGAAGACAAGAAGCTGAGATGGGACACAGCCAGGACAACTGAACCAAACTGACCAAAGGGATATAAAATACTACGTCGTGCTACGTCGTAACTGGGTGGGAGTTGGCCAGGAGCAGGATCGACCAGGAGTTGGTCAGCAGATGCTGAGAAGCTGCATTGTGTCTCACTCATTTTGTATACTCTATTATCATCATCATTATTATTACTATTTTATCTTCCTTCACTGTCCTATTAAACTCTTTTTATCTCAACCCACAAATTCAACTTTTTTTCCTTGATTCTGTCTCCCATCCCACTGGGGGCGGAGAGAGTGAGTGAGGGGCTGCATAGTGTTTGGATGCCTGCACGACTAAACCACATCTGTCAACTGAGAAGTGTGACAGGTCAGAAAAGCTGTATTTGTTTGGAGAATATTTCGGTGCTCAGATCCTCTCCCTCCCCTGCAGCCCCACAGTTTGCTCCACTGCTGATATCTGCAGCCCCTCCCCTCTGGAGAGCAGCTAAGGCCATGTCTGTGTTAGCAGGGACTGATGTAAAAAGGGAGCAGATGTGAAGTAGTCGATATAAAAGACCCCATGTCCACAGAACATATGTTGTGGAGGGTTGGGACAAGTAGTGAACATGCTGAAGATCTAAGGGCAGATAACTGTTGTCCCAGAGGACTGGCAGGATGCAAACACCAGGCCTATTTTGTATCAGAATGAAAAGAAGCCAGAAATTTTTAGACCAATCAGTCTAACTCAAATTACCAGAAATATTCAGGAACAAATTATCCAACAACAAATCTATAAGGGCCTAAAGAATAATTGAGTGATTACAACTTGCCAGCCGCCAGTCCTCAAAACAAAAATGAGCCAAAATACAAATGGAAAGAGTAACTCATGTCAAACAAATTTATCTTCCTTCTTTGACAAGGTAACTTACCCAGTGGATGTGTGGAAGTACTATCTTGGTATTTAACAGTAAGCAGTTGAGATATAGTATAGATAAGGTAAGTACACAATCATCTGAGAAGTTACCTCAAAAGAGATATTATCAGTACTTCACTGTTAAACTGAAAGGAAACTTCAAGTGGGGATTTCACTGTGCTGTCCTGGGCCAGGTACTAAGCTAATATTTTCATTCTGGGCAGAAAGAAAGTCTGAAAAGTCTTTGGAAAATATGATCAGAATTAAAAAGCTATCTTGCTAAAATGGAAAAAGGGTTTGGAATCAACAAACTGAAAAATAGTAAAGGCAAATGCGAACAGACAGAAGACACCAAACACATAAGCACAAAAAGATAATTCTCATTGTGGGATTGCTTAAGATTAGGTGTGTCAGACCAAAGAGGTAGCGATCGTGTCCAAGCTAGTACTGGTGACATGTCTGTGGGAGTTTTGTGCCCAAACTGGCTTGGAAATGAGATGTCTTCAAAGTCAGAAAAGCCAGGGGACAGCAGCAAGAATGCACTGAAATGTGGAAAGTACCACCTAGGAGGATCTTGGACGTTTCAGTCTATAAAAGAAGAGGACTGTAATTCTTCCAACATATCAACAATTGCTAGGAGAGTAGTAAGATATTGTTCTCAATGACTATTTTGGATATGTCAAGAAACAGGCTTAATCTGCACAAAAGAAATTTTAAGTTGAATATCATGGAAAGAAATAGTGTAACAAGGGATACGGAACTATTGAAGCCATAGGATTATTGAATCTCCTAATTTTAATGACTATGAACAAATTTAACGTATTTCAGGAACGGCTTGATGACATTTTATCCTGCTGTAATGCAAACGGGTGGACTACAGGCTCTCTGAGGTCCTTTTCTGACCTTCCCTTCCTGCGATTACCATTGATCATAAGCAGTGTTTGATCAGCTCAAAAATCCATCACTGTATAGTTCTGTTCAGCAAACGTGGGTGCTTACTTATGTTGTGGAACTGCAGCTTTAGGTTTGCAGGACTTGCTGCTATTTTGGAACCGAAATCTTTCGATATGTGCTGCACTCGTTTTCATTATAAGAATGTAATTGGTCACAAAATGAGGAGGTAAATTGAAAAGGATATCAAATTTTTATGTCCTGATCTTCAAAATTAAAGAAATATTTATACTAGACAATTTTATATGCAATGATTTATTTCAGTTACACATACTGATTTCTAAAGTTTTAAAATACACATTCAAACATTACTACTACTGCATTTAAATCAAGTCCATGTGGTGCTGTCAAGAAGCATCACAACCACAGTGATGACTCAGAAGTAAATGAATAGGACCACTTAAGTCAAAGTACGGATATTGGAGAAAAGGCAGAAGTTTGGAGGTATAAATAAGATAAGACTATAAATTTAAGCACCTCATGTTTTCTTCTATGAAAGAACAGAAAGCATAACATGTTGCTGATTATGTATCCCAAATAATTTAATACAATTCAAACAAAATTACCTTATGACACTTAAAATTCAAGCACAGCCAACAGAAAAAGCAGAACAGGACTACTAAAGAGAAGCTTGTGTTATTAGAATATTTCAGCATTTAGAAAATTAACTGCAGGAGCAAGTTTTTGGTTTGATATGCAAGAATTTAGACTGACTCCTGTTATTAAGCACTCTCATTGAAGTCAGTGTGAATTTTGCCACTGGCTTCAACTGGAGCAGGAACAGGCACGTTATCAGCCATTACAGCAGGCTGTATTCTTCAGCTAACAATACACACATTTAAAGATAAAGGAAACTGTTAAGTGACCTACCCAGAATGAATGGGACTTGAAACAAGGTTAACATTGTCCAAGGTGTCTGCAGCCCAGCTATAGTGTCTGAGAGAATCAGAATCAAACTCCCTTTGAAAGGTCAGGTGCTTAAAAACACAATAAAAAAAGACAAATTGAAATTTAAAATTAACATAACAAACACTTGTCTTAAATACAAACTTGTTAATACAATTCTATTAAATTTAGATCTGGACCCTTTCCACATAACACTTCCAATATCCCAGTTGTTAAATTAAAGGAAATCCCATAACAGAAACATGGCACCCACAGACATGGGTGCCACCTTACATATTTTCAGATTTTCTTTTTGCCCACTTAGCCCACTTACTTCAGTTATAACTATGTCTCTCTCCAAGCTTTACTTACGTGTGCAAGGTTAAAAAGATTGAAAAAAATATTACCAAAAAACATTGTACTGCAATGATACGCTGTTTAGATAGGCAGTATAATCTTCCCCCGCAGCAAATGCCATTGGACAGATCCTTATTCAAGCAGAACCTGTGAATAACTTCGCTGGGAATTTAATTGAAGCTGTGAATGCACAACTAAGCTCCCGGTGGGAGGATGGGTTAGTTTGTCTCTATACACATACAACCAACATGAACAACCAACACCGTTTTCGGGAGTGCCACTGAACCTACTCATCTCTATAAAAATACCTTTAACCCTGTGAAGCCTCGGCACACTGGTGCTATAATTAACTGCCCCATCTGGCCAACACTGAGGCGTAATTTGTTTCTCCCTGCTGCCCGCAGCCATGCGCAGGCACACTCATGTGTCCTGTGCCCCACAACAAGGTCTCACACAGTAAATCCTCTTATCTGCACAGCAAAGCCATTCTAGTAAAATATTCTTTTTTCTTCTTTGTTTCTTTTTTCGTAGCAATTTAAACAAATGAAGTATTACAATACTGTATGTCCATATTTCCAGGGTGATATAAAAGCTTCTGAACAATTTAAGATGCACCATCAGAAGTTACATGAATAAAACTAAGTCAAGAAGCTGTCGTGCAATACACACAGACTATCTTCACCCAAGATGGTGTTGAAGACGTCAGTGTTTCCTGTAAGTAGGTTGTTTTCTGCTTACAGACAAATACATCTAGAGAGAACAGAGCCTGTGAAGATCGAAACCTCGTAGGCTCTTTGCAAATTAAATTCTGTGGGTTCAAGTCAAACCTGAGCCAAGCACATACTTCAACTCAGGGAAGTTTTATTATTACCATCTCCATTTTTTTTAAGGTACTGGCACATAGAAGCAGTGCAAATGAATTCTTTTGAGTGGATATATCAGCATTAGTACTAAATCTGGCAAAGTCATAAACACACAAAACCACTTCTGTTGAGAAGCTTCCACAAGATAAGCAAGCAGAGAGCGGGTTGTTGTTGGCCAGAACCTGCAACCCTGCCATCACTCTCAAAACCCCTCTCTCTTTAGATATTTCTTTTATTTCAGATAAGCATCCCAGGTTTCCTTCCAAAACCCACTAACAATATAATTTACTGCCAATCAACAGAAACAACTTCACTCTGTCATCTGTCCAACACTGTGGCACATGGCGTGATGCCTCCTTCTTTTGCTACCTTAGCTCTTTTATTAGGATCTTTCATTAAACTTTTTGGTGTAAGACATGTACTTCAGGCCTGATGGTTCAAGCACAGACAACACCAATAACAGGCAAACCTGCATATGTTAAACAACAAAATATATCATTAGGCATAAAAGAAAATGAATGGCATTAAAACAATGGCAATTAAGAAACAGCAGTAGCTTTAATTAGCACCATTCTGAAAAATGTATAATTCTGAAATTTAATGAAGACAGATTTCTAACTCTTTCCAATAGAACACTAGGGATCCTACTGCATTTCCCTGAAGAGGCTGCAGTTTTGGCAGGAAAGCCATCACTCTGGTTTCTGCTATTCCAAATGGTTTAACTGCATAAGAGCTCATACCAAGTATATTATTAGTTTTGATACCAAACAGTGTAAGCTACAGACTGTTGGTCTCAGAAGTTGTAAAAACTTAGATAAACAAAAATAAATTTATTCCTTTGCTTAGTGATTAACAATATCATCAAAAATAGGATAAAACAAACATAAGAAATACATTAAAATGAACACCACAGTTTAGTGTTTGTCATTCCAATGCCTGCTAAGCCATAACAATGTCACTACACAGAGGTCCAGGCATGCACCAGGACACACACATCAACAAATAAATGTGTGATCATGTTTGCTACAACAAAAGAAAAATGTGCACGTTCCTTCAGCAGCGGGATACAGAAAGCTAAACATAGGGCCACAAAATCTCCAAGGAAATACCACCTCTCTGAAATAATCTATGCTAGATAGAGGTGCTACTACGCTCACCAAGTTGATACAGGTTCGCTTACACTCAGAGATAGGGTTCCTTGGTCTATTCCTGTGTGCTGAGACACCGTCTGTATCTCAGCTGACTATATTTTTTGATGCATTCCTTTCTGACAAAGTGCACTCGAACAGATCTTTTGGACATATTTACAGCCAGCACAAAGCCTGCAGCCAATAGTTTTGGCAGAGAAACAGAGTAGGAAAAGCTAACAGCCGGACACATGCATCTTACACGCAGCACACATCTGTTGATCTCATTTTGTCAGTCTGTTGAGGTGCTGGATTTTCCAGGCAGGCAAAAAAAATGTTCCTGTGTAAATTGCAATATAAGCAGTCCAGAAGATGGTACATCATCAGTGACATCAAATCACAGGATTATCCTGTGTTTAGTCAAGTCCCAGCGTTCCCTCCCTGGACTGAGGGATATGAAATACACATTGCTAAAGGGTGTGGCATCGTTAGATGCAAATGCATGTATAAAAATACTGATGGTTCTGCTGGCAAGGATCCTGCTGGTTGCACAACTGAATATCCAGGCTGAGTAATATCAGAGTTCAGCGAAAAGAAGAATTTATGCTTCCTCCCAGATGAATTTATCCAGACAGAAGAGATTCAGCAAGCTGCTATGTAATGGACAGCCTGATTCATCCTGCCTTTGGCTGATTAAATTCAGAGGCTGATGCAAATTATTCCATAGAGAAAGTCATCTGAATTTGGTCTGAGTTGCTGCATCCATGGTAACACACCAGGACACACGTTTTAACTTTGCTCCAGCAAGATTATGATGCAGAGTATGGCCTGGACTCAGGCTTTCGTGTTGAACAGAATCAGCAATAAACCATCCAATGCAAACAATAGACAATACCATGACTTCTCAGAGAATTATTAGAAATTCTTCTCTAATACCCAACATGTCCTGCTGGCTGTCAGGTTCAGTTTCAAATCTGGTTTCAAATCTTCATCGTTTGACTCTTTAGACTCCCAAGTGACCTTGGAAAGGGGTGGCCATGGGATCTTCTGTTTTAATCTGAGGAAGAGGTTGGCAAATGCCCCTTACTCTTTTAAATACTTATATTCGTGATAAAATTAATTTCCTTTACTCTGAGATTTTGCTCTTGCCATGAACTCTGTACAGGTCTGAGCTTTACAAAAGACGAGAAACAGAATCATAGAATCATAAAATCATAGAATGGTTTGGCTTGAAAAGGACTTTAAAGAGCATCCGGTTCCAAACCCCCTGCCATCGGCAAGGACACCTCCCATCAGACCAGGCTCCTTGAGACTCCATCCAATCTGGCCTTGAACACTTTTAGGGAGGGGACATCCACAGCTTCCCTGGGCAACTTCTGCCAGTGCCTCACCACCCTCAGTGTGAAGAACTTCTTCCTAATTAGACAAACTAAGTCTTCTCCCTTCCAATTTAAAGCCAGTCCTCCTTGTCCTATCTCTACAAACCTTTGTAAAAACTCCCTCCCCAGCCTTCCTGTAGCACCTCGAGGTACTGGGAGGCAGCTATAAGGTCTCCCCGTAGCCTTCTCTTCTCTGGGCTGAACAACCCCAACTCTCTCAGCTTGTCCTCATAGCAGAGGTGCTGCAGTGCTCTGATCATCTTTGTAGCCTCCTCCGGACCCTTTCAACAGTTCCATATCCTTCTTACATTGGGAATTCCATAACTGGACTCCAGATGGGGTCCCATGAGAGTGGAGTAGGTGGGGGAGAATCCTCTCCCTTGACCTACTGGCCATGCTTCTTTTGATGCAGCCCAGGATATGGTTGGCCTTCTGGGCTGCAAGCACACATTGCCATCTCATGTCAAGCTTCTCATCAGCCAGCACCCTCAATATGCAGATAGGCAGTGGCTCACTCCTTCAAAATAGTGTGATAACCCCCAAAACAGCCTTAGCTCCTGTAAATTTCCAGATAGGCAATTAAGATATTGGTTTTGATGCACACAGTGATTTTTTTCCGGTGAATTCCATTGTTGGAACACAAGGCGTTTTTTCTCCCTGCTTTCTACTAACATAGATGAGTTTATCTAGAAGCCCAGTAGGATGGGAAGAAGAGAGGCAAGGGTACTCTTCATCTTCCAAATGCCCTCCTCCCGCTTCAGGCAAAGAGCCGCAAAGCTTACCACTACAGGGCTGGGCTGGGCTGAAGAACATGGCAATTCCAAAAGATGGATAAAACTTTTTGTCAGGACTTCAATGTTCGGAGAAGTCAAGAGTAGAAAATTTTAGCTGGGCTCCCTTTCTCATGAAGATAATTTGTTGTTTTACTTTGTTCATTTTTCAGGGGATCATGGTTTTACCAGCCTCAAGACAGGACTGACATTTTTTTCCACTACCACCTTCACCATTTCTGATCCTGTCCTGGACTTGAGAATCTTGAAGTTTGTTTAGAGGACTAAGATTAGAATAACATTTACAACCACACTGTCAGCGAGGTCTACAGCCTGGCTTCATTTACATGAAGTGTCAAGAGTAACTTCAGGTTCTCAGCCCTGAAATAGCATTTCCTGTTCTCAGTGCCAGTAGTTGCAGATATTATTTTTTCTGACTTCAAAACAAACAAAGACAACAAAATTACTGCTATGCCATGTTCAGAAACTCTCCCTGGCTGGCTGTTGTAAATCAAGGTTATTGGAGGTTTACAGCATTTTACTTCAAAGTAATAACACATAATAATAAACAATCAGTTGCTAAATACAGAACCCAATTTCTATCATTGTCATAACGCTACCAAAACTGTGTGCAAAAGCTGTAGTAAAACTGGATAATTTATACTACACCAGAATCTCCAGACTAACCAATCAAGGTTTAAAATGCATAAATCCTGCTCTGTGGACCCCTTGCCCCAAGAAATCCTCTGAGATCAATAACCTCCTGTGCAGGAATACTTGCCACTGCTGAGAGATACATCTGTGAAAATGGCAGCAGAAAATCTCTGTTTGAATAGAATCCACCTTATGTTCTTCCAGGACATAAACAACAGTTACACGCTGCAGTCCTTTAATTCCCAAGTAAAGATTTCTATGTGAATTTTTATTCAGCTTCCTAGCAGATCTCTGGCTTCTGTGTATCAAGAAACACTTGAGTAATCCAGTTAGATTTGAAAATATGAAACAAGTCTACCAAGGAAAATGCTGAGGAACTTGCAAACAAAGCATACAGTACCCTATCATCTCCAGCATTAGATTTTGGAAAGTCTTTCCCACGTTATAATCAGGTCAAAAGATTTTGCTTTTGTTTTATTAGTCATTGCACAAATGTTTGGAAGATACATGAACTGGTTAGTGCATAATAGCTTAATCTTTACAAGGCCAAATTCTTCCCAAGGGTGGAAAAACAAGGACAACAGTTGGAGTTCCCTCCATGTGGACAGAACATGCGAACATAATTCCTGGGCTATACAGTACAGATGGAGGTTGCTTAGTGTAAAACACGTTGCTCCCAGCTTATCAAAGCACTCTAAGGACACACTTAGCATTAAGCTCACAGATGCTGCCATTGATTTCAACGGACAGCCCCATGCTCAGAAAACTTACTGATCTCTTAAAGGCTCTTGGTTTGGGACCCCATCACCCTGTCTCTTGTAGAATCAAAACTGTAATATGGTAAATTCACAATTTCTTTCTCTCAGCTCCTTTTTTCTCCCTTTTAAATAGTTAAGGGAGTAGTGATAGTCTCTGCAAGCACGGCAGAGGTCTGCAGACTGTCATGCTCTATAAATATGAGGCACAAATACCTGCTGGCAGAGACGCAGCACATACCTGATCCTTTGCTGGTACCAGCAGCTCTTCAATCATCATGCTGTCTCGAGCATAAGAACTTCTGTTCAGCGTGTAGGACCTATCCGAACTGAAGGAGCGGAGGCTGTTGTATTTACCATTTATCATAGAAAGTGTAGATGACAATGAGATGAACAAAAAATAAAAATAAAAAAATTAATACATGCAACTTCCAGGGATAGCATAAGATGGCAAAATATACATAATATCTGAAATAAATACAAGGGAAAAAATGGAATAATAAGTATTCAGCTGTAGTTAAATATCCCCTTCCCTACAATATACATAAGCAAAATCACAACAGATATTTACTGCTTTGGCAGTAACGCCATGGCTTTAGAAGAAATCCAGTAAAGTGTATTGAAGTATTTAGATGAATTTTGACAAATGTTTTCACGCCCTAATCCTGAAAGGAGACCCACGAGGGCAGGTCCTGGGAGAGCTGTGAGTAGGTTATGGCCCCTGCCATATGGTTCAGACTGCTGACGCAGGTTTAACTAAGAGCAAGTTGCATGTGCTGTCATTCTCTGTGGCTGAGCCACTTTTGACTCTGTTACAACCACCCCAGTTATTCATTTAGTTAGAAAAAAGGATAATAATTTTTAAATTAAGAAAAGAAAAAAGAAATTTGATTATTGATTATTAAATACAGATTCCAATGCTTTGGGGATTATTTTGTGCATGTTAGACTATTTAGAAATGACTATGATTACTTTGAATGTGCTGTAATTAAATCAACGTAGGAGTGTGTTACACTTAACCCTGGAAGATACATTATGGTATGCGCTAAAAACATGCTGCAGGCCTAGACATGCTTGCTACGTGACAAAAAATAAAGTAGAAAAAATGTGAATTAATAAAAAGCAACACACAACAACATATTAGACTTTTGAACCAGCAATGCTTTTCAGACTCAAAACTCTACAACTTGTTTCATGCATTTTGTAGTTGTTAATTGAGCTTTCCTTGTGCTGGAAACAGAACGGGATCTTAATTACACACTTTAGGCGTATGTTAAGCAGATTTTTACATGATAAAGGGCATAAAGAAGTCAAGTTATATTTGTTACAACAGAGGGCTATTCTCTAAGACTTAGACCATCCCCCCCAAAAATAAAAGCATGTTGCTTCTCAGTGCTGAATAAAATGAAGATGAGCAATGACAGCAGCAGAAAGATGTGACACGATGCCATGCTTTCTTACCTGACTTTTGGACTAAAGCAATTTACAGTGGAAAAGAAACAGGAGAAATAGAAAGCAAAGAATCAGACAGGAAAAGCAAGATGTTATGGCTGGATGGCTTATATATTTAATGTGTTTATTTCTTAATGTTACACTCAGAATCAGTAGTAAGATACAACCACAGAATACTTTTTGCTAAATAAAATACTTGACAGGAAAAACACTGTATTTGTCTCCTCTGAGCATAACATGTGCAATGTAAAAAATGAGTTACGCAGCAACAAATAGTAATGGCACTGCTAAAACCAGAAGCATGGGAATATTAGAGTTCTCTCAAAGAAAAGAAAAATATGAAGTTGAACCCTTAGATCTACCTAACAGATCTTGACTGTGAAATTCTGCTCTTCCACTTGCACAGTGAAAACTTAGATATGTCCAGGAAGAGTACTCCAATGAGTAAAAGGTGTCCTGTAAATCAGTGTCCAGCTCTGTACATCCCTCTCCACCATCACCAGAGTACTTCAGACCTGGCCACATCTGATAGTGTTCTACATCGACACTGCTCACGCCAACTTGTGTTTAAAAGCAGCATGTCAGCTTTGTTAATTAAGTTTACAAAGACATAAGATTCTCCCTTCAGATCTGTTTTGCTGATTTTCTGATTAATGGACTGGACTATTTAAATGCATTTTGGCGATCCTTGTGAATGTATTATTACATAAATACTTATCAACTTACCTAAAAATTGTAAGTGAAGCAAATCATGGCTGGACACTACTGAAGAGCAAATCTGCACTGCATGCTTGTATTTCTAATGCAACCATAACAAACAAGAACGAAGGGTAGACATCTAAGCTTTACCTTATGGGAGTTGCCATGAACTGTTAGACAATGAACTCACTTTTTAAAACAGATCTTTAAACTATAGCATAGGAAAAAGTCCTCAGGGCTCCAGTTCATGAGGTTTAATTATTAGCTTCAGTATGATTCAACTGTCAGCAAGCCCACGACTATGGAAGTAATCCCTACTCGTACAGCTTTAATTGTTTCGAGCAATGCATAGTGCAGGCTTTGGCAAGATTCAAAAATTATATCTAAAATGTTCATCTAGAAACACCTGAGCTGAAATGAGCATTAGTCAGATATTATATTAGGTTTACAATAATTTATCAGGTTCACAGAAATTTTGCCCTGTTTTCTGTAACATGTAATCTGTTCCCTGTCAAATGAAACCCTACAAAAATTTAGGGTACACCCATTTTTTTTTGATTTGGGGGAGAATTTTTATTTAATATTGGCTACTTCAGTTGGATTACTCACTAGCACCTTTAAAAAAGATAAAAGTACCAAAACAGCAAAATGACTGTCATTCAGTTTTTCTGGCATTTACAATCGTCAGTTAAATTAGTCCATTAAGGAATACTCTGAAGTAAGTACCAATCTGACCAGTAGCAGTGAAAGAAACCTGTTTGAGGTCAGTTTCTAGACCACTTCCAACTGCCAGCAAAGAAAGGTGTCTTAAAGATGGTTTGGAGCACGAGCAGATACCAGAAAAAGTGAGTAGTTAGTTTTCTATATTGTTGCCATAAGAAGCCAACATGAATAAAGAACATGAAGTAAAACTGCAATGAACATATGCTTTAAAGGCGCAGTACTATCATAACATGGACGAACTCCCTCTACTTTGTTTTGAAATCGACTCCAGCTTTGTGTGAAAGAGCACGCTTGGTTTGTAAAAACTTGTAACTGTGGTGACATGCAAACATGAGAAACAGCAAATACAATACCTGGCGGAGCGGGCTCCCAGGCTAAAGCCCATGTATCCTTCAGCAGGCAGAGAATCATCTCCCAACTCCTTCAGGTCCTGGGGTCCGAGGTATTTGTCCGTATCACCTGTCATTGCATCCTCACCTGCCAGTACAAAAGCCAGGCTGAAATCAGAAGCTCCATGTATTGTAAATGTTTGTGTGCTTAGTAAGTCAAAACACCCTTCCCTGCTCGTCAACAAGGAAGCAAACCCGTCACCCCCACTTTCCCTACGGTGCTTTCCACGTAGTATGGCAATTCTCCACCCTCTGAAAGGCCTGAGAAAATAATTTTATTGGGAGCAAACGTAAGAAGCCAAACTCCACCTTGACACAAATCCAATAAAGTTACAGAGCGATGACTTTTTGCCCAATTGTTTGAGTAAGCTACGGGCTTCTTCTGTACTCTGCACCACTGCACTCACTTTTGTTTCCCTTACCAAAAAGCCCGAGCTGAGAAACTCAAGTTAGGTTATTCTGTATCCAAAAAACTCCCTTACTTTGTGAGAGGCAGCCTGGGTGCCCACCAGGGCTGAGAAGCCCAGCAAGCATGAATGGACGCAGATTGAAAGCAGAGGCCCGCCTTCCCCTTAGGTATTTCTCAATAACTTTCGCAAGGTTGAATGCAAGAGGGGATTATGATCATTATTATTTTTATGAGCTGTTTCACACACTCAGGCCGGTTTTCTGAAGGTGGGACCTGGCCGCAGGACCGGCCCGGGAGCAGAACAAAGCCCTGCGCCAGCCTGCCCAGGCAAACCCACCGCGGGGACCCCCGTGTCCCTCTGGAAACACCAGCCCGGTCACAGGCAGAGAAGAACATGATTAGGGTTTTTTAGAAAAAAAATGATAGGAAGGAAAGTTAAACTTTTAGAGAGGAGGGCAGATGCCGCAAAGGGTTAACGGAGCCGCTCGGTCTCGCTGGGAACATTTGCATACCATTACATCATGCAAACCCACATTCCTGCACTGACAGAGCAAGTCCAAAATATGCCTTTCGCGGTTGTAGGGGTTTTTTTCCCTCCCCCTATTCCCTCAACAACCCCGAGCAGAGAGCTCCCGACGAGCTCGTTACTCGCCTACACTCACGCTCTGCCTGCTTGGTTGTGAACGAGCTCTAGGTGTGTACAGTCGCACCCCAGAGAACTTCAGCCGCGTGGTCTCCAAAGTGAGCGCCCCGCGACCCCAGCTGCACGGTCCCCGCTTTCATTCAGGGAGTTTGGGCTCCTTTCCATTCACTTAACTCAGGAAACCACAGGCGAGCGCTGGTTTTAAACTAACAATCAAGTCTAAAAATACCCCTTCAGCCACTGCTTTGCAAAAAGCAAACAAACAGACCAACTTTCTCCTCCAGCCCAGCAACAACCAGTACTTTAAGCAACAGTTTAAAAGCCCGCATGTTCACCGTACACCAGAAAGCATTCAAAACAGCAGAAACAGAAACAGTATAGAGCAAGTTAAACTTTAAAAAGTCTTACTGTTTTGGAAAGCCATTTTCAGCAGTCTGGTCTATAAGAATTTTTTCCCTGATGTTTCCAAGAACTCCTATTAGTCCTATTAGTCCTTAAGCAGTGATTTAGGGTTAATCTCCAAACCAGCACAAGCAAACTAATCCCTGTGGGTCATATTCGCTTTCCACACAACAACTGAGATCTTCTTAACATCTTGATCTCTTCGTATGTATTTTAGGACACGTGCATCTTTGTCCTCTCAACTCAGATCAAAGTTCTTTGCAAATATGAAACCAAACGAAAAATAATAACTACAGTTTCAAAAAAAACCAAACCAAAACAAAACAACAACCCCCTTTTAATCAGTCTGCAGACATCCCTTTAAAGCTTCTGCTGATTGGATTACAGCCTCCCTTGGCAAGCCTCTGGAATGGTGACATAAACGCAGGCACTCGGGTTATTTGTATGTAAATAGGGGTGCTGCGCGGTGTCGGTTTGCTGTAACGCGACACCGGGGCTGAACCGACAGCGTGGGGATGGGCGCTGCGCTCCGCCCCCCGCATCCCTGCATCCCGCTCCCATCCTCGGGGGCACGGGCGCAGGGTGTCCCCTACCCGCCCTGGGTGCCAGCCGTGGGGGCTGGGTGTTGCCCCCCACTTCCTCTGCTCCCTCAACGCAGGGTGCCCACGTCCAGAGAGAAAATTCAGTGCTTGAGAAAAATTAACTGCAGCCTGGGAGGTGATGAAATGGCCTAGAGAGGGATAAAGATGTGGGCAACAGATGTAATTGCTAACTGGATCGGTAACATTTGGAAACTTCTGCCCTCACAACACCTGAAGACCAGCGCTGCACCACTGTGAGGAACAGACGAAGCACTTTGTTTAGGAGTGACTTTCACAGAAACAGAATCACAGAATGAGTTGGAAGCGACCCACGTGGATCATCAAGTCCAACTCTTATCTCTGAACAGGACAACCCCAACATTCACACCGTGTGTCTGAGGGCATTGACCACATGCTTCTGGAATATTGTCAGGCTTGGTGCTGTCACTGCTTCCCTGGGGAGCTGTTCCAGTGCTCCACCACCCTCTGAGTGAAAAACATTTTCCTAATATCCAACCTAAACCTCCCCTGGTACATCTTCCTGCCATTCCCTCAAGTTCCATCATTGGTCACCAGAGAGAAGAGATCAGCGCCTGCTTCTCCTCTTTCCCAGTAAACTGCTTTGAGGTCCCCCCTCAGTCTCTTCCAGGCTGAACAGACCAAGTGACTTCAGCCACTTCTCATACCGTTTCCCTTCTAGACCCTTCACCGACACTGTGGCCTCCCCTGGACACTCTCCAGTAGCTCGATATCCTTTCTACACTGTGCCACCCAAAACTGCACACAATATTCAAGGTGGGGCCACACACCAGTGCAGAGTAGAGTGGGATTTGTCAATGACAAGGTGGAGAATGATAAAAAGCTATTCCAGTTGAGCTGCAAAATACATTAGATGTTATCCTGCTCTGCAGCTAATCCAGCCAGAGCAGGATTACTCTGATGAAATGCTCTCATCAAAGGAAAAACTGCATCTAGGAGTGGTAATTTCAAAGAATTCCAGACATTGTTTTGTGATCGTGGGAGGCTGGAGCAAAATGGGTGGTGCAATCCCACTCTGTTTAATTAGGTGCCACAGCCTAATCCTCCGCGTTTCAGGTAACACGCAGAGTGTTTGCTCACAGCACACTGTATTCCTGCAGAGAGAGGTCCCATGGAAAAGTGAAGACAAAATTCATCTCTGAACACAAATTTTAGAGGAACTCCCAAGAACTGAGGCACTGATGAAAAAACACCAAAGAAAGAGACTACTGCACTGATTTTCTGCAAGTGCCATCCTTCCCTTCATAGTACATTACATGTTAAGAAAGATGAAGCCCCTGTTAACAGTGAGCAAACACAGCTACCACGAGCATAAGAAACTGTTCACAATCCAGGGAAGAATAGCGGCAGTAGGTCAAAGCAAAGGCCCATCAGTTCCAGCACAGCCCGTCTCTGACAGCAGCCACACTTCCCAGAAGAATATAAGAGGATGAAACAGCGGAAATCCTCTGGGACATTTTTCTAACTAGAAGTTATTTAAACACATAACTGCTAAATCTGCAAGAGGTTTGTATAGTCATGTGCAGGTATTTTTATTCCCTTTTTAAATTCTTCCAGTTACACTTTGAAGGCATAAACTTTTTGCATTGCCCACAACAAGGGTGTGTGCAAGCAGTAACACAATTCATCTGCCCGTTGCACGAAGAGCAGCCCTTTTAAGCTGAATCCACTCTTGGTGGTTTTACTGATGCCCCCTATTTTTGGGTTTCTGGAGGGGCCACCAGTATTACTGCTCACCCACTACTCTATATTTTCTAGCGTATCCCTCAAGCTGCTTTTTCTTCTGAGACAGACAATCCTACTCTTGTCACTCTTTTCTACCCAAGAAGCTTTTCCCGTGTTTTCATGATTTTTCTGCTCCCTCAGCTTGTCTCCTACAGATGGAATTTGCAAGAGTGCAGGAGCAGGTGCTCTTTTTAGAGGCCAGTAAGACAGACTCCACAGCAGCAGAAGAGAAAGCATCATATGGCTTGAGAAAAGTCCCAAACAAAATTTAATCATAGCCTGGGATCAAAATGGGTATTTGTCATTAGCTCTGCTAAAGATCCCTGAAGTTTTTGCCACTCCCTCATCACCACCTGTCTAGAGCTTCCTGATGGCAGAAGAGGTACAGTCACAGGAAAGAGCAGGATGCTTCTAGTTGTAGTCAAGGTTTTGGGTTCACACAAGTACGGAGAAAAGCCATTACCAAATCACTGAAACTTTTATGAATCTGTAACATTTTATGGAGACAAACTCAGAAAACATAAAAATAAATCACCCCCTCCTAAAATTATCAGTAACAGACTTTCCTACATGGGCATACATGGGCATGTCCTGACCTCTCTTAAATGCTGTATCTCAGCACCTACTCAGGGATCAGGCAGTGTGCACTCCCAGCCTGTTAGGACATCTGTCTAATCTCCCAGCAACTGATTAGCATGACACTTAACTCCTACTGAGAGAGGAATCTCCATTAAATAGGTTTAAAACAGTGTCCTTATTTACACCCACAAGTTTATCTACTGAAGACCAAATCAAAGAAATTAAAAGCTCAACAATAAATTGAGATAGTCTCACCCCTCCTTCTATCAGCTTCTACTGCTTGCTGTTCCTTTGCCTCTGGGACAGCAGCAGAAGCTTTGGGGAAGGCCATTGTGACAGGGCTCATTGCTGGATTGGGGCAGAGGCAGCAGGGCTGCAGCTTCCTCCACTGTATTCAACCTCCTGCACCCGCCTGGAGGGATGCTCCGAGGCTGAGCATGCGACTGTGGAGGAGGAGGATGTTCCCTCCAGGCCTCCCGCAGATGGTTCGGCTTGTGCTTTAGTATGGTTGATTCCCGGCTTCCCACCAGCCTTGCGGCCACAGGTTGCACCACTGGGTGCAGCTGCGCAGGGTGTGGAGTGCAAGCTCACATCTGGAGACAGCGAAAGGAAAGACCCAGTTCTCCCAGTCTCAGGTTTCACATTTCTAAGATTTGCAATCTCTTTAAAAATAAAAGCAGAGCACATGTCCAGTGTGCATTAGAATTGCTCAATATTCTTCTACAAACTTTCTGCTACATACAAAGATGAGCCTTCATTTTTTCTCACAAAATCATGTTCACATCCTTCAAAAACACATAATTTCTTTTTTGCGGTGTAGCAGTTTCCCAGCACTTAACCTCATTTGTACAGATTTGCCAGAGTAGTCTAGGAAAGGGAAGAAAAGGTCTCTCCTTTCAACCAGTCTGACTCCAAATCAAACGGTCCTTGGCAGGGAAGAGAAATTACACAATTTCCATGTAAATACTTATTTAGCGGGCACAGCAAGACATACATACAAGGAAACTGTGTCCTGACGTTTGTCTCGGAGCTCTGAGACTCTACTTTCCAAGACTTCAATTTCTTTGATGAGATTGTGGCATATTGAGAAATAGTTAAACAAATTTCTCTCACTGAAGAGTTTTGGCTGATGACATGAATGTTAGTCAAATGAGGGAGAATTTGGATTTGTGCAGTCATATTTGCGCCTTCTCTCACTTATAGCTCCCTGGCTATTAGATTGTCAGAGTGCATTATATCTTGAACATATTTATTTCAACTAGTTTAAGTGTATGCATTGTATACAGATCAACGCTGAGGAGTTGTGGGAACGGGCATCAGTACATTGTCTTTACAGATGAGTGAGTCAGGAAAGAGAGCCCTGACAGTTGTTGTTACCTCAAAGCCTGTAATTCATCGCATGCCTGGCACACTGGAGGGCTTCAGCATAGATTAATAAAATACCTATTTTTTTATTTGAGAGCTCCCTCTCAGTGTTGGGTTTGAAAATGACCCTGTTCATATATAAATCAGTCTCTTAGCTCTCCTAGAACAACCCAGCTGAAGAATAGTTTCTAGGCGAAGAATCAATTGTATTACCTGCATTCTTAATTCTTGGTTAGTTTGGGGTTTTTGTTGTTGTTGTTAAAGTGAGAGTTAGTGACTATAAAAGCTTTCCACAGATTTAGCCTTAAAAATGATCCTGTACATCAAAAGCCATGTTTCACGTCTTTGGTTCTAATATTCAGACTCCACATAGGAGTGTTTCTCATCTGTACCTCGCCACATGCTGTGCAGGGAGATACGGCAATAGTTACTGCTCTATTAACTGGCACTATTACGCACCAGTGTTCCAGTCAATTAAAACAATACAGTATTCTGAGCAGTACAATAGCCTACGAGTTATTTGGAAAACACAGGTGTACGGTAAGAACACTATCCATTTGGAAATGCAGCAACGGGAACATAACGACAAACTGAAAACAAGCCAAATGCCTCAATGTATGAATTAAACCAGAGCTGCACACAATGAACTTGGCTAAATATCTTTTACACCTTGCTGCCTAAGTGCTATAAAAATTAAAATTAGTGTGTCATTAGGCATGAAGAAATACAGATTAACTAAAGAACCACAAGAAAATTGAACTCGGTCGCTTGTTCTCCTACTAGAGAAGAAAAAACTGCAGCTCTAATGCAAGAGAATTGGGACTCACAGAAACACCTTCAAGACGCTGTCATCCCGTTCGTCAGCCCAAGACCTTCCTGTTTCTGAATGTTACCAGGGAAACTAATCCTGCAGTGGCCTCTGGAAACCTGCAGTTCCTAACGGAACAGGCTCCTGCACATTCAAACCAGAGGACCTAACAGGGGGTGTTGGTAGACGGGAGGGAAGCAGTCGCCAAAGGAGTTTTAAATACTTGGGGACCCCTGAAACCACATCAAACCTGTCCAGCACTGAGCAGTGAGCTGAGACGGGCAGGGTGCCAGTGCCCATAGCCTGGGAGACTTACTTAGAGGCACTGAAAACAGAGGCCTTTATTGCCGCTTACAGATTTCTTGCCACTCTCCAGGATGACACCAACGGAATCTCATCTACAAGGTACTTCCTTAACACTAACGAACACCAACACGTTGAGTCCAATGCAGCAACCCATTTATTAAGGACAAAAGTAATCTGTTGTGTTTTTACTGACTGTCAGGACTGAAATGTTTTTTAAAACAAATAAACATGCACACAAAGGCCCATCCCTGAAAATACTTCTTTCCAGGCTAAGGGTCCACTACCAATGTAAATCAACCATTTCAGAGCTGAATTCATATCAGAATTTTAAAAAACAACAACAAACTCATTGCTTCTGCCCTTCGCTCTCACTATTAGCTGTTTCTTCCAAAGTTTTCTTTTATCCTTTTATCCAGTATTTTTTTTTCAGTTACAATAATAAAACAATGCTCCATGACACAGAAGCAGCAGCAAAAGTTTTACTCCAGGAAAGTGGAGATAATTTGATTAAAAAATTCAGAGTAAGAAATTCAGACAAAGTTAGAGGATTATCAGCAATAGCTCAAAGAATTTTTAAAAGCATTCTTAATTGTAAAGCAGAAATTATTGTTAGTGGAATAATGTTAAAATTACCTGAAAGGATTAATTTTCAGACAGATGAAATAAAAAGAGGCTTAAGTTAAATATCACTGCAATACAAAAATGTACAAATACCTTCTTCAACATCTGACAAATATTCAGCATCGCTGAGTATTTCAGGGGCATTGGCTTTACGAACTGCATGATTTAAATAAACAAAATCATTAAATAAAAGCATATGAATGTGTCAACACAACAATCAATGTAAAACAAAAACAAATGTGTATAGTCCATATCCAATTAATACTGTTTGGTTGGGATTTTTTAAACAAACAACTCCAGCAACAACATAAGACTGGAAAATAAGCAAAAGGGGTTTTTAAGTTTTTAATACCTTCATCATCAGACATATCAAGAACTTCATTCATGGTTTCAGGTACATTCATTTTGTGCTTTTCTGTAACAGTCTGTCAAAGAAAAAGAAAATCAGTTTGCAGGCATAATTTTTCTTAAAACTATAGTTATCTAAAAAGCTAAAAGACACGGTAGGGCATATTTTTATCTCCAGTTAGCAAAAGAAGATCAATTTTTTTAGCTTCTTATTAATTTTCTTTTTTTATAGGTGCATTGAACTATACATTTAAAAATACTACAGAAATTGGCAATATTTGTGTTTTAAACTATATTAATATTTTTACAGCAGAAAGAAAGCATGAACTAAAAGCCTAGAAGATGATAATACCAAAAGAAGAATCAAATACACTGAAAAGAGTTTCACGTTAAGAGGTTTAATAAGAACACTTTAAATAACACTTTAAAATGTCATCTAAATTTTGAGCAGGAATGTGTCATCTCCATTTAAACTGAACTGTCCGAGGGAAATGTTTCTCCTTTGTCATTAGAAAAATGCTACAATTTGGGAGCAGGCTTAGTCTGTGCGAATTTTTTCAGAGGTGCCTCAGCATGAATTGTGTGTTTTTCCCACAAATGAGAACAATTGTAACCACATGCAGGCTAAAGGATACCCCTTAAGGAATTTGTGCCTGAAAGAAACCCAGAAGTAGTCGGTTGATTTCCATTCTGATGTTTATATTGATTCAGATTCAAAGACTAATATAAAAAAATAAATTAGAAGCAGAAAAAAACTTTATGAATGCCTGAAATATGTTCCTAGAATACCTGCGTATCCCACAACAGATACACACTTGCACATTTTACTTTCCAGCTGGGGTGCAGCACAACAAGCACTGATTAAGTTTTTATATTATAATATTTTTAACTACCATTACTTCTTGTCCTTCATATACAAGTATTTAATCATTAACAAGTTCAGGAGGACTAAAGAGCTTTTCTGTTTTCATTTATTTTAAAATATTTCTGTTTTTCTCTGGCCTCAATAATACTCATTTGGCAATTCCTATTTCTTGGGCTACTGCCTTCTCTTGATATAGGCAGCAGAGCTCCTGCATGCTCAAACATCACAAAACTTATCAAAAGTCTCACATTTATTTCATTTAGTGAAAATTACTTGCAAAGTTTGGTAACACATTGCTGGTAAATTAGCAAAATCACAGGACTTTTTTTTCAGGCACTACTGGGGTTTTTTTATTTGCTTTTGAGCATAAATTATACTAAAATCAGCTATGTTCATCCCTAGTTTTATTAAATTTATCTTTGGAAGTCATTGAGCCACACGTGTCAAAAAATAGGTGGCAGCGGTCAAACTAAGTTTTTCAAATTTGTAAATCAGATTTCACGTCTAGCCCTCCAAAGTCTGGTAATTACACACTTGTGACTGATAAGTGGCACATTCTGATTGTAATGGGAATTATTTCTGGGCTTCTCTTGAGAGTAGGTATTTGCGGTAGCATATGCCTTTTGGCATCCAACATTTTTTCTAGAACAATTTGCAGCCTGACGCACCACATCTCCACTTTTCTTTATCTTCAGAACATAAATGATCACTCATCTTATGCAGTACAAACTCCCCCAGCTTCTTCGTTCTATAAGCTAAGAATGATCTTGTGATACTGGGAGGATTTAGCATAAAAATGTGGGTTTACTTTTCAGTGTATTTGTTTCTTCTTTTGGTATTATCATCTTCTAGGCTTTTAGCTCATGCTTTTTTCTTGCTGCAAAAATATGAATACAGTTTAAAACACAAATATCAGTCAAGTTTATGCTGGCTTGTATGATCTTGTCCATTAAATTTTTCAGGTTGTAGAAAACTATTTTGGAATCTTTCTTTCCTGAAAAAATCTAGAGAAAAGCTGTACGAAAAAATTCATGATTACTTTCTGGCATACTCCTTTCTATTTTATTATTCTGAAATTTGTGTGGTAGATTTTCTGTAAGCTACTGAAGTATAGACCACAGCCAGGAAAGGCACAGGAAGAAGAGGCGCACATAGTTGTTTCAGAGCTAAAATCTGTCCGTCATCCCAAATGCTCACTGTATGGCAGCCACCTGCTTGCACTGATACACCACACAAATGGGTGATGACAACGCATGGAACACCCAGTACCTGTTTTCCATTTCTGATACACCTAAAATAAATATGTGCCTATATTTCTCTTTTTCATCAGCAAAGTTGCAGAAAGGAAAAAGCAAATTTGGAGCCCATGTTCTGAATTTATGTTCTTAACATGTGATTTTGGCTTTACTACTGTGGTAGTGCATGGAGGCTCCTCACCTCACAAAACTGTTTTCTTCATAGACCAATCTGGCAAAACATTAGCGAATCAAAGATCTTTGTGTGAAAACTGTTGGATTCTCAGAATCACCATTTTTCTGACAGCGGGTCATATTTGACCATCTTTAACCTCTCCTGGCTAACGCTGCCATAAGCCTTCCTAAGAGACACGACAGATGAGCGGTACATGTTAGTGAATGGGTATCTGGGGTTGAAGGAGCTAACTGTGACCGCTTGCAGAAGACAGCCTTTCCCCATCTTTCAGAAGATGCCAGAAACAATGCAATGTGGTGCTTTTAAATAAAATTCCAACCACTTTTTAGATTGGGATAGGTTTTCTTAGGCCAAATACAAGCCATTACACATCAGTCCCTTGGCAAACCCTCTGAAAGGGCAGAATAAACTTCTGTTTACACAAGTCTGAAGGAATGTCTTCGACTACAAACCAGCCCATATTTCTGTGGTTTGTGCCCTAAACAAGATATGTAGAAAAACATGGCAGCTATGCCCCGTCACTTATACTGTCTATTTTCTGCTCAGCTGGCACTCTTTCTTCATACATCCTAATGGTGTCTACTACCTTAAAAATACATTGCTCATATTTGGCTCTTTATACCGCTAAAAGGAAATAGATGGAAATCAAACTGGAATCTCAGTAGTCACGTAACTAAGCAAAGCTGAATACACTAGCTTAGGAAAAATTCTTCCATTCATTACCGAACTAAGCTGTACTCACAATTGTAGTCATAGTCTCTTCCGTCACCACCTTCAATGTGTCAACAACTGAAATGTAGCCAAGTCGCTTGGCGATGGCGAGGGCAGTGTTTCCATTCTAGCAATTGAAACATTTATAACAAAAGTTGAATGTTAGCAAGGAAAAGTGTAGAAACTGCTAATTAACTGCAGAAGAATGAACAATAAAGGCCAAATAAATGTTTGCATGTTGGTGACTGAAATAAATGCATCTTGGGTAGTAGGATATATAACTGTAAGTTTTTAACTTTTTACAGAAATGGGATGAAAATGTAAAGATTTCCAGATGTTCGTTGTTCTAGTTTTGGAAGAGATCGTGGCACAGAGGATGTGGGGGCGATGGGAACAGGCTTCCTCTGCTCTTTTCCTCTCCCACAACACACATTTTTTCAGATTTCCCTTGCTCAGATGCTTTACGCGGGGTGGGACGACTGACCCGAGGGGAACGCAGTGGCCTCGCGGGGTGGCTCCTCTGCACTTACCACAGTGAGCTCGTTGGGTGCCGCGCCGTGCTGGAGCAGGACGTTGATGATGTGGGTGTGCCCCTGCTGTGCAGCCTGGTGTAGCGGTGTGTACCCGTTCTGTAGGCACAGGGAAAGGCAAAGGCTGCGGTGGGCACAGCGCACCAGCCGCCTCCACTGTATTAGTGAGGCAGAGGCAGAAAACTCACCTTCGTTTTGGCATTAACTTTTGCAGAATGTTGCAGGAGGAAGTTAACAATTTTTATGTTTCCGTAGTGGCAGCCAACATGCAAAGGAGTGTATCCCATCTAGAACGAACGTAAGCAATTAGTAAATGTGAATATCCCACGCGTCCCCTGACAAAAGAAACAGACTCGAAACAGCAAAAAACCTGTTAAGCTTTATTTCTTTGGCTTATGTGAAATATCCTCTAACCTTGGGGAAAACCCCCACACTTCTCATGAATATCAATCCAAGTCTCTTTTTTGTGAATGCCTTATATTTCTGTAATGTTTAATACATGCAATGTTGTTTAGATTTTCCTTCTTCTCCCATGGTCACACTACCAGGTCTCTGGGGCAGAGCCCACTTTTTAAAATAAATGAGTGTATAATGTGTGTATAATGCCTTGCACAGTCAGATTGGTGTGCTCAGTGCTCCCACAATCTGATAATAAACATATAAGGAAGCAACAATAGCTTTCTAAAAACCCAGGCATGCTGAGGGCTGCCTCAGCTATGGTGCAATTTGCTGCCCATCCATTCTGTCTGAAATGCCGGAAGGTAAATCTGAAACAATGCAACTGATTTGTCAGCTCTGCCAGAACAATACAGTCCTACAGAAACTGGAGCACCAGCTGGTGAGTTGAGACTCTAAGACAGAAAGGTCTAATTTCTCATGTGTCTGGCCTTGTGTTACACAAACTGGAAGAAATTGCTTAATCATGACAACTGCAAAGATGAGAAAGTTGAATGTATCGTTTTGTTCCTATTACTTATTTTTTCATTTCTAGTGGACAGTCTAAAAATTCTCGTCAACATTGGGACTCCCCTACCAAACGCTCTAAACACAACTAAATGGCTTTCTGTAGTGAAGTGCATGCATTTTGGAAATTTTTCTAAAGCCAGTCAGTACAGGAAGAACACCACTTAAAAACCTGACAAGAGTTTGATAAAAACTACTACCGGGGTTTAAAAACTACTGCTAGGAGCAAAGCAGGAGTCGGTAGGCTGACTCTGAACTCACTGACTTTAAAACCTATGTATTTAAAATTAGCCAAATAGCATCTTGAAACCTGTTAATTGTAATAAACACTTGACTCAACAGTTAACATTTAACATAAATGGAACAAAATAAAGAGGGCCAAACCTTGCTCTTGCTTCTCTTTTTCCTTAATCATGAGAACACTATGAGCAGTTCTGAGAAGATGGTCTTAAGATGCTTTAGTATTGGAAATCATTATCTTTCTTGAAGTAATTATCTTTTCCTGCCTTATCTTACCTGCAAGATAACACTATCTCTTCTTCCTTAATAAACATAATCAATCTAGAGCTGTGCAAAGGACAGCTCAGGAGATGGTTACTTCTCAATGAGACACTTGGTACTTTTCTCCACGGTGCCTAGAGACCATGTTTCCCCAAATCCCCTAACTCACTCTAATAGCTTGCTGGCTTTCCAGCAGATGCTTTGCTCACAGAGATGGAATGGTCTTCCCTTTCTCTTGATGTGAATCATTGGGATTCCTTTCAGGTTTCATAGGCCCACTTGACGTGTTCTGAGATGCCAAAAGGGTCATCTTAGCCAGTGTTCACATAGGGCTTCATTTTTCAACCGGGAATAAACCACATTGCCAGTATAATATGTCCTTTAACTACTCTGCAGGACTTCCAATGTGGTAATGGCCCCATGCTCCACTAGCAGTTTTTATGGAAAAATCAATTGCTAGGCTGTAAAAATAATATCTGATATGAGGAACGCAAATACATCAAACACATGGTAAAATACACTGCAAACAGGCGCTGCTGCTAATCTACGGAAATTCTACTTTTGAAAAATGGGTAAGAGGTGAGGCTGTCTGAGATCACGAATTCCAGTGGCAGTAAGGACAGTTATATTACATATGGGGAAACACAGCCATGGTGTATGTTTTGGCTGCTGGCTGAGCCAAAGGCAGGTACATGGCCAGAAGGAAAACAGACTACTTGGGACTCCACGATCTGGAACAAGATCCAAAGGCCAACCTGGTGGGTAGAAACACTGAAAGATTGGCTGCTCTTGTATTGACCAGGCTCCTGCTGCTCTCATCAGCATTTAAAGGTGAAAAAGTGTCTGCTTTCCTGCTCTGAGAAGGAAAGCTTGGTGCCCAAGAGGTAGGTGAAGACAGGGAGTGAAAAGCTGCAGCCTGTCATGCTTTATTTGTACGTCCATGTCAGTGAGGTGAGGCCAGTGTAGACAACTTGGTCAAAAGCACTCAGAATGCAAGCCCAAGGTCAGTCTGGGGTTCTGGAGTCACCACCACACAACGTGTTCAAACCCTGAGGTCAAAGCTGCTCAGAAGAAAGAAAGAGAAAACCTCAAATGTGAACTATTTCCACTAGAGGGAAGTTTTAAGTGCCCATAGGGTTAGACACACCATTTTCCTCATGTCACTTTGCCTCTGATACTACTTCACACAAGGTTATCTAATTTCATTTGTATTCACAAATGCTAGGAGATATAGCTCTGCCAGTTACTTTAAGTCAGGGTGTGTATTTTTTCTTCAGTTAATTATATACCCTGTGCCATCTAAGGAAACTACTAGCTTTGGCAATCAGCATGAGTTAATCATTGCAAGAAACAGCACCAAATCCAAATTCCATTTGCATCAGCAGAATGAAACTTTCCATTGACTTATATGAACAGTAGATCGGATGCCAAATGACTACAATGAACTTTTCCTGCAGAATAGTTGCGCACAACAGTAAAAGCTATAATGTAATCATCACGAACTGGATGCTGGGACCTCGTTACTGATGGCTTAGTTGGCCTAACAGCTTCCTAGCAGTATCTGAGTCTGAATCTGAAAGGGCTCCCAAAGCTGGCCAGTCTTGAGTCTACAACAGAACAATGAGCATACTCATAGCCTTGTAACACAAACGCAGGTGCTGCCGCCCCTCCTCCTACATGTCCAAACATAAACTCAGATTAAAACATGGCCAAATTATTGGAAGATCAGTTAAAAGAAAAAGTGCTGTGAAACCTCCTCATACAAGACCTTAAGATCCTTCTCCCCATTCAAAATACAGGCCTCTTACCATGATCTGTAAGGTAAACAGAAATCAGACATCATAAAACCAACTGGAGAGATGAAATTCATAGTCAAGGGCCACCTGCTGGGAATGCCTCGCTAATAACCCTAAAACATTAAAATCTGGAGAGTAACAGAGAAGTGAGAACAGCTGATCTCAACTTTCCCTTTGAAGTGATGTGTAAAGGCTTCTCTCTCCAGCCTGTAACAATGAATACTGAAGAAAGAACTATCAACCCCCCAATATTTACTGCAGTACAACATCAATTTCTTTCTACAGATGGTCTATACAAAGATTTACACGTGGTACCTTCATAAATGGCTAGAGGAGTAATTACTGATGCTCTGTCACTCCTGACTATCTTGCTGTTTGAATCAGAGACCAAATGAAAACTTTTCCTCTTTCCCTTCCGAATCCATGGTAGAAATTATGACATTTCACTGGTGACATGGTCACTACTGTCCCTGCTGCAGCTCTTGGTATCCCAGAACTGAAGCTGAAGGAAGCTTGTGGTGCTGCTGATTGGGTATGGAGGCGCATGCACTGAGAAGCAGCTTCTCTGCTACAGGCATCACCTACGTGCTGGGTAGCAGTGTAAGTACTTGCTAGCCTGGTGGCAAAATACCAGTTTCTTGTCTGAACTCCCATGAGGGGCCTGGGAACTTTAAGTTTGCCATACCCCATGGTCACCTCACGTCATGTTATGTTTGATGAGGCAGCACCTAATGCAGCCCATATACTGACAGCAGAGTGATAGAGATCTGACACGGCGGGTCGCATCTCACTGGGCACGTTAGACCTCATCAGCCACCAGAGGACATCTTCCATGTTTCTAGTCAGCAACGTCTGTAGTGAAGGCACTGGTCAAAATAAAACTGATTAGCAAAACGCCCTATTAATGCCCGAGACCCAGGAAGGATCCTTTGCTTTTCAGCTACAGTACAGAATCCTGCATTCAACTCTGTGTAGCTCAGGCAGATACAACATTTACATTCATATCCTAACACCCTCATGGAAAACAAATATTCTGTTAACTTTCTTGGAACATTCCAATTGGCAGATTCTACAATTACACAACCAAATTAACTAAAAGTAGTAATTTTCACGGCTACTTAAGTTTGCTGTAAGACTTTCACGCTCTATAGAAATAGGTCCAGGAGGCTAAAATATTTAGCTTTAAAAAAACCTACCAAACATCTAACAATCAAAAAACCTCAGCCCTCCAGTTATATACATCTCTGCACAGCAGTTTAGGTTCAGAGTTATATTTACTGGCAAAGCACCAAGGGACTTAGTAGGCATCCTAATATTAGAAAAGATACTTCCAAGAAAATCAAGACTTTTGTTTAATACAGCTCTAACGCACATCACCTTCTGGCAGTCAGCTGTCATGGTGCTTCTAGCTAGTTTAAAGAATAAGCAGTAATATGGGAGTTAACAGCTGTGAAGAACTTAACAAAAGCCACAAGAATAAGTGTCAAAAGAAAGAAAAAACCAGAAATGCTGAGCTTTTCAGTTCTAATGGAACACAAAGACACAAAACATCCTTTATTCTCTCACCCTTCAATTTTTTTGGAGGGAAATTATCACAAGTCTGGTATATCATGTCAGTGAATTACTCTAATATCCTCCACTGGTAGCCATAAATCTTAACAGCTTGAATTACTGCATCTTTCTAGTCATGCTGACTCTCAAGCTGCTCTGGTATTGTTTTTCTGCTGTAAGTGTCAGAAAATGAAGGTACAGTATTACTGTTGATAAGGGTAGAAAATGCTCTAGATTCAAAGATCACAAAGGCATCCAGCCTTGATCGAATGAAACGAGCAAACTTACGTGTACACACTTCACTGTTTTGCTGAATCAGGGCCTAACATGTTGCAGTACCTTGCAAAGGTTCATTATTTTACATGATTGGGCTGGAAATTTCCATATAAATTTCATTATACCAACTGAGCATGTTCCAAGAACCAATGAGAGAGGGATAATATACCGTGAAGATATATTAAAAGTATGTGCATTTGAGTATTCATTCTGTATCGAAGTGATTAATGTTGATAGCACTTCCCACCCTCCCTGCACCTGCCTGTCTCTTTCTGCATCTGAAAGTTAGATATTCCCATGGAAAAATTGGATTGCTGTTATGAACCGTTGTAGCACTCGGGCTGGTTTGGGGCTTCTGTCAGAGCAAGGCAGGCAGACCTGAATAAATGGTCCTGAATAAATCTGAAATAAAAGGCCCAGCTCAATCTGCAAAAGAACATCATGACCTCTCAGTCACCATTATCTCCTACCAATACTACAGTTTTAGGAACAAAGGAGAGTTTAATACCAGCTTTATTTTCCAGACAGTCAACCAGGGGCTGTGAGACCATCAATCCCGTCCAGCAGAGGACCAACATCAGGTGCAGCGTAGCAACTGTTTGACTAAAATGACCTGCACTGAGATCAAAGCTCCAGTTCCTGCTCTTCATCCTTGACTGAACCGGCACTCTTCTGCTGTCACTCTTCCTTTGCCAGTCCATCACAGAGATGCTGTATGCTACAATAACACTATCCAGTGGGATAAACAGTTGAAAAATGACATGTGGAGACTTACTGAGCCATGAAACAATATCTACTCATGCCAACTCTGAGCACAAAAGCCCTGCAACAAAAGCAACATCACATGTACCGGAATAGCTTTTATACATTCCACATGACCACCAGAGATGGAATACGTGTTTGCAGCCAAGGCTTCAGATTGATTTTTAACTCCCAATACTATATGTAAGATGGACATTCCGTATGTTAAGCATGATATTGCATAACACACTGAAAACTCCCTAATATACCTAAATTCAGACACACAAATGGAGTGTCATAATGGACAAGCAGTGCTGCCTTTGCAGCAGGATACTAACATGCCTTCTGTGAACACTAAATCCAGTTTTTAAGGCTTTCTAAATGGGAAGAGTTTTGAAGTAGCCCTTAAGATTTACCACCTGAAGTGTATTTTAGTGTGGCTACTTTTCCACCATTCTATTATTTGCTTCTTGCACACTAAGATAAGGTGTTTTATGTGGTTTACCAGTTGGAGCTCAGTCTTACACAGCTAGGCTTAAAACCACACAAAAAAAATCCCATCTTCAAGTGGCAGGAGCAGCCTTGTTCTGGTGTGCTAGACCGGTGTCATTTACTCTTCAGCGCTGACTGTGACAGACTCCACAGCTCTGGGATTAGAGCCAGAAGGATCCCATAATGCCAACAATAAATGGACTTCAAAACAGCAGGCGTTATTCATTTCATGCCTTTTTCTACAACAAAGTTGAGGAAAAAAACTTCTTGGGAGGGAAACCACCCCAAGAAAGAACCACAGTTGCAATGGTTCAGGTCTGAGGGCAGTTTTGAAAACACTCAGAAGTTTTAGCACCAGAACTATCATACAGTCTCATGCACAAGAAGTTTTCTATAGTATTGGATTTTTTTCCTCCCTGCTGTAGCTTCATGCTACATAAGTATGTGTCTTCCTAATCTTCTCTCCTAATCACCTGAAAAACCCCAATCATGTGGGACCCTCAGGACCCAAGCAGGAGTAGGAACTCCCATGTGTCAGAACTGCAAACTCTAGATGTTTTCACAGGGAGTGTAAGTTATAAATAAATGATGATTAAAGAACATGTACCAGAGATGGAAGTTGATAGCTCATTGGTCCCTACCCAAGACCTGCTTAGATATTAAGTGTTCTCCCTTATTGACAGATCCCATGCTGGAGTGACATAATTGATGCTTACTTAACCAGAGAAAATGAGGAATATTATAAGGAGAGAATCTAAACAAAGACACACCAAAGAAAAAAAGGCTGCTGCGTAGTTATGTAGTCCACAATAGTTGAGGTAATAAAAGCGTATGGATGTGAAGAGAAGAAAACAGAAGACTAGTGGTGATGTGGAGATCCCCAATACGATGCCACTCTACGCTGTATGACTTCACTGACTTTTAAGGCACAGATGGCCGCATCTCTGCCACCATATGTCCAAAGTAACGAAACTGAAATGGACATGCTGGACAGTATTGTGCAAACAAGCAAGCATAGCAACAGTGTTTCTGAAGCCAACTCAGCTGTTGCTATATCTTGCTCCTCAGTGTCTCTGCTTTTAGATCCAGCATGCATAGACCTTTTATTCCCATAGAACAGTTAATCCATCTAAACAAGAGAGCCTATAACTACAGAGCTGCTATTTTACAAGTCAATCATCTAAACTTCATCTGCACAGAACATGAGGTCAAGGTATGGTAGTTCGTCAAGCATAAAAATTTTCCTTTATTGTAGAAGTTAAGAGCTTGTCAGCTCTTTTCTTAGGAACTCAAGGTGGTCACCTGTTTGTCTAGAAACCATTCCATGTTACAGTACATGGTGCTACATTGGCATTTTCTTACATCACAGGTGGTAGTGAGTGGATATCTGGCAGATGACCTCCATGCAGCTGGCTATGTGGAGCCTGGAGGGCTCACTGCTGCACAAACTCAGCAGAGGGAACTCTGCAGAAGCCTGTGAACAAGCATTACGACTGTGAATAAGTCCACTCTGACACAATCCTGCAAGGCATGTGGGTACTTCCTTCCTAAGGAAGAGAGTGCCCTACAGCAGAGAAGGCAAGTTAGCGTGGTAGGCAGGAGGATAAACCACTGAGGGTGTTCTTCACCACAGAGTCCTATAGGATTAATAATGGAAGTAAATGGGAAACTAGTCTTTACTTGCACTAGTTACAGATAAAACTGAGGAATGGAGGTGAATAACAAGGGACTTATTGTTGGCCTGGGGTTTTTTTTAAATGACTCTTACAGAAGACAACATTCAAGCTGCAGACAGTCAAATATAACTGCATTTTTTTCCCCCTGTGTGTGGTTTTACCTACTGACTAATTCACTTTCAGAGATACAATTAAGAAATTCAGCTCCACCTCAAGTAGATCTCCGAATGAGAAACTGAAGCCCCTTTTCTGTGTGTCTGCAGAGCCACATGCCTGCTCCAACATGTTGCCACTCTGCCAGGCTTCAAGTTCAGTACAGAGCTTGTGCAACTGTGCCAGGCTGGCCCTGAGACTCAAAAGACATGCCCTGCCTCTCAGCTGTGACGGTATCTCAGACGCTTCCATCATGCTAATGTGAGTAAAAGGCCACTAAGTCCAGAACCGGATCCTATTTGGACATTGGAGAGCAGGCAAAGGGGACACATGACTGCCTGCACCTGTCGATGCAAATGTCTCTTTAGACCACTTACTATTTGTGGGACAGGGAAGAGTGGGAGAAAGGAAATATTCACAGACAAGTTGTACAGGCTAGGAGGCGATTTGACTTTAACCAAGTTAAAAGAGCAGGTTCTGCAATGTCTTGCAACAGAAACCAAAACCGGGTAGGAACTATCTCCAGAAAGGCAACTGTATACATCTGAAGAAACTGTGCAAAGAATGAACCAGGGTAGATCTCATCTGCTGCCGGATGATTTAGCAGATAAGAATGCAGACTGATTAATCTGTAAATTATAAGCTGAGGGTATATTACAAAAGTATAAAGCTGGAGAAGCTCCTGGGATTTCAGTTTCATATCAGAAGAATGGCACTGCAATCAGTAGCCAGTACAGTTGCAGTTATAGAAAAATGACATGAGTGACTTTTCCCTCTGCCATGGATTAAAATCAGCTGAGTTGCACCCAGAAACGATGATGCATTCAGCTCTTTCTGAGATATCAGTGTGATGACAGAATGATAATATTGGTGGACAGTCTGACATAGCCGGACATTTCTGTGATGTAAGCACAGTACCTAACTTACGGCACACACCTACCAGAGAGCTGTGAAAGCTGCTAGTCTGCACAAAGGGTGTAGGTCAGGTTGTGAGTCAGCTCATTTAGCTGATCTGATCAGCTAGAGTCCACATTGATCACAACTGATTTCTAGTCCAGCTAGAAGAATGACTCAGAGACCTAGACAATGCATGAAGAATGTAAGTGTAATTAACACTGAGATCACTATCATTAAATTCTGAGCACAGAGCACTGTATACACTGAGCCTAACACCAT
This sequence comes from Neomorphus geoffroyi, assembly GCA_033558235.1. Classification (NCBI taxonomy): domain Eukaryota; kingdom Metazoa; phylum Chordata; class Aves; order Cuculiformes; family Neomorphidae; genus Neomorphus; species Neomorphus geoffroyi. The sequence goes on along the minus strand of JAUMJM010000016.1, from coordinate 10,247,507 downwards.
TTGTACACAGGCTCTTGGAATTTGCTCATGCTATTAAAAACCAGTACTGTGAAGTGGAACACATCATCACTTGGCGTCTCAAAAGCATCCCCAAGCACCTCAGAAAGTAAGGTCTTCATTATTATCCCTTATTTAGGGATCCAAATATTTACTTTAGGCACAGTTATTTTTAGGCAAGTAACTTTGAAATGACTACCATCATTTATAAGCATTTCATATTAGAAAACAACAACAATGAATTGCAAATTTGTCCTCAAAAGTTAAATGTTTCATCTGTAGTATTATTTCTGAATGTAGAGTAGAGCAATATTTACTGACAAGCTAACAGGTTAATGTTTACCATCAGAACAATGGTCTAGTCTAAACTCTGGACATCACAAAAAGCCAGTTCTCTAGAACGTACCCATATGATGAAACAGCTCACCTCACTCTGCTTTGCAAAGCAAAGCAGCATAGAAATTCAGAGGCATCCAGTCAAGAAGATTGAGTCAAGCTCTATGAGTAGGGGATAATCTTTGCAAATAAACAATGGCTTTACCCACAGAATCATGTCTGTCAGCTCAGGGAAAGGAGACTACTTCATTTCATAAAGTCTCTTAAGTCATGGGAAAAAGTATTAATCACTTAATAGCTAGGAATGCCTACATTGTATTCACATTGTTTCTCCTGCTGTAAATACAGATGTTTTAAGTAACATTTCTGTGTTTTGCTTCTACTGTCAGCTGAATGGAAAGTATGTGCAACATAAAAAGCAGAGGAGAGTACACATATGCTGAAAGATTGTATGACTCTGAAGAGACAACACAAGTTTTCTGAAGGTTTCCTTACACAGAAAACAGATCAATCCCACTTACCTTCAGTGAAACACAATAAATCTATATTGATCTAAATATTTAGCAAGTAATAAGCTTACTGCTCACAGACTATCAATAATTCTAAACATAAAAGTTTACATATGTTCAGTTTTCAGAATAATTTCTGTAATAATTTCTTACTAGGAATGTTTCTCTGCTGTTATTTCAGTTTCACCCTGAAGTCGATTCCTAGCCCAGTCTACTGGCTCATGCATCCCTGAAAGAAAATAATACACGTTGACAGTAGTGTTTGTACCTTTGTCTGTGAATCAACAGCAGCTCCTTGGTTAACAAGAACCTCTGCTACATTGACTCTATCCTCTTGAGCAGCCAGGTGGAGTGGCGTCAGTCCACTCTGAAAATTATAAGAAATATGTAACAATCTTCAGAGGAGGCACATGAATACTAAAATGCAAATCCAGGTATCAGCAAGACTGAAAACATCCTACTGAATGTAAAGGAATTATAGTCTCTGCTTTCACTGTGTAATGTGCTTCCTAATTACATTTGTTGATTTGCAAGAAAGTACAATTTGAAAGCCAGGAAGCTAATGTTTCCTTTACATAAAGAAGATTTCTTCATGCTCTGTTCCATGTGGGATAGCAAATTATAGCACTTTAAGAAAAAGTTGCATAGTACTTTTTTACTTCCTGACTAATTCACTTCTTTAGAATGAGTAAGATTATAAAAGAAACAGTGAATTGTTATTTACACTTGTACAAGTTTTCTAGAAGTAACATTCACTCAGATTAATCCTCACCTTTTACTCTTGTACTTGATCAAAGAGAAAAGATACAATTACATTTCTCTGAGATCAGGCGCATTTCTCTCTGCCCAGGGAGTATACGGACTTGCTAGATGACACGTACTGAAACTGTTACTTTTTTGGATTGCTCACGGGTTTTCCTATCTGAAACTTAAGACCTAAAATCCTTAAACCCTCAGAAAGCTATGCAGCTTTCTGCCACATAAAAGCCCAGAAGTAAAAGGGGTACAAGACAGAAGCTGCCGGGGGGGTGCTGTTAGGAATGGGAAAGAATATCCATATTACTTGCAAATGCTTCTTTTTCTCCCCTCCTGTTCCTACTGCCTTTAGCACCAGTGACAGAAGAGCAGATGACAGCAGTTGGCTCATCAGCCACAAACACTTGCTAAGTTTCCTACCCTTGGAACCCAAACTCACGTCCACAGTGGAGGTGCTACCAAAGGCAGTCACTGCTGAGAGCATCCCACGGTACTGCACTCAAACATGGCACCCTGATCGCAATGCAGCTTAGGTGTCTCAGCTAACACAGATATATAACAGTAACCAACAATAAATTACCTAATGGAGCCTGGATATTATGAGCCAAACCTTCTAAAAAGATTTAATAAGTGCTCAGTGCTCACACTGGGGCTCTGAGTATTCTGCTCCCAACCATTCTGTGTATCCTGAAGAAAACAAATGTTCTTTTCATTCCCGTTGTAAAACTCAAAAGGTAGCATGCTTTAAATATCTAGCTTCAAATATAGGTGTGGAGTTTGGAGGAAACGTGCATCCCTAAGCGAGTATAGGGAAGCTATTTTCAAAAGGTGGTGTTATCAGTATAATGAGAAACCAGAGATTACAACCAGTAACAGACTGAAGGATGTTGCAGGTAATTAACCTCTGGTGGGACTGAATCAAAATGCCAAGCAGCTGTAATCATGCTGTCTGTATTAGCCTTAGCAGCAAAACCGTGATAGCCAACGTGGTACAGAGCGTGTACATGGCAAATTGCCCTGTGGGGATACAAAGTACATCCTGCACTGCATAAACCCACACACTTGATTGAGACTGGGAAAAAAAAAATCAACACCTGCAAGAGAAGTTTCCTGAAGGAGGGCCCAAAAATAACCAAACTGTAATGTTAGAAACAGGAAAACACAGCAGCCCTGTGCAGCATCGCTCACAGCCTCAGAGGACACAGAGTTTTTCTACCAGCTGAGAATAAGAAATATTATTCATGAAAAATTAGTCTCTTTGCCTTTCTACTTTAGCCACATAAATCCATATTGAAACTACATTTTACAACATCTCTGATGTCTAGTGGGACATTTAAAGAATTAAGGCTGCACATTTGCTAGAAACATTACTATAGAGCAGACTTAATAGCCTATAAATTCATACATACAGAAACTAAAATCTACCAATTTCCCTTTCCTGCCCCGAAGAGAAATTACACCAAAAGTCACTGTGCTCTGAGTAACACCCCCTGGGGAGGAAGAATCACTTACATTAATGAACAAAATCTCAGATAACCTTCCTGTTATTATCCCATCAAAAGAATTAGTTGTTACCACTGCTTAATGGGCAGGCGTGTATCTAGAGGCTCATAAATGACAGGCACCAACCACACTAATCACTGTGGGGAAGACGACGTTTTCTCTCTGGGCATGTTTTGGCAGACTAGCATAAGGTGGAAGGAAGGGAGATGGATTAATAAATTCCTCTGCAGCATGTGCTATCATCAAAACTGGCTACATTTTGCACTATGAAATACAGTTCACTCAATGTGACGTGGCATGCTGCGTGCTGCTCTCTTTGCTAAAAGAAATGATGATGCGTATTCAGACACCTGCTATGGTTTTCAAAACCTGCAGAACCACAGTGGATCAAATTTACTTATAGGCCTCCGTCCTTCTCATCGCCACATTTATCATCTTAGCACCAAGTAGGGGGAACCACTTACCTTGTTGCTGAGATTTACGTTAGCGTTTCTCGCAAGAAGCAATGACACCATGTCCACGTGGCCATCCTGAGAGGCAAGATGCACAGGGGCAATACCCTGCCTGGTTACAGCATTAGCATCAGCACCATATTCCAGCAGTGTAGTTGCTATGTCCATCTGGTTTTTCTTGGCAGCTATGTGCAGCGGCGTATAGCCATTCTGTCAACAGAAAGCACTTCATCGCAAGCTACTCATTAAACAATGTGATAAATCAATTTACTCACCCAAGTTTATGAAACTAAGTCAGTAATTCTAAAAATTCAGGCAAACATCGTCAAATAAAATATTAACTAGTTGCACAAATGAAATAATTAGAGCTTTTAGCAATCTGGTTTTGAAGGTATCGCTACAAATAGAAGGATATCGAAAGAAGTTTTCACATTTAGGAAAAATTATCTGTTCAGAAGACCAGAGCCTACAGGAATTTGAGTTTTATTTCACAGATATTTGCTGTTTTTCCTTAAATGTGTATAAAATCTTTAACAACTAGAAGAGAAGATTTGCATTCATAACTCAGAACAGCTGCTATTGTTTGGGTTTTTTTCCCATTTCCCAGCGTGAATGAAAGCAATATGTACATGAAATATGGCCTTTCTTGCAGCATTTACCCAAACCTTACTAACAGGCTCTTTTTGTTCAGATTAAGGCAAAATTAAAGCGTATAACTTCACAGCCTTTATTTTTTTATTCCTTCCAATACGTGTACCTAGTGAGCCCATTAATAAAAATAAAAAGGCAGTATCTATTGCATGATAAAATTTTATACTTCTAAAAAAGGATCAATTTGGCAGAAAATAAAAAATAGGTATAGAGATTAATTGATTAGCAGGCAAATACCAAAACATTGACTAAGATATGGCCAGCTTTTGGCACAGGTTGTGATGTCTGTTCAATGAAGAACTTTCTGTCTTTCAGAAATGGATTAGCCCTCATTTTAAAGCAAATGGCAAATGTGCACACATATGTACGTGGCTTAGGAAGAAGGTTGGGAGGAATGAGATGCTAGCTGCATAAACCATTTCATACGGTGTCATAAGCATAGCGTGGATCTCGGATGACACAGCCCAATAAAATCTATCTAAAGGCACAAAGCATTCTCCTGGCTTGGCTCCTCGCTGCACCCTGAGGGGATGGCAGGTCACACAGATGTAGCGTAATGGAGGTAGGAGCGAAGAATAAATCTACAGTGGCACGGAAATTATTACAAAGAAAGCTTTAATAGTAATCTGGAAGCAAGAGAGATGCACAGCGCCCTTTGGAAAAGGTTCTGTAATTTTCAGAACTCAATTCAGATCCGGTTTAGGCCTTAGATACGAAGATATTTCAAAACAACACCTGGGAAACATGGTGCCACAATTAATAAAGGAAGTATAGGGCCACTTGAAAGATAAAATGCTTCAAGAAAAACAAACACCATCCTCTCCCTAAGACTTTCTGCCTGAGACTGACATGTAAAAATGCCATCGCCAAATAAGCACCTACTAACTCATAAATACTATGTGCTAAATCCTGCATATAACCTAAACTGTGTTTTAAATTGATGTCGTGTATTTGGTAAAATAACAAATGTTGTTTTCAAGCCTTTTCCTCAGAAATACGCATACATTGCTTTCAGCGGAATAGAAAGCAGCATGCTGCCAGCAGAAGGCAAAAAAAGAGCTGAAAAATAAAAGCTGAATCCCAGCTCAGTCTCAGTTTGCATCTTCTCCTCATGGTAAGGGCCGTGCTCTGTCCCTATGTACAGATGGAGAAGGGAACAGAGAACTTTGGAAGGAAGGCTTTAGGTTTATTCTGGCTACCAGCAAAAAAAAGGGAAAAAGGGAAAAAGGTTAAAAATGAAGGGATAAAGAAAAACTGAGGCTTTGTGGGCCAAAGGGGAGAGAAAGAGAAGCATTGTAAGGTGAACCCCAAATTAAAATTAGGCACAAAAATTAGGCCAAAATTAAAATTTTGGTCTATAAAAAAGAATAACAGTTGAACAGAATAACTGTGTGCATTGCAGCGCTGTACTCTGACACGGCTACATCCCATACCCTTTCACCGATCACTCTTCAGGGCAAATGCTGCTGGGCCAGCCTAATGAGCCAGTCCTAAGATCACTATTAAAGACAGGAGTGTCACAGAAAAAGCAACTGCTGTTGAAAATGACCATGGAGCCAGTGATGAGATATGACATAACTCATTTATTTATTAGACTACATTTACAAAAGAAATGGGAAATCATCTGCTGTTAGCAACATCATCTTTCAGATGACTGCACAGCGGGTGCCTAAAGCAACAAACATGCTACTGCTAATTTTATTTAGTATGGATGCTCTACTTAGTGTTGCTGCGGCTCACTTGCTGCAGAATACTAACAAATGCTCTCTTTTAGGAAGACTTACAGCTGGCACTTGAATGTCTGAACTGGCAGCTGCAAAACTGTTCTGTTACAGATGGGGAAGCTAAGGTGATCTGACACAGGAGTTGGTATAATATACGATAGTCTATAATGCTTCCACCTTGGTTTGGACTTCCCAAGCTCTTGGCAGAGGCTGCCCTACAGGATGCACAGCTTCCACTGGCAGTTTCTTGCAGTGAAAACTGGGTCAGTGTCTTCTCCTTCCTTCTCAGAAGGCCCACAATGGCATTTAAGAGTGCTGTATCGCAGCAGGGAAAGATCAGAAACCAGTTCAGTTCACCTCCCGAGGCACAGCTCTGGCAGATTGCCACTATCGACGTTATTGATTTTAGACCGTGTGGTTGCTGCTGGCTATCCATGTTTATTTAACTTCCCTCTCTTTTGCACTGCAAGCTCTGGGACCTACCATGTATGATAGGCTCTATCCCCTTCTGTAGCCATGCAGAAGGGCTCTAGTGTCACGGCTGTATTCAGGCATGTGTGAGAGGAAGGCAATCAGAGAGGTGTCTTGTCTATCCACGATACTGGCTTTTCCACTAGCTCTCCCTTTTCCACAGCGGTTTTTTTTTTTGCAGTGATTTTAGGAATGTATCTCGATTGTTTCAGATGGGGTGTTTTCACTGCACTTAACCACTTGAACCTACGTATGCTTCCACCCTGTTTTACTGATTGCTGCTGTCCAACTATTGATTATTGATCCATACTTAAAACTGGGATCCACAAAAGATACAGGCACTTTAAGCTTCTCTAAATTCTTCCTTCTACTCAGAACTAGAATACATGTAAGTATTTATTCCTTCACATCCCCCAAAATTTTATACTATGTGTTGTCTGGCTTACAGTAGATTGCAATCAAAGCAGGGCTGTGACTAGTTGTTTTATAGAATCATAAAATCATTAAGATTCTAAAAGACTTCTAAGATCATCCAGTCCAACCATCAGCCCAAAATCTTTTATTTTGTCACCAAGCCATTTACACTGTGGTAGAAGTATTATGAACTACATTAATAATTACATATATTGTACTGAGAAACATTTCACACCTCATCCTGTGGCACAATACAGGAGAATTACCTCTGTTTAGCTAGGTATTAATTCCAAGTTTGCCCTGTACAGGTGTTAAGATGCAACAATACAAAGCTGGCTTGGAAAAGGTATTGAGGAGACTGGACAAGTGAATATAAGGGTCGGGATTTGCTGAGACTGACCTAGAGATTTTAAATGCTTGAACATCTATATTTTACTTTCTTTTACTGCTATTTTATTCACCTGCAGAATTATTTTAGCAGCTTTATATTGTTGTAAAACATAAATAAACACAAACCAAAACATATAAACACATAAATTTCAGAGGTAGACAGGGAGTAAAGTGACACAAAAAGTCTAGGTACCGTTCCCCCAGAGTGACCAGTACTTGTACCTTGGCAGATGCATGAGGTGAAGCTCCCTGGTCCAACAGTAGGAGTGCCACTTTTTGATTATCGTAGTGTGCAGCTACATGCAGTGGTGTTAAACCGCTCTAAAAACACATGCAGAACAAACAAGTGCTGTTACAGACCCCTGCCAGGGACAACTCAGGAGTTTGGAAATTCAGAGTAGATAATGTGAAAAAACACATTTGTTATTCATTCCTGTATCCAGAGTCTTTGATAACTTCAGAATCAAAAAATAAAACAGAGATTTGAAAACCTTTGCTGATCTGTGAAAGCCCTTTTTGCTTTTCCCAGGGAAAGATGAACGGAGAAGCACATATCTGTGCTGCCCCTAGGACACAGCAGGTAAGGAATTTTGACCCTGAGGTCACACCCGCAGCAATGTTTTTCTTTTACTGCGGTAGATAAGTAAACTGTCCCTTGGATCTGTAAAAATCCAAGCTGGACTGGTTTAAAAAGCCTGAGTTGCTCGTAGGCTTTGCCCCCTGTCATGAGACCTGGGGGAGAAGAGCCAGGTGCCTGAATGCTCTGAGATAAGGACTGTAAACAGTCTCGCCAGGGAGGCAGGGGAATGGTTTGTCTCCATTCCCCTGGATGGCTATGGAGAGGACATGATTTTGTTGCCAATTAGTAACAATAAAAGTCACTTCTGTCAAGAGTTTGCTCACTCCTGACAGCTCCACCAGGGACTGGAATAGTACATGAAACCCATTCCAGTTAAACCCAGGCTGTGGATACTAGTGTAATGGTAAGTAGGTAGAAGGATATTATTAGAATATGATGTGCATTTAGGTATTTGCTGTGCGAGTGGCAGTTGTTACTTCTGTCCTACCTTTCCAGAAGCATCAGGAGATGCATTCTTCTGAAGCAGGAGGTTGGCTACCTCAATTTTCCCATATTTTGCAGCCACATGTAGAGGAGTAAATCCTTTCTGTAAGAGAAAGCAATTATATATCAACCTTAGGCAATCTTTTTCAAGGCAAGTTTTGTCTCTGATCTGCAAGGATACTGCTGTTTCCATCCATTCTCTTACATAGTTCTGAGTACAGGCAGCAAGTCTGAGATTCCCAACTGCTCTAGCAGGTCTGGAAGTCTACCCTTCCAAGGCAAAGCCCTGTCTACATTAAATCAACTGTAAAGAAAGAAGAATCAGTTCCCTTCTTCACACCACCAAAGACCCAAGGACAAGGCTGGGCAGGAATTTATCACCTCCCGCCAGGAATTTCTGCCCTGCATTCCTTTCATTTTGAAAAAATGCATGTCTGATTGCTGGGATATGTTATATGTCAGGCTTTGAGGTAAGTTTTGTAGCCTTTTAACCTAACGGAGTTCATTCTTACATTACTTGTATGTGTATATGACTCTTGCAGCATTCAATTCACAAGCAGCACTTGCTACAGATACATTTTACTATTGAAACTATCAATTTGCTACCCCCTTACCTTGGTAATGATAGATAAAGATGCACCATGATCCAAAAGAACAGAAGCTACATCTTCATGTCCTTCTCGAGCAGAAAGATGCAGGGGCGTATAGCCAGACGTCGTAGCTGCATTTGGAGACGCTCCTTGCTGTAGCAGCTGCTGTACTATATCTGCCTTTCCCAGTCGAGCAGAAATGTGCAGCGGTGTTTGGTCATCCTAAACATAAAGGAAACAACACAGTCCTACAGGTGAAAACTAAAGCTCATATTTTGACAGAAAATATTTGCTCAGATTCTATTGTTTTTCAAAGTTGCAGACGAGCATTAATTAATTCACTAGGCCTTACCTAGTGAACATTGCATCCTGTCTTTCTTTTTGTCATACAGTAAATATTGGTTGTGCTTTGTTGATGCATCACAAAATATTCCAGACAGCTACATAATCCGTAACAGTAAATAAAATTACTAATTTTCTTAATCTGGATTTGCCTTACTTTGCTTTGCCATTAAGGTGCATTAGTTTCCTGTTGAATTTGAGACCTTTCTTAAAACACAGCGAATGCATAGCTCTGTTCCTCACATCTTGATCTCTTTTATGATTCACCCAGCAACATTTAACAACTTAATTAGTTGCTTGGGATGACCCAATATGCCCAGCATATTATTGCCTAGGAACTTGCATTAAGTATCACACATTGTGCTTTTTAACTGGTGAACAATTAGTTTGGTATTTTGCAGATAACTTTACATAGATGTAACTGAAGCATGGAGCTGAAATTCACTGTCATTTTCTACTGCTAAATTAGAACACAATAAACCTAATCGTTACAACTATAGGGCTTGCCCTGTCATGAATCTCATTGTTCATTTATTTTCCTTCAGCGAAAATACTGTGGTTGGTTGTGACCTGGTTCTCAGTGTCTAACAGATAATCTCTTTCTTACTCACTTGGGTTTGTATTTTTGTCCTTCTCATTCTCACTTGTACAATCTATGGATTAAGCATCCTATAGCAACGGTGTGGCCAACAAACCCTGTGACATTAGTTTTTCCTGTTCCTCATAAATGTATTCAGAAATCTTTCTCTCCTCATTTTTCCCTGCAGAACTATCTTTGGGCACTGCTACCCCATGCCCTGCAGCAGAATGGTTCTGGGGTGTTCTCTGCTAGGGAGACTTCTGCCCCTGCCAGCCCTACAACACTGATTTTACACCTTTGGGATTCAGGATGAGAGAGTGTCAGGATGTGGATGCTGCTTATCTACAGGCAAATTCTCCTCTAACTGGTGGAGAGCCTTTAGGGTTCTTAAACTTTTCCAGTTTACACCTGTTTCCCACAGATTTCTCACAGCTCATTTTAGCACTGGTATATAATCTATTACTTGTATTTAGTTGTTGTTTGTGACAACAAATCGATCCCAGTCAATGCCAGTTTGCTAACTTTCAGGGCTGTCTTTGGAGATTTACAGACCAAGTGATTCACTTATATTGTCAGACTGCTTGCAGATATGAAATGTATCCGCTATAAATATTCAGAGTTCATTTTAAGTAGATATTGTTACTAGTAACTTCAGCTGTGAGTCAATTCACAGGTTATAATTTCACAGTGAAAAACAGATGGTTTTGAAATTGAACTCATTTAATCAGTATTTGAGAAAAAAAAAAAAAAAGGTTTTCCTGGCTTTACCTGCTACTTATTGCACTCATTTATCTCCTTCCCCTCTCTATTTCCTTGGAAGTTTTATTTCCACAATTTTGTAAGTTTCTTTAGTTGCTCTTGATCATTTCTTTCTCCTTCCCTCTTATCATCCTCAATTGCAATTGTTTCTGTTGGGTCTGTTCCTTTTCTCCAGCCCTACGCTTCCTGCCTCCTTACTTTAGGAGATATTTTTTAGAAGTATAATTATTTTTGAATGCATGCAGGCTGATGCTTTAGGGACATGACAGGAGACACCAGCAGCACAGGCTTTACAGTTTTGCAGAAATAAAAGCAGATTTGAGGCATTCCTCCCCCTCCTTGCTTCCCACCCCAAACCCAAAACTCTTCAAACGCAGAAAAGTTTATATGAAAAGGTGACAAAAAAGCAACAGGCATGGTATCAACCTGACATCTCCAGCCTTCTCTCTTACATATAAATCACTCATGACTGCAGTAGGTGAGTACAAAACATTAGTTGTCATTACACCAGGGCCCTTGGCTTCATCTCCCTTTCTTTTCCAAAAGGCACATGCAAGATGAATATGAGTACTTGCTTTGTTAATTACAGATAATCTAGGGTTATTATACCTGGACCATCACTTTACCTTAGCTTTAGCTTCCACCTGAGCTCCATTTTGTACCAGGTATCGAACAACCTCTGTTTGGCCAGCTCTGGCAGCCATGTGCAGCGCCGTTTCTCCTCTCTAGCACACAGCAGCAAAACCAAAATATTGTCAAAAACACACTGCGGGAAAAACAAACTCCAACATATTTCACAAATGCAAAAATACTGGTGACCCAATTCAGAATAATCTCCAGTAGAATATTTTGCAGTAGTTGTCTGTAAACACTATGGGAGATTAAGTCCATATTTGACCTCTTAGCTCTATGCTACAAAGCAATTTATTTCAGGGTCAGGTTCCTGACACAATAGTGCCTTTGTCACTAGTCTTCTGCTGAAGAGAGACAGTTAAATTTTTGTATTTACTAGCATTTTAATAGCATTAAAAATGACATCCATTTAAACAGAGCCTAATTTAGTCAAACAAAATTATTTCAAATTTTCTATATTCATATATATATATATTTGGCTTTTCTCCTGCTATGCCCTGCGCCCTCACTATCATTTGTTATCTGACAAGCACTGAGATGAGTGAACAACAGGAAAAAAAATCATTACTGAGTACATAAATCTAAGGCTTCGTGGACTTAATGAAATACAAATCCAAGGAAAATAGAATAAATTCAGGAGAGGAGACTGTTTTCTACATTTTTGGACATCAATAAGTCTTTATGTACAAACAGCTGCTATTTTACAAATGGTGTTCCATTTTTATATAATCTAATCGAATTAGTAGATGAAGAGTTTAATAAAAGATTGTCTTCTAAATGCAACTGTATGTGAAAGGTGAAAGGGAGATTTTTGAGGCCAAAATGTTAAAAAGAATCAACCGGCTTCTACTTTCCTTGCATTTTCCAGCTTTTAAATATCCATCTAACAATGACTTCAGTTTTTACACATGCCCTGGAAGCCTTGGGGCACACAGCGCACATCCAGTAGAGAAGCGCACTGGTATGGCTGTGTGGACACTGGCAATATGTCCCGACAATCTGCTGCAATCTGTTGATAACAGCAGAACTTCCCTTAAATGGCAGGCCCCCGGGGTCCTGGGAAAACAGCGCTCAACAGTCAAGTCCACGTCTCAAAAATTACATATGAGAAGCTACAGCACGTTCTCATTCTTTACTTCAGAAAATAAAGAGAGCAGAGTCTGCCTAAGGTCAGCCTCTTTTGAGGTTTCCTCCACTTGTCAAGCAGGAGTGAGCAGGCTGCGCTTTCCCACGGCTCCAGCAGGAGCCACAACTGCTGCGGAGGTGGATGGCGAACGCCGGAATTCGGCGCTTCATGACAGTGCTGTTCCCAGGTATTATTATAATGCATTCACAGTTCTACCATGCTGAAAAGAAACCCGTTACTCACCACATTGGTAGTGTTGGGTGATGCTCCGTGATGCATCAGCTGCGATACAATATTGACATGTCCCATAAATGCAGCAACATGGATTGGAGTCAGGCCCGACTGAAAATCAAACCAAAATCAAACTTAAATATCTACTTACACACACCTTTACAAGAATGACACGCGCAAAAAAAAAGATTTTCTAAGGTAAGTAAACCCAAGCACTTGCTCTTCTAAGAGGATCTTATCTACTCAGAAATATACACGCATGCTTAAAATAAAGGGCATACAGAATTGGAAACACCTATGAGTATGATTCATGAGAAAACATAAAAACATTCAGGGTATTCAGCAATTCTTAATCTACTAAAATCAACTATAGTTAAGAAAGAGTTCTTCCTTAGTTTTTTTTTTTAATATCATTTTGGACCAGGAAGGAAAAAACAAAAAAAAAGTAGCATTGTCAGTACAAAGGTGAGAGTGAGACTTTCTGGAACATTTAGCTAATGCAAAAACGATGCAGTGTCCATTGTCCCCACCAAATCCAGTTGCTTTTGGGTAAACAAAAAGGCCTATTGAACTCAATGCTGAGCGCCTGCCCCGCTGTTTATTGTTTCTCTAGGAGAAAAGGAATTCAAAACTGTGGCATCCAGGCATCATCAGCATCACAAATCTGCACCACTGCCCATATCCAAGATATAGAAGACCAACTGCAGAGAAAGAGGAGAGGGAGAAGGGGAGAGGAAAAAAAGGGACTAGTCATTTAGCAGGGAAAGACTTCAAGGATTTTGCTTAAGAAATCCAATCAATAGTTAATATTTCTCCAAGTAGCGCTACCCTAAAGCCTCTTCACAGCTGCTTCTGCACAGCTGTAGCAACAGTCAGCCAGAGGCTGCAGAAGGGAGTTTTGCTACCAGGAGAAAGGGAAAACTCAGTGGATCTCTCAAAATCCCCTGAGTTAAGCAGCTTCCCTATAGATGTTCTTGAACTGCAGGAGGGAAGAGGTGAGGAAAACATGCTTGTGTTCCTTTCTCGTGCAGAACAGCAAACATGAGCAGGAAGGCAGAAGAACTGGTTAAGTGTGTCATTTCTTTTCACTGTTTTGCAGAATTTAGTAAATGCTTTTAAAAGAGTAGACTGCAGGAAATACAATGGTCATATTTGATCATAAACACTAATTCACACTGCAGAGATTCAAGCCTGCAAATGAAAAAAAGGTGCAGTATCTACAAACGGAAGTATGGCATCTACCTGGAAAGCAGAATTTACCACAGAAAAGGCAATAAGCATTACCTTTAATAAATAGTTTGCATGCAACAGTGACTATTCCTGACATTTGGTACTGTTTCCTCTTGTTGCATTTGCATTGTTTATTCAGATCACACAAGGGTACTTGCGTGCTCTAAGATATCTTTGGGGAGGAATACTGTGAAGCTTTCTGGCCAATTTGTTATGATGGCTAGATATAATCTCTCTTTCTTACTAGAGAAACAGTGGCGTATGTATGGTTGCTAAGTACCAGCTCCTAATTCTGCCTTGAAAGGTCGTTGCCACATAGACAGCCAGTGGAAGAGGCAGGCAGGAAGGCACAGCCCTGCAGTAAAGTATCATCATGAATCTTAACAAATACAGTCAAATGTGGTTTGAGATCATGTGAGGTCGTGGTGAGGCAACAACAGAAAACCAAGGAAGAGCTTTTGGAAAGTTTTTCCTTGAAAAAGCAATTCAGAGAATACAGATCAGACCATTAACCTGGTTTACTCACACGAAACACTGTTGTTAAGTATTGCTGTTCCTTTCATTCTTTTAATTCTTCATATTTAAAAGGGATAAAATTGAATTGATAGTTTTTCTACTTCTTTCTACGGATTGAGGACAGACATGGCATAGCATCTCTTCTGTTAAGGTTCTCTTTGCACTTTTCAGTTGCTAACATGACCTCAAACCAGTGTCTGTCAGCGGCATCTACAAGCCCTATGGTTTTTAAAACCAGTCTGGAGGTTTTTAGCAAGGGCAGGCTCAATTCTCTTGAGAAAGCCAGGAAGGGCACTGTATAACTTACTATTGAATAACTAGGGAAAAAAGACCCCAACAACTCAGTTCAGGGGAGATGAACTGCTCCCAGTTGTATCTTGTTTCATCAGTGGAATTATTTATCACTTTCTAACCTGGCTTTTTCATTAGTGATCACACATTCATATATGTGACATTTCCTCCTAACTTAGTATACACACACAAAACAAATTTTTCATAGGTACTAAATTAATCTCTAAATTGTGCCAATAACTGGGTGTAGACCATCTCATGTCGATTGAAGTAATAGCATATTGATTTCTGTCTAACTGATTTGTGATGACTCATGATGGTGACTGAATATCATTTCTGTGTGGAAAGCCAAAACAAGGTTTGTGAATTCGACCATCTTTCAAAACAGGACTTGATTGAAGCACAGTCTTCACCTTGATCTCCCTAATGGGGTGAATTTCATCTTCTGCACATTAAATTACAGGTGAAAATTGGCAGAAATTCTGGCTTTTTTTCAAAATTAGCTTTAAAAAACTGCTTTAAAGTCTGTTATGTTTCACTTGTTATCCCCACTGCATTCCAAAGGAATATAAATTGTTTTGGTGTTGAGATCCATTAGGGCGACTGACTTTATTATTCATTTTTATTATTTGGTAATATCTAGTTGAAACTAATTGTTGACTTGAATGGTGGCACTTGCTCTTTCAGAAATATAAAAAAAATAATCAATATAGTTAGAATGAATTTTGTAGGAAAACCAAAGACAAACGTGAAAAGTCCACTTCTTACCTCAGTCACAGCTTGGATTGATGCACCATGCTTCAGAAGAAGTTCCATTACTTTTATTCTGTTCTTCTTGCAGGCAATGTGAAGAGGTGTGAAACCATTCTGTAAATGAGAAAGAAAATACTTTTTGATATCACATCTAAAAATTAGAATTGTACATGGAATCCACACAAACATTCATCTATTTTAATACCTCCTGGATTTGTTTTGGCTTCATTAAATTGCTGATGTAAAAGAGAGAAAAAACTTCTAAAAAGATTATTTCATAAAGCCAGCTTTAATTATGAAATACATTGCCCACTCCAATATGGAAATTATTTTTTAAAAATTTTCAGTTCACATGAAACTATCAAAACCTTCAATTTTGCTTAAGGATATTCACTGTTAACTGTGGCCAGGAGGCGGGTGTTGGAGGGTTTGGGGGGGATTTGGGAGTCTTTTGGATTGTTTTTTTTTTCATTTTTCAGAACTGCTGATGAAAAATGCCCTTTACCTTTACAAGCTCTGGCATTTGGATCCTCTTCTAAAATAATCTTACTACTATTTTTTTTTTAATTCATTATCTGCCAGTTTACTCTAATGGCAATTATATTACCCCTCCTGTAAAAAGAAAACTGCATGTGCAGCAGAGTAGACATTTAAAACTACCATCTTATTTGGCATGAGATGATACAACAGAAAACAAGTAAAACAGGAAAATAAGCTGTTCAGAGCATCCACCACGGGTACAATAATATTAGTGCCCTGCTGACGCCGCTCTGTATATTCATCAAAAAAAGCCTTTGCAGAACAATTCTGAAACAGCTGCCAGTACTGGTCTCTCAGAGCTGATCAAAATTATCTTTTTTACTTGCCATATAGTTAAGAATATCATTTGCTTTTGTAACACGGGGTCAGTGTCAGTGTCTGTTCCAGTTAAGCATGAGCAGCTCTTAACTCTCTCCTCAGCAGTGGACAATGTCCAGGGTAAGCTCAGATGTGTTTTCAGGGAAGAGTGAGCTCCAGCTCCAGACACTACACTCAGGCTCCTTCTACCTTATCATCCCGAGTGGGGATGAGGATAGAATAAAAAGAAACACTAAAAGGCTTAGGGAAAAAGGAAATTTGTGTCTAGTTTACCAGACCAACGAGAGGCCACTGCTAGCAACCCTGATAAGATAAATCTGATGATGATTTGATAATTTCAGAAGATGAAAATAAATCTTATAGGTCTACAATCCTCCTCACTGGCTGGTTATAGTGAATAAACCCCATATATCACAATAACTTGACCAAAGCCACATGATGACAGGTTGATCTGACACAAAAAAAAACCCACAGAGGGGCTGACAGAAGGAAATTTATGGAGCCTCTGCTATTCTCAAGAAAGTCAATCCCACCTGGCTTGTGAGGGTTTCAGGAGCTCACATAATATTTCAGGAATTGAATGCGTAAGTAGCATCAAGCTTTGAAACCAACAGCCAGCCCAATCAATGTCAGGACGTAAATTTCTTTGGAAAAGTTATTGAGGAACAAATCAAAAATACATTTTTAAAACAACAGATTGCAAGTGTAATTTTGAACAAAATGCATTAATGCATTCAGTTTGTAGGCAGTTTAATTAGACTAACAGATACTGTTGCTGAAGTTGTTTTTGAAGTAGAAAGGCATATGACTCCATTGACATCATTATAAAATACCACAAATATTTGTTATGTAACTCATCTTTGTTTTTTACTATTTCACATCTTGGAGAGCTAATAAAAATTCTCTGTTTTAAGCATTGCTGATTATTTTCTCTTTACAAACATTTAGAAATCGTTAAGTCTTTCCTTA
Source organism: Neomorphus geoffroyi (assembly GCA_033558235.1). Taxonomy (NCBI): domain Eukaryota; kingdom Metazoa; phylum Chordata; class Aves; order Cuculiformes; family Neomorphidae; genus Neomorphus; species Neomorphus geoffroyi. Next base: position 10,230,363 of record JAUMJM010000016.1, on the reverse strand, counting down.
CCAAAAAACTACAGTAGCTACAACTGCAGCAGTTTCATGTATTCAGAATCACAACAAGCTACCAGGAGGCAAAAGTGCTCTAGTTATACTAGAAATTCATGAATCACTGTTGACCATCCGTAAGCAAAGGTCTGCTCTGATTACATGATACATTATTAACACTTTGAATCTTGAGCATCCTCTCCTGGGCTGCAGCAATACAACATATCCTCACTGTCAACCATCGGCAGGCAGAAAATAACTCTCAAATAAGCCTCACTGCATGTTTGGAAGAATGTTTAGCTGTGAATAGTAACCCACTGTGTACTCACCAGTGCTTTGGCATTAGGATTAGCTTTCTTGTCCAGGAGAACCTTGGCAACTTTGTAGTGGCCACAGTGGGCGGCAACATGCAGTGCAGTCAGATAGTCATTAGTGACGTCATCTACAGGCACGTTGTGCTGAATCAGAAGCTGAACACAGTTTAGATGATCTCCTTGCGTTGCCATGTGCAACGGAGACAAACCATTCTGCGAACAAAAAGACCCAACACTTATGGGTTACAGGATGCTCACAGAAATGAAACTCCTCCACATTGTTCTTACAGCATTTGTTGTATGAAGAATTTTTACAAGCCCAGAGAGCACCCTCTTGTTCAGTGTAACAGTGAGGATTCTTACTCTGGCCAAAGCGATAGGGAGTTTGGTTAGAGTTGGTAGGTAGCTCTTATTTAAAATGTAGTCATATTATACAGCATTGCTCTAAACATAGCTTATGTCAGCCAGCATAGCTCAGATAAGTTGCTCGAAGTAAATGAGTTACGTGAAGGACAGCACTTTGTGACTTTTCATACTTGCTCTTCCTAAAAGAGCTCACCACTCTAATGTAGCCTGCACACACCAGGCACGGGAAAGCAGGTCAGAGCATCGCTCAGTAGTCACTACAACCTTCCCTCATCCCTGCACTAGTCTTTTCCTGAATTTGGGTTATACACGTCTCACACCACATTACACACATGTGGAGACCATCCTCTCCAGCCAACACTGGTACAACAGCAAAAGTGTCAATGCGACTGGGCTCAAAAAATCTGAATGAGACCGCAATGATGTGACCTATCAGTGACAGTGGTAAAGCTCTGTTTCTTCAGAGAAACACACGAGAGATATTCATGTCTAGGACCAAAGCCTGTACCAAGAATTCCTGCACTGCTTACAATAGTTAATCAACAAGCTGCCAACATATATTATATTTCTAGAGTAAAAACACAAGAGAAATAATTCTCAGAACTTTAAAGGACTGATCCTATTTCCTGACACAAGATTCAAAAATATGCCAGAATGCAAGAGGCATTGTTAGCAGAGGTACACGACCTCCTTAGATAAACCTCAACACATCTTCTTCCATTTGTATTCTTTGGGTTTTTTTCACTGAGTCCTTCTAATGCCAAAATTAGATTCGAGTGCAGGAGCTATTTTGGCAACACATAATAGTATATAATATCAATGACTGACAGTATGCAATGTTTGCCATCATGAAGAAACAGAAACTCTTGCTCACAGAAGCAGTGCCCTCATGTGACCACAGTTAGCAAAGGCAAAGTGGCAAGGTAAAACCAGCTGAGATTCAAGGCTTTCTGAAACAGATGATGCCTTTCTTCTCCCTTTCTGTGACCGTATCATAACAGTAATGACAAACATTCAAAATAAAGGTGGAAATACATAGTGAAATAAGTTTTCAAAGTGACATGGAGGAAGGATGGTGAAAGCAAACAGGCTAACACTGTCAGAATTTGAAAGCAGTTTACATTCAGTGCTGAAAAGCAGACATTCTTGGATACAGCTTTATCTTTCAAGTAAGATTATCTCATGGGCATCTCACTTCTGATTTATGTTGGCTTGGATAAGCCTCTCTCCCATTCCCAAAGGCTACTACAGCAATTATCTGTATGGAAGCTTGATACTAGCAATGCATTTTAAATGTTTTCACTGTCTTCCAGTGTAGTTAAACAGCAGAACAATAAAAAAAAAAAAAAGATTAATTTCCATCAGGTACTAAGCACTCCTGATAACAGTTTAGAACTGATGATGCTTTTTAGGTGATAGTCAAAAAATCACAAATCTTCGTACACTGTTCTGTTCCATTTTTCAAAGAAAGATCCTTCAGGTGAAAATCATAACTCTTAACAATAGCAGCCAATAAGCTACATTTATTAATGGAGTAAGAAACTGAGAAGATGACATGAGACTCCCTCACGGGAGAAGCTTGTATAAAAGAGGCTGACATTGATGGAAAAGAAGGAAGAAACAGAGTAGCCACACATTAATTCGGGAAAATAAGCAAGATGCTTGACAAAAATGTGTCACAGACAAGAAAAGTGCAGCAACTGGCCAGACTTTACCCTAAACAGCAAGAGACAAGATTGGATGCTAAAGAAGCTGATGAAGAAAAAACATCATTGGAATACTGTCTTTTGTTATGACCTAAACTGGGCTTGCTCTTAATTCTGTTGCAGTGGAAGATACTCTGCAATCTTACACAAGTTATTTAATATTTCAATGTCTTTGTCTTCCTACTTTTAACATAAAAATATTACATGTAACAATGTTCTCCTGTCCCATATCCATATTGTCGGAAAAGACAATCCACCAATAACTATAAGAATTGATTCAGTACTTCAAGATGGAGTCACTACATGAACACTGTTATATTACTGTTTTTATGAAGAATTCCAAGAAAACATTAAAAGGTGAGGAAGTTCAAGATTTAATCAAATATACTGTCACATGATACCTTAAAAAAAAATAATTACAAGAGGACCACAGAGATGAAATAAAGCATGAAATGCCTGACTGGACAAACATGAGATTATCAGTAAGACATAGCTTATTTTTCAGCTGTCTCAGAGGACTTCAATCAGGCAATGTGTCATTAACTTGGGGGCAGGAGGAAAGGGGAAAGGAGCCGAACAAGGTTAGAAAAACAGTAATTAAAAAAAGATGGGAATTGATACATAGAGATATAATTTCTCACTCAGAAAATAACTCGCATTCTCAGAAGTAGAATTCAGGTTTCCTTCTGCTTGTAGAAAACCCCAGATAATCTATTAGGTCATTGCCTCCTCTGAAAATAAATCTAAGGCTATTCCAGTGCGAAAAAGGGCTGGCGCTGCACTAAACAATCTCTGGCAGGAAATTGCCATCAAACTGCAGTCTGGCTATTCTTCTGAAAGAGTTTTATATAACATGAGAAAACTTTGTGAAGTTCAAATTCTTTCAAAGTTGTGTCCTATTTCCAATAATATATGACTTAAATTGAAGAGAACAGAACCACTTATTTTTGCAGAGGACAGTACTGTAGTTCAGTGCCAATTGAATGGATTCATTAATGTCATTCAGAGGCACTGCTACTTCTTAGCTTACCTTCTGAAAACAGCAGAATTAACACATCAGAGGGAAACTCAGGAAGCTCTATACTTTCTTCTGTTCATTTTTTAACACACAACAGGTTTTTTTCCTTCCAGTGAGGAGCTCCCATTTTGCTGGAGGTGTTTACTTAAGCCTTTGCAGGTCAACAATCAAAGTATGTCTTTCAGCCTTGGGCTATTTCAAACCCACTATGCCATGTTCTCATCTGCCTGATTTTGGTTGGTCAGCTCTGGACCATGCTGTGTGACTCAGGAAGAAGAACAAATGTAAAACCCACAGGCCTCGAACAGCAGGTTAACCTTAGGGATAATACTTGACAATACGAAATCCATGCAGTGAAGAAATGTAGTTCCTTAAGAGAAGTTCTCATTTCTGATGGTGGAAAACACAGCAATGGGGTTTACCTTTTTTTCTTTAAGTAATTAATTGGGCTACCAGAGAGTGCGGAAGAGCCTTACTCCTCTGAACACGAGCTCTAGGCTCTGACAGTGGCAGCAGTGTGGCAATGGCTTCAGAGGGCTTCTGTGCTGTCTCCCCTTGCTCATGAAGTTTGCAAGTCAGGGATGTGGAAGTTCATAGAAACTCAACATGCAAAGGATGGGTGTATCCTGTCTGTCAGATTACCCATGACAGCACTTGCCAGTGACTCACTAAGCAACGGAAAGCTGGTGCCAACCTCCCCAAACAAATGCCAAATATATTCTAGTAAGGGGAAAAAAAATAGAAAGAAAAAAGAGGGAAGAGAAAAACAGAATATAAAAAGGCACTGAGACAGAATAGGACAAAATGACAGAACAGAGACAAAAAATAACTGAAGGAAACAAGAAATGTTGTTGGAAATACACCGCTTACAGACTGAGAGAAAAAATGTAGTGGAAGGTTATCTTGGAAAAGAAACTCAACAAACTGCACAACCCAAATGTCAGTCCTGGATGTGAAAGTCATGGGTTGTAGTGATGCTACAGAACAGGCTGCTGTGCTGAGATTTGAAATCAGCAATAATTGCACAGCAGAGACCACCAGATGAGTTCTGGCAAGTGTGTGCTTTAATGACAACCCTTAGGTCTAAAGTAATATGCACACCCTGGTGCAGGTGATTTGAAATTTCCATCAAGAATTTTGCATGATGAACTGTAGAGAGATAGAAAGTGGAGAAACTAGTAGTCAGGCTAAGTCCTAAGGAAATATGGGCCAGCTCTGCAAAGAGACATTGCTCTATTTTTATCTCTTATCTCTACTCTAGCCTTAGGGTAATTTGGTGCAAGCTGAAGATATATTGTAATCACCATATATTTATTCCAGGATAGATACAGAGATTTTCAACTACCGAAATTCTGAGGGATAAGGTTACCATACAGGCCTTTTTGGTTGGCACAGAAACCTTTTCTTGTGTATTGCGATTTAACACATTTTACATATGCAGACGTGTGCTACATACGGCTTTCACTTTGGAGATCTCCCACACAGTTACTTTCAATAGCTCTGGTATAGGAAAGTTATTTTCAAACCCTTAAATAGATGAGACATGCAGAATTACAAAAGAAAAAAAAGTACAAGGATTATCCCAGCTGAAAACAGTAGCAGTTACCTTGGTTTTGGAAAGAATAGGTGCACCACGATCCAGCAGCATTTCTACAACCTGTTCATGGCCACTTCTTGCTCCACAGTGAAGGGGGGTCAACCCATCCTGTGGGACACAAGCATTTTAATTGATTAGTTTCAGCACAGTAAAATCTTGTGCACTTTTAAAAAGACCTATCACGTCCTAAGAAACTGATTAATTCCTGCAGGATGCTGCTCTTATGCAACTGAACAGCTGAGCCTGTTTATGCAAATGGACAGAGTACGTTTTGGCTCTGATATTCTAAACATGTAAATAGTCATATCAAATTGATGCTACTGCAGTGGGCTTCTTCCAGGCCCTTCCTGAACACGTGGTAAACGCACATATAAGAAAAAGGTGAGATTGCATATCAGGTACTTTTTGCCTGCATGCCTTTGGGAAAACTGGGTCTTTAATTTGTCAGTGTGCCTCAAAGTCAATGGATACTCCTTTTGTCTGAGAGAAAAACAAACAAACAGACACTCCTACTTAGACTTTTTCATGACACCAATTTTGACAGGTGTATAGCAAACTAGAAAGCCAACTTAACCCCAGGTGATAAAAGTATGTTGGATTAATTCATTGCTTGTCATGTAAGCCATACTTGAGTGAATTCCAGCTGAGTGACTGGTCTAGAGCCAAGGCATGTTGTCCAATGCCTCTTCTAGAACAGTTTGCTTAGTAACAGTTATCATCATAGTAGAAATACATTCCTTAAATAAGATGACTCCTTTTAACATTAACAGAGTTATTCCAAACTTGTTTGATTATTCTTTGACCATTTACCTTTGTACCCTCTTTACAACACTCAAGTAAACTGTGATATACAAGTGCTATGATGAAAAATAATATATATGCCATTTTTCTGTAACTATGAGTAAAGTCACACGGAGTTTTTCAGTGCTGTATGACGTAGTGCTTGTTAGAAACTGTAATGTCATAATTTCAAGAAAAATAAGGAAGAATTAGTAAGAGCAAAGATTTGATTTGTTACAAGCAAAACAAATATACAGGAGGTACTGTCACATATAAACAATATTGTATTTTCACTAAATATGTCAAAAGAGTAGCATTTATAACAAAAGTTGAAACTAATAAAGAAACAGCATATGTATTGATTATTTTTCCAAATACAAGTCATAAAGGAAGGGGCCTTTTTCCATTGTCTTCTGGCACTCTTAGGAACACATATGTTGCATTGTCTAAAATACACAACATTACAGGGTAATACAGGTGCTTGTTGAGACAGCCTGTCTGTAGCTACTGTAAAGATGATGTCAGGACTCCCACTGTAAAGAACAAATACACTTGAAGATAACTCATTTAGCTGCAGAGATATTTTTCTGTATTTCAAAAAGACATCATCTATTCACCTGGTTTAGTTAACTGCTATATAGCAGTAAAACTTGTAAAGAAATATGCAGAGGCAATCTGAAACACAGATCACAGAAAGGTTTTGTTTAAAAAAAGAGAATCTGAGATTAAGAGTCTGTTCTGAACTCAGCAAGACTGCACTGATTTTGTCAGGAGATTTTCTAGTTGCTTATTTACTGTTCATGTAAATTATACTATTTGAAGCGTAAAATATATTACATGTATTAGGAAGCAAACTTGCCTAATATGATAGTCTGCAATGACTCAGAGAAACCATTACAAATGATTATGACAATAATCTGCAGATTAAGGACTCTCTAAGTATGCACTGACATGATAAATCATATCATCTGTATTATCTGTCCCTCCAGAGAGCCTGAGAACAGCTCCAGCAAAGTCAGGAGGACAATAGGAGGAGTTCTGCTTAGGCACAAGCTTCCCATAACCATTGCACATCAATCTCTAGGTCTGCTATCTTTCTTTAGCTTTTATTTCAAACACATTTCCTCCCCCTTGCAAATAAATGAGATCTAAACGCTGTTTCTGGTCCCTGTTAAGACTCGGATACCTGTGTAGCTCCCTGATCTTGCTACACCGGGGTCACAATTGGCTTAAGGTGAGCAGATGATGGTGCAGGCAGTTGAGCCCCCCCTGCTAACACGTTTCCCTGCCACCACATGCGGCTCTAAGGTATCTCTGAGAAGCACAGGTAAGCATGAACCAGCTTTCCTGTGCTCCCCAGCTACCCCTTCCCCGTCAATGTTCACCCAGGATTTCCCTGGCACAATGGGGTACTCTAGGCTGTACCTCAGATCCCTACGGCAGCCTCAGTACCACAGCTCTCACATCAGCGAGCATCAGCTTCTAATCTAGTCTGTGCAATGAAATTACACACAACACTCTGAACAACTTCGCTGTGATGTAAATATTCTGCAAGAGCTTGTCAGACTTTGAGCCAAATCCCAGGGCCTGTCCATGACCTTGCGAGGAGCGTGCCAGGCGCTCTACTCCCCTGAGCCTGAGGCAGAAGGCTGCTTCCCCAGGGAGCAATTACTGCTGCCTCCAGGGTTTATCGTCCTCCTCACCGCTTAGTGAGTCTCTGTGGATGTGCTTTAGCCTAGCAGGTCTTTGTATCTCATAGTCCCTCCATGCTCTAAGTCTCCCAAATTCTTGACTTCATTGACACCATTGCAACAGCCCCTTCCATAGAACAGGAGAACAAATGAGGTTTCTCTTCCTACACATGCAAAATGCTCTTCTAGTGCCAAGTCAGCATTATTCTTGTAGTTATATCTTAATACACGTGGCTTTTCTGAAGCAGCTTATGTATGATCTGATGCATCTTAAAAGAGCACATCCCATGTGTTTTCATGCAGATAACAGTGCTGGCCGGTTATTTAGCTGCAAAAACAGTAGAATGAAGATTATAAACACTTATTGCTAATCCAGGCTAAAATACGATTGCTGCTTGCTTCAGACAAAAATTCACTTTGGCATATGCAGTATTAGCCAGTCAAAGCAGATCAAGCTAATTTAATCAACCTCTATAATTAAAACTTTACTTTTTAAACTCTTTTCTGGAAGAAGACAGAGAATAAACAATTAGGACAACATTCAGTGAACATGTTACATGAGGCATTAATAGGTCTTTCCTTAGAATATTAATTAAAAACCTGAATGTTAAAAGCTGCCTTGGATGGACAAAAGCAGCAGGTAGGTCTTGAGGAATACTCTTAAGAATTCAGTACAAAGCCACATCTCACACAAACACCCTGAAATGTACTCACACATTCAGTACAAAGACATCTCACACAAAAAAAAAGACAGAGAGAAAACAAACAGCTGGTTAAAATAAACAATGCAAAATGAGCATGAACTAAAAGGAAAAAAAAAATGGCTTAGTCTGAAAATAGTTTTAAGATCATTTTTGGAAATAACCTCTTGCTCACACATTATCTGAACTCCTAACTACAATTTGCAGGTGTGCAACAGTATTTATGGTGCTCATCAAAACCTAATCCTCATGAATACAGAGAAATTCTGAACCCATGGATGAATCTTACAATGATTTAAACAGGATGAGGATTTAGTCCTTCACGTTAACCTTTTGTGCAGTACATCAGCACTGCAGTTTCCAAGACCATCTGCCAGCAGCAAACGCAAATGCTCATGGAAAAGACTAAGGAAAATAAATCATTGGCCCAACTTATTTATAACGCTCAGGAAAGGCTTTATGTGAATTTATATACAAAACGAGTACATTTGTGAAAAATAAAAATAGACATTATGTGGAGAGTATTTCCAGTACCCCGTACAGAAAATGGGTTGCAGGAACAGGTCATAAAACACAGCTGAATAGCTAAATCTGTCCCATCCAAGAGTCAGAGTAGCAAATCCTGGCCCTGTTAGTGTTTGGTCAACAAAATAAACCAGTATCTTCTGAATATTCATTCAGGTGAATTACAGACTTGATAAAAGAGAAAAAAATTTCTATGATTTCTGCCTCTAAGTAAAAGAAACAAGCAATTTGCAAGAATTTTTTTCCTTTCATTTGGGTACACAACTTTTGTCAGTCACCTGTGCTCCATAACCAGCATTTGCACTAAAAAACGTAACGGTGTCCAAGACAACAACTATTTTAATCAAACAAGGAAAAAATCTGCTTATCTTTTATCCACAAAAATTCTGCTCCTCTCTTTGAAACCTCTAAAAAAACCTCTCACATTTATAAATCTGGGAATAGGACCCTCGCTTATTTTCTCACGCAAATCCCATCTGTTTATCGAGTTGAGTGTGTGTTCAGCACTAACACTTGCCACTACCAGAACACCACAAGGCTGGGCTCTGACTGGGCATCCAGCAGATAAGCATGACTTGCTAAATGTATCAGAAAGACAGTCTAGGCTGCCCTTTGCCTTCCAATACATTCAGTAGTGGTAATGGTGTTTCAAAAGGATATAAGTGAAGCTTTTGTCATCCTGGATTTTCGTAAGGCCACTCTACATCTGGGACATTAAAAAGAGAAAGGTGCTTAAAAAAATTAAATGACTGCAAAGCTGACATGCCTCAATTGTTCTGCCTTGGAAAACAACGCTGTGTCAGGTAGGAATAACAACAGAGACATAGCGGGAACATGTGTTATAACAGCTCACAGCAATTAATCTTTGCCATTGACTATGAAATCTAGGCAGACACTCCTGACAAAATGTCCTTTTTTTCATCTTGAACCACATTACTCTCAGTCTTCTATTGCTTCTCCTATTGATTTGTAAATCCTTTCTGATCTACTCCAGTGATGCTCTTCCCTTTTCTCAATCGTGCAGCTGTCTGCTTGGTTTCAGTTAGTCTCCTCGGCAGAGCTACACACTGCCCAAACCACAGGCTGGTACACCCTTGCCAATGTGAGTCAGCGCTGCCGGGAGCAAAACTTCCACTTAGTCACTAACCGCCAAAAAATGATGCCTCTGGTAATGCCAGAGAGGTGCAAGGATGAGTGACACATGTACAGCACAAGCAGGAGAAGTTATGCAAATCTCTTCTGATTTATAGAGAGGATGGGTGTCTGGGCAAACAGGCAGTATCTGGTGGAAGCCTGAAAAAACAAACTACTGCTTCGTGAATCACACTCATCCATTGCCTTTTACCTCACTGGGAATCTCTGCCAGACTACGGAGCTGCTAATGCTTCTGCCCTCTTCCTGGATCCTGTTTCCATCCCAGCCTGTATTTTTAGTTACAAAAATTATCCTAAAGTCTGACCCTGGAGCCTGTGATACAGGAAACGAAGCAGATCATGAATTTTCATAACTAAAAGAAAAGAACAAGCTGGACTCCAATTATTGAAATTACTGGTCCCCTACGTTATGGCTGCAGTGGGCCACGTAAATGCTTACAGAGAGGAAGCAAATAGTCCCTTGCCAGATCCCATTCTTCCTGCTCTGACCAAATGCACATCCATCACGTGGATCTCCCCACCACATGGTAGGTCTACGCCCCTCAGCCCGGCAGCCCCCATGTAGCGCGTAGGAGGTTGGTATTTCCGTCAAAAAATTATACCCACTGTTCATTTTATCCATGAAATGTCATTTCTTCCGTATTCCCAAATTAGAAACCCAGAAATATTTTACAAAGAAATCATGGGTGACTTCTAAAGGTAAAACGGAAGAAGAACTAAAGAAAAACATGTAGAGAGAGAGAAGAGACAAGAAAATAAATTGACCCAGTTTCTTAATTTGCTACAAAAATAAAAAATACAAATGTGCCTCAACAAGCACTGCAGGATACCTCAGAGACTGCTGAAACATCGGAAAACCAAACAGAAACCTGTGGATGCAGTAATGACTGCAGGAAAAAAAAAAGATTCTTAGGTTATACCTTTGTTTTGCTTAGAATGATTCTGGTGGAAATTATACAGAACAATTAAAAATGGCAGATGGATAGGCGATACGCTAATATTTCAAGCAAAGGACAATTGTAATAAAGCGTGAGACAGCTCCTGAAGGTTACCTCATGTGCACAGAAACGTGTTGTAAAGACTGCCACAAGAGCTCACGGCACCACTGCTTCTAGGTTTACTTCCAAACATTTAAACTTTTTCCTTCTCTTTTTGCCACTGTGTAGAATAGTAAAATATCCCTAATCTGGTTTGACTGCCATTTTAATTACAATCCTTAGATATAACTACATGCACTGGTGTTTAAAGTCATTCAGCAGCCTGAGCCAGGTGTTGACCTGATGGGAACAGTCACTACATCCAGTACATTTGCCAACAAATCCAAAGCAGCAGATAAGCACCCAGTCAGACAGAGGCTGAACTGCGTAAGACATGAGCAACATTGTGCTCTGTAACATTGCCCTGAGGATAATGAAATACAAATACATACTTGAATTCAAAGTTACACTTTTAGCATTCATAGTCTGAAATATCTCCACTGAATTCTTGTCTTTTAGTATTTTCCTGTATATTCATCGCTACCTGCAAGCAGCTAGTAGCAGCCCTTAATTAAATATTCTACAGAGATCATGGAAAATTGTTGGTTCTGAGCTTTGCTACACATGGTGGTTCAGACGCTGATTTAAGAGATGTAAATTGTTTGCATCCTACTGCAATCATTTTAAGAAAAAGAAATGCAGTGCCGCTATGGTAGCCTGCCAGGAAGATGAATGATTTAAGCTGTACAGCAACTAACAGGTCAGAGGCGAGAATTCCACACAGTCGCTCACAGCATTCACTTTCAAGCTTACCCTTGTTTTGGCATCAATTTTAGCTCCTCGATCAAGTAGGAGTTTGACCATATTTGCATTTCCCCTCTTTGATGCAACATGTAACGGCGTGATATCATTCTGTGGAAGAAAAAAATATGAAAGTAAATATCGATACATCTTTCTATCACGAACTCCATGATCAGTTTGCGCACCGCTTTATTCTCCTGGGAGCATGAAAGCATGTTTATCCACATACGTGAATTACTGGCGTGATACGTCAACATACATGCTACGAAGATAAACATCCAAGTTATGGTTACAAGAAGATATGATTGTGCCTCAGTTCTTGGCTTTTTTATGAGTTAAATGTATGCAATTTCGCTGACTAAACTCTAGCAATTTAATTTGGCTATGATTGTTTCTGAGCCTGTAATGCTAAGGATTCACGCCTCACAACTTCATTGGCCTTGTAGGAGCCATGGAAATAAATAAAACCAGAACATCTGTAGGTCTAATTGAAATATGCCAACGCTACTTATTTCTGAACATCATCAGCAAACTCTGAAAGCATCATAAGCTCCTTCATTTCAGTTACATCACTAATTTGTCTACCAAATTTGTTCCCCTAATTGATGTAATACTGCACTTCAAGTGAGACGGTAAATGTGTGTGCATGCCTCCCTGAGCGGTGCCTGGCCCGCAGCGTGCAGTGATGCTGCAATTGAGGGCAGTTACATAACCAGTGTGCGCGCACACACAAACACACTTTTTTAACAAGATGTAGCTAGGACGTTCCTTCATGCTCTGATGAATCTTTTATCTTGCGGTGTATGAAGGCCACATCCTGTGTATACTTGATCACATGGAGCCATGTAAAAATAAAAGGATTTAAATAAAGCGTGCAGCTACTGTATGAAGACAAATAGAATCTTAAAGAACATGTTTCTGTGTATTCAGGGGCAGCACAAACAGTTGGCTGCACAAAACCACCTGCTCTGTGACTGAGCAGAAAGCGGTAAATTTTTGTGAGCATGTGTCCTATGGCTGACTGAATCAGAAAGGCACCCATCACCTTGAATAACTGGAGAGCGGCACAAGTGTCTTGCCTGGGCAACAGACCATTTAATAGCGCTTCCTCAAAACTGCAGGTGAATTGAGTGATAGAAAACCAGCACTGAAAAAAGATCCCCTCTCAGATGCTGCAAGCTCAATCACAGCTTAAAACTAGTGCTGAGCACCCAGTGCAGCATGCTACATTTTCCTTTACACACAGTTTCACTACAAAGCTAACACACAGCTCCTAGAAAGTATTAATTAAAATTATCACAGAGGTAAAACACATTTTAGCAAGATGAAATGACAGAGCTCCTTTCTACAAAATTAAGAATCCTGAGAGTATCAAAGTGACTACTATTCCAGGGTGGCTTCTCATTTCTTTAAAAAACTGAGTAAAACAAAAATTATGTTTAACACATTAAACAAAAAGTATGCTGTTCCTAGTCCTCACAGGGCTGTAAAGCTGTTTAATGGCTTAACTTGTAATTTGCGAGTTGGTTTTGAAAAAAGTATTAATTCTATTTGACTGAGAGTTGACACTAGACATAATATGAGGTCAGTATATTACTGTATCAGCCACAAAAAGGACAGAAAAAAAAGGGAAAACGCAATTATGTGAAGATATTTTCTGCTTTTGCTCTCTTCCCAGGAGGATAGACGTTATTGAGGTCAGGGAGAGAGAGATGTATCCTGTTTTTCTGAGAAAAAACAGTAAAGGAAATAACTCATGTTTTCAAGTAAAGGGTAGTGCAGGTAATTTAGATTGAAGAATCGCCTTTTTCAACATGCTGAGGTTGATGAACAAAGAGGTTAACTTGGTCCTCAGACCTTAATGCCCTGTAATACATTATTACTAATAATTTACTGTATCACACACAGATTAGAAGAAATGCCTTTTCTAAGCATCAATGAAGAATTGGAGGAGAATGAGACAGCATTACTAAAGGTAGGACAAACACCTATGAGAAGTCTGGTTCTCATTCATCTTGATAGCAATCTAAATCAAACTGGTGCAGCCTATGCACTAGATATAATCACATAAGGATGTGTACTTTGGATCTAATTCTTTGTAGTCCCATCGTTCAAAGTTCCTGTTGCCTTAAACGAAGGAGAAGTGATTCTAGAGTGGATGAATGAGCACTGACAGATACACATTTCAACTCCAAAAGATATGACTTCCACTTGGTAGTTAAGGTTAACATCACACTGTTGGCTTGCAGAAAAAGAAATCTGTTTTCATGGTAAAAAAGGAGTTCTATTCAAATGACCTTCATATTTCTGATTAGTATTGAGTTGTCTCTCAGCTTCTGACAGGAGGAAGCACACTGGCTGGGAACATGAGGAAATTCTCCAACACAGAATAAGGATTGAGCTCACTTTTGCAAGCTGCAGCGCCGGCAGTTAATCTTTCCTCCATTTGACCACCTATCTTTATAAAAATCATAAATTTAGTGTCTCGAGGATCTTGAAACTTTGAGTTTCATTTGTTTGAAAACAGGCAGCAAGTTCACATTAGGAAGGGATGGAGAAAGAACACGACCACTTCAGACACAGTTTGTGAAGAAAATCAACTACACACAGCTACCTGAAATAAAGAATTGAGTAGAAGGAATCAAGCAAATGAAACCCTACATGCCCAGTGAAATATCTGTCCTTACGGATGATCAAAGTCAGCTCCTCTTTCCTGGGAAAAGAGCACTGCAGCACTCACTCTCGTGAAGGAGGATGCATTGTACTCTACTAACCTACTCTACTCTACTCTACTAACCTCTACTAACAGTATCACAGTATCACAAGTTTGGAAAAGACCTTTGAGATCATCGAGTCCAGCCTATGACCCAACACCAACACCAACTCGTCATCTAAACCACGGCACTAAGTGCCTCAATCCAATCTCGCTTTAAACACCTCCAGGGATGGTGACTTCACCACCTCCCCAGGCAGCACATTCCAATGACCAATCACCCTTCCAGTGAAGATTTTCTTCCTCATATCGAGCCTAAACTTCAGATGGTTTATAAAAAGAATGAAGAGACAAAAAAGAAAAAAAAAAAAAGTTTACCCTCATTTAGCCCTAACAGCTCAGGGAAACTGGGGGGAAATGAAGAGGGGAAAGAGGCAGGTCTCTACTCAGAATTTAATTTTGCCATTTAGCTGTTTGAGTTTTTACTGGCAGAGAACAATGTGAAGTAATAATTTTGCTGACTGAGAGTTCTGACTCCTAAACAGAAGAAGAGATGCATTTGTGATGGGTGAGCTCGACCCCTTGACCAGACTGGTGGTGGTTTGGTTAAGGATCCATAGGAGGTAAAGCCCTGCACCATAGCCAGGCCATGAATTGCTCTAGTTTTCATCTGTTTGCTGAAAACTCACAACAGAGCAGAGTGACACAGTGAGCATTGATGCATACAAGCTTGGAGCACCGATCACACCATCAACATATGAATAGCTGGTGGTTTTTCCAAGACTCATTTATCAAGGAACAAAGAAATTATGAGTACAAGGAGTATCCTGCACACCTTTCCCCACAGCACGTAATTTAACTACGAGCCAACCACTTTATTTACATAAATACAACAGCCTAAGTAAGCCTTCTTCCAGCTCTCCCTGCTAGGCAGTGTGGCCGCATAGCGATGAGCTGGGACACCTCTCAAGATTGCTCCTCGAGGCAGAGAGACATTTTACCAATGGCAGATCTTTGGTAAGAGACCATTATTCCACATAACCTTGGAGCACGGGAAGTTTGCTTTTGCCTTGGTAACTTTGATTGCATGCTGAATTGATGCTAACGAAGCATTACTAATCTGTTCAGCTACTCAATACTAATTATATAAGCTTTGTATAAATAATTCTTTAGATATAAACCATTGACCAAGTCCCGGACTATGTCTAGATTCAGCGGCACCTAGACTCCTGTCTGAGAAAGAGTTTAGAGTGAGGGGGTCCACTCTAAACATCATGATTCAACGGGAGGGTATTTCTTACCCTTTGTCTCTGTTCCCTGTGAATCATTCTCACTCAAATCTAACTGTGTTTTCCTTTGTATGTTTCTTCCATGCAATAATTGAGTGAACCTTGCCATAGCATCTTGTGAAACTACTGTCGTATTGAGTATTTAACTTCATTAACTCACTCTTTCATACCAATAAAGTATATTGCTGCTCCTCTGTTTTGCACGACATAGAATACTTGTTTTTGTGACAAACTGGTGAAGTTGGCAGGATCCCAAATCAGGATTCACGACAATATTATGTGAATGCTTGAATAATTGCACACTGAAGGTTAGGGCAAGCAACTTGTCTTTGGCGAATACTGTGTTGTACCAAGGTTTAAAGAATTATATCTAGGCATATCACACATATATCCCTTCCCATCTCTAATCTGACAATTAAAAAAATTGAGCTGAGAAGTAAGTAAAAATGTTTCTTACAACAAAACGTAAAGGAAGCAGCTCAAAATAGAGTTGTTTGTACTTGTCACAAGAAACTAGAGCTAAAAAAAGCTTCATAATATGTGCAGCTTGGGTGTAGGTTATTAACACTGAAACTGTGGTTTCAGCAAACAATATAGTCACCAAATGTAAGGTTCCAAATTCTTCAGTAAATCAACAGCATCTGCTGTCTTTTCATTCTATTTTTATCTGTTTGATCTTCTATAAATTTCTCCCTTTGTTCTTAAGATAGAATAGTAAATCAGGAAACTTTTGAAGATGTTTTCCTGCAGTAATAAAGTTGAAATGCCTTCAAAAAGTTGCGGTTCAGATGCAGAACGTCTGTTCGCATGCTTATTGTCCTCGCTGTCAAAATATCAAATACTGGGTAATGTCTCAGGTAGACCCCTCAACACTGAGAGCCAACCTGTCAGTCAACTTGAGAGTAAACAAATTCTACAGGGAACATGAAACTTAACTTGTGAGAGTATTGACCTAAAACTATGCAATAAATACTCACAAGATTATGAACTACCAGAGGACACAGCCTTTCCTCTCCCTCTTAGCAGATTTCCTGAAACTGCAAATAGCTCCCAGTGTGACAGATGCAGTGTTTTTCTGTACCCCACAATGTTGTGGATGGCTGTTTTCTACCGTCTGCTGCAGCCACCACTCTCTCACATAGAGCCTGTGCCTTCCTTCAGTCTTAGAATATCCAGAAATATGATTGGTGAAGAGCAGCCTGTTATTCCATTTGGTGGCTTTTGCTTGTGCCTGATCAGAGGAAGCACTAAGCCCTTTCAGCTGCATCTACCAACAGCTTCACCAGAAAATTAAAAAAACCCTGAGTTATGCTGTGCTGAGCAATAGGCCACCTACATTTCCTATCTGAAATGAGATCAGCTCCCCTCTGACACATGGTGTTATCCATCACAGTTCAGCACAGCAGTCAGAATTACGCCATACTATTACAATTTAGCAACACAAATGGTTAGAAAGTCAGAAAAAAGGTAAGGAAAAACTTAAAATTGAAAGAATGCTAACACGGTACATCTTGTAGTTTTCTTTTAAGGCATTTAGAAAATGAAGCATTCCTCCTGGTTTCTGGTATGATATGCTATCCTATGGAGTTGCCTCTTTCTCACATCAGCCAGTCTGAGTTTGCAAGTATAAAGATGCTAATAATAATCAAGGAAAGTAAATGTTTGCACTTAAGAGCATCATTTTGGTCTCTGAAGTATAGGTTTCAAAAAAAGCACACAAAAAAGCTAAACTTTTCCTAGACATGTGCTGCATTGTTTTAAATACTGTTAGACGGGCAGACTGTGAAGACCCATTGCCAGTGCCACTCGACATTTCTCCTTATTGCAAATGAGAGAGCTTACCTCCACCTCTGAGCTCTCTTTCCAGCCCCTCAGTGGAGTGTAGTTCTAACCACAAAAATTGCAAATCTTTATCTTCGATTTAAAAAAGATAACAAAACCACAACCACAGTTTCTTACCAAAATGGTCAGATTAATTTGGAATTTAGTAAGATTGTTCTTCTCAGTTTCCAAGTGAGAGCAAACTCTGGGAAGAGTTTAATATTGACAAAGGATATGCGACTAAAACAGACACTGAAAATAGCCAGATTGCTAAAGCAGAAATTTCCTGTACGGTCCGGAAAATCCCTCCCTCATTAGAGGTTCTTAAGGAAAAAGCATAAAGTTGGTTGGCAGTTGCTATACACTGGAATTGTCATCAACACCACTGTAGGGATATTACCCCTATTACCAGTTCCTGAAGATATGGAAAGATTATGCCGTGTACGTGAAGATTGTTATATGCAACTATGCAGCTATGTCGACATGTTGTAGATAAAAAACCTCAGTGTTCTGTTCTCTCTTTCTGTGTTTTTTCTGCAATTCAGAATTGGAGCCACAACACAGAAGAACTCCTGTAGAGAAAAGCCTTATATTCTAGTAGCAGGGTTCACTGACACTTGTATAGGATTTCTAGAAATTAAAGAAATTATGAGTACAAACACAAAATCAGATGCTTTCCAGGAAACCTTACACCAGTGCATTATTTTTCAGCTTTCATCTTCTCCACTTAATAAAAGTCTTATATAGTGTTAATTTAGTTCTTGAATGCTTATATTCTTATCTTTCTTCAGGCTTGAAATGTATAAAATGAATCCTGGAAGAATAGAAGGAAGAGTATAGCAAGGAGCTGTTATGGCAAACTACCACTAGGGAAATAAAAAGATGTTTCTCTTCTTGTGTTCCTGTCACTTACATATTGCCTGCTCTTCTTGATGGGCTAATGGTGTTCTGCTCCTCAGCCTCAAGGTAATTATTAATGCATGTTGTCCTCACACCACCCCCTCAAAATTACTAAATCCTCTCTTAACCTTCCAGTAAGCAAACTTTCTGCAGGCATAGCCCAATCCCAGAGGAACTGAGATCTCCTCTAGAATAAGGAGTGCTGTGTATCAGGAAGGCTGTTCACATGGTTGGTGCAGTTCTATGGCACGCTGACTACCTCTTGTCTACCTTGGCAAGAAAGATATGGGCAGAGGTTATCTCCATGCAGAGGATTCCCTTGCTACTTGAATTTTCTGACTTGCTCAAATACAGAGTGGATGTGAGGGACACAGAAGTTTCTTTCTGCCACTGCTTTGGAAGCTGCAGAGAACAATTTCTTTCGTCCTTTCTAACCACTCTGCTCCTCAGAAGCACATGGAGCTTCAGAGGCGTTTCTTCACCTGGGCTAGACAGCTCTTTCCACTGGAAGATAATCTCAGACAGAAGAATGATATCTGAAGGCTCTGTTGAACCTCCAAAAGATAACCTTCTCCAAACTACAATTTCTAGAAAATACAGTTTATTCAAAGGATGTTCCTCACCTCCCTGGGCTACATAGCAGCTTTAGAGAAATGCTGATTTGCACTTTCTTGTTGAATTAGCACAGGGCAGTCTGGACACACATGTTCATCACAGCCAGCTGGGAACTGCAGCAAATATAACTGCCTGCTCTCCCTGCACACTGCTCCTGGGCACGCTCAAGCAAGGCCTGAAGGGGAAAGGACCAGCACTCTGCAGAGGTCTGATTTATAGCTAAAGAGCTTTCTTGCACAGCATAACATTGGTATAATCAGACTGCTAAGGAAACCGGTTTCTCATTCCTTCCAATGGCTGATACTTGCTCTTGCATGTATCTGGATACACCTTTCCAAATCCTAAATATCAGAGTGCAAGGCAATCTAAAGCAAATTTGAAGGCGGCAGTAGAGATAGAGAAATGCCTCTGTGACCTTTCCTTTTTCTCCAGCACCCCATCCACCCTCAGGTTGAAGATGACCTGATTCTGGTAAAGAAAGTTAAGCCCATGGCATGAAGCCCCTGCAATAGCATCCAGGCAGCTATGATGGGAACACAGTAGTTTTCACGAGGCACGTGGTCACTGTACGCCAATAGCAGTCCTCTTTGTTGAAAGCCTGGAACAGGATCACCTACTTGCTGAACTTTACTTCTCCACACTCCTCACTAGGTTGGTAGTTCCAGAAGATGGGAAGTAGATATCAAAATTATTAAAACTAGGTAACATACCCGATACAGATTGATTCAAAGGCACAAGTTGGTGATCAACAATATTTTTTAAAAACAACAGCAATTACTTTTTCCTGTTGAAAAGTTTGATGGAATAGATTGACTTAAAGGTCTTTGGCCTTTCAGTTTGTAACTAGGATTTATCCACACCTCTCCACCATCAGGTGCCACTGCCGGCTAGGAGAAAGGTGCCTGGAATTGCTGAAATCATTCAAAGCCCAGGTAGTGACTGCATTTATGTGTTAATCTTGCTAAGAAAGGAGACCGACTTCACGCTCAGTCTCCCTTTATTCTCTTCTTCCATTTCTTCAGCACATATGTGGTCGTCTCCCAGTTTAGAAAGGGGGAAATACAGTGATGCAATTCAGGGATTTCTTTAGCTTTGAAGGGTTTCAAAGAAGGACAGCCACACATGTGAAAATGTGCTACCAATAAATGACAATGAATAGACATAAAATGCTACTCTACAATGCATACCCTGCCAGTAATTGTGACAGGTTTATTGCTGAGTTTGAGCCCAAGAAATCAAGCAATTTGGAATTAGTGTTTTTCCTTCATTACAAAATGGCAAACTTCCAGCCCAATAAGGAAATCCTGTTTCACTTGGACTAAGGTTATGAAAGTTCTTGGAGCTGCTTTCCCTTGACTAGGTAGAATCAGAGGCATCACAAGCTGATTTACTGAACGATCTCGATCCATCCCACAGGGAACTTACTTTATTATGTCATCTTTCCTGCACTCACAGCAAGGCAAGAGAAGACAGCACAGACAAATAAATGCTCACATAGTTCAGTGGAAAAGCTGACATGAAATCAGTTGCTGGGTTGAAGGCATGCAAACCAAAAGCAGAAACATTTCCAACCCTCCTAGCTGCTACAGTCAGCAGGTACACAGGCTGGCAGGCACTGTAACACCTGTAAGAGCTCCTGGAGCTATGCCTATTTTTCTTAGACACAGTGAAAGGAGGGAACAAGGGAGTATATGACAGCTGAGAGGCCAGCAGGTGTGCACTGGCAGGGGCGAGGGGAGCAGCTGCTACTGCATGTCACTGGGGACATCATTTACTTACAGTACAGCACCACTGCTCACCTCCTGCCCACACACTGAGAGCCATCATCAAGCCCATGTCTTTCCCTGCCTTCATCGCTGGAACCTCTTTCTTTCCTCAGGCCTCTCAGAAACACGCTGAAAACACAGCAGCTGAAGAGACGAGAACAAAGTGCCTTGGACACCCTCATTCTACAGTCTGCTCTTTGGAATTCTGAAAGCTACAGTACATACACACAGTATGATTTTAGTTTGGCTACAGCCCTTCCATATCTTTGCTCTGTTGCTTGTCATAGACTGTCAACAACTCAAATAAGTGCCCTTCCTCTAGAAGGGAGACAGCTCATCAGAGATAGTATTTACGGAAATTAAAACTTCAAAGTGCAATAGGGTGGTAGTGGGCTGTAGCTGTAGCTGTGGGTCATTTTTAGTATCTGTTCTAGTACCTCTACTTGTTTTGCAATTTGGGCAAAGTAAAGCAAGGGCTCTGTTATCTGCTGTTGATAATTATACTTAACTGCATATTGGTGCTCTGTCTGTCTGCAGATTTACTGGTCTACCAGAATCTAACTCGCCTTTCTTGTGAAGCGCTTTCATTACCCGCAGTCTGATAAGCACTAAAGAACAAAATTCAACTCCATATTACTGTTATTTATGCTACGATTCCTTCTGTCACAGCTACTTTATCTAGATTTGCAACCACCTTACAGTAGAGATGTTCTCTGCGGATGTCCCCACCCAGCTATCACAAGCATAAACAAAGCCGTTCAGTGCTCTGAGTCACAGCGTCAGCCCACTGCTCTTTAGGGCTGATGTCATTGTATCCGCACTTCTCCAGCTATCCGAGCAGTCTGCCTCTCTCTGACAGTGACAACTAATGGAGGGAGAACCTGGAATTTACAATCCTGAAGTGGAGGGGAGGATGGCCTTGTTAGTTGGATGTGCTCTACATCAGTGTCCCTAATCCAGAGCTGGTAAAGCCTAAGATTTATTATTTTATTAAAAAAAGCATAGGCAGATGATATTTAGTGGTACTCGTATTAAATGCTGCTAATTGCTAATGTAGCAGCCTTGCTAATCCCTAATCTTGTTTCTGAGTGGGAAAGAGTTGACCTAAGACCCCATTTGTCTTCCTTACTCCTTTGATTAAAGTCTATCAAACACTGAATGCCAAAGCTTACGACTGTTCGAAATGCCTTAATGCTCTAAATTGGTCAGTTTAAGGACTTGGGGATAAGAGATGTATGTTATCTGTGAAAGAAAAGCATGCAGAGTTGGAAGCTTCCCAGAAACCCTTAAGCCCCAAATCTACTCTTAGCTGTGAACTCCATGTGGCTCTAACCCGGGACATGTCTCTCACCAATAAAATGAAAAACGCTTAGTGATGAATGTGAATTGGAAAACATCATTGGGGGGGGGGATATATGAGAGTTGATCCTTATCTTTGATACTCAAGTTTGATCCGATATCTGCTAGTACTCTTCTCACCAGCATTGGTAGGGACTGGATCATGCCTTACAACAGTGTCTTTTAGTTTTGAGGATTCATTTTCATGAATAAATCACTGAATGATGCTATGGTGAATGAATAGTGGCCAGCATCAACAATTTTCACCTGTACTCCTACTTAGCATTTACGGAAAACACTCTGGGTCTGTCTTAGTTTGAAATTTCTATTTGCGCTCTATCACACTCCCCTTATTAAAGTCAGACAAACTCTAAAAAATAATTGCTCAGTTTATTTAGAGGGAGCTAAATGTGAGAAAATCTATAGTTGTTTCTATGCTAAATAAACATGTTCTGATTTTATTGTTTACATGGATTTGCAATGCTTAACATAAACATTTTGCTGCTTGTAAATATGTTCCTTAACTGCAGAAGCACTGAAGTTTTTAGATATGCAAACTATCTAAAGTAAAAGAAAACACTACAATTTGCTTTTTGCTATGCAGCACAAGCTCTAAGCGGTAGTACAGTACTTTTCTTCTTGTAAAAGTAATAAACACAACACGATCAAAATCTCTGAAAAGGAGCTGCTGAATTATCCATACCACATAATTTCCCACATACATATCATATTGAATACATGTCGAGGTTTTTTGTGTTTTCTACTTTAATTGAAAGGTTGCTCCAGAATCTCATTACTTATATTTAATGTTAATTATTAAACAATTACTAATTAAACAGTATGAATTTTTATTATTAAATATCTACATTTCTAGACAACATTTATTTATGGCCAGTTTATAATTATTTATTCTTGCATCAGCACTTGCCTTCAGTTTGAATGCCTCTTACTGCCTTGAGTTTCTCTCCTTATTTTTCTAGGATCCACCACCACATCTCCTGGCTTTGTTTTGGTAATGTTTAGTGAGCCAAATTCTTGCATAGCCTCAGTTGGTTTTGATTTGTTTTGGCAGTTTGTTTTGTTTTGTTTGGTGGTATTTTTTGGTTGCGGTTTTTTTGTTTATTTTTTGGTGGGGTTTTGATCTATATCAGAAATACCTTGAAATAACCTGAAATAATTTGTTTCTTTGAGCTTTTTTTTTTTTAACCATATCACACATAATGTCCAGTGAAAAACTAATGTAGACAGGTCTTCCTCTTTCTTGGTTGATAGATTGTTGGAGAAACCAACAGGAGAAATACACGTATTCTTTAGCCAAGAGTTTGATCTGTTTTCCACTCCACTATGAATTTCAACACAATTTCCAAGTTCCATTGCACACTTTCTGTTCTGAGAATCACTCCTGGCTGTGTGTCAGCAGAAATTCCACACGCAGCATCCTATTCATACAGCTCAAGCCGTTATTGAAGAAGCTAATGAGCAAACAAGTTTTTGAGAACTTCAGTAGGAAGCTCCAGCACTTCCCAGTACTAACCTATTGTGAATGTTAGCGCCTTTTCCACTTCTCTGTATGCCCCAGTTGCTCTCCCTGCTTTTCCCTTCTTAAAGCCTTGCACACTCTCATGGCATTTACTCAGCTTTCTGCCTTCGTTCTCTCTACCCCACCATTCTTTAGGGCTCCATCCTGGCTCATGCATTACCTCTGCCTTTGCCTTTCTTTTGTTACTGGTCTCATGCCTGGCACAATCTCTTTCCTTGCCCTTCATGTTGCTGTATCCCTGTCCATAGACATTTTATTTTCCTGCTCTTCCAACTATACATAACCTCCTACTGTCATTTTCTGTCCTTTATACTTCTCTTGCATGTGTTTTGGCATTCCCACGCCCTCTCTTCCCTGACCACGTTCTTTCCCTCTAATATTCCTCTTTGGTCTTCCGACAGACCCGACCCTTGACAGCAGATAAGGCCAAACTTTGGGCCGTGACATGAGGCCTTGCTGGCACCAGGCTCGCCCAAGCGGTCCAGCTGCCCATGGAGGATGGACCAACATCCCAAAGAAGCAGGCATTGCTGAAGCCACTAGTCAGCTGCTCCTCACCCAGCCCAGGGTAAACCAAGGGGACACCGAGCAAGCCCACATCATTTCCCTCCTGGATCCTGATACATTTTCATACATCTGAGGAACGACCCTGTTACTCCCTGGACTGTGTAGTGACTTTGGTGAACAGCTTACAGGACCAGGAGGGTTAGTTCCCCTGCTCTACTGTGGCTTCTGCCAAACAGTTTGCATTATCAACCCCCCTCAATTTCTCTGTCTCATTTAATTTTTTGCCTCTCCAGTTTCTCAGATCTCCTTTACGTATTGTCTGACTCTCACACGTGCAGTAAAGGCACAGCTGCTTTATTCACCGGTACCTCCGCACTTCACGCCCACTGGAAACAACTGTATATTGAGGAAATTCAACAGGGACAGCAATCCTGCCATATGTTAAAGCTACAGGTGGAAGCATACATCTCACTGAATCCCAGACTGCCTTTTCGCAAGACTGGAACTACGGAAGTAGCAGCTCCTTCTGATTAAAACAGAAGTTTTCAACTAGAGTTCAGCTTGGGTTCAGCAACCCAGGGAAACCCCCTTTACACCATACGGCATCAGAACAAGGGACGTGAGGCCAGGCCCCTCGACTGGCAAGAGCATAATACCTTTCCACATCTTTGCAGAAAAGCGTTTCAAAGCGATGATTAAGCGAACTAAGATTTCACACTTACCCTTGCAGTGAAGTCCACAGCAGCACCCCGGTTTAACAGCAATGTAGCTACATTGATATTTCCATAGTGAGCAGCTATGTGGAGGGGAGTGAATCCGCTCTGGAAAAACAAAACAAAACCAACAGATACCTATTTTTTATATCTCATTGGTACTCCAAAATTCATACCACATCACTGACAGAAGCTAGTAATAGCAGTGTGCTGCAAGTCACCATTCCAATTCTGTACTAGTTTTCAGTCACTGACATTAATTTATAGACTCTCAGAGAGTCTAAATAAAATCATACTGCTATGCAGGAGGGAAAGAAATTAACATAATTATTCTAGAAAACCAGAAGTAGGATAAAACTTTCAGTTATTCCAGAAAAACGTCGGCAAAACATTTGAGTATTAAAGCAATGATCTGTCTTTTATAAGAAATTAATTTCTAACTAGAAATATCTAGTTGTTATCGATATTACATTAGTCTTGCAAGTTAAATCTCTTAGAGATTCCTTACAGAAGTTCAGATACAAGTCATTTAATGGTACTTGCTAACTGTTTTTATGAATTCAAAGTAGATGCAAATGAAAACAACATCAAAGACAATTTTAAATTATTAATACTGATTTTTTTTTTCCAAGGGTTAGTACCATAAAGATCAGTCTCCCACTGTGGGCAATCACACCGGGTAATGTTCAGACACCATGAGTTAACACCCTAATTAGAAGATGCCTTACTGATAAAATTACTTCAGCAACTTATTTTCATATTTAAGTAGTTTTACTTCCTTTTAAAATAATGCTAAAACATGCAGCAATTCCATCAGTCCTGCAAAGTATGAAACCTTATGGGAACTAGATGCATTTCTAAATTGTTAGCAAGCCATGCTAGCTGCCACTGCCTTGCTTTGGGAGTTCTGCAGATATAAAACCACCCTCAGATCATTCTATTTGCTGACACCATCAAGGTAAGTGTCATGCAGAAGCCTAAAATCAGATTTGGATGCACAACACGACAGGGTTGTCTGCAGCTCTTGACACATCTGATAAACATACGCTCCACGAGAATCCCTGAAAACTCCATCTGACATAATATGGTTCTTTTATGATGGCAGTCAGTTTCCAAGAATGCTTACACTTACTTTGAAACCCTAGTTTCAGCTGCAGAAAGCCCTGGTATCTAAACTACAGTCTTCTCTAGCACATGCTAATTCATTTAATCTAAAGCAGGTATCTATCCTATAAAAGGCGATGCAAAAAGGAGGAGGAAGAAATGATGCAGCAGCACTAAGTCATGGAGGAGTGATGATGCATATATATATTTATATATACCTCTGTTGTTCTATTCACCATCATCTAGGTTAACACATTTGGAAGCAAAAAGGGGGAAAAAATGAACGGTTAGTTCACCACTGGTGATATGGATGCAAAAAAGCTTCATGATTGCTACGTGGCATGGCAGCTCAGATGACAGCACAATCAGCACAGAAAGCTCGACTGAATGGAAGCTGAATGATCGAGTATTTTGAATGTTAATTGTTACATGTTTAACAAAGTTCTTAAAGTAGCAATTGCACAAACAACTGATCAAATGACTCAATTGTACAATACCACTGCAGGAGTGGCTTTCATTCTCAAGAGAATAATTCTAATAATATTTTGCTTATTATTTTCCATTTGCAAAGTTTCTACCGGATAAATAAACCCTGACTTAAACAAAAAGGGAATGGGGGAGAAAGAGGCAAAAGAAGCAAATAAAACGCTATTCTTCTAAAACACACTGTAAGAGAAAGTTGCGTGTGACTGCAGCAAAATTCTTTACTCGGAGAGATCGTCACTGGATGCAAGACATTTGGTCGGCACTTAATGGAATCAAACCTTGTTTCTTTATACAACTGACCTTCGACTCCACATCAGCATTGTGGTCGTTCTGCAGGAGCAGAGCCGCTGCCTTTGTATCATCCTTGCGAGCAGCGATGTGAAGGGCAGGAAGACGGACTTTTCCCTTCGTATCATTTTCAAGCAGCAGTGAAACCACCTGGTCATGACCTTGCTGCAAAGCTACTGCCAAAGGCGTGAAACCATCCTGCAACACACAATGGGGACTCTCAACACGCGCTCCAAGCTTTCCCAAGGGTGGAAGGGAAAGGGGAAGGGAACAGATCTCAGCATTAGTAACAGCACCGAATACTCAAATTCAAATGTGAAGTGTAACATGGTACAAATTAAAAGTACCCTGCAACAACACTGAAACCGGGGTAAAGTGTTGGTGAATTAGGTCCCAAAAGCTCAAAATACTTTTCTGGCACTCCAGATTAAATATAAAATTAGAAGACACAAGCAAAAAAAAGTGTGAAATTATTCACAAATTAACAGTTGCATAAATATGTATATAATAAAGTGTGCAATTATACAAAAAGTTATAAAACATGAAACATTAAAATTAAAACTGTTAATGATGTCTCCATAACAAATTATGACCCATTCCCTCCCACAACTACAGATAATAATCCATGCTTTTTCAGAAAAAAACTCCACAACACATCAGGTCTATTCTCTGATATATTTTATACGTGGATTTAAAATCTAATAATATTTAAATAGGAATGCCACATTCTCCCAATACACCAATTATTTTACTGCAATTTTCATTTCTGATATTTTATGTAGATGTGATAGACAATTCTCTTACAAACAGAAATTATTTCATTTCAGACTAGCAAATAGCCAACCAAACTAGTGCAGAATAAGAAACCTGAAAACCAGAAGATTTTTGTTTAACATATTTTAGAGTGGATTCACTGAACACATAAAAATACGGTCTAAGATATTTTTATAATTTTATTTTTATGAATTCTTAGAAAAGGAAAGAATTGTCATTTACATTTTGCTCCTTCCTAAACATGTAAGTGGTATTCCAATCCAGGAACAAACTCTGCTTTGCCCAAAATAGTACCCGTAAAAAAAAAAATCACAAATGCAAAATACTCTGCTTGGAATATTTATTTATTACATTTGACTCTCGATCAATATATCCAAAGCTTGTATTACCAGACTTCATTAGGGTTTAGTAGGTAAACACCTTACTTCACTTCTTAACTACTCCTGTCATAGTGAAGCTGTGTAAGTGTGAAAGACAAGTGCAGTGATGACGCAGAAGAATGTAGGAGGGCAGGGCTCTGGGCTGGGAGCAGCTTCTGGGCTGAAACAACCGCGCAGCCTCAGACCCCGGGCAGAGCTGCACAGAGTGTGAAAAATGCTGTGTAGCTCCGAAGGCCAAAAAACTCCATGAGCATCCCCACAAGAGGGCTCTGGCGATATAGCTACGCTGTACCTGCAGAAATGGAGGCTCTTGCGTGGAGAAACCCTGAGTGCCATCGCTCACCCCCTCAGTAAGCTGGAGGTGTTGGCTTCCTGCTCTGTTTATACAGCAGTGCCCCGGCCGGCCCCTTCACAAAGCGGTTTAACTCTCTACAACGCCCCTTCTCACTGGGCTTTCTCTTCTGCTGAAAAAGCTGGTAACATTAATATTAAAACCAAAAACCCTAGGGAAGCAGTTTCTCCTTTTCTTAGGGAAAAGGGAGTAGACAAATGGGAGGGAGCACTTAATTTCAACCCCAGAACAGCCACCATCCCTTATAGCCCCAATGTCATAACTCTGATGAGAGTTGCCCATCACCTCAGCGTGAGCAGAGATCGCTGTACCAAGGCCAAGCAAACTGCCACCAAGAATATTAGCACCAACAAGAATGCACTTCCACCACATGCTCTGTGAAGATGCCAACTCACAAAAGGCAACTGCAAGTATCGGGATGTCAGAACTATAATTAGCACTTCATAACATAAGGTAAAGCCCACTACAGAAAAAACAAACCCCCCAAAACCAAAAACATACTAAAGAAAATAATTGATTCTGTCTTCCACTTAGATAAAAACACCTTTGTTAAAGAGTTTTAATTTTAATGAATATTTAGCTAAGTGGCAATCATTTAATAGCAAAGGCTTTTGCACTTACAAAGATAAAGACAAATCAGATTTATATGAAAAATTGGACCAGGAGAAAATAAAAAAGCACCCATAAGCAACTATCACAAACAAGCAAGGCAATAAAAGCAACGCTGCTTTGTAGTCCAGTATCTTCAAAGGAATTCTGCATGGGTAAAATTGGACTGTACCTTATCATCAAGCTGAGTTGGAGAAAAGCTCAAACCAATGTGACATACAATGTGCATTGGAAAAACAATAACAAAGAAAAAGACCCAAGTACCCATGCAAAATTTTAAAAAGTTCTGTTTCCGGAAAATTGTGCAGTCGTAAGAATATTTTCAAAAGTCTGAATTTACTGCACGTTTCTGGGGGTCCTGTGACTTCTTTGTTTCCAAGTTTTTACAAAGAAATAGAAATTAGAATGCTGAAAACCACAACTTTCAATTAATTTTCCAGATTTAAAATAATTCATTTTGGTACTTCTTGGCTTTATCTTTGAGTATTCCAGAAAGTGGTTTCTGATGCACACTTCTAGTTATAACTACTTTTTAGTGATTTTGAAACCATAATTTTGTACCATTAGCGACGTACATTTTGCAGTGCTGGCTTCAGAAGAGAAGAAAAAGATTCCATACATACATACGTCATTATAAAGTGATAATATGAGGTACAGTGATGCCATAAACTAATTTTGCATTTCATATTTTGCAAAAAGTAGGACTTTTTCAAATAAGCATTATTTCCTTCCTTCATGGAATCAGTTCAGATAGAGAATCATAATTTAATAAATATTAGTCAGAGTACATATTGAATTTTTTTTCAGTAGCAAAATCTTGGAATGAAGACAACTGAAAATTCATCAGATCAAAAAACCTCTCTCACTGCAGTACAATTATGACTATTAATATATGTTACTTTTTTTCCTTCCAGGTTGCCTCATTTGAGTTAGAACTACTTTTTAAAGCAAGAAATAAGAAGTGTTCTTCCGGAAATATCACAAATCATCTTCAAGGATGGATCTTGCATCTTTCTGTCACCTTGAAAGTGTCACTGCAGGACCAGATGGGTTAACTAGGTGCTACAGAGAGGGCATCAACAAATGCTGTTCAGAAAATCTTCCAAGCACTAAGTAACCCTGGGCTTTCCCTGACATCCCAGGGCTGGCTCCAAAGTGTAGGCAAACAATTGTTCTTGCTTTAGGGTTGCCCTCCACATTACTCGCTATTTTTAATGAAAGCACAGAGAACTTTTGTATTATGCACACAGCTTCCCTGTTTGAGCACTTAACCTGAAAAATTACCAGTTATGACTAAGAACACATCTATTTTTAGAACTGTTTCTAGTTAAAGTTATTTTTTATTTTAGAAATGGCAAGAGATGGTTTAAATTGCTGAAAAGCCAATAACTCAGTATTCATTAGCACACTTCACAGAGAGAACTTTTTATTGGTCTCTAAGTTTCTATTTAATAGACTATTTTGATATAAGCTGGAAAAATCACTGCTGAAGCATATTTTACTTTGTACATAAAATGTGAAATTCAAACTTTTACCTCTGTAGCAAGGCTTTGACTGGCACCGTTGTCAAGAAGAAACTTAACAACCTCCAGGTGGTTTTCTTGGGCTGCCATGTACAGTGGAGTGAAACCATTCTGAAACAGGAAAACAAGAGGGTAAACACTTCACAAAAATGTCATACGTACCACAGGTCTGCCTGTGCTATATCAGGTATATCGGGTATATCAGCAGGAACCTAAACAATAAACATGCCAGTTACTGGCATGATATCTCTTGATTTAAGTGAAGATAGGAGAAGGGCAATATTATTTAAAAGGACAGAGTGGAATCTTTCAGCTGACCAGACAGTGTTCCCACAGCTGGGCAATAACACTTCCTTCTGTTATCTGTTGTGAAGTCAACTAGAAATCCAGTTGGTAGAGATGAGTTCTGATTCTCGATAAATGCAGCCACAGCAATGGAAATGCAAAATGGGACAGCAAATACAAGTCTGCAGTGAAAGCAAGAACAATGGCTTCTCAGAATACTTTCCAATTTTTAACCTTCTTTCCATTAGCTTTGACTTCTCTTTCCCTTGTCCTGGCTATTTATGCATTTTGTCTCCTCAGATAGCTGCCTTCTGAGCGTGGCCTGCTTGTGGTCACCGAGCTACTTCATATTTCAGGCACCAGGAGAGCTGAGGATCGTTGGTTCTCAGTGGTTTGAGACAGAGGTTTATCAGTGTTTCCGACCACATTAGAGCATTTCTCAAATTATGCTTAAGTGAGTGATTTCAATCAATGCAATACTTTGGCAAGTGCTTTTCCAGTCAATGCTTTTGTCTTTCTTTTAACTGTTTTACAGGTCACAGCCTTTCAGGAGTTGAATTTTTGGGCACTTGAGACAATTAATTTTTTCCTATTGTTCTAAGAATTTCTGAAATTCATAGGTTTGATGTCACTCAAAAAATCAAATCGAGCAAAATGTAGCCATAAGACTTGTCCTGGGTTCAATATAAAGGAACTATAGAAGTTGCTGATTTGCACTTGAAATTACTTTACTTTCATATAGCACCGTATGTTCCTCAGTCACAAATTGTGAAAAACAATTGTGTACTAGTGGTAAACACATTTTAGAGTAACAACTTAAAACATCCATATACTATTGACTGAGCAGTTTGATACTGCTGAAGCAACCAAAGTAAAACCAGGATAATAATAAGAACAATCTGTTTCTCTGATTTATCATGATATGTGTTTTCACCCTTTCTACTCCAGCACTACTTTGTCAGACACACCCCTAGAAGATTTTGCCTAATTTCTTTCCTTATGGTACTGGCATGGGTGATGATGCCATTAAACAGTTTCACCAGGAGGTCACAGAGGTTTCAGTGTGCTCTGCTGGTGCCCTGCCTTTCCTGTCACTGCTTTCCAGATCTCACGCCACTGTGATTTCCGTGAACCTCAAGACTTAAGAAAACTTCACACAGAATCAGCTGCAATGGGGGCAGCAGCTTCCCTCTTCACCCGCTCCCTCCCAAGATCCGTCCAGACGTGTCGCTCTACCACACACCACTTCTGGTGATCACTCCAGAGCATGGGGAGGACAAGGAGGACAGGAAACACAAAATAAAATAGAAGGTAAGGGCTAGTTAAAAGTAACAGGTAAACCAGAAGATTTCATCTGGCTTAAGTAACAGAGAAGTTCAGGAAGTGCTTCCATGTGACAGGGTTTGGCTGAGTTAGTATCAGCACTCTCAGGTCTGCAACGTGGCCAGGTCGGGCATTTCAGAAGGGTGGAAGGAGCAGGGAGAACAGCCCAGCAATTTGGCTAAAACCGTCAAAAAGAACACTGACCTAGATTTTGCGCTAAACAAACGGAGCCAAACAGAGATCAGCTGAGAAGAGTTTGGCCATACATTTGCAGCAAAGTAAAACCATTAACACTCTGGGCTCTGGGAAGATGAAGGGAAACTGTAGCTCAGGATAGTGAATTTTGGCTGAGTTGTAGTTGCCACAGTGAAAACAGCTGCGAGGCATCTGACTGTCACAGCCACGGGGCAGAGTCGCATAGTACAGGTCCAACACGGAGAACACAGGCGACCTGAAGCCAAGCACGCAGGCTTCACTGGCAGTAGAGACAAACAGGAGGTCAGAAGAAAGGACAGCTTGAGAGGAAATGGTGTGAAATGGATGTTTGATCCAAGAGGAACTTTACCATCAAAAAGGCAGTGAGCAGCTGTGAAGCCACATGTTTACAAGGCTTGCACAGGCTACAAGGTCTGTTGCTGTTCCAGTATTTCAATAATTTGGTCTCTACTCAGGAAAGCATCGCTACAAGCCTAAAGCAAGCCCTGAAGTCACACTGGGACCAAAGCTTGAAGTTGGCAATGTGTTAATGCAGTCTCCAGAGCTGAGGCCTAACGGTTTCATTGCTGTATAGTAAAAATTCTGCTTAATTAAAAAAAGAAAAAAAAGTGCTTGCCAAAGTACCTAATATGTCACATTACCGTTTATTATTATAGTGAACAGCAGAGTCTGGCATTTTTCCCTATCATTTCATAGCATACTCAATATCTATTTACTAACTCAGCTGGAAACAGAGATTAATTTTTTAGTTTAAAAAATTTGCATTTAGAAAGTAAGCAGGACACGCTTCCAAATTATTAATTTCAGAAAATAATTAATAGGCAGAAATTCTCAGAACCAAGTATCATTTGCATTTGGAGGCAAGGCAGAACCTTTTCACCTATGTTAAATTACTGTAGGTTATTCAACATTCTTCCTCCCATACTTTGCTTTTTCTTCTCTCTTTTAAACAGGGCTGAAAATGCCACAAGACTAAGGAAAGCATTTTGCCTTCAACAGTAATAAATACCCCTTAGAGGAGGTACAAAATTCAGTCAGTAAAAATTTACCTTTTTTTTTTTTAAGGACAGGAAGATTTGGTTAAAGGAGACCTCACATCCCTAAACCTGGCTATGACAGCAGGCCAGAGCTCTTATCTTCAAAGGAAAAGGAGATAAAGCCAAATTCACAGAAAACAGGGTCAGCATCAGAAAGAAAAAAGAAAAAAATCTTTGGGTGGTCTCTCTGTGGGTATGCCATGTTCAGCTGAACTTTATTCTAAGCTTTAGGAAGGATCAAGCGATGCTCAGTACCACAGACAAAGCTGGCCAGAGGCAGTTTGGTTACAGGTTGCTCTAGGAACCTCCCCAAAAGACCCATCCCCATTGGAATATCTCACTGCCAGTTATTGGTATGGAATGGCCAATATGCATGTGTCTCAAGCAAAGACATCAAAGGCATCCATAATGTGGAGAAAAACCCCTTTAGTTGTAATACGTTAGCAAAAGAAGGGTAACGTGACAAAACCTCAGGGTGTATGGACAATGCTTACGATCTCAAATTATTCTTAGTTTTAGGGTTGAGTATACAAGTTCTCAAGCACAAGTAGATCCTTTCAAAGACGTCATAATTTCTTAAACTGGAAAACCACTGGAAATATTTCTGCTTTGCTTTACTTCTTAATAGTCTTGGAAGATTTTACTTAACACTACTGGTTTTGTTGTTGTCGTTCTCTTTAAATTCAAATTATATGATGCCTACAACCAAATAGTGCTATATCTAGCTAGTATAAAAGAGTAAGAAAAAAGTGAGTAGCCTACTTTCTTTGTCCAGGTGAGGGAAATACAGACGACAAACAACATTCTTGAAGCAGATTCTATTAAACATTTTGTTCATATTATTCAAAAGATTATTTAAAAAAAGGCATGTTTCTTTAAAATGTACATTTTTAAATTTCCCTTTTTAGCAAACATTTTCTACCACGCCCACATCTTTACAATACAGAAGAATGGCAATCCTGGGCTAGATGATCTCTTAATCTGATCCTTTTTCTCTGAAACTGCCTGCCAGCCAGCCCCTGACCATGAAGAACAGGAATGGAGCATGTGGGCAGGGACAACCCCTATAGCACAGCCACCAAGCTTTCAACAATCTGTGGTTTATGCATTTTGTGAGCCCTAGTTTTTCTCTACTTCATTTTGCTGCTTTGCTCTTAGCACCAGCACTGTTTTCCCCTATTTCAAAGTTTCCCAAATTGACCTAAATGTTTATTCAAAGGACCTGACCAAACTTAAAAGCTCTGCATATCCTTGCAGTACCTCCTTGCACAAAGAAAGAGGATGAGGTCGATTAAGACCGAGAAACTAAATGATGTGAAACAGGATCCCTTTCATTTGAACAAATTCTCTCCCACTCTCCTGTTCTATCCATATCTCTTCTGACTGTAACAATTAGCAGCTCTTAGGACACTGGAGGGTAGATCTAAGGCTGAAGGGTAAATGCTTTGCTGTGTTGCCTGTTACACAACCACCTCCAGTAACCTGCAGACACCCCTGGATGTGCCTCCACCTTCTTCAGGTATGTGCATCTGTTTGGCTTCTGGACAGCTTATAACAGAGATGTTATTTCTATGTTTTCTCTGTGATGAATGATGTGGGCAAGTCAGAGTTAATCCCAGCTGATGCTTCACATCTTGTGGGAGAAGACCTGAACACAACCTGGCATTTCACTGTGCTGTCATGTGTAAGGCAAAAGACACGTCTTGGTACGTCCATGGCACACTCTGACCACCTGGCAAGGGGTAGAGCAGAAGCAGGGGTGCTGTAAGTACCTGACGTTTTAACTGCACATTAAGTTATAAGGCAAGAATAAACTCAGCACTACACTCACTAAAATGCCTGCTTCGCTAATAAAATGACAGCTGTGTGCTTAAACTTTGTCCTTGCGCCTGTTATCAGTTACCTATGGGGGTGGTACAACCAAAAAAGTATGGGTTTTTAATGTTAGCAGAATTACCTTCATCTTACTGACTCTATCAATCCCTATTTTCAAAAGCAAGCATTAATATGAGATCTTCCAAACATACTTACTGATATTATAGTTAGTATGAGGAGAAAGATTTTAATGTCAGCAAAGTTTTTGATAGTAAAAAATGGCAAAATATTACTTACCTGAGACTGTGCGTTGACATTGGCCCGATTCGTAACCAACACTTTCACTACTTCTGCTTGTCCAGCGAGGGACGCTATGTGCAATGCTGTGTTTCCTTTCTGAAATTAGACACAGTAATATTTGAAAAAAGTACAAAACTAGAGCTGAATACATGACAATACTATCAAGAACATGTTTGACTAAAGTGGAACACTTTTTTAATAGTATTTCTTGCAATAAAGCACTCTTACTGAGTACTCCTAATGGGTAAGCTATTTTAGAAGACATGGACAGAAATGAAAATAGGAATTTATGATTTGTTCAGTAAATCTCATCCCTAGTCACCTGTGACATTTACTGTAATCTAAAAGGTTTCTATTAAACAACCCTAGAGATCACTTCACCAGTGGAAAATGGGCAATTACTGCTGCAGTAATGTCTGTAATCACTTGGCGGACACTTTGTGCCCATGCCATCGGTGAAAACAATTAGATAGGCCTGACTAACCTTTGTTGCTGCATCCACACTGGCACCTCGCTGTATCAGTTCAGAGACAACTTCTACGTGCCCTTCTTTGGAAGCGAGATGGAGAGCATTCAACCCATTCTGATTAAAAAAGAGGAGGAAATAAACAAAAACGATGGAAAAGATTGGCAGAGGTTTGCCAGCGTTGCAAGAAAACACATCAGGAGACAAATTATTATATCCTAGTGAGAGGACTGCTTATAAAAACTCTCCTTATGTAAACAAGAATGAGATTACAAGGAAAGAGTATTCAGTCAAGATACATCAGCTCTAGTGTCTCAGGTTCTGTGTGCTGTCCCATGATCTGGTGTAATACAAATGGAATGAAAGATAACATTAAATAGCACAACATTCTCCAAGTGGAAGTGAAATGATACGTTGGTAGGGTGGTAAAAATAAAAGTTTAGTTGGATAAAATATGCAAACATGTCTCATATAAAACCACATCACTTATGAAGTACAAATATAAAGACAAATTAGAGAGAAAGAGTGAGAAAGGTATTTATCTAGCAAATTCAATCAAAATATTCTTCCACCTGATTTGAAATGTTGATGTCCACTCCACTTTTCAAGTAGTCGAGAGCCTTTTCCAAGTTGCCAGCTCGAGCAGCTCTCAGGTAACTTGCATTTGTGTCAGACTACGAGAAAAAAGGAGGAGTCTCATTAGAAATTATAGCACAATATAAAAATATATTCCCTTGGCAAACAACATACAGTACGCACATTTAACTAGACACAAAGGGATCCCAAACTGCCTTATCGAATATGGGTCAAATCCTGCCCTCCTTGCTTATGCAGACTCCTTCTGGTGTAAATAGCCTGTCTGCCTGACTAGGCAGCACAAGACTTGACTTTATATATAAACATGAATTATGCAGCACTGTCTAACATGCAAGCATAGTAGCCAGGGACACATCTGGTACCCAGCATGGAAGATAAACATGGTAAGGCTCAGGATAGGACTCCATGGAAACCACTCTCCTCTTTCCAAAAGCATCACACTACCCTTAATGCCCAAGCTGAACAGACCAGACCAGTACTGTGAGCTCTAACACAACATTTTAAAGAATCCAAAATACTCAGTGTTGAAGGACACGACTACCTGAAGGAAAGAATATGGTTTATAAATTAAACCATTTACAATCCTCCCTGATTTTATGGCACATTTTATTTACAACATCTGTGTACATTCAGTGGAGTAATTCAGACTTCAGCTTGAGTGTAAGGATGGCAGAAAGTACAGTTAAGTCATGAAAGAGATCACAGAAAGTAATTCCTGTCTCCGGAGGGTTTTAACAACAAGTTATGCAAATATCCACCAAGGATGGTTTAGATAACGCTGATCCTGCCTTGGAGCAAGTAGAATGAACTGGGTTAGCTTTCAAGAGGGACAAATCATATAATCTTTGATTTTATATGTGCCATGGCTTCCTCTGGCATCTTGTGCAGTCAACACATTTTTTCTGTGCCCTGTTCTCCACTGATATAGCAGGAATTGTCTTTTTTTTGTATCAGTATCATTTCACCACAGGCTTACATCACAACTTTCGGTGCTTTATTATCCTTTAAGGTTCTATTAATAGGAGTGCAACAATTACTGTTAGAGAAAAAATTACAGGCAGTAACCGCTGAGAGAAATATAAAACACCCTGGCACCAGAGCTCAGTTACTTATCCTCTGCTCAAACGGGTTTTTTTTCTTCATTCCCCATTTACTGGATTTTCTACAGACTTTTCTCCTCTCCCATCAATGCAGCCACTGCAAGGTGGATGTTTTGTTCCAGCATAGCTTTCAGCCCATCTGAAGTCACCTTCATTTGCAGAAGGTAGCGATCTCACGCATAATGACAGCAAAATAGTGAGTGGATATGAGGTCTGCTTTCTTCTTTGTGCCAGTACAAGCTACAAGACCATTTTATTGGTACGATACGTTGAATATAAACTCTCTTCCAAGGAGAGGACCATTACTTATGGACTCTTCATTTTCTCTCAAGTTTTGCACAGAGATTTCCCCTTTGCAATGGTAAGCTACCGGCTCACATCCATCCTTGCTCTTAATCATTATTTTCCAAGCACGCCACACTGATCATTACAAATCAACTTTGTGCTTCTAACAAAACCAAATGTTCCATCAAAAACAAGGAGCTGCTACAAACGGCATGGTCAGAACTGTAAATGCAATGGGGAAAAATAGCTGCCTTGGAAGAGCATTTGAGCTGTGCAACGCAGATTATTACAGGAGACAGGTCATATTCTCAGTGCTTAGCAACAGCAGCCACTGGGGTAAAAAACAGGTCAGCATTTTATCAGCATTACCAAAGGTATGAGGGAGGACTTAATAGACCGGGAGCCCTTTTTGTCACAGTGTAATGGCATGTCTATTTGGCACAGTCAGCAGGTGGATGATAATTAGCATCAGCTGTTTACAGCTGCTTCTGGGTGGGGAAGGGATGCACCACAGAAGCTTGCTACGGAAAATCAGTTCCCGCCAGTGACATTAGTGCCTGCCAGACAAGAACCACAGCTCATACTCAGAAACATTTAAACCATTCTGTTTGCTCAAACAAAATGGAAGGGAGGGGAGGGCAGAAGGAGTGATAAAAGCGATAAATAGCTGATATTCACATTAATAGCTAACTGCTGTTTCACTGTAGAGGGACAGCCATGCCCTCGTCTTTTAAGGACTCCCCTTGGAAGTATTTACTTGCTAACAGGAAGAAGGACAAAGGTTAGGTCACCCTTCTAGGGATTTATGAAAATGCTTCAAATCAAGCTAGCTCAGGTGCTGCTAAGTGATGCACAAATCTATTCCCGAAATCCCTCAAGCAAACAGCATGCCCTCCTTTGCCAGTCACCACTCAAAACTCACTCCCTTTTGCTCAAACTGTCCAGAAACGTCACTGACACCAAGTTGCCACCCAAGCGATGGGGCTGGCAGGGTACTGGGCACAGTGCCCCACTCACTCATAACCCTGGACTCTCCCTGCTTAGACAGGGACAGGCTCCCAGCACATGGGGCACCGTACAGAAAAAGCAGCACCAATGCGTGCAGGCACCACAAAGACAACTAGGAAGCACCCAGAGAAGCTGCCATTTAACAGCGTGCCAG
Organism: Neomorphus geoffroyi; assembly: GCA_033558235.1. NCBI lineage: Eukaryota > Metazoa > Chordata > Aves > Cuculiformes > Neomorphidae > Neomorphus > Neomorphus geoffroyi. Next base: position 10,191,448 of record JAUMJM010000016.1, on the reverse strand, counting down.
GGATAACACAAACTCTCCCACACTTCAGCTGATCTGAGTTGGCACTTCCAGTTTCCACCTTGCTGGTTTCCAGTTACTCGATGTGATGTGAGCTAGTGTGTGAGCCTGCATGAGCTGCATTAGCAGCCAGGGTGTAGCACATCCCGTGCTCTAAGAAAGGGGAAAACCTTTTTTTCTGACCTTGGCTAAATCTCCCAAGCCCTCAGGCTGGTTAAATCGCCCTTTCTGGGGCACCACACACAGAAAATTTAGGTTTGAACACCGGGATAACAGACCGAGGTTGTACAATTGTGCAAAAAGCTCTGTGGGGCTTCTGGGATTCTCTCCATCCATTACGGTCTCTGCCATAAGCAGAAACAAGCAATAACATTAGAGAGAAAAGACAGCCAACATCTTTGGAAACCAAAAGCAATTCCAGCCTCTCTAAAAGCTGCATTGCCAGCTTCAGCTTTTCTTATGACTAAGGCTTTACTTCAAACTTGTTCAGACAAAGAACAGACTTTCAAGCTTTTTCTACCTTGCAAAATGCCTTAAATACCCTTGGTTTTACGACTTCACCTCCAAACCACAAAACTACCAATGAATGCTATCCAACTTTTACAAAAGCTAACCATAGGGGTCAGCAAAAATTGATCAAAAATATCAAATCAAAACTTTCACCTTTCTGAACCTAAAATTTTCTCAAGTTTGCATTTCTATTTTAAGCTTTTTTTTTTTTTTTAAATACAACAATAGAGTAGAAAAATGTCATTTCCAATTGGCACTGTTTTGTTCAAAACAAAGTCTCCTGGAGTCCCTGATAGAGCCTGTATTGCACAGACAGAAGCAGCATCAGAGCCTAAGCTCAAATCACTGAAGGTTTTAAAAGATCAAACAAGTGTAACAACAATGTTAATAAATATTTATCTGGATTGCCACCATGGCTGGAAGCCCATGTCAAAGACTGATCAAGGACCTGTTATATTAAATGCATTTAAAAACACAGTAGGGGGAAAAAGAATTCTAGGTTTCTAACCATCGCTCAGGATACCCAGACAGGTAAGTCCTCCCTCTGTGGGAACTGTTCTCCGCATACCCATTTCCACTCCCCACACTAGCTGGTGTCCAAAAGATGAACCCCACACAGACAGCGTGTCTACAGGACATTCCCTTAACAGACCTAATAAAACTTTGCTCCAGTACTAATTACTTAAACCTCAGTATTCCTGAGAGAGGCATTTCAGTAGGGTAGCAATATATTTAGATCCCTTTGTTTCTTTCATTGTTGTTGCAATCAATCCCAACGTGAAATGGAGATGAGAACTGGCTTTTGATTCTCCACTGTCCCGACAAATATGAAGGGAACGACAGGCATGAAACATACACCAAAGCACCCTGAATCTCAGATGTTCTTGCAGTCTGCCACAAAGACTGTAGCCTTTCCTGGGCATTTGCATAGATCCCTGTTGTCAGGCTGTGTCCCTGAAGCCTTTCTCTGCTCCCTTCCTGTGCTCCCTGGAGATGCTGTCTTTTTCATCTCTATATCAAGGTTCAAATTAAAAATCACAATTCTTAAGAGTGTTATAATTCCGGGAAAGATAGACCGCAGATCCTGTGCACAGCATTTAGTTCTGGAATGGTATTCAGACACTATTAACAAACTGTGGATTTATGAGAAGCGTGCATTATATCAAGCTTTTTCTTCACAGATGGTGTGACTTCTCCCCTCTCTCCCCCCATACTTTCTTGGAAGAAAAAGGGACTCCTTCTAGTTTTAGGAAATGTGTAAATGCAGATGATTGGCTAATGAACACAGTTTTAATGCAATGAGTATTTATTTTAAATCTGTATATTTCCCTTTAATGTACTATGTAATGAAAAATTAATTCTCTGATGTAGAGCATTCTGATGAGCCTGCAGATTGCAGGCTGCCTGCAGCCCACAACAGGTTTTCCAGTCTGGAGGCTCATTTCAACAGCCTTCATCCCAGAGGCATCTCTGGAAAGGGCTGAGGCTGAATAAGTCATGCTGGTAGCAGCACTGTTTCCCAAGCCTTCTTTACCCTAAGGATGTCTAGTCCTGTCAGATGACGGATGGCAGAGCTGTTACGTGCAGGGGTAACTGAGAACCATTTTCTCATTTTCAGGAAAAGCTCCTAAGTCACTTGGATATTATCTTAAGCCTCCATTTTAAAACAGAAAATGCTGATGCTGACTCACACTAACAAATAAATATTCACTATACTTTTCTCCAAGTGCTCCCAGTGCAGCAAGAAACTATTTAGCATGAGCAGGCAGAAACTAGTAGGAAATCTGCACTGACTGTCAACCCAGGGTCTGGCCTGGCTTTTCCATGGGACTGGAGAGGGTCCTCTCAGCAAACAGAGAATATGTACTATTTAGTGAACCCTCAAAAGTGCAAAGCCATTATTTTCAGCGTGCACAGGCCCACTCCCATACTCATGGTATTTTTATTATGCTCATCTCTCTTTCCTTTGTATTCTGCTTACAGTGACTTCTTTTTCAGATTAAAAATCCAGTCTTTTTTTCACATTGGGAGCAGGGTTTTGTTTTTCACTTCATCTTTAACAGTAGCTGTTGTAAAAGGAAACCCCCAGCAGGTTCCCATTGTGCCGGAGCAGGATGCATTCTGGCTTGAGTCCCAACAAAAAGATGCTAACCGTGCCTAACATTTGTTGTGGGGGGAGGCAATGACCTCATTTTAAGGGATGAACTTATGTTACTTCCATTTGGAAATGTGCTCAATAAAACCAGTCTTGCAGCAGCATGAGATGATCTAAGGAAACAGATTATAACATTTTTGCTTATTTTGATAAGGGTGGGTTTACTGCAACTGATGGCTTTTTTTTTTTTGGCAGTAATGTTCAATTCTGATAGGCAGTAAGCACTACACTGGAAACTGGAGGTCATTGGTGTTTCTTAGATTTTCCTCATGTTAATTGAGAATTTTCCTCATGTTAATTTAGAATTTTCCTCCAACCAAATATGTTACACTCACTCAGTAAGGGATGACATTTCATTCCAAATAAACTATACAACAGCAATGTCTGAACCTTGTGAAATAAACCACCCATACAATTTTCTGGAGGAGATTTTTCATCCATCCTCCAAGCCGCTGTATCCTTTGCATCTCCCTACTATGCCACAACTAAATCTGTATTAAAAAAATCACTTGTATCTTCATTATTAGAAAGGGGTCTGGTTGCACTGGATGAGATGATGGTGTTTGTGCAAACAGCTACAGCTCTACTCACGCGTTACACACCATACATCGTAGTGTTTTCTTCTGATAAGAGTATGACAGCCTGGGGACAACTGCTATCTGCAGTTCTGCTGTTAATTATCCTTCAGAGACACGCCTTTGGAAGCACAGCCCTAAACACAACCACAGGGCATCAGGAAAAGCTTCATTCCTACTGCCTGACAATTCAAAGGAAACATTTTTCAGCTAGGGAAGACCAGCTATTTTGAATATGATTGCAGAATAAAAAATTATTTAATTATCCGTTGAAAACCAAACAAATCCCTCTAATTGTTTGACCTATCATGCAAATTAATCATCAACTTTCTTTGATCATATTATTCTATTGTGCATGATAAAATAGCCAAAAACATTATACTACTTGGAATGTCCCCATAACTGGCCCTATTCCAACTATGTAATTACGTTTTCCACATTAAAAAACACACTCGTTTCAGGCTGTGTGAAACTCCTCTTCTTGGTCACACCAGTGGAGATAAAAACACCTTATATTTCTGCAAAAATTTCATGTGAATCTATAATCAACTGTATTTGCAACAACTAAGGCTCTATCCCTGTACAGTAGTCAACCTTAACATGCCTGTAGAGAACATACAACATTTCCTGAAAATCACACATTTAAAGCAGTAAAAGGCAGAGTGGTAAAAGCATTTTAGATACAGCTCCTTCTTTCTAGAAAGCCTTGACTAAACCAGGAAAACATCCAAGCAAAGAAGTAATCCTCTTTCTTTGCTAGACCACAAGACGAGGTAAATTCTGACGTGAAGGTTTAGCATATAGTATTTTCATGATCACTTGCACCACTCTACCTGTTAGAATCTGTCCTGGCAAAATGCTGAATCTGTGCTCACTGCTACAACTGAAAATGAAACACCCTTATTGGAATGGAAGATGGTTGAAAGGGAGCCAGAGCCTGAGATGTTAAGGCTGGTACATACAAGAACATTTCACAGCTTCCAGTACAAGAGGTGTTTATCGCTGTCTTTAACAGCATCAAGAGTTCTACACTGAGTTGTTTGCATGCAGTGACATCTCCTGTGAAGCTATGATGCAGCTTTCTTACCGTATAAATTGCTTAGACTTTATGCATGCAATTTTCTTCAGCAGACTATAAATATAGTCAATTCTGTGAATTATGATGCAACTAATTCAGTCCTGGGCATCTCTAAATGCCTGAATGATTGCTTCCTGAGAAAGTTCAAGCACAAGATCGAAATTTAAAGAAGCTTTGTTTTTCTTTTGTTTTTCTGCAAAGAGCAAAGGCAGTTTGTGATTTCCAAGACACAAAAGACACGTACAGAGTTAGATGGGAAACCCTTGCCTAACAACCACATGTAACACGTATAACATGTTGAAAATAACATCCAAATTGAAAATGCCCCTAAAGCTGTAATTTCCATATTCCCACCTGGAGTCTTGTGTCCAGTTCTGGAATCCTCCACATAAGAAAGATATGGAACTGTTGGAGCAGGTCCAGAGGAGGCCACAAAGATGATCAGAGGGCTGGAGCATCTCCCATAAGAGGACAGGCTGAGAGAGTTGAGGTTGTTCAGCCTGGAGAAGAGAAGGCTCCAGGGAGACCTCATAGCGGCCTTCCAGTACCTGAAAAGGGCCTCCATGAAAGTTGGGGAGGGACTTTTTACAAGAGCATGGAGTGACAGGACAAGGACGAATGGCTTTGAACTGGAAGGGGGAAGATTTAGATTAGACATTAGGAAGAAATTCTTCATGATGAGGGCGGTGAGACACTGGCACAGGTTGCCCAGGGAAGCTGTGGGTGCCCCCTCCCTGGAGGTGTTCAAAGCCAGGTTGGATGGGGGCTTCAGCAGCCTGGTCTGGTGGGAGGTGTCGCTGCCCATGGCAGGGGGCTTGAAACTGCATGACCTTTGGGGTCCCTTCCAACCCAAACCATTCTATGATTTACCTGTCACCACAGATATTCAACAATCAGAGAACAATTTAACTACAATTCTAACAAAATTAATATCTGACAACACTACAGAAAACACTTGAACTGAGGTTCAAACTCATCCCACGGGGACAATGTTCAGACAGGAGGCGAGGGCTATGGTACTTCAAATACTCTTTGCCAGTTTTCACAGATAAGGTTTTGAGATTTTAAAATACAATTTTGATGTATCGGCTTCACTTGAAGAGTTTAGGAAAACAATTACTGGTATGAATCCATCAAATTAGTAACACCAAAAGCAAGATCCTAATTTTCCAGGACGATATCAATATACACCTGCATGACACACAAAATCTTTCTAAGCATGCATGAAAACCAAATCACAGGAATTATTTTATTTTAATGAGACAATCAGATTCCTTTAATATTGACTTTTCAACTATCAGTATGAAAAGACAAACTTCAATGGTAAGGTAAACTGCGACACAATCTGTTCAAGATCCTACAACCAGTAAAATTACTGGTTTCATCAGTGAATCACTGTACTCCATTAGAAATGTGCAACCAGGAAAACAACCAGGCCCTTTGTGATCAAGTCACATGTATAATCAATGAAAAGGATCCAATAGAGTTGCGGGCAAAAGAACTGAGCATCTAAAATTCAGTATTTGTTCTCCAGGCTGAGAGTCTCAACTTCTCGAAGTTTATTTCAAACTCTGGGAGAAACTGAGCCTGTAATGACTCATCTCTCGCTTTCTGAAGTTTTCCTATCATACCCTTACAAGTGAAACATAAATCACTGGCTTTCATAAGTGCTACCACAGTCACAAAGAACTAGAGAGGGGATGGATGTGCTTCGAGGGTTTCTTCTTATGTTTATATTCACCTGAATATAATAACTGTCTTATATGTCAAGCTAGATGAGATGCCATTGATCTACTCCCTGCTATTTTTTTCTCAGAAACCAACTACCCAGTGAGCATGCGGATAATTTCAGCACATCTCAGGCTCAGATTTAAAGCCATTTCCATGCTAAAGTCACATTCTTCAGATCACTGCATGAATAATGTCAGTGAGTCCACGTCCTGTTCTCTGTGTGCACGTGATTTTAGAATCAGGACCCAGAAATGAGACGAAAAATTTCAGCAACCCGCTTCAAAACACTTTAAAAGTGTATTTATTAGTCTATAATTTCAGATGGGGAAAAAAGTTAGCATAAACCTAAATCAGATAATATTGCTTATTTTAGGGACAGAGATTTTATTCACTCAAAACTAGCTTAGTACTAAAATATTATGTCAATGTACTTTAATTGGATATGGTCTAGCAGAAGTTACTGGTACTAAAGTGCAGCAAACTGTATGTCAGTGGAAGCCTCATACACCTAAATGTTCCCCAAAAATACTATGGTAATCAAGCCCTAGCAACTATAGACAAGCTACATAACCTCTTCTGTAGCTACACAACCTAGTAAGAGTTTTCAATGCAGTGAATTCAGAAGTTTCCTCACCTCTTTTGTGCCTTTTCAATTTCTACCTGCTGTTGAATGCATCTCTCATTCAAAACTGAAATTATTCTGCCTTGGGATTTTGAACATCATTAAATTGAAAGATTGTTTGATGATAACCAGTCAAGCCATTCCTGAAGTGGCAAAAATATATGCAGAAACATATTAATTTACACTGCAAGTACTGCAACTACGTAATTAAAGTTTACCCTTTTGTAGGCTTCAGAGGCTTTTGAATGGTTAGTTTTAAAGTTAGCTACTAAAGTTTGAATTTTTTTTGACACATTGTTCAGAATTCTAACAGGAACTACAAACCTTTACTAGTTTTTAAGTTTATAGCAGGGATTATGACCCCTGTCAGAGGCAAAGAACCAATCTACACACCTGAATGTCTTGTTGAAGAGAGTCTCTGGCTGGAAAAACCCATGTAGCTGAAGTGACAGATACAGAACCTGAAGGGTCAGTGGAAATTATCTGAAGAGTTTTCAGGTACTAAGAGGACTCCTGTGGCAAGATTTGCAACACAGCCATACACTTGGTAACAGTCCATTCTGCAGGGCTTGTTAGAGGCATCAAGTGAGCTTTGTAATAGCAGTTTACCTTAGGAGAGCTTGTAATATTTACTGAACAATCTGTTCTGACACCTCCTTGTAGACCTCCTTTGAAATATATATGCCCTGATACAATGAGAAAGAATTGACGAATCGAATAAACCAAAGGATTCAAACATCTCCCTAGCCAGTTTTATTCTTTCAGGAGGAGAAAAAAATAGCTAGCCCTTCCCAAACTCATGATGGCAATTTCACACCAGAGTTAAGAGTTTTCAAACACAGGAGCTGAGCAGCCTGCCGGGAAACAACTTTAATCTTCGTCTGGAGATGTATGAGAGCTACTGGAGAATACAGTTAGTGAATACTCTGGGCTGTGTTAGCTTGGCCATGTTCTTCTACAGGAGTTGAATTTCCCTGCCAATCACAACCATTTGATTCAGTTGTCACGGATGTGACCCAAGGATTCCAGATCCATTCTGCAATCCACTACTTTACCATAAACCATAAAGGAAAGGCAGAGCAAACCAGAGCCGGCGTTAAGCACACTGCTCTTTGTTACTGTTAGAAACATTGAGGAAAACTCGTCGTCTTTCTCTGGACACAATGCCTGCAACAGCACTGTGTGGCTGGACACAGGAGAGCCACTGTCCTCCACATTTCCCAGCACTCTCTTCTCCTCCTCCTCCATGATTAAACACTGACATTCGCTGTTGCAAATTTGTGCAATGGCATAGAAAGTTCTATGATAGCGTTTGTCAGGGCTGCCTGGATGAAATGGTAAACGCAGCAAATGTAAATTAGTTTACAAGTGTTTTGTTCCTCATTCCCCGTGTTCCAGATTTGAGGATTAGGTTAGATTCCAAAGGGAAAACTGCTTTTCTCAACACAAGCACCAAAATCTGTGAGCAAACCCTACAAATCGGAGCCACACATTTCTTATCAAGAGGTTTAAACTCAAATCAAGTTGTGACTCTAAATACAAGATTCTGTTTTGAAGCAAAAGGAGGAGTCAAACCAGCCCTAGGGCAAGGTTAAGACTGGGATTTACAGGTACAAACAGGATGCAAACAGTAATAGTGAGAACAGTTTTAGCTGTATGGGGTCTTTGAGATGAAAAAAAAAAAGAAAACACAACAAAGCTCAGTTTTATTCTCTAAGTGAGAAAAAAATTACCAAACGTACAGCTAAATCACTGCAGATTAAACAGTACTATTTTAGCATCATCAGTTTTCAGTTAGAGAACTGAACTAGTATCTTTCTGGCTTTCAAAGTCACCGTGCACTAGAGTCAGAATTCTGTAGAACCATGATGATCTTAACTTCCTAGGAGGGACTTCTAATCTTCTAACAAAAATAAAACCAGAACTATTTGAACATTTTTTTCTTCGCCTTAACCAGACTTCATAGTTTATTTTCACCTGAAAATTATCACTGTTTCTTAGCACCAGAATGAAGTATGCTTGGGAAAGACATCATTATTTAATCAAAGAAAACAATGATATTTCACTTTGAATTATGAATGAATTAACACTTCCCAAACCAGGCTAAGAGACTTTACACGTATTTAAAGATAGTTTTTAGTTCAGCCCTTAAAAGTGAAGACCAGTTTATCACACACTTGCAGAAATAAGGCCAACAATACTGCCTACCAGCCCTACACAGCAATCTCCCCTAGCATTTGATGATAGAACAGGCCATTACTGTACAATGTTAATCAAAGTATCACTTCTGAATAGCAAATCTACAGGCTAAACATGCAGCAAAGTAGAGCTTGTTTCTTCCTTACATCTAAAACATGCATGGCAACCTAGAGCAGATTAATATATACATGTGGAATGAAAATAGAATTTACCATAAACAACATCAGCAAGAAAAAAATTAGAAAACAAATATATACTCTACCCCTTCTCCATCGCTCAACTCCATTTCAAACAGCTACTACACCTTCAATAAACAACACATAATGCTAACAGAAATACCAGTTTCTATGCAACTTCTAACAAACCCCTGTAAAGCAAGAGTAAATACCGTTCTGTTGCAACACAGAGAGGCAGAGCGCATCACAGACCAGAACATTGCCAGTGCCACAGCTCAAGGGTAGAAAGATTTTCAGTTTGCTTTACTCTCCCAACTGTTGAGCACAGAAAGCAGCGGGACTGCATCAAGTTCTGTACTACCGGGGCTCATATAAAGCATCAGCAAAGATGTTTATCACCCTGAACAGTGATGATACTGGGCTAAAAAAACAGTAGAGAGTAAATAATGTTCTCAGGACTGAAAAAAAAGTTTCATCAACTACCATAAAACATTTGAATCTAACAAAATCGTCTCCTACAAGAAATTTCTTCATAAAGAAAATCTCCCAAATAAAAGTTTACATGGGTTTGAAATTACTGGTGGAAATGAATTTATGAACAACAATAGCATCACCAGAAAACAATCAGAGTTTCAAAGATGTTTTTTAACAGGGAACAGCAACCCAGTCCTGTGTTGACAGCAAGTAAACAACAACATACACATTTATGAAAACTCAACGCAATATTTTTTTCAGAGCACAAAGCTACTGCTGACATGGAAATTTGCTTGTAAACTGCTGAGTGCTACCATCAGGAATATCTCTAACTAAAAAAATACTGCCATTAATTGCCACAAAGCTTGGCACTCATCAATATTAATAACACAATACCACACTTTCCTAGGAACCCAGTATTTTAATTCTGCAGTAAAGCAGCCTGGAGAAAAATAAAAACTTTGTGGTTTTTAATTGAAGTGAATAACTCAGGCTATTGATGTACATCAGAGCCTAGTTCACAGAGTGCAGGGATGGCATTTCACAGCAGCTTACTCACTTGAGGAATTTTTAAATCACATAGAGAGCACTGGGACTAACCCTGATAGTGATACGGGTGCCTCGTTACAGATCACTACTAGCGTGGTACTAGCACTACAGCAGGCTCCTTTTCAAGCTTGGTTGACCTATGGAATGTCATTATAAGAGGTGTGCTATTTGATAAATACACCTTAAAAGCATAGATTTCAGTTAACTTTTTTCAAAATATGCAAGAATTGCTAAAACATTTCCGTAAACAAAACTGTTACCTATATCTTGGTTGATCAAGGGCCTGATAGCAGAACAATACACTATAAAACATTTCTGCAATTTTAATCAGCGTCTTCTACAACGTGTCCTGAACAGAATGTATACGCGGGTAAGGACAGAGAGAACAAATAATTCCATATACTATTTGATTGTTGCCTCAGTCTATACCGTAATGCAACTGTCAGAGCACAAAACACACCAAACAAGCAGAAACATACCTCTTGCTACATCCAGCTTTGTCTCATACAATCAAAGACTTAAAACACTAATACAAGAAACTCGATATGCAGATTTCACTCTTTCAGAATCCACAAATGCTTACTTGTTCTGGAAAGCATTCTCCCTCTTCCACTGCCATTTTCTGTGGCCAGATATGAAACCTGATGACTCAATTAGTTAACACTTTGGACACTGCACCATTGCTAAAAATAGCGGGAAGTGGCTTCCTTTTCTTTTCTTTCTTTTTTTTTTTTTTTTTTTTTTAAAGAGAGAAGTAAGCACAGTCACTTGTTAGACTTCCCTTGACTATTTAAATGGCAAAGGACAAGTGATTGTAAGACTATTAAGTTAGTAACGGAGCACGTCCCAGGATTCCTGGCTCACTTGCCATATTTGCTGCCTCCAATCATTCCCCGTGTATGTAATCATGATCTGTGGAATACCCAAAATAGCTGCAGCATCAGCTGATCAGAAAACCACTGCTGCTTGGAATCACTCATGAAACAAGCTTTTGTCATTCTGCTTATCAGCTCTTTCTAATGCAGACTACTTTGAACTATTTCTAAAGGCAACAATAACATCATTTTACACTCTGTGTGTTTTGAATACCACATATGCCTGCCTCCTACTCCATGGTAATTTTATATTTATTCAGATTTTCTGATGACTAATTATGATAGGTTTGTGCCGTTGGTTCTAGAGGCTCTTTTCCTGAACTAAAAGGTTGCTTTCTATACTTCAAGTTCCTAAACAAAAGAGATTAAAAGCGGTACCAAGAGCAATATCATTTTGCTTCAGAGGGAAGCCCAGAGAGTTCATAATTTCAGTAAAGCAGATCTCTTCCTTTTTGATGGAAGTTATTGCCAGCAGCAGGAATTTTCTGCATGCTTCTCCACAGTTACTTACATTAGGAGTGGCTTTAAAGAATGTCCACCTTCTGAGAAAGGGAATATTAAAATCTCTTCAATACATCACATGAACCTGCACAGCGCTTACTTGTTACACATCTCGCCTCACACACGTGAGCTGCGCGTGGATATTCACTGGCACAGAAGAACAACAAAAGGTAAGACAAGAGAAAAAAATAATCAAGGTCTAATATTTTTCTCAAACAAGACATGCCCAATGTCTCATTTGCCTATGAAAGGAAATAGTATGTATGTAAAATATTATAAGGAGGATTTGAAATTTTCAATAAACATTTCTCCATGTTTGCATCAGCTAAGCCCAGCCACCAGGTAGCTCCGTGGTCTTGGCTATAACGCAGAACTTGTTGCTAATTATCTGTGTAAAGTCTTTCAGCAGGTGCTAAATTTGGGGCCTCAGTGTATCACTAAATAAATAATGTTGGCCACGGACTCAGGTGATTTAGCTCCAAATGACTTCATTAATAGCACTGATGATGTGCTCTATTAACAACTACTCTTTACTTCTGCACACTTTGCTTATGTTATTATAGTATCTAGGACTACAACCCACTTATGACTAAATACAGGGACATTAACAGCTGTCTGCAGGGGTAGCAGAGCCTCGATTTAAACAAAAGACGATGACCAAGTAAGTTTAAATGAATTTACCTGACATACCTGCGCAGAGCTCCCCATAGCAGAGATTTCAATCATCTGTGCCACAGCTACCTCAGCAATGTCATTATTACTGCAAGCTGCCACAAAGACATATAGTATCCTTAAATATTCAATTTCTAAAGCTGAATTTTGATTTAGCATTACTATTTGTTTTGAGGACTGAGAACTATCATTTCAAAAGAATACAAGGAAACATGCCAGATCTAGAAGCCCCAGACCTGAGTCACTATCCGGTCACTGAACTTTTGTTTCTAACTGAAGAGTGTTTGGTTCTGAATAAGAAGCAAGTGCCTAAATACCCTTCTTCTGCCTTAGAAAAGGTGCTTAAGAACAAGGAGCAAGGAAATATTTTTATTTCTGTAATGCCATTCAAGGGAATCACATGAAATTTAAAACTTGCCGAATAGTTTTTTTGGAGATAAAAGGATTACACTGGGCAGTTTTATGGGAACTCACAAGCATCTGTCCAGAAGACTCAAGCCCATTGTGGGGTGGTGTCCCCACGTCACCGGGTGCCACTGATCAGCCTCCTGTCACGGGGCAGTGACTGGTGACACAGAACTAGCAATCCGACAGTTCTTCTAAAGCTGAATTACTGCCTGTTTGGAAAGAAGGAACAACACTTCTAGAGAAAAGGATTCTACACAGTCTCTGCACGTGTCTGTTTTACCAGCAGGTTGTGCCCCTTGTTCCCTAGGCAGATCAGGTCCTGTGGACAGTGCCAGCATGGTCTGGGTGACAGCCTGCTCCCTCCAGGAGCTCCTCTGAGACCGCTCTCCCCTCCCCACTGCTTGCTCATTTATTCTGCTAGAGCTACCTTGCTTTTCCAATCACTGGCTCTTGGCTTCTTGAGTTCACATTAGTATGATGAGACCAATGGATGATTGACCCAGACTCTTGCCTATTAACCTCCACAAAACTGTCCTAGTTTAGGCTTCTGACATCCCCACAAGAGTTGTTCAATTCTCTCTCCATTAATTTAAAAGAGCAACGATCAGAATTATGAAAGAAAAGCACAAAGAAAAATTAAAACCTGCCAGCACCAAAAAGTCATCTCAGCACATTCACATCTATCAATTCAGCTTTGATTACTTAAAGCTCATACCATAAATCACAGTGACACTATATTTTTTTTTAACCTTGTGGATCAGTTTTACAGCATTCAGCATGATTTCTCACATGCATGCTATTAACAAAGGGTAGTGAAAGACTCAATACTAACGGCAAAATCAATTTTTTACAGACTTAAGAGTAAAATTTTCAGGATACATTTGTTACTTTGCATCCTGAATTACATGAACTGCGAATTCCTATAGTCATTTTTAGCTTAGGAAAGAGAAAAGGCCTTGGATACAAATACATAATGAGAAGATATGCAAATAAAAAAAATATCACCAATCAATCTCCTCCCCTCTTTGAAAAAGAAAAAAACAACAAAACCTCTTTACAATCTCATTAAAATGGCAGATTTGGTACAGATGGAGGACTCTTTTAAATAGAATAGTGGAAATGTCCTTTTACATTATCACTACTCTGCTCCCCAACCAGATGGGAGTGCTTATGATTACTGGCTTGGAAGCGACTTGCAAACAAAGCAACACATGGCAGAATTCAGCAGAAAGAAAAACATGGTTTGACGTGAGATACAAACAATACAAATATCTTCCCAAGAATGGGAAAGACAAGCTGAAATAGTTTAAACCGTAATCTGGAGTTACTGATCCAGATTTTGAGAGAAGAAATAGAATTTATTTTTTTTTCCTGAAACAGTAGTGGATGACATTTCAGACCGTTTGGGAAGCTGAAGAGCCAGATGAAGCCCACCACAGCAGAGGATTTATAGCTCTGTGGTGTTTCAGGCACCCTTTTCAGAGAGCAAATGGTTGACAAATAGCATCAGTACAGATGTGCGTTTATGCCACCTACACCTACAAAGTGTCCTCAATTTTTTCATATATCGTGGACACCAGTGGTAGTTTGTGAGATATTAAATATAATTCTCTAAAATTCCGTTCCAGTCATTAAAATAATGCCTGACAAATGCTCCAGCCAGGACATTAAAATAGCAGTTCAAGTGAAGACATTGCAAAGGCTACATACAGCAACAAGGTTTGCATGAAACAGCTCCTGGAGGCTCACAGGTTGTCATTTCATATGCAAAGTCAGGAAAGATTCATATTGCACAAAGCAAGAGAGACACACTGAAGCTCTTCAGATAGAAATTACCCCTTCTTTCCATCTAAGAGACCCCCATCTCAAACACATTACACTTAAACTCTACGGATAGCTACCAGGTTTTTATAAAGCTACTACCAAGTGAAAATACACATTCACAGTAACTGCTAAGAGTTGTGGACACTGGGAGTATACAGCCACAGGAATAAAATCCTTTCCTAGTTTTAAAATGCCAAAATAATCAGCATAATTTCTGTATAACTTTTTCTTAATCTGCCTGTTCAACCACCATCCAATCCATGATGAAAATGTTTGCTATACTACCATTCAAATGCTGCCAGCTGAGATCATTTGCTGAAACATCCACAGAATTAAAAATTTACAATCAGAAATATACATTCCCTTTAAATAATAAAAAATAAGGATAGGAAAACAATACTCCCAACATTAATTGAGGTCTCACAGCAAGACAAAGATACACACACTTTTTCCCCCCAGGAAAGTTGCTTTATTCTTCTGTGTAATCTGTTCTTGAATAGAAAGTATCAGCGAAATATGAAAATATTTTAGTTATTATTTTTCTCCTAAACTTTGACAAGAATATTCATCTGCCATCATGTCAAATAATCTAAAGCTCTGCAGAACTAAAAAAAGGAAACCCTGCAACTTCTGCTACAAAATACTCAAAATTTCTCTTTAAAGGCTTTCCAAATGAGTGAGCAGGAAGTCCGTGGTCTCATCCTCTTCCTCCTCAGCAGCAGCTAGGACGGAGCCTCAAAGACTGGAATGCGATCGCTTTTAAAGCATAGCCTGCAGTGGTTTTTCAGAAGTCTCCAAACACTTCGAAGCAGCGTGCCTCAAAGCCAGCCCTGCTGTGACCTGTGAAATTCAGCACGTTACAGACATTCAAAACGCCCATGAAAGACACACACTGAAGCGCTGCCGTGTTTACTCTGTCCAGATCCGTAACAGCTCCTGTTACCTCGCCATCAGCACTTTGCCCCCCTTCTATATGCTGCTTTCAATAGCAGGGCAAGGGGCTCTCGGGATTACGGACTAAAATAAACGATGTGTGCATGGTATGAGCGGTATGTCCAAAGCATCTGAACTGCCATCTACAAAACCACTTCAAATTCCATTTTTTTAACCCCGTATTGTTTCCTTAAGCTATCAGAGTAGATTACATAATTCCCGCCTGCCTTGCTAACCATCTCAAGCTTTCTGAAACGGCACTTTTTGTTTCATTTTCATCCATTACCTGTCATTTTCAGGCCAAACACCTTTAACTCCCAGTGACTCTGGGGCTAAAACACCAGTGGAATAAGTCTGTCCTCTGAGAATGGGAACAACTGCGATCAAGTGGAATACAGACTGTTAGATTAAACCCAAATTTCCCATTCAAAATGGACAAGCTTCAAAAGGACAAAGCTTCAACCACTGAGATTTCAGCAATTTCTCCTCCTTCAAAAAATTGTGTTTATATGGAGAAGGTGCATCCACCACCTGTATCCGAGAGAAAGGCAATTTTGCAAAATCACTGCCACAATATCACTGAAATCTCTTCCACTGATCACCTAGAAGACACCTGTGTCATTGATTTGCTATGGAAAATACTAAGGTAATAAAGCTGCAAGCTAGAAGAGTTTACATAAGCAACATGATGAAAATCACATGATTGACTCCTGAGCAAATTGACTTGACACTATCATGCTTGAAAAATAACTAAAAGCCAATTAAAAAGGGAAAACCAAAAGCCAGAGACTCCAGGCAGCCCTCTGTTTAGTCAAAATATAGACCTCACATGAACTCTCATGGAGATAAGGGGAAGAGCAAGGGCAAAGAACTATATATGGAAAGCACAAGGAGAAATGATATCAGATCTTCCTATATCATCTTGAAGCATTGCTGATGTTTGCAAATTCTCTGCTGATTAATCAGATGGCTTGTTGCATACCATGCATCTTGTTCCAAGTCAAGCTGAAAATGCGGTTTTGTACAAACTGAAAACAGCAATTGCCTTACTCCTTTGACACACCTCACCGGAGCTTAGGATTCTAGAAAGCAGAGATATCTTGGATCTGAACAGTACAGCTCAGTGTATTCACTAAATATGGAACCTCTTTTTGCTAATAGAAAATAATATTAGCAGGCTAGAGAAAACAGTAGCTGTTAATGGTCTCCACAGTTGTATAGCTATGTAAACGTATAGATAGGGAAGTAAAAATCGCATGCTGACCTTATTATTGCACCACAGCACAGGAAAATAATGAGCAGTTCAGACATTACTTTTTCAGTCTTTTAAGAATACACCAAAACGTCTAGTTGAAAGTATCAGAGGAATGTCACATAAAGTATACTGGCCATTTGTATAGGGTATCCATGTGGTAAAAAGGTTGGCTCTCTCTTAGTCTGGATCCTATTTCTAACATTTTTCAATACTGTAGGATTGCCAGGAGCAAAGACTTAATCATTAAGATTTACCATGACAACAGCAAAATATTTCATCCAAAAGTTGGGTTAAGCACCAGAAATGTGACTGCTGGCAAATAAGCCCTTCCAAACATTCCCTGTTGTCTATCTTTTAGACTTGTTCTGAACGTAACTGTGATATGAAGCCACAAAACTGCCAGATGGTTTCAAAATGCTCAGACATGGTTTCTGCATAGAAGAAATTTCTGTCATGTAATATGTTCCAAAAGCAATACTGGAAAAGCAGTAGTTGTCCAGGATACCTGACAACTCACTGTCTCTGCAAGACCTCAGCCAGAAAATACCCCCCACTATTAACAAAACATTTGACTTTGTTCATTCTTCAAGGACCATCTAAAGGAACAATTCAAACGAAAACAGAAGTAGGCTTAATTAAAAGAGAACCAAGAACAGTATGCAAGTGTATCTGCTCACCACGGGCACATGAGGGTGTCTGATGCCCTGTGAAATAAGCACAACCTAGCACAGCTATCATTTAGTGTACACTGGCTTACTAGTCTTATGTGTTGGTGGTGCGGGGTATTACTCAGTAAAAGAAAAATGGAACCACTAAGCTAACTATAACTAATCCTTTGAATCTGGTCCCAAATGCAATAGAGACAATTCAACAAAACAATATTGTGACCAAGGATTTTAAACAACTGTTAGCCTGTTACTCACTCCAGCATGCAGTCTACATCAAATTATTACAGTGTAAAAATATGTGCACACGAGATTAGGGACATCTAACATGTGCAGAGTTTAAGAAAAATGGACAAAAAGTAGAATAAAAATAAGAAATTGATGGGAAGAGATCAGCAAAGACGATTATGGATGAAGACAGACAAAAGGAGTTCTTGAAATCACACCTAATTCTAATGATTCTGTGACATATAGGAGCATCAGAGCTCCTCTACAGGCAAACCAAACTCAGCATCAGAGTCAGCGGGAGGTTAAAACAAGATGCCACTGAACACAAGCCCCCAGCCACATAAAATCAATTTGAGCCCTGCCTACGGACACTGTATGGGAGAACAAGTTGCTCACATGGGGCTACAGCCTGCTGTTCTCCAAAGCACTGTCAGGACCTTTATGGAAAACCGCAAGTTAAAAATCTCTCATTATCATTAAAACAATGTAAAGATAAGAAGTTACAATGCAATGAATCCAAAGAAAAATGAGTGACTCTAACTGTGGTGGATTTCAGCATCACTCAGAAGTTATCTCCAGCCTCAGTATTAACACAGCCTGATTTTTAGGACACACACAATCTAGTCACCAGTGGTCAAAAGACTGCTATACAGTAACCATTCATAGTTACAGGATGCTGTTCCCAGTTATAATATTAACCTGTATTTGTTGTGGAAAACAAACAAATCCTGTTTCAGCCTCCAGTAAGTGCTCTGTTCAGCAGGTTTCTTCCTGTCAACTGTGTTTCTTAAGGTACTATGGTCTTCAAAGAAGACATGCATCAAGAAGAAAGCACCATAACCTACCCAATCTTAAGTGCTCTTCTCAACACAGGTAGAGCAAATTCTTAGATCATTTCTCTTACTTGACTTTCACTCTGAGTTATTCAATGGCATAAAATCGAGGCATCGATAAATGAAGTCATGTATATATATATATTATAATATATATATATTAAGATATATATAATTAACTGAATTTCCAGCTTCTTAGAGGTCAGTGCTCTGATCAGGTACACAACTGTTTCTCAGATTTAATTCCACATTGAAATACCTGAGTAGCAAATGTAAGAAACTTCCACCACCTTTTCATCCTCAAATTTTCGGTAGGGCAGTAACACTAGAGTCCTGTTGCCTCAGTTTTGTTATTGTAACAGTGCTGAGGCAGTGAATAGCTCTTTCCAAGAACACAGATAGCATGTTCGATGTAATAACCTCAAGTTGTATTACACCAAGAAGGGGTAAACTTTCCTTTGCATTGGGGTTATGCAGGAATTTCCCCAAAACAGAGGAAAATTAATAAAATCAATAAAAAAATTATCTCATCAAGTTCATTTCTGACACTGCTGGGAGATGAGGACAGCTGTGCAAACGCATTCCAAACAGGACTTAGATTTGTCAGCACAGATGCATAAAACTGTCTCTCAATTCTCACTGTAGTGCTGGCAGCTTGACTAAATATTAATGCTGTCCCTGAAGTGCCGCTACTGATTTTACATCTCTTTATGTATATTACACACATGACATGCTGGCCACATTTGAGACAGATGCTTTCTGAAGTTGCATGAGAACTACAAAGGAAGACAAAAGGGCAGAGACTGTATCAATGCTCATGTGACTTCCTAGGAATTACATAGGGGAGAGCAGGAAGAAACTGTAAGAAGCATAATTCCTAAAGACAGAGCTGAGATTTCAAGATGTATAGCAATTTGATAGTGAATTATACTGGGTTGTAGTGCAATATTTTCCAGCTATACCGCAGATATTTTAAGCTGCAACAAGAGAACTTTCATTGTACAGTAAAGGAGCTTTCCTAAAACTGGTTCAAAAATTTAGGGTGCCTTGTCCAATCTTTATAGGCAAAATACAAGAGTCACAACTATTAAAGGTCTTTATGAAGCAGCTATGTACCTCTCTTTGCACTGCCTTATCTCACATGCATCACATTTTCTATCTGGTAGTCATACTATACTTTCAAAATTTATTTCAAACTATACGAGGTTAGAATACTACCGGGGTTTGCCCTGGCTGGTAATCTGTGCCACGTCAGTGAAATAGGTTCACAAAGCTTGTGATATCTAATTTCACACCAAACATTTTGAGCAGATGCACAAACACACCTTGGAATGACTGCATGAATAATGCAGTCATTACAACAGCACACATGGCCATATTCTGGGTTTTTTTCTAACCTGCTTAGTTAGCACTGCATTTCTTTTCCTTGGGAGAACATTCAAGTCTGTAGTTGCTATTGTAGCTTGCTCTCACATTTCCTTTCTCTCTGTGAACTGTTATTTTTTATCTGATATAAAACAGCTTTCACAGAGCTTCTAAAATTGCTATATAGCAGTAGTATTTCTTATATCTGTGTTAACTACATAATGCTTCAGGAAAAAGCAGTCCCTTGCCAGGACAAACTAGCTAGCGTTCACACTGCATTATGGAGGAGGCAGCAGCTGCTATATTTAGGGTACTGAATATCTTCTTCCATTATAAATCTATTTATTATGCAGATCTCAAAACTCACTGATACAGATATGCCTTTTCTGATTGACAAAATTCCTATTTAACTTTAATTGACAACCCAATCATTTAAAAAGTTGTCATTTTCCCTTGGATATCTATTTGCCTTATTAAAATAAAAATTACATCCAAAATCACTCAAAAGAGGTGGAGCCCCACTGAAGCAGCATCACCAGCACACTGTGCCGGGGATTCAAGAGGAGCCACAGGGAAGGGCGGCACTCTGCACACAGCCTGCAGCTCTTGCAGAGATGGGGATCGTCCTGAGCACTGTCCCAACAGCATCGGGACAGGAACACCGTGGGGTGTGCAGCCTGGCTGCATTCATTGACAGAAGCAGGAGTGTGTGTCCTGGGTTTGGGTGTTCAGTTCTGTGGACCACACACGGCTAAAATCACGTAAGACAGAATACTCGTATCTTTTTCCTTGGAATACCCCCCCCCTAGAATTTCACAAATTAAAATGCTACATGAAGATGAAATCAAGCATTTAAGGTTTTGTCCCAGCAACCTCAATTAAAGTTTCTTTTGGCAGTTGTATTATAGTTTCACAGACAAGAGCTTGCTATTTTTCCATAAAATTTATTAATTTTCTGAGCAAGACCTGAACAATTAAAACTTCATAAATAATACAGAGATGGCACTTCCTAATTCTGCTCCAGCTCTGCCCCCCTCAAGCAGGCACTGGTATTTAACATAGTTTTAGTATGCAGTATTTTACATTGCAGCCATTCTCCAAAGTTACTACTGCATCCAAGCAGCATGCTGGATGTTACTAACTGAAATGTACCCATCTCCCATGAACTGCCAGGACAAACCACCAACCCCGTATTTGTACTTTCTCTGAATAGCCCCAGCGTCCAATAGTTGTTTTCTACGTTTCCCAGGGCAGTGGCTAGCAAGCTCTGATACACCGAGGGCACTTGAGATGAGCGAAGCCTTTAATGTGGTTTTTAAAGTAAGGGTAAAATAATTTCCCCAATAACTTACTTATGTTTTTTGTAATGGTAGGAAATGTAACAGATCTTTTCAAAGACTCATTTCCGTGTTTAGAAAAAGAATTCTCTGCATATACACACACACAGAGTGCATGTCAGATAGCTATAAAAATATTCCCCATTCCAATACTTTTGAACACATAGACAGATATCTGCTGAAAACTGCAGAGAATAGTGTTGATCCTAAACTTAAAACAAAAGGAAGCCATAGATCTCATCAACTGAATTTTACTGGCTTTAGCAAAGGAAAAGAGAAGTAGCACGCTCCCGAGACACAAAGCCATATAACCACTAAGTAAAAGACGTCTTTTTTTCCCATTAATTAATAAAGACTGCTTAGATTTGCACATGTACCACTTCTGCTCGAAGTTAGAGCAAGGTACTTCTGAATCTGAATACAAAATTTGACCCAACTCCCATATAACTTATTAAGCAATCTCATTTTTAATTACTAGGCATTATAAATTATTTAACTGTATAAATTAAAGTGACAAACTCAATCAAAAGGGATAATGAGCGCATAAGAAACTGTACTTTATTAATGTACTTTAGTACCTGTTATTTAAATTCAATTGGATTTTTCATGCTGTCTAACAAATATCATGTAGTTTGCAGCATGCAAGTACTCTCCACAGTAACACTGGATCTCTTTTGAGATTTAACAGCAGAGAATTTAAGAGGAGGGGAAATACTTCCATTTTGATTTGAGTTGTAAGCACCATCTTGTGGAACTATAAAGCTTGCAGATTAGAAAAAAAACATGGGTCTACGAGCTCCTCTTACAAACTGACTATGAATGGACATAAAACAACGAACAAACAAGAATAAAACTATTTCTCTCTCCTTCTCCAGACCTACACTAAACATGAAAAGAAGCCTTTCTCCTACCCAAAGCATTAAGGCAATCTTTTTCCAACCTACCTGCATACAAAACCCTATGGGCAGAAGAGTCGATATATTGATTGGCGAAGAATTGTAGATCAGGATTCCTGAGGTTGTAATGAGAAACTACAGTCCCTCCATAATGTAGAGCTCAGCTTCATTCCCCCCCCCCCGCCCTTCTTTCCTATCTCAGTACTATTATAAACTGTCATTTCTGACTTGCAGAGCAAATGTCTTTCTCCCTAGAAGAGGGTACTTATAACAAAAGCTCAGCTCAAGCACTTAGTAAAATATTAGTCTGGTAAAATGAACCTGCATTGTGGATGCACAATGCTAACCTTCACCAGGGGATGTGTGGTGCTTGGGTTATGGAAGATGATGATCAATAGCCTGGATGGGAAGGCGTTCTCCTTTAAGATTAAAATAGCTCTCTATATATATTGCAAATGAAGGAAAAATACACAGTTATAGGATTTTACAGAATAAGGCACATGCAAACTTCTGTGATCTATTTATTTCCTTAGCATTGCTAATGATATTATTAATATTATTGTATCCATCAGCATTCAGCAGACAATTCCCACACTGTTCCATGGAATTATTTGAAATGTAAATAGAAAAAGCAGAAAAGCTATTCTACATGGGGTAGTTCATCTGTGAATTTTAAACCTCCTGGGAGCTCTGACAGACTGCTCCAGGATGGAAAACCATGTCATTACTGACATGAATCATATTTCCTAAAATCAGTGGTAAGAGTGCTCTTTTAAATACGCATCGTCTACATGTCTAATATCAAATCAGCATGTATAACCCACATGAAAATTCATTCTTCTTGTCCTTATTATTAGGATTTTTAGTAGAGATACAAGTGGAATATAAATAATTAGCATTTTGGATTTTTTTATCAACTACTTTAGCACTTTGATCTAATCTTACCATATGCATAGAAGGCTGCAAAATCACTTCTTAAAAGCTTACAGAAGAAGAAAAAGAGGTGGGCAGCAGCTTTGCGTCTTGTGACAATAGAGCTGGTGGATGTGCTGCTCCTGGTGGTGTCCTTCTGCTTAATTTAGCCCATCATGTAAATCCATACCGTATGAGGGTTTTAATTGTGATATCAGAAAAATCACTGGATTGTAAAAGAATGATTAAAACACAAAGAGGGTGGCACTACTGGGACGATATATAAAGCCTTCAAATGTCAGCAAGATTTGGGACTTAAGTTGGTAGTCATTTGCAAAGAGATGGCACAAGTGCAATTACCACCTAAAAACTCACCGCACGTTATTACAGTGCATGTGTCTCACTCTATCATAGAATCATAGAATCATTTAGGTTGGAAAGGACCTTTAAGATCATCAAGTCCAACTCTTAACCTAACACTGCCAAGCCAGCACTAAATCATGTTCCTAAGCACCACATCTACACCTCTTAAATACCTCCAGGGGTCGTGACTCCACCACTTCCCTGGGCAGCTTGTTCCAATGCTAAGACATCTGTACTACAGAGTAAATTTACATCAAAAAGCTTCCCCATGTTTTTTATTACCAGTAAAAGTTTGGATGAAGCACAATACCCCTTAGCACCTTATAGTCTTCAAAGATCCCAGCTTGCCTTTTGCAAAGAATTAAGTTCTCCTCAACCCAGTTCCTGAAGCAGTGTCAGTTACCTGTAGTAGCAGTCTTTACCTGCTGACCTCAGCAATTGGCTATATTTGCTGCTAAGCATTAAGCATTTTCAGTGCCAATATTAGTGATTTCTTATCATATTTTTTCTTTTATTTTTCTCACACAGAAAAATACTGGATATACACAACAACCTATGAATTAGTCAGCAAAGTCCTTAAGGATTCTTCGATCAAAGAGGAGAAATCCTTAAGGATTCTTCTAAAGAAACACTTTTAAAATAAAGAATGCAGTGAAGTAACGTCTAATCATATAAATCACAAAGGAAAAATGTAAATAATGGCAACAGGTCAATGCCACTGTACATTCATAATCTCAGGTTTGCCTGCAAAATTAATACAAATAGCTTCATATGTTTGACTCACATTTTCCATTGCTTTTCAACTTCCAGGGCACTCCGCATACCTTGAATACATCCAGTATGATCAGAATTTGTGTAATTTCAGATAGAACAATTAGCTACTAGATACTAACCTTAAATGGCTTAGATTTCTAGCAATAGGGAAGGATGTACTTGGTATTTTTGAAAGACACCTTTAAAGCTATGTAATATATAGAAGTCAAGGGAGAATGTCGAAAACCTGTGAGGATTAAATGCAAAAATAGCATTCCTTCTCCTTTTGGTATAGCTACATTAATGAGGTCTCAAGGACTGCACAATGAAATACAATTTAGTGAGATTCAGTTTCCTCACACATTCTCTGCAGAAAGTGCAAACTGGAATTTCGAGGTTTCTTGGTTTGGTTTGTTTCTTAGAGTCAGTTGACAGTGGTCATCCTTGTCAACCAGAACCTAGAGCCCTCCCACACAGGTGTTTTCTTTCCTGCTCCTAGACATAAATCACAACGTAAGACACGCTCTGGGAGGATATGATTTGACCGCACGGGTAGGAGCTGTCACAGCTTGGACACAGAGAAGTGGAATACCAATGCACACAGAAGAGCAAGGTCTGGCACAGGCAGATAGATCCAAGTATATCCTGGGTGACTTCAGGCATTCAAGCAAGGTCCCTCAGGAAGGTCAGTAACAGCCCAAAGGCAGGGAAAGAGGGTGGCTGAACTGCCAGAATTGGAAAGGACCTTTAAGGTCATCCAGACAGGCACCTTCTGGTCAGCTTCTGGAGGTGTCCCTCTCTCTTCCTATGGATTACCGAGGGATGTGAGGGTCCTTCAGGTGTCACGGATTTGATCCTAGTGAAAGCTGAATGCCAGGTTAACCTCCTCACTTTCAACATCAAATATGTTCAAAACAGTCCTTTCCCTCATTTTTCGTGTGTGTGAGATGGACATCTGACTCGGAAAAGTACCCAGCTTTCACTAAGTTTTACTGGCATCATAACAGCAGCAAATGAGTTCTGGACTGAAATATCTCATAGGGATTTACAGATTTCATTTAACAGTCACTTTTAACTGTTAAATGACTAATGGGTTAATTCCCTCTTTGGCACAAAGCCTTTACTCTGAGAGTATGTGAGACTTTGCAAGCTGTTTTCAACAAAAGCATATGGGAAATAGTAAACTTGTCCAGGTTATGTTTAAAATAGGATATTCTATTGAAATAATACCTTAGATAGTCCCCTTAGAACATAAAAATCAATCATGACAGGTTTTAATGTTCCATTTTGGACAGCAGGCGAATAAAGATAATAATGATTCTCTCTCCTTCCCACTTAATCCTGCTGCCTTCCCAACCACTGACTCATTGCTCTCCTTTGTTACTAAAATGCACAGCTGAGATACTGATTAGTATCCCAGATGCTTGATAACAGGGACAGTAATCAATACCTCTTCTTTAATCTGTCTGTGGAGGACATTTCATCCCTTTGCATTTGGATAGGCTCTGCTACTGTGATCCATGGTTTTAATATTGGCTCTAGATTGGATTAGTGCAGGACACTCTTCTTTAGTTATTCCTTATCTTCTCTTAATACATAACATCACTGTGCCACAGCTGCTGCCTATTTGCTCGAGTTTGAAAGCACTGGTTTAAAAAACTAAGGCTCTAAATAGTTTTGGATCGTACTGCCCAAGAGAGCCTTCTGCAGCCACCCCACAGCGCCGTGGGGCTGCAGCCCTCATGCATGGAACTCGTGTACACAAACTGCTGCCACTCCACTTGCCCAGTTGCTCTGAGGTTTTGGGGGGGGAGTTATTTTATTTATTTGTTTATTTTAAGAGTCACAGTGGAAAAACACCTTATTTGAGCAAGTTCAAAGCTGTAAGTGGACTTCCCTTTGGACAACTGCAATACGGAAGATTTAGATTGTGGCCTGAATTATGCAAATAACACCACGCACATGCTTCTCTTTAAAGGCCAGGAGCCATCTCCCTGAAGCTTAACAACGGACAGGAACAGACTCACTTCAGCCAAGTCCTGGATGTTTAATTTATAAATATATTCTTTTGTATTTGTGTTCTATAAAACAAAACAAGGCTCTTTCAAATATGTTTTGTGTGCCTTTTTCAAAAAAACACTGTGCAGTAACATCACAACCTGACTACAGCTAAATAGATCTCCTACATTGCAGCTTTTAGTGCATTATAAGGCAGCCAATCTTAGAACATTAATAATTTAGAAACTCAGCGATGTGCAGCAGTCTAATTAGATTATCTTTACATAGCAATTTTTGCAGTAAGATATTAGCTTCTTTTCTTTTATAGGAATGCATCGATGGAGATCTTTCAGTAAACCCATGTAACACACAATCAATACACATAAACCCACATGCAATTATAAAACATTTTTTCAGCAAGCACTTTTCTTCTTCTCGTGGCTTTGGTAAAAGGAGTGTGCCGTTCAAAATTCAGCGAACTTAGTAAATCAGGTTTTGATACAAAATGTCTCTGGAGATAGAGATTTAGAGAGCCTTTTCTAGAGAAGAGCACAGCAGCTGCCAGAGCCACCACCTACAAACACAAGAGAGCTGCTGGGATGCAGCCCCCTGTTTCTGTGACCGAACTTCCTTTGGGAAGGCTTGCCTTTGGGAAAGGCACTTTTAGCTCCAACTGGCTACAGAAAAGGCAGAAGAGGCACTCAGTCCCGAGGCCTCACGTGTCAGCCTGGAGCCAGCAGGAAACATTAGGATCAGAGATGCAGGTGAAATACAGCCTGCCTGAACAGAGCACAAAAGCAGCTGAAAGGATTTTATGCCCACAGAACAGTGGAAGGTGCTTCATTCCTCGGTTTAGGATTTAAAGCTGTGACCACAACTCAAGCACCTCTGAAAAACTCAGTTCAACCTGTCAGAGCATTTTAAAAGCCAGGTTGTCTACCCTGGTGTCCAAAACAAAACAAACAAACAAACATAAAAAACCCTAACCAAAACAAAAAAATAACCAACCTAACAAAACCCCACAACAACAACAACAACAAAACAAATCAAACCCACCCACAACACCCATGAAAACCCCAACCTTAAAAGCAAGCCTAGCTGGCACAATAAAGCTGACCTTTCTTAGTCCCCAGAAACGGACCATTACAAGACTGAGACGGTTACTTATGTGCACGAGTGCTAATGCACAATTCTGTCGTTACTCCAATGCATTTTCCTCCAATGCAAACAGGTACCAAGTAGAAACCACCAGCAGCATCACTGGGTGAGTACCCAGTGTTCACCTGGTTCACTTATTTTTCAGATGGAAGGTGGCCTCCAAAGTCCCTGTACATTCCCTGACTCAAACCCAAAATCTGTCAGGTCAAAGTATTAACCCATCGGGTCCTGACAGGCCTTGCTTTGTCTAAACTGACGCTCTCCAGAGTCCAGGCTACTCCCTGTTCATGCAGGCTGCAAGCCAAAATCGTTTGCCAAATCAGGGGGATGAAGCTGTACCTTTCTGGGGGCTGACTTTGTCTTCAATGCAGACAGTGGAAATGTTGAAAGTCCCTTCGTTGTCTGAATCCAGAAGGGATTATTTGGTCTAAAGATTTTAATTACAACTGACAGTGCAGGCGTCCTGCTGATGGCAGCCATTCTACCGGTGTGGCGTTATCCCTAGTGACACTGGCGCTAAGGAAAAGCTGCCAAATGACCCACATTTGTAGGTAGGACCTACTGACCTGAGGGAGACTGCTCAAGCCCAGCACCACTGAGTCAAGTGACATCAAAAGAGCCATTATGGAGCGAGAGATTTCAGTAAATGTGCTGATCAACATATACTCTTGTAGCTCCTGCTCTCCCTAGCACAGGTGCAAAGGATCAATACCGTCTGCTGAACGAATAAGGCACAGTAGGCTGGGAGCCTGGCTTCCCCAGGCTCTGCAAGGGAACCGCTCGTGCTGCTACGTCTGCATTTCCAGAGCCCATGCATTTCAGTAGGATCCTGACCATGGAGGCAGCTGGGGCTGAAGGTAGTTTTCGCTGAAGTCTGTCTTCTCACAATATGTGTATAGGGATTGCACGGTGGGTCAAGTCAGATCGCACAATCTGTCCCTTTCAAGCTCACACTTAAATGATGACAATCTCATTTAAAATTATGTTGTTGACTCTTCTCCTTTTAATTGCACAGACACTCCTTAGCTCTCCATGGGTGACCCAGCACGCTCTATAGCAATTACAGAAATCAGGTATTTTCCACTTATTTTCATTTAAAGCAGCAATGAGAGAGCAAGATCACCTCAGCGGTAAATACTCCATGGACCTCTAATGGTTCACAGATGAGTGAGTGAGTGAGAGCCATTAATCTACAGATGCAGCAAGTATGAAGTCTGGGTAATGGCAGGACAACATCAGCAGAAGTTTCCACTACAGAGTATTTGCAGACCTGGACTTGAGACTTCAACTTCTGAAACTGTGATGAAATGAAAGGCTAGAGTTCATATGACAAGAAAAAAGCCTGGTTTTGACAGACGCGCAGCCAGCACACAAGGATATGTCTTAACAGCAAACTGCTACCTTACAAAATGCCCTAAGGTGCACACACTGTATACTGTACGCTATTTAAAATGTCTAGTAATGTATTCTGCAGCATCCTCTCTGACTTCCTTCCTTAAGCTAAAGGGCTCACGTGGAAGCCAATACATAAGCAGTGTTACCAGAAACGCATTAAGAGCTACTGGCAGAGAAAGTGGGTCTTTTTTCTTACCCCATTTCCACCCATTTTTTGGTGAAACAATTAGCCTATTTTTAGGAACATAGTTTACTTTGAAAGGGTG
Organism: Neomorphus geoffroyi; assembly: GCA_033558235.1. Lineage (NCBI taxonomy): Eukaryota > Metazoa > Chordata > Aves > Cuculiformes > Neomorphidae > Neomorphus > Neomorphus geoffroyi. Next base: position 10,162,745 of record JAUMJM010000016.1, on the reverse strand, counting down.
AATCTCAATACTCTTTTCTTGCACAAAAGATAGCAGAGAACCATGTACCCAAGAGCTATATGTTTCTGCTATCTTGCATCAAACCCTAATGTCCCTTTAGAAATTCTAAGATATTTCTTTGAAACATACAGCAGCAGAAAATTACCAAAAATGACACTCACATCGACACTGTAGATTAATATGCCTCAAGACATTTTTGAAGACTGGAAATGAATTCATATTAAAAATGACAAACTCTGTTACGACTAGTAGAATAAATATTTGTAATTAAGCTGTTTACAGGGCAATTACAGAATTTCTTTTTTTAAAATTGTTTTAAAACCAAAACGAAGCCAAAAGTATCTTCAAAAATGTTCATGGTACTAAACCCTCCCAGCCCTCATGATGAAGCACCCATCAAATTGTGCTTCTAAGTTTTCAGTCCCTTACTGCACTGTTTCTTTTGGTCTCACCTCTATATGGAAAATGCCAATGCCCTATCAACCGTGAAAGCCATTCAAACAGGTGTGTTCTCTTAAATCTATTAGAAGTGTTTTTTCTATAAGCATTTGACTTGGCATATCTTTTACTGTATGCCTTTAAGCATTTTACTTTATACATAAAATACAACATACAGCTAGTGTATAGAAGGAATACGATCACATATAGCTAATGAAATAACCCCTGATATCTGGTTTTCCATTAAAGAAGAATATATTCCACAAACCGAAGTGGAAGCTGCAAACCCTCGTCACTGATGTTGCCTCCTGGGGGAGTCAGAGGGATTCAATCCCAATGCCATAAAGATTCACACTTGTAATTCAAACATATGCTGAACAAAATGCATCATAAAGAAAATGCTTTTCCTTAGACTAAGTCCATATTAAAAGTGAATCTTAAATTTCAGTGAGAGGGAATACTAAGCCCAAAGATACACAAGCTTTGTTGCATGTTTAATGGCCTGAAATCATCCCTCCTCTCTCCTCCAGCACAAAGGAAAAAAACCCAACAAATCCATATGCCATCCTTTTGGGCCATCCTTATTACAACTGGAATTTCCCTTCTCAAATCAAAGGCATTAAAGAAAGAAAAAAAAAGGAAGACTGTGTAACACAAAGAATGAGAATGGGAAGGATGGAAAACAGTATCAAGTACTCCCTGTCACTGAGACAAGTTTCGGACTTGGACAAAAACAAAACAAGGAAAAGGAGACTGTGTAACATACACCCTATCTCGTCATTGTGGTAATGCATATGAAATCCTCAAGATTAGCATAAAATAGGTGTTTCTCCCTATTCTATGTCTACTTAGTTTTGAAAGCAAGAATACTTGCACACTTGCATTTGCAAAATATGAAAAAGCAGCACTGTATCCCAGAACAATTTTTTTCCTCCCTGAAATCTCACCTGCGGCTGTGATTTGTGATTTTTGCCTGTAAAATGAAATGGAACCTCTGCACCAGATCGAGAGAGCAGGTGTATGAAAGGCACACAGGAAAGCATCACGCTTGGCAACACTACAGTCAGCTGTGACCAAGGGAGCTAAGGTGGAAACAGTAGAGACACTTGACACCTATTTGCTGTTTCGATCATCTCAGCGGTCTTTGCACACAGGGCACAAGACACTCCTCACTGTCCCAGGTTACACATTTATGTAGATCACAGAAAATCTTTGGGCATCCAAGATATCCATTTTTGCTTTTTAGCTACTCTAAAAATTCATTCTAATGTTTAGTCACGCATGGTACAATAAGAAAATCCTTTTAAGAACATTTTGGAAGGATTTCTTGCTTTTCTTTAAAGACATTAAGAAGGTGCTGTCCTAAATGGCTTTGGAAACAAATCTCTGAGAAGCAGTGCCTGCAATGTATCCTAGAAGACAACTCAATGTTTGAGAGCTGTCAAAGGATGTTTCTAATGTGAAAAATCTCAGGGAAGGAACACTCAGAAATTAGGTGAAAATTAGAAAGAGGGGGCAGCATCTTTTCTTTTCCCCTTTCAATCCAATATTTTCAATAACTAGTAAATAATTCCCCAGATGCACTAATGGCTGCCATCCAGGAAATGCATCTGCTGTGTTTCTGAGATCTGCAGTTCATAAATAATTGCCAAATATAGAATTATTCACTTCAGTGCTACCAAGGGCTGTTTTATAAGGAAAGAGAATATACCAGAATTACACTTATGAGGTAGATCAATCAGTTTGATTTAGAATTCACATGTCTGTGTGTGTGCCAAAGGTTATCTTTTGTGGAAAAGGACCATTTACAATTTTTGCATGAACTGTTATGCTGGCAGTTGAAGCTTTCTAAGCCAAACACTCTGTCACTGGCCCTCTTGCCATCAACACCCCCATGTAGGTTGTACCTGTGTGGGTACATTTCAGTTCTTCAGCTTATGAAAACCCTAACCCCATTTTGTGACTGACTTTTTACATCCTTGTGCAATATAATAAAGGAGCAGTTTCCTGTCTTTTGTGGCTACAGAGAAAAGGTTAAGGCTCCAGTAGCCCATAACGACCTGATACTGAGATTGATCCAGTGAGGTTAGTGCAAAAAACCCCGCTGATTTCCATAGGGACTGGTTCATATCTGAACTGATCCAGAAAAGCACAGGCACAGCAAAGGTACAGCTGCTTGTAAGTGGCTCACACATTTAAATAAGAAAGAATTTTTCCCAGTTATAATCAACTTCTATCAAGTATTGGAAAGATAATGCTGAACAAAAAATTCAGGTGAGAGGTGGAATACACTAAAGGTACATATGAAAAACAATGACAACTAGGAGAAAAAGATCTAAACGCTTCATAACTGAGTACTCTGTCCCTGATTTCTACTTCCAAACAGAGTTCATAAAAGTTGCAATAAAGTGGCAATTTGCAAGGTGGGCTGTCCTTTGCAAATAAACCTGTGCTGTCTTCACCTTTGATTCCAACAGGTCGGACCTGAATAAACTCTGCTGTGAAGGCCATCTCTTTAGATGCTGCTGTGCTTCTAGCATGGCTCTCCACATTAACTCCACCACTGGTCTTGGGACACAGGAGTCTGCCAAGACAAAAAGCAACGCAGACATACGCATGCTCACTCAAGAAAGCTTGATATGTGGATGTGTTCGAGTTCTGGGCATACAGGCAATCCCGGGATAGCAACACCAACACCGTGCAAATGCAGTCCTCATACATTTTGTTTTACTAAAAAGATGGCCAGGAAGGGAGCTGCAACAAATTCCCACACATGTGTGAGGAGCTGACTCTTTGCGGAGGGCTGAGTATTTCCAAATATCTACGGCAGCCCAGACACCCACAACAAGAGACACATAAGGGCTTCCAGCTGTATCTGGACTGTGAGCACAAGTTTCTTGTCCCATGTCAGGTACTAAAAAAAACCCAAGGCTCTTAAGCTTCCAGGCACTGAGAAAAACATTTAAACTGAGAAGCCAACAGGGGTCAGCCCTGCCTCAGCCCAGAGGCAAAGACAAACCAGTAACACACCAGTTCCATCTCCATGGCTTGTGGCGCAACACAGTCTAAAGCCACGCTTGATAATTGACTTGAATAATTAATATTACAAAGCAACTACAGTCATGAAAAAGCAATGAAACATTTGGCAGCAGTAGCCTTCCAAAGGAAGCGTCTCACCTCTCTGACATTAGTCCAAATTGATCTCAGCTCTGCAATTTTGTACCTGAAAGAAGGATGGAAGAGACCTGGTGTGCTCAGTTCCCTTCTCATATGCCCACATGCATTCAGACACAGTACCAAGTTTCTTGTTTGCATATCACATCTAGTGGCTTCACCACTGCCTGGACATGGCAACTGTACTACTTGCTGTCCCCAAAGGGATCGCCGTTCCAGTATAGGCTTGGTATGAATAAATCAAAGTGGCACCTTCAACAGCTGTGAACCTGTCTACGGGACAGAAATATTTACTAAAATAGATCATATCATAAAAAAAAAAAAAAAAGGGAAAATAAGAAAATCCTGCGAGGAAGATTCTAGGTAGACTTAATGGTTGTGCCTAATACTGCCCTCATTCAGCTGTACAGGACTACATGCAAGGCACAAAACCATAAGCAAGAAGCTCAGCCGGTAAATCAAACACTGCAAACAACTGAATATACAAATGGACAAGAGGCGGCTGTGCTTGGCTTGGATGTCTCTATTCTGTGCTAATTTCAATGACAAAACAGAGCAAGTGCTTCAGATACAGCAACGTGCCTCAAACAGGCACGCACAGCTCCCACTGATTGCAGTAGGAGCTGCACGGGCACGACAGAGAGGAGAAAGGAGCCCTTTGTGTCATATCAAACACTGGAGCAGCCATCAGATGATCTACTTTTTAGTCACACTTTATCTCATGATCAGCTGGCCTGGGATACTGAACACACTGTCAATTGTTTAATGATGGACAAATAAAGCTGCAGGGTGCAGTTGATGTTTCCTAAGGTGTTGATGAGTTATTCATTTTATCAGGGCAGCAAGCACTGCAGAAGAAATGCTGGAAAATGTAGTCAAATGTTGAAAAACTTTAATACTGGTTTCATGTTATTGCAACCGTGTCTTTTCATTGATATTTTGTGAACTTTACTGTGAATGCATAAATATACATAAACACATACAAATTATAATGTATATTTGTGCATAAAAACCAATGTTTTAAAAAACTGGCTAATGCTAACCCTCCAAAGGAGTATAGATGTTATAGTTTGGCTTGGATTTCCTGCGCTTACTGAAACCCTGAGAACTGAATATTGCAGATATATTCCATAAACTACAGCAAAAGGGAAATAAGAGAACTCAATTATGTAAAGGAAAGTTCTAATTCAGCTAAAATAACCCAAAACAAACCACAAAACAAGAAATAGCCACTGGTGATGTGCTGAATTCCACAGCAGTTCTGCAACCAATATGGTCTCCCAAGATCTGCTACTTACTCCTACCTTCTGCTCAGTCTCCTGAGAAGCCACAGGCAACAAATAACACATTATCCATACAAGGACTTCAGTACAACATAACAATTTCAAACATTCCACTTTCATTCCAAAATGAATAAATTAACAGACAAACAAAAGCAAACCCAGAAGTAATTACCTTTTATAATTATCAAGAAGAGCCCAAGCCAGATTAATTTCTGCTACTTTCATTTTCAGTTTCTTAAGTCTTTAGGAGTTTACATTTTGCTCAACCACAAAAATGTGTCTGATTTTACTGCTCCACTATATATAAACTCAAAAGTTTCCATTTGGAGGTTGTTTCCTTAGGATACTGCAAGAAAACCCAACCCAGCCTACACAATTTTCTTCTTTGAGGAACACAGGAATCACTTGTTCCTTTAGAAAAAAACGTTCAGTCTCCAAAGAAGATGCAACTGGAATGAAATGTATTGATTCTTTTTCATAGAGAGAGCAGTCTCTGCAAGCAACTAATATACTCTTTATATAAGCACAATAAAGTTATGTGATTGAAAAAAAATCACATATTCCAATGCATTCTAAATAATGACAAGAAATCTTTGTGTTTGGCTATTCTTATTCTTCTTTGTCATGTGAATGCTTGCTGGTAGACTTAAATGGAAAGCTCTTAACTCTTTCTCTTTGAAACAGTAAATGGGAAAAACCTGTTTGCTAGGGTCTAGTTCTTTGAGGTTTTGTAAGCACTGGAACCATTTACATCTGAATCAAGAGGTGAGAGACTAACAATTAACAGAGCAGAACCTTGTAACACAAACAGGTAAAGGATTTTTAAAGCACAAAGTAAATAGAAATTAAGGTAGGGGTTTTATTTAAGGTGTTGCTTATAGTTATTTCTTTGCTTGTATCATAGTTACTAAACCTCAGTCCCTCCTTCTGAATATATTTGCAGACACATCCAAATCTCTACTTAGGTTAAAACATCATTAAAAGAGAATAGCATTAGTCTACCTGTCAGTTTGTCACAGCAGAGCATTTTCTGGCACTTGGCAAGTCATTCCTAGAGGACTTGTTCAACATACGGCCAAATGTTACACAGAAAGTAAACCGACATATGTTCAGTGTGATGTAGGAAAGCAGAAATTATTGGTAAAAATCAGTCTCCAGTAGCATTCACTTTGTTTTCCACAAAGGATCAAGTCCAAAGATTCTATATCGTCTTCGGCCCTACCGCATTTGTCTGTAACGCTGGGAGAACAGTTACGTCTACAGAGTTCATAGCTTTCTCATGAGCCTAAACCTCCCAATTAGTAAGCATTCACCAATATAGTCAGTCAACACAAGTATCACACCTGCCTTTGCTTCCTCCCCGGCATATCGTTTGTGCCTTAGCAAATGCTTTTGACTCTTGCTTCATGTGTAGCAAAAGCACACTGCTGAGAAAGCTTCATCAACCAGCTTTTTAAAGTTTCTTCTCAAGAGCAAATTCAAGTATTTTTATGTTAAAGCTCAGAGATTTTACAGTAACATACCTTTCAGGGTCAGATTTTCAAGACTCATACCAATTTGCCATTTCAGTCACTTCTGGGACCAAAAATTCAATCAGTTTTGCAGAAACAGAAATAACTTGTCTTTAAAGTTTTGAACTTGCATAATCCACCACAGCACAGAAATAAGAGAACAGCAGTGAACCCTAAAGCAAAAAGCAAATTACTGCCAAACCGTAAAGTTGTGGGAATTGTGCTCAGCAATGTTTTCCTTCTGCTTCCTTATAGTCTCAGGAAAAGATAAGCCAGGTGACAGGCTGGGAAAAAAAGGAGATTTTGCAGTTGGATGTTTCCTACCAGCACAGGTAGCAATCTGACTTCCTGATGGCAATGGAGAGAAAAGCAGAGTCTGAATTGAGCCTACAGAAGTTTTACCCATTTTCCTAATCATGCTGAAGACACCTGATTATTCACATAAACAGATACAACAGGAGATAAAGATGGTTCGTTCTCCCAAGAATTTTATCTATTTCCATTAGTAACACAACTGAATGCAGGCAAGGCCCCATTTTTTTAACTGGACAATATTGTCCTGTTATTGGGTGAGGTTATAAAGAAAATGGAGATTTTGTAGAGATGACAACTTAGTAACAAAAAACCTCACAACACCTGTAAGCTAAACAAAGACACCGAGGATGAGTTTTGAACATGTATTCTTTTTACCTTACACTTTTACAATTGGAATTTCAAAGGGCTACAGCACAATCTGCGACCAAGCGAAGTGTTAGAGGCTGGAAGATGGTTCTGCTTCTATTCCACAGAAAGAACCAAGCCATAAAAATGCTGAGGGTCCATTTTAAAGTTAAGCTGCAAACCCAAAAAACGGGTGCTCACGCGCTCTTCTTTGCCTGTCTCAACCATCTGCTTCTGATTCCCACTGGGCCAGCACCACTTTGCTCCCAAACCACTGGTGCCCCTCCAAAGGCAAGTTGAACATCTGCAATACTAACATGCAAATGTTGCAGATGGTGAAATGGAGGAAAAGGACGAGTTCAGCTCTGCGGTTATCAGTGACAAGTGGCTCAATGAGGCTAAACGGCCTGTAGTCTAAGAAACACCGGGACACACTCCAAGATCACACTGAGACTACAACTAGGTCTCAGACTTCTTTTCATCCATCTTAATGCCCTGTTGCTTCTCCAGGGTCATCAACATGTTGTAGCTCACAATATGGTTACAGATAGTCTCTGAAAGCCAGAAGAGAGATGAGGTGCTTTGTCGTAAATAAATCTATATTCTCATTTCTTAGCACAAAGTATTCTTCCCAAAGTATCCTCAGTAATCAATGCCACCAGTTATTAAGCAACCGCATTGCTGGCTGAGGAACTAATGTTACAGGTTTCCTTCAGCTGTATTGATCAGTGCTTTCTTGGCTTGGTCTCCAGACATCCATTCTCTATCTGGAAAGCCTTCTTGCAAAAAGCAAAACATATGAAGCCATGGTTTTTATTAGTTTTATACTGGAAAAGAATATTGCATGTCCTCTGCAAGCATTTTACTTCAACTATTGACTATGCCATTTATCCCTTAGATAAGATTTGCATCTGAAGGAAGATATTCCTTCAGACGATTCAGGAGATTTGGTTCAGTCGTGAAGCCTTGCATGTCACTTTCACTGGTAGAAGTCAAAGAGCATATTCCTGACTTCGTACAGAACTGGATCAAGGACAGTCACATCAAATTTGAACAGTCTGGTGTCCGCGGTGAACAATGAAAAGCCCCGAAGAGAGAGTTGTTTAGATTCTGGAAGCAGAACATGTGCATTAGGACAGCAGTGTCCTAATTATAGCAGTACAGGGCTGCGAGAAGGCTGCTATAACTAGTTTGTACGGAGAAAGTCTGACAAAACTATATTGTTTTCGGAGCTGCTACATGAAGAGCAGCAGAGAGGTCTCTGCCTATTGATGAGTGTGTAACAGACATTTCTAAAGGAGAAAGAATCTTCCTCAAGGAAGCTTTCCATTTTAATCCCACTGAAACACTAAACCACAGTTCCCTGCAGAGTTGGACCCTCGCCTTTGCTTACACAGACTGCAGCCACCAACTAGAACAAGACTTACCTCCTTGAACACTTTCACAGCTCACTGCTTTCAGACTCCCTGGTACTGTGAGGCAGATGAACCAAAACCTCACTCTTTCTCATACCCAAGATGGCAAAGTCTTTCTAATAGCAAGTTGTCACATCTACAATTGCTGTAAGAAACTGTAGCTCTGCTCAAGGCAGGGCAGTCAACACAGCCAAGTGGCTCTAAAACTAAACAGGCAGGAGGGGATATACCAGACCCAGGGAGCTGCTCTCCTCTTCAAGGCTCATTTCATGAAAAACTGAAGGCACAAAGAAGGACAAAGCCTGTTACCTACTGTACGTATACTTTTGCACTCGCCAGTACCTTCACACTAAACCTGTTATATTTTCTGCCATCCACCTGAACACAGTGCACCTAACACCACTGTCTCCCCGCAGCCAGAGTATCATGACCTCCAGCCAGGCTCCTGAGGTCTTCCCTTCATGACATCCAGCTGGGGGACTACGCTCTGTGACCTTCACACAGGCACACTGTCCCTCAGGGGTGCTTTGGCCTGTTTGGAAGTCTTCGATCAAAGCCACTGCATTTACAGTCCTCTAAGTGCTGAATGCCTATGCAAGGTGCAGATAGACTTCACATTTACCTTGCAAAGAGGAGAGAGGCCAAAGCCTTTAGTATGTAATAATTTAAAAACCACTTTCAGATTCTTAGTTAAAAGCATTTTTATCAAAGACAAGCCTAGTTTCATCATTTGTATTTCAGGCTATCAGTAGTAGTGCACAGATAATGGGGTAACTCATGGTTTAAAAAGGAACATACTAAGAGCAAAAGATGCTTGATAATTGAACAAGTCCTACCATAGAACCTGTGGATTGATCTGCCTTTTATTTATTTCAATTTGTACCTGGGCACTGCTCAAAGTAGTTACTAATGCAAGGTAAGAACTCACAAGAATCAGATAATGATCCTACAAACAAAATTATTAAACCAACGTTTAATTTCATGCACTTGAATAACCTTGGAATTCTGAGGATTTTGCTAAAAACCCTCCAAACCACTTATTTATTGTTTAACAGTTAGGGTGCACAGTCCTTACCAGCATAGAATGCTGCTGGCAGAGAACACTTGATAAACATGCTAGGAATATTAAAATACGATTCGGACATATCTTTGTGTAACTCAAACAAAGCACTTCTCCACTTACAGTGTTGTATCCGATTGAGTTGTTCCTACTTCAGTAATAACATTTTACATTTCAAACCAAATTATTCAGACATAATGGTCTCTGACTAAAAGGCTTAATCATCTCTCCAGTATATATATTTTGAGAAGCACAAATACATAGAGTACACGTGTAAAACTCTACCACTCCTTATGCAATGGTAATTATACACGCTTTCTTTCTGCAAATGAAATTTCCTAGTTTCAAACACATTGCTCTTGAGGGTATCACGTAATGTGATAAAATAATGAAAAGTTTGTGCTGTTACAATGAAGGTCAGTATACGGTGGACCATTTCTTTTGTCTCACTTTTCAGGATGATCAGAGCACTGAGGCGATAAGAGGGAAGCCAGTGCTTCTATGTGATGCAAAATCATCAAGCTGTATGTCCAGTCATTGCCTGGTGCTGCACTGCAGCTTCTGAAACAAATCCTCGCCTGTCCCCAATGACATTAGGAGAGCTCAGGGCCTGCTTCTGTTTTAAAAAGACAGAAGCATTTTCCCTTTAAGGTTGAAAACATTCTTGTTCACAGTGCCTGATGTTATTGTTTTGAAAGAGTCATCATAATTTATAATGGTATTCACTTATTAAACACAGACCTGTGAAAGCTAAATAAAGTGAGAGGGGAAAAGTGTAAATAGCATGCATGGAGCCCACTGCGGATGCAGATGGAATTTCTACGGTTCACCTGACGCTTGTCTGATTTAATGAAGACAGTAAATTGCACAGCACAGTAACTGCATTCTATGCCGCACACACCACCATGCAGCCGCAGCTACTGGGGACAGATATTCCGTTTCTTCCGGCTTTACAATATTCGCTCTGATATAATCACCGCATGGGATATCGGAGAAAAGTCCCCAGGGTATGGGAGAAAGTCTGTAACGTAAGCATGCCAGCTAAATGGGTAAGAGAAAAAGCACCAGGAAAAATTCTTATTTTTCTTGCCTCTACCCTCCCCACACATGGAAGTTGAAGAATAGATGAATTCTTTGTCTGGTTGCCATGAAAACTAAGAGATGTAGCCTTACATCAGAGGAAATGATGTTATGCTCACACAATGAATAAGAAATGAGGGCTGTACGGTCCTACCTCAAAAACACAAAGCTGAGTCAAAAGAGAGTCTTTCTAAAACCCAGGCATGTGTGGATTCTAATCAGCTCTGTTTATAACGTATGATCATAGTTAATTGTTCATTAATTCCACCATGTCATTTGTTCAGAGATTATACCCTCCACATAATGAATGTTTTGGGGTACTCTCCAGCAGAGGAAATTAAAATAGATAATAGCTGTGATTTTAAATAGTCTTTTTAGGAATCCTAGGTTTGAATCCATTGACCTAAACTAGTTTTGAAAAGGTTTCACACATCAAAAAATTGTCTATTCACTTGAAAAAGGAAATGAGAATGTGTAAATCAACATGTCTATGGAATTGATCTGTTTTCCTCTAGCACTGGGCCTCACGCTGACAGCCACCTCCTCCGTACCAAGCCGTCCCCTACAGAGGATGGGAAAGTGGAGGGCCTCACACCTCTAGGTACGTAATTCACCCCCAGTTCAGCAGGCAGCCCTGCTTCTAGTTACTTGCAATTATTGAGGCCACTAAATGGGACTCTTTTAGTGTCACTAAAAGAGCAAACAGCACGAAATGCCTGTATTAATGATAATGGAGATGTTCATGTTTCACTCCTGGATTTAGGAAAACACTTCAGTAAATTAAATTAACCCACTTTACAAGATGAGACACACTTGTGCAATGTCACAAAGAACACGCTCATCTAAATAACACCAATACTTAATTATTTTACTGCTTATTTGACTCTCCAGAATCATAGATGTGTCAAGAATGACAGTACATGCTTAACTGCCATCACCAAGGGCTCATATTTCATTTCACTTGCAGTCTTAGGGTAAGCTGATCCTTAATAGTTTTCATAAGACTGAATTTGCTATAGGGTCATGATGCATTTGGAGGGCTGTCACAAAGAGAGCAGTGTTAGTGATTGAAATGGCTTCCTTTGCTCAAAGCAACAACAAAAATCTGGGAAAAAAAACCCCCACCAGTTGATGCAGAAATTATTTTAGGAATCCCTTTCTGAACATCAGTGGCACGTTGTAATCAGAATTTTTTAGCTTTACAAAACATCTGCAATGAAATTTCAAAACAAAAAGAAAAGAATTAAAATAAAATCGTCAGGTTCAACATGCCAAAGAAAAGCTTTCAAGTGACTGATTTTTTTAAAAAAATTTTTAAAATTTAATCCGAATTTTATGGATTGTTCAATTATTTGGTTTGGTTGTGTGGGGTTCCCCTCCCCTGAATATGTTCACCTTGTTATTGACTTAATTACTTTGTTGAGCTTAAATCAAATTCGAGGCTTTAAGCATATTAAACTCCGTATTTTTCAAATTAGGAAACTCTTATCTGAAGAAACTCTGGCCTGAGTTAGTTGCTAGGTTTTGGCGAGTATATTCCAAATTTACATTTGTTTGCAGCATACAAATAACTGCCCAAAGAAGAATTTATATACTTACACTTTACATATTGGATTAATACCTCTGTAACACCAGTCATATAATGAGTTAATTAGCTGCCTAATGAGCATGATTAAATCAATAATATGAGTGCAATTATAAGCTGTGACTTTGTACTAGGTGGCCTTCTTCCTTGCCTTATTTAATGGGCTCATTTTTCTCATCTTCACAGTTTTTGCACTATCAGTGTTTGTCCATTATTTACTTATACTGATAACAGAGGTCTCAGAAAAACGCATCTACAAAGAAAATAATGCCCTTGAAATGCCAAATTTTGGAGTTAATCGGAATCCTCAATATTTCAATGTCCTATTCAAGGTAAATGAAATCATCTGCATCTCGCAAGTGCTCATACCCTACCTTGTTTGCCCAGAGCTGGGATAACTGATAGCATTTCAGGATGGACGTGTCTTCTAAAACCTCTTCTGCTGGTGTTACACCATGGCCCCCATCCAACACAGCACTTAAGAGTGGACTCAGCTTTAAGGACACAGTGCTTCCTCTGCACTCCACTGAATTACAAGTAGGCTCAAACTTAAATGCACGCTTAACTACTTTGCTGAATTAGTGCCACAATATTTAGCACTTTTGACTAAACAGACCCAGGACAACAGAAGCAAAGATATCCTGCAGTCTGCTTAATCATTTGTGAGCTCTGAGAAACAGCAGTGCATCTTTTTATTGTCTGTTTTCTGACTGAAAGCAGAAGTAAAAATTAAATACAGATTTCAAAACCAAAAGCTGCCCAAAGTTATTCTTTCCTGTCAGCTCAGGGGAAAAAAAAACCACCAAAAACCAAACAAACACAAACAAACAAACAACAACAAAAAATCCTGATCAGCCTATCTAGTGCAAAATATTTTGTTTCCTGAAAACTTAAATCTGTAGCCGGCACGTAGCATCATTTTTCCCGATGTTTTTCAATTGCAACAGTTACTACATCTTTGCAGCTGGAGATTTTTAAAATCAAAGCAAAGAGAACCTTTCCTGGCTCTAACGCAAAGGAACTTAGATCTCTGGAAGGAAAGATTTATTTAATTCCCTCTTTCAGGTGAGATAGGTGAGTACCCCTCACTTTGCAGGCTACACTACAAGTGCTTTGACTCCCTCCCACACGCACTCCAATTCCTCTTGGCAGCATCATTCAAGAAAGGCAACAATGCCATGACCCACAGGTCAAATAATTTTAAAAGTTCTTCCAAGTACAATGTAATGGGACTTTAAAGATACGCAGCACCCTTTTAAGTGAAACCTTAAAGTTTATATTACATCAGAATGGAAGAAAAACATTCTCTAAAATACCAGCAGCACGTTAACGACGCAAGGCTGAAGGACCAGCTTTCCTCCATTGACTTCACTGGACTGTTACTGTGCAGTGCTGGGACAGCTATCAACAGCCTCCCACAAAACAGAACTGCTCGTTTCTCATTACAGAAGGAAGTCTGAAATCCAGCATTATGATCACTGCTCTGCTATTAGATATTCTGGTTCTGCTGTTGGCAACAAGTGCATGTTGTCATTCTGTCACTCTCCCTCCGAGTCACCTCAGACCTTGTCCTTTCTTGCCACCACTCTTCCCCTGAGCAGCCATCATTAATATCCCTTCATCAAACAGCAGAATATGTTCAAAACAAGGTTGCTACATATTAAACCTAAATGCTAGTGCTTGGAAATCCCCCTAAAGCTATGCAGCTTTAGTCTGTAACTGCCAAATAAAAGAACCATAGACAACTGTATTTATTGAATCACAGTAATTGGCTACCCGTGAAATAAAACTGATTCCAGGCAACCATCATGTTAATAACACTTCATATATTCAATTTCTGTTTGCAAGAACAAAACTATCCAAGAGGCAAAGGACTGAATATTCATCTGAACAGTAAATGCATAAAATAATTGATATTAACAAAATCAACTGCTGCTAGTTAACATGCATGTTTCTAAAGAAATAATAAAAACGCTGTTTTGAATAACTAAAAGAGACAAATCTGAACCCACAGGAAGACCAAACGTATTTGCAAAGTTCCAGTCAGAAGCCTCCAAAAGCTCTGACAGGGTTTTTGCTGGCTGGCTTTGAAAGACCTTCCCCCTGTTCCCTGCCCAGTTTTATTTTTTCTCTTTGTATATTTCCTCCATATTTCCTTAAGATATTGTTTAGCTTGAATATGAATATAATTTGTGACTTTATTGTCCTTTTGAAATATTACATTTACTCTTTTTTCAGGCAACTCTTTCAACTATTTTCTAGGAAACAGGCAGGCAGGCACAGAGAGCATTGTCTTGTGAAAACTAGGACAGAGATTCTGACTTGTCAAAAAAATGCGAGAACATTTTCTGTATGTTTCTTTTTCATTTGCAGTAAAGACATGAAGCTGAATTTTGTTTTCACCCTCACGTTAAGAATTTAAAAAATATATATTTTCATTAGCAGACTGCTATTTTAGGGAACAATTCCTATTTTGTAGGCGTAAATGAAATTCCCAACTTTGTACCAGAAATATCTTAAAGCCGACAAGCCCTGATTAACTTGTGGTTACCTCATTGTATGTGGACCTTCACAAAGCACTAGGCTACATATCCACAGTATAAATTCATGCAACCAGGTAATGGATAAGAGATCTCATCTTTTCAAGGACTTAATCAGATGCAACCTCTTGGATGTCCTCCAACCAATTAAATGTCTTGCTCTGCTGTATAAAGCTAGAGGGTTTTTATCTTTCTTGCCTACCTCGATGCCCGAATTTCTCCCCCTAACAACCAGCATGTCTGTTTGGGGAGGAGGGGTTCACAAGGACAACTGCAGTCCCACAGCAGCAATGCAATCAGAGAGCAGCAGCCCTGCAGGCAGCACCGCGTTTGCTCGCTTGCAGTAAGGCTGATGCTTGCAGGGAAGAGAGCCGTCCCCTTAGCCATCTTATCAGCCATTCATCACCTTTACTGCTTATAGAGCGAATCTGCAGCAGACTGAAAGGAATGGCAGACCTCCCTGAACTCAGCAGGGTTTGGAGCCCAGTCCCCAGCAGAGACTGAATTTTTACTGGCTTTGTCCTAATTCTGCTCCCTCCTCTCCCAGGTTTTATTACTGACTCAGTCTGGGCAAAACATTGCAAGTTAATAACGAGCTCCTCAGAAGGAGGGGTTCATCTCCCAGCAGTTAGTTACAGCCAAAATAAAACTGAACTTCTGGGTCAGCTGCCCCAGTCACTCCTCCAGTATCTCCTCTTTAATCGCCGCTGCCATTTCAATATTAAGGCCCTTTCTAATGCTTGCATTCTTTTTTTCTCATCTTCCTTCAAATTGACTTATTAAAAGTGTACCAGCTTTATTTGCTCATTTGCATTTGGTAGTAAACAAGGAGAAAGGGACAATTTTGCTGTTGGGAACAAAGGGCTACAATTTTGAACAGCTTCCCTGCGGATCTTGTTTGGTCACAGCATCTCTTGGCTTTCCAACCCAAGGCAGATTGTGCATGTGGCCTTTCAAGCTGAATTTATTGCATATGCTCACTGGTTCTTCTAATTGGACCTATGACTTGACCACAATTCAGTGAGTTTAGCTTCAAGGATATCAGGCACTTAGGTCAACAAGAAGATACATTTACGTTATAAAATACATAACATTTAGCCATTTTAGATGAAACCATGTACTTATAAATTCACAATTTTGACAATTTTGCTGTATATGGGTGGGTTAAACAGAAATAATTCTGAAAGAGCTTTAAAAAATGTTTGTATACAACACAGTTTCTATCTGTAACTTAAATAGTATGATCAGTCATTAGCAAATAGCCTTTAGCCAATGGCTTGGTATACTATGTAAAAGAAAATTAATCTAAATAACAGTAAACTGGATATTTATACTGAATACCAAGGGCTATAGTTACACGTCTTCCCATGCATACTTCCACTTCACCAAAATCTTTTTTAAAAGCATATACTTCTTTAAAAAATACATTTATCCTCCAGAATCATGGCATGACACCAGCAAAAATGTTCCCAAGAACTATGAATACAGCCAATAGGTCACACATCAGGGTAAAACCAAGCAGCTCTGAGGTCATCAAAAAACTATAAGCCCTGTATGAGTCTTATTTTGTAGCAATGGTCCTTATGCAGGCATGCAAAATATATTCTATATCAAAATCAGAAAAATAGTCAATGCTTGCCATTTGAAGAGAGCGCCTTAAAATGCACAAGAAGAAAAAAGAGGGAGATATTTTACAGAGAGGAAAAACAGAGATTAAATAAACTGCTTAAGATCAAACTGGAAAAGTCAGTGGGAGAAGCCCCTACCCTTTGTTTGTTGCTTGGATGACTTGGAAGTTCGTGTACTTTTATCTTTTATGTGGGTAGTGTGTGCTGACTGTGCAAAACATTTATTAAGCCTTCTTTCAGCATAACCAGACATTCTGATTTTACAAAAAAAGTTAGACAAAAAATATCAGATAGGAACATCAAACAACATACACTTTCCCAAAACTGTTAAAAAGCGTTGGCTGTTCCTCAGGCTGCCCTACTTAGAAACTTTGATTGTGCACCCACTGTCATGAGAGATGTTTTCCTCTCAACATCTTTTTAATCTTTTCAGACTGGTAGAAAAACAGCAGTCTTTAGTTATCAGAATTTTGATGTTTAACAGCTTCAAAGTGCTGGTGGTTTCAAATTAAATTAAGTGTTAGGGAAAACTAGGACTGCAGGTATCCAGCACATCCACTGATTCTTCTTGAGGATGTTTTCTTTGCTTACATGGTAAAAATGTAATAAAGGAAACATTTCCCACTCCCTTCTCAGTAATATTTCACTATGGGATGTTTTAACTTTTCGGAGTCTTGTGTAAGGAAAACGCCACACTGTCAGCTACTGCCTGGCCAAAAAAAAGAGCCTCTTTTGAGAGAGGCTTCATAAGCATTACATGACAATGCTGCATCTACTCACACACAGATGGAGGCTCTTTTTAACTTGCTGCACCATGAGGTGCTTGGTACCTGTACCCTTTTGGGGTATCTTTCCCCTCAGGCATGGAGCATACTCCAAGGTGCAGTCAGCAGTCTACTTCTGAATAACACCTGCATGAATTTTCCTGCAGTCTGAACGTGAAAAAAGTAGCCTCAGCACTATAAATGATTGTGAGATTCATACCAATCCCAAGAAGGCTGGAGTACACTTCACAGACTTAGATGAGCCAGACACAGATGTCCTTACGGGCCAATGGTAAATTCAGCTGATGAGACAGTTGCAAAAGTTAAATATTAAGCTAGTGATTAATGAAAGGGAAATAATCGCAATTTCAGAGATATCATGGTAGGGTCCAGAAGCAGTGATGATGCAGTTATAGGAGAAAGAAAAAAGCTGCCTGGGAGAAAATAAAATTATTCAACCTATGAAGGAATCGCATCTACTGCTACGAATATCACAGTATCACAGTATCGTAAGGTTGGAAAAGACCTTTGAGATCATCGAGTCCAACCTATGACCCAACACCTACACCTACTCCTACTTGTCAAATATACCATGTCACTAAGTGCCTCATCCAAATTCTCTTTGAACACCTCCAGGGATGGTGACTCGACCACCTTATCTATAAGATACTCTGATTACAACCCTGGAAAAATGGGATTATGCCTAGCTACCTACAGTCAGTGGTTCAGTTCCACCTTTGCCTTGTGTTAGTAAAATGCCCTGTAAACTCATGTTGGGAAGTGAAGGGAACAGTGGATATTGCACAGCTCTGCTTTTCTACAGGTTCCCAGAGAACACTGGAGACCACCTTCAGATGGGTACGCTTGGAGACAACATACAGGACACATCCCTGGGAAGGACAACTGCCCAGCTAGCTGTAACAGTCTTGTTTAACTGAAGGAAGTCAATGACACAGTTATTCTACATCTTGACATTTAAAAGTAATCCCCCAGAAAATGAACCAATGTGCTGAGCAGAAAGTGAATTCCACAACTGTCTCTTCTGCAACACCAAATAGAGCAGATGGAAGTAGGGTTTATTAGGGAGTACAGACAGGATAGCACCACTGTGGTTTCTCATTTTAGACTGCCTATAAGGAAAGCTCTTTAAAATATGCAAATCAGTGTGCTCTGACTGAAAGGTAGATATCAACAACTGCACTGACTTATTAATTGTTCAGAGCTTTGTGAACTCAGAATGTGATGCAGAAATTTGATGCAGCTGGTGATGCTGAAATTTGAAGAATTTTAAAAGTAGACAGAAGTTTGAAAAACACCATTAAACTTTTTCATCTAATGAAAATGCTAATAGTTCAATCCATGACTTGTTCTTTCAAATTTTCATTTAAAAAAAAAGGATGTATAGATGTATAATTCCTTTAGGAATCAATGACAGCAGTGGAATAGATCACACTGTAAATTACACAAATGAAGAAACATTATTTATATACACTCACAGAATGTACACTTCTGAAAAGACTGCTAACAATTTATGAACATCTTCTCCCTAAGGACTGAGACGGGCCAAGAGCACCGGCAATGGGCTGAGCCTGGCTTTCCAGGAGCCCCTACAGAGGAGCAAAGGGAACACATTTCCCCTGAAATTAAAATCCTTGCAGCACCATGCAGCCTCTCCCAGTGTAAAGGTTTCCTAACATAGCCTCACTGTGGGAAGCAGGGAGCCCTTCAGCTACGCCTGATTCAGGGCTACGGATGGACTGGTGCGAAGTACTCAGGCAGGGGTCACAACCAAATCCTGGACCACTACCTGCCCCCAGCTCCAACCTCTACACATGCAAACTCACTCATGTACTACATACATTACATACACGTCTTGCTCTATATAAATCCTTCACCTGTAGAGGGTACCAGGTTTTGTATTCAGGCCGAACTCCTCAGCAATCAGAGCACAAAGATGCCATGCAAGCAGCTGTTTACAAAAGCCTCATTCCTAGCTTGGCAGATCACATCCTTACTGGTCAAGAGTGTTTGTGTTACACCCTATAGTTACTCCTCAGTACCGGTGAACTGTGTGAGTACTTGAATTCAGATCGGTTACTACTTCCTTGTAGTCAGTCAGAGTTCAGGGATTTGCATAATCATGGTGCTTACTTTTAAAATCTGATTATGCAAAAACAACCACTTCAGCAGCTCCAGGAAATCCTTTCACAGCGCTCATAATTCAGCAACTGTTGTCTCTTCTGACTTTCCTTCCAACTCTCTCACTCCAGCAGAGCCTGGATACTTGATAAAGCAGGGGCACAGGACAGGGCTGTAGCCCAGGGCTGAGCTCACAAGGTTTCTCAAAAAAAGATCCACTTTTCTGCTTTCAACAGTATCTTCATATTTGACAAAAATACAAACAATTGACATACTCTCATCTCATCGACGCATATGTATTTAAAGGGATATTACAAATGAGCCTGGAATACATGAATGTAATTCAAGCTTGTTTGTCACCAGTGATTTTCCATCAATATGTGCAAAAACTGAGAGCTATTCAGAAATCTGCTCAGAATCTACAAACCACATTTTTCTACAAGCAAACTTCTTCATAGAAAGCAGGCAGTGATTTCCACTGACACTGGAAGTGACACGTGCATCCCTTCCTACAAAAGGAAAGCAAGTGACAGGATCACAGGAGGTTTTCTTTTGTATTTTCAAATTAACAATTACATGAGTGAAGCACCAGGCACACATGGGAGCCTTCCTGGCTCCTAGTACAGATGGGTCCGCAGAGACAGCAAGTTTAACACTACTGATGGAGGTTTTGCTCCACTGGGCACTATGATGTATGTCGTGTTACACCCATGAAATAAACGCAAACGTGTCTGTACAACTTGCCGTGATGGTGTAGTGGATACCTGTTAAGGTACAAACCTTCATTTCCTGCTTGTGCTCATGAGTAAGGTGTGTGTTAAAAGGGGCTTTGGATTCTATCACTTCAATCAAGAAGTAACTACTTCTATAAAGTCCTGTTAACTTCATTTCCGTAAATATGGAGTAGGATATATTCTGCATAAACTAGGATATCAGCAACATAAGTGAACCCTTTCTACCTTGTACTTTTATCTCTTAATAATGAATATTTTTCAATGAGAAATTAGGAAGAAACTGAAATGAACACTAGAACTGAGATTTCAATTTGATTCATGTAACAACACATAATACATTAGATCCTTCAGCTCCCCAATAAACTAAAATCCAAAACAGTGCATAAAACATAGCTGAACAAACAAAAAGTTAAGTAAAATACATCATTCAGGTTGTTAAAGCAAACCATTAAAGGTTTTCTAGAATAATGCTCAGATGAAGGTGACTATGCAGCACAATGTCCTGTATCTTTCTGCAACTACAAAGGCAAATAAAGTTTTAGTTCTGCTACATAATATAAAGGCTTTAAATGCTTATGTACATATCAGCATTAACAATTTCAGTGGGACAAATTCACGTTACTAAATAGTCATAACCTTCTAAATAATGGAGAATTTAATCTTATTGGCAAAATTATGATTTTTTTTAAAACTATAATAAACGCAACCCAGAGTGAACTTTCTTAGCAATTAGCAAACCAGTCATATTTCAGTCTAGTCCTCCTGTCCACATTAGCCCTACTTGAATAAATAGTAATCAATCTGTTTAAAAATGAAAACAAAAGTTGACCTCTTCTGTGGAGATCAGTAACAGCCACCTCACAGAGCACTGGCCAGCAAAGCAGAGCTCTACATAAATACCATGCCCAGGGAACAGATATGATTTTTTTGAAGTGTTATACGATCCCAAACATCTACCAGAGATGCCAGGGCCTGATCTGCAGGATGCTCAAAGCTCTCAGCTGAAGCTGCAAGGCTGGAAAATATTCAGTACCTTTGAAAATGAGGACATTGCTTTAACTTGTCTCATGTACATGCAGTGAATTATCCTCTGAAGGCACCTGTCTTTTTACATGCGATAAACAGGGCTGTAGCCTCAGTTAGATAACCGAAGTCAGGAACAATGTGAGGAGCTGTACCCTCTCAGTTGAGATTATTACCTGAAAGAGCCCTCACACATCCCAGTCTAATGGGGAGGCATTAATTTGTAGATTTGCTTAAAGACCTAAGAAGTTTCCAACTGGAAAGGCACACTGAGCCCAATCAAACCCTCAAGGCCCAGTTTTCTATGCCTTTACAATGCAGTCTGCGCTAGCCCTACTGCCTCAGTCAGAGAGTCTCCGTTATCACTTTACCAGTGGCCTAAACAGCTGTACAAATTACTGAACAGTAGCTAATCCAGTCCTTTATTGTCCATTCCATTCAAATCAATGTGGGAATACATCAGGCTTTGTATAGGAATTAAGTAAATTCTTTTTTAAGTGCAACTTACAACTCAGACTTTTTTTTTTCTCTATTTCTTCTACACACATCACATATATTAAGAGCCCAGTTCTTACGCCCCGTTTCAGTCACACTAGGTCTGATTTAGTCTAACACTCAATTTTAGCAGGTGCTCAGTCAGTTCCACTAGTTGACAAATATTTTGACTCGCAGTAACAAATATTTAGTGAGAGGCCAAGGGGAATTGCATCAAAGTACACACAACTTACCCTGAAGCCACCAATTCAAGCAAGTTAAGAGCTTGAAATTAGCAGTGCTTTGAGTGTTGGCACTGGACTGAATATTCATAACTGCATAAAGAGCTTGGGTTTGTTTGGTTGGGTTTTTTTAAAAAAAATCACTGCTGATGAAACATCATCATTAACTTCCTTTTACTTCAAAAGCATCCATTTTTTCCACAGAAGAGACGTTGCCCCCTCCCTCTGTTCTCCCTCCCCAGAAAAAAACAAATAAAACCCAGGCTGAGTGGAAAAAACAGAAGGATAAAAGACTACATTAATACCAACCAGGTAGTTGAAACAATATTGATTTACATTCACTGAGTTTCCAGCTCTAAATCTAGTCCCTAAGCAACCCTCCTAGAATGGCTAGGTTGCCTATTGTTAGCCCTCCCTCTTTCCCATCTCCTCCCACCAAGGGCTGGGAACATCAAGCATAGCATGGTTTATAACCCAAACTGACATTTGCATAATAACTAACAGCCAGCCGTTGTGACGGCACAATCCTTAGGCATTAAGAAGGTAAGGAGAAAAAGATGAATGTTCTAAACCTGCCTAAATGAAAATGTAAATGTATAACAGTGCAAAATTATTCTCGTTTCATAAACAAACACTGAGCAGTGCCCACTTCAAATGATGCTGTAGTGCTACGCACAAAATACAATACAATCTTTTCATTCTTTGGGGCTCATCTTCAAAGAAAGAATTGTTTTTCCAGCTGAATAAAAATACTCTTGCACCACCAAACTCCTTGCTGGTAAGATTTCAACACTGCTAGTAAATATCCCCTTCACAGGTGGATGGATATCACTGCTAGTAGATATCCCATCCAAACATTTATCAAAATTATCTTTCAATTACTTAATTAGATCGCCTCTGACAGAGAATCATGTCCAAAATCAAGGACATGAAATTTTCCTTGCACCTAGGAGAGATTCACTGGCTTAATTTTTCCTTCAGGCCCTAAATCTACACAATCTTTCATTTAGCATAGGTCAAGTTCCCAGATGTTACAGCAACATCTGCCTGGTGTGTGCCTTAGCACAAATGAGTTAAGGAACAATCAGTTGTGCCTGAACTATCTAGATTCTACTATTGCTGAGTTCAACTGTTTAGAAACCGTGAAACAGATCTCTCTAATCCTGACATTTGTTTTAAAATCATGAAATTAAAATTTCTTTCAAAATGCATGGGGATTTGCATTTGTCACCCAAGTTAAAAGCCTTTGAAGCTCACATTTAAAGATTTACCTGATAACTGATACACTTGTTTGCATTTTAAAACTGTGGCAATCCCAACCCAAACTGCTTTTTGAAACCACAGGGCAATACATTGCAGGAACACGTGCCTGTCAGAGAAAGAGTTATCTCTAGTTTCCTCAAACCTACTTAATTATACTGTGAACCAAACTGAAGAAGCCACTTGCACTGAAGCTGGTCTGCACACAACCCTTCGCTCAGGTTAACTGTCTGAGTGCAGATGGTGAATTTTTTCAACCTCATGAGACTCATACTGAAACCTTGACACTACTGAGATCCATAAAACATTTGACATCCCCAAGAGAACTGAAGGGAAAGGAAACAGAGGGAGTCTCCCAGCTAAGATATGATGATGCCCTCCTGAGGTGCTGCCGTCCCTGGGAGGTGTTTCCAGCTCTGCTACCTTGGGCACTCCGAGCCGTCTCCTAGAGGCCTTTCACAGCTGGGAGCAGAGCCCAGCCCAGAAGATACACAGCCTCCTTGAAGTCACATGAACAGCCACACACCTACATAACTGAGCATTCCTGACACAGCATTTCAATTTATACCCATGAGGAAATTGCAGGGAATTTTTTCCAGCATTCCTGAAAGTTAGGCAAAACCTTCAAACACTGTGAGCTTTATGATGAAATCACTAGGATTTGCGACACTGGCATGCGTTACTTTCCCTGCTGCCCACAACTTTGCAGTGGCAAAGGATGTGACAGCAACAGCCTTTAACATCTTGGAGATGGCAGGAGCCAGGCTTTGCATTATGATCAAGCTATTCTCTGTTCCCAAAGAACATGCTAGCTCCTGAGCACTACACGCAAATGGAAACTACTTCAGTCCTACTGAATATTGTATAAAACATAAATCATTGAGTATGCACCAAGACTCGCCCTTCTCTTCTGCTATGTACTGAACAGAGAAAAAAAATCAGAGATTTCACCTTTATTTTAGGAACGGCACTGACTAAGCAACTAATTTATTTCCAGACACAGGATAAACAATTTCTAGTTTTCGCTAACCAAACTATGCGATACAGAGCCACATTATAAAGAATCAAGCAAGCCATCCTATCAGTCACCTATTCTTAAGGGCAGTTAGGCTTGTTCTGTGATACCATTAAAGGCTCAGGTCTGCCCTTGAATGTACTCAAACTATTTGCAGTGTAGGACACTGCACAACCATCCAGAGGCAGAACTGCTTGAAGCTGTAATATAACTTGAACAGAATAAGCAGAAAACCTGTATAATGCAGACCCTTCACCTGTACTCATTTCACTTGCTGGCCCCATCCCTTTCTCTTACATCTGACTTAAGCTATTTAAGCTGTGAACCTTCAGAAATGTCTTGAATTCAGGCAAACAAAGTGTGTGGCGGCTCCACAGCGCACAGAAGCACAGCGTCTCTACAGAGCTAAGTGCGGCAATTTGAAAATATCTCACCTTGAAATTAAATGGTATCGGATATAATACAGGATTTTGGTTTGTGCATATTTTCAAAAAGGTCATTTCTCTCATACAAGTATTGAAGCAAGCCTTAACAGAAACATTATTACATTGTAAATTGCTTAACCAGTCAAAAGCAGTGAAATATTACCCTCAGACTGCAATCCTCAAACTAAATAGGAACATAAATCAGCATGACTGCTGCTGGTATCATCAAGTCTAGGACACTGGGTGCTCCCACCAGTCTTACTCTCTAATCACTGGCTGCCTTGGTCTCCTTACTGTATAAATTATCCAGAAATGTTAGCTCTCTCTCTTGTTCCAAAGTGATTGGAAGACCCTAAAGGATATTTCTGTATACTGTTTAAGCAAAGGGTTAGCCTTGTGCAGTATCATGTGATCAATAAAAAAAAACCCAAGTACTGCTTGCTTGTGGGTGGTGCAGAGGAACAAGAAGTGACTCACAACTCATAGTGGAAAAATTGGGGGGAAAAAATGTTTTAAATAGTCAGAAAAGTACAAAATGGTAAACCACAATTATTGGACTTCCTACGCCCTATGTACTGGGTGGCAAAACCATGTCAGTGCTATGAGAAGACTGATGCCCAAGTATATAAATGTTAAGTGAAGCAATTGCTGCTTTTTGCTCCATTCTCCTAGTAGAGAGAGCCTCTACACGCCCTGAATCTGTTGCAAAGTCCTAGGGAAACCCAGAAAGAAACTGTAATAAGCTTCCAGATTCCATTGTGACATAAAGGGGTCGGGAATGGACACACACGCAACACCCATACAAAGCCTTTAGTAGAGCAAAAGCTTTCTATTTTATCTCATTCTTCAGAAGTAGAAATAAAACACTGAAAAAAATCCACACATTTGAGATTCATAGGCTGATATTTATCCATGTGCCACTCTGGTTGCTAAGAGATTTTCTTTCTACAGCACTGTGTTGTATAAACAATAAAGCATTTTTGTCCACAGAGCAATTGTCTCACCTCACTGAATCAAGAGCCTCTCACTGCCACATCCCTTCTATATTGTTCTAATTACAAACTGTGAGAAAGCACCCTCACACAAAGACAGTGTATGGATATGGCTGGGCACGCTAAGCACATTAAGTACAACGTGGGCTTCCTGCATCATGAGCACAGTTAGCTGAGAGACTACACATTTTAGCTCACAAGCCATTAAATATGGGTTGACAGGCCAGCTCCTAAAATTCTTCATTCCTGTAGTTATTTTCAGGTGGGGGAAAAAAACCACCTACCCTGATTACATTAAAGATCTGCACTTAACCTGAACAGCAGACAAGAAAAATATTACTAATTCAGACCAGTTTCAAACAGTAGCATCTCACAACTGGCCCCAAAGACACAATCTTATTTTGACACTTCCCGTTATATTGGAAGATGATTCAGAAGATCTGTATGTATACATTGACACAGAAAAAATACCTACAGTTAACACACTGCAGTACATTCACTGCAGCCATCTAAACAGTCTCCTAATGTGCTCACTAGAACAGAAGGCAGTGGGTTTCTTAGTGCTTTTCATTATGTATAGTACTGGCATGGCAGAGAAAAAAGAGAAAAGGGCAGGGAAATACTGACCCTCACCCAACCAAAAGATGCACATATGTTAGAGGAAATCTACATGTCATTTAGGAAGCACATGCACCACTTCCCTGAGCATATGAAGATTAGCCAACCCCCCTCAGGGGGATTTTACAAAGGCACACAGAAATACTACATCCCCAGGTTTCTGTTAAGACAACTGGCTTCTTGATATGTTCTTGAAAAATTATAATACAATATAGCCAGAGACAAAGAATCATGGTAGGGCCTTATTTCTATGGAGCAGAGTACAAAGTGTCATTTTTAAGGACATATCCAGAGCTGCCAAAGTGGCTGGCCTCTTTATCTGTCATTATGCCACAAACCGTAACTATTTTGCTTGATACCTTAGAGAGAAACACTAAGACTGGAATCACACAGAGGCTCCTGAACTGAACAATGAGCAATGCAGTGCCTGCTGAATTTTTCAGATCCTAGTGTGCTGGAGGGTTTTCTGCAGCTAAGACAAACCTACAGTAAAGGAAAATCAGGCTCTAAGATTTCGGTCACATATTTCCCTAACAAAAGGAAGTTGTTAATAACAGATTTTTACAGCTCAGTTCTGTAAAACAGCTCACCCTTAGGAAAAAAGAGAAACACTGAAACACCTTATTTCTGTAACGTTATCCCAAAAATGAATGTTTCGGAAGTCAAACATGTGACACAGTCCCAAAACAAAGAAAAAAAAAACCTGACTCCACACACATCCCTTCTAAGTACATGTATGCAAGGCTAAACTATTAGGGTGTTAAACCTATGAGAAGGCTCAGCATTTATCCTCACATCATGTTACAAACTATTTTCAACTCACAGACAGTTTGCATATCACAGTAAGACAAGTGATTTTTCTGGGCAATGAATGCACACCTTCTGCATCATCACTGCAATCAACTAATATCCAATTAAACATTCAATCGCTTTGCAAACCCCACAGCCCTGGTTATCAATGCTATTTTACAACGTTAACAAATTACTCTGACAGCTACCAAGTTACACGCAAGAACGAGCTTTGATACTTCAATTGCAAGGTAAGAAAATTAAAACAAAAGAATCCCTGTCAGAATTTGGCATAGATCTAGATACCTTTTTCTTCCGATCCCGGGATCTTTTCCTGTGTTTTCTTTTTTTCTCAGTTTCTTCATCAGCATTAATTTCTAAATCCCTGTTTTTCTTTAACTGTGATGCTGCGTGAGCCATAGTGCATTAAAAATCCTTCACAACAATGCTCCCTTGTAAAAGGTGATTTCCTCGGGCACCTTTAGCCAGCCCTTACAGCAAATGTTCCAGTGATTGGAAGGAAAGCTGTGACCAGAGCCAGGAACACATTCAGGATTCAGAGATCTCACAGAAGCTTGCAGTCACTACAAAAATGCATAGTTGCAGATTTCTTCCTATACCTTTCTGTACCTGAACCTTTATAAAACAGTGCAGCCATCGTAATGCATTTAACGTAATGGAAAAGACAGCTGGGACAGAGAAAGCTGTATTATGGCTGTATCCCCTGCCACCAGCTGGAAGTGTCTAAGTGACTCCACTGAAGGGGGAACGCTGAAAAGGAGCACTTTCTATTAAAAAAAATTCCAGAACAATAACATATGCTGCATTGTGTTTTCCTCTCTAATCCTAAAGCACGCTTTAAAAACCTATTAAAAGATGCACTGTTATTGATGCACATTTCTCAGCTAGTTTTCTGTGGTAAGCCATTTAACCTATAATGAAATGGAGCAGCTCCTACTTTAGGTTAACTGCTGATGGTGACAAAAAATAAAATAAAAATTTCTTTTTACCATGGAGACCCTGACTGCATTATGTAGAAAACAATGCATGCATTGCAATATCTTAACAGTGTGCCCTTTATACCCATTTTTCAATTCCAATACATTTTGTGAGAGAGGATTACAGAAAGCTCTGTTGTCTTTCCCCCCCCTCCTTTTTTTTTAAAACATACTTATTACAACACATCATACAGAAAGAAAGATGTGATCACACTAGTGTGTGAAACAGGCATTTAATTCATGGGAGATTTCCTGGCACTGTTCTTTAACGTGGTCAGAAAGGGAAATCGGCACTATTTCCATGTAGTTGGAAATTTACTTTTAGGCTTTTATGTCAAGGCTTGCTTCAATCATCTTACTATTTTTGCCACCTGAGTCCTCAATGACTGCAGCTTTTGAATATTCATTATGGGAGGTAAAATAGCAGCAGTATTAAGGCCTGCAGGAGGATCTTTTACTAGGATGAATAAAGAGCAAGCATCTACTGATTAAGGAACCATATTTTTTCTACACAAATATGAACAATCAGCAGCTTGCCTCGAGATTGCTGGTTTTCCCAGTATCCCTAGTGGCATACTTTGCAGTAATAAAGATTAGCATTTTAAGGCAGTCTGATTTCTTTCAGATAAGAATCAAAAGTCTCCACAAGTGAAACTAAACTGCTGTATTTTACAGGATACTAGCACTTCTTTCCAGAAGCAAAAAACCCAGAATTTGCTGTAAAAATAAAGTTGAATTTGAATTTGAAGTGCAATTAGCCAAACCATATTCAATCTTTGGAGAACAGCATAAAATCCAGAGAAGTTTCATGAGCTTGTAAATATTCTTCCCCTGAACTTGAGAGATGGTTTCGAATCCAGGTTGTTGAGGCCCAGTAAGTGTCACGCATCTACTGCTTTAGTTCTGTCATAACATGGCTAAAAGTAAAATAACCTTTTAAATCTTCAAAACAGAAACTACTTTGAACACACTGTAGGTTGCCCACAAGGCAGCGCATAGTGCACTGCTTGTCTGCTGTTCATGGGCTAACAAACTAGGTTTAAAAGTTATTTATTTTAGAACAACTTTTAAGAAACATTCAAGGATGGAGACCACAGTTATGTGACCTTAGGGACCTTTCTTCCTGATGCAGTAAAATCACAGGTTTCTCTCTGTATCCAAAAGTCCCCGTACCTACAAACCACCATGTAGCTCTCCTTACTCCTCCTCTACATCTGAAAGACTTCTGAAGACATATATAATGCTGCCTTTGGAAAGCTGTGGAAAGAGGAATTTTGCACTTGGGCAATGCCTGGTTTTGAAACAGAAGTAGTAAATTCCTACTTCTCCACGTGGTACAGAAGCTTGAATAAACATGATTCTATATTTAAAGATGTAAAGAGTATACGCAAAGGATGCCCAGAGCGTGCTTTCAACTGTAAGGCATAACCGCAAGCAGTCAAAGGCCACATTCAGCCAAGTATCTGGATTTGGGGCCATCTCTTCAGTAAAGCTCAGGGCAGCAGTGAAAAGCCTGTACTGTACCACAGGAGCCCTGCTGGAGAGGGGAACTGGGCAAAGTTGCTGATTTAAGAGGGCTAGAGAAGATATCTCAAGGAGGTTGGTGGAGACATGATCAAGTTTCAGCAGGAAATGGAAGACTGCCTTGGGCCTATATAAATAAAAGGAAAAAAAAAATAGGCAAAGGAAAAGCACCAAAGGCTTCACTTTCTAGCTCACAAGCTGCCTGGATGACCTTGGCAATTATACTCTCTGAAGCTCAGTTCTTTCTCTGTAAAATAAAGTTGACATTAGTTCCCCTGTCTGACAATGCAGTTATTAGCAGGGAAGTGCTTAGAAAATACAGCAGGACCAGAACTGAAAATGCATTCAAGATAATTCAATAGAGTTGGACCCCTTTTATTCAAAGCACATTTCCATCTAGAGTTGGAAGATTCATGAGCTTTGCCTTAGGAAACCAACTTCTTATTTGAGCCACAAATGAAGTCCATGCTCCGGACATTCACCGCTTGCTTGCTAATCCTGTGACGTTCCAGAAACCTTTTAACCATACTAGCCTGTAATTTATGCTTAAATAACCTCATCAAATGAAAATAAAAATAATATATTATATAGCATTATATGTTTAAAATACTTGGAGCACACTTTTTAAAGTGCTGGCACAGAGAACAACACGCACATATGCAGGTTAAAATGCCACCTTATGCAAAGGCTGTATTCTATGCAGGTAGAAAGCAGCCCAAGCTTTTATTAATGAGAATAATTCTAAAAAATGAGGATAATAAGTGAACTCACCTAGTCCTCTGAGAAATGCATAAGTGCAAGGATTTTATCTGTCAGCAAAGCCTGCTCCATCCCAAGTATTTTTTCAACTAATTAACCAACTGGACCAAACATGTACATGGTTTTATCATGTGGATTACGATCCTTCAAACTTCTCCTGAATTAGATTTCAGGAAGAAAAAAATATCTGTTCAAGCTAGGATCTTGAGAAACTACATCTTAGCTAGTAAAGCAACAGTCAAACCCCCAAAAAAACTTGTTATAGTTAGAGCAATACTAGGGAGATGTTGTGTACTTACAGGCTGGAAGAGTCTCAGACAGAAAAGGGGTTACAAAAAAGGTAAATAAAGATTCAGACCCCTGTGAAAAAAAAGACTATGTACGTACAGCTTCTGCTTTTGGGGAAATGGTGAACTGACTCATTCTCTGGAAGGTGATAGGACACTGCCAGATGAAAGTTGGATGAAGTGTGAAGGTTTTCAAGCCAGATATGTCATAACTCACTTCAAAGGAATTAGGCACTGGAAAACTTCATTAAGTGCTTCTTTTCAGACATCGGTAAAATAATTAAGCTATTTGATTTCACCCTTAATTACAAAATTAATGAAATGCCAATGAGCATTTCAGCACAATCCATAGGGTCCTGATAAAGTTACAGAGAAGGAGAAAATGTATCCTATTTGAACAATGGGAAAATTACACTTTCTCTTAGTGCAAGGATAAGGTCTACTTAGTTTCATCTAATCACAAAGTCGTAAAAATGGCTAGGAAGTGATTTGATCAGCTGGAAAGTGAAGTGTGTCCTTTGGTTTAGTTTAAGCTGCTAATCCCACTGTTAAAACTAGTTTCAAGAGAGTCTGCAACATGGCATCAGCACACAACATTGAGAGAGATCTTGAAAAAACACAAGAAGTTAGAGGGGGGAAAAAGTGATTGTGATCTAATTATTTGAGTTAATTTATCAATTAGTCAGCAGCTTATGGAGCAAAGATTACATTTTACATTTATTTAAAATAATTATGCAGCACAAAAAAATAAAAGATCAGACAATCATGAAAATATTGCTTTACTGAGAACATGCCAAAAACAGACCTATGAAAATCTAAGCTCTTTTAGGGAAGATGCAAAACCATAGAAACAGTCAATATTGACACTACTTAGATCACTATGGGTCAAAAAAGGCTTACAATCATACACACTACTAGAAGGTCGCTATGATAACTATTACTGGTGAACGAAGTATGTTTACATTTTCCCAAAGGTGAAAAGAAGTGTTATAGGAAGACTAGAAAGAGCAGAAAGCAAAAGAAAGGAAAACACGTGAAGAAAAATAAAACCAATACTTGTTAGGTTACTCTTAAATTCCTAATTTTGGAGTTACCTGATGCAGAACAAATTATAAAAGGAGGAAGGAGATTCTCTCTTTCTGCTGCTATCGCACCTAGATTATTTTCTTGAGAAAAGCAGTAGAACTGAGAAGAATGAAGAAGACATACTAGAAATAAGGACAATATTGATTCAGCAATTCATATGAACAACACTGGGAGAAGACTAAGCAGAAGAAATCAAAGTACTAGGTTTTAAAAAAATGCTATGTGAAACTTAATTAACTCATAAAAGAAGTCTTCAAAAGGGTCTCATAAGATTTGTCTGCTCACATGTGAGACTAGCAGGCCTTGTGTCTCAAAAATAAATAAAAAACCAAACCAAACAAAGAAGATTAAAAGCTTATTTAGCATCTAGTTTTACTTTCATCTTCTTTTCACATATCTGATGTCAGGGCAGGATGGACTCCTCTCCAAACATACAGAAAATAGAGGTCACTAAGTAGCAAGTGAATGAAAAATAACACAAGTTAAGGCTTGATTTGCACTTCTGTTTTGTTGCATTGAGTTTCCCCCACCACCTGCCTCTTCTAGCAGAATTCTGCTTGGGAATAACAATCCCAGGGAAATTCTGAGGAAACTTAACAGTCAGAGAAAGATGCATGCACGAAACAGAGAGAAGGGAAATATCTAAATTGCACTTTACGGACCACTTTAATGTTTAGCCCTTAACTTTTTGAACTTAAAAGCATAAAATTTGGAATTTTATTGAATTACATGTTATTTCTTATTTGACTTCTCTAGGGCCCAACAACTTAAAGAAGCTTTGGAAATGACACAAATTCAGAGATGCAGTGATAATGGCCAGACATTTGAAGCTGAGGGTATTTGTAATGTCCTATCAAGAGACTGGCTACTTCTTCAATGACCCTGCTGCCCTCACTGGAAATTTAAATAGAAATGGTAGGAACTGTAAATGTAACCCCCCCCCAAAACAACCAACCCACCCCCCAAAGCGCCCACACAGAAAACAGTTATGGAATATTGCCTGCATTCTGAACTCAAATTCAAAACAGCAGCCACATTGAAGCCCACAGGACTAAGTGCAGAATTACTATTCCTCTGTGCCGAGATGACACAGTTTGATTTAAGTGATGAAGCCCTATCTCCCGCAAGTCCAGCACGCTCCCAGTACAAGGCTGACTGACTTGTCTGTGAATTCGTCACTAACTTCCAGTTTGAGGCATGATATTTAAAGAAAGCAACTACCTATTTTCGTTTGCCTTCAAGACTTACATTGTAAATTGGGACAGTTCAAAAGCTGACTCAAGGCTCACTCAACCCATGGCCTCAGGGACAGATAAAATGGGGCAATTCAGCTGTCCCAGGCCACCATGCAGGCATGGTAAATCTGCCTGCAAACAAACTGGGAGGGGGAAACAATGTGCTTATGTACCAGTGGAGGCAAAAGTGTGACTGTAGAAAGCTGCAGAGAACCCAGGACCTGGAGACTGTCATCCCTGACTTTAAAAGGAAGGTAATTTTGTTTGAGGCCTATGCAGAGAAAGAGAGCTAAAAGTGACAAATTAATAACTGTTCTGCAAAGACGGTGTAAAGAGTTTCAACTCTGACTCATAACAAACTAAAAAAAAGATACTGATATATCTTATTTATAGAGGCACACTAATTGGAAGATAGATTTTGAGTGGGTTTGTGGATGGAATTGCTGAGAAGCCCAGGGAAATGTATCTGATGCAAAGAACACGGTAAGAGTAAGATACGTAATCTCTAATTCGTCGCTGAGCAAACACCCAAAAACCTTTCTTCCTATTCTTTCTCTATGAGAATACTGCTGGGAACCTACGTTTACTGGAAACCACTGAAATTATACAAGCATACGCTTTTAGAAAAGGTTTTTTCTACATTTTCCCCTGCAATTCAGGTTAACAGACTACAATAAGGACTTAAATTCGCACCCAGAACACTGGTGTCTTAGGGATGCTGACAAAGATCACTCTGTGAAATGGTAGTAAATTGGTTTCAAACTTTTTAACGGGGGGACGCTATATCCAGAACTGACATTAGATCACAATTAGTGACATATTTTTCAACCCTTGTTTGGAACTACTCAATAATGTTCTGAAACCACAAATTCAGCCTATAAGCATTCCCCAGATTCCTAGTTGAGTAGTTACTCTCTGCCTAGTCCACTGTGCTCTCCTAGTTTTGCTGCTGCAGGCCCCAGTACAACAAGGGGACCAAGAGGTCAGTGGGATGGTGCTACATGGGACCAAACTGAGAGTTTTGGTCTAGGAATTTTTAAATGCCTCTGCAAACTACACTAACACAGCCAGGAAAAGCTAACCTGGCACACAGGACTAAGTGCAGCTGTAGGTTTTATACTCCCACATGCATAACTTGAACACTGTCTGTGATACGATGGGAGGACCTGTCCCTTCCTGATGAGATTCAAAAACCAAATGCTAAAAACCATTCACTGGGATTTTATGGTTCAGCTACAAACTTCACCCTGAGTGGACATTTAACATTGCTGCATCTCTTAACTTCTGCTCCAACACTTGAAAGCATTAGCCAATTTGCTAACACATCCAGTGAACTCTGAGTCTGTGGAGGGGTTTCCTTCAACATAACGAAAGCAGATAACCAGAAGGTCTTTGTATGGCTTTCAGAAGTACCTCTGGTAGATCATCCAGTTTCCAAACAGATACAAGAGAAGTGATTCCTTTCTTGTCTCTGATGGAAAACACTCTGTCTCAGAGTGGTTTAAAAATAACCCAAAACAGCATCAGGAAATGTCTTTGTGGTATTTCTAGTTACTCGGCATCGAATCCCCACCTGCTGTCGCTTTTTTGGAGCAGTAGCAGTCTCGTAATAATAAAAGCTACATAAAAAGCCATACCAGTATAGAGTTGTGCTACCTGCAAATGCAACCATAAGTGAATCTGCTTAAGCAACTGAACCTGCAAAACAAAGAGTGGGAGGCCACTAACAGTCACAAATAGGCACAACATCTTTGCCTGTAATGAACAGATCATTTTCTAGTGCCCTTTAATTAACGTCCTTTGCTTTTTGTAACGTTTCAGTCAAAAATACATACGAAAGGCTAAATGAAATTTTGACTAAATGAGCTTCGAGATAAACCATTGCACAATGTGCATCCAGGGCTGCTAAGCCCCTTTGCGTTGGGAAGATACTGTGACCATGAAAATATTATTTTACCTTCCCTACCGTGACACAGCCACAAAAAGAAAAATACGTACAACTTTGGACAAAGGCAGTGCTTGATCAATTTATGAAAGGGGTTATTTCCCCCGCCCACCTTTGACAGTAGGAGTTGCACTGTGACAGTGCCCATGTATTTTCCCATTGCCATGTTCTGCACACCAAGAGCATCTCATTCATTGTTTTATTTTGAAATAAAAAGTTGCTGAATAAGTGTAACAAAGGACCCATCTGCAAAGGTCACAAGAAAGGCTCTCTTTGAAGTTTCCAGCATTTCTCAGTTGCCCTGAGACTTTCAAATGTATAATTTTTTGTTTTGCAATTTCTGTGGTGCAATAACAATACAAAAGTACAGGAAAGGAAAAAAAAAAAAGGTGCCTTGACTTGTTTTGTATGGTAGGTGTTTTTAATTTTTAATTTCTCTGAACCACTCTCACATGCAAAAAATGTACTATTAACATGCGATACTCCTAAGATAAGGAAAACAGGTACATGTGAGCCAACAGAGAGAGCTGCAATTTCAGTTCCTTCCCTGTTTAGGGTCACACTTGTATGCTGAACCTACACTCACTTGACAAGCAGAGAGGATATATTTACTAACTGACTTTAATTGCAGACTTCCCATTGTCGCAAAACTACATGCAGAATTTTCAGTAAAGACCCTAGTTCCTACCAGTATACCCATAATCTACTGAGTGTTAAGGAAACATTTAAAAAGAAAATACAAAAGTAAAAAAAAAAATTAAAAACCCCAATCCACTCCAGCATAAGAAACTCATTTAATTAGACTCCTTAAGTATTCATTATTCCTTTTCTTATGTTCAAATGATCATCTTTGTCTCATTCCCAAAGGATGCTCTCCATAATTAAGTCAAGGAATCATTAAAATTTCAGCATGCTGCCCGAGTAAGATTTCAGCACTCTAAGTGTTCTGCACGCTCTACATAGCAGTGACTTGACTTTCATACAGGAAAAAAATGTAAAAAGCAGAATCATTAAAAATCAACAACAAGATGCAGAAGATTATCAATTCATATTTTTCAGGTGACATTTTGCTCATTTTCCCATACTTAAATTCATATAATTGCCAACAAATCTACAAGTTTACGCTTAAAAGAGTGGTAAAACTAATAGCAAAGATCATTCAGGCTCATTTGTGACACAGAGAATTACTTTTTATTTGGCAAAAAAAGGAATTACATCTATCAGAACTTCAGTGCTAAAATCCTGCTGGAACAAACTCTTGCACCAAAAAGATAATTACCAGAGACTGGTCCAAACCAAAAAAAATTCACTGCCACTACAAACATTCAGAAATGTTGTTAATGCATAAATTTCACATAAAGCAATTTATGTCCACAGGAGGCCAAGTTCTTTCTTGGCCTGGCAAGAGCAAGCTAGCATATGATAAAACCCACTTACCTGTATAATATAATTATCACAGAATAGGTGCATTGATGTGATGCCTGAAACCCAAGGTAATATTAGTGCCCTATTCACAACAACATAGTAAGAGGCAATTCCTTCCCTGATCTGTTTGTAAGCTAAATACACGGTATAAAGCGGTGAGGAGGAATGAGTTACTCCTGCTTTAGAGAGGGGTAATTGTGAATTAGAGATGATGAGGTTGGAGGGGGAGTTGTTTTTTGTGTATCGTATGACCAACGGAAGTTAACAGAAGGCAAATATCATTCTGGGGATATGAAAACAGAAGTAACAGCCTCGAAGACATAGGAAAGAAATCTCTCCTCCACAGCTTTGCTTGGGTCTCAGCTGGGACACTGTGTCCTATTTCAGGCACTAAATTTCTAGGAAAAGGTTGTCAGCTGAAGATGTGAAGAATTTATTGCTTTAACTTTGAAATCTCTGTCTTCACAAAACAATGTTGAATGCTTCTCTGAATCTGTGATTAGTAATAAATAGCTTTGGACGTGCATATTCACACACACACTTAGCAGTGTCAGTCAGCACTGCAATCTTGTCCATTTGCCTACTTCCTCCCCTTCCCCACCTCCCCTGCTTTTTCTTTCCCCCAGCAAAGGAAAACCCATATAGTTGCATGCAAATCTGCATAAGAACTAAAGGTGCTTTTCACTTTTCCCTTTTTTTGTTTTCTTTCTGTTCTTGTGCATTTTTTTTATTTTAAGTAGTTTGTGGAGGGGCTGGGAAGGAGGAAGGTTGCATGGAAGTTCTGTTCAGAGATAAATCCATTGTTTCTCTCCTCGAGAGATCATAAATTCCACCTGAAATATTTGATGAACACAAACTTCAAATAATCAGTACTACACAGAACAGAAGGTAAGAAAACATACAGGAATTGGCACCCTGGAACAGAAGTGAAACAGCTTAAAGGATACGAAAACAGGTTCACAACAAGAAGGTGAACTTCATGCAGTTCACGCCAGGACACTTGAATTACATAGGCTTAAGATAAAATTCCAGTCACTATAGGTTTTTGTAGGGGTTGTGAGGGGTTTTTTTGAGACCTCTTGGAAAACAGGCAGGAAAGCAAAAGACTATTAAAGGGCAAACTTGGTACTAAACTTGAAAGAACGAGGTGGGGAAATAAAAACACTTGAAAGAACAGGAGATAACAAAATTGTGCACTGGTCCAGTTACCTTCCAGAAAACTCCTGAATCAAAGAATTTTTCTTCACCCGGAAGGTAATGGGATGAACAGCAATCAATCTGAACTTGTCAAGAGGAAACTGCATCAAATTAATTTAATTTTGTTTCATGAAAGGGTGACAGGTGTTGAAGGCAGGAGAAAAGCAATAGTTGTACCAGACATTCTCATGAGCAAGGTAAGGAACATATGTTGAATGAAAAGACTGTTAGATTAATCCACAAGGGGTCTGGTAACTGAACTCAGGAATGAGATACTAATATTCATTGTCAAAATGGATGGATGTTCTGCAAGACTCTGTCTTGGCTCTGCCTCTCTCTAGCGTTTTCATTAATAACTCTGGCAATAGAAATGAAAGTGCGTTACCAATGCAGACACCGCAAAAGTACAAGGAGTGTATGCGCGTTACAGAGAGAAAGTTTAAATCAAAACGATACGTAAGACCAGAGGAATGGTTTGGGGAAAAGAACAACCAAAAGAGATGCAATTTGGAGAGAATGATAAGGAGGAAAAGAAACATTTGCAAGGGCTAGGGAAACTGTTCTTCAGCAGGGTATGAAACACTAAGTTCAACATGGGACAAAAGAGAAACAGTAGAGTGTAGAGGTATAGCCTGCACAATAAAATAATCCTTCTCTTGTATTTAGCATTCACAAAGCTTCAGATACACCATGATTGACTTCTGCTATTCCACTTCCAGAATGGTATGAATAGTTGAGAATCATCAAGAGTGATCAGAAGTCTGTAAAACACAACCTCACAACGGAACATGGCAACAGACCTCACGTTCATCAAAGCCTGCCAAAAAGCATCAGGAAATAGCATGTTCTCCGCTACTACTATGGATAGCAATAGAAGTAAAAAGTCTAAATTGCAGCAACATAGAATTGGGTAAGATACTGTGAAATTTTTTAACAATAAGAATAATGAAGCTCCACAACAGAAGGCAAAAGAAACTTGGCAACTCCACCACTGATCTTTAGGAAAGTCATTTAGGATCCGTATTGCTACAGAGGCTCACAAAAGTCAGTGGAACCCTTTGGCAGTATTTATGTCAGTGACACTCATGACTATCCTATGACCACCATACCAAGAGAACCACAGACATCCCAGCTTCAAAAAGTCTGTTTTTAATTCAACGTTATTGTGACAGCACAAAACTATTTTATTGATTTCAGTGCTGTAAGCTTTAATAAAATTGGACAGTTAGAAATATATTTTCAGTTCCTAATATAAAATCTATGACCATTAACGTTTCACATTATCAGAAGCATTTGCTGCAGATATCAGAGCTACAAATGAAGATCCAAATCAAAAAAGAATAGTGATATGTCTGATTTATTCTGGTGAGTTTGAAAGTCTTAAAAATTTATTTCTTAGTGTATCTAAAATAGAATAAAAATTAAAATCTACAATCAGTTAATGTAAAGAAAGAAGAGGAATTAAACATAATAAACTATGTAGAAATATACAACCGAGCAGAATTCTCAGCATAAATTACAGGCACATTACAGAACTCTAATCTAAAGAAAATGCCGGGACCCCATTACTCGTCCATTTAAAACTGAGCTACAAAATACAGAAAAGAATTGTAAAGAACAATTCTTCATTGTAAGGATAATGGCTAAGATGATCTAATAGGCTTTTTCCATCTCTTATCCCATCATCACATTTTGATTACTTCTGTGAGTAGAAGTCCTAGGTACTATTTTTTTCTTACGCAACAAGATGTTCTGTTCTACTTCACACACAAAATTGCAATTTTATATGGACTCTTTACAGAGACTGCAGTATTTCTGGTGTTAAACTGTAAAAGCACTACATAAAATTACAGGTCTTTATAGATATCAGCCTAGTTAATAATCAGCCTAATGTCTTCTAAATATATATTACATTACTTAGAAAAGGAGAAAAAAATTAAAGCTTAATTTGCAGCCTTAGGTCTGCTTTCTAGAGTTACAGTATGTGTTCTGAAGGGTATTTGCTGGCAGTATTTAGACAGGCTGACCAACATCCAAGTTACAGAAGACAGAATCTAGTACAAATGAGTTTGAGTAGCTGTGTAGTTTGGCAGAGGCTATGGAGGATACAGTGCTAATGAAAAACACGTTTTGAGCTGCATCACAAGAACTGTTTGTGAACAGTAAACGAACAATTTACATACTATTTGGTGAAAGAAAAAAAACAACCAAAAAAACGAAGCACCGATCAGAATCAGCTAGTTCACACAGGCTTCCAGTGCGTAGGCTGAATAATTGTCTCATCATGATAATAGCCTTTATGATATCCATGATCTCACCACTGCACTCAAAGAGTACACTGCCGGTACTCTTACACCCACAACAAGGCATACTCAGTCTCTGCATTTGAAGAAAATCCTACTCTGCAGCTTCAGCCCTTGGCCGTTAATGTGGACAGGTTGTAATCTTGTTATTCTTTATGTCCTTGCTTTAAAACCACAAACCCTCTAGATTTTCTTTGTCTGAAAACCATAGACTAGAATTCCTGTTGTTATGAAGACACTTTGCATTCCACCATTAATTAAAAACAAAGAGCAAAGTTATCAGCAGTAATCAAAACTAGCAGTGCGCCCCTCATGAATACAATAAAAATTGAGATGCAATTTTATTTCCTGCAGCTCATTTTTTCCACCTACTTTCTACTACAAAAAAGCAGTGAGTTATAGTGTATTCTGTGGTGGGACCAGGGCATAAAACATGACTTTTGCCACCACTTCTCTCTCTCTCCTATCTTACTGGAGGCCTGGAGCCAGCTATTTTTAAGTGCAACTATATTGTTTTCTCTAGTTTATCAAAGCAGTGAAAATTAACACCAGCCATAGCTCTGGTTAAGTGTGAGTAAGGTAAAGGAAGAGAGCATTCACCAGTGTTCCTTCAACATCCAAGGGAAAATCCAATGTACAAAAAAGAAAAACAGAAGACAGTTGTCCATTCCTGATGGACAGGCACAAGCAGCCGCGCTGCAGTGCACTCGCACTACATACTGACACGTGGTTTGTCTTTATCTCTTTTAAGACAGTGTGGAAACTACTACAGCAGTGATAAAACTATTATGAACGGCATTCCCACATTATTGAAGCCTCTTTTTGCCTTACTAAGATATTAATTTATTCAGTATCATAGGAACTGAGTTCACACACAAGGACAGACGGAAATACTTCAACTTGCAGCAACTTAAAAGCCATGGACAAGACTTTTCCTCAGTGCAAAGAGGTGTCAGGGTAGGCTGTGCACTACTGCCGGCTAGATTTCTACCCTACTGTCTCCTCCAGCCTCATTCCCACGGGTTTTAAGCACTGGATTCTCAGTGTTGCCCTCCCAAACTTTACAAAAGCGTATATATTCTTAGTTTTTATAGGATGTCAGGCCTCAGAAGGCACAGTGTTGTTGCAGAATAGCTGCCACAGCATCAGCGGTTGCCAGTTCCTAGAATGCTGCTGGAGCAGGGTCAGCCCGACCTTCCTGACAAAGGCTGGCTGCTGCTGCTGCCTGTCTGGAGGAAAAAGCAAAGCTCTCTGGCAGTTTGTTACACTGCTGTCTGGAGAACCTGCCAGTACAAAGATACAAATAGAAGCCACTCCAAAAGACACATTTTAGCCTTTAAACAAAAAATCATTACAATATTAATTCTGTATTCAGTTGGATGTGCCTGTTAAGTCATTCCATATGCATTAACGGGTCCACAGTCCAAAACTCCCATATAATTAAAAAAATGTAATTTAAACAAGCTGTTCCTTAAAAAGCAGAGCTGATTATCACATTTGGATAACATCTCCACATAACTCCTTGTATAATAACTTTAGGCCCCCATCATTTCTTTTAAGCTACTGCCACAGGTCTCCTGCAAGTCCCAGCCCTTCCCTGGTTGCCAGTTTGCCCACCCTCACCATGCCTCCAGTTTCTTCCCCTTATCACCAAACCATCTCAGCTCCAAGTCCTCTTCCACTTTCCCTATAGCTTCCAAAATGGCTTTTTAAGATTGTATAATCTGCATTTCCTCAGGAAACTAGAGTTCAACTAAACACACACATAGAAACTGAAAAGCACAGGCATCACGAAGAACTATAGATATTTTGTTAAAAGCAGAATGAGAAAGTTTTTCTCTATACTTCAGTGCTTCACCACTACCAAAACACAATGACAGCAAGATTGGGAACAGTTTGTGGAATAATAGCTCTCCACACTTTTAAATTTTATTTCATTTTTAATTAGCTCAGTAGTACATAAACAGGAAGATGAATTTTCAATTTCTTGCTTGGGTAACTTTCAGGACATATAGAAAAGATCAGAGTGAGTCAGGCTGCAGCCCTCAACATTCTCCTTCAGTCAGCAGATTTCTGAGCAGATCTTTATTCTCTCAGTGGGGCAACTTCTCTTTTGCATTTTACAAGTCCCATGTATGGGAAGTAACTTACGTGATTTCAAAACTGAAAAGGCCAAAAGGAGATTTTGAACTCAAAATATATGCAGAATCAGAATAATAAAATCTCTCCTGTATAAAAAAAACCCCAAGTTGTCAATATAGTCAATATTATCAGGGCATACAAAGAACCTGATTAAAAAAACCTACCTACAAAGAATACTCTTTCGATGTTCTGCTCTCCAAATGGAAGTTGTGGAAACACGGATGATCACTGCCTTTAATTACCTCAGCAAAAAGTGCACATAAGTCAAAAAAACCGAAGATCTTATCAATTAGGACTGGATGGACATCTCTCCCTGACCTAGAATAAGAAAATTAGGATAGTCCTCTGCATTGCTTCTTGTGATATTTCTCTATGTGATGTTTTGACATGCCAAAATCATTTTAAGAAGTTCCAATTAAAAAATATACAGGAGACTCCATTGTGCAAAAGTGTTCTATGGGAACACATAAAGAATTTTCAAAGCCGCATAGTGGAGTATTTAATAAGTAGTAGAGTTTTTTTAAGCTTCAAGCACAAATCGAAGATGCTC
Organism: Neomorphus geoffroyi; assembly: GCA_033558235.1. Lineage (NCBI taxonomy): Eukaryota > Metazoa > Chordata > Aves > Cuculiformes > Neomorphidae > Neomorphus > Neomorphus geoffroyi. Next base: position 10,120,445 of record JAUMJM010000016.1, on the reverse strand, counting down.
TTCACATTTTTTATCAAGTGTTATCAAGTCTGCTAAGAAAAATATCAAACTGAGAGATCCAGGTGTAGTGAGTAACCACCCAAGTATATTGATAAGATTATTGAATTATTTGTTTAAAAAATGCTAGATGTATTTTTAGCCCAGCAAACTGATCCAGGAACATAGACCTAGAATTTTCTGGAAATTTCATTTCCAAAAAGGTAAAATACTTTTGCTTCTTTCATATTTGTTAGCATTTAAAATAATTCACCAGGAAAAAAACCACAAACCATAAAGCCACGCTTCTCCATATGATGAACCTATGCAAAAATCTGGTGAGTAAAAGAATTACAGTTTTGGAGAACTATTTAGAAATTTGGACAACTACTAGTATCAATGTCAGAGAGAAAAAAGATTTGGTTAAATAATACACTCACTAACGATAGATGGCTTTATGAGAGGCAATTTTTGAGGCTTGTGCTATCCCTTTGTGCAAAATCCAGACCTTTAAATCAAGGGAGAGGAAGAAACAGCTAGCTAGCACTTTTGTGAGGAAAGGAAATTGCTCCTATTTCCTTTCCTAAGAAAAGGAAAAAATCCCTCCTATTTCCTTTCTTGGAAATAGGAACCACATTCAAATGGTTTAAATTCCATCTGAATGACTGTACCCAGCGTGTCCTGGCCTTTGGAAAGGCCTGGTCAAGAGGTGAATCTACACTTACAGACTCTGCTCATCTGAAAATGACCTTTGATCCTTTTCTACCTAACTTTGGGAAGAGTATAAGCTACATTAAGGGCAAACAGCTTCTGAGTTTGAGGCTGTGTGTGCGAGAGAGAGTTTGTTTCTTTGTTTGTTTTACACCGGGGAGGATGGGGCAAAACAGAGTTGGAGAAGCAGTAAACCAGGAAAGACAACCTGAGTATACTTGTCAACACCTGGCAGCTCTAACATTAGGACTAGAGGTAATAAAGACAGGCTTCTCTGGCATCCTGTGGGAGTTTTGCAGGAAAAACAGGAGGACCATCACACACATAAGAAACCAGGTCCATTTGACCAGAAGGGACGCCAAACTCCAGTCCTTTCCATGAAAATGAAGCCTAATGTTGATGCAGTGCTTCGGTTTAGGTGTCTGACAAGTGTTTTCAAGGCCTGTGGCTATGAAGATTTTCATGAATTGATATCTGTTGAATCCAAAGTGACAGATGCAAGTATAGAGAAATTAATAGGTAAGTAAGTCTGGAAGCAGAAATTGCTTTTGTTGTACAGTTCACAACCGTACAATAGCATAATCCACATTTTAACTGCACCTTGCACATGCAAACAGTATTTCCTTTAAATTGTAAAAAACCATCAATGATTCATTTGCTGCTATCTCCACTCAGGCATGAATTTCATGGGATCATAGAGCAGTTTGGGTTAGAAGAGACATTTAAAGATCATCTAGTCCAACCTCCCTGCAATAAGCAGAGACATCTTCAACTCAGTCATGTTGCTCAAAGCCCCATCCAACCTGATGATGAATGTTTCCAGTGTTTCACCATCCTCATTGTAAAAAATATCTCCCTTAAATCTAGTCTAAATCTGCCTTTCTTTAGTTTAAAACTATTACCTCTTGTCCTATTGCAACAGGCCCTGCTAAAAGGTTTGGCCTCATCTTTCTTACAAGTTCACTTTAAATACTGAAAGGCCACAGTATGGTCTCCCTGAAGCCTTCTCCAGGCTGAACAACCCTGGCTCTCTCAGCCTGTCTTCATAGGAAAGGTGCTCCAGCCCTCTGATCACTTTTATGGCCCTCCTCTGGACACGCTCCAACAAGTCCATACCTGTCCTGTCTCTGGATGAGGATTCACCTCTAGAGAGGGGCACAATCCCCTCCGTTGACCTGCTAGCCATGCTTCTTTAGATGCAGCCCAGGATACAGTGGCCTTCTGGGCTGCGAACACACATTGCTGGTTCATGTCCAGCTTTTCACCCGCCAGTACCCCTAAGTTCTTCTTGGCAGGGCTGCTCTCAATCCCTTCATCCCCCAGCCTGTATTGATCCTAGGGGTTGCCCCAGCCCAGATGCAGCACCTTGCACTTGGCTTTGCTGAACCTCATGAGGTTCACATGGGCCCACCTTCCAAGTTTGTCCAGGTGCCTCTGGGTTAGCATCCCATGCCTCAGGTGTGTCAACCGCACCACTCAGCTTGGTGTCACCTGCAAACTTGCTGAGAGTGCACTTGATCCCACTACGTCATGGATGAAGATATTCTATATTAAACAGCACTGTACCCATTATGGACCCCTGAGAGACACCTCTTGTCACCAGTCTCCATTGAGACAATGAGCTGTTGACCACTACCCTCTGGATGCAACCATCCACCGAACAGTCCACCCATCAAATCCATATCATTCCAATTTAGAAAGAAGGATTTTGTGGGGGATATTGTGTCAAAGGCCTTACAGATGTCCAGATAGATATCATCCACAGATCTTCCCTAGTCCACTGATGGAGTCACTCCACCATAGGAGGTAGGACTTGCCATTGGTGAAGCCATGCTGGCTGTCTCAAGTCACGTCCTTGTCCTCCAGGTACCTTAGAATAGCTTCTAAGAGGTCTGTTCCACGATATTCCCCAGCACAGAGGTGAGGCTGACAGGTCAGTAGTTCCCAGGGTCCTCCTTTCTACTCTTTTTAAAAATTGATGAAACTTTTCCCTTTTCCCAGTCACAGGGACTTCCCCTGACTGCCATGACTTTTCAAGTACCATGGAGAGTGGCTTGGCAACTACCTCAGCCAGTTCCCTCAGGACTCTGGGATGCATCTCATCAGGTCCCATAGATTTAAATATATTTAGGTTCTTCAGGTGGTCACAAACCTGATCTTCTCTTGCAGTGGGAGGGATTTTGCTTCCCCTGTCCGCATCTTGCAGTCCATCCACTCAAGAGGTGGAGGAAAAGAGGCTGTCAGAGAACACTGAGGCAAAAAAGTTATTGAATACATCAGCCTTCTCCTCATCCTTTGGTACAAGTTTGCCAGTCTTGCTCATCTGGATGGGTACATTTTCTTTGGCCTTGCTTTTCTGGCTGATGTACCTGTAGAAGCCCTTCTCATTATTTTTTGCATTTTTTTTAAATTCACCTTTGCGATATTGCCCTTTATTCATTCCTCTCCAAGCTGCAGAGACCTACTGTATTTAATTTCCCCTCATACAAGAAGTGATTATTTTGCCATTCTTTTCATCTGTTCTCATTTAACGTTCTTTTAGTGAAGAGATATGGGGTGATGGAGCAACAGCAGCTCTTCTCAACAAAAGAACATTGGAAGTTATTAATGGAATATAGTTTTGTTTAGTTTTCTGTTCTGTTCCAAATTATTCCTAATATTATCTACCTATTGGACTATGAACAGACACATTCAGGAGGTACCTCCATGTTCTAAATTGTTGGTACTAAACGAAGAAGTAATCAAAACCACCAAGGTTCTGTACAAATACCGAGATGTACAAGATGAAGGAAGATATCCACTAACCTTGCTCAGTTCCCCTCCAGTAAGGAAGAATTATGTGTTTACATTTTACCTGCTTTATACAGTTGTGATTTAAATGATTGAATCTCATTTTTCTCCCCAAACGGCTACATATTTTCCAGTGGTACTCAGACTGCACAAAGTATATACTTTTCTGCACAAAAGATACCCACTACATGGGTGGACAAACCAGGAGTCACTCTATCGAGGCCAATGAAGTAATATCTAAGTAACTGATGTGAAGTAAAATAAAGCCAGAAATGCCACCAAGTCAAGAAACAAGTCATCTGCAAATGGCATTACAGAAGAAAGACTAAGCAATCGACAAATGAATGCTCATTTATTTCAGGACGAGTCTGAATTGGAGTTTCTGGAAATGAAATAATAGAAGCTGGTAACATCTTGGCAGAGGCATGAGCAATAAGATATTCTCTGACCCAGGTGTTTGGCAGCATCCCAATAAGGGGCTGGAACTTGCTTGTTTTGTTAAAACCATCAGTTAAATACAACCCAGATGGAAACTCACTTGAAGGTTTAAGAGCTTTTTCCCAGTGATCTGCTGAAACAGACAGCAGGGCACAACATGTCTGAAGAGCAGAGGTTAAGCATTTCAAAAGGTAATGTGATAAACTTTGGCCTCTATTCTACAAATGATCCCCTAGCTTTACAATAATCTGACTTCTGGATGACTGAGCATAAAATCATTCTGAGTTGCTTCCAGAGACTTATGGTAAGTTGCTGCAGTTTTACGTTAAGGACATTCTGCCTTCTTGATCAGATTTTGTTACGGTTTGAGATGTCTTTCCATAACTGCAAAACCCAAACTTAACTGATGCCAATACCATTAAAAAAAAAACGTGAAAAAAAAAGAGGGCTGAGACTAATTATTGAAAAAATCATACTATGGCGTATCTGGGTAGGACCTACCTTGCTTAAATTCATATAAATCTTTATTAGCATAACAGAGAAACCCAAACTAACTACTGTTTTGGCTGACTTTTAGCTTTTACAGCAATAACTATTTTTTCTTGTTACAATTCTATGCAGTCACTCCTCCTGATTTAACTGAACTTCTGTGTCTATCTGATGACTGCTGAACTTCCAGGAACACCTCAGGTCTTCTCTCAGGTACAAAAGAGTAGCCAATCCTTGCAATTACACTCAAATCTGTCTGAACCCAGGTACCTCCCCTCTGCCTTCTTCAGTACAAACACTTTCCACAAGCCTAACTCTAGCTATCACAGATCACAAGACGCGGCAAACTTCAGCTCCATGTTTGGAATGAATAAAACTAACTCAGAATTTATTCACTTCAAAGCAAGAAATAAAGTTATTGTCATTACCAGGATTTCAAATGTCCTTCAAAAAAACTGCATTGTAGTAAGGACTGCATAAAAACTATTTTCTTTTGCTCAAATTTCAAGGCAATATTTTGGGTTTGGTATGTGTTGGTGTTAGTATTATTAAAACAAATCAACCCAACTTGGACTACCAAGAGCAACGGTGGTATATGTTACTGATAGTTAAAATCTTTTTCAAGGAAGTTCTGAATAACCTTAAGCCTCATTTCTTATCTTTTCTTTGGCAAGGGATAAAGTTACAGCAAAAGTGCAAGTCCCGGCAGCAGAGACATTAATAAATGCAGACAGCCTAATGACTACAGCTATGTTAAATGCATATGACAATGAGAAAAGGATGCCTTGACCCCATCCTCTGGAGTATTTGACTTTTCAGGTCACCTGTTTGTCATGGTGATGAAACTACTGCTCCTAGGATCAGAAAGTGAACACTGGGGGTCTTAAAACAAACAAACAAAAATATTGAGATGTAGTTCCCCCGAAGGACAAGTCCTCAATTTTCAAGGATATACCAAATGCTCATACAAAGCCGTCACAAGAACAGAGATTAGGTTTCAACATAGCCACTCAAAACCTGGCCCTAAGCAGAATATTTCTTCTCCTTTTGGATCACACTGGTTTTAGGACATGCTGTTCACATTGGCAACTGTAAAGGGCTTGTGTCATACCTGGCACAGATAAAGCCATAGGCAAATAGTCAAGGCCATGTAAGAAGAGAAAGGAGGCGGCGAAGGAATCGAGCATATCAGAATGTGCCCTATGGGCATACTTGCTGAAGAAATGCATTAATGAAATATTTACTGTTGGTATGGTAGATTAACCAAAAAAATAAGGAATTCAGCGTAATTTATGAGTGAATCAAATAAAAAACCAAAATTGCTTTTACCATACAATATTCAAAACCCCATACTAATACGGTAAAGTTACATACCATACCAACTACCTTCTATCAGTATAGATTTCAAGATATCTGTGATCAAAAGTGACTTTTCACTTTGATGGTTCACATTATTATGACATCTGGTCGGAATGGGTAGAGTTAAGTGTCTGTTGCTATTTTCATTAAAGACTATTTTATGCCTCAATTGCCAAAAAACCTGTTTTTACTTCAAAACTAGACTTGGCAGGCAAATGCTGTAGCCAAACGTGGGTTAATAGATTTGTCAAAGTGGAAAACATCTAACAAATAAAAAAAAAAAAGAAAAAAGAAAAAAGGAAAAAAGCTCACAACAACATCTGATACTGAATCTATCCATAAAGTTTACATTTAATCCAGCCATCACCTGTTTAGAGAGATACCAACTAGTATTTATTAACCAGTTTTACTGTCTCACTTGTACATTATCCAGCAGCAACCCACTATCTTTTATTTAAAAGAATAAACATCCAAGCAGGTCATTTATGTTCATGTAATAGTATGGGTAACCATCCCATCCTTTGAAGACCACATCCACAGGCTTTGGGATCACTTCAGCTTCCCAAATCTGCAACTCCAGCCCAGGCTTTTTAAAGACTTAAAGACTTGTCTCAATCTGTGGCTGTGGAGCACAGCCTCCCACTGCTTTCATGTAGCTGTAAGAAAGGGTATGGAAAAGCCTTCCCTACAGCGTGTCCCTAACAAACCCATATAACCCCTCCTCTTGTTGCAGGGGTCAACTGCAAGCTCAGCTGCTTGGAGGGACTGAGATAAATGGCAAGTTTGCTGAAAGGGAGGAAATACCTGAGCAACATCCTAGACGGGAACACTCACAGATTCCTGTCTGAGCAAGAACATGCTGCTCTGGGACAACTTAATTTGACAGCTCAGCAATGGAGCTGTAGGCCAGGGAGCTGAGAGCAGGTACCATTCACACCCACAACATCCATTGCCATGCTTTGCTCACAACCAAAGACAGCTGGGGAAGGCAGCTCCATTCATAAGGTAAGATGGGATTCCTTTTCTCTGTCTTCAAGTTAGACAGAAACCAATGCCACTTAGATCCAGTGAAGGCCATAGAGACAGAGCTGCTTATAAGACTGGGAGCACCTGTACTTACACCTCTAATCATTCAGGAATTCTTCCCCATACCAACATTTCTGGTATCACAGGATTCCTTTTCTACCTGTAAGGCGGGATCCATCCTTGTAATCCCGAAGATCAAAGAGCTGCGGACTGTGAAGAAAAGAATTTGGTTCATTCCTTCTATTGATGACCTGAAGCATGATCACCAGACAGTGGTACTTGTATAGATCTGTTCACGAGAGCTGCACTAAACATCAGTGAACTAACTAGTTTAGCGGGGTTACTCACAGCAGCTGAAAACATGGATGGGGTGCAACCATAACACCAATGACAAAATGTTGATTGACTTCACTGGCATCAGGAGTCATAAGAAAAGCCGAATTAGCTAAAGAAAGCACAAGACCTGAAGTTTAGAAGAATGGGAGAAAACAGAAGGGTTTACATCCATCCCAGAACAATGTTTTCTGGGAAACTAAGCTGAAACTAGACACTAACTACCCAATGCACAGAACCTTTTGGAATGATGTAAGAGTAATTTAACTGCATGACAAGCATTTATAGGAGTTTCCCAGACAGCTTTAAGCATATCTACTTTCAAAATATATTACTTAACCTAGCTGAACCTACAATCTTTTTTTGTTGTTGTTGAATTGCCAGCAAATTGAAACAAGATTTAAAAAAAAAGTACTACACAGCATAATGTACAGTGACATGATTTAGGTGTACTACCATCTTGTGGACTATCTAGGAAAAACAATAAATGGAGTTTTATATATACAACCAATTCATAGTCAGGGTGTAGACTGCATTGTGTAAATATTACATGCAACTAGGAATGTTCCATTGGTTTCTTATGGCTTGGCAGATTACATCACACCTCTTCTCAACAGCGTAGCACCAATGCATGATGTCACCAGCCTTTCCTGGAGAATGCTCTCACCAAACTGCAAGGTTTGCTCTACATAATAGAGGAGTCGCAGGAGATCCATGAAGCACTGTGCTGGCTCCAGCTCCACTACTGCACAATTTCAGGCTTTCACCTGCACGTGCCTGGCAGTTTCCCCTGTAGACACAGCTGCACCTTGTGGTCTGACGGATAAAACCACAGTGTGCCAATATTGGGGTTTTGCTTAGGTTGGTTAAGTCAGCAATGTTTTACGATACATTTTCATGTAGGTACACGTAAATGTATAGATGTAATATTTGTGAAAATGCATTCTAAGACATTGCTTACATATATGTGTATACATAAACATGGGGTCTGTGAGCATGTATATACACATATATAAATTGTATAAGGCTGAAATACAATAAACTGTCTCCACCACTTCTGCAGCTCATTGTTGCGGGTGTTATCAGTGCCTCTCTGCAGTGTAGTTAAACCTCCATGATGAATCCTTCTGCATCTCTCTTTCTCTTAAGATATTTCTTGTGAGTATCCAGAAATATCCTAACAAATTTTAAATTGTGGAGAATGACACGATCTTCATATTTAACTCTATATAAAGAACCAAGCATATAAAAAAACCCGCCATATTAGAATTTTAGTTCACTGCCTGGTTGTATTCAAGTTTCCCCATTAGTAGTGAATCAAATGACACATTTTTAAAGAACATTAAACACCTAATCATTGGCATGATACGCAGATAGACAGCATGTTTAAAAATGTATTATCATGTCAAAGTCTGGTTGTATTTCTATAACATCAGTAATATTGTTAAAAATACAGCAGCATAAAGAACGCAATTATTTGTGCTACTTTCATTCAACTTCTGTGTAAAATTACTTGGTAGCATTTGAAAAGTACTTTGAAAGGATACAGAATTAAACAAGACTCTTCAGCTGCAAAAGTTTAATCACCAACAAAATCAAAGATTTCACAGCAGCAGTGCCCGCTATGAAGAGGGCAATTGCCAAAGCTCTTCAGGTATGCAGTGATTTAGCATAGCTCCTCTTTGGCCTTTGCTGCTGAGCCCTCAGTACAGACATTGACTTTCTCTCTGGGACAAGGCTGCAAGGACCTCGTTGCTACAGGAAGGCACAGCTTACCTTTAGGTATTGATTTCACTGAGTCTGTCTCTTAACAAAGCAAGGGCTGAGGCACATTAATCAATATAGATAAAACAAAGACCAAACACTTCCACACTATTTTCTTAAAAATCATCTATGACCCTTTCTGCTGAAGGTGAAATTATGCTTCCTTGTGGTTCATCTCTAACCATCCAGCACCCTTGCAAGGCCACCATTCAGACTCACTTCTGATATCTCATATAAAGATGCAGAGAAGGTATTGCAAGACTCGATGAATATTTGTGAATGGCATGAGTTGACTCTTTCTGATCAAAACTAAATCCAAGACAGGCAGACCACGCACCTGCAGAATTACCTCACTCAGTCCTTTGACATGGCCCTGTATTCCATATAAACTGGCCAAAGCTCCCACTCAGCAGCCTGAGCAACCAATCTCACATTCAGGGATATAACAGAGCCAAATCTATTTCTTTTCTCCGTGTCAAGGTGATATCTTAATCCTTTATCCTTCCATGATGATTCCCAACTCAAAACTTTCTTACTCTTCCAACTGTCACTGTTCAGTCCCTAATCAATTTTTGAGAAATACTTTCTGGTTTCCCTCCAATGTCATCTTTAAGTCCACTGTTAAACCTCCCTTATTCTACTTGACACGATCACATTCTTTCCCTGAAACCTACTACTACCCCTCCCCTCCTTTTCCCACACTAAGTCGGAGAATGAGCAAAACCTCCAAGGTGTCTACCTACATAATTTATGTTATTCAGTAAACGACAACAGATTCGTTTATTGCAATTTTTCTTACACTGGTGACCATGGTATCTTAACCTGTAGCTCTAGAGCTGTTGCGCACACAAAACCCCTCAAAACACTCTCATTCAAAATCACATAACCTGTTACAGTAGCACCACAGTTTCCTATAGCTATCAGAGATGCCTTAAAGCAGAACAAATTGTGATTAAGCGTCTCTGAACAAAGGAGGGGGGACAAGATGCAACACCAGCCCTTATAATTAGCATAAATCCACACAGGTTCCCTAGAGCAGCATCTTGTCAGACTTTCTAAAAAAGAAAATCGCAAATAGCACAGCTTCAGTAAAAAAGAAATGAGCGTTACTTAAACACAGTTGAAGCTCGCAGGAAGAAAAAAACATTATAAAGGAACATGATATTTCATCAACATAATGTGGCTTCCTTCTAGCTATTACCAAAATAACACAACTAAAAATTTTATTTCAGAGTAAAATATAATTGTTCCCAAAATTACATTTAGATCACATTGTAGAAATGTTTTTCAATGCAAACACAGGAATCAAAACCATACCTGGGAGCCCTTCCACAGCATGCAAAAATTATTCCAGGTATCTTGTGTAATGAGCCACCTGACAAGGGCTATAACTGATCAAATATTTATAGAGGTCCCCAGTTGTCACTAAGGCATTGCTATACTTCATATTGACAGGAGTCAGTATTTGTTATTAAGTTATTGCTATGAACGCTAACACATAAATGTGGCTTTCTACTTTTAGTGACGTGCTGAACAGGAAAAAGCGTTAAAGATCACACTGAAATTATGGATCAAAACTTAGCACCACCTTACTGATTTTCACTTTATTTCCTTGAAAATACGTTAACAGCTCAAAATATAAACATCACCATAAGATCAATTCTGATGCAAGTTAGAAAATACTCCAAACATTTAGGGGTTTTTTTAAGAGGAAACTTTTGAGAAGACTTGAGGTATTGATATTGATAAGGGAAAAATAAAACCAGACTCCTAAACCTTTACCCAAGCCAGAAAAAACAATGGTAATCAACATCCATTAACAGCTGACTAACTGTGGGGGGCAAATCCACTTATTAATGAACAAGCGTCTACATCGCTTACAGATAAAGACCAGAAAAATAAACAGCTCTCCAGACTGAAAATCACAGACATGAAGACAACGAAAACAGCCTGACTAATCTAGTCAGCCTGGGTATCATCCAATTTGAGATTAAATTACTGTTCTCATTGGCAGGTTTATACCTGATCCAAAGTGAAAGACGGAGCTGGGTGTTGGCAGCGGAAGAAATGCTGGGCAGCCTGTCAGAGCTTTCACTGTTACCGGATGTCCTGGACCTGTTTGAATCAATGCAGCAGGACCAGCCAATTTCAAAGCACTGGTTTGCTTTTGCTCATGTTTCCAGCACTATCAACTGACAATACTTCATGGCATTTCAAAACCTCACAGTTTTAAAAGGGTTGCTTTGTATCACATATCTGGGCAGCTAAAAGATACCCTCTTTTAAAAGTAATTTTTCACATCTCTGTGATTAATGCAGACTTAACCACACGTCTGCTTTCCTGTAACAGTTTCTGAATTAATAAAATTGAAGGGTGCTTAGGGGCACCCTGAACTATCCATTACACGAGAGCTACCGCAATGAATGTGATGCCTTGTCTTGTAAGAAACCGCGTCACCACCGGTGCCAAATGTGGGAGAGCCGAAGGAGGTATGAGAAGTCCTTTTTCATTTCAGAAGATTGTAGACACACGTACGTGCAGTCACTAAATTTGATTTAGCTGTAGATAGATGTTGAGAAATGCCACTGGAGTTTAAATTTATATCTAAAAAGACAAATACAAATAAATCTTAGCTTGGGATTTCAACCAGGCTCTTAATTTCATTTCAGATTTTCACACTGTTCTGCTGAGCTCTGGTAATGGAAATGCCCTTGAACAATAGAAACAATTAACTGAAGAGAATAGATTCATCTCAGTATTTACTATAATCCCTTCTATACTCACACACCTACTGTAACACGGCACATGAAGCAAGTAGCCTTGGAATTTTCTTAACAATAAGATGGTTTATTAAAATCTTTGATTTTTGAAAAAAAATTTGTTTTGTTTTGTTTAAGTGAAAAATACTTTCACTGCTGAACTTTGTCATCTGCAACTTTCTGCCTTTTGTAAAATACTAAAATTGCAGACTTAAGTGTGATCTTTTAAATATTTGGTTTCAAATATTTTTTTAAGTCACTATATTTAAAAAACCCACAAGTTAAACTGGGAGTGAGATCTCATGCCCTAGGGTTTATATTAAATATTATCAAGTGATACTCACAACCATGAAAGTTTTCCAGTACAAAAATTCACATATGCATCATCGATGCATCTATACCCAAAATAGAGTATCAATACTATGAACTCCAGAGCACAGAAGTTTTTCACCATTAACCACAGGCAAATATAGATCTGAAGGTTCAACCGTTTTCAAAGAGTTCGCCTCCTACGGCGTTCTGACATTCTAATAAATTTGTTGCAATTTTTATTTAAGGAATTGATGCATATTTGTAACAGCATCCTATTCGAAACATTTTTAAAACACTGCTTTAAGGGGTTTAATACTTAGACCTTTAAGGGTTTTAATTGTAAATATTTCATAACATCAACATTTGATTGCAGATATCCCACAGTAATATATTTCCATGTATTTTTACATGATATCTGTCCTTAGAAAATAAAAAAATTTTATTGGCTAGTGCAAGCAACAGTAACATAAAACCCCAAATCACAGAAGTCCTTGTCAGTAGACAAGCAAAAAAACAAAAAAGTGAATAACTTTAATGTGACAAATTCAATGCCTTTTAAAACTGGTTTTATTAGATATTATCTCACTGTTGAAAAGAACAAAATGTTCCATTGCCTATTAATGTCTACTTCAAAACTCGCACAATTAATAATTAGGAAAATCTCTGCAGGAAGTACATACAGCAAGCACATCCAGATATCCGACAGCTATTCCAGCCAACACCACACACAGTCTTGCTCACTGATGAAACCATCTCCCTTTGGAGGAATATCAGCTCTCAGGTGCTAAGGGAGAGGAACGGTCGCCAGAGGGAAAGCAGCAAAGATGTGTAGGGATGGCAGGAAGCAATGCCGATGAATCAGCAGGTGACAAGCAAAGAGATACCAACGCGCTGTCAGCATGCCGCAAGAAAGGTAGTGTTTCCAAGAAAAATCAAGATCATTTAAGGACCTACAAGAGAAACCACTGTACCTAAAACCTACATTCTAGTGAAAAACCTAAAGCCAAAATATGAGCTGAATCAAAGCTGCTTTGAGTAGAGTCACCAACAACGTTTTATTCTGCTTTTGGTTTAGTTGTGTCTTTCAACAATATTCCTGTATATCAACACACGCATTTTCAACCTTCACATGTAAGCCCTAATAGCAATTACATTTAATAAATTACCAGCTTCTTATGAGCATTTCAGTGAAAATATAATTACAGTAGCATTGTAGCAGTAAGCTTGCAGACAGTGTACATTCAGAGAGGAACTGTGCATTTCTAGTACATGCAAATATCTCAAACATGGCTTGTTTCCCTACAGGAAAAATCGGTGTTGCTTATAGCACACTTGACACCCTGTCACATTACACCATTCAAACATACAGGGTTTTATTAATGATATTCCTAATAAAAAGTAAGTTCTTTTTAACAGTAACCAAAAGCATGACATGACACATTGACAAGTAATGTGACAGCTCCCTTCTAATCAACATAAATAGCGATTCAGCATGCCTGACACTCAGTGACAGGCTAAAAAGTCCTTAACAGCAAAGGCAATGCTCTAAGAGTCTCATCAATACATTTAAAAAAATAACTGATGTTGTATTTCCATCAAAGCTTGTCTGTTCTCTAACACAAAATCTCAGTTTCTCTTACACCACACCACAGTTCAAAATCTGCCTTGATCCTCTGGTACTCGTACAGCCTGTCACTAGAGGGTGCAGTTGTTCTGTTCCTTAAGCAGAAATTAGTCACAAATCATAAAACGCTACTACATGACTAAGCTTTTTCAATTGTTTTGTTGAACCACGTATGTATTGCATTTTTCATTTAAATTCAGAGAATTCTTTTCACTCAAGCTCTCCAAATAACTAAACTGGGAGACAACACACACTCCCTTCAGTGAGGAAGACTCTTGTTTTAAGTTCAAGCTGATTTTAACTTTATATAGAGTGACAGATAAATAAATGCAAAAGCAAAAGTCCCACTAAAGGATTTAACAAATTAGTCAGTCTCAATCATTAGGTTGTTGCTGTTTGCATGTTTGTTTTTACAGCAGTTGGATGACTTTCTTTCTATTCATTATTTCTATTGTTTCCTCTTCAAAAAGACACGATGTTTTAACAATAGCCTGGCTTTGGACCAAGATCTGAAAAATACCTCCATTGAAGTGAACATCAGAGCAGGTGATAAGCATGGCAACGGTGCAGAGTTAAAGACAGATATAAGCAGCTTACCTACTTACCTACTCAGTTCTCTACCTGTAAAACCAAACAGGTGGGTTCACACAGCCTGTCCTTTATCAGAACAGAAATGCAAATTATTAGAGAACCAAACTGCTGACAAGTCTGGGGTGGTGGCAGCAAGCTGTGTGCTGAGGGCAGACTTAAGGCGCCAGGGCTGCAGGAGCGCAGGTAGGGGAAGGTTGCTCCCCAGGCAGCTGGAGGTCATGCATTGCCCAGCAGCTTCGCATCAGGGTTTGTAAATGGCACTCCCAAATTTGCTTACTGAGAGAAGAAGGCAGCAGCCTCCACGTCCTTCCCAAAATGAAAAGGCGGAGAGAAACTTCTGCTAACACCTTCCATCAGATGAACATCTGTCTGGAAGAGCAGCCTCAGGGCAAGGAGAGGCACCGCGTTCATCCCATCTGAAGCTCGGGAACAAGTTAAGGGAGTCATATGCACAAATTGTTTTCATCAGTCATTCAGTGGAGCTATGTTGGCAGAACTAACACAAGAGGAACACCGTACAGTGCAATTACAAAATATCGTGCAGGCTAAATCATGTATCACACAAAATTTAACACTTCACTCAGCAGCTCAGCAAGAACCAGACCCTGAAGCCCCTCGCAGCAGCAGGTATCCAGCCCTCCAGGGGAAGGCTGCAGGCATCCAGTTTTGGCATATCCCCCAGGTCATCCCCTCACCCTCTGCACACCAGCCAGCCATGATGGAATGCAGATGATGGTGACACATAACAAATAAAAAGTGAACGCTTTAGATGTCCAGCCTTAGAAATACTCTTCTTTTTGAGAGATGCTGCCAAGCTAGCATCAGTAAAACTGGCCACAATATTTTATAAAACAAAACTTCACTTCTCCCAACTCCTCTCAAAAAAAAAAAGAAATATGAAAGGTATAGATATTTATGTGCAGCACAATACACTACTGACTTCAGCTGATAGTTTTCTATTCAGTTATCTCACAGTATCACAAGGCTGGAAAAGACCTTTGAGATCATCAATTCCAGCTTATGACCCAACACCAGCACCTACTCGTCATCTATACCATGGCAGTAAGTGCCTCATCCAATCTCCCTTTAAACACCTCCAGGGACGGTGACTCCCCACCTGTCCGGGCAGTGCATTGCAATGACCAATCACCCTCTCAGTGAAGATTTTTTTCCTAACATTGAGCCTAAACCTCCCCTGATGAAGCCTGAGACCGTGTCCTCTTGTTCTGTCAGCGGTCGCCCGAGAGAAGAGACCAACCACTGCGTGACTACAACCTCCTTTCAGGCAGTTGTAGCGAGCAATGAGGTCTCCCCTGAGCCTCCTCTTCTCCAGGCTAAACAACCCCAACTCCTTCAGTCGCTCCTCACAGGGCTGGTGCTCCAGCCCATTCACCATCCTCGTTGCTCTCCTATTTCTCTATTATTTGGTGGAAAATCTCTCAATTATTTTGTCAAGTCATCCACAAGAGTCAAGTCAAAACTGCCTCTTTCAAAATACATGCGTTTTCCTCACCAATACATTCATAACTCTTCTCTGAAAACTGAGAAACAATTCCCAGCAGACATCTACAATTAATATGTTCAGGAAGCTCTCACAGCATCTAAACCCACAAATGATTTTATCTGTTTGCCAGACAGGATTTTTTCCCCTCAACTCTGTCATAAAGATCTGTAGATTAACAGAAATTGGGCAGATCTTCCACTACAGACAGTTTGCTTCCACTAAAGACAGATCAGTTTAGTAACATGCAAATTCTTTTCCACTTATGTTAAACACAGATAGGGGTTTCCACGCCAGTATCACATTGCATGGCTGAGGAAGAGCATAGGGCTTGCTGACCGACATCCTTAAGGTAAACCATGAGTGCTGCTGTGGGGCTACTACCCTGAGAAATACAAGACCAGGTTTAGGGTTAGAATTAGGGTTTGGCTTCTGAGAACAAGACATGTGAGATACACAGCAAGAGGGGCTTGGGAGCAGCCAAACGTCAGCACGGGTTGTGACTGACGCTGTTCCACAAGTCTGAGGTCATCAGTGACTGACGGTCAAGGAAAAGGGTGAGGAAAGGCAGCTTTTACTTTGGGGACAAGGTCCATCCCCACCAGAAATTTGTAACTCTTTGCTTCTGAGACTCATTTCCCTCCTGTGCTGAGCATGCACAGTGCAGTCCTGTTGTTAGGATAGACATATGGCCCACTGAAACATATAAACTAAATTCATCTACCTTATTTACACCACTGGGAAGGAAAGTGAGTACTGAAGCAGCCTGAACAGCACCCCAAAGCTAGAAATGAAGGAGAAATCCCAGCTACAAACCCTGGCAAACTCAGCACAGGCAAACTAGAATGTGGGGCTTTCAGCAGACCCACAACATAAACACTACAAAAATACTGGGTTCTGACTTGTGAAAGTCCATGAGACTTAAGTATTTCCAAAAATTTTAATGCATACATTTTTTTCTGCATTTAATAGGACTTATACAAAACCAACTAGAAGACCTTACTGTGGCCTTTCAGTATTTGAAAGGAGCTTATAAGATGGGGACAGACATTTTGGCAGAGCCTGTTGCAATAGGACACAGGGCAATGATTTTAAAATACAAGAGGATAAATTTAGACTAAATATAAGCAAGAATCTTTTTTCCAATGAGAGTGGTGAAAAACAGGAACAGGCTGCCCATAGTGGTGGTAGATACTTCTTCCCTGGAAATATTCAAGGTCACGTTGGATGGGGCTCTGAGCAACTTGATCAAGTTGAAGATATCCCTATCCATTGCAGGGGAGTTGGACTAGATGATCTTTAAAGGTCCTTTCCAACCCAAACTACTCCATGATTCTATGATAACACACTTCCAAAAAAGTAACCGAGTTCCTAAGTACACAATCTGCATGGATGCAGTGCTCAAAGGGTGCGACACAGCCCTGGAGAACAAGCAGGAAGGAGGAAGAAGAAAGATGCTCAGTTACTTTTTGGGGGGAAAGGGAAAGAAAAAACAAGCTAAACTATTATTTCAATTGAAAGTAGATTCCTCAAGTCTAAAAGCTTAGCATGGTTTGTTCCTTAACCTGGCTAATATTTGTTTTAATGCTTCACCTTCTAAGCTTGAAAGACTTCTGCATTCAACCGTGTTACTTTTCACCATTTATTCAGTGAAGTGGTTTGAGATATGTTTACATCTAAGTCCTATGCGCAGGCATGCGAGCCTTTTAAAATGATCCAACAGGTAGCTACAATAAACAGCAATATTAGGTGTGTCTGGTTTGAACTACATAAAAAAAGATAAACTGCCACTGTTACTTCTATATAGAATAAGAGTTAGCTAAAAAAGCAATTACCACTTCAAGAGAAAAAAAAGGGAAAAGAAAAACTAACCTCCACCTTGATTTCATATATATATATAAACTGCAGCACACATAAAGAACAATTAATGGAAACATTTCAGACCTCTGTGCAAATTATTTATATCTGGCATTACCAGAGTTGCAAATTTTAGCGAACTGTCTTTTTCCAGCAGCCTTTAATAGTTAATTAGTCTATAAAATTCTTCAGACAATAGGTTGGTAATAACTGAGGAAACTGGCAATCCATTGAGAGTATATGACAAGCTTCACGAACCCGTAAACACCTGGTTATTAAGACATTTCTGTTTTTTCACAGAAATGTCATTGGCTTTTGATGAAACAGCTACTGAGAAAAGCATTTGGCAAAGCCAAAAGAGAACCCAATTAACAGGCTTTATCTATTTTTTACTTTTTAACTTGTCCTGGATATGAATACGTGTTTGAATATTATATGTATGTAGTAATCCAAGCTTGCTAAGTATACCTGAGATATTTTAAAAATATTCCAGGAGCAGCTACAAAACTCACTATTGGTGGTTATAATGTCTGGAAACAGAAATTTGTTTTTTAAAATTTGTAAAACACCATTTAATTACACATCAGGGAAGACAGAAAGCGAACTGAGAAAATTCTGGAAGCCAGTTCTAGAAATTGGCATAGATGAAAATGACTATTTTTATCATGTTCAACTTCATTTAATACATTTTCCTACAGAACAGTAGAGATAAAAGCAGTTGATCAATATTGCAGATAAACAACCAATAAGGAATAATCAGCATTTGAGTGAACACAGCTAAAAGAAATGGTGAGAAAACAAGAAACTCATTAGACTGAAATATGGAAAACATTGTTAGTTAAATATAAATATTGTCAAGAGTTGTTAAGAAGCAAGGCAGAAATGATTCATGTTAATCTACAAAAAAATGCAGAAAGTCAATTTCTACTCCTTTATTTTCTTTTTTAAAGGCTGGCTCTGCTGCAATAAAGGTTTCCTTTTTTATTAAAGCATTGAAGAGGAAAGCTGAGCGCAACCATCAGGTTCACAAGTTGTTAGTGACATGGTTTGTGTCTCCCGAGGACAGCCATAAGGGCTGGGCTCTGCTCTCCTGAGCTTTGCTGTAGTGTTGGAGCCAAGTGTTTGAGGGGGCAGGTGGCAAGAGGAATTAACACTAGCTTCATTCAAGAGCAAAGTCTATTCATCTGCCTTCCAAGCAGCATCCTTGATGAGCAAGGATCTAAGACACAAGCGTAACTGAAAGACAAAACATTTAAACTTCTTAAAGTTATACCTTTATAATTAAATTGTCCTCCTCAGATAAAACAAAGCATTTGATTAAAACCAAAAAAACTGAAGTATTTGATGCGTTGTTCCCAAAGTAAACCACTGCAAGTGTAAGCAAACACTGAAAGCAGAAACTCCCAAGGAAACAAGAGGGAAATCTGTCCTCGACATTAAACGCAAGATAGCTCATAGAAATGAGAAATCACACAGAAAAGGCTGCAAAAATCCAGGGTGTGGGGAATAAATTCTACAACCAAGCAATGTAATAGTTGCACAACATTTTTAGAACCTTTAACTACAAATGACAGAAAGAGGCTGATAGCCCATCTTCACATTCATTTTGGAGAATTTTCACAAATGTCTCTTGATATTTATAACCACAAATATGCCCAACTTTATATTGAGCCAGATTATAACACACCCGTCATTTCACGTCCCTGACTCTTAAGAAAGGCATTACAAGCTTACAATAGCAACTAGAAGATGTTTCAGAGATTCTTAGTACATTAAGTATCTGCAACCCTATAGTCAGAATTTACACAGAAATCTAGTCTGAACTTAATAACAAGAAAGGGGAGAGGGGAAAGCGTGTGTGGCACCTAAGGGCATCTAATAAACAGCAGAGAGATGCAGCAGAATTTATTCATTCCTTTCCAAACAGAAAGGTCACAGGCTAAGCTGAGAAAATGAAAAAAGCTACAAAATGGATGACTGAATGCAATCGTAGGTTTTGGCTTTCCTTCTAGGACTTAAAACTGAAGATCTAGATTTCTATCCCCTACCCCTGTTGGCAAAGAAGGCTGTGTCACAGTTTATTGCATTAAAATGGTGAGAAACCATGGAAGACAAAAACAGATGAATCAAGAAATGGTGTCAGTTTCTAAAGAGTTTCACTTTCTCTGCAAGGAGCTCAAAACAAAACACACATGTTTTAAGCTTATTGCTTTACTCTACCTGGGATTCATGACACTGGAATATTAAAAAAAAATAACAGAACTCTTTTAAGCATGTTTGTTATCTAAAGCACTGTATGACTATTTAACGGACTGTGAGTTAGCAGGTCATCAAACACAAGTCAAGTCTGAACGCTGATCATGCAAAAGATTTTACTTTGGACAATAAGGGTCAGTATGATTGAAAAAATAAGCAGATTGCATGCTGAAAAAATATCTGTTGTTGATATCCTCACCAGAGAGGAGTAGCTGCAGGGTCTGAAATGACTGCCAGATTTGCTGATATCTGGACAGGAACAAAGCATAATATAAATAAGTAACTGCCTGAACAATAGTTTGACAAGTGAAATAAGTCTGACAGCTGTCCTGGAATAATGTGACATTGGAAAAAGAACAGCATCCATGCTTATTAGCTCACTATTTTAACTCAAAGGATGTCAAGACCATATTGGTGTGCACTCTAATAGCCAGGCTTCCAGTAGACTGGACAACAGCCATTTGGTCTTAGATACCAAAAATGTCACCCAGAGCAATGCCATTGTTTCAACACCAAAATCTAGTTTGGTGTAATACAAAATACAATTCATACTCTTCCGTAGTACATGTATTACCATGCTATTCTGCTTTTGAACCTTTATAAACACTGGTTTATGCAGTTTATTGTATAAGACATGCATGAGAACACTATTCAATAATTTGAGTTCTGTGTAATTAAGCAATTACCAGTATTTCAGGTGCACATCCATTGATGCATCTAGGTTAGGTATCTTTCTGGTTGCCTATGAGGAGGGGACTCCTTGATCAAGCTGGAATACTTCCTGCTGGTCCCATGTTGGAGCCTGGTTTGCTTGGTTGGGTTTTTTTCACCCTGGAAGTTTGCTAACCCTCCTCAAGCTTTTTGCCAACCAGCTCCACCAGCTGTGACTGATGGGCCTAAGCTAAAACGAAGACATTTCCCTTTAAACTCAGCTTTTGTGGTCTGGAATTGCTGTTGCATTT
Source organism: Neomorphus geoffroyi (assembly GCA_033558235.1). NCBI lineage: Eukaryota > Metazoa > Chordata > Aves > Cuculiformes > Neomorphidae > Neomorphus > Neomorphus geoffroyi. The sequence continues at coordinate 10,099,697 of JAUMJM010000016.1, read as the reverse complement.
CTTATGCCCATCTCAGCCTCCCAGTTACCAAACTGTTTGTGGGAGAGAAATCCTGTGCTCCTGGCTGATCTAAATAACCTATGCAAAGTAGAGATGCGTCTTTCCTTTTTTGTTCTAGCTAGGACTACAACCAAAGTTGTGTTTTGTAACTATAAATTAATTACTACAGGCCTTGCTGGGACAGACTGATAAAAACATTATTCTCACCACACTCTTTCTTTGTATCGTAAGTATTTAAAAGCATGTGCAAATGAGTTGAACTGTAGGTGCTGTCTGGTACAACACATTTGTCCCCTTTATTTTCATTCATTTTTTATCCGTAGATTGGGCCATCACTACAGTTTCCCTCTCTCTTCCTATTAATCATAAGCCACCATCCCAAGACAAAAGGCATCAATCACATAGCGTCTTTCAGTGCTCTGCCATACTGTTTTCATAGGAATGAATCATCCACAAGAAGGAAACAGAAATTGAAAACCAAAAAGATGGGTGAGCAGCACTTATGATTCAAGAGAGAGCGGCACAGTTACCATGATACAGCAATACCAGAGGTCAAAATTTAAACATTGCATAGAAAGAACTTTAACAATCTTTGGTTTATTTTAAGAATATACATAATAATTATGATGAAGTATCAAAGATCTACCCAAAACTACAAGAATGCGTATAATCATCAAAACTTGCTAACATTAAATGTAACAAATTGAAACAAGCTGGGTATAGCTTTAACTGGAGATACCTGATTGCTAATTGAGCAGTGCCCTTCCCTTCAAGCCTGCTGATAGAGTTGAGTACTCAAGGTGGATCAATATAGATAAAAGGTCTAAACGCAAAACAATCATAGAAAGCACTGTTTTCTCACCATTCAGATTGAGCTGAAACAATATACGCCTCAAATGGCATCTACCCAGACTTCAGTATTCTAAATGTGCTTATAAACAAATAAATGGGAACTATTTATCACAGTAAGAAAAATGAACATTTTCCCCAGAACTGCTGCTCCACTCTCCCTGACTTTTGTTGCACTTCTTCCATACTTCAGAAAAACTAACAAAAGCAGGATGCATCTTCCCTTTTTTATCCAAAGCCTCTTTGCTTTCAGGTAAGATGCAAAACCGGGATCCTGTCTGCTGATGACATCTGTCAGGACAGGATTTGCAACCAACACCCCCTTGTCAGCTTGAGAAACAACTCTGTAAAGGGACAGAAATCCAATGACTGGATAAAAACAGTGGGGGCAGTGTTGTTGAGTACAAAAAATTTTTGTTGTAGCTGTAGCTGGGTCTGAGGAGAAGGCTATGAGCAACAAGGCTACCAATGCCAATGCAGAAATGTGTTTACAATACACAATGCTTTAAGATTTCTGAACCCCAAGCTCAATCTCCCCCTTCGTATTTTTATCATGCCCACAAAGCTTGACAGACAAATGAGACTGCCTGGGAGTTAAGTCTGTTTTTCCTGTGCAAACATAATTCATCCCTGGGCTACTTTTCAATGAAGACTATTTGTTACGACTTTTTCAAACAAACTACCCGACTCTTTCCTGTGCTCTGGTTAATGCACAGCCAGCACAGGAGAATACAGGCTGCTCACATCTGGTCCCCAGTCAGCACAGGAAAACCAGGCATGGCTTAAGAGTCTTCATACTCAGCCAACGATTCCTATTCCATGTTACAGGCTGTGGGGTTTGGGGGGCGAGGGCTGGGGGTTTTGTTATTGTTGGGAGCAGAAGGGTGTTGGTGTTGAGGTGTTGGGGTTTTTTTTGAAAGGGAAGTAGGAGAAGGAGAAACGAGCATTTATCAGCACTTAACCTGTGCCTCTAAGGATGCTTGCAGACAGCCTGGCAAACCAGGGAACTGCCCTCACTATCAGACTGAAATGTGAGATGATTTGAAGTGGTTACTGAAAACAGCAAAAAATTGATCTCAGATGTTTGGTAAAGCAATGTAAAATAAAAACAGCCAACTGCAAATTTAAATGAGGTTTAAATGCTACAGAGCCTATAGTTCATAGTTTGTGTAAATAACATATATTTCCATTGATTTGACAGGTTTTGAAGAAATAAAAAAAATCAGTTCATACATTTTCTGTCCACATGGGGGCAAAAATGGGTCGCTGCGTAGAAAAAAATCCTTCTATTTCTAAACAAGTATGTAATTGTGCAGCTTTTCTCCCCCCATTTTATTTCCTTATTCCTAATCAGGAGAATATACTATCCAATTACTCTTGGATCTTTCATATTTTGTATAACATTATGATAATATTCTCATTGAGCCACTTGAATTAATCCAAGTGTTCTTTTTCTTTACTCCTCACAATGCTATCCCCTCCCCTTTTATGTGTTTCTATAACTTCCATGAACTAATAGTTCAAGGATCAAGAGCAAAAAGGGGTTCCTGAAGTTGTCTTTGAAGTGCTTTAGCAACAAGATCTGTTTATTGAAAGCTTCAACAATCCAGCAATAGGACAACGCAGCCTAAATATATACACAATTTTTAGCAGAGCTTGCAGAAACGTAGTGAACTTACTTATATTGTTATGCATCTTAAGATCCAGCTCAATAAATTTCACACTACATTTACAAAGTTTAAAGACTGCAAAGAACACTTCTCCCTGAGTATCTTGTTCCAGCAGACATTAATTTGTTGTTTTGTTTGTTTTAAGATTAGTTTACCCAAGTTTAATCACATGTGTATAGCTGCACAGAAAATAAAAAGGTTATTATTATACCTATAGGAGTTAGAATTGATCTACTGGGATTTCCATCCATTCTACACTTATAGAAATGAAAGAAGCTTCTCAAGAACATATTTAATAAGCATTCATTAAAAATCAGTAAAAAAATTGCTGTTGATGCTAAGATAAAGAACCAAGAGTAGGCCGACTTTCAAGCCAATAATGTTTTTCATCGCACAGTGCTACCTGGAACTCACACTGTATTACACAGCGCTAGGTACAACAGGTTAACAGTTCACAGTGTCCTGGGCTTTAACAAAGGATCCTGTCCAAAGATGTCAAAGCACAAAATACACTACAAAGTTAAATGAAGAGCACAAAAATCCTGCTTAGACAAATAATATCTGTGTATTCACAGACGAAAATAACCATGTAATGAAAGCCACTAGCTGAAAAGAAAAGTCAACCTCTGGCAAAGAATACAGCAGAAGAACTCCCATCTCTTTCTACAGGACCATACTTTTCATTTCAGGATGAGTAAACGAGCTAGCCAGAGGTGGACTCGTTTGCAAGCTAGGACCTACTTAGTAGTGAGTATTAACAGAGTGTGAGACTAAGGGTGCATTATTCATGGCTGGTTTGAGAATTACAGGAAAGTAATCTGAAGAAGGGGAAAAGAATATTCCTTCCCCATAAGACAGTGACCTTAATATTCAAACCCGTTATTACTAATAAAAGACTCCACCAACTGCTTTGACCACTTCACCAGGTGCTAAACTAGTATCCAGCCCAAGAGCTGAGCAACAGGCATGTTGCTTTGCAGTTGGAGCATGAAGACCAGAATTCAAACTCAGAAAAACAGCGGACTTACCATTTTGTCGTGGGTCCTTATCCACGTATAGAGACAATCTGTATTATCAGTGATTCTCTACACCTCAAAAGCCCTTCCTCTGACTATCCTTGGCCACCCTTTGGACAACCAAATCCTTCTTGGTTGTTACATGCCCTGGGATACGTGTGGAGCTACCAGGAATTCAGCAGTAAGGGCTTTAAGACAAAGCTAGGCACAGCCACACACATGAATCCTCTCTTATCCAGCTCTCTAAACCAGGACAGCTGATAGCACGGTCTTCTTTGGTGACACTAAAAAGCCAGAAAAGAGTTAAGGCATTTCATAAGACTGAGTTTCAAACACATCTACAGTCACCATTAATCCAGCCAGTAATATTTCACTGTATTGTGGTTCACAATGAAACATAAAGCTGTATTATCCTAATCATCATCTCGGTAAACTACAGGGTATTCTGCTGCATCTTGTCAATTTACATCATTTTCACTGACATTTCTGGTTAGCAAAAAGAAGTCTTCAGGCAACAAAGCACACTCACAGAAACATTGGTTATAATAAGCATGTGGCCATTTTCCCTGAAGACCTAGCACTATCTAACCATTATACATGTTCACAGCATCTTTTCTCTGAATTTGCTTGAAGGAAAAAAAGCTTGATCTTCATAGTGACTTCTCTGATCAAGTTACATCTAGATCATTTTCACATGATGTGCAACCACTAATTTTACTAGATTATTCAATATCTATTTTCAGCAAATCTCTTTATATACAAAAGCAAATGCACTTGTCTGAAATGTACCCTACAGCATTTTGACTCTCCATTGCAACGCCTAGTAGCAATTAGATTCCGCACTAACAGAATAACAGCATTTCAGTTGTAAAGTTCAAAGCAAACATAATTGAGACCTCAAGATGAGAGACCAATATGGGCCCACCTTAAGCATGCACGTTCCTTCAATGCCCATAAAAATACTGATATTTTGAAGTACAGCTGAAAAAAAGAAAAGCACTTAAACCTACAAGTCTAGATCAAATCTCTACCCAAGTCACAAAATAGTAACAGCTGTTCTGTGAAACCTAGGCCTGTAAAGCGTTACTCACAAACAGCATTTCATGTGGGTTCTGCACTTGGAAATCAGTGGAACTTCCACACACCCTTAAGGCTTCATAGGAGTAAAGTCTACAGGAAATATAAAGTGTGTTTTCCAAGAAACACGTATATCAAATTACAGGCATCAGTTATCAGACTTCCTCACTCAGGCTTTCTCCCCTTCCACCGCTGTATCCACATTTAATTTACCTGCACAGCAAAGCACTGGAGTGCCAGAGCAGCAGAGAGGCTCTGCACGGGTTCCCCTCCAAGACGCACCCTTCCCTGCAACCCCACACTCAGTGCATTCTCACAGTAGGAAAAGCAAAAGGGTAAGAGGTTCAAGAGGAAAATAAAAGAATGCACACAGCACCATTTGCTTGTGGTCCCCAAAGCCTGAATTACTTTTAAGGGGGCAGAGAAAAGCAACAACAAAAGCACATTCTCTCTACAGGGTACTCACTTTCAGTGACAAAAGAGGCTACAGATTAAGAACATAACTCATCCCTCTCGTAGAAGAACATAGAATACTTCTGTTTCAACCAGCCTAATCACCATTGCCATAAAAATCTTACCATTGATGTTTGGTTCTCTTAAAAAGCAAGACAACGTGAACTTTTTTTCCTGAAGAATTTGTGACGGAAACATTTTAAACATTGTTCTGCTAAGGCATTACTGTACCCCAATACCAGATTGCACTTCAGTGGCTTGCCTTTGCCAAGTTCCCTGCCAATTTACAGTCCTTAGCAATCAGTGTTGAGAAGTTTTGCTCCATTTCATAAGAATAAAGGAATTTCTCTTGTTCTGTAACTGTTTTTTATATCTAGCAAACAAGCTATTAACTTTAATTTTGCACTGAAACATTACATAATTAGCTGGATCTTACAGTTAAACTAAACTTTGTAGCTGTGAAACTAACAGAGAAGTTACATAATATTAACCGAAGCGTTTGGACAAATCCATTCTCCAAATGGTGCTCTCTCAGCTATCTTTGATATGAATAAAACACATCTGAATCATAACAATTCTTGAGTTGCAAGGCAGCTGAAGTTTTATCAATACTTTTGGACTCTCCTATAAATTTAACACCTGAAAAAAAGTGGGTGATATCTCAAAACACAAAGAGAACAGTCTTCAATATTATTTGCATGCCTTATCTAACATAGCCTATGGATACCGGCAGCACCTAACAAAGCACTCCCACTGCTAGAATTGTTCCCAGTCAGCCAGTGTGAGCTCAAGTCTTCTGAGATGGAGAAAGTGCCTCCTTAAAACGGTACAAGGAAAGAAGGAGGAGACAGAAACATAATGCCTGATATCAACACTTAAAATCATCCCTTTGCAAAGCAAATATCAGTTTCAGAATGAAGTGAACTGCAAATCTCCTTTTTTTGTCCAAATATCACTTATCTTGGAAAGCAAAGTACAATCAGAAGAGATGAGAGGTTTCCTTAGTGCAGAAATGCAGCCCTGCGGTCGCTAAGCTCGTGCCCTGTGCAGTACCAATAAGGGCTTTTGGGCAGAAGTGGCAGAGACTCATCAGGGAAGCTACGCCTCACAAATAAGTTGCAAGACAATACAACAGTGCCATGTTCCACCTCTTACAGACAGCATAATTTCTTTATTTTCCTTCCACTAAATCCATCTATGTTTTTCTAAACAAGACATGACGTTCTCTTTCACCCAGCACTCGACATTTCTTTGTTTAATCAGAAGCCCCTGGCACAGAGGAAAAATCATGCTTGAGGCCACTACAGTACCCTGGGTTTGGTCTTTTTTGCTCGGTCTCTGTGCAATTGGTGAAATACCACAAACTGGGGAATATTTTAGCAGTTGGACACACTGAATTAAGGTAATAAATTACAGAAATCGTCTCTGCACCAGTGTAAAATCTGTAGATATCCAGACTGATACACCTTTTTCCCATCCAACTTGGTGCCTACCAGTTGCTTTGTTTAAAGGCACTGTGGGATATGTCTCGGAAAATACCAGACATGTAAGACCAAGCAGGGTCAAATTTAAATCTTCTTTCAGCGGTCATTCATTTTGTCAGCATAATTTTCCGAGTCACATTTGGTGCTCCAGTGTCCACAGAAAAAATTAACAGGAACAGGGTAAAACACCTACATTTGTAGTGGTAAAGGCAGCTGGATTTGGTTTTGCCACTTGGATGAGCTTTCAGTGCCAAGAACCAGTAATGGAATAAGTGATTCAGAGAATTTATCTCAACAGCATGACAGACACAGCACCGCTGCTGTGCTCAAACAGCTGGACAGGGTGCAGACAGGACCACTAGTAACAATAAGATTTCAAGAGGTTTACATCTCTCTAAGCTGTTTACTTAACTAAGATTTGGTTAAATCATTTCCACAGGATGCCCATCTCAGTGGTGAAACCTGGCTGTGAATACAACGGGTTAGCAGAAAGTGAACATTATTATAAAACCACTGTCGAACAGTGATGTGCATATATAATGGTTAGATAGTGCTAGGTCTTCAGGAAAATGGCCACATGCTTGCTATAACCAATGTTTCCATGAGTGTGCTTTTTTGCTTGAAGATTCTGTTTGCAAATAAATATAACTGCTGCTTCCTGAAACAGGTCATGAACAATTAGATAGCAATTTCTATGTTACACATTTTGAAGCAGAAGATTCAAATATGGTTAAACAGACTTAGGCTAAGCACGTTAACAAATACTGCAATTTATTAAGTGAAGTTACAGGCAGCAAAAGTTGAAAAAGCAGAAATTAATTACTCTGAATTAGAACTGAAGAAAAAGCATTTACAGCAGCCTCACAAAAAAAAAGACATCACCTCCCTCTGCAGAAACAACAAAAGATTTCACATGTGCTAAAATTTACAGGATCAACAATAATTTTCAGGACCAGTATCACAGGATCCTTTCTATAGGGAGAGTGAGCTCTACAGAGATTTTTATGAAAGCAGAGGATCCATTATAAGGTGTGTGAATGTGGAAACTAAGGTCAATAAGGGAAGGACGATTTGAAATCGTCATGGAGGGAAGGATATTCCACTCATAAGCCGCAAGGAAAAGAGGCATATGAATTTAAACATGATTCACTACATATTTATGGGCATTAAATATTATACAGTCTATTTATTCATCTGCATCCATATTAAAAAGAAGTTTGTTCTTATTTTACAGTTGTGTGTCACTGCATTTTTTGCATATACTAGTAGCTCTTGGAGTGGTATTTAATAAATGCACACATAGGGGAAGACACATATCACATATAATAGTAAATTTATTAACCTTAAATGACAGATAATCCTATATATTTCATCATAGCTGATGTCTCTTCAATAGTTACAGACCTGCAGTACTTAAATAATATTGTGGCTTATCTCTATATTCAGAATGTATAAATGCTAGGGATAGGAAAAATTTAATCTAAGAGCTTCAGACATTTTCATTATTAATACTATTTTATACTGGGTTTGGTGCTACTGTATTACTTGATTACTTTAGACACTGATAACAGCTATGCAGGAGGATATCATTTTACAGCAGAAATAATCATTCTAGTGCTCTTTCTTTGACTTTGGTTGGGGTAGGCCCAGAAATCCTACTGGCAATCATCTCTAACGAGCTGTCTGAAGCAGTCAGAAATTCTGGGTGTAGTACATTGCACACATCGCAACTGTGTCAAACAACGGACTGCAGCGGTCTGCGGTATTAAGCTGTCAGTTAAGAAGCTCCAAAGGAAAAAAAAATCAAAAGAAACCCACATGATTTCACTGTCAGGAAAGAAGAATGATGGTGAGATGTCATAATTATTCTATATTTGCCCAAAAATTAGTTCCCCTCCACACTCCCTCATAACCCCCTAAAAAAAGGAAAAAAAACATCAAGGGGTTTTGTCCTCCTTCCTGCTGTCTGTTCCTAGCCTGAGGTGCGCAGAGAGCTGGAACAATAAATCTATCAACTGAAATTTAAGCAGAAAAGAAAATAATCTTTCAACCTGATTAGTTCCTTGACCTGAGCCAATGAATGCACAAACAGTAGTAACAGCATAAGGAAGGCAGGACTGAGTAGCTGGAAGGTGGAAAAAGAGTAAGGGCAGAAATGCCTTTTTCAACAGTAGCTAAATCTAGTTAAAACAAATGTGAAACTCCAACCTGAGCATTTCTGAAGGCACAGGCTGTAGAGGGGGGAAGCTGCAAGGAAGCAATGGACAATCACACCGAGCTACAGGAGACAATTTTCTATGAGGATGTGACAATCTCAGTTATGGACTTTTTCCTCCCCCTCAAAAAGTCTTCAGGTTTATCAGTGGCAATCGTTAAGAGTATATCTCACAGTCTCGCCTCCATAAGCAGAATGTCATTCACAAAACCTAGAGGAAGAGCATAATATTCCCTCAGCAGATGTCAAACAGTACCTCCCACAATATCCTACATACATCAGCTCCTCTACATTTCTAAGCCTATTACCAAGTAGGTCTCAACAGACAAAACACTCAGGAATTGTTTAATCATTGACTGTGCAACTTTATTCTCTGACCTTCTCTATGGCCAAAATATTAGGTAAAACACAAGGGAACTCTTCCCTGACACAGAGTCAAGTATTCTCTATCGCTCGGGATGTCCTAACTGCTTGTGAGTCCAGGCTACTGAATACATATTCACTATAATAGAAGCTGTTCCCTTAAAGATAATAGACCGGGCCAGACAATATGTGACTTCATGAGCGCTCAGAATCATCACGAGGAAGGCAGAAGTGGGCTAGCTGGTGTTAGGGAATACAAAAACCATTCCAATATGACGACCTATCTTCGTATTATTTGAAGTTGACTTCTTTCCCTTCCCCAGCAAATTTTATTCCCACCCCACTCTAATACTACAAGTTAATTAATGGAAACTCTTCCATTTTATTTGCACAGACTCTTATCAGAGTACAGGTTCACGAAGTTTCCCAACCCCCGAGTAATTTTCAAAAGGGAAAACCAGATTTAGCATCCCCTGAAAATCATCCTTTCTAGCTCAGTCACTGTGGAAGAGAAAGTCCATGTATTACAAGCAGGAGCTCAAGAGCCTCAGCTAAAAGGAACTAGAAAAGTGTAAACAGAAGGCACAAAACACGTGACATTTCACATTTTCTGAAAACAACTCTATTGTAGAGCACTGGGCATCTGGGAAATAAACCCTGATGAAGAAAGGGAAGAACAGGAAAGAAATCCTGGAAAGAAGAAAAAAAAAATAGCTAAGGGATTTGCCTCTAGAAGAGAGTACAAGAGAGAAGCCTGTGGCTGTTGCAAATCACAGAGAGAAATCAAGGCAAAGCTTACCTAAACCACAGTGAGGAAAAGAAGATAATTCAACCTGAAGCAGAAAAAAAAAGCCACCTGGTCTTCCAAAAAGACTGGGATTTTATTGGACACAGACAAGAAAAGGCAGAACCATGAGCAAGTGATATGGGATGGTTTTCCAAAATCCAATAAACTAGGATAAAAGCAAGACAGGAAAGGCAAGTGGTCAGTGCTTAAGCATGAGATGTGAAACAGTTAGGCATTCAGGTAATACTTCTTCCTTTAGGTACATAATATTTTCTTACTGAGCACTTCATATCTTCTATGATTCCAGATATTAATCTCATCATATACACATCCTGCTGTGTCTTCCATTATAAAGCTATCTATTGTATTGCCTCTTCAGTCATATTTAATTGAGTTTGTCAAATTAATAATGAAAAGCATAATCTTCTTACATAGTTAATATTCTATTATATAATCTTAAAGTATCAATCATCATTATACATTAAAAAATAAAAGTTAAAAATTCCAAAATAAGAATCTGGAGTGTTGGAGACATCTCCTTTGTTCTACCTTTCCATTTTACCAAATAGCACGTATGCATTTTGGTTTACTTCAAAATCAAATGTTTTCTTGTGGAAAGAACATGGCTATGTGCTAGTTGCTCTAGGTACACAAAGTTGTGGGGTTTGTGTGTTGGTTTTTTGGGTTTGCTTTTGGGTGTGTTTTATTTGTGTTGTGGGTTTTTGGTTTGGTGTGTTTATTTTTTAAATAATTCACTGCTTCCTATAAGTTTCTTATCACCAAATATTGTGTTTTCTGATGACATTCAGCAGAGCAAAGTTTTTCACCACAGAACTAGGATATTTCACCACACTTTCACCTGTGATCCTTCTATTTGTAGTAGCCAGACTTAGTAAGTGCAACTATCTAAAGTTGTCTAAAATTAAATGAAACGTAAATTAATGTACATTAATAGTTACTTCACTGTTTGTTTGGTCTTTGCAAATTGATGTTGCACCGTGCCCAAAATCCTATTCACAGACAAGCTCCCTGTAAGAAAACTGGAATCAGTATCTGAAACAGCCCGCCTGCCAATTTGCTCGTCTGCCTCATTTATAGTGGTCACATACCACTGTCTGACAGTGTTCCCCAGAAGTTCCTGTGAGTCATAGCAATTTCATAGGGACAGCCCGGAACGACTCGCAGACGTGCATTTGGCTACCTTGGCATTTAGGAGCACAAGTAATGGCTTCCGACATCATCTGTTTTCTCCTCTTACTTGGCAGAAATTCTATCCTTGATTTTCACGCACAGACATTATCTTCAGCTCAGAGGTGTCTGTTCAACTGCTCTGCTAGGGGTGCTAGCACTGCTCCTAGCCGCAGCTTCAGTAGAAAGAAGCCATCGCGTATTTTTAATTTGCCTGATTTTGCTTGCATTTTTGCTTTGTTTTCTTGCCTGCTGCTGAGGAAGATCTTGTAGCCCAGCACAGTCATGAATGTCCTATCGCATCTTTGGCATTCAGTTTCCTGTTTGCTTGCACGTCATTGACTTGTCATTGCATTTGATACTAATCTGAGCTTGACAAGTCATTTACTTTTGCTGTTTTGAACTGCTTTCATGTCAAATACATGCCATCTCATCCTCGTGAGTCACCGCTTGCCTCCTGAAAATAAGGCACTCTTCAGTGTAATGATTTCTTCTGCGACAATTACTCTACTCTTCTACTTTGAGGGCTATCTTCAACTACTATGTTTTTCTCTGCTGGACCCAGGTTCCAGCTTTCACATGTTTATTTGTTCTGCTCTGTATTTATATTTTCATAAAGAAAAAAATTGTGTAGCAGCATTTTCATCCTTGTCCTGCAGTGAAATTTTTGTCTCCCATACACACTTTGTGCTTGTTGTACCCCTTGTCTTTGGCTACACATTAAGTCAATAGCTTTACTCTGGTCTGTCTTTCTCAGGAACATTAATATGATTTTTGCTTGATTTTTCATCCTTGTTGTATTTTTCCATTAAGACATAATTTCCTGAAACAACTATCCTGCCCAAAGCTGGCAATATAGCGATCTATTTTTCAGTTGTCCGTTACAAACAGTTCAAAAGATACCTCTTATGTATACATTTATACGGAAGTGCATATTTTTGTCATGATTTTTCTGTTCTTCCTAATATTAAGACACTTGCAGAAAGCTGGAATTTTGTAAAGCTTTTCCCAACCTACTGCTTGTGAATCATGCTTCAACTTTAATCTGTCTAAACTAACAAACTATTATTATTCCTTCTCCTTCTCCCAATCCATTAGGGTTTCATAGTTCTGCTATGAGTTCTCCTATGTGGTTTCTATTGCTCAGTCAGCTCTCAGGGTCTGACCCAGAACATGCTGCCTGTATTAATTTCATTGATGTGTTTTGCAAAATTATCCTTTTTAATTTCACAAACTTCTCTCGGGAGCAAAATCACACACACTTACAATGCTTCAGCAGAAAGAGTTTGTTACAAAAAAAGTAAAACATTCCTTGACTGTTGCTTAAAATCTTTGCTCTGTTTGTTACAAAATCCCCTAACATGGCACAAATGCAAAACTATAAGCGTAAATTCAGATGTTTCCAATCACAGCAAAAGCAACATGACCAGAAGATTGAGCGCTTGCACCCATAATCAAAATGACTGTGTTTCTAAGTAAACGTAATTCCCCCTGGCAAACCAATTATTTATAAAAGTTTAAACATCACAGGTTTAAATTTTACCTAATTTCTCCATAGGACAACTATGTCTACTGTTGGTAGGTACAATATTACTGACGTGCCACTGTGCTAGTGAACTTTACTCAGAGCAGGGATTGGCAACCAGGAGGACAGTGCTAAGGATCCAGCGGGCTACCTCACCGTCTGTGCGAGGCAAGTGCTTTTAATTCACAGTCACCATTCTTGGAGTACAACTCATGCGCTTGTAGAGATAAACATAAATGTATTCTAAGCTCCATGCATAAGTCACCAGCTTCTGTACAAACCCTCCTAGCGTTACAAAGATTTCAGTGGTTAGGAATTCATGGCTTATCTCTGCTTCCATCAAAGGAAGCTGAAAATCTAAATGAAAATAGAACTAGATCAAGCAGGAAAGAATGTTAACCTAAATGTGCATAACTCTTTAGGGAACAAGTATTTGATTATTAAGAATATGGCACTGAACCCTCACAAAATTTAAGCTACAATGTTTTATATTTAAATTTGTGTTGCCTTTTGAATCCCCGTCTCCCCAAATTATATTTGGTCCCAACTCAGATACAAGAAGGTATCATACACATATTTTGACACAAAAGATGGTCTAAATCTCATGTAACAATACTTCAGCAAATATAGTACCATCTCCCCTTTGCAGACTAATGGAGACATGAAGATGTAAATCCCAATCTATTTTTAAAGAAGCAAATGTGTCACACTGATAACCACATTCATTGACTATAATCCTTATCACCCAAATACATATGGTGCGAGCTGAGACAAGACCACACTCTTGCACTTGTGTATAATTTCACGTTGAAAAAAAACCCATCACATGGTAGCCATGGTTACCCATAGAAGAAGATAAGAGCAGCATTTCTCATCCAACAATGTCAGATATGTGCATAAATTCAGGATCTGCACTTGATGTTTTTTTCAGGCCTCCCCATCTGCACATTTATTTTCTGCTGCCTGTGTATATCCTTTGACATAGTAGGATTCTAGATATTTCAAGGAAGAGTTCTTTTTTGCTCTGCTTAATCTAAAAACCAGTTTTCAGTTATGCCTAAAGCACAAATTAATTGCAAATCTATTCTGAAAAGTAGAAGCTAAAGCTTACAGTAAAGCTTTTAAAACAATTGCCATGCCTATAATAAGACAGCTCCATTTAACATTTGACACATATTTCCTGAAAAAAATATACTGTCATTGTACTAACTGGTACAGCACTGCTTTCTTTTGTCTTCAGAATATAAAAAAATAATTCTAAAAGAAGCCATTAACTTATTTCTTCTACCAAAATGTTGTTGTATTTCATACTTAACTTTTTTAGTGAAACTCCATGGTGTGTCATAGCCTAACTCTTCATATAGGTGTAATTGAAACAAAGCATTTGTGAGAGATTAAAATCAAATTACCATATTGCTACATTTTACAAAGAGGAAAAGTGTGAGTATCAAGTCTAGTGCAGTATTGCCTTAATTGTGAGTGCCATTTGCAAACCTGGGACACAGGCGATGTGCTATTCATGGAAACACTGCTTTTGCTCTGTTGGGCTCTTGCCTTCAAAAGAAAAAATCTAATTCACTAAAAGCAAACACATCGTGCAGAAATGGGCAAGCTGCTATTACCACTCTAAAGACAGGCACATTAGAGACTGGCTACTGAAGAAACATTAAAAAAATTCACTTTCCAGGGAGATGTGCTATCAGCTCCCCCCAACCAGCACCTCAGTTAAATTACTGGGAGGTTCATCTTCAAATTTAGCTCCAAGTGTTTCTAAGGATCTCCCATGGAAACAGGATTTTCAGAATTAATAATAATAATAAAATCAGGCAGCCCAGTAACTACTGGGCCATTTGAAAGATACTGGCAGTCCTATCTCTATGTGCATCAATGTGCCAGGAACACATTGCTAACTGCCCATGGTGACTGATACAACACACAGAATAGACTCCTTTGTCAATTGCAAGAATATTCTCTCCTGTGCTCCCAACTTCTGGATGGCTTTGTAACTCCATGTGCTAGCATTTGTGAGTATGGGCTCCCCTCTAAATGTTTTAGGATTCCTGATGACAATGAACAGAATTTATTTAGCACTATAGTACCGTGCAGCTACGGGATTTGAAGCTATTTGAAAGACATGGTGATTTAAATGCAAACGATGCAGCTTCAAAGGGATCCTTATCATATGCACAATATCCCATGCCTAGATCAGCCAACAGCAGCAGGGAACCAAAGCAAGCCCCTGAAAAACCAACTGAATTTTATACCTTATCTAAATCTGACTGAGTAATTATTAGTATCGGTGGGATTTTGAGGAAAAAACACAAACAAAACAAAGCTGTCTCAGTGAGATACACAGACAAAACTTCATGAGGTTCAACAGAGCCAAACACGAACAAGGTCCTACACCTGGGTCAAGGCAATCCTCAGTATCGATATCACAGGATGGGAACAAAGGGACTGAGAGCAGCCCTGCTGAGAAGAAGTTAGGGGTACCGGTGGACGAAAAGCTGGTCAAGAGCCAGCAATGTGCACTTGCAGCCCAGAAGGCCACCAGTATCCTGGGCTGCTTCAAAAGCAGGGCAGTCGGCAGGTTGAGGGAGGCAATTCTGAGCCTCTGCTCCACCCTGGTGAGACCCTACCTGGAGTCCTGCATCCAGCTCTGGAGTCCTCAGCACAGGAAAGACATGGACCTGTTGGAACAGGTCCAGAGGAGGCCACAAAAGAGATCAGAGGGCTGGAGCACCTCTCCTGTGAAGACAGGCGGAGAATCTCCAGATCCTTTTGAGTGGTCTTCTGTTTGTAAAGGGCTGTACATTCTTCCTACACTAATATTCAAGTATATATTGTTTTATTTAGCCTACTGAAGAATAATGATTTTTTAAGAAGTCAAAATAAAGAATATTACAATAGAAATAATTTCCATGTTTTAGATGTGCTGCAAAAACATGTTTTAGCAATACCTACTTACATTTTAAATTAGAGTAATCGTTGCTGGGAAAGAAATCCATTTAACCTGTAACGATTCCCTGCCCAACACTCATTCCTCATCTCAGCAAATCTGAGTGTGAGGCTCACTCAGCCCATGGGATTTATTTTGATTTAGCAGATATTAGTGATAGCCAAGGCTCTGTAATTCAGAATAACTGCATTCATGACAGAAGAGAAGCAGCTTATTGAAGTGTTGATAGAGCAGAGCTCTTCGCAGCCTAAGCACCTCTCTGTAAGATGCCAGAGGGATAACAAAAACCATTTGCACTTCTTGAAAGCTGACTAATGGTATTTATTAATGTAATGATGGCATCAGGCTACTGAAATCTGACAAAGGATATCTAAAGTGAAACAAGGATGGAACAAACACTATTTTTCTTTCAGGTATGTTCTCCGAGGGATGAGTCAAATGATTAGCTAATCTGTTTTTTCAGTGATCAGAAGCGTCTCCACTGACTCCCGTTAGAATCTGGTGCCTATGTCTCAATGGTCTACACATGCACACGACAAGGGATGATCTAAACAATTGCCAAGGGCTTTAGCACAATACATTGCAGAGTAAAATTTTTACATTTTACCAATGTGTGCATATTAGAACTTGAACCTCCCCAAAAATATATTGCATGGGTTGAATGAGCAACTCCTGTAAGGCACTAGCTCACAGCAATTAGAAGCAGCAAAAATACCAGGCAGAACTGTCTGCTCCAGAATCAAATCCTGCTGGCTGGAAGAAAAGAGAAAGGAAACTTTGAAAGTCTCACTATAATCTGCATATTTCCTTTAGTTTTTTCATTTATAAAATGTTATTATAATACATCTATAACTCCTAAAACTGTTTGAAGATGTTATTTAACACATTCTCTAAAGACCAACAGGAACAATAATTTTTTTTTTTCTTTTAGTTGACAACTAATCTCAGTTTGTCTGAACTTCTAATCAGCTTAGGCTTTCAAGCTCATTTTTGTGGTGT
Source organism: Neomorphus geoffroyi (assembly GCA_033558235.1). NCBI lineage: Eukaryota > Metazoa > Chordata > Aves > Cuculiformes > Neomorphidae > Neomorphus > Neomorphus geoffroyi. Next base: position 10,083,112 of record JAUMJM010000016.1, on the reverse strand, counting down.
CTCAATATTTGCAGGTTTTATTTCTTTTTTTTTTTTTTTTTTTTTTTAACACTTCCCACTAATGAGTCTAGGTTCCTACAATGTTCTTACACACATGGAATTTGCCTATCTGAAGCACAGGTTGGCACAGACAAGCAGATAATTCATTTCATTACAGGACAAATTTTGCATATATGCTTTCTCAGAAACACTGTATATACACTCAGGATACTTAGCTGGTTTCTAATAGCTATAGCTACTGCAAAGATACTCATATCACTGGTTATTTAACTTATACTCAGTAGATTCTGTCCCTGCAACAAAGCACGTTAGCCAACATTACAACCCTGAAAACATAACCTCAGGAAACTTTATCACAACCCATTCAATAACAATGTAACACTGGTCATCAAAAATATATTCACATATGTTTCTTTGGATCAGTATTTCTAAGACTGCAGTTACCTGAAGGTATTTCAGACAAGTATTGAAAGTACCAGGTGCTTCAATTGTGACTCACTCTTATACATCAGGGTTTACTGCTTGTCAAACTTTATTTGTCAGAATCTGCAAATACAACAGCCACAGTAGAATCAAAATGTTAAGCAGGAATGAGTCATGGTACTGTCAGAGAGAATGACCTCAGTTTTTCTACTCTACAACAGGTCATATGGTGACTTTTTTACCATGAAAAGTTATTTCCGGATGATCTGTTTGTTCAGGAAAACAAAATCATCCTCATCCAGAATGACTGAATTGGGAATGAAGTGTCTGGAGATTTACAAATAGATCAGTATTTGAAAGCCATTATTAATGATTAATCAAATTTGCTTAAAACCATACTACGAGCCATGATCCTGCCTCCCTGAACAGGGTTACACCAGATTAGCACTTTAACGTTGCTTGGAGCAGTACGCTCAAGAAAATAGAATAAGTTAGTGCTGAACCAATTCTCCAGCATCGTGTCAGCATAACTGTCCTACTGCAGTTGTAAATTAAACACAAGATAAAGTCTTGACCATCTGTGATCATTACAAATCCCATGATACCTGAATGCAAGTTTCAGTAACTCAGATAAATTCCAGCTCAGAAAATTTCAACTTATTTTTATACATATTCACCGCATTTTCATTAAAGTATAACATTCTTCCATTCTTGTTTGAGATTAACATTTTCAGTGCCACATAGAGTAACACCAATTGTTGCATTTTTGTGGTGAGTGAAATCACTACTATTTATAGTTTGCAATCAGGATGTTCGGCAGCTAGTCAAAGGATGATACAAGTAAGAGGTGTTACAATGATTCAATTTGCAAAGAATTACTATGGAAAACCAGCATGATAATGATTTAGTTATTTTCTTCTTGGCTCTATCCATCACAGAAGAATCATTCTATAATTACATTATTCAGTTTTATAGATCTATGCTGATATTTTTATAGAATTTTTTCTTTTTAAACTGGATATCTACAAATAAAATGTCAAGAAACCACCCTCTCTCTCAACATCATACACAAGTAATCATCTATAGGGCAGTTTGCAGAGAATGAATGAGCTTTAAAATACAGGATAGCAATTACATGCAAAAGTTGGCACAAAAAATTTACAGGAGGCACATAGAATCAAAAAAGTCTCAATTTTTGTAAGAACCAGAAAATGTTTTCCTAATGCATCAGAAGCTACTAAATACCTCAAAGCTCAGAAACAGATGGGGCTACAAGACAAAAGAGAAAGTCAAAAGGTTGCTAAAGGTTTTACATATCAAGAGCAACACCTCAAAGCCAACTCAGATCAAGACTCACTGGCTAAGAAGTGGAATCACACAGTTCCAGTTGGCACAAAGACAACCGAGTTCAGCATTTATAAACTGCAAAAACTGAGAGTAGTGGGAAATGTACACTGAAGGCAAAAAGATCTAAACCAGATCACAGCAAAACACAAAGCACGTATATATACAGGAATATCTGTCTTCATATAAAAATACAGATAAGGGACATTGTGGAGAAAAGTAACAGTAAACTGAACTGGACTTTACTGTATAGTCTAAAATGTTTCCATCTAATTGGGTACATTAAAAATATATCCAAATAATTTCTACTTTCAAAGGGAAGTAAACATTGAAATGTTGTTTCACCTCCTTGATTAAATAAGTCAGAGTGACCATATTGACACGCTCTAAGAAATATTGCTTTGTTGATTCCTTTTCACTTTATTTGACTGCAATAATTAAGGTGATTTTTCTAAGCCACTCAGCGCAGGAACTACATGGAGTTATGCTCTATAGCCTAAATAAAAGACATTGCCTCTGATCTGTTAGCAAATTTTAAGAGTAGATCATCCTGACCCAATTAACTTGTATTGTTAGACTGATTGTTTTTTGCTGAGAGATGCAGACAAGAACCCCTTAAGGCCAGGCTGCACGAAGCAACACGTGCTGGCATCCTTAGCACTGAGGATCAAGAAGAAATGCAGAAAGCTTCATGTATTTCACATGTCCCTTAAGGTCATGACAGGAATGTCCCACACAGCCACCTGAATGGTAGAAATCAAAATAGGCAAAGCCAGTCTAGTCTGTATTTAGTTTTGCAGTTCCACAGCAAGTGAGCTTTGTCCATCTTCCCTTCTGCCAACAACAAGGAGGTTAATCATACACAGCAGACTTCTGTTACACAGTGATAGATCTGAGAAAGGGAGGCAGCTAAAAAGCTTACTGTGTTCAGCACAACACCCCGAAGTCAACATTTGGAAAATATATAAAGGAAGATTAGTACTCATCGGCAACTCTGGAGTGTTCTTACTTCATGTGTGCATATGTGAGAGAGATCTACTGGGTACTGCTGAGGTCTGGTTACAAGGAAAGCTTTCTCCTGCAGATGCATTTCAGCCCAGATTCTGAGAGCATGAGCAAGAGCAGAGTCACGCCTCCTGCAGTTGAATGGGCTTAAAATGTATTTTCATGCAATATCAAAGGGAAGAGTAAAATCCTGTGACAGATTCTCAACTCTATAAAGTTATCTTTGATCCAATAACTTCACCAAACTTGCACTGATTTTAAACTCGAAAGCTTCTACATTGCTCTCAAGCAAAGCACAGTTATAACAACTGTGGAAAATGCTGCTGAAGGAACTAAGCACAAACAGTGGCACAGCTCGAGTAACTGCTCACATATATCACAGAAGCACAGTAGCCAAGAATACGCAGATACGTGATGCTCAGCTACAACGAGACCTGGTACGAAGCTACAGGAGTACCACCACATTGCTGTTGTTCAGCAAAACCAATAGATCAGGTTTCGGTCTTGCTTCTGCCTGCTGCACGCCCTGAACCTGCAGGCACTCGCTGCAAAATGGGCACGCTGTGCCCGTGAGCTCCACTCAAGGTGCTGCTCTTGTCCATGCTGCACCACTCATGCTGCCAAAATACAAAATGTAATAAACTTTCCCCGAGCCAGAGTTGTGGGGAATCATGTAAAAGGAGATCTGACTCCTTTTCCAGGTACATGGGGTGCCCACGGCCTGGGGTGGCAGTGGGGCTGAGAAGCTTCTTGTGAGGAGGGGCTAGGAATAAACTGGACCAGGCACAGCTTGTTCCAGATGGTTCCAACAGCCTCTCAGCCCCACGAGCAGCACCTCAGAGGGGCAGAGAAAAGAGAAGGGAAAACACCACCAGAAGCAAGGAGAGGCAGAGGAGCTGGGGAAAAGGGGGATCCACAAGTGTTGTCCATCCATCCCTGCCATTTCAGGTACTGTCAGGGGAGTCTTTACAGAGAGATGACAAGAAATTCTGTCTCTATCTATTTTGGATCAACGCTTTTTCAAAGGCAAACAGCATATGCCATTTCTATCTTCCACTTTCCAATACATTTCTGAACACCAAATGGAGCACACAGGAATCGCTGAGGGTGGAATTTTGCTTTCTGAAGAAGAGGCCTATTTTTAAGAGGTGAGAAAAGCTCTTTGTGGATTGACACTCACATATAGGGGACCTGAAGCCCCTGAGAACAATCAGTTTCCCAAACAAATAAAACCAGCTCTGACAATAATAATACCTTTTTCAGCACCTTAAAACCAGGGAAGCAATTAGCTAAGTATTTAAAGCAAAAGTAAATATTTGAGTAAGAGAATACCTTTGAGATGGTGAACATTTGAATTTCCCTTGTTCTTTTTTCCCTCAAGAGCAACCTTTCCAACTTGAGTACTGTTTCTGTTTCCACAGTAATAAGACACAGAAGAAAGTCAAAAGCCTTTGTGTAATTTCGATTAATGATATACCTTGCTAATGTCTCAATTCAGAGCACATGTTCTTGGCAAAATTATAACTCTGAGGGTATTTCATTAACAAAATAGTTTACCAAAACATGTAGCAAACTCTCCATCACTTAAAACATCAAATGAATCTTTATAAAAAATGTGTTGCAATTTCACCAGCATTATGTACAGCTGTAATGTTTTGCTTTGCAGAAAAATCAGGACAAGTTGAATACAGTGACCCTCACTAGCCTTAAGAAAACCAGTCAATCTTATTTAGAAATATTGCATCTATTTTCCAACATCAGGTACCAAACTTCAGATTTTGGATTGTTGATAGATGGTCCTTTTACTGTTGCCTTCCTTCTCACTTTCTGCTTTGAACTGCTGCCTCCTTGGTTTATAAGCATAGATATTTTTCCATGTCAGGTATAAAAGTACAGTGGATTTCCCTCCCTGAGAGGGAATCTGTGCCATTTATGATGAAAAGCACAAATACATCTTCTCAACACCCTGGAAAGCCCAACAGTACTCTTTTTTTGGGATTTCAGCCTCCGCATTCATAAAAATTGATCCCCTCAGTGCAGATATACTGCACTGTGCCTTCTCTGCAAAGTTAAGAGTTTTTTCACATTTGTACCATTCTTAAGAATGAACGTTTTACAAAATTTATGACTTATTCCAACAGCTAAGGAGAATGATTTAGAAAGCACAATGTTCCTTCTAGCTTTGACTAAACCTTCTGTCCTCCATGACATTCCTCCAAATTTGACTGCATGTCTTGCCCATTACAATTTTAGCAGTAACAACACCACCACATCAGTCTAAACATCCTGAAGCTTCTTGCTGTAGAGTTTTTCTTCCATGTCTGACCAGGAGCTTAATTCTACTGGCCTAAAAGGATAGCCATAAGTACACGTTTCCAGCACCTTCTTGAAAAGGACTTACTTACTCTTGGTGAGAAGTGAGTAGGAGAAGTTATGCAATGCTCTTCATGATCGATTCCTACGTTTTGTTACACTTGTTTTCTAGCAACAATGAAGAAATGGCGCTGTCATGAAAACAATACCTTACAGGAAAAATTCCTTAAACTTAATTTTTTCCAGCTATGCTAAGTGAAGGCATCATACTGGGATAAGAATTACACTGACAAAGAGCACCGTAATACTAAAAATAATACATCTGTATGGATATGCCTCTTCCAGTTAATTGTAAACAAGATTAGTACAGTGTACAATCAATATAAAATCATGTTACCTGTACAGGCCATTTTCTACCAATGTGTGCTAAATGCAAATAGATGTTTCATTTTAAAATTTCTATACTTCAACATAGTAGAAAATGCTATGCCATCGTTAGAGAATTGGATTCTTCTCACAGTCAAATATGATGGAAGTATGTAACTGAGAAGCTGCAGCAAAAAGAAAAGACAAACAAAACCAGCTGCAGCCTGCAGTCATGCCAATTAAAATAAATTCACTGCCAGTGTCTTACACCAAGCTAAAAATCACAAAGAAATGAAGATGGTGTGATATGGTAGCAAGACAATAACAGCATTAACGAAAAAGTTAAAGGTGAGGCAAAATTCCACAAAAAAATAAGAATTAGCATCTCCAGTACTGGAACTGAATGCTCTTCATACATTCAATATGAATTGACAGGATTTTGGTTTGCCTCTGTGGGGGATCCACCAGGGAACCTCCTGAGTGCACATGTTGGGACAGAGCTTTAGCCAAGAACAAGTCAGCGTGAAGAAGCAGAAGAGCAGATAATACACTGCCTTCCCTGCTAAAAGGAAATATCGAGCATTAATTCTTCTGCCATGAAATGCATTTTCAGTTCCGTTTTCCATTACTCCAAGGAAGCCATTAACATCATGCCTCAGGAATGAGTCGTAACACGTAAGACTGAGCCTTAGTGGCTAAATATCAGGTTATGTGCTTTCCAAGCACTGCCCTGAACTTCAACTGGATTCCCAAACCCACACAGTGCAGTGCTCACTTTATGCACTCCCCAGTTTCATGGAGCTAAAAGGAGAGACTGGAAGAGTTTCATAACTTTTATTCTGCCGGAGTTGCCACCAAAGAATACCTAGAAGTAATTTTTTTTTAGATTTACTTTTCTATTTTTATAATTGTCACCCAAAAGAGCAGAATATGCATACTCAAGTTTCTGAGAATATATGAGTCACACCATGATTATGATAAGTTGATAGATAAGATTTTCTACAAACAACAACAGGACAGCATTTTTAGTAAGGGCTCTAACGAAATAGCCAAGGTATGTAGTAGCTATGATCTGATCGTAAATCATGGTAATTTTGTATGAGGAAAATCCATGAATATCGTGGAAAAGAATCATGAAGTAACTAAATACATGCATTAAAACATAAGATTACAGTGAAATTCAGCTAAATAGAAGGTTTGCAAATTCCTAACCAGCCATTATCCTGAAGAGGGTTGGATGTTATTTTTCATTAAAATGAAATTTAACTATCGATTTATTCATTTTCCTTGAAAGATCAGTCTCTGTGGGGTCTGATTCTCAGCCTGCAAATTTTGTCCCAGAGCTCCAAATCAAAAATAGCAGGAGGAAAATAATGAATCACACAAAAAGCTCAATCTAGCCTTAAAGGAGATGCATGACCACACATTTGCAGTGATTCACATACTACAACACCAAAAATCTCAGGCAGGAAACAGTCAAGCTTCCACTCCTGAGGCAAACAGTGTTGGAATTCAGCAACAATGCCACCAGAGGAAAACCTTTCCAGTTAGACTGGAAATTACCTATGGATTTGATAGCACATGGTATAAATGGCCAAATTCTACTTTTTCCAGGAGGAAACCCCCCCCCCCCCCGCAAATCAAGATAATGTTACCCCTTTTTTGACACTGCTAGTGATGACAGCTTATCAGGGTTTCATTCTACCAACAACTCTAGAGCCTGCGTGTCTGTGCATGTTATCAGATACTTACAAAAACAGAGTTCTGAATCAATGGGTAAGTTCAGTTGCAAAGTAGTTAATGGATACCTAATACACAATTATCTATCATTCACAAATAGCACTTTGCAACCGTAAGAATAGAACATGAACACAAATAAAGACCAGGTGGAGTCTCAAAAATAAATGCCCATTTACAATTCTTAATACAAATAGTAGTTTCTACTAAGTACAAGTTGATCAGTAAAAATTAAAGCTAAGCTATTAAATAATACTTCTCACAAGCATAAAATAAGCCAAAGAGGACAAATATAAATTATTTTCAAATCTAAAGTAGTACATTTGATTATATATTCAGCACTAAATTGATGTCAAGTGCATATTTATATATGATGTCATAAAGGCAAAGTTGTATGCCACGTTATCATGACCAGAGCAGGTTATCATGTTTATTTCCAAGAATCATTAGCACTGTCCTAGACGTAACCAATAAATAGGTCAAGAAAATATTCAATATATTTATCAATGTTAACTTGTTACAGTGTAGCTGTTGCACTGCAGTTCAAAACAAGACGTTTCATCCGTACTTTATCCATATTAGTATCTCAGCTACTTTGGGAAAACGGGGTTTTACTGCCCTGTATGTAACACACACCTCCCGACAGTCACAGATTCTCTAAACACCTTTGACTACAGAATAGGAGACAGGAAAACTGTGGTGCTTAAGTGACATAAAGCCATTTTAGGCCTCCTCTGGGAAGATCTCCTTGCAGTTTTACAACTACCTGCATGTTTTGGCGGTTATCTAACAAAAACACCAACAAATCTTTAACTTGCTTGTACTTTTTAATAATTAAACCCGAGTGTCTATAGGCGCCTTGCAAAACTAATAATAGAGGAATCAAGCCCTCACAACATCATGTCAGACAGTCCTCATCATTAAAAATTGCAAGAACGTACATGACTTAGCCATTTGGCCCAAAGGAAGTGCAACCTAGAAAAGCCACGGCATTCGCACAGTTCTCCCACCTTCAGTATTCTGGAAGTTCTGGATTTAGTTGTTCCTAATGAGCACAACTAATTGTGCTTGCTGCAGGGGAGACACAGAGAAAACTTTCCTGAGGGAGTTACAGGTTTTCTTCCACAGAACAACGCCAGTAGTTCATCCATTCCTAGAAAATTCTCTGAGAGTTAGGACAGGCCAGTATAAAGTTTTGTTCAAGTGTTTTACCACTTTGCGATATCCTAACAAGAAAATCAGCGTGCATTTAAGACATTGTGATAACTTGCATTTCAAATGTGACAGCTTGACAGCTGAATCAGTGATGCTCACCCATGTAAGTTACTGAAATAAGCCTGAGGTACAAATCCCTGCAGCTTGTAAAACTCCCGTATCAGCCTGAGTAGACAGATAGAAATGATAGCACCTGAGTAACGAAGATGTAGTGAGATCCAGCCTGACAGAGCAGACTCCACCACCTTTTCCAGTTGCTTTTCTCCCTTTTAGTACTACCTCAGTCTTTTTTTCTGCTGATCAACCCAGCTGGTTTTCATCTCAAATTCACGCACAAATTGTCTCACTCCATCCAATTTTTCTAGCTGGACCATCACAACGTATGTGATGGCCTCAGAGTCTATATTTCATTAAAAACCCTCTCCTTGGGATGATGCACATGTCAAATGGCAACACAACAGCTTGCTTTGACATCTCATAGGAGCGGGCAGGAGAATAATTGGGGCCTCTTGTTCCTTTTCTCCTCCCTTCTACTTATTTCCTCCTCCTCCAAATATTATATAAGTGGGAAGAGTCCTATATTGAGAAAAAAAATCAAGGTAACTTTACAAAAGTGAAAAAATGGATTTTTAAGTTCAGTCCCAGTTAGTCTCCAAATCTTTACTTTTCTTATAATCCTGCCAACAGAAATTACTTGTGTGTATAAGCAATACTAAAAACCAAAACCCCAGACATTTTACAGCATTTTGTGAATCATATTAGTTTTAAATAAGGAGAGATCTTAGCAATGAAAACCGTAACCTACCACATAATTTAAACAACTAATTCAACAGATGCAGACATGATTAAATATTCTGGAACTATAAATATTATTTCATGTATAGCCCAGAGGATGGTTTAAAACCCACACTTGTACAGAAAAAGCCCCTATATTACGTGAATATATTCACACTCATATACATATGTATATAACAGCAGAAAAAATCATTCTATAAAACAAAATGTTTATGAATAATTAATTACCACACAAGAATGGCACTAAGGCATTCAGGAACAATGAACCCAAGTATTTAGTGCCTATACTTTTTTCTTTATAAACTATTGTATATTATATTTGATTTTCTGGAAATTCACCCCTTCTGAAGACTCTGGAAAATTGGTATGTAAGTAGTTTTAACTAATGTTGTAAACCGGTTTTCAGCTATTTTACCATATGTTGAAGATGTTCCAACAACCAATGAAATTCATTCACAAAGAGAAAGCCCAAGAATTCATGGGGTTTTATGCTCTCAGGGTAGCAAATAATTTTGGCTTTTTCCCAGAACGAACTGTTCAATCAGAAAACACGTTGCACTGAATTTACTAGTAGTTCCACATAGCAAATCTCACTGACACTTCCCGTCATCAAAATTCTCATTTAAGGGACAAAGCTTCTCTCACTTAATTCATAGAAATATGGGTAATGAGCAGTTCTGACCATTAAGGGTAAGCAGTATCATGACAGACACTAGTGTATCAATATTACAGGAGTTTATTTTAACCTTCTGGGTAGATGAGGAGAACTCCTCATTTGCCATCACCACTAGACTGTGGAGAAATCATCACAGTAGTGGGTAGACTGACTTTTGGGTCCCCCACAAGCGTGAAAGGCAATGAGGATCTACAAAGAGTAATTTGTGCCTTTGAAAGTACTTTGAAACACTCAAGAATACCTGTGAGCAAAGCAGGGACTAGAGGGAACATTACCTTTTAAAGGTACTCACTCAATATTAATGTTTCTACAGATAGTTAATGTACAACATGGCATTTGAAACACTACCCTGGTAACAGCCCTTGTTTATAAGGATTTAAGCAAACCTGCTCAAAGGAATTCGTATGTCAGACTACAAATAGCTGCCGCTGTAGAAAGCAACGTGCATTTTTGCTTTCTTTGACAGCACTGCATAATACTGAACTCACTTGGAACTCCTTCTGCCTTAACATGGAGATGAAAAAGCTCTTTGTTTTATTTTTCCTTTAAATACCAGTTGACAGTGGTATATTTCCATTCCATCAAAAATGACCCATGCATTGTGCACCTCCCGGAACACACTTAAGTACCTGTAAAACCTGACTAATTCCAAATAAATAAAAAGTAATAAAATTATCTGGTTAAATTAGATTTAATTACGAAACCTCTGAGTGGCCTAAGAATATTTTCTTGATACATGCTCAGCTGAAAACTTCTATCATTTTCATCAGGGCATATAACACCCGTTTCTGGTTGTATATCTCTCATTCTAGTGTGATAACCTATGGTTAATTGCAACACCCTGGAACAGCTCTTTAAATGGTATCCAGTTTCCAAGCTGAAACATCCAAATCCAAAGGAAAATGCTAATAAATTTTCAGAGAGAAGCATGTCAAAACCCCGTACTCTTTTGGAAAAAATATCTCTGGAATACTAGTATCCACCAATTCAACAACACAACCCTTATTTTATCTTTCTTTCAGTGATGCCGTGTACAGCTGCTTTCCAAGAGGACAACAGGCTGCTGCTAGACGTCAGCAGCAAATTAGTAAAAATGCTATCATGATATATGCAAGGATGGAAAACTTCCCACTTACCATCTTCCTCAGAATATACACTCCAATAGCATCCACAGTACCTGCATGTCAGTATTCTCCTATTGGCTTTATTGTTTTCATTCCATAAATTGGCATTGGAAATAAGAGCCAAGGAAAGTGATAACAATGTAGATAGGGATTTTCAGTGCCACATTCACTTACCTGCAAAAGGAAAAGCACAGGTTCTGAGCTCACTAATCACAGAAGTCAGCTAATCTTATTAGATGGCTCCTAATTATCTCTGACACAAAGAAGGATTACACGAGGCAGGAAAAGAAACGTTTTTTAATAGACATCGATTGGTTAGACTGTGGAAAGGAACAAATAGTATATTTATGAAGAGATCATAAACATTTCCCTTTCTGTTAGCAGAAGAGCAGATGTGACAATGAAACAGGTGGTGGAAATATAAACCCTTCTAAAACCTCCAGGGTGTTTTCTCAGGAAGTGTCTAATGATTGTCACTAGATCTGTTGCAGCGCTTACTTTATAGGCTATCGTGGCGCAAGTAGTTGCTGGGGGTTTGCCAGTGATCTCCTAGGCAACTGGCTGCTCAAAGGAGCCAGAAATAGAAGCAGTAAACCCCACTCCCGATTTCAGTCTCAAAGCAGTTTGCACTTGTAACATTCACCGTGCAAGAAAATACACATCCTACAAAGGTATGGATGATCAAAAAACCATGCAGCCCTTTTCTTAACATGCTACAGCCACAGCTGTTGGGAATAAGAATCAGAATTGTTCCAAGAAAATAACTGAGTGGCTTATTAAAAAATGTTTTCAATTCAATAGATTTTACAAAGAAAATCTCAATTAACAACAGTAGAGTGTTCATATAGACTGCTTATTAATAATGAGGTATTCATTTGGGCTCCTTGGGTATCACAGAAATGAGATTTTGTTCTCATACATTTTAAAGATTTATTATGATGACTTTATATGGCTACTTATTTCTGTTTAGCCTATAATACAAGCATAAATTTATTAATCTTAAGTCAGTCATGCATTTTGTTTAGTAAGACAATAAATAGCAAGAGAAAACCTAGAAAGATTAATCTGTTGTCAGCTGTTCTGAATAACCAGTTCATATATTATTTAATTACATCTCTCCAAGAGTAATAATTCCTCATTCATACTTGGTCATTAAATATAATTTTTAATTTCTTCAGCAATTTTCTTTGTGACTTGTTTGAAAAATAGCCATTATTTTCTTTTATAAAGAATTATTTTGATGACTAAAAAAAAATCTTATAGAGATTCGACACAAGAAGCGTATTTATATCTTGGTTTCTTCTGTATTTAAATAACAATACACTATTATACAGAGAGACTGTGGAAAGAATTAGGGGTTCTCTTGGCAGATAAAAAGAATTCTAGTTTTAAAATATATTTCAATATAAGTTGTGGATGCTTTTAGAAAAGGTATTCCCCGAGTTTTTCAAACAGATGATAGATAACAGCAGGCATAGATACAGCAATAAAGTAAATAAAACCAAAACATAAGAAAATGCTACTAATGTCAGTGTCACACTGATAAAGTCAAAATTAATTTTAAAGCCTCCTACAATCTCTTAACAGAGAAAACATCAAGGAAATACATAACTAAACACACTACTCATATAGATAAGTTTATAAGCAGGCAATAATGCATGTCACAAGTGTACACAATTTTATCAGTTTTTATTTGATTAAGTGCATTGTTCAATTATAAAACTTGAAGCAGTTTTGTAGCTGTCTAAAGGTTTCAGTATATAAGAAGAGTCTTGTGATGTCTTGTTTAGGCTAAGTACAGAGTTTTACTGTAACTTGGAATGTATTATTTACTGGTTTTTTATTGGAGTGACAAAGATGAATGGTTGAAAATGGACTCATTATACATCGTTCATACTGCATGATGAAAATATGAAATGAAGATGTACACAAGCTTATCTGAGTATCAGAAACAGCCCAGGTACACCACACAAACCTTAAGTTTAAAGCAATCCACTTTTCAGCTGCATTGCTTGCATAGAGATTTCTGTGATACAGATGCACCTGCATAATGTTGTATTGTGTTGTATAGCCAAAGTGACCTATCATATTGTCTCATTCAACCTCTACTGACCCAGGGCACGTAGCATCCAGATGCACAGCGTAACTAGAATTAAACTGCTTTATAATGCTTAGCTGCTGAGCCAGGAATCCAATTCTGAGTAGATGTACTCTGTCTTTAACTGTTCTTCTGTTGCAAGTGTTGAGCATTAAGAGGGGCTCATCCTTATTTGAGCAAATTAGTTAACAGTTAGTGGGCAAGGTACCTTTCAGCTGACAGGGCAACTAGCATCTCATGAGGTCATTTCCTCCCTTTTATCAAAAACTAATTTCTGTTTGGAGTCCCAGTGGCAATACACAAAGGTAATCTCTGTTTCATCTGGAAGCTCCCAGAGCTGCTGAAAGCTCTGGTTGAGAGGAATGGGGACAGCCATCATTCACCAAGCTTCCGACGAGATTTCACAAAAGGTCTCAGCTGGACAAAAGCAATGGATAAGGGCTTTGCAAGCTTGGCCTCAGGTGCACAAGGTGGCCAGTAGCAATTCTGCAAGTATTTCTGCATAACGATAACAGACCTGATCCAATACCTTACAATCAACAGCGACAGCTAAGAAAAGGACAAGGTGCACACATATTCTCTGCACTGCTTCAGAGAGGCAATAACACCAAGGAATGCTGAAATACAAAAAAAGAGGAAAACAACAGCAGCAGCTGTGCTGAAGGACTTAAGGCTATTAGAAGACGAGGGCAAGTGGCTGCCTTCAGTATTGATTTAATCCAGAGAGTAAAACAAAGAATAAACATGAAGCAAGGTCTCCTGCATAAGAATTCTTCCTTGCATGGACAATTTTTGCAATGTGTTCCTAGACTGGAGAGAAGAACAGCTGTCTGGGCAAATTACAGCACATCTCTTCGGTGTTTAAGCCTAAGTACATGTGCCATTCCAACAGAGACTTATGAATGGGAAGTTATTCTTTGCTATCTAAGTTCTGCTACCTGAGGAAACTAGAAGCATTATTTAGAAAAAACCATCACAGACAAGTAGACCATTGTCAAAAGATGTTCTGAAGGACAGAAGAAAAAGTACTAATTAAGGATAATCTTACGAAGAGACCTTACATTTTACATTAAGGGGACTAGTAATGAAATTATTCACAACTGCTATATCTCCGGGGAACAAACTTCATTGCAAATCTGGTAGGGGAATACAAAAACCAAGAGGCTCAGGTTTATTTCTGAGCACACTTCCCACAAGAGAAAAGCCTTGGGCTTTCCAGTGCCCAGTTACAACAGATGACAGTGAAAAATTATACCAAATTTGTCATATGCTACCACCTGCGTGAATATGTTCTGAAAAAGCAGATGAGGGGCAAACCAGAAGAGTGAGCCACAGTCAGGTGAGATTAAGAAAAAAAAGACAGAACCTAATCAGCTAAAAGTTCCACAGGGGACCTCTCCTAAGAGTGTTAAAAAGCAGAAGAAAAAATACTATATCAGCTGAAAAGACATAGGATGGAGGCAGTGACTCAGCTGGGCAACAGTCTTAGAAATCAGGACATAGAGTATTACCTTCATGCAGAAAGACAGAGATTAAAAGAGCAGCACGACAAAAGCACATGCCAAACACTCAGCAAGTCTGGGGAAAAAAAGGTAGTCAGAGCTGACAGAAGAAGGATGAGCTTATAACAAATCTAGCCAAGAGAAAACCATTGCATAAGCCAACTTTACATGAGCAGAAGTGAACAGAAGACGACAGATTTTAGAACTCTGCAGTATGAAAATAAAAGCCAAGAGATGACAGAAGAAGGAAAGGAGAAGGAAGACTTCTCAGAGCGCAATCGAGGTTAGTGGAGGATCGGCATGAAAAAGAAACGCTTTTTCTTCCAATTTAAGATGGACTGTGGTGGTATTAGAAGGAAAGGAAGAAAAGCTACACCTGGACAGGAAAAGTACAGTTATTTAAGGAGTGGAAAGAAGAAAGGTACTAGTCAGAATAGAATTAAGGAAAAAAAAAGGTATCAGAACAGAAAGAAATATAGGAGAACAAGTACAAACAATAACAAAATACTTTACAGGGTTTGAAACTAGAGTGATTTCTGTAGACTAAAGCGTGGAATGAAGTGAGAAGGATGGAATCAAACAAAGTTTTGAATATAACAAAGGCAGCATGAAAAAGTCTGATCAAGTGACAAAGCATCCTATCAATGTTCAGGGAAGACCAGTACAAGTTTGAGCTTCATTTAGGTGTTGCATCCAAAAGCCAAAACAATACCAATGGCATGATACCTTCTCTGAAAATGTGTAGGATTCCAAAAATTAGAACTTCCTGCAAGACAAACAAATGCTGGCATTGACAGAGGTGATTCTCCTGAGGAAAGTAAGCAAAAAAGAAAAAACACCACCAAAAAACACGCCACCAGCAAATCAACAAAAACCCCTACAATTTAGGGAAACACATCATCAGTCCCCACTCCATACATGTCCAGTCAAACTTTCTATCAGCTCTACACAGCTGCTAAGTAATAACCCTGTTGTCTTAAGTGCTGCTCTCCAAATGATACTGTTCCCTTCGGCTGCTAAAGTTAAGTAAAATCAAAAGACTGGATTTTTTTTTCTTGAATACAATAAACAGGAAATAGAAAAAAAATCATAGTACAGGAAGATATATGCAGTAAGATACTCTCACCAGCAAACCAATAATTCTACATGTTATGTGTAAACCAAAGAATCTGAAAAAAAATATGAGGTTCTTGGGTCTGCAAGGAAGCAAGTGTCAATGGAGGCTTGCATCAACACTTCAGCTGAGACTGCAGACACCTCAGTAGAGTTTATTAATATTTACTATTCAAGCCTGTCTTTAAGGAGCTTTCACAACTTGTGACAGTGCCAAGTCACCTGAGAGCTGATCACAAATTTCCAAGAAGTTTTCTCTCATTCCAGCAGTAAGCTGGAAGATGTCCCAGATGAACACAGACATAATTCAAGTCCCTAAAGGCAGCAGAGATCCTTCATCTGAACAAGATTAACCTCTATCCCAGAACACAAAACATTGCAAACACCAACCATCAGTTAATTCATGTCCCTGTGTATCAGCTTCTGTTGTCCTATAGTTATCAAACTGAACAGAAGGGCTGGGGTTTCCTCTGGCAAGGCAGACCATAAGAAGTCAACTACTAGACATTGGAGCATTGACTCTTGCATAAAATTTGTCCACACTTTGATGAAACTGAACAAAACGGTTGATTCATTAAGTGGATTCTGGATCTGATTTGTACCAAATAAGTTAGATTTCCTTCTGACCACTTTTTCTGATTTTATGACATGAACACCCAGTACAGTTCCAGTTTCTGCTACATGCAGTCAATGAAGGAATGTAAATCTGGGAAGTTTTTTCTATGCAGAAGTGAAAGGTACTAATATTGTTAAATGCTCCTTTGTGCTATTTACATTTAAAAATTTAAAAAAGATCTGAAAGATGGTAGAAAAGAGGGCAAAAGAGGGTAAAAAAAAAAATAGAGTAGAAAGAGGGTAAAAAAGCTGAAAGAAGGGAGATTTAGATTAGATATTAAGAAGACATTTTTTGCTGTGAGAGTGGTAAGGCCCTGGCACAGGGTGCCCAGAGAAATCATAGATGCCCCTTCCATGGAGCTGTTCAAGGCCAGGCTGGATGAGGCTTTGAGCAACCTGATCCAATGGGAGGTGTCCCTGCCCATTGCAGGGGGATTGGAACTGGATGAGCTTTGAGGTCCCTCCCATTCCCTCCCAAACCATTCTATAATTCTGAGATTCTATGATCTGCTGTATCTTTCAGGCATCATAAATACAGCAGAAATAAGGACTGTTGAGAAACAAGGGATGTCTAGAAGATTGTAAGATGCAAATAGAAAAACCTTTAACATTTGAAACGACATGTGATGCTTTTTGAAGTACGGATTTTCAACAGTAGAGGACAACTTGCATTCTTTTGAAAAGAAAAATCTTCTACTTTTAGGAGCATCATCTATTGAGTATGATACTATTCACCTCATGAAAGTAACCCAGAGGTCAAGCAAGTCGCTGACCACAGCTGTTGAAAGCAAAGAAAAATATCTAAGCAGCTGTGTTGCAATCAGATAAAAACAACTGAAAATTACTGAGGCAGCTGTTAAAAATAAATTTCATTCATAGTTAACCACTCGCATGCCACCGAACAGTTTAAAAAGGCTGCACTCTATACAATCTTTTTAATCACTCATGAACATGTTTACACAGAGCCAAAGAAAACCACAAAGAATTCATTAACAATACATGACATGACATTTCATCTTCCTGGAAGACAGACTGGTAGTTCATGAGTGCTGTAGTCAGTCTACAGGCAAAAACACACCACTCCCTAACAAAACCCCAACAAAACCAACCAAAACCCAGAATAATTCCTGAAAACAGAAACTCACAACTCTCTCCATATATACTTAGTTTGGTAAAAGGGCAGTGAATAAGTCAGCAAAGACTTTTCTAGAGGAAAACACCATTCATTCCAATTCACAGTGAGCAACAAGGATAGAAAAGTGGCTGTACTTACCATTTGGCCAAAATTAAACACTTTTTCTGCCCAATAATACTGTGAAGACATGCAGCAGTAACAGATGTACAAACTAAAACAGTGTAGCACTTTTCCTCTGGAGTTTAACTTTTCAGTGATTGTGGATGGCTCCAACGTTCGTTTATGCAAGATTTTAACAAGCTTGAACTATAAGAAACTAGGACATGTGAAAATTTATTTCACAATGAAATCCCTGAAGTTGAGCATTAATTTCATTTTGGTCAGATGATGAATTTCTGCTACGTCACAGGTATCCCCCACCCACAGTTAATCTCTTCTCTTCACTCTTGTCTGGGTATCTTCAGGCCAGGACTCCCAAGTGAAAAAAGCAGAGATGGAGCCAATTGCTATGGTTGGACTGGAGTGGAAAGACTGAAGATAAAACTGCTGCTGGGACTGTTCTTTCCACATGGTCACTGCTTATATGTCCTGAATCTCAGAAGATTCCTGAGCAAACCCAATGCTTTTTTACTAGGCTTCATTTAAGGACAATCTGTAAAAGTGAAGACTGAAAAAATGTTGTGTATCCAGAAGTCAGGGACATGTGCTGAGCATACTGAAAGCAGCACTTTAACTGCGAAGGCCAACACACAACACAGTTCAAAATCTGATTAAAAGAACATTCACACATTCGCCAAAGTTTTCCTCCTACACTTTCTCTCTTAGTAATTATTCAGAAAAACAGGAGTTCTATAGTAGTTGTAATGATTTCTTCACTAAAATAATTTCTGTTGCTTTTGGTAAAATGCCAGCCAGTTCCACAGCTGGAAACAATAACAAAGAGGTTGCTTTTCATCCACTACTTATTTCATGAATAGGAAATACTTACCTTTTCAGTCACAACAGGAGTATTGTTTTCCAAGAAGTCCCATGACTTATTTGGCATCACGGCAACACCTGGCACTTTATCCAGAAGTACCAGAATTTACCTCATAGAACTGGCATGCACACAAGTGTTATACATCCCACAATTATTTCAACAAATACCAAGTCAACCTCATTAAACAGCATGCACAAGCACATCATAATGTATTATGCTAATGTCAGAATACAAAATAAACCCACATCCGATTGGTACTTAAAGGAATTATTTAATGGAAAAGAATGATTAAAAAGTATAATACATACTTTGAATTTTTAAAGGAAAATCAGATACCTTTCTAAAAAACATACTTTTGTTGAACTACAAATTATGGAGTTGGTCAAAGAAAACTCAGAGTGAAATTCTCTGCCTCATGCTGTGGAAGAGTTTAATCACCATGATTCTTCCTAGCTCCGTGTGCTATGAATTTATGAATTTCAGATAAGCTAATCATGCTTTGCAGATCATGGAAAAGACTGAAATGCTCACAGGTATTAGCCCTAATACTTGAAGCCAGCTGGGGCTCAGGCGGGTACTGTACCCATCTTAGAAGATGCAATCACAAAGGCAGGAGACAGAATGAGAGGACTAATTTCAGGTAGGCAACAGTGCAAGGATCCTGCAAAATTGGATTTTGGCATTCGTGAGCACACAACAATCTTCCTGCTAAACATTCACCAAAAGGTGAATTCAGATCAGAACTTGAAAAATCCTGCTGAGATGTTGTGAAGCATACAGCATGTGTGGTTTTGTGCTATTGTGAAACACACAAAGGTAATTGTGCAGCATATTAAGAGCGGGAATAATGATTTCTTGACGATATTTCACCATGGTTACCTGGATTCATAAACTATAAGAAAGAAACTATTTTGACGCTGTAGGAAGCACAGGAGGGTAATATTCAATACTGATGAAGTAGACTGAATAGGAGTATTATATGAGGACACTGGAAGCTACTTTGGAAAGCTTAATTAAAAACAAAAAAAACAACTGCTAAAGAGTTTTTTCATAGAACTGGCCTTTACCATTAACGGACACAGAACACATAACAAGCAAAAATGCCACTCCTGTGCCATTTACCAGGATTTTTATTTCTGTCACTCGAAGTACCTTTACCATAACTTTGCTGGAAAAGTCCTTTAAAAATAAACCAATGTTTGCAACCCGCTACAAAAAACAACATAACAAGGTCTGCTATTTTCAAACATTATGTCTATACCCACATGTGTGAAAATCACTGTG
The DNA here is from genome assembly GCA_033558235.1 of Neomorphus geoffroyi. Lineage (NCBI taxonomy): Eukaryota > Metazoa > Chordata > Aves > Cuculiformes > Neomorphidae > Neomorphus > Neomorphus geoffroyi. Next base: position 10,063,388 of record JAUMJM010000016.1, on the reverse strand, counting down.
GAATTTTTATTATTTCCTGTACCTTTCTTCTGTTTAGATTAATAGGTAATTACAAGTTTCCATCACTCTGCTCCCAGCTAGGTTGATACCTAGTTTGTTTCTCTAAGTTGTTTAGGCTGTTACTCATGCTTACTTTTGTACAATAGCACCAAGCGACTCAAGTTCAGGAAAACAAGCATTTTGCAAGTCAGAATCGAACTACTGGCACTGTAAGTAAGAGGTGCCACATTATTCACTGTGCAGTGTCACTGGCAAATATTTTTTACTTGAGTGACCTCTGCACAGATCAATGGATTGCCACGTGGAGAAAGAGCACGCCTCCATAGCCTGCTGAGCGCCTTTACAAAAAGATTTTGCTAAAAGTATGGTTTAAAGGCATTGGTAGAAATTATACTGAAATAGAAAGCTAACTCAAAAGTTACACCAGAATTCCAGACTCAGCAATGCACAAATGCACAATGGCTGCAGAATGTCCACACAACAACCGGTCTTCAACAGCCAGTTCAGAATGTACACACTGCCGTCTGCCCCAGTCCGTGCAGACATACATATGGAGCTCTAGAAAATGATTATTTGAGGGTAGAAGAATGGAAAGATAACGAAGGTTAAGAAAAATCATTAAGCCACACGGATTCAGTTCCTCATGTCACACTCTTCTCCCTGAATGTTGCAAAGATTATTTCAGTAACGTCACAGTATGTTCAGAAAGAATGGTTACATATACCAAACTCAGTCTGTATTGTTTCTAGAGAGACCTGGTAAAAGGCTTCCACATAAAAATGAGGAAATCATTACAGTAGTCGATTCCAGGCCTTGCGTTACTTATAATAAAGAAGAAAGTGTCATCGCTTTAAGAACTAACTTTGTTTCTCCTAATAGCTGCTGGTTCACTGATCTCAGCTTGTAAAACAGCTTGCTTTTCAGTTTATAGCCAGAATGTAATCGAAGTAGGATTAATGAAAGATTTCATACAAAAAGCTACAGCAATGACAAGACGGGGAAAGTTTCCATTCCCTATTTCCATCCTCAGGGGTGACAGAGAGGACAGAGCTTCCTCAGGGGCTCTGGAGACCAAGCCAAGGTCTGTTGGGTAAGCAGGAGCAGGCATTTGCCTAGAAGCTGCATACAAGATGAGAATAGATAAAAATATTTAGTGATCCCCTCTATCCTACAGACTCTCTTCAAAGGCTCTAACAAATGCCTCAGCCTTTTAGAGGAAACAGAACTGCCCTCAGCCGGTCAAAATACCAGCACAGCAACAGTGCCATCCATGGTGGTCACTTTACACTGAATGCCGAGTCGTTCTCAGTTGCTGGTTCACCATTTTCTCCTCCCAAGCCCCAGTCAGTCCACTGAGAGGTTTTTGCCCTACTTGCTCTCCAGCTTTCCTTTTTTGTTACTATTATTACTGCCTCCATCCTAAAAGGCCTTGCAAATTTGTGTCTTTTACACAAAAGATAAAAAATTAAATGGAAAAATTTAGAGATGCATGGAACCATCACAGTCATTCAGGTCTCCCTGATCATATATTTTGCTCCCCAGTTTTTACTGTTTAGATGGTGAAAAGGTTGAAGACAAGAACCAGTTCCTTACCTCATGCAGACTGCAACATAAAAGATTTCTGATTATAATTGTGGCTTCTGTGCTACCATTGAGAAATAATTCATTATTATACTTCACTAAACAGGAATTTCTCATCTTCGACTCTTCCACATTTCAAAAAAGCAACCCAAATCGAAGGGTGTTATTTTTCAAACTGTCTTCTCTTTCTTGACTGCTTTCTAGCTATAAATGCACCATCCTTTTTTCTCCAAAACATCCTTGAACTATCCTGCATTGACATTTAATATTTTATGATGGCTGCCCAGGGAATGGCATGTATGCACAAGATAACCATGACAACAAATAATTAGCAGTTTTTAGCTGGCTGAATGCCACCTGTGAAGAAAACAGCAATTCATCTCCTTACAAGAGACAAAGGAAAAGGCTGAAGGAGCTCTAAAACATCTTGCGTTAAACCACTATATTCCTTCCCTACAGTGTAATTGCTTATTTAAACACATCAAGAGAACTAAGAGCTTCGGTACAGTAAACAGAGACGGTGCCCTCCCTCCTCTTTCACATGGTTTTAAAATCAGCTGAAATAATGCAAAAGTAATTTGAGTGATAAGCCAGAACTGTGTTTTATTCTCTTTCAAATTAAAGAGTTTCAGCTTAGCTGGTGACAAAAACTGAACTGGATTTTCAATTTCTTAGATCGTCAGTTGCTTTTTCACTGTTGGGTCCTTTGTGGGCTTCCTTCATTTTGGCTGGACATGATTGAAAATTAACTGGAACACAAAATGGAAATGTTCCTCTACTTTAATAGGAACACTTGCCTGTCTTAGTTGGAAATCTGTATTCCCTCTCCTCCTGTTATCCCCGCATACTGAAGTGGAGACAGAAATTGCTTTGTGTTCCCATCTCAGTCAGGAACACAGCTCTCCTATGAGGTGGCATCGGTCCCTCATCTGCCTTCACTCTTTCGCATAGCAAAGATCTAGAAACCAACTCCCGGATAACACTGGCTTGTGGAATTGACAGAAGGAGAGAATCTGGGCAGCCTTTGTATCATTCTGATTCCTATAGTTCATTCTGTCATGGATACAATAACCATAGACATTTCTGCAAAACTGAACTAAGATTTTTCAAAGCCATGTCAGAAATAATGGCAGAAAACCACATAACTAAATTCTACAGGTCCTCTTATCTTCTCACTCTGGAGCCCCAATCCCAGTGAGACTGTGCAGGTGCACAGAGTGATTGAGTGGTAGGGAAAACGTACTCTTAACAGAGAATACTCCTAAAATTCTGCCTACACTATCCAGCTCAAATTCATGGAATAAGTGTTTGCAAAACAGCTGGTTCCCTCCAAAACTAATGCACATAAAAGCAGGAACCACCTTTGTTCACGGAGCCAGTACAGGCACTCAGTCCTCCGTGCTGACAGCACAACAGCACTAGCTGCCATGCCTGCCCTCTCCATCTCACACCAAAGCACTGAGAAATCAGGCACTGTATCTGAAACAGAGAAAAAGAATAGAAATTTTAAAGGAAGTTTTTAGGTAGGCAAAGATTATGCTTCTTACGATTTCCACTCCACTGTTCATAAGTACCATCTCAGAGAGACCTGGTGAGGCCTGCAATTCAGAGTTGCTAATTCCAGTTTCTCAGCAGCTATCACACATCGTGTGTTTAGAAGTTCTGGCCCGTCAGCCACTTTGGGACTATTCACAAGTCACGTGTGGCTCTAAAGAGGAGCCACTTTCCCCAAACAGGAAGGCTAAGATTAGCTCTTTGCACCTAAAACGCCCACCTCTTAGGTAAATGGCATGTTTTAAGACAGGTAAATGAAAAGAGGCCAAGTTACTCTTTAAGTTCTCAAGTCTCTTCTGTGAACTGTACTCAAAAACATTATCTTTACATTGAAGAAAGGTGTTACGTGACAATACAACTGCATGGAAATTGTGTGCAATACTAAAGAGCAGCAAACGGAAGAAGCAAGGCAGAGAAGTGAGAGGATGGGGAAAATGTGACCGAATACATAAACACTGCTAAGTGTTAATCAAGTGTGTTTCTCCCTATATCAAGTCCATGGCATACAGTACGACATAGTGTGAAGGTTTTCACACTGTGTTCTTCATTGTAAAGAGACAGCAGCAGATTTTTTTCCATTGAGCAGTGTCTTGTTCGAAGCCTTTAGATCTGACAATGTACCAAAGAAAAATATTCTTCCCATCCTCTCCCATATTTCCATACTTACACATCCCCATAGAAAGCCAGTCATTTTCAAAATGTTTCCAGCATTAATGTACCTGAACCTTTTAAATAAGAAAATACATATGTATTAGTCACATAAAAAGCTTTAAAACTACATAGAAAATCTGCAAAATCTGCAGCAACCCATGCTTATTAGCATATCTGTGCCTGTTTAAGTGGATGCTATTGATTTAGCTCATCAGATAAATGCATTTACCATCAGCCACACTTCTATATTTCCAGTATAAAGCTCAATAACAGATACACGATGAAGAGTCTTAAAAAGGACGGAACAAGCACTCATGACTTGTCATCCATGATTTCATGCAGAAGCTTCCAGTCCTAAGTCTTCATTTGCATAAATTCAAACATATGAACACAGTTCTCCCTCAATAATCAGGTTTTTCTACTGTTGCTACTTTTAGCAGCAAAATAGGCATTGTTATCCTCACCTATCTTACCATGGTCCTGAGGAAGATGAGCTCATCCATCCATGTATTCTAAAAAGCAGGCATAAACTATGCATTTAAATATATTATATTTTTTCCCTTGAAAATTCCACTGAAAGTAGAAGAGAAAATAGAAAGGGAAGTAGTACACTGAATAATTCATTGAATTCCACAGTTTTCATTCAACTGTTCTTCCCCTCTGAAAAGACCATCCTCTAGCATTTCCAGATTTATTTTTGATATGTTGACGAGAGAAACTACATCCAGACTTACTCCAACGAGTGTCACTCTTTTAGCAATGATGGCCCCCCTCAACGGAATACAATAGGGGCAAAACCAGGCAGTATGAATTAAAGTATTAAGCTACCACAACAGGGATACAGTAAGGTAACTAAACATGCCCTGAGCACACACAGCAGCTTTTTTGGCTGCTAATCCTGAGATGGCGTCAGTTTTTGATAGCTCATGCTATGAAACACATCAGTGTTTAAAAGGTGTTTGTGGCAACTCTCAATTCTGTTTTGCTGCAGCTAGGCTAGGCAACAGTTAGAAAATCCCCCTTACCCCTTTTCTTTCAACTCTGTTACTCTCTCATCTATCCAATCCAGCCTGTGTAATGCAGACTTCACAGGACCAAATGGTACTTGTCTACATGGTGACATTTAAATTATAAGGGGCTTGGTAGTGTTAAAATTGTATTCTTACTAGACTACACAAATATCCAATCAACTGCTTTCAGAGTATACTTTTACAATCTTATCAAAGACTAAATAATTTGGAAATTTATATTTTATATTATATATATATAATATATATATATATTATTTTTTATATATATTTTTTTATATATATTATATATATTTTATTTTGATGCCAGCAAATTGCATGTAAAGGCATTTGATACAGATCTTGGATACAGTAAACAACTTTACTACAAGTTCTGAAATACATCCCCAACAATACTCTGCACTACCTTTGAAGTGTCAATCATGGAACATCTCCGCTGGTTGGTTATATTATATATGAGTCAGAGTGGTTCAGGAGTTACAGCATTATATTAAAAATCCATAGATTCATGGAATGGTTTGGATTGGAAGGGACCTGAAGGCCCAACCAGTTCCACCCCCTGCCACAGGCAGGGACACCTCCCACCAGACCAGGCTGTGCAAGACTCCAACCAACCTGGCCTTGAACACTTTCCCAGGGAGGGGGCATCCACAATTTCTCTGGGCAACCAGCTGATCCTTCTTGGGTTTATTCCCACTTTATTTTTGATATGCAATAAAACAAGTAATGTTACAGCAACTCTGAACTAGTCTACCCAAGACCTAGAGTATGGAGACTAAGCAAGGTACCCAAAATTGTGGAGCACTAAGAATTGCAAGAAAACCAGAATTTAGGTATCCTGGCTATTGGTTAGCCCCCGTTAGGCTGTGTTAGTTCAACTCAAACACGGTGAAACATCCATCTTATTACAGCAGCAGAGACATTTATCAATGACTATGGTATAAAATTACTAAATCTGATGCATGATGTGTACTGCTCAATTGTAAATTTATATCCTACGTTTTACATTAGTATAGACAAGACGCAAATTTGTTCATTATTTTGACCTTCTGTGGCGTTGTCTCTCTGGTTTGATTGCCAACCAGACTGGTATGATTGCTACCACATCACCTCTAATCTTTAACTTCGGTTTTAGTTGACTTTGCCACCATTATTGCATTTGGCAACTAAGACAAAATGCTGATTTTTTTGTAAATGTTCTACAGAACGAAGGAAGAAGTACCGTGGAAGCACTCAGAGAAGATTGTACTTTTGTAATATTAGCTCAGTAATATTAAATATGCTTACGTCTGCAAAGGCAATAATGCCATGTATGTTATGTCACCAGAAACAATTTATGCAACTTTTTATCCAATATACAGAAACGTTACTCGACAAGACTGTTTCAGCCTGGTAACATTACAGATGCAGTTTGAATTTGTCGAGCAATTCAGCTAGAAAAATAGTCATAATGGTGTACTGGCATGCTCTTCTTGCCTTGTCTCCCTTGGGCCATACGGCTTCATAAGGATTTGAGAAATACAAGTACTCTGTTTCCTCTCCATGAAGGGATCTGAATCCATGTGTCTCCCAATCACCATACAAAAGCTTATCTCTGTTCAAATCTCTGTCCTGAATCAGCAGACAGTGGATTAAGCACAGAATTTCCACACTACCTGGAGGTGGGTCCTTGTTAGGTTTGCTGTGAGGATTATTCTACTTTGTGAAAAAAATTTCTACACGTGAAAAAAAAAGCCTCATCTGACTTAGGGAAGCCAGAACAGAAAGGAGGATCTCTATCATTTTATGTGGAGGGAATTTTCACGTGTTCATACCAATAAGTAACCAAACATTGATGAATATATATTCAGATTTCATTTTTTTTTCCCTTCCGTACATTTTTCTGTGGTCATTTCTACAGGAATAAAGCTTCCTTAGCAGATTTATATTACCCCAGTCACACCCTGTAATGGCATGTCTCTGAGGCCGGCTAATTAGCTCTGCTTCCTGCCTGCAGTATATTAGGTCATCCTTCCCCTGATAGCCCTGCTCTCTAGTCACACAGGGCACTCCACACAGACAGCTAGGAGGACAAATCTGTTCTTCTCCAGTCAATCTATATTAAGGGGCTTACACTGCAAAGCAAAGGAAGTGCTGAAAGAGGATACAAATAGATTAATATCATTACAGCTTGTAAACAATCCTAGGAAATGAAAAATAGTCTGCTTGAAGAACATAAAAAGACTGATGTGCTACAGGCATCCTCCACAGATCTCACCATAGTAACCAGAATAGCCAAGATGTCTGTATCTGTTCAGTACAGCCTTTATATTCGAAAATACTTTCCATTTCTGTAACACATAATTTTGCTATTGGCTGAAGGACTTCTAACGGCAGAAAAATAATAATCAAAGCCTAAAGGAAATGCCTTCTTTATACAGAGTGAAGGAAAGGGAGAGAAAAAGATGCAAGTTCTGTAACCTGTTTCTTTTCACCCATTAGGGTCTTCTTGCTGCAGAGGTATTTTAATAAATAAAATAGCTACTCTGAACAATATACATCCTGCATTCCATTAGAGATTATAGATATTTCTGTATCTGTATGTAATGAGATCATTTATTTTGGTAATCATTCATACTAGTAAAACCGCCTTGTCTATATTTAGATATTATACTGATACAGTATTTCCCCAAAGTTCTTGTATATAAAACGTACATAATCAACAGCCAAAATAAACAGATAAATTACAATGAATATAGAAGTGAAATCAGTTCTGATTTGTTTTTCTTCTTTTCAAATTTTATGGTAAGTTTTCATTATAGACCAAGCTAAGCATATAAGTATGATACCTGCTGTGTTTATGTTTTATGTTGAACACACTCCTCTAAACTCACCCTGGAAAGCTGGGCTTCAGTCACACTCTCCAACTTGCATCTTTCTGGTAGCTCATGTGGATTATTTTGCCGATACCACTATGTCAAAGGGACCAGGCTTCCATCTGTACATTCCCCTAATATACTTTGAATTTTTAAACAAAACCTGCTCTTATTTTATATTTACAGTTCTTTGGTTACACTAAAACTAGCCAACGTGAGAACATAGACCAGTAGCTGTACAACAATGCCATGCTCTGAAGGATAGAAAAAATCACTAAGGATCACTGTTGGTGTCAGAGAAGGGGAACAAATCCCAGGGACTCTCATCAGGCTTCTTGGCTGTTACAGCAGATGAGAACACTTGCACATTAGAAATACCATGCTGAGAGCTGAGATCAATGCCAAGCCCCGTCTTGCCTAAAAGCAGCTAGCACGGTGTCCTCACACCGGTACACAACTCAAAGCATAGCACATTTGCATAAAGCATTACTACAGTCCAGCTAAGACATTTTGCAGCTAGAAGTGGTTTTATACACCTGAGGTTTGGTTCCTAAATTTCCATTTCAGTTGACTGTACCTCTCTTGCTTCTCCATAAGTGTATGGACCTTATCATTTCTCACAATGTAATTCATCACAAAATAGGCTGCCAGCACTGCCATTTTGTGCTGCCACAGAAGATTTTGCTGAGATAGCCATTAGAGCTAATGCTTATCCTGGCAATGGATCATAATACTGACTAAATTTGCTTGCTGTAATTATTTGAATTACTTAAAATTAGTGAAGTGCCAATCATTTGTTCAGCAGGGAGATGCACACATTTTCCAGCAAAAATCAAAGCAAAGTTGTTATAGTCAACCAAAATGGATTCTTATCTTTAAATTCCTCTTAGGGTTACAAAACATTTATAATGAAAAGCCACTTGGGTCTCAGCTAAGTAGACATTTAAAAAAAAGTTCTAAGGGGTGTGGTTTCAACGTATTTATTATGAATAAGTCTTATGAGAAAGAATGAATATACAGCAATTTTAAACAAGGATGTGCAAGTACTTCACTCACATAATTCCCCAAAACTACTATAACTCACTTAACACTATTTAGATATTCAACAGCCGTTGGTATGTACTAAAAATACAGCACCTGGAAAGAGAGACTAAGTTTTGCACTATGGTTACCACCTTTCACTACAGCTCGCGTTCCTCAGATGCACACTCTCACTCCTGTGAAGCAACGGAAGTGTTGGAGATAAGTCAAAAATGTAAATCCTCACCGGATGAGCGATCAGCTGAGTTTAAACTCACTGTTGTTATACACCCTCATATCATATTTACAAGTCATAGGAGGTCTTGGCTGTTAGCAAGCTACTATTTCCTGGGTGTTTATAGAAGCAAAAAACTGCAAGGGAAAACGCACAGATTTCTCAGCATACTGCGAGTGGCTGCTCCTGTATCCATAGCAGTTGTTGAATTCTCACTTTTAACTTTAATGGACAGTTCAAACACAAAGGTGCATAAATATTGCAGTATAATAGTCATAAAGAGTTTCACCGACTCTATTAATTTCAAATGAACACAATTATAAACAGGAAATGAAAGTATAATTACAGTCATTGATAAATGGATATAAACTCCCAACGTCTTTATAGTCAGGTATTTGTACTTTAGGTACAACTACAGCTTGCCTTGAAAGACTTCTCCCCCACAGGACCTTGTCTCTACTTTACGCCTACCTGTTTCAGGATACCCCCACAACTGGGGCAGCAAACACTAGTATTAAGGTACCAATCCTTGTGTGCCTTGTAGATTTGCTAGCCATTTATACCCATTAAGAACAAGAAGAAAATGAATGGCAAATTCAGGTTAGGAAACAGTATGTATACATTTCTCACTGCAATAAATAAAGGCAATAGCATGTCAGATTTAGATGATAACCCACTTTTAAGGCGCATGCCCCAAATCTCTTTTTCCTCTCCCCCCTCAAATCATTAATTACGTTCTTCTCAACTTTGGATTTTTTTTTTGTTAACAAAAAATTACATTTAATTCAGTTCAGGTGAAGTGTGAAGGTCCCACAAAACCTCAAAAACATATATACCACAAAAGCTTTGACTATTATAGTAACGCTGGAGCTGGACCAGAAAACAGAAACATTGCATCTAAGGTTATATATCACACGTATTACCAAAAGCATATTTTTTTCACTTCAGTGGCACAAATATAAAACTGTTGTAGACAACAATCATTAAAATTCTTTCTGTAAACCATATTTTACAATAATTTCCCGCTATAATGGTAGTCACGTTTCTCTTGGCAATAGAATTATGACAGTTGCCGAGCTTGGAGTTTGGTAATACTTTCCTATAGGAAACAATCCAGTCAGATGCCGATAAGGACTCCATATTTGCCTCCCAATCCACTAATTTCCATGAACAATAGGCTTCTGAGCAAAGTCTGAAGCAAAGTTTGAAATGCAAGTGTCTATCACTTGCATCTGGGTTTGGGGTGTTTTGGTTTTGTTTGCTTGTTCGTTTGTCTATAGGAACCAAAACAAAGACAGCTCGCCTATCTCTTGCCTACGTCATCAAGAATAACAGAGATGCCAGCTCTGCATTTCTTCTATTCTTTATGGTGTAATTGTCACATATTCTAGACATGGGTTCTTGGTTAGGTATAAAGACTCATTTTTCCTTTAAATTATGTTTTAAAGGTCTAAAGGAGTATGTGTTTATCATACTACCATTACATGAAAACCTGACCTTAGAAGAAATGTGTAATAATAGTATTGGGGAATAAGACGACATTTGCTTATTTTTTGGACCACTTTAATTTCTGCATTAGTGACTAAATGCAAGCAGTGTGCAATATGAATCAAGATAAGATTCATTCTGCCATGAATTAATATGCATTAACTTAATGAAAAAATCTAAAGGTTATTTAAAAACTCTACCAGGCTGTACATGTTCCAAGGATAAAATGAATGAGACTACATAAAATTAAAAGACAGTCTAAATCCCGCAATGCAACTGATTTCATCTCTTCCTGTCTTTGGTTTAGACATAAGAGCCGAGTGCCTGCAAACACTTCACATGGCTATTCTGCACATCAGTTGCAAGGAAGCAGTAATTCTGACCAGGAAAGAAGTCAAAATTTATCTATCTGATCCCCTCAAAGTTTGGTCCAGATCAGTAGCATAAGCATGGCTTGTTTAGATCCTTGTTCCTGGAGTGATGTTGGCTCCCACGCTTAGCCAGTCAGCATGTAACCCACATTTATCTTCATGAGGCCTGAGTTTCCCTGCACAGTCAACACTCCTACACTATCAGTAGCTTGCCCCAGTCTCATCAAAAGCAGTGGAAATATTCAAATGTTTTGATGTAGCCCCATCTTTACAGTTTTAACAGTTGTAAGTAACTCAGCACAAGGTGGCATAATTTTAAATACTAACACAGGGGAAGGGCCTCAATGCAAACAGGGTTCAACTTGCACTATTCCTAACACTAACAGCCCCCATCAATCTCAGTATAAACTATTATCATTATTAATGCAGCATCAAGAATTTATTTACTTAGGAAATAACAGAAATCAATGCAAAAGGCTACTCTCCTGTACAGTCTGAATTAATTCATCACTTATATCCTCAGTCCCTAATTAACCTGCAAAAAAAAAAAAGCTTTTGTTTTTAAATACACTTTATTTATATACTTAAATACCAAGGCTTTTAAGATACTATCTTTTCTGCTGAAATGCACAACCCAGTAACAAGACAAAAACTAAAACACTTACAAGATCACATGTAATAGTGGTGGAATACTTAAAACCACAAAAAAAAAGTGCTAAAATTTCTCAAAAGAAAGATCAAGCCAACACTATGACTGACTACCTCATATCTTTTTCTACCCTGCATATGACTATCTTTGAACTGCAGCCGAGATCTTGATTCAGTTCATGAGACAGATGACTCGTACAACCGAGAAAGGGACTAATTACTCCATGGATGGAAGGTGCTGTGAGGCTTGTCAGAATCATGCTCTTCCCAATAGACTGAGCACAGATACTGCTCGGCACCAGATGGATGTGTCACACATTTTCAGAAATAAAGACATAAAGTAAAAATATGTTCCAACTTGCTACCTTCTCTCCTCCCTTCCCCCATGCTCCAATTACAATCCATTCCTAATTTTCTTGGATTTATCTCCGCATGCACTTTACAGTATGCCTATCATTATGAATGGCAAAGAATTCCATAATGGCATTGTTAATAGTCATTCACAGAAGTATGAGGTAATGCACTTGAAACACCACCCAGGCTAAGTCGGGCTAAACAAGTAGCCTGATTTTAAAACTGCTGAACAGACAAGCAACTCCCACTCTTTAGTGAAGCTGCTGAGTGCTCAACACTCGAGAATCAGAGCACTCCGTAATCTCTGCTCCTAGTTTGCCTTCTGAAAATTTTGGCTTTAGACAAAAAGTCTATTCAATACCAATTCCTGCCATGAGAGTAAAATAAACAATTTTAGCAGAGTCTGAACTACTCTAGCTTTGCACGAGTTAAGGAGCTTTGATTTGAAATGTGATCACAGGTGTAAGGGGCAAAGATTTGTGTTCTTATTTTCTACACCTGTATATTATAGACCTGGATTCTGCCCATATTTTCCTACATTATATTAAGGAAACCTTTGGAAAAATCATTGCATACCCTTGTTTCTTGACTGCATCCCTTTAAGTTTCAAATCTTAAACAGTAGTTAACGGTGTTTTTTTGACATTTTGCACCACAACTCCAGCCCCTCATAGATTAACATTTTGTTGCCTATTTTAGAATGAACGCTGTCCCTCCCAGCTGTGAAATAGCTTCAAGCAGAAGTACCAAACATCAGAAGAAAGAATAGTAACTGCATTTGACATAAATCTCTCAAACTATATTTTACAGTCTCACAGGCAAAGTATATTTATTGTCTAGATTTTGAGTTGCAATTAAAGAGATGATATTCTGGATAAAAGGAAAATGCACAAGTCTTGTGGATTTTTTCTCATCTTTCTAGCACACCTCACTCAGTATCACAGTATCATAAGGTTGGAAAAGACCTTTGAGATCATCGAGTCCAACCTAGTCAGTCCAACCGAGTCAGTCACTCGACTGACCATACCCCAAAATATTTTATTAATCCCCTTTCTTATTTCCAAAATCAGGATAAGTGCTGAAAAATGAATGAACAGATGACATGCACCTGCCAATTTGTTTCAGTCAAGAGCATAAGCTTTTCCTCAATAAAAAACAATAGTATTCTTAAGATACATATAAGAAACCAGTAAAATAATGCTATTTTTTTCTAGACTCATTTTCTACACCGCAGTTTTCTAAAAAAACCAAAGCATCCCAACCCTACAGAAAGTCTGAATGACTACAATAAGAAATGCTGACATTAGTAATTCAAAGTAATCATCTTGTTTACTGAAATTTGATATCCTTTCAGGTTGCCCTACAGAGACTTCAACAAGATGAGAAAAGGACATTATTTCAGAACCACTAGATTGGGATCAATTGTGATTTTGTCATTTTGATTTCTCAGTGTATTTACAGTAAATTCAAAAGGTGAGAAAAATACCTAAGGTGCAATACACAAATTTATTCCCGAACTTGCCATCATTATTACTGTGAATATTTTTTATATACACTTTAAACCTCAGAGAATAAATGTAGCAAACTGATCTAGCAGATCTATTGATGTCTAAGATATGATTGAGAAAAAAGGTCTGTAAGGGATATGCTGACCACTCTTTACCCACACACTTTGCAAGCAGATTTCCCCTTCTATTTTGGAGTATACTAAAAAGCAAATAATAGAATGCAAAGTATATGCAAGATCCAAGAAAAGCAATAACAAACACAATGAAGTGAGCACTATGACAAGAGAGGGCTCTTGTCCACCTGTCCCATCCTACCACCAACCCCAAACCCCAATACCACCTGCCACCACCCCTCTGCCCCCAATCACCTGCTCCAGGAACACGACACTATTTTAAAACAGTTCTTGAAAACTTTAATAAACAATGGAGTCTTTAAAAGGCACAAGGACAAGTGTATCTGGCTAGTGCCTGTCCCTCCTTTTCCAGGCTGCCCTTGACTGTAGCCAGGTCACAGCGAGCCACCTCACAGGTGTGGAAAACACTGCTTTTCCTGCACTGCATGGCCTGCCAAAACTCGGAGTGGCAGATCTCCTTCAGTGTTTAAGACTCAAGCTAGATTGACTTTCTTTTTAAAGGCAGACAGTTTTCCTCCCTCATGCTCAAACTTGTCTAGAACGCTAGCCTCCTTTTACTTTCTACCACTGACAGTTGTCGGCATGCACTGGAAGTAATCTACCCTTATCAAGTACATAGGTCCATTTCATTAAATATAATTTTCAGAAAACAAGTCATGTTTATCCCTGCTTTACAATTAGATGTAAATACCCTGCTCTGCAATCTGCTGATAAAAACACCCACTCCAGAGATAAGGCAGAATACGCAACTGCCTTCCTCTCACTCTCAGAGCTTCCACTACAGGGAACAGTTTGATGCTGCAGCCCACAGAAGCTCTTCCTGTCAAGGTCATCCAAGAGGGCTATTGACTGACCCTCCAAATTGGCCTTCCGCCTGCTTTGCATTTAATTTGACATTAGGGTCAGTTTTGCCACAACGGATTTTCCTTACAAACATTTATGTAAATCTATAGAAGTGAAAAACAGAGTGATGGGTGTCATCTTAATTTTGGTTTCAAGATCTCATTGTATCCAACACCTAAAAGCAGAACTCTGAGTGTAGAAGGCATAAAGGTTGACTGTACAGCTCAGAGTGAAACATCTAATTTTAAAGACGTCTTTTGATTTAACAGAACTGCAGATTTTCACAAGATTGAAAAGCCTGAGACTCAAGAAGGAATAGGAAGGACACCATCTCTGTTAAATACATATGTTTGTATAATACAAAGGAAAGGGGAAGACACAGAGAGAATGAGGAAATCTCTCTATTAGTAAGTCAAGTCATGGATATAACAAAGACACCTGGAAATGTTAAAGTAAAGAGAATATCTGTAGTCATGGGCTCCTACTTTATAGCAAATTTAACAGGAAAAACAGGGAACAGAAACATGCAATTCAATTCATGAAATGACATAGATATAGTATTGGGAGTAAGTACAAAGGTTTGGTGTAGTGAGATTAAAAATTAAGGTGAAAGCAAATAACTTTTCAGTTTTGTTGCATTTGGGTTCTCTTGGTTTTTAGAGGTGGTGGGTTTTTGGTTTGTTGTTGTTGTTTTCCAACGAAACTCTAGGGGGCAATGCAGAAGGAATCTGCATCCTGCGTAACTCTTGGGATTGTTTTACAGTATTGTTCACGCAGCACACATGGACTATTTATTTCTAGGGCTAGGAACTTTTTAACGAAAATTTCAAATCTGTCCAGAAAGATAATTTTAGTGTTTCCAGGCAGATCATTATTTATCATCTTTATTTTCAACTGCGACTGTCCTTCTCCATAAGTAAGGCCCATTTTAGACATGTGATAGAATCACTCTCCTGCCTATAAAAGCCAACTTGCTTACTGATTTCCTCTGCCTAGGAAATACTTCTTCCTTTTACCATCCATAACTATTTCAGCTGATGTTTCTAATGACAGAAAATTGTTTCTTACCAGGTGGGAAAGAAATACCGGGAAATTGCATGTAACTGGTGTGGAATGGGCTTTAACAAGAAGGGACACGGGGTAGCATAAGTGGTAATGGTCACTTGTACTCATCAGTTTATTCATTCTTTTGAAGTACCTATACAAGAATTCCGTAATGTACACATATGAAGAACATGAAATGTTCCAGACTGAACTTGTTTACTCAATATTAAACAAAATAATGATGTAAGAAATCACTTTGTACCGAACAGACTTAAATCTGCGGTGCCTGGATGACTAAAATAGCTGGATTCTACCATTGTTTAAGCTGAACCGGAATCCCCATATTTACATTTTTGTATAGTAAAAGGACACTTAAATAAAGCCCCTCTGAGATTTGACCTTCAGGCTCAATTGAGTATGAGTGGAACCAGACGCCAGAATTACACAGGCCATCTTTGATAATCAATTTTCAGCTGGAAAACCATTCAAAGTGACATGGCTGTATTGGCAAAGGCTTTCCCCTGTGATAACCCCACACTGGCATTCTTTTGCAAATATTAATTACTAATTAGTAATGATACTGCCTTTCAACCACACACAACAGTAATTAAGTAAATGAAATTACAGGGGAGCAGGGAAAAGGGTCCTCTGCATCACTTGTATAGCATTAGCCCCATCTGACTGGGGTACATGCAAATCTTGCCAGACTCTGCCTGAGGCTTGTAGATTCTGCATTTACATTGTTGACACACAGCTGAGATTTTGCCTGAAGATGGCCATCTCCATCAGGACAAATTTCACATATTGCACCTCCTGTTTTAGAGTATTTTAAAAAACATTATTTATTCTCAGAGCCTGCAAGATCAGTATATCCATATGCTTTCAATATGCAAACAAGCCCAGACACAGTCCCAGCCAAAGGTACCCCTAAAGAAAATGCTGGAAAACAGCAGAAGAGAGCCCTGTCCCTTTTCATGTCCAATAAATCACAATCCCAGATAGATCTGAAAATCCCACTTCCGCCACCACCTCCTCCTTTCCCAGATTCTCCAGTTCAATCCATGATAGATTCCAAGATAACTACAAATTCCCAGTGCATTAGAACAACAGGGTCTCAGCGATACTGTGAATACTATATATGTTCAGGATCTCTTCAGAAAGATTCTTATTTTCTACTTTAGATATTGACTAACAGAAAGAAGTGATTTGACCTTGATTAAGAGCATCAATCAACCCTTGACTAAGAAGATCTCCTTAAAAACACGCTTAGGGAAAATTACACAAATACCAACAGCAGAACCGTTAAGTGTTCTTTTTAACTTTTGTTTTTCATATTATTTCATTTAGAAAAAAACCACAATCAGTAAAATTGTTTACTACAGATTATTCTATGATTGACACATCCAGAAAAAGAAGCACACAGCTTGCAGAGGTCTGTTCATTTTGACATTGATAAGCCTACATCACAGAATCACAGAATCGTTTAGGTTGGAAAAGACCGTTAAAATCATCGAGACCAACCCTTAACCTAACACTGCCATGTTCACCACTATACCATGTCCCTAAGCCCCACATCTACACATCTTTTAAATCCCGCCAGGGATGGTGACTCCACCACTTCCCTGGGCAGCCTGTTCCAACGCTTGAAAAAACTTCTGGTAAAGAAATTTTTCATAATATCCAGTCTAAACCTCCCCTGGTGCAACTTGAAGCCACTTCCTTGTGTCCTATCAGTTATTACCAGGGAAAACAGATCGACACCCACCTCACTACAGCCTCCTTTCAGGTAGTTGTAGAGTGATGAGGTCTCCCCTCAGCCTCCTTTTCTCCAGACTGAAACAACCCCAGTTCCCCCATAAGCTTTGTGCTCCATACCCTTCATCAGCTTCTTTGCATTCTTTGGACACGTTCCAACACCTTCATGTCCTTCCTGTAGTGAGGGACCCAAAACTGAACACAGTGTTTGGGGTGCAGCCTCACTAGCACCAAGTACAGGAGGACGATCACTTCCCTGGTCCTGCCGGCTGCACTTTTTCTGATACAAGCCAGGATCTATTTGCCTTCTTGGCCACCTGGACACACTGCTGGCTCATATTCAGCCAGCTGCCAACCAATACAGAGAAGAACCATTCTAGAGAAGAGGAGGCTGAGGGGAGACCTTATCATTCTTTGCAACTACTTGAAAGGAGCTTGTGGCGAGGTGGGTGTTGGTCTCTTCTCCCAAGGAACAAGCAATAGGACTAGAGGAAATGGCTTCAAGTTGCGTCAAGGGAGGTTTAGATTGGGCATTAGGAAAAATGTCTTTACTGAAAGAGCGGTGAAGTATTGGAACAGGCTGCCCAGGGAAGTAGTGGAGTCACTGTCCCTGGAGGTATTAAAAAAACATGTACATGTATCGCGGTGGTATTGGGCTGATGGTTAGATTTGATGATCCTGGAGGTCTTTTCCAACCTTCATGATTCTATCACTCTATGAAAAAGGCTACACACACACAACAATTATACACAAGTGTTATACAACATTACAACCCAAAAAAAATATTATTCCCCCTAAGCAGAGATTTCAAACAAAAGTGTGAAGCAGACTTAAAGGTGTACAACATTAAGCACCACATCGCTCTATATTATTCCCTTTCACAATATAATGACTCCTTTAAAAAATATTCAGACAAATCAATCTTTGTTTACATTCACAAATTGCAAATGCGCTACAGAGAATTGTCGGCAACCAAAGACTCCTGTGAGCACAAACTTGAAATAAGTTTATGATAATAACATTTTAACTCTCTTAAATATACTTAGCTATGCATTTAATTTGGACATAATAAGACATGGTATGTATTACATATCAAAGAAATGCTAAAGAAAATATCTCGTGCAGTTTTTCCTCATTCAGCCAGTTCATTCCTCTTCTTCAATGCTAAAGGGAAAAGGCAGGGTTTGATCCTGTGCTGTTTTGGAAGTGAAAGGATAGCAAAGTTCACGCCTGTTTCAGTTTATCAAGCAAATGCTTCCAATTGACTGACCCAGCACCTGGTAGTCAGTGGAACACAACATTAGCAAGCTGGCAAAAAATAACTGGAAAACAACATGAAGATTACTATTACTTCCATAAATTATGTAACTATTGCTCATATTCCAAACTTGAAAACTCAGATGTTTAGAAGAGTGACCAAGGAGAATTAATTATACTATTGATCAGATACCAAAAGCTCTATAATTTGAAATAAGGACCTAGCACCTACCAATTTAATAAAATGCTTTTATATAGCATTAAGATTTAAAACCTGAAGCCGAACCTGTTTGGCAAGTGAATGATTGAACAGCCAGTCCCTGGATCCAGTGTTTGGAATGAATAATGGGCTTCACAGCCATGAAAAAAGCCCTCTGTTTTTTTCAGCTTAAAATCCTAAATTGCCTACTTCGGTAATCATCTCTCTTCTCTGCTAAGATACCTTGGTATTTTCAACAAAAATGTGATGGAGCTAGTTCCCTCCCAGCAGCATTCTGCACCATCCCCTGCTCCTGCCTGTAGTCAGTCAGAGATGAAGTAGAGCTGAGAGTTCTACCATCACAGTTGCAAAGTGCAAGTGAGGTCAATGGGCTGAGGAATAAGCCCATGCCCAGAAAGGGTTATGCAGATATACAGGTTCTTGCTTGGAAGTCGAAGTGGGATGCCCAGATGCATTTAGTTTTCTCAATCTGTAATTAATAGAAGTATTTTTAGTTTAAGACATAACCATTGCATAAATATGATAAGCATTTCAACACCTACCAGGTCTACCTAGGTGCTATCACCAAGATCTATTGATTTCTATAATTGCATCAGTCACAGAGTTTGAAAAAGGAAATCCCAGATGCTAAACAGAGACCTTTTGGGTTCTAAGGATCCTGAAAAAGATCTCCATGTGATTCAGAATAAGTTCGAGCAAGGTGAAGTTTACACAGTGGTTTAATATAAAGACATTATTACAGAAACTTTTATATTATCTCCCGTCCCACTGATGACCTCAAACCTGCAGTATGTAACTGAAGCTGATCTCTTGTAGCTCAAACCCACTTTCTATAATCCAATCTAACAGTAACCTAATTGAACATAAAACAATTTACTGCAAAGGAGACAACCTGACCTGGCCTGTAAGTGCCCAGCTTATGGAGTGGGAGGCACTGGAAGTTCTCCAGCTGAGGCGCCAGGCACCAGCAACAACCCACATGCAAGCCGACCTGGAGCGCTGCCCACTGCACTCATGCTCTGACACCATGTACTCCGGAGGGGCTGCCAAGGAACCAGGCTGCATGCGGGGCCTCAATCCTGTGGGTGATAATATGAGTGAAAATGTACCAACTCTGTTCTAGAGATGGAAATCCACTATGAAGTGTCCCATTCAACATGAAGAAATTCTGAAGATTGAACCCAAAACCAGACTCAAGGTCATCAGCTTCCTGATGGAGGACACGCGGTGACAGCCAAGGTCATTCAAAGGATAGAACAGCTCAGAAACCCAAAGAGGGAATGCTGAAAAAGAATTAGAGGAAGGAAAAGGCAAAACAGGCCTCAGAAAGAAGGCAATACTGGGAATTGCCTGGTCCTATAGCAGCTGGGAATACGGCTCATTGAAGCAAGAGGAAAATCCCCACAACAAGGGAAGCAAAATTTGTTGAACAAAGATGAGGGAGAGGGGGAGGAAAATATCAACTGAAGTACTTATCCACAATCGTACTTCTACTTCCTAGACCCATCCTTCGAAGGACAAGAACTGTTCACACCTGCATTTTCTGGAAAAAAATCAAAACTATAGGATGAACTTATGACACAGGATCTGTGAATCTCCCTCAAGTTTCATGTTCTCCCACAAAATGCAGGACTCCCCTGCACTGGAAAAAAAAATTATTGTTTTTCAGCAAGAGTGGTAATTTAGCAGCAAATGGAAGGATTGTCACTCAGGCTGCAAGTTCCGTCACTTATCTACAGAGTGAATTATGTCAAAAATTCGATAATTTAACACAACTTGCTGTTTAATTTAATATAGACAATGACAATCACATCCACTTACAATTTTTTAACCATATACACCTAGGGGCTAGGAGCTGTTGGATAAGATGCTCAAGCTAGGTAATGTCGATTAGAATATTTTCTCCAGGGAAAACAAGCATTCTAAATGGCTCATTTCAAAACAATAAGATGCTTAACTTGTCATTACATATGCTTTATTTTGTTCCAGTCTGATAAAAGGAAAACAATATCACTATGTACCAAATTGATTCCAGTCAAGGTGACAGGAATCAAAGCATTTTAATTTTCTGGGCAATTCAGCAAATTGTACATGGCAAGAAAATATAAATGCATTTGATTCAGAGGAACACAATTTCAAAGCCTGAAGTTTCAGAAAACAGAACAAATAAGAATAATCACAGCGATTGAAAACTTTTTTATTCTGCCATTCTTGGGCTTTTACTACTCAGATAGGCAAATGAGGGCTATGTTCCAAAAGTTCTAGAGGTTTTTTATGCTTTGCTTTCATTTTATCTGCTGAAAACGTGAGGTTAAGAATCTATCATATCAGTAAATCAGATGTTAAAGGTTGAACAAGTAGAAATTGTTAAGCAAGACAGAAACAAAGCTGTTTGTCATGCCACTGAGTGAAATTTTCAGTACAGGATGTGTTGACATATTAAGGCTTGAGACTGCCACCATGCACTCAAATTTACACCAGTAAGAACCATTTCTTCTCCATAGAAACTTGAAATTAACTATGTAGTGTAAACCTTATTTACCATGGCAAGAAAAGAGACAGTTTATTTGTAGTCTTTTTGCATTTTATTTCACAAATCTAAGCAGATTTTATTTTCTCAGCTTGTCAGGAACAAACCAAATTTAGGAATCAATTTACACTCCAAGTAATATGTTAATTTTATGAATAAATTAAAAGCTACAAAAAAAATTAGAAGACTACCAACAAACATTTTCTTTATCATTAGCAATGAGTACTTATCCACTAGGAACAAAGAGCAGTGAGAATTTTCCCCAACCATAATGCATATGAGAACAGAGTTCATTAAACCAACCAAATCAGTAAATCCAGTTGTAAAAGACTGCTTTGAAAGAAGCATGATACCACCATGAATCTCAGACATAAAACACCATTTCTCATCTTGTCACAACAAAAGTTGGTCTTCACAGGTGCCGAGTTATGATCACCAGAAGTCCCACTATAATCATTCATAACACAGAGGAATCATTTGACCATATAAAGGAGAAATGCTAAGTACTCAGGTCCATAAATATCATCCCCCACTGAAATCAGTGATGTTATTCCAGTAGAGGCAGGCTTTCTTTGCCTATAAAGGACCTGACCTGGCTCCACCAGAGGCAGTGACAACTCTTCTCCCAAACCACTATTGATATTGCATTTTTCAGCAGTGGGAAATGCTAATCACACCTGAAAGAACCTCTGACCTCAGCATCTACCCTCACACAAATGCCCAACACACTGCTGGCCAGATTTTCAACTGTGTGCAACAATGGAAGAGACCTCTCTGGAGACAGCTACTAATGCTGCCGAGTCAAACCTTGGAGTTGAGACAGAGCAAACACTCCCTGGCAGAAACTGCCAACTGTGTTCCCAGTGTAGTGAGCCCAGTCTACTTCCTCAAGATAAGCGGTTTGAGCTAAACCTCCTATTGGTCCAAATCATGATGTTGGCCACTCTAACCATTGTGACGCCAAGCACTGATATTCAATCTGCTGCACAAGCAGCTCGCTCCTCTCTGCATTGCATATTGAGGTTGAAATCGTACTACAGTGATCAACTAAATGAGACAGTAAGATGGATTAATAAACAGATCGCTCTAGAATCACACTAACAGTTTAGCATGAGTTCTCTCGTGTACATTTACAAATAAACTCTCTTTACATCTCTTTACACATTTCTGTTAGGAGTTTCCATACTGATTACTACACATATACTGAAAGTCGCTTCAGCAATATTACTTGTGCAGGTTGTCTGAAGATTTTGGAGGTGGCAGGGAAAGAAGAATAAAAGATTCCACAAAGCTGAGAGTTTAATGTGAAATTTCCCACTACTCAGAAGTGACTGGTGCCCAGCAACTAACTGTAAAATTGAAGTCAAAAGTATCTTTTACTACACAAGGTTTAAGCTGGTCTAATTGATTTCTTGTTCATGCACTCCTGATTATCTTTTAAAAGCTTCAGAGGACCACAAGTATTTTCATGGCTAATTTCATTCTGGTAGTTTGAATCAGAAGAGGAAAGAATACTTCTCTTTTGTTAAAAATCAAAACACATATCTCCAGTGACAGCCGAGTTCAATGCTCTTCTATAATTGAGATTCCAAAATTTACTGAAAAGTGATGACACAAACATACAAGATAAAGCCACTCCATAATGCCTAGGGATTCAACTTGACAGTTTCAAAACACTGACTCTGTTAAAGCGTTGCTGGAAAATGCAGGACGACTGAAGCTCA
This sequence comes from Neomorphus geoffroyi, assembly GCA_033558235.1. NCBI lineage: Eukaryota > Metazoa > Chordata > Aves > Cuculiformes > Neomorphidae > Neomorphus > Neomorphus geoffroyi. The sequence continues at coordinate 10,040,589 of JAUMJM010000016.1, read as the reverse complement.
AATGCAAGAGGCACAGGCTGCTGGTAGAGAGAAACCCTGAAGGATGGAACTGAGAAACTAATTAGGCTTCCTATTCCATCAGAACTAATCCTGTTCAGTGCAGCCTCAGCAATAAATATTGATGCAGTACCTTCATCATCCTTTGAAAGCTGTATCCCCACTTAACATCAGTGCTAAACACAGTATTCTGCTTTCACCTAAATTGCCAATCCTTCAAAATAAATCTCAGCAACACCTCCCAATTGTTTCTTTTCTTCATCCTCTCCATCTAAACTGAAATTTTCAGCAGACTTGTGGAAAATCTTCTGCTTTGGCCAATCTGTTCTAAATGCACAGTTATTATACACCTTTGTGTCAAAAGCTAGACACTATTTGTGTGTAACCCCAAGTTAGGGGTTATTTTTGTGGTACGCCCTAACCATACAACTCTGGAAATTCAGATCACACACTACTGATCGTGATTTCCTTATAGCAAACCCTGTGACCTTTCCATTGCTTGTCCTTCCACTCTTTCTGTACCATTATTTCAGAAATTTCATAAGAGCAGGAAAACCAAGAGTTGATGAAGAGAGAATGGGATATGAATGAGCACGTCAGCAGTCAAAGAGCAGAAGGAAGACCTGCCACCACTCAGCTCCAAAGATAAACGCGACAGGAGGTGAGGGAAAGGCTAAATATGGAGAAAGCACAGCTGCCAAGAAAGGAACCATCTAAAGAGAACAGGAAGGCAGCCATGGAAATACCCATTTCAGGATACCTACTTTTAGGAGGGACAGGTGGCATAACTCACTGGAATCCCAGACCCAGTTAAGCTTTCACCTGGCTCATGAGTTTACACCCAAACATTATTTGTTTATCAAACTGTTCTTGGAGAACATTCCTGAGTTAACCCAGTTGTTCTTCATTGGCCATTCAGAGATTCATTTCCCCCAGTGAACTGTGAAAAGCAGGGAGAAGTTCTACGAGGACCAGAAGAAATGGTTGCTTCTTGTTTGGAAAAGAAGAGTAGTCTCTTTTCCATCAGGCACATTCTGGCCCAAGCCTGTGTTTAACACCAACACGTAAGCAGCCTTGATGTGCACTAGTCACGAGGGATTCACCTCAGCCTGATGCAGCATATCCCAGCAACAGCCTCAACGATTCCAAGAGCACGAAGGAAAATCAAAAAGATCAGTGAAACAACAATTTCTGCAGGTTTAAATACCTCCATTCACTCCATACTGAAATGTAATGGTTTGCAGTCACACCCTGGTGTCAGCTACAGCTAACGCCTGTGTAGCAAAGGCTCGAGGCACGTAAGAGTAGGTTTCACCATTACCTTGCAAGGCATCTACTGAGCCCTGTGCCATTGGCCTTCGATGCTCACAGCAGTAGCTCACAAATGGAAACATGTCTGACAGATTCACTCACCCGCCTCCCCTGAAACCAATGACAACACCACAACTGTCAATAGAGGATGGATTTGAATAGGGCAGCTGTAGCCTCCTGTCCACAGAAAATATCAGCTTCACAAGGTTAAAGATATGGGTAGACTGTCACCAGCCATTGCTGGAATAACAGGTGAGACTCCGAACTGTGCTTAATCCTAAATCACCTGGGCTGCTCTGTCTTGTTGGCTATTGGGTTGGTCCTCCAGAAGATATGGATCTATATAAGCTTAAGCCACAAAACTTTGTATGTGCTATAACTACAGCTAGATTGTTGAATGCCATAAAAATTATCTGTATAATAAAAATATCAACATAGTCAATATTTAAAACCCACTCGTAGATATACCTTCTAGATCTGAGGCAATCTATCATGCCTGATGGAAGCGTTTTTATGTCAGGAAGGTATCCTAATTTACCATTAAGAGTGATTTTGATTATTATTTTTCCCTGTTTCCTTCCATATATGCTTTTCGCAATTCTGGGAGATGAGAGACACCAATCTGGTTTAATTTGCTTTTCAACATTCTTTACTGAATCCTTCACCAAGGAAACTATGAGGCTGTCATACACTTTCATATGGTAGGAAGTCAAAAATAAACTCAGAAAATAAGGGGTGGGAGTCTGAATATATTCTCTGCAACAATGATAAACATTTTGAATGTCTTTTTCTACAATATTCAAGGAAATTTACATTAAAAATTAATATACTGTATTAATATTTAAAACACAAGTTAGAAAACCCTGAAGAAGACAACTTCCTAGATTTAACAATCTGGCTCTTGAGTGTAAATACATGAAAATCATCCATTTCAAAATGGGAGGGGGAAATTACATAGATATCAGGAAAGCAAAAAACTGCAACATAGAAGGTAATAATCAAATTCATCTTTCTAAGTACAGTCTCAGCAAAAGACTTTCACCATAAAGTAAATTAGTTGCACTGAAACTAGAATTTTATTCCAGAGTTTAACCACAGTATTTCCAAGCCCCCAAAATATATAAAACTGATCAAAGTAGCATACAGTAAAATACAGATTTTTAAAAATAAAAGCTTATTGTAAAACTTGCTTTTCTTTGCAATGTCCATAATATTCATTTACAAGAGCACATGTTGATTATCAGTCTCTCCTTTAAAAAAGGCTTCATTTAGATACCTGTTTACTAAATCCTGTATTTCAAATACACTAGGAAAACTATAACCACATTGAAATCCTTTAACTAGCGTATATTTAAACACTCCCATATTTCAATAATGCAAAATAACTGAGTTGCGATGGTATTACTGATTCTAGGAAAGAACACACCCATCAGTATCTAGCATAAACACAACCATCCCGATTCTACCATCATCCTTATTCTACACAAATTATCAAACCAAAGCCAGTCCACACCCAGAAGCAAACTGCTAGAACACAAAATGACTAAAAAAAAGGCATTACAGCAGTCTGTCTATACAGGGAGTTACCTTTTTTCCTTTCTTCTTCCTGTGAGCTGGTTTAGCATTTTTCTCTTTTGCTTCCTCACTCATTTTTCAGCAGGTAAACATATAGGGGAAGGGGAATAAAAGAGATCACTGCTTGTATTCCAACATGCAAAGCCACTGCAAATATTCACAGCACTGAAACCGAAGTCCATCTGCTGACGTTTCTCAGACAAGTAACAGAGTAACTGCTGTTTAAAGGCAGTCGCTGCTCCTCCTGCACAGCCTTGAATTGCTCATAGCCTTGTTCTGTTTTCCTCAGTGAGAATCTGGGTGTTTTCCCATTAGTCCGATTCCTCTAAAGGAAAGAAAAACAGTTTTCCTCTCTCATTCTTAACTAGTCTTTACTGTTAAGATAAGATCTTGTCAGTGCTTTCTAGCTTGGTCATCCACAGCGCTTCCAGTCTCTTAAACGGGATTGATGAACCACACAGAAATTAGCTGCAGACGGCTGACAAGCCAGAGAAGCGTTCACCAGCGGATGATTTCCCGTTTCTTGCAGACAGAGAAAGTGAGCCTGAATCGCTCTGATTGCCGGTCGCGTACAATACCGACATGTGTTGAATGCATCAGGGCATACCAGAAAAGGAAGCCTCCAAGAGTGATAAAAGATCAGGTTACTGGATCTTAAAGCCACTCCCAGGCAGATTCAAACAATAAAAGGCACAACACGCTGCTGAAGAAATTGCTAGATGAGATACTTATGCTTCCAACAGCTCCATATCCCCATCCAAAGGACCTGCAAATTGCCACTCTGAACACTATGGTTTATAATATTAATTATTCATCTCATAAAAGCAGCAACTATATTTCAGCAAAACACGTATTTACAACTGTCCCTGCCTGCGAGAGCTTGCTCCTCCCTTGTTGCCTGTTCCCATGACAGGATTTGTACGGTCTCTCTATTAATGCAGCTCTTTCACAGAAGCGTTACATGCCTCATGTGTGTGCATGACGGGCAGGTTACAGATCATGTTTCCACATGCTTTGACCTACTCTACAGAATGCTTTGGCTGCTTCTGTACAAGCCTCATGCATAGTAAAATAACAGGAGAGGACAGAGACTTCATTGCAATAATTCTCTCTGCTCTGTGTCCATTAAGCTACGTTAGACACAACCCATGCATTACCAAGAACCGTGACACCAGTCATTGAAGACGTGTCTAAATTGTGTCATTACCACATTCAAGACTACAGCGTCTCTCTTTAGGTACATCCACAGATTCCTATATTGACCTGCCCTCTTGGATTCTTTCCACTCCCACCAAGCTAGCTGAGGGTGGGTGCATGGGGAGGGGGGTAGCACAGGTATCAGACACCATGCAATAGCCCCATCCACTGCACTAATAGTGAAAATCTGAATTGGCAACATTAATTTGCCCCTTTCTGAGGACTCCAGTCACATCAGAGCTGCCAAATGACAACGGCAGGGCTTTGGTTTAGGGTTGGTTTTGCGTTGGGTTTTTTTTTTGGGGGGGGGGGGGGGGGGGAAGGTGGTGTGGGTTTGGGTTGTTTTTTTTTTTTACAGGCAACCTCCAATTAATACTTGATTGGTGGGAGGGGAGGATGGGGGGGGGAGTGGGAGGGGAGCTAAGGTCAATAACAGGATCCTCTGCCTCCCATCTTTTCACATTTTCCCATCCTCACCCCTATTTCAGTAGCATATCACTCACGACAACCAACAGGCATACTGCAGACTAAGAAAAGATTTAATGCGCTGATTCATAATGCTCCTTGCCTCAAAGCTTGCTCCTTTTATCATTCTCTACAAATGAATTTCAGTGAGCAACCACAACAGCACCATCACACGGAGGCTGTTTTCTGTGCGTTGGCAACAAGTCCTTTTGCTTACTGTCTTCACACACTGGAAACAAACCACCACGATCTCAACCTGTGGCTACAAACTAGGGAAATAATTCTCCATATCAGCCTTGTAAAGTTCATATTTTGAGAAGCAGTATGTCATAAGGTGCAGGGTCTAAATAAACACTATTAAGAGATTACTGCTAAAATTTACATCAAATCTTCCCTTAAGTCACTAGCATAAAGTAAAATTTATACTTATAAAGCAGCATTTTTGTAGAAAACTCAAACATTGTTGTTAAAGCACAAACCCAGGAATTTAATTTTCACAGGCAGTTTGTTTTTAATGGCCATCTCAGAGAAAGAAAAAAACCCCAGCCTTTCCCAATTTCACATTTTTAATAGATGTTATGTTATAAACTGAAGTGCTCTCTGCTGGTTAACAGTGGGTAAAACAATGCTTAAACAACCAAAATACCATTCTACCCTAATGCACATGGGAAAAAAACCCCTTTCTTCATGTCTATTTTTTACTACGCATGCATACTCCGGACAACACATCATCTTCGAAAATAGGTAATATAGGTTCAAGTGCATTTTGAGTGCCTTCTGAAGACAAGTTAAGGCTTTGATATATTAAGCTAGTTAGCTAAAAGAAAGCCTTTAATCTGTGGCATACTTAGCTAATTGCACGCAAATAGTAATTCTGAATTACTTTTAAAATGAAAAGGTCATAAAGAACAGCCATGCTTCCTCAGAAGTAAAAATGAAAAAACTTCCTCTTTCTACAGCAACCTGTTAACTGCCAAGCAGCTGACACTTTCAAATCATTGAGCTCAGGTAGGCAGACAAAGGAACAAAGGGTTCCCACTGGCCTTTGGTTATTTAGCTGTGTACCTCTGAGTCCAGCCCATGAGCTGGAAACTGTGCTTGTTAGGTTTTAGGACTCATGTCCTGTTGCTAGCTCACACAGCAGGTAATTATTTCTGAAGCATCAATACTGTTAATGGACAATTATTTCAGAACCCCTTTAATTTTTCTGTTTTCTCTCACATTTTCACAAAAATGAGTAATCTCCCAAGCACTGGTATATTTAGAACCTGAAGGAAAAATCCAGATATGCAATAGAAGAATTTTACAGTCACAAGATGCTCTGAGAGGTAGGAAAAGATCTCACATTCCTCTCCCCCCCATCTTGCTCAGTTAACCATAGCAACCCTGCTGAAAAGAAATGTAATGAATCTATCTTCTGCTATTTGAAGCAATCATTCATATGTCAACATCTAGACCCTTTTAAGAGCTTTTTCTCATTTCCTCCTTACCTGAAAAAAACTGCCAAGTTCTTTTACTCCAGGTAAAGCCTGCAGAGGAAGAGAAGCTAAGTAGATTTATAAAAGGACTTAGCAGTAACACACAAAAGGTTTATTAAGAAAGGCTTTTAGGAAAAAAATTTCTTCAAATCATGCCTTTCCATTTTATTCCTCTGCAGAGTCTACAAAAATTATCTTTGACAGTAACACTACTATCAAGTGAGTGCTGACATCAGTCCACCTCTAAATTACACTAAAGAATTTATTCAAATTAACCTTCTTCCATTCCCAGGCTTTTAGCATACTCAGTGTAACTCTGTGTATTTAAATGCCCAAGATAACTGAAGTGGAAGGAGAAAAGTCAAACAAAACTGCTTGAAAAAATTAAGACTTTCAAACATCCGAGAAAAGTCTCTTATGTATATTCAAGTGTGGCCATAAGCACAAAAGCTGAATTTAAATAATTATTTTTTTTTGAAAAACAATAGAAATTGAGGAAGATTTAAACTTTCATAAGTGAGCTCCAAGTTTAAAAACCAAACAAAAATAAGACAAAGCAATACCAATGTAGAATTATCCTAAAATATTTGAAGGAAGCATTGGCATTCAGAAAGAATCTATGCTTAAACATACTGCAATGATGCTATGGATCAAGGGAGCAGTTTGATAAATTACAAATTACAGTTACAATCTACTGCTCACAACAGGTATTTCTTGTGGAAGTGCATATGTATATTTTGGGTGTGTTTGCATAGACTACAGCAAAGAAACAACACGCAGAAGTGTAACACTTCCCAGTTTCACAGCTCCTTGAAAAACTGAAATTAATACTTCCGTACTTTAAAATCTTTAGATTATTGATGAGAACACATGCACTGCTCCCTGTAACTTACTGCTTAATTACAGTAGTGTCTAGAAGTGAACTTTCACAACCTCGTTGATACATATCAGTTCTAGGACAGTTCTATTTTTAAATCAAAATAACTCGCATAAGAGGACTAGAGGATAGGGCCAAGTTCTGTCTATCAGGACAGTTCTATTTATAAACAGAGTGACTTACATGCAAGACGCAAGGGGTATGCAACTTGTTACTGGTAACTTGTTTTGCAACTGTGTGCAACAGGTTTTAAAAGGAACAGCTATGATAACGACTTGCTTTACCCAAAACAACATCAAAATCCAAACAGCCAAACAACTTCGAAGTCTAACTAAAAGAGTTAAGGGTGTGCAGAAAGCAGGGCAGACAACAAGTCAGTCTGATCTCTGTATGTGTAGAAATCTACAAGCTTAATTTAACAAAAGCTTGTGCCATTGAATGTTTACTGTAAGATCACTTTGTAGATGGACCACTTAGCAATATTCTATGCTATGATAAGACAAAATTCAAGGTTAAATCAACTACTCCCTCAACTAAAATGGAATTTGTGCTGAGGATGGTAGGCAAATCAACTCTAATCCTCTTTCTCTTACAAAATTAAAACCAACTAAAAGTCATACCCTTTTAATGTGCAATGTATATTTTCCTTTTGAATATGAAAGGAAGCATTTTGTGAGGACATTAAAGGCTAAGAAAAAAATCCTTCTGAGGTGAGTCTCAATTCCTTTTCAAATTCCGTAATTTGAGCCAAATACCAGTTTAAAAAATGGCATTTCAAATACTACCATTACTGATTTCAATAACTTCTCATAGGCTTCTAACACAGCCTATTGACCCCTCTGCTCTTGTTTGCAAAGGTGCATGTGTGCGGAGGTCCAGCATCCCACACCAACAAACACACCAACCCAAACTCCAGTTATCTTCAGGATAAGATTATGAGAATAGAGTGGTGGTTACCCCTTAGTAACCACATCTGGTTACTCTCATAGTTCACTTCAGATTCAACCACCAACCCGAAGATTTTTTTGGCCTAAAATCATACCCTATAGGCTAGCATCGCCCCATCTGACCTCCCCTTCCTCTTTTTAAAGGAGCTGTATCATCAATTCAGACTTGGGACAATATTTTATGTTGGAAGCAGAAGTCAACTAAAGCCACAAGAAAGAAGAGCCTTCTGATGAAACCTTCAATAGAGAATGCTGCAAACTCTCCTGCACTATCAGGAAAGAAGTTAATACAACTCCTTCAGGAGGACAAATATCTAAATTAAAAAGAAAAAAATATTTACTCTGATCTTGGAAAGGTTAACTAAGAAAAAAAAACAGAAGCAAATGCAAGGCAAGCCTTAAATCAGGTTAAAACTAATTTTGTATTAAAGACCAGGGCTGAACATGAGATGCTAAAGTGAATCAAAACCAAGCTGTCTCACCTTCACAATTACTTTAGCATATGTTAGCTAACTGAATTTAGGAGCCTCAAGGACAAACATATCCCTAGAGGATGGAAGTGAAGGGAGTCTGGGAGTGAAGCCCACAGTAGCTGGGAAGTTACTCTGAGGGAGACTGAGAGCTAAGAGATTAAATTTCTTCCCTCACTCCCTTAAGGGGTGAAATTAGCTTTCCTTGAAACATCCCTTAGCAACCAGCATTTCCAAAAATTAGGTAAGGAACATAAGTCATATCAGAAAAATCCTACAAAATTTGTTAGCTAGTACAAAGTTTAATTCTCTGCCAGCTGTGCTTGAAAATAGTTACAACAAAGGACCATACCTCATACCCAAGCTCTGTAAATTCCTATTTACTTGAAATGAGATCGAGACCTCATGACCTTTTCTTTTTTTTCTGGTATTTTATAGGAGTTCTTTTAAGCTTCAACCTAGAAAAGAGACCATTTTACTAAGCTAAGATGGCAGGTATTACACTAAGCACGTGTATTAATGTCAGTAAGATCTTGCACAGGAAAGATGGGAGTGAGAGCAGCCCATATCAGACAAACTTCACAGGACCAGAGTGTGCGGCAAAGAAGCCTGAGCCTGCAAAGTGATATTTCAAACCACGGTCCCTTTACGTCGGAAACCATGGCAGGATTTGGAAGTCTGGCTGCCAGTACAAGGTGCTTCCCAGCGCACAGCGTCTGCCCGTGTTTACATTTAGGATACAAGGGGACACAAGCAGCCAAGGCGCTGCCTCTGGTTTTCAGCAGGCTGCGTGGCAGCACCATGGCCGGGGCAGGTGTGCATCACCTGCCCACCAGAGTGAGCCAGCAGGCAGCTGGTCAGGGCTCAGGTCATTACAGGGGTTCACCAGTTTTTGGTGAATGGTACATCTTTGTGGCTGGTGTGTACCAAATGCACCCTAATCTCAGTCAATCTCATGAAGACAGGTATGTGGGACAATGGAAGGTAAGAGAAAATGAAGCAGATCTACACACAGGTGCACGTGCAGCCTTTTATCCCGCAGATTAATGCTTATTTTGGCAATCAGTAAAAAAGGACAATAGCTTCACAAGCCAGTACCAGCCTTCATGACAGATTATTCCCATCTCTATATAGTCACTGAACTAGTAAGTGAAAACCAACCCTAATTTAGCTTTGATTCTAAGGCCTCAGGCTGCAAGGTTTTTCTAAGCCAGATGCTCATTTGAATTTTACTGGTGATATCACAGCAGCAGCAGTAAGAAAAGAAGTTTTCTCCTATGTTTAAAAGAACTGATGTTGGAGCAACTCTGCTTCAGGATCACATTTGTAGCATAGCACCACAGTAAGAGCGTCTAGCAGCTTTTTTCCCTAATTAAGAAGAAAAACGGGCTTCATGACATTTTGGTTGTGTGACAACTTCTTCATCTCTTACCTTTTATTTTAAACCATGCTATCATATGTAACCACTGTAAACACTACTTTAAAACTGCAAGAAAAGCATTAAGTCATAGCATTAACTGAAAAATGTGTAACATTCAAAATCAGTTTCCACAAAGAAATACAAAACTAAAAATTACTTCTAGTCCCACCCCTATTATGCCAAACAATGCTTTAAGTGTGTACAGGAGCTGACATTTGGGTCTTTAAGAGTTACCTACCCAAGTGCCTTTTAAAGAAGAAATATTCCAAATTTGATACAGTATGGATTAGATCTTATCTGGGTAACAGTTACTGCAACATTATCTATATAAATCTGCTTATATTTGCATAGAGAACTATTCTACAATATAGTCATGAGGTTAATCACTTTATATGACATCAAATTAGAATTTTTCCATCCCAGAGGGGAAATTTGCCTTGAAATTCTTCATTCCTTTTGCAACTCTTGACAAAAATATGAACAGGGAAAAAGGGAAGGGTTGTTCCCACTTCTCTCTCTCATACAATATATTTCTCCTGCTCCATGTTTTATGAAGAATGTGTTGAAAGATAAAGCTATTTTCCATAGTAAAGAAATGATTGGTTCATGGTTTGTTTTGGGGGCTTCTTTTGTTACTTTGTTTGGGATTTTGGTTTTGGTTTGGTTTTAAATCTCCAACAATGAAAACAGTAATTTTTTTTTCCCAGCTACAGCACATACAAAATAGGTGAAATAATGGCCATAATTATTTCACAGAGCACCAAATGATAAGCCATATCCTATTTACATTCAGGCCTGTATGCTGGCCATGATTAGATTTCTCTCATTAGAATATATGTGGATAGGAATAAATTGACAGATAATGGAGAGGCAACGGAGAATAGATTGGAGAGAGCGTGTACGAGGTCAAACAGGAAAATGCATTAAATCTGATCATTTGGTAATACAAAAAGAGAGAGACACCATTAAATTTATTTTGTCTCTGTCACTGTGCCCATAATTTGAATTGTCAGCATCTAAAAGCAACAAATGTTTTTTTTATTCTGGTGTGGGGTTTTTTAAGTTGTTTTTTGGGGGGTGGGTTGTTTGTTTTAAATCTGACATAAGGAGGAGCAGTAGTCTGGAGATTCATCTCTTCCTAACATGACAATATGTCCTGCATCTACCAGACAAGTTTTTCTTTACACAAACCAGTAGTTTAAGAACAAACATTATAAGAATAATTTTAAGCTGATCTAGGGCAGTGCCTATCAATTAAAAATGTTCAGTTCCAGTTGCAATAATTAAAGCAATTTACATACAGCTTAAAAAGAATAAATTTCATCTATAAAGGCCCGTCAAATATTTGCTTCAGCAGAACTGAAACAAACTTGAAGAGTTTCTACAACCTGTTGATCTCTAACTCCATAATAATGCCAAGCCTTATGCTAAAACACATTATGAAGACTTAAAACACATATAACTTGTAAATTTTATTTTGCTATGTGTATAGAATTTTCAAGAATCTCTGCAAACCTGGAACCACAATAAAAATTCTCTATTAAAAAAATATAAATTAAACCCCACAACCCTATGGAGGAGCACCAGTTAAACTGCCTTTCCTGGGGAAAAAAGCCCCCTCCCCCCCCAAAAAAACCAAATCCAAACAGTAAAGTACTGGTGGGGAAAGAGGGAAAGTCACACAGGACTGTATTCTTGTCCAGTTTCTGTAATCACAGATGCAATCTTTCATGCAGAATATGGTTTTTCAGTTTTAGCCAAGGGCCAATTTGAGTTTCTGCGTTGTTACTAAGTCAGAATGGCTTTAAAAGAAAGGGAGATTTTCAGCTTCTCAAATATGAAGCTTTTCCTGTTCATTTTATAAGTAATTCATGAAGTATCATAACTGATGTTATGGCAAATGGAAACAACACTTGGCATTAAATATGAAACACAACTGGATATACCTTCGTGCAAGTTGCAGGATCCAAACCTGCTCTCTCCTATTTAACAGTTTAAGATTATCTTTATTGAAATCACCTGTTTCCCAGAAAGTCAACTCAATTCTAGAAATCCATAAGAAACTCATTATTTATAGAAGTTACACTGACAAAAATACTGTAATTTGCTTCATTGTAACAGATTTTCCCATACTTCATATTCAAGACTCTGAAATTTGTGAGCAGTTTTATTTTACTATTATATCAGACTGAAAAGAACCATTTTTTCCTTCTCACCTTCTAATTGCAATTTAACTGGGAATAAAATAATTTTCCCCTAACTCATGACTGGTTTGCCCGTGATAGTAATTGTTAAGTGAACCTCCTGCCTTTATCATTATCCACAACCCTTTTTATCTTAGTTTGCCCGCCATTCTGTTGAGCGAGTGAGAGAGTGGCTGGGTGGGCATTTGACTGCCAGTCAAGGATGACCCCTCACATCAGAGAACACCAGCCTTCAACAGTCACTGCTGTCTGGAACTGCACAGACCTCACGATAAAAAAGTTATCTAAGCTCTATAGAGGCACACATGAGGAAGAAGGACTGACATTCATTTAATCCCTAAGACAAAAATTTCAGATTTTGTAAATTAGGAAATCCTAGGGAAACAAAAGTCCCTCTGTATTTGGAAGGACCAAAAAACTTAAAGGAAAAAAGTCAGTAAAAGATGACTATCAACAAAATTTTCTCTTTATCCAAAGTATATTTTTCTGTTCCTCTCATCAGCTGGAAGGTGAGTGGGAGAAAGAAGCCACCATTTAAATAGCTAAAATGTAAGATGCATTTTATCATTATGGCATATAAAGCTTACACATGCAAAGCAATGCTTAATGTGCACTTAAGGCCTAGAGTTCCACATCTCTATTTTTACAACAGTACTGCAGAAATGCTTATCTCAAGTGAACATAAACAGCAGAAAAGCAATATATCTTAAGTCCTTCTGAAGCCATGAACCATTAATCTGAACCATGAACAATTTGTAATGATTCACATCTTGCAGATGCTGCAACTATGACATGAGTCACACAACTGATTACGATGGTTTTGCCAAGCCGTTGGAAAGAAGTTTACCTGTACTGCACTTCTAATGTGCAGCTTGCTCCTCCTCCAGAAACGCTCACTTTTTTGAATTCCAATAGCTTGCTGAATACAGAGTTGAAGAGCTATTCAGGAACAGAAACCACCCAGCATGAGGCTGCAGAGAAGGTCTCTGGAGTAAAAGGGGTTCTGTGTTTCCCCTCCTATTACCTACACGTAACAAATAACCCCTGTTGCTGCTGAACAGCTCTTTGTAATTGTTTGAGCTATTTTTTATTTCAGATTAATCTATAAGGTTGCAAACATGACAAATACAGTCATTCCAGCATGGAAGAAGAATTAAAAAATATAAATGAGCATCACTATAAATGAGAACTATAAATGCTATATATAGCTTGGTGCTATAAATGAGCACCAAGATGTCAAAGAATCTTGTAAATTATGTCAGAAAATTTAAAAAATGACAGCATATTCCCTGAATCAAGAAGTCCAGTAGTTATATTTAAGACCTCTCCAGAAAAGCAGGATGAGGAGGGTAGTGTTTCTTTAAAAATCTTTAATATCCTTCATGATATTGTATTATTTAAATGACAGCGATCAAACTGACATCAAGTAATAGAGATGCTTTACTGGTTTACACATCCAAAAGCCTCACTGATGGGATACTAGACTCTATACAGACTCTCAAAAAGATTCCAGCACTCTTTTTAGGAAATAACAGAAAGAGTACAGTACCCTAGTCAAAATATGAGGTAGGAAAAGATCACAAGAACCAGAATTCACTGTCCTATTAAATGATAATTACTTCCAGTTTCAAAAGATTTTCAGGGTTAAAGAAAACAACTATTTCTGCAGCAAATGCCAAGTAATTCGACAGTTAGTACATGTAGAAAAGCTTTGCGTCCATCAAGCAACAGAAAGATAAAGGAAAACCTTTCTGGTCAGGAGTATCCACTCAAAAGCACTGTTTATTTTCTCAAATATCAATCCACTGTTCCAGTCTTACTCAACTGAACATACTCTTTTCCTGAGCAATCTGTATGTTACTTTACAGTCCAAAATGCTTACTCGAATACTCTTCAGTGCTCACCAATTATCCAATGGATATGCACATGAACCTGTCGGGAATTTTTCACAATGCCAGTCCTAAATTAAGCAGAAGCACTCTTCCAGTGAGAACTTTGCTACATTTGGCAACACTGAGTACATTCTTTTAGCCCATATATTTCTTCATCACACATTTGTTTTATTGCACATCATTTGCAGCATTGTTAGCCTCCTATAACGTGGCTTTTGGTGCTTATAAAGCACCAGTCAAACACACTTCAAGCCCTTTTTTTTTGTTCCTGGGGGGTTTTCTGTTTGCTTATCCAGATTATTCTTGAGCTTGTAGCTATGTACTCTCTTTTCAGGCTCCTATTAGCAGTACAGTCATTGTACCGGTCTAAGAGCATCTGCTGGAAGAACAGGCACTTTTCCAGGGTGCAGAAAAAAGAGAAGTCAACGTGAGGACATCATGCATCATCTAAGTCCTTCAGTGTGCCAGTGGAAGTCAAAGATCTGCTAAAGAAGTATATAACAGAAAGAGCACAACAGCCACTAGCTCCCAGATAACATGAGGAAACTGAGTGGAGCGGTAAGAAGGAAGCTGAAAGGCTCGTTCCTTCTCACTGTCTCAGGATCCTTAGCTTTTCCCGCCCACAAGGGCTTTCCAGGATTCTATCTGGAGAGCTGCTAACATATGCATCATAGCCTGCACCTCCTTAGTCATGCCAAACGGCATTCAAATGTGGAATATTCTGAAAGATTCGCCTTCTCTGGCCTCCAAACTGTATTTTCCCATCACATTTAGTATCATTTTCCACAGTCAGTAGAAGTCACAAGGGTGTCTAGAGCAAGTGTGAGTATAATTTGCAGCTTTCTAGTCAAAGCTGTTAAAAACTTGTAATTCACAGGTGCAACTTATTCATATGATGGAATAAATAAAGCCACTGACATTGGTTTCAACATCAGCATGGTAGACTGAGTTTGCAAAACCAAAACAGTTAAATTGTTAACCATTCGGGAGTTGCTTAATATTTCATTATTAATTCAAATTGCCGTGCTCACTTTCCTCTATCATTAGAAATGGCCTCCTTCTCTGAGGATGTTTAGCTTCACAAGTTAAAAACACATTTGGCTAACTTTCAGTTTCAGGTATAATTTCCTCAAAACAGTGCTTTTCTAAAACTTTAAATGTGAAATTAGCATGAATTTGTCAAGCTAAAAATAGGTGAATTATTAAAGTCATGAAAGTATCTTAGAAAAGCTCCCTTTCCATCGATCAACAACTGATAATGCCGCAGAGCATAAAAGGAGACCTACAGACATAATTTTAACTATAACAATGATGAACTGAATAAGTTCTTAAATTAGTTTCCTTATTTTTCTCATTTCTGTTACTTTTTTATCTGCATTATCACTAATCCAAAAATCCTCAAGAGAAGCAGACCCTCAATCTCACAACAGGCTTTGATCTCACCACAAAAAGTAGAAGTGTCAAATGAAAATTTCAATAAAAGGTTTCATTTAAATATATGTTCCTATTCTAAGCAGGAGAAACAATAGCAAGAAAAGACTGAAAGCTCTGACTTTGACCTTAAGACAATTTGGGTTAGTATTACTTTTCACTTAGCTCACTAGTTAAGCCCTCAAGATAATTCCAGGGGATCATTACCAGAAAGAAAAATAATCTCACTTTCTTGATACTTTGCTGTGCCGCATGAACTCACATTCCTGGTCAAAGAATCTTTCCAGCTCAGCGATCATGCCCTTTGGCTTTTTCTCAGGACAAATCCTTGTACATTATCCACATGCCATTTCCACATTATTTATATAGCAACACTTACAGCATCTATTTGCTGCAAGAAGGGCTTCAAGAGCCTTTAACAATAATGGCAACACTTGTTCTGATAACAGGAGGCATCAGGAGGAACAGTTTTCCATATGCTGCTTTAATAAGGTTCACATTCCACTGTCTGCATGTTGCCTTGTTCTTCAGAGCAAATTTCAGCTTCTATTTATACAGCTTTGATAGACAGAAAAGCAGTTTAACTTTCATTACTATGACATGTAAGTCCAAATGACCATTAGCTAGAAATGTTACACTTTAAGAAGACCCTTTTCAAGGTCTTAATGGCTGACCAAGTGAGCTGAATAGTCCCATCTGATTATTAAACTCCAGGACATGTCATAAAAGCACCTTGGAGACATCATTATTATTAACATGTGTTTAGTGAAAAGTCTGAAATCCATGCAGTGTATGGAACACTTTTTAAACACTGAAATAGCTCCAATTTACATAACAATTCAGTTTCAAGCTGCAAGAATTAGCCAGCAAACACTGTTTCAAGCTGTCAATATTTTTCATAACTTAAAAATTAAGGACAGCATTGTTAACTTTCAAAACAGCATATAAAATTGCTGCATTAAGAAATAAAAACTTTTCCTGTATTTAGAGAAGAAATTCAAAACTGTAATCTGTTTTAGAGAAAGGCAGAAAATATTGACGACTTAACACTGTTACTGGTTTTTTCCTCCACTGAGGAAAACATCTACAGGAATACACAGGCAGAAGTCTACCAAGCAGAAGATAATCTTTCTCATTCTTATACTGTGAATAAGGCAACAACCAATAGGAACCAGCTGACTTAAAAAAACCCTGAATAATTAAAAAACAAAACACATCAGCCACTGATACTAACAGAAATTAAACAGGTAGAATTTTATTGATTGCTGATGTTATTGATACTACCATTTCTGTAGCACTTAATTATCAAGAGGCTTTGTAATTTTGTTTCTATTTAGAGTTTTATTGTCTGCTTGTACGGAGGAAAAAAAAACCCAGAACAAACTAAAACTTGAAAGAACAACCTGTCTTGCCGAGAAGCATTATTGTGATTTATGTATTTATGTAAGTATTCTAAAAGGAACAGTGTACAATAGGTTCCTAGCTAAAGCAATATTCCACTGCCAAAACTACTTGTACTGGCTGACTGGTTTGTACTCCAGAAGAAGGGGGGGGGAGGGGAAGCTTACCACAGCCCCCCCACCTCCCTAGTTATGAGTTTTCGCATTTACACAGAAGACTACACTTAACTTGGCATGCCCAGCTATGACACACCGTTTTTTTTAAAAAAAATCACAATTGTAGAATATTCTCCTGCTCTACCACCTAGCACATTGCATCTAAATTACTTGAGCTGTCCCAACTCTAACACGTCTGATTTACATATAATTTTGTAAAACGAATTGTCCTTTTTACATCAAGTAAGGCTTAGATGTTTAAACCAACATCCTTGACATTGCCTCTACTACCCATCAGTCAGTACACCTCTCCTCTAGGAGTGCAGTGCTCTGCGTAGAACTTTACGCTTTATAAAACAAAAGTTTATTTCACAACTGAAAGACTTGGTTGCAGTTTTTAAGTAAGGAAGCAAGCAAACACCCTCCTTGTTAAAAACAGCCTCCTGGGATTTCTAATAAGCATAGGCAGAAAAAGGGTAGAAAACAAGACAGTTCATTTGACACATTCATTTGCTATGCAGTTACATTATATTTTTATCCTCATAGAGGAGCTCAGAAGATTTCTGATGCGTATCTTGATGCACATCAAGGCTAAGTATGAACACAGCTAAGAAGTCAATACCATGTGCACACCGCTAGAAGCAGTTTTACATATCGACTGAAGAAGCAAAGCTAATGTTCAGATATTTTCTCCTCTGGTTGACAATAAATATTCATTCTCACCTGGAGATCAAATTCTGGAGGTGAGACCAACTATTTCCCAGGCACACTATTTCCCAGCTGTTAAGACACTACATTGGAAAAACACAAAAGCCAAATACAATATTTTCAAAGTCAGCATACTTTCTTGAAAATTATTTTGGTTGAGGTTTTTATTGTGCTGCAAATTGCTGCACAGAGATATCAACAGAACCCTCACTTACTCTATCACCTGCTAGGTGCAAGGTTAAAAAAACGTGTTGCTCCTTCCAAGTTCCAGGATCTGGTATTGCATATACCTGGATCAGCAACTATCACATAACTGATGCAGTTTATGGTTTTATGTTATTTCTGTAAGGACAATTTATCCTCCAGTATCTTTGCACTGACTGTGTTGTGCATTACTGTCCAAGTACCCTGCCACTGTCTTACAACTGAGAGTGTCTCAACCTCAGAGTGTGGGGTTGCCGTCCAGTCCTTACTTCTGGCTATTTCTATTAACTCAATTTAGATTTAAACAAAAAGGCCTACGGGTGCCAACTCCAATTTCCAAGCCTTTACATCAAAGTCCTGACCAGACAGATAACTGGCACAAAGGACTGAAGTGGTGAACTAGATTTCTAAAATGCTGCCATCTGATTCTCATCCCACACAAATATGTAATCTAAGTAATGAAAAAAAGCTTTCGTCTCAAACATCAGCTTGTTCAAAGCTCTTGAAATAAGTAAAATGTTTGAATTTGGATTGAGTCATGACAAGTTAAAGCTATAACAGTATGAAATAACCTTCTGAACAACAATAAAAAGAACATCCTTAATGTCAAGCAAAAGAGAAAGCAATTACATTTTCAGACAAGGACGTCATATTAGAAATATACAATGTAATTAAATAAATTGCATTTAGCTCTTTTCACAATTTGTTTGATTCTTTATATATCTATAAGCTTCATCTTATTTATAATGATTTTTATTTTTCATTCTTCTTTCACCACAACAAAACTAATTTATTACTGTAAATTATTGCCAGTGAAATTGAAAGGAAAACACATTTGCCTCAGCTATTACTTCATACTGTAACTCACACACTGTTGTAATTTCATCTTTAAGTATGCACTACTCGTTAGCCCTTTAAGAGAACAAAAAAAGGAACTGAATATTCCAACAGAGCTCAGGAGGCAGTGAACATGCAGGCCTCATGCACACTGACAGAGTATGGGGTACAAGACTTGAAAGGAAAATGGTCATCGTTGGTCAGTAGAGCTTGGTCATTCCCATTACAGGTAGTTACTAGTCAGTTGTCACTACTGTTCAGTGCTACGAGGGGATAAACAGGAAGGGTAAGAAGGGAACTGCCTGCCAGGCAGGAACAATTCCTACTGTTTCCTGAAAAATCCCACTGTCCTTCCTTTTTCCCCTCGCCATTGGGAATGCAGGGTTTGATTTCACAGCCAGCTGGTAGATGTCAGGTTGGCATAAGGAGCGCAACACAATGGAAAACAGCAGAGCAACTTGAATACACAGCGCTTCAGCAGGTTCAAAACTAACAGCTAAACTTAGTTTCCTTAATTCAAAAGTTTTGTTCCACAGAATCAATTAGACAGCTGACCTTAGCAAAACAGAATAAGGTTTTCCTCTTTCTTCCCTCCCTTCTCATGGGCAATGGATTACCAGAGCACTCAAAGGGTCTTCCAGTCCCAAGAAAATTAAAAACAAGAGCCATGCTTCTTCCATTAAATAAGTTATGCTTGGCAGAGGGCACCTAAGGATGTCTCAATTTGAATACGGAAAAAGGATTAACGGCAGGTAACGCCAAATTCTGTCATTTATTCCCATATCTTCTTATTCTTGCCCAGTTCAGTGTAAATTTCCTTTCTTATTTAAATGTATTACAGTTCTAACAGTGTTGCCAAGAGACTTTGTGCCAGTTCATGTCCTCAGTCACTGGTCATGATGTCAATGTGAGAGCTTCATTCAGCCACCTGGAAGATCTGGAAGTGAGTACGATCAAAAATTTGATGGCAGTTTCAGGACCAGTCTTTGCCTTCTCTGCTGAATCACAGTAGCTTTGATGGCAACATACAACACTTAAAAGAGCAAAATTCAGGGTATCACTAAACATTGGTATTTAAAACACAAAACAAAAACACATCATGGAAAACTGAGTGAGTGACTTGTCCACTGAACCTTTTTGCATTATTAGATAATTCAAACACACCACAACATTCAACAAATATGAAACTTCAGTGGGACACAGGTGTGTCAAATGCTTTTATTGAAAAAGAGAAATATGATAAGTGAACAATAAAAAGCATTTGTTCTATTGAGCAACTCTTTGTATAAGCAAAAAGTTGAATTTCCACACCTTAGGGGCATAAAGACACAGCTTAGATATGCAGTCAGTGTAATCGTCTGATTAGATGTTTCCACGGGTCTTTAAATATCTGACTCTAGCGTCCCCAGTGCTCATATTTACTTCTGTAGATGACAATAACAACCCAAAGGAACAACTTTTGTCCAGTTGCAGCACAAAAACAGAGAAACTCAGCTCAAATTGAATTATTCTCTGTGCAACATCTTGCCTTGTGTTTTGCCAAGGACTATACCTAAGATAAATGTTACCCAGACAAGAGTGGGGGCAAAAAAAATCACAAAAAAATCCAAAACAAATAAGGGAAAATAAAGTGAGAGAAGTAGCAGGCACATTCCTTTTCCAGACTTCCTGGGATCTCGTTATTTTGTTCAGCTTATTCTAACCTGACCAATGAGACAAAAGCATACACCAGAGCATTACTGGAGGAAGTGGTACACAGATTTGTAACATTTGAAGACTATGAATTTCTCATGCAGGTTTCAGGTGGTATTTTAGAGTGAGAGGGGATAATGATTCATGCCAGCAATATATACTACTAATACACACATAAGAGTACAGCAAATCTTAACTTCTTAGTGAAGTGATGAATAGTTGAACATCCAACTGATGAAGATATAGCTAAACACTAAAGGTCTAAGTACTTGATATTTTCTAACCAATGAACGAAATTACTTTCAACCACAGCTGAGCACAGCTCTAATGACTGACAAACGATTTCTGTTTGTAAAGAATAACTACAGGGAAAAAATGTCTAGAGGAAAGCCAGGGAGGGACTCCTTATCAGGGAGTGGTAGGACAAGGGGTAATGGTTTTAAGCTGAAAGAGGGGAGATTTGGGTTATATATTAGGAAGAATTTTTTTACTGTAAGGGTGGTGAGGCACTGGCACAAGTTGCCTAGAGAAGCTGTGGATGCCCCACAGCTGGAATTGTTCAAGGACAGATTGGATGGGGCTTAGAGCACTTTGATCCACTGGGAGGTGGGTAAATTCTGTAGCAAGTTGTCTTTAGCCAAGAAGTTCTTGTCACCTCAAAGATGTGTTAACTAGCTATCCATAGTGCTACTGCCTTTCATATGATTTCATGTGAAGTGTTACTGTTTATTTGCTTACATAAACAAAGCAACATCTGTAATGTGGAACACTAAAGAACTGCACAACAGTAACACAGATGCTTACAAAAACAGATTAATTAGAAAAGGCTCCAAAGCAGTGAAGACAAGAAATGTAAGGCAGTAAATAAACTTAGTCTCGAAAAGTGTTCAAAAACATCTGAGAGTCCCAAGGATTTTACAGTCCAACACTCTCTGTTTTTACCAGTGCTAAGCTCAGTATTATAGGGATACGGATACGTTGAAGATAAAACCAAAGCAAACAGTGACTTGTAAACCTAGGGAATGAACAGAAATGGGATTTTTAAGGTTTTACCTTTCTAGGGCTTCCTGGAGGGTAGAATTTGTGGTATTTCTAAAAATAAAAGAAATTAAATTGAGAAGAATTAAAACTGGTAGGCAAAACAATCTCCATGGTAGCATAAAAATAAATGTTATACAGTCACATTAATAGGGTCTACTGCGGAGCAATCTAAAGACCCTGAACATTTTATAGCAAAGGTGAAAGGAACAACACACACACTACACCTTACAGAAAATACAACGTGGAGCATCAGCATCAGACACAACATGCGTTACAGTTGACTGATGTCACATGTTTCACATCCCTCAGTTGACAGATGTCACAATAAGTGTTTCACATTCCATAGAAAGATGATGTCTCACTATCTCACAGGGATATTACATATACCAGTTGCTTCAATCTTACAGAGAAAGTACCTGTGCATCCTGGAAATCTGTTTATACAGTTTTTCTCAGTAGAACCATGTGTTGTCATGGAGCAAAAGATTAAATACCTCAAAAAGGGAAGAAAAAAAAATTAAAGGCTAAAAAATACTGAGACAGTAGGCAGAAAGAAATGCAAGCAGAAAGCCTGCAAAGCACCAAGAGAGCATGACATGACTCTAGTTCTGTCAAAACTTACAGATAGGCAAAGAAACTACAAGATGAAGCCTATGAAAAAAACCCACAAAAATTAAAAAAACCCCTCCCAAACAGCAGAGATATCCTCTTCATCTACTTGGAAAACAAGCAGAGCAGAGAGAGACCACTTTCTTCAGCACACTTCAGGTTTAAGCATCTTGGAGGCTTTGCATCCAGGTACCACCCAGTGTCTGACCAAATGTTTTTCAACAAGGAACACAGTCAAAGATATGGTTACAATGACTTCTTGGCACGGCTTGAGAAAGAGGACAAGCAGATTTAATCGAGTTATGACACAAGTCCCCAGAATCTTTCTTGGATCTCTAGTTAGGGCTATCCAACTGTTCAGTTCTTCAGGTGAAACAGGAGGAAGCTGAACCTGCCAATCTAATGAAACACTGGCTTTTTTTGGAAGTCCATCTGTCTCAACTCTCTGGCTCAAAAGACAAGAAAATGTTAGAATCAAAAGGTAAGAGTTAATGTCAGCACAACTCCAGCAAAGAAAGTTAATCTACTCGCTCTCTTAAATCTATTTGAAATGTAAAGAGATGTATTTGATTTCAAATACAGGTGAAGTGACATTCAGTTACAGTAAAGAGATTTGCAAGCACTGAGTTGTAAGCACTGAGCCCGGCTGTTAACAAGAAAAGCAAAGGTGGGTTGATTTCAGAAGTTATTTAGGGTTTTGGGGTGTGAATAAAGCACGTAATATCACAAAATGTAGTTGGCATGACTATATGCTTGAACTGTGACTGACTGTTCAGACTGAATATCAACTAAGCAAAATCACTACTTTCATCATAGAAACAGTTCCACTGAAAGAGCACGGCCTATAGTTCCTCATTTTCTACTGTTCTTACACAAGGTACCTAAAATTCCTGTGAGAAAATATACTCAGGAGAAGCATAAACTTGCTTCTGGTTTTTGTCACAGCAGGAATGTCATATTTTTTATTTCTTTTAAACAATGGGATTTCAGAATGCATTGTTAGCAGTACCTGTACAAAGCTCAGCTAATTCTCTGTATATCCTGTGAAAATCCAAATAGTTGAGAGCATTTTTTTTCCCCCAAATAAATGCATTCTGTCCGGTAATCCCAGCAATGAATAAAATGTTTCCACATTGTAAATCTCTAAAGTTCTTAGTCTAAGATTTAACTTGAATACAAAACACTTTATTAATAATCAGTAAGTAAAGAAAAAAAATAGCAAATAGCATTGCTAACAATTCATTAAATTTCTCACCATAAAGGCAAACCACCTTCCAGTTCAGTAATTATTTGGCTATAATTCTAAACAAACAATAGACTGTGCCTCTGTAAATACTGTTCCAGTTCTAATTCATAAGTTGTGCAAAACATTACACATATCACTCAACAATCCATCCTGAATGCGCCCGAAGAGGTCTTTACAATCCTTAGTAAATAATTCACGTTTCCATTTTGCCATTCTTTTACAGCACAGAAAAAGCAACTTTAATTCAGTCATGGCTCTGACTTTGAGATCTGAGCACCACCAATGAACGGTCAAAAATCTCTGGGAGAAATTGCTTTACAAACCAAATCTACTTCACAAATGGAAGAATAAATTGTCCTAACTGTATCTGAAATAACAAACCAGTATTTGAAGAGATTGGCCATATGCTAAACTGTCACTCTCCCATAGTGAGTGACGAATTAAGATGCTAGTGTAGCTGGTTGCTTACTACAATACTGTTCATGTCACTCACATATGTTGCTTTGGCACTTACTAGCGGCTTTTGCAAACTAAGCAGAACAGTAGATTTGAGAACAAATTACAGGCCAGCTAAAATCACTACATACTTGACCAACTTCCATGGAACTGGAAGAAACACTACAAAAAACTGGAAAGATATGAAGGGTAATTGCTGTATCTTAGCAATCTTCATGGTGGAAAGCATGGTGGAAATCAAGACAGCTAGACGAGAGTCCAGTAATTAGTATTTTTTGTAGCCTGCAATCTGTGCAGTTCTCTAATCTGTGTGTGGTACCTTAATGTCTACGGTATTGTAAAGAGGATGTACCACAGAGGGAGGAGAAACATTCACCCATAGCATTTAGGGAATACACAACATGAATTTAACCAGCTAGTTAGTGCAAACATCTCAGTGATGTGAGCACTGGAGCTTTTCTCCATACTTGGCACATAGGGAAAGGAATACAGTAATTTTAAAAAATTAGGACAGTGGCCTTACAAAAAATGATAACAAGAGGCTGCATGGTAAGATACATAAAGAGATAATGGAACGCTTATGGTAGGTACTTGTATCCCTAGACAAGACCCTGGTTACTGAAGAGTTGTGGCTTAACAAAACCAAGTAAGACAATCCTTGGAGCATTGGTATTGGAGCAACAAATTGTCAGCAAGTATCTGCAGTAGCCGAAAGGACAAGATGCCTTGCTGTTTAGCTCTTCCCCATATATCTTATATTCCATAGGAGCATTAGTCTCATATTACCCAGAATTTGTATTAGGTAAGCATTACTTTGACAATGACTCTTGAACTTTATAATCAAGGTTCCCAGCATTATTACATGGAGAGATCTATAAAATCTTTTCTGACAAGTTAGAAGATGAGAGATTTGAGTTGTAGATTTGCAGTGGGGGTGGCGGGGAGGAGGAGTGCAATACATGTGTACTTTCTATAGACAGGAAAGTGCTTGTAAGGCAGAAGCAGTCCTCTGACCGATGTACTTTTTAATAGGCTGGACTCTTCTTATTCTTGATTCATTTTCTCATACATTTACTTTTAGGCTACATTGAAGTTTCTGTAAATGACAGTACTCCAGCACTCAGTTCTTTCTGCGGCTGCTTAGGTGTCTTGTCTAATACCCAAGGAGAGTCTGACAGAATACAGACTATACAGCATCCAGTCCTCCATGGAAATACTTGCCAGCAGATGGCTAACGGAAAGCATCACAGTACAACTTTATGGCCATGATTACTTCGTTGAGGCGTGCTCTAACACACATGTGTGCATGTGTCCTAACCATTTCTATGTACACATAGATGTACACACGGTTGTGTACACTATTTTGTGCAATTCTGATTTTAAATAGGATACTTATGAAAGGGCACCTGTAAGTCTAGAATAACAGACATCACAGTTCTCACATGGAGACATTTTCAGATAGTGTAAATAGCATTTTTGAGGAAAGAAATTTAATCACTTTCCAGCTTTAGAGAATTTGGCTCCAGGTTATGTAACACAAACAAGGTCTACACTGTCATTTGCTTCATAATGAAAAGGGATTAGAAATATCAGATGTCCCCATTACCTGGAACAGTGCTACAACCTGTATACGTGCCAGCCACTACCAGTTCAACTGGAATATCAATTAAAAAAATTATCAGATCTCAGGGACAAAAATTTGAGGACTACCAAACTTCCATACCTTCTTCAACAAAACCTGACTTGGCAGCCAACCCCAAAGAACTTTTATGAGATAGAATTATTTGGTCAAATAAGTTGCCAAAGAGAATCACACGATGTCAAGGGCAGCAGAAAGGGCATTATTACAGAGTGAGCAACAATGTGGTGACTATGTAAGTACAAGCTAATGGTATGCAAACATATAAATACTTCCAGCAACCGTAGGACTCCGTCTTGTCTCTCACACTGAGACATAAACTTATTTTCTGCGTTCACTAAGACACTAAGCTGAACTCCAAGAACTCTACCCAGCAGTTCTCATCAGACAGAAGGAGAAAAAGGATACATTACTAAAGGTTGTTTTATAGCTTGGACAAATCAGAACACACATAGCCACACATAAAAGCTCTGACAACCCAATAATGAGATGAATTTGACAATGGGCTTCTGGAGCTTCACCTTTTTAAGATACAGACAAGAAAAATACTTGCACTTTCAACAGTGATGCAAATTAAACAAAATATTTGGCTGTATTCCTGGGAGTACTGCATTTTTATGCTAGAGTAGAAATTCTAGACAATCGTTTGACTCATTGCTTCTGCATTTCAAAAATACTAAAAGTCAACAGCTTAACATCACTAGGATATGTTTCAATATTCCTGAGAATGCCATTTCTCAGGGACGCATCATCCAGCCACATAACCCCTCTCACACACCACATTCTTTGTGCTGAAATCTCAGGGGCTCAGGTTAGTCCTATCATACACTTGAACACAGTTAACCAAAACAGAGAAAACAGGCGCAGATGTATTAGCAATTCTTTCTGAAAAAGACTGCACAAGACTGCTGGTTTCCCTATAAATTGGTAGTGGTGTATGAATTGTATGATGTATGAATTCAGAGAAGCTCCTTATCACTCGGAACAGGTACTTTTCAAACGTTTAAAAGATTTACCTAGTCCCACTGCAACACAACCTTTTGTAGCATTTTAATGTCTTGCCATTTAGTAGCTAGAATCCAGCAAAGGGGATACATGTGCTATTACTGGTAGCTAATGGATATTCGTTTAGCTTGATTGTGAACTACATTCTGAACAAAGAGCTTGATTCCCAAAGGGAACAATCTCCTTTCGTTACAGTCCAACACTTAAGACCAAAGGAGAATTCTCCACAAGTGGTAGGGTAGGTAGGGTTCATCTATCTGTTTCTAGGTTCCCACTTAATAGAGGATAAAGGCATGGCATAATATTTAATTTATGCAGGTCACATGCAACACCAAGTTCTACAGCCACAAACATTTCCACATACAGTCCTTTCCTATCCCCATTTTAAAACTGCCTTTTATTCAGAGCATTCTTCTAGAAGAAAATACACATAAACACCACACAGAACAGCAGAAAACATTGTATTTTTTGAGCTGTTCCACTCAAGATGTGCAACTACTTCTAGCTATGCTAGTATGCTTGTACTGTACGTGTGCACCCTGGTTGGTTCTGCCACATGCAGTGGCACTCAAGGCTTTCTGCAGAGGGCTGCAGCACACGTAAGCAGATCAATACTAGTTTTGACCCAGCTTTCTGCCAAAGCAGTAAACATGCCAGCTTGTCTACATAGTTGAAAGGAGCAATGCTAGCTCCAGAATCAAGTGAGCATATGCTGTAGTCGGCTACCAGACAGAAGTCGCATTCTTACTCAGTTTTCAGGGTTCCCTCAGCAACAAACCCCCTCACCTCAGATGATTATACTCTTTCACAGATGTAGAGACTCCTCCACGATGCAGCTTAGTACTGCTTTAAAGCAGGACTCTCACAAGGTTATAGTCACTCCCAGTATATCTCTGCATCCATGCTCCACCTTAACAAAGGGTTAAACCCACAATGCTGGAAAGGCACATACTGCAGCCACCACTGGCTGGAATTGGAGATGCCCATCCTATTAACACAGGCAGCATTCTGAAGACTAGCTTCAAAGCATTGCTCCTCCGCCACAAGTATGCAAGGCTACAAGTACTGCCACAAGGGCAGAATGCAGAGTATTTTCACTCAGCCACCACTGTTGCACATACGACTGTTGCTGGAGATACATATCAAAGTTATGAAGATGAGTCACCCATTTTCTGAATGCCCTCTAGATAACTGCACACTAATCAATGACAGATACCCTCAGTCCTTTCTTCTAGAGTAGAACACTTCCACAAAAGTCAGAGCCTGAAGTCCAAGTCTTCAAAGTACTTTGATTTTTATTCTCTCCAGTGCAAGTCACATTTTTTATTTCAACCCAGCAAGGATTTAATAAGAACTTGATTTGTTCAAGTCATACATTCAAGAAAAATAATTTGTTGTCTCAGGAGTGGTCAACTGGGAGAACATCCAAACCATTTGAAGTGCCACTATTGACACCCACATACTAGCCAGTACTTAGAGTTTTTTATGTCTATCTTCTAACTTGCATTGCAGCAAGATATTTTTTTAAGCATGATTCTGTTGGTGAAATGGCATTATCATCTTAATTATCACTTTACTAACAAAAAGAATTTTCTCTTAAATAAATATATTATGAAGACAAACAGTAACTTCTCTCCCAGTATCATAATAATATATGCATATTATACTTCTTATTTAACATATTACAAGATCTCATTTCTAGCATTTTATATGGTTTAAGTTGTCTGGGTTGGTTTATTTTAAGCTCTGTGCCTTTTTCTCTTTCCTCATTTTCATTCATTACAGCTCCAGTATGCCAACAACAATAGAACAAACCATTAGCTTGGATTTAATTGCTCAACTAAAATAGAAAAATTTATTTCAAGACTCAAGCTTCTGCCTTCCTATGCAGTACTAATCTGTACAGAATTTTTGTGTGTATTAGACAATCTACATGTTTGCTAAGTTAAAGACCTATGAGTAGGCTCAGCATCCAGTTTAACATTTCACTGCAATCTACTGACATGCTAATTAATAGCTAATCAGAAAGCTCCTAATAAGTATATCAGACATTATTTAGATTCACAGTCACTATTTTTAAAAGTTAATTACTTATAGCATATAGAACGGTGAAAATAAATCAAAGTCATCTCATGCCACACAACTTACTGCAAATATTTTTCAGAAAAGAATAATTAGCTTCTACTCAAAATGCACTTGTATGAGAGTATCATCAATATTAGGACAGCAAACATAGTGGCAAATACGAAATTCAATGGGTATCATTGCATAAGATTTATTTTACCAAACTCCTTCCTCCCCGCCTGTGCATAAAATCCTAACATTTATATTAAAAGAAAGAGCTCACGCAGCATGTTAATGGACTATGTCTGATTTCATGCAATTAACCCTGTATTTGCATCAACAGATATCTCTGTATTTAGACATGAGAGGAATAAAGCCTATGCTTCACTCAGGGCTGTGGGGAAAGAGAGGGAAAAAAAGAAAAAAAATGAAAATAAAAATCAAGACAAGCCAAATGAAAAATCAGAAAATGGCTTGGCAAACAAACAAGCCACAGCTGAATGCTGAGCACTTCTGTCCACAATATGGATCACATCCTGGTCACATATAATTTTTAGTTACATCCATGACTTACCTAAAGAGGCTTCCAAGTCCAAATCATGCAAGTTATAACATGTCATTTCCCTCTCTTTCATAGTAACCTGGACAGATATGTTTTGTACTCTACTATCCCCAAATAGGCTAGAGTCACTGATCTCATCTATTATTCTACTACCAACAGTCACTACGTTTATGGTTATATTAATATTTAATTGATGAAGAAATCATTGATGAAGAGATTTCATCAATATATTTAGCAATAGGATACTTGCCAATACTGAAAGTGGATAAAGAGGGCATAAAATACTCATATAATATACTTGTAACAGGTTTACTTGGCATACATCAGTACCTTCACAGCTGATTGCTACAAACACACAACAGTTATCTGAAATGACAATTAAAGTGGTTATGATAGGCTATTCAAAAAGTCTAGGTTATGCAACTTAAATTTAACTTTTCATGTGAATGCTTAAGCGTTACATTCTTCTTGGTAAAGAATGGGATCATTCTATAAGAAATGTTCAACCAAGTACTTCAAATCAATTGCTTATGAACCACCTACAGACTAAAATTATTTCAAGACCAGTTTTTGCTTTCAATATATTGTTCCAGTTGACAAGAAGAAAAACAAAAACCTCACAATTTAAAGTTACTCAGTGACTGCTCAGGTTATTCAGTTATGCAACTGCTATATTTCTGTGTAAAAGATTTACAGGCATAAATTTTCAAATAGTCAAACATCAACTATGCTTGTGAAGTGCAATCCATTCTTGTATCATGCCAGGTATTTTGGACTCTCTTTTTCTTCTGTACATTAATTCTAGTGCTCCAGGGAAAGGCCCTCCGTGGGCACAGTCTGAGCACGCCCTTGGTATTTCTGACAGAAAACAGAGAAAATTGCTGAACCCTCTTCAGGAAATCTCAAAGTTGAGTAGTGGTTTCATCTTCCAAAACTGCCAGCTGCACTTGAGCATCTCACAGGATTTTCATGTGTTTCTCTACCTACGAGGATGATTGAGAAGTCTTACCCTTATCCAGTAGCCTCCTCCTTCTTAATCTAAATGCGACTAAATATAAAGTATAGAAAGAAACAAATAGAAACACTCCCACACCCAACATCGGCCATAGGGTAAAAGTGTTACAGCAGGTGACACCAGCTAAAAGCTCTCACAATCCCAGTGCCATCTTGGCAATTTTTTCCACAGTCTCAATTCCTTTAGAAGTGTTCGTTTCCAGTTTTCCATCAGTCATTCTTAATTCTTAAGTTATTCTTAATTTCTTTAACCTAGCTTAGCAGTCAATGGGGGTAAAAGTGCTAGACAGAAAACAAAATACATAAAAATTAGTTTCCCATCACTTTTTACTGCTCAGTTCTAGATTTATGTAAAAAAGCTGTTTAAATGTCTGCTAACATTAGCACAGCTCTTCACTGTGCGGATTAATCATACTGCACTTCCTGCCTTTACTTTTTTTTATAAATCAGTCTTACAAAAAAAATCCTGTTTATTACAAAATTTCTGCCTAGAATAAGAAAGGACTCCAGGAAGAATCGATGGTAATCAGGACAAAAAGAAGGCCTGTCCTAACCATTGCAGATGCTCATCTTCACACTCATTCAAAGGACCACAGGTTTAACTGTTGCTATACCTACATACAAATTACAATTATAAACAAAGCTAGCAGCTGCGTACTGGAAAAGATTCTTAAGCCATTCCATTTTTTAAAATGCATTAACAAATTTATAAAACAAAAGTACATTCTCTTCACCTCACATGGTGTATTTATTTTTTTAACCAAGCGCTCAAAAGCACGCTGCTCTTACTCAGGTTTAAGAGTGCTGTGAGATAGCATTTTCAGCAGTACTGATGTGATTCAGGCCATGCAGTCTGACTCAGTTTGAAAGCAAATCCAACTGGAAGAAACGTAGGAAAGACAAAAAGCATGAGCTTTCCTGGCTGTCACCTGTCAGTATGTTGAAAGACAGTGTTGCTTGAAAACATAACTCAGTTGTTTGATTATCAACTCGTGTTTAGATTCATGGTGTTCTCTAAGCAAGGGTATCAAAAAAAAGTCTTTCAGCAGAGTCATGTGAAAAGTGGAACAGCTTACAGAAAAAGACTCCAAGAAATATCTGAAATTCTAAATGCTGTTGGGGAAAGAGGCCAAGGGATCTGTGCAAACCCACTTTATCAACTTAAAGCAAAAGAATAAGGATATGAGCTGATAAAGTGATTTCTAATGTTTAAATCTTTAAATAATTTGATTCAAATTTAAAGTTTTGTTTGGTTTAAGACACTGCTTTTATGTGCTAACCACAACAAGAAACCATCAGAACCACGACAGAACTAACATACCCTCTAGGGTTGCAGAAAGCCTTTCACCTTATGGTGAAATTCTCCCAGATGTGTCAAGCCACCACTTCTCAGGAGTACTTTATTATTTTTTGATATTTGATTTTAAAATTTGGAGATTTCTACATCCTGTGAAACTGTATGTTTTTCTAGTTCATTTCTATGACTGAACAATAAACACCAGACGGGCATCTGTACAGGGGACAATCAAGCTGAACCTTCCAAACAGGCTATGTAGGCATATTCCACTTCTGAATGCATAACACTCCACATCTGTTGGAGCATTTCAAAAAAACACAGCTTTTTCATCAGCTCCTTCACTGGGTACATTATATAAACTAAAAAAAATATGAATGGAGAACAAAATTTAAGACAAGTAAACAGCATGTCATTAGCAAGGAGCTGACAGATGTTGTCTACCACATTTTAAAACATCTCCAACTTCAAAACAAATTGTTAATCAGTGGATATAAAACTTTATTGATGCAAAGATAACCATCTACGCTACTGCTCCCCACCAGCAGTAATACCTTGCTCCCTAAGCAAAACACGATAGGCTATGTACCAGCAGGTAACCTGCTTTTTCTTCCTGAAAAAGGAGGTTTCAAAGACCAAAACTCTCTCAGACGCACTTAGATCTACAACAGGAAGGTTGCTACTGTTGAAGGTCATTCAAGGCAGGAGCTGCAAGCTCAGAAATGTTTTGGTTGCAAATCCAGGCACATGCAAGAACTTGTGAGAAATGTAAACAGCTCAACACCAGAATTTTGTTTTAACCTCTTCAAAGGTCGAGCGATCCCCTGATGCTGCTTTTTGAAAACAATCTTCCTGAAGTTCAAAACAACGCTGTGTTATCCTGACCCAATGGTCCATATTAACACACCAAATGCATTTGCAATGCTGATCACCTAGGGACAGGATGGCAATGGTATATAAAACATTAACACTACCATAAGATAATCTTAGATTTACCCAAACAGATTTGCTAGCAGATCTGCTGAAGGTACATAATGGTAGAGGTTTCCATGGGAACACAGTACAGCTACACACTTTGCCATGACAACTGGGCCTCCCTGGAATACTAATGAGTGCCCATGGCAATGCAAAGCTAAAAAGACAAGATGTCTGGAGACCAAATATTTCATGTATCATTTATAACAAAAACTATAAATATATTTGTACATTTCCTGTGTGAGATTCGATGGGTTTGGGAACCTTGCAAAACGTTACATATGCAGCAATATTGCAAAGTAAAAATCATATCGCTGTAATATAAATGGAAAGTCTTATTTCAATGCGATGCCATGGCTGAAGTTCAGTTCCAAAAACAACAAAAAAAATCTGTAGTCAACACATACAAAGTCTGCATCATCCTGCACATAAACACTATTGTCAGCCCACGATATGACAAGAGTTATCTATACGCAATGCTCGCTGTATTCTACGTCCAGCCGAAAGGTGCTATTCCTACCCAGTGCAGAATACTGTGTTGAGCA
The DNA here is from genome assembly GCA_033558235.1 of Neomorphus geoffroyi. Classification (NCBI taxonomy): domain Eukaryota; kingdom Metazoa; phylum Chordata; class Aves; order Cuculiformes; family Neomorphidae; genus Neomorphus; species Neomorphus geoffroyi. The sequence goes on along the minus strand of JAUMJM010000016.1, from coordinate 10,007,879 downwards.
TCTATCTGTTCTCCATATGGCAACTGCTGCAATTCCTGTTGCAAGGACAGAAAGCATTGCTTTGCTATTTCAGAAAAAGCTCATGACAAGAGATTCTTGTTGCTTTATAGGAATGTTATAGCAACTCAATGTATAAGCAGTGTTTTTCATTTATTTGTTGATAGAAAAAGAAGCCACTGTTGAAAGTTACATATCAGAACAAAATGTTGGTATTAAAGTGATAAAATTATCAGTTAAGTGACATCTGGTGAATTTTTTTTTCAAACAAATACTCTCTCTAAAGATTAATTTCAGGACACTTTCTAGATATTATACACAAATTATCAAAATCTAAAATATTTTCAAGTATCCTGCCAGCAATTGCTTATCATTTAAAAAAGAGGTAGCCCCATCTGGAAAGTCAGTGTTGTTAGTCTAAAAGCACTACATGCAGTAAGACACATGAAGAGATAACAAAATTTTAGGTCACAGAAGAACTCCTAGGGACCACAAGCGCCAGGATTCAGCTCACACCAGTAGTAAGGAAAACAAAGTTTATTGTATCTAAGATTTTTCCTCATGCCTCCTTGCATAAACTCCTCTTCAGAAATATTAAAATCAGGTAAGCATTAGATTTATTTTCTTCTCTCCCTCAGCATTCATGCAAAAGCATTCAAAAGTTGATCTGTGATGTCTATTTATTAACCATCCTTCAGGTATAAAAAGATTAATCATTGCATTTCCTAAACGACAGAGTACTGAGGTCATCAATAAAGGATAGAGTGTGCTTCATGTAAGATATTTCACAACAGTCTCGTGATTGCAGAGTGTCTCAGATGCTGGATTCTCACTGCTTTTGAGTGACTGAAACAACTGATGCTACCCCAGTCATAAAAACCCCAAAACCACTGTCCCTTCAAGCCCAGAAGAGGCAGCCCCATGTGGCAGAAGTTACTTTTCTGACTTAGATCAGACGGCTCAGTACCCACCCATCTTCTAATCTACTTTCAGCTTGTAGAGGTCAGAAGGAACCACAAGTACACACATTACTGAACTCCACAAGATAAGGTGCCAAAAGAGCTGTGCCTTCACTGGCAAGAGAATTCTTTCACAGCTCTAACCCAAACACAAGTCATTCTCCAGTTTGCTGCAAGAATGTAAAAAACAGGTATGCTGGAAAGCCTTTCTTCATGTGGGGCTGAAGTGTCACAGAATAGATGTGTCTCAATAGCAGCATAACCTACAACATGGGACTAACCTGGACTAATGTCTGGCAAATCCCTCTCCTGCTTCCAAATCCCACTGCCTGTGGGCACAAACGACTGAAGACATGCATACAAACACATAATATCAAATCAGTGTAATCGCATTCAGTATTATCAGATTAGTGTAAGCACTTGCTATGATTACATTAAGAGTTTTCAGTGAATTGCAGAATGTTAATTGGGCATGTTTGGAGAGACCTGAGGAAGAGTTGTGGGATGAAACAGCAACACAAAATGCAGGTCATAGTCCTGGTATTGAATTTAGGATCTATTTCCTTGAAATAGAATCATAGGACAAAAAAATTTATCAAGTTAGATTAGTTTTTTCTTTCATAAGCTTCAATCAATATAGAAAAAAAGGCAAACTGCTTATTAAGCAGTTTAACACAATGCAGATTAATGTATCACAATAAATATAACCCATTGTGGACCTTCAGGCAACAAAATTTTCCACAGAGCAACAGAGCTTGCATTATTTTCGTGATAACACACAGCATTACTCTTCGTAAAATTTATCTTCCTGTATCTAACCTGGTTGCACAGGACTGAGTCTAGTGATTCATTTTAACTATTTTAATCCCACTAAATACAGTGCCCAATATATAACCCAGCCTGTCAGCACTTAGAGATCTAGTTTTACCAGGAACTGAGTATCAAGACAGGAAAAATGCACTTGCATTAAATTTCAAGATTACACAACAGCACATATATGTGTGTGGCAGGGACTACTCTTTTATTCCAATGTCTATTTTTCCGTGAATATTTTGGATTGGTGTGTCATCCCATCCACAAAGCTGATATTTGTTACTCTTGTTGTCTTGCACCCCTCTTTCTTTGGGATTTGGGACTGCTTTGTATTACATAAGGAGACATGATGCGTAGTTCGACATTAGCTCCTACAAAGTATAGTATTTAATTGAGCTAGGGTCAGCAATGGCATTTACTACTTAAGCAAAAATAAGAAAGACAGGTTCAATGGAATGCTTTGTCATTTACTAGTGAATTAAACAAAGATATATTTTGCTTGGGGTTGTGGTTTAGCATTTGGGTTTTGTGGGTTTTTTTCCAACAGACTGCGCCACATGGCCACAAAAAATTACAGCTCCCCTCCAGCAGCAACAAAAGAAACCCCAGGAAAACCCACAACTGGAACAAACTTCTTTGCTTAACCTAGGAAGACTATTAGTTTTGAAAGCACTCCTTCACCTCAGAAGGTTTATCAGGACAGACAACTCTACACACAAAGCCACAAGACCAAAAAGCAAGAACAAACCTTAACCAATCAGTGCTTTCTACACCAGATTTCCTCATCTTTTTCTGGTTCCCTAAACTGAAGTGTTGAAAGCCTTTGTTCACATTTAATGGTCTGGCGTACAAGGATAGGCACTAAGTGATGAACTCAGAACACTATCAATGGATACAGCTGTCCTAAGAGAACCCAGTAATTTCTGCATGTTCAGGGCTGGAGGCCTAGTTGCATATCTGGGCTATTTCTTCACAGTAATAAATGGCAAGTAATAGGAGTTATGCTGTATTTAAAGCAAACTTACACACTCTTGTTCCAGCTATGAGTCTGAAGAGTTTCTCCACTTTTCAGCTGAGTAGCAGAGAACACTATTACTTCCCCTTTTTCCACAACACTGAAGCATCTTGCACAGGGTCGCTGATCAAGGACGCCTTTCCACATGCGCCCTGCTACAATTGCACCACCTCTGTCTGGAAACTGGTGACCCTCTTCCATTGCATGGTACTGAGCACGCACCACATATGCAAACCACACACCACCACATACTGTTCATTTCAGCTCTTGCATGTGATGAACGTTAGGAACATTGTGTCTTGCATGTGATGAACATTGAAAATCCACTTGGGTCAGGTACATGCAGGATGTGCACGTAGAAGGGAAGTCTCACGTATGTGGGACGCACGTGCACGATGTGACTGGTGTGGGAGAGAGGTCTGTGGACTTTTCCACATTACTCCAGAAAATTCAAGGACCTGTCTTTTACAAGAAGGACTGGCAGCACTGCTATGGATGGTAGTCAGAAAAGCAAGGCAAGTTAAGAACATGAACAAAAAAACCCCAACTCAAAGTCTGTCCCTATCCAAAGGGAATTTCCCATTTCTGTAAGGGCCTGATGTTATTCAATAGATTTTAGGAACACAATTGCATTCTCTCTGAACTAGAATCATAGAATCATAAACTACTTTTTTATAGAAGAATATTTTAAGTGTCATACCGAGATCTGCATCTAAGCATGCAAGTATCCAGCAAAGTGGGAAAATACAGCCAGCCCACCTGCTCTTACCACTCCCGCAGCACAGAGGGGATTGAGCCTCGCCGGGTTTTCTGCAGCCGCGGGGCCTCAATGCCATCTACCGGCCGGCTGCACCACTTGCCACAAGTAGGTGCTGGGCTGTCGTGGGAAGATGCACCCTCAGAATGCCTGAATGTGGGCAAGCATCTTCTGATTAACAAGAGCATGACTGAAAACACTGGATGATGTCAAACGACACACCTTGTCCCTGATAAATATGTATTTGAAACAAGTCTTTTGGCAGTACAAAAATTCTATTTTAAGCGTGGAAATGACAATGACTTATTACTTAGTTCTGTTCCTACAGCTTTCACTTATTATTCAATGAATGAATTATTCTTTCCCCTACACCTTCCATTCATTTCCCAAAAATACCAACTTCAGAGCCAACTAAGTTCCAACAGTTCTAAGTTCCAACAATATATCAAAGAGATATTATCTTTTATTAAACTAACTAATTAATATTGGTGGAAGAAGGGAAAAGGGGACATTGCATACTACTAAAACCTGGTAAAATTTCCTCTGTTCCTGATAAATCATAAAAGCCAAAGGCTGTACAAATTCACATGAAACCTTTTCTATTTATATCTTGAAACTACTACTGCTAAGACACCACCCCTGGAATTACTAACACCACCCACCCACCAGTAGCTTCAGGACTCAGCTTTCTTTTGCTTTTTCTTAGTATAGTGTCTCCCAGCTCCAGGATATTTGCTTTGAGATGATGTCAGGCATTGCCACCATACAGAGAAAAGTCTTCTGTGCAACATCACAGAAGAGTGATACATAGCAAAGTTACAACTGTTCCATGACACTACAAAAACATGCCACATGAGTTACAGCACTTTGCTGCAAACACTGGGGGCAAGGGAGTGTTGGAAGCACAACCCAGCAAATATGATTCCAAGTTTTGCAGCGAAGCATAGAGATGGATTTATTTTTTTTAACATGACTAAAACTCAAATTAGTTTGTAGCACATTACATACTTGATGAACAAGTTGTAAAATAGGCAGGCAGAGAAAGAAAATGAAGTGAGGATTTGTAAACAGGAGTGACCAAATTCAAATTTATCCTTCTACTAGGTTTTTTCTTGAGATCTGTCAAATACTGACCAAGGATGATCGTAGTTATGCGCATTTTTCCTTTGCTGTTTCAAAAGCAGTAAGTTATTCTCAGAAAGCTAAATGTCTTGCAGAAAAAAAATACTAGAATGCTTGAAATAAAGCAATAAGTATAAATAATAATTGGGACATGGTGCTTAGGCTATATTCCAGTACTTGTCTGGAAATGGATATACATCTTTGTAGTCATTCCGCTTGACCTGAATCAGTGAAATGTGGCAAAAGAATACTATACACTGATGGCTGAAAAACAGTGATAGAATGGATGATTGCTTCTCCAAATATGCAGGAAATTAAAGTAGCTTCCTTCCTCCACTCCCAAAAATGGCCTTAGTACATGGAGCATAGCTCAGAGGAAGCAGTTAAGAGACAGAGATGATAACAGGAGCTTCAATACTGACAGCAGGATGAGAAGGATACACACAGAGATGAAATTGTTATGAAGGAATAAAAAAAGGAATGAGCTTGGTTTCTGGTGAGTAAGACGGAGTTACCCATGCAATTCACAAAATAATGTTTGGACCTCTATATAAGAAGAGATATAGAATAAAATTAAGGAGGAAATTATTACCCTTATCCAAGCATTATTCTAAAATAATATAAGAGTAAAGAAATCCTAAATGCAATCGCAGTATGCATATTGTGTCATCGCACACTAGAGCCAGCAATGCAAGGCAGTAAGCTTTTCAGGCATGATAAATGCAAAGCTTTAAGAGAAACCCTTCTGCATGCATTCTCCCTCACGGGTCTGTGCACATACAATGGTCTTGTGTTTTTCAGAAAGCATCAGGCCTACAGCACACGCCAAGAAAGCTTTCCACACTTGCAGCAAATCCAGCAATATTGGTTTGTAACAAGCCTTACTGCACGCACATTTGCAGAAAGGTCAAGTAACACATGCACTGCAAGTTTGCTGCTTCCTGAAAGCACTGAATTTAATACGCAAAACAACTATAAATACACACACTTGTATTTGTTTACAGAAAACAGAGCTCTACACATACTCCTGCTGGAGGGGAAAGCCATAGGTAAGGCTCAGGAGCCATCACATTCAACAAGATAGTTTACTGTTCTGACATGGAATCTGACCATCCAGCCTGATAAGCAATTTAAAGCTCTTGGTTATCATCAGAAGTCTTATAACCATATCGTAGACCTTTCCACGCTTTTGAGAAGACATCTTTCAGCTGAAAAATAGCACGAAAGACTGAAGCCAACAGGTTGTAACTATGCCATTACAAGACTACAACAAACTAAACACACCCTCTCTCTGATTTTCTTTGTTGTTGAGGAGTGGGGTGTTGCTTGTTTCTATTTCCCCCCCAGTTAAGGCAAATCACCATTGGCAAATGGATTAAATAGGTAAATTTACTGAATTAGTCAGGTCAGCTAAGGAGGACTGACTGAATTCAGTGAATGTCAAAAATACAACACCTCAGGTCATTATGCAGTAAGCTTTGTTGCTGTGATTGTGCAGGCACATACCAGACAGTGGAACAGAGCTTAATATCTAAAAGCACAAGAAAAAGTGATCAATGTTAATACCTCAGGATCAATTCCAAATTCTCACTACTGTAAAAGTGTTTCTGCTGACTGCCGTTCTCCAAGAACATTCTCATTTCCTGAAGTCAGTCATAGAAGACAAACTTCTGCAACATAATTATGCTCTCAAATATGTTTTTAAACTGTAAGCCACATTCAGTCCAGAGCACCACAGACCAGTGTAGATGACCTTTCAAGTACCAACATATCCATCTCAAGAGGTTTAAAACCAATACTGCCCACCTTAATGTTCTGTGTTTCACTAAACAAACACCGTGTTACTGCACTGTACATTGCACAGGGAGAACACTGTATTGGTTATCAGCTTTGTGCAATCGTAGTCGGAATGCATGCAAATGTAAGCTTATCAGCACAGCCACCATTTACTACTATGATATTTCTATTGCTACTAATAACAATTATTAGAAATCCAGAGTTTTTCATTAAGTAACTGAGTTGCATACGTTCTTGATATTTTCTCAATGAGCAAGACCCTGGAGTATCCTGGTAAAAAAATTGTGTCAATTACAAAATAGCAAATTTCCTGTAGGGGAGAACTGTGTTATAGTCTGTAGTGATGATGTTCAAGTATATGCTTATGAGTATTTGGAAATAATGTCAAAGTTAGAGAGCTAAATACCACTTCTACCAAAATGAAGTTTCCTGAATAACGACACTACTGATGTAATTCACAGCCCTCACAAGATGGGAATATGCTTTTGGGTACATCCATTGACATATACTTCACAGAGCAGGAATAAATTCAACCATACTCATTACGAAAAGTGATCTTTCCTTATTTATTTCACAATTCTAAGGGCCTTCTTGTATTAAAACCGCAAATTGTTTTATTTGTTTTGTAATACTATTGCAAAACAGCAACTGTTACCCCCCTGGCTAACAGTCAAGACACTGAACAATTTGCAAAGGGATTTGTTCTTCACATGCACGTTTAATGTCAGGCTAAGTGGAGCACATAGCTCCTACATCACCAGCCCGACACCAGCAAAGAATTAACACAAGCTCTGCTCATTTTGCACTGGAAGAGACGCACATTCAATTGAGACCACACACAAAAGCCCATAAAAACCATCCAGGTTCACTGCTTCAAGAGCACTCTGTGCTCAGCCAAGCCAAGATAACCCAACAGTAGTAGATGTACGAAGTCAATCACTAAATATTTTCAAACCCAAACATTTACAAAAAGCAACAAAGAATTAAAGCTGTGATCCAGCAAAGCACCAGGGACGCACTGAACTTCAAGCCAATGGGATACATTTATTTTCATATTACATGTATTAAAAAAGTCAATGACTAGAATATTTTAAAATGATACTTATATATGAATACACACACTGTGAAATAGGTCATACAATTAAACTCATTGTTTGTAATCATCATCCTTACATGTTCTTACCTGTGCAGACACAATTATTAAGAGTGCAGTGTTTTGATGCAATGCCATAGTTTTAATACATCACTTTTATTTATAGCTTAGTATAAGAGGAAAGTGTAGAGGAAGGTGTTTTTCTTCCCCATTCTTTTCTGAAAGGGTTGCATGACCTTTGTATATCAACTTTAAAAGAATACATTTGTTTTAAAAACAAATAATGGAAAGCTACCTTACTCCCTTATGCTCTTATCCAGTGAGCTCAGGTTTTGACACAAACAAAATCAATCATTCTACCATGTACACACTACTTCAGCACTAACATATTATGCATTTCTAAGACTGAACTGGTAGAATTTGTAAATAAAATCTAAAATCAAAGGTTCATGTAATGTAGATTTTTGCCAGTAGCTGCAAAGATGGCAAAGGTAATTTTAATGAAGACAATGCTTAGCAAGTTTGTAAGGCTGTATAGAACTGAAACTCAAGTTAAGGATAAAGCACAAGAAATATTTAAACTCAGGCTTTTAGAGGGCTTCCAGGCAAGTAATGGGGAAATAAAAGAAGACAAAGATACAAAAAGCATGTTTAGCATGCTTAGTTAACATATTCTATAATATCCTGGTTCCTTAATGATCATTTGTAGTACAGTACTTAAATTAGGCTTCTGAATACAAATACAAGGAAAACAGATTTAAGAATTTTGACCAAGAATTTACAGAAGCATCCATTCAGTAGAAAGGCTACAAATATAATTTAAACAATCATTTAACCAAGTAACTAAGGATTGGCATTGTCTTCATGTACCAGATATCGATCCAGCATGGACTTGCCTTATGCAAATTGGTCATTTAAGTTTTAAAAAGCAAACACATGGAATACTGAATAAATGAGTTGAACCAAAATTGCCAGAGGCAGAAACGCTAACCATGAGTTGTTCTTAAGCTACAACAAAAATGTAAATCTAAAAGGCAAGATTAAACTCTTGTCCCTTCTAAAACTGTGTACAAACAGCAATTGTTCTTATTTTGTGAAAACAATCTTGGTTACTGAACGTTTTTGTACTTAAAAGATCCATCCTTTTGAATGTTTCCAATACCTTCAGAATTCAAAATGTCATGCAAAATGGATTGCAACTGCAGTATTGATCTCCTTTGTTAATGGCCATTTGTCTAAAAAAAGTAAACAAAACACTCATTTTTCTTTCAGTTCTTTCCATGCATTTAAGCATTTTTTTAACTTAATCTCTGATTTGCATGGTTCTACAATGAACAATGTATATACACGCTGTTCGCTTTTGAAAGGCTCAGTTGTAAGCACATCTGCATCTCAGCTGATGAAATGAGTACAGTAGGATGTTTCCAAACCTACTCATTTAGCATAAAATGCATTATTTTGTACTAGTATTCTCATAAGTCCAACATGTACATTGCCTTTACATATTTTAAATACCAAATCTATATCCTAGGATAACATAAACCCCAATTATTGCTTTCTTAAACAGAAACAATAAAAGTTAAATTTTTGTTTCACTTAAAAAAAAGGACAAGTCAAATTACGGAAAATTAAGGGTTTAGATCCTTTGTCACGGGAGAGGATTATATAGTTCATAATGTGACTCTTAAGCCACAAAGCCCATTACAGATAAAAAGAAAAACAATGTGGAAAATGGCAGGTCCTTCAAATAAGTTTTCACAACAGTCTACAGCAGGCCTAAAGAAAACCTCATATTGGACAGGCTTCCCAGATCACTAATAATTAGTCACTGTTTAACAAAATATCTCAGTATAATAAATACGCAACACCTCACACCAGTTTTATTTTCATTCTAAATAAAAAAGTTCTTCTGTTGTTTTCCGGGTGGAAGGCTGATCATTGGCCTCTCACCCAGAGATAAATTAAACATGCCTGTCCCTCCTCCTAGCACACTGCATGCTTGTTTCATTCCAAGGATTACAACCTAGGAGACTTGGTATTCTCAACAGCTCAAGCACTGTGCTGGTTACTCCGCCTGTGCATTATTCCTGCTGTACTTCCAAAGGATTCAGTCTGCTTTCTGAATTTAAACTCTGTTTAAATGCCTGAAGTTGTGCCAACAGTTACCAATCACAGCTTCGCTTTTCCCTCTGCCCGCACCGTAAAACCACCTGCACAGTTGTATGGATAATTGAGCTATAAGCCAAGGGGGAAAAAAAAACCAACAAACAAACAGAAAACCCCCACCATCATCCTCTTGAAACATCAAACTACCAAACATAAGTCATGCTTTCCACTGATGTGGAAAAACATGGAACAAAAGTACATACAAGAGGGAGCAGGAAGTAACAAGCAAGAAATGCACATCAGAAAAAAAAAAAAAAAAAAACACAAACCAAAACAAAGCGCTGATCCCCAGATGCGTGTTGGAAAGCACCAGTAGCTCCCCAGGGGAGGAGGAGGTCTGGAGACCATGGGCAGTACTGTCTTACATCCTACAATGGCAGAACTACAGGAAGAGTAGTTCACAGGTATGACCATGAAGATCCCATGATCTCTGGGTTTTAACTTTTTAAAGGAGTCCCTGCCTATGCCATGACCCTATTTTTATGAAGATGAGAAAGGTATTCCCATTGGGCACGTGGTCCTATTAACTATCTAACCTAAAGGGAACAAAACCCCTCTGGTTCTTAAATGTGCTTCAAGCCTTTGAACAGAGCATCTGAGCTGGCTCTCAACTTACTTTCTGGTAAACTTTAACAAAGATCGGTGCTACCACTGCTTTATGAGCATGTGACACAATTAAGCAAGCCATTTTGTGAACACTGAAACTTACCCTGAATGCTCCCCACCCCTGCTTAGATTCTTTGCTGTGTAGTAATGGGCTAAGCTCACATTACAGTGGATGAACTGGGAATGCGAATTTGTCTGCCCACCTATTTTCATGAAGCTTGTGGAAAATTAACTTTGAACTGTTTCTGCTCTGTCAAATTTAATCAAAAGCAGCCAAGAAGTTCAAAATATCTTGAGTGTCAGTAGGGAGAGGCTGACAGAAAGGATTACTGTGCAGGAAAATTCAGCTGAAAAGTACATTCTTTCATAAAAACATTCTGTCAGCTCATTGCAGGGTTATATATTCAATAGCTCATACAGTAACACACTTGACAGATTAAAATATGTAAATGGTTTGACTGGTATCTTTGTCTTCCCAGCTAGTTACCCCATACGATCACATTCTGCTAGTAGAGCCACGACAGACAGTTACAGGATTCAGGCTTCTTCCTATACTTGGTTTCACTCACTATTTTCATCTCAATTCTCCTTGCACCTGGCAGCTTCTACTGTGAGCTTCTACAAGAGTGCTTACCAGCTAGCAGACACTATGAAAATGAAAAATATGAGAGCAAGTCATAGTAATTCAGTATTGTGCACTCCCCTCTCTCCCCGAGTGTTCACAAGACCCTCTAGCTGTGACTGCTGCCTTCCCAACAGAGCTGGTGACAGCAGCCAGATGCACTGGAGGGGCTGCAGGAAACTGCAAACCAGCTGGACACAGACAATGGGAACAGAAGCAGCTACCAGCGAGGTTCACAGCTTTCCCCCATCAAGCCCCTCGCAGAAGAGCTGTGTTGCCACAAAAGCCATCCAGACCTGCACAGCTTCAGCCTCTGCGAGGCACTAAGCAAATAAAGATACTTTGCATGGCAGATCCCATACATTAGATCGATCCATACATTGGTTTAGCATCAATTTTAGAGCTCAATCTATTAAGTGTAAGTGGAAATGAAACAATAATTCTTCTTTGACTAAATATGGAAGTTTAAATAGCTACAAATCACACCCTTCCTCCAATACCTTCACTGCTTTCTCCAAAACATTGCAACAGTATAAATTGTTTATACTTCAGGGGCAAGTGCATACAATACGTATAGAGCTTGTTTTCAACACACTCGAGAAATAATTACCTTGAACTTTCCACCTCCCACCTGCAGTTCCTCCCAAAAAGAAACAATTGTGAGGCTAAATAGTGATTTAGCTGAATGTTGGCACTCTGATTCAACAACTTATAAAGTGCTCACATGAAACAGTTCCTATGCATCCTTCATGACCAACAAAACTCATAGCAACAAACAACAATAAAAGGAACTTCTCATTTCCTAGCCCTACAGCTTTTCAACCTGCTACCTCATTTATGGTTTGGGAAAAAAAGGGTAAGCTCTTTCCTTTCATTCTCTGCTGGAGAGATTTTACAGCAAAAACATGGTAGAGACTTTGTCATGCCTACAATGCGTAGTTGAACCAAACTTCGTTATGGTAACTGATTAACAGCCCTATTATTTATTAAGTGCACTCAGCACAAGTTTTGTCTTTTAGCTTCACCTTTAAGACTGCGATTCAGTTTTCTACATCTTACGCTGCCCCTTCCAGGAAGACTACGATTCGCAGTCACGACACTGCTACTAACTTGTGGTTCCAGCTCAGGAACACATCCCTGTTCTGGAGAGTGATGCATCACGTGCTATGCTTCAACAGAAAGCACAAACATTCTCAGGTGCTTTTCTGAAAGACAGACGAAAGTAAGAAAACCAGCATGACACTGATACTAATTGGGCAGCAACTCTTGCACTCTCCTGTTCTTGTCAGCGAATAAACAGACATATTTATACTGAGGGATGATGTAGGGGAAAAGTATAACGTGATCTAGAATCCACTAAATTCAGTGTACAATTAAGCATCCACTCTAAGCTCTGAATAGTTATTCAGGAAGCAATATAATAAACTTGGATCACAAAAATCAGGTTAAAAAAAATGAAGGGCAAGAAGTCTTGGAAAAGAACTCAAGTTGTCTAGGTGTGCATACAAAGGAAGGGCGGTTTATGAAGAGGGGTAAAACCTGCCTTCTTCCTAGATCCAAGCCCACCTGTAATAAAGGTCATTAATACCTAGTCACATAGCACAATTTTGGATCCTTAAAATTCAAGCTGAACAGTCATTTATACCTCAGGAACCGTTAGGATGAGTGTGTGTTTAAACATTTAAATGCACTTTCACTTAACTGTATCCAGGTACGTCTACAATGACAGGGCAAAAAGGGAAGGGAGGGAATTCCCAGCACAGAAGCTGAGCCTATGTGCTACACTACATGAAGTTAACAACGGGAGGAAGGATCCTACAGTCCTCTCTCCTCTCCCTTGGCAAACTTATACTTTGATTTTTTAAAAAAAATAAATAAATAAAGCAAACTTACAGTCTAGACAAAGCTTTGGTCACATATCAAGAATCAAAAACAATTTTCAGAAAATGGTTCCAGAAATCTGGAATCAGGTTCAAAAATGTAATTCATTAAAGTTTCCTTTTTGCCTGTCAGCATTTTAAGTGTTGGTTTGACCATATTCAATTTGAAGCAGAAAGTCAATTTGCAAAATAGTCTGCAAAGTAGGTTTCTGGTCTTTCTCCCTATTGATCTATTAATGGGTTTAAGATCAGCAACCAACTTTTATAATACTTGATGAGCAGTTTAAGCCAGCGGTCTCTTGGATGTCTTTCTGGTACACAGTTCAAAGTTTGCCACCAATCACCATTTAATGTTCTTTATTTTCTAAATATTAAGGCTGAAGCCCACCATAATGTGTGTTATAGTTCCAGAATATTTCAGAGAATTTTTCTCTCCCTTGCCAACACAGAGGGGTTTGGGAGCCAGGCCATGTGGCAGGGGCATGGTTTGATTGTTCTGAGCAGGGCTAGAACTTAATTCATGTAAAGGTTTTGGTTACAATATTGCTGTGTGTCCTGTTCTAGTTTTGTTCTAGTGTGTGTATATGTGTATATATATATATATATATATATATATATTTGTAGTTAAGAACTGTTATCCTATAAATTTTCTGATTAAAGTTAACTAATTTCAAAGGTTCTGGTGGTTTTGGGGAAGAGGCCCCCTGTATAGTCCAGACAGACATTTCAGTTTCCTTAAACTGAGACAACCTGGCTTACCTAAAATTGTATGTTCATGCTTTCCCTCTGCTTCATGTCCTGGCTCTTGGTATACAGTAGATTTTTTTTTTTCCTCTGTTTGTTCACTTAGGGCTGCCTGCATTCAAACTGCATTCAAAGGGAGGGAGATAGAATACAGCAAGACCCCATCCCCCAGCTCTGGGATTTTTCCTGCTACTTTTGGGTTGCAGTTACCTGGAAGGTTCCTCAGTAACATCACATTCATTGTGTTTGTTGCTTCTAAGAAGGTGAAAGCACCCCAAAATTGGTTGATACGTCTCTAATAGCATAAGAAATCTATCATTAAGACAATTCAAGAATCAATTTCTTCCTAAATATTTCGCACTTTAAAGCAATAACTTTGTTTTAAGACAATCTCTGACCATAGGTTTTATGGTTTGCAGACCCCATTAAAGATTACTTTCAGCCGTCAGTGTGATGAACTTAGCACTGAGAATTAAAGCCTGCATTAACAGCAGTCATGTTCAAAATTCTTCTGAGGAATAAAAATGAAAATATGCAATATAATCACCCAGTGTTCTGAGAGACAAGTGCAGACTGCCCTGTAACCATGAGATTGAAGGTTAGAGGACACACCTGAGCAGTCTGTGACCACAAACATCTTTGTCTTTAGGCTGGTGTAATTTCTAACGTAAAGCGCTCTGAAGTAATTTCTTTAGAAGACTGATGTTCAGCAAGACCACTGGAAAATCTGTCAAAATTAATGCAGTCGTGGATAGTTTATAATTCCTACCAAAACAATAAAGATCTAGAAGAGACTGAGAAAATGGCAAAAGCATTTGTTAAAATCTGATACACGCCAGTAAGCACTGGAGTGGCACGAGGTAAGCAGTAAGGACAGAATGCCCAAGATGATAGTTGAATTTTTTACGTTTAAAAGAATTCCTAACAAAAAACTGAGCGCAAGTCTCAAAATATTACTTATGTTCTGAGTTTCAAGACTTATTTTTACTTATTTATCTGATTAAGCACAGGAGAAAAATCATTTATATACAAATGCAAATTAGAGAACTTTCTGCTAGCAGTGAAACACATCATTAAATACATATTTCTTTCATTTCAAAGCATTTTACTACAATTTAGTGAAGATTAATATTACAATGTTACCCTCTTCAATTTATTTTTCTAATGAGCATGCAATTTTCTACTTGGTTAATCACTGAAACACGATTATGAAACAAGAATACACACATCACTAAGTCTCAATTGAAGAACATGGGGCTTATTTATTAGAAGCTAGCCATGTCAAAGAAATGAAAATAGATCAATGGAGTTCTACTGCTGAATAGCATCACAACAAGATCAGTTTTCATATGAGGTTGGGGTTTTTTCCCTGACTGTGGCATGGGATGGGGAAAGAAGAAAAATTAGCACAGCACATTCTTTTCTTTAGTAATTGTTAAATTATTGTTATTTATAGTAATTGTTATTTAAATATAAACTACATTTTTTCATAAGGAATAACAACTTATGAGTGTGAATAAAGATTTAAAAATCCTTACACTACAATAAAAAAATAAGTAATATCGCTACCTAATTTTTTTGCCTCTAATAGGTTTAACTGCTAGTGAAATGAAAAAAAACCTCTGTATCCATTTTCAAATTAGAGTAATTTTTTACAACTAGCAGGTGTGTAGTCTAGAGGTCTTTCCATCATTGAGAAAAGCATTTGCTCTTTATTAGATACTCCAGTGAGTTTACCCTTCAAAATCATCATATATCTGTATAAAAAGATCTGGTTTATCATCATGACTGAAATAATACAAACATTGATACTTATAAAATAATCATTAACTGGAAGAGTTACTAAAACCAGGAAAGAATACATCTTTTATATTTAGTGTGATCAGAATATCACAAAGCTTCAGTCAGCACTTTGAGGGGATCACTAGTTCAGACAGACAAAAGCCCTCCCAGCATTCAACAAGCTTTCTGACCCGGAGAATAATCAGCTACGTGGTAGGTACAAGCATCTGCCAGGAAAGCAGAGCAGAAGAAACATTATGACAAGAGTGACAAACACGGACCATTGCAAGAAGGAGAGATCCCAAACAAAGCGGCTGGCAAGCTGCCAGAGGGGGACTGACAAACCAGAGTAAAACAGCAATGACATTCCTTCGGTCAGAGGAAGTGCATGACACCTACGTACTGGCACAGGTTTCTGGAGGAACTACAGTCCTAGAGGCATGGCTCAGTCAGTGACTGGCAACAAAAACTCAGCCTGCACTTTTGCTCACCTGACCCCATACCCTAAACGCACCGAGAGATGCAGTGCACATTTCTATGTCTTAAGATCTACGTCCTCATTTCATGTTGGGTTGCCTGGTTACACAGGAGACAACACTAAAAACAAAGAAGAGAGATCTTTTTGTTGATGAGTGCAAAGGGTTAAATAGCCACAGTTTAAAACAGACAAGAAGAAATAAGATTCAGATGAGTGCCTGACAGCATTACTGCAAATCTCAGATGGTTTTTTCCCCACATATCTTTAGGGAAAAAGCATACATTCCATATCTTGCAGCAGTGTTGTGGATGGTCCTACCTGGTTTGGCAGTCCCAGAAAGCACAGAGCTCGCTCACAGTAGTGTTCAGGAGCTCCCTATAACACTAATGGGGAAAAGAGTCAAGATCTCAGAAAAGGGAAAGGAAACATCAGCTTCCACTATCTGGGTTTTTTTTTTTTGAAGGAGACTTGGTGTGCTTGGGAAGGTAAGAGTATATCTTATTCCACTAGGACACAAGTCTTGCATTTCACTGGAAGTTGGAGGATTCCTAGTAAAATAAATCCAAGAATGACCTCTTTCTTACAGGCTTCGTCTGAACAGACATTCCAATGCAACAGAATTACTTTTTAAATGTGTCTTTACTCAAGGACAGACAAGAAAACAACAACAAGCAGTGCAATTTTTCTTATTATCTAATCACTATGAAAGAAAAAAATTATGTTGAAGTAGAAAAGGTTACTGTAATGTCAGTTACAAAAAGAGACCCACTCCAGTACCTATAACCAGCTTCAAGATTTCTATCACTGACAGCAGATTTTTGAGCCCAAGCTTTCTTTGGCATGGTTCATTGAATATAAAGCTATTTTCTTAATGCACAGTTTTCTGTTCCAGATTAGTTGCAATCAAAACCAAGCGCATTTAGTTCTAGAGGGGGAACAGTAACATCTGCATTGCAAGCAGCAAAAAAAAATCACAATAAAACTTCCATGCAGCCATGGAGGAAAGCACCTGTAAAGGAAGGACTTGGCCAAACCCAGCAACAGAGCACCAAGGACCCGAGAAAAGTGCTAGCAGAGAGTATACTCAGAACCACTGTCAATCAGAATACTGCTAACACTATTTTCCCTGGTCATTATATCACCTAAACAAGTATTCCACAATAGGAATATATAATCTTAAGATCTGTCATTGAGTTGCAAATACCTGCTCCGCAGGTAGTTTTCTGTCATTGGGAATAGTGAGAGAAGGAGTGGGAAAAGCCAGGAATTAAATGCCTGGCTCTGAAACTGGTGTGAAACCAAAACTTTGGGTTCTTCGACAATGGGTTGGCCTACACGCCAGGCCTGCTGGCAAACCATGGGGTACACTTGTCCCCAAAGGGCAGAAGGACACTTTCCAAGAAGTTGGTAGGGCTAATTGAGAAAGCTTTAAACCAGATTGGAAGGGGGAGGGAGTAACACTGGCCCTGACAGAATAAAGCACAGGAATGGCACTTCAGATTCAGAGGGACGGTGCACTAGTGAGGGCCCCTGGTCTGCCACCTCAGTGGAACTAGGGGACAGCACTCCAAGTGGCTGCCAGAATTCAAAGGTTACTTGTGGGTTACAACTACAGCTAGAAGACACCTATGACTTGCAGGGAAAAAGTGGAAACAATAGCTCAGCTGATGTGCATTTACAGTAATGCAACGCAGCACAGGCAACAAACAGAAGGAGCTGGAATCTGTAGCAAGGCAAGCTGTGCCAGGGGAGGTTTGGTCTAGACAGGGTGGTCAGGCATTAGAACAGGCTACCCAGGGATATGTTTAAACATCCCTGGAGATGTTTAAAAGGCAAGTAGATGAGTTTTAGGGACATGGTTTAGTAGGGAACAGGTACAGTTGGACTCTATGATCTGAGAGGCCTTTTCCAACCGGATGATTCTACGATTTGTTCCAACTCTGCTGAGAGCCACTGCCATTCAGCATCTATGAGAAGCCTAATGAGTCACACACAAGGGACAGAGCCAAGTCCAGTTCCTCAACAGTACAGCCTCTGCCACAGTACAGAGAAAAGCAAACTAGTGAGTGACTGAGATGTATGGATGAAAACAATGAAAACCTGTGATCCTATTAAATACAAATGTGTAAATTTTTTTTATAGAAGCATTGCTACTAAATACCAGAATTGCATTTTTTAGTTCAGCCAATCACAAGTAGTAGCAGTCACACATTTTTTTTTCACCCTTTAGCTTCGGGATAGTCACAGTAAAATTTATTTCTATTTCTTAGCTGTTCCACAATTTCAGTTTTACAGAATTTGCAATATGAAACTCACTATAATGTGTGGACACACCTCCAGGAAACTCTAACTTATTTGCACATTATACTTAGATATATACAATTTATATCAGTGCTTTCCAAGGTTCTTAAAGTTTGGAGTTTCCTGGCTACTAAGGAGTACTCTGTATAATTGTAACTAAAAAAAAACAAAAACCACACCACAAAAAAAGAACCCTAGCAAGAGCTTTGAGCGACTAGTACAGCTGGATTTGCTATACTTACATCATCAACAGTTACGAACAAGAACAAAGGGGTTTTACATAACAAAATGCAAAACATTCAAGTCATTTATTTACACTAGCATTGAAAGTTTTTTCAGATATTAGTGTACTTCATGCAGAAAGCTTAACATTTTCACGTGAAACTGCCAAAACCATCTGCAGTGTGTGCTTTTGGCACAAAAATAAGCAGATGATGAAATTACAGGTGTCCAAGACAACTATTTCTCCTTCAATGGAGCACTCTGAATGGTCTTCCTTTGTGTTGCTTAACAGTCCAGTTAAACTTATGTGCTGGTTTTGGTCAGGACAGAGTTAATTTTCTTTATAGTAGCCAGTATAGGGCTGTGTTTTGGATTTGTGTTGGAAATAGCATTGATAATGCATAGTTGTTTTAGTTATTGCTGGGCAGTGCTTATACAGAATCAAGGCTTCTCACCCCACCCCATCAGCAGGAAGGTTAGGGTGCACCAGAAACTGGGAGGGGACACAGCTGCAACAGCTGACCCAAACTGACCAAAGAGATACCTCATACCAACTGATGTCATGTTCAGCGTATAAAGTTGAGGTAAGAAATGGGAAGGGGGAGATCTTCAGAATGACAGTGTTTCTCTCCCCAAGTAACCATTAGAGAAGACGGAACCCTGCTTTCCTGGAGATGACTGAACACATCCCTGCTGGTGGCAAGTAGTGAATAAATTCCTTGTTTTCTTCTGCTTATGTGCATGGCTTCTGCTTAACCTATTGGGTTGGTGCAAAGATAATTGTCACTTTTAACCATAATTTCAAAGCACCGTATCTCAGCCTAAAAATAAAACTTACCAATCAAAATAAGAACCATTAGAATCTACGCATTTTTGCCAGCAAGAAACAAGTCTGTATTTTGGTGGCAAAGAATTCTGGAGTCCTGGAACCGATGAATTCTTCAAAAGCGTTTTGAGTTGCTGCTTGACTGTGGAAAACCTTCTCTTGCAGTAAGTTGTTGAGATGCTTGAAAATGTGGTAAAATCTGTGGGACAGAGGTCTGGTGAGTAAGCTGGATGACACAGTTTAGTAGCCCAGCTCATGCAGCTTCTGCAGAGTCATTTACAGGACATGCAGTTGGTCATTGTCATGGAGAAGAACTGGTCCTTTTCAATTGGCCAGTGTTGTTCATAAATGTCGTGGTTCTTGGTGCATTTTGTTGATTTCATGGCAATACTTCTCTGCTGTGATGGTTTCACCAGGATTCAAGAAGTTGTGGTAGATGATTCCACTTGCCAACCACCAAACAGTGACCATAACAATCTTCTTTTGATGCAGCTTCAGTTCGGGGAAGTTTTTTTGGTGCTTCATCTCAGTCTAGTCACTGCGTGGAATGCCATCAGTTGTATAGAATCTGTTTTTCATCACATGTCACAACACAATCATGAAATGGAGCACAGCAGACTTCATAATAGCAATTCTTTTAATTTTCATTCAGCTCATGCAGTACCCGTTTGTCAAGCTTTTTGGATTCTCCAGTTTGATGCAAATGTCAAACCACTATTAAACATTGACCATTCAGTTCATCTGCAATCTCTTGAGTGGCTTTGCATGGGTCCACTTCAACACCGGCCCTCACTCAGTTGTTGTTTGTTGCATAAAGATGTTCATGACCTCCTCATCTCAAGGCTCCCATTTTCATTATGAGATTTCTGGAACCAACATGGAGCTGTACATTTGTTGGTGGTCCCCTGGACACATGCTTGGTTAATATTGCTACAACTTTTGCTGCTTTATGTCCCCTTTTGAACTCATACACAAAATTGGTTTTTTTCCTATCTTTGACTGAGTAATATAAGAAAGAATAAACAGTGAAAATAAAACCATTATCATAAATAAGAGCTAATTTTACACTTCAAAAGTGATAAACTACATGAACACAATTAAATCAGCAACCTAATATTAATCTCATTTTTACCGAGGGAAAGTGAGGAAGCAGCTGTGTGGTGCCTAGTTGCCAGTTGGGGTTAAACCACAACAACATACCACATAGCTGACTAAATAAAATTATCATCCTTTAGACTCTTCCATTACAATACACTGGTTTTGTTAACTGTAATAAAAGCAGGGCATAAAAGAAATAGTAACCATAAAATGCAAGCGCAAGCTTTATGGAATTTGCTGTGTAACTTATGAGTATCTTTTTACACATATTCCTCAAGTAAAAATAATTTCAATTTTTAAGATTCATCTATAGTGGATATATAAAACAGGTTCCATTTCTAAGCTTTTTTGTCCCCAGTATCTAATCTTTGCAATAACCGCATCTGGTATATGTCCCTCTCCAACACGGAATATATCAGAGCTCAGTATGAGATTAACGATCTTTGCACATTTGCTCTTCAAGCTATTCATCACTACTGAATATTATATTTTCTTTTGTTCTAGTTTGATCAAGGCACTATTATTCAACAACACCGTGTTCTTTTAACAAGTTCGTTAGGAAGACGGACACATTAAAGACAAGGGAAGGGGGAAGGAGACTGCAGAAGAGACATGCATTTCATTATGATGATGACTGGAACATATGCAACATAAAATGAAGAGTGCTTAATCTCTTCAAAGGCATGTTGTTACCTACTTGCATCACTGTAACAAGCACTTCTAAACTGCTTATCACAATCCAGTGTAATTCATTTGCAGAACAAAGCACACTTCACTTTGAAAGCAGTTATATTTAGCCAAATGAATGTGGTTGTTTCTATCCTGTAAAACCAAAGATGTCAAAGCAAAACTATACAGCATCAACACAGCACAACGTCTACAGTGGGGAGAAAGAACTACACAGATAAGAAACAGTAATAAAGCTGCCAACCAGGGACAAGGCAACTTTTAAAAGGCAGTTACATAAAACATCACCTTGGATTATGACTCTATCAGAGAAAAGTTGTTTCTTTAGCTGTACCATAGACTTCCCGATGGGCACATGAATGTTAATAAAACATGAAAATACTAGTATGCCAGCAATATCAGCATTCCAATGACTAAATCAATCGCAATTCACAATAATTAAAAACTCTCCAGATGAGACAGGTAAAGAGAAATATTTGGAAGAGTAACTACAAGCGGCACAGAATTCCCCTGTCCTCTCCCACGTGAGCCTGAAGGACTGATAACCACCAAGAGCCACTGATGGTGATGGAGATGGGCAGAAGGAATGTTAACAATCTTCCCCTTTTGACCCACATCAAGACTGAGATCACAAAGCAACATTGCAAGGATGGAGTCCGTGAAAAGAAATACAGACCACACACAGAAAAGTATGTTGAACTGACATAGACTGATGCACGTGCATTCTTCCCTTTTTTTTTTTGGGGGGGGGGGGGGAGGAGGGGGAGACTTGCTTGATTTATGACTCAATTAGAACTGCAGACTGTATATCAGTTTTGTATTGAAACTATTGCTATTTTTCATCAGACTTGATAAAACAGCTTCAATTAAGAATTACTGACCCTCTTTGCTAGTCCCAGACTTTTCCAACCACTAAACCAAACGCAGTTTAACACATCACTAGGCAGGCACGGGAATGAGATGTTGATGTGACAGGCTGAGCTCCAACTCAGGATACAAGCACCAAGTCTAAAACAGGCAAGCCTCAAGTTGAGCCTTCTGAACTACATATCTTTCTGAATATAAAAGGTGAGCGTGTGCACTGGTTTCAGAGGCCATTTTAGGAGGTTCCTGCCTTTTCCCTGTTCACCGTAACTTGTTCTGACCAGAGGCTTCTATCCCACAGTAAGGCCAATTCATGCATTTGCAAAGTCACGACCTGTGAAATGATTTGCCTCCTCAGACACACGTGTATTTGCTCTCTCTGCAGTATTCTTCGAACAGGAGCAAGCAGAATCAAGGTGTTGAGAAGAAAGGAAATTGGCTCTGCCGTCGGATTCAAAACACTGAATCACACGTATAGATCGTTCACCTACAAAATGGGAGTCATGTCTGTGGCACAACAAGTCATCACTTGCAAAAATGAATGTCACTGAAGGATCAAGACCACATCCTGAAATATACTGGACTTGTTCCCATCTTTGTCATGTTGCAGGTACAGCACTTTAAGAACTTGAGCTGAATTCCCCAAATAAAGTAATGAAGGCTTATAAGGCTGTGTAGAAAAAGAGAGGGGCAGCTTCTTATTCAACAGTGTGAATGTGATGAGGAAAAGTATGCCATTGCACAGGCTGAGGTTAAATATTATATAAAGCAAGCAGCCTACGCTACCTCAGTCAGAGCACAGGGCAACTGTTCCATGCTGTACTAGAAAGGACACTGAAAGCAAGAACTCTGGATATCTCAGTGCAGATTAAAAAAACCCAAATATTAACCAGATATTCAGAAGGCAGGTGGATAGTCAACTTTTCCTAATTTCAAGCCCCACAAAACTTAGAAACACAATCGCTTAATAGCTATTATACCTGAAGTCTCCAACAACTTTAGGAGCAAGCCTAGGTGCATATAATGTTCTTCGGGGATGCGTTTTAAGAGGCTGTTAAAGGTATCTTTCATCTTTGTCTTCCTTAACCACAGCACTTACCGCACCTTAAAGGCGACTTCCTCCACAATTCTGGGTGATATATATACCAGTTTATGTACCTCAGATATTACACAAAGGAGTCATGAGTAGAGATACAGGGCAATAATATAAGTACTATGCCTTAAATCTAATCTCTGATTAGAGTTAGTCATTTAAGAAATGGCCTAAGATATCAATGAAAACAAAAGAAAACCAAAACCACTACCAAAATTACACACATGCAGCTTCTCTTTTTAAATAAATTCTAAAACTCATACTGAGCCTCCCTCTTTGTCATTTTTAAGATTGTCAATAAAAAGTTTTCCTTTACAGAAAAGCACTGAGGTCACTGGAGGGTAAGTAATGAATAATTTTAAGTTTTGAAAAAGTTACCAAATGTATTCATTCCTATAGCTGTTCCTTCAACATTTATTGTAAAGTCACTACTACTCTATCTGCTTCTGCCAAGTGAATTAACCTCTACCTTAATACCCATCACACAATCATTACTATGTGTTACTACTGTTACTTTTTAATATTATAGAATACTTCCACTTATAACTGGATGACCCTTCAGTCTTTTTTCTTTTCCTCAGTGTAGTATTGATTGTTATAACAGAAGGCCAGCTGTCTCTTTTTGGTTGAAGTTTTTAGTGCTTTGTTATGCCCCAAAGATACAATTTAAAGAGCATATTAGGGTCACTTGGCCTTCCATACTACCCTCTCCCCATTCACAAGACCCCTTGTTTACCTCCTTATCCAACTGCCTCAAACTTTACATATCAATCCCCCAAACACTTTCAAGAAAGGCCCAGCTCTGCAGTACAAAAGCAAAGCAGTCTGCTTCTTGGGATTCATCCCCAGCACAAACAGAAAGCTCCAAAATAAGGGGAAAGAAGCCAAGAAACAAGGAAGATTCTAATCACTCAAATTAACTGTACTCACTATGCAACACCTGCAATTCTGCTGCTTAACCCCACCTCCATGAGCCTTCCTTTCCCATTACAATAGCCTAACTTCTGTTCTTTTAAATATCTGTGATGAGTTCATATAAAGACCAGACTCATGTCAGCAACAAAAGGAAAGGCTAAGACTAATTATCAGTTTTTCAGCTTTGTCAGTTCTAGTCTCTGGTGTGACTGAGAGTTCTATGCACAGTAAGTCCAGCAATTTCAGGATGAATTTTCTTTGAACCAGTCCTAAAGTCAAACAGGTGTTTTGAAAAAACGGAACCTACAAGAAATGCTCTGTTGCCTGAGGCTGCACTAAACCATTAAAGTGACAGAAACGAGTCAGAGATTACAGGGTAGAAAAGATAAATTAAATAAAATCTCTTCTTCCAGAAAGTGAAGACAAGAAAGAGAAAAGCAATTATTTTTTTTAGGAGACACACAATGAGAATCTACAGAATAGTAAACTGAGTCAAAAGCATTGGTCAGGCATTGGAACAGGCAGTCCAGGGAGGTGGTGGAGTCACCATCCCTGGAGATGTTTAAAAAACAGGTGGATGAGTTTCTTAGGGACATGGCTTAGTGAGGAGACAGGCATGGTTGGACTCAGTGATCTCAGAGGTCTCTTCCAACCTTAGGATTTCATGATTCTATATGATTCTATGAAAATAAAGGTTTCACACCACACAGGACTTCAGATTTCTAACTTCCAAATTCAGAAGAACAGCAGAGACAGCTGCATGAACATCTTCCTAACGCTAAGTAATTCCTTATCAACTGCATAATCAGCACCCTCAACAATGTAACAGGGAGAAAATATGACCCCAAAAAACTAAAGAACTTCTGGAGATTATTAGGTCAGGGTGTGGTCATTCATAACCTTTCTGCTTTTCACAGAGCAAACTAATTGTCATGGAAGCTAGGGAATCCATATTCCTTTCTTCACAAGAAAAATAAAACCAACACACTTAAAATACAGCACTAGTAACAGCAGCATGCGAAGATCATGAAACTAACTTACATCTGTTCTACGCAAGGTCTGAAAATGACCTCTATTTGGATTGCTTTAAAAACACTTTCCAAAATAGATGCTATATCACAGAGATTTTAAAACCTAAAAGCAAATGTCTGTGAAGACTCTTGGTAAGGAACAAGCTCTCCTATGACGTGCATATGCTATCAACTACTCTGTCATTGCAGAATGTTACTTTAGTTTCTCCTACTAAAAGGAGCTGTCATCACAACCTGTTTAAAATAATAGAGAAGATATGTGCAGAAGCTTAGCCAACTCTCACTTTAGCACCACTACACAGAGAGAATGGGAAAGTTTCAGCCCACAAACTCTCCCAACTACAGCTGTACAGAACTCCTTTCATTAGGTCATAACATAGTTATAAGTAATTATCAGATAGAATCGATAACACATACTAATAAAGTCACGATACGTACACCAGATATTATATGGAAACTCTGAATAGCTTCTCCTTTGAAGGGTACGGACCTAAGTATGCCCTTGGAGAATAACTTTCAGAATTTTAAAAGGAGATTGAAGGAAACACGATACCTCTTTCTATTCAACAAATCAGTGGGAATTGAAGTTTTAAGTTGATTTAATAGAAGAAATTACAATATAATTAAGTAGCTAATATTAAATTCTATTTTGTGGGATGTCACTGTGGAGCATAGAAGAAACAGCAGCCACTACTCTAAAACTAAGCAGGATGGTTTTTGCTCAAGGCACTACTAATACTAAGCAAGATTTTAAGAGTACACAACCACCACGTGAACAGTGAGTCAATAATTGACACAAGCAGTGCATGCAAGGTTCCTCAGAATTTCACCAGCACACTAGTCAATATTTTAAAAAAGCAATTTTCCTGCCTTCTTTGTCCCATTTTTCTCAGCTGTAACATATCCCCTCTACAAAATCATACTGCATCCCAAAGGTAAGGACAGCAGAAACATACAGTGCAAGCAACTATTTTCTGTGTATTAAGTGAATGCTAATGTAATTCAACAATTTGGAGCAAAAGCTGCTAGCACCAACCATCAGACAGTACACATGTAAGTTATCAGAAAAGTAGCAAAGTTTTGGCATTTCTCAAATACCAAAGATGAGAGTAACAGTTTGGATTTCCTTCTTTTCCCCCCACTTTCCCCCCACTTTTCCTCCCACTATCAAAAAGAGAAAGCAACATTTTATTTCCACTTTCTGCCTAATTCCTCCAGCTTTTCAGAGAAGAAAATGATGGGATCCAAACTAGTACTATCACATTAAAGAAAAAAAAATAACATTTAGAACTATTTTGAAGGATTTGTTTTGGAAAAATTCAAACTTCAAAATTCTCCTTTTCCTTTTTTAGACTAGTCAGCATCATAAATACTGGCCTAATGTTATGTATTTCAGAATTCAAGCATAAACCCCACAGAAATACTTCATACTGGCCTCATACCCCAGGTTCTATGCCACTCTCTGCTTCTCTGAAAAAAGCGAAGTGCCAAAAGCTGTTTAAACGAAAACTTGGGCCAAGTCATTGTCAAACTCCCTCGAAGAGCTAATGAAACTTTCCCTGATTAAAGATTGCAAAACCACACTTTTCTCAGAACTAATGCAATATGCCAGGTCTTATTTTGTCATTCTGAAAGCCATGTCAACAGGAGCAAAAGTACCATTGTCAACAACTTATCACAAAACCCAACATATATGGGAAATATTCACATTTCAGACAATACAGAGTGGCAAAAATAACTTTTTGTGGGTAATCACTCACTAGATTAGTGGAACAATTTTTACATGGCGTCAAGAGCACTGAATTTTGAGAAACGGTATGCAAGAACACAACTCCAAGAACTTAAGAAGAAAGTTAAACTGGATAAAAACATACAGTAAAACAAGAATAGACCGCAGCGGCAAGAAATTGCCTATGTTTAACATTTGTCTAGAACTGACACTCGGGTAGTCTGATCCATATACTACACAGACAGGGGGTTTGGCAGGGTTGTTTGGTCTTTCAACTGCAGAACTATCATTTTCCCAAAAGTTTTCAATGACTGAAAAAAGTTCAGGTTTATTATTGGTTTTCAGAGCCGCTATGGTTGGACTCATGTCTCAAAACCTTATTCTGTGAAATAAGTTTTCAACTTCAATAGTAAATTATTTGTTATGTGAAAATGACGCGGCTTTCATATCTGAGCAGTGTGGGGTTTTCCTTCCCCCACACAACAATATGATCACTGTCTCCTCTCTTTTCCCACCAACACTCCAGTTTTAAGTTAAATGGCAAAAAGTATCAAAGTTTCTCATTTCTAAAATTCAAAGTCAGTTCTCCTATAAGCCACAGACAATACTCAGACTTTCACCACTGTGAATTGACTAGATAAAAGCACTATGCGAAAAGTTTAGAGCTTGATCTAATAATCTTCTCCCTTTATGGTTTGAAAAGATCAGACTCCAGAAGACAAAGCTGAGCATCCTCAGCAGCCCAAGGTATAATATAGGCAGCTTGGAGGCTGCGAACACGCACCCTGAGGACTCAGTGCTTCAAAACTTTTAACATAGCCGAGATTACAAACCTTTCAGAACAAGTTTGGAAGCTGCCCACTTTGTGAACACACCAGAGGCCACATTTTCCCCATTTATCATTGAGTCAGCTGTTGGAAGAAAGGAAGCAAAAATGCCCAGAGTAATGATACCAGAGTAAGAAATACCGTGTTCACATCATAGGAGCTCTCCTTGAAACACAGATCTCATGAAATGAAGAAGTGATGGGCAAGGGGAACAGCAGCTTG
This sequence comes from Neomorphus geoffroyi, assembly GCA_033558235.1. NCBI lineage: Eukaryota > Metazoa > Chordata > Aves > Cuculiformes > Neomorphidae > Neomorphus > Neomorphus geoffroyi. The sequence continues at coordinate 9,980,233 of JAUMJM010000016.1, read as the reverse complement.
CTGAGCCAGAACCTAGAAGCTGTGGCTGCCAGAGCAGTGCTTTACTTCTAACTGATCAGTCCTCCTAGGGTGTTAACTTACATTCCATTTTAAAGTACGAATGCTGGACAGATTTGAAGGAGAAACATGAGAAACCATGGCATTCTACAATGACAGTGATAACTGGACAGAGAAGATGGGATACTAAGCATTCCAAGTAGTAGCAAAAGTGGTGTTAAAGCAGAGAGGTTTCACGATTCAAGAGATACCAACTTCACAAAAAAAAAAAAAAGGAACAAAGGATAAAGCTTATTCACCCTTGATTAATTATAGCTTTAATCTTACAGTTTTCAGTTTTAGTTTCAGGAGTTCTGGGAATCTAGCCCAAAAGAAGAAAACAGTACTCCATACTTATCATACTTTCCCAATCCCTTGAAACTTACATCTACTGGGAGAAGTGTCATTTTACTGGTCAGACATTGTGTAATAGGCCAAAATATGCTCTTTTCCTGCCCTGAGAACACAAGCCTTTGCAGCTAAAATTGGTTATGACATCTGTGTTCAGCTGGAAGAGCACTGGACCTGTCACCTCACTTGTGACCCAAGACAACATATGTTAGAGCAATAAACAGAACACAAACACAGAGACTACCTAAGGAACACACAAGACTCATTCACCTGACCCTTGGGCTGGGGCCTAACTGCTGTGGAGAAGGGAGGACTGAGGAGAGAATCAACTCCTTTGGCTCTCTTTGCTGCTACCTGTGCATTGTGGTGGAGCCCTCCACCTGCCCTGCTGCTGGCAAAAGCAACACTGAGGCCAGTTGGCCAAGGACGCCCCTTGGATGTCCCCCAAGTGATGGGGTGTGAGCCAGCCCAGGTAACTTCAGCCCTTACCAGAGAGGGATTTCAGCCTCCATCCCATCAACACATCGCACGACTGAGGTGTGAAAACCAAGCCAGACGAGCAAAGTACATGCAACACACTAACTTGTCGCCAGCCCAGTGAAGCACCTCACTCCCAACAGCACCGCTGTGAACGTGGGGTCACGATCCTGCTTTAAAAGATGATTTTGTCATCTTTCACCCCAAGATGCAGAACAGTGTGACCTCCCGAGGGGAGGAAGAGAGGGGAGGAAGAGAGGGGAGGAAGAGAGGGGAGGAAGAGAGGGGAGGAAGAGAGGGGAGGAAGAGAGGGGAGGAAGAGAGGGGAGGAAGAGAGGGGAGGAAGAGAGGGGAGGAAGAGAGGGGAGGAAGAGGCAGCCGACAGTCCCGCGGGCTGCGCGCTCACCTGGTCCCTGCCGCCCCGTCCCGGGCCACGGGAGGAGGAGGAGGCGGCCATGCTGTAGCGCTCACCTCGCGCAGCGCGCAGACAGAGCCGTGCCGCGCTCGCTCCCCGCGGGCGGGCGGGGCTGCCCCTCACCGCCCCCGCAGGTGGGGCCGGGCGGGGAGAGGGGCGGGCGCGCTCGGATACCGGGGCCGCCGTCCCGTCCCGTCCCGGCACTCCCCGCCTTCCTCAGCGCCCGCAGCGGGAGGAGCGCCCCGAGCTCTCCCCCGTGGGAAAAGCGGGAGGGCAGAGGCTGCCGGGGGGCTCCGGCGGGGCAGGGCCGGCACCGGCTGGGTGGGTGCCGCTCCGCCCTGCCCGCAGAGCGCGCTGGAGGAGGCAGCCCAGCTGAAGTTTGTTAAAAGTAAAAAGCTAAGCAATTCGCCCACCACTGAACCCCTCACCGTGCTCCATGAGGAGTACTACGGGTGTAGTGTGTTTACTACAATGCAGATTCCAAGCCGCAAGAGGAGCAACGCCTCCCACACGGAGCGCGGCCGGGATAATGCACGGATAACGCTGAGCTGAGCTCCCTCACCAGGCGCTTCAGCCCGGCTGGGTCAGCCTGGGCTTGCTCACCACATCCCCACAGCCCAACTGGCGAACCCCGCAGATGCTCTGTTGCGTTGGTCACACCAGGAGTCCCGCTTCTACCTTTTCTAAGTGTTAAAAAATATTTTAATCGATCCTATTGAAGTATGCTTTATCACAGGTCTTGAAATTGGAATGTACTGTAAACGCAATTAAGATTATTTTAGCGCTGTCTTAAATAACTTCATCCCCTCGTCTTTCTTTTTCTCCCCTCTCAAATGCCTGGTCAGGTGCATCAAGCTATTTTCCTGTTTTCATCAAAACTTGATTTACCAATTAGCAGCCGTTAAACACAACAAATGCTATTAAGCACTAATTTACCTAGAAATGTTGCTTGGTAACACCTTCATCCGGTTACTTTTTACTGCCGTGGGCTGTAGGTGCAATTTACAAAGTGAATACCCAGGTGTTTAAGCTGATTATAGGTGTTTATACATCTTTGTGATACTTTGCTTGTCTCTCCCTCTATAAAATGTATACTTCTTTCCTCTCTATATAGAGCCAAATAAAAATTAACTAAAGACCTTGGCTGTGTCTCCTATGGACAAGTAATAATAATTCTCCAGAATGTCTTTATCCCTTTTATTTTGGATATGACTCATATCCTCAGCCCACTCAGGGAATGAGGAGCCAGAAGAGATGGGGAGAAAAGGGATTATGACCTCCACGTTGGCTAAAAAGAAGCATGAAGCAGGGTTGGTCACGTTTGCTGGTGAACCGTACTATCACTGCCAGTGGCAATCAGCAGCTCTGTGGCTGGGCCACATGCTATTTTTATACGATTCACATAGCATGCCATCACTGCATACCACCATATCACTCTTTGGGAAGGAGAATTATAAAGACTTCAATGGGATTTGCAGACTGTAAAAGAAAATAACACCTTAAGGAAAAAATATCATTTTACTTGAAATGAAAAGTGTTTTGTAATTCTACTCTCAGAATGGATAGGAGAAGGCATTTTTAAACAAATTCAAGCGTAATGTGTACACATAAATCCAGAATCCATTTCCATATGCTTACATACTTCGCTTGTCTCATCTATACTCTCACCTGGAAGAGTGCACCTTATTTTTTGGCAGATGGAACGAACGTTTACCTAGAGGGAAGAAAAAGTTAACTTCCCTTACATCAGGAGATGTTTCAGGTCAGGCTTCCCCGACGGGGGGTTGGAATTTAAATGTGCTATTGCAGTGCATTTGATCTGATACAGCTCAGTAGCAGATGGGTGTTGTAAGATGGAAAAGGATAAACAGATAAGAAGCGCAGCGAAAACCTGAGGTAATTGGAAAAAAAGAGTATTATTTGTTAAAATGAAACAGCTATACCAGCAAACAGATTTTTATCTAGCATACTTGTCTCCATCTAAGGAAAGTTACTGATAGAGTTATATTGCTATGGCTGTACTGACAGGGTCTTAAATCTGGACAAAGCCTAAAGGGATGGGGCTTGCCATTGCCTTGTTCAGCTGGAGGGCTCTGCTGACCAGCACTCCACATTGACCTCAAACTCAACCTTCTCAAGCCATGGGGGACTGCTCACCTGCATTGGACTGGGAGCTGGACTCCAAGTGTAAATCTGAATGCGTCTCTCCTGCTCTTACACCTCCAAACAGCAGATCAAAAGCATGTTATTTGGTTCAGATTCTGCCATTTTTCTTCTTGGCTTGTAAGCCATGTGAAATGCAAAATCTAAAATCAGGAAGCAGCCACCTTTTCCTAAGGCTGGTTTTACAGGGGTCAGGGAGTGAAAGCTTTGCCCAACTGAAGTTAATGGGAGTTTTGCCAATGACTTCAGTGGAGCCTGGATTTTTGCCCAGATGCTCTAGAGAAACAAAAGGCACTTTTTTTCCCCTTCTTTTTTGTTTTCCTCCCTGGCTTGGTACTTCTGCCCTGTTCAACTTTCTCGTATTACAATTATTAAAATAAAATCCAGGCTGGATGCTTGTACATGTTTCTCTAGGAATTTGTATGTAACCAGCTCGGTCCCATAATAAAGGAAGAGCTCCAGTGACAGTGAAGTATTCCCTACTGAGACAGGAGTTCAGCAAAGACAGAGCTGAGGAAAGGTTTCAGAATTTACATCCACAGTTCACACGTGTTTCAGCCTCTGGAAGCCAACCCCAATGGATTCACTGGGGACTCTTCTCTCTCCCACAAGCTACATGTACACCGTACATTTATCTTTGTGTGCTCCTGTAAAGCTCATGCTAAAACTTCCCCTGATTTCAAATTCAGCTAAGTTTTCCTCCAGGTAGAACAAGACCGTGAGTGATCACCAAATTGAAATTTCCTTCTATCTATAATTTCACTAATTGAAATTAAGAGATTGCTTATGATACTTTCATCATTGTAATCATATGAATGTTTGGGTGGTAGGTAAAATTGCTTAGTGCATGCCATGCTACAAAAATGATACTTAAAAATGATACTTAAAAATCATTTGAACCTAAATTTAAGTACTTTAAATGCATTTTAAATATTTATATTCATGCTTTAAGGAGATGGTAACAATTCTGTTATTCTGTCTTAGCAGCTTCCATCACCTTGCTTTATTTTCAAACAGTTCTTGGAAACTTTTTGTTTTCTGGCATCCTATCAAAATGCTGGTACAGGATAAGAGCAGAGAGGAGTTCTCCTTTTCTTATAGAAGGAACTGTCCTGCATAACAAGAGGCATTTAACAGGTTAAAGGCATCACTTGCACTATGCAGTAGAGATATCACCCCTCTAATACTATCTTACTTTCCTAAATGCAACTAAATCTCTCCTACCATACTTTTACATTGTCGAACTCACAAACCAATCTTTTGTGTTTAATAAATATTAAAAGAAGCCAATCAATGTTTGTATTTGTCTGCTTCTGAGTGTAGTGAACACAATCTATTTTAGATACTCTTATTGGTATTCACAAACCAGTTGACCTTTTTTAATCACATCATTATGTAAAAGACAGAATATACTTCTCTTTTTCTTACAGTGATGCTATTGATGAGGAGCATATGATTAATATACGAAAGACAAGACGATATTGACTCTTGCAGCTGCCCTCTACCCAGCATAGAAGGAGTTATTCAGAGTATTACACTGGATTCTTAGCCATGAATACAACTGTAATACTATAACCCAAGCTTGACATTGTATGTCTGATCTTATATGCCTTGCACAAACGGCATTTCAGTTCAAGCAAATGGAACTTCTGGTTGCCACTGAGGTTTTAATACATATGCCCTTTGCCTATTTATATAAGTAAAATGATAATTAGTGTCACATTTTCTAGATCAACTTAGATTGCTTTGATATTTGTCTTTGAGTTTTCCCTCAGATTTGCCCTGTTTTTCTGTAAAAGGGAGCAGCAGTCCTAGGGATTCCCAGATCTGTACCTCTTTGTCCATCAGCAGACTTGCTGCTACTATTCCTTCAAGCAGAACAGTAAAACCCCTGAAACACAAAAGTCAATACAAATGTAGTTGTATCAGTTGTCTTAAGCAATATCATTAGCTATTGCCATGTCTAAAGCAATGATCAACTAGAGATAAGCACTATCTAGTCAGGAAGAAGACATGACATATCCTAAGGATACGCAGACAACAGCAATAGAGAGGAAAACACTGGGTAAGCACAATTGTCAGACTGATATTTGGCAAATTAATGCCATGACAGGTCTATACTTACACGTACTCTGCCTTATAAGGATGCCAGCTAGAGCTCACTCTTCTACAGAGAGGGAGACAGAAAGTGAGCATGGAGAGTGTAAGCACGGAGACAGTAGCACCTCTGTCGGTATACACGATGTTATGCTGTGCATAACTGTGCTGTGAAGTGACAGGGATGAGATGAATATTTGTGTATATTTCAAGTAAAGCTGGTTAAAAATAGAAAAAAAGAAAATGTTGCTTTCAAGAAAATTCAGATGAGTGTACTTAGTACTTTCAGACACAAGTGTATTTTACATATAAATATCAACTGTGTATATTTTAAAATAAATTGCATGGATTTATACTGGTAAATGTTCATGTTTCTGCTATGCCACCACCATCCCCTAAGTTAATTAAGGTTACCGTATGTCTGAGATTTCCTAGACTGGTTTTGTTTTTATCTGAAGGAAAAGGTGGACTTTGGCCACCTTCGTAAGGTCTCTGGACAAGGATTTGTCCCATAGAGTCAGCAGCAGCAGCTCCAGTCCCACACTGACTATAGAAATCAATCCTCCCAGGCTGCCAAGTGTGCCCAGTGTGATGGTGCTGCCTGAGCTGAGTCAGCCCCAAGGGACACGTCCTACACACCTGGCTGGAGCTGTGTGGCCAGGCCATCTGCATCCCTGAGCCTGGGCTGTCCTGGCCATGCTGGACTTGTTACACCCATAGGGAAGAGTTTCTCCATGGCTCGGCAGGGCAGAGCACGCTGGACCCTTTTCCTATGAATTGCACAACATGTAAGGCTGTATTTCCATCTGGGATTTCCCAGAGATATGAAAACCTTGTTCCAGGCAGGTAAATCTCCAGCAACTGCTGGGAATATGTGATTCAAGGTAAACAGAAACCTTGAGCACGTGTGCCACGTGCCACGTGCCCTGGAGGGAGGCAAAGTGGAGGATTTTTACCCTCCGAAATGTGCAGGTGTTGGAGGAGGAGCTAGAGTGGCCTCTTGCCTTTGCCATGGGCCAGGGAGGGGAAGGAAGTACATCATAAAGAGTCCTGCCTGCTGGAATCACACTCCCGAAAAAATGATTTCAGGGAAGAACCCATACCTTCTTGTATACAGCAGCCTGTCCTGCTGGCATTTAAGAGAAGCAGCAATGCTGTCCTTCAAGGATGCTGTGAACCCGTGCAATGAAGCAATGGAAAAAATGCAGTTGCTTCAACAACATGGAGTGGTGCTTGTATCTCACTCCTGCAGGGACTGTAGGTTTCCATAGGAGAGTGTTGACCCAGGACCGTTGGTACCGGTGAGAAACGGGTGCCAGAGTGGGTCAGCAGCATCACAGAATCCACAGTGAAAGTATCCTTCAGAGAAAAGACCTATAAAACTAGAAACATAGTTCTTTTGCAAATCTGTTTAGCATTGTGGTTTCTAAGTAGTACAATTTTGCGATGTTTGGAACAGAATTTTCCCAGGCTTTTTTTATGTATATATGTGCATTGCGTTACTACGTTCCCAGGTACTGAGGGAGTGAGGTTGCAACTGACAGAGCACTCCCTGAGCAAGGCCCGCAGATGCCTCTCTAGTTACATTCCCGACCCTTCTTTGGGAAGCTGTGGAGCATAAGGACTAATTGTTCTTAATCTAGAAGCAATGATACAGAACTTTAATTTGCCTACAGACCTATGTCCTATCTTCCAGTGACTTTAGTTACCCAATGACCTTTTATAAATGTGCGTACTTTAAAACCAGCTTCAAAAGTCACAGCAGTGCTTCACAGATCAGCACCCTTGCAGCTAGAAATAATGAATTTATGTTTAGGCTGGCCACGGCATCTTAAGGACCTGCTTGATTAAAAGGAGCTGCTGCGGCCACAAGTTTAATTTTATCCAAACATGGAATCATAGAATTGCTTGGTTGGAAAAGACCTTTGAGATCATCAAGTCCAGCAGTAGTTTTCATATAAACACGATATACAGTGGTTATGTTCCCCATACCATGCAAATGGGATAACATGCTATTCCAGCAGCGGCCAGTTTATCCGTTAGCGCCGTCCCAGCACAACCCATCCCGCCAGTGGTTTCATATCGCACTATTTAGAAAAAAACAAAAGGCTTTAGGTAACCACCCGCCCGCGCCACAAGTCCAGCCTCCGCCGGTGAACCAAGTGGACGTTCGGCGTCATCCTCAAGTTGCCACGCCCGCCCGCGCCGCAAGTAGAACCTACTTGCGGAGGCAGAAGCCGCCTTTCGGCCTCGCTTTGGCGCGGCCGGAGCCGGCACGCGCTGATTGGCCGGTTTGAATCATCCCGGCGCGGCGCCATTGGCGGAGCGCGGCTGCGCGCGGCCAGTTCGAACGCGCCGTGCCCAACGCCTGAGGGAGCGATCGGCGTCCTCGCGTCGGCAGCGGGCTCGGCGGCGGCTCCTCAGGTGAGGGGGCGCGGGGACCCGGGGACCTGCACGGCTGCAATGGCTGCCGGGGGCGGTTGGATTCGCGGCGTTGGGTCGCGCGCTGAGCCGTGAGGCGAGAGGTCGGTCCTTCCTCCGAGCGGCGGAGGGGTCCCTGCTCCCCTCCTGACCGGGATAAAGACTCTCTTGGCGTGAGACCTGATAAGGGGAGGAGGTGGTGTGACGGTACCTGGGGCTCCGTCCCTCGCCGGGCCCTGCATTCTGGGGGGTGCGAGCGGTGGTAGCGGGGCAGGGGCGCGGTCCTGGCCTCGGCCGGGCCGTTAAGGGGCTGGGGCGAGCGCCGGAGCTCGGAAACCGCTTCTGGAGCTGCAGGTAACTACAAATCCGCCGATTGCCTTCCCAACTGGGTGTTAAAGCTCGACTGTGCTTAGTGAAGCAGGTCAGGAGAAGCACGACAGCTGTGAGCTGCCAGTCCTGCCGGGTGCCAGTGCCTCCTGGTATCCTGTGCCCATTAATGCCGTCCAGGTCGGTAGCTCTGACTGTCTGCTGCTCGAATAATAATTTTACTGGTGTTCCCTTATGTTGCTAACATCAGGCTTTAAACCGAAGGGCTCCTGCTGATGAGTAAGTATGTGAAAGTAACGAGTAGGGTGTGTTTTTTGAGTTGCTTGGGGAAGCTTTATTTTCACAAAAGCGCCTTTCTCCTTTGAGTTAGTGCTCACGTATCCTTCAGGATGTATTTTTTCTAGTTGGAACCCTGAATAAAAACTGATGTTGAGAAGGGTAAGTGTTCCATGTTACATTCTATCTATCTAAGACAAAACTAGTTTCTAAAGACCTGGCACTATTTCAGTGACTTGGCTGTGTTGGAGACAGCGAACTGTTGACCCTCGTTTTTTTTTCTTGTTGATTTCAGGGATAACTGTAGCAATGGATGACTACACAAAAATAGAGAAAATTGGGGAGGGTAAGTATGGAGAACCATGGGCCTTGTAATACTCCACAGTTTATCAGTTGTCATAGGAGCTCTGTGCTCTCTGGCTATTAGAAGAACCACTGAGATTCAAACAACTGGCAAAATAAGCCTGTGGTTTACTGCTGTAATTATCTCTATACCTAAAAGCTTTCAGACTACCCTTCTTTTGAAGTTGACGTGGTCTATTTAAAATAAGTCGTGTGTTAAGAAGCATCTGCCTTCATATTGATGGCTAATGGTGTAATTTTCCTCAAAGAGGGGAAAGAAAAATGTTCTGCGGCCTGAAACCAGCTTTTCAATTTAGGAAGCTTCTCCATTCCTTGTGTAAGAACTTAACCAGTTGTTCCTGAAGTTGTACTGCATGGTATACTTTGCTTGGAGCAACTGCTAATGAGTAGTGAGTGGTTTGTAGATTGTTCTGCTCAGATTGTATTTAGTCACTGTGCTTGTCAAGGGAAAAAGCAGATTGTAAACCTCTGAAGTGAATTATAACTATAAGGCTCTATGAAGATTGTTTCCATGTAGATGTTAGTCACAGCTCCCCTTTCAGCCTATGTTAAATGTAGAAATCAATGTGGTTTTTAATGCTTTAGCCTGATCTATACTTGAGAGTTTGCAGTATATTACCCTGAGAAAGCACTCTCTAAGTTAACTGCAAAATGTACAGGTGTGGATCTTGTAACAAAGCTTTGTAAGTGAAGCTTTGTGCATGAATCTTTCTTCCTGAAAGAAACTAGTTTGAGCTTAATCCAAGGTATTGGTGCTTCAAGAAGGGTGAAAGGGGAATACTTCAGCTGTCTTGGTTTGTTGACCGACATCTGTGAACACTGATTGAAATTGGTTATTGATTTGAGATTTGCTAGTGGTTCCAATTTTAGCTTCTGCTGAGATCCATGGCACTACCTTCTCTCCTGCACTGAGGTTGTGCTAGAGGTATTGCTATAGATCTTACTGATGGATGGATAGTTCTCTGATTGCAGAGGGAGCATGACTTTTTTTTTTTCAGCTAGAACTGTAGCCTTTTAATATCATTTATCAATAGCAAAATCATAACCCCTTGGGAATTAAGAGGTATAATGATCTTGCCTGAAAGTTCACCTGAAACTCAAATAGTATCTGAATTTACAACTGCCTCTTCCAAATATTCAAGTTTCACACTTCAGCTACAATGTACCCTGTCCTTACAAATGATATTGTTTATGGGTGGCACACTTTAACTAATTATTGTGCAGTTAAACTGCCAAAGCTAAGTACTAGTTTGTAATCAAACCAAGTGCTTAAATGAAAAAATACTTTATTGCAGGAACTCTTGCTTATCTTAGTGATGCAATGACTTATCTGTACCTGAAGCTAGTATTTCCTATATGCCTTTCACTGTCTTTTTGTTCAGGTACCTATGGTGTTGTATATAAAGGTCGGCACAAAATCACAGGCCAGGTGGTTGCCATGAAGAAAATACGTCTAGAAAGTGAGGAGGAAGGTGTTCCGTGTACTGCTATTCGAGAAATTTCTTTATTAAAAGAGCTGCATCATCCCAATATAGTCTGGTACGCATATACTGATATTAAGCTAAACTCTTTGAAGGGCACTAGGTCCCTTCAGATAAGAAATTGTTTTTCCACCATTCTAATGAGATGACAGCTACTCTGCTTAATGCTGTGTCTGCTTTGCAACAAGTAGCTATAGTCCCAAATTCTGTCTTTATGCCAGTTTTCTAATTAAGCTTCCCTCATGCTGCCTCACCTCATTCTAGGAATCTAACAAATTTGTGTTGATTTTGTAATTTATGTAAACTTATCTTCAGAGTTATTATCAAGAGTGGAGACAGCATACCTCATGAAAACTGGTTGAAGCTGTTACCTTATTCAGTCTCAGAATGTTACTTGCCACCTTGGAATAGACCATTTGACTATAATGTTCTTATGTGAGCCTCTGTCATCAATCATTTCCTTGCTGTTTTGTAATGGAGATTTACGTGTTGCGTTGTGATGCTAGCATAGCTGGCCCATCTGAGCTATGAGTGACACTTCCATCAGTGACAACTTGTCACATAGAATTGATTGCAGTTTTTGTCTCCCCCATAAAATATTTACTTGCCTCTGATGCAGCAAAGTACTTTCTAATCTGCCTTAAAACTTGCCAAGTTCCAGCCACATAGTGTCTATATGCTTGGGTTTAGGAACCTTTATAATCTATTAAAGATCAAGGAGATATTTAAAAAGCTGTGCAAATCTCTGTCTACTAGATTCTGATCATATTATTCCTTAAAATTTCCTAGTAATTCGGGCTCTGTTGTAATGAGCCAGCTTCAAACCAAAGTGAGGTCTCAACACCCAGTCTTTCTTTAAAGGCAACAGTATTTTTCCTCAGACTTCCTTTGTCTGATACCAGCCATAAGGGAACATAAATTTAAGAGGAAGCACATGTATGACACTGCTTCAGATATACTTGATTTTCCAGATGATAGTGTAACTCAAGTCTGCTAATCTCTGAAGACTGAAAGCTTTTTAGGGCTTCCGAATAGGAATCTGGAAACGTCAGCTTGTTATCCCTCTTGAGAGGAGAAGGATAACAAGAGCCCTTATATTTTGCAATGGATTTGATTGTATACTCAATTTTTAGTCTTCAGGATGTTCTCATGCAGGATGCAAGACTGTACCTTGTCTTTGAATTCCTTTCTATGGATCTCAAGAAATACTTGGATAATATTCCATCTGGCCAATATTTGGAACGTTCAAGTGTTAAGGTAATGAGGACAATTTCTTAATATGAAAAATTAATCTGAAGAAGATGACTTACAAAGCTATTAGCAGCACTTATTTTTAGTATAATTAACTCCTTGAGGAGAAAAGAAAGGTTAAAGAGGCAGCTGTGGATAAGATGAATGTGAGTTTTCTCTCAAATGCCACTTCAAATTCTTTTTAATTACTGGAACTGCTGCCTTAAACTGAGCTTAAGTAAAGAATTTGTGGCTTTATGACTGATATTAGCTCAATATATGTAATACTTTGAATCTCCATTCCTTACATCTATGATGAGAGCTAATGTAAGGAAACAGCTTTATGTTGCAGAACTCTAAATTGTACTAAAGGTTACTCGTATTTTTTTCTTCCACTTAATTCTTTCTACAGAGTTACTTGTATCAAATCTTACAAGGTATTGTCTTCTGCCATTCGAGAAGAGTGCTGCACAGAGACTTAAAACCTCAGAATCTCTTAATAGATGACAAGGGTGTGATTAAACTGGCGGATTTTGGATTGGCTCGAGCCTTTGGAATTCCAGTGCGGGTGTACACTCATGAAGTGAGTGAGTTGGAACATCCTCTTGGTGATTCGGACGGTACTTACTAGCTTCCTGATAATAACAGAATATGAAACAGCTGAAAAAACTTCAAAAGCTCCAGTGATTCTATCAACTGACAGTATCAAAAAGTTTTATTTCTGTTTTTGTTTTACTCAATGACTTGCCATCTCCCTGACTGTGATTTTACTCTAAGGTTCCAAAGCATCTTATGAATCGCACTATTACCTTGACAGTACATCAGATGGGCCAGAACTTTAAGCTTACTTATAGCTGTCTCATAAGGGCACTTTTGCTTCACAAAGTACTCAGGTTTGCTGAGGGTCTTGGTGGCTAGGTGCCAAAGGCGTCCTGCTCTTTGGGAAGCAGACAACTGCTTTGCTTGTAGTCGTTTCTACTGCAATGGAGTTTGTTACATTTCTCTATAAATGAATTTTGAAACTAGTATTTTCACTAAAATGTCTAATACCAGATCTAATTTCAACCAAAAAACTGTGAATGTGGCTTAATAATGAATGAACACTTGTGCTTGCATTCAGAGGACCTGATTATATAAATTTATAAAAAAATTTCAATGTTCAATAGGTAGTGACGCTGTGGTACCGGTCTCCAGAGGTGTTGCTAGGATCTGCTCGTTACTCTACTCCTGTAGATATATGGAGCATAGGTACCATATTTGCTGAGCTGGCAACTAAAAAGCCTCTTTTCCATGGGGACTCAGAGATTGACCAGCTCTTCAGAATCTTCAGGTAGGTCAGGCTGAACCTTTCCTTATTTACTTGTGCAGCTTTGCACAACAGTGCTGTGCACTTGTCAAAATTGTAATAACGTACACAGATTTCGGGCTAAACTGCTCAGTATTATTTTGCTTATGCTTGCATAGAGCTTTAGGTACCCCCAACAATGAGGTATGGCCTGAAGTGGAATCCCTGCAAGACTATAAAAACACATTCCCAAAATGGAAACCTGGCAGCCTGAAAACACATGTCAAAAACTTAGATGAAGATGGACTCGATCTGCTGTCTGTAAGTACCCTTTCTTAAACTGCTGATTAGGAAACTGAGCAGGTAGTTTCACTGTAGAATACATAAAACTGTACTAATCTGCCTTGGCTACTAGAATGAAGATATGGAGATTTTCAGACTGTAAGCAGTGGTGTGGGCTGTCATTCTTGTAGAATCAACACCTGGTGTGACATTCACTCACCTCTTTCATAAATAATAGATGACTAGACTACTTCTTGTTAAGTGATTATGCCTCAGCTTTTTTTATACTAATAAGCCAAGTACAACTTGAAAGTGAGGATGAGCTTTTACAAACAGCTCTTAGTGAAGGCTCTTGCCCACAAACTGTAGTTACCTCCCTGGTGCCAGCACTAATTGTGATTTGGCTGGATGCCTGCTGATCCAGTTGGAAATGTTTTAATGGTAGTCTGTAGTTGAATCATGGTGGGCTCATCTTGATTAAATTTTCATGGTGATCTTAACTGAATAAACAGTGACGGAAATAGCTGTTATTAATTAGCTGTGAAATCAGGCTTAGTTTAAGTCAGTCTATAATATCTGTCTCAATTTCCTTTAAATTTTGAGTTAAATATTTTCAGCTGTGGTGAATTGACTTTTAATTGTATATTTTGTCTAGTGTGAGTTCACATTAGTTCTGTGTCCATGCAGTTGAACTACTCCACTAAGCATATATTTCACAAGTTCTTCATCAGACTTTTCTATTTAGTGCTCTTCCAGCTCATGTGCTGCCACTGCAGACTAATTTAGATCACACCTTAGGTGTGATCTTAGGTGCTCCAAAGTATAACAATGTACCTTGGTGACCTATCCTTTGGCTTTCCTAAAGCTGCATTTATGCAGGACAGACTTGTGCGTGGGGGTGTGGGGTGGGTGTTCTATGTGTCTTGTAACAAGCTGAAACTTTAGAACCATATTGGTGCAATGGGAACCTTGTACAGCATTTACCTGTGTAGCTGGCTCATGGTTTTTAAGCAGTCACAAACAAGAAAATATTTATTAACCGTATTGGTATATGGCTATGGCAAAATACTCTGAATGAAGCAGTGTTACCCAAGAAGCTAAAATAACCACAATTTTTCACATTTTTTCTTTATGAGAACAGAGCCACAGTTTGGACTGACAACACTTGTTAAAAATGGTTAGTTTTGGTAGCTCTCAGAACCTACTAGCAGTAAGGTTTTACAGAGCTAACTGGCTTAAGCTAGGAATAATTCCTTTGTGTCCACTGGCATTAAATTGGTTTGAAGTTGAATTATTGCAGATTGTACTTATGAACTAAAATCAATCAAGCAGGCATGTGAATCTTGTTGATAGTGTCATGTAACTGGCCTGCTAAGTACTCATCTGAGCTTAGTTGTGGCTTCATTGTGTAAAACTAATATTTTGGGCTGCTGTTAACAAAGGCAAAAACTTATTAGTTCCCTAAATGGTGTTAACACAATACTAATCTCAAAACATACTAAATTCTGTAAAATCTTGTATAGTTTGCCTTAAATAACTAGATATTCCAATTCTAGCTTCCTGTTAATGCCTGGTGACAGTGGTATGTCTGAGTATCTGGAATCCATTTAAGTTTCCTATAGTGCTTCTAAGCCTGAAGTAGTAATATAACTTTAAAGGCAACAAAACTGAACATCTCATTCTAGAGTACAAGGTCAAATCTGTCAATGAAAATGTTAATTTCTTCTTCTGTAGACTGCTACAAATGGAAGTAGTGTGTAAAATAGCTATCTTTGAAAATGGGTTACGTATTTTTGAGTTAAGACCAATTCCTTGAATGAGGTTGCAAACCTTCAAAAGCTAAATTACTTCTGTGGCCAGAAGTAAGCTGCCACAGAAAGCTTTGGTCTATCAGACACTAAGTTTCAGGAAAAAACATGTTCCGGACTGCTTAGAAGAAATAGTAACTTAATTTATCAGCTGAAGTGCTGTACCTCTTTTTCAGAGAGATTTGCTCCTTTTTAAGTGAACTGTTGCTATCAGTAATAGCTATAGGGTGCTGTTCTGGCATATAGCTAATGGAAACCTGTCACAAGGTAAAGTTGGACATGGAAGGTTAAAACTAGAGACAGCATTGCATTTGGCAGGAGTTCAGAGAATATAGATGCAAATTCAGTGGTTTAAATCAACTTGGAACACTTCCTATAGGATGAAAGCTAAAGATAATTAAATGTCAAGACCTGAGTACTAGGCAGAACAATACTGGTTAAGCTTCTTTTTTGGTCCCTTGCATTATATAAACTGTAGATGGTCTTTTTAAACTGCTAGCAAAACATATCTCTATCCTTTTCTAGAAAGTTCTGGGGGTTATTTTAGTAGCTATAGCATCCCTTTTATTTGTTCTCATCAAATTTATTATTGAGGCCTTCAACTGAAAGAACTTATTGAAATGAAACAAGTTTTAAAATTGTTTCTTCTGTTCTATCTGCTTTGTACACTGCTTTCCTGTTTGGATTCTGAAACTGAGTGATCGCTCCTGCACTTTAACCACTGCAGCAAGCTGAGTAGAAGCAATTTGACATCAGCTCCTTCAATATGAGCTTAACAAGTAGAGGACCACCTGTCCTTCTAAGCTTTTTGAACTTTAAAAGTCTAAGGTCTTTTATTTTCCCTTAGTTGAGAATCTGAGACTAATGATTGCCACTTGATACCTGGTTCTGGCTTTAGTTCAGTGCATATGGTACCCTGATACATATATGGGCTTGGTTATTGAATGGAAGAATTAATGTATCTTCACTTCCTGAGATTGTACGCGTTTCTACTGACCTACTAGTGATTTGTAGGTGGAAATGATCTCTCACTCTGAGAAATCATAGAACATGGGGAAAACTGTCTTTGTGGTTAATTGATTATTGCTATGGTTAAATATTTAACTATTTAACATGACTTTAGTTGCAATTTCATTGAAGTGTAAATGTGTTTCATTTTTCTTCTAGAAAATGTTAATTTATGATCCTGCAAAAAGAATTTCTGGCAAAATGGCCTTGAACCATCCATATTTTGATGACTTGGACAAATCTACTCTTCCTGCTAATCTGATTAAGAAATAATAGACATTTGGACTACATCGACCAGAGTGAAATAGTTGTGATTGCTTTTACTATGAAGTCTGTCTGTTAACTTGTATGTCTGTTTGTCTGCTCTAAAAATGTGGCTGGTTTTAGTTTCTTTTGGTTTAAGTGTTATCTAAATGTAAATATTAACCTGTTAGTGCTGAGTTCAAATACAATGCAAATATTGCTGCTATAAATGCAGTGAGTTTTCTATAATAAAGCTTTAAATCCAGTGAAGGACTGCACTTACTTTGAGACTATGGGTGCTCTACAAAAGGGCTCTCTTCGGGCTATGCTGGCAAAATACCACTTGTTTGAAAAGAGCAGGTAACCTAAATTGCCATTCTTGACACGATAGGAAACTGTTCTAAAGCTTGAGCTGTTTCATTATAATGTCAGTTAAAAATTTTTACTTGCGTGTGGCAATAAGTGTGCTGAAAGACACGTAAATGAGATTTTGAACTAAAGAATTGCAGATTACTAACACCAAGTAGATGGCCAAACTTATTTTAGGTTTTGAATTTTAGAAGGCATTTTGCAAATCCTAGTTTGGGAAAAATCCTTGCTCTATATGTTTTTCTGTTTTCCTGAAGGCCCAAGAATTTATGTAGACATTGGCATTATGAATTGTGGTTCCAACAACCGGATCGGTTAAGGTGTGGTATCTTACATGAACTCTATATACCAATGGGGCTTAACAGGCCCTTTTCCAGCTGCTAACAGAATACAGTTCTCTGATTCTTATTAAAGGTAGAATCTCCTGCATGATGCTTGAGTTTGACAACTAGCCTATATTAATCTGGGAATAGTCAAGTAAATGTTGACTTAACCTGACTGCTAGGAATTGTATTCAGACTGAGATGCTATATAATACATGTCTCTAGACTTGCCCATGACTAAAGCAGGAGCTTTCTAAAGCTCCCCAGCATCTAACTTTGTAGGTGAGACTATTGTAAAAAGTTCAAATGAAATTCACAAAGGTGTATACTAATAACTGTTCGTTTTTTAGATTTCCAGTTGCTATTGCTAATCTTTCAGGTACAGCAGCAGAGTGCACAACTGTCCTAAATTTTCTTGTATCTAAGCACCATGGTTCTCTTTTACTTTTGGTTAGGAACCAAAGCTTGCCAGCAAAGTGTGTAATAGTAATGAAAGTATTTAAGTTTCTAAATAAGGTATGTGAAAGGAACAAAATGAATTGTTCACAAGCAGCAAGGTTTGTAAGAGCCCTGTCCTGCAGCTGCTGGAGAACTTTGGGACTTTGAAACGAGAACAGTGGAGGTGATGACATCTTGTCCCTCACCTGCTTATCGTGTCTGTTGATGAGTAGCTGAGAGTATTAGTGTCAGACCTAGTTTTTGTTAACAAAAGTAGTGTTTTAACATGTAAATATTAGTTATGGTGTTAGCATTGTTCTCTGCAGGGTGGTTCTTAATCTCTAGAAGTATTTGGATGCTATTGTGTGAAGCGAATCATTTAGCAGTGGAGAGCCTAGGAAGAGCGATGTTTTTGAACCTGCTTGTACAGAAAGTTAATTCTTAATTGAAGGCAGAGGGGAAGAAGCTTGCTACAGCTGACTCCTTTCTATTAACATCAATGATAGAATGTAATTTCAAGACAAATCAGGCAACTAATTTATCCGCTTTTGAATGCGATAACATATGAGTTTATAGGCCAAAGGATGGTATTGTTGGTGCTAGCTTGTTATGTGGGTGTAGAAAAATGGGAGGAACCTGCTAGGAACTGTTCTGAAAAGCAGAAGTAAATCTATTCAGGCAAATACTGAGAAGCTTAACTTCATTTTGTATCTTTGTTGTGGACAGACTTTTATTTCAGTTCTTTGTTCAGAGGGCACTACTTTGGCTAGGCAGACTTGTGTTTTTGTTGCTTGCAATACTGGTAAAGCCCTATTTTTTTTTTTTGTCACATAAGTACCAGTGTCTGTCTTGGTTTCATGTAATACAGTGAAAAATTTAGCTTTTCTTAATGAGATTTCAGTACTAAAATTTCTGCGGAAAGCTTCTTTTTAAACAATGATTTGCTACAGATCTTCAATATTTTTCTTGTCTACCCAGGCACCATTATGACTGGTGGTGTAATACAGCTGTGGTTGTAGCTCTAGATGAACAATTATATTACTTCTAGTAAATGGAACAGAAAAGAGCATAACATTGTTCATCTGCATCTGAGGTCAGATAAGGTGGTGAATATCGTACCCAAAGGCATGACTCACTTCGATAGCTCCATTCTGAAACACAGTACAAAGTTATCAATGATGTAAATAACTTAAAGAAAAATACATCACCTACTCTTACTAACTGCCCTGCTGTCTAGACTTAGTATGTGGAAGGTTTGTGATGCTAAAGTTTTTGCCATCTGAAACTTCTTTTTACACTGGTGAAAACTTCAGGTGCCTTGACTCTTTGGGTTTACCTTGCTGTGGGTAGTAATTGGCAGCCCTGTTTATGGATAGTGCGTTGCTGGGGTATTGTGAGAATTGAATTGCTATAGTACAACATTAGTTTTGTCCTGCAGCTGAAGACGTTGTAGTGCTTGGCAGGGTTTCACTGGTTCATAATTTGTATTAGGATGCTGAGGCAATTGAGTCGTACGAAACTAACAGTTGGGTATGGGCCCACCAGGCAATAGTGAGAGTGTTTTTCATAGCTGCACATGAAGAATGATTAGCTTAAAGTAGAAAACATTGTACCTTTTCTGAAGTGACTAAAAGTAAATGTATGAAGTGGGTTTCCCCCCTCCCCCCAGCCCAGTGTAGATTTAAGACTAAGTTACTTAGTAATTAAGTGGCCACTTAGTGTTATTACTTGTAAAAAACATCACTGTTGAATTTAAAATTACTGTTATGGGCTTTTACAGTGGTAGCGAGCATCTGTAAAAGCTCCACAAGTTTGCAGTAGCTTTCTTAATGTTGTAAGAACTGGGGGAAGAATTATTTGATTTAAAAGCAGTCTGCTCTTGGTTTAAATTTAGTTCCATGATATTGTATCAGTATTACCTCTGGTGCTATGGCTGCTGCTCTGTAACTTGTTTTCTACTAGAGCACAGGCAAAGCCCAGCAGGGAATGACAAACTTAACTTGATGTTTTAATTAACTTCCTTGTCTTCCATCCCATTAAAAAATAGTGCACATGAAAAAGTTTGTGTATAGGAATAGGATTTTACACAGGATAAAATTAGGGGTTTGTTGGTTTAAGCTTCCAAGTGCCAGTAAATTTTGTTCTTTTTAAAATAGCCAACCACGTACTAGCTACTTGTAAACTGCTCAGCTGCTTTTATTTTACTCAGACATAATTCATTTTGGTGAGAATATGGTATTACCATCTGCTGCAGTTAAAATAAATGGCTCTTTAAAAATAGAGATTCTACAGGGAACAAAGAAAAGGAAGAGCTTTACTTGCTAAATCCCTGAGTGGGGTAAATTTTTATTTTTTTTAAAAAAAACCTGCTGGTGTAAGAAGAAACCTGTATCTTATTCTCTGCTGCTGCAGATGTCGGGGTCAGAGGTGGTCCTTCCTGGGCCAGTATATCTGTCAGTGTCTTTATGCTGCAGTGTTCAATGAACCATCTTTAATTTGAACAGGTAGAGTGGGGTTAGCTGATAAGTGTGCTCTACTGCAGACCTAGTCTGTTTTGAGGTTTCATTTACAAACTTTTCAGTGACAGCCAGGAAGCACCTAATGGGTGTAAGACTTTTTGCCTCTGGAAAGCAGAAGCTCCTCAGAGCTGAATAAGGAACTCCTTTGCCTTGTGCTTTCCTTGAGACTGTGTACAGCCTTTGGCACCCATGCTGCAAGGGGCTGACCTCTACTCTAACCAGCTAACTTCTGGCTTCCAAGGCAGTGTCTGTTTAAGGCTTGGTTTGATGAGACTGTTCTTAGCCTGGTCAACAAGTTGCAGCTACCTGACTTGTAACTTGCTCAGTTGGCTCTACCAGGCCATCTGGTAATATGTCAT
Organism: Neomorphus geoffroyi; assembly: GCA_033558235.1. Lineage (NCBI taxonomy): Eukaryota > Metazoa > Chordata > Aves > Cuculiformes > Neomorphidae > Neomorphus > Neomorphus geoffroyi. Next base: position 9,959,962 of record JAUMJM010000016.1, on the reverse strand, counting down.
TTGGTGGTGGTGGTGGGGGAAAAAACCCCTACCCTTGCCCACAATTTACCTACCTAGCCCCCTACTCGGCTCTGATAGAATAAGGCTAAGCATGGTATCTCATAATACCTGTCCATGTCCTTCACTAGTGGATTATAACTGCACCCAGAGCATCAGGTAATATCAGCCTCTGGTGCTGTAGAAACGTTAGATGTCTGTGCTAACCCGAGTTACAACTAGTGGTAATGTGTAAGTATGAGGAAAAGGCTATTCTCAGTTTGAGCTGCTAAAGAAAAACTTTAACGCCGAATGCATCTGCAGTTACCAGAACCAGGAGAGTGTGTGTGTGTACTGTGACTGGCAAAGCTGAGTTCACTGAAGCACCATGCAGTTTGCCAGGAAATGAGAATGTTACCTGTCGCTTTGCACTGCGTGCGGTTAGTGCCAAAGGGAATAAGGTTAAGGTAATGATGTGTGTGACAAAAGGAAGGAGGTTAGTAATTAAAAAATCTTAATAAATGAAAGAAAATGCTGCACACTGCTGTACAACTAAAGCTGGAAAATGCCCTTTATACATAAGTTGGTTTGTGACTGAGGGCTAAAGCTGATTTTAACTAACTCAACAGAGCAGCTCAAGGAGGTGCCAAGCTTTTAGAGGCCTGAATAGGCACAGCCTTGGGACAGTCCCACAGCAGCTGGTAAATGCATGTGTTATCTAATTCCCATGGTGCTAAAAGAGGACTGACTTCAGCTTTTTGCTGTTGTCTGTAGGGCTGTTCTCAGCATCTGTATAATCAGTTTTCTCCAGGAGGGAGTCAAGTAATTGTGACATTGTTTACATGATCCGTTTTAGCAATCTCCCATTCTCCCACCTTAAGAACCTCCTGTTTGTCCTGGAACATGCGGTGCTACTTGGTCTGAAGAAGTAGCATGGGGTAGGTGCAAGATTTATATTTGCCCAGAGGGGATGGGAATCATACTTGCTGGAGTCATAAACCACTTGCAAGAAAATACCTATTCAGCAAGATTCGAGCTACATTTGCTGCACTTAAAATTGCTTTTAAGCAGCAAATAAAACTTCTGCAGGAAATGACCAAGAACTTACTAGCTTTCTGGTGTCAGTATCTGAGGCTACTTCTGAATAGCCAGTTTAGAACACCAGTATTTCCTGCTTGGTATCTACAGGTCTGCATGAAGACATGGCACTGCTACTGGCTCTAACTTTATTTTACATCAGTTTTGTAAAGATTGAATGAGAATAAGGAAACACTGATACAGAGGCCATACTTTATTAAGCCTGACTATTCATTCTCAACCAGGCTCCTTGCCTGATTTTTCTGACAAGCTGCATCAATTTATGGGGTAATGTAAAAATTTCCTGTTTCTTTACCACCAGCTGCTCTGGTTTACGTCTGCTGCGTCAATGGCTGATTTCAGGTAATAACTTTTGGGTTTGTTCCCACTGTGTATTCCTGTATAAAGTATTCTCATACGTAAATGTCAGCAGGATGCTGGGTGTTAACCTCTTTTGTTGGGCATATTTTACTTCAGTGTGGTTGCCTGGCTATTTCAATATATTCTCATTGTGTTTGAATCAATAACAGCCTCTATTGATGCTGCTGCAAACTGATTAATTGACTGATCTCAAACGTATATCTAGTATAGGTGGGTGGCTGACTTTAGTGCAAGAATTGGAAGTCATAGCTGGTAGCTGCTAGAATGACAGGTATTGTGCTTTTGGGGACAATTAGTGGCTTTATGGCTTTACAGGATTAGTTAGATTCGGTTCTTAGAATTTAGTAAAAGCCTTTCTGCTGATCTCTATAGAGTTTAGACAGGACTGTTGAAGGGGCTTGTTTCAGAAAATATTTTCCCAAACTATTTGAATTGGTAAGTTACTGAATTTAGCTTTTAAAAGGTAACCTGTCTGCAATTCACAAAATATGATATGTGCAAGGCAGTGGTTTTTTGATGGAGTCGAATCCTGTAATCAGGATGGTTTCTAGCACAGATCCAGAGACCTGGAGGAAGATTTCCCATGACAGCTTAGACTTCCTTAGCAATCAATGCTCTGTGGATTTCTCTAATCCAAGTGGGACTAAAGAATCTTCCCTGTTTTTTGTTTGCTCTGCACCTACCACTTTTCTTTTTACAAGACTCGTTAACCATCACTTGTCCTGCCAACTGTTGGCCTTTCAAAAGAGTTATTTTTGTTCTAAAAATGAGAGATTTTGTGCCTGCGTAATTAAAAGCCCTCATTGCTGTTACTTCCATCCCCAGCTGCCCTTCAGTGCTATTTTTTTCCCTTCTGAGTTTATTGACTTACGAAGCAGCAGAAATGGACCTTTTCCAAGGCCAATCACTTCCACAGTGGTTAGAGGAAAACATAACCAAACCAAGGGCTGGCTCTGCCTGTCTTGCTTTCAACAAGGACTAAAGACAATGAGGAGGGTTATCTAGTACCTAAGGTTGTCTTCTGTGAGCATCTTGAGTCACTAAGATCAGTGGAGGGCTCAGGCTTTAAAATGCTCTTGGGAGAGAATGAAAGGAAAGGTCAGTTCTCTTCACCCTATAGGTTCTCTTAATGGATCAGACTCAGAATAGCTCACTGCTGTGACCTAGCAGGTCTTCAGACACCTGTGGGGATCAGAAAGGATTTGATTAGTTGAAGGGAGGCAGGGAAAAGACCAAGTCTCTTAGTGTCCCTCTTCATGCGTCATTTTTGATTGCTTCCCAGAGGATCTTGACCTTTTTTGTGTTACATCAGAACAGTCACCCATCACTGTGTGAGCAAGTCCCTGAGCTTCTGTGCTCCTTTTCCAACCCCTTGTTGTGTAAACTGGGCAGTAAACTTCACAGCTGTTTTCTGGACTGTGTTTGCTCTGAGTTCTAAATGTAATATTTTGTACTACAAATGTACCTGACAACTGCCAGCTTTCCCCCCCCTCCCCCTCCCCCCCCAATGAAAGCATGTGTTTCCAAAATATCTGTAACTCACTGGCTGATTAAAGCAGGAGGAGGAGTTCTTCTCTATTTGTTTTGATCTTAAAACTATAATCTGATGATGAGGAATTACAGCTTCTATGAATTACCTCACTCATCTCAGACTCTCATCTCATTCTGAGATGTACCGGGACTACTGACTTGCTAGGAAGCTGATAGATCCACAGCATCCTTTGGTGACAGGCAAAAGGATAAAAGGAAGAAGTCGAACGATGTAGACCATATAAAAGTCATAGATGTCTGATAAACCTTAAACTACTTCATGTTCCTGTAAGTGGGGGGAAAAAAAAAAGACTTTATAGATATAGCTTTCTTAAAAGTTGTCTGAGAAATAATAATTTTAACAGTAAAATATAATTTAAAAGGCTTTGGGGAAGTATGATTTATTTATTTAAGCTCATTGCAGAAATTTGGTACTTTTTTCCTGGATCATTAATTAATACATTTCTTTCTTAGTATTTGGGGTTTAATACATAAAAGTAGGCAAATAAAAGCAATGGAGCTGTGGGAAAAAAATATTAGAACTATGACAAAGCAGAGTAAAGTCTTGATGGGTATTTAATACAACATTTATAGTCTTACTTTTGCTAATGTTGCTTTGTTTTGCTTCCCTCTTCACCACGAGGTGTCACTCTGGTACCTCGGTGCTGCCAGCAGCTGCAAGGGGGCAGGGAAGAGGAGAAAAACTCTTTCAGACTTTCCTGGCTCCATGAAAAATTGAAGGGTATTTATTTTCTGGTAGGCAGTCAGGCTGAAAATACTATCTGAATTGAAAGCCTTTCATGGAACATCTGGGCAGTTAAATTTTGCTAACTTCAAACATGTCCAGTACTGTACTGACATACTGATTTCTTTCCTTAGTGAAGAATCACTTATGTTAACACAATAAAGCCTCTGTATGACTATTTCATGCTGAAATTAATGATCAAAATGAGTATGCTTAATAAAGCAAGTATTACAGAAGTGCCAGTCAATATAGGGCAACTACACCAGGCTCATAATCAGTCCCAAATCCCTTTCAATTGTCCACAGTGGCCAGTTTTGCAGTGGATTTTTTCCAAAGTCTGCATAGTTAATCTCTAGATTTCCCATGCTGGACTTGATCTGTGTGTGCAGAATTGTGCCTCTAATTCTGTTTTGCAGTCTGTCATTTTCTAAGTATCTCTCATAAGATTGAGTAGATTTTTGCTCATTAAAACCCCAAATGCCTTCAAAAAACCGCAAGAGCCACCGACCTTAAATGTAATGTCGTTTTTATTTGTTAAAATGGTGTTCTCCTAACTGCAAAAGCTTTTGCCTAAAAGCAGAACTGTGCAAAATACTTCCCAGATGACTCGATCTGCTCACACAGACAGGGGATTATAGAGTCACATGCCTGGTAAAATTCACCCCCATGCTGGTGTATGAAGCATTAGGGTATGTTTTCTCGCCTCTCAATGTACAGAGCGACATCCGGATACGTCGCTAACACATTTACACTAATAATTCCGCTCACTGGGCTGCTTGAAGCAGAAATAGAGGTGCTAATGTGTAGGAGATGTACTTTGATAGTTATCCTTGGGAATGGAAAAATACACTAATAATTTCTCAGTTCTCATTCAAGTGCTTGTAATATGGTCTGGGTAGAAGTGCATTTTACACATAGTCAAAGAGCACAAATAAATGTAGTTATACAGTAGGTGTCCTCTCTTGTGATGTGGCCCCATCGAATTATGCTTTCCGGTAATAGGAAATTTTTTCTTTGTAATAGGGCATTTTTCAGTATAAGTGATGTAAAATCACACATAACATCCCCATTTCCACAAGTAACACCAATTCTAAGGACAGAGACTGTATACAAAGAAAAAGAGTCTTTACTAAAGTCTGTCATTGGCTTAATTCAGAGATACCCTACATCATTCCTCAGCTCATGGAAACCCTGCCAACTATCGACTGTATGATTTAGATCTGATTTTAGCTCATCTTCAAAACCTCAGACCAAGCCAGGCTGTGCTCCTTTCCAACAGGAATGCTAATCCTCGCAGCTTTGCCTGTTCAGTCACGATATGTTGCAATGCATTGGACACCATACAAGCTCACATACAGGAGAGGCACTAGCAAGAACTTCAGGTGGGAACGACCCTGGGTTGGGGGAGATTGAGACACCTCTCAATTCTTTACTGAAAGGCAACAGGGAAGAAGTGTATGGAAGATGCTTTTTTTCTTAGGAAATTATTAGATACATCCTAATTAAGTTAGAGTCCTCTGAGTGCTCCTGCCATGTACAGTAAAAACTAGGCTGGTCTCTTCAAAGCAAAAAAGCTAGAGAGAAAGGCTGGAATTTAATTTGCCTTCATGTTGGTAAGAAGAAGAAATTTTAGCTCTGACATGGTCTACTGCAATTAAAAACTATTTCATATAGATGAGTAGATTGCTATGTATAATTTTCTCATGCAATGCATGTCCCAGTTTGAAAATACTTTCTCAGTTAAGAATAGCCCTGGCATAGAAAAAGGCAAAGTTTATGGATAATAAAAAGCAGTGCTTGTACAGGTTTTCCCTTCTTCAAGCTTTGAACAAACATCAACTTCTTTAATTAGCACTCAAAACCTCTATACTGTCATTTGAATTGAAATTGAAAGTATTCTCTGCATATATCTACCAGTTATTTTAAATAGAGTGTTTGCCTGGTGTGCGATTCTATTTTATCTCTTTCTAACCAAGCAGCATTTAAAAAATATTTTTGCTTTAGTTCCATTGTTTGATTTGGTTTCTTTAATTCTTAGGGTAGGGGTAAATGGATTTAAAATCCATTTGGTATTTTGAAATCTAGAGAGTATCTCTTGGCTGATGAAACAAACAGTCTCAGTAGATGTGATTTAGTGAAGGTGCTTAGTGTCTAGGGAAGACCTACCTTACCTGTGATTTTGAACTTTCTTGTTTCTAGTACCACTTCTGCAATGAGCTTCACATGACTGTGGCTGTTTGTCTTGGGAAAATCCCAGTCTGAGGGAAGCTAAAGCAAAGCTGTAGGCTCTGGGCCTTCTATTTGTAGACTGCATGTGCCAATTATCCTCCTGAAATGTGATTATTACATTTTCAACATCAATCTGAACTGAAATGTCAACAAAAACTGAAGGCGAAGCTGTTCAGTGTTACCTCCAGCAGAGAGCAAAACAAACACATTCCTGCAGTGTGCTTTTCCAGGGCCAGACTCAAATTTCGCATCAAACAAACCTCACAAGTGACAGGTCAGAACACATGCCTTTGAAATACCAGGGAAAGGAAAACTTCAGCAGCAACCAATCCAGAGGAGGCCACGAAGATGATCCGAAGGCTGGAGCGCCTCCTGTATGAGGGCAGAAGGTTCCAGTGAGACCTCTACTAAAAGGGGCTACAGGAAAGCTGGGGAGGAGCTCTTTGGCCTGGAGTGCAGTGATAGGATGGGGGTAAGAGCTTTAAGATGAAAGAGGGGAGTTTTAGATTGGTTATGTTGCATGTTGGGTCAGGTTGGACTCCATCTCAAAGGTCTTTTCAACCTTGTGATACTGTGATATTAGGGAGATCTTTTTTTACTGTGTGGTGAGGCCCTGGCACAGGTTGCCCAGGGAAGCTGTGGGTACCCCCTCCCTGCAGGTGTTCAAGGCCAGGTTGGATGGGACCTTGAGCAGCCTGGGCTGGTGGGAGGTGTCCCTGCCACAGGTGGAACTGGATGGGTTTTAAAGGTCTCTTCCAACCAAACCAATTCTATGATTCTATGAAACCCCCCAAATTCTGAGCATCCTCAAAGCGTGTTGCCAGCAGGTTCAGGGCAGCTGCCAGTGCGGTGGCTGGCCCACACTCAGCAGCAGTCATTCTTCCTGTATGTGAATAGGGACTGCCGTGCTGTCTGGCTCTTCAACCCTGTCCTGAAAGTATCCTGCCACTTCAAATCTCTTTAGGAAAAAAACCCCAAACAAACAAACTAAAAGCAACATGCCACTGCATTCCAGTTCTGGCTTGCTAAGACTGAGGAGGACCACAGAACAAGGAATAAACTCACAGGCTTCCTTGCTTTACCCAAGGCACAATCAAATGAAAAGGTTATTCTGGGCCGTGATGTTACTGAGAAGCAGCTGGCTTACACTAGGTGTTATTGCTTTTAGCCTATGACATGTGGGAAGTAATCCAGGTTTGGTTCTCACACACACAAAAAAAACATATTAAAAAACCCCATCCAGTCTGGCCTAAGTAATGGAGCCTTCGGGAAGTTCCCTGACCAGCAGGAAAGTTTCTCACCATCTGCCCCTACAATTTCAAAGTGACAGGCTCACAGCATTTGCCATGATTTTGACAGTGCTTGACTTTACCATTTTAATAAGTTGGCTTCCAAAGGAAAGTTTTCCTCTTCAGTGAAATCTCTCATAAGGGCCCAAAAAAGCCTTTCAGCTATTGACAAGTTAAAGTCAGCTTTTTAGATTTTACCCCTGAGATTGTGGAATGAGAGCACGCAACTCATTCAGAAGAGTTTCAGGCTATGGGAGTTACATGCAAACCGAATGAATCAGCCAGTGTCAGAAAGCTTTGACATTGAAGTAAGTGAAGGTTTATTATTATTACTTTATTGCAATTATTTTAATAATTTCTGGCTATAAAATTTTAAGCTATGTGATCTCTATCGGCCCCATAAGACTTTCTGACCAGTTACAAGAGCCAAACCGAGACATCAATACCATAGCCTTAATGTCCTACGGCTACGTGGGATTATCAGGGTCTCTGCTCTCATTTAAAAAGCTTTTTGTTTTATTTTAAAGTCTTGAGGCCTCTCAGAGTGACTGGAAGGCAAAAAGTTTCACTATTATAGTAACCAACTGCACTGGATTCTGGCTTCTCAGCCTGGATCTGCTGGCAGGAATGTCCCTAATATTTTCTTCATGTGTCTAGTCACGTGCATATATTCCCTACAGAACGGCAGGCTGTTAGCAAATGCACTGTGTGTGGTGAGGGTAGTTAGAGCATCGAAGGAAATGCTTAGCTAAGGAAGGGGTCAGCCTGTCACCTGCACAGTGGGTCACAAAACATCTACGAAGGAGTGTTTTCCTTTTATTGTGCAAAGGACAACAACACTGAAACACTTCTTCCTCACACTTTGCTGCCTAATGGAACCAAGAAAAAAAAAGGTTATCTTTGACTAATTTGAGAAAAGCTTGAATAGGAAACTGAAGGAGAAGCAGCAGCACACAGAAAAGGATTAAACACCACTATCATTTTCTTTCTGGTCATCAGAATTCTTTTACCCTTTTTTCCAAAAGATCCTATTTGAGGCCCTCTTGAAGATTCAGGCTCCAAATTTCACAGAGCTGTTGTAGATGACTTCTTACAGAAGAGCATCTCAAAGTTTCCGAATAGCTCTCCACTAAAAAATAAGCTCTTTTTCATCCACCTCATCTAAACTACCTTAGTGAATAGTCAGGAGACATTCCTCTGCTTAACAGGACACTGTTTTGGGAGAAAAAGATGGAAAGAAACAGGAATTAAACTCTGCTGTATCTGAATTAAATCTACTCTCCTAGTAGGTTAAAGCCCACTGAAATAAATACCAGGGGCTGAGGAGGAGGAAAGGCTGTAGAGGCTTCTGCAGGGCGGGAGGGCTGTAAAACCCAAAGCAGCAGAGATGGCCAGCTCAGAGCCTGTTGATGGAGGAGAGAAGTAGTAATTAGGAGCTAAAGGAAACTTCATACTTAACCTGGCTTAAACTATTTTTCTTCTATTATGTAAGATATTTAAGCTAGAAAATGGGTTTTGTAGCTTCCCAGATCTGTTGGAACCTTCTTTCTTGTGCATGCAATCTTCCACCCCGTGCCGAGGCAGTGGTTACATGCTGTTACTGGTTTAGGTCCAGGTTTGTTTCACCCGTGTGTTTGCCCATAGACAGAGCTAAGGGTTCTTAACAGCTTCCTCTGTCCTGTTTTGGCATCCAAGACTTTGGTCTGCTAGGAACCTTCTCTTCCTGGTTTCCCTGGGGCTGGCCTTGTGCTGGTTTGTAACACGGTAGGATGTCTCTTGTAAGGAAACAATTCTGAGCTCCTGTTGTCTTTAGATTTCAATCTCTGCTCCCTGCTGCTGTACTCTACTGTTGTGCTAAAGAAAGAGGTGTTTAATTAAGGAATGTGTGGTAAAACATCCAACAACTGTAGCGATGAGTTGCCATGTGGGATATCTTGACCATGAATCCTAAATGATCACTAACAGCAGGGAAGATACCTTGCTCAATGTTACAGAGGGTGTTGTTGCTACAGCTTCCTACAGTGACTGAGGACAAATAGATGTGGGGCTCTCTGTGCAGCTGATGTACTTACAATTAGCTTCCAGAAAGCATTTTTATCTACTACTTTTTCCCTATTCAATGGGGTAATCCACCTACTTAAAAGTGGTGTCAAGGTGATAAATTAATTAATCTTAGTAATATGCTTTCAATAGTGCTGCCTCATTTACAGTTACTGATCAGCCACTCCTATTGCTTGAATCCTCTTTCATCAGCCCATTCAGCTTTCGACTTACCCTATTTTAGTTGTTGTAAGGCATTTTTTTTTGTTTGATACATTTTTCTCTGCTCCTAGCAACCTTTAAAATCCTCAGCAGGTGGGTAAAGTACCCCAAAACAGAGGAACTGAGCCTCGTGTTTATGAGGGGATGTGATGCTCTTTCAGAACCAGCCACCCAGCTATGTTCTAGCCAGCTATGCAAAGTCAGGTTTTATCTGAGGCAGGCTTTAATATACACAACTCAGCAGAAAGCAGAGCCAAAAAGAAGCCATCTGTGCAGCTGGCACACATCCAAAGGGACCGGTGTAAAGGTTGTCCTATCAGCTCACCTGTGGTACCACCCAATGTGCTGCTCCAGTGCTTTCCTGCAGCGGGAGGTCAGAAGGCGATGATGCAAGAGGAAGGATTAGGGGCTGTGTGCGTGCAGAGGGCTTGCAAACCCTTCTCAGCTAAGGTGAATGCAGATAAACCCACTTGTGATGATAACTGTGCATGTAATACAGAGCCACAGTTTCTCCTGGGGTTGCCTACCAACTACTTTTCAGTTGTCTCTGAAGATTGTTTTCCTTTTTCCTCTCCCCAGTCCAAAAGGCAGTGAAGTATGCACAGTATTTCCAAGGGCCCAGGATGCCACTGATGCAAGGCAAGGACAAAAGATGCTGCTCTCCCTGAACTTTAAACCCTGTGAACCTATTTTTAGGAAAAGCTGTGTTTCTGATTAGTCACCTTAGTGCCAATAACGCCATGTTTACTCTATTGAGCAATATAAGTGTTCTGCCTAAGGCTTGGGTCTCTAGTAAAAAACCCTGGCACTAAGCCTTACATAAACATAGTTCTCAGCTGGATCTGGGCACTTCCCAAAAGGCATTTATGGTAGATCAAGTGATGTGCTGTGACTGCAATCTGGTATCGGTACACGTGGGAGGAGCGTGTTGCCCCTTTTTTCCTTTTACAAGAAATAGTGAGATCTGATCTGTGTCTGATGGCTTTGACTGTGCCTTGTTCTGTCCTACCTGAAGTGCTGCGGTAACTCTCCATCACTAATGGCACTTGCACAAAGCAGAGTTAACTTTTCCCTGTACTCTGATGTGAGCATACCCAGAGTCACCTTTAATCACACTTAATGCCCACACTTTACTACATAGCTTAAGAAAACCTTCAGCTGCAACAAGAAGGAGGCTGTATGGGGAGGAAAGAACCATTTCAATTTTAAAGGCAACAGTAAACAGAGCCTAAACTTCTTAAAACTATATATAAAATAAAATATCTAGATAAAAATATGCAACTTAACTTAAACCAAGGGCTTGGAGCTAGGGAAAGGACAGCAACTCAGAGGGAAACTTTGAGGGATCTTACTTGCTCTGGACAGCTGGGAGGATGCCAGGCTCTATACTGTCTATCTGGAGCTGAGACTTGAACAGGTGTGAGATGGCAGAAGTCAGCAAGTTTGAAGCCTCATTTTTAGGTGAAAAATTGCACTGCGAAAGCAGAGAACTGCAAGAAAAAAAACGCCCAACACTGATCCACTAGCCAGCAAAGAACTCATCCGAGACATATAAATACAACTTCATACACTTTAATGTGTAAACCACTCAACAAAATAAATTATGCTACACTGGCAAAGTGGTAAAGGCCTTAAGAAAATTGAAAAAGCTTATAATAATGAAAGACTATTCCCAGTGCAATGGAAGAGATGTGTATCACACTAAGTGACAGTGCTTTGTGTGACTGGTGTGAAAATAAGCAAAGTGAGTAGAAGCAAGACAAAGAGGGCAGGCAGAAGCGGTGGCTGGACACAGTATTTACCTTGGCTCCCTGCAGTCAGCACAGTTTAGCAGCTTTAAATGTCATCTGAAATACTGCTGTCCAGGCTGCCATGCAGCCGGTCCCCATGTGTTCTGTGACGCAGTCTCTGAATTTTTTGAAAGTCGTTGATTTTATGTATTTTTGTCTTGAAGTCTAAAAACAGGCCAAGACCTGGCTGCCACAGAGCTTTGCTCTTCCACTGCGTGCTGTCCCAGCAAAGGAGGCTGGCTGGAGATCCTTTGTATGCTGGGCTAAAGTCCTTGGTGTTCTGCAACATCCTTCAACATGAGACAAAAATAGATACACCATGTCCTGCAGGTGGTACTGGGCTCCTCTGCAGGCCAAGGGACAGGAAAGAACTTGAGATGAATCAGCCATAAATACCATGCTTTCACTGTAATCTGTGTCTGCCCCGTGCTGTGGGGGTGGGATGCAGGACCTGTGTCTGGGAACATTTGTTGATGCAGAACAGTTCAGTGTGATGCTGTAGCTCTATGGCCTGCTTACAAAGGAAATAGTAAGGCTGAATAATTACAAAAGAGTCATTACAATTCTGTTTTCCCATGCTAACTGTTTCCCCTGAATCACATCTTTATCTTTTTGGTTTGATTTTTGCCAGAGCTGGGATATATTTGCATAATCATTCTTGCATCTTCTGATGTTCAAATTTTCTTCTTAGCCTCCTGCAGCCTCAATCCAAAACCTTTTCATATTTCTACCAGAAATCAAGACTTTTATGTGAGCAGGAGTGAGGGATTTAGTTTGCATGTATAAATATACAATAGCCTTACTACTCTGGCTGCTACTGCAAAGTGAACCCATGACACAGGTTGTATTCTCTTAGCTAAAGGCAAAGGCATAAGTCAACTGACAATGAATTATCCTATTGTAGAGCCTGCAGGATGGGGATTACTGCTCCTACCACACTGTCTCATCCTGCACACAGTACACAGAGCAAACTTTTGTTCTCAGCTTTATAACATAATCACGCAATAATGTGCAAATTCATCAGGTGGCAACCTTAAAGTCCAACGCGTGTCTGTGTGTGGCATCTCATCCCTTTCAATAGGAATTTTGCCTGCAGAAGTAGGTTCATGCAAATGCTTACATCGTTTTTATTAGATCAAAAATTTGAGGGGATTCAGGACTTAAAGACACCTCACTGCACAGTACATACCTTGGATTCCAACCCAGAGTAAATAAATGCTGGCCTATGCAGTGACAAGAGTATAGACTCTGATCTAGGAAAAAAAGGGACAGAATGGGGACAAAACTGTAGTGTCATCTGACAACGCAAATTCTTCACCAGACTGTAATGTTAAAAAGTCTGAAAGAACTGAAATATTTCACCATCCTGGAGTTTAGATACCAAGATTAATTTTGTTTAGCACATTAGACCTATACCTAAACCTCTTTGTACAGAAGATGAAAGACTGCCCTCAGAGAAGGTTTCCAAGATGCCTTGGTCCTGGATTTCTAAGATGCCAAGATGCTGGTCTCCCCAGTGCTTGTTACTGAAATGTCGAAAAAAACCCTGATTTTGCCAATCAAACATTTATAGGCATAAGTTATTCTTGAGTGATAACTGTGGGTAAGTCGCTGAAGAATTAGGGCAATAAAGCATTGTGCTGCTTTTCCCCTTCTCCCTCTGGTACAATTTGGCTTTCAGTGCTCAGAAGGAATGTCCAGATTAGTCTCTTCTACTAGGCAGCTTTTCTTAATGGACCCACATATTTAGTACTACCAAGCTTACCTTTGCACATTTGGAGGCCTGATCTGACTAAAGGCCAGGAATGAGTAGGTCTTCAGTGAACGAAATTAGTGAGTTGCGGCTTAAGTCTGGCCAATCCAATGTTACTCACAAAACTCTGTTTCTGGCTTTGCTGCGCTATTTGTGGCTGGGAAGCCACAGAAAGTGGTTTGTGTTGTGATGCAGAGGAACACACTCACAGAAATTCTTAAAGAACAAACAGAAAAGCATAATTTCTAAGAAACAGGCAGAATGAGATTCCCCAGGAACAAAGCACATACAACTCCTTCTAAATGGTCATTACTCAAAAATAGAATGCCCTGAAGAGCAACACTTCTGATTTGCTCCTTTCCTTTTATCATAATCAGAAGAGACATTTTTACACCTAATGTTTTTCTGTTGAACCCATTGCCTTTTCTAATGGTAAGTTCAAATACATAAATTTTTCTTCCAAAAATAAATCACTGGTACATGCAACATTCTCATAAATCAGCACTTTAAAAAAAAAAAAGTACTCTTGTGCTGGATGTGCTTACTCTCAATGTCCTTGGCATTGCTTCAGAGCTTTAAAAATATCAGAAACATGGCATTCTTTGTATGACATCTTGCAAAAATCCTTTAGAAAATCACCAACTTCTACCTCTATCAATCAAACCACCTGTATTCAGGGAGGCAGTTACTGCGAGTACAGTAACAGGTAACGAGGGATTCTGTGTAACAGCTGACAACTAAGGCAGCAAGAAAGGAGGGAAAATGGTGTTTGTACAAAGTTGAGATTATACTGAAAACCTTATGGACTTCCTGCTGTTTACCTGCATTTTTCCTCCCCATGTCTGTCATGACTAATTAGTTTCATATCCCTTGGGTAATACCATGCTAATTAAACATCAGAAACCATAGGGGAAAGTGGCAAGAGATTTTTTTTTTTTGTGGTGTGGTTTAACAGTAAGTAACAAACACGAACCTTCCACCATCATATACAAACACTGTAGGAATTCCTTGTGACACTCCCAGCCACAAACCTTAATACCGCCATGCAAGTATCAGTTCAGTAAAATTCACTGAATGATACCACAACTGAACGCACTAAAAAAGGGTGACATCTAATGCAAAATTCAGGAAGCTTTTTCAAAGAGTTGGGACACAATTTGTAACTAAACAGTTTTATTAACTTTTTTTGCAAAATAAAAAACACAAAATAACCACCAAGATTAAAGGCCATAGACAGCATTAACCAAATGAACCAGCCACTTGGTTATAGTAGCTGATAACTAGCACAACTGGATATTATTGCATATACCTCAGGTTCATTTATATATCCATTACAGTTTGGCAAGATTACAATCATACAGTAGCTTTGGTTGTGTAAAACCTAGTAGCAATACTTACTTAAAACTTAACATTTTATGACAACAGATATTTATCTCGTTTTAGTCTGGACATGTCTTCACTCATTCATTCTCCTCCTCCACAATACACTTTATCATTGACCAAGAATTAAGGAGACATATTTGCAACCATCCTTTATAGCCCTTCTTTATCACTGTACAGTGATGAATCTTACAGGGGTAGAAATCCGTCACTTCCTTTCCTTATAAAAGTCTATAGAGCAACATCTCTTTCCATGCTGGGTGGCTTCTACCATCCTGTGGCAGCATCTGCCGAGAATTAGTCCATTCAGAATGTAAATACGTAGAGGCGTATATGGCTTTCAGTCCAAAGCCTTTCCTGACCTACAGTACTGGGGTTTGACTGTACTGCCTTGCCTTTGAACACAGAAAGAACCACAAACAAACAAACAGCTTTTCACATTGGTATGCTGGGCTGCCAGCACAAAACAATATTAACGAACCTAATACACAATACTACCTTGGTTACAGAGCTGTGCCTGAGACACTGTACAGGACTGCATGTGTATGTTCTACAGTCTATGTATTTTAATTTTGGTCTTTTAAAAAATGCTCTCGTCCTTATGCAATCTAGTGTAACACTGCAGCTTTAGAATAATGGCTGATAAAAAGTCATAAATACACAGGCTATTTGAAAATACTGGAGGTTTTTTCTTTTCTTGCACCACTTATGCAGAATTCCTGCCTTTCTGTCATCATTTTGCCCCCAGCTTTCTGGGTCTATCTACTTACAGGGGAAATATATAATCTACTTAAAAATAATCTAACATTTTGAGTTCTAACTGGGAAAAGCTATAGAAGAATTTGGAAGAATTTTGAAGTGATCTTGTGTGTGAAGACCCTTCTTCATTTATCATTTACAAAATGCTGTAACACTAGATAACTCCTACTTGTTTTTGCAGCCCTTTCATTTGCTTGCACTGAGGCAAAAAGGAATTCGGCATGAGGAATGGCTGCGTGGTTAAGATCCCACAGAACAAGGTAACTGCCATGCAGTAATTCAAATGCAAGCAGCGTAACTGCTTTTTGCATTCAGATCCATACTTGTATAAGGATATAAATTAATAAGCCCTTCTAAATGATTTTAGAAATATCCTCTTTGATCTAGACATATAAAACCTCAGAATACTTAGAATCACTGGATTTCACATGGCCCACAGAGTCATAATTATTTGCACTTACATGGCAAATATTAGAAATACATTTGCCTGCAGTTGAACAGGTAATTATACTGCCTATTATTCAGCTGAGCAAAGATCAAGCACTCTATATCTTGCAGTTATTGGATCTTATTCTAACCCTTTACTTTAGAAAGAGGAAATAACCAGCTAATTATATTACCAGTGCACAGTACTTAGTTTAAAAAAGACAACCTATAGTAGGCAACTAGATTTTTTTCCTAAGATGACTTTTTACGAGATACTCTAAAAGCGGTCTCTTCTGACTAAAGATTGTCTATTTCACTGTACTCGCATAGTAAAAAAGTTAAAATCTAATTACAAAGCTGCTACATGGTTATTTTGTGGTCTGTAAAATAAAACAGTATCCAGAATTTTTTTCTAAACAAAATACACCAGATAGTATAAAAATATTTCCCAATTGGAGATTGAAACATTAACGCTGGATTTTTTGTTTTGTAGAAAAAGAAATGTAATAATGGTAGACGTTTATTTGCTTGCTAGCCAAAAATAGACATGATTTTGAGGAGCTGTTCCAGGCTCCCTTTCAGTGAGCTTGTGCTTTTGACCCTAGCAATAATAAATGCACATGTGGAACAAAGTTTCCTGAAAACCTGAACTACATCTTATTTCTAACAATAAGACTAATTTCTTACACTGGCTATAGGTTTCCACTTATTTGCTCTGTTCAGGCAACTACAGCAGAGGAATTCCAGAAGCACCACTTCCGCTTTGAATGCTGTTTATTCAGTGCAACATCCTCCTTTTCTCTTTCTTTTTTAACTCGCTGGTAGTGATCTTCTTCCTTTAAGTACCACACAGGCGGCCACCGATGTCTTTCAAAATATTCTTGATTATCTGATTAAAAAGAAACAATCAAAAAGTCCCCAAACAAACCAAAAAGATACAGAAAACCCAGAAATGTCTTGAGTGTCTGCAAAAAGCTATGCAGCTGATCATTCATCCAGTCTCTGGCTTTTGGGGGATTCCATCAGTTTCCTTATATGCCTTATTTGCAGTGTGAAAAGACTGAAAGTGGTTATACTCAAGAGGCCTTAGTCCATCAAAGAGTCTAAAAAAGCAAGCCCTTTACAGAGTGTATTTTTCATTGTGGAGTCTGAAAAGAGCTCTGTTCCTTTCAGCATCACTGAAAATGGGTAAAGAACATAATACTTGGCCAGGAGTCAGGCTAATGACCATGACCTTTCCTTATGGAAGAGTCTATGAAGGCTACTCAAGATAGTGCAGAGGCTCAGTCTCATGGCTTAGCTATCTGAGCTCCTTTCTGTCTTCATGATTAATCAGCTGGGTGGGGAGAAATAAGGAGAAAACTCATGAAAACTGGGGAGGAAAGTTGGCCATACCTGAAGATTTAGCTTTGATTTCCTTGCGGAATTTCGAGCAAACACTGTTGTAATTGGTGCAGATGTAGTGCAAGCACCAAGCTGCCAGCTGGTTAGCATTGTGAAACTGTAAAGAAAAACAAAAAGCTTACTCCATTTCCTGAGGTTATCATTCATTTTGCAGCCCCAATTAACATTTAAAGCTAGTATGGTCCCCAGAAGATTGTATCTGGCAGCACTCTCCCAAGCATGGAGGGGAACTTTAGAGGCTAAAGTGAGGCTCTAGATGCCCTAGGTCTTGTCACACAACTCTGCTGGAACAACCCGTGGCACAAAAGGCTTGTGGATCGGTGTCTGGCATGCACAGCATCTGGCAAACTGCATTCAGTCCTACACAGGATCTCAACCTGAGGCATGAGGGACCTAAATTTTCTGATATGATTGTACTAGTCATCTATCTCCATCAGTTAATGCAAACCCCGTTCTGAAGTAACTCCCTAGAAAACTATACTTCTTCACAGAATTCAAGCATTACTGAAAGCTCAATACAAGATCTTGTACATGGTTCCTATGGTTGTAAGGCAGCACAGCTATAACATAAGTCAGATTGTATAGCATGTGTCTCTATTTTGGCATTCTGACTGTCTACCACAATCTTTGCAGGTTATAAACATATCATATTGATGTAGGTACTGGGCACAGATGACATCCTAACAGCAGTTAAACATATTTGTTCTCTCTTCAACCAAGAGAAAAAACAAAACAACACAAAACACCCTTCATAAAACCAAAACTTGGTAAAGTGAGTTGTCTTTTCTTGGAAAGGGTTCAGTCCTGGTTTTGCAATAGTATTATAGGCACCTGAAAGCAGCTGCAGAAAATCTCACATGGTGGCCAGCTTCTGTTGTATTTCAGTGCTACTTAACCCCTAGACTTCAAGCCAAGCTGCAGCCAGACGACTCATGAGTGTGAAATCAGGAATGATAAAATTTTAAAAAATATTTTAGCTTGTACTTGGGAGACTGCTGTATCACTCCTTTAGGAAAACTGAGGTGTGCAGTTTAACTGAGCTGGAGGCTCCGTCTTTTCATGGGTTTCGGGCCTCAAGAAACACTGAAACGTGTTTGAACAGAAAGTAGCAGGATTTGCACTCACTATCAGATGACTGGCTCTGAGTAGCCCTTCTAAGGCCAAGTCTAAGAACACAAAAAATGTTGCCTTTGCAATACAGGTCTAAATATATCCACAAGAACTGAATTGAAAGGAACCCAAGAATCACTGTTACAAAGTTGAACGGCTTTGTTAAGTACATTTCTTATTACTGAAGCATGACCATAAGAACGTGGACTTGGAAGCTCCACAAGAAAAAGGAAAATATATATTTGAAAGAAAACTCTGGGATTACTTAAAAAGAAGTTTCACCTTTGAATCAATGGAAAAGTCTTCTTTAAAATAGAAGATAAAACTTTTATTGTCAGTCTCAGAACTGCAGACTTTTAGCCACTTAGAAGCAATGCTCAGAACCAGTAAGGTGTGAAAAGCAAGTCCTGCAGCTGGACAGAATACCTTTAAAAAACAGCACACACTGACCTGTGCCAATTCCAAATAGGATAGTACTTCTCCATCTATCGCAATGCCGCTCATGGAGGCTTTTGTTAGTTCTTGTACTGCATGCTGTTCTGTTAAGAGAAGAAAAGTCATCACTCACATGGGAAGCAGTCACATTTCAAGGTCAGACCATCCACAAGTATCAAAGAACCAAGAAGGCATGTTCTCTCTCCTCCTAATGCTAACTTGAGCATTATGTAAGTGGCACATTCACCCATATATTCTAAGCAACTTCAGATTTGGGTGAACCCAAATTCTAGCCATTAGAATTGGGGCTGCAGATT
The DNA here is from genome assembly GCA_033558235.1 of Neomorphus geoffroyi. NCBI lineage: Eukaryota > Metazoa > Chordata > Aves > Cuculiformes > Neomorphidae > Neomorphus > Neomorphus geoffroyi. The sequence continues at coordinate 9,941,099 of JAUMJM010000016.1, read as the reverse complement.
CCGCATCACAGGTACAAACTGTCTTGCACCAGTGCATCCCAATCCATACGCCCCCTCTGCCTCAACCCAAACTATTTCTGGTTTCACACACAATTCTTATCCCTTTCTTACAGAAAGTGAGCTTGCAATTAATAACCACTCACAGAAGGACAAAGTTCAGCAGCCACTATTCTCTTCCTGGCAAAATGAATGTGTGCAATATTGAATATAAGTTAGAAATATTGATCAGCTGCCTCTTTTGGGTAATACAAAACCAACAGCCAAGTTTTTAGGCAACAGTGCCATTGCATCATGGATTTATTAATGAGTATACCTACAGCACTGATAAATAAAGGTCCACTTCAGACCTTCTTCAGATTCTCAGATTAGTCATTTCCAGGGATCCAGATGAATGCTGACCAGCTCCCCTAGAAGTCACTTCAGTTCATAAGTCTCCTAAACCCCTACTTAGAACCACTTCCTAGAATCTACGAGATTTCGGTGGTTTCTGGGAAATGTTGTTAGCTGATTTAATTCTACTGAGTTCAGTTGCTGGCAATTGCCTTTGGATTCAACATTATTTCATCATGAATTAGATGGAATGAAATATTCTTAATACTATATGTATGTTTATACTGCAACCACATAGAAAATAACAAAGATTTCAGTTAAAATGTGTGTATAAATCAGGTGATAAAGATTTGGTCTGTCAGAATCAGTATGTAAAACTGAAGGAGAGCTGGGATTTAGTATGTGATTAAATTTTGCCTAAATGTTGTCCTGTATATGCGTATAGCTTTGCTTCATGTATCTATGAGTTTTGACCTTGGCCATGTCTTCAGAACGATGTCAACATTGCTACATACATAGCGAGAAACAACAAAAACCCCCTGGAGGGCTGGCTGTGTATGGATTTAATTTTAAGATTAAATAGTATCCTATCCTGTAATTTTTCACTAAATATGTGATTGAAAAGTTTTTCTTCCTAAAATGAGAGCTGAATCCCCATGTATATACCAAAATATCAGATTTCCATCTAGGCCGTGAAAAGGGATCCAGATGGCATTGCTAAAAACCACAATCGCTTAGATCAGTTTTGAATTTGCTCAGTTAATTCTCTCCAAATAGTAATGTATAATGGAGCACTTCATTCATTACGTAGTGGAAAGCCAGGGGTTCATCTGTTTTCCGATAAATTAACAATAACAAAGCAGCTGTTACAAACCACAGACATTATATCAACACTAAAGAAAAGGTTTACTCTTTCTATTTTTAAAGCATGGACTACTTCAGGTTTCTGAGCTGGTTTAGCCCAAAATGAAAAAAAAAAAAAAAAAGGCAAGAGAAAGGCAAATACATTTTTCTAAGTGAATATCTATTTGTATTACAATATCCCTTTCAGGAAAAAACTACAATATTTTCTTTGACACTAGAGACAATCCTGTGCATTCCAAAACCATTAAAACATGTTTCAGCCATTGCAGAAGACATTGCATTGGACAAGACCACAAATTCTTACCTGCCAATGCAACCAGGTGAGGAAGGCAAAACCTATTTGCCAATGCGATTAACTCAAGTGTGTCCAGTTCCTGACTGGAGGACAGTTGCTTGGTATACAAGTAATCTAAAACCGCCTGCATGGAAGTCTTGTTTATGTTGGGAAGAACTACCTAGAAAAGATATTAAGAAGAGTTTCTAATAATTAAGAAATTTTCATACAAAGGCCGTATTTCAGTTCTGACACTTTGCTAGACAGCCATTTTTTCTCTTCAAGACATTTCAGAAACGCAGGGAAAACACTTTTTAAAAAAAATATTTCCCATTAAGTTTCAAGAAGTTGCCAACAGGCAAACACACCACTGAGTCCGATCCTTTGCCAGTTTACATACTAGGAACTCTATCACGTTATGGGAATTGGATCCACATCAAGCAGTGAATCTGTTCAGTGCTCTTCTAGCCTGTGAACGGACAGCTTCGTGGGATAAATAAAGCCACTGAGCCAAACCTCCCTTGGTGGACTTCTTGAGGAGTGCAAGCTATCTGCTTCTGGCAAGCGATATTCTGGGGATTCTGAGAATAACAGAACCCAAAGGATAACGAAACCCCCACCTCTCTCAGTCTGTTTATAAATAACAGAACGCTGCAAGTAGATGATGGTTGGGAAGGAACTGAGAACTGAAAAGCAAAGATAACGTAAACTGTTTCTGCCACACACATGTAATTAAGTGTAACCACCGCATAATGAAACTACTAAGTCTAGGACAAAAGTTATCTAATTTCTCGCTAGCACCACTCTAACTCTGCTTCACTGCAGGGAAGCCTAAAAGAGGTAGGAGAGCTAGAAAGCCTCATTGTAACCTATCATGGTAGCATCTCAACTACAGTTTGCACATCTCCGAAGAAAAGGGTAAACCGATTCTTGCAGCAGGTAAGTCTGCTGAAATATCATATATATATGTATATATATATATAAATATTATATATAATATATAGCATATAACAGAAAAATAATGAAAAAATATGATGAGGAATTAAATATACATGCAACTTAATCTGGCTGCTTGGAAGCAGTCAGCACATACTTTCTTCTAGAAGGGTGTTAATTGTTGTCATGTAGCTGGTTGTTAACCTTTGAGGGCTTGTGAATTTTTCTTTCAGCTCTGTCTGGGTGGGTGGGATTCAAAGCCAGATCTGTTAGTGCTAAACATGAACCCCTTATGTATATCAACCACTCTGGGAAGCAGCTCAGTTCTCCAAGTAAAAGAAGCTAGTTTTGAAACCCATTCATTATTAATATATTTTTGTTAGTTCAGAAAGCAGTAAATTCAGTGAATGAGTTTATAAAATCTTGTGTCCCAAATACAGAAAAAGCAATGTTTTTATTTTTTGTAAACTAGTCAAAGGAAACCATTCAATTCATATCCACCTATAATTTAAAACTTCCAACAGCATTATTGAATGCTTTAAATGCTACAAAATGGAAGCTAAGTATTTTAAATTGGAAAGATGAGCTAAGACTGTTAAGTTAATCATTAAAAACAGGCTGGTAGGAAAAAAAAAAAAGATATATTCTTCATTGCCAAATGTTGCTTACTAGAATTAAACCATGTATTTTTAATGAACTACTTGTCGAGCATGCCTCTGGGAAAGGAATTATGATTACATCTGTATTAGAAGAAGCGAGAAAAATCTAAGCAGAACACAGTCTTTCAGAATATTAAACACAAAACCCCTGAACTCCTCATATAAACAAGACCTGTATGTATGGAAAGGCACAAGAAAATAAAAACCAAAATCAAAACCTGAGTATGGATCAGACACAAGAAAAAAAATATCAGCAGAGTGTTTAGAATTTGAAAAACACACCATGCAGACACCTGAAACATACAAAGCTTCTGCTGCAAAATCTTAAGTCAAAGCATTGCGATAGCTTATACTGCACTTTTTATCTTCTTTACTCAAGAGTATAAGCTGATGCACTAGAAAATCTGAGTTTGTTTCTACTGAAGTACTGTGAAGCAGGCCCTCTTCTCTAGTTTAACATTCCAATGGTTTTGAACCTACTATTCTCTAATTCCTTCCTCAGTGGCCCTGTTCCATGTATTCTTTGAAATGCTCCCATCTGTATAAACATATATTCACATAACTTCAAAATTCATTTTAAAGAAACTCACAAATCCATATTTAATTCCCCCCCATATTTATTATTTTAAAGATTTTCAGCTTTAAACATGTTTTGGCATTGGAGGAAGTCTCAGGCCTTGCAGAAAACATGTTATCCTCCCAGGCATCCTAATTTAATGCCTTTAGAAGAAAAGTATCCTAGGTCTGAAAGGGAAGAATCATCGTTCTAGGGATTATTGCAACCCTTCAAATAGATACAAAATTATGCTTCTATCATCCTAAATCCATCAGATATTATAAGCAAAATGGACAAAAAAGGACACAAACCTCACTGTTCAAGCTTTCAATAAATGATCCTCCAAACATAGCAGACATCCATTCACAGCTACAGATCAGTAGTGGCTTGTGGGCATCTATGGTTCCATCATCCAATTTAAATGTCACATCTGCCATTGGAACAAAGAAACAGGTATGCTGCAAATCTACATTTAAAGTGAAACTGTGTCTCAAGGATGTATGTTCCTCTTGCACATTGTTAACATTCTTTCTTTTGACCCCCATCCCAAAGATAACTCTAGTGTTCTATACAGTTAAATTAAAAATCTCACTTAAAAGGGGGAATCACACGTTCAACCTAATGGAAAATTTGATCACTTATTTAAAAGCTTGTGTGTAGATTTTGATAAACTGCTGTATCCCAGGTTTGAACAGTTGGCCCCGAGTAACACTATAATTTGGGCTCATCCGTCCTCTCAGAACAATGTACGCTGTCACAGTTTTTGAAGTCTGTGAAGCAACAATAACATGAATGAGAAAAGAATTACTGCTTTTCCTGCTAAAGCATGTATTTACTTACCAGAAAATGTCCCTTTGCAAAGGCACTCTTTTATCCGATTAGCTTTTCTGACATGAAATGCTTTAGTAATCTCTTGATTCATGAAGGCTTCTTTATTCATAATATTCTCCACCATCATTCGCAAATCAAATACTTCCAAGATCTCAGCAATCTGAGCCAGTCTTGTAAGATCTTTTTCATTTTCATCCAGTTGCCCTGTGTATAAAAACTGCAAAACAGTTTTAAAAGGTCCGGCCTGCACAGATGAATCCATTTTTACCACTGTAACAGGACACGTCCTATTTGAGATAGGATTCACTTGCATTTCCTTATGCACACTAACAAACCCCTTACCCCAGGATGACAGAGATCTTGCTGCAGAATTTGTTTCAGCAGATTCGGGTTCTAGAATGTTTAAAGAGTCAGTACTTTCTGGTGGGAGAGTTTTAACATCGGCAGATTTCAAGGATGTCTCATCACTGTCACCACTTATCTCCAGGTGAGTTGTCAGAGCATCTTTATTTGTATTTTCTTTATTACATGGTGTTTCATGCAAGTCTGGACTTTCCTCACATTCCATTAAGAAAAGGTCATAAAACTTTGAAGAGGAGGTAGCTAGGTAAATCTTGTGAGCAAAAATGTAGTCCTGCTCCTGGAGAACAAACATAACATCTGCACACAGTGGTCTGTCCAATAAATATCCAGCTTCATTCATGCTCGGTATGGGACACTCAGGAATTTTGATAACCGGAGGAGGGGCTTTTGGAGGTAGGAATGGAGCCTGAAGCAAAGGCTTTTGGACCTTCTTCAAATGAGATTTCCAGAACTGTAGGTGTCTTCTGGAGATCAGGGCAGCTCTAATTGCGTTGTCAAACACATCTTTAATCCCAAACTGGTCAAAAACACTGGTTTCATAGTATGGTATCCCAAGTTCCTTGGCAACCTCTCTGCCTCTTTCTGGTGGCAAGATGTCTCCTCTTTTTATCGGCCTAGAGTTAAACAAAAAATAAACCTCACACACACGGATCATCACAAAGTTACTCCAGAAGGCATGGAATTTTACAAAGAGTCTCAGCACCAATTCTGGGATAAATATTCAAATGAAACAAAATATAAAATTAAGCCCACAAAACCCTTTGGAAATCTACAACCATTACTCCAGAGTTTTAGAGTAGCATATACTTGTAATTTTGTTTAAGTTTGGTGGTGTCTTTGCAGTGTTACCAAAAACATTGGTTACTGCAGTGTTACTGTAAAAGCATTATGTGGGAACTCATGAATTTCCAGAGCAGCTGTAATATCTGGCTTAGGGTAAAAAAATCAGAAAAAACTCTGAGATACGAACCATTTTCCCAGCAAAAAATCATCGCACCAGAAGACAAGACCCAACAGTGCATTCACTGAGCACACCATATTGGGCAGACACAAGCTGGCACAGACTTAAAACACTCCAGACAGCAGCTTGCTTTAGTTCCCAGCTAATCATCAGCTCAGGTGGCAGAAGTCTGTGCTAGACATGCAGGGTACTGATTAAAACCTTATTAATGATGAAATCCTAAAGGACAATTAGGGCACAAGTTCTGAGTTTTGAAAAAAAATATTCCCTTATAAAGAGTCAACCAAAAAGCCCACCCAACCCACACAATGAAGAAATGTTTAATAAACAAACCTATGAAAATCGTATTGCCTAGTCAAGAATTTCAATGAAATGCAATGCAAAGTTTTCTAAGAACGCATGAAATAGTAATTCAATCTCTTTATGGAAATTTTTTACAACACAGTCTTTAACTACAAGATGGAGAAAGACGTATATGAAAACCTCCAATAACCATTATCTCTTTATTATCATAGCGTTACGGCACACAAACAAGTTTAGATGTCCAATGTGCAAGAATACTGTGGGAAACATATTGTAACTGTTTATGTTAAAGAACTAACCAACTTAGGCAGCAGAATTAAAAAGAAGAAAGCACATATATATTCTCATTTTACAGAAAAAGGAAAACCATTTCTCTTTTGAAAGTATTGTACCAGATTACCACGGTGATTTTTTAAATTCTTACTTTTGTTTAAACTTTACCTTGCCAGAGGCCTCCTGGCTCTGTTAACAGCCTCAAGATCTGCATAGCGGAGATCGAGTTGGCAGCCCACCAGGATGACAGGTGTTCGAGGACAGAAGTGCTTGATTTCTTGATACCACATCGTTTTCACATGATTCAGGGAATTAGGATTAGCAATTGAAAAGCACAGAACAACTACATCAGACCTAGAAAGGCAACAAGACAATATCCGATTAAAATCCAACAAACATGCCTTCTGCTGCAGCTTCACCTATTTTCATCACGTCAGCTTAAATCTACTTCACTCTACACTTCAAAAAATGCGCTGGCACCCAGATGTCAGAAAACATGTTGTTCGTGCAGAGGTTTGATACAAGCTATGCATTCCACCACAACAGCATGGGAGAACAAAGCCACATACTTAGGAAGCACCGGCCCTCTGCCTAGAGATGATCCCTGCATGTATGAACAGAACACTGAGCGGTAGGGCTTGCCATTCTCTACACTACAGTTATTCACAGGCTGTTATTGCTCTAGAAATACTTCCGCTGAATGGACAGCTAAATTGGAATTCAAAATCATTGGTGCTTAGGAATGAGAAAGGAGTTACGCAAAACTTTGGAACAGCCACACAGGCAGACACAGATCACTTCTGGACTTGTCATGGAGAAATACCTTTACTGCACCCTTTCAGATACTGAGGCAGTCTACTTTGCAATCCATTTGCACAGCTATTCCCTAACATTTTTATTAGATGATCTGTTAGAAGGGCAAATTACTGCAGAATAACCACTTCTACAATATAAGCAAAAATAAACATTATGATGAAAATAAGGTCAATAAAGTGTAGAAAAGGACAGTGGCTTAAATCAAAGTAAGAATGACAATAATTGCAGCCTTTCAAAGGTTTTAAGAAAACAAAAATTACTTAACTAAATAAATCTGCTTTATAAATTGTAAGTATGAGGATTAAGGTTGACAGTTCATCCACCTAACTCTTGTCAGAGCTAGCACTCTAAGGCAGAGATATGCTTGAATACTTGTTTCAGGGCATTCCTAACTTGGGGCAATTTCATTATTTATAAACTGGGATGGGTGGTTACAAAACAGTTCTCAAGCTTTGGGTCTCTTATGAGTGAAAAAGAAAAGAAGAAAAAAAGTTGAATTGAATCTCTTCAGAAAAATTGAGGGGAAGGGACAATTTGAGGAGGCAATTTATTGCTACAAAACTGTCAGCAGGGTAAGCTCAGTAATACCATGTCTATCTCACTTGTATTATTCTTTAATTTAGCACAAATGTGTTGTGACTGCAGTTTGTGAAATGTATAAAGCAGCAGCAGTGAATCTTAACATTCACCTTTTAAATATTTAAATACTTCCTCAGTACTGCTGCTTTTTACATTTCACTGAGGGCACAGATAATATCCAGCAAGACCGTCTCTAAAAATAGCTACAAACAACACAGGTACTGCTGGAAGCACAGAGTTAATTCAAGACAAACGCTCCTGCTCCAAGTTTGAATCTTATATACAAAACTGCAACAGTTCTGCTATATCTAGAAACAAGGCCTTTTCAAAATGGAAGTTACCTACTAAATAGCGAAGTGGTAAGCAGGTCTGGCCTTGCTAAACACCTGAGGCAAACAGCCTTTAAACTTGCTCTATTCAGGGTCACGTAAAAGTAAAACCTAGGCCCCAGCAGACATTTGCTTAGCTCCCAGGAAGAAGAAATCAGTGTACAGCTAGGATAAAAAAAGAAATTGTGTTACACATATTCTAATCTGGTCAATTATTGTTTAATTCAAGATCATCGAGACTGCCGGGGAGGCAAGCATTGACTGTTCCTAAGTATAATTAAGCATCTTAGAGAGACAGATTGTCTCGTCCTTCAGAAATTAATACCCGAGCCAAGTGATTGCAGTCACGAGTATCCAACCCTCCTGACTCCGTAAACCACGAGACACACATCACATCTCTCAGAAAACCAAAAGGGAACTGTTCTCCCACAGGGAGGAGATGTCGACAGTTCCGTCGTGGCACCGCTGCTGGCCACAGAGCTGGGCTCCTGAGCCGAGCCAGTGGTGATCTGTTTCCTTGGCTAGGACAGGTCCAGACTATCCAGTAGACCGACACCAGCTCAGCCCTGCATGCAACACAGCCCTGGCCAAGGGAGTCGCAAGTTTTTGCCACAGAGCTGCATGTGGGTTTTGAGCAACACTTCTGCTCTGACCTTCCTTAGGCAACCACAAAACTGAGCTGGGGAAAGCTGGTTTTTTATGCGTAACTCACAACACGCATAGTGTTGCACTAACAGGGCACTTGCAACTTACTGCCTTCTGAAGGAAATGAAAAACAGAATACTGAGGAAAAAAAATGCATTTTGCATGTTATTTATCCTGTGTTAAAAGCTGGACATTCCCATAAAATGAATATCTTAAGAGTTCTGTAATGAACAGGGAGAAATTAATCTTTCTGTGCCATGAACAGGGCGGATGGGAAATCACTCGGTAGTGACACACTGAACTGGGTAGTGACACTGGGAATTCACACGCTGAACCAGCATCACAGCTGGGTCTGCTGGCTCACAAAATACATCCACCTTATCATAATTAATTTTTCACTCAAGCCATAAGCATGATTTGCAGTATTAGTACAAACTGGAGACATTAATATATGAGGAAGATTAACTGTCTACACAGGACTGTGAACATTTGGGGAAAACTGTCCTTTGGAAACTTTAATTAAAATACCTGCAATTTCTCTTAATGCCAAAGGTACATTTACAACTTGCTAATGCCTCAATATAAAATTTGGTTTGACATTTGTTCATAAAAGCCAGAACTTGTCAGGTTAAAATAATACATTAATATTTCCCGAGCATTAAAAATTTACCAATGTTATTTTAATATTCTCAGGGAACATAAAAGGATAGGATTGAAAAAAGAAAATCTAATTTATTGCCATTTTTGTGCAATTTGGTAATTTGAGAACAAGAAAGGATGTATCAGGTTTACTTCTGCTTTCTTCTCTCTGCAGCAATATACTCACAATTCCAAGCTGGTTTATTTTTGTTTTCTAAAAATGAATTTCATAATCACTTCCCAGTAAAATTCAGGAATGGTTCAAGAAACACTTCCATAGACTTAAAACATCAAAAAGTGCTTTAGAAGTCTCCATCGCATTCCTCCTAGAGCACCCTCCACTTGAAACAGGCAATTGATAGACACTGTGTGCATCCACCTCCGTTAAATGCAACAGAAGTGTATGATCACATACACTGATGTTTGATATTGAACAACCACATGAAACAAAGTATTACAAATAGCAATAAGAAAGGGTAGTTTGCATATCCAACAGATTGTCTTGTAGATTCAGCAGTACATGTTAGAAATGTGTAACTGCTTCATCTTACAGTCTGCTTTTCCTAGGTTTATCAGAAATCTTGAATCATCTACTCTTATTATTTGAAATATCTGAACATACTTAAGCATCATCAGAACTCACCTTCAAATGCTTCCATTGTAGTCACAGAAATAATTCTTAATGCAAAACACACACATCTGAAGTCAGCTCAGCTTGGTCTAAACATAGCTATGAACTACCTAAAGGAGGCTTCTGTGGGCAATGGAAGAACCTTATCAACAGTCTGAGAAGCAACCCATCTAACTAACCTAAGTACTACCTCAATGCATTCTGCAATATTTTCCCTAACTTGGAAAAGAAGAACTTCTGATGGAAGAAAGTACCTCTTTTTAGATGTTAGAGAAATCAAAAGAAACCCTCCAGAGAACCAAATCAGCTCATGGTGTGTTGCCATCCTGTGAGCTCCTAGTGTGTGAGTTATGAACTGTATCAGATGTACGGAGTCCAAGACACTGCCAAAAAGCGAGCAGTATAGCACTGACAAAGACAAGTCAACTTTAAATTATCAATCTCAGGCTTCAGCAGTAGCCAAGCTACAGTTAACCGTTGTAACCATCTGGAAGATACTCCGATGAGAAACTCGGGAGGTGGGGGAGAAAAAGCAATATATTAGCTATATAACAAGTGTTTCTGATGGAGTTGTTAGAAGCAGTGGAGAAGTGAATGCATTCTAAGTAGAGCTGTTTTGTGTACCAGAGCACTCCATCGGTTTGGGACTGAAATTTTGAAAGACTCATCTGCTTACATGCTACGTGTGTTCCAGAGCTGGCGTAAGGAGCTGCTCTGCAGATGCACTTACACACTGCATTGCTGATCCATCTCTCAACAAGAAACTCCTACATTATTTTCCATCTTTCCTCATACTCTTATTTGAGACAGAAAATCAATGAAACAGCAATAGTAAATGATTATCTCATATATTCCATGGCAAATGTGTTTAAAATTTTAATGTTTCATAGCCTGAATTTAGAGTTATATACTGTAGTACTGGCTGCAAATATGCTAACATGGGGAAACAGGCTACCTGCAGAAGTGTACATACCGCATTACCTAGGAAGAAGTTGTTCCCCCTGGTTTATAATTTACAAGTTACTGGGAAAACTTGCTGTATTTAAGAACTAGTGGTATATAGGGTATGATTTGCCATATAGTCATGGCATAATACTACTGAGTTTGGAGAGAAGAAGAAATAAAGCTGTCAAAAATAAAGAATGTGAAGAGATGTCTCTGATCTGGAAATCAATGCAGTGAGTGGGAAAGAGGGGAAGGAGGAAGACTGAACTGTATTGCCATGGTATCTTCTCATCTTTCTAGAGGACAAGTCAAAAATAAGTATTTTGTTTTAGAAAGCTTAAATGAGACCCAACAGTTAAATCTGACAAGAATCAGTTTAAAGATAGACAAATTACCTTTTCATTGATAAGAATTGTGTTGTACGTATTTAATGAAATCAAACATTAAGAAAAGACTTCGGTAGGAGGGAAACCTGCCCCCTCCAGTAGATTTGTTATATTACACAGTCTTTAGTTCTTCCTATATTTAGATACCAGCTTTTTCTGAGAAGAAGCAAGGTTGAAGTCGAGTTCTATTAGAATTTTACAGAGTAAACAATTTGGTAGAGGTTAAACCAAATTGTTAAGACTCTTACATTACCAGAACAGCTAATCCTTAGATATTTTTTAATCAATAAAACGTTGTTTTGCTTTTACTCCTTCTGCCCTCACTTTTTTCCCCTACGTAGTTCCCCATAACTTTCCCCTGGTCCGTCAGAGACTTCCATCACAGCTGAACTTAACCCACTTGAGATCAGAATTTGAAAGAGCTACCTCAATTGTCCACCTGCAGAGTCCTTCAACCACCTGAAAGGAAAGATTGTGTAGCGCAGCAGCCTGAGTGCAAATACCAGCTCCCAAGTTCCCAAACACAGTAGGTTAAGGCAGTAGAAGGCCATTCTAAGATTGAAACTGAGAATTCATGACTGAACAAAACCCTGCTACATCTCCATGTCAATCCAGATATATTTGGAAGAGTCATTCAGCTACACAACATTTTTCAGGCATGCATCTCACTGAGCTGAAAAAAAAAATTGTGCAGATAAGCAAGGCTGATAATGTCTTAAGTGGACTCAGTTTTTAGTAGATGCAGTTGCAGCCATCACATGAAATGGGAAGAAATCATTAAGCAATTTGTGAGCATAACAAAATGGCCTGAAGACAAAGGACTTACGTGCACACACTCAAAACAGATGAGAGGCTAGAAAAACTAAAACACAGGGCGTGCCTGGCACGTGAAGAACTGAAGATATCCAGGCAAGGCAGGGCAAGACCATGCAGTGCCCTGGATGCGAGAAGAAGAATCAATTAGTTCTATACTTTACCGACAGCAGTGAAGCTTCTTAAGAACTGGTGTAATGTGCGAAACTTTCAAAATGCCCTGAAATATATTCAGATTTTGTGGTGAGTAGCATGCAGATCTGATTCTAAAACTTCTGTAACATCATTTTTAGTAGGAAACAACAACAATAAAAAGATGATAAATCTATATTTAAGAAAATTGCATACTTCAAGACTGTGCCTCAAAAATGGAGAGAGTTTTCCTATGCATTTCTTACAAACAATACCTTCTTAAATGTTAAGCAGTTAAAAATCTCTTCGATTTCCTTGGAGGTGCTCATGGGAAAACAGTGCATTTACAAAGGATGACAAAAAAAATTGATATCACAGTATCACAGTATCATAAGGTTGGAAAAGACCTTTGAGATCATCGAGTCCAACCTATGACCCAACACCTACACCTACTCCTACTTGTCAACTACACCATGTCACTAAGTACCTCATCCAAATTCTCTTTGAACACCTCCAGGGATGGTGACTCGACCACCTCCCCAGGCAGCGCAGTCCAATGAACAATTACCCTCCCAGTGAAGAATTTCTTCCTAATGTCAATCCTAAACCTCCCCTGGTGAAGCTTGAGACCACGTCCTCTTGTTCTGTCACTGGTCAACTGAGAGAAGAGTCCAACTCCTGCCTCACTACAACCTCCCTTTAGGCAGTTGTAGAGAGCAATAAGGTCTCCCCTGAGCCTCCTCTTCTCCAGGCAAAACAACCCCAGCTCCCTCAGTCGCTCCTCATAGGGCTTGTGCTCCAGCCCCTTCACCATCCTCGTTGCTCTGCTCTGGACACACTCCAGCATCTCAACATCCTTCTTAAACTGAGGGGCCCAGAACTGGACACAGTACTCAAAGGTGCAGCCTGACCAGTGCTGAGTATAAGGGGATGATGACCTCTCTAGTCCTTCTAGTCACAAAGAATGATTAAAATATCTCATTTTTCATTGCAAAAATCTGTAAGAGCTACTCTTATTGTACAAATGCCTGACCAGTAATAGCGCTGAAAAGAATGGCAAAGCCATGCAGAACAATGTAAAGAGAGGAAAACAATTTTATTTTTAATTTAAAGGACTGCTTACACAGTCTTGGAATTCGGTTAATTTTATTGCTGGCTATAACAAGTAAATGCACTCATAATTCTAGTTAGTATTTATGTATGAAAAATTCCATCTTAGTGCTAAACAGAACTTTGCAGTTGGAACACCCTGTCTGCAAGGTACCCTAGCCCTATTCTGGGCCAAATTTTGCCAGTAGACTCAGTAAAACTCTCTTTGGAATCACATCACACCAGTACATGCCCTTTTTTCTTCCCTGGAGCAGAGATCTCAATTACTGCATGTCTATCATAGGAATAAAAATTCTACGACAAAGAGTATTCTAAAGGCTGAAAAACTGAAATAAATATTCTGTGTGTCACATGCAAAATTGAGGCTTATAAAAGTAAGATACAAATTCTGAACTCCAAATCAATGGAGAAGGATGAAAGAAAATGATTGAGCAAGAGAAAGTACAGGAGTAGCTGAAACACAATGGATCAACCTGAGGTAAACACCAAAACCCACACAAAAGGACTGATAAGAATATAGCTGAAAATGTTTTTGTAAGATATATCTCAATTGACTGCTTCCTCCATACAGCAGTCAGAAAATAAAATAATGAGAAATAAATTCATAAAAAAATGGAGAAACCAAAACCACAGGTATGTTCTGTTATTGTAAGGAGGCAGCTTACAGATGACAACTACATGCTATCTCCCTACAGTGAACCAACTTTCATCAAAGATACTGCAGAAGAATAAACGAAACAAGAAATGAATGTTTTCTTTAATCCTGGTCCCACCCTCTAAAAAAACCCAGAAACCAATGATCGATCAGAAAAACACATTGAGTTTAAAAGGAGTAAGAAGCGATTTAGTTAAAACATCATTTGAAGGAACATGTTGAGAAAAAAGAAATTATTTCAAGGAAAGGGAGGGATGTAAGGATGGAAAATAAATAAATATATTAAACCCCCCTAAGATCCAAAGCTAGGTCCCAAAATTCAGTAAAAGCATGGTTTGTTATAATTACTGATGAGGAAGACAGACAGGAAGCCAGGGACAACATAAAGATGGAGGTAAAAAAACAGAGAAGATGAAAGAATGATAGGGTCCAGTTTGCATCCAGTATAAGAGTGACATCTGAAGTCATGGAAGGCATGAAAACTGACCATTAAAAATGCTAGACACATCTCTTTCTCTGGAGAGAAAACATGGGCTTCCACATTTTTGATTTCTTTGGGCAGTCACCAAACCCAGCCTTCTCCTTTTTTATTTAGAAAAAAGCTGTCCAGGAATTTTAACTGGTCAGTTGATGTCACAAAGTTATTGATAACAACTCAGTTTAAACCAGTTATATCTGTTTGTGCAGAGTGGTTTCCATATAAGATGTGTGGGAATGGGTCAAAGCTGAGCCAGGGGTGGTTTAGACTGGACAATGGGAAATATTTGTTTACCGAGAAGGTGGTCAGACCCAGGAACAGGCTTCTTAGAGACGTGGTCAGTGCCCCAAGCCTGTCAGTGTTTAAGAGGCATTTGGACAATAACCTTAATAATCTGCTTTAACTTGGTCAGACCTGAAGTGGTCAGGCAGTTGGTCTAGGTGACCGTTGTAGGTCCCTTCCAACGGAAATAGTCCTATTCTAGTCTAGGCTTCCCTATTCTGATATATGCATGAGGAAATACAGACTGAGACCCTGAGACTCTTGAAGTAGAAAACAGCTCAAGAAATACACCTAGCACTTATTCACAAAGAAACAATTCACTAAGATCAAGCTTTCAATGGAAATTCACTTCTCAGGTTTAGCATTTTGAAAAGATTTTGATGGTACCTTGCAGTCTTTCAGGATAGAGCCCAAATGTCTTTTTTTCCACCCAGCCACACAGCCACTGACTTAGGAGAGTAAGGAAAAATGGAAGAATATGTATACCACAAATAACTTTTGATACGTACACTCCAGTCAAGGAAGTCTTAAAGCATTAAGGTGTCTATTATTGAGAGATTACATATACATCAAGTTGAGCCTCAGATCCCACGAACAGTCATTTGGCCCACACCTTTTTAAAGGAGGAAGGATTCCTAACAGCAATTCCATAGCAACCCCTTTCTACTCACAATATGCAATGATGATGGGATGCAGAGAAAAAAAGTAGATCTGCATTAATTTAACTGGTTTAATTATATAAGGCATATAATTTCCTATTGACTGAGTGAAAATGTCTCAAATGTTAATGTAGACAATGAAAGAAGAAAAATCTAGTGCATACACACACCACATCAGAATAAAATTACATGAGAATGCTGTTTCTCTGTGAACTCCTCTGCTTATTCTTATTCTTATTTTTCTTGGGGCTGAACTGGGTTAAACTCAAAAGAGAAAAAAAATATTAACAAATATGAAAAAGAACCTCTCCAATCCATGGCAGTAAATGGCTCCTAAGGCATGTGGGACGCAAAGAATTATCATAACATAAAACAACGACAGCAAGACTGTAGGGGAAAGCGTTGGCTTTCATTCAAAGCACTTGTGAAACCTTGGACCTTCTCTGAAGAATCAAGAGGAGCTGCTGGCCCATCTTCAGCTTAGACACAGGCAGTTCGTGACAAAGTAACTCTGTGAGGACAGTCACCTTGTCCTCATCTCACTGAATTAGCTGAACACAAATATCATTTTACATCCAAGCTATCTGTGCTTTGTTTTTATAGAAACATCATCATCACTTTCCTTTAAGAAAAAGAAACACAAAACAAAACAACCCTACAAAGATCAGCAGAAGTCTTCAAATATAACAGATAAACCCCTGTTCTCATGGACACTTTTCAGCAGTGTTCAGAAAATACATTTCTATGGATTCAATTACATTGAAGTAACTGGTTAAGGGAATTGTAATCACACAGGAAAAGACAAATGCATGTGTTCCTTTGTGTACATACAATACCCACAACACTTACAAAATGCATTCAAACCAGAGAAAATACTCTAAGCATATTTCAAGAGACTCTGTCAGCAGTCTCACAGCAAGGCTCATTCCCATTTTTAAGTCACAAGGAGAAAGCTGATTTCTGTCCATGCTGCACGAACAGATTTTGTTTGGTCTACAGCTCATATTTAAGTTGCAAGTAAATAAATCATCCTGGCTGAATTAGCTGACAAACCACATTTATGGTATTGAGAATAAATATTTGATTGAGATAGAATTAACTCTTCAGATTTGTGCTCATGTTTACATATACTACAGCTGCATGTATCAAAAAACAGGATATGCAGGATATTTATCAAATTGTAATCAAACATGTTTAACTGAAAAGAATAAAAAAAGGATGTAAAAGGAAAAAAAATGCAAGCCAGTTCTTTTTCCCATTTTGCTTTTGGAATTAGTTGACACTCTCATTCAAAATCAAATTGGACAGGAGGATAGAGGATAGTGAATCCCGAGAAGCTGAAATGTAAATCAGGATTTTTTCATGTTTTTACACATGCAACTGTGCCTCCCAGGGAAATTGCTACATAACAACAACTTGAGCTTTATATGAAGTTCCCAACTTATTTGCAGGCTTGGAGAATTCTGTAGCAGTGAGATTAGATTGTTATTAAACAAAGAGTCGACTAGGAGCTGGAAATCAATATGCTAATCATAACAAAGACATAGTAATTTTACAACATTTTGGAATGATTTTGCATCAAATGAAACCCTGTGGGACAATATCAACAAATGACTGGCATCACGTAGTGCCTAAGCTGAACAGAACAGGATACTTCCACAACTAAAGCACACA
This sequence comes from Neomorphus geoffroyi, assembly GCA_033558235.1. Lineage (NCBI taxonomy): Eukaryota > Metazoa > Chordata > Aves > Cuculiformes > Neomorphidae > Neomorphus > Neomorphus geoffroyi. The sequence goes on along the minus strand of JAUMJM010000016.1, from coordinate 9,923,976 downwards.
CTCTGGTTGAAGAAAAAAAACCAAACATGTCATGCTATAAAACTGCAGCAAAAATTTCCACAAGTCCCTCCAGTCACATTGCCTTCCCTCCCTTAAGCTGTCAGGAACTGTTTCCCAAAGCTCATGGAGGATTGTGATTATTAAACTAAACACCACACAGCAGAACGCAAGCTGGATCTCACTCTCTGTGCTCCCATTTTAAAGAACAGCAGTATAAACATTAACCATTCCATCCTCAGTGGCATTCAATGTTTCCTTCTGTCACTCAAAATATAGTGGAAAACATATTCCTTTTGTCAATCTCCTGTCATGTTTCTATCTGTGAAAAACAAAGAATTAAGAAGGATTTATCTTTGCTGTAAGTCCTATTAACTGTTCATCCTGTCATCTATAGCATAATCTATTTAGGTAACATTATGTAAAACTGTATGGAACAATCTTTTCCAACAAGCAGCAGGTGGATTAATGACCTGCTGGTTCTTGTTACACCACATTTACGATGACTAGAGGCCTCGGCTAAGTGTTTGGCTGAACTAAGCCTTCCCCTGCACAAGGGGCGTATGCATAAAACAATTCTGAAGGGAATCAAAAGGTTATATGATTATATCATCCTTCAGACAATCAGAAACATGGAGCACTTGTAGATGTAGCCTTTAGCAGTCCGGCATAAAATACACCTTTCACTGTACTGTAAGATTTGACTCATCCATGAGTAGACTTGTTAAATGAAGTACCTACCTAATCAGTGCTCTCAATTAAGAAATTTAACAACTGAAATTCTATTTATAAAATAGTTTCCAGTTACTTTCTGCACTAAAAGATGCCTCCAAACTGGCAACAAAGAACCATGTGACTGCTTGCTTACCCCTCCCTGCCTCTGGTGGGATGAGGCAGGGAATAAAAAAGAAGGTGGTAGAACTCATTGGTTGGGATAAAAAACAGTTCAATAGAGCAGCAGAGGAAGAGAAAAGAAAACAATAAAAGAATATATAGAATGCCTGGTACAGAATGCAAATTGCTCATCAACTGGTACAACCACACGTGTCCCTGATCCCAAATTGTGCCATGAACCATGGTGTGAAAGAAAAGTGCACTGGAGAAAAAAACAAACCAAACATGCTGTGGGACAAAACACCAAAATGTGCTGCAAAGCCACAAACCAAATCCAGCTGCACCGATTCACCCCGAATCAAAACTGACTGCCCCCTCTTATCTGCCTGACATGATGTTGATGGCATGGAATATCTCACTGACCAGTTTGGTCAGCTGCCCTGGCTGTGTCCCTTCCCAGCTTCTTGAGAAAATTAACTCTTCTCCAGCCAAATCCAGGAAAGGAACGCTGAAGCCAGTTCATCCACTGTTTATCCCTTGCCTTCTTTCTAGAACATTACTGCCAAGAAGTTAGCATGCAACAACGGTGCACTCTGCAGAAACTCCCACCTCATGAATTGTGCACAGTGGACTTCATCTGGATCTCTGGATAACCGTTCATTGTTCCAATTATTATAAAACACCTCCAGCACAGCTAATTCCCTCAGGTACTGGATAGCTGTCTCCATGGTGGTCTACTGCCTGGGTGACATGTAACATCTTCCTTGAAGGGGTACCTTTTCCTCACACCTGACAGACATCACCTCCCATGGCAAAGGGTTTGGGTCTTTCTTCTGATTGCCTTGTCAATGTCCCCTTCCCTGGACAGAGATCCCAGCTGCTTGGCCTTCCTACTCTCTAATTCCAAACTACTGTCCCATTATCCCAGCATCAGAGTAGCCAGGTACCAATGTGCTTGCCTGGATGGCGGCCAAAATCTTTTTGCATATCTTGCAACTCACTCAGAGATAGGGATCAGGTTATTTTACCTCTGGTTCTGCCTCTTCCTTCCATTCTTGTGTTGACCCTTGTTCTTCATCATCCCTCACTTAAGTGAACTGAGGTTTTTTGTATATTCATTCTTCTGTACAGGGGCAACTGACAACAGATGCAGGTTGATTGGCACAGCTGCAATGCCGGTCAGTGGGCTTGGAGCAGCCACAATGCCTGCAGCTGGGGCTGGAGTAGCCGCAGTGCCTGCCAGCAGGCTTGGAGTAGCCACAGTGCCTGCTGTGAGGGCTAGAGTGGCCACAGTGCCTGCCTATTTGTTTTCCCTCTCTTCTCCCTGAAGATGCTGCATAATATTAAGCAGTGTTTGGTAGATACTAGCCAGGGCTCAGCACATGTAGTAAGTTATGCCTCTATGGAATAGCCACAGCATCTTCCTTTCAAATATTCTATCACTCCATCAGGATTCTGTAGTTGTTTGGGAATGAAGTTCCAAACCACTGGGAGTGAGAAGTTCTCTAGATACCTGCCCATATTCTCCCACATGCCATGTCACCCATGCCTATCAAGCTTTGGGGCAAATCTCTGGGTGGCATTCTTACAAAGTTTTTCATAACCCTAAACAAGATGAGAGACACATTCAAGAGACACAGCAATACAAAGATGCTGGCTTGAACATCCAAAGGATATTCAAAATTCTCAAAAGCTGTTGTAACCAGCCTGAGGAAGAAAGGCAAGGTGAAAGAGGGGGTCAAAGTATTCCCCCCGGCCTTCCCCATAGATTGGGTACGATTACTATCAAATTCCGAGAGATGGCGCCTGAGGTATGGAAATGACAACAATGCCACATGTACCAGCCGAACCTCATTGCCAGTGGTAGTACCACATCATCGGTTGATATTAACAGTACAGAAAAATTTTAATTTTTATCTTTCTCCCAGAAGGGATAAACAACACCGCAGAGAATACATACAGCATGTAAGGGTTTCCATAATACAACCATGTGAGCAAACACCACAACATTGTGACCAGTAACTATTAAACTAATATAATGAATGCTTACAGCAAATTTGTTTTAACATGATCTGGTCATATCTGTCATTATCGCAACCCTTCATGTCCCATCTTAGATGCCAGAAAGGACTGTCATGGTTTAGTTCCCAAGATGGCAACAATGCCCTGAGCCAGTAACAAATAACCACAGCAACTGCTTGCTTAGCCTCCCTCCCCTCAAGTAGGATAAGGGTGGGGAACTGAAAAGAATAAAACTCCCGGGTTGGGATAAAAAAAATTTAACAGAGCAGCATCAGCAGCAAAAATATAATAATAATAATAATAACAATAACAATAATAATAATAATAATAGATCTGACACCACCCCCCCTAGAATATGCCTGTAACACTTTTTATTTAACAAATTAGGAAAATAAACTACAAACACCTTCAAAATAGGCGCCTTCCAAGTTGACGCACGGCTGTATATGATGCTGTCAACACTCAAAGCAATTCCGCACATCATTTTCTGTTGAGGATCTCCATAATTTTTGCTTTCAGATTTTTTCTACTAACAAAAATGGGTTCCTTTGAGCAACAATTTGATTATTCAGAAGAGGCAGAAATCACAGGGACTCAGGTCTGGGTGGATGCTCAAGTACAGGGATGTTGTTATTAGCTAAAACCTTCACAAAGCATTGTAAGGCTGGCACATACTGACATTTTCCGACCAAGGGTACGAAAATATCTAAATGTGAACACATGTCCACTCATCCTGAGTTAAGCGATTGGGTTCAGCTTTCTCTCACTGTAACAGGTTAGGTTATGTTCTATAACCAACTCTTTTGTCTCTCCCCTCCCACTCTTGGTTCCCACGCATTAGGGTTAGTCTAATTTTTTTTGTCAGACCTTGTATACAAAACAGCTGGTATGCAATGCAAATTGCTCACCACACAGGAGCCATGACTGTACGTGCTCCTTATCAAAGGTTGTGCCATAAAAAACAGCGCAAAAGAAAACTGCACCATGGAAAAAAATCCAAACCCATACTGCAAGTTAAAAAAACCCCTGCACTGCAAAGCTACAAACCAAGTCCAGCTGCACTGAGCCGCCCCGGACCAAAACTGACTACCCCCTCTTATCTACTGGACGTGAAGCTGATGGCATGGAATATCTAATCTGCCAGTTTGGTCAGCTGCCCTGGCTGTGTCCCTTCCCAGCTTCTTGTGAAAATTAACTCTTCCCCTGCCAAACCCAGAAAATTAACCCTTTCCCAGCCAGAACCAGGACAACAGACTTGTGGAAAAACCACCAACAGAACAGCAGTTTTCCAGAACAGCCTTTTTAAGTTGATCAGGGTGTAACAAACCTGATTTTACATGGCTTCAACTCTGCTAACATCACAAATCAATCACTGTGTTCACACACTTAATCCCACAAGATCTCAAGTTATTCACGTCCTCCTTGGCGTTTGCAGGATTAGAATCTAAGTATGTTGTTTCCCCCCTCTCCCATCCTGTCAGTAAATGTGGGATCAGAGTTCAGAACATGCCTGATTTTGTTCTCCTAATCTCTAGTAATCTTCTCAGTGACACAGTATCTGTTGCAGAATATCAGGAGGCCGTATCAAAAAGGAACAGTTAATGGAAATGTTAAGTTACATCTGTACTTATCAAAGTAGGCTCCATATGCTGCCAAATGTTAAAACAGTATCTATTCACATCTTGACGTAGCACTGAATATTAAGGTCAATGTTATGTTAAAGCCAGTAACTTTCCTCACTCACAAAGTTTATTTAAAAATGGTACAGGATGTGTAGCACAGATATTTTGCTACTTTAGTTCCTAATGCAAAATTCAAGGCAATTCATGACTCCCTGAAAACAAAACTAACACAGTGCTATATACAAAGGAGGGTTTTTACAAACTGTCATACCAAGTTTTACAGTGTGAAAATTTAATTGGTGGATTCAACCAACAGAGCCCTCTCCAGCAGTTCTAAGGAGGGGATAGGAAAGACCGTCCTGTTTCATAGTCACTTGTTTCATCTGGTAGCACAGAGAGAAGGTAAACAGTAAGACTGCATTTTGGCAACACAGAATCCAGAGCTGGGAAAAACACTTTACAAAGGGTGTTCCCAGCTGTAAAAAAAAATATATCTGTCTATTTAAGTCTGATCATCTGCAGTGACTGAAGCTGCTATGAAAATGATATGAAAAAGTTCAAGAAGGTGAAAAAATGTGTGAGGACCAAGACCTCACCCAATGTCCACTATGAAAATACCTGAATAAAATTCATCTTCATCTCAGAATTTGCCCAATACAGGCAATTAATTCCCATTATATGTGCATTCAAATGCCTGTTACTTAGCTGCTCTGCTGTGTCTACAACCACAATTACCATTAAACAAACCAGAAAGGTTATCACTAGCTTCAGTCCTTGTTGAAACCACGCTGAGGTTACATTATACATGCTGGAAAAGTCTTGATTATGTTAATTTTATTTTTTTCCTGAGAATTTTCAGGGTTAATTGATGCACTGGCAGACACTTAATATTCATAGAAGCAAAAACTTTTCTTTTCCTCAGTTTTAATTAAGAAAATACAAAAGACTTCCACCTTTCATGCAACTGGCTTTGCTCTCAAGAGGTCAGCTGCCCATTCAATGTTACAGGCTTTAATAAAATAAATACTTCATTGAGTAGGAGTGATGTTTTCCAATGTCTCTCCTTGTTAGTTCCTGTTAGGCAATTATACCATACAACTTTTTATACAGGCAAGGAATGCTGACATTCAATTTTGTAAAACTACAATTTTAATTTGGGGAATGCTCTTTAAAATTCAAAATAAGACAACAGTTGTTGGCAGAGCTTAGTAGACTGTTGAAGGAAATGTAGCATACTAAAACTATGCTGCTTTTTAAATATTTATATCTTTTTAATCCTTGCAGCAGATAATCCTCTTTGCAGGAATATAAATACCCTTTATTGTTTTTAAGTCCTTTCTTTTCAAAATTAAGATTTGCAATTTTTTTTTTACCCTGTAATTTTACTACAAGTATTACTTACAAGTTTTGCTTGGATCAATTTACCTTCCATAAGCAAAGCGCCTGTCTTTGTGGTGGTCCCCAAACGTATCCCACAGCCTGAGAGAAACACTCACTTCATCCACAACATCTCTGGATCGTTCAAGAACCTAGAACAGAACACACAACATTCTCTTCCTCTCCAGCAAACAAGTACATTTCTAATTTGCCTTGTAAGAGCATCCAAAGTGTAACAGACCAAAACTCTTTCACATATAGTTTTCAGCAAATGCTGTATTTTATAAATTAGGCAGAATACGCATCCTCCTAAAAATAAATTTCATAAAAAAATTACTTTGGAATGAGGGACTTGGGAAGATGAGTATCAAGATGATGGCTGTAGCAGAGACCACGCATAATATACTTGCAAGCTCACTGCTGCATTCTGACAAAGAAAGGCTTGCAAATAAATGATAGTACAGCATCACAGCATGTACTCCATATTTTGTACACCTGCAGTCCTTACCTCTTGGCAGACACGGTACTGATCAATGGCCCAGACAGTTGGTACGTGAGTTGCCAGCAGCTGATACTGAGTCAAGGTTGTATTGCATGCTCTTGCACAAATTAGACGAGTCTTTCCCACTGCATTATCTCCAACCACCACACACTTGATAGTTTCAACGTTGGGTCTTTCGTAGTCCATGTCAATGTCCATTTACCAGAAACTGTAACAAGACAAATTAGTTTTCTAACACTTTGCAAAAACAATGCAATTTTGAATGGAGCCTTCCACTTCTTGAGATGCCTGAAGAGGACAAACTCTTAAGGAAAAGCTTGTACTAAACTGTACCAAAGTAAGCAAGCTGTTCCTTTAAATACTGCACAGTTATGCAAATGCACCACTATTTTGTTGTTCACAGGCTATTTTCAAGTTGGTTTCTGTAAACACAAGCCTGTTTGCAGAAGACAGATCTTGGTGAAACAAGGACAGCTAGCACAAACTTACCTCTTGCTAATACTTTTCATGCCCAGACGGAGAAAAGACTGGACATCAGCGGGTTTAACCTGAAGGATTCCAGTACAAACCTGCCTTCTGTAATCTTGCCCATTCAGGAATTGATTTAGGGCTGTCCAAACAATATTGCTAACATCAAGTCACACAGATGGTTTTAGTTATATGCACACAATAAAACTGACGTGTAAGATGACTCCAGAGACGCTGTTCTCTACAAATCACAACTCTCATTATGTGCTGCATGTATCACACACTCCTAATTTTCCAAGGAGAAGTTTGTAGAGATCATGGATTAAAATGAAACCAAACAGCCCAGCAGGAACTTGCAAATATACTTATCTGCAAATTCTTTTTCCATGACACTGGAAAGTGAAGAGAAGGAGATTTTTTGAAGAGACTATCCTCGTGGAGAGTAATTATTGAAAATATTTACTTAAATATTCTACAGCAACATATTGAACAAATGCCTGAATATGAATGAAAACTGGAAAAGATGGATATTGGAAAAACTAAAAAAACAAACAAACAAACCCTGTGTGTTTACTACAGTCTGTCATTTTTATATAAAAAAATGTGGGATCATAGTTTGATATATCTGATTCTGGTTTTCTAATCTCTAGTAGTCTGTTGAGTAATCTTCTCTCTGCCAGGGAATTATAATCAAGGAGGGAGAAAAGGAAAATGGAAGGCACAAACATGTTCAGGAAAGCTTGCTTAATAATTATTTCAGCAAGGAAACCTGCAGCAATTTAACTGACAAAAGACGGGTTGTCATCTGGAGTAATAGTGTCCTTTTTTCTTGAAAAGAAAGCACTACAGATAAAGTAACAAAATTATTTCTTTTAATACATTTTTAATATTCACACATAAATATAGAATACATGTTAACTGTCAGGCTGCTTAAAATAATAGATACAAGTTGTTTTGGTGTCCATTTTTCATTGTCAGAGGTACTGTGTTCTGACTTAAGAAACAGCAAATTTTAACTGCATTCTTTCATTATTTAGTTCTGTATACCAAGAAACAAAAGTCAGTGTTAGAACTAAATGTTACTAATTTATTTAAAATTTTGAGCATGGACTACATGCTAATAGCTATAAAGGCTAAGGTATTTATTTATGTGTGGATGGGAGGAGTTAGGGACCACAAGGACAGCAACGTGAGCTTATGCCACTTATTGTGAGACACTGATAAACTTTCACAGACATCGAATGCTTCTGGAAATGCCACAGCACGGACCAGCACATAAGAGCACATTTTAGAGAGCTGTCTTACATTAGGATGAAACATGGGCCCAGAAACTCTCCATCCTGGCAGAAGTACATGGTTGTACAACAACAGCTGTGCAATCTACCAAAGGTAGAGCAAATAATGTGGCTTCAAACATACATGCACAATACCTACTGCATGTAAACTCTCATGGCCTCACGACACCAACCTCCTATGTTGGTACACAGGTTTTAGCTGATAGGAAACAAAGATATTAAGATATCGCTTTTATCCCTTCATCTGAGTTGTAACCTGCATCCTGAAAGTTTACTACTCTCAAGAGCAGGTAAACGACTCCAGAGACTTCCAACTACCTGTCTGTCACCCAACCACAGCTACTTGTTGGATCCAAGTTCCCATGAGGATGATACCTGGGCCATCGCCCATGGGCTCTGTACCGTCTTCACGAGTCCACATACAAAAAGAGAAATGAGAGCTAAATCCTCTTTCCTCCTATGTATCCTTTCCAGTCATGATATAAATACCGCTACAAAACCACTATGTTTATTTTTCACATTACAGAAAATGAGACATATTTATACACCACAGCCTAAAAGGCAGGGCCCTGAATGAGTAGCAAAAACCCAAGAGGTTTCAGTATGTGATCTAAAAAAGTTTCAGTTCAAGTCTGAGAATAAACAGCAACCCCTTGACATAATATGTGGCATTAAATTACTTCATATTTTATTCATGCATGGACTAGACATCACAGATGGAATCTGGAAATGTTTACAAGGCTGCAAAACAAAATGAAGGAGCATGGCTAGCCAGTGTGTCTGGTTGTTTTTAAACTACTAAGCAGTGAGATGCCAAACCAATTTTTCTTCCAACTCAATATTCCATTAAAATGCTGTTATACAGATTAGCTGAGGTTTTGTATAACAATCCGATTTTAAAATTCTTCAAAAGTTCTTAAATAGTAGTTCTACAAAAATGCACTACAGTCAGTCACAAAATATGCATTAAGTATAGAGTCTGGAATCATAAAAAATTTCCAAGAGGATAAGAAAGCGAGGTTAAAATGAATAGGCAAATCTAAATAAAAGTAACACGATAAATAAGTGCAATTACTTGAGAATCCTAAGAATAGAACATATGAAAATAAAGTTTTAAAATTATTTACTTTTAAAGTTTCCAATATACTTACTAACTTAATTAAAGCAACGTTATCACAGAACTCAGACACAGCATGCCCGAATGCCCTGTTGTAGATCTATGGCACTCTAATGAAGATATTTTTAGCGTGACTCAGTACTGCACAGGACAGAGATCAAAATAAACTGGGAATAAAACCAAAGCTAGAGCTTTGTGCCTATGTTAAGGAAAGTTCTTAAATCCACTCCAGTATGTATATGTATTAAAAGTGCAGAACACTTTAATGTTGTTCATTAGTTTTCAGAAAGGGATTAAACCAGAAATAGCTCCTAAAGACACTGACAGACAGAAGCCTAGACAGATATTTAGACACCTCAAACAAAAACAGATGCTAACAACAAATTACAGTATAAACAATTAGTAAATTGTGTGGATTAAATGCTTATACATGTAGCCAGAAGCCTTCTGGCTACTGGAATGATTAAAGCCAGAAACATGTACAAGATCTTAAAAATACAGCCACAGCCAGTTTTTTTAAGGTAGCTTCTAGGTTAAGCTGGTGCTATACCTTTTATATAATCATACTGATTAAAAATGCTAAACATGTATTTACAAACTTAAATATTAAAAAAATCTAGACTGAAGCTCTGAAAGACTGGTTAACATCTGGGAAGACCAACTCGAACCAAAACAAAACTGGTTAGACAAGACTACACCAGTGTACGAAGCTTAATTAAAAAAAAAAGCATAGAAGTCCAAGACCAATGAAAAACTTGCTAAAACCAACCTACAGCCTGCAATAGTTTAGTTTACAGAATCATTTAGGTTGGAAAAGACCTTTAGGGTCATCAAGTCCAACTGTAAACCTACCACTGCCAACTGTTTACCAACAAAACAAAACAGGGTAAAGTAAGAGGAAAGTTATTGGAAGTGCGAGCAGTCTCGGAGAAGACACTGACAAAAAAGCTAGAGGAAGACATAAAGGCCATCCAATGAGGAACAATGAGAAACCTACTAGGGGAAAGATCTGATCAAATATGGCTGTTCCCAAAAGAAAGCAGTGAAAGATTCAGCTGCTTAATCCAATTCTAAAGAAAGATGAGCAGATGGATGGAAATGAAAAAAAGATACCCACAAGGATAACACAGGATCTCAAAAATCTCTTAGGCTGTTTCTATTTTTACATTGTCACCTATGATTGTCTGCAGGTAAAGAGGTGACAGAGGCAGCCAAAAATTGGGAGATGTGAGCAGACTCAAGATCTAAGATAAAGCCATTTAATTAATTCACTTGATTAGCAGAAAAGAACTAGTCCCAATAAAGCTGATTTAGTTACAAAGAAGTATAAGTTTACTGTTCTGAACCATGGCTTACAGATGGTTACGGTCACTGATTTATTTCTCTGTTGCTTCACTTCAAATTGCTGTAGGGTTCTTGGTTTTATTGTTTAGTTTTTCCTCATTGCTGAATGAGTTGTTATTATTATCACTAAAAAACAGTTGTGGTTGCCATAGCATGCAGATCCTTCTGGCCACTCGGCCTCAGTAATGAAACACTGCCTTCCAAGAGAAATTTTCCAAAAGATCTGCAGATGAAGCGTATCACTCGATTATCTAGTTCAGCGGTACACAGATTAAACACAACAGATGCACACAAACTTTCTCTACATGTATTAATGTAGGTGTATTTATATACAAAAGATAACCACAAACTAACAAGGAACTTGTTGTGTTTTAGGAATGTAATTTATTATATTTAAAGCTATAATTGCATTTTTTGCTGCGGGAAAGAGCATGGATGAAGATCCAAACCTAACTGTGAGTTCCCTGTGCAGGATCAAGAATCCACTCCTATGGATCTCACTGTCTATGCAGCTAACCGCCCCTTTTGAAATTTCCAAGTATTTTAAATCATCATTTAGCATGCACAAGATTTTTTCCAAAGAGCAACAGCTAATTATCTACCCTTTCCTCTACAGCAAAACACTACAAACAAATCACTTAGAGTGTCTACATTAATCAGTGATTATGGAGTGATCCTGCAGGCATTTACCTCTTAGCTCAGCACTTAAACACATGAAATAAGACCAAGATAGCATCTCTTCGCATGAAAACAAGCGAGCACATTACTTAGCTCTTGCATTAAGAGCAAACTCTTCAGCTGAAGGTTCAGAATGACAGCATGTAAGAACCTTGCCTGCTCAGGGAAGTTTTTCTTTAAGTTATTCCATGAAAAAAATGTAATAATTCCAACCTGCCTCAAGTAATCTGACCAAACACGCAAACTAGGAAGTTCTTCAAACAAACAGGTCACCAATCACAATGACAATATCGCAATTTTTAAGGAATTGAATTAGTGGGAATGATTTGAAAAACTCAGGCCACCAGTAAGGCAGTAAGACCATCAACACTTATCCCTGAGAAACACAATCTTCTGAAAACCTATGAAAGAGCATTTGTAGGTACTCTACATAACGATCTATTCTGAAGACATATTTGTAAGTCCATTTTTGGAGTGACTCCTTCAGAGAGCCACTGTGCAATAATGTATCAAAAAGAGCACCAAAAATTTTACAAGACTACACAATGCTTCCATGTCTAGATTACAAAATTGCTGCTTGCAGCCATGGAAACTGGAAAAGGAGACGCCAAGTTCTTCAGGCAGTGAAGTCACTCCCAAGGAACCAGTACGCTGGCAAGGACCAAAAAGCACATGAGCCAGAACAAGTGCATGAAATGTTAGTCCTCAATATATAACCTGCCATGTGTTGTTTCAGAATCTTAATGGATTAACAAATATATGCTAGTGGAAAAAGCAAGGGGACTTACTGTTCATGAACTCAGACAGCTCTGTTTTGGGGAAAGGACAGGGGTCAAAAGGCTGTTTTGTTGTTTGGATCAATTTAATCCATAAATTTTGGGCCTCATCAAGAGTATCTGTGAAATATATCACAACAAGCTATTAAGCAACAGATAAACTATACCAGCTCCTGAAAGACCATTAGAAAACATTTTTCTCAAGGTATTAATCAATATTAGTATTTTATTAAACTGCAGGAGGTCTGATGGGGAGACTGTTTTAAAAATAGAAACTATTCCTTATCAGCATCAAAGTACCAGCTGTTGACAAAGGGTAATAAAGACTCAATGTAGGATCAGATCACTCGGTCACCAGGGGACAAAGATGGGCATGATGCATGTCAAGCTGGATTCTCATCCCTGCTGAAGAAGCCTCGCCTTATTGCCATTATTTACATTTCTGTTAATTTACATGGAAAGTCTGAAAGGGAAGAAACTGTAATGGGAGGAAGAAACTAAAGATTAACTCTAGAACTTCCCAGCTAGTTGCCCTACCTGACCATTGACAGAAGATGACAATGATACAGCCAATGCTTAGGAATGAAGAAGAGTCCTTAGATTCTAAAGTTAAGCTGATCTGAAATGTGAGCCACTTGGATCTACCATGGCTAGAAAGAGAAGAGTAGTTGACTGAAATGTTGCTTCACTGCATGAAGTGATGAATGACATAACACTACTTGCCACTGCTGCCCACAAATGAAGAGTGCAGGTCAGCAGCAGCACCTTCATCTTCCACAAAGGCAGAACCTGTTCCTACCCTTTTTCAGCTACTCTGAGACAGCTGGAGTGTTTCAGCTTAGGGCCAGTATCAACAAAGAAATAACCTCGAAGAACACTGCTAAAATTTGATACAGTTGGAAGAGGAAAGTACTGAGGTTGTCAGCAAGACAGACTCCACTTGGCTTGCCTGAACCAGCTTCTCTCAGGACAGCTTTTGGCCAACATGCATCAGATTAGTCCAGGATGCTACCCGTACTTTGTATTACCTGCTGGAAGAAAGATGTTCTCGGAAGCCTTCATTCAGCTGTCATAATCCGTGCTCTACACTCAAGTTTAAAAGGGAGCAAAAAAATGACCATGGCCACACACAGAAATGAAAGCAGCAGCCTCCGAAGATGATTTAAAGTTGAAGACAGAACAGACATCTCTATGTTTACCTACGAGACTTCTAAGTCAAATGATCATCACACCTCTTTGTAGGGAATAACAATTCATAGCTTCTAGTATCAGAAGCCCGGCAGTCTGCTCCTTCTCAGCATGCTTGACCCCAAGTTTCTTTGTTTTTAAAGGCTAGTTGTTAGAACCCTTCCTCAAATCCAGCCTACCTCTGTGATGACACAACACCTTTCAATCAGCAAGAACGATCGCTTCCTTATACGACCAAAACCCAGAGATACTAGCAAAATACAAATTATTCCCATATTACTGGATAAAACAGACTGCCCCAAAGCTCAATAGCTGAGCATGAAAACATCCAGTTTTAGGTTCAATACCTGATTCTCTTGAGCGTCCTGAAAATGTGCACTCCACAAGGACCTGTCTTTGTCCTATGCACACTCACAGCCTATCAGACAAAACAGAGATATAAATGCAAAGCTCAGCATTAGATTTGAACTATATCAATTTTTTGACAAGTTCTGGAAGAACTGAAGGGCAGAAATCAACAAGCTGATTACACTGAGCAGCTTACATATTATTTGGACCTGTGACATACCTTGCTATATCCTTTGTGATGCGATCATCTCTGCAGAAATTAATCCATTCAGCAGGTGCAGGACATTTAACTGTTTCAGAACCTTGTGTGTGAGAATGTGGGATGAATATTTTCTAAACAGTGGGAGAGCTTGCAACACTGCTACCCCTCCACCAATTCTTCACCATCTACCTCAAGAACTGGCCACTACACAGAGCAGTCCCTCGTGCCTCCTTTTGCTTCTTCTTTCTTGCTGTGCAAAGAAAAGGGAAGAAGGGTGACCACACTGGATCCACCCCTGGAAAAACAGACACAAGCCATAGCCGGTACACGTCTAATCTAAGGCTTGCACTTTGGCTTTGCAGATGCATTTTGTTAGGACTCCAGATATACCTGGCTACAACTGACTCTTCCTTCCACTTACCAGAGATAACCACAGCAGACTGAGGGGACTAGGCAAGATCTGGCAATACTGTGGGTCACATCATCAGAAACTGAAATTAACTGTGGCTGACATTAATAAAAGTGGCTGAGAACCCAGTAACTGAAGAAAGGATGATACCCACAGATGGTGATAACCAATAGCTGGTACTTTATAAGCAGCCATCTATAAAATGTCATTGTGCACTGAGTCCTTAGATTAGTCCTCCTGCAAGAAAAAAATACACTACAGGAACAGATTAAGGGTGCACCTTTAGTAGCATTTCAGTTCCAACCAAGAATTCATTTTTGAAGCAAATATCCCAGTCATTACCATCATGTGAACCGTGCCTTGGTTCACATCAAGCACAGCCACAGAGTGCACAAACTGGATTGCTTTCAGATGAATCTGAAGAAAAAGATGTACGACCCACCACTACTGAGCAAGCATTCAGTCCACATGACCAAATTAAGGATAATCTGAAGACAGACCCTTTGCCCCTGGAATGCGTGCAATGTGGACAGTGGCTGCTCAGTATTAAGTTTTTCATCTGTACGTCCTTTGTATCACACGACCCACTAATGTAGATAAAGAGCATCGGATGCTCTGGCTTCTGGTTTGTTATTTGGATCAACATAACTGTGGCAAAGCAGCAGCTGAATCCTTAGTGACTGCGATGCTCAAAAGTATCTGGGATAACACATAAAACTCGAGATTAAAGGAGGAAGGATCACTGGAAAAGCCTGATTCAACACTACTAGTTTTCATGGTAATAAACTCCATGAAATCCCTGATTTTACTGTTGCGTAATTAAGAGCATTGTTGTTACTGATTTTACCCATTCATAAAGACAGGTGTTGGCATCATATGCTCTGTTTAGTAAGGACATTATTCTGAGCACTGTTCCCAACAAGACAGAAGGTAAAAAATCAACAATAACCACCAAACAAGGCATTCTCTCAACTTCTGGGCACTTCCGTGGGGAAAATATTTATCAAGTTTTGCTAGAGCTACAAACACAGAAGACTATTCCAGAGATACTGATGTGTCATTCTCTTTCCAAAAGACAGAATCGGGCTCTTGTTTCTTGAACTTTATGCGACATTTTTCATGCATTCTCCTCTTTGTTAATCAGTGATGCTAGAAAGATATTATTTCCGATTTTATTCACTCCCACCTGCGATTGCTACAAGGAAACTACACAAGGAGAGTGAGATCTCGTAATGAGGTAAAAAAAACTCCCAAAGACCTAAACACTGTCTAGAGTAGTAAATACTTCAGGATGGCAGACTTCAGGTAACTGCTACTTTGAAATCTTGGGTCAAATTCTGCATTTATGTCTCAAATACAAATCCAGCAACATTAACTGAACTGTGCAAGAGGCAAGTACACATGGAGTTTACTCATAACGTCTAGTGCCACACAGAGACTCATTTGTGAAGGAAAAAATAAATTAAAAAAGAAGAGAGAAATTGTCATGTTGTGCCTTTCATGTCAGACAGAAAATAGAGGAAAACAGCAAAGTAGAATGGTGGTGGATGGGAACCAAAGGGAATTCATACTTTTATTTCATGAGTCTATCCTTAGTAACAAAGCACCCAATTATGACCACGCATACTGTGGGCTGCACCAATTCCAGCTCGCGCACTGTGCCACCATTCACCCCTTCAGCACAAGGCTTTGAGCTCTTTTGGGAAAATCCAATCAATGATCCAAGGGTATGTTCACACTGGTCTGACTAGTTTTGCTGTGAGGTGCTCTGCAAGTCTGCTGTGGGCAGCAAGGGCTGCTCAGCCCTTCTTTCTCCCACCCCAAGTATATACTTCATTGTGCAGCATTTGTGTACTCCCCTGGCAGGATGGATGGCAGCAAGAGAGGAACGTGTCAAACACCTGTTCCTCCTTTGCTTCTCCTACATCAAGGCTTCTCTGTCCTATCATCTCCTTCAGCACAGGGCAACATCTGGTTGCAGGACTTAAGCGTTTTTCCAGCAAACAAAATGTGTTAGCAAAGAATCAAACACTGGGATTTACTGATCAAGTGATCAGCTCTTCCTCTCAGCCTAATGCTCTTCAGTGTTTTCGAAGCTTGGGGTTTTAAAAAGGCAGGAGTTTTAGAAAGCTCCCAGGGGCTAAAACTGATGTTTATTTCCTCTTCAATAAAAATACTTCTATGCATCTGGGCCTGCCCCAGATCTTATGCTCCTTAAGTATTATGTCACTTAGACAATGAGCTCTAGTACAAATATTGAACTCATCAAGTTATTTTTTTTCTTTTACTAGTATATAGATACATTGCATACCTGAGGCATAGAATCAGGCATAGGAATCCAATGTGCATATAAAAAAAAGTGAAACCTAATGGGAGAAGCCCTCAGAAAAATACTGAAGCGAAATTACGCCGTTCTGTTTCTATCTACTGTGATTCCCAATCCAGAAATACAGCCTGTACAGATATGTGCCGTTCAATTGCTGCTTACACTGAGAAGTCATACGGTAACTAACGTGGACCTAACAATGGTGTTTTTCTCCCCAGATACTTTATTTTTGCCTAGAAAGACTGGTAGCTTAAGAACTACCCCCCAGCACACTGAACAATCTAATTTCCACCTCAGCTTCTATTACAGCTCAGGCTGAACATTTGGCTTTGAGTCAGCTGTCTGTCCTGAAATAGTACACAAACTGAGGATGAACAAAGTCATTGAGAATATCCTGGCATCACTTCCTTGCTCTCGCTGTGACCATATGAAGAGCTTCAAGGGCTTTCTTTTATTATTATCACTTTTAAAACAAGTATATTGCTGCCTCCAGAGGACTGAGCAGAGCCTTTACCAAACAAAGGCAATTCGAAGCTCCCTGACCAGTCCGTCTGTCTGTTCAGTGACTGCCACAGTGCCCACTAAAGGCTGACTTAACAGATTTAAGTCTGCTACCGCTTGTCTCCTGCCCCTTCCCATGGCCCCCAAACAGGTCCTGAAACAACTCCCTGATAACCTGTGTGCTGTGAGTCCCCCCAGCAGCCTCCTGCTGTTGTCACAGCCACCCACAGCAGACTCTACAGACTCAGCAGAGGGAAAGAAGGGGGGAAAAAAGAGGAAGAAAGAGAAATCCTACAGGTTTTTAGTAAATGACACTCCGAAGCACCAAGCGCCAGGAGGTTTCTGCTTCCCGTCCCCCTCTATTTGTGCCTTGCACCTCGCTGGAAGAGGAAGCCAGACAGATCTGCCCCACCAGGGACCCAGCCGCGCTGCCCGCGGGGGACGGGAGGATGCTGCCTCTTGCTCTCCCTCCCGGCGACACGGGACGCGCGGGGGACTGCCGGCCCGCCCCGGCCCCTCGGAGCGCGAGCGCGCCCGGGCCGTAGCCGGGGGCCGGGCGGGATGCGCGGGCCGGGCGGGGCTGGCGCCCCGTGCCCGCTGCCGCAGCAGCCCGGGAGGCGGTGGCGCCGCGGGCCGTGACGTCGGCAGCGCCGCGCTCTATTCTTAGCGCGGCGACTCGAGTTCATTCAGGGAGCTGGGCCCGCGCCCGCCCCACGGGGGCTGCCAGGGCCGCGCCCTCCGCCATCCCGCACGGGATGAGCCTACAGGAAACCAGCGCAAAACCACAGAATGGTTTGGGTTGGAAGGGACCTTAAAGATCAACCCCATCCGTATTGACACACGCTCCATACACGCTGTGTGTGCATAAACAAAGCAAAGGTCCTGAAGGCCTCCCTGGACAATCGCCTACGCCGGGCGTGCAATTCCTTAGTGAAGGTGCTGCTGTGACGTCTTGAGATTACCTCTCCCCTTTCACTAATATTTGAGCCCTTCACGTAGAACAGATGCACAATGGCTTTAAATTGGAAGGGGGAGGATTTAGATTAGACATTAGGAAGAAATTCTTCACGCTGAGGGTAGTGAGACACTGGCACCCAGGGAAGCTGTGGGTGCCCCCTCCCTGGAGGTGTTCAAGGCCAGGTTGGATGGGGCCTTGAGCAGCCTGGGCTGCTGGGAGGTGTCCCTGCTCGTAGCAGCGGGGTGGAACTGGATGGGCTTTGAGTTCCCTTCCAACCCAACCCATTCTATGATTCTATGAGTAATTAAACCACAACCCCCTTCTCTTCAGCTGACAACCTAGACTTGCAGCTTCCTAACCAGTGAGAATGGCTCAAGGCTCTAACTGGGAAAAGCAGTCATAATTCAGGATCCCTGCTAAAACACTGCTCTGCAGCTCTTCTAGTCACCACTTGACATCAATCAATGTAGCTAACTAGTAAGGGGCTGCTGCACCTAAGTGAACTTTGACATAGTTGTGACTGTTGGAAAGGAAATCTCTTATAGCAACCTGGACCTACACATTGCTCAATCTTCTAGCAACAATATAGTCATTTTTTTGGAAACATGTTACAAGGTTATTTTAAAAACACCACTTCCATTAACAGTTAATACTACCAGTAACAGGTTAACAGCATCCAACTGCATTTGATTATAGTCAATTACCTACATTTTTAAAATATCCAGAAGCCAAACTTACATTAACCAGGTCAAACTGCAACAATTTTAAATTGACTATATCTGTCAGGAAAAATTACAGTTTGCAACTTCATCTCGCAGGAGGCTATCAGGTACAGAAGAGGAACACGTAACACTGCAAATATTGTTACTTTCCTAACCTTGCACAGAGTTTGGATGGACAAGACAAATGCATCAGAAACTAAAATAACTCCAAGACAACTTCTTGCAATAAAAGAAATATCGAATTGGTAATGCAGGCAATAAAAAGTAAAAAAAGTGTCAATAAATTTAAAATGTAGAGTATAATTGCCTTCCATTTAAGTTTCAGGCTCTACATGAACGACTTTTTTCTCCACGAATGAGGGCTAGAAATTTTCATTCTATGCGAGAACAACAGTCTCTGCATATTCACTTACTTCAAGGACGTGCAACTTTTAAGAAAACAGTAAGGTCCAGGTTCATCCCACTTAATGCAGGGAGTTGAACAAAGCAGGGTGATATAAAGGGTATTTTACTGGACTGTTTCAGTATAGCAGAACTTAACTCCTTCCCGGTACCTTTGTGTTACAGTCTAAATGATTACTTGCTGCAGTAATAATAGAGCTGGAACCCCATGTCTTTATAAAACGCACCTAGACTATCACTGCTGCAACACACAGTGAATATTACTGTCAGAACAGGTAAGTTATCATCATGTGGGAGAAAACTGATAAAAAGCAACCAGACTTGCTCTGATGCTGACTCAAGAAGTACTGGACTGCAATAAAACAAAGCTCTTTAGATCTGCTTGCAAACTTGTCACAGAGCTTTTATATAAGAATAAAGGTAAAGGGCAGGAAAAAGGGAGAAAGTGTTATTTTTTAGTGCACCAGAGTAAATTTAGCAGAATACAGCAATGATAAAGATTAGTCAGGTGGTTAAAATGGAAAGAAGAGAAACAGGGCTTTGCTTTTGATAGGGATAAAGAAAAGGTCTCAAGTTTCTCTCTTTTTTTCTGTTTCATCAAAGGGTACCCAGAGCCTGAAGGCTTCTGCAGCTGTGGAAAAGGCTACACACCACTCTGTTTCCATTTTAATGACCCTCTACAGCAACTTTTACCATTCAGTGTTTTCTCACCACTAAAGTATAACTTCTTATATAATTCAGATCGCAGCTTTTCCAGCCAAGTATAAAATAAACCCCCAGAAGAGGTCAGAAAGGTAGGTCTTTCTTCTCTGACATGTAATTCTATTGAACCGTATTTACATTTTTCCAAACTTTTAAACCAACGGTTTTGACCATAAACTTGAGCGACACCCCTTGCGAAGTGTCTGGAATGAATCTCTAATAAGGTGTAGAGCAACTGACAGTTTCTAGGCTTTGATACAAAAAAGCACAGTAATAAACCACAAGTATTCCCACTGACTTTGCATAAGCATTAAAAATATATGAGTGGTAAAGCTTTACTCAATTAGATGTTTAAGTGTTCCAGGTAGCCAGCTTGGATTTTTCTTTTTTATTTGTTTTTAGGGGAGAATAACAGCTAGAGGAGAAGGGGGAAAGAAACAAGTTCCATCTTTGCAAGCAAACCCAAAGGATGTGGCACTGGACTATGGCCAGAATCAGCTTTTGCTACGTCCATACAGCTCTCCAAAACATGATTATGAGCTGCCAACTGTGCCCCATAATTGCATCTCCATTATGTGCTTTTAACACTATCAAACAACTCTGAGAATAACTGGATAAAAAAGAATAAAATAATAATTTAAAAGTGCATTCACACCCACAAAGAATTCTATTTACTTAGAATTATTTTAGTTTTGCGAAATCACAAAACACATTTGGAAGTACAAAAGTAAAGGTATATTCCCATATGCTCCAACATCTTATTTGTTACTCCGGGGATAAGTTAACCTTTTGTTTTTGAGAATATATTTCTCAGACGATTAAAAAACATCAGGCTGGAACATCAGTTGTGCATAAACTGTAACTGAATTTACAAATAACCTTTCTACTCCTGGATCTGGAGAGTTAGTTTAACTTCACAAGCTGCTCCAACATGCAGTGTTAGCAGAACTCCTTCGGGAGCTTTCTACCAGCTCAGAAACGCTGAAGCTCAGTGCCCTCAGGCCCTGTCATCCTCTGCGCTCCTGAGACACCAGAAAAAGGCTCAGGAGTAGACAGGCTGAAAAAATACCAGTCAAGGGTAACAGGAGATGCAGGAAGGGAGGACTACAAGCATTTACTTCAGGTTCTCCTTCAAAACTCTTCTGGAAGAGGAGGAAATGGACTAGCTCATACTTTTTACCACCCCATCATAATCTATGTCTGCTGTATCTTCAGAAAATTATAGTCTGAGGATCGTAAGTCTCGGGTTTAGTTTTTATACTGTTTGCCAGTCTTCTGAGAAAGTCTACATCCCAGCCCCAGTCTGGTCAGAAGCCATGTGGAAGCAGTGAGTTCCTCCCTATATGATGGCTGCTCAAATCAATAAATTAATCAGTCAGTCTAGTGATGTGGCTCCTTGTTTCCTCTGAGGACCCACTCAAGCCTTAATTCAGGACAGCTGAGATTATTTCCTCTCTGTTTTAGGTAGTAACACCCAAGCACAAACACAGCTTCTTCAGATGTGTTATGTACACTGACAACAGCCAGACTGGACAGGTCTGGGCTTGAGTGTGCCCTGAGAGAGGGCAGATCTGACGTTGCAGAGGCAGTCTGGAACATTCCAAATCTGCAACTCAATAGTACAGGACAAACTACAGTTTCTCTCTCTCCCTTATCCCTGAATGCAGGGGCCCTTCATATTAGAAGATTTTAGAAGCATATCAAGATTAAAAGATTGTTAGTGGAAGTAAGTTTAAATGCACAAGGAATTAAGTAAGACAATGTAAGCTAAATTATCCCATACAGACTCTGTGTTGTATGTGGCAGTCTCACAGGGACAGAAGGTGCTCTCTACAGTCCATGAAATCTGCTTTCAACAATACCAAATAACATGAATGAATGGTGTACAACTGAAATAAGAGATGTGGTATTTCAGCTGTGAATTCCACCATCCACCCATTGTATGTGATACACGTAGTCTCAGCCAACTGGCAACATGTGAATTAAAATATCACAATTATCCAGCTCCTGTCATTGAAGTCTACTTTTTTATCCACAATTAAGCTTGGAGGCTTTAATTCTGTGGGTAGATCAAAATAATTTCTAACTACTTCTGTAATGGCTTAATATATATTCCATTAGATTTTATGC
Organism: Neomorphus geoffroyi; assembly: GCA_033558235.1. NCBI lineage: Eukaryota > Metazoa > Chordata > Aves > Cuculiformes > Neomorphidae > Neomorphus > Neomorphus geoffroyi. The sequence goes on along the minus strand of JAUMJM010000016.1, from coordinate 9,902,056 downwards.
ATTAAAAAATCATAAAGAGTATAAATGCCTTGAAAAAAACTGTGTAAATGCAAATTCTACACACATTGAAATAAAATTCCAGTCATTTCCTGTAAATACAATTTTTGTATTAATGAGTTTGCATTCAGAACTGCAACGTACTCATGCCAAATGCTTATGCACTCACAATTAGCTTTCTTTTCAGAACTATATATATTATATGCAGTCCTTTTTTCTCTTTGGTGTAATAAGGAGAGAGTTTAGCGTTTGACGTAAGGTGCTTCTATTCAATGATGTCAACATCTATTCTCAACCAACTGTGTAAATTGATTAGGCTACTTGCATCCCTTTTCATACTATCCCCCACAATTTTCTCAATTCTCAGAGATGGAGACAAGTAACGTGTACAATGACTTCACTGTGTGCATTAGACACTAACACAGACCACTACACATTTATTTGTTACTCTTTTTTCAGTTATTCACTGAATGCTAAATATAGTGCAAGACCATCAGCACTATGCAGCCTGCAATGCACCAGATTTTATTACAGCATTCTATGAATGACATATAGCATCGGTTGTTTATCTTATGAATTGTACTTCCACATTCTTTTTCACTAGCAGAGGGATATAAAATGCCTAATATATGCATACATTTTAAACGGCTGGGTAAACAAGATACAGACTATCTAGAGAAGGAAAATGCTAATACATTTTATTTGGAATAAAAATTAGATACCTATCACTTTTTCAGTGGGTTATATTTCAACAATGCTTTAGCTTTTAGTCTAATCACATTGTAGGATGTTGGCTTTTGCCTTCCTCTGCTTCCATATTTAACCTGTTAATTATAAGACCCTGCTCTCCCCAGCTCACCCCACAACAGATTTGCAATTTAGGGGGCCTCTAGAGGTCACCTACTTCAACCTCCTCCTCAAGGCATAGCTAACCTCAAAGCTGGATCAGGTCAAGGATGGTAAGGTCACAGTTTCCAACCTGACCTAGCCATTCACTATGAAATTGTTTTTCTTCACACTTAGTGAGAATTCACCTTGTTGCTAACTTGTGACTGCTGGCTCTTATCCTTATGTTGTGCAACTGTAAGAAGAGTATAGTTTCTACTACAACCCTTGTTAAGCACCTGAGATAGTAATTATATGCCCTCTTAGCCTTCTTCAGGCCAGATAAACAACTCCCTCAGACTCCCTGCATACATCTTGTGTTTCAGTTCCCTAAACCTCATTAGTGGCCTTTCATTGCACCTCTCTTCATACTATGAAGTCTGAAACTGGATGCTACTTCAGACACAGCATTCTAAATGCTGAGTAGAGGGGAATAATTACTGCCATTGACCTCCTTGCTATGCCTGTCCTAACACAGCCCAGTACGTGATTAGCCTTTGTTGCTTGAAGGGCACTCTGCTGACTCAGGTATGTCTCAGTTTGTTGACTTGCACTGTCTCATGAAACCTTGCAAAACTCTATTACTGCCTTATTGTTACTGTACTTCTCTTTCCACAGGCTGCACAATTCAGTCTTGAAGTGAATTTGAATAGTCCAGTTTGCAAAGTTAAGTGTACCAGGATACAATTACGCAAAATGAAATTTTGGCTTAATATGAAAAACAGCAAGAGAAACAGATGACTGGTTATCTGAGTCTCCCAAAGGAAGAAGTGGCAGAGTTATGCTTGCTGCATTCACAACCCAGAGAGGACAGGCTGTATTAGGAATTTGTTGTACAGCAGTTTTGTATTAGATGCGTAATTTTTCAATGGTAACAAGTTTGCAACAGCTTGTATTTGCTATATTTCTTGCTTCTAGATACTCAGAACTATAACATGGGTAAGAAAGATTTAATCAGCTTACAAAATCAGTTTCAAACAGAGGCTAAAGGGAAGAGCTGACTAGTAGGAGGATTTCTTCTTGAATGTGTGTCATTTTGCTCTTTAGCAAGGGAATGAAACTGGAAGTGATTGCACCAAACTATCCGAAGCATGCCTCCTTTATCAGCTATTTCCAGCATTTAAGGGTACAGGAGATTCATCTTCAAAATCAATGGTTTTCCCTCTAAGGCAATCTACTGGAGTGCTGTATTTTCTAAAGCTCACTAACCAAAATTAAAAGTAATGCTATGCTTAATGCAGCAGTGAAATCTGACTGATATGAGAAGAAATATTCAAATTTCTTGACAATTCTGCCCCTAGCTACTGCCTTCGTTTGCAGACTGGGACATACCAGAAATACATTTGCAGCCCAGAATAATTCTTTATTGCCACTTCACAGGACAACTTTCAAACATAGATGAAATGCTAATCCCAGGAACAAATCTTCACCTTGGAGAGCTGATTTCACGTCTGTACTATGTTAGCCATTTATCTCACCTGTAGTGCTGGCAACTGCAAACTGTTAAGAGTTTCTTAAAACATTTCTGCCATGTAATCAAATGTTAATGGAAAGAACTTCTTTGTGGAATGAAATGAGAGTCATAGCAAACAGTCAGCTGGGGAAGATCTTCTGTCTGTCTGACCTTCCAGCTAGCTGTTAGTCTCCGTCCCTCCTCTTTGTAGATCAGTCAAAATGTACTTCTGAGTGCTGAGTTTCAAAGAGACAGTGAACCTCTTTATATTACAAGATGAAGTTTTCAATGAAAAACAGTCTTTTGCTTCTCACTCCTGATCTGAGCTATTGAGCTTTAAAAGCCATATATAAATGGACCAGATTTCATTCCTTAAAGCATTATAAATACTCTCCCTGCCCTTTGAGGCTTGCAAAAAATCACCTAATGAATTAAAAACCTAGTAGCTTTATATGCAGAAGGATACAAAAAGTAGACCAAATTTAGAAGCTGAAATATTGGTCAAAAGTTTCATAAATACACGAGCAAGACAGCAAATAGGGATCTCTGCAATGACATGCCTTTACTGCTCCCAGTTCCTTATGCTAGTGCTATAAAGAGATTACGAGGACAAGTCTTGAACACCGATCTCTAATTACAGGAACTGGAAGGTGTAGGGTTGGGGCAGTAAGGGGAAGAGAAGCAAAGTGGATTTTCTCTGCTTTTTCACAGTTGCCAAAGACTAGTATTATTGGTCTCTAAATCACTGCTTATATACAAGAACAGCAGCCAACAGCCCAATTCTGATCTTTATCGGGTGCCAAACCAACAGAGCAGGATTAAATTGCAGAATCAAGGGCAGCTTAATCTCACCATCATTAATCTTTGAGAAAAATCGTTATTAACAACTTACTCTTCTGTACTTCTGTCCCACAGGTAGCTAAATGTGAAAGTTAAAGACCCCAGTTGTGGTTTAAGAACCTGATATAAATCTTACTGAAACTGATGGGGAAAAGCGTCCATTGACTCCTATGGGCTTCAATTCAGGTGACAATTCAAAAAGAAAAAGCTTTCAAAAAGGAAAGAATTAGTTGTAACATGCCTGTCTTAGAAAGATGAAGACATATAACTTAAAGTAGCTGAAACAAAACAGAAGTGAATGAAACACCTACACTTTAATATTCTTTCCACTAGGTTGTTCACAGAATGTACTACTTCGGATTACAATCCCTACTCTTTAAGACTACAGTGCAATTCTTCACTTACTTTGAATAATATTATTCTGCACAGTATCAACACTACAGCTTTAATCATTCAAAATCCAAATCCAAAGTATGAAACTCCTGTGACTTTCTGCATATTCTCTACTTTCGAATGATAAATTTTTTTAAAAGAAAGCTCTGCCAGGAAGGTGAGACTGTGTTTCTTACAACCATTTACATCATTTTAACAACATGATTTACTTACACTGGATTACCTTGCAAAGACTGCACTTTTGCAACACAAACTTAAATTCAGTAGGGTAGGCTGGATTATATTAACACAAAGTTTCTACTTTCCAAACACTGCTCATGTATTTTAGCTGTTTACTTCAATATCTAAGCAAATGTACTCATCACTTTTTTGTTTCCCCAGTGAGTCAAGGCCTTCTCATACGCAGGAAGAATGACCAAGGTTTGTTCTGACGGACATCTTTCTACCCCTTAAATACTTTCTCTAAATTCTAGCAAAGGTGTAGCTGAAGGGTAACTGTAATTGCAGAAACTGCAGAGGAACACACACAATTAATTCATACAGGTGAACGCACACAAGTGATTCCAAGCCTAAGCAGCGAATTAAGGCAGTTTGCATGTCCAATGAATCTTTCCCAAATTATATTTCTTAAGAATAGTTACAAAATCCAATTTTTAATGCTACCATCCAAATAAGCCACCAACCAAGAAAGCACATCTTTCTCAAACATGTTTGCAGTTTTTTTACAGAGAGAGTGGAACACATTACTCCAGCAACTGTCAAAGTATCATTGTTACAGGCTTGAAATACAGAATAGGCAAAAGACAGAGCTTGAAGGATTCAAGCTTCTATGTATACATGTGATTTGCAAAATATGGAGATAAAGATATCACTTTCCAATTACACACACATAAACAGATAACTGCACCTTTTAAATGTGTCATGAGCATTTTCCTTTGTGAAATTAAAACCAATCTAGACCCACTAGCAGCGGGTTTGATCTTAATCAGGCGTTTAGGGAGCTTTTTCAAAATCAAAAGTATTTCAGTGCCTTGAAAATTCTCATGCAGATATTACTTGGAAGTCATACTGCCAAAGAATCATGAATTTCTCTAACAGGTTTTATAGGTTTTTTCCAATAATATAGCAAGGCATGTAGCTTTTTGTTTTTATAGTCTTTACCATGTCAGGCCAAGACTCCTTTTACTGGGTAAGGCTATAAGAGAAGAACCACAAAGACAATCCTATTTCCTCCCATGCATACTGGCAAAAATGCTAGAGGAGGGCACATTTTGTAGCATTATAGAAGCCTCAAGTGAACTGAATGTCTCCCTCAAATCATCTCCAAAACATTTTTGCAGAAAAAAAATATTTACAGAAGCAACTGCCTACAAAATTTTGTCAAACTATATCTGTTACAGAAGATAAATATTTCTACACCATTCCAATTTAAAATACATGAACAGCACTTATTTTTTACATTAGGCATCTAGCTGAAATTCAGAACTACAGTTGAAATACTATTGTACTATTATTACTGGAAGAGAAATGTTGGGAGTTCCTTAATTATAGTGTTGCCAGTGGGAATCACAGTTGCAAATACACAAAGAAAGGAGAGGTGGTCCTGGCCAGGCTCTGCTTATTCGAGCAAGCTCGGGGAAGTGGAGCTGTTTAGTCAGGAGAAACAGAAGCTGAGAGGAGACCTTATCACCCTCTACAACTGCCTGAAAGAAGGCTGTAGTGAGATGCATGTTAGTCTCTTCTCCCAGGTAACAAGGGATAGGACAAGAGGTTTTGCCAGGGGAGGTTTAGACTGGGTATCAGAAAAATTTCATCACCAAAAGTGTTGTCAAGCATTGGAACTGGCTATCCAGGGAACTGGTTGAGTCACCATCCCTGGAGGGATTTAAAAGATGGGTTGAATTGGTGCTTAGGGACGTGCTTTAGTGGTAGACTTGGGAGTGTTAAGTCAACAGTTGGACTCGATGATCTTGAAGGTCTTTTCCAATCTAAATGACCCCACGATTCTATGATTAAAAGAACCAAATTCTCCCCTGGAAAAATACCAATGGAGACAGTTCCATCGCCTCAAGAAAAGCCTGACCCACAGGTATTTGCCTTAGAAGACAGGGAAATAATTTTCAAAATGTTCCTCTTTATTTAGTGACCAATAATCTATATATATGCCTAAACACATATGACAGATGAAAACACATCTGAAATGAGCTCAATTTAAGGAATTCAAGTGTTACACAATAGCCATAAAGCAAGAACTGAAACATGTAGATAGCTGTAAGAGCCACAACATAGATACCTGTCTGAGATGTAAACAGTATCTGTTGCTCAGGACAATTATTGGAACATCTGCCCATTTAGGAACCCAGGTAAAAGCATATTTTACCACTTTGTCAGTGGTGAAAACAAGCAATTACCTAAAGCTCAGGTGCTGTTACCATACTAAGTATGTTTTCATTGCTGCAGATCCTCATCTTGAGAGTGCTAGGCCCTTGCTTCCAAAAGTGTGAGGCACAGTTAATTCCAGTTGGGCTGACAGTACTGCTTTTGTGTCACAACCTGGATTTCTTGTGTTAGGTACGGAGTTGCTTAAGCTCCCTGAACAAATGGACATTTAAGAACTGCATCTTTTCTTTCTTCACTTCCTAACCAACAAAAACAAATAATTATTTCCTGATTCTGCAAAGGTGTTGAGAGAATCATTCATTCTCCTTCATCAGAAGAACAAGAAATCCCATGAATAAGTTAGAAATGTTCTTAGTATAGGATTTAAACTGTGATAGACACTGCTAGAGAACAAATTTAATTATAAGGATTAAAAGCAACAAGCAGCAACATTGCCCCTCCCCCCTACACTCCAACCACAGACACAGAGCAGTCCCTCAATCTTCCTGTCTCTATTCAAAAGCAATCATAAGCTTGTGAAGAACTAGCTCAAGCAGTTTTAAAATTTAAAATTTGCTTTGCTATATTTAATTCTACTTAAGGTTACTGTTTCACACATCCCCTTGCTCTATTGGTTTTGCAGAGTCCAGACCTTTGTTTTTACCTATCTGAACTGTCAGCTAAATTAAATTGTCAGATTGCACAGTAGTGGCTAACACAAACGTACCCATTTTATTCCACTGACTGCGGAGAAAGTAATCTCAAAGAGCAGCAGCTTCTTTAACCAGAGAGCTAAATTTACTACTACTTGTCTCATAATGCCCCAAATGACACAGAAGCCCATAAGCAAATAAGCTGTGACCAGGATATTAAGGAGCAAATAACACCGCTACAAAAACATGCCTTCCACAGATGTAGCATTTGCTGACTCAAGCACATGACAATATGCAAGTTAACTTTTATCCAGACCTGCAGATACGTTCTCTTCAAGAAATGAGACCAAATTATAGAAGCAACAGAAACTGATGTGGAAAGAGTGAGGTCACAGAATGTATTTTCCAAGAACATTATTCTGTAACTTAATTACATAAGCCATGTGTGTTACTCAAATTCATTTAGAGACAGAAAATCAGACTGGGAAGTGAGACTTCACACTGGGAGCAAAAGTAAAGAGAGACATTGGGGTTCTTAGGTATGACATTTGCCTTAAGTACTTTGTGATGCTGAGATCACTCTCGGCGTATATTAAATAATTCATAGCACCACAACTTGCATACATGTAACATTATACACTGGCTTTCAGGAACTGCATTACCTAGAAAATTACTTCTATTTTTGTTAACAAAGTATATATTTGTCTTTCATGATGTGCTGGAGGGGGCTCATTAAATTACTAATGTAACTATTAAAGCTATTAAATTACCATTTTTGAGGGATCAATTCAAAGCACATTACGATAAGCATAAATCCAAGGTAAACCAAGTGTCTCTTCAGTGACCTTCCTATCAGGCTCTGAATGCTGAAACCTTTCTCCTGACAGCATTAACCCCTTCTATGTATGGCCCTCCCTGGCCAAAACACCGAAGTAGTTATTCTAGGGCCCACAAACTGTTCTATTTGGTAGTACATAATGATGGCGGGGGGCGCACTTGCTTTTTGTTTACTTTGAGAGACCGGGGGAAGAGACTGCTCCCTAAGCTTCCTGGCAAGATGCTCATTTTTATTCACATTGTCACTGTGTTTTCCCATGAACAAATATTTATACTTCAGAGGAAATGTTTCAGTAACATGTATCAGACAGGATAAGCAACGTTCCCTTCCTTTATATTATGAGAAAGCAATTTTCCTTACATGAGAAAGTAAATAAATAGATTCCCTAGAGATGCCTGGGAAGAGGGTCATTCTTGCAGGGAACCCATCTTGAAAATATTGGCAGTGTGTCACTGTGTTAGATGACCTGGAGAGGTTTCATTTGTAATTACAAGAAATGAATTTTTAGTAGCATGTTATGTTCCTATCTGCACTATTATAATGTACATTTAATACATATGGCAAGATATAAATCTACCTTTTCTTAATGCTTCAGAACATATAAAAGACTAGGAACTCCAACAGGTGAAAATAAATTCATCCACTCATTTTTGTGTAGGTGGCTGCTATATGACCTCCTGAGGTTCCTGTGATCCTAAATTAAGGGGATGTAATTGAGTTTACTAACTTACAGGCTTACTGTATGGACCAGTGAAGATCTGGGTGCGGGACTTGGCAAAAGCATTATTAATAAGCATTTGTAACTGAGGCTGGCAACAGCCCCATCTTTTCCCTACACTGCACAGAGCAGAAACAGAGAAAGCTGCCTGGTTGCATAAAAAGGTACCTGCACATTTGTGGTACAAACTCTTTCTTCATCCCTGGATCACGTTCATTTTCTGCATCTGCAGTTAGTCTGTGTAAGTAGTCACTCTTGAAAGTTAGCAGCTTCCATTTCTTTGATGCTTTGAAGAAAAGCCTGACACTGGGTCAAAAGCTATGTGCAGAAATCGCCCATTATACTAACTCTGCAACAACATAGATCCTTTACACATTTGTTTTTATCTACTGGAATATCAGAACAAAGCTGACCAAACCTGTGAGTGGATTAATTCTAGGACTTTTCAGTTAAGATTTTCAGTAAAATGCTTTAACTTTAAAATACCTGACCAAAAGCTGCTGGACAGAACAGCAGTGGTGACAGGCATTACTAGGTGAGTCAGTTTTTCTTTTTTTATATTTTTCTCCCTGGGAGTACTTACCTCACAGGAGAAAGTAATGTTCAAATCCATTTTTAACTGTTTGATCAAAAGCTGAATTCCATTAAAGATATTTCATGTCTTTCTCTTACTGAGGCTCTCCTGAAGAGAAAATAAAAAAAAAAGAGAAAAAAAGAGGAGAGAGAGAATAAACCATACTGTTTTCAACCTAATATTACAATATATGCAATACCAAAAACATCTCTCAAGAACCAATTTATATTGTAAAATAGGCTTGCAAGGTCCACAAAACAGTCTTTCAAAGTTTCAAACAAGTAACTAACATCTGCATTAAAATATAAACCATTCACTTCAATGCACTAAAGAAATCCTGGGTAGATAGCTTTTGACTAGAGATTGACGCAGCTCTGTCAAATAAGGCTTGTTCTTGAATAATTTTCCTTTGGATTTAGACTAAAAAAAATAAAAAAAATCACCTTACATGTCAGAACCAAACTACTGCGCATCACAGTTAACCAGTTCTTCATAGGTTGGCTAATAGACTCTGCCAAGACTCTAAAATATGAGCTAACAGCCTGATGACATGTGGACTAGGACTTCTGTGATGCTTCCGCCTTTGGTCCCAAATGCAATTAATTATACAAGTGCTTCACTGGGTTTGGTAAATGTCTGCATTGTTGTGGCTTGGTTTCCATCCAGGAGCAAGGCTGAGGTTTTCCATGAACCTAAGGTGGGGAAAACATTGATTTCACCTTACATGCTGCTCTAAAAGCAATGCTCAATGAGACAAGTAGCTTTTAGAGGTTTCATGATAGCTTGAAACGCAGAACTGAAATGCAGATCCTACAGTTGAAGAGCAGCCTGTTTAGCTTTTCTAGGCAACATTTCTGAGTTGAATTTAGGACTGAAGTTAGTTTCTTGCAGAAATTCTCACCTTCTGTAGATACCCTGTACAAGACAACATTGAGGGTGAACACAGAAAATTAAGTAACACCTCATTCCACGTTTTTGGCATATGCAAGCCACCAAAACCAACACTAGAGCTAGAGGCATAATCTTTATATCCCTCTAAAAGTCCTTCCCTTCCCTAGAAGCATCTTTGCTTGTCCATAAGCATTTTAGTGGCAAAAATCATATCTGCCTTCCTTAACTGCCATGTTTCATGCAGTTACAAGTGTTGAGAATCTTGTGACCATCTTATCTATTGCCTTCACTCTGACTTTCTCCAAGGCAGACCCCTACAGCCTCCACACAACTCTCTTTGTGAGCCCTACAAATAACAGCATTATTCCACAATGAAATTAAACTCCAAAGAACAAATTAAACAGTAACATTAGCACACACAGGGCATTCAAACTCTTAATACCAATTTATATGTACTGTACCATTGATAACTATTTGTTTTCTCAGTACTGACAGCAGATTAGAAGTTACTTGCAGCTTCTTTCTGAACATTCCTTTTCAAAAAAAAAAAAAAAGGGGGTGGGGAGGGAGGGAATCTGGTTTATCTGATCTAAACTCATGAGCTTTCTCTGTTTTTATTTCACTGAGATCTTATACATTTCAACCATCCTTTCTCTGCTTTGCCCTCATTAAAATCCACAGACATGGCCGGCATGGATACATAGACAGCCTTCTTGCTCTCAAAACAGATATGCAAAGCTTTTCCACTAGCTCATTCATAATTCTTTTTCAGAAATAATTTACCATTTCCATTACTGTCTTATTAAAGGCCACATTGAGACTCTCCTTTTTGCTGAGAGACTGTTTCAGATGTTGTAAAGTCACATCAGATATCTGAAGAGTATCAACAGATAGAAACATAGTTAAACCTAATTTCATCATTACTAAAGAATAAGCCTAGAAGGTCCACAGAAAAAAAAAATTTCAAGGCCTACATAGCCCTGCCCATCAATCTTACTTCTGGTTTTGAAGATAGTTGGGACCACATAAGAAAGGTTCTAATCTCAATTAGCATTGTGCCACCTGATTCCAACTCGAAATTATAAACATCTTCCCTACCATTGCAGTGAAGGCAGATCTTCTGCTTTTGTGATCATTACCTGCACTCAGAATAGAGCAGCTACACCTTACGTGCAGCTTGCTTATCTCATTCTTGAGGACCTCACAGCTGAAAAGAGGGCTGGCTTTATGCAACACTCATCCTGTCTGCCTGCACCAGAGAGCATCAGTTCTGGCTGTGGCAGTGCAGTTCCTTCTCTCTCCCATCTTCTCCTCACCCAGGCAGGCACCACCTGAACTAATGCTCATCCACAGCAGCAAGAGCACTATGGTGTTGCCTGCAGGACATGAAATAAGGTCATCAGAAGCTGAGGGAAACTAAAGCCAGTTGGAACAAAGTAATTCAGTGAGGGATGTACTTATAATTCTCCAAGGTGGGTACTTCCTTTAAATGGGCGGGAAGGAGAGGAGCAAGTGGTTGTTGTCACAGGTTGGCAGGTAATACAATTGCAGTGCAAACCAGGCCCAGAAGGAATGCAGACAGACTGTACCCCTGGACGGCTCCTTGGGGACAATGTGTAATTGGTCACTTGTGGTCTGGCCTAGGAGCCTCTTCTGCTATAGACAAGTCACTCCTCTAACACAACTACACAAGAGAAAAATTAAGGAAAATTCATTGCAATTTTCTCCTCAGATCCACCTCAGCTTCTCCTTTGAGTTGTGCAGACGCTTAAGTTGATCCAGTCTTCTCTGTCAGGCTTGTTTGTTTTAATTTGTTTTGTTTTTAAAATTATTACCAAGCTAACAATATTGCAGAAACCTCTCTATCTACTTAAGAGTTTCCTTTTACTAGCCTGTCATTGATACGTGTTGGTTTAAAGTTTCTGTAACATCACATATTTTCAGTAATCTTCTCAAAATCTCTTCAACAAACTCTAAGGGATTATGTGGAAGTAACTGCTTATAAGCATGATATTTCTGCTTCATTTAACATGGTATAACTTCAAAATTTCGCCTATAAAAGTTTGAGTAAAAGAGCTTAACCTTAGTTCACTGTTGTAATCTTTACTATGACACACCTCACTTACTGTGCATTACATGGTTGAACAGACAGTAGAAATTTTACTTCCCATTGATACCTAAACCAACATTTCCTCTCAACATATTTTCAAACCCTTACTGTTCTAGAATCCATTGTAAAAGCAAGTGTTTTGTCCTTCCTACTTCAGTTTAGACAAGTTTGCTTTTTCTAGGGTCTCCCTTAAGACTTAAAATATTTTTTTCTTGTATTGATTACATAGACAAAAGTAACTGATGACATGTGATATAAATAGTTTAATTTAGCAAAATACAAATGACGGCATTTGGTAAGAAGTTGACAATCAGGTTCTAAAAGAACCTCTTTGTGCACGCTACGTTAATTCACTAAATTGCTTTTCAAACAAAGTGCGTTCAGAAAGCGCCTAGAGAATCTATACGAGAAGAAAGTTTAATTTTTTATGGCAAATGTGCTAGGTCGATACCCAGAAAGAGAAAAAACAAACAGATTTTAGTTTTGCCCAGCGAGTTTTCAAAAAGAGAGTAATCCGAATAAATAAAATGAAATAAGAAGCCCTCTGTAGGAACAAGTCACAGTGGTAAATACCCCAGCGCGCTATTTACACCGTCTCCAATCAGAGAAATAATAAATCTAACGGCGGAAATAACAAGTCTAACGGTATTTAAGAGCCGAGCTGCCAGCGATTCCAGCCTTACCGGGAGGGCAGAGACACCAGCTCTGCCGGGATCGGGGCAGCCGTGGGGCGGGCAGGTGCGGGCTCTCTGCCCCGGGCGCTCCGGGCAGGATCTGCGCCCGGCAGCGCCGCCCCGAGCCCCGCCGCTCCTTCCCCCGCGCCTCCTGCCCGGCACCTTCCCACTGGACCAGCCGAGCTTCCCACGCCGCGCGGCCCCGGCCCTTCTGGGTCACGCGCGCCCCGCCGCGCCCGGAGCGGCTCGGGCAGCACCGCCTCTCGCCCCGCCCGCCCTCCGAGCGCGAGGGCGCGCCTCACCTGAGCGCGGAGCCGCGCGGAGCAGGACGCGCCGGGGACAGACGGGAGGCGCCAGCCCACAGCGCTTTGCCGGGCGCGGCGCGGCCCCGCCCCCCCGGCGGCGCGGTGCGGTGCGGTGCAGCCCTGCCTTGCTCTGGCTCTGCCCTGCCCCGCCCCGCCCCGCCCGGCCCAGCCGGCGGGGAGCGGAGCTCCGTCTGGCGCGCCCCCGCCACCCAACCAGCCCCCCCAGGAGCGGCCTGCGCCGCGCCGTCACGTGAGCGCGCTCGGGCACGCGGGGCCGTTGCGGCCGTGGCAGCCGCGCGCGCGGCTGCGGGAGGGGCGGAGGGCGGGGAACGCTGCTCTCCGTGGTGCCACCGTGCAGGTGGGGCGCGACGCCTCCTGCGGCTCTGGACAGGTCCCCCGCGGGAGAAGGGATTGAGGGGCTGCCGAGGCGGGGAATCCTGCGGGGCTCTGCGAGGGGAGCGGGCAGGGCTTGGACATCCCTGCCCCGGGGAGGTGCCCTGTCCGACGCTGGGAGGCTGGCGGGGACACCCGCACTCCCTGTGGGCACACACGTGGCGGGATGCTGAGTGTGACTGTGGGATCAGGGTTTGTGTATTTCATGGAATCATAGAATCACTTGGTTGCAAAAGACCCTTTGATATCATCGAGTCCAACCATACCTATCCGCTAAGAAACGAAATTCGTGAGCACTTCATCTACCTGTCTTTTGAACACCTCCGGGCATGGGAACTCAAGCACCTCCCCGGGCAACTGTGCCAGGGCCTAATGGAGCCTTTCGATGGAGCGTGTGCACTTCTGCATTCAACGTTTCTGTCTGATGAGTTGGGTTACACCGCACTGTTCACCTCAGTTTTCCCAAAAGATTTTTCATGCTGAATCATAGCTAAAAAGCAACATTATTCCTGATTTCATAGAATCAAAAGCCCATCCAGTTCCACCCCCCCTGCCATGGGCAGGGACACCTCCTACCAGACCAGGCTGCTCAAGGCCCCATCCAACCTGGCCTTGAACACCTGCAGGGAGGGGGCACCCACAGCTTCCCTGGGCTACCTGTGCCAGTGTCTCACTGATCTCATCGTGAAAAACTTCTTCCTAATGTCTAATCTAAATCTTCCCCCTTACAATTTAAAGCCATTCCCCCTCATCCTATAGCTACTTGCCCTTGTAAAAAGTCCCTCCCCAGCTTTCTTGTTGCCCCTTCAGGTACTGGAAGGTTCCAATAAATTCTCCCTGGAGCCTTCTCCAGGCTGAAACGCCAAATCTCTCAGCCTGTCCTCATAGCAGAGGTGCTCCAGCCCTCTGATCTTCTTCATAACCCTCCTCTGGACCCAATCTAACAGTTCGTTTTCCTTCTTATGTTGGGGATTCCAGAACCAGACACAGTACTCCAGGCGAGGTCTCACGAGAGCAGAGTAGATGGGGAGACTCACCTCCCTTGACCTGCTGGACTTCTTTTGATGCAACCCAGGATACAGTTTCCTACCAGGATGCTTCCCATTTGCACTGTCCTCAGGGTGTTTGACCTCTGTATCAATAATACAGTCACAAAACTCTTTAAACAGAACAATAATGGGATAAGTAATCCAGTGTGTACAGTGTTCAAAAGAGTTGCAGAGATATTGCTGAAATGCTGAGGTAAAGTTTGGGGAATGACCTGGTAGCCTGATATTAAAGGGATTTTCTGCTTACTCGAAATTTTGGACTTGATTTTTTCTCTGGGGCCTTCTGGTTTTGGGTTCAGGAGGAGTTTGGAGGACTGGTGACCAGGAACTCAGCTTTTGTACAGTTGCTGGTACTTTGTGTCACTCAACAGTGGAGTGCTGGTTATGGCAGTTTTCTGAAAGCACAGGTCCTCTAGGCTGAAGAAAAAGTGATACAGGCCTAAAGACCGCAGGAGCTGTCATTGTTGCAGATAGAGGCAGGCTGGGCTTGCTGCCAAAATGTTCTCCTGTTTGAATGGCAGAGGTCAGATGTCATTCTGTTTAGAACTAATGAATCTGGCCCTCAGATCATGAAAGCCAGAACAAAAGTGGGGTTCACTGAATTTGTTTCTTCTTTGGATGACTTTTAATTTATATGCTTTCCTGTGGAGTCATGAAAGCTTGAAACTTGGCTGCGATTTATTGTGTCAATACTGCTGTATACGTGCACGCTGTATCAACGCATGCTGTATCAATGTGTTGATCTGTGCAGCGGGGTGGATTAGCCTGTGTGGAACTCCATGCTGCTGTGGACAGACTGCCTTCAGCCCACATATCACTGCTGTAGAGTACTGTCAAGCACTGGCATAGCCTGTGCTTCAGCTTTGTAAAACAATGTGGGAGGATAATCACAAGATTCCAGGAGCTGGGCCTTTAAAATAAATGACACCTGGTGTTGTGAGCCCCTCATTAAGGGAACAAAAAGAAAAGGTGTTAACAGCTTGGCTAAATTTTAAGATTTTGAAAAAATCCTGACAGAGAATGAACTTCGTTGCATGAGTGATATCAAGGGCAAAGAAATATTTCTAGGCCATAATTACTGCCTAGGAATGGAAGGATTGTTTTCTTGGGAAAGATTTTATTCAGTGTTCTCATAACTCCTATTTAGAGCTCCAATGAGGAACCCCCACAATGCTTCCACAGCATTTGCGTGCAGTAGTGTATAGTTGTGCAATTTCAAGTAGTACAAACTGTCTAAATTCCTGTAGCTTGTGCTGGAAACACACTATCATTCGCAAGGCAATAGGAGCAGACAACTGAGCTCACAAATTTATCATCTGCATCTGTTCAGAAGATCCCCTCAAACCTTATATTGGCTAACTTTTACCTCCACTAAGTAAACCCATATGAGATAAAAGTCAACCCATGCAACAGGTTACAGAGTTTGTTTCAAATGAGCTGTGTTTTATGAACACTGAATGACTTGCTTCTATTTCATGTATTTCCTTTAGCACTTCAAAATGAATTTAGGTTGTATGAGTGGTTCCTGACTGGCAGTTCCCAATGCTACTAGGGAGGAAACTTTGTTAGGCTGAGGATAGTTCAGGATTTCCTGCTCCTTCACTGCCCTGTAGTTACTGGGTCCAGGATGTTTTTGTTACATTAAAACTATGCCTTGGATACTAAGACTGCATGTTTTATTTAGGAAAAGCAAGCATTTAGCAAGTCATCTTATTTTTAAATTGTATTTTTTTAAGATGCAGCTTCTTTTTGTGTGTTGAAGCTAAAAGAAGAGATGGAGAGTGTGGTATGATCCTTCAAAGTGCACATAGAGCACATGAGGAGAAGCTGTCTAAGTTCTAGACTTCCAGGAATGGATGCCAAAACATTTTATTATATTTGCTGTTAAGAATAATTGTTGGCTGACAGTTGTGTAACTTTTATGACAGTATCACTTGAACCCAGTCACAAGACAGACTGATACCAGTTGTGATGTCAGGACTGTGGTTACATTACTCCCCATTCACAGAAGATACTGTGGTGACAAAAGTATTTATGGTTGTGAGTCTTTTCATTGCTGCACCATTGTAGATGAACTACAGTTACATTTTTCTGACTATAGTAGCTCCAGATGACTTGTGTCTTCCATTATACATCTGAGTTCTTAAAGGATAATAGATTTGGAAGAGGTTTTTTTCTGCAGAAAAATGATACAAAATCTTTTCCGTGATGGTTGGCGTATTTATCCTCTTCAACACCTACTAAGCACATAGGATGGAGACAGACTCCCTGAACTTTCTGAAAGCCCTAACACTTGTTCTCAAACAGTGCCTGGAAGCAACATGTCTCAGTTTTAGAGCAGCAGGCTGTGGCCTGCTCTGGCTTGCATTTCTATTCCCTGTCATTTGGTGTTAGGGCAGGTGGAACTCCTTTTCCCCGTATCTCTGTGTGGCAAAGATTGTACTGACCTTGAGGCTGCATCTTTGTCCCAAGAGACATTAGAATCATAGCGATTTAGCTACTGAAGGCTTTCAGAACCTTTCTTATAAGGCTTTATCATGGCTTTAAGCTGTAATACAACAAATCATTCCAGAGTAGTGAGGTTTTACTTCTTTCCTACAAGGTTTTGGCAAACCCATACCTAAAGCACTCTACGAGTTCAGTGGGAGTTGTAAGTAGAGCAACAGCTGAATAAAACGTCAGAGGGCATGCTATAACCTTTTGCTGAAGGTTTATATCCTCTTTACAGACTGCTATAAGCATTATCTTCTAAACACTGAAGCAATCACCACTATGAATCACTTTGTGTTCATAGTAGACAAACCTTCTACGCAAGACTGGTGGTAATTTGTCTGGGTAAAGGTACTGGCTTAGAAACTACAAGAGGGAGAAAGGATTTTGTTGCCAGATTGTTGTGGTAGTGGAATATTTTAGCCTGAGCAGAAATACTAGTTAGGTTGTGGAAGTGCCAAATCTATAATATACAAAATTCATGCAGAGGAAATCCATTCCTAATTTTGACAAAACTACCCAAATCCCACAATGCTCTGGGGCTCAGAAACAGCAGGAATGAAATGACAGCAGAATTCCTGAGGTCTAGTGGTTCTAACAAATAAACTTCTGTTAACTCTTCTTTGGCAGTTTCTGTTTATCCAGCATCACTCAAAATGGTCTCTTCATACAGCTCCTTCTTTTAAATAAAAAAGCCTATAACCAGGTTGGACAAACCTATGAAGAATACATTCCAAAGAATAGAGGAAAGAACAATGGTGCTATTATGGAAGGAGGAGAGAAGAGAAACCTTTCCTCTCTTTAATTTCCAGTTTAATTAAACGTAGTCAGTGAATACACTTAGCCACACCTCATCAGTCTTTTGGAAAGCTGCAACATTTGGTAGAAGAATTGTGTCCATGCAGTCTTCCTCTGCCAAGCCTGAATTGCAGAATTTAATCCCTGCTTGAAACCAAGGTGGGCTGCAATGATGCATAGTGTATATGATTGTTTGCCAATACAGAGGATTTGCACCAATGTAGCTGCATTGCTAGCAAATCCTCAGTATAACAAGCCACGGCCTGTGATACCACCTGGACTTAGTTCTCTGCAACCTTTCACCATAACCTTTCACCATGCAGCGAATGTGAAATTAGTTAGAACAGTGCAGTTTTACTCTGCTTTGGAAAGCAGAATGATTAGAGGCAAGTAATGGAGAGCAAGCCCGTTGTGAATTAAATGCTGCTTAGCTGAAAGCATACATTGGATTTAATCAAATTACTTGTTTTTTGGCACAAGTTCTAGTGAACATCAGTTTCCAAGAAAAAGACACAATTTTGTTGCTCTTCCTACATTTAGCACGATTCAAATGTCACTGTTCTGTGTGCCTTCACTGCTGATCTTGAAGTCTGGGAGCAGTGAGGAAGATGGGAATGAGCACACTACATCCAACCCTCATCATCTAGGACTGAACTCCTCTGTGTAGTGTGTGTGGGAGTCTCTCATAAACATCACTCTCATATAAGCATAATTTTATAGTAACTGTATATGTCAGTTTGAATACTGGTTGCTGTAAAAGAACTTGGAAGCACATACTGGAGCTGCCATGCTTCTTTGCTCTCACCTCCCATTTATCCTGTTCATAAGCTAGAACAAGTGATTAAGGATGTAAGATATGACTTTGTTTCTGTCCTCTCAAATACCACTCACAGTACCAAAGGACTTTGGCCAAAACAAACCAATCTGTATAATTACAGGAAAAACAGTGCCTTCTGATGTCTTAGATTGTGATGTGTATGCAAAAATGGATACACAGATATCTGATATGGCCACACTGACAATTTTGCTAGTTCTCGAGCTGGTACAATATGTTATTGTAATTATGTTCAGTTGTTGAGTGTTTGAACCTCATGTAAACATCCTTTCCCAGACCTGGTAATAGGCTACCATCCATAAAAGGAAATATAGCGATAAATAGTATTTCTTCATGCCTTTAATCTGCTTACTGTCTGTTTTCATGTCTTTGTTCTTCCACTTCCATGTTCTGTCTCCCATTTATCAGCTAAAATAAAATGTAGGTGTTTGATTTTTCAACAAAAATTTTCGCTTTTAATAAGACCCAAACCCAAACTTTGGGTTTGTGTGTTACCTTCTGCCATGTGCTGTAAGTATTGGGGTTCCTCAAAAACCAAAGCCAACACTGCACAAAGTCATCTCTGAGAAGGCAGAAGACCTGAGTGTTGAGTAGGCCTTCTTTGCTGCCCATGCAGTTGGAATCCTTAATTTGCTGGTGTCTTATGAGACTTTTAACAGTAGCATTTGGACAGGAAATCACCTTGTAGTGTACACTCATATGTCTATGACCACTGGAGACCAGAGCCATCTCACTGTAATTAAGAAATGCCTGCTGCAACGGCAGTTTCAGTAAACAGTCCTTGTGTCTAGATTCAGATTTTGACTTCTTCATTCTAGAAGGATGTTGGATGAGATGAATGCCTCCAAATGGTCTGGATTTTAATTGTTTGTGGAGATGGAGAGCAAAGGAGAATCAAGAAAGAGGGTTATGATTCTTGTATTATCTCTACATTTGAAGATTGTAGTATAATGCACGAGAAAATTCAGATTTTCTCTGTGCATTTTCCAACAGGAGAGATGTTGAAAAGATGCCAGATACATTTAAATGAACCCATTAAAAATATAAGAAAATTTGAAAACATGGAGAAAAAGAAAGAGAAAACTGAGTATTACTTTCAAATTTTCAGATTTACATTTTAATGGAAATAATTAAGTAAATAATGTGAAATTAGTATTTAATCTGCAGAGAGCTTCACTTAGGCTGGAGTTTTCTATGGCTTGATACCTACAGAAAGGTTGTTTTCTGAATGTGTAACTAGATCCTGTAAACATTTCATACTGTACTTGTAGATTAAAAAATAAAAAGCATGAAGATATTTTTAGTAGAGATAGAAAGTTTTAACAACCTCCTGCATTTTGTTATCAGGCACTTAACTCTTTTCACACTGAGTATGTATGCCACTAAACTCACAAAAGATTTCCATTGTCCTCAATGAAGTGGATCGCTGTCAAAGCTCCATCACTCTTTCTAGGTATTGATTGCTACTCTGGTAGAACTTTCAGGAAACAGTAGAGTGTTTGAAGAATCGTAGTTTGAAATACTCCAGGAAAATACTTATGCTTTGAAATCTAATAAAATACAGACAATTAGTGTAGACAGTGTTGTTATTGTTATTTAACTACCAGCTTTTAAACAGGTGCACTGAAGTAAACTATCAACAGTTTATAGAGTTAATATAGGTGTTCATAACTACTTAATATTTTGGTTCAGCCATTGCACTTAAAAATATTGATAATAATTTTTGTCCATGACATGCTTAAAGTGTGTATTAATCATTCACAGAACTTTTGAATGTTGTATTTGTATTTGTACATAGTTCAGAAACTATTAACTACTTGGCATTACTTTCAAGGATCCTATACCTTTAGTGGTGAATTTCTGAAATATTTTTGTCCCTTCATCTCCAGTCTATTATGAAGAACAATACCTCTAATTTCTCTGTTCATTGTCCAGTATAAGGAACACTCCAAGCACAAGTGTTGCAAATCAACTGAAATGCACAATTTAAAAATATTTCCTAATGTCTCACTAAGCTGGGTTGTGAAAACTTCTTGACAACTTCTAAAAAAATTCTTGACAGTATTTCCATTGTCTGAAAATGCAGAACAATGTTTACAGTGTGACTCACTACTTGTACCCCAACACTTGTCACTGGTTAGGGTTAACACAATCCATTAGCACTAAGATGGGTGCTTGTGTTTCTCGACACAAGTATGCACCGTTGCGTTCTGTTGAGACTGTACACAAACCCACTAGCTAATACACAGAAGATACCCAGGAAAATGAAGAATGAAATATGGCCACAAATTCTGAAACAGCAAAATAATCTAAAAGAAGAGTCCTACCAGTTTAGATGAATAAAACCTTTGAAACACAAGGCTGGAAGGGGTTTAGGGCTGTCAGTGAATCTTCAATAATCAGACTTCCAGCTTCAGGAACGAAGGCTTGGTAACCCTGATGCTGTGATCACTAGCAGAGCCTACAGTGCATCAAGATCAGTTCTATCAAAAGGGATTTGACCTTGCAACTGTGCAGCAACATGCACTTCCCCTACCTAGCAGAGAAAAGGAACACTTCTGCAGGATCTTATTTTAAGACTACTCTTGTCATCGGCAGGTCATAGTCCACGTTACTGGTAGCAAATCTATTACAAGGACCTAGCCTAGCAAGTAAGTCATAGATAGGAAATTAGTGCCAGTACTTCTAACTATAGAAAATTTGCTTCCTTTCTACCCTAAATCTATTTTGACTCTTTGAAAGATAACGCGGCAATCTGTCCTGTCATCTGTTCTGTCACTTGACTTACATTGTTACATATTGTGACTCCAAAGAACAGAAAATACAGTGGGAAATCTTAACAAAATCCAGGGTTAAAAGCCAGGTTATTTTTAAATTGTGGGTCTGCTTTATGGAAAATATATGACTTTCATTTCTTAGACTAAAGTTGATACCTGAAGTAAAAAAAGCTGTGGCCTCAGTGACATGATTGACTTTCTGAATCGTTTGGCAAGTACATCTATATTTTATTATTAATCTGGGCCTTTAGAAAGAGAACTAAGAAGCAGTCTGTGATTGGCCACTGTAAAATTGATTATAAAACACATACATTCATCTGATAACATTTTCATTCTTAGACCATATTTCTGAGCTTTCAAGCACTTTTTTTTAATTCATTGGTAATTGATCCTTCTGGGAATTAAAAGCAAAGAGCCCTGCTAACTGGAGAGTGAGAATAATACGGATATACAATATATGTACAAATAAACTAAATGCATTGAGTTTGTAAGAATTCATGCCCAGACTTCACAAATGAAGTGTGATAAACCACTGTGAGTTGAAGGTAAAATAAGGTGTTTCATAAACAAGGACTTTGCTGTTTAGCAACGCCTGCATACGTGGAACATTTCCGTTTAGTTCAGTTCATTTTAAGACTTATACTTACTTTGCTGCTTCATTGTTCGCTTTTCCCTACCTGCAAATCATAGGGTGACTGAAGAAGCTCTTGTGTCTCAGAGTGTGTGGGTGAATGGAAGGTTAAACATTTTGACTGGCATTCATGTGAGTCTTGCACAATCGGTCCTGGTGATTCCATACTCAGCAAAAAGGGTTGATAGTCATGGGAAGAAGAAAAGGGAGGAGAAAGGTGAAAGGATTGCTCTTGAATATGTCTTCCAATGTTGCATTAGAAAAAAAAGATCTGGGCTTTGATTCTTAGCTGGGTGCCTAGCAAGTATGACGATATGCTGAGTACTTACCCAAGTGTTCAAGAAGGAAAGGGAAAGGGCTGGAACCCAGAACTCCTCTTTCACCCTCTTCGTGAGATGGCAGGCAGATGGGCAGAGCTGAGATGTTGACCAATCCTGTAAAACAGTGGTTGTTCCCTTGCATGGTCAAAGAAGGGCCAGATATATTTGCTTTATGCATTTTGTACTTGCATAGCAAAGCAAGAGTGATTATCAAGAAAGAAAATCTGGTCTTTTGTCTGTAATAAGATGCTGAAATGTGTCAAAGGTTTTGATGTTCATGAATACACAAGATAACCAATGTTTGTATAGTCCAAAGATGATGATAAGGATGATTTAGAATTTTTTTGTGGCATGGAGCTCAGGGTTTAATGGGCCATTTCTAGCAATGATACCCACACAGGTATCATCACTGTACAGTGATTAAAGGAAATTAGTTTAAACCTTAAGCTGAGAGGCAGAGAATCTCTTTTCATTCTTTTTCAGTTTCTGTTTCAGTCAGTAAATTGCTCTTAGCACATTGGTAGCGACTTAATGGTCTGCACAAAGTTCATGTTCTTACCATTACAATTGAAAATCTTTTTTTGTTTATAGTACATCTGATGTTCCTGAGAAGCATTTGATTAAGTGCACTTCCAGTTACACGTTCATCCAAAATCCGCATTTGCTGGCTCAATACCAAGGCTTTCTTGTGGTGCTAGAACATTGGTTTTCCTGAAGTGACTGGGTTACACCTAATTTCTATTCTTTCTGGCTGCCTTTCATGTAAATTTTGAAGAAATATCCCTGGTTTTTAGTGTCATACATCCAAAGTATAGAGGTGAATGCCAATTTCTGCTGTCTTGGAATTAGTGATATTAGTGATATTCAAGGTCTTGAATGTCTAGGCTATTTCATATGATAAAGGAATATCTGTTATCAGGGGACAAGAATTGTGTGTCATGTCATTATATAGATGATACCTAGCTATTAATTATTTCTTTTGGACTTCTGGGATATATGATGTTTGTCTAACTAGGTAGTTACAAATTAAAAACTGTGGCAGAAAGTAATGGATCAAATAGTTTTGTACAACTGATTTTTATTTTTTTTTTAAATAATCTTTCTGAAGGAGAGAAGGTAGTGGAAGGAGTTAATAGAAGGGGCACGCAACATGGAACTTCTTGTCTCCATAGACCTTTGGTGGGACTCCAAGAGTGATTTAGAATTTGAGGAGAGGTGGGACACAGAGGCAATGAGGCAGCTGTGGATAGCAATGCATTCCTAAGCAGTTCTACAGTGCTGTACAAGGAGTAAGAGATAAAAAAAGAAAGGCATACAAGCAAAGGGATGTATAATCTGGTACATTATCCTTTCAAGAGTGAAGGATAGCCTGTGTTCTCTGCTTGCTAGCTTGCTACAACAGAGAGTACAGCTATCTGAGCACTTTTGCCTTCACAAATGACAGACGCTTACTGAGAGGAGTCGGGCTCGAAGGTCATTACACACCAGATGCTGGGGCAATGCAAATACAGTTTATCTTAGAAAGACATTAAAGGTGGCTTGCAACCCTCAACCTGCTCTGTCCCTCCCCACCCTCCAATAAACCACATATGCTTTTAGCACCATGTAGCATCACAGGGGGAGGTGTTTGATTATATTTTTTATTAGTTGCACACAATAACTAGGTGCAGCACAGCAGAAAACAGATATAAACTTAAGGAAATAAAATAATCCTTCTCTGTATAGCTTTAGTGACCTCTGCTATATTTGTTGTTATATCATGATTCTAAGCCAACTTTATGAAAAGTTGTCTACTGCAATTGACACAACAAAGGAGAGAATTTCCTCTAAATACAGAAGGTTGCATCCAGTAATAAATGTATCTAATGTAGAATTTAATTTAAGATTTTGTAGCCATCAGTTTCTCTACAACTGCTTCTTCCTGTACCATCATAAAAACACATATGTTTTGCATATGCTGGCAGGGTTTTCAAATACCTAATGCAAAATGGAAAAAGGGACATTTGCCCTTAATGTAAAAAGTCTTTCTTCCTGGAATAAAACACTTTTCCCAAGATTTACTAGTTCATTGCTTTTAGTGGCACTTATACTGCATTCTTGCTGAAAAGTGTGGAACACTTGTCCTTTGAAAACCCAGGCTTTTCAAGGTGTCTCAAATTTGACATCCCAAAATTAAGGTACACTTCAGAATCCTGGCTATTATCTTTACTCAGCCCAGGTGACCGTACATTGCACCACGGGGAATCCCTTTATCATGAATTTCTGATTATGTCTTAAATCTCTCTCAGGCAGAGCTGTTGTTATTGTTCTATTCCATATTAAAATACAAACCCACGTTAGCCAAACGTAAGGCAGTGCTCACGAATCTAGAATGAACATGGCAGTTTGACTCCATAAGCTTGAAATTACATTCCAAATCTGGTTTTCCCCAAATGGTACTCTATAAAAGACCATGTAATTTCCTTGCACATTTTGTACTTTGTGATCCCAGGCAGAAATAATGTTACCTGGAAAGAACCTATTTCAGAATAAAAAGGAAAGAGACTCTTGCAATAGTAGGTTAGAAAACACTTGTGGCTGTGGGAATCCCTTATTTTTTTCTCAGCATTATTAATCTGGATAAAGCTAATTGAAAATCTTAGATATATAGAACACACGTCTTGTACCTTTAGTAGCCTTACCTAGCTCCTCACTTGCTTAATTACTGATACTGAAGTATAATACTTCAGACTCACAAAGACCATTTTTATGTAAAATAAGGGATTACTTTACCCAGTAGCAGCATGAGTGAAATACAGTTCTATTCCAATAAACTGTGGTCTTTGGGAACAGTAAAGTTAGACTGAGAGTAATATAGCTTATACTTTCCTGGAGATGTAGGTCTTGCATCTAATTCTGTTAGCACTTAAGATGACCATCTTCTATCACTGCCACAGTGAACGTATCATTTGAAAGAATGCCAAATGTGGTCATATAATTTTCCTCCGCCACAAAGCCTGGCTGTGTCATCCCTTGGTACGAATACAATCAGCAATTCCTGATTGTAATTCTTATGGTTATCCTATATGCCTGTCTCTGTCAATCTTTGTATCAGTACATACATGTTCTAATTGTGCTTGTATGGACTATCCTGCTGTATTTGTTTGTGGTTCCACTACATATGCCGTTATGTAGGAATAGACATACCGTGAGATCACAACTACATTAAACCTTTAAGAGAAATGATGTGGAAGGACATAGGTCAGTGAACAGGCAGTGGAAAATTGACCTCAATTATCACATTAGAATTCGGGTTTTGTAAAATATAATGTTTAGCTGCAGATGGCAACTTCAGCCAAAAATTTACATTTAAAGTAATTATGTGCAGGAAAAATAGATCTACACCCAAAGAATCAGTTTCTTCCTGGAAAAACCCCCACCAGCCATGCCATGCTTTTCACATGCAGATTTCTATCACTGTACTCTGGCTGTACAGGTGTGCCATAAATAATTCCTGACAAACCAACCTACTATGATTAATATCAATTGAGAATAAAGGGGAACTGGTTATTTGGCAACTTGCATAAACATTGTCACAGAGTAGTCCACAGTCTGGTTGTGGCTGGTAGAAAGCTCCACTCTGGCTGTAGAGGTGAAATCATGCCAGTATCAGGCTGGTCACTAGCACAGGTGATAACAGCCTTAGCCCTTGGGGTCTCTACCTGCAGAGAATGCGCTTTGCCTTCTCCTATCTGTGCCTCAAAGAGGCCCATTGGAGGAGATGGTGAAAGAAGCTATTCTAGCTCTGTGCCCTCTGAGAATTTCATCTGTACAGCAAAGATTATGCAGTGAAATTCAGCAGACTTAAGGATGCTTTGAGCATCTCAGAGAACAAATTGATCAGTGACCCAGTTCTTCCATTCTGTTTGATTGCTTTATTGAGACAGAATTCCTGATGCCAAGGGAATCCCTGGGGTCTGATAAATTTGGTGTGAAAAGAGGTGTTTGGATTAAGCACTTTGTGGATGAAGAGGGCACGACAGCTAAAAAAATATTTGGCTATTCCTGTTTCTATTGAGAAACTGCGGTGATATTTGGAGTCTGCCTGCAGGTTTTAAATGGAAAGATCTCCTTTTTCTGCTGTGCTGCAATGTTTAATTCATAGTATATAGTAGGCATACAATGCATTGCTGATACTATTATGTATAAATCCCTTTTTGTGTGCAGAGGTAAGTAAAGGAAGTTCCTATTCTGCTCAGGCTGGTAATTCAAAGAGAGTCCAAGAACTAAAACCAAAAAAAAGTTTGCAGGCCTGTGAGTGGAAAGTAGCTGAGGAGTGCGTCCTCTACACATGGGATGGGATTTGAGAATTTTTCTTTTATTTCAAGTGAGGTCAATTTTGCACTTGTGTTAGTGATGCCCATATTTACTGAATGGTACATTTACTGGGTTTATATCTAATGGCAAATATTTGTTATGGTAGGCTCCAAACATGGTTCATTCTCCCTCAGTTCATCCAACCCTCCCTTTAAAAGGCCCCCTGAAAGCCTCTGACACAACAGCTGCGCTTAGGAAATGTTCCCTAACACTTAAATCCATGGAGCTCAGGCTGTTCCTGGTATTCTTAGGAAGCAGCTACAATATAAATATTACTGCAAAATACTAATTTCAGTGAAATCCTCAATCATTCAAATGCATTAAGAAACCTTATGTATGCAAGATAAAAGTAGTCCCAGTTGAGTGAAAATAAGAAAAGATAAGAGTCTAGTGAGGTCGTTTTCTGTGGCAAACACTAACAAAGGCAGCAATTTGAAAAAAAAAATTGGCTGAAAGGCCCATTCTGCATCTTGGGAATATGAGAGATTGCACCAGTCTGGAGGTTTCTAATGATTACACTTAACAGTTGGAAACCCCAAACTCAGTCGTTAATACTAAGTTACTAACAAATCACAAATGCTCATTGTTGTCAGGCTTCCCTGTGTATTGCTTACAGCTTCCTCTAATTCTTTAGGACTTACTCATGGAGTATTGGAATGAATACCTTGTACTGTAAATTATGTAAGAAGATTGCACAAGGTGCCTCTCCCATGATGTAACTTGCATTAAATTGTTAATCATAAACCTGGGGCTTCTCGGGTTTAAATAGCATATACAGCTGTTATATAGCCAAATGAAACATCATCTGAGGAGTCTGGTGAAACTTCTCTCTTCTTACTGGCATTTATTGAAAGCCATACTCTGCACATTAATGAAGAAAAGAGCAAAACCTTAGTGCAAAAATAAAAGTTTTATGTATAGGAAGGATGCTGAATTTTTGAAAACTGCTTTATTTTAGAAAGGATATGTTTTTATTTGGTCTTTTCTGGACACAAAACCTATCCCTAAGGGAAATAATTTGCTACAGCTTAGTGCTATGTTATATTATTTTCTGACAAGATTTGTTTGCTATGTCAATTTTAAAAGCAGTTTATACACCAGTCATGTAGATCAAAACCAGAAAGCTAAAACATTCTTAAACATTCATTGTGAGAGATGTTTTTTCCCTTAAAACAAATTCTTTCTCATTTTTGTTAGCTTGACTAACACAAACTTTTACTGTAATGATGACTGGAAAAAATAGTGATCTTTCAAGCTGAAGTTGCACATGTCAGCTGGAGTTTACCATTCCCAGAGTGTTATTATTCACAAGCCAGTCTGTAAAACAACACTGCTGCTCTGCATAGAGCACAGTAACTAGCTTGCTATTTCACTGGTTTTAGCCTAGCTTAGATTCTCCACTGATATAAATCTTCAAGTGGAATAAGAGGTGTGTTTATCACATCACATCTTTTGTTCTATTGCACCTTTTTTCTGCTTTTTTAACCTTCTTGTCCTACTGTAGGTAACTGTTACACCATGTTTATGGAAGACAAGTGAACAAACTGTGTGCTCTTACAAACTACCGTGCATGTTACAATAGTTATGATACTACAATACCTTACAATACAGAGAATCATGAGATACATAGGAATGGTCTGGATCAGTTCTTAACAACCTATATATGCTGATGTGAACTTCATTAGGTAGAAACCGCTTCTATATTTTCTGACATCATGACCAAAAATCTTTTGTTATTCTTAGATTCAATGCTTCGGCAAAAAATAATTTCAAATAAGTTTAAAGTGGTTTAAACTCTTTCAGGCATTTGTAGACAGATCTGTACATACTGATTCACCCTCATTGATATAGTGCTGTCCCCTTAAGAAAAGTAGAGGAGATTTCCATTTTGTGGTATAATGATTCTTTGTTTGTGAGTACTGTGCCAGCTTTGGGTTACAGTATAGACAAAGATGTGAACCTACGCCTATAGAGTTCATACTGTGTAGGGGCCAGGTTCTTCAGTCCAGGTGCTTCATGATGCTTTGAAGACAGAAAGGTTACAGGTCAAAATTCTTCGCTACTGTGAATTTTTCTAAAATGTCACTTCACTTTACACAGCAGATCTTCCCAAGCTGTGCTTATCCCACAGAACTACAGGAGCTAGTTTGAAGTAGTCCATGGACAAAATCTCTTTGGGTCCTTCTTTGAAGAAGGCTAAATTCAGAAATCAAGTATTTTAGAGAGTAATTAAAAACTCTTGTGTAATAATTATGTTTTAAGAATCCATTAGCAAGTGGAGCAGCTTCCACAAATTTTTTATCAATAGTGAACTATGGTTGAAACTTGATGCTTTTTCTTTCTGTTTTCTGCTGGGTGTTGTCTTCTTTGCTAGCACACCCTTATTCTCAATCTCTTGCCTAGGAGGCTCAGGCAGGGCTGAGTCAGACCTTAGCTTTTAAGTCCCCATCTAGAATTGTCCTCTGTGTCCCATCCCCCTTTGTCTGGCACGGGCACATTTTGCCTGGGGTTGCTGGTGGCTGGACTCTGTACTTGATGACATGGTAGAAAGGCTTAAAATATTGCAATAGGTGCAAAAGTCAATGTGTCAATGTGTGTAATTATCTTACGTCATTGTAGCAGTATTTCTGCACTGCAGGCCATATATAGCCTGTTACACTTTGATCTGCTCAGCAAAACAGAATGGATTCCTTTTGTCTGTAAACAGCAGCTGGGTGAAAGGACAGAGTAATGGAGCCTGAAGGTATTTGATGGATTGGTGATGGCTTTGAATATATTCGTGTACAAGATAACAACCCATATGTGTATTACCAGTGTCAATTTGGTCTGTTCTTGTTGCTGCTTCTAGAGCTCAGCTGTGGTCTGGACCAATCTGCTCCTATTTCACTTTGGGAGATGCGATTCTAGAAGCAAAACGTGGCCTGGCTAAACTGGTGTGATGTGCCTTCCTGTCTTATATGTATAATGTCATTTCAGATGACACTCCCCTTGTTCTTGGCAAAAAGGACAGACGTATTCTGTGATGGGTAGCTTCTTTGTCCTGTTACTTTCAAATGTGGATCTTTACATTTAAGAAGTTTGAACTATGCAAATAGAGCTGTTTGGTTTCACTCATCAGATGCAAAGCTGACTTAAAATGAACATATGGAGGCATATGAAAGGCTTATACTGCAGTTGGATGTCTCTGAGGATCAGAGAGGACCAGCTAATTTAGGATAAATACTTGCGTGATAAGACATCTATTCTTGAGCTAGGGTAAATACCCATGAAACCTGAAAGATACCATAATCTCATGCTACCTTATCCCACATTTTCTAAGGAAGTGTTCATTGTTCACATCTGCTCTATTGACTGTCTGTTAGATTTACTGCATTAGAATCT
Source organism: Neomorphus geoffroyi (assembly GCA_033558235.1). Classification (NCBI taxonomy): domain Eukaryota; kingdom Metazoa; phylum Chordata; class Aves; order Cuculiformes; family Neomorphidae; genus Neomorphus; species Neomorphus geoffroyi. The sequence continues at coordinate 9,872,316 of JAUMJM010000016.1, read as the reverse complement.
TATATTAGAAAATAAACATATCTTCAGACAAACATGTGGTCTTAAAATGGAATTACAATTCTAAGGCCTTCAAACACTCATGTTGCAATGAAGAAAAGCAGACTTTCCTGTTTTATTGGAAAAATAAATTTCCTATTTTACACAGAGCCCTGGCGCTGTGTAAGCACTGCTTAGCAGTAACTGAAACATTTCTGCATTATCAACACTGTTTCCAGCATAAATCCAAACCCCAGCCCTATACTGGCTACTATGAAGTAAATTAACTCTATCCTGGCCAAGACCAGCAGACTCCTACAGTAAAGTGTAATGTGTGAGGCATATTAAAATTCTTAGCATACCAAGGGGTGCGAACTGAATTCAGAAATCTGATAATGGTTTTTAACACTTCTTTTAAGATGAGATAGATGCACAATAATCTGATCAAGATGTGTGTCCAAAGTGTGGAATGAAATCTATTCTGAACTCAACTTTCTGCATTCAGGAACTGCACATTCATGTAATTCTCAAATAAAGCAATATACAACCCAGTATTTTTCCTCTTAGTGGGCAAAGAAAATGTGAGATATTTAGGATTCTAACAGTGTGCAAATGCTGTGATCTTGCAAAATCCTGCTTTAAAATTAAGAGTTGAAAGCAGTTGCAAGAGCAGAGGCAAATGTGCCATCTCGTGCTATTCACATAAATTCAACTGTTTATGAGTAATTATGAACATGATTTTGATTGTGGTGGAGAGTCAGGACTCATGAAGGCTTTGTGGACTTGCAAACAAAACGTTTTTGAGACCACTTTTAGTGACACTGAACCCACTGCAAGAACACAAACACAAACTTATGTTCTATCCCTGTGAAAATAAACATGTTTCTGAGCATTAAGATCAGTTTGTTTTGACCCTGGTTGAAGTAGACTGCAACAAGGCAAGCTCTTTCCGTTGCATCCAAAGTAGGGGGTTCTGGGGAGAAAGGCATCTTTAATAACAGAAATGATAGGGGAAAAAGGTCTTCTTTTGTCTTAGAAGAAAAAAAGGAGTTACCTTCGTTACTTTCTGTCCTTTTCTCTGTCTCATCTTTACACTGTTATCCTGAAATTCTTTTAATTTCACATAGTTCACTATTTTTCCTGTGGCTGAAATGTTTATTGTGTAATTTTAGCTGCTCCTAGTTAGACATCTGCAACAGGAATTGGTTGTGTGAATGAAGACATGTAGTGCCATTTCAGATACTTTACAATGTCTTTTGAGATGCCCTACATTTTGTAAGACACTGACATAGGACTAGTGCATATGACACAGGACTTAAGGCAAATCTTTGCTCTTCTGGAGCAGCAGTGGCTATGCTGGGGCATCTCACATGGGACCAGACCCTTGTATTTTGTCCATAGCCTAAGCAAAGTACCTTGCTCCTGTGTAGTGAGAGAAGAGAGAGGTTGGCTCTTCGGTAGATGATTGTGCACGCCTGTCTGAGCCATCCTGACAAGTCAGTCATCCCCTCCAAGTATTTGTCTCTTCTTCTACCAGAGAGTCTAGGTGACAAGGTAAGTTTAGGATTCTAATTTGTGGATGGCAGAAGTTAGTTATGGTAAATTTTGTCTTTTGTAAATAAATAATATGGAAAATGTGGGCTTTTAATATAAAGAGTTTATTTAATAGTGTTACTGAGATTTATCACTTACAGATGAACTGTACGAAGTCCTGAGGATGCAACTAGCTAAACCTCATGTGAATTAAAGGTGCAGCAGAAAATCTGAATTACAACATTTTTCCTAGAATTAATTGATATTTAAAGAAATACAGGAAGGCTTTTGTTTATTTAATCAACCAGGACAACTTTATTCCATACTGTTACTGGAAGATATATCTTTTCATATTGAGCCATTCATTCCTCTCAGTTTTGAACTGGCTTACTATCTGTCATGTGTCTAAAGTAGATCTGTTGTGGTTATGATGGTATGGGGATACAAATGAAACACGATTTGTGAGAGGTAACGTTGTATTATCTTTTCTTAGACCTGCTACTCCAGCAGCAGAAAATAGAAGAGCATTCAGCACACAGCCCACTCCTTTAGGTTCTGCAAGCTTCTCTGTTTTCTTCCATTATTCCAATGGAGCTATTAAAAGATACTACTCCCCTTACAAGATTAGCCTCATTTATTACTGTCTTAAGGAATGCATATCTATTAATAGTGGAAATGAGGTAAAGAGGTCAGGATTGTGAAAGAACACAAGATATAACCTTTAGAGTTGTCCCTGTCTCACTTCAATTAGACTCAAAATGATAAAAAGATTCCTTTGAAATTCTAAAGCAGCAGAGGAAACACAGCGGTGAAGTTCAGTGTGATACAATTTTCAGTGCAATTTGAATGCCAACAGCACGCTTCTGAGGTTTGGCCAAGTTATTCAGCACAAAGCTCCAGGAGGGAGAAAAAGACTATTTATGTCACTGTCATATATCCCACAGATTCACAGATGCAGGGAGAACACACACATCCCGTACCAGAGAACAGTCCCTACACTGTCACATGGTGCAAGTAGAGGCCAGTGGAGTGCAAAGCAAAATAAATTCCAAAACTGGAACTTTCCCAATTATACAAATATAACTTCTTGCTTAATTTTATATCATATTTATTTGCTCTTTTAAGTATACAGGTATTATTACTGACACAGAATCCCTTGAGACAGTTTTAGGGGATTCTGGAATTTTAAAACAAAATGAGAATGGAAGAAAATATATTTCTTAGCTTTGAATTTAAAAGCTTAGGGACTTTTTAAAATAAATATTTTTAATAGGAGATGTGACTAACTTTTTGGTTAGATCTGCCAATAAAGAATATGCCACTGAAGAGACTGAAGGCGTTACCTGGTGAGACTCATTCTACAGCAGTGAATAAACCCTGTGCAAAGCCATCTGTGGGATATTGGATGTTAAAATGAAGTTTAATCAGCATGTAAGTGGCTTAATAACTGTCTGTTGGATTTGAGAGCTAAAGCAATTTCCTGCCCCTTGGTTGTTTTGATGTTGGTATTTTGACTTTGGTATTTTAAATATACGCAATGATAACGTTATTCCCTTCATACTGGGAAATCTTGTGTATAATGACTACAACATACTGAACTCCTAATATATATTACATTTGTTTATTCCCTGCACTTCTTTGCTTGCTTCTTTGCACGCTTCTTTGCACATGTGGGAATATGTATGCATAGTTTCTTTGTTGGTTTTCTTTTGTGTTGTTTCCACGGACTACATTTTGATGGGTTTTGGTCTGCCAGTGATCTATGGACCACAGGGTTAAGGACATCTTGAACCATGATCACAGTTATCTGTGTGCTGTGGAAAGACTTCTAGGTTTCTAAACTTATTTTTTTGGTTAAAATGAATTTATGACATTATTTGCTGTTGAAAAATCATAGCTAATACTAGGATATATTAATAAAATGTCAAATTGTATAAGGGAATTAACAGATGAGAGAGGATGCAGTCTGCTGTAAATATCTTGTCTGAGGACTTCTTTGGGGATTTTATGCCATATTTTTCTGTTGAAGTATCAATGATGAGGCTAGATAAGAGTTCTCCTGTAGCACAGATTGGAGGGTCTGAACAAATAGGAATGAAAGATCAGCAGAATCTCCTGGAATTCACTGCAGAGCTGGGTCACAGCAGCCAAAGTGTGAGGGACACGGGTGAGTCACAGGACCAGTGATAAGCCATTTGGTGTCCCAGGGCTCTGCGTACTTGAATGACTGTTACAGAGGGACAGGTAACCATAGTTCCCCATTTTAAAGGTTCCTTTGGGAATATTGAATTAGTTAATTATCAAGGCAACATAATGTTCCTAGCCATAGTAAGCAAAGTAACTGTCGATTAATGTTTGTTTCCATTGTAGATCTCAGTCTGAAGGACTTCTGTAAGACATGGTCCAACAGTGTATATTGCTGATAAGGTTATCTGATGTTGTCAGGATAAAAACTTTCAATCGCTTCTACTTAGCAATATTTTTCAAAAGTGCAGATGTTTACTTTGTCAGCTGTGAATACACAGAAATGCTGAGGAATGTCCTCACATATTAATTTTGTACTTTAGGTATGAATTTCTTAGCTTCTGTTTCACAATGTGCTAATCATAAAATCAGAAAAATCTGATACTGCTTGTACTGAGATTTCTGATTTTCCTCATTCCATGAAAAGTAAGTTTGCAAAAAACAACGGTGATAAATTATTTGACATAAATTCTGAGAAAAAATAGAGAAGTTAAAAAATTGAAATTTATTGTATTAAGAGTTCTCAAATATCTGACTTCTATTTGTAATTTCAGTGAATAAAAATACCTTCATCTGGTTCAGCGAGTCTCTTAAAGAAAGGTTTATGCTTAGAAAGCTGTAACTTTACAAAGGAGGTATGGATTATTTGAGGAATATTATATCCTGAGAGCTTCAGTAGAATGCGTTGCCACACTTGAGAAATCTTGCATTGGAACATGAACTAATGTTTTATGATCTCATTCTCCATCTTCATATCCTAATTCTTTTGGTTTATTACCATTTGAAGAATTTCTTCTGTCAATTCCTACATTCAAATTCTGCAGCCAAAAGACTCTTTTCCACACACAAGCAAACTTGGGCCTGATAGATTGATTTGGTTAAGGCTGATTTGGTTTTGGTTTTAGTGCTTGCCCAGTGACCTCAGTCAGACAACACAGTGAAATCTGCAGAAATATTGACAGGGGCTGTGTATTTCTCAGGTAATGTTTATTTGCTGTCTTCTAGAGAACTTTATAAATTAGAACAATGGCCAAATGATCCTAACACTTAAGCAGCTCACAGCCCCTAAAGAGCCGTGTGAGCACTTGATCTAATGCACTTTTCTTCTAATCCACTGTCCTCTTTACAAAGGGTAAAGTTCAGCAGGATGTTTGAGGTTTTGCAGAATCAGATCTTTGTCGTGCAACTAGTAGGTTTTTCATGTATATATATCTACATTCATAGACACACACTGAAACATATGATAACTGCTATAAATGTAATGGCTATATTAATACTTTTAGTGTCATAAATATCCATTGGCACAAACAAGATCTTTATCTCTTATTGCAATTTCTTGGTAACAAATGTATCAATTAAAAACGAGGAATCTTCAACCAGGTTCTACTCCTGGAAGATGAGAACAAGTGTATTTCTGTCATCTACTGACAGTGTAAGGTAACTCCATAGTGACATTGAAGCTCTTGTTGTCCACCATTTTCATCCAAGTCTGATGAGGAAAGATCTAAGAATCAATGACTTGGTGAGCTGGAAACAACCATTAAAAATGAAAGTGGGCTACTTGTAGTAAAATACTAAGTAAAGTGATGGATTCTCCGTTTCTCGATATATTTAATCAAGTCTGGATGCCTTCTGGAAAATGTTTGGACAAATACCAGTATTGTCAGCAATATAGAGGTAGGATGGAGAACTCTATTCATTTCAGAGACCATATTAAATGATCACCAATGCCCGCAGTCTTGAGCATTGTACACATCAAAGAATAAGTTAAAATTCATCTGGCTGTTTTTATCTATATTGTGAACACTTGTGACTTTGTGATTCAAGGCCATAAAATTACAAAAGCACTGAAAGCTTTCAAAACCCCACCAGCTCTTCAGCGAAGAGTTTTGTGGCAGAATTGGGTGGCTACCAGTGACCGTGTCACTACACAACAAGGGTAGATAAGAGAAATGTGAGTGAGCACAGTGTGCCTGTTCATTCACGCTGCACGACAGTATGCATCTGAGCTCACCTCTAGGGTAGAATGGGACACAGCATGCCTTGGAGCTCATTGAAATCACATGGGTTGGAGAAGAACTTAAGCTCTGGGATAGATGTGAGTTGGAGCTCATGCCCCAAATACAATGTAAATCTGCCTTATGCATTTGAAGATTCTGTAGATTCTGGAGAACCTGAAGTCAGGAATCATCAGTGATAAAATTTTACAACTCAGGATTTACAAATGACTGTCAGGCCTTAGGTTTTCAGAGTGGCCTTTTTTTTATGGTATGTTTGTCTTAAAGCATTAAAGCACTATCTGACTCTTTGTAGTCTGATAGACAGCAGTCCCATGCCAGATTCATACAAGTTGTATAATTGCTTGCTGTCTCTAGTTTTCTTTGCACACTGCAGGAAAAAAATATGGGTTTGGTTATAGTGACACTGATAAGACATGAGGTCCATCTCCTTGCTTGAAAATTACATCAACTGTAGCAATGACAGCCTTAAGAGCTGTGGCTGGAGGATTACTGGCTGAAAGTAGAATGAAAAAGTTGTGAAACATCCAACTATCCTTTTTGCTTTACAAAAAGTGTTAAAATCCACATTCTACATGGTTTAGTACTGAGGCAGCTGCATATGCAGCAACAAATTTGGTAACAGCTTGGAGTTTTTTTGCTCAGTTGCTCCTGGAAATCCATCAGCCTCTATAAAAATGCACAGTAGTACAGCAGATAATATCATAGTACAGGCCACCTTGTTCTCATTCACAAATGAATGTACCCATGTATCATCATCAAAAAACTCATGGGCATAATAGGAATAGTGGGAGTCAGAGCTTATCATAGCATAAAACCACCGTCTTGTTGTCATGACTAATAAACAACCTGTGTGAGAGCATGTGAGTCATATCCTCTCCATTTAGCTCTGCAAGATTAGTGGTTGTTTGCATGCTAGCAGCTACCATACACACAGCACAAAATAAAAGAAGTTATAAATTGGTCATCTTCACCACCACCAGAATAATGGGTTTTCACAATGTACTGAAGGTGTCAGCAAAGCTGTGTTTAGGTGAAAAGTAATAGATTGTGACGTGGAAGGCAAGACTGGATGCAATTACGTTATTTAAAACTCATGAAATATGAAAGGTAGCATCAAAGCTGTTCATTTTCTACAAATAGCAAACATGTTCTCAGTCTGCCTTCATCAAAACTTTCATATGCTTAATGCCAACTGCTAGGGCACTGGCCTGGTTCTAGCAAAAATGTTCTTCTTTTGTGTATGATTTGTGCAGATCCAGGAAATTTTCCAGAGAGGTTTTTTCATGGTGGGATGGATGGTTTAGTGGCTGTTGCCCTTCACGGCATTGCCAATAAACATCATCTATTTCTATGCCTTACAGTAGATTGTTTTATTGTTGGTGTTCAACATTGTGAAAACAGTGTATATAGCCTAGGCAGCTACTGCAGGAATCAACTAAATGCAAATCAAACAATGACCATCCTATCTAACCTCCAAATAGAAAATATAAATGTAGCCTAGTTAAGCAGCATTTTGGTAGAAGACAATATTAGTGTTGGCCTTTGGTCTCTAATTAATTTATTCTTGTTTTACCATATCAGAGAGGTTCCCTCCATGAGCCATCTGTTTCGTTGTGATTGGGAATGGTAGGATAATTTTCTGAAGAATTGCTGACAAGTTGTGGCAAGGGAACAGCAATCCATAAGGACGAAATTTCTCGTTAAAGTCACTCAGCTTGTCTGTGATATAGCAAGCTCTTGATTTACACTGGTCACCTCTGGAGCAGGGGGGACAGTGACTGGCAAGATACATTTTTTTATTGTACAGGCTAATAGTGAGGTTCTTGACAGTAACTAGGACTGCTGTCAGCTCAGTTTTTATGGCACAGACATGCTTATCTACATGAGATTACTCTAGTTAGACAGTTTATCATGATAACAGATGTGACCATAGATGCCTCTTGACCTTAGTTACTTCATGATGTCTTAATGTTGACTGGCTGTCGTCGTATCATTCCTTAGGCTTTTGCTAGGAAGGGCAGGTGGACTGCACAACACCCCTTATGAATTAGAGCAGACCCCTCTTTTTGTAGCCTTGTGATAGAGATCTCTAATTTTTTTTTTTTTTTATGCGTGTATCTCCTGGTCTTCTCTCATGAACAGAACTTTAGTGCGCATTATTGCTTCTGCTCTTGCAGAAGTGGCAGTTTCTGGCATATTGGCACAGCTGGACATGTCAGCCAGCTGACAAGGGTTGCAAGCAGACGAAGGAAATGCTCTAGGACATTTAAAAACTGAATATCTGTCATAGAATGATGGGTGGGGTGGGGAAGGCAAGGAACAATATGATAAAAATTAGAGACAGAATCACGGACATGGTTGTTGGAAGGGATTCTGCAGGTCATCTAGCCCAGCCTCACTCCTCTATTTCTATACATCAGTATTTCACAATAAACACCGGCTGTCTTTCTAAGAGGGTCCTCAAAGCACTTGAAAGTACAGAAAGTTAGGCTCCATTTAAGATGAAAAAAGAAGAATCCTATAGAATGTAAAAAAAGAAGAATTTGTGATCATTGACTGGAATAAAGGATTTATTTCTCTTTCTCTGGTAAAGGGTAGCTGCTTTGCTCATTTTATTCTTACTGTACAAGGAGCCTTGGGACAGAGATCTTTTCCTACCTTATACAAATCTGAGTGAAAAAGTGTAAAAGCTAGTCCTCTTTCAAGCAGAATGATGTTTAGTTTTGAGCTGCCAATATCACCAGGTGAATTTCAGATCTGAAAGTCCATATTCCTTCTGGCTTATCCATTATTAACAGGAGGAAAACAAATGAAAAATCTAAGGTTGTAATTTCAGCCCCAGCCCAGAACAGACTAAAAGATGTGCTTAGTTTCATGTAGAAATGGAGTTAAATTAGCTCAGGACATGATTCCAGCTCAATGTTTGTAGTTGGAGGAGCATTTCTTTAATTATTTATGCAGACAGTTGGTGATGGGATGCTTTATGGTTTTAACAGGGATGAGAGTTTGCTATTTGTCTTGTTTGCTATTTGTTTATTGGTAAATCTGAAAAATAAATAACTTTCCATAATATTTCATTTGAAAACTTGCTTTTAATAGAGTTATCTACACCTTCCTTCTTTCAGATGCTAAACCAACTGCTCTCCTCCACCAGCTCACCATGTCAGATTCACGCTCCAGTGCATAAGCAGATTTGTAAGATGTTAAATTCAGCCAACCACCTCTTTGTTTTTCAAGGGCTGAGATAAAGTGTGAATGGCAGATACTGGAGGAAGAGAATGCAGAAAGCCAGACTAACTGCTGAGTTCTGAGTCACTTAGTCAGAATCATTTAGTACCACCTTAATAATTCAGCAAGACCGAAGATATTTTGAGCTAGGTGAACAAAAATGGAAGATTCTACAGTGGTCACCTCAATATCCGTCTCAAATATGAAGCATTAGAGCAAAAATTGGTTGTAATCACTTGAATTAACTCCTAATGAAGCAATTTAAGAGGAAGTTCCCAGAGAAAGTTCTATGGTTGCACTATCTCTGGCATGGTCTTTCTAAGCTGGTTGGTGCTGCCTGACTGTTTCTTATCAGTCTTCCTCCAATCAATCTACACATGTGTGATCTTAGTCTGGAATCTATGCTAGCAGTTTTCTATAATAGGATACAGATTCATAACTTTCTTACATGGTAAAGACACAAAACATTTGGGTCAGCCCAACAGCTTTGCTCAGCTAACACCATGTAAACACTAAAATCCGTTTCTGTTGGCTGCAGTGTTGCCAAGGTTCATTACAGTTAGTGCAAAGACACTTGGACATGTGGGTAACATGCAGTTTTGAAAGACTAGTGATTTTCGAACAAAAAAAAAGCAAGCCATTTAAGATATTGTATATGAAGATGAAAGATGCACAGTTAAAATTGAAAGCTATAGCGGTGACACTGGAATGATGTTAATGTGTCTGAAAATAGATAAGTTACAAGTGATTTTTGCCAACTGTTTGACTTTTTTTCAGAAGTTTAAGGCATAACTACCTATTTCCAACCACACAATTTGCCCATAAAGCCATAAAACATAAGAAAGTCTGTAAGTCCAAAAACTGCCCAAGTAAATTACATAGAGATTGTCCGAAACTAAATCCTCTCTGTATCTTTGTTCTCTTGCATTTGCAATCTTCAGTACTTCCAGTGAGTCTGCTAAAGAAACCTCTGTCCTGAAAGAATATGATTCTTATGTTTAAATTCAAAATTGTGAAATAAAAAGAAATAAAAAATGCCCTATATTTTTGAAATTTCACCATCTTTAGATTTTTTTTCTTCATGGACACAATCTGAAAATTTTCTACTTCTTACATGATCACAGCTATGTGTGCATGCAGGTTACATGAAGTCTCTGCAGCCTTGAAATTATCACACGAGAAAATTTAAGAATAAAACAGTGATCACTGACAGTGTATTTATTTTGGATTCTTTTGCTATTTCTTACTTGTCTTGCATAGGCAATAAAGGCTGAGAAGAGCAGCTGGTGATTTCTCTTAATTTGTGTACCTGGGCCCATCATCATGACAGGATCCTTATCTACACAGAAAATGGGGAAGCTACTCTTGTTACAAATGTGCTCATTGAATCAGGCTGATGCATTCATTCAAAAAAAATATCTGCATGTGTTTGGATGTTTTTCTTGATGTATTTTTTGCCATCTGTGTTTTTGAATGCATGCACACAAATACATACAAAGCCTAAATGCACTTAGAGAAAGCCCCCAAAATGCAAAGATTACAGTTTTTGAAGCTAGATGGTAGACTCATATTTGACAGTAAATATTTGGGTATATACTGAAAAGGAACACATTCATGTAATCTTTCATCTTAATAAGACATGGTCCTTTTTATCCTTATGTTATGACTATCAAATGATAAGGGAATCGGGACAAATATCTGCATTCTGAGAGCGTGCTGAGTAACTGATGAAAGAAAAAGCAGTTTGAAAAGAGATTTGCAGCTGAAAGGTCACACAGCAATATGGCAACTTGTTAAATGTTCCAAGAATAAGAGAATTTAACATGCTTCTCAAGGATTCTGAAAAAAGGCCTGGTATTCCTCTGTGCCTGGTGTAATGGCATTGTATTTGGAGGCCTTTTAAAACACACAAACATCTCTCATTATTTGTGCAAAACTGTCCCATCCTGGTGTTCACCACTAAGATGACTTAGAGGGATACACTGGAAATGGATGTTGACTAGAATAAATATTTAGTGTTCATGTAGGAGGCTCTACCTCATACCGAATGTGTACAGTGACAAATACATTACACTATTAGCATATTAGCATGCATCAGCAGACACTGGAATTCAGGCTTTGATAGCTACTAGGGAGTGGGAATGTAGTCATTTATTGTCCCCACTGTAGAAGGATTCTGAATATTATCTTTGGCACTTGCTAAGGCCTTGACTGGCTCCCGCTTTGACACCCCATACAAGATGGAAGGCCTGTTTCCCATGCTGCAGCTTTGCTTAGATTCTCCCAGTTCTTCAGTTTGCAGTAAGGGGTCATATTTTGCTTTTACCTGAAAATGCCTGCGGGAGGTTTATAATGCCTATTTTTTTTTTCCAAACCATTTTCTCAAATGAATGGGGCAGAGGATGTCTTGCTAAACTGTAAGGTAGGAGAAGACTTCACCACAAGCACAGGTTAAGTATGTCTTATTCACTGAAATTCTTGTCCCAAGGTTGGCCATTTTTGTATGAAATCCTCCTTAGTCTGATCTTGCTTAAAATCTTTAATGAGTGTTTCCTGGTCAGACAACCCTCTGTGCTAGTTTGATTGTTGGGTATGAGGACTGAGATTGCTTGCACTTTGCATAATAAGATTAAAGTTATTTGCTGAGACCAGAGCTACAGTCTTTACTCAGTGGCTTCTCAGTGGCAGCCCTAGTTAATCTATTGTAGAAATGCTCTGTAGGAGTGAATATACTGCCAAACAGCAAGGGAAAAGTTACATGGCTGAGGCAGAACATTTTAATTTATTACAAGGGAATCTTTCAGAAATCAAATCTATATGTGCCCATGAACGATACAGAATAATGTAAGGGAGCACACGTCCCATCAGCTACCCTTTTGTACACTACTTAAAGTCTTATTTTCTCTTCTTTGGCAATGAAGTATTGGGAGCTCTCATTGGCTGAACAATAAATAATTGAGCTGCATTAACAACCTTGGTCTGAACGATACCATGGAAAGTACTCTGCAGCTTGAGCAATGAAGAATTTTCTGTATAGAGTACTTTCTCCTTAGTTGTTCCACTGGGTGGCACAACTCCTACATTGCCTTTTTCAAAGGTATCACTCAATAGCTGAATGTTAAATTATTTTGCCATATTTTCTGCTGGCAGCTGCAGCCTTAAGTTCTGATCACACTGTGTAGCTGGATGAAATTAAGATTTCAGCTAATTGGAAGGCAAGTGCTGCTGTACTGTCTATAATCCAAGACAAACCCCCCCCCGACTTCCAAACTGCGTTTATCTGAATTTTAACAAAATCTAACATGGTAGGAAAACATATAGCTTAGGACTTAGGAACAACTAAAGCTTTCCACAAACAAAGCACTTTGTTTACAAGAAAGAAAAAAGTGTCCGCTCCCTTCATGGAAACTACTCGATGACATGTATTGTAAAAAAATCTTCTGAGACCCTCATGCTTCTCAGGGTGGAAGCAGTAAGGAAACTGTCCTGCTTTTCAGGTGGCTACACCCACAGTCTTTTGTTAGGGAAGAAATTTGAATGTTCAAATTCTGTTTGCTCAATAAAATGTCAGTTAGAACTCCTGACAGCATTTCTATCCGTATCATTGCCTTGCTGATGAAGAATAGCTGTTTTTGGCCTTCAATGTTATAAAAGGCTCTGACAGACTAACAAGACCCAGCTGCTTCACAGCTCCCACAGCTGTTATTTGTTTTCCAATCCTTCATCTCTATAAGGGTTTCCTTTTAAAGAAAAAAATAAATGAACTGTGTTCCCAACCAGCTCTACTCTGAAAGGTAGTTGAGCCTGCTACAGTCTGAACCGGTAAGAAGTTCAAATCTTGGAACTGGTTGATTTCTGACGTGGCAAAGCTAACCTGTTATCTCGGCTTGCTCTCAGGTAGAGGATAGACAGTGGCAATAACAGCACAAGCATCTCCTTTTAATTTTTGTGTTTGCTGTTCCTCATTATGCCTAAGTACGATTAAGGAAAGAAGTTCTATGATATTTATATGGAGTGTTTTGTTTCTGCTTCTGTTTACTTTTGTGCCCAGGGGTTAATTTTGGTGCAATCTGAAAGAAGAATAGGTAGGACTCACAGAGGTGTCTAAATGGGTACAAAAATTGAGAGAACTGGCATGTGACTAGGAGAAAAGTGTACAAGTGAAGAACTCCTTGAGAGAACTCACATGATACGTGAGATGTGGTAGTAGCTGGTAAGTCAAGATGCACCTGACCATTGCATTAGCATTTGTGCACTGTCAGATTAGCTATGGCTCTGCTGTCTAACTGTCTCTTGCAAGATGCAGCTAGAAATATTGCTACAGGAACAGGGTCATGACAGGTAGGGGACAAACCTGTAAGAAAACCATTTCATTAGTTGTGCTACTCATGCATCAACTAATTTTAAATGAAGGATATGTCTCAGTAGTCAGGTTCATGTAAACCTTTTGTGAAGGAGGCTTATGCCTTTATCTTTCCATACACTATGTTTTTTAATTTTTGAATAAATATATTTAGGTTTTTTGTAGTTTCAGTTCTCTTTTGCTAAAATTCTGCTATAGGAGGATTAGTTACTTTGTAACTATGGAAGGAGCAAAGCTGTAAAGCATGCTCTATACGGCAAGTGACAGCGCCAGAGCAGTAAATCAACCTTAGTTACAGAAGCTCATTGTTACCCATATAAGTAAAGTTCTACACCTCATTTTTGTGTCTAGAGTGCTTCACATTTCTGCTTTGTTTTGAAGCTACAGCTGCTATGCCCCCAGATCTTTATACACATGGGATAAATTCCTCTTGACTTGAGTGGAGTTCTGCCAGCCAGAAATTTTGCTTCTGGCCTTCTTTAGGAGTTAAATTGTGTGTGTTGGAAGAAAATGTCAGATTAGACTCAGGAGAACAGAAATATGAAAAATACCCACACCCCTAAAGTATGGGCAGAAAAGGGAAAGTGGGAATTGCTGCTCGATTATTTTAATTTAAATATATTTTTATTTGCTTGGAAATCCAAGTGTGGCTTTAGCTTTCCTAGCTTAAATAGTGTATCTAAAGTATTGTTTGGGACAGCAGTCACTTAAAAGAAAGCTGACAGGAATAGAAATTTTAAGCATCTTTGACTGCTAAGTTATTTTATGTCCTAAAATAAAAGATGGACTTTTTCAGGAGAAACACAGAGGACATTTTTAAAATATCAGGTTTTTCATACCTGAATTTTTCCCAATTCTAAGGAGATTTTAAAGGACAACTTTAACTTCTTTTTTCAGAAAAAAATTATGCTACAAATGTGAATTATCTTGCCAAAGAAGTTGGTTACTGTATTTAGTATTTGTGTTGCTGTTGCAGTTCCAATTATACTGATGTATCCTGATGCATCCTGATACCCTGTGTGTAAGCCAATGTCCTTGCTAGCACTTACATCATTAGTTCCCCAGTTCTGCTGTATCTCTTGCTAAAGTGCCATGGCTCTGCTGAGGGTTTCCCTTGGTTAACTTGTCCTTGCAGATGCATGGCAGAAATGAGGTTCTGTGAGTGCTCTGAACAAGAAGAGGGGAAATGATAGAAATTAAGTTGGTGGAACATATGAGTCTGTGCACTGCTGGATGATTAAAAGGTGAGCATGGGGTAGGGTGGATGACACGATAACTCATAATGCATATCTTTCAAACAGAAAGGGGATTGTGGTTAGTAGAAGAGTATTTCCCCTGGGGACAACCGAAAGCTGTAGAGCTGTAGATGCTCTGCACACTCTTGCTCTTCAATTTAAACCGAGAGCTGTGACTGTGTGAGCAACAAGGATATTTATGGGAGGGAGGGCGGTTCAAAGTGAAACCATGAATGAAAACCTACAGATAAGCTGACAGTGCTCTTACTGGGAGAACAGGGAAAAACAGGAGATAAAGTTGCTTATTATGTTTTCTTTTCTCTGTTCTTTTCTGTTCTTTCTTCTCCCTCTCATACATTTGAGAGGGAAAAGAACTTCTTATCCCCTTAATGGCCTTTGTTTTTCAAAATGTATTTTTCCTTTTGGCAAAGGTCTGAACATGATTGTACCCATAGACACCTTGTTTTAGTGATACAGATTTTTGCTTCATTTAGGGAACAGACAGCAAGTATGCTGGTCAAAACACTGTTTCCAGGGGAAGGTGTGTCTCTACTAACTTTTCTTCTGAGCACTTCCACCCTGAGTTTGGTTTCTTCCTCTAGAATCTTTGTTGGTTGGAAAAGGTTCCTCCTTTGTTGGAAAGGAGGGTAATGCTTTTGGTTATTGCATGTGGCAGTCCCCATGGCTGTAACTTGGAACTTTACTTCTGTTCTTAAGAAAACGAAACATTTTATATTACTTACTAGAAAGGGCATTTTCTCTATGAACTATTATCTAAAATAGTCCATATCTTATCCAACAGAACAGCAATGAATGCTCATAAAACAAAGTAAGTGTTCATGATTATTTGTGGCTTCTCATTAGGGTGTGAATCTAATCTTTTAAACCCTAAATTATTGATTTATTTTTTTTTTTCCAAGCTGTTTCTCTGTCTCTGATACCAGCTTGCGTAGCTAGAAGTATAATTAGTTTTAACATCAGAAAGACTTCAAATAGAACAGTGCTGTGAACTGGGTGGTCTGGTTCCTTTTAAATGCTTGCCTACTGCAACACTGTAGGCATGGGAAGTGTGGTTTATTTCCTTCAGATTTTAAATTTCCACCCTTGCTTGCACATGTAGCTTTGGTATTAGTATTAATAAAGAAAAGCCGTAGATGATTTTAAATGTTTTTGATGATAAAGAGAAAACGATGCAACATCAAATTCTGTGATAAAACAGATATCAAAGTACTTTTGGTAGCCAATTCCATGTAAGCAGTATTCAACAGGGGAGTTCATAATGGTTATGGATGATGAATGAAATTTCTGAATAACTGATTTATAGAGCTTTCTGTTTTGACATGAATCTTTAGCTTAACAGTGATTGCTTGGACTGTTCCAGTGTCATCTATGAGGAAGGAGAGCTTGGGGTCCAGGAATGTCTGTCATGAAAAGTGACTGTTTAGGGTATGCCTTTAGGGCACAATGGATTTGCTGCTAATTTGTAGAAATTTGTCCTACTGTGTCACTAATACCATTGCTCTTTGGACCGTCTAGTTCAAAGCTAGTATAGATAACTTTATCTACACTGTCTTTGATGGCAAGCATTTCCAAGCAGAAAGTAAGTTTCTCTGCAGGAATAGAAGTAAAGGTACAAAAGTAAGAGGAACTATAAAAAGAAAAGATCGAGAAGGGACATGGTGAACTTTGGAATAAATCCAGCTTCTGTTGCAGCAAACAGATAAACATCTATATCTATCTATCTGTTGCATTATCCTACAGAATGCTTTTAAGGCCTACAGCTTAGCAAGGTACATAGTGAAGACTGAAGCAAGGCTGTGGCAAAAAGTTCAGCAAACCGATGTGGTTAATGTTAGCCGTAAAGGATAAGGACTACAGAGTTTGTACTGATTCAGGTTGTGTAAGAACTTGCAGACAGGGATATAGGTAGGAACTTTACAAATGTCAAGGGACAGAATGTACTAAAGAGAAAATAAATCTTGAGTGATTTTTGAATGATGGATTAATGATACCGGATAATGGTTAATGATACCAGAAGAGCAGAAACACTTACCTTGTGCTGTAGAATTGGTTTGGGTAGGGGTTTTTTGCTGGTTTTAATTAAAAAGGTAAATAAGTATTGCGTGTTAAGAAAGGGGATTGACATGGTGAGATCACACCTCACTACCTGGGGAGGAGTTCCGAAGCAATATTTGAAGGAACAAGAAAGGTCTTTGCTGAGGTATATTCTTTGAATGAATGCAACCCCCAAAGTACTCACAGTAGCTTGTGAGTACTCGAAGAGTTAAAACATCCCAGACTGCTGAAGAACACAAGGATGACTCGAGGAAAACTACTAAAATGTAGATCAGACTCCAGAGGAACAGGCAGTAAATTATGTGGATCAAAACTCAAAGTTTGTGCTGGAGTGAACTCCTTCAGTCCTGATGTTACTCATGTAATTGGTGCTGTATATGGATTCAGTGATTTTTTTTCCAGTATGTACCAGCTTGCAAAATTGTGATATGAATGATCTAATGCCTGTCTTCCATTTCAGTATGTTTGCATCATTTAATTACACCATAACTCAGAAAGGTGTTCTCCAACACTCTTCCCCTGTGGCATGATGGCACGTGACATTAGATGTTTCAAGTGATATCTTTTTGTATCTATATATCAAGTAAACGTGATATTTTATTTAGGAAGGGAAAAGCATGGATAAAAGAACCATAATTTCAAGATGTTGAGGTTAATAGGTCAATATCTAACCTAAATAAAACTCTCAATGAGAGTTTTTGCCTGTGCAAGGACTGTGGGATTTAGCTTTAAGAGAATTAACAAGGTACATGTGGTCTCTTCACTGTTCTGATTGCCAGAAGCCTGTCTGGATTGTGTCCAGAAATACATTCTCAATCACAGCAGATTAAAGCAGCTAATACAGGAAATGATGTGTACTGTTTCACATTGTCTGTTCTGTTTTTATCTAGGCAGGTACAGTAATAACCATGCAGAGAAAATAAGGAAAAATGCTGAATTATTTTAATAGGTGATGTTTTTCTCATATCTCTGTTTTCTAGGAAAGCAATAATTTTAATTTAATTGTAAGCTGGCTTTTAAAAAATCCTGTTATAGTTCTTTCTTCACCTTGGGAATCTCTTTTGATCTTTTAAAGCTGTTGTGGATCCAACCCTCTTTAAAAAAATCTCATAAAATGTTTACAAGTTTGTTTATATTCCCATAACATTTTTCATTTTGCTGTGACAGCTTCACTGAAAAATTATTTTAATTATCTCAAAATGAATCGCACAAAGAGGGAATATGAAAATATAAATCTTAGGTCTGCCTGTACTTTAATTGCTTCAGCTAATGAAAGAAGCCCGAGATATCTATGCAATGTGAAAGCTAAATTGCATGAACCAGTATTAGAAAAGTGCTGATTCTGTAGTACTCTGCTTCAGTAGGAAGATATGGGGACTGTACTTGTTTTGCAGTGCTTGTTTTCTGCTCCTGATATGACAAGCTAATTTCAATGGGAAATGGTGTTGAAAACACCTAATAATTATCTCTTCTGTTCTCTAGGTCAGCAGCATGGAGACATTAATAAACAAAGCAAAGTAAATTTATGTTCTAAAAGCTGTGTGCCCTCTCCTGCCAACCTATCCACAAGAGTTCAGTTATAGTTTAGTGAGTACTCCTTATGTGACAGTGTAATGTCATTCAATGCCTTTTATATATTATTAAAGCAGAATGCCCATTGATTGTAGAAAGTAACTTATTCCTACAAGAATATCAATGAAGCAAGATAAAAGTGAGCACCAGCATGCAATAGAATGATTTTAAATATATATACACAAAACAGGTCAAATCTATTCCCACGGTAGAAATTTTTGCTTCATCTGTTCCTAGACTTACGATCTTTGGCTGAATTTTATCCAAGACATTGCACACAGGCGTTTTGCTTTTACAGGCTTCTGAACTTCCAGCTGTTTAGAAGCTATTGGTTGAAGGTGATGAATTCAGCAGAGAGCAAGGGCATGACAGAAAACTAGTGTTTGAACTGTTACTTTGTCAGTGACTCTTCCACCAACATAGTACAGGAATGCTGCAAGGTTATTAACCAACAAATCTCTCCTCTGTAGTCTAAAAATATCTCCCAATTGGGTGCCTCAGTGAAATGCCATGTGTTATAAATGGCAAAGCTGATTTCCAACTTACAGGGATAGTGAGGAAGGACTGCAGGAGCTTTGATATTTAGCAGAGTGGTAAAGAACATGTTGCAGTACACGTAGCTAGCCCTAAGTAATTGTTTTCCTCCCTCAGATTAGATGCTGCTTATCTTAATGTCCTAAGTCAAAATTCTGCCATTGCTTAGCATTGTCTTTATAGGGTGGGTTGTTTGGTTGGGGTTTTTTGGGGGTGTTTTTGTTGTTTGGTTCTTTTTTTCTTTTCAGTTTTGGGATAATAATCTTTAATAATCCTTAAATCTCAGAGGGTTTTCCCTTGGTTCACAAATATTGTACTGAGTTGCAAATCTGTGTGATTAGTGACAGGCATTAAGAGAACACGATGACTCAGGAAATTAGTAATGATTAGGAAAACACTTAGGTCAAATCCGCATTGAAGGGACATTTTTGCCATTTGATAGCTGTCTTAGGTTTATACTGGCCTGGATAGTCCATTGCCTCTTTTGCCAGGAACTTTTACCTTCTGTGTTTTCAACAGTAACAGTTTAATCCGATGTTGCAGTGGGCCAAATATGTCATTGGTGTAAATCACAGCAATACTACACTCTCTATGCCAGCAGTTCATCTGATTGTACGTACCTCTAGTACTGTGGCACGGGGGCATCAAGCCAAAACAGAGACACTTCTGGAAAAGCTTATATATGTGGTGTTCATGTGAGAAAAGGTGTGGGCATTTAATTAATGCTGTCTTCTCCCATGCAATAAAAATATGCGAGACGATCTCAGTTTCTCACAGTATATAATCCAACGTGGCACGCTGTGTCCAGGTTAGAAATTGTGTTCATACCCAGCTATGTTATTTTGAACAGTTAAATAGTTTTTTCCTAAGAATGTCTTTTCTAGCTCAGATTTCTTTGTCTCTACTAACCACCTTGTGGTCCAGCGTTCTGTCACTTTACTGTATTGCATTTAACAGTGTTGGGCAGAGCGCTAACCTGACTCGCCCGGACACCTTTGCTACGGGGGGCATCTTTAGCTTCCTCTCTTCCATGGTAATGTGATCCCTTGGGAGTAACATCTCACGTGCTATTGAAGCGATGCTTGGGTTGCTAATGGATTTTCCTGTTATTTTGTTGGTTTAAACAAACCAAAATTTTAAGTATTATAGATACAGAGTACATATATAAACCAAATGAACAGGCAGCAGTTTCGGGGATTATGTTGTTACACGCACATATCAGACAAACCAGTTGATTTTTTTACAATGTCATTGCAAGAATATGAGTAGATTTTCCTCAATTGAACATCTTACCACATTGAATTTGTTCCAAGCTCTTGATTCACCTAAGGAATGCCCCACCAGTAAGCAGCACCATCTGTATTCTTCTTTCTGAATATTTAAACTATGTATTTTTTTTTTGTACTAGTCAAACATTTAAAGGTTTTATAGTCTTTTTAGAACAAAGTTTGGAACAAATACTTTGAAATCTGTTATTGTGTGCTCTTGCTACTAATTCTGTTTCACCATAATTGATATAAGTGTTTACTTAGCTCCCTCCAGTGACTTGATGAGCAAATAAGTCTGTGGTGTGCTGTCATTCTAGATATTGCAAAACAAGTTACTGCAAGTGGCAAGTTCAGTTTTTCAGATGAGATTATAAATAGCATTCTGCAGCATGATGAATAAATACTATGTGGTAAACCCATCATACGTATAATAAACAGAGCATCTGAGATTTACCACATTATTCTGCTATTCTTTAATATTTTCTTATACTTGGCAGAATTAATTAGTGAATTTCAGCATTAAGTGGGAGTGAAAAAGGTCCACACCTCTAGAAGAGCATTAGTGTTTTTAAGAGCAAAAGGAGTAGGTTCAGAATCTGAATTCTTTGTGAGATGCATTGAAGATGCTCATCTAATGCTTGTAATGATATGCAGAAAAACAGTAGCTATTGTCAACTGTGGAATCAAAATTATTATACACTGAATCTAGAAGAAAATCTGTGTGCTTTTACAGATCTTAGATGGAACGAATTTAACTGAGATGGGGTCCATTTGTAAAAATTGTACCATTTTGAAATGTATTTGAAGAACAAAAATACAGTTGAGCTAAACTGAATCAGGAAATGCTCTTGGAGCTTAAAAGCTATGAAGAAAGTGATACAGACAAATTGCTGTAGTATTCATAATAGGAACAGGAAAGATGACAGTATAAAGAAAACTGATTAGATACTCAGAGCGAACTTTTAGTCCTATTGAAGTAAATGGAAGTTTTGGAGCTGATTTCAGCTGTACCATGATTTAAATGTCAGAATGAAGCTTTGGGAGAAGTTCTGTGGGTTTATTCCTCTATCACTGAAAATATGTCATTAAAGACTTCAAGTTTGGAGGATTGCATTTGCAGTATGAAGAATTATCTTTTTAATTTAATACCCCACCTCAGTTCCTTAGGTATTGCAGTAAAACCAAAGCAAACCCCAGTGAAATGACTCTTAATAAGGCTCTTCATGTTAAGACGCATTCTCAGGGGTTGTAATCTTTTATTTGTTTTATTGTAGCATCCATGAGGTTCCCCTCAGGACCAAGCAGTCACTGTGATAGACCAAAGCCCTCATAACATTGTTTCTTATGGGTGCTTAATGGTTACATGGCACCGATTTTCTATACTAGGAATTTCATTGTAGAAATCATGTCCTTATGGGCCACGTAATTTTTCATTGTGCAATAAAGGCAAGACACAATGTTTTCCTATTATAACTGACAATGAAAGAGTGTGACTATTTGTTTAATGAATGTTAACCCTTTCAGTGAGATTATTTTATCTGTTCCTGAACAGGGTAACGGGGGTGTGTGTGTGTAAACTGTGACTCTGGTTCTGCTGGAAATATACTTACTGCTCATATAAGGTATTTCACCATAATCGCCGTGGGCCTCCATAGTTTTTACCCAAGTTGAAATAAAAATGGGCCTCCAATAGCAGACCAAACTACATCCTCAGTGTAAAAAAGAACATGAGTGTTTCAGTTCATTTGGCCGGTGAGACAGAACAATTCTTTAGACT
This sequence comes from Neomorphus geoffroyi, assembly GCA_033558235.1. Lineage (NCBI taxonomy): Eukaryota > Metazoa > Chordata > Aves > Cuculiformes > Neomorphidae > Neomorphus > Neomorphus geoffroyi. The sequence goes on along the minus strand of JAUMJM010000016.1, from coordinate 9,850,489 downwards.
AGAGTTGTTTCAGAGAAGAGTTTGGGTGGATCTGTTTCGGTTGTCAAATCAGAAATGTCACCCATCTGGAGTATTAAATTTTGATCACTGAGTCAGAATGTCAGAGTCCTTCTGCTACGTCTTCTGAAATTAGAATGCTGCTCAGTTACTGGGCTGAATCTGTTTGTGCTGTGTATGTTATGGTTTGCTTATGGTTAATAAAATATTAAGTCTCTCTTTCCAGGCAGAAATGAACAGATGGGGGAATCAGCTGATCTGATGAACTCTGTGTGTACATATACGCAGTCAACAAATAATCAGAAAAATAGAAAGGATCCTGCTCAGATATATTTATAAAAATCACATACTAAATATGCTTACTAAAGGGTGTATTGACTAGGGAGAGTTTATTTTATGCATTATTTATCTGCTCTTTCATTCACAACAGGTTTAATTAAAAAACCTGCAGTTTTCATAAATATTTATTCAGGATGCTCTTATTAAACGTAAATGTGGCATTTTGCATAACATCAGTGTTAACTCTTTGGATTAGAATTTTAAAGAGAAGTAAACAAGTCATGAGTATTTCTTAGGAAGCATTTATGTGCTTTTCATTTCAATAATGCCAAGTCAGCTGGCAAAATAGCATGGAAAATAAATATCTATGAGAAGTAAGAAATAGCTCTGTAGCATATTCAGTCTCTTTGGCATGTTTAGGGTTGCAAAATCTAACAAACCTCTCATGCAAAAATAGCATGAACACAACAAAAGACCAAAACCAAAATAATCCAGCACCTGGAGCAGAGTTGCCAGCCTTGGGGAGAGAGAATGAGCCCAAGGGAGGTGTGAGAAAATACAGGTGCAGAGAGTGAGATGTTCCCAGGTGTGTCTCCCAGACCAGGAATGACAGTCATTAATCCTGCATAGCTCTCACACAGACAGGGACACCTTAGGGTGGTGGCTCTACTGAGGAAGCAGGCCCAGACAGGGTTGTTTGGCACAGAATTGTATCCGTGGAGTATAGGGCAAGGAGATGCCTAAGAAGAGTCAAAGTGGCTCAGTGCTACAAGAATACCACAGCCCACTGCAAGCTCGCGTCAGTTTGGCTGGATATTCCCAGCAATTTGGTAACACAGGCCTCAACATCCAGATTTGCCCTGAAGCTCCCCAAGCGCTAGCACGGGCTGTCCTAAAACCTGACCTGCTGGGAGTCACGGGGGGACAACACTCACAGCCCTCTGGAGTACTCGGGACTCTAAAAGCCGCATCTCCGATAGAAGACAGGCATTTCTGAGCATCGTTGGCTAAACTATGTTCAGGGGACCGTGACCGAAAGAATGAAAGCTGTGTTTGGGGATTGGTCTGAAAATGGGATTTATGCAACCCAAACTGTGCATGATATTGTTTCTAACCTTGAACAAGAAACAAACAATTGTTTTAACACTGGACAGAGCAGGAGCCATAAAAAAGATATTTTGCTTATCTCTTATTTCTAACCTCTTTGCACCAACCCAGGAGCCCTTTGCTGAAAGATGATTTCCCCATTGAATGACAATCAGGCTATGCTGCTATTAATAGAATTGAAGAAGCACACATCTGCTCTACCCTCCTCTCTTGCTGTCAAATCTAAGCACCTAGGAGACAGCAAATGTTTCTGTTTACTAATGGAAAAGTACCTGGACAGACCTCACGTGCCCTGAGAAAGGCTGAAAAGTGGGCCACAGGCACTTTCAAGATCAAAAAGAAAGCCAAGAGAGGAGACTGATGAAAAGCAGCTATGAACTAATATAGAGAAACTATAGGAAAAAATTCTATTATCTCTAATCGTTCTTGAATTCCAGCCAAGACGAACTTTCAAGATGGTTTTACTCTCTGAGGTAGCCCCTTCCCATCAGAAGGCCTGTGATAGAGGAAATCTGCAGTTTTCCCAGTCTCTGACCTTCTAACAGGACAGGGATTTCTGGGACTGAGAAGCCGTCTTTCCTCTCTAGCCTGCTTCTCTCCAGATACCCCCTGCGCTACACAGTCTTGATTCATTGATAGGGCACCTCAGTCTTGTCTATGCAAGGAGACAGAAGCCATACATGGAAGAAAGTGGTATAACCAAATCTGAATCTCATTTAATGAGAGATGTCGAGCCCTTCAATAACTTGTTCCAGAAGCAGCCTTCAGAGCATGTAACAAGTGAGGTCACTGTCATTTGGGGAAACTCAGGCAACATTTTGCAGTGCTTTCATACAAAATTGTAAGTAAAATCACAGAAGCATCATTAAAAATTACCAAGCATGAAAATTACTGTTTATTCTTTGCACTGCCTGAGAGCTATAGTGATGAACAGAGAACCATCTGTGTCTGTGCAAAAGCTGGGTGAACTTACAAATGCATTTTGAGTGTATTATGCACAATGATTTGGTTTAAGGACAATTAAAGCTTTTACCAGCTTCTTCGGCAGTCTTGACTAAAGGCTCCCTGACCTTCCTAGGGTAGGCAGGACTGCAAAGACAGAAGTAATACAGAAAATGTTGGACAGTTTTGTGTTCGTATTATCCAAAGGCTCTCGTATTATGTTCCACTTGGACAGAAGTTTGCATTTGATACACTGCTAGTCTTTGAGTGGCATCAGATTAATGCTCCAAATGCCCTTTTTTCATGAAAAGGGACCTTGTGGAAACAATAAAAAAGATTAACTTCATACAGGAATTGCTGGACTCTGTTAATAAGTGAAAGAAAGCGTAAGAATCTTTTGTAAAAAAAAAAAAACAACAAAACAACAAACAAACCCCAAACCCCCAGAAAACACATCAAGAAATACCATCTCTTATGTAATTATTTTCATAGTATATAGTCAGTCAAACCTCAGGTCTCATCTTTTTAAACATTGATACAGCTCTGGGCATGGAAAACTGCTCTAACTTTCAGGCAAAGTATGATCCCATGAGTTTGTGTGTATCTCTGTAGAACAGATTTGACAGCATCTCACCTAATCTCTCTGTGCTTGAGATGCCTTGCTGCCATCATAACACTGGCTTTTGTAATAACTTTGCATAGGTGCTGTGAATATTACAATAGCCAGAAAATTAAATTTGATGAAATGTGGATGTTACCTTTGGTGCAACTCCTCAAATGTATTTTGCTTCCAGTCTTCTTGTGGCAGGGTTTGTGGAGCCACAAAGCATCCAGATGTGTCTCTGTTGCTAAACTGCCTAAGAAACAGTTTGATGAAGTCTTCTTGGGACCATTTATTGATCTAAAATACAGCAGAAACTGTGCCCTTGCAAGGCTGCTATTGTGTCTGGAGTTCAGGACTGCACCTTTTGATGGAGTAGAAGGTATTTTATTTCCTTATCCACTTCATGATATGTGGTTGATCTTTTGGGCCAGGTGGCATCCATATGAATTAGTTTTAACTGGATTTCTGACTGTTGGGTAAGAACTATTAGACAGACTTGCCAGAAGTATTATCAAATGCTCAGAAAGATCTTAGGGTATAGGAATGACTCCAGTCCTTCTGTGAACTCATGTTTGCACTTTGAACAGCCACCTCAGCCTTTTCTGTGTGTTGCTGAGGAAAAAAATCCTTGAAATGGCTGGAATGGTGCCTGTGTGTTGTGTGCAGGTCTCCTTCTCTAAAAGGCATTTTTTATACATTAGAAATATGTAGTACTCAGCACTGTTGTAGTAAGCATAGTGCATCCCAAAACAAGTGTCAAGTCCCTGTAAATTACAGAGTATAAAAGCTGTAATTTCCCCTATTCCCTGTAGGCAAAGTGTAATTCATACATAACATTATTTTAATGGAAATCTCTTATTCTATTCCTTGGTGGGGAGGGAAAAGGTAGAAACTATCACAGTGACTGAGTATTTCTCCTTGGGCATTCGTATGAATGTTTAAGTTGATTTTTCATTTCATTTAACACAAATACTTCACACTCCCAGGGGAAATTATTTTCCATTATATTTTCAGTGTTACTGTCTTTCAAGGACTAATTTGTTAAATACAGCTGTTCCAGGCTGGAGGTGACAGAGGAGTAAAAGGAGAAGAACAAACTAAACTTCAGTAATAGTTTGGAAAAACACAAAAACTTGTGGAATATCATAGGAATTAGCAAGGTCTTTTCTACTGTCCACTACGCTAAGTGGCAACATTTCTGCCTGTGACTCTTCTGAGAAACATTTGTATTTGAATAATTTTCACAGTGAATAATTTTCACAGCTCAGAGATTTTGTGGCCTATGTCACAATATCATTTCATTGCAGTATCTGCTGCTTTTTACAATATTAAATGAGCTCAGAATCAAGCTTAGTCAGAATATTACAGTGATCTTTATCAGACTGTTTGGTATAAGAGTTGTTGCTATTAGGGATTACATCACTGTTTTAGGGAAGTTGTTCCAGATGTTCGGCTCATTAGAAATATGAATCTTTAGAGGAATAAGACAAAGCAGTTCTTTACAAATCATGGTAGTCTGACAGATAATTACTGTATTTCTAAATGTAGGCTTCATGGAACTTGCAGTTGCTGAAATGGAATAAAAGGAGAAATTACAGGAAAAACTCCCATTTTAAAAGACACCTACCCAGAAATAATTTGAACAACATATCTCTCATTGTTCTCACTGGAATTTGGGCTTAAGACCTGGCCTTTTCTCAATGGAGGAGGAAAAAAAAGACTTTTAAAAAGAGTTCATCTGTTCTTTTGTGTCACTAGTTGGAATTTATACAATACATGTGCCAAATCAGGCTTTGTAGGGATGAAGCTGAACAAATGCTTCAGAAATCAGAATTTTCTGTGCATCACAGAGGAAGACAATTGCTAAAATCACTGGAATGTATGAATGGTCTCACTGAAGTTATAATGTTGTGTAAGGATATTAAAATTCAGCCCAAAGGACTTAAACATGAGAACCCATTTCAAGACCTGCTCTGACTTACAATATTGCTTCTCAGAATGCTTACAAACACATTTCCTTTCACATTTATCTATTAGAAATTATCTGAGACTCCATAGTTTGATGTATGCAAATTCTTAACTAAAACACAGGATTCCCACATTTTAACATAAATATTCTCCTCAATTATCAACCAAAAAGAGCTGTTTTCAAGGAGATCTTTTAGTGACTATGCTTCTGTCCAGACAGACCCTTGTTTATACCAAAGCCATAGCGAACACTGACAACTTCTATTTCACCGGAACTACTCATTTTTCCATATAATTATCTTACTCCAGTTACAGGTCCTATGAGAGTAGCAGGTTTCACGAACAGTGAGTACAACTTGTGCCTTTTACAGAATACAAGACTTTGTCTGAATGAGGACCATATTAAATGCTGTGGTTTGTATTAGGAAGAAAAGCCATACAGAAGCCTTTTGTTGATATTGAAAATCTTTGAAGTTACTACATTTTTACATTCTCATGGTCACCTGTATTCCTAGAAAACATTTGTACTTACAAATATTTTGGAGTCAACTATGTGATAGTTCAGAGAATATATTCCATGGAAGGTATCTAGGTTGCTAGTTTACATGCATGCAGTAGGTCTGGATGGTTTTATTTAAGCATAGATTGTTTTTAATGACTTTTTTCCAATGAATTTTGACCAGCTTGAGATACTAGTTAAGCTTTTGGTGGATTGGAGCAAATGATAGGTAATTACGGATGGCATAAATAGGGATGTATGACAGCAGAGAAAAATGTTTAAAATAACAAAATTATGATCCTTGGGAGGAAAGGGAGAGTGGGGAATTGGGGAGGAAAGAAGAAAACAAGAAGAGAGATTTTTCATGTGAACAACTAACATACCATGAGAAGAAAGAAGTAACATAATCTTTCTGCAGAAGCAGAAGTTTTTATTCATAATTTGCAGTGATTGTTTTGCCTATGTACGATAGAACTTCACTAATCTTTTCTGAGTATATACAGATACACATAAATACTGGTTCTAATTTTGACATGACTTCAACAAAACCAAAATGGAAACCCAGCCTTCATAAGTGTTTGGCTCTGGCATCCTGGAGAGGAGGATTCCATGAGCTAAAACTAGATTTTGAGCAGTGGGATGACCAAAGTGAGCGAGGTGCCTCAGTGCCACTGAATGTTTGTAACCTTCAGTACTGACACATCTGGCCCTCATTGTGCACACAGCAATTAGCATAACTTGTTATTAGTGAAATCAGTGATGCCTGTGAGTTACAGGGATGTATAACACATTTCAGAATCTGAGTGTTCAATGTCATTTGTCCTCAAGGTGCTCAGAGAGTAATGAAAGAATTAGCACGCTGTGTGCAGCTACACTTCTTTCATATATTCTACATTTACAGCTATTAATTCCAGCTGAATTCCTGTCACCAGATATAAAAGCAGATATATCAGATATCAAAAGAAATACCTCTGCAGCTATTGAAATTAAGATGTAGAACTCGGAGGATAATAGCCTTGATGTATTTCCTGCTTAATGAAGTAACATCCCTGTCAGATGGATAATTGCTGCAGCAGGGCTCTGTTCAAAGAGATGTCTTCTCTCTGCTCTTATTCTGCACTCACCACTGTGATACCTCAGCTTCTTGAAGTTTGGCGTGGTACTTTCCTTTGTGAGATTCAGTCTTAATGAGGGCAATTGCTCCATGTTGGCCAGCACTGATTATTTGTAACGGGCCCTATATTGCAATTCTCTGTGTGAGTCCCACTGAAGTTAATGGTGCTGTAGGTAGAGTGTTTGTTGAATAACACTCTCAGTTAAATGGAGAGATTGGTCTTGCATATAGTGAGATTAAACGCTGAATTTCTGTTTTGTTTTGTGTGAGCAGAGCAGGGAAGAGGCAGTGGCTTAAACCTGGAATGTCAGGTACAAAGAGCACTGGTCCACAGGGAGCGTTTCTCCCTGTTTGTAGTAAGCTTCTACCATAACTGCCAGGTGTGTACCAGGAGAACTCAACAGCCTCGACCACACAGGGCACTGGGCCACTAAGAGGGTTCAGTGATCCCTCCACTGGGCAACTGATGTGGTTCTTTATTAGTCCAAGCTGAGAAAAGAACCAACCTGAGAAATGTGAGAAAACCAAAAGCTGAGAAAGCGAACCGATTTGGAAAAAACTATGCCAATATTTCTACTTTTGTCACCCTATTCTGCCTTCTGCCTCCAAGCTGCATCAGACCATTGCTCTGATCTAAGTCCCAGCATTGCTGATCACGGCAACTATGAAGAAAAACAGTGGCTGAACTATGGGTCTGCTCAGAGGAACCAGGAAGCAGTGAAACGTGGGTTTCAGCGTGTCCCTGTTTTTCCTGACTCTTATCACCCTCTCACTGCCACCACTGAGTCACAGAATTGCTGCTGGACCACGCTGCTGTTATTTGGGCTGAAAGCAAGGGCTGTGCAGGTTGATGCCTTCCTTGTGGTACGTTACAGCATTGTTTGCAGAATAATACTAGGTAATCTAAATTTGTAAAGACCTGTGGGTTATGCTCTGCACTCATGTTAAAATAATATCATGATCAAACCAGCTGAACACAGAATGTGTATATTTTTTGTGCGCCTACACACGCACATATATATATGTAGATAACGAAGCACATGGAATAGATGTTGTTTCAAATGCTCTGCACTGCTGTTAGGCTTTGAAGTCACATTAAGCTTTGGATGAAATGGCATGTTCACTTCCCACTTATGCTCTTTCCCAGTACTTTCTGGGCAGCCACAACAACCAAACACTTGAGGCAAATATCAGCAGAATTTATTGAGCTGAATCAGGTTCATAATTAAGGCTTTTCTACAGAATATTTCTAATTGAATGTTAGAAAACTAGAGGTCATTGACATTTACATAAGCAAATCACATTATTTCAACAGGAAGTCAGGGGTTAACCCTCTTTTGGAGTTTAGATTGAATCCAGTTGAGGTTTCACTCAGAAGGGAGAAGAAAATTAGATGTTTGAAGTGCATTCCAAGAAAATTAACTCCTTTCTTCTCCTTTTTTTTTCTTAATACAAATTGGTGCACATTTGTAGAATTTTGGTGGTGTCATAGCCAACTCCAAGTACCTCTAATGGCGTGCAGAACCTTGTTTGATTATGCAGCTAAAGAGGCAATGCTGCTTTCTCTTTGATTCAATTGCCGGCTGTAATAATACATGTGTTTGTGAATCATGAGCTGGATCTCTGCAATGGTTTTAGTAATTTCACTGATGATGGAAACAATTTGTTCTGTCATTTGGAGAAAGTAATCACTGTGTGCTCCGATGCTGTATGCATTTTAGATGACGTAGACAACTGACAATTTTTTCCTCAATGCACATCTCCACAATAGCACTGATTTTCTGGAATCCTGAGACTTGTCCTAGTGGACCCTTTGGCTTTCACAAAAACGGGCTTTATAGGAGTGCGTAAGAGCGATTTCTCCTCCTCTCCTGAGTTGGCCAGATCAGCCCCACAAGCTAAAACAGAAAACCGGTCCCTGCAGAGTATAAACAACAGTAAAGGCAAGAACTTGTGTTTAAATGATCCATGAAGAAACTGTGATGAGTAAACATAAACTTTCAGGATCAAAATACATACTATAGAATATGCATTAGAGCCCATGGATAACAAAAAAGCCCCCCGTAACTCCCTAGCTAATTCAGTTTTCTTTCCATCTGCCCCTTGTTTAATTCTGGCAAACACTGCATGCTCTATATTTCCATTTCAATGCATTATTTAATGATAAAGGGAGTTTGGAGAAAGGGAAAAAGATCGTTTCACTTGGACAGCAATCAGAGAGAACCAGAAGCATCTGGTTCTGTTTAAGACAGTTTTTAAAGCATTTAATATAAAGTGCTATTAGAAGGTAGCAAATGAATGCTGAGTGTTCTCATTGTGTAAGCAATACATTTCTCCCTCCTGGAAGTTTGCGTACAGTGTAACTTGAGTCAAGTTTGTAGATAGGTTTCACAAAGATAACCCTGCATTATCTAGTGTAAGAGACTTGCAAGAACAACAGTTAAAATCATTAAAGACCTCTTCAAAAGTGAATTTCAAAAGATGATAAAGCCCAACTGGATGCATTTCAACCAGCTGGATTTCAGTAATTGAATGAACATAGTTGAACAAGTAGTTAAGAGATGAAATGAGAGTTGTGAATAAAAATGGAGACAATGGGAAATTCATGACACAACGGTCTAGTTTTTTTCTCATTTGGACAGTACTCAGATAACTTGGAGGATTGCCTATGTCTTTGATACTCTTATATTAAGTGATATGCTCTAGTGATAACACTGAAGAGTGTGTTTTTAGCACAATTCATTATTAATAGCATGTTTTTATTGTCTTGAAACACTTCCATCACTTTTAATTCACTAAAAAATGCTCCAAAATATACAAATAGGATTAGTGTCGCAGGTGCAAGTAAACGTACTTGATTTAGAGATTATAATGAGTAAGTGCAAACTTATAAATATTCATTCATAGAGAAAATAACATAGGCCAAGAATGAAAACTGCACTTTTGGACCTTACTGCTCAGGCCTTCCTATTTGTCAGATAGCGTCGAAGCTTGCTCAGCAGGTTGCAGTATGGGTAGTCCTTTCTATAAGAGTTATGCTTGAGTCAGGTTTTCATTTTAGAACAGAAATTCTAATTATTTCAAAATAGACTACAGACAGACAAATTCCTCTCATTTCAAAGCAAGGGCCTCAACAACGTGTCCGGGGCCTTAATAAGCAAACACATTCTGAGACAACTTTAAGTATATGAAGTGTGGATAACCTTCAGTACAATTATTTTGATATATATGAAGACACAAAAATTTAAGGGTTTTCTCAAATATTTAGGCTGAAAAACATAGGATTTTGTACACTGTGACACTTTGAGATTAGTCCTGAGTGTTGGATGAATATTGAAAGGACATTGTCAGGGCATTGGAACTTGTTCTGAGGGTAGGAAATTTTACTTGGGCCACCTATTATACATACTGTGTGAATGGTGGATGCTACTAGAATCAAAGAAAGCGAAGTAAAAGGTGGTCTGAAAACAAAATTCCACCCGTCCTCACCCACTGCTCCTTCCCGCACTGACACTGCACTTGTACGGGTGTAATAATAGAGCATGGTATGGTACAGCATCTGTCTCAAAAATGCCACCCTTAGACTTGAGTCAGCTTCCCTCAGGGCTCTGTTTCGAAGATGTAGTTGGAGATGGAAACAGGCAGTGGTTCACATACAGTACTGCCTTAGACATGTGAGCTGTCAGTGGCATTATGGCAGTTCAAAGGCAGAAGGATTATTATCTCTTTGACAAATGAGGAATGAGAGCTGAGAGGCTGAGTGATCTGGCACATGATGTATTGCTGTCTCCAAGGAAGTAAACCTTGGTTCTTGGGCCGGTTCACACGGGTCAGCTCATGCTCACACTGCCTATGTTCTGGAAAAGGAACTTTGGCAGCTGAGCTATACTACACTCAGCTGGGGTACTTGCCGTATCTGATGTGACATTCGTCTGGCCCTTTGCATTGTTGCCCTTTCTTGGTGTTCTTCTGTCGAGGACTCAAATCGGCATCTGCTGCAACAGACCAGAATGCTTTTTGCAGCACGATGCAGGGAGCTTGGCTGCACGCCTTGGGCGTACAGGGGCTTGTAGAGTCTTGTAGAGCAGCAGCACTGGATGCTGGATGCTGTTGGAGAGTTGATGCTGGTGGAAGGGAGACAAACCAGATGTGGTCCATGTCCTAGCTTCCTACTTCCTATCTAGAGCTAACCCAGCAGAGAACTGTTCTGAGCTGTAGTTTCCTCTTGAGAGGACGTAGTCATCTTACTCTGGAGGGCAACCCAGAAGTGAAAAAGGTGATGTGCAGTGGGAATTAGTCAGACCCAGGTGTGAAAAAATGGCTGAGAACAATCAATGGGAATCCTATCATGAAGACAGAATATACCCTGGGTTCCAGACCAGTAAGCAGTGCCATCCTTCCTTCCTGCTGTAGCCACCAGGTAAGAATTTCTGCCTCTCCTCAGTGTTTCTGTATATACTGTTCCCTCAGTAAGATCCTCTCTATTTAGAAAGTAACATTGCACCAGAAGAAGCCAGGAAGGAGACGTGCTTATGTGCTGTTTGCTGACATTTTAGAACCATTTGTTGAATGTGAAGGGTGTGTGTCTATACTGGTATTTCAACTTTTACCAAGATGTACTCAGCAAAGCGAGGTGACCCAAGCAAACTTCCGCCAAACCTGTTACTGCACATTTCTGAATGCTCATATTCACATATTTTTTTTAAGGTAATGCTCAGACAAGGTGTGTGCTGCAGCAGGAGATGACTGTACTGAAAGGTGTTTGAAGCATAAAGTGGCACTCTACAGACTACATTTTTGTTGGATTTTAATGCTAACTATGGGAGAAGCCTGGCAATTTCAAAATTGACCATTTGCTTATATTATGTGTACGAAATGCATGGAAAGTAACCTGTGATACTTAGAAACTGTGGTATGTTTGGTTGCCCACATCTACTGTACTGTTGTAGTAAGATTTGCAAGCTTCTCTGAAGAGAGAGAAAGGATTTGCAAAGGCACAGGTACCTTTCAAAAACTTAACTGAAATTATTTTTAGGCAAATTTAAAGGCACCTTGAATTTTTCTATTAAAATTTGGATCCCTTTTATGACATTCTCCTAGAGAGCATGTGTGATCTGATGCTGGTATTAAGGGAATAACAGTGAGATTTGACTTTAATTTAGGATTGTCTAAGCCTTCCCTTAAAGTATGCTGAAGTGATTCAGCAGCATTCAAGTACTCTGTGAATGTTCAATATTAGATACTTTCTTAGGAGCACTTTTATCTACACCAATACATTTGTATGCTACGCTGTTCAAAAAAATTCATCTTGTATATGAGTGTAGTTCATACTGACAAAACTTATTGCACACGCACTCATACACACCTGTGTGCATGCGCACACTCATGTTGACTCAGCCAGTTCCATCAAAAATATACTTTTGCAGGCATTGTTTTTCTGCTTAAGTGCCTTTTGCTTGCACACGGTATCGGGGTGGTTCACCTCTCTGTGGACTCTCAACTAGTAGACCCATGCCAACAAAAACATCTAATGAAGATTCAATTATTAGAAATCATGTACCGTACTTCCATGTATATAATAAATAAGTTTTGTACAAAACAAAAGCTGACTTGCAATTTAGCAGATGTGCAAATATGCTTTTTTTTTTTTTTTTTTTTAATGGAAAGAAGAGAAACCTTAGAAGTCTGAGATGAAATTGTCCTTAAATGAAACCATTGCTTTTAGGCTGGTTTTACTTTCCCTGTTCCTCTCACTGATTGTATTCAAATCAATATAGCTGAACACTTGATTTCATGTAATACAGGCAGAAGTTGCCATCTATTTGAGGTCTTTCTGTTACAAGAGAACTCGTAAGATAATAAAGTGTCAAGACATTGCAACGATTTTTATTAGAAATTACCTTTAAACAAATTATTAATGAGAGTAGTGATTCTTCGCATATTGCTTGGTCTTCAGGCCCTTTTCAGGAATGGAGAGAGGAACTCATGTTGGCTTGTTTGGTGATGAGTATCCCGTGTCCTACAATAAAAGTAGCGACTTGCTACTGGCTTGATAAATCAAGCTGGTGTCATTTAACTGCCTTATGTAGTCGTCAAAAAATTGCACCTAGTTTATCACTAGGAAGAGAAGTCATGCCTTTTGGGTTTAAGAAATCCCAGGGCCTGGGGGAACAGTTCTATTAGCTCTGTTGTGGAAGAGAAGGCAGATTCTGCTAAACTCTGCTCTGATGTCAACTGATTTTGTCAGTGGAGTTGCATCCATTTTATATTAATGCAAACAAGTCCAGAATTAGGATCTCTTGTTATTGCACCTAGTATTGTGTTTTGTACAAGGTCATCATACAATATGAATTATGCAGTTGCACTGGTATAGAGGATGGCATAGGCAGACATATAGCTCACAGACTAAAGAGTTTTCTAGCACTCCAGTGAGGGCTGGTCTTAAATTTAATGCCATGAGAACTGTGTGAACCAAATGCACTGCATGGCTATGACTGGTACTTGGTTGTTCAGCCAAAGAACTATTGTGCATCTGACCACCAACTATCAAGGGATACCCAGGAGGAAGATGCAGGGAGTGCAATCTGTGCAATGAATGCCATCACCAGCAAGTTTTCCTTGAAAAGAGCATTTAGGAGGTAGGCGAGAGGACTGCACAATAGGTTGTGTGTGAGAAACTTAGTATTTCCCTTAAAATTACATTCTCCTTTGGCTACTGCTTACAGAAATTTGGCACTGCCACAATAGATCATTCCTAATAAAGAAATGCTGAATGATATAGTTAGAAACTGTTTTCTGTTTCTGGTTGTCTGGATTTATAGTGACAGGTGTGTTATCCCTGCAGGAAAATACAGAAAAAGACCAATGATGTCGCTCATTTTCACAACTTTTTCCTGGTAAAAATAACTGCTTAACCTCTAAGAGCACGGAGGCCCTTGAGCTGAGCCACAATGACAGCCCTATTGCAGTTACAGCTTTATCATCTGTGCCTGGCTCTCAGTGAAGGAAAAGACCAGCATCTCTTGTTCTGAATGCATTGCATAACACGTGTCTTATATTCTGGATTACATGCACTATGGATTTTACTAATAAAGAAAGCTAATTAATACTTTCAAGCAGTTATTAGTGTGTTACATGGACACATAATCTGCTTGCTGTACACTTGTAAGTGTAAATATATCAATTTTAAAAACCAGACACATGGAGTTATTAGAACAAGGAACATGTTTCTTTTCCTGTAGAAGGCTTTAGTTAAATATTTTTTTCACTCGTAGTTTAATATCTTAAAAGGAATAAACCTGCATATCCCATGGCTAGAACTGAGTAGGGAAAAGGGTCTAACTTTTTGAGCATTCACTGCTGCTGGATGGCTCAGCCCCCGGAACTGCCAGCCCTCAGATAGTGAACGTGGACTCCTGACCTCTGTGGCTGTCTTGGAACGCACATTTTGATATCCCCAGCAGACTGCTGTGGTCCTAGGGAAGATTTGTAGGAATTCTGAATTTAATTTATTGGAAAATTGCACATCATGGATGTTTAGAGAGAAATACTGTGTGTTTGCCCTGTTGATACCACTTGGATGAGTCTATTTTGCTGATTTTTTTCTGTCATTTTCAATATACCCAGCAAATTCATGACAAGGACTGAGAGAAGTCAGGACCTCTCCCTTCCTATTTCCATCCAGAAGTGCCCTGTACTAGGCAGGCTGTGTGCCGATTGCTTTCTGTCATGATTAGGTTATGATTGTGCAGCATTTCTATTTACACTGGTTCTGCACCTCCCCAGGGTTTAACTCCTTAACATCATTTCTCGAAAATAATAGGATAAGTTCAGGGATATTTCCCAGCTCTCTTGTGGTGCCACAAAGATGGCTGGAGTAAATCTTTGGGTTTTGTAGCACAAACTGAGGATGTATGTCACAGCACTGTATGGATGTGAATCAGAGACAGACAGTTCTGACAACCTAAATAATTTTCAGAATAACTAGAACCCACCTGTTTTTACAGTCTGATTGCCAGATGTAGAGTCATGGGCCTTTAAAAATTTCATATATTCCTTCAGCCCTAAAGTATTTGCAGTCAGGCTTTCATGGCAGAGAAGAAAAGTAGCATTGTATATTTTTGGTTCAAAACAAGAAAATTTCCACAGGAATCATAAAAGAAGCTTTGATTTTTTTTTTTAATTTTTTTTTTCTCGTCTTGAACTTTTTTACAGTGCTGTTTTTTGAAACAATAGCTAATCATTCATCATAACTCTTTGCAGCAACCAGTTTTGTATAGCATCTGAAAAGTTTTTTTTTTTCATTTTAGTTTCTAATCTAATTTCCACATCCTGTTTTCCTGCAGTCCTTATCTGCTCCAGTGAAACTGTTCAAGGGAATTCCATAATCATTAACTCTCTATCTGCATTTCCATGATGACTCTTCTGTCCTAGAAATGGAAAGAGGGCTGAAACATTGGTTCAGTGCTGAGGTTTCCTCATTTTTTTGGCGATGGAAATTTGTGTAGAAACACAAGCCCTAGTTTTGGTATGCATCAGCCAGGAAAGAAATCAACAATGTCAGCACATCACCAGGTTATCCCTGGCTTCATTATTGCCTCCTTTTGTATCTGCTGCCAAAATGGATTAGGACTTCAAAACTACATCTAACTGATACGACATGGCATTTGCATCACATTGTCATGTCAGGGATGATATCTCGTGAAGGTAATAGCGAATTAAAATCCCAGATAATGTTGCTTGGCAGCTGTAACACGTACTGCATTTAAGAACTAGCCTCCAAGTCTATTTCGCAGAAGGCAAAGTGTTGTCTTTTAAGCACGTTAAAGTAGTATTCATAAGAGCTAGGGAAAACATGAAAAAGTTATTTTCACATCATTACCACTCTTATTTGGTTTTATCTCTCATCTGCCTCCTTCCTTCTTTCCACTGACTAATACATGCTCCTATTTCTGGTTCAGACGTGTTGGAAGTTCCCTGCATGGAAAGCTTGCACTGCTAAACTCATAGGAAACTCCATCCATTACCTTTCCATAAAACTGATGAAGGTCAAGGGTTGTGAAATTTTGTTTCTGATCTTGGAAATGAATAATTTCACCCTTCAAACTCCCATACCACAAAGATGACCATGGCTGTTTATTTTAATAAAGGTTAAGATATTTTGTGTTTATGCTAAGGCTTTCTGTAAAGCTGTGTATAAACATATACATCGTTTAAGCTTTAAAGAGATAAAACATTTTCTTAGTTCTTACAACTGGCAGGACAATATTAGACCTTGAACTGAAACTGAAATAAATATAAAAGGGCACCTGCTTCCTGTTTATGAAGTAATAGGAGCAATTAACTTGGACCACATTTAGGGTTTAGTTCAAAAGGTTTGAACTAAGTAATGGAGATGTTTTAGGATTAACTATCCTTACATGACATTTATGAAGTCAGACTTGTTTTCCAAGACATTTTCAGTGTTAATCTTTAACAAGTCTGTAACTCGGATAATATTCGAATGCAAACATAATGTCAGCCAATAGAATAAATGCACTGAGGGTATTGTGAAGTACCTAACCAATATATATAAATGAAAGTTAAGAATTACCTAGTCTGAAATTATTTTTAGCTGAGATTTCTGTTTCTCATCTCTATCTTCTATCCAAATAGGTAGAGACAAGAAATTTAAATGCAGGAGCTGGTAAAGATTTGTTTTTGCTTAAAGGCCTGTGAAAAAAAAAAAAAAGGTATTTAAAGGCATTAAACAGGCATATCTCATTGATTTTATTATGCAAATAATTGATATTTCCTATAATATTTTCCGTTCGACTCTTCACAGGGATGTACAAATATCAAGAACAAGCATTTGAATGGACTCTTTCCAAATGTTTGTAGGTGAAGGATGGCTTTTGAAAGTTTGTATATCCTCCAGTAAATACCCTGGTAATTATGTAAAATGCATAAATTAGAATGAACCTCATGGTACTGGTTTCCAAAACTGTTCTCAATGTATAGAAACACAAATTGTAAGCATATCAAAAGTCAGCTCAGACAGTTTCAACAAATGACGCCTGCAAATTTTCAAATAGCATTTACTTGGTTTTCCAGTTGAGTAGTCTGTCCATTCAAGAGTAAAGAGAAACAAAGGTGTTATTTAAAAGGGAATACTTTAGAGAAAGAGCCAACAATGTTGCATGGATTTTTTTTCACTTCATAAACCTCAAGTTAGCATGTTTCAACAGATTTCTTTTATTCTAGTATTCTAGTCTCTCCTTTAAAAATCATTGCATTTGTTTCATACTGATATAATAGCTATTATTCATTTAACTACTTAAAGTAGGGTCTGGTTATTAGCACAGGGGCAGGTTTTGAATGGAAGTTGTTGCAGCATGGGACTCCTGTCTTACAAACTGTATTTTCTCGTAGAGATGAGTGGAATTTTGACAGGGTACCAGTTGGAGAGACAGCCCATCTTAAAAACAGTACCTCTAATTCTTAACGTTCCACCCACAGACTCTCCTGCTTATCTGATCTAGGCAAAATGTTTGCTTCTTTTCCTGAGTGCACCTTGTATTTTTCACTTTTTGTAGACACCTTGAAGAGTCTTCCATAACACTAATGCAAGAGGACTTATCAGGCATAACTAGAGGGCTTCCCAAGTTCGTTCTCTGGAGAAATATGATCTCAGCTTCTATACAAAAGCAGTGGCTGGTAGAGTCGGCCATTCCTGAGTTCCAAGTGATCATCTTTTCAGAGCTAGAAAAAGTTGATGTGTGCTGTTACTACTCCAGAAAGGACAGTTTTTACTATTAATATTATCAGTGTTTTTTAAGTTGTTGGGTTTTTTGTTTTTTTTTTCATCCAGAGCTGCAATAAGTGTAACATCATTTGTAGTCAGAGATTCCCAGGAATATCACCAAAGATTTTGTGTCACCATGCTGTATATGGATACTTCATAGGTTAAAACAAGCTAGAGTGGTCTCTCTGTCCAAAACATGGCACCAATCTATTTGTTTCAAAGAACCTAAGTTCGTTTTTTCCACAGGTCAGTGGTTCCATTAATGTCACCTGATAAGCAAGCCATGGCCTTTATAAATTAATGATCACATGCCCTTGGAAACCCAGTCCTTGTTTTAATTGAAAACAGAAGTTCTTTATTTCTGGAAGTGTTTTCTCCCCTCTATTTGGAAGCAGTCAACTATGTATTATCTTTCTGCCACGGTAGTTTCTGAGTATGCCTTGGAAAAGATCAAAGCCCTGTATTAATTGCTAGGTAAGATATACTTAATCATTTTATTGTGATTTGTTGGGTGGAAATGCATGGTACATTCTTCCAAAGATAGATAAAAGCCAACAAACACATAAGGAACTTCTAGAGCAGCACTGCTGGTATCAAGAAATAAAACTGCCCCTTCTTCCATGTTCTCCATGTTTTAGCCTAGATGCTGATAGGATTGGAAAGACTGCTTAAGAAAATGTAAATATGCACTTTATACTATTTCTGCACTATAAAAAAAAATACTTTTATGTCACTAATAATTTAACTTGGCTTGATCCTTTCAGGAGAATTAGTAGTTTTTCTAACATCTTTCAAAGCATTGGTCTACCAGTGTGCGGGAGGCACACGTGTAGGCGTATATAGCTGTGGCTTTTCACTGTATTTAAAAACACTTGCCAGGCTCACTAGGCTTATATGTTCTTAAGGAAGGAACACTATAAAGCTGCTTTAAAGGAAAAACATGAGTAATAACGTGTGATTTAGTTTTGCAAATCTACAACCTCTAATCCTTAGTGATTAGGGGGAATTAATTTTCATTAGACCTGTCTCCTGCATAAAGAGAGAGTTAAGCCATCCAACAGGCTGGGGTGAGAAAGTGATGTTGATGTTTCTGACAAGAAAACTTGGCAGAGATTGTTCTATTCATGTTATGTTGAAATTTAGTCAGATTCTTAAGTCTGTTTCACATATACATGCACTGTAAAAGCACTATCTCAAGCCTGAAATTCTGAATGATTTAGATGATAGAATTTATGAATGGAGCTTTTTGATACAAACTGCAAGCATTGTTGAACTAAACAAGAGTTCTGTGTGGATAATGGATGAGTGGAGCATAACGTTAAGGGATACTGAGTTCCTTGAGTTTAGCCTGAAGGGAGCTTATTCTAGGACACTTACCATCTCCCTGTTGGTTTCCTAGTTCATGTTACACATCAGCAGAGAGAACTGTTGTGATAAGAAACAACGCTTCAGCTGAGTGGTTGTTGGGCAAATACCCCAGTACACTCAGATGAATCCCAACATGACCTCTTTGGGTGGTGGAGGTGCTCTTTTAAATCTTTCTTGAAGATTTTGAGTCTGAAAGTAATTTTTCTTCCAGTTATTGAGAGGACTAATAGTATCTATCTTGGTTCTGACTTGCTACAAAGTTTTGGGGACATTGCAAAGTCTCTGTAGAGCACTTCTTCCTTCTAATTTCCTCCCCTCCCCTAATTTTTCCAAGGGCTGTGGCTGTTCTTTGGCATTTGTCACCTAGACCTTCTGGCTGTTAACAGATGGAGTAGTGTGACTTCTTATTGTCCATATCCTCTTAGGCTTAGTACGAATTCCCTAAAGAGAAGCAGCATTATGCAGCTAGGCTGAACCTGGTAGGTTTACTGGCTGTGATGTTAAATATCCTGGACAATGCAAAAGGTATCTCGAATCTCTCTAATTTTGCTGATTGCTTGTGAAAAATGAGCATCCCAGGACCTGAAGCCCACAGCTTGAAGTTATAAATAATATTCTAGAATATGTTTAGGGGCTCATTTAAAAAAAGAAAGACCAGAACGCCAAACCCAGACTACTTTAAGAATGGAACAAAATTGAGAATGAAATGATTGGAATTGTGCCTTATGCTTTTCAGGGTAGCCACCTGTTTACAGAATGAACTTTCCAATCCTTGACCATATCCATATTTATTTATGCTTGACAGTGTATTATTAAAAACTTGGAAGGTTATGCAAGTTAGTCTTATAATGTAAATCTGTTCTGCAGGCAAGGAAAATAGGTGCACTTCGAAAGCCAGCCCTGAAGCCTGAGTTGAACAGAATAAAAAGAGATGCAAAAGCAAGTGTGTACAACCCTCTCACAAGTGCTCAACCTGACTGCAGATTAGAAAATGGTCAAGTCTCATATGAAAGTAGCTGGGTCATTATTACAGTTGTGCTACTCTTCACACCTAATCCTGTGAGGCGCACAGTGTTCCTAAATCTCACTAAAACTGAGCTCTGAATGCCTTGTGCAGTGAGGTGGTTACAAAGATGCTTTCAGACTGCACAGGCAGGTTCAAAATACATTTTTACAGCAATTTCCTGTGTAAGGCATTGATGAGACAACAGATTCCTTTTATGAGGCTCTGTTTGACTACAGAAATGAGCGATTGTTCACATTATATTTAATAAATCCCTTGACATCCTGTTAAAAGGACTATGTTTAGCTGGAGTCTTGGCATGAAGGCACTTCCAGAGGTTTAATGACCTTTCACTTTTCGAGGTGTTCTTTATTTAAACTAATGAAAATGAGCTCCACTTAAAAGGTTTTAAATGCTGATTAAAAATTAAATCAGCTGTTCATTATCCCCAGGTGGCCTTGTTCTAAGAGCAGTAATTCAGAGAGAGTCAAACAAGTAGTCTTTTTTAATGTAGCTAGATTTCGGTTTGGGAGGACTTTATGTTAGAGCTGTTTATTAATCATCAAACTTTCAATCTCTAATGCAGAAGTGTGTGCAAACGCTGGACTTCCGCTCTTCATTTCTGTCCCAGGTTTGCCAGGAATGTGGAAGAAAATCGGGCACATTTCTGAAGATTCCTTGTGGCATGCACAGCAGAAATGCAAATAGCTGTGGTGTTTTGCAAACAAACAAAATACTGACCTAGTGGGTACCATCAAATTAATAACAATAAACTGAGAAATGAGCTATAGAAAGTCTCACTATGTGTTTGGTTATTTTGCTTTTGGGCTGGAAAAATTTCAGAAACATTTACAGTTCAAATCACAATGAACAATGATAAAACTTCAGTGGATTAGCTTTCTGGTTTTTTGGTGCTTTTTCATTACCGCTGCTGAGAGCACTGGCCTGGATTTGAGAAGCTAAACATGCTGTAAAATGCTAAGGAACAAAATCTTCAAGCTTATAAAGTATAATTTATCTGAAAAGCAAGAACATTCATTGCTGGAACACCAAGATTGTTTTACAGAAGTTTTCATGCACTTTTTGTTCCAAAACTTCACTCGATAGGGTACTTCCTGATCCTGAAATGCAAGCTTAACTACTAAGAGATATCCTTGGACAGAGCAAAATATTCATGATCACTTTGAGAAAAGGCAGTGCCTTTCTGAGAGCATGTAGACATAAGAAGAAAGGAAACAGTGTTGTACCATGCAAAACTGAGTTCTACTATAGATAATGCTTTCCTTCTTGTTTTTTTATAGGCCATATGACTCTTCCCTCTTTGTTACTTGCAGTAAAATGAGTGCCAAAAGGTTACTGGGTGAAATACACTGCAGAATATTAGGGGAGTCATGCAGCATTGTTATCTTGCCTCTTCTGCAGCAGGGAGGGTCGAAAACCCAAGCCTTTGTTTTTTTAAATTGCCTACCTTGAACAGAAACTTAGTGCCTTCACTCCTATTCCTGTCTAGCAGAGTCATCTGTTTATTTGGCTGTTATAGTGGCTGCTTCAGGGATGGAACTAGAATTGCGTTCCTGTATTTCAAAGTCTGGCAGAGCTGAACAGAGCTATCTATCCCAACTGGTGACAAGGAAAACTGGCTCCGTGCTAGTGGCCAGCTGTTGCTCCTCTGACCCTGGCTCTTGAATGCTTTGTCTGGTAAAAATTGTATGTGGCCAAGACACTCCTGCTTCCAGGTTTATGAACAGGAGGAGAAAAGACTGCACTGGTGATGTTACGAAGACACGGTTGCAAAGACATGAAGGTGTCCTCTAGCTTCTGGGTGGTTTATGCAGTCACACTCACGCGCCTTTTACCTCGTGACTTTCTAATGGGTTTCGGAATTGGGCACATGACACCAGGGAATGCAGTGTGTGTGTCTGAGGTAAAGAGCAAACATCTCTAAATAGGATGCCTGGCTGGAGAAGTATTTAGACTTTGGTCAGTGAAACATTAATTTTCCTCTTGCTCCTCAGGGTAAAAGAAGCTCTTTTTTATGTCTTCATTGGAGAAGCAATAATAATGTAATCATAGTGTGAGATTCAGATTTAAACATCAAATTCTAGGAATCCTTTCTGCTCCAATGCTAATGCAGAACAGATTGTAATACAGTGGTAACTGCATGTCTGAAATAATGGAAGCACTGATGTTTTGAAGAATGTCCTTGACTGATAGCTGTATTTAATCATCTAAAGTACTTGGAAGAAAGGTATTTTCAAAGGTAAGGATTACTTGTAAAAACTCCTACTGTTCCTACTGGTAAAGAAGCTTCACTATTGCCTGTGGAAGAAATATGTTTGTAGAAAGAACAGTGCTTCGAATACAAACACCAAAAATCTATAAATCTGGAAAAGTACATTAAACATATGAATAAGGTAACTCTAGCTGTCTGCATCCATTAGTATTGCATTCAGTGTCATACATGCAGCAAAGATGGGATTCCATTCTTCTACCTGTCATATAATAATATTTTCTAGCAAATGTGTAGGAGCTTATATGGTAAGCTATGCCTTTTGAGACAAATAGAGAGAAAAGGAAGATATACAAACACTAATGAATAAAGAGCATAAAGCTTCACCTTGAAATCTACTCCCTTCTCCCGGACTGATTGTGATTTCAGAAAAATCCTACAGACCTTTAGCCTTTTTTTTTTAAAAAAAAAAAAAAATCTACAACAAATACATTTTTTTTCTGAGTAGCTATAAGAAATTGTTACTTTCTATTCAAAGAAATGCTTTATAGTCCCTCTGCATCCTCTGGAAACAAAATTATTATTTTCCAGGGGAAGGGAGATCTCTACAGAGAGATCTGAACTGTGTTAGTGGGGAAAAGACATTTAACAGGCTCAAAAAGACTGGGAATGAGAAAATATTACTGCAAAGGGGCTTGTGCTTTGCACGGCACATCTCTAATCAGAAATCAAAGGTACCATGTTCTTCCCTCTCATCAGCAGCTTTAATGCTTTTTTGCTATTGAAGGGCACTGTTTTCGTTGTCAGCAATATTTGAGAAAAACTTCCTGTGGATGGATATACCCCTCCAAAAGTTGATTTTGTCCCCCAATAGTCAAGACTTTTGTAATTAGTTCCCGTACTTATTATTAACTTGCTCACGTGAGAGCGTTGCTAAATGAAAATGATTCCTAGCCCTTGGGCTAGATCCAAAGGTCTTGTGTTTTCAAGTGCTTGCTGTTACTGCGTCCTGCTCTGATGTGCCTTGTTTACTTAAGGCAATAAATCACTGGCTCAGGTGAAGCACGTCAGCATTCTAGATGATGTATCAGGGCAGAGAGGAGCTGGTCATATTTCAGTTCACTGTACTGTCAGCCTAAGTAGAGCAGCATTCTCAGTCTCATTTAGATGTCAGAAACAATCTAGTCAAAATAGCACAAAACTCTGTTTACATTTATTCATCCCTCTCTTCAGAGTAAATTAGTCTAGTTGAAATGTGGTGCTGCCTTAAGAACAGTTTAAGCTAAGCCTGAGTGTTTACCTGTACAATTGTTCCAGACTAGGATGTATCAGGCCAGTTATACCAGCTCTGCTGACAGGTAGTAACTTGTTTAGCAGCTCTGATTTTACTGCTTGCAATTAAACATCCCTTACAGATTCAACCCAAAATGTGATGCTACATTCTTCTTAAAGTATTTTCTTCCTTCTTTCTATTTTTTGGAGTGCATTCAGTAATTATTTTGGAGTAGTTTTTACTTGGAAACAGTTTTGTTTAAAAGTACATTCTTGATTTGTGGGTTATGTCTTCCTTTACACAGCATCAACATTCCTCTACATATAAAAATAACTACACCTGAAAAACAGAAACAATAATTAGAGCCTTAGAATAATCATTTAGTTCAAATATCTAGAAGGGATAAGACTGAGATCTAATGCTAGTCTAGCCTTCACATTCTTATTCTCTGTGCTACTGATGAGAAGCGTACACAACAAGAGGATTCTGAGTTGTCCAAAGACGTTTACATGTGTAGTATGAAAGAGATGCAGCCATCTTAAAGAGATGCATCACTCTTAAAGAATATTAATTTTCCAAGCAGTTTATTACTATTCTGTAGGAAACAGTGAATTGGGTATTTTTACTGTCCTGGGAAAAGAAATAAAGACTTATTGCCAATGGTTTTATAATCAACCCTTAAGGAGAATTAATTACTTTTGGCAGACTTTAAGTTTAACTTTATTTAGCAGCAAGGAAAATGTGTATCAGGAAAGGACATCCCTATTTCACTTTTTAATTGATTTGAGTCAGAAATCTTCTGAGGAATACCAGGAATACAAGTGATACTCTTAAGTGGTAGAATCTTCGTTTACGTCTCTGATTCTGCTGAAATGTGAGTAAAACCTTACTTATCTGAGTCCTTGTGTGCTTGAGCAGGCTTTAGCATAAAAATTGTTTCCAAAGTCTATTTTGACTTAGTCTTAGAAGATTGTCCATGGATCAGATTTATTCTAAGACAGAATAAAAGAACAGGTTAACTTTACCAGAGCAGCCTATTATATCTCAAACCAGTGACATTTTGTTGGGTTTTGCCATTGCCAGCACAGAAGATGAAGGCCTTATTATGGAAGCTGTTGTTGGCCTTTTAAAAAAAGGAAATCCTAAGAGCACAGGGGATCTTGTGATGAAACTCCCCAAGTGAAGGTGTGAGCACTTGTGTCTGGAAGAACGGAAAAATGGTATTTGAAATAGGTCAGGCTATTTATATAACTGTAGGCAAACACACCCTCAGGTTTTCCTTTGGGAAACTCTACCGAAAACTATATCTTGTTGCCGTGGAATAAGTTTAGTCTCATGAAGTAATTATGAAGCCAAACTCAGGACAGTGAAAAACAAAGAGGGTGTGGAAGGAAGCTGCAAGCTTAATCCTGCAGAGAGGAAACAGGGATAAGATAGAGCTGATGGCGCTGCTAACAGCCCTTAGGCCACAGAATCAGACTACAACTTGTCTAAAATAACTTTGCCATCGTACATACTATGTGGTCATCAGATCCTCAGCACTGTTTTGCTCTTGCCTTCAGTCCTGATTTGAGATACTCTTGTCTGGATGGCAAAGCAGCAGGTGACTGGGGGAGGTGTTCTCCTTGACTAAACATTTAAACATCAACAAGCTCCAGTGAGCGACTTGCTGTCTTCTTTGGCTTCTCTTACGTACGTGTGATCAATTGGAATTGCAGAAAGGCTTAGTAAATAATTCCCTCCATCCATCCTTTCTAGTGCAGCAATGTTCTTCCAGTGTTTGGAAGTGAATGCCCAGCCTAGGTTTTCTTGGAGCAGACTCCAGACAATCCATGGTCAAGCTCATGGTCAAGATGCAGTAAATATCCAGCACACCAACCAATCCAAAATTTGGTTTCAGCTTACACTACAAAATGTGTACTTGTTTCTGCAGGTTCATGGGTTTAATTCATTCAGAGACTGGCTTGTTTGCTGTGTTTGTGGCTGCTACTCTGTCAGCGTCAATATAAATTTCCAATAGTGCTGTAGAAGCTTCTATAAACCATCTTGTAAATGCAGAAGAATGAATCACTAAATAATATTCTTTCATCCGTCAGTCTAGTGGTAGATTCAGAAAATGTACTGCTAATATCTTAGGGCTTGTCAAGGTTTTTTTTCATGGGAAAATAATTCCTATCACATGTCAAATATAAGAATACAATATGTCTGTACAAATACAACATTGGTATTGTTATGAGGCAGTAACAAAATAATCATAAAGACTTGAGTAAGTAATCACTTGAAGACTCTAATCCATTCTGTTGCTCAGCCAAAACAAACCAAGCAAAGAGATGGAGAGTCAACTAGTCTTAAGGATGGCACGGGTCTCTTAAACCTCATAAAGGAAGGTGATTTACAGTAGAGAAGCATCTTTGGAAAGTTGCTTTCCCTCTCTTTTTATCAGCTTGGAGATGCGTTGGCAGCTGAGACATGATCAACAAATCTCTTCACACTCCAGACGTTCTCCAGAACACTTCAAGCCAATGTCCCATTTCGGTTTTCTGCTAGATGATTTGCCTTCGTAAATTAGGAGCACATCCTTAGTGTTGAACCCCTGAGCTCAATTCCTGTTTTGGAAATGCTGCAGCAGCTGTTGCTCTTCTCTGATTTAGTCAGCTTACACATACAGGCCAAGAAAGCCAATGATGTAAGGAAATAGGGATGGTTACTTGCCTTACAGAGATCACTTGCAATCTACAATTCAAGGCTTGCAACTGAGGTTTCTCCAACAGCTTGCATAGAGGCGAATTGATTTCATGGAGGAAGAAGAAAGGTATTAATTAATCTCACATTGTTTTCTAATACGGTTTTGAACATTCATCCTTGAATGTTTGATTCTTCTTGAGAGTATTTTCTAGGCATGAAAGACCCACAGTATGGCTTTTCTGTAGAAGAAAGAATTTTATGTTCTCAAAATCTTGTGGAAATATGAGAGCCCTACCAATGTGGAATTTAAAAGCATTTCTAAGTAGTGCTGAACATTCTTTGCATTAAATGTTTTAGCTGAGATTTATTACACTAAATTTACAACCTATGAAAGATGATGTAAGGGTCTAGACCTGCATAATTAGACAGGCAGAGGGCTAATGCTCTCATGTTGAAAACACCTGTAGTTCTTTCTTCCTCCACCTGATGGCAGACATTCTGGGTTCAAACGTTTCCCCATTCCCTTCCCCTTGCTGCCTGTCTACAATGAATAGAAATCTAGGTTGGGGAACTCAACTGGGGAGAAGAGCAAAGAGCAAGCAGAATTCGTTCTTGACTGTGAGGATGATTCTGGATCCAATAGTGCTTCCTCACAGCTTCTATGCAATCGTGCTGATTCCTACCATCTGCTCTACTCACTTAAGCAATGAACACATTAGATGTCTGTCTTCTATTCTCTCAAATTAGTTATTTAAGTTGCTGCTTGATGTGAAAGTTTAGACCATTGATGTATTGGCAGTGTTAATATTTAATGATCTAAGGCATATGGAGGAAGAGGGAAATCAATATTTGTGCAGTGTTTTCTATCTCTTAAGAGAGCTACAAAATTTTTGCTCTCTTCTATGTATCCATGGATGGTGCTAACATTAATTTAAGCAAGCGGATTGGCTTGGTACCGCAACTGAGCTCTCAGTTTCATAGTTACTTCATTCTAGCTATTCTTACTGGTAGTAAGAAGCCAGAGACACCCTCTTTTCTATAACATAAACATGTGAAAAATGTCAAAAATCTTTCTTCTCTGAAAAGGGGAAGTCTTTATCTTATGAATTTCCCTGGTCTTGATAAACTCTCAAGTCTTTCAGGGTTTAAAGTGAGGAATCAATTTCCACCATGCAAGACTCAGGGGAATCAGTTTTACAAGGTACAGAAGGAAGAAGGTAGAAATCCGGTAACAAATGGGGAAACCCTCAAGGCTGAAAACTTTGGTGTTTATTTTCAGCAGCTCAGTAGTCATTGATTTGTCTTGAGATTGGTCTGCATAGAGAAGGTGTTCATTTCTTCACGCACTCAATCTTCCAGTAATGTAGGTGTTGTACAACAGTTGTCTCTCTCTGCTTATAAGAAATAAGAATGTAGCAAGCTGGATATGGATGGACTTTGTTTTCTGTAGTGCTGAGACCTATGGAATTAAATTCAGTGAATGTGCTGCTTTCTAGTAAATGGCAACAGATGCTACTATTTTACAAAGCAAAAAGTCTTTTTGAGCTGGGAACCACCTCCAAAGAGGAAAGAAAGTTATTTTTCAGGTTGTTGAGAAAGGAGACAAGAATCTATCTGCTGCTTCTTGTTGATTAGCTGTCTGCATAAAAATTTTTGGTTGTGTACACCTTTCTACTATAATGCTACAAATACTCATGAGTTTGCAGCTAATGACAAGACAAAGGAAAGTCTATTTTGTAAAGGAACCTATATAAAAATGTTCATAATTTGAAGGAACTGTCAATCAGACAGTAAGCTGAAAGGGTTCCTAATTTATACAAAGTTCTGCAAAGCTGAAACTGTGAAGTCAGCCATTCCATTAAGCTTCCTTGGATTTGTCTTTGCTGCAATCCACAGTTGGAGTACTTGCATCTTATTGCCTACTTAGCATCTAGAAAGCAGCCAAACACTTTTGGGGATAAACATTACCTGGTTTCTGCTTTGCTGCTTTCTGGATTTGGGGAGTTCAGAATGAGGACTGGATTAATTGAGACATTTGTGGGAAGTCAGCCAGGACCTATGGTAGAGCTGTCCAAGTACTTTTGCTGGCCAGATTTATACACAGCTGCTGGAGTGTGTTCGTTGATTTTCTTTTGGTTTATGATGGATCTTTGGAGTGACAAGAGCTTGTACAGTGGTAGAATGATGTCTGTATGAATTGCATTCAGGAAGGCACTAATGCATCATTGAAAATTTGAGGTTTAATATTCTTAATAATCAAAAATAGAAGATTAACATTTTTAAAAAAGATTGATTCAAGTAAGTATTGGAGGGAGTTATACTTCATGGGTGCAACAGGATTTTTACTCTGATCCGAGCTGGTCAATTATCCTGAGTATTACTGCGGCAGAGCTAGGTTGCTGCAGTGGAGATGTGGAGCTGGATTATTCTTTGCCTCCTCTATGGAAAAATCAACTTGTCAAAATATTCAATATTGGGATCATGACATCTTGGGAATACGGACAATGCGCAGTGAATGGTTCTGTCTTTTTCTCTCAAAGCAGGAGAGGAAAAGTCACATGTTGAAACAAAATATTTTAGAAATCGGGGAAAAATAAACTCTGTTTCCAAAGGTTTTTCGTATCTCTGTGTGGGTTGTCAAGGATCTGCATCCAGCAGCTTACCAGACTGGACCTTAATTTTACGTCTCTGTGGAATGGCTTCTCATGTATTGCTTTGTGGATCGCTGGTCACCTTTAGAACAATGAGCATAGTTCTGCATTGATCTCTTCTCAGAGACGTTGTGTGCATTTTGTCTGCTCAAGAATTGCTTGCTCTTGCAAATGTTTAGCCCTGTGATATGGGTGTAACATCTTGGCTGATGCATAAGAGAATTCTAAATAGCAGCATTTGGGAAATGACTTCTTTTCATTACCCTGAGTCTGTGATTAAATTCCAAAGGAACTTTTCAGAGTCTCTTAAAATACATCTGGTTGCTTAATTTTTGGGTGTCTGAATTTGCTTCTGAGTATCATGAAATGATTAAAAAATTACCTCCTGGGATTGCCAGTGTGTGTGGTGAGACTGAACTGAATAATTGGGCCTCAGACCCAAGAAATGTTTCTACTTAGAAAATTGCGCCTTGAGTCTGAGAGAGGTCCTCCTGATTCCCAGCCTGACTAACTTAAGGTACTGAGCAGCATTAAAGCAAGCCTTCTCGGAGGTGAACTCTGTGGGTAAATGAATTCATGGGTCTTCACCAATGTGAGGGACTGCAGGACTGCCCGTTCACATGAAGATCTGCTTAGAGACACCAATTGTGACAGTTTCTCACACAGAGTGAAGGGGAGGAGAAAATATCTAACATGCTCTACAAGGAGCATACAATTTATATATCAGATTTAGGATGACGAATGTATGCCTTTGTGTGTGTTGGCAGGATTTTATTTTAGACATCTGGTGTGTGGTATCTCAAATATTACCTGATTAGATAGAAAATTAATGTATACTGACAACTAGGATCACAAACTTGGTATGTATGCTGATGATCTCTGAATTATATTAATTACATATATGTAGAGTGTACATACAGTCATGGGAGTCCCTTGTTCAAATGCCTTTTCAGGCAATTTGACAGCCGTTTTTTCATCCTCTAGGAACTATAACCTTACGCAAAATGTAGTTGTTCTGTATTTTTTGTTAGTTCCGTTAGTCAGGCCGTTATAAAGAATACGTTACTAGCTCATTGTTTCTCTCCGCACCCAGAATCTGAAAGAATTGAACACAATGTTGCTGATAATGTGCATTGTAACATTAGTCCCTGATTATTTTATCATTAGCATTAGCACGTGTAGTCATTGTGCTAGAGAACCGATACAATTTTGAGTGTGGGTTAAAGGGCAATAAATCACTGTTCATTCAGTTTTATTCTGACAGTAGGAACTCCTGCTACCACGAGACTGTAGGTAGGAGCAATGTGTTGTGCTCTTCACCCTGCCCTGCCTCCTCTGCTGCTGTGTTCAAACCAGGGCAGCCAGTGAATCAGCAGCCCTTACAGGTAAGCAGCTACAGTGAAAGGGCTCCGTACGGGGTGGTTACAGCTCCCAGTGCCATCTAGTGGTGTTCTTCCTGAAAATAACTGGAGAAACGTCAAAAGGCATTTAATTTCCCTGTATAATTTGCCACTAGCTTGGTGAATTCTTCCTGTGTGAAACGGTTAAGAAACTGCAATGAATGTTGGTCTAATCTTGGAGGCAGGCTCAAAAAGCTTCGCTTTCTATACCCATGTGCGGTCCTCTGCCCTTGCACGGACCCTGAGGCAGCACTGGGATTAGGGAAAGGCTGAAGGGATGGGAAATTGAAGGGATCAGAAACACAGTGCCTCAGGGGATGCTTATTTTCTGCACAGGGCTGAGATGTCTCCATACATTGTCTTTCCATCGTTGTCTCATTCTTTGTTAGGGACTAGAAGGTAGGCTAGCTGAATAAAAGGCTGGGATTTTCCTATTTTTCTTTACCTGAAAATTTTAATGCATTCATTTAACCTCATAAAGCAAGCAAAGAGCAAGAAAAGCCCATTTTTCTTCCTTCTGATTTTACCCCTCCCTCCTACCCATTCTGCCAAGGCCTTTCTTAAAAGTTCCCTTTTATATCTCACAGACATATGTTTCCATTTTCACTTGCTGGGTGTGATATTTGGTAACATACGGATGAGTCGTATTAATAACTTAGTGAATCAAAACATAAAGTGCCCCCAGTCATTGCTAGATGTGCTATAGCCTTTATTCTTGTGGTAGCACCTGTCCAGTCTTAATCACACCGTGCTGTTTGCCGCACCTGGGATTTTCTCAAATGTGTTAGACCTAGAAACCTCACCAGTTCTACCTCCAGCAGGAATATCTCTCTCCTCTGATTTCCTGAAGTAAATTTTCATTTTAGGCCAAGAAAGGGCTATGAAAATCCTCTAACACGAACCATCTGATAAGTCTCTTCTTAAATCAACAAGCAATAAAAACTGTGGGCTCTGTTTAAGTAATATTTTTACTTTCAAAATAAAATATTGGCAAAATATAATCAAAATGTTAAGCAAACAAACACTGAAACTGTGTGTCAACATCGCCACATCTGCTATAAGCAGTATGGGAGTATTACTCTGCTGTAATTTGCTATAGTTTTCTAAGCTATAGAACACCATGAAATCCATCTCCGGATGAGACTGGATTCATCTCATCTCATACGACCAAGTCAGATGTCCTGTCCTACAGTAAAGTCTGTACTTTCGCTGACATAAAATCACCCTGCCAGAATATAGTGATTCCCAGGTCTTACTCACAATGAGATTTCAACCTCTTCTAAGTCTTTGCTCACTGTTTCATGCACAAGATAGCACAGAACTGCTTCTCCAGTAGGAAAAAAACCAGTGATGAATTCCTGCAGGTAATAACAGCAAAGGAGTTCATTTTCTCCAGAAATATTTGACTTTTGTTGGATTATGAATTCCTTCAATGTCCAGGAAAACACGCTTAGTCCATGTCCCTATTTTGGTTACTTTTTTCCTGGCTTTCTGGATTGTTCTTGTGAGAAGTTGTACGGGAAGCCTTATAGCACTTGTCCTTGGCAATGCTGAGAGAAAGGCAGGAGCCAAGTGGTTGGTGCATTACTGTGCTGCACATGATTTTCCACCAACAAGTGAACAGTAAATAGTTATTCTATGGCAGATTGAGGTATATAAGATGATACATGAGCCATTAGAGGTTACCTAGAAGGGCAACCGGCTCTTTCGGTAATAAAGAGACTCCTAACCCTGAGAGTCAGCTTGGAGTCCGATACAGAGCTGGCAAACCAAAAAGGCCCGTGAGAAAGAAAAGAGAGATCAAACGTGGTATCGTTTAGAGGAGGAAGCTGCTCTTTTAAGAGGAAAAGGATGACACTTCTGTTGAGTGTCAGAGGCAGTGGGTTATTGCTGTCCTGATTGTTTGCAGGGTGGAGTTACCATGTTCTTTTATTTGATGATGATTTGCACACAAAATAAGATACTGTCTGCATGATCCTACTGGCAAGAGACAGAGCCAGCATGGTTCTGTACAGGCTGTATAACTTTACTCAATGATTGTTTACTAGCTGTGCCGAACTGGATGCGTAATGGTCCATTCTAACCAGGATTAATATTTACTTTGCTTCTGTTTCCCTTTTTTAATATTTTAATTGAAGATTTTTTGTTCTAAAGCTTTGTTAAGCTGTGGGAGGTGGTCACTGTAGAAACTTGTTGAAGCATCCCTGGGAATATATTTTAAGGTAAATTCTTATTATATTAATTTTTACTGAAGTCAAGTTTCTTTATATTTTGTACTACTAGTGCCAGTTCCTGCTTTTATAATGATGTTTCTACAGTTCATGACATAGAACCAATGGAGTTCAGTCCAGATGTTTATTTCCAGGGTTTTCTTTAAAGGTTTCATTTACACAAAGGGAAGAGGAACAATTTCTTGATAGGCAGCAAAGACATTTCAGCTTAAAATGGGCTTGTCCTAGCCTTAGTCTGTGAACTGCAATCTTTCCCAAGGAGGAATATATTGCCTTCTTTTTATATGGAGTGTACTCAGCCTTGACGTTGGATATGGATACATTTCTGTTCTCTTCCAGTGTAGCAGACATCTAAACCTGTTGCTGATTTAACAGTACTAGACAAATGAGTCTCTTCTTCATTCTGCAAAACAAGTGACTACAGATATTTATCTCTCTTTTAAAAAGATCTGTTTTTATGGGAAAAAACCTACTCCTTTCCTTCCTCTCTCCTTTGAGCTTATTCTTCCACGATAAACTGTCCAGTGCAGAATGTTCAACAATGACAAATTCAGGTAACTGATTTAGTAGTATAAAAATTCAAGAAAACACTTCTCCTATTTACCCACTACTTAGGTAGTAAAAAGCATAGCTCGTACATTTGGGAAATGCCTTCTTCATTGAGGAAGTCTGTTATTTATGGCCTTTATACCAACGATACACCCTCTCCTCTCAATACCCCTTCCCCCCACCCCCTCGTCCCCAACAAAGTTAATTTCCTAAATACTGAAATGGACCCAAAATTTCCTCTGACTAGGCTCCTAGAGAGTTCCAGAAATGTCAGTGGCACAGGAGTAGTAAAAGAATATCACTGAAGTAAGTGCTTTTGAATGACAATCCAGGGCACTAAAACAAGTGTTGTGGGTTAACCCTAGTGGATTAAAGTTTCCTAGCACACACTAGTTCATGAAGAAAGAAATTATGTGCTTTCCCTGGGCCCTCTTGATGTAAAATTATTGTGTAGCAAAGACTGTGGTTATCAGTGAGGTTGTTCATTAGATATTATCTTCTTCAAGTACAAGAAATAACCTTTGCTCCTAAATATTTTTGTGGGAAATATGATAGCACATGAGGATTGCTAATCATCAGTATGCTTTTCTGACAGTTTGACCATGAGGCACGTCTTAAAGAGATGCTTTTGCTTAAAGGAGAATTCAAGGGTATATATCCAAGTGTGACCTATGGCATGGTGGAAAATAAACAAGAATTCGAAAAACTGGTAGAACTTTGCGCTTTGTGTTATCCTTGAAAGCTGTATGGATAATTAATGCTTTTTCAGGGATTGTACAAGGAAGGTTGGTTTTTCACAACTTTTTCATAACATAATATATTAATTGTCTAGAAGTTAAAAAGAAGATTCTGTCAGCTGGTGATGTGAATGTAGGTATTATGCGATGCAGTACTGCCAAATTACTTTTGTGTTTAAAGGAACTTTACACTTTCTAAGAGTTTGTATCTTCTGAAATTTCTGCTGACAGCTTTAAAAAAAGAAGAGGAAAAATAATAAAATATAACAAAATTTAGAACCGCTTCATTGTTCTTGTTTAATGTGTTAAGGGTACCAATGGACTAATATTGAACATTATGATTTTACATTTAGAAGACGACTTGCTGCAGATTCAAAGTCAGCCTTTCCTATTAAGTTTGATCTTTGTCAACTTGTGCCATATAAACCATCAGTAGCATTCAACAGGATGTGGATTAGAACATAGCAAGTGTGGTTTCCCAAGAGCATTGGAATATACTGCCAAAGACTGAAACATATTAAAGCCTATAACTGCACTTAGGTAATGAAACATTCAGTATTATTTAGGAGATTTGATACTTAATTTTGTGTGTTTGGTTTTTGGAATGTCAGTGTTTGTGTAGAATTAGTAATTTTCAATTTCTTTCAATTCTAAATTCTGTTTATTTGTTCCATTAGCTTTAGGCTATTTGCTGAGAACTACATTTTAGTAGCTACTGAGTTGCACAGGGAGTTAAATTTATGGCAGCTTTCATGAAAGAATTTCCCTTCAAAGCCTGTGGTAACACTGCTGGTTGTCCTAAATGGCATTTGGCTCCTTTGACCAGTCCATCTTCTTTTGCAGATACAAGGAGACGCAGGACAAAGCAGATAGATCTATGTATTGTATACCTAGAAGAATTTCCACCTGGAAAGCATGGGGCTTCTCTGTTACTTCAGTGCCCCCTCACATCCCCACTCTTCATTTGAGCCTCCTGTTGCAAATGTTAGCATAGATATTTGCATAGTTCCCTTCTCCACAGAGGGGTGAATGGGAATCAGTGTTTCTTGGAAACTATTTGGGGTTCAGGAAACTTGGACCAAAATGCCAAGTTTTTGGACAAAATGCTGCATACCAGCTGGCTTGCTTGTGCTACCGGAAAACTTCTGGTGGTCTGATATCCTTGCTCCAAGGAGCCTCGCAACCAGAGACCATGATCTTGTCTTCATATTGGATACTCCGAGAGCCTCAGCTCAGTTTAGACTCTGTGGACTTCCAGGCTATTCTTACCACAGCATGGGAAAGGAGCTAAAAATTTCCTTATGTCCAGATGTCCTCAGTTGCTCCTTGTGTACAGCAGCATAGGGAACCCTTGGAGATGGACAAACACATCCTCTTTCCCCCTACATTAAAAACAATAAATCCAGAATGTTTTTCCACATTAAAAAGTTACTTTTAAGAATGTTTTATGTGGACAGGAATCTTTGAAATGTCAAACTTTCATGCTCAGCTGGAAGTAAGACCTGGGAGAGTTTTAAGCACCAGTGGGTATGGTTCTTGAGAAGTAACACATTCTCAGCATTGAATCATAATAATGTCTGTATTTCACTGATTGTTGTCTTGTCCAGAACCTCCCACTCCTCGATGCTTGTTTATAACGGCCCACACTAAATAACAGCCATTTTCACAGCTTCCATGGAATAAGTTGTCTTTTTACAGCTGAGAAACTGAGGCCCAAGAAGAGTATCGTTTGTAATGCCATGGCTTCAGAAAGTGTACTTGAAAGCTTGGCAGTATCTTGGCTTGGTCTGATCTGACTCACAATGCCTTCCAATTATTTTTCCACCCACACTCCAAAAAAGAAAGACTCCTCCCTCTCTCTAAGGAATAATGCTGGTAAAAGTTGTAAACAAAACGCTTTACTTCGTACTCTTTTTCCTTCTTCCATAGGTAATCTCTGGAGCCTTTCAGTGGCTCCATTCTCCTAACACTTAAGTCTTGGGCACATGGAAAACCTCTAAGGAGTAAGAGATGTGAGGAAGTTGCAACCACATTCTCCCTTTTAGAATGAAGGAACTGTGCCTTTTGCCAAGATGGTTTTACCTTCTTTCCAAATCTGGATTATGTTTTTTTGGGAAACTTGCCTTTGAGTGCAACTGGCAGCAGCTTTTGCCTTTTGGTTTCGTGCCAAGGTGTGAGTCTCTGCGTATAGCCATGCCCTCAGACCTTGAAGTCTAACAAAGCCTGTGCTAATCTACCACCTTGTGCCCTCCTGCATCCAGCTCTGATATGGCACTGATATGCAGTCAGGTCAAGAAAGGTGAGAGTATAGTTGTGTTTTTATTGTATTCATAAAAATGTTCAAGTGAAGGTGTGATAAAGAAGAGTGGCTTTATTAAAAGAGAAAAATATGTGTTTGTAAAGCTGTTCCAAAATCTCCCTAAAATCCATAAAATTACCTGAAGGCAGAGGATTAAAATAAATATGAAAATAGCTGAAATTCAGAGCTACTTATAAGATAAAGAGACAAAAGTAGTTTACACATTGAAATAATAAAATGTCCATTTTCTTTGCTGGAAAATGTGCTGTGATTTGGTGTTCAGGTAGTACTTGATCTGGAGCAGCTGTGGAGTGGTGCAATGGTCTGAAACGGAGACCTGAGCAAAGTGTAATACATGAGCTGGGACTTCACGGAGAGTCCGTGACAGTGAGACACCTCTGAGTCACTTCTGCTCTCTGGCTCATCCAGAATGGGGGTGAAATAAGAATTTTCTGTCTGAGCTAAGTTAGAGCAATGACTTAAATGCCTTTCCTTCACCATCCCCTAGATGTGCAGGCTACCTGACTACTTCAAACAGTGAGAAGCTGGCATTCTCTCCATTCTTCCCCACATGGAGCTTAGCCATTGGGTAGTGGAAGTGTTGGAAGAACTGGCTTTCTTTTTATGTGTGTTGATTTCCATCCCAAAAGTGGCAGAACTCAAAAGACTCATTGCTTCTGGTTTTGGATGTTGAACGTGCTGTGAGTTGTAATAGAAGCATATGCAACTCCTCTTGCTAATATGGAGCTGCTGGTAGCTACTAGTGGAACTTATGTCAGAGGTTTCCCCTCAGTGTTTGTGCTAATAGGCTCTCCCTCCTTTAGCTTGCTATTTGTTTTTATGAAACATGTCAGAATTTTTCTGTTTAATTGCTGTTGTTGTGCCAGGTTTAATTAACATTGGCTCCTGGGTGTCCAAGTTGTTAGGGGAAGAAAATGGTGGCAGCGATGGACAAACACGAAAATATTTGCATAGGATGATCATACAAGTCTTGTTTTCTTGTGTATTCTTTTTCCTTTTTCCAAAGCCAAAATATTTCTCAATTTGGCATGAATTTCTGGAGAGCTGGCTTGAAACTTCAATTTCTTTGTCAAATCAACTATTAAAAGATTTTCTTCCAGTTCCATCCAGTAGCCTTGGTTACTTCTTAGCGTAGGCTGGTAAATAGTTTGGTGAAGAGTAGGTCTTCTTTATTACAACACCCAGGCGTACAGCTCATGTTATAGTGTAATTCAAAGAGCCTTTCATATCTCAGAATGGAGGCAAGGGTACCAAGACAGGGTGTATCCTAGGAGAAGAATAAGTGTCAACTTCTGTGCCTCCTGCATTTTTTTAAAAAAATATTGTTATTACTTTATTTATTCTGAAGAGGCATGGGGCTGGGCAAGATGGTAAGGAAATACAACAAAGAATTTGTTCAATTAAAAAAATATACATCAAGATCATAAATGTAGAGTGAAACCAAGATCCTCCTTCATTCTTTCTTATAATGTGAACTTGATGGCATTAAATAGAATAAATGTAGATCTAATAAAAGGAAATACCACTTTTATTCAGTGTCTGCTAAGTCTCTTTAATTCATTGTCAAGGAAGGTTAACAAGATTAATTACTATAGCTAGATAGTTTAAAAGGGCTGAATAATTTTATGACCAATAACACTTCTAACTCCTTAGGTTATGTGAAAACTCATCCTTCAAAAAGTATGTTAATGATAGCAAAGCACTGTTCACCACTCTTTTCTTCCACTACATCAGTGGCTCGATTTTGGCTTCAAGGTGCTTTCTGCAGTAAAGCACAGACTAAAGTTGGTCTCTTCTCTCAGGTGACCGGCGACAGAACAAGAGGACACGGTCTCAAGCTTCACCAGGGGAGGTTTAGGCTTGACATTAGGAAGAAGGTCTTTACTGAGAGGGTGACTGGCCATTGGAATGCGCTGCCTGGGGAGGTGGTGGAGTCACCATCCCTGGAGGTGTTTAAGGAGAGATTGGATGAGGCACTTAGTGCCATGGTGTAATTGACAAGTAGGAGTTGGTGTAGGTGTTGGGTCATAGGTTGGACTCGATGATCTCAAAGGTCTTTTCCAACCTTATGATACTGTGATACTTTATACCTGTTTCTGCCTCTGACAGACAAGATTACAGGATGTATTGCTGAAAGCAACTTGGTAGTTCCGTAGTTCAATATTGCTTCCACAAGAGTTTAGTTTGAGAGACTGTGACATCTGTCCTACTTGTAACAGTAACAGAAGAATTAAATGTGGGTTTGTTGTTTTTTTTAAATTCAGACATTTTCACATTGTTAGTTTCAGCTCACGTTGTATCAAGATCTGTCAAGGGTCTAAGTAAGCTTCTCACCTGTCAAATATGAGGTCCTCTTTTATACTACAATGGCAATTCCATCTTGCCACAAGACTTCCAGTTCCCCAAGACATGATTTGTAGCCTTATCTGACATGAAATAAAAATGGAAGTCTTTTGTAGTGCTTTTCACACATCCACTTTCAAACGAATTCAGAAAGAGAAATGTACTTTACCATGTTTCTAATTTTTGTCAACTTCTAAAAAGTTTCATGTTAATCTTAAGACTTCAGTCAGTCTTAAGTCACTTTTTATGCAGTCCTAGGAGCACCAGGCTTCCATTTTTTTCATGTCTTTCTAAATAGGCTTTTAAATGCATGACACTTGATTTTGCTATTGTAATATTGTCATTGTGGTTCTCTTGCCCAGCCATGAAGGAATGGGGTTGTATTTCCTGGAAGGCTTGAAAAATTGCATTCTAATTCAATTCTAAGACTGTAGGTTTTGTATTATTAAGTTGTATCTTCCTTTTTTGGAGGGGGCAGTTACTATGTGGGGAACACCAATTTACTGTAGCCTGTACAATTATGATCCTATTCTTTGTCACTTGCATTTGCTTCCTTCTGTCCTCCCCATATAAACCAATCTAGAGCTGAGACAAAAATAAAATGAGAAGATGCATCTTTTAAGATGTCCTAGGATGGGATAAAGGGAAGTTGATTTCACTGTGTAACCTGTTGAACAGTCCAAGTTCCAGGCCAGATAGGATTCAAGGAAAACGAAGATGAGGAAGACACTTGTCAAGGGGAGTAAAACCTTTGACAGTAGAATAGCTCAACAGCTATTCTAGACCCATTGTAGTCATATGTTATGATTTTCACAGAAGCGTTCCTTTGCCTACATCTCTGACCTTTCTTTTCTGTTCAGAGTGCTTGAGAGAGAAGCAAATTGTCTGCTGTTTTGTGCGACCCACTGATTACACCCTTCTAAATTGTTCCATTTGTAAAAGATTTACCATCAGCGTACAATATTGTTACATCAGTTATGGCCAGAAACAGCTGCATTCTATTGCAGTCAACTGAGATGTAAAATTACCTGTGATTTTCAATAAGTGATGTCAATTTCTGAAGGTTTTTAGGATCTTATTTTTCATGAAATTCACATAATTTTTATAGTTTTACTGCTTGTGTCTCTAGGACTTTTCAAGTTGCTGTAGCAGGTTTTGATTAGACATCTAAAAATACAGAAGCTGCTTTGTGGCAATCAATTACTCTCCAGTTTAAAAGTGCAGACAGTTGGGGACAAAAACCAAAATATGACATTGTATGGTTGACTTTCAACATAAGTAGAAAGTAGTCACGGCAACCAACTTTGGAGAAGTTGGTAATATTAGCAAACATTCATTCTCAGAGGTTGGATGGGTTTGTAGCCCTAGTGTTATCTGAGAAAAGAATAACTCTGGAAAGGACGGGACTCATAATTAGATCAGCTGCATTGGTTTACCTGAAGTGGGTGAAGTGTCATGCCAAGTAACATAATTTTCTGTAAGGTATGCCAAGAACTTAGATGGCAGGGACATTATCACTTTGTTACAGTTTCATAGGATATTCAGTAAGCATTGCTTTTTCCAGGAATAATTTAGGTTTCACAACCAGAAGGATTTCTGTTATTTGTACCAAGGCAATATGACATAAAGTACAAAAAAATCCACATGGCTGCTATAGCAATGTATAGGATTTTCCTTGCCATTTATCACTGATCTAATTTATAATCTGGACTGCCCAGTGCTAGTGACACCCTTAAAATCTGATGATCTGTTGATCTAATTCTATCTGATCCTACCTCTTTCCCCCCCCACATGCCAAGTAGTGCACGAGTGCGAACTGAGATGTTGCAGCAGCACTCCTGGGAGAAGCTGCCATTTTGGTTCCAAAGTATAGGTATAGTATGAAAAATTCTTTGTTGTTCCCTTAAAGAGATGACAGTGTTTTAAATAATAAAATGACAATGCAAAGACTAGAGGGAAGAGCTGTCGCAGCCTAATTGAAAGTTCGTTATGCTGCTTATACCATTATCGTAAAACTCTTTATCATGTGTCTGTAAATGTGCAAATTAAAAACCCAGAGGTAATTTTGTATTTTATCTGCATGTAAAGAGATTGTGAAATTATCATCTCTTTCATAGTTAAATAACTTTAACCTGTATGGTGACCTTTGAATATGCAAATAACAGAGCTTTGTTGGATGGAATACATTTTGTTAATTGTAAAACGATAAGTGGAGAAAATCTGAAGAAAACAGAAATTAATTTTGAAGTAATCATAGTGGAAGGTTTATGTGATAAGGAAAAAGGACATGTTTTATATTTATGTGC
This sequence comes from Neomorphus geoffroyi, assembly GCA_033558235.1. NCBI lineage: Eukaryota > Metazoa > Chordata > Aves > Cuculiformes > Neomorphidae > Neomorphus > Neomorphus geoffroyi. The sequence continues at coordinate 9,810,100 of JAUMJM010000016.1, read as the reverse complement.
AGGCTCAGAAAAATGATTGTCTACTGCTGTTCAAATCTGTGACTCTGCAGCTGTAATCAAAACCAGCAGGAGAATTTCTAACTTACATCACCAGCAGCAAACTTGGTGAATACATAATGCATGCCCAGAGACTTAAGGAATTTCAATAGGCTCTTAGGTAACACGTTTTTTTTTTCTTTTTTTCTTTTTTTTTTTTTTTGGTTCTCAGTTTGTGAGATGTCTTTGAAAAAACTTAATGCTGTGACCATGAAACTGAGTAATAATTAAACATTTTTCTGCAGGTCAGAATGATCGTTTTCACATAAAGAGGAGAGAAAATGTAATGAATGTGAGGAGAGAATCAGTTGCTCTTAGGCATAATGTAAGTTGGTTTTGAACAAATCCGTCTAGTCTCTCGTCAAGACAAGCATGCTCGCTTGTGACTTTGCAGTCTCCAGGCCTGCTCAGGTCTCTGTGTGTGTGTGTTCTCACGAACATCTTATTTGGTCTTGATTTGGTGATCTCTGGAATGAAGTGGGTTTAGATTTCATTTTATGCCTGGGACCTGACCAGCGACTTCAGTTTGCCTCTCCAGACAGAGGTCTATAGTGGGAGTCAGAAGCTGCTATATCATTCCCACATATCATGATGCTCTCAGAGGCAGCAAAGTTTAAGCAAATTTCACCACTGATCTCAAGGGGAACAGCTGCAAACTCTCAATGTCATTTATAGCTGATTTGCAAGCAGAGGTTTAGTAAAAGCTGGTAACAATGCCTGCAGAATACAAAGCTTCACTCAAGGGGTACTTCCTTGAAGGTAGGGTTAATAGTTAAGGCAGAGGATGTCTATGATCTTGGCCCGTTACTGTTGGTATACCATTCACTGGCAGAGTTAACATTCATGAATAGGCATAGCAGACTTGTGCATTACTGTTAAAAATGGTGCTTTTTAGGCAGCTTGAGCTCTACTGGATTATATATAAGAAGGAATGACATAATCAAATTCAAACTGTAAATCTGTGTGAATTCTATTAATGTCATTTTATAGGCATTTACTTATTTTCATAATTTCCATATTAACAAATGTAAATTACGGTCAAGTTTTTCCTCTCATCTCTCATTTTCTTTTCAGAGTGTATTTATTCTCCATTGAGCTACACCGTGACCAATTCAGATTTGTTGTTTTCAGGCTGTATTGTTTTCTTTGCAATTCTGCTCTGGAAATTCAGAAGATAAAACCGTTTTCTTTTGTCTCATTGGATCCTGCAAAACTCACTTTTTCTCACAGTAGATCTTTCTGATTACTGCTTACCCTGTAAGTTTTGACAGGAAGTGAGACAGACTTGAAATTAAGATTCCAAGGGGCTGCAAGCATGCTATGTTTTGACTACTGCATATGAATATTTTTAAAGGCTGCAAACTATGCTGTCAGTCAGAAATACATCATATGAGCAAAATGTGGTTTCTCTGTCTAAAGTGTAAAGGGACACGGACACTTTTAAAAGGGAAAATCCCTAAAGACAGGGTTAATCTAAGTGTCTCAAAAGAGCTGATAGTAATGTAAATAATCTTGAGGATATTTTGCTGTAAATACTCTTAACATTCATATGCTCCATGCCATAAAAAGAAAGCTCTTAGGTTGTTATAGTCCAAAAAGCGCAATAAAGGTATGTGAAAGTAGAGAAAATTGAATTCTAACATGTAGGCAAGTTATGGACCATTTGTTGAAATAGTCTTATATTTGTACCTGCCCTGGTAATGTTTCTGCTCAGAGATCAAGTGCAGAAACTTCAGCACTGCCATCACACAAGTCACAGCAGTTAAATGTTCTATCATTTTCTCACAAACACCTCTTTATGGGTTTTCATTCCAGAGTTCAGTACTTCAGTTGTTTTCTGGGGTTTTTTTGTAGGCATCCAGATCATAACAATATCGTGAGGGACTTGTGGAAAATTCAAATGTAGGCCAGACTCTGTTTTATTCACTCATGGAATGCAACTAGGTCTTGACCTGAGTTCGTAGCTGAAATCAATGGGAATCGCTTAGTTTATATATTTCCTGCTGAATTAAACCTGTTAGAAATTATCAAGGCCTTGAGGTTCACTGGCACAGAACAGCGTATGATTATGTTTGGAAACTCTTTGGGCCTCCATATGCGTAAGTGCTGCTGATTGGGGGCAGCTCCTGGAACATGATGACTCTAACACACACTTTGGAGTTGTAGGGGTCAATACTGTTTTGTCTGAGTCAGAAACATACCAAGAACCATCCTATCTGTTTAACCGCATAGAAGTTCATATTTGAATGACTGGAAGTGTTCAGGGGCATTATTTAATTTATTATTGCACTTCTGTATGGCTATAGTGGGCCAAAGAACTTCAGTGAAGAATTAGAATCCAGCTACCTGTCCACTACTTTATGCTCTCCCAACAGTACGAGTAGAGTTACCTGGGCAACAGCAAGCTGCAGGGGTGTCGTGTTCTGAACTAGGATCCTGCACAGATCAAGCTAAGGAACCCTTGATGGACATTTATTTGCTTTGCTGGTGAAAGCTTTGTTAGATAAGCACCTCTGTGTATTTCAGCTTCCTTGGCAAAAAAAAAAGGGTGAGTGCAGAGCTGGTTGTGGTGGTGTTAATGGATAGTTGGATTGGTGCTAATGGAAAAAAAGTCTATGTATTTCTATTAGGTTTTGTGTTGCAAAGACAGAAGACTGCAGAAACTGGACATATGAGCAGTATAGTAACACACACCTGGTACTGTGTTCTGGGGAGTAAGCGCATGCCAACAACTCATTTGTGGTCTCAAAATGATAACAGACTTATCCCAACAGGAAAATCAAAGCCTGCAGACTTTCAAATCTAAAAGATCTGAATTCACCGATGTTATCTGCTGATTCCTACACATGTAGAGGGAGAAAGTCAGCTGGACTAGAGTAGGAGCCTGTCCTAAGAGGGTTTCCTATAATATTAACTTGCTTTGGGGTTCTACTAGCAATAGGAAATACCTGCCCAGGGAGGTGGTGGAGTCACCATCCCTGGAGGTGTTTAAAAAATGGGTAGATGAGTTTCTTAGGGACAGGATTAAGTAGGCAGACAGGCACAGTTGGACTCAGTGATCTCAGAGGTCTCTTTCAACCTTACAATTCTATGATTTATTGTTGCTGTTTCTGGAATGGAGATGAGCTGATGAAGACAGAAATGCAAGGGACAACTTTCCACACATCTTCCTCTTCTCATTGTTCCCAAAGGATGTCAGACCCCATTTGATCATAGTTGATTTGGGCCATACTATCACCCATTGGAAATAAAAAAAAAGGAATGTCTTTCTACAGGAAACCAGGGCTAATTCTTCAAAGAAGCTATACTACCTCAGTGTGTTCATATACTCTTTCACAATAGAAGAGGTAATTGTGCCTCCATAATGGTAACGTTTTTATGTTTGCCACTATTAGGTATGAAAGTGTAGTCATATAATAGCAACTGGTGTAGGACCGAGAAGCAAACATATTCTTCTTATGCAGAAAGGTTGTGTTAAAAATGGGAATGGACTACTACAGGAACTTAATGGAAAAAAAGTCTTTCCCAGCACCATATGGTTGTGATATAACACAAAGCATTTCTCTGCCAAGATATCACATTACAATGGCAGCCTGCCAGCAGCTTCTCCCTTCCTCGTTTAGACAGCAAAAATATCCAAAAAGAATTCTTTGGCTGAATCAGGCTGTTGCTTATAAACATGTACTATTGCCTAGTACTCAATCGACATACTCATTTTCTCTAGAGAGCCAGCCCCTTTCACTGTGTTTTATTCAGAATACTGCTGGAAAATGGCTTCTCGGATCGGATGCTCTAGTATATTTTTTTCTGTTCCTGGCCTTAGAAAGAAGAGGTGTTGCATAGCTGCTGTGGTCTTTCCTGTTTGCTAATTCCTGCTTGCACAAATTAGGAGGATGGTGCAAAACTCAACCAATCTTAGTTATATCTCTTTGCTTCTACATTTATGAATGTGCAGCCTGAAGAGGTGTGAGGTCACTGTTCTCCAGATGCTTTGGAGAGGTTTGTTTGTTCACTACAGTGCAGACTAGGAAAAGCCTGCTGGAGTAGGTCTTGTCTCTGGCAGAACAAGCGTTTGTGATGGGATCTGCGGTTGCTTCCTAAGGCTACCTGATGTGATTAACATTTGTGGTATCAAATTATACTTTCTTTGTGTTGTAATGAAGAGTCTGGGAACTTTCTTTCTTGCGTAATCCCTACCTGTAAGAAAAAGTATAAACGTTTAATCACAGAGCCTTATATCCCCGGCGTCAAAGCACGTGACTAGCTAAGGATATTGGTTCCGTATACAACAGTGTTCAGGAAGCATTAGGCCTTTATAACCATTGATGTCTTCTTCTACTGAACTATCTGCCTCTAGGAAATGGATCTGGCAGCCTTTACCTGAAGTCTTTAATGAGGACATGGTTGTATACCGGGTCACGCCTTCAGATGGTACAAACTATGAGAGCTTCCGTGGCCTTTGTACAAACATCTCTGATTTTCTACTTCTGAACTGTACATACTTCTACTAAGTAAAGTGTCATAAGCTGTAGTTACTTTATGACCTGAAAGTCCATTATCAATACCCCAGGACATCTGACCTCATTATTGTTCTGTCTGTCTTTATCTGCACCTTTGTTTCTGTGTTGTTCCCTAGAGATCGTGGCAATATATCAAACCAAATAACTGTCCTTCAGGAGGCAAACCAATATTTTAAAAATATTGAACAGTTTGTCTTTTGGCAAAATAATTTCTTACTGTGTCTGCAAAGCTTGCTGAGCATAAGAGACGGTCGGGTTTTCCTTGTTGTCCTCACTTCCTAACCAGCTAGAACCGAGGACAGCCCAAATAGCTGCTCATTTTGCACTACAATTAGTTTTCCTCAGTTTCATCTGTGTAAGTATTAGTCACAGGTCATTTCATTTTGTGGGGACAGAGTAACACGATTAGTCACATTCATACTTCTGTGTGTGCTGAACTGAACTGCATTATGTTGCATGGTTTTTAGGTGCCAGTTGTATGGTTGTTGATGTAATCTCATGTTCTAATGGAGAGAAGTGTCCTGTCATGACACTTTTCTCTTTTTACTAACAACTACATTGCTTTTTATTTCAGTTCACTGAGCTGAAGATTGTTCACAGGTTCGTCTTCTCAGACAACTAATGCTGGAAAGCTTTGGAAAATAATTATTGAGTCATTTTAGATATTGCATGAATCTTTGACAGTCAGCTTTAACAAATAAAAAATGACAGATGCAGATCCCCATGGTTGTCAGCTAACCTGAGGGGCTGCCATTTTCTTACTGTAACGAATTTGAGGAAGGTGTAACTGATATCACTGTGTGAGCTGTATCAGGTCTGTCATCCTCCAGTACCTGAACTCTGGAAACTTGAAGTTGTTTAATCTCTGCAAACAGGCCACTCCTCATTTGGAGGCTGTAGATTCTTTGCTCAATTTCTTCATGTGTGTGACTATAAAGAAATGGATCTGTCAGTTACTGAACTTAATCTAACAAAATTTCTTTATCTTGCAATATACTGAACAAAGATGGAGCACTTGATCTAACACCTCCGGTCTACAGTGTGAGAGCTGGCGCTATTATCATAGAAGCCCAAGTCTAGGATTAGGTCCCAGTGTTAATTACAGTAAACTACAAGTGCAAAAGTGCTTTTGAGCACTGTGGAAGCTGTTACAATTATGTCAGTGTAGTGCTTGTCAAAGTGCTATACAGAATGATAACAGCATCTTCTCCACACTGGAGGACAGAACACCTGCAGGCCCAGGTGATGAAAGGGCAGGAGCCTGGGGGAGAGCCTGGCACCCAAACATGTGGCCTCCTGGTTCATTGCCAGAAACCTGGAAGATCCAGTGTGAAACACAGCAGAGCAATGCTGAATAGAAAGACAATTATAAGATCAAACTGTCAAAACCAGAGAAGTGGGAGGCTGAGAGGCATAGCACTCTTTCCTTTATATAATTAATTACTGTCAGAAATGATCATTGATCTGCAGGGAGAGTCATGTTTACCCGACTTACCTGTTTACCTGACAACTCAATACGCTGTTGTAGCTGTAGGTCAGCATGAACAGGAAACTGGCCACTATTAACAACGCTGTAACTGTGGCCTGACAGACCGGGGTCATTCTAGAAGAGCCTGACTGTGCAGCTGTTTGTGCTCTTCATAAACGGCCTCTGTTGTTTCACTCTCACTATGTCTGAAGAGGTGAACATAGACAAATAGAATACTTGCTGAATCACTTGGTATTCAGGCAAGCTATGGAGCACTGAAAAAGTCTATATCCTGTAAAAATTGCCAAAGGAAAATGGAAGCCTAAAGTCCCTTTTTAAATCACTTAATATCTCCCAAGTCTTAGACCTTTCTCTAAAACAGTGATATAATGACTTTTTTTCCTCCTTCTTCCCACAAGCCAAATAAGAGTGGCAGTTAATCACCTTTTCTCTGGCTATATTTGAATGCACTCAAAGCCCAGATTGGATGAGGCCAAAGAGGTCTGGACTGTCATAACCATTTGGGATCCCAATCCTCTTTGTTATTAAGGGAACATGGAGAGTGGGGAAATCAGTAAAAAACTAGTGGAGCCACACTTTTCTGTTTTCCACTTGGGGAAAGTGTCCATCTCCCTTTGGTCAGTCCTCCACTCTGGTTTCTCATGAGTGTATCATAGTCTCTCATTCCCGTCACAAGCAGCTATTTTGGATAGACTTGTTCCACTTGAAATGGAAAGGAATCCTGCCGCTGCAGTTTGTCCTTCCTGGGAAACTTTCCAAGTGCAGGCAAATCTGAAGAGCTTTCTGCTGTTTTGTTCTGTGTTGAGCATCAGCCAGAGATATCCTTGGATAATCCTCCTGTCATATTGTGGGAGCCAGCAGCAGAGAAAAGAGAGCTTCAAATCAGTAATGGTCCACTAAATGCAAGCCTAATTGTTCAACAGTGAAGTTTCCTGATGTGGTTCTTTCCAATTAGGTTATGTGACTTGTCATTCATCAGGCAGTTAGGCAACACAGCTGAGTTAATGCAACAACTCACTGTGCCTTTCCTTCCCCGCCTCTGCTCCTTAGTTTTCTGCTGAATTAGTAAAATTGAATCAAGGAGCTCCCAACTGCAATCAGGTGAGCTCCTGGAGCAGGAAAAAGGGAAGGGAGGGCCTTAGAGAACAGGCAGTTGGGAGGGTATAATCTTTTCCTGTTGCAAATGGGGGATTAGGTGAGTTCAAATGGTTATGTGTCTATTTTTGGTCTCAGATAGGAAATGGACTGTTATTTTGTAGTTTTCCTGTGTCTTTGATCAAGGCAGACTCAAACAGAAGGGATGGAGATGTTAATCATAACATACGTAGTCCCATACTGAGGTGGAAGGGAGGAACAAGAAGTAATTCACCATCTGCTAAGTCAGTTGCTTCAGGAGGGTTTGTTCAGATCTTGCACGCAGTAAAGAGGAAGATATCCCATTCTAATGGAATTTTCTCCTGCTTGACTCTGTCCTGAAGGGTTATCTGCAGATTTTCCATGTACAGGACAGTTGAAAGCAAGAGTACGAATAGTAGAGCTGATGAAACCTCCTATTCTTTTGCAATGTTGAAGGTGTGTGATATAAAGAGGTTTATGTTACCCCATGTTTGAGCAAAATTGTGCTGAAATTGTTACAGAATGATTTGCTTACAGTAGCCCCAGGGTTAACCAAGCCTTCTGCCTTCCCCAGAGCCAGATGCAAATGAATGGCCTGCTCCTAAAGTGTTCAAGTATAGTTCTTTACATCCCGCTTCCCTCCTAGGGCTTGTGGGCTTGTTCTAATGGCTGGGTGTGTATAAAAAGTGCTCCCAAAGTATACCTAGTAAGGTCTGAAACGTTCCTAAGCATTCGAAAAACACATCCCTCACTGTGTCCTTGAAATGTGCGGATAGCAGACTTGGCTATCCATACAAGAGTATGCAGCTGAGTTGAACCTCTCTGGTGGTGTCCCTTCTTCCACATCCTACGTGACTATTCGCCTCTCCGAACAAAGCAGTACCTCCATCCGCATTAATACTGGCATTCTCATTAATTCCCATTTGCATTAATACTAGGACAGGGGTGCCTGCTGTGCAGCATTTTCTGTTGTTTTTCTTAACCAGTACTTCCAACTCTTGCGAGATACAGTGGGAAGGCAGTGATCCTTGGGCTCTACTCACTTTCATTTTCAGTTTTTGTGTAGCTCAAGATCCATCTGCAATGACTAACTAATAAGAGGTCCTTGTTGGTGAGGTTCCTTGGAACAAGGTTATGTGGTAGCAAGGGGATGTGAGTAACTTTTCAGGGCATAGAAAGAAGGAAGAATGAAGAGAATTAACTTCCTTTGCTGCCACTATGACTCACTGAAGGTTTTTTATTCTTTTCATTTTATTCCTTTCATAGTCTTTTTTTTTTAAACACTTGTAGATTGTTAGATTCTACTTTCCATTAAACTGTTTAGCAGTGACTCATTCTAGAATAAATCCTTTTGTGCTGTAATTTGAGTATAAACTTTAATATTGACTTTGCTGCTGCTTAGACCTGTGATCTTGCAAGGTGCTTACAATAGCTGTTTTGCTGAACTTTCCATCACAGTGTGAAAGTGCAGGTTATGTGCTGTGGGGTTGGGGGCTGGCATGGTTTTGTTTGTTGTTTTTCTGTGGTATCTTTTTTGTTGGTTTTGAGAATGCAAGGGCAGAATAAATCTGAGGGAAGGAAGCAGTGTAAGCAACAAGCAGTTGTTACTGATGACAATAAAATAACCAGCAAAGATCCTGAAGTCTATAAACAGGATATTACACAATAGAAGTTAGATAATGGGAGGCTAGGGAGTGTAAAATACTGAAAGTGAAGAACCCATGGTGTTTCATAACTCACAGAACATATTTTATTCTCTGTCTTGAATATGTTACCTTGGGGATTCAAGAATGCCTAATATGCTTCAAACCTTTTTTGTTAAGACCTAAGCATTCTATGAGACAAATAGTGTTTTTTCTACTTCCAGGGTAATTTCTAGTTCCTAGCAGGCACCAGTTGTCTCAGTGCAGCACGATGAAGTATGCTGCTCTTTGGTTTTCATGTGATGTGAATAGCCATTGCTACAGCACACCTGTTGAGACAACAGTGACAGGCTCTTTAAATTGCAAAATGGAAATTTGTTGAAGTTCATTATTGGAAACGCATTCATAGAAAAGCTACTTTGAGAACCAGCGTAGATGCACAGTCAGTCCCTCCTGTGTTTTCTTATGGACCAGGTTTTCTTCTGTTTTCAGTGCTTTAAAGAGAACCTTGGCTGCAAAGCTAGCTAAAAGGACACCTTGTTAAATGAAAGTTCTGTCCAGGAGGACTTCTGTGAAGGAAGACACAGAAATATTTGGTGCAAATTAAAATATGATCAGCTGAAGGGTTCCTAGAGGAGGTAATCAGATTAGCTCAGTTCACTTGGTTCAAACTAAGAGGCTTGATGTAAGCTATCCCATCTACAGAAATAGACCCTTAAAACACAATATTACTGTCCTAAATCTTTTCTGGATGAAACAGTTCTGTTAAGGAAACAATGCTGTAAAAATTTTCCCTTGTCTGTTCTTGTTAATTTTGAAAGGATATTATTTCTTACACCCAGCTGATGAGGTGAAGGGAAAGACTGATCTATGTTACCAGGTATTTTCTGAGGTACTGCTCTGTGGCATTAAGGACACCAGTAAACCTCCAATACATGAGAATAAAGCCTTTTCCAAGTCTGATTTTACAATGTTGACTGTCTAAGGGCCAGTCTACTTCTTGTGTTTCATTCCCTCTTTCTACAGTGGAAAAATTGATGTAGCTGGCCTTTTTTAATAAGGAAATGGGCTTGAAAACATCTGATGGTAGTACTGTTGAACTAACACACTTGGGAGAAAATCAAGAGCCTGTTTAAGCTCCCATCTTGTCCAAAATCCTGGAAAATTGTGTCCATACAGACTCAGTCTTAATTTCAAACAGCTAAGTTTTAGCTACTGTGGTTCACAGGCCACAGACGGAGTGTGAAGGTTGAACATCTTCTCCAGGAGCAGCCCAGCCTCTTAGTCTGCTCCTTCTTAATGATGTGTGTAGGGTAAGCTTGCTAGATGGCCTTTCTATTTTAAGAGTTTCTCCTTTGTGCAGTGTTAGAGCTACAGATTTCTGTTTGTGTGTCGACATATTACCTCGACCTTTGCTTGGACTGTGATATACAACTATCATTTAATTTCCCAGCCTTCAAAAGGCTTGCCTAAGCGTATCATCTTTTGATATAAAGTTTCTCTTTCTTTCATTCTTCTTATATTTCAAAGGGATTGTCCCACTTCAGAGATCTTTTGATCACGCGTACTTATTGTGCCTTATACTCATTGCTTCTTTTGATTAACTTCTACCTGTGAGGTTTTGGGGCCATGTCTTTGCTAATACAGTGAGGTCCAGAGCCTCCCTATAAGAGGAATTAGTGTTTCTTTATAAAGTGACTTTAGAGTCAATGTTTTATGAGTAAAATTACCATTGTATTTGAATCCTGTGGAAAAGAATCCAGTACTTTACGTCGTATTAGATTTCAATTCTCAGTACTAGTCATTTGAATAAAGGCATTGAAATGTAAACCTCATATAGGTGCATAAATTTGTCAGAAGTGGACACCCTTGTAACTTTGCCACTTGTTATTTATATAGGGATTCTAGGAGATATTAAGGGAGGTTTTAAAGTGTCCTTAGGGCTCTGCATTAGTGCATGCCTATTTCTCTCATTTAAAGTTGTCCAACTGCTAATTTACTTAGGCTTCTATCCCGACCATCGTTTTGACAAGTTTGTGCTACAATCATTGGCCACCTTCAGCAGCTGTAGTGAGTGTTAATTTGTCTCTGTATGCAGTCATGATATCTCTGACTTCTCAGACATCTCTAAGGGAACTGCCTGCCTCTGTAACGTTTAGATTTCTCCCCAGCATTTGTCCCTTCCAATTTGTTTTAATACCTGAACAATGATAATATTTTGAAAAGAAGTGTAGGGAAAAAACTAAATACTGCAAAATATGTGATGGAATTGGGATAAAGATTTTGAAGGAGTTATATGTACTTTCTCTATTTCAAAAGATGATTATGATCAATTATTTTCAAACCTTTAAAAACTTCGCCCTTATATTATAGTAGTCAGTTTCTTGAGAGTGACATTCTTTTTGTTCTCTGTATGTGTGTCAGCAGTCCCTACAGGGTTATGGAGTGTTGTGCTGTAAGGGAATAAATCTATTGTAATCAGTCTTGGCTACTGCAGAGTGTACTACTATCCTTTGGAATCAATACTAGTATGAATTGATGGAGGTATAAGAGAGACTAGACTCTAGCCCCATTAGTTTAAACTTTGAGGAAGATAATTGGAGGATAAGAGTAGCGAAATCTTGGTTTCATTATAAATGATTTCAAGCTGAAGATCTGCAAATCACTGCTTAATTTGTTTGAATGTTTGTGGATTGGCATCTATTAGTCTCTAAGCATTTCGAAGCAGTCCTTTATAACCACTGCTATCTTCTGACTCACTTTATTCTCACCTTTCTCAAGATTACACACTGCACTGCAACCCTGTAAAAGATGCAAAAATTTACATTACAGAGTGGCAAGTGTATTCGTCCTTCTAGAACATATGCTACTGCAGCACAAGTACCTTATAGTGTAGAAATTGCCATAGTAACTACTCATTTCTTATTGATTAGATAGATAAAAAGTTCTCACAATATACAAGCAGAGTAACTTGCTGGCATATGGCTTTAGGCGAGCCCTGTGGCAACTCTCACGCACTCTCTCCTTTTTCTGCATGTAAGAGGGTTTTTTAATGAATTAGTATTCCTTGGATTAGACCACATAAGTCTCTTCCTTTTTTTTTTTTCCAAAATGAAGCTCAGATTTTAAGTTACACTTGATATGCAGCACACAAGGCAGAATATTAACCCATATGGGTTTGTTACTGGATCAGGACAACGAGATTTCATCTCAACAGGAAATGTGGAGGGAGAAAGGGGAAAGAAAGATGTTTTTCCCTTTCCCCTCACTTGGGAGAAGGCTGACCATTTCCCAGAGCTGATATCTAATGAGTAAAAGAGTATTCTAGCTTGGCATTTGTGATAAGAAGCACCTTTGAAAGCAATTGAAAACATTAGAATTGGTTGGATGAGAAAATAAGTCCTGCTATTACGCTTCTCTGGTAATACTATAGACGTAGTAATGATTTTCAGCAGTGGCATTGTGAATGCTTACTGAAAGCAGGATTAGACCTACAGTGAGTTATAGTGTCTGACAGCTGTCTTGGTTCATGTAGTCTGGTTGCTGAATATACTATTGTCTCTTGCAATCCTGAAAGATGCTCCAACGAGGCTTCTTCCAAGTTTGTTGTGAAAGACAAGCTTTTTGTGAATACAATCAAAGGACTGAAATTGTGAAACCCTTAAGCAGGATGCCGGATAAAATTAATCCTAACATATTCCTCAAATGTGAAATATCAGTTTATTCAGAATAACGGAAAATGAAAACCAGCAACATGCAACCATTTTTTTCACTGTAAATCTATTCTAAAGCTATTTGGGAGTCTTCTGTGAGGCCTAGGCACTAGCTATGATCATATCCAGTTTGTATGACTATTCCAGAATGCTACATGTATCAGGAGATTGAAGATTTTAGAGTAATTTTCAGTTCAGATCTTCCAAACTGCTATTACAGATGATACCCAGGCCTATTTTACTTGCCTTGGAGGCCTTTGCCACCTCCCAGAATTAAAAAGGCTGGGTTAGGGCATCACTTTAACATTGTACCACCCTTCAGCTTCCTTATTTTTACCTACAGTCTGACAGCCTCATTTCAAACTTTCTAGGAGCTTAAGGTTGTTTGAAGGAAATATTAATCTGTAGGGAAATAATGCTGCTGATACAATAAGCTAGTCCTCCACAGAAGGACTGCTCAGGAAAACATTTTTTTCTCTGTAGTAGGCTACAAACAAACAGAGGAAGCTCTTTGGCAGCTGTAAATACCTTCCATCTTTAACACGAGGAAATAGGCTTGGGTCTTCTTAAAGCTTTGATAGGTTTAAATTCTTGTGTGCTTTTGTGAAGACTTTCACAGGCAGCCGTGGCAAGTTCAGTGTTTGGTATCTTTTCTCTGCATGCTGAGATCTGAACGGTGAGCCCAGAAAGCAGCTGGAAACGTAGATGGGGAAAGAACAGCAGTATGTAGGGCATGAGGTAAGACTTACAGTCAATAAATGCATTTTTTTGTATTGTTACATCATTTTCCCTCCCACCCCCTTAAGCCAATCTAAATGGAAAAGACAGGACTCAAATGAGGCCAAATTAGGAAAAGTCTGCCTAGAGCTTTTTAGGGTCACCTGCAAGATAGACTCAGGAACTCCTGTACGAGCAGCTTGCTGGAGGTCACTGGAGTGGAGATGGCTGGCTCTGAAAGGCCAGGAATAGTTTTCAGAACAGCAGCTCGTGTGGTTTACTCAACTCAGCCATTAGTATCTACCCTATTAGAAGTCTGTATCTATTTGCTTGCTGGTGCAATCTTAGGCAAATATCTTTGCTGCTTCTGCCATCGTGACCCCTTTTTATTGCCTCACTCTTATAGATTAGGAATAATCTGGTTTTCTTCCTCTCACGAGGAAGGAAAGGCTTCCTTCTTCATACAACAGCATGTAAAAAGATGGGGGATCGAACCCAAAGACCAGAGGGCCAAGGACCCTTCAACTTGGTGCTTTCAAGGCTTTCCTGTTTTCTCTTGACACAAGAACCAGTGGAACAGCCTTGTGCAGTTTTAGATGCTAGTGTTCTGTTCTAACAGTCTTTTCAAAAACTTTATCTTTGAGGGGGAAACAATGATTAGGCTTCATTCAACTTAGGAAACCTGCATGGAAAGAATATATTGCAGGGAATTTATAAAACTTTTTTTTTTTTAAATCAGTATATTGCTTGGAGAGTATATGATTAGTATTTAGAGCCCTAAACTTTAAGGTCTTTGGAATCTTCTGGTATTTCTGAATGTGTTTTACAGACATTTGTGGAGTGTTTTCATCAGCGGTCTCACATATAACAGGAATAAAAACTGGATGCTTTAGGCACTGCCAGGTGTGTATGGGTATCTAAACGCATATTTGTATTTGTGTGCATCTCTAAAATGCATCTAATGTACGGATATTAAACGTCTCCTCTACAGGACTATTGTGTGACTTGCGTATTTGGAGGTAAAGGTTTCGTATAAAGAATAACCTATCCAGAATACTGCAGTTGCTGTGGGTTTTCAAAGCAATGGCTGCAGACAGAATCTGGCCCAAGTAATTAACTTGCGATGCATGGAAAGGAAAAGCAGCATGTGGAAGATGTAATTAACGGGAACATATAACAGTCAGCTCTCACGTAATAAATTGGCAGCTATGCCTGAGGTAACTGCCTTTTATTTGCAAAATACAGTTGGAATTTTTTAAAAGTAATTGCACATTTTCTTCCATTTCCACACAGTCCCAAAGAACACAGTACAGTATAAACACCAACAGGAACATAATAAAATCATGGTGGTTGGTGTGTTTTGGTTTGAGTTTGTTTGTTTTCTTTTCAGGCTTAGGGCTACGATCTTATTTGAGCCAGTGTCCAAAGGAAAGGACAAATATACTTTAGCTCAGGAACAGTCAAGTGGTAAAACATTTTAGTGAGGTTTAATATGGAATAATCTAAAAGGAAAAGGCAGGAACAACCAGGATATAGAACAGTAAACGGCTAAATATCTATTTGCAGAAGAGATTCAGTAATGGAATTCTCCTGACTTGGGTAAATAATGGTTCAGAAAAATATTCAGAAACACTTGCGTTTAGAAGGCTTGAATTTTCCCCACTGAAAGTTTATTGCAGCTTTTCCTGAATAGCAAGCATGACACCAGTTGTTCTTTAGATATGTCACAGATATGTTAGTAGATCTTCAAGAAAATGCATTCTACCACTTGCCTGGTGCAAAGCTCTGGAAGGCTGCAGGGTGGCAGGATGGTTCCCCCCACCCAGCTGCTGCTTCAGCTGACTCAAACAGCCTGCTGGAAAAACAGTGCTGCAGGCCTCCCCCTCAAAAAGGTCTGCAAGAGCAAGGTGAGGAGGGCTTGCAACTAGGTTTTATTGCTGTGACCACACAAGCTACTAGAGTTCTTAACTGCTATTTCCAGGCTCCTCAGTGAAGTTGAGGGAACTGCATCTCATTCCAGCTGCTACCTGGCAGATGTGATTCCCCTCTGCACGCAGGTGGGGAGTAGACCACCCACTGTTTAAGTGCTTTGTCTGTCTGTTTGGATTTTCTTTTGTTTTTAAGCAATCTGTTGTCACCCCTGGTAGTAGGGAGGAAAAGGGAAGTCCAAATCTATTCCACGATGAGAGTGAGGGAGGATCCAGCCTACCTCGTCTGTGAGTGAATGGGGATGGGATCTAGTAGTAACAGCCTAGCATTGGAGTGAGTTCTTCTCACAGTAAATCTGATTAGAAGCTTTACTGCTGTTTAAAATGGAGCAGCCTGAAGATCAGGAAATACAGTTCTCTGTAAAATATTCCTGCTGTAACTAGTCTCTGTATTGCTGACCTCGGGGGATCTTGCATTTGCTGCAGGCTGAGCCTCGTAGGCAGTTTGTTGCTGAACCAAGCCCTTTAAATAGACAGCAAAGGTAAAAAAAAGTACATCCTGCAATTTTTGTGCTGATGAATTTAGAATTATGTTCTAGCAGGCTCAGTACACTCCAAATTAATTAGCAAGGATCATTTTAACAGTATAATTACTATATCAGCAAGTGATAGACTCAAAATGAATGCGAGTAGTCCTGGCTTGCATCAACAAGGAAGAGATGTGTTGCAGTTCTACCAGCTCATTCTAAATTCACCCTTGTTTGAAAGGTTTTACACAGCACAGCTGGTCAGCAGCAGCACTCTAGCTTTTTTACTTCTAGGCTTGAATTAAAATCCTAAACGAAGCTGCATTCCACCCTCCATGCATCTACATCATAATGCCATGGTGAATGATGATAGGCTTTCTTTAATTTCTGCTGGAAAAAGGTCTAAACTAAGAAGAGCAGGAGGTGTTATTACTGCAGTATAAATGTTAAAGGGCTATAAAATATACTTCCTTCTTTACGGCTATCCATTTTCTTATTTCATAATAGAAGGGCCTGATCCTGCACAGAACAGTAACAGCTCACAAATATAAATACAGGTTAACATATTTGGGGTTTGGAGCTTTTAAGTAGGTTAATCTTTCAAAGAATAAACATGTCATTGCTTATCAGGCTATGCATAAATAAATAACCATATGACTGCTGCAGTGGTGATAAAAACACTTTTATTCATTCCTCAGACCAGATTCTGTCTTCAGATAGTGGAGGCTTTAGAAAATGAGGTTTAATTGGGAATTTTTAATAAGGGAAGCTATCTTAATTAGGTCACTTTATATTTGCTAATTTTTTAATATGCTTTTCTGCACTCTTTTAGAAAGGATGCAGAAATTTGTAAAAGCACCTGCCACTTGCTCTGACAATACAGTTTTTTAGGCAGATTTTTAAAAAATCACTTCTCTTATTTCCAGCTTCTATAAGTGAAGCCCAGCAAAGTCAATGGTGTTACACTGATATAATGTGTTTTCCTGGGAGAAATTAATCAAACCCTATGGTGTTCACTCCAAATGTCAAAGTAGTAAATGAATAATTATTAGTAATTCCTTAAAAACGGATCTTGACACTCAACAGACCAGACAATCTTTCCAGTTATTTTGTGGGACCTTGTGGTGATTCATGGTGCTTTATAAAATGTGAAGCACAAGCCCAAATCCTTTTGTCTAGATTGTCTTGTCAAACTTGAGCAGTGCTGTTTTCTTCCTAGTTAGATTGTATGCCTGAGTCAGGCCACTTTAAAAAAATTATATAAAATGGAAACATCTAAAAAACTTGTCTCAACTGCAAACACAGTGAAACCAGGAAAAAGTCTTTACAAATATTTTGGGTGGCATTTTTGTGTGTTCTATCCAGTAGAAATAGAAAGGCAAGCGTCATTAGAAAATGCCTGTGACAAATGCAGTTGTCTGTTAATGATCTCTGTGGTTGCTTTTTATCTGAGGGTTTTTTCATTTGCAAAGTTTAGGTTATTCAGACCACGCAGGTCTCAGAGACAGTTAAGTATATGCTGTTTCATGGCATTGCATAGTTTTTAATTGAATCCAGCCAAGGATGAGGTAACACATGAACAAGGTTTCCTTAAATTTCTTGAATGAACAATGTTTCAATGTCACAGTAACAGCAGAAGTTTGCCATCTTCCTTCACTTGCAGGTCTGCACAGTTGTTGCTGCTGAAGCTGCTCCCATACATGGTGAATATGCTGCTCAGTGCACTCTAGTTACAGCCCAACCATTGTAGTCGGCCTATAGTAGAGCTAAATGCACCCTTACTTCCCATGGCTTCTCTTTCTATTTGAATATATGCGAATACATATGTTAGCACGGTGCCACCAAAGGTAATGACCAACTCTGTTAGCGTGCCAAACCTTTCTTGCTACTACAAACTATGGCTACAAAATCCCTGTGCCTAATATAACAGGGAACTATTCAAAACCCAGCATACAAACAAGCTACAAAAATGTCTCATTTCTATGACTTTGCTTCAGAATTTCCCCTACAATTTAGAAGAAATTATTGATCTCTTGTTGGAAGAGATCTTAGGCACTTAGGCACTTACTCAAGGTGTGTTTGATCATAGAAAGAGGTTAAGCCCTTCTGAAGAAGCTGTTGGAAATGCAACCTCTTAAGTCAGTAACTGTGCTCACGGATCTTCTGATGGAGGCTGGGATTCATCTTTTGGAGGAAAAGCAACACAATCTTTCAGTTCAGTATCCTGGTTAGCAGTAGCATGAGTACTAGTTTCATAAGGCTCACATGGGCAACAGCTGACTTCTCCTTTCCTGCTCTTCTGCAGAATGGTAGCACGAAAGTCTAACGATATCACTGCCAACCGATACAACTGTAGAGTCACAACTAGGATATTCTTAGCTGTAAAAAAAACCAGCATCTGATTGAATATTCTGAAGTGGCCCATTAGGATTGAACGCACGATGAAGAAAGGTCCATCCTGTATGAAAAGGCTGACTCCAATGTTCCACAGTTCTGCGCTGTACCTGCACAACAGCAGGCTGGGGATCCGCCTGGTCGATGCAGTCGGTTTGCAGCCAATATGCTGTACTGCAAATAAAACACAGTAAAGTTAAAACAACGATCTAAAATTGAGCCAGGACTCGTCTAAAGGGCAGTTACACTTCAGGGTAACCTGGATTATAAGTCTACTCAACTATGAACTATTCAACATCAAGCAGATCCCATTTCTAAGAAGTTGTTCGGCAAAATACACTGCGCACGTGTTAAGTAGGCACTTAGGTGGGCCACTAAACAGGACCAAAACCCACTTCTTTGTCCCACAAAGCTATCAGTCTTTATACAGTTTTAAAACAAGAACCAGAAGATCACCTAATGTTTCTGTAACAACAACTTCCCTGGACACATGCTAGGCTAACGGATACCTTTACGAAAAACTGCCATGCTGAATAGGAACAACTGAGCTGTAGCCCTCCAGTTTGTTTCAGGCTAAGACCTCGCTGTTAAAAGATTTACCAGATAGCCAGTGCGTTTTCCATGTGTAAGGGGTGTTTGTGTGGGTCAATACAGGAGCGCTATGGATAGGAAGAAACTGTGGTCACTGCTTGTCCTGTAAGGCTTGAGCCACAGTTACTCATTCTTAGCTATCTTGGGTGTGACTGCACGTGCCTGTTGAAACCCACGTGGCACTTCCCCTTGGCTATGAAAGTGGTGGTGGGCTAGAATGCTTTGGGGCACAGTGACTAGAGAAGGATCATCAGAAGGGTTTGAGTGTGTAAATAGGTCTGTCTCTCATGAAAATGCACATAGCTTAACTAACCTGTCTCTCAGGCAGTGGGATTTCATTAGTTTTAAAAACATAGTTACTCGTGATGCAGTAACAACTGCCACATCTTTCAGCACACCAAAATAATTCCACTGTTTGAGTGAAAATAAGGAAAATAAGGATGAGACTTGAGAGGAAAATGAGTTGTAGAATGCAGAAATGTGCTGGATTCATTAGTCAAAGCTTCAGCAGCAACTACTTTTTTAATGTTTTTGTGCCATTGCTGTTTAATAGTTCTAATTGCATTGCTGTAGTCCAATAATAAATGCCTAAAATTTTCTATTTTACATTGTTTGATGTGTGAGTAAACATTCTGAAGCTTGAATAAAAACTATCTCTGCAACTTTATAGAACTACCTAAAATAAACCGTACCTATAGTAAATTTCAGGGCAATGTGAGTTCAACAACTTAATTCTTAACTGGTAAATGTAATTAAATAAGCAGAAAAGCAATAGCCAGAGAAAATAAATTGCACAGTACAACAGACCACTTAATTGTTGCTGTAATTGTTTAAGCACTCTTTGAATTTATTTGGGTGGTAGGGATGTGTATAGGGGTATCTGTGTTGATGTGTTTTTCTCTTTTTAAAACCTGAGCGTTGGGCATCTTTAACAGAATATATTTTACCAGTAACAGGAATTTCAGCTGTGATAAATCTGAAATGCGGTTGCATCAATTTTTTCAGGAGATGAGCTGCAATGCTGAAACATTTTCATAACTTCAGTGTTGAAAATGAAGCCTAGTGTTATTGTTTTATTCATTTATTATTTTAGTTGGTGTGTTTACCTGGTCTTCAATTTTATGTAAGATGCTAGTGAGGACAACATATCTTTGGACTGGTATAGTTGAGTTGCAAACTTGTAGTGATCGGAGGCCAAAATGGTTGGAACAGATGATGATTGAGGCAGCTTTCATTATTCTTCTTGGACATAGAGAAGCCCTTTCTGTCTAGGGTCAAATACAAATCAGAGCTGGCTGAACGTTGGATCTTTTAGTTTAAGATAAGGACGTAAAGTCCTGACATTATAAGGTCCTTTAGGCTCCCTGTGAATAGGTAATTTCTCCTGTAATGTCTTCTGTTCTCTTGGCTGTGCTGTTCCCTGTGGTTAACAATATCCTATCTTTCCATACAGTCTAGTGACCTACCCAGATCTGAGTCATAATCTAAGCATATCTAATTCGAGAGCTCACATAGTGAAGCTTCAGGTGGTACCAGCCAAGTGGAAGAGATGCTCAATACAATAGTGCAAGTCTTTTTTTTTTTTCTGGAAGTGAAGAGTTCTATTGGGAGGATCAGAGGTTAGCCAGAAACAAGTGTTTCCTCAAAAGAAAGCACAATGGGCTTTCTTCAAAAACCACCGCTGTCCTATGAATTGCTCTCCACCAGAAGTCCTTGGTATAGCTTGCAGTGTGCGCGTGGCCACGAGACACACTAGCAAAGACTTAAAGCATTTGTTCTCTTGTCTATATGCAAGTACTAACCTGCAAGATCAAGTGGGAACTGTAACATACTCCAGGTCCATACAGCAAGAATTGCGTTTATGAGAGCATAATTCTTCCTATGGGAGGGAGAAAAAGTGATAACAGTGAAGATACAGTTTCCTTATGTAATAAAAATGTTTCCTGTAGTATTTGGAATATCATTTAAATTGTGGTTGAGTGAAACGGTGATTGATTAATGAGTGCTCTTAAGATGCAAGAATAATGAAAACAGAGGCACCTTTTGGTATAGAATTTTTGCTGTTCAAGCCACGTGTTCCAGCTGTGTAATTACACTAAATATCTGATGCTGAAATTATAATGATAAACATACGGAAAAAGACTCTGTAGCTCAAAAAGATATCTTTAACCTTGCAGTGATTACACATTCTTTGCAAGGCTGAAGCTTCTCTGCCAAGTGAGAAGGACCACTTTTCCTGCTGTAGAACCTTGTATTTGATATTAAAGCCCTCCCAAAAAACAGTATGTCTGTAAGAAAACCTCTTTTGTGACTCTTCTTCTTTGTGATGGATGTTCACAGCTCATCTTTCAGTGTTGTGAGGAGGAGATGGGCTTAGTGTCTCTGAGAGAGATCACAGTGTTCAAAAATTGAGCCAGACTATGCCATGCCCTTTCTTCTTATCTTTGAACACTTTGTCATCCTATCATCAATAAAGTACATATGAGATAACCAAAGAAGCCACTTGGATAATGAATCACTAAAGCAAACTCCAATTGTTTCCTTGAATTTCTAAAACAATTCATTAACCTGAAAGAAGCTTACTGTGTATCCAGTGTTGCAGCTCCTGTAGCTGTAAGAACGGATGCTGCTTGGCAGTTACGGTAGTTGTCTGGCTCTTTGTACCCTTTTATTGTGATGGATGCGACGTGCTTCTCTGCTGGCAACAGATGAGTAATCCCTAACAAAGCTCCAAGGCTGTTAGGCCTTTTACAGAGGGGAATGGTGAGCGTAGGAAAACAGAGCCTTGAACATAGCCTTCTGTTATCTGAGGAAAATACTCTGCCACTAGTTTGACTCTGCTGATCGCACAAACAAATACTCAAACAAAACAAATATCTATGCAAATTATTAATGTCAGCAAATAGTCCTTACCGAACATCTTCAATGTCCAAAGTTTCACTAGCAAATTCAAGTATATCTGCTGCTGTTCCCACAAACATGAGCAGCAGCTGTGACAATTGATCCCGGGTGATTTCAGCTCCAATGGGGAGAAGCCATCTCCCAACTACCAGCAGCAGTAGAAAAGTCTGGTGGAGGGCCAGTGTCCACACAGTCTCACAGATTCTGGAGAGCTGATTCACAAAGACTTTAGCCTGTTTAAAAAATGATGACAACAACAACATCCCATAACTTCAGGAGACTGACATTGTAGGTACCTTCAGAGACTGACTGGATTCATCTTTGAGCCTGCTTTTGTTCTCCTTCACATTGTATTAGAGCAAATAATTTCTATGTAGCAGGCATAATATGAAAAGGGTACATTAATATGAACTTTGGGTAATGAATATCACGTCTTTCTCTGTGTACCACTTCTCCTGATCTCATTTTTCAGCTGAGCATTATCCTCTGCAGAATCATCACCCAGACACTTTCTGATTTCAGTTACTGAGATTTGGAAGATAATGGCAAGAGAGTATCCTTTTCACACAGACTTTTCCTGCCAACAATAGTTAATAGTGTAGGCCACTTTGACAATATGGTTTTCTGAAACAATTTTTTTCTGTCTTTTTAAAATTTTACTCTTTGTGTGAGGAGCTTGCCCAAATAGAGACATCAGTCCTCTTTAACTGCTCTGATATCATAAGGTCTCTACTAGGAATAAGAAAAGGTATCCTACCGTCTGAATGATGTGGTGATCTATTCCTTCGCTTCCATGACTGCTGTCTCTGGATTGATTGAAGTCTTGGTTGCTGATATTCACCTGTACTGCTCCAGGCTCATTACTGCAGTACTGTTGTGAACACAAACGTCACACGTGCATAAACATCCCACACGGGCAGAAGAGGCATTCTGTGGCTGTAAGAGTCCTGTTTTGCTGAACTGCAGATCGTTCATTTGTGAAATCAGTCAACATTTACAAAGGTACGTGCTCACTCTCAATGTAATTCCCCTCTTGCTCATAAAGGAGGAATTCCTCCTGTGACAATAGTGATATCTTGGTAAATCCCTGAGAAAGTATAGGATTTTACTGTAGAAGAGGATGTAAACTCAAAGGCTGATGGAGTTGGTGGCGCTTTTGCGCTGCTAAGACCGCACTCTTTGAATATGATCTGGCTGCAGCCCTCCTCTACAGACTGTGGGGTTTCCTCCATAGTTGCCTTCTGGCTAAAAAAGTAAAATAGGGTGAAAATTGGTCCGGTCAGTCTGATGTTTCATGCTCAAGGGCAGACTCTATATTCAAATTTGTCCTCAAAATACCTGCTTCTCTACTATCCAGAAAAAGTTCTCTAAAAATGCCGTTGTTTTATTCTTCAATGAATAATGTGAGAGGTAGGATTCAGGAATAATTATGAAAAATGGGCCTACCCCTGCGGAATAGAAAAATGGGTATTTTTACTTTCTCCAAGTACCCAGTGCTCTGAGAAAACAAATGTTGGCTAAAACTTCAACTGCAGTAAACCAGTGGTGGGACTGTGTCCCATCTGAGGTCTGCAGCTCTGCACTGGCCTTCTGCATTCAGCTTCAAGGCTGGCCACAAGGCAACTGGGGTAGGGTTCTAAAATCTGTCTTCATAGCAATCCATTAACATCTCTCTTCATTATAACAAAAAAACAGATAATTAGAAAACCAAACCATGCTGCTATTGAAGGCTTTTATCCTCTCCTATTTGTGGCAGAGAACACCAGATGATTTGCATTTCACCACTGGGCCCCCCCCATTTTATTTCACAGGGAATGATTTTCGGTAGCAATCGGAATGTGTTCTAGTGCATGCTGAATAGTTGTGTTCAGTGTGATGCCTGCCAATATGAAGACAGCATTTTCCAGCAAATGTCACATTCTAGTAAATTTCATGATACTTTCCTTGGTCTCTGATAATGTTGCTTGGCATCTGGGCAAATGCTGCCTCTTGCCTGACCTTGTCATAGAGCAACTTCCTGTGGTCTGAAAAATCTGGAAAAAAAGTCAGTGGTTGTTGCTTTTATAATTGGTGGTAAGAGCTCTTAAATAGAATGTTTGCCTAATTTGGACAGTGGGTGTGAGGGCATTGAAAGATTGACACCGAGATGTGGGGAACATGGAAGAGGGAAGTCAAACTCCAGAGACAGGGTTAGCCCTTCAATGAAAAGTGTGAGAGAGAATGGCTTATTCAGAGGATGTTTCGGAAATGAAATTGAATCAGTGCTTTGGGAGAAGCCTTTTTATCTGTTGATAGTAGAAAAAAATCTAAAGCCTACAGAGAGCAACCCCCAGGTCAAAGCCAGCCTCTCTGAGGAATCCCCACAGGCAGTGTGACACAGCCAGCTGAGGAGACCATGGCCTAAAAATATTGCAAAACTGGGGTAGCCACCCCAGAATATTAAGAAGTAACTATCTGCTTTGTAACAAGTAGCCTGGGTAGAGCAAAGGGATCACAAACTTAGACTGAAGGAGGAAAGCTAATTCTTCTTGAAGGCCTTTGGTTTGTCATTAAATCTGCATTCGAGCCCACTCCTCTGCCCCTTTGCCCAGTGTGGCGGGGGTAAGGGGAAGGGAGCCAGGAACCTGCATGAAACTTCACATCAGACTTCTGGAATTCTTTGTTTTTTAAAGCCTTATTGCTTGGAGAGGAATTCACCAAGTTCGAGGCAGGACGCACGGAGGGCAGCCTGCTGGATTTGCTGTGCGTGTAAGGACAGTGGAAATCCCTTCCCAAACACTGCAAGAACTTCCAGCAGGCAGATCACGTGGCTGAAGGACGGGAGTGAAATGGGAGGTAGCAAGGTGTATATGTGCCTCTCAGCAGATGCTGTGGCTCTCTCCATGCCAACAATAGAGCAGATAGGTCTCATGGCTCCATAGGGGGTGCTCTGCTTAACCTGCACCCAGGGCAGAGGAGCTGCGGGTGTCAAGAACTTGCACCTCAGCAGGGAGGTGGAGGAAAGCACGGCACGGCTTCCACATGCCTGGCAAGGGGGGCTCTTTTTTTTTCTAGTGACACAAAGGTGCAGAAAATACTTATTTAAGAAATTGAATTCAATATATCAGTGTCTTTTGTTAGGTTCCTTATATATAAATTCTGCAACTACACCCAGCTGAGTGGGGGGTTACTATTTCAGTGCGAGGCTCCAGAAGCTCTGACTGAATGGCACCGCTCAGGACAAGGTTCATACCCTCTTCTCGTCTGCATGCAGGGAATGGAAAACTGCATCTGCTAAGCCACTCATTTAACTAGACTCCTGATTTTTAATATAAGTATGTTCATATCTTGTTTTGGTTTGTTTCTCTCTGAATATTTATTAAGTGGTGATTGTGGTGCTGGTTCACTTGAAAGTTCGGAGGAGAGCCTTTATTTTAATCATGTATATGCATGTAAATAGGACTGTTGGTGCCAGGCATATTTGCCTAGCCAATTATGTATGTGCAGTGACTTAATAGGAATGTGATGAGAAAAAAGTGAATACTAAATCTCCCAGACACTTGATAAACATGGTTTACCTCTTTAATGCTAGAGCCCAGTTAGTCCTAGGTATTGAGATTGTGTGCATAACTAAACGAACACACTTTTTACCGTGGAAAAATAAAACAGGAAGAAATGTACACACCTTGCATAAAGCCTAGCTTGGTTGACTTTGTTTCTTCTGAGATGAAGCTTACATTCTTCTGATTTAAAAAAGATCTAACCAAAATTCAAACTCGATTGCATGACATGGTGTTGTCCTAGTGTGTGTCCTGCAGAGCTCCCTCTCAGTGCAAGGAGAACTGAGATGCTGAACTAATTCAGTAAATTTCTGTTTGCATGTTATTCACAATCCATTATTCCCAAATAAAAATGAGGTTAGCTAAAACTTTATGCAATGTGTCCAGCACCGAGATGGTAAAACTGACACTTCAGTACCAGGGCAGAGTACCCTCACTCCTGTTAAGGTGCCTGGAGGCTGGCAGCCAGAGGGCGTTGTGGAAGATACTGGCCCTTCCCTGGAGTGGGCCCTCTGCCAAACAACAGGTACCCCACTAGCTCTCTGCCATTCCAGCCTTTCTAGCTGGAAGCAGTATCGCTGTCCCTATAGCAACACATGTGATGTCAGAAATTCAAAGCAACCGTGACTGCTTCATTTTGCTCATAAAAGAAAGCTGAAATGTAAAACAGAGAGAAAAGATTGCTTAAGCTGTTTTCCAATATGAGAAAGAGAATAGGTATGGCAGCAAGAAATGGTGAAAGATGAAGGATCACTTTTAGAAGAATGATATTCTAGAATTTTAGCTGGCAAGAGAATCATACCTCAGAATAAAGCTGAGGGAACAGGCAGTAATATTGACCGTTCCCTTAAAATGTTGAAGTTAAGGTGGTTAAAAATAATTACGAGGTTTACCAACAATCTATCTTATCACTAATGGGGAAGCCTACACGTGTACCGCTACAGCACTGGTAGACAGGTAAGCCCAGTGAAAAGTGGTCAATTATTGCTTTCTGTGGCAGTGATGCACCAGGCATTTAAAAAGGTAACAGAAGTATTTGTTTATCTGAGATCTGATACATTCTGAAGAAAGAATGTTGGGGGGTTTTTTTAATGGATTAAATGGTTTTATTTTTCTTGCCATCTATTTTGCAGACAGCAATTTTTTTCACTTGATACAGTTCAATTTACTTTATAATCTCAAGCATGTATTTCATCCCCAAATACTTTACTGCAAAGCAGTACTTTCTATGCAGTCACTATTTCACAGTTGATATATGAATGGTATTACTCATGTCCACTTCTGTCTTCAGAAGGAGAGACTATATATTAGCACATGCCTTAAATAACAGCACCAACACAAGCACTTGATGTTTCCTGTTAAGAGATTCAACATGAGATCAAAGTTTTGCTGCCTTAAGGGCTACAAACTGTTTTCATGGTGAATATATTAAACATACCGATCTAGCAACTGCACAATTACCCATTCTGAGAGTATTCTAGTTAGGAAAATCCCAGCAATACTTTGGTATGAGAAGTACTAGTCTAGGTGTTGTGTCTGAGATTAATTATAAAGAGGGATGCTTCCTTTCTGGAGGTATTGTTTTTGAATCTCAGAGACTGTGCATTTCCAGAACTCTCTATCCTGTCTCTCCAGGTATAAACTAAGCTGTTACCTTGATATACTCCCTCTTTAATTCACAGTAGCAGTATATCAATAAGAACAAAGTATGCCATGTTCTAACATCGTTTTGGGAAATAAACTGCTGCCTTTGACTACAGAATTAGCCTGTTTCTTGGATGAGATTTAACTATGACAAATGTCCTCAATATCCACATTACCTGTCTGTGACTGTTTAAGGAGATCTGGCAAAACAAGAAGACAATAAATTCCTCCTGCTGTATTTAGAAAAAGCCTCAGGCATTTTCAGTGTAAACACAATTTTGAATATTTGATTATGCTTCTGTGGGCTCTAACAATGTTTCAAAGGAGAAAATGAGGCACTCTGTCTTCTTAGTCTAATTTATGTATTTTCTTCTGTTGCTTTTTGCTCCTATTCCTATCAGGCCCTTTTCTGCTGTGGATGTAAGGTGCTGCGTATGTGCAAATGCTGGGACAGACAAAATCCCCTTTTCGTGATGTGCAGGTGCTATAGGGACTTGAAAGCAGCCAGCATGAGGAGGTGGTTTACTCAACATGGGCTTCTGGGCTAAGTGGCTCTGTCCTGGCCCTAACTGACTCCACCTGCCAAAATAATAATTACCTTTAAAAATTGTACTCTGTGTTTTGTCCTGATTTGGAATCCAGACACCCCCTCCCAGATTACTGTACCGCATGAACAAAGGAAGGATATAAACACTGACAGACAAATTATTGTGTCAGCTATCTGTGGAAGCAATCTGTGAGTATTCTCCTAGGCTGCAGCAAACATGAGATAATTTGAGTTTAAGGCCCCTTTCACTGATACCGGTCTCCATGTTGGCTTGCTTGAGTTGTGATATCTGCCTGTAAGTGCTGTGAAACTCAGTTTATTTTACAAAGGCCTCTAAATAAATGAAGCTTTCACCATACTGAGCAAGATTCAAGCTGGTAACTTGGGGTTGAAGGCTGATTTTCAAACTTTTGCTCCTCGGTTCTCCAGGCAAATATAAACAATTGGTCTCATTTTTAGCTAGTAATGGGGTTATTTATTTGATATTTAGCAAATGCACAGTTGTTACACATATAGCTGTAGCTAGACTGGGAGACCCACCTGTATAAAAGAAAATTGGAATAAGACCGGCAGAGTGCATGACCAAACTCAACCCATTAAATAGTGCATTAGTTTCAAACGAGTTAATCTTGTCTCATAATAAATACCTGAGTCCCATGATGAATTTCTAGTAGCCACAGTGATGGTACTGTGCAAATCAAGTATAAAAATATTGCTGGTGAAAACCTGTGAAAGAAAAGAAAGGACAGCTTGGAGTTGTGTCACATCGTATGTACTCTTCATGCAGATAATGATAGGCTATGGTATCTTGTGTCTCCTACCATTTGGGATATTAAGAATTAGGGTAACTGGAAATAAGAATTGCTATTCATGCTAAATTCCTTAAGCTGTCAATATTATGAATATTATAAGTCTATTTGTATATCCATGTAAGATGATATCTGGAAGTTCATTTAAAATTTGTTTTTAAGAACTAAGCAAAGGCAGTTTGCTGTTTTGTATTTCCATCACAGCATTCTCTGTATTTAAATAAATAAATACAGCTTCTAGCTAACATGCCCCTTCTGATTCCAGGAAGAGTGAATTAACACATTGAGTCACTGAATGATGCAGGGATATAAAGGCTGTTGATCAGAATCCTGAGCGTTGACACAGGAAATGTAGAAATAGCATCTGTCTGCCTAGAACAAGCACTTCTTCAGTAAGAGGTCTTTCAGTGCAGGCTAAAATGGTTTATGAAAATGGATCTTCACCTTGTTTGCCTATTTGTGCTGGCAGTTGTATAATTTTTTAGGATTTTTGCCTCTAGTTGTCCTTTCCCTGTCAGTATTCTATATAACTTTATCATGCTCAGTTCTGGAGCCGAGTTTATTCAGAAGTACTGGAGAGATTTTGTTACTCGTTCTACAAGCACTTATTGTGAGGGTTGCTGATGTTCAACACTAAAACACAGGACACTTTGGGGCAATTTGGCAATTCCTATCCTTTTGGAGTAGAAATGAGGTCTGATGCCACTGTTCTACCTGCTGTAGTGCCAAAGTAAGCATTGCTGCAGCACTGTTGAGACGCACAGCATCCTTTGCATCACAAATGTGTACTGGCCCAAGACAGGGCAGTGGAGGCAAATGCAAGATACTTGCTTAATTCCTTCTCTTCTGTCACTGTCATATTACAGAGTGAATTTAAATTGTTTATAAGTGTTTAACTGCAACACCGTTTTGGTCAAATGTTCTTGCATTTATTGTTTGTTTCTATCCTGAATTTATCTTTATTTTTGTAATTATGACTTTTCCAGTGGAGATTTGAGGAAAGAAAAAGCTCTGCTGTTCAGGAAAATGACTGGGCTGCTAAGCTGCTATGAAATGTTTCAATCAATCTCCTCTAAATAAGATTGTCTTGCTTTGTGGGTTTTTGTTTGTTTTGTGGGAGTGAGGGGTGGTTTTTTGGCAGTGGGGTTTTTCGTTGTTTGCTTTTCTTTAAAAAAAAAAAAAAAAGGTTAGTGATTCTGTGTGGGGTTTTAGTCTGGTTATTTTGGGAGAGAACACACCTCTTACTTGAATGGGAGAACTAACATATTTTACAATATTTCCTGTAGAACTTGAGCATATGAAAAGTCTATCCAGCTGGCAGGTTAGCAATACTGAGCTAATGACACCACATCAGGCCAGGAAGCTTCAGGGGCTTTAACCCTGCCTTTCTTTCAGAAGGAGCCATCTAGAGGAAATAGTACGTGGTCAGGCCCAGAATAATACTTTTTCTCCACATGTGCAGTTGAATTTTCTGTGCTGGTATAATAAGTCTTCTGTCAACAAGGAATGGAGAGAATATAAGGTGCTTGGAGGCAGGAAAGTCCTGTGGCACAGACTGCCCATTGTTGGGATGAGTTGTTTCTATAAATGCAGACCATACTGTGTATTCTGAATGTGTTTTCCACCAGAGCAGAAAGTTATCCTGATACAAATAGATACTGTTTGTCTGCAGTTCTTACCTACAAACATATTTTACTGTGCTGCTTAAAGTGCTGGACCACATCTATTTTCAAAATTTCCTTCTAGCTAAATTTAACCCTATCTTTCTAGCACACGTATTCATCTAAAATGCATCTGCTTTCTGTATCTATTTTCCTTTATTTTTTCCAGAAGTTGCCATAGCAAGGCTTCCTTCATGAAGTTTCTGCTGCGGTCTCCTCTTTGTAGTGAGTTGTTTCTGCTCACTCTGCCTCTGTCTCATAACTGTGTATTTGGAGCCCTGCTGTTATAAAAGTTTCCTCTGTCCTAGACTTTATTGCCACTTTATTCAAATCTGGAGTACAGAATACTTCTGTTATAATGAGTTTCACAGGTTGCAATGGGCAGGAATTCAAGACCACTGAAATACTCTAGGGCTTTTTTTTGTCCTGGATTTGTCTCAGGGCCTGCCTTCAGTTTAAGTTTTTAGAAGTTCCTAGCGAAATCTTGACAATACATGACCACTTCCTTTCAACAGAGCATTTGCTTTGGCTGGCTGAGCTCTGATGAGCTGTAGATGACTGCAGTAATTCTTTCGATGTGTGTAAAAACCATGTGCTGGGCAAACTCTGCTATTACTAACTTTTTTGTTCATCTCTCAGGCAGTCTTTCATGCATGAAAGTTGCCCTTTGGAACAGCCTCTCACATCCGAATATTTAAGCCATTCTCGCTGTATTGCAAGCGTGGTTGCTGCTCACTTTTGATTTGTCACCGAGTTTGGGGTCATGCACTCGTGCGGTGTTAGCGCTGGTGCAAGAAGCAGGGACAAGGAGTGCAGTCCCAGGGAAGGAGGTGCAAGCCAGGGTTAGAGACGCAGGGCACCTGCATGCAGCAGCCTGCGTGCGCCCCCCAGCACCCTCTGGCACTTCACACTTGTGGTCCCTGACGCCTGGTTGCTTAGGAGGTGCCCAGTGACCCTGAGAGGGACTGCGTGTCCCCTGCCCCCGCAGCTGGATGCGCAGCTCTAGAGCGTGCAGCTCTTGCCTGCCGCTCTGCTTCCCACGTTTGTCTCCTGCTAGCGTGGATACTCACTCAGAACTGTACAGAGCGGCTCCCACCCAAGCCTGCTGCAAAACTGCCCCTCCTGGAAGCCCTCCGGATCTGGCAATGGACGAGCCAGGGCTCTACCAGCCTTCGGCTCCCGCCCCCCCAGGTGCAGCGGGGAGGAAACACACTCCCCTGAAAGCCTGGCAGCAGCAAAGCCGGGGCAGAGGGCAGCCCCGCACCTGCAGCCGAGTACGTGCAAAGAAGAGGGGGATATGCTCACCATTTGTAGCCTCTGCCTTGCTTAAACTTGAGGGTGAGCCCTGTCTCCAGGCACAGGAGAAGATTGAGCAGTGCCAGCAGCCAGTACTTGGGTTCTTTCTTCACTGCAGTCACTCTCCAGACCCCGATGAGAGAGTGCAGCACAAAGAGCAGCCGAGTCACCAGAGCATTGAGCAGCACCATCAGCTCCATCGTGGCCCGGTCCCCTCCCCTCCCCTTCTCACCGCAGGGGCCCGGTGATTTTTTAGGAGCCCAGGGAAGTTGTCCTGGGAATCCCTGGAAAGCGCGCACACCAGAGGCGCACAGCACTCTTCTCCTCAACCATCTCCACAAAGGGGCCCATTATAACAAAAAAGAAGCAGCATCGCCCCTCCCCCAGACTTCCTGAAAACTTTTTAAAGGGAAAAAAAAAAAAAAAGACAGAGGCTCCCGCTTCCAGGCTGCGGTGGTTCCTGGCGCTCAGCTCCGAACATGCTAAGGCGGGGGCGGAGAGGGACTCTGCCTGTCCCCTCTTACCGGCTCAAGGAGCAGAGGTTTGTTTCGCACGGTCTCTGCTGGCCCCACTTGCTGCTTTCATCTCACAGATTTCTAGGAAAGACACAAAATACAAGAAGCATTGTTAATTTGACGCTTTCTTGCCAAAAGCCCTGATGCATCACTGAGACCGCATTTCCTCTCCTCCCCCCCGAAAGATCTATTTTGTAATTGGGAGCTTGTAAAATTGTTCATTTACCATGGCAATACAGAAAGCATAAGCTGCGTACTTTGTTCAGTATTGCAGTCCTTGTGTGCAACAGGTTTAAAAGGCAAGAGAAAGTTAGAAAAGCTAACCAGAACTGAAATTTAGGCAATCTACTGTATTGAATAATCTACACCTTGCTTCTGGACTGAGAAGCAGCTCCAATAAGGAACTCGGAAATCGGGCTGAAATCTGGGCTAACACTAATGTTATGAATAGGCCAATAAGAACATATGCAAAAAAATACACAGAAGTTTGACTGTTAGGTCAGTTAGCTCAAGATAGACATTGATCTTGTGTAGGAACAGTTTAAAATGTACAGAGTATGTCTTACAAAATTGCTTTGACGTTTCTTACAGTGATTAGAAATTTTATTTGAATTTACACTTGGATAATCAAAGAAATTCCTTCTTGATCAAAATCATCACTGTGCCGCTTCAGCTTTGTGTTCATTTACTGTAAAAGCACTTAAATTGAGATCTACCATTGAAAAATGCAAATGGAGAATCAAGTCTGTGTAACCTACTGTGGTGCTCCAAAGAGCTTAACTTCCTAGATGATTTAATTTTAAATATCCTGTTCTACTTTGAACACAACACCCTAAGAGTTTTGACTTTTGTAAGAGGATATTTTTCTTCACTTGCTAAGATTCAGGTTTTCCTCACTACAAACCCAAGCATCTTTCTCAATGAAACTTTGAAGCTGGTGCTTGGCCAGCTGATATCCTTGGGAATGGGGAGAGATAGGGGAGAAGACTACTTAAAAATAACCCATCCCAGAAAAAAAGCAAAACAAAAGACCATTCTACAGTTTAGATCCCTCACTCAGGAAATGCCTGAGTAAATAAATGGCCTGTGGAGCGTGCCTTTTTGCAGCAACAAAATCGAGTTACTCACGCTCAGAGGAAAATTAATTCAAGTCAAGGGCCTGCTACTGATAATCTGCTGTCAGGACCCACCCTGCCATATCGTGGCTCGAGTGCTGTTGGTTCACAGCCCTTCCGCTGGTGTTAAGGTCAAACCTTGTTGAAGAGGAAACAGGGAACAGGCAGAATTGAGAGATTTTTTTGAACAAGATACTTCTCTGTGGCAGTGCTTGATGTCTAAGAAATTACATGGGGGAACTGATATGTCTAATAGTTCGTGGAGATCCTTACAGCACAGATGTCATAAACTTGGAACGATGATGGTCAGTGGGACATTCCCATGGTATTGTGTATTCAGGAAGGATGCAGTGAGCTTTGCTCATAGGTACTAGTTCTGCATATTAAAAACACTGAACTGCTTAACGAGGTAATCTCATCAATGACCAATCACATTGCTGGAAGTCCCAAACTTAAGTAGGAAGAATATATAATACTCACTCTGCATAACTAACCATGGACCACGATGGCAACATGACAGCCTGAGTAGAGGAAGGATGTAAGCAGGTGTGGATGACTTCAGTTACTCAGCCTAGAAGAGGCGAAAATTACATCCAGATTTGACAAAGTACATTTTTATATATGTCTCGGTGGTTGTTTTGTGGAGCAGCTGGTTCAAAAGCTCATAAGGACAATACTTGACTTTAATCGTGAGTAGTTTACAGGATGTGATGTACAGAGTAACAACTGAAGAGGTCGCCTGAAATGAGGATTCTATGTGCTTAGACTCGGCATCCTTACAGGACTCAAACCACCTTGAGTCTAACGTTACTGTGCTCAGCTTCAAAAAGGAAAACTAGACACTGATCAGGATGCTTGTTGGAAGTAAGACAGATGGAGGACCTAGCTCTTTGCAGAGAGAGTATAGACAATGCTTAAGTAAATCACGTGGGAAGTGCAGAGAAAATAAGTTTTTATCAAGAAAACTTGAGAGAGAGTGAAAGAAGCCAGCTTTGGCAGAGATTGCAAGAGCAAGAAGGCAACCTTCAAAAAGCTGAAGTGGTGTCCAGATGAAGAAAACTGAAAAGCTGATAAACACTGGCAAGTTAAATGTACAAACATGATAAGGCTGGCTGAAGGAGTGTGAGGGACAATTGGCAAAAAGCATAATAACTAGAATGCCTATTATCTCTTCAAAAACATCACGAACAGGAAGTCTGCCAGGGAATTTTTGGGTCAGTGGAAGGTCAGGTAGCACAGAAGCCCTCAGGAGGTGATAAGGCAGTGCAGGGGGAGCCGATGAACTCTTCAGAGTTCCAGCATGAGTACAGATGTAGCATGGGACAGCAGTGACTCCCGCACAAAAGCTTATGGAGTTAGTGGGGTTTTGTCTTATGACATTATACTTCCTAGTGTTCCACTATTTCTTTTCATAGTTTCTACTAATTTGTAACTTACAGTTGTCAGGCTAATTGATCTTGGGCTAGGGAGTACTTGACGGGGAAAATGTTGTGTTTATCTTGTTCCCTAAGCACTCTTTCCCTGAGCGTGGAGTTAGGTCTGCTGGTGTGGGCAGTCAGTAGAATAGATGGCCTCTTGCTCTGACCTGAAATGGCTACAGTAGTGGATTAGAGACTTTCTAGTCACTAAAGAATTTACCTTGAGTGAGAGGATAGTGTATGTGTATGGTAGCTTTTTAGTGTTGGTTGGATCCAAGCTCAAAGCAAAGCTCACGTCTGTAGGGAGCGCGCTACTAATGATATACCCATTCCATTTTTCCTGTCTGGAAGCTTTTTCCATGTGCGTGCTGAGAATTGTTTGTGTCTGGGAACCTTTGAGAGTTAGATGCTACCAGATGAGCTGCTATACTCTTGCAAATCCTGGACACGATGGTGTGAACACGTGGTAGTGGTGTGTGGTTTTTATCCAAGACACCTTGGCAAGAGCTACTGTTTGTTTCTTCCTTGTAACAGCCAACTGTAGCATGTCTGATGCTTTTGGGAAATGTTGAACTTTACTGTGCCCCCAGCACCAGTGACCTTTGGCAGGAAATCTGGCATTTGAGAAAGCTGTGCCATAGAGTCTTCGAACATGCATGTTATGGTTTCAAAATCTTTCAGGGAATTTTTTTCTCCCTTGTCCCCCAAGGGGCTTTGGGAGCCAGGATGGGCATGGTTTGATTGCTCTGAGTTCCAGTTTGGTGGCAGGGCAGAGGTGAGGGGGGAGAGGAGTGAGAGATTTCTTCCGGTTGGCGCCATTTCTGCTCAGCAGCTGCTGTGAGTGGAAGCCACCGTTTTTGTTGGGCTGGTGGAGGAATCTTGGAGGGAGCTCCCTTGATTCAGCCCTGTGCTACCCACACACTCTGTGCTGTCCTTCAGTGGGAGAGCAACCATCACTACCTGGAATTGCTACAGACTCCCTGGGGGCCGCCGTCACCTGTAGAGGAGTGACTACCTCTCCCCACACCCCTCTCCAATTCTTTGGACGAAAGGATGAGGAGAGGGTCCCACTGCTTCCCAGAGTGTGACACCGTGTCCTGCTGTCCATAAATATAACTGTGCTAAAAGGAGCAGGGCTAGAACTTAATTAGTTTAAAGGTTTTGGTGACAGTGTTGCTGTGTGCCAGTTCTGGTTTTGGTTTTATATCTCTATATATTTGTATTTAAGTATCGTTATCCATCTCTATACATTTTTTCTGATTCAAGTCTCTTAATTTCAAAGGTTGTGGTGTTTTTTGGGGGGGAAGAGGCCCCTGGCCTAGTTCAGATAGACATCTTAGTTTTCCTTTAAATTGAGACAATGCATTTGTCTAATTTTTGCTTTTAGGCTGAGTCACTATGATGATTTCACTAAACTGAGAGAAATCTGAAACTGCACCAGTTCTCAAGAAGAAACACTGGGTTGGGACATGGATTACAAGCTAAATGCAAGTCAGCAGTACCACGCTGTTGTGAAATGGATGGTCACACTAGCACGTAGATATAGGACTGAAACCTGCAAAGTGTCTGCTCTCTTTTCCTTGGGAAGGCCTTAGCAGGCTTTTGGTTAATGAGGGGGAAACCAGTGGAAAGCTGCAAGAGTGTTTCTAAAGTAGGAAATGAATAAATTACATAAAGAAATGGTTTATTTTTAAATAGCAAAAATTATGTTCTCATTAGGTTGCAATGCTTGTAGAATTAAAAGGCACCTATTCAAGCACCTGCATGACTCTGGTTTGAACATAAATACAGGGACTGGAAATCCTGTGAGCAGCAATTCCAGTATAGAAGTTCTGGGCGTTTTGGTGATTACATGCAGTCTTTTTTTAGGTAGTAGCTCTGAACAAGGTGGGTTGTCCCAGAGTTTACTTCTATTGCCTACTTAAAAATTGGAACATTTTGGCAGTGAAATTTGGGGGTGGTGGCTATTTGCCGTCTTCAGTTCAAGAGAATTTGAACATTTGATTTACAGTATTCATAAAGAAATAATTATAGCACACTAAGCAGTAGCTGAAAGATGATTTGAGAATGGGTCATAAATTCAATGAGAGTCAGCAATGTTGCTCCACTATGAAGGATGCACACTGGGATACATAAACGCATCTGTATCCTGCTGGATGCAAGTTATTACCTCAGCTTTCCTTGATGCTGGGAAAGACCTTAGCTGAACTACCCTAATTCAGGTGATGCATTTCCAAGAGACAACTGATGGGATAGAGTGCCCAGTCAAGGATGAGACTGTTGAAGAAAGAAAAAGGGGTGCTGTGATGCAGTCCAAGAAGAGAAAACTGAGGAGAGATGAAAGTGACCACATGTTCAGAAAACTATTGCAGGGAGGCCAGGAATAGCCTGTTTCCCAGTCCCAATGCACGGGGAAGGAAGTAAAAGACTTGAACAGCAAAAAAGTTTGCAATTAGGTGTCTAGAGACATATCTTGCTAGAAAGGACAGTGAAGCACTGAAATAGATTGCACAGAGAGATGTGGAATCTCCATTGTCGCAGGCTTTTAAGCACAGATTAGGGAAACATCTGTCAGGAATGACAGCACTTTAGTTGATCGCACTGTGGGGCAGAGGGCTGACTAGAAGGTCTCTGGAGATTTCTCCGAGTCTTACCTCCTAGGCCTCTAAGGTTTATTTCTTTATTACCTGATCATTGTCCTGAATCTCTGAGGAAGTGTCTTGTTTAAATTAAACCTGCTTAATTTTACTTCCAATAGGGCTCTTAAAGAGGAGGAAATTGTTCTGTTTTCTGAATGCTTGACTGCAAACTGTGAATAATTATGACAGTCTTATAGAGAGATCACAAGTGGCAATTAACATACGTGTTGAAACCAATGCGAATGACTGTTTTACATGTAAAACAAAAATCTATCTGATTTAAGCATAAGTGAAAGCCTGACTCTTGCTGATCAAATGCAAGAGGGGAAAGCCAAATCTTTCAAACATGATATGTGATAGTAGGTACTAGCTATAGCTCAATAAGGGTGTGAAGGAAATGGATAAAGGAGTAAAAAAACAGAGTATAAAAAGATTAGCTCTCCAGTAAAGAGCCAATATGATTGCAGAAGCATTAAAATCCCTGCAGGAGATTTACTGAGGACTGTGCCCTGGATTAGAATTTGATATAAAATAACTTAACTGAAGTCATACAATTTCTATGCCATTTGTAGCTGAGTTAATAGCATATGTTCCTGAAGGATTACAGTCAATGATTAAGGAAATTAGGTTTTGTTTGAATTTAATTTAGTTGTATAAAGCTGCTACAATAATTTACAGCTTTGATATTTAATATTTAATAACCCCGATCTTAAAAGTATCTGAGATATAGCAATGTCATTATATATTGAAATATTATCCCCATAAGTCATTTATATTTGCTAGTTGATAAGAATGTTCATCAACTAGATGGGCTCAACAGGAGCTACTTAATAAAAACTCATGCAGTTTTACAGGTGGTGACGGGGAAATCTTTCTGTATCTGTTATCCAGTAAATCATAATTCACTTAAAAAGAACTATGCAATCTCAGTTTCAGTAATCACAAAAATATACCTCTTGATAGTTTTCTTTCATCTAATTTCCTAGCTTTTGGCTTCATGAGCATTACAAATCTCATCTCTTCTTTGTTATAATCCTGGTTCTGCCTCCCCCTGCCTTCCTTTTTTTAAAAAAAATGCTTTTGTCTATCTCCAGTTTATCAATCCATCCTGCCTCTGCTCAGAGGAAAGGAGGCATGTAAAGGAACACCCCAATCTGAAAATCCACCCCCCAGTATTTTTAGGCACCTATCTGTCACTAATAAGAGAGACAAGATGAAGTCCAAGTGCCACCCTGTACCCACACCACTGGCTGCAGAATCCAGACTCAAAAAATATCTGTACAAGCCTATCATCCAAAGTGCAAAACTGCACTGTTCGAAGGAAGAGAGCAAAAGGCTTGCAGTGGCCAGCCTGCTCTCATTTTCTTTTTCCTCTATAACCTGGACAAACTTCTCACTCTATGCTTCCCTTTTTGTGCTTGTAAATCATTTCTCTCCTTCTGTGTACCCCGTTCCTGGAGGATGGAGTCCATCGGGTTGTTGGTTGTTTTGGATAGCTACCACCTATTGTGAGCCACTGCCTTCCAAGGCAGATCTGTTTCAAGGAAGTGAGCTTGGCAAAAACGTCAGTTTGTGTTTTAACACATTGTGAGTACGGCCTTTCACAGAAGGTGAAAGCACTTACTCCATGGCATTGTCAATTATTAGTGGACATGGATCCTCAATGAGCACTAGGGCCCGAGCTGCAGTGTCAGATGATGTGAGTTGGCAGAGCTCCACTGAAATCAAAACTTCTGCAACCCCAAAATACAGCACAGAGGGATATGTTTTCCCCTCTGTTTAAAGCTAGGGAAAGCATAGAGTGGTTTATAGCTCTCTACAGTTCTACATCTTTTCTGTAGGTTTTATAGTTCAGAAAAAACCCTTCTGGAAAGACCATTTTTTCTTAAAGAACTGGGAGGAAAAAAAGAAGTTTCAAGTATTTCATTAGGATTTGTAATCCCTTCTCTATTCTGGCCTTTATTTCTGAGAACACACAGGAGTCTGCTGCACTGCATATTTCAAATCAGAATAGAATCAACCTTGTTCTGCAGGCACTATTTCTTCCATGGTTCAAGCGGGATAGCTGAAGTTACAAACACTGAAAAACTATAGAGTTCATTGTCAGCAAAGAGGAAAACTTCCTCTTCGGTAGGAATCCTTTGAATGCTCTTTGTAGACATTCTCTGGTGTAAGAATCGTGATGACTCCAAAGGAAAAATGTTGTTTGGATTTGGGGCACAATGAAATGGTGGCTGGGCAGAGGTTCCCGGTGCAACTATTGGTAGGGAAAAGGTCAGCGTCTTCCACAGTTGAAACACTAGGCACACAGGCAAAGTATTTCAGGCTTTGTGAGACAGTTGTCAGGATAAATTTGTACGCTAAAAGCTAATGGCACTGCTTTTGTTTACACTGTGGGTACCTCGGCATAGTATCTTACAATTAAATTCTTTCTCCATGTTCTGAATTTACTGCAGTTTCTATGAAAATAATTATTATAGCACTGAGTCAAATCTAATGGATCTGAAGCCAAGCTAATGCAACCAATGTCTCAAAACACCTTAACTTCTTCAGGCATGGTGTCTTGGTGATTACAATCATATGCCTCTGTTAAAGCGTTAAGTAAGAGAGTTTGATCACTTGGCAAAATGTTGAACATATATTAAAAAACCCTGTAATGTTAGGACTGGGTATGTGAGAAATCAGATCTCTCACAAAGCCAGGCTGTATCTCATCAGGGGAGTCATGGAAGGGCACTGGCCTCTCTGCACATCTGTGCCTAATGGTGTCTTTGTTGATATGCTTTTTATTAAATCCACAATGTGAAGGTTGTGTGTAGGCTTTTGCCATCATCACGTAGAAGAACTAAACAATGATACTCAGCTATGGTCCTAATAAATCACTTACTTTCCTCCCTGAGAGTACTGTGGTCCCGTGATGATATACGCATATTTGTATGTGTGTATTTACATGTATGTATTCAGTGTGTCTCCTCATGTGTCTAGGATTTAATGAAGAAAATAATACTGAAGCTGGGTATTTCTACAAGCTAATTGGTTAGGCTGGCTTTTTAGTCTCTGTTGGAAAGGACTGAAAGACTGGACCGGACCACAAAAAACAGATTGGCAGTTTGGGAAATTATTGCGTGAATACAGACAAGGGGAGGAGGATCGTGTAAAGGAAACAACTCTCCCCTCCACAAACAACCCCCCCCCAGTCACAACCTGCTAATCGTATTAATCATCAGTGCAGTAGAAATATGATGACATGGGTCTTTGTCCAAAAGCAAGGCTTCCATAAAGCTGTCAAGATGCTTAATTATGTTCTTCTGTTGCATTTGACTGCCACAGAGCTGCTAAGGAAAAAAAAAATATATGATTAGTAATACTCTTTTTGAACAGGAACACTGTACTGACTTCACTGTCCTCTTGTCGTCAGGGAAAACTTCATAAGGACAAAAATTTCCACATCTTTGTTGGTTGCAAAATATATTCAGTTTTACAAACAAGCTTCTTCCTTAAGGCTGCAGTTTCTGAACAAACCATCTGCTCAGTCATTTTCTTTCCTGGCAAATTGAGAAGCTGAGCACCAGAATATTTTTGTATGATGTTTACACATAAGTTATTAATACCTATCTGACACCCATAGAGATTTTAATTTTTTTTTTAATTGAGCAAAACAATATTGTTGAGTTGTCTGACAATATAAAAAAAATGAGTGAGCATTGTTTCTGATCGCCCCCACCATACAGCTAACAATGTCAGCTTTTTTATAAATAATGTCATCTGTTGGCTTCTCTTGAGTGCTTTATCCCATTGACTATACTTCCCTCATCCTTTATTTGAGACATCTGTCTATGCTGGCCCTGGTGTACGTAATGACTTGAGAGACTGGAATAAAGAGAGCTTATATGGTGTAATAGGCACGTACAAATATCTTCAGGAGTTTAGACTCAGCAATGTCAGAGTACGTTCCTAATGGTCTTTAAACTGCCTTGAAGTCAAATGTCAATTCTGAGTAGAGCTTATGGGAAAAGTCACACGTGGAAAAGTCAGTTTAAAAAAAACCCAGAACCTTCCCAAACAAAAACCCCAGCTAATTATCTCAGCGAATGGCTACTAGTTTGTGTGAATTTGCTGACTCTGGTAAAACTGTGTTTGAAATAGCAACATCTTATTTGACAGGAGAATCGTCAGCATCTGACAAGAAATAAAAAGGAAATGTTTTAGACTGAGTTTTGTAGTCACCTACTGACTTTTCTGTGTTTAGTATATACTGGTAACAACACCACAGGGTTCAAATGAAAAGACAGAAGGAAGGGTCTGTAGCAATAGGTCTGGCGTGTTTTTAAGGCAGGTTTACCTTCAGATTCCTACAGATAAAAGTTTAGGAGTACATTGGAGCATTTACCATAGTAAATGAGAATAAGAGGACAAAACAACCAATAAAGCCTCTCAGCAGGCTTTCTTTATTTCTTTTTTTCCTAAGAGCAAACATTAACTATTTCATCCA
The DNA here is from genome assembly GCA_033558235.1 of Neomorphus geoffroyi. Taxonomy (NCBI): domain Eukaryota; kingdom Metazoa; phylum Chordata; class Aves; order Cuculiformes; family Neomorphidae; genus Neomorphus; species Neomorphus geoffroyi. Next base: position 9,768,851 of record JAUMJM010000016.1, on the reverse strand, counting down.
AGAGCTTCCATGGGAGTATTTCAGTTATGACATTTTCTGTTAGCAGTTTCAATGGGGGAAGATACTATTAAATATTAGATATTGGGAAGAAATTTTTTACTATGAGGGTGATGAGTCACTGGCCCAGGTTGCCCAGGGAAGCTGTGGGTGCCCCATCCCTGGAGGTGTTCAGGGCCAGGTTCGATGAGGCTTTGAGCAACCTGGTCTGATGGGAGGTGTCCCTGCCCATGGCAGCGGGGTCGGAACTGAATGATCTTTAAGGTCGCTTCTAATCCAACTTTCTGTGATTCTAGGAAAACAGTCCTAATGCTCTTTGAAACATCTTGGCTAATTAATACTCTCCAGTATCTCTATTGATGAGGAGCTGTGGAGTCCCTGTTCTGGAATTTTAATTGGGATCTACTCATTTAGTATTTTAACACTAACTTTGTAGAAATCAAAGTTTATCCAAATGCAGTATAGTTTTATAAATCCTACTGATTGATTCCTTTTGTCTGTAATTGAATCAGAAAACAGGGTCTCTTCAAGAACAGGATACTTAAGATTCTGTCAGTTCTTTTGGAAGATTTGAGGATAGAGTTGACTTGTTCACAGAAGGAGCTTTTATTATTTTGACTGCACCAAGTAAAACAAAAATCTTTTAGAATAAGCCCATTAAAATGTAGAGCTCAAAGAGTCTCAACCCAAAGAAGAACTGACTTCATCAGAAGTTCTACGAAAACGGGCCACAATTAAAGACAGGAAAAAACACCAGAAAAGCCTTTAGCAAATATAGTCTCTCTGTTTAGTTTTGAGTGGGGTTTTTTGGGGTATGTGGGGGGTTCTTTGAGGGGTGTGTGTTTCTTCGATGGAGTCCGGCACCAGAGAAGGAGAGGTCAGCAAGGAGAGTGGAGGCCTGAGCAAACTGTCCAGGACTGCTTCTGTTGCACCGGGGTAGTGTAGATCATATGATAAGGTGCATTAGTTTGAAATCCAGCCCAAAATACCCAGAAGCTCAGGATCCTGATTTGCAGTACTCTCTGAGCTGAAGACACTTTGCCAATTCTTTCATTCCCATGGTGGGGCAGGAAATATTTAGTGCTTTTCTTGAGAATATTGTGAAATCTTGGGCTTTTCTTAAAGTGTGTCTGACTCTGGTAGGAGAGAACTTTGTGACTCTGAGGTTTGTGAAAAAATCTCTATCCTTTTAAACTCACAGAATGTGTGGGGAGGATCTGGCTCCTGATCTTTGCAGCAAGGAATGTTGCTTTCTGTGACCCTGAAGTGCCACAACCGCTTACTCAGCTGTAGTAGATAGACAGGAGTGCTGAACCAAGTGAACCACTGGTGCTACACAACTCGAAACTGAAATCAGTATGCCAGAACTGAAGGACCAATATGGAAGATTGAATAGCACATGAGCATATGATTTATAAAGTGTAATTCGACATACTTTGAGGAAACATAATACGTGTAAATAATGTTAATTTTCTGTGACACTGATGTTGCAATATAGATGTACAGCAGTTCTGGACTGCCCCAGTTTCAGTATCAGCTTTCGATATGTATTTAACTAATTAACTCATCTTTATGGTTTAAAAGGAGAAGTTTTTTCTCTTAATTGCCTTATGCATGTTTGATAGCAATAATCAACTACAAGTCAGTCAACTGTCATGCACAATTGAAACGCATAATTTCCAAATATAATACATTGCTAGAATGGAGCAGATTCTATCAAAGAAGAGAGACAGGAAGAGTTTTTTATTACTTGTCATTGTCAATTATTATTTATGAACTTGTTTATTACACTGATAGGACAGTATGAGGAGGACTCTTCTGATACTTCTCATTTATGATTCTCATGTTTTGTTGTTGTATGTTAATAGCTTTCTTGTGACAACATTTTATTCTGCACAGCTTGTTTAATGAAACTATCCCAAATTGTTTTACTGCAGATCACCCATTCAAAGAATTAAATCACGGTCCTACTACCCTTTGAAATAAAATGCAAAGTTGAATAAACATCCTAGTTGTTACAGAGTCTGAGAAGTCAGAGGAGGAAATTGTTGTACCGGAAATTAGGTGGTGATAGTGTGTAATGAGAGGTTCATCCTAGCTAAATTAGGAGCACCAAAATGGGCACAACTTGAGAGACGCTGGAAGAGGCGTCTGTAAAGGAAGAAGTGAGCCTAGACACTAAGAGCTAGACGCTGAAATGACTCATGTGCTGACGCTGCAAGTTCAAGTACCTTCCAGCATGGTGGTTGGATATACATTCTTGAACTTGTAATAACAGCAAGTTAATGAGCCTGACAGGGAACCAGAAAGGCAAGACGTGGCTGAAATTTCAGATAAGGCAGAATTTAAACTGTATTAGAGATGTTGAAAGGCAGATTTACAAATGTAGCAGGGAGCAAAAGGAGTGCAGCATTGTTTAGCATGATGTCAGTAGTGAAGCATGAGTTAATATATCTAGAAATAAATGTAGTACATTGTGCAGTATCCTAAAGGGACAGAACTACACACTCTGGAGGATGTGGATGAACTGTCCACCCATTCTTGGCAAGCTCCACAATTTTGAAGTCCTACATACCAAGGTTACAAAGCTGAACATTTAAAGAATGAGGCATTTGGGAACTGAAACCAGAGCTGCATTATGTAGCAGATAAATCTGTTTACAATCAAAGAGTAGAGTGAAATAAAGACAAAAAAAAAAAGAGTAGGCAGAGTTGATTTCTCAGAATCTGGAGTCCCTGGCTCTTCTTTTTGTATTTCAAAGCGGTTACTCAAAGGAAACAGAAGTCATAGGATTACTGATCCAGTGGTAGCAGAGATGTCAGATGAACAAAGCCAGCTGGGGTGAGGGATGGGTGGTGTTGGTGTTTATTTTGGGAAAGGTTTGGATTTGTTGATTGGTTTTTTTGTGGGGGAATGGGTTTTCCCCCCCCATGAGCTGTACTGCAGGTTCATTCAGGTCCTCAAGCTCATTCAGGTACTTCTCAGTAACATGAATAGCTTTTTAGTACCAGCTTTTTAAACTGTTTCTTCAGAGGCACACCTGACCTGACCTCTTCAATCTGTCACCATCAGAAATTAGTGAGTGTGGAGGAGGTTGTGCCCACACTTACTCTTGATGCCATTTACCTTTTCATTTTCATGAATATTGCATTTCAAAAGCAGGATTTTCTTTGTTTTAAGAAAAGATACTTAGTCACTGCTACCCATGTATCATACACTAATAAAACTGGCAAAAGGAGAGATTTCACAGTAAAGCATATTAAGTAAGGGACACTTCACGGAATATGGAAAGTATCATAAGTCAAAATAATTAGTCTTGAAAAAAACGGGAACTGATACTGCTATAAATACAGTTGCACCAAAGAGGTTAAAAAAGATGTCTCCATTGAGGTATTTAAAGGTGTCTTAATATTTCTGTCAGTACTGTAGCTACGCGCCATCCATGGGTGCAGCCATAAAATGTTCATATATTTGAGAGAAGAGCTTAAATATAATATATCTAATAATAACACAAAAAAGTATGCATCTTTCTATTGGCACGTGTTTATTTCTATGAGAAATAAACATCCTTTAAAATATTGGGTCTGTGTCCTTGACAAACTTGCAGGGACTTAAATAGGTGGCTCTGAGTAGGTTCATTACACTTCATGCATTAGTGTCCAAGGGCAAGTTTTTAATGGAGTTTTGATCTCTTGTAATTGCAAGTAAGCAGCTTTGAGCCCTTGCAGCAGGGTAGGCAGAGCTGGGAGGTGGGTGTTGGTATGTCATGATGGTGTCTACAGGCTTAAAAGTGGTTTAATGTATTGTTGTGTGCTGGTCTGAAGCCACTAAGGAAGGAAGCTAAACATCAGACTAAAAATAGGTTGATGAATCAAAACCTCTTCTGGCTCTTGAGGACATGTAGTCCAGGAAATCCTTGCAACTGTCTGGGGCAAAGGGAGAAAAACCTTCTGGGTGTGGCTCTACCTGTATCACCTCAGGTTTTCAAGGACAGTCCTGTAAGCCCCCATTACATGTAATGGAGCGATCGGTTACTGCGAAATTGCAGGTTGAACCTGCATCGCTAAAACAGAGACCAGCTTTCAAACATTTCCTTATAAATGAGATACTGCTGGCCAAATCTGAGATAATGTAATTGAAGCAAGAGGTGAAACTGAACATGCTTTATAAAACAGCAGGGATGATCCTATCAGGGAGGGACTCACTCTAGGGTTTGACAAGCACTTTCCAACCTTATCCGAGTCCGCTAGACTGAGGCCTTCTTGGTGGATACTTATGAGGGACTGCACCTCCAACTCAAGCAAACTCTTTCCAATCCTTGTCCTGCTTTTGTGTGGACTGGGCACAGTCTGAGAGGTAACACATATCCTATTTATCTTTTCCTACGGATGACCAAAGATGCTGTCCCAATACTATGCCACACTTCTGCAACGTGGCATAGTTAGCTTATGGTTGAAGAATGACTCCAGTTAGCTGACTAGAGCATTAATAGATGCTCTTGTGATGAGATTCCTTTGTAGGAAAGCTCAGCGGTACATCACCATAAAGTCTTGTGATTCTGAAAAGCTACTAAGAGCACAGGAGTCCCTTCACCGTTGTGAGCTCCCTGAGCCCATCAAGCCCATCTTCTCCACCGTGCTGACTTGCTATTTGACACTGAATCAAGTTCAACTCCTTATCCCTTCTCTTCTGAGACTCATGGCTTAGGCTCAGACCTAAAGGTAGCTCACAGCTCTGTGGCTGACAACTTTCTCCTCAGACCTAATGGCACATTCTTATGGTCGAGATACAGACCTGTGCCAGAGAGCAGATTTTCCAAAGGGGGCAGTGTAAGACCATGTTAAAAACTTCCTTAAGAGCCAGGGACCCTCACAGATATTACATCCTGCTCCAAGTACAAAATACATCTCTTTGATCTTGGCTTCTCTAATATAAACACGTAGCTGTGTGCAATTTTTTCTTTCAATTTCTACCAAACCAAAACAAAACACTTCACTGCAAATGCTTTTCCCCTTGAGGGACGAGAGTACTAATGACACATGACAGATGTTAGTCATGGTTGCTTCATACAGTACTGGAAGGCACTTGGATACTATGGAGATGTTTATGGCATAAGAAATTTTAGAATAATGCAACTGGAGCTTACGTTGATATTTAAAGTTAATCACTGGCTTTCAGTTTTTTAGCCACTGAGTTGACAATTATTTTGAAGCCATCTGAAGGGCAGATTTCAGGCAGGAAAAAAGTTCTTTTTGTGCCCGAGATCAGTGCATTAGTAATAGATGATTTATATCCAAGGAAATTTGAAATCGGTCCTTAATTGTGGGTACGAGAAGTGCATCTGTGTAAAGGGGGAGAGAAAATGCAAAGAGCTACTGAGTCTCTAATGTTCTTTCCTGGCCCTCTTGCAGTGTTGATAAAGATGCTAATGGACCTCTATTGTGCAAGTACCTACTTTGATAATCATAATGCAGGGGAAAAAAGCATATAGTTGAAGTACTGCTTCTCCAGGGTAGTTATTGAGCTGTTCTACAAAAGCCAAAGCTGGGCTCCTAGCTTAAACACAGGCTTTAGATACTAAGTTCTAGGTATGTACACGTTGCACGACTCTTGTCAGAGAGGAACTTAGGTCCTGTAATTTTCACAAATTTTTAACAGTCATCTGACAGTACCCAGGCTTTAGTTTTGTTTATTGTAAGCTGCCTAAATGCAAACACAGGTAAGATCCTTAGCATCCCAAAGGGAAGTTCCCATCCTAGTCACAACATTTGGCAATTCTTATATACAACCTAGTCTGCACTGCATCTCTCTTTCCCAAAGCCTTGCAAAAGAAGATGGCTTAGCTACTAACTAGCAGATTTGGGCTGTTATTTCAATTGAAGACCTATAGCGCAAAGTTTTGCGTGCCTCGACAAGAACATCTGTTTGGCAACTGCTTCTGGTTTCAAATCAAATACCATATCCTACCACCACACTAAGAACTGCAGATGAGAGGAGTTAGCTGAGGCTTGCTTCCAATTATCTTGTGTGATCAGCTTACAAACAATGGGACAACCAGTAATGCAGAGAGCACACTCTAAGCATGGCTTTTTAGCTGTCACATAATCCATAATGTGAAATTCTGTAATAAAAATGAGCATTTACAGCAAGTATTTCCAAGTGTGTTTGAACTGACCCTCATGTTATGAGGACATAAGAACCCCTCCAGTATCATGGAAGAGAGCTGAGATGGTGGTTCTTTGCTCCACTCCTGCATGGCTCTGAGGTCTATCTGCATAGTTTGTAGCTCTTGGCCACGTGGAGCTTTTGCTGTGCTGGCTGATGCTGTCAGCAATTATGATCGTCATTTTGCAGTTTGCTGTTGTCAGTGTATTTTCATGCATGCAAATTGAGTTTTGTATAACTTAACTCCTTTCTTAATGTACTGTGCACCTAACCTGATTGTTGCCTGCCCAACACTAGGAATAAGGAAGAATCCAAAGCAGGGAGATGACTAAGGAATGGAAGATGGATTAGAGAGAGAGGGAGGAGCTAGTTGAATTCCCATCATATTTGCTATACATGGGTATGAACCCCGGTGCTATTGGTGCATGATTTCAGATACCTCTCACATGGTATGTATGAAAATGTAGCAATTCCTGGCACATACTGCAGTTTGCTTGAAAAATACAATATTAAATGGTTTATGCAATAATTTGGGATGTTTCCTTAAAAAAAAAAGAGCTGGTACAGGTGATGTGCCCAAAGACCAACTGAATTAAAAATTCCATTGTTCAGTTCTTTGGTGATTGTAAGTAAAAGTTTGTTTGTCTAGTTGTTTGCTAAGTTGTTTGCCCAGTAGCTTGAATTCATTTACTTCAATGAGACTGCTGGGTGCACAGAAATGGGTAACAGGTATATGAATGCAGCTTTTTCCACTGATTTTCTTCAGCCTCTGAGAGAAGTACTTGCTGTTAAAAGGAAAGTTCAGTTTAGAGAAGATGAGAGATACAAACAATGGGGACTGGGTTTCAAACTACATGAGATTAAGGTAAACGTTATCATTAAAAGTACTTTAAAACACAGCTATCTCCAAAATCAATCAGCAAGGGCTTTTAATTGGTGCGGGCACATTTTTTAAGGACCTCATCTTTAATCTTTTATGGTAATCAGGCTTTCACATTTACAATTCCGCAGTGTTCTCCATACAAATAACTAGTTAAAATTCTTAATTAGATTATAGTGACTATAGGAAAAAATTGTTCTAAAAGTAAAATTATAGACTGTTATGACTAATGCTCTACAAATTAACATGAAGTAGCTCAGACCACATTATCTCTGAGAGTTTGCAATTAGGAGCACCTGCCATTAGTGCACTTGCTAAACTTTTATCAATTACTCATTACTTCCTTGAATAACAAGAACAAAACTGAATGTTGTGAATATTGTGAGAATGATTAATTGCTAGTGGTAAATTGCTGACTAGCTCCATTATTACTTCTACTGTAAAGATTTTCAGAAATGTGTCTATCAGGTTTATGAACACATAAATGGCACTAATGTACTCAGTATCAGTTGGATTTTTTTTGTCCTACTTAGCTGGAAGCATATATTCTCAAACATATCTCAGTCTTGGGGACTTTCAGAGCACAAACTATGAAACAGAACATTATTTTTACCCTGTGGTTTTCTCCCTCTCCCTGGACCCTAAACTCGGAGTCCTAAATCCTAATGCTAGGAGACTAAATCAATGACTTTATTAATTCTTTCAAGTATTTGGTATAGGGTAATTCCCATCACCTGAAAACCTTTGACATTTGAAAAATATTTAGTGTTGTTAACATCTTTGACTACACTTATCTGTTTTTCTCAGCATTATGCAACAGGATCATCCTGCTTCTTTTTCAATTCATACATTAATATATGAGGAGTATTCTGCCACTGATATGTAACTGAAGTGGATGTTTTAGTCTTTAATTTTTAAGAAACCTCTATTTCCACAGGTCTTAGACATTCTGAAAAGATCAGTGAAGCAGAATAGTAATTAATGGTCCAATGTTATTTGAAGGCTTTTTTTTTTTTTTTTTTTTACTTTACACTAACTGGGGATTGGAGTAGAAATTTTGCCAATTCAGGAGTGCTTTTAGTTCTGTGTAATTGGAAACATTGCAGTTTTTATATAAATTGGAAAAATATAAATTGGGGAACACGTCATTTCAGCTGTTGAGTGGAACAACAGCGGATCTCTAAAATGCATAATACTATGTTACCAGATTCCTAAGAAATATAGGAAAATCTGGAAATTATCAAGAGATACTTGAAATGCTATGAAATGGTTAGAATTGTTTATCTTGGCTGTTCTGAGATGAAGTCACTACATGGATGGAATAACTCTGGAGTGAAGCTTGTGAAAACTGCCAGAAATTAAGATTTCACAAAGTTGGGGGGGGGGGGGGGGGAGGTTGTAAATCAGCTACCAAGGGAAGGGAAAAAAAAGCGCTAGATATTTTTTTGGCACGCCTCAGAGATATAAATGGAGAAAGTATGGGTGAAAGTCTCCTCTGTCCCATACCCCACAACTGTAAGCAAGAACCACTTTCTGTAATCCATTAGCTTCTTCCAGAAAAATGTACTTGTAAATTAGATCTATGGGTTTTTTATATTACTGATGAACAGAATATTGCTTAGATTACTGAGTCCCTTATAGTGAAATGGGGAGAACAGAAGAGTAGCAGAAAACAGGTACCTACCATATAACACTAACTTAGCACCTGAAATGTTCTCAAAGCTTTATGAATATAATAAATGAGATAATAAGAGGCTTTTTCCTAAATGTTGCAATTGAAAGCCTTGATTTGGTGTCTTGGAAATTCCTGGGTGAGACAAACATAATATCCCTCTATGAAGCCCTCCCTCATTTGGAGCACTGGGCTGCCAAGCAGAAGCCCAGCTGGAGACCACGCTGCTGCAGACAAAGAAGGGGAAGTTATGTTCGCAGGGCTTTTCTAGGGAGTAAAAGCAGCAGATTCTGGACTACATCTTTTTATGTTTTTTATACTTTAATCAGGGAAATTAAGACCATTGAGGCATGTCTGTGCAGTCACTATCAAGGCAACAGTTGAAGTCAGCCTTAAGCAGCCATGTCATCCAAATCCATGTTCCTCTTTTCTAATGCTGTTCTATCCAAACATCCGCGCATCTTCTGGATCTGTTGTATGAGGATACCTGGCAGAGCAAGTCTGCTGTAACACAGGTTGTGGTTAATTCCTACATTACACAAAGTGACTGTTTAAAGGCAAATATGATGCTTATGTGGGGTACTTATCATGTTTTGATAATATATATGCACAAGTTTCAATAATTTTGTAATACAGTTACAGAAATTAATCTAAATTAAAATATTTTACCAAGAGCTTAGACTTGAGGCATGTGAGTCACAGAGGCACACACTGAAGCCCTGCAGGGGAAGCCTGGCAATCATCAGAACAGAGGTAGCCATATAATGCATAAGCACGGGCGGAGGGGTCACTGGCAACACCCTCGGAAAATGCATTGATAACAAAATGTTGGCATCATGAAATGCAATATTCATCAGAGATGCCCTTTGATTATTTCTCCGAAGACTGATGAACTGGCCAAAAGTATAGTTTAAGAAAACAGCAATGAAAATTACAGAGCACATAATGATTATCGAGCTCAAAAATATGAGAATTTTTTCTGTTTCTTTTGCTGATATTTCCTTATCTCCCAGCTAAAAGGCCAGGTACTTTTGACAGATTAAAATTTTCTCCTTCTACACCTTATCAAATGTAAGACAAATTGAATTTGTGTTTTTAAATGAGCCATTTGTTCAAGGTGATTGTGTGCCTGCCCTCCTCTTTGCAGCAGCGCCTCAGGGTCTGTAAACCTGTTTTCTGCCTTTCTCTCCCTGTATTGACTTCACTCTTTCACTGTACGGCTTTAGTAAATGAAGCTGGTTTATGTATGATACAGCACTGAAGCCTAAGAAGAATCTCCTTGGTTACGTTGATATACCTGGATCCCACTCATATTTGCACAATGCTGCAAGTAATAAATAGCTTTGGTCATGACAGGTGACTGTCAGGGAAACTTGCACTCACCTGAAACTGTTACCACACCATAATGAAAGAAACGTATGCTACTGGCTCTGCTCTAGAGAAGAAAACAATGTGAAATCCTTGGGACAGATGCTGAACATAGCAGCACTGATTTTAAAGATCTGCAGTGATTGACATGAGTTGAGTATATAACCACGTAAGGATATATAGGTCACCAGGGAGCTGACGTTTCAGATGCTTCTGCTAGGCCTTCCCTTTGGCAGTTTTCTTGGCCTCACTGGAAGCGACTAATGAGCAAAAATAGTGATTCAAGTAACCACTGCGTGGCACTTTTCTCTCTCTGCTTCTCTATATTTACACAAATCATCAAATATTTAGTCATTCTAGATGCCTGTGCAGTCCGTTCACTTCTAAACACAAGGCAGGAAGTGTCACAAGAATAGATATTTCTCATAAGAGCTTCAGCATTTCCCCATTTGGACTTGGTTGTAAGTTCTGCTATAAAAGCCATACTAGTAGTACTGCCACCAGGCCCTTTGCCAAAATCAGAGAGAGAATGAACAGGTATTTTAACAAATATTTCCCCCACAACTGTATTGCATATTCACTTTGCCTTAGTTTTTAGACCAAAGAATGTATCTGCTCTCATTTTTACTAAGCTAATTCCCCAAATTGACTGTTATAGGTTTCTCTTTTTAAACTGTGGTGCCGTGTGACTGCGTTTGAGTCATGCTCATAGCTCATTTGGAATGAGTAAATTGTAGTTGAGAACTGGCCCCAAAAACACAGTACTAGAATGAGAGCTGTGTGTGTATATATGTGTGTGATTCATATGCAGGAGAAAAATCAACATAAATGTTGGTGGACACATACATATCCAAAAATTAACTTCCTGTGCCAGTGCTTTTCTTGTTCAGTTCTGTTTCTACTGATCACGTAGCAAGCGGTGACAAGAGAGTTCTGGTATTTTCCCAGCAGATAAAGGGCTCTCCTGTGTTGATCCTGCACGAGCACTTTTATTTCAAGCCATGATTTCAAATCAGAGGTAGTTATCCTCAGCCAGGTGGCCATACCTTCAGACTACAGCTAGTTAGTGTACGTTAAGCAGCCCCATTTGTATGCTAGACTGCTCCAACCCAATCTGCTAAGATGTATTGATTCAAAACACGAGGGGCTGAGGACAAACTCTTCTGCTTGGTCAGAGAGCATCTGAGTATGAAGGAAAAGTTGCTGTACTTCATTCACTCATTGCAAATGTTCGTGATAGCTTGCAAACAGTTGTGCATATGTCACCATTCATATATATGTTAACGTTTTGTGAGTCTAACCCTTGGAATCCTTTCAAAAATTGCAGTGGTATTTGGATCAGTTTTAGACATACAAACAAGTCTGGGTTTTATTGCTCTTTATCAAATAATTGTTAGCCCATTTTGACCAAATTTAATGGGATGATGGAAGTAAGAGATCATCAAGTTTTCATGTTTCACCCACCAGCAGAAAAGCTGTCATGTCACTTGATTGATACCAGGGAAAGTCACAGAAAAGTAGGAACAGCTACAACCACGGTTTGCACATGCCCTCCCAGATACTGCAGTCGATCAACTGCAACACACCAATCTTAAAAAGAGCAGTCCGTCACCCTGCTAGTGTTCCTTGGGGCTGAATAAAGTGGTTTCACAATACTACCCTTTCTTATCTTTTTCTCATGATAATTTAGTTGTTGAAAAGTTGGGGTTTTGCAGAATGTGTCTTGGAGATTGTCGTATGCTCCATGTCATTATGTCTAAATCTGTGGGAATTTGAGGAGCTCTTTGAAATACTGTTCTAGCTGCTTAAGTCACATTTCAAAGAGTTCTAGGGCACTGCAGAGACTGAAATGCATGACTTACTGAGTAAAAGTAGCTCATGCTAATTGTCTGTGGACCTTAGTTTTAGCAATATATTGCGTTTCCTGCTCAGAGATCAGTGTAGTCAATAAAAGGCTGGTTTCTTTAAATGCAGGAAATAACTGACATCCAAAATTGGATATCATTATAACAGACGTCTTAGGAACCCCACAGAACAAACGAGATTAGATTATGTGTACAGACCTTGTTAGAGGTGGCTAACTCTGTTCCCTTCCTGAAAAAGTAGTTTTACTTGCACACACGCAGTGCTAGGTAATTGCCTTATATCATTAATCCATTTTTCAGTACAAATTGCCTCATTAAAATTGGCTAGTGAGAGGCGATATGACAAACTCTTCTAGAGAAATACGTTGCAGCATGTAAACAGGCAGTCTTGGATCGGCCTTTGCTGGCCAGCAAGGCAAAAATTGCAACTACTCCATTCCAGCAATAACAATTACACTGCATATAATGCAACGATAAGTTATCACTCTTTACCTACAGCAACATGCTAAGGCTCGCTGATATTACCAGACCTCTGAAAATAACCTGGAAACAGTTAAATTTTACAAGGACAGCCTCTATTCCACTGTTACCCTGCAGGTCATAAACAGTAAGAATGCTGTAGTTTCTCAGGTGAGAGAGTTAAACTGTGGTGTCAGCATGATTTATAGATCTTGATTTGTTTAGGCAAAGGGCAGTGTGTCTTTGTGTCGTGTATAGGTTGCGCATATCTGCAGAGACAATCAGTATTTGACTTTTTCTTGTATTCCTGAGTAACTCTGTGCTCAGTACTGTTTGCCTTTAGCAAACATTCTTCATTGCTTTACATTAAGTATTTTCAGTGATTGATAGTTTTCTTGTTCAAGGATTGATAAATGTGAATCTGCTTTTCATCTTGGCCTAAAGGGACCCTTGAGACCCTTGATAGAGCAGAGCTTTTAGGGTTGTTTTTTTCTATAAGCTTTGAAAAGCGACTGAAAACTTGATGTTGAGTCACTCGGGACTGCGAGTTATAACGTGTGGCTCGATCTATCGCTCATTATGTAGCATAATCAACTAAGTGATCAGTTCTGATGGGAATAAAAATGCCATCAGTTTTCTTGGAGAACATCAGTGGATGAAAATCCTTTGGCAAACTTCTAGGAAAACTCCAATCTGAGAAACAAAGTATGCTGTCTGAATAAAGAGCAAAATCATGGGTGGCTTGTAGAGAAGTAGTGGGGAAGAGAGCAGTGCAGAGAGGGCATCTGTGTGCACATCAGAGCAACCATTTTGCCAGCTTTTCAGTGGTAGCGGTTTTTGAGGTCTTCATGTAGAACATTCTTTTGAAAGCACATCTGCAACATTAGATGTGTGTGAGATCTGAGCCAACCCAACGGGATCTGTCCCAACAGCGCGTTACTGAGAAGGGAGCAACGAGAGAGAGCATGCTGGTAGACAGCAATTCCAGCACCAGCCTACAACACATCTGGGCAGTAATTTTACTTGTTGCCTCCTTGGCAAAAGACAACTTCAAGCCTGACTCCTGCTTTCACATTCTAGCTGTGCCCTGCTGTGTTTGACTGGATGGCTCTTGGGCTTCAGGCGCCTGTTGCCTGCCTGTGTTAGGCTGCTGGAAGGCACCCTGAGAGCAGCATCCCAGCTCCATCCTTGCAAACCTCTGCTGCCCCTGGTCATAGTGGCTAGTGAGCCATGGTGGGGACAGCCAGCTACTTCCAGAGAAAGCTGGGGAAAATAAGCAAGGAAAAATATGAGACAGGCTTGTTTGAAGGTAAGGGAAAGAAAGATAACTAAGGTCCACAAGGAAAATTTGAGGTATGTAAGTAAGCTGGGGGACTGTGAGCTTTTTATTTTTGTGATATAAAGTTTAGAAGAGAATAACCTGTTTCTCAAAGCTCTGTGTCATGTATCTAGGATATAGTTTTATGAACTTCTCTAATTATTAAAAAAAAGAAACCAAACCAAACAAAATCACTGGGGGAAAAACTAAGTCTTACCGTTGTTTAAAAAAAATCAACAAACAAAATGAAAAGGGATTCTTATCTGTGCCCTAAATCTGGAATATGCAGGCCTTAGAACATCTGACTATAGTTTGGAAACAGTGTTAAATATAAAGGGAAACAATTAAATAAATAGATATTAAGGCTTAACACACCAGATGCTTACTTAAACCAAAACATCCATATAAATTTAGTAATGAAAGTGTTAAGTGAAGAGAGAGCATTTAAAGGAAGAAAAAAGGTCCCTTATGAAGTTACCAGGATAAAAATCAACATTTTCTGATCATATAGCTTTTGTATCATAAAAATGTAAATGAGGAGTATTTATTGCTAAGCCAATTTAAAGACTCAGCTGAACGTTAAATACAGTTACACTAGAAAAAGTAAGATAGCCATGTCACCAATGGAGAACAACTATAGTTCTTCAAGCCTAAGGTGACAGCTTTGCATAACACCTGTAACCTCTTCCTTCCGCTCTGATGGATTCTGCTTTCCCTGCTGGCCTATGAAATCATGTGTCTCTTATTTTGAATCAGGAAGGGAAAAAAGCAACCAGAGAAGTAAAAAGGTTGATTATACATATGGAGCAAACAGTGAGTAATGTGGCTGCTGGTGACAGTAGCAAAGATGGAATATAATTAAAGGCTTATTTTCAATATCATGCAAATTATATAAAACATACAAACAACAGGACATGAAATGAAAACATCTTGAAAGAGAAGTAGGCAGGGGTGGAGAGAGAGGGAACACGTATCATATAGTTTAAATGGCAACATTCCCCAAACTAATTATATTTCTCTTGTTTGGCTTGTTCATTTTTTTGTTTGTTTTTATTTTTTCCTTTTGCCTCATCTTATTTTCTGCTTTAACTTTATGTTTGGAAGGCAGCAATAGTCCTCAGCAGCCATACAAAGTGCAGTTGTTGCTGTAGTACTATGACTGCTTTCTTGAAAAAGAATAGTAGCATATTAATGCAGGAGGTACTCTGGGCCAAAGGAACCATGGTGGTTGTGTGTCAGAACAGTGAATCACAGCAGCTGAGCCAGAAAACCAGTATCCAAAGGGCCAACTTTTCATATACTACTTGAATGATAGTGACTAAAGAGTATTTTCAGCTTAAGAGCAAGTATTCCAGTTTTCTGCATGCAGTGGTGGATATGAATTTGTAGTGGGTATCTTGCCTTCCATTAGACAGCAGACTTCTTTGTTGTGGAAAGAAACAACATCTTTTGAACCCTTTTAAGTTATCAACTACATGTCATGAGGTAAATAAAAGTTAAAGAAAAAAGTGCTGATAGATGTTATATACAATAGGCATCTCAAAAGATGGTTTTGGTTTTTATAGCAGCGGCATTTGAATTTCTTGAAAATCAATTTATTTAAAATATCAGGTCTCAAAAGCTTTTGGTATGGAATTTTAAAAACACGTCACAATTTTGAAGTTTGTCAGTGGATTTTCATTTGGGGGATAGGGTTTATATATTTATTTACTTGACATGAAATAAAGCGATGGGTAGTTTTTCATTGCAAGGAGCAAACATTGTGATCAAGGAAAGAAAAACCACTTTTGCATTAGAACTAAGTAGTAGCTGCTGTTATTGACTTTCTAAATCCAATACAAACATGTAAAAATATTTAAACTATTATGTCTTAATGCAGCACTAGTGGGGGAGCATTTGCTAGTGTTGGCAAGATGTGAAATAACATTTACAGATCAATTTACGTTACTTTAAACAAAATATATTCAAGAGACACTTTTCAAAAATAATTTCATTCATTCTAGTGTGCTTCTTTTTCCTCCTTAGCAATTTCTGCAAAGATATGTTTTTATGCTGGAAGGGGAAGGTAGATTTTGTTAAAGCCAGCATTGCAAAGGACAAGCTTTCATGCATGCACTTCATGCAAGATCTAATTGATTATTATCAGAAATAAGTCTAATGCC
Organism: Neomorphus geoffroyi; assembly: GCA_033558235.1. NCBI lineage: Eukaryota > Metazoa > Chordata > Aves > Cuculiformes > Neomorphidae > Neomorphus > Neomorphus geoffroyi. The sequence continues at coordinate 9,752,965 of JAUMJM010000016.1, read as the reverse complement.
ACAGAAATCAGGGCAGCTATATTAAGAGGAATCTGGGAGGTGCTGTCCAGCCCTTAGGCCTGTAAACAGGATCAAGAAAAGTAACACACATCAAACACTGTCAGTTGGACTGTTTGTGGGTTTATGGCAAGAATGGCCAAATTTTTTGCGTGCTTTGAGACACCTTTTGCTTTCATTCAGGTAATGCAGAGCTGGACTCACTGCGCTATCTTTGCACACCCCAGCACCTGACCCAGTAACCGATACTGCCTCTCTCTACCCTGGCAAGGTGCGGAGTAAATCCCCACACAGAGCGACAGCTCCTTTTTCTCTTTTATTTTGTTGGGGTTTTTCTTATTATTATTGCTGTTCTCCTGCCAACAATTCAAATCTAATAAAAGCTTCCACCACTTTTTGCCCATTCCTGATTTGAACCGGTGCAGTTCCAGTGATTTCAACTGACCTGTATCTTTCCATGCTCAAGTTGTCTCTAGTCTCAAACAGGATGAATGTGGGTTGCTTAGTGTGCCAACCTTCCCAACATTTTCTGGAGTCTGATATTTTACTATATAGAACACAGAAAAGTGGAATGGAAGTCTTTTTTGAGGACTTTGCGGCTTCTTTCTTCTTCTTTTTTTTTTTTTTTTTACTGTAGCCTTTACCACTTTCCAGAGAAAAGAAGTTAAAATGACCAGAATGAATCACTTGAAACCTTTAATCAAAGTATTGGAATGAAAACATGGAGCTTTAAAACTCGAAAGTCTTATCTGCAGGAGGCAGCTAATGTCATCTATTCTTTTAAAAAAAAATTCATTTCAAACTGTTGAAGTGATTTTTTTCTTTGGGAAAGGAATTAAAGCAAAGTAATAGCTTGGGGCCAAATGAACTCCTTTACATTCCTTGATTTTAGAGAGGTAGGGCAGGTGCAAAGTAGCTGAATGATTACAGAAGATAAGAGCAGCAGTGTTTCAGGTCTGTGACCTGCCATTTCATCTCAAGACCCAGCAAAAGCTTCTTCTTGCTCCCTCACCTTTGATCTTCTAAAAGGAACTAGAAAGCAGAGCTAGGGGTAAGGATCCGAAGCAGTCAGTTTCTCTTACGGCCTTTAATTGCACAAGCAGCAGATCCTGTTCCCTCCAAATTCTGTGGGGTCTTTTTAGTCCTGTGCCCTTGGAGGGGTGATGAGAGGGGCGGGAGCTGCTGTGGGAGGCCAGGCAGAGCCCTCTGGACAGTGAAGCAAGCCAAGAGATACCAAGTCCTACCCAATATACAGAGTAAAATTGTGGCCATGTGTGTACAGGCTGAAAATGCGGGCTAAAGTTACTGTAATAATCTCTGTCTCAAGTTTATCAGTAGCAGATAACTTGTGGAAATGTGTTGCTTAATCAAATACCCCAACACTTGTCGTTCACTGCAGTCTGTATTTGGGTAGGGAGCACCGCGCTGAAGTAGCTACCCTGAGCTTGTGTTTTATGCACTGCAGCTTAGGCAGGCCAGCAAATGGCTCAGTAACGCCACCTGAAATATCCTGGCATATATCTGACAGCTCATTGAGAGAATATCCTGTAAAACTGATGACCTGACTCCATTACTCAGGAATAAAATTGAGTTGGTGCAGTGAGGTAAGCACTGGTAAGGGAGTTTGTTTGCTATTACAAGAAATGAAATCCTCTGCATATATGGCAATATTTATTTTGCATTTTGCGTGCTTCAATAGGAAATGAACTCATATTTATGTTCTCTCTGTAGTGAGAGGAATAGAGCTGCAGAGAAAGTACAAAAGCGGTCTCCAACAGTTTTCAGCTTAAAAAGCTGGATCCCTGAATCCCTGTTGCCTTGCCGTATGCTTCTGTATGGGATGGTGAGGGGAAAAGCCCTTTGAGATGCTCTTTTTGCTTGCAGACCTACTTGCTGCAGTATTGCTGGGGGGAAACACTGGGAGTGTTCTTTCTGAGTAAGGAACAAGAGTTCCTTTTCTCGTTTTTAGCAGTGGAGGCTCCTCCTGGACTCCTGGTGCCGTACTCCGGGCGCCAGCTTCAGGAGGATGGGCTGGGAAGGGGTCTCTGCTGTGGAGGATGAGCATAGACACTATTTCAGTGCCTTGCACCATTCCACTTGTTACTCTTATTACAGCGGTTTTACTGCCCCAGTGGCACTGATGTTGCCTTGGCCAAGTTCTGTGCCCCACACCTCTATCATAGATTGCCCCAGGACCCAAGATTTCTTTTTGTCTTTAGGGAGCTTTCAGCAGCCAGTTTATGTGCCACACTCCAACAGCAACAAAACACAACTGAAAAAAACTAGATTTCATAAATTATTTCTGCACTTAGTCACGAGGGTAAGTTATCCCAGCTCTTCTCAGATGTTTGGCCAACAGGGCTTTTCTGGCTGCATCTTCAGTGTCATCAGAAATAAAAGTACATAGTATATCGCTCAGGGACACAGATATCAAGATTAACTTGTGACAATTCTGGACATCTTTGGATACAAGAATGAAATTGATGCTAATTCTCACTAATCAATTTAAATAACACAATGAGAATAGGAGGAAAAAACCTTTTGTAATTTATTTTCTTCATTCTCTCCTTTCTGCATTAGAAAATAATATAATCTTTAAATACCTGTCTTGATCTGTTCCTGCTTAAGTGAATAGCAAATTGTAATCTGGAATGAAATATAATTCTTGTTCTCTCGCTTATCTTGAACTCATTCATATGCTGCACTTTATTCCTCATTTTTATCACCGTAATGCACAGGACCTGACATCTTTTCCCCCAAAAAACATGATTATCCTGTAGAGCAGGCTGTGCTTGAGAAAAGTTTGCAAGTTTGGACCTTAAAAGAGAAAGCAAATAGTGGAATGGAAAATGTTTATAGAGATAATTGGGTAATACATTATTTGTCAGATATGTTAGAATTGAGTGACTTTGTTTTCTTCTTACTGTAACACTCAAAAATGTGATAGCACAGAAATTATCTTATCCTGTTTCTTTATTCCTAGCTCAATAGTTGTTTGGGCTCCACAATTGAAAAAATACTTTCACACAGAAAGCACTTATCTAACACATGTCCATCATTGTTGCAGTGACTGAATAAGCATAACTTTATTTTCACAATAGCAGCAACCTGAGACAAGAAAGTTTTCAACCCTGCTAAGTAGATGGGGAAGAGGCAGAGAGAGGAAATGGAGTGCCTTGCATATTTTTCTCAGCAACCTGTTGCTGAGAAGCCAGTCTTTCCTTTCCTTGACTATAAATGTTCTGAATGTGATTTTTACAAATGCCATGAGGGTATTTCGTGTCTATATGATTGGGGAGATTATGCCAAGCCATTGGGGATGTGCAACACAAAGCCACCAGCTCATCACTGTTATTTTAAAAAGTTAATATTGAGCCTGGTGACAGTATGGTCAAATGGGGTTGTAAACTATCTGGCCTTTAAGGCTCAAATTGAAACTGGGAACGTCCCAGTTTAACCAGGTTTAGTGTTATATTAAAGTAGTGAACAGGAGCTAAAGCTCATGCTCTTTCTTCTCTCCCAGCAGTACCTGCTGGCCAGTAATTTTCTTCTAACTGTTTTTAGACCAGCAATTATATTAAAAACTTAGTTAGACTCTAATCAGAAGCCTTACCTGGTGGTTTACCAACCACCATCATAAGCACGAGAGAGCAAGGCCATCTTGTCCTGGCCATGTGGAAGTGTGCAGAACCCAGGTGCATGTCCCAGACCCTCTTAGCCAAAACACTGATGTAGGTGTTGAATCCAAGGACACACCTGCAGAAATGAAACAGTGCAAGTGGGATGTGTTCTGCATGCTATTGAAATTGCTACTGAGCTCCTTTTATCTTCCAAACCAAAGAATCTGACCATGTTACCATTTTAAACAACCTACCATGAGAGGTGGATCACCACCTAGAATTTCTCCTTCTGGCCAGTGGACAGAGCATTTGACTGTACAGACACTGTTTTAGTATTACGTCTTTTCTGTATAAAAATGTGAGTGGCACCAAATAGCTGTAATTAAGCACTTTTTTTTATTCCTGAAAGCTCCAGAGTATATTAATATGTATCCAAAGTACATTATAAGTGGGTTATATATTTGTTTCCATTAGGCTAACAAAAAATACTTGATTTCTTTAGACCTGTCTTTCTCTAAACTTTTCTCTTTATAGCAGTTCCTAAGCATAATGCAACTCTGTTTTCCAACCTGTCTGTAACCATGGCTTTAATTTTTTTTCCTTTGCTAATGAAAAGAAAAATCAAATCCATTTTATCAAGCTACTGATAAAGTATAGGGAGCATTTACTGTAATTAGGACATTGCATTACAGAAGTGATGTAAAGAATTCTGTTAAATGTCATTGCTCTTAGCAAAGAAACTGCAGAAGCTGAAATGGAAATGGGATTTTGAAAAAGAGAGCTGAGTAATTTACTTAGCTGTTTAATCATGATCACTGATGTACTCATGAGCTGTGTTTTAATTTAACAAGATGGGTTTTCTTTTTGCAGAAAAAGACTAGGAGAAATCTTTGATACAAACCAGGTAATTCTACACTTACTCACTCTTTGTTTAGCAGCTTTTACGCCACCCTTGGCTCTTTTCAGCAGTTGGCCCAGTGCAGGTAATGACAAGGTACTTGATGACACATACCTGCATTGTCTCATTTCCTATTGATTTCATACGCTAGATACTTCAAACCACTACAGAGTAAACTCAGTGCTGATTAGAGTCAAATTCTTAATCCTTCTCAAATTTATTTTTAAGGAATGTAAACTTCCTCCAGAATAACTCCATTTCTTCAATCTTATCTATATGGATGTAGCCTGTATCAGTAATTCACTGGAAGTAGGTGCCTGTCCTCTTGGACATAAGAACTGCCACTGCTAACCACACGATTGGAGCCTAAATAAGAACCGCTGTATTCTGCAGAGGAAATATCATATGATGATGATCTGCTCCATCAGCAGATAGCACCATTTGGGAATTAATCGTGCAATCAGATTGAATACAGGATTAGCTCTGAAACCCCTTTCTTGTATCTGACACACATTACACTACACTACATTCCTAAGAGCCAGGCGGCTCCTTCAGGAAAGTGTAATCATTGTTCAGTTCCTGTGAATTGGCAAATATACAATAGTAAAGGCTTAGCTTTGGCTCCTTCTTTCCTTGCTTCAGAATTGGTGAGAGAAAACCTGGCCTGCACTCAAGACAGAAATGATTACATAGTTCATGGAATCATTCAGATAAATTTTATTCTGCTTACTCATTTGCCGTGCCTGCTCTAGACTTACTTGAACTCCTCACACCTTGGCTGTACATGTGAAGCCCCTCATTCTGCAGAGAGGAATTTGACCTTCTGTTCTTACTTTCCTCCATGAGTTTCTTCTATGAGATTATACACTTCTGTTAGCACAACCATGTAGCCACATAAGAGCCCCTTAGCAATGTACAATGTGGAGGTGGTGATTTTGTTTAAAGTATTTTATTTTTTCATCCTGTACAGAAACATTTCCTTAGATGCTGAACTGTCTGTATTTTATACCACGAAAATCAAATGCAGGTTGAGTTGTGAAGGAACTTATCCCTACAGACACAGAGTATAATACTGAATATATCAACTATATCTCTCCTCGATACCTGCAGAATTTTGAAAGAAAAGGATCAAGCAGTGCTCTTAAAGTTCAGATCCTGAAATCGATAAATTTTCATCTGCCTCCATCTGCCCTCCCCCACCTGCTATTTAATGATCTCTAAATATCTTTAGACAGAGAAATGCATTGTAGTATTTTGGCTTGACCTGGTTTGAGGATAAAGTACACTCTGCAGAAGAAACAGGAAAAGAAAGTGAAAATAATACAAAGGCAAACATTCAGAGGTGATCAAACACGCCATATTTGTAGACAGACAGGATGTCAGGGTGAAATAGATTATGAAACCATTAAGATCTGGCAATTGAAAGGAAAGTGTAGAGTGCTTTTGATAGTTAAACACTGAAACTTTATTGAAGAGGGGTTGGGGCTGTAATGAAAACAACATCTGGCTGCGATAGCTAAAACTTGATTGCAAGAGGGAAAACTGAATGATGTTATCTCACAAGGATTGACATGAAAAAAACTTGAAAAAATGGACATTAAAAAGAAAAGTTAGACAGATGTAGCAAAGCAACAGCTGCTGGAGATGGACAAGCTTTCCCCTGGGACACATTGCCAAGGAAAAGTAAGAACCTTATTCTGATTGCCTGCTGCTACAAATCAGCATTAGCTCCACTGAAGTCAATCTAGTCGTGCCAGTGCAAAACTGGCATAAGACCAAAATCAGGCATTAAAAGCAAAGCAAAGTGATAGAACATGGCAAATTTCTATCAAGAATCTAATTAGTTTGACATTATTGTCACATGTAGCTGAGTTTGTAACCAGGTTTATTTTTTATGATTGATGAACATAGTCAAATATTGGCAGCACAGTTAGATATTCCACCAGGTGAAACACCCAGAGGACTGTTCTAGACATACGAAGCAGAGAATGGGGAAGGCACAGATTCATCCTGTTGTACAGCATCTTGGTGAGAGAAAATCTGTGCTTATCTATTCTCATGGATATTTGGGGATGAGATGGGGGCAGAAGAAGATAACTTGAGCCTGCTGTGCTCTTCATCTCGTTGTAGGCTCCTCAGCAAGTTTCCACTGATGGAGGGCGAGTGTTTCTCAAACAAGGATTGCCAGGCTTTGAGACATAGCCAGATCCCTAGCTCTGCAGTGCTCTCCAAGCTGTGCAGTCCAACATGCTCGTGTCTCCAGGCTGGAGATGCACAGCCTCATTGCAGAGCCATCAGTCGGGTTCTGGGTATGCTGCTTGGCCTAGACAATGGGCATACCCAGTTCCTGCCACTGTCAGCAGTTACAGAACTGATGCTGGCATCTACTTTGCTGAGCTTCCCCCAGTGTGAGAAACTCCTTGTGTGTAAGAGTTTCATCCCCAGATGAGTTAAGATAAGTAAATAAAGCTTGCAAACAAGAAAATGTGCTTTCCAGCCAGCCTTCCATATTACATTTTTCTGAACAGTTCTTTTGTTTTATTGGCAGTTTTTATTTTTCACTGTAAACTGTGGCTATGTGTTAAGGCAGAACACTTTCTTAACGTCTTCCTTAACTTGCTCTAAAGAGTGTGGGTGGGGGCTGCTGCTTTCTGGTGAATAATCCCTTATCCTCCACATCACAGACAAACACTGGCCGTGAGACAAAGAGTTAGAAGTGAGCGTGAGCAGATGGTAAAGCTGTGGTAGGGCCAGAGTTGCATGATAGAATTAGGAAGGGACAAGGTATTGGAAAATCAAAATGGATTTCCAAAAGATGCTGTTGATACTGAAAAGGTTTTAACACGATGGGGATTTTTTATGTGACACAAATAAAAAATATGCTCATAGCGCTCCGATGCAAGTCAGACGAAGAGGGCAGGAATGGAAATGGTAGGGAGAAGGATGGTATTTAGAGAAGAATTTGCGTGGTCTGCTTTATACAGATATCTTGCAATGCTAAAACTGAAATCAAGAACACGCACACACGAGTTCAGAGAAATATATTGTGTATGTTCTCCTGCCTGCTGGAAAACCATAAGGACCTTAGAGAGACTGCCCCTCCAGCACAAGTGTAAAAAGTTAGCTGCCTCAGGCAGGACAATACCCTATTTAGTGCTGTCCCACAAGCACAGGTTAGCAGCACAGAATATAATTCCATTTAATTTTATCTGCTCTCAGAGAAAACACAAGATTAAATAAGTCTCACTGCTGCTGACTGTTGGCTAACAGAAGAAAGGATGAATGCTGTGCCTCCCCGTCTCATCAGGCAGTTAACTGCATGCTTCCTTTGCCACTACATGTACTTTGTGCTTCAGCAAATTTCTTTAAGCTGACAGGAATAGAAGTAATGTGTCTCATCAATCGGGCTTTCATCCTGTTTCATTAAACTTCTTAAGCTCTTTCTTTTCCTTTGGCTTTCTGATTTGTTTGAGTCTTCTATCTCTTCCTCTTAGACCTCCTCCAAAGAGTGTGTTGTACAGTGGTTTCCTTCTACAGGAACTAGATTTATGGGATTTATAGTGTAGGGGGATGTGCTTTACAGTGACTGTTAGCCCTTGGGTATTAACATATGCTTTCTATACTAAAGAAAAAGAAAATCTCTTCCCTTTTTTGTATTGTGTGCTGTTGTTCAAAGTGTGGTATCAAGATCAAGGGGGTCACCAAACTTAAAGCTATTACATAGTAGTACTTTCTTGTTTTACAGGCAGAATAATTCCCAAACAAATTATTGGTCCTGGCAAGAAATAGCAAAAATGTGCAGAAACCCTCAGAAGAAGATTATTTTTGGGAAACCAGTGTTATCAAAGTAGCTCTGAGGTTTTAGGTGGTAAGGCAATGGCCCAAAACTACTCTCTTCCCAATTAGGATCCATTTATGCTAATTGATTTAAAATCTATTCTGTGATATCAGGAAGCAACAATCATATTGGAGACCTGGCACTTGTGTTAGTTGTTTAATGCTGTCCCTAAGTCTACCCTTTCTGATTGTCTGAACTCAGGAATTCTCATCTTAAGGTTTATCACCTTCACAGAAATGTTCTGTAATTGTTTTTTTTTTTTTCTGGGGTGAGTGACACGTGGGAACCTGCCTGCTGGTTATTTCAGAATGTATCAAAATGGCCAAGTGTAGGTAGTACAGTACGTGCTCTCCCCACCACCAAGCTGATGCCTAAGCAAACACCAGTCCATAAGTCATAGACGGGCTTCCCCTCCACAGCCCTGATGGCAAGCTGGTGCAACTGCCTAGAACCGGTTTGCATGCAGCTGACTTAAGTGCAACTAAAACTGTCTGCCTTTATGTGGTCTGTGATGGAAGTAGGCAGTTTTGATAGTGAATATTATTCATACAAAGATATTTCAAGTTCCCACATTCTTCATAACATTGCATGTTGCCAATTATTTTCTTGGCATTTAGGGAAAAGTCCTTTTCTCTTTAACTGTATACCAAAGGCAACAGTTTCTGATTAATTTGAAATCGTGGCTTGCTTAGCCTTCATAGGAATCTACAGAAATGGTAGCTGCCTTTGAAGCATAATTTCAGTATTTAGTTGCAATTCCACTTTATTACAGCTGATACCACTTACAAATTCTCTCAGAATTCCATCCCTAAGTGGAAAGCTCATCAAATTACTGATTTCCACTTGCTGTATTTAGTGTTTGCATCTAAAATAGTTTAGAACCTTGTAATCAGGTTCTAAGCAAATATTCAGCTTCATTTCATCAGGCTTTAAACATGGAGATAAGTCTTACAAGACCTATAATGCTTTGTCACCTGGTGTTTGACAGTTGTTTATCGCTTCTTGGTTGTCTTCTGTCATGTACTTGAGGTCTTGTCCCTTTTAGAAAGTCAGTATTTTTTTGTCTGCCTGTAATCATAGGGACTTTTTTTTTACATAGGAGGGTAGTGATGGATATCGTGTCAGATTGCATTTGATATTGCAGATTGCAAGGGTATCAACTGGGGAATTAACCTGTGTGATGATCTAATTATTATTTAAAAAATTATTTCTTAAAACTGACTTTTTGTGGCAAAGGCTTGCCCCTTTTATTTCTGAGCAATGCCTAAAATAATGGATCCTTGAGCTGGAGTGTCTTGCTTATATTTAAACATTAGTTGAAAATAATTTTATGCATCGTGTAAATCTTTACATAATGAAGTGCTTTGGCATTCATCTCATGTAGTTATATTTGCTTTTTGAGGACAAACTATATTGTCACTGGTGTGTGTAACATTCCAAGTGCCCTCTCCCATTCCAGCTTCATTTGCTTTGAACTTGTGTGATTGTATTCTAAATCAGTAATATAATATTAAAGTGTTTATTGGAAATACCAACTTCTGAGTATTTAACCCTTCTCAGCTGGAATACCAATTGGGTTAAGTTGTGATTTGATCACTGATACAATCATAGTGATTCTATGATTCCCTATTGTCTCTCAAAGGACTTGCTCCCTGTGTTCCACAACTGAATTTGACCCTCAGTTTGCAAGTTCCCACTCTTCCTTCCGTCTCGTGTGCAATGATCTGTGACAACAGAAATAATGTTCAACCTTGTTTTGTCTTGTTAACAGCATGTGGTTAGAATATTGTACTGCCTTTTCAGTAATACTTTCACACTTGTCCCCTACTGTCTTGGCTGGTTTCCAGCACGGTGACTTACGCTTTGTTTCCCTCCAGATGTGATTATTGCTTTTCTTTCCTGAATGGGCTATTTGAATGAGTATTTCACAGATTAAAATGCTGGAGCTCTCAAATCAGAGACTTGCTTAAACGTAATTTTCAGTGAACATGAGCATAAAAATTCCTAAAGGAACAGAAAACACCTGGACAAAATTTTGATTTCAATAAAAAATCTTGAAACTAAATTACCTCAGTTTTAAAAGATGATACAAGCTAGCAGAGATTCAAACTAGGTAACTTCATCTTTTTAAGTGCAGCCCTGGGCTGTGTTTCCTAGTCGAGGGAAACTTTTCTATGACAGTGTGTTAAGTAAAAAATTACATCTTTATGGTGAAGACAGCTTCAACAGAACGTTTTTATAAGCCTTTGATTTCTTTCTTCTTTCATTAAAAATTACTTTAATGCCCATCTTAAGAGATGTTGAGCTTCAAGGAAGTCAGAATTCTATATTCCTCAACAGTGCTGCATTCAGAGCACTTAACCTTATAAATATTATATGTTCTGTTTCAAGTAAGACTCTGTTTCCTCCCACCAAATATCTGCAGACAATAGTTGACCTAATCAAGTTAAGATCAGACACGTTGGAGGTGAGCGCAACTAACCATGCTTTAGTGACTAAAGCAAAGTATTTTGATTAAAAAAAAAAACCTGTCAGCTTTTATCCTTCCATTAAGACCCACTCAATCCCACTCCCCTATACTGCTCCTGAGTTTTTTGGTTTTAAATGTGTATTGCCTCTGACTAAATGATATACTAGCATAGTTTTCCATAGGATGTGACAAGAAAATGCATTATTAATCCAGAATACATATGAACATCTTTAGAGGAAACAAGCTGACTTGAATTTAGGCATCTGGAAAATGAAAGCATTATGTATTGACCCAGCGTAATTTGCTGTGATGCTGGTAATTTCCTATTCATTTGCCAGAGAGTTCCAGAGAGTATTATATTTAAAAACAGATCTGTTTGTACTGTATTATCTAGAACAGTATTCCAAACCCAGAAATGACTAAGGAGAACCATCGCAGCTATAGCTAAGCAAGCAAGACACATGCCAGTTTTGTTACCTTTATGTGTACCTGTGTACTCACTTGCAAAGGCATTTTCAGTTCTGCAGCAACAGGAGGCAGATGACCTGTGGAAACTGATACCAGTTAGGGCAAAACTGTCTCACCAGCTACAAGAAATTTGTGCTTTTTACAGCATGACTACTGGTTAGCCTCTGAAAGTCCCTGACTGAAGGCAAAAAAGGACTTTTAAAAATTAAATAAATAACTGAAGGAAAACATGAAATAGCAAAGTGCATGTCTAGCTTGCAATTCTTTTTATTAACAGCGGAACAGTGTGCCGCTTGTTCTTTAGAATCTGTTTGTCCTACCTTCAATTACTTGCTGAGAGCTGCTCAGATCCGGCCTCCATGTCATTGTTTGTATTGCACAGAAACATGAAACAACTCTGTCAGTCTTTTGATGTGTATGCCAAGTCAACAGTGCAGTCATTGTAAGTACTTATCAAAAACCCCTCCGTGTTTTCCGCCAATGAAGACAGAATAATTTTTATCTCTTTTCTTGTTTTTATCACTGTGGAAGATTCCTTTAAAAGTGACATTTATTTGTCAGCTGGAAAAAATAATCTTGTCAAGTGTTGTTCTTAATTATAGATTTTGAGATTTATGAAGTTTACATTTTATTTTTCACTTCAGGACATAATGTCTCACAAAGCATAAAGTAAATATTAAAGCTAGCATTGCATTTTTATGTTTTCTTACTTTGGCAGTTACCTTATAAAAATCCTCTACTTGTAAGGAATAAGACTGCACAATAGTCCTTCAAGAAAGCAGAGGTTTGTACAGGTAGATGTTTACTGAAACCCAAAATACATTTAAATTCAAGCTATCCTAATCTCTTTATGGGAGAATATTAAGCTGACATTGTCAGTTTAATTTCATCAAAGAAATAAATGTCCCGTTGCCCCAGGGACTCCAGGAAAAGGTATTTTGAGTTTTGATCATTATGCCAGGCATAATAGTCTCTTTTCTTCTGAATCAGTGTTATGGTCTTAAAATAGGAAAAGCAGCAGCATACAGCAAATACATAAACCCTCTCCCCATTTGGGTTCTCTGTAATGGATAAAAGCTCCAAGATAAAACTATGGTAAAATTTCAGTATTTAGAAGGTCTTTGTTTCTGTATGTAATATTGTTAATCTTGCAGCTTTCATTAGACAGACAGGTTTGGTTCTGTACCCCTTAAAGTTCAAAGCAGTCCTAAGTAAATAGTCGATGCCATCACCATTTAAAACCAAATGACAATGCAGAGACTATACAGACCGAGATGCCAAACCACATCAATCACAGATACATGCAGTTTTCAGAATTATGCATCTTCCCTATTCTGTGGAAGAGGTGGCATGGTCCAGGAGATAAATCAATGGGTTGGCTTAATCGTTCCAGCCATGTCACATGTCCTTCTTTAGTTCTGACCATCCTCTTCCTTGCAGGCATCCCCAGACATTGAAGAAATGGTTCCAAGTCCTGTTGCAGGGCCATGGGTCTCCTGGCTCCTCTCCCTGTGGGACTCCAGGCACTGTCAGTAACAGCATCAGGCAGAGAATACCCGAATCTCAGCTGGCTCGTTCTTGCACTCTGTGCCTCAGAACTGGCTCAGTGTTGCTGGTGCTCACCATCTTCCCTCAAAAGTTCCCCACCACAATTGACTTCTCTGTTCTTATAGCTAAATTACTCCCTTATGTAATAGGGTTAATCTGCTACAGCAGGTTATTCTTTTTAAACAGGTCTGCGGTCAATTTTTCAAAGGTGTACTCATTCATTAGATGCTTGGTATTAATCCTGGAATTATTGTTTTTAGATTTTCCCTATAGACTATTACTCTGAGACTTAATAACAACCAGTGACAGTCAATTTTTTATTCCTTTTATTATATTTAAAACAAACAAAAGGAGCTAACTGTGTTGCTGCTGCTTACATTTGCCATAAACCTTCAGCTGTAAGCTTAGTGCAAAATAAAAAAATCAACCCCACCACCAATCACCCCCACATCTCCAGCCCCGCTGAAACAACAAAAAACCCTGCAGCTTTATATAATGCAAAGATTTTCTCAATTGGATTCGATCCAATTTATTTCCAGTAAGTTTCACAGTAAGAGGAAAAAAAAGTTGCGTTTAAGGCATAATAAAAAATAAAATTTAATGGATTCATTTGCATTCTTCTATCAGTTATCTATGATTCATACTTACATCTTGAATACAATACATAGATGAGTCACACAGAGAAACAGCCTCTGCATAGGAAATTACACTGTCATTTTAGAGCAACATTGTCTTCCCAAACTGAATCAAAGATGGGCCACTAGTCGTCACAGATAAATCTCCACGGAGCTGGAGTACTTATTTTTGTCTCTGCAAAACCAGGGCCTGATTCAAAGCATGTGGAGTACACAGTTACTAATTCCCATTAGTGCTGGTGGTCTGGGAACCTTAACCTCATGATCTCAGTTTATATTTTTTCTAGGAATAAGGTATCCTAAAGGACACCTTGAACTGTGATGTTCTGACTGAGCTTCCTTCCAGGGGTGTTGTCTCATTCTTGGAGCTGTGTGTACATCTCAAGTCAGGTAATTAGCCATCAGGCTTCATGTCTGGTAGATGCAAACTGTTACAGAGCACACACTTCGCGATCTTTAAAAGTGGCTTGCTAAGAAGAGCAAAGCCAGATGTCTGTGCCTGGACAAGGCCCCCTGAAGTGGAACTGCCACGTTTGAGAGGAAGCTGAACAGTATCTGTCTGAAGAACTGTGATCACTGGAGCACACTGCCTAGGGAGATGGAATTACTACTTCCAATATAAGACCTATAATGAAGCAATATCCTTTATATATTAATGTCCTTTAAAATTCTAGAGGCTCAGAGAACAGCCTTGTCCTCTTGTTCTCTTCTTCAAGACAGAAGCAATGGAACCTAAGAGCTTCCTAGCTTATCCAGGATGCTCTAAATATTCCTCAGTGATGGAAATGGGAGCGAGAGAAAATATCATTCCAACAGCATCTGCTTACTGCCAAATGTGTTGTAATTCCCTAGCCTTTCAAATAAATGCTATTCATATGCATTGCAAAGCCTGCAAGAGGAGGAACTAAACATACGAAGACTTGAATCTCTGTACTTAGGAGGATGGATGTCATTCAGACTGTGGTTTCTGAGTCCAAATATGAGTAAATGACAATTTTTCCCAAATCCTTGAAACACAAGACTGGTCACCTTTAATTACTGGTGTATAGTTTACCTGATTAGTGTTTTCAGAACATTAGTAAAACTCACAGAGGGAAAACAGACATGAAAACTAAAGTGTATGCATGAAATATCAGTGATTACGTTATATATGTATCTGAGAATTGTACTTTATTCAAGTCAGGATCTAATCCAGCTCCCATTAAATCGGTGGGAATTTTGCCAATGAAAACAATAGTAACAGGATCTGGCCAAAATAATTTAATCCACCCTTTTCAGCTGCTGTGCTCACAGCAAGAATGTTGCCATTAAGAAGTTTATATGAACATAAATATTCACTTTAATTTTCTAGAGTTTGTCTACTTGGTTAAAATTGCATTTGTGATTAAAAAAGAGCAACACAGTGTATTAAGGCTGCATTTTAATCACTACAAGTTCAGGAATAAATAGAAAAATAGCTTAAATATTTTATACAGGTTATATTGCAATCTTGAATTAACAATTCATTTTGCAGTTGTTTATTTCTTTTCTTTCTCTGTTGGTTTATTTTTTTTTCCTTTGGCTCAGGTTTCCGCAATAGTATATGAGAGTGACTGTGATGGGTTTGGCTTTTTTCTCCTATAATTGCATTCTGGAAAATTGTCACTATGCATGTTGTATCACTGAATCACATCTTGCCTCATGCTGTGATTTCATTCCAAGAGGAGGAAAGGTTTAGGGGTGTATCATATGTTTAATAGGCTGCTACAAACCTTTGTAGGATGCAAGACACGAACACGAGGAAAGCTTCAGTGGCTGTTTTTTTGAAAACAATATTCAAAGGTTTACAAAATCAGATCCTGCTTGTCCGTGCTGCCTGTTGCCCATGAACTTAGGAGCCTCCTGGATTGGGAATTGCTCAGGTTTAGCTCCTTGGCTTAGAACTTTCTCAGGGAGGAGAAGCTGCCTTGATTTGAGACCTGGTGGTTTGTCCCCCTGTGCCTGGTATCTGTTCCAAGCCAACTATGCTTGTGTAGTTCTGCAACCCTTCTTTTTCCTTTCTTTTCAGGGTGCAAGACTGAGTAGTGACCTGTGTAAATGTTGCGGCTGCAGTCAGCCTGTCACAGAGAAAGCAAGCACCAATATGCTCTAACATAGGCTTCAAGATTTCTCAGGGGTGTGGGAAAAACATAGTTCTACTATTGGCTGGACATGAAACGAAAGATCTTGGGAATCTTTAGGGATCAACCCAGAGAGGAGATGGATGAGATAGGGGCTGTGGCAGTTGCTTTAGCTGCAACCAGGATACTGCCTCACTTAACAACCTGCACTGTGCCCATCTGCAGATGCTACTGCAGGGATCAGGTATGTGATGCTGCCTGAAATTGCCACTGAAAGAATTCGGGATTTGAAACAGTTGTTTCTGGTTTGTTTCCATGACAGCTTGGGAGTGAAAGGAGGCAGAAGCAAACCAGACAGTATGTGCAGTGGTTGCCATGTAAGAGTAACCATGAGTCTAATAGCACCACTTACGGTGACCATTTCCTCTTCTAGGTAACTCCAGCAAGGAGCATGTTTTCCATGCTTCCTTTTTCTCCTCCCTTTTGCTTCTGATGACCCCACAATCTTGTAATACCATCTTGTCCTGTATTACTAAAGTTAAAAAGTCCCTGAAACACTCCTTCTTGCTTTCCCCCTTCTCTTTTACTCCTTTGAGTCTAGCTGTCCTTAATCCTGTTTCTGAATCCTTGAAAATCTTTGGAGGTTAAACTAAGGTAACAATGTACCACACATCCACTTTAACACTCCTTTATGGCCCCACAACACTGTCTGGTATACTCGTTCTTATAAGGAAATGTGTTGATTTTCCTATCTTACTGTCAAGTACCAACCAAAAGAAATTCTTCTTGGTGAAGCCTAGATTGGCTGGAGGGGGATCCAGGAGGCAATAATGCACCTGCAGTCTGTACCCCCTTGTACACGCGTTTCAGTTGCCTAATGACACCACTGAGAAACTGTGTACCTAGACCCCACCTCCTCATAGGCCAAACTTCAAATTCACTTTTGGATTTGCTCTGTGTTTCTTATTCTTGACAGAGTCTTGGATGTGGTCTGGGTGGTGGTGGTATTCAGACCCTTCTCTCTGCCATTTCTACTGACATTAATACTGTGGCTCGCTTTTGCCTCCCTCTCATTGTCTAGTCTTGGTTTCTCTGACTATCTCTGTACTGCAGTGTAGAGATATGTGCATTAGCTATGTTTTTTTAAAAAAACATTAATATTATAACTGCAAAGGCTGTTACCCAGGAAATATTTAGATGATTTCACTGGACATCTAAATCCTATTAGCAGGCAGTGAAGGTTACAAAATTCTCATACTCTCTCCTGAAAATATTTGGAAGGATTTTATGTGTCTGTCTGCAAACCCGTTTATTTCTGCATTCTGACTATCTGGTTATGAAGTTGATTGTATATTAGATTTGGTTTATGAAAAAGAGACAGTGAAATTCAATGGATTGAATTAAAATCCTGAATAGGAAATGAGATACAAAAACATTCCTCCTGGATATATTGAATTATGAGTTCTGTAACTGAACATTATTTTCTATTTATATTTAGTGAATTATTTATTCCAAACAGATTAATTACAAAGATGAGTTTGAAAACAAAGCAAGACCTCTCAACATACAGTTGCTTGATTCTGGGGTGGGGGGGGGTGGGGCGGGCAGTGTTTTTTGATTACCTAACCTACTGAGAGAATCCATGAATCTTTATTATACTACTTAATGGCCTGGAAACACATTACGACAGCGCAGTAGCTTATTTATAGCTATATAAAGTTGAATTACTTTTAATGAGGCATTTGCATACAATTATTGCAATCACACTGAAATGGAACAGCTACCTCAGCACATTTTAGAAACTTCAGTTGAAGAACTTGTGAGGATTTCCCTCTGCAGCTACTGGAAAAAGTGAAGTTCTGACCTGTTCTCCAAGCTGCAGTACATGCACTACCACTGTTTCTGGAAGGAGGGAGCCCGTGTTGTTCCAAATGAAACTGTAAACAGCAGTTCCCCTGAGAAGTCCAATAGGCTCAGTGCAAAATATGAGTAACTAATGTTTTCATGGATGTCAGCTCTCATAGTAAGACTGTTTTCTCTTTCAATTAATATTTTGCATAAATCAGTGTCTCAATAAAATAAGCAATACCAGACTGAAAAGAACACAAGGCAATTGTAATTAAGCCACATGTTTAGTAATGTGCTGAACAAACAATGGAAAAAATTACTCTTTGGTTACTAAATCAATTGTAATCAACCTCATTCCGCCCACTCATCCACCTCCATGAGGGGATAATACAGATGCAGATATCAGGAACAAATCCAGCAACTAAATTAATAAAACAAAATTAGTGGTTCAGCTACACGTGTTGGCATGAATGTATTACTCCCTACGGCTTTATCTCTACAAACATCTTTTGCTCCCAGAGGGCACTTTAAAATACATACTATTAAAAGAAATGTAAAGAAATGACTCAGCCTCATAATTATAGCGTCTTTTAAGCGTTTTTCTCCCTGTTGCCAAATAGTTTGAAATATGATGGATTATTGTTAACAAACTATTTATCTCTAGTAGTCAAATATCACCTGTGGGCTTATACTGCTTTAATCTATATAAAGTGAATAAGGCTTTCAGAGTATCTGGTGTCAGTTTGCTGTCAGGCAGATTGGCAAGCTCAAAATGGTTTCCCAAGATAGAGGATTCAGTTGTGCAGTGACTACAATCAAATGGTATGGGATAACCAGTCAATAAGATTCTGCCACTTTGATGTAAATACAAGATAGTACAGGGTCATCATTCATCAAACCTTCCCTAACAGATGTGGCACAGCAAAGGCATTTCCTGCTTACCAGAGTGAGGGGGAAGATGCACAGGGGCGGGTTTAACATCTGGCATCTGAAGCCAAAAATCACATTCTTGTTAGCTACATGGAAGGCTTGGCAACTGGTCATGGCTGCTGGCGGTTCTGCTGTGGTGTATCGCTCATTCCTGCCAAAAAGGACTGGTGAGAATAACTAGAAAAGCATAAAAAAGTGACTGCTCCATGTCCATGTGTTTGCAATAAGGAGTAAGGCATCATCCTTGCTGCAGGAGAGGGACTTTGTTTCAGGCACTGATACCCATGTAACCAAGGCAGCTCTGCTGCGCCTGCCTGGAAGCTTGTGTGAATAGAACAGGATCATGGACTGAACACCAACATTAATACTGAAATGAGTCGTAACGTGAACATTGGTGGAATACAGGCACAGGCTTTTATAATCATTGCTAACTGCAGCAAGGGAAAGTCAACTGAGTTACAAGTTACTCTAGATTTGGTTATCTGGCAAATGGTAGCATTCACACATGGTACAAAGTGTTTGGGAATTCATCCTGGGTGAAACGCACACAGAATGTGTACTTAATGCTTTTACCTTATTAGCCTGTAACTATTTGTCAGGGAACTTTTAAAGAGCTAAGTACTATTTAAAAATAAAGGACGGTCAGCTATTTGTTAGAATGAAAGAAAGAAGCAAAATTTTCTAATTCCTGGGTTGAAATTCCCTGGAGATTTTTGTCCAAAGAAGGAAAATCCAGATCCCCAGAGCCTATTCCTGAAGAGAATATAATGCATTACTTTTCTATATTTCTTATATAAGAATCCACTAATAAGAATTTCCTGTATAAATAGATGTCAGCTAAATCTTAATTTTTGTGAGCTTCCCACAGAGTAGCGATTATTAAATCCAATAAATACCTCCTACAAATATATATGCAATGCTAAAAGAGTAATTCTTATTGTAGGAAAAAAGCTTAACAGCTTTACTTGTGGTTTATAAATATTAATATAATTTTACTAGATCCTTGTGAACTTAAGACAGTATCAAGAAAGTATATGCAATCATTACATAATGAAATTGAGGATTTGAAGGAAGTGGAAACAAATCTTGAAAGAAAATATAACTCACATGAAAGGTTCAGATGCCCACCTTTGATGATGTTTAAAACCACTTTGAGGTCTAAGTTGCACTAATGCTTGGATGCTTTTGAAAATCTTGGGTGTGTATTTTTATACTGAAATAACTTCTTAAAACTTTGTTAGTGGCTTGACCAAAACCACAAAAATGAGTGAGAGGCAAATTTGAGTTGCAAATGAAAGCCTTATTTTATTTTTTAAGATCATTCTCCTATAACCAACCTGTGGGTGTAGTGGACTGAATTTGTTCCAGCTTTCTTGACTCCAAGGATACAGGAAGGTTACCAGTTTTATTGTCTTGAGGTGCCAGCAGGTTCAGCTTTGAATAGTCAGTGAAATTATGCCGTAAGATTTGTGGATGACAATGAAACATCAGGCATAGACATCACTGAATTTTGTGATTAGATGCAACCAAATTAGCTGAAGTGCCAATGGCAGCAAGCTTGTGCTCTCATGCACCCACTTTGATTGTTTGGTGATAAGAGGCCACAGTAAGAGCTAGATAAAGAAAACATTTAACTACATAGCAGCCTGGAAGGATTGTCAATGGCTGTGTTTGCAGATCTTCAGTGGGAAGTGGAACAAGCCCATTTATTTTTTTCAATGTTGTTATCTTCTGAGGTAATCAGAATGATAGACAGCACACAAATAACCCCGGCATTGGAATGCAAAGCTACTCCCTTGGCATGGAGTTGGATGCAAGAATGCGGATGCTGCTGCACTAAGGAGAGACAGGTTTACTGATGAGGAGCAGCTGGCCAAGGCAGAAGCCCAGATAAGTACATCTTTCTGTACCACATAGGCATTACAAGCAAAGAGTTAATAATACGCCCAAGTATTCTCACCAAATCTGAAGTCATTCCAGAGCAAAAAGCAGTCTGCTGCTTCTTTCATTCCATCTTTTCTTTATTAACAAATGGAGAGTCTGTGAAATAAATATTGTGAACATATGAAATCAATCTATGTGATCCTGTATCTACAAACTTACCATACAGCAACTCGTTCGAGATGACAGTTCTGTGAGCTGGTAGAAGCGGTCACATTTGGTTTGGTGTCATCAGCTGGCAGGGGGCCGAACGTACTGCTAGCAATCGTTTTACTGTTACATTTACAAAAGTGATGCCAAGAAGTGCTCACGCAACTGAAGGATGGGAGGCTGAACGGGATGTGAGTCAGACCCTGAGTCAGCTGTCCTCCAAACAGCCAAAAGCTGCTTTATCATGTATTACTGCCAATACGCTTGAGAAGTGTGTACTGCTCTCGAGGGACACTCGTTACTGCTGGGGAGGGGGATGCTGGAGGGGCTGTGACACCTTGGTCTCTGGCACCCTGCTAGTGGATGGCTGGAGAGCCACTGGGCCTCAGGCACAGCTGCTCTTGGCTTTCCCAAGTTGTACTTCAATCCATTTAAAACCTTTGTGTCTTATGGCAGTACAGGCACCAGGGAGTGAGGGATGTTAGGGGAGCATCTGAGTCTCTCCCAGCTAGACTGGTGGGCTGAGATGGTGGGGTGTCAGCTGCTTCCTAGGAGTGGAATTGTCCTACTGCAATCACATAAAGCTTGGTGGTCTTACGGTGTGCTAATATGCATTTTAAGTAGAGTGGATCAAACAGAAGTAAAGGATAAAGAGAACAAATGTTGACTTCATAAAGATTTATAAGATGTCAAAACCCAAGAGAAAAATTTGCAATAATGATCTAGTAGATGAAAATAAGTTACTTAGCATTACTAATGGACGGTTTGCATTACAAAGCCACTATCCCATATTACACAGTATACATACATTATATAATATCCTCCCTATCTCGAGTGGATAAATAACATTAGCACAAAGCCAAGAAGATTTATAGCAAGAATGAATCTCTCTCTATTGCTCTTTTCCGACTAAGTTTCTGTAAGTAGTTCTGTCGTGTATGAACTACTTCACTGGCCAAGCTAATTCCTGAAGTAACTCCCTTGGCTCCGTGGAAGCACTCCAAAGATGATTTTGTAGCTGTACTCTAAAATAGGTCATACATCGAGTAGATGGATGTTATAAAACAAAGTACTCATGCTAATTGGCGATGACATCATCCCATCACCCCCGAGCAAGTGGATTGCTTCTAGCCTCCATTACAGCTATTTCTATCAAAGGACAGTCACTTCTTTCTTTTTTCTATTGTTTCCATTCAAAAGCAATTAGCTCCTTGAAAACTATTTTTCCTTCCATCTGGAGACAGATTCTACTTCTGCTGATGTTGTTACCTGATAGTAGAAACTCATATGACTTTGCTTATTCTGATAAAAGTGTACCACTGTACTCATACTGTCTGTCACTTTGCAACTGACGATCTCAAAGCACATTACCGATCTTACGCCTTGTAACACTCAAAAGGTAAAAAGGTACTTTTATAGATAGTTAATGGACAAGAGAAGGTAAAACTCTGTCTTGCCTTGAAAATTCTAATGGGTTTAGAGTGCTTGCGTGTTGGAATGCTCCTTGTACATTCACATACTAGTTGTTCCTTCTGGTGGAAATCTGTTACATGGTGGACTGTGCATCTCGACGGACTTCATGTTGTGGGTGGAGGTCACATCAGCACACCGACATTTTGTGTATGGTCCTGGGTCTGCTGCAACAAGCTGTTACATTTCTTCCTAACATGTGTTTCAGATCACTGCAGAATTATCACATCATCATACAAACGATCAATGCTCTTTTGAATCCAGGAGGGAATCAAATATAAAAAGAAAGTGCATATGCACAATTTCAGAATTCTAAATGGGAGCTGCTGCTAAAAGGCTCATAGGAAAATTCTGCTACATACTGAGGTGAGAAAAATGTCTTTGTAGTTCTAAAATTTCAGATCAAATTTTTTCTAGAGAGCTCAGCAGCATTAATCAAGATGAAAAAACCCCTGCAAAGTTATGTTAATTATGTATGTACAAAAGTCTGGGAAATGGGCAAAATCTTGAAATTATGAGAAAAGAGTTTGATATTCTGTTTAATATTTAATTTCATTGACAAACCTCCATAATTAACAGAAAGCTAAATTGTGCCTGAACTTCTTAAAATGCATATGGACTGACACTAAGTATGAACATTTTCAATCTTAAAGGAATAAAATTGAGAAAATGGCAAGCAATCAGAAACAAAAGTTACATTACATGCCTAACTATTGTATCCGTAGTGGCCACTACTACTCATATTATAATACACAAGAGAATTTGAAAGCATTTAGATTTGCTTTTTCAGCTGACAATCTGCTGCAGGTGCTGTGCTATTATAAATAACTATTCAGCTGTTATGCATTATTGTCTAAATCACCATTTTGAACCTGAAGTATAAGCTGTACAGCCCATAGATCAAATCAAAGAAATTGGCTCTTATTTACAATGTAGTTATTTTAAAGGAAGAAAATACTCAGGAAATCAAACTCGCAAAGAATTTTAATTATGCTACTTGTTCCTAGGAGCAATATTACAGTTTTACATTCCAACACTGTGTGCATGGGAAATGAAATACACAACACCTGTTAACAATACTTACTCTGATGAATGCTTGGCTAAAAATTGGTTTCTGTTTTTTTTTTTTATTTTTAATTATATAGGGTGGGGAGAAGGAAGATTGAGTCCATTTTTTCCATAACCAGGCAAATATTATCAACTTAGTGTAATGATTTACATTTTATTAACATCAGATGGAATCACATAGGGAATTTTTTTGACTGTTTCAGAAATAATTATCATTACTTTACCATTATTACATGAGTGATAATGGGATTCATGAATAGCAGCAAAAGGTGCAGGTAAAACTGGAAAAATGGTTTCCATTATAATCCCCTATCTGCAGCCTCTGATTTTTAGCTCTCATTTGGCATCAAAAATCTACATGGCTGAGTTCAACTTAAGAAATACTTTATTTGGATTGCATTCAATATCTCTATATTTCCAACAAAATAACTTTTCACTGCAGCTGTGAGAAAAAATATTTCTCTTATATGTATATAAAACATCCAGTTACAGTTTATAATTTAAAAAGCAGCAGAGGCAGTTAAAATTTACATAGTCATTTATCAAGAGTAATGTCTTTGTTGGCTTGGGTAACATGGAAAAGCTAATTACAAAAAGCAATGTGTGATCCATGTAAGTGTGAAAGCAAGAGATAGAAGAAAAATTAGATTGTGCTTTATAGACCCAGGAGATAAAACTTAAGTCAGTTTTGTGTAGGAAAGCCTATAATCAACTTTTGAAGCTAAATCTGGTTTTGGAGCTTGATCTTGTCTTCATTAAAGGGTGTTTCAAAATTCACATCAGAGGAAGAAATCATAGTTGAAAGAGCATCCCCAAGCCTCCATTTTCGGGACTTTCCATTTCTAGGGCATTCAAGTTCTAATTGCAAATTTTTAAAGTAAGTAATTACTCAGTGCTACCATCCTTGTGTAGACTGAGCTCCTCTGGATTTTGCTGTGAGTTGATGAGCTCCCGTCCTGCTCGGACGGCGGCAGCGCTAAGTTAAGGGAGCCCTGAGTAGGGATGACAATGGGTAGGTACATTGCTTGTTCTGAGCAAAATGAAAGGTTGAGAAGAATTGGAATTATTGCTCATGCAGCCTAATAAAGCCGTGTGCTTCTGAAGACAAATGCTTTCACTGCAGGGTTCCCAGGGAACAAAGGAAGTCATGGCCTTTACAAAGTACACAAATGGAAGAAATACTTGTATACAAAGTCTGACTCACAGCTCATGTAAAGAATATGACAAACTTCTTAGTCTAATTCATTAACTCTAAATAATGTCCTTTCAGATACCATCCCCAGAAGCAGTTTTTATTGGAGCTATTTTTTCTCCTTTTGCCACAGATTGTTTTTAAAGAATTATGGGAAATGACAACAGTAGAACCAAAGTTCGATTTTTCACAGTTGAAACTACAAAAAGCATGGAGCAATGTAATCCGGCCAGACAAGTGAGTAAATTATATCTTAGTTGCAACAATGCACTACTTGCTGAATATCAATAAGGATATGTTCCCTTCTTTAGCGTAAAAATAATATTTGCTGTTAATGTAAATGGTTCTGAATGTCCCTGGCAGTATGTGCACAGATGCCAAACAGCATTAAAACTTGAGCAGAATCTTATATGTTTCATTTGCAAGGAAGAGGAAGAGTGTGTTCACAGATGTTAAAACAAGGATGATTCATTTACATTGCTTTGCAATAATGAAACTCCATTAACTTTTATCATCTTCCTTCAAATTTCCCTTCAAGTAAATGAGAAAAGCGTAAATTCACGTCCAAGGAACTCTGTCAAACAGCTCACTGAGGTTTTCATTCTGCTTCTAAAATTCCTACAATAAGCATGTGGGCACCTCTGCCCCCTGTGGACCAAAACCCACCAATATTCTCCATAACTCAACAGTCACAAGTATCAACAGAGTACACCTGGGTGCTCAAGCTGAGGAAAAGGCTGGCTGACATGAGCTGTGCCCCATCTTTGTTGTCTTTTCAATTTTAACTTCCAAGATACTGAAGAACTCAAAAATGGGATAGACTAGATTAGACTAATTAGACTTTTGTTCACCAAGAGACTACTTTTTGATTCTGCCTCAATTAAATCAATAAATTACTTTAATAAATATCTTATGGAAGCATTTGACCCCAGTTGCAGAAGAAATTCGTGAATGTTCCATATGACATCACAGGCAGAACTAGTGTGCAGTTACAGTGATATTCTTAGCACAAATACATGTGCCGGCTTCAGGTCCTCTGCTCAATGAGTTTTATTTTTACTAGAAGTAATATACTTAAGCTCTCTAGAGCTCTGCTAATTCATATTTTACATGGAACTACATAATCTTTTTGGAGTGAATATGGACATTAACTCCTCCTTGCAGTTCTCTATAAACATCTGCTTGCACAGCAGATATTTCAAATTCAGAATCCAAGAAGGAAAGTGCTCCCAGGACTGATTACTGAGTTATATACCCTTTTATTTTAATGTACTCTGCCAAGATGAGTCCATAACCTCGAATGAGTCAGGGAAGAAAAGGGGAAGGGCAATAACAAACAGCTTCATCGTAATTTTAACCATATTGCCTGGTGATCACAGAATAACCTTTATGCTTAGGCACTTAAGGGAGACTACATGGACACATTCTTCCTGAGCATGCTCATCCACTCACTGGGATTTGTACTCTGTGACTCCAATTACACACAGAGAGGACATATGTGCCATCGATCCCAATTTTATTTCTTGATTCTAGGATTTTTTGTTAGACTACACAATGACAAATTTCACTCTCTGGAATAGACCCCTCTCTGTATAGTGGGGATACGCTTGCCATACTGACTTTCTAGGTATCGGTGCTATAGTTGTGACCGTGCTTCAAGGCATCACTTAAACATTGTATTATCTCCAGTAATTCAGGCTTGCCAGTTGGTATTAAATAAGTAAAGAAATATCGAGACACCTTGGAAGCTGTTTGTGTAGCCATCAAACAAACTGTTCACAAATGTACGGATAAAAAAATACTGTCAATTTAAACTGGGAATAGTGACAAGCTTAAAGCTGCACACAGATCCCGGCTGGCGTAAAAGTCACAGGGCATTCTTTTTTCAAAAGATGGTTTCGTAAGCTCCTGTATACAAGCCAACTTGCATCTTGGGTAATTATAGTCTCTCTATTGAAAATCCCCCTGTAATTTCAGCTGGATGTATTTTTTCACTTACTGCCCTAAATTGTTATATGTTATTCTAAAAGCTGGTTAACATCGTATGGAGAAGGTGGAAAAAATCAATAGAGCTTCACAACAAAGACATGAAAGAAGTAAAATATGAAATCTCTGAAAGAAATGATGTTCCCATTTGGGGGCAAAAGGGCAAGGACAATGGAATCAGTGAATATTTTTTTTTTTTTTTGCAGGCTTTGCTATGTTATTAAGATGTAATAATAGTTTCAGTCTTTTACTTTACACAATTGTGTCTTTCTGTCTTCTTTGGTCTGCCAACAGAATGAAGCAATAGTTCAAACTGAAAAGCCAAGTTTTTTGACTATCAAAATGAAATTTGAAGACAGTTTGCCCAAAAGATAAATGTCTCATCTTTTCCATGGGGCTTAATATTCCAGTTCATGCAAACTTGTCAAGATTAATGGTAGTTTATATCTTTAGAAAAGACATAGAAGAGATGAGAATCCAAGATCAAAAGACAGTCTGAAGAAAGAATGTACACATATGTATTATATAAAATACTTACATATATATGCTTAATAGCTATTTTATATATAACATAAATATATGTAAAATCATATTTTACACATTTTAGCTCTGTTTGCCATTATAATATATTTTGTTGTTTAATTTGGGTTATTCCTTCTGGTAAGTTTCCTTACTACGTTAATTGGCACATTCTGTACTGAACAGCTTGTCTCCTGAAGAATATTGCTCTCAGTTAGCAAAACAATGCTTTTCTATGCACTCTCAATAAACCCTAAGACCTACACTAAGCTTATGTTAAATTATTTGTGTGTTCATTGTTGGCACTATACTCACAGCTTAGAAAGTCAATTCCTGTCCCAAGGGGCTTAGAATCACTCAATGGTCAGTGCTGTTCTTTTTGTCTCCTCTCTTGAATTTGGGAATTCTTAGTGGATTCTTCCGGTCTAAATGCTGACTGTGAGGAGTCCTTTATACCTACGGAGATTTTGGTTTTGTTTAAGCAGTTGGTGACTTCAGGGGTAGGTAGTCTGAAATAGATGAACTCTAAATTATCCACATTGCTTTGTTTTATGCATCAGGTCTCATGGTTTAGTTTCTTGAACTGAAAGGTATTCAGAGGGGAAAAAAACCATAAGCCTTCTTAGTCCCTATCGATAGCATACTGCAATGTTAAATGCACATTTACATTACTTCTACTATATAATACGTAGGAATGGACTGTCTTTAACTACTGGGTTAAATAAATTCATATTTCTTCTTGAAGTTCTTGTTGGCAAGAAAAAGTACAGATCCCCTGGAGATGGACTACATGTCTTTTTAAGACTTTTCTGTATAATTTTTAGGATTCCTATCTACTTCAATTCAATTTCTTGGCACTAGATACAGCAATCTTTTGGCTAAGACCAGGAATAGAATCAATCTAATATTTGCTTTTATCCTTCATTGACCACTTCTCTTTATAAGGAGAGGATAATGGAATAATTGATAGAGTATATGTTTTACTTCTTTCATTTCTCTGTATGATTATTGTTTTGAATAATTGGAAATTTATGATTTGCTAAATTTAGCTTGTACTTTTTTATTGCTGGGCCAAGTACTTACATTACAAGTCTCTCAAAATCACTATCAAATCACACAGAAATTTTTGCCTACCTATTAATTAAACAGAGAGAGATTCTGAGCTAGATTATGTTGAAGAATGGTGAGCTCAAAGAAGCAGCAGGATCTCTCCCAAAAGACTTGAGACTCTGTCCATCCTGCTGCCGATATACTGAAGCAGTTATCCTCTAGTACTTGTATCTTATTTTAATTCGATATTGCCTGAGAAATGGCAGAATTATCTTTTTGTTTTGAAAACAAGTTGCTCTGACAACCTGGAATTTATGTGTTTCTTTTTCTACTACATAATCATCCCCTGAATTTTTTTCTGAAGATATATGGTATGTAAAACAGAAGAACATTACCTAGAGGGAATAATGTTCCCTGGGTAGAGTATCTGTGATGAATGTTATAAAGGAGCCAGGAAAGGATGATTAATTACTTTGTTAATGCACCTATGTACAGTAATGCGTGATTCCTGATTAAGAGCCATGCAGTGCTAATGTACTGTTGCTTTCACAAATTGGCCATTTGTTACTAAGAGGGTCAAACCCAAATACTGTGTGTAAGATCTCCGTAAGTGCCCGTGTTTTCTTGATCCTTGTCCCACAGAGCAAGAATATAAGCAATTTGTTGTTGTGAGGGCTGGCAGCCAGGGGAGCTATATGTCCATCTGATGTTGTACAAGCAAGGCTCCACTAGGAATTTCCATCTGCTTTTCCTCCTGAATTTGCCTACATATAATTACTGTGCTTGGTGATGCTTAACTAAAGGTGAATGGAAACATGTTTGCAATTGAGTGTTTTCCTAGGATCTCTATCAATAGGAGGATGTGCGAATAGGCTTGGAGTTTACAAAAAAACCCCACGTAGCTTTTTAAAAGAAGGCTTCTGAAAATTCATTCCTTTTCTTGAATTAATAAATTTCACCTACTGCTGAAATGCCAGGACCTCTGCAAATGAGTAACAAAATCAGACTGCATCACCTTAGTTAGTAAAACTGGATGACTCGGTGGAATATTTTGGAGCCCTCTTGCAGCTAGTCTTTTTGTTCCAATTGCAGGTGGCCTGCACCATCAATGCCCTGTAAAGCTTCACATGCAGCTGTGACTTTTTTTCCCCATTCCAACATGGATTTGTGTGATGCAGGTGAGCCTGCTCCCTCCCTAAAAGATGAGATACTCATGTGCTGGGTGATACTGGCCTTGTCAAAACAGCCTCAGAAACCTGAACTCTGTTTGCTTCTCAGGTAAGTAGAAGGGCACTTATTGTGCAACACTGCGTAAGGCCAGATTTTCAAATACAGTCTGTTTAAATTATGCATGCTGGAACCAGCACTTTCGGGGAACCTTTTCATCTAACACAGCTACTTAAGTGGAGAAGAAGGAGCTCTATAGCAGGAGCTGTTCTCCTCTGACCTGGAGTGTCTATGACCATTAGCAGTGACAAAAAAATCTACTGTGGTTACCTGCACTAGGAAAGGACTATATCAGAGTTTTAAGATCACTAGTTCTGTGTTGCACTTTGTCCTACATTTAAAGGAAATTAAAATGCTACCTTAAATACTCACGTGTGCATACAAATGTGGGGTTTGTAAGCACGAAGAATCCACGTAAAATTAGAAGGAATGGCTTAACGCTACTGTAAAACTGTCTTTGTTGGTATCTTTTTTATATCTAACCTTTGTGACACGGACTGTCTAAAAATTTAAATTGAAAAGTAGGAAGTTTAGGAGCTCACTACTGGAAACGTGGGCTGAGCTTCAATCAGTGCCCAGCTTCAATCAGGCTCCTCAGTGCAGGTTTTGTATAAGAAAGAATACAGTCCTTTAATGTGAGTAAGAGAAATGGAATTAGCTCCTTCTAAGGGCTTTGAACTTCCACATCTTTTACATTGAAAACGTTCATGGAAGTCAGTGGGCATTTTCAGCACAAGAGGAATGCAGGGTTAAGTCAAAAATCTACCTGTTACCAACTAGATAAGGTCAGAAGGAATGTATATAATGTTCTATTGCATCCAAATGTCACATTTAATTCCCCAGTTTTTACACCTTACTGTGTACAGTGCTTGCAGCTCTGAATAATGTTCTTATTTAGTTAGATTTATATACATACTAAAAAGGGGAGTAACTGCAGCTGTACTGCTGTCAGCTCCAGAACACGACACAAATTGTAGGAAATCACAGTGTGGGCTCTACACAGAGCTAAGCCATTCTTTAAAATACTGTGACTAATTCTACAAAACACTGCAGGATCCAGCTCTCTGAACCTCATTCAAACAGATTTCCCACTCCTTTTGGGAGTGCAGTTGGGGGGGGGGGCTGTCAGTGAGGATCGGGGTGTTTGAGCAGGAAGAGGAGTTACAGATGTGTTGAATCTCAACCTATAAATTGGAATCTTAGTGGGTAATAGGCAGGTTCTCATCTCTCGTGACTCAGCTAAGACACAGGTACTGTACATAGTGGTGCGCACATTTTCAGAAACTGATGATGACAACCTTCAGAAAGTAGCAAACTCCTCAGAAACAGTAGCAGACTTTGAAACAGCTGCTGAAATCCCAGTAGGTCCTTCCTTTATGTGGGGCACTCCAAAGAAACTGTTTTGTCATACCAGCTCTCTCTCCAGCATAGCTTAGTTTATTAGTCTTCTAAGCTAAAAAAAAAAAAGAGAGAGAAAAAGAATAAGACAAAGATGAGGAACAAGAAATACTGATGTATATTGTAATAAAATTCAGTTCAATCTTCTTCCACTTACTATAGTATGCAAATTCTTCCTCAATTGTACCTAACATGAACATCTAAGTCCAGATCCTTAGTTGGAGGAACTCCGTATCGCTGTTGGTCTCTATAGCCATGCTGATTTACAACAGCCGGGCTACAGGAATTAGTGCTGACATTCTTGGACAGTGTTTCAGTTTAGATATTTAGATCAAACACAGTTTTCAAGAAGCTGAAAAGGCTGGGATGTTGTTAGGGTAACTGCAGTGATAATTGCATGATGCTATACTTGTAATTGTTACTCAAACAGGCTTACAGTAGTTACTGGCACTATTTAGCTCAGGACGATGGTAAGATGTTGTCTCTTCTCGCAAGTGACAGGTGATAGGATGAGAGGAAACAGCTTCAAGTTGCGCAAGGAGAGGTTCAGATGAGACATGAAAGGGTTATCAGGCATTGGAACACGCTGCCCAGAGAGGTGGAGTCACCATCCCTGGACATATTTAAAAGACAGATAGGTGATCTGCTCAGGGATATGGTTTAGTAGTGGACAGGTGTGGCTGGACTCAATGATCTCTTCCAACCAAGCAATTCTATGATTCTAAGCTCTAAATTAAAATGGGCATGGGAGCTTTGCTTCACAGTGCATGACGCTCCTAAGACAATGCCTCACAATGTACAGGCCCTGAGGTGGCGGCCAGTGTATCAGGAAGGGAGTCAGGGACACTGCCTCTGAGGCAGCACAGTGTCTCAGACCTCCTCCCCTCCTCCTCACCAGAGCTGGTTGTCTCCCAGATTCCATGGTACTGTTTTTAGGATGTGGCGTACTTAGCGCCCCTGTGCCTTCCTTACAGACACCTGCTGTGCTCTTTGCTGGTTGACCTGTGCAGCCCACCCACGCCAGGCAACAGGTGCTGGTGTGACAGGGACTGGCTGAACACACACAAAGAGATGAGCAGATCAGTGGAACCATTAGGCAAACGGATCCCTCCTCAGGCGGGCTCCTGCCCGGGCACCAGAGGAACCCACGAGCTGTGTCCTGGGCAGAGGCTGGGCTTACCATGGCCCTGCCCGAGCTGTGACAGCCCCGCAAATGAGGGGAAAGCTGAGCTACGGTATCTGCTGTGGGATTTTTTACAAGAGCAAGTAGTGACAGGACGAGGGGGAATCGCTTTAAATTGGAAGGGGGAAGATTTGGGTTAGCCATTAGGAAAAAACTCATCATGATGAGGGTGGTGAGACACAGGCAGAGGCTGCCCAGGGAAGCTGTGGATGCCCCTTCACTGGGAGGGGTCCCTGCCTGTGGCAGGCAGGTTGGAGCTGGATGGGCTTTTAGGTCCCTTCCAACCCACACCATTCTCTGACTCTATCCCTGAGGGAGCGCCTGCGGCCAAGATGGCGCCACGCCAGGGTGCGAGCACGCGCCCGGCCACGCGGGAAGGAGGAGCCCCGCCCCCCGGGCCCCGCCCCCCGGGCCCCGCCCCCGTTCCCTGGGCGACGCCGACGCCACTCGCGCGCCATGGTGGCACCGGGGCAGGTACCGCCTCGGGGGAGGGCTCTGACCGCGGGGTGGGGGCGAGGAGGCTGCCGGCGCGGCGGGAGCCGGGCGGGGGCAGTGCTCCCCGCCACTCCGCTCCCCTCTCTTAATTTTATGCCTTATTCTAAACGGCTTCGCTAAGCTTCAGGGAAAGCAAAAAGGGAGGGGTGTGAGGGACGCGGTGTGAGTGAGTCGTGGGTTCAGTTCTGGGCCCCTCACTACAAGGACACTGAGGTGCTGGAGCGTGCCCAGGGAAGAGAAACGAGGCTGCTGAGGGGGTTGGAGCACAAGCCTTATGAGAAGCAGCTGAGAGAACTGGGGTTGTTTAGCTTAAGAGAAGAGGGATCTGAGGGGAGACCTTATCGCTCTCGACAACTATCTGAAAGGGGGTCCTAGCGAAGTGGGGTTTGGTCTCTTCTCTCAAGTGACTGGTGATGGGATGAGAGGAAATGGCCTCAAGCTGTGCCGGGGAGGTTCAGATTAGACATCAGGAAAAATTTCTTCACCGGAAGGGCTGGCAGGCGCTGGCACAGCTGCCCAAGGAGATGGTGGAGTCCCCATCCCTGGAGGTGTTTACAAGATGGGTAGATGAAGTGCGCAGGGGACTGGCTTAGTAGTGGTCAGGTATGGCTGGACTTGATCTCAAAGGTCTTTTCCAACCCAGTATTCTGTGATTCTATTTATAGGGATACTACTATTCTCAGGTGGGTTCAGGGAGAGGTGCCCGCTGTGGGGGTCAGTGCCTCCTGGCTGCCCAAACCGCCCCACAGTACTGATTCCTGCTGTAAGGCTGTGCCTTGGCTGGTTCACCTGGGTGGGAGTGTCCTTATGTAGGGGTAGGGGTAGGGGTTGGACTCAATGATGCTTTTGGGTCCCTTCCAACTCAGGTGATTCTACAATGCCCTTGATTTCTGCATATCAAGGGGCAGTTTGCCTTCAGACACCAGGTGTGGCAGCCAGCTCTCCCCTGCTTCCAGCAACATCACCTTTGTGCTTCCAGCCTTCCCTCGCTCTGGTTAGCCAGAGGGCTGTAGAGGAGCAAATCTACATCGTTCTACTTAGTATTTGCT
Organism: Neomorphus geoffroyi; assembly: GCA_033558235.1. Lineage (NCBI taxonomy): Eukaryota > Metazoa > Chordata > Aves > Cuculiformes > Neomorphidae > Neomorphus > Neomorphus geoffroyi. The sequence goes on along the minus strand of JAUMJM010000016.1, from coordinate 9,719,886 downwards.
GTTTTCTTTCGTCATTATGAGGGTGGTGAGACACTGGCACAGGTTGCCCAAGAAAGCTGTGGATGCCCCATCTCTGGAGCTGCTTGAGGGCAGGCTGGATGGGGAGCTTGAGCAGCCTCATCTGGTGGGAGATGTCCCTGCCCATGGAGGGGGGGGCTGGAACTGGATGGGCTTTAAGGTCATCAGACCATTATGTGATTCTATGATTCTTTGGCTTTGACCTCCTCTATTTTTTTTTTTTTTCTTGTTTTCTGGTGGGGGGGGGGTGTTGGTTTTTTTTTTGGTTGGTTTTTTTTGTGGCTTGGCTGATGGGTGATTTCTGACAAGGCAGGCACCTCATCTCTGCTACATGTCAAAAGAAATACACAAATACAAATTATTCCTCCCATGAATGTATGAGATGTTGCATCAGCTCAGAATTTCTCTTATCTTCATACTGTTTATAGAGTTGTAGCTGCTATGAGATAATTTTTTTTTCCAGTTGAACTGCTTTGTTGTCTTACGATGGCCGAGAAGTTGCTGTGGCTGTTGTGGAAGTGATGAACTGCTTCCAGCCAGCATAAGGGTTGTGTCTGTTGGCACAAATCTGCCCTGGTGACTGTCAGTACAAAAGCTCAACGTTTAGATTTCCTTCAATAAATAAATCCTTCTCAGTGTAAAATCCATTATTACATATTCTCAGTGCTTTATAAAAAATATATGCATCTTTCACAGTATTCTCTTACATTGTTCCCTGTAAATATTTTGGCAGTCAGAGCAGTGTAACATGGGGGTAATGCAGTCAGTTAGATCGTAGTAAAAGGATACAAGGTGTGCTGTATGAGAAACGACAAGCTGTCAAAAGTATATTGTACAGCCATTTGAATTGTACCACTGCATTTTTTGGCATTTTTACTTCGTTGCTTATAAAAGAAATCTTTAGAGGAATTCAGTGAACATTTTTTTCATGTGTTTTCTGTTCTGTATATATTGAATTTTGTCCTACGTATGATAACTTACCTTTGTGATATTTTTTATTATCCTTTATGATTTATTTTTCTTATAAACTCTGTGGAATTATGCACATTTTTTAATTAAATTATATAGTCTCCAGTTTTGGCTGAAGCTAGCTTTGAATGGTCTGTATGTAAGCTACAGGGAACACTGTGTTCTGCCACTATTTTTAGTACATTGTTTCTTAGATCTTCAGACAATTCCTTTTGATTTAAATTGAATATTTTTATAATTGTTCAGACTTGTAATTACTTTCAGGAGAAAGCATTTTAGAAAATCTGAATCCTGATCTTAGCAAGTCTTGCCACTTCTTTATTTTTAACAACATTTTTTCATTTTTTCCAATAAGTAGTCTGCAGCTGTGAAAACATGAGTGAGGTTTAATGTCATAATACATTTGGTCATCCATAAATCTTGATGGTTGGACTGTGTGACATTTTTGAAACATATTTTGTTATTAAAAGGACACTATCAGCATCTGTTGTTTATAATGGTCCTCTGAAAGCTTTCCTTTTATCTAGGTTTTGTCTTTTGCATTTAAAATTAGTGTTACTATTTTTATTTCCTCATTTGTTTGACAATGCAAAAATATTATGACTAAAAATAGCAACTATTGATTTTAACTTCCCATTGTGGGAGCGGAAAAGTGGGACTTTTTTAAAACAAACAAGAACGGTGAATGCATTTTAGCTTCTGCCTTAACTATTTATGTAGACAGCTTCAAGATTTTTTGCTGCTGCTGAAGTATTTGACAGGTTGATAACAGAATGCATGTAATAATTCAAAGAACAATCTGTGTTGCTGGTTGGGTTTTTTTTTTTCATTCCCATTTTGATTAAAGTTGTAACTGATATACAACACTCATTCAGGGTACATCTGTACTGCTGTCAGCAGTATCGCTTAGACAGAGGTAGCTGAGCTAGCTTTAAATGAGCCAGCTCAGGTACTGGAAGCTATCTAGCTGTGACAGCAGAAAGTTTAGTCCAGTCTAATTTCCTTGATGGAGTGAAGACAGGAGGATCACAGTTTCCTTACACTTCAAATATTTGATATAACTTGAGAGCTGGTGAGCTATTCCTTTGTGAGTATATTTTTGAACATCATGATTTTGGAAAGCATGGTGCTGTATTGTCAAACAAATGCAGTAAGTAACATCTTCAGCCACTGCAGAGGGCTCATCCCACAGGAGAGGCTTATTTTCCTTCCAGAACACTGGTGCTAATTTCTATTGTGTTTCAAGGTTTTGTGGCTCTGGGAAGGCCCTCATCAAAACTGCAGATCCTGGGCCATTTTTTCTAGCCTGGGATGGCTCATTGGGTTGGGTTTTTGAGAGTGTTCTTCCCCACCTTGCCAAACACAACTTTTTTTTCAGTTTGCTATTTAACAGTATCACTCTTCTGCTAGTATTTTCTCCTTCCTGGTGGTTTGTCAACATTGGCCAACAGATCCAAGAAAGATCTTACTCCTTTGATTTAGAATATCTGATTTGGGATTTTGATTTGATGCTGTTGAAAAGGGATGCACAAAACATTTGACGTAAAGATTGAACAGCCAGAAATATATTGTACATCAGAACAGCTAAAAATTATTTGAAGGAAAATAGAACAGAAACAAATAATTCTCTAATAATAGTCTGTATTTCAATAGGTAAAGTCTACTGCTGGGAGTACTGAGAGGATTGGCTTGGGGTTTTTTTTTCCCAACACATGAAGGTAGTGTTACCAGAATTAACTTACCTTGGATTACCTCAGCCTGTCACTATGGTTAACAGTTAAAATGAATGGTAAATTCTTTGACATCAGTCAACACGTGTATAAAATAACGTCTCTTTGAATTTTTAGTGGTGGTTAAAGACAGCAATCAAAATAATTGTAAGCTTTTAGTTATGTGTGGAAGTTCTACTCAAACAGAAACTTTCTTGAAATACGGGATTGTTCAAGTGATTCTCGGACTTTCACTACTATTTTAAATATTAAATTACAAAAACATTGTTAATTTTAGAAATTAATTTTCTAAATTATGTACATTCTGTCCTGTAGTTTCATCATTTTGAACAGTATTTCTTATTATTTGATATGTGTGCTTGTTGTAGTGGACAGTGGTGCCACAAATGTGTCCTTATCATGAGTAGTAATGAAGATAGTAATACAGTGGTGAGGGGTGCTGCTGCTGGGAGTATTGTTACAGATGCCAGGTGATGAAATGGTGAAATGGGAAGCGTTCACCTTGCCATGTAAACTGTCAGATTTTGATGTACAGATTTCAGGGCGTTATCTACAATGCTGAGTTGCAACAGCTAATTATCTCTTAAGTTTAAACTGCAAATTTTAGCTCGTTAAGGAATACATTTCCAACACTAGAAGACTTTCAAATGTGTTGGAAGAGATTGTAGGTGACCGAGTGCAAGGCACCTGGAGTTGGTTTTAAATTATTTTTTGTAATCTTACATAGCTTGTATGTTGCTGTAATGCAACACTACAGACTAAGACTTCAGCATATTTTCCTAGATGTTTTTCTTACTGTTTGTATTTCAGAGAATGAGATGAGCCTTAGCATCAGCATACTGAGTGTGCTGGGCCTGACAGTATGATGTGGGTTAGTTTCATACTGTTTCTTACTGTAGTAAACCAGGTACATACTGGAGGCAGAAAAAAACTCCTTTTTGGACAAGTTTTTTCTAACATGATGGATGTTGCCTGATACCTTTCAAGAAGCAGTGAGGAATTAGTTTGGATAAGATTCTTGGGAGTCCAGGTAAAAAGCTGCTTTCCAGAATGGTCAGTTTCTTGCCTGGTAGCCTGTTCCTTACAGCACCAGATGTAAGCAGTGGGAGGGGGGAAAAAAAAGACTTTCTATTTACAAGGCTGCTGCTGAGCTTTCAAATGGTGGGGGCTGTTGTGCAGGTTGCTTAGGGTGTTACGCGAGAGTCTGTGTTGTTACTCGTACCTGGCCTGTAACCACAGAGGAGATGCTGGAAGAGAGCTTGACAAGAATAAAAACACTATGCCACAAGATTTCTTATGCTTTTCTTTCTAAAACAGTCTGGGGTGATACCTGTTAATGTTAAACATTAACATTTTGCTTTATTAAGAAGTATAATCAGTAATGTGTTGAGCGACTGACTGGTAATATGCCATTTATACAGCAGAGCAGAAATCCATAGTAAAGTATCCTACGTATTGAACGTCCTGAGAGAAAGAGATGAACAGGCATTAATTCAGTTTCCCAAGCATTAATATAATTTCTTCTTTTAATTCAGCTCTCACTACTTCCAAAGAATCTTTCATTCAACAGGTTTCTAACACCACTGGCTGCTTAAGCAAAGCTTTCATATTTTTCCCAATTATTCAAAAAATCATCCAATAATTGTATAATATTAACATATCAAGCAATTAATTCCTTTTTTTTTCCCTAGCTAAGGCATACAATTATATGACCATTACTAACTGTAGGGGTGCTTTTTTTTATGCTCGATGAATTATAGCTAATAAACCAAAAGCAAACTAATATCACGCTCCTAAGAAAGCTTTTATTTACTTAATTTCTGTTCTGATGAGACATAGTATCTAAAAGTAACTTCTTTACAGTTGGGAACAATAATTTTCCATATTAAAGTACATGTGAAAGTACTCTGGTACGTAATTAGAGGGAAAAAAACCTAGTCTGCCCACATTTAGTTCTTTATTGCTCTCAGCCCTGTTTAATCAGTCCTGAATGCTGTAATTCAGCTAGTCTTGAGTTTTCAGTCTATCTTGCCGTTTGGCAGCAGCAGGGGGAGTAGTGTAGCTTTACTTGGGGGCTCTCCTTGACCAGTGCAGGAGTTAGTTGATTATTAACCCAGAACAATGCTGTTCAGGCTCAAAAATCAGCTCATGTTAGGAAATATTCCACTTCGCTCTCTTTCTAGGTGAGCTAGAAATATTATTCTGCAAGCTCTGCCTTGCTGCACTTCTGTAAAGCCCAAGTCCCACAAATGTAGAAGGGTGCCTGCTACAAGTAAATTGTGGTCAGGTTTTACTCAGACTTTTGTGTCCCTGTGCAGAAGCAGGTCAGGCCAATTAGTCTCACAGTCAGAAGGCTGAAGGGGATCTTTGGGGCGTGAGCTGGTTCAGCTGCCTACTGTAAGCTAGGCCAGCACTGAATACAGGCTTTGTCCAATTCAGTCCTGAAAACCTGCAAGGATGGGAGATTCTTGCACCTTTCTGGGTAACCTATTCAAATGTTTAATTATCTTTATAGTGAAATATTTTTCTTTATGCTGTCCCATGCAAATGGTCCCTTCCAACTGAAATGTTCTGTTCTATTCTGTTCTGTTCTGTTCTGTTCTGTCCTGTCCTGTCCTGTCCTGTCTTGTCCCCATTGTCCCTTATTCCCCTACCGTGCAGCCCTGTAACGAGCATGGCTCATCTCACATTTTATAACATGCTTTGACACTTCACTATGTTGCCTATGTATTTCATTGTGAAACAAGTTTTTTTTCCTCTGCTTTGTTTAGTTAATGGATTTGTTACTGAAGTCTCTGGTCAAATGTTTTTGGTTGGTGCTGCACACTAAAAATGTCATCAAATGTTCTTATTTTTGTAAGACCATTGCATTGTTGGTTCATGCTCAGTTTGTTATCGCCTGACATTTACATCCTTGCATTTTCTGTAGGAAGCTGCCTCCTGCTTTACAAATATACAGACCTTCCCTGAAACAGCAGTGTCAGATCCTTGTATGTGATCATCATGTTGCAACAAACATCTTGGACTTTCTTTTTGGTTAGGGAAGGAGTCCGTGTAGATCATAAATTAGAAAATGCAATCAAGTACAGAGTGGAGAGCAAATAGCATAGTAATGTGGACTCATAATATCTTAAGCAGAAACTGATTTTAAAATTTAATTACTGTGCAATCTAGTATGATGCTGGTCAAATCCAGATGCATGGATTTTTTGCACCTTTATATTTCTGTTGTTTTTACTTGCAAGTTAATTTAATCTTGTGCTACACATAATATGTCACTATGTTCCCCCATGAATTTCAGATAAAAAATACTATTTTCCATGTAGCTGCCTAGCTTTTCTCTAGTGAAAATATGTTAAGGTATTGTGTTGCTGCCATATAATTATAACTGTGTTACATTTTTGGCATTTGTTGAATTAATCCCTTGCATACTTCCTCAAAATGAGAACGTTGTTTAGATTATTTACTGACATAATAAAATAAACCTTTTGAAATAATATTCCTGTATACATATATTTGTGTAGGAAGAAGACCAAGATCAGGATGCTATAGGTGGAAAGAAGATTATTAATCGGACGTTTCTTTCTCTTTCTCAAATCGCTGCTTTGTCAGAGCAAACTGTAGAAGGAGTTCAGAAGTAAGTGGCAATGATGATAAGGCTAGAACCAGTATTATAATGAAATAAAAATTATAGACCATTTGTTATATTTATTTTGAGATGGTTACATCATTAGTTTTTAATTATTTAGTTAAATCATTGATATTTTAATGTGATTTATGAAAGACAGGAAGAAATACTGTTGATCTCAGTTCCACTTTGTTTTACTAGTTTTCTCTGTTTCTTATATCTCTTGATTTTTCTTTGACTCCTTTTTTCCCCCACTGATATTTCACATAGATATGGTTTCTGAGTTTACAACATTATTAAATATGCTGTAAATGAAATGCTAAGATGTAAATGAGAACAGGCCAATACTGAGCTTTTATATAGGTCTCACTTGGTAACTTTTTTTTTCTAAAATATTTAACATTCTGTACTGTAATGTGAGTTATTGAAAAATCAGAAAGGTTTTAAAAGTTCAGGAAGAGATGGAAAGCTTAAGAAGGTATTAGCAGGTAGCCATTATGGTGCACTGGGGAAATAGGAGGCAGCCAAAGACTTCTGATGTAAGCCCATATTGTCTTTCCTGTAACAACACTCTCCTTTGTTATTGGTGCTTAACAACAGCTAAATTTAGGATACCAGGAGTTCAGTCTGAGGGTCTAGACTTTAAGGATAGGATCTTTCAGAAGTGCCGGAATTATTTAGAACCACTCATATCCACTAGCAAATTCTTTGTGAATTGAAAACCAAAGGGTAGGATGGGGTTGGAGGAAATAAAAATATCTAACCCTGTCCCTCTAAATATGTAGACCATTTAAGAGAAATTAAAATATCATTCCTATAAAATATTCTGTCATTCCTATTTGTCACTGTTCTAAGGGGGGGGGGGAAGTTCTTTCTGGGATTATTTTTAAGAAAACTGGAAAGAAAAGTTGTTCCCATCAAATAATAAAAAAAATCTTGCATTCACTATTTTCTCTTGCACAATAGCCCTCTTATTTTAGAGGAGACTGAAGTGTATAATTCACTGGAGACTAAAATGTGCTTAACGACACAATTTCTTGCGAAACTTTCTCATTAAGATTGAAAAGAAAAGCATTGAAAAATTGTATTTTTCTTCTTAGTCTCAGCTGATCACATATATTTTTATATATACAGACGATACAAGCGGATCATAAAGTGTGTAACTGTCAAACTGAAAAGAGGATATTACAGGGTATTTTCTGTACTCTAAGCAGTTTGGCAGCAGCACTGAAACTTTGCTAATTTACCACAGTGCGTCATTTCTGTACGCAAGAGCAGTTTGAAGGCCACAGCTAAGGTTGGAAAATCAGAATAGATCTGATTCAGTATGAGAATTTTGATGTCCTGCGTTCCCATCTCTCATGGAGCTTTAAGCTGCTATCCATCTCCATAGGACTCAAACACCTTCCACGAAGGAAGTAGCAATCAGGATAGCTAGGAAGGCTAAATGCCCCATCGTTTCCCAGTGATTTATAGACAGTGTTGTCAGTGACGTGTCTTGCAGAATATTGAAAAGATGAGTACCGGCATTGTTAGCAGCATCAGAGAAAATCTAAATCCCTGAGAAGCTCTGATTATGAAAACACAGAGTTGGCAGAAGCTTCAGAAAGAGAGGATATGGACTGTTCCAAACCTTGGAAAGTTCAGCTGGCCACGTTCCGCTTCTATTTCAGTACACAGTTAAGTGTTTTTAACCGACTTACATGTGTACAGCCATATGAATTTGTCATGCAGAACAAAGGAATACATGTTTTAAACAAAACTGATTGGATTATATGCTTTACTTTGTTAGTTATTGAGGCTTTAATTAAAAAAAACCCTCATCTTATTTGACACCGTATCTCTACCTTTAAAAAACTAATGGTTGCCTAGCAGTAGGTCTGAGATTAATGCCCTTCTTAGGAAGGAATGAGAAGCAGGGTGGGGGAAGACTTTGCTCTTTTACAGGGGACTAGAAACTGTGATAACAACTAGCACGTGTATTGCCAGGTATAGTTAAGAAGCCAAGGATCACTTTAATGTGAAACTTAACTACCTGAGACGTGACTGCAGTTATACTGGAAAAGCTGCAAACTGAAGTTCCAGCCTCAATCCTCTGTCTTCATGTGGAAAAATGCACAAAATTATTATGAAAGATATAACTAATTCTATGTTTGGAGTAGACATAAATGTGTCGGCAACAGCATAGTCTCCTATGAGGGACTGTATTTTTTCATTACTTTTCAATTTAAAGTAAGTGGAAAATTTTCCAATGTGCCAGTAAAATAGTATGAGGCTCTTCTTAAGTGTCTTGACCATTATGAAAGTGGAATTTAAACTTCTAAATATTTTAAGTACTTTTAGTAATTTTATATTATATTATTTACGTTCTTTTTCAAATTTAATTTTTTTTCACAGACTACATGAAAAATAATCTTGAAAGGGAAGCAAGGTCTTTTTAATACTGTAAATCTATCTCAATCAGAATCAGAGAGTAGTAGTAGAAAGTGGAGATTAATTGTTCCATTTCATGCTACAAACCCCTTCCTGAACAAACACTGGATTTTATCTGGGATATTTAGCTGGATTTATCTTTTGTTTTTGTAATGCTCTTATTTTTGTAATTTTATTTATCATATCTTAACATTTAAATAGTGTCTTCTGAAACCTGTAAGTGTTTGTTTCCTTTTTTCAGTCAGCATGTCCTCTGACCGTAAATGTTCATATCTAGAAATTGGTGTAGCTAAGTTCCAGGAAGTTATATACATGTATGTATAATATAATAATAGCAAATCTTATAGATATAATTACAAGTGGTCTAAGTTAAACTTTGGCATCTGCTTTTTTTAGTTTCATTATTTACTCTGCAATTTCTTTTAGAATGCTGGAAGTATTTCTGAATTTTAAACAATTAAAGACATCTTTGAAAGAAGCCATTTTGCTAGATTATTATACTGCGGGATTTTGCTGGGCTAAAGAAATGAACTTCAGTCTTATACAGCTTTCAGGATTCATGGATCTATTAAATTTCCTGTTGGAGAACCTCAGTGGTAAGTATAATTAAAAATTGTAAAATAAATATCTGAAGTGGAAGGCAAGAATGTTTTCCAGTCATTTTGATAAAGTGATATTTAATTACAAGTAATTGCAAAATTATTTCTTTTCCTCTTAAATGTTGGCATGTGATATGTTCTACCTGAAAATAATTCTTATTGGCAGACATTAAACTTTCTTTGGAGAGGACTAAAGTCTTTTTAGCAGACTATCCCTTGTTCTTTGTTTGCACAGTATGTGGAACAAAATGGCCAGGTCCTGAAAAGACCTCGTCTTTGCTATGGTAAAATAAATAATAATTACAGTAGAGAGAGAGCAAGTAGCTCCTAAATTCCGATTCCAGCTGTCTCAGTCACTGACTCATTGTAGCCTTGGGCACATTTCTCTGCTGTTTGAGATATTCAGTACATCCTGTAGCATTGCGGCAGGTGAATTACATTTATTTTATCCTTGGACATCAAGTCTTAGGCAGCTTTCTATATGGCAAATGCTACACTTCTGGCACAAAATATATTGGTTAACTAAAGACTTGTGAGGGAAGTAAACTGGCATCACTGCTGAAGATGAAAAATGACAATGAATGCTCCTACAAAGCATGTAGCTTGGGTCTAGGGGGAACAGAATAGCCAGAAAAAAATGGTAGCAGCGTCCTCTAAAACCCATTTTTCAGAGATCGCAATGCTTACTTAACATTCACTTTGAAGGTGATTATGTCGAGAAAAGTCCGTCCCAGAGGAAGAGCAAAAGGACTCAGCTATTCCATTCAAAGAGAAGATGAATATTTAAAATCAAGCTCATAATAGTTATTATACTCTTTCATTGTAATTTAATTCAAGGGCCTTTCTGACTTGGAATTTTGACAGAGTATGTACGTGCTTTAGGATCATAGGCCTTCCAGTTGTCCTTCCTGTCTCCAGTGAGAAAGTATCTTAACATATGCTAACTATATTAATGCAACAATGGAGAAGAATGGAAACATGTCAGAAATTAGTTTTATGAGACGGTATGTAATGTATGTGTACTAGACAGGCTGGTAGCACAACTGATTGTTAAAGCTGACTGATGTTTTTCAGGAATGTGATTTTAGTTGCATAAAGCTTTGCCAAACTTTAACTCTTTAACCTGAAATTTTCCGTGGCAGTGTCTGCCTCTGATTAATTTTTTATGTATAAAATTACAACTAAAACAGTTAAATGAGTGTGCAGACAGAGGCTGTAGAAAAAATCTGTATTCCTTTGTGCCTTTTTTTTAACAGCTCTAATACCCTTATGCTTTGAAGTAAAGACATAAGGTTTGGCAGGCAAGTGTTGTGAATTTGCTTTTTGCTGTCCATTTGGATTTGGCTAAAATACATGGCTTTTATGGAAAGAAAATTCAGTTTGTAAATGCTTATAGGAGACTTCTTATACTTTTTTCACAGCTAAGTTCCTCGAATAATTCATCTTATAAAGTATGCTGTAGCCCAAGGCTGAGATGAATTTCCTTGTAATTACCATTCTAAGATGGTAGAAGTTCCAAGACCAAACATTTCGACTAAGAACAAAATGCTAATGTCTTCTATGTTAATGAGCATTTCCTTTCCCTTCCCTACACTGGACACAAGCAGGCTGGAGAATTAAGATGATTTGACCACAATAGCAAGAATAATGTGGAGCAGGAAGAATGGATTTAGAGAAGGAGGGTAGTAGAAACTCATTTAAGGCTGGTAAAGGAGAGAGGAAAACAAAAATTTACTAAGTGGGGGATTGTATTCATTGGGAGCCAGGATGAATTAATTGGTTTGGTTCATCTTCTTTACATTGAGGGTAAAGTGCTTCTTATCTCACAACAGTACTGACAGCTTTCCTGAGAGAGGTATCTGGGGCTGAAAAATCAGTTGTGCGGTGACAGACCTGGGTGTTGTGACTTCTCACGATCTTGTTATGTGTCTTCCCTACTAACTGTAATACTTCTGGTTCTGTTTCTCTTGTTCATATTCTGTCCCATCCCATTTCCTCCACATTCTCTGCATTTCTTTCTTTTTTCTTCCACTGTAGTTGTTGATATTGTGCTGCCTCTGTTACTGAAAACTGAGGTGAAATTTTCAGGGTTTTAATTACTGTATCACTAAAGGGACAAAACTATAAACACCAGAACCTTGTAAGATTTTACATCGGTTCTTTGTAAAAAAAACCAAACAAACAAAGGAGCAAATTATAGAGAATTAAAACAATAAGGAAAATACATCTATTTCTCCACTGGTGGATATTTCCTTTTTTTTCTATTCTAGATTTTATAGACTTAAAAAGAAGTGGTAAATTTTGTTCAAACCTGTTTTTAAACTCCTCCATGGTTCTAGTGATGGCATACAGTGTATACAAAGCAGAAAGTTGAATCCTTCCTTTTTATAGGTTCAGCCAACAATGTTGTATTTCAGATTTTCCTCTTTGTCAAGGCAGTTAACAAAAAGAATTGAAATTTTAATTCAAAGCTGTTCTGGCATTTGGTTTTAATTTCCAGGGTGAAAATGTAAAGTAATTAGCTATTTGGGGGGGAAGGGGGGAGCAAAAACGTTTCCAAGCTTGATGATATATGCAGAGTATTATGCATATTCATGTTTAATCAATTATGACTGTAAGCACTTGAAAAAAATGGTTATCCTTTTTAACATCTGTTCCTGTATTACTGGTTTATATTGCAAGGGACATGGTCAAAAGAACAATCTTTTACAATGCATAAACAGTAGTAAATTTATTTTAAAGATAAACATACTCAAATTTACATGCTGTTCTGCGTGTGGTTATCTCTGCATAAGTAAGAGGCCAAGCTGTGGTGGTTTAAACACTCATTCTTATGATCCTTATGTTATGAAGTTGGGTCAGTGATTTTGTGATGGAACTTTAATGCACATTTTATTGATAAGAATAATGGCAACAGACAAAAATGTTTGATTGCTGTTGTAAGTTTCCACGTGGTTCATAATGTAACCTCTTAAACTTCAAGAAATCTTATAATTAAAATGGGGCCCAAAGCTCCCATGTAACCCTGTTGTTTTGTTCTTTGGGATTACTTTGCAGACAAACATATGACCTTAGGAGATAATTTAAAAGAACTTGGAAAAGCAATGGCTGGAATCGGAGAAACTGATTTAGAAAGAAGTGGTGACTTGAATTTCTTCAGCATTGAGCAAGCCAAAGCAGTCATTGATTACCTGAATATCAGGTATTTATTTCTACAGGATCCATTATTTCTTACTTGAATAATTTAATGTAATGGGAAATTGACTGATAAAATAAGTTAGAATTATTTAATTGGGTATGTTTATACTGTGCCAACATACTGCAGACACCAAACATTAAGACATTAAAAAGAAGAGAGACTATGGTAGGGGCAGTAAAGATTAGGCCCCAGATGTCAAAACCTGGGAAATAAATTTAGGCTGGAAGTTTATCAAAATGTGAGATTGTTCTGGAAAACTTCTTTCTGGGTTTTGTTTCGGGTGATAAAAGGGAAAGGGGAGAGTGGTTTATAGAGAATATTCTTGGTTCTCTGTTAAAACATTCTATTTTTAGATTCCAGTTGAATGGAAGGATAGGTCTTGCCTGTAACTTAGAGCATCTTTGAGTATTTGTCTGGCTTTGACAGCTGTAGTGGACTTCTTAAGTGGTTTAAAGTTATGTACTTTACAGAATTAAGTCTGCAGTCATATATGAGTCACAAAAATGTTGCATTTCAGAGTTAACAGAAGTTCAGTACATGAAAAGATTTTATGATGGATCTCAACTTTTAAACAGAAGCACAGAAAGAGATGCAAACAGCAATAATTCTGTTGTTTATCTGAGAAAAAAATTACACATCTGATAGCAGCCAAACACATTTCCATGCAAAGTCTCAACTATACAGTGACATATGCAGACCTTTCCCCACTGTTTCCAGTACATGATGGACAGAATGGCTGTCAAGCCATCCTGTCACCCTCTAATGTTGGGGGCAAGCAGTTGGAAAACTGGAAAAGGTCTGATTGTAATGTATGCTCATACACTTGTGCTACATCTGTAGCTTTCAGCCCGTTTTTTAACTGGAATGGCAGTCAGAGGGAGAATTTTTTTGGCAGATGATGGGCATAAAAAGCGAGTAAGGTCATGACTGATCTGTATGTAGAATTGTTGGGAATTTTCTGACCGTTCTTTTGCTAGGAAAAGTTTAATACATCAAACAAGTTTTTTTAGAATGTTTTCTTGGATGCAGAAAAGTATTTCCTCTTGAAGACAGACTGGGCTGTTAGCTTAAGAGTTTACAGTACTCAGATTCAGACCAGGGATTCAAGCCTATCACAGGTGATTTGTCTTACAACTGGGCTGTAAAGTTTGTCTCTTTCTCCTGCTCTCTAATTTTTTCTCGTGTTTCTTTTTCATGGAAAATAGAAAAAGCTTCAGGTTATTCCCCTAAAAATGAGAAGATCTCTTTAAATCTCAAATTTCTGTACTCAAGGCAAATCAATGTCCTGCCAAGTACTAGCCCTAAACTAAAAGGAAACTTGGCATTTAAGATGTCTCACTTAACTTCTTTTACTTCTCCCTTCCTGTCTGTGCCTTTGTATATTTATTTGAAACAAATGTTCTTTCCAAATAGCGTGTTTATAGTTCTTATGTAAATTATCCATTGAAAGATATCTTGTCCGTGAAGTAATTCCTTCACTGTCACAAGAATTTCATCCAAGAGATTAGGTGCTCCATCCTACTATCACCAAAGTATTAACTGGACAGGAAAAGAATCAAGCCACAAGACTTTCACAGCAAAATGGCATTTTGGGCACCAAATATGTGGCTGTGTGTTCCGACTGCACAATTTATTACAAGTATCTGCTATTGCAAGGTCATGGATATACACGCATACACTGAAATGCGTCATATGTGTCCAGTTTATACAATCCATTATTTCAGTTATTTGAGGCCTTTTTTTTTCTAAATAAGAACTGAATCAGCACATTTCTTATGCTGGTGTATTTTGAACTTTATGAACTCAGAAATAGGTTGACTGAGTTTTATTACAATTCAAATTAATGTATTGCTTCAACATTTTTTCTTGTTCTGCACTTTTTTTTTGCTAAATTCTAAATGATAGGCCTATAGCTTTTTTACCTACTCAAGATAGCATGACATGAACACATTTTCACAGATGGGCTCTAAACCTATGGGATTTATAATGGAAATGGTGACAAATGCTTAACCACATTGGCATAAACTGTGCAGCAACTATAATGACACCTTCAGGTTTGGTGGAAGGTGACAGTTATCATCTTTTTATCTTGTCTCCTTGGGCAAACACACAGCAACATAGCGCTTGACATTTTCTTTCGGGAAGCAGTGGAGCTAGGGAAACATGTCATTGTTAATCTCCTTCAGATTCTTGTATGACATCATAAGAGGGTCTATTCTTAACAATGTTACTTGCACAAGTAAAATTACTTGTGTAATTGCTAAAAACCTTGGTACAGAATTTTTTGATTATTCACAACAGGTACCGTCACAAAAGCATTTTATGTAGTGCCTGATAGAAGAAAGGAAACTAGATTGTTGTTTCAAAATAAATACTGGTGTACAATTTGTGATTTGATTTAAAGAGCATTAAATGGAGGAATTCTTTCTTTGATTAAGGATGCCAGGTTGAAGAGTTCTGTTTAAAAATAATTAAATAAATAAAATTCAGAAATGCAAAAGTAATGACTTCTATTTTTGGGAATATTGTAAATTATCTGTACCTGTAACATAAGCCATAAAGAACATCATAACACATTTAAGAGGGGAAGGGGAAAAACTGATTTTCAGATGCTGTAAGTCTGGCTCCTTTCCAAAGTACTGGAGTAAATAAAAGAAAAATGTTTGGAATGTTATGTTCTGCCACTTTGAAAGATACAGATCTTATTTTTTGTGTGCCTGTGATGTCCATAAAATATTATTTTGTCTTTTTCGAATAATCCCTGTTAGAATTTTACCAAATATTAGGTGTATATGTGAGGGCACTTGTGTGTTTTAATAAATTCGTGTGAATAATTTCCAAGTTAAGTCCTCAGGTCTGCTTAAACATGATTCCTCTGTCTCCTCTGAAATGTGGCAGGAGTTCTTTGGTGAAGTACTGCAATAAAAATGTACTGCGAATGAAATGGCAAATATTGTAACAACTTAATTGTCTATGTGCTCTGGGTTTGGAGGAAGGGAACTTGTAGTTTGTGGTAGCCAAATTTCTTATGCACGTGGGTAAATGAATTTGTTTTTTAACTAATGGTAATTGAATGACTGAATTAAATGTAACTGTAGAATAAAACTTTTATATGGCACTTAAACAACCACATGCTCAATGAGGCTGCCATAATACTTCTCACCAAATCAGGAAATGCATCTGTACAGATGTGCAAATTGGCTGTGCCCATTTGGGTAAAAATGTACTTGAAAGTTTCACAGGTGCGTTTGACTGCTGGAAGATGTACTGTTGTTCTGTGAGAGGGACAGACTGTGCCACTGTTTTGGTCTCCTAATTCTGAGCTGCTTTGAGGGGCTGAAAGAACCACTGCTATACATTAGTTGGCACTTTAGCACCGCTTAACTTAGAGCAAATCATCCCTGGTTTGCAGTGTTTGGTGGAACCTCTGGTACTGTGGCAGTGGCAGCGTGTAAATACCGAGGTGATAGAAGGGAGGACAGTCAGCTGAAATGATGTGTACTGAGTATAAACTCCCATAGCTGGCTTCACCTCCTAGAGCCAGGATTGTATTTGAGACACCTATGTCCCACCAGAGCAGTCTCTTGCTGTGCATGCTGGCTGGCTGAGCCCTTCTGCTGACAATGCTGGGGTGCAAGTCTGTGGTGGGAGAAAAGCCCCAGAGGCAGCTAACCATGGTGGCACCCATGGGCTTGGCTCTTTGAGAGCCTCGGGCAGCACCAATGTCTCAGTGAGACGCCCATGCTGGATGATGTGGCCAGGCACTGGTATCGTAAACATGTTTTCATAGCATTTGCATGATATCCTGCAGCTGATAACAGTGTCTTGAGCATTAGTGAGATAATTGTGTATGCTGGGTGTAATAAGTACTTTCATAGACCCATAGAAAAATTGAGGTTTGAAGGGATTTCTGGAGGCCATGTAGTCCAAAGTTCTCCTCACAGCAGGCCTCAATATTCCACATGGCCTTGCAAATGCCAAGCAAAGAGGAACTGCCATCCCAATTGATGACCCTCTTAAGAAAAGAACGTGTGTCCTGTCCTTAAGCTGGAACTCACAGGAACCAGTTACAGATGTTCCCAGCAAATATTGCTGTATCTTTCATAAGGCAGAAGTGTGATAAACTCTTGGAATCATTTTTCAACCTGTACTTGCTATGAAAACACAGAGTTGTGTTTTAAATCATATGTCAAAATGACATGACAGAAGCCAGAAGTTCTGTATCATGATTTTAAAACAACGAGTAATTGTAACAGATGGACTGTGGCAAACCAAACCTTTGATTAAACAAATGCCGTATCATTGATCACTGGGAAAGGGAGCAAGGAAAATTATTTAAAACATGTGAAAAGAAAAGCCATATATGTTTCAAGGAAGATAAATATTTTAGGCCATTGAGAAAGTCTACTTGAAGTTACTTTTGTTTGTAATACACAAAACTCCAGTGTGTCAATGTAGGTTTTTTTAGTTTTTCTTTGAGGAAATACTACGCTGATTTTGAAACATGATCTTGAGAGAATAAATGCCTCTGTTCATTGTTTAGGTGTTACAAGATCAAACTTGCTGTCTGGACTGGCAGCCCTTCTCAGAATCTGAAAGCTGATTGGGCTTTGTTTCCTTCTTGTCCACTATAGGTGATATTAAAAGCATAAGTGTCCTGGTGATAAGTGTTTTGGGAATTATTTTTTTTTTCGATTTAGAACTTTGTATTCTCTCAGTTCAATTTCGTAAGGACAAAGTGGATGTATTTTTAAGCATCGTACTCTATTTTCTATGGCTATCTGATAGTAAATCCTGTAAATTAAATATTCAGCATGTTGCACCTGAACTTAAAATAACCTTTTCTTTTTAAAATTTGGCATATTACCATGCTGGAGACTTAACTCTTAGTTTATGAGAATTTTTAATATATTACATTTCCATAGATTTACAGCTGTATTAGTATTATTGTCTTGTTTTCCAGCTTATTTAAGGACTATAAACTATATGAATACCTCTTCTACAGTCCTAGTGAAGAACTTTTGATAAGTAATGAGGTAAGTCATTTATATAGATGGAACTCATTATGCAGAGTTATTTAATGAATGCACTGTAGCATATGTTTTATATTGCTCAAAGCAACTTTGTGTTGACATTTCCGCATTACTAACATAAAATGACTGATTAAAGAATACAAGTTAGATGTTTTGGTCCTCATGTTCAAAATTTAATTTGGATTTCAAGAAAGTGTAAATGCTTTGCTTGGTTAAGATGTTAGTTGTGTCAAATCAGGAATACTTTTGTGTATGTGTTTATAAGTTGATGCATGTAATTTCAATTAGCAATGCATGAGCCTGAAACTATTTTAAAATTAGCAGTCAAGATCAGAAAAGGTTGTGTACCAAGACTAGTCTGTCCACAGTCCTAATATTTATGTAGAGTTTTGTTTCTGCTGTAGCTACCAACATTTAATTATACTGACTGTAAAGAAACAAACTAGCTAGAAATTCGGCGTTTCAAAGCATTCTGTTAATAATAGTGAATTGGCTTGACTGTGAACTTTGTCATGTGTTCTAACTTATATGTGAAAAAATACATAGGAAAATGCATTGATGCAGGATGTGGCCTTTAATCAAATGGACAGATTCAATTCATCAAAATAAACCTTCCTTTAGCCTGACAGTGCATTTTCAGGATATATGTTGCAATACATTCAAAAGGATTTACATTTATATTTTATATTAAGGGACAACTGGTTGCTCAGAGAAGCACGATAGTGGAATTTTTTGGTGCCACTTATATTTTAGCTTATCAGCACACAGTGAAGTTAAAGTTAATGTACTGGAAAATTTTCTTTACACTTGAAGCTGATGTTTTCACTCCGTAAGTGATATGGGATGATTTCTTTCCATGTTGCTTTTAAATAGCCATATTATAAAAAAAGACAGACTTTTCTTGACATACAGATATTTGGAAATTATTCTTATCATTTGCAAGGTGGTTTAAAATTCCAACTATGATGAAATCAGTGAGAAAATTGTCATTACATTGGTAGATCAGAACTTCAGCGTTACTGTGTTAGGGTTCTTTTTTATATTAGATAATCTGATCAATGGCTCACTAGCACTTTATAATTGGTAAAATTATTTCTAATGAGGCTTTGATTAAGTAATTCCTTTTGTAAATATGGGTAATGTATCTTGTCAGTTGCAGACTAGCTTAAAAGAAGTGTCTTTGTGTTTTCTTAAAACTCTTTTCTGAATGACTGAGATCAGTGCACACTGTCCCAGCCAGGAAGGAGGGGTTACTCTGCACAGTCTGTCCGCTAAGGAGTGCCACCTATGCTGAAGGTGCCACCTGCACTAGGGAATGGCAGAAATGTGTTTCGGTGAATTATTTTGATGATGGTTCACCAAAGGAATGGATGCAATCTACAATCATAACTGTTAAAAAAACCTTCACGACAATTTTAAGTTCTAACTCTTTTAGGGCTGTTTCTTACCTATGCACCAGTTCAGTTTAATCCATCTGGTTTGTATTCTGAGTTCCATGGCAGTCTTTAATTTGTCCAACCACACTGCAATGCCCAAGAAAATCAATATTTATATTCCTGTAGATTTCATTTCTGATAGGGTGATGCATGTTCTTAAATAAGTAACAGTTTAAGGCATTGAAACTACACATAGAAAATTACGGCATTATTTGCACTTTCTTTATATGTTAGAATGTGATGAGGGGTGAACGCAGCCTAGATTTCAAGTTCTTTTGCTACAACTTAGTTATATTTAGAAATGGTTATCCATAAGGGATAGCATTACCTTCCACGTTTACAGTCCATGAGACAAAGAAGCTCAGACCCTGACAAGTTAGTGGCGCTGATGTGGTTTGGAGTGTGGGTGTGCAGGAGCACCCATGCAGTGGTTCTGCTCAGGGGACAGGAGGGAGCAGGAGGTCAACTGGGAGAGCTGTGTACTGAAAGTTGATGATAGAACTGTACTGAAAGGCTAGCTGCTGTCTTGCTGTCTAGATAAATGTGTTACCAAGAAACAAAAAGTCCATGTAGACACATCTCAGCCCACAGCTGGATGTGATCCTTCTCCTAACTAAGCACTGCTGGTGTCTAAAAAGTTTTCTTGTAGCTTGGGGGACTATAAATGGTAATGGCCACATTTACCCAAATAACAAGAACCACTGTGTTCTAAGATTTTAATTACAGTATTACCTCTTTTTGCAAATGAAGACTTTGAGACAAGTCAATGAAATGGCTTGCCTCAAGTGAAATGGCTGACTTTGACTGAAATGGCTTGCTTTTGCTCGGTGAGTAAGTTCCACGACTGCCAAAGGTCTTACCATCTGAATAGAAGTCCAGTAGGCTAATGAGAAGACCTGCTGCTTTAAAAGAGATGCATCTACAGCAAATAAAAGCAGTCCTTAGTGTTGTAATGGATATCCTTTTAGAGAAACCGCAGTTATGTGTTTTCCAGAGAAATATTATAGCAACGGATTATAAACTCACTGGATTTTATTTTTTCTCTAGCACAGGCAATTATGCAGTGCTCTCAATCAGGTTTCCTTTTTGATCTTTTGCTGCAGCTATTTCCAAATGACCCTGTCATTTCCTGTGTAGAATAAAATCAGACAAGAAAAGGGAAATGACTCAAAACTCAGTTAGATTATGCATACAATATCTGTGGCCATGCCACTTAACAAAATTTAAGTTACTTAAATGTGGCACATAATTAGTAGAGCTTCACAGTCTGATTATTATTCTGCAACTGATGCAGTCAGCATAATGGAACCACCTTTGTAAAACACAGAGAGTATTTAAGTCTTAAAAAAAGCGCAACAAATGCCTGGCTAATTTAAATATATTTTTATATTGGCTGAAGCCTTTAAACCAAACTGCCTGAGGTGATCATATTGCATGAATACCGGTTCGAAAACATGACAGCACAAGGAATTACTGAGAAGTGTTAAGATTGCCAAGTAAATTCGTTGGGTTTTTTTCTGTTACTATTATGAGCAGTTCCCCACATTTAGAATAGAATGATTGCAGAAGCAGCAGTGCTTTAGCTGTTCTGTGGTTATGATCCAAAATAAAATGCATGTAGTGCTAACATACTGGAGTTCTTCAGGAATACTGTTGTTAAAAAATACTGGTTTTTCCTTTTGACCGTTCCGGGGGTTTTACTCTCTAGCTGTGATTTAGTACACCTATATCAGACTGCAATTTCAAAGAAAGCAAAAGGAGAACAGACTAAATCTTGATGTTCAGGGATTCAGTGGAGCAATTCCTATTAACACATGTCAGATCTTATAACAAAGGTTTAAATTGTTAATACATGAATTGTGAAGAAGTTTTTATTCTTTTCTATTTCTATGTTCAGTTAATTTATTTTACTTTGATAAGATGATATATTACAGTACATCTTGTATTTTTTTCCTCACATTTACAAATTGTGCTTTATACTGCAGTTCATGTTGTTGCTACTCTCTGTTGTGTATTTTTGGATGGAATGAGGCTAAGGTCTTTTGGGATTATGTCTGCTTTGAAACATTTCCTAATAAAAATAATGTGGTTGGTAAATCTAGTTTTATTCCTAGATGCTTTAGCCAGCCTGATGGAGTAATCTGCTATTTTATGGCCCAGATGACTAGCTAAGTTTGACTTCTTGAAATAGTAGTGTACAATGTAATTTTCTTTAGAGATGTCATAGTGGGTCAGGTTGCAGTAAAAATATCGAAGATTAAGTTTAATGGCAGTGCAGATTCAGTGTTATAGCAGTCACTAGATATCATCCTCTGTACTTAGAGTTCCAAAACAGTTTCCATTAATGCCTTCTTTCCATGTACTCCTTACTTGCTGAAACATTAAGCTTTCGGACTATGTCTGGTCTTTATCCAATTGTGGGTTGGGATTTTTTTTAAAAGTTCGAACAAAATCCCTTCTATGTTTGAATGTAAGGGGGTGGATAGGAAGAATATACTGTTTGAAAGCTTATAAACCTTTTTTCTGATGGTGAAAGACCTGAAGTCTGGGACTTGACTTTGATATGTAATCCTCATTAGGTGTTGCATATTTGGATTAGTTAATCAATCATTGTTTAAACAAATTTGCTCAACGATTTCTTGAGGAGTGCATTTCAAAGGTGTATGAAACCAGAACATTTCCATAGCATATCAGTTCACACTGGAGAGATTCATTCCCCAGCTAATGGAGTGCGTGCTTTTTAAAGCTTGAAGGTTTCGAATATTTGTAATGCTTAAAAACCACTAGAGTTGATTTTCTGTAGCTTTGTTTTGTAAATATCACCATGGCAAAGACATCAAGTCTACTTTGAAGGAAATGAGAGCATAGGACTAGAAGGGATCTCTTCACTTGTCAGCTCCAGTGCCACTTTCTCACAGGAAAAAGAAGTATAATCCTCTTCAGAAACCTGTCAAACTCTAACTTTTAAAAGTTGACTGTTTTGTCTTTGCTATTCCAGCTATAAAGCTACCCTGGTGCCTGGTTTCTGTAATGGTTTTAAAACTTACACTTTCCAGTGTAAGAGTATTCATGTCAAGCTTATGTGCATTTGTCCTTGTGCCAATTTGTGCCAGTGTTGACCTTTAGTTCTTATTCCATCCCCAGTGTTTATTTTTCTAGTGTATAAAGAGACAGCAATCTTATTGTCAGCCCTCATTTAGCTAAACTAGAAAAGCTAGCTTTCTTTAATCTTTGCTTTTAAGGCAGGCTTTTGATACATACATTCTTACATACATACCAGCCTCAACTCATCCTGTTGGCCTTTGTCTATAATTGTTCCAATTTAAATCAGTTTTGTTTGAACATAAGTGACCGAACTGCACATAATATTGTTGCTGAGATAAAAGAAAGGCCTTATACAATATCAATAGAGCTTTCTTGTTCTCTACTGGGAATACCCTGCATGATAGGTCCTAGAATCGGTTGCATGTTTTATATCTGTGTCATGTGGCTGTCTCATCATAGGCCTGCTATTCTGGTTCTCCTTTTTTACTGTGTGTTCCAACTGATGTACTCCCAGTGCACAGTAGGTTTTAAAGAAATCATGTCCCTACAATGTCACCTCACAATTTGTCATTGAATGCAAGAGTGAATATTCTTCAAACTCATTTGGTCTCATCTGTAAGATATTCCAGCCCTCTCATGAACTGATATGTCTCTCACATTCCTTTTGTCTAGAAAATTGGTTATCTTATTAAATACACAATGCCAGACTAAATTAATTGTTTATCTTTAATAACTGATGTTATGTTATATCCCATTTTTCTTTTAATTTCCATGTCCTTTTTTTTTTTTTTCCTTCAAAACTTTTTCCTCAAGCTTTTATTGCTATGGAGATTGAGACTACAGCTTCAGAAGTAGGTTCATTATTTTATGATTAAGAATGTTTATAACTAGCAAACTGGTACTTGGTCTTTTGATCTCTTAGGGGAAATTTTTGATGTCCATTACAGAAGTGTGTAGTACCAAGACCAGATTACTGAAGTAAACAGCTGGAGAGCCAGTGGGTTCTGTGACTAAAATCACTGATATTCAGTCCTTTGATCTTGAAGTGTGCTATAGCTACAACCAGAGAGATCTTGAAGGACCTGTGATTAGTCTGAATAAAAACTGGAGTTTGTTGGCATTGTATGCATTATTAATTGAAATGGTTTTTGTCTTGTACAGTAGAAAACAGCCTTGTTTTTCAAACACTGTATTTGCTATACTCAATTG
Source organism: Neomorphus geoffroyi (assembly GCA_033558235.1). NCBI lineage: Eukaryota > Metazoa > Chordata > Aves > Cuculiformes > Neomorphidae > Neomorphus > Neomorphus geoffroyi. Next base: position 9,696,588 of record JAUMJM010000016.1, on the reverse strand, counting down.
GCAGTAGTGGAAACATTCTGAACTTGAACAGTTATGCTTCCATGTAGGTCACATGCTGATGGTCTTCTACAGCTATTTTAACATTCTTGAGTTTCAGTAGCTGAACTAGGCTGCCCTAGAACTTCAGAGAGTTAGTGGGATTCATAAGCCGGTGCCGAGTACTTTTGCAAATCTTCCTTTAGAGAACGATGAACAAAATGTTTCTAAAATTATTTTCTCAGGAAACGTGAAATATAAACCAATGCTGCTTTTTAATTCAGTAACAGTGGAGTCATGAAAGTAAAACTTCATGCAGGAAAAATGCTGAATAGCAGACATAGGCTGTGCCTTCAGTATGCAGAGCGCTATGGTTCTGACACAGCCAGCTAACGTTTAAACAAGCACCTCTTTCTAAGCTCTTGGGAACTTTTATTTCAATGGGCCTATTCATATACACAGAGTTAAACTGAGAAGTGACTGGGGTCACATTGCTCAGCACCCTGGAGGATGAAAAGCTAAAGACACTAGAGCAAAAATATTTTGAAGCTCATCGTAACTTTTTATTGCAGTTGTACAGTTGACAAAGCATCACTCTTTTTTGACCATGTGATGTTAAATAAGAAAGAGAGGAAAAAAAATCAAATTGTTGGCAGTAAAACATTTCTAGAACTGTGCAGAACTTAATATATACAGAGATGTGCTCTCTGAGTTTTTTAGTTATTTATTTAGAAGTGGCTTGATTTCTGTATGCGTGTGTGTGTAAACATATGTAGTTCTGACAACAGCAATGGCTGGAATGCAAGTCATCTAGGAATTGTAGGCTTTGACTGGAAGGACGGACAGCATGTTAATGGCAGCTTGTTCCTGCTACTCATCAGAGTGTTGTCAAGGTCCAAATGACTAAGTGCTGTAGCAGAAGCCTATAGTGCACATTTAAATATATTTATCAATCAATATGGAAATTTTGTATGGAAGACAATGAAATTGGCAGAAATGTATTGACTCGGGGAAATTTTTAAAGTGGGTGAGTACCTGAAGATAAACTCTTAGGGTATGAGTTTGGTTTTACTTTTCTAGTATTCCTGAATAGCTTACTCTGTTGATGCCCTTGGGGATTGCTTGTTGTTTTACTTGACCAGCATAAAAGAAAATAGAGCTGAGAAAACATCAGTAATTTTTTTCTCATAGAAGATTCTGAGATTGATTTAATTCCAGTTTAAAACAAAAAATTGACACTTTTAACAGAATTGCTATTCTTGCATGTCTCTGTTTAAACTCCCTCACTCCGAAGCAGACCTCGTGAAGGCTGTTTCAGAGCCCAGGTTTCATCCTGGTGCCATAGAGCGTAGCTGACTCTGCTGGAGCAAGCTCCGTATGATTCGAGGGTCTGTGATGTGCCCTCAGCTATCCATAAGGCACATTGTTGGGGAGCCAGGAATCTAGAAAACATGTTTCTAGACCAGCCAGTGTGGCAAACTGTGTCAAAAGAGCTTTGGAAGTAAGCTGGTGAGAAACAGGTAGGCTGCTGCTCACACGTTAGTGGAAAGTAATTTGCAAACTCCATAATTTTTTAGTTAGTTCAAAGAATAGTGTTGGTAAGGAACCTGCCAAAAAAAAAGGAACACATTTTATTTGAGTTATCTGCATTATGTCTGCTGCAGAACATTATTTTTTTCTAAACTCTTGCACGTAACAGAACATGGATCAAGGAGTTCCTCAAGGAAGTACTGTGTTTCATTTATATTTTGCTGGTTCAAATTTAGCTCCCCTCCTCCCCCCCTTTTTTTTTCTTGTTTGTCAGTAGGTACCATTTGGTTCCTTGCTGATCCAGTGTGACTTACTGGAGACCGGTTTGCCAGAGCAAATGCCCTGTTTCCAAGATTTTCAGCATCATTTTTGTTAATGAGCAAACAGAGATCCATGAACGACTTTTGTACCCCCTACCTTTATCTCCAGCTTTTCATCATCTTGAAGATTAAATTGTATTCATAAAAGTATCTGTGGAATGGACGAGTGATGTGATATTTCATGGGAATGTATCCCCATGTGTGAAAGTTTATGTATCAAATTCATACATCTTGTGACCTTATGTTATGAATAACATACATATTCAAACAAATAAACAGCATAGAATTTCTTTACTGTGATTTGTAATCAGTATACATTTTTATAAATTTTTATCCTTTTAGTTGGTGTTACAAGAACAAATTTATTCAAAGTTTAAATAAGACGGGTGTTGCGGTCTTTTAAAGTCCCTTTTTAAACTGCACCAGAAAGTTTGTATGTTTTATAATTTCACCTTGAATTTTACAGCTTGTCATAAGATACTACATAAAGTATTTTTACTGAACATTGAACCTGATGTATTTGAATATTTAATTCATAAAATATTATTTTGATTTCCTATAAATATGCTAAGCTCAGCAAAATGTGGTGTTATTAATTAGAAAGCTGAGTTTTATAGGATGTCTGGTTGGTATGTGAGGTAACTTATATTGCTACTTAGACTTACATTTAATAAACCTTAGCTAGGAAAATTGTTTAAATTTCAAAGAAAAGATAATAAATAAAATGAGGGCATAGAATATTAGTGTGGACTGTGCCTTTATTTTTTTAAGCATTCAAAGTTAAGTAGTGGTGGTCTGTTAACAATCTAGGACTATTTGGCAAGTCTTTAAACTTACTCAATAATCAAAACATTAAAGGACAATGGAAACTCTTTACAATAAAAGAAAAAGGAGTTGATTACAGAAACCAAACAAATTATTCTCTGCTTTTTCTTGGTAAGGAGGTGAACTTTATAGGAAGGGCAGCAAGCTCTGAGTTAGGGTTGCCTTTTCCTGTCTTTGTTATAAATTACATCTGTCTGTGAAGAATCCTCTCTAGTTACTTCGTGGTTCTTGGTTACGGGGGAGGTGTGCGTGTCTATCTGGAATGGAGCAGAGAAAGACAGACTCAGGGGGAGTTTTCTTTTGATATTGCTGGGTTGGATTTTTTTCACATAGGAAATGCCAATTCTTCACATTGATTTGTCTTGCTTACTAAATATACAGATGGATAAAATTCCTAAGATCACAGCTGTGTAAATAGAATATTAACAAAACAACTGTTTTCTTCAACGTTTGTATTATTTGTTCTTTGTAGCTTGCTAGACTTTTGGAAAACATCAACACCATTTAGGTTCAGTGTAATCATTCAAAATGTTTTTATTAGGGCTTAAATGGGGAAAACATTTGGCAAAGGGAGGGACTTTATCCAAAGCATAATGCTTGATTCTTTCATGAGAGTCTGGATACATTGCAACAATATTATGAGGCACCAGAAGTATGGAAAGGAGCTGCCAAACGGTACTGTAAGCAGAGCCATGTACTTGGGCTTAGCGCACTCTGTTCATGTCCTCATTTTGCTGTACCTAATGAGCACCTAAAGAGAACAAGCTGAGGTAGCCCTTGTGCAGTTATGCACATGGAAGAGAACAAGGCTATGACCAAGTTCCTATACTATTTCTTTCACCACTTGTTTCTAAAGCAGCTGTCATTTCCAGGTTGCTGGTAACAGAGCAGAGTGGGGGATTTTGTTCTTCCATCCATTTCTTCAATGTGGGCTGATGGCCAGGCCCCACCAGCTCCAGCCCGCTGACCTTCACTCTTTCGTTCATCTGTTTTGAGAAATAGGTTCTTATCTGTAACTTTCATCAGCCTTAACTGACCTGTGCTTTGTGAGTCTCACTCAAATCCACTGTGTTGCTTATAGAAGCTAAGACTTCATTATGTATTTCCAGCTGTTGCACCCAGAGAGACAATATTGACTTTTAGACTACACTGTATCTTGTCAGGGTGAACTTGAAAAGATGACAGCTGAAGCCTTTTAGAGTGATTCACGATTAAGACTATTATCTGAAGTATTTTATGGTTTGGCTTCCCATTGCCCTGTTGAAAATATGGTAGTGAAGTTCGTCCTGAATCTCCTCTGGACCAACTTAGAACAGCTGAGGAGGGATAGTTAATTTTTTATACCTTAAGTTTGCTTTTTCTTACTTATAAAAGTGGGCAGAATCTTTGGCTGACCTTAAGATGCTGTGGTGGTGAGGATTTATATGAACTTTATTTGTCCTTTTTTCCCAGACTGATTTGACCCTCAAATTTTGTCTGTCTCAGATTGCAAAACCTACACCAGAGCCCACGAAGGTTCTGCAGAGTTACACTGCAGATGATAAAACCCATACGTGAATGTTTTCAGCTGAAATGCATTAACTTTGTGCTCTCTGCTTTTTATGATGAGTAATCCTTCTGATATTTTGATTGGTTCTACAAGAATCCAACAATATTGTAAAAATAAATTGCAGAAAATATTGTTACTGCTCTCACAGCACAGAACATTTTGCATGAATTACGTACTAATACAAGTATTACTGTATTTTCCTAGGGTTAGAATTCATGTGCTTGGTAAGGGGTTTGTTGTCTCTTTGTTCTATTCAAATAATGCTACACAAGTAACAATATCTTCTGTGCCATTGCTCTGTAGTTTATTTTGACTGTGCATATCAAATTTGGCTTATGAATGCAGTCTGAGGAAATGGCATAGATTCTAAGCGATAAAGACAAATGTTGCGTGCTTCATTTATAGCAAGGCCACCCAAATATGGTCTCAGAGTTGTGAAAACATCCCATGCTTGAGAAGTCCTGAATTTTGGATTGATCAAGGCCATGGGCAAGTTTCAGGCACTAACAGGCTGAAATTCATGTCTATGTGTATAGATTAACTGAACCTTGTGAGTTATGAATAGATTTACAATACATCGCAACCATTGAAGATGTGTGTGGTACTCTAATAAAGCGGAGGAATGATAGGGAAGTTCCTTAGAGCTTGCTCACTTTGAATATCTGTCTAACAGCCTCTCAGAGTTTTTCTTAGCATTCATTTTGTATTAATAACATTCGTTCATCATCTCTGTTATACATTTAGGACTCTTGATGATTTCTTTTCTTCTAAGGAAAACACTTCGCCAGCTTTTCGTATTCTTCAGAGTTAGGATGTAGTTGAAGATTTACATATGGAGAAATGTTAAATTACCTGTAATGATAATATTTCAAATTAAGTATTTAAAGGTTTTACCCTTGCTTAGGCTTGTTGCGGGACCCTATTTTCAATTTTTAGCATTACTGTTTTCCCTGTAGGCCTACATTAAAAGAAAGTGAGGGCTAGGGGCTACGTTGCTGACTTTTTTTTTATTATTTCTTTTTTTTAAAAAAAGTCCTAGCAGTGGTGCATTGTGGTGCCCTCCGGTGGGATTTCTAAAAACGTAATTACATTTTGAGAATGACGCCTTTTAGTCTATTAATAGTTGCATGCAGGCTGGTTTGCAACTCAGTGCTGAACCATTCATTTCTGTTTAATAATCATGTTTTGTCCGAGAAATAAAGAAATAGTCAAGATGGAAGTAAGGAGCCAAATGCTACTCTTTTTGCCATGGCAGAGATTTTATCTTTTGTCCCTCTCTTTCTACTGCACTTGCAAATATAGCTCTCTGAATTACTGAATATAAAAATTATATCCTTTTCTCTCCAGCTCTGGCACTGCAAAATACAATAAGAGAAGTTAAAGACAGGATTTCAGTCTTTATCTCCGTGTTTCCTAACTGCTGCTGGTTTGTCTTCAGTTCCTACTCTTGTTATTCGTACCGGTTTTATTGCAGTGTATTTAATTGTCTTTCTTTGTTGTGGTGAACTCTCAGTTAAATGAGTAAATAATAATAGGAAGAGGGTGCATAATTAAATTACCAGAAGTAATTTGTTGATCCAAGCATTACTGGAAGTTTGCAATGAACAGAGAGAACAGGGCTTTGGTATCAAAGTCATAAAAGGCCAAGCCTGTAAAGCTGACAACGTAAATGTGTTGCTACACTGGCACATTTTTTGTGAATTTAAATTACAAATTATTGTGTATAAGCAGAATCAGAGCAACTGAAAAAATTCATACAGCATGGATAGACTTTATTAATTTTGGGTACAAATGACAGACATTAGACAAGCTTAGAAGTCTGACAGACTCAGAGAATCTCGATATTTGACAAGTGCAAGATAAAATGAGAACTTGTCTTGTGGATTATTTTTTTTTTTCTTTCATAGTAATGGGAACATTACACAAGCTAATAAGCAGCAAACCATGTGCATTAGAATAAAATGTAAAAGTCTGCGGTAAAGGAGCTTATTTAGGAAACAGGATAGTTTAAAGACTGTACGTTAAATGGCCAACAGGTCATGGTATATTAAACAGGGAACCGTGGGTTGCTCTGGGATTTGGGAATTCTACCCTAAATTTTTTTGCTGCTCGATTGCTATTTTAATACATTTAACGCTTTGCAGACTATAACATGAATTGTTCCTGTTCCACTTCATAGTGAATAAATACAATTTAAGAGACAACCTGTTTTCTTCCTTAGCACTTATCTGTTAATGTAGTACCAATTTTAAATACAAAGGTAATTGCTTAATCACTTAAGTGTCCATAACTCCAACCAATACAGAAAAATAGAATTTATTTTTTAATTTTTATTTTCTGTTTTCTTTTTCTGCCAAACCAATTGAGGAAGAAAGGATGTAAAGTAAATTAAAAGGTAATATGACTGTTAACGAACCAAACTCCATTCTGTGGAATTCAGTTGTATAAAAGACCATTTTTATAGATTTGTGCCACTTACAGGACTCAGTCTGTCAAGTCAAGTAAGATCAGTATGGCAGGGGGAGTAAATAAAGGTTCTCATTAAGAGTATCCTAAACTTTACAATGCTGCAATAAACAGCAGTGGTGCAGTGGGCTATTGCAGTACTAGGTTTGTATCTAAAGTAGACACTACACTACAATGGTGTGCAATGGTAGTAAAATTGGGCCTCAAACTGAAAACAAATTTAAAAATATTCTAACAAAAATGCAAACATCCAATATTTACAGTTGTATAAAATACTGCTATAACTTTGTGATGTGTGTGTAGGTGTAAGTAAAGTAGAAAGTGCTGTATTAGTTCATCTTGTCGAACATTCCCAAATAAGACTTCATAGTCAAAACATTTTAACTGATTTTGCTTTGTTATTTTCTGTAGTAAATTAAGGAGCCCAGTTAGTTTTCATCATTAAGAGAATGTTGCTGCAGTATTTCTGCAATATAACAGGAATTATATTTGTTATTATACTTTGGGAGCATTTAAATTCTAATCACGCAGACGAAAGGAAATTTCAAGTAATGGCAAGTAAATTTAAATTACACAACAGTAAAGACTTTCATACCTTTGAAAATATTTCAGCACTCGCTTTTTTTTCACTCGCTTTGATTATCTATGATCACAGCAGCAGAATTCTGTTGCTGTTGCCATAATTTCTAAAGCATAACTGTGCTAACATGAAATATGCGTACATAGGTACGTTTGCCAACTTGTTTTAATTTCTTCATTCACTTTCCACCTCATGTACTGGGAGAGGCTGCTGATCAGTACACCAGCTGAAGGATAACGCAGGATTGTTGCAGGAAAAAATGGAGACATGCAGGCAACACTTGCAGAAAAAGTAAGCGTTTTCACTGTGGTTTCAGAGTGAAGAAAACTAGATTTCCATCCCACAAAAGCTGCCCCTTACACCTCTGAGAACCCTCAGTACACACTAGCCAGCATTTGCTGGCCATGCACTTGGAAGTGTCTCACAAGCACTATGTAAGAGAGTATTTTTGTGCCACACAAACTTTCTAGCTTTGCACCCATTGGACATTACTCTGGATCAGGCCTCAAAAGCCATGTGTGTCTAATAATCTAATTCATGTAGTTTGGCTCCTCCTGCAAGCTGGGTCTTGGCTGAGATAGATCAATGCAATATAAGACACATAGTGGCTGTGGAAGGGAGGAGGATTCTGTCCAATGAAGCGTTTTCCTACCCTTCTTCAGCTTGATGCCCTCTTGCCATAAGGCTTTCCATCTCTTCAGCAGCACCTCCTTATTGTAAAAGTGAGAAGAACTAAATGCCACTGTGACCAAAACCAGAATTCCCCCATTTTTTTTATAGCCATATTTAACCTCTACTCCTTTAATCATATGCACAGCAGGAGAAAGGGGATGTGTTTTAACAACTTGTCAGGTATTAAGCAGTGCAAATTTTTAGCTAGAAATCATGGTATCAGTTGGAAGTAAACAGTAAGGGCATATATATTTAATTTTTAATAAATTTTGAGTTATGCTATTCTTTTAATTACATTAATCAGGCAGGCTCCAACACTGCAAGCCTTAGGGCTTGAAGTGCAATTTCAATGTTTTGTAATAAATTTGCCGAACTTTGGAAAAAGATGAAATAGCTTAATATTAAACATTTGCTTGATTTAAATTTTACTAACCCATGCACTTTATAATTCATATTTTTTCAGTGCAGTGTACTGCCACAGCAGAATGGTCATAATAGTAACTGTGAGTAAGCGTTTCTTTTGCACACAGGTTTTGCTTGTAAACTAGATGAATAAAGGGGCCTGGAGTATCAAGGGAATGCTAAAGATCTGCAGAACCTTTCACTTCAAGGTCATTGGTTCAAGAACACACCATTAAAGACAAAAAGTTAACATCAGACTGCTGTTTCATAATATAAATGAAATGAGTTAGTGGTGACAGTGGAGTCAAGGAAAGGATACAACTGGTTTAATAACAAGAAAAGGAGTAGGACTAATGCAGAGCTCCAAAAAAAGAGGAGGAATCGGTAGATATCAATTTACCAGGCTCTTGCCATCCCCTGTATGCAGTCCTAAGGGCTGTGTTCGTTCTTCAGTCTGGAAAGATTAGAAAGGTTGTAGCCACCCAGCTTGGTCTCATTTGATGTCATAAGCTTAAATGAGTTGAGTTGCATATATGCTAAATTGGAAAGGATCCAAGGAAAATTCAGGTAGAAGATAGCTGCTGATGAAGTAATAGTGAAGCTGGTTGGACGCTGCTAGGGCGCTGCACAATGGGCTCTTTGAAAGAAGATGCAAAACTGATATCCTGACTGCTTGTCGTTACCTCAGGCATATAAATCACAAGCAGAAAACTGTTGGCCATCGTGTCCTCATGACTGGCTTCCAAGTGAGTAATTACAGCCCGCCAATGTTAATTCTCCAGTGAAGTTAATTAAATGAGGTACTCTCCTGTTTGATCAGCGGTGCGGTGTTATTGTTTAAGGCTTTTTTTTAAAGGAGGAATTGCTTTTCAGTGATGTGATCCCTTTATGTGAGACCTCTAAGAAGATTAGGTGTGTTCAGAGGAAGGAGTGTGTGAGACATGGCAGTGATTTTTATTAGCCATTTCGTATTTAGTTGTCAAAATGAAGTAAATTGCTTCTGCCTTCTGATGTAAGAAATGCATTATTTTTCCTTTTTGTTCTATGAACCATTGAGATTTTAAAAGGTACTGTTCCACAGCTGTCTTTTCTTTTTCTGAGGTCTTGTTGTTGCCACTGTTTGTTTTGAAATCTGGACTGAGGCTGGACCAAGGATGCCTTTGCTCAATGTACGTGGGTTTTAGTGAAATAGTTTATTTCAGACATTGTAGAAGAGCCCTATGACTTCTTCTCCTTTCCTTAGTAGCTTGAGTTATGAACATGTACGAAAGAAAAAAAAAGAAAAGCTTCACATAAGTAGTTACTTTATTAATAAACTCTCTTAAAAATATTTTACAAGTCAGAGGGGAAATAAGGTGAGAAAGACCAGAGAAGGAGAAACTCCGCTTTCCAGACAAGGGGAGATACAAAGGAGTTTGCCGAAGAAGAACAGGGATATGCAACCCTGACTTGATTTGGTTTGTTTTGCCTTTTAGCCCTTATAACTTGTATGCTTCAAGTTTTTATACCTTTGTAAAAGGTATGAAAAGGTTTTTTATGGTTTTAATATGTGTAGACACTGAAAAGATTTAGCCGTATTTTGTATTTAATGTGCCGTTTTCTTTGTATTCTTAACACTTCTCTGGAGCAGAAAGCATTTTTTTAAGAATTCTTACCCTTCTGAGCCATTGAATTAATCTAATGTAGCATTTGTGAATTTATAGGTGGCTTCACTTAATTGTAATAGGGAAATGCCAATGGAAGATTTTGTAATAGTATTTTGTGAACTAAGTTGTGGTTTACTTGTAAACTTGGTTTACTTGTTTACATGATGCTCAGTGAAAGGATCTCTGGAACTTTCCTGAATTTCTCATTCAATACCCTTAGCTCATGTTTGTTTTTTATGAGAAAAGTGCAGTTCCAAGTATTTCACTGAAGACGCCAGATGTCTTTTTGAGTTAATATGACAAAAGCTTCTTTATAAAAATGCATTTCAGCCTCTAGGTATTAGCACATTGCAAGAGTATTATTTCTTTTCATAAAAGATTCCATCACTATAAATTCACACTATAACTTTATTTTTGGCAGTGTTGGTTGAAATAGTAATCAGGGTCAAAAAAAGAAAGAATCAGAGATCAAAAATTAGATATTTTAGCAGTAGTCTGGGGAAAATGTACATAATGTGTGTCAGTCCTCTTCCTGAAAGAAAAAAAAAAAAATTAATCCCTCACTTTGTACCTTGTTTCTTTCGCCTCCAGATTTGAATAAAAAACATTTTTCACATATAAATCAATTAGTTTTAAAGTTGTTTTCATCTCTGTAAGAAAATGACATGGACTTGAAGCAATTAAAAAAAAAATAAGCAAATTCTTCAATCACAAGTTATGGCAACCTATGGAGGATTTTTGGGCTTAATAGAAAAAAATGGATCCAACAGAAGTTTTACATTACAAAATATTAGTTCATCAGCTTTATTGGAAAAACTGAAATTGTTCAAATGACCTCAGTAAAACAATTTGGACTATGATTCCCGGAATGCTCATGAAACTGACATGTCTACATGTTCTTAAAAAGTCATAATCCATCATTCTGATGCCAGATCGATGGATTATGACTTTCTGATGTCAGGTTTGTGAATTAAGGCTTTTTTGAGTACAGCCTGCTATCCAATTATTGCCCCTATTCATATATTATAAATCATTATTCCTTCACCAGGTAGTCAGCAGTTTCTATTTCCTAATGTTTCAGAGCCTTCTTTTTTTAGCCATTGTGGCGCTCCCATTGAGCAATCAAAAAACACAGAGTGCTGACCTGAAAAATAAAGCTTCTGTCAAAGTGAATTGTTGAGGGAACAACACTAATTCCTAATTCTTGTAGTTTCTGTTGAAATAAAGGGAATTAGATAAGACTGAAAGGAATCTCATCCCCTTCCTGCACAAACAAGCATAATAAATTAGCACAAAAGTTGTTGGCATGTATTGACTTAATTTTTAAGTGCTTGTGCCTGAGTTTTTTAAAAATGATGCTTTCTTCTGATAAGTTGATTTTTTTCACATGAAGACAGATTGACTTCTGATTTAAATCTGAAATTTGCCAGTGTGCTACCTTAAGTGATTTTGTCTATTAGGTACCGTTAAACTGAAGTTCCTTTGAATAAATTATTTATAGAGTAATAACCTTACTTCTAACGCAATGGAGTATATGATGGAAGTATAAAATACTTTGCTCTAACCAGTTTCAGTGTATCAAATCAAAATGCATCTTAAACAACTTTATTAAAAGATATTCAGAAAAAAAAGAGCTACTTTAGGACCTATCGTGCATCCAGAGAAGTCATTAAATTAAACGTAATCATGCTACATTGGAAAGTTATCTCAACAGATTTCTCAAGCTAAGGGAGTTTAGGTCTAGACCCTATGTGGATGGAAAAAATCAATAGTATGATCATGGGTTTGATTTCATTTTGCTGTACTGATAGTTCTTCATTAGGATGCAGTTTTCCCACTAGAAGGCTGTGTGTAAAATATGCCCAGTCAGTATATTGCTAGCGGAGCTGTTGTCACAAAGGTTGGTAATCAATGAAAGGGAGGGTGGTGTAGTGAAAGAGGTAGAATTGGCCTTTCATTAACTGTTTGTTCTAGTCATGTCTATGTCGTGATGGAGCTGTCACAGCGCTGGCTTGTGCCTCAGTTTCTCCTTTCTTTGAGCAACCATGTGGATTCTAAAATGTGTGTCCCAAGGACTGTTTCCATAGCACTTTTCTGGAAAAGAGATTTGTATATCTCGTGTTACCGCTGTTGCTGTTCAGTCAAGGATGTTATCTGAAACCACATGAGAAAGTTCATGCAGTAATTTGCATGTCCTGTCATCATGTGGTCAAGGGAGTAATGCTTTAATAAGCTGTAGTTTAATTCTTCTTAAAGGAAGACATTGTCTTGATATAGCCATCTCATTCCTTATTGTTTATTTCAGGAGCTCTGGGCATTAATTGCATCCTTGCTCTCACCTCCCTTTTGCTGTTATCTCTTTTACATTTTCAAATTTTGACCAGTAAGGCTTCCAGGGTGCTGCAGTGTGTTTGAAAGAGCTGATTGGCTAGGAGAGCACAGAAATATATACACTATGAATGCTTCTGGAGTAAATCTGGTTTCAAGGGTGAGTGCCAGCACAGCAATAGAACCACCAGGAGGGCTTAAATGCCTTTCTTGGTTTAGATAGATTTCCAATGTGATACGGCTTTAGAGCCCAGTTCTGCTGATGGGAAGTCTAGCAAAGCTTCTGCCACCCATGGAAATAGGCTCCAATGAATTTTCAACTTTCCTGTTAAATGCAGCTGCCCACTAGATGGAGACAGACTATTTTACACATCAGTGGATATACAGACGGTAATCAAACCCACCAGCTGCTGCTTGCTCTTTCCAGGCATCTTGCCAATTTGCTGGCAGTATGTTGACTGGGAAGCAGACAGTGACACACTTTGATCGAAAAGCTTGTATGATGATTTTTTTTTGTTGTAATATTATTGTTTTTCTTAAAAAAAATGATAAAAGAGATCAAGATGTGTATCTTGATCAAAGGGTACTGCTGTCTGCTTCCCCATCAGCAACTTCTAATTTGTAGAAATCAGATTGCATGGAAAGCAATCAGCAAAGGTTTGAGGTCTTTTTTCTTCTCACTGCCAAGAGATGCTGACAAGTGAGAAAATTAAAATCAGAGAAGGTAACAAGAGTACTAGTAAAACACTGGTTGAGATATAATTATTTAAAGTTCACAATTTTAATAATTTTAGGGCTGTAAGAAAATTCAGTTAAATACTCAAATTAGTCATCGCTTATGTTATGAGAGCGACTTAGGATCTTTCTCTGAAGTATGACGCTTTGAAGACTAATCTACCATTGAGAGATAAATACATCTGTGAAGTTACTTGTTGTCACAGAGAAATAACCCGTCTCTGGTTTTGGGGTCAAGTTTTTCAAAGGTATCTCCTGTCAGCTCTATTTCTTCCACACAGAGCTGTGCATCCAGTAGGATTGATCAGCGTGTATACATGATATTGAACAACTGCAAAGAACACTTAAACCTATCAATGTGAAGAGAATATGTGCAGAGGGACTATATTGAAACTTTGTCTGTTTTATTTGGTAAGATGTGTTTGGGGTCTCTAATAGGATCTTTTCTCTTTTCAGCTCTTTGTATCCATTCCTTCTTTAAATGCCATTTTTTTGGTTTGGATTTTGTTGTCCTTCTAGGCTTAAACAACAATTAGCAATTACAGATATATGCATATATCAGTGTGTGTCTAGATATATGGATTGTGTCAGCTGAGAAAAGACTGTGTTTTGGTGCCTAGGTGAATATTTCTGGCCAACATGGAAATGCAAACCCAGTGTCAGTGGTGAGAGTTGCTTCATGTTCTGCCAAATGTTAAAATCAAAATAACGAATCGTATGACAGGAAGGTCTTGGATTTGTGACACTTTGTCTAGATGGAGAGAGGGATTATCAGAGGGAAACAGCCTGACGTAGGTAAGGAAGTGAATAAGACCTATCTCGCCATCTTTGATATGAACTTTGGGTTATGAATCTGTTGGAAAAGTAAGTTAAAGTCTCTTGGTGACAAGAGATAGTGTTGAGGCTACACTAGACATTCAGGTGCTTCGTGCAGTCTGGCATGCTTGGCAGTTGGAGCCAAAGGGGAGTTTGAGACCAGAATAACAAGTGTTACAGTTCAGCTTTGCACTCTGCAATGTGGTGAAGACTGATCTGTTCAGCCTCGCTGCTCTTCCTCCACGTACAAGACATTCAGCTCTGTTGTTAGCTACTTCCCATCGCTTCTGCTCCTGCTCTCTTCCTCTGCACATTGACCCACGCTTTTCCCTGACCTGCTGAATAAGTCTTTCCTTCCACAGGACCAATTTAATTCCTGTGCCCACATCCACCCTGCCTTTCTCTCTGTTGCCAGCTGAGCTTTCCAGCCATTAGTGATTTTTCTACCTTCTCATCAACTTCTCTGCTTGACAATCCAGACACATTTGATGTTCCTGATAGGTGTTTTCTTCTGAGGGTTAGATTGAAAGACAGCAGCTTCGGAGTAGGCAATGTCATGTTTCTGGGTATAGCTGTGCATTCTTAAGAGAAGGTGCTGCTGTTTGGCCTTTGCTCCCTCTAGGTAGTTATGATGTTGCTGTTTAGAAAAGCTTCCAGGGAAGCAGTGCTGCTAAAAGAAATAAATTGATAAATTCTTTTGACATCCTTTCTTCATTTTTTTTCCATCAAAAGCTGACCATCACAGACACTTTTTTTTTTATCTGATCAAGTAAACTGTGTGCAAATTTTGTGATGACATTGTCCTTGCTTATTCTTGTAGAACAGAGTTTCTCAGAAAGACAAAACACAAGGGGAGGAGAGGAAAGCCTGTAGTCTAAAACTCAACCCAGTGCCCTTTGTATTCACTTACTCTGTAGCCAGCTCAAGATTTTCCCTTCAAAGTTTGAAGTGTTTGCTCTCAATCTGACTTGTGACAAAATTCTGTGTCATTGTGGAAACCTTTGAACAAATGTCAGATTTTTGTTGGGTTTGTTACTTCTGTGTGTGGCGATTTTCTGAAAGATGAAGTTAACTTAGAGTTTGTAAGGCATAAGGAGTTAAGTGAGTGTTGGGTTTGATTATTTTTTATTTTGTGAGAATTTTTTTGTTAGAAATGCTTTTTTCTTCTCATCCTTTGTTTCAACAAATTTTGAAATATCCACATTTGTTTATGCGACTTGTCATGAGCTTCCTAACAAGTCAAAGCAGAATGAGATTTATGCACTTTTTCACGAGAAACTATTTCATGCCCCAACAGAAATGGAAATTACTCTTCTTCTCAGAAACCTTCCAAGTAGGAGTGGGAGGAGATAATCTGCAAGGAGATGTTACCTTCTCAAAAACAACCTCACATCATCCAAGGTGTGGTTGGCTTTGGCAGTTTACCAAAGGGAAACTTACTAGGTTTCAAGTCACCCACCAAGCCAAGCTATGCTGAAACAAAGCTTTGTTTAACTCTTGTGTTCACCAGACTAAACCTGCCCCTATCTACAACTGTACTTTTACTTAATATGAACGGCAGTATTACAAGATAGAGTTAAAACAAACCCCAGCATTCAAGCTGAGAACCAGTATAAACAGATTTATGAATATGTGCTGTAATAAGGAAAGCCTGTTTACAATGGGATATGAAATTCAAGTGTGATACAAGGAAGTGGTGCTTTCTTTTGACTAACAGGCTATGGTGAGAATACTGCAGATTCAAGTTACATAGAAATGCAATTGTAAAGAAGTACTGATATATTAGACTTTTGTGGGGTTTTGTGTGTACTGATCAAATATTCTTGTGCTAAACCAGACTAGTTTCACATAGAGAGGTGACTGACAACTGTAACTCTGAAATTTGAGAGAAAAATTGGCTTACTTCTGCATTCCCAAATTGGAAAATGTATGTTAATAACTTAATTTTGATGATAAAAACATGAAAAATAAGTCCCTAAAATAGTGTTGAGTCAATTTTCTGATAAAGTAAATTTGTTTTCCCATTTATGATTAAAATGACCTACAGTAAGTTTTTTTTTTTTAACTAGGTGTTAATTAAAAATATGGAAATGGATTTAAAAAACATTGCAGTTCACAGTGGAAGAATTACCATAACTGATTTGTTCTCAGAGCCATGCCTGTTTCAAGATGTTTTTAAGATGTCTAAGTTACTGGTTGTTTTTCTGCATGATTGTTTCCAAAGCAAAATGTGATTCCAATAAAAACAGTAATTGAATTTACAGTCCACAGGACAATTTGTTGTTTTAACAGAAACTTACACACTCAGGCTAAGACTTTGTTTTAGGTCTAATAACAAAGAACACAAGTTCTCAAATTTTATGTGACCGTATATCCTGAAAAGTTTTCTAATGTAGCATATTTTTAAAAAATCTATATTGTAGTTTTTAAATTGTGTGAGCAATTTTTTTTACTCTTAGCTCAGAATCAATATTCTTTAGTTTGTTTGGGTTTCTTTAATGCAGCATTTTAAATGTTAAAGCATTTTTTTCTGTAGCATCAGCTGGGGTGAATCAATATAGACAAGCTTATTCACATCTAATGCACCTGATCACTGAGAGGAGTTTAGAGAGACCTTGTTCCTTTGTCAGTTGGTGGTGCAGGAATGAACAGAGCATGGGGCAGTTGTGTGAGGGATTTGTCCGTGACCAGTCTTGCCTGGAGAAAATGCTGGTTTTGGAGGAAATGGATAGGAAGGGAAGGCTTTTCAAGGGTGGCAGTGGACAAAGGCAGGAGATGGGACCTCTGTCCAACTTGAGGCACTGATTACACATTAATGTATCAATGTCAAAACATTATTTTTCTGCTGTCAGACTTTCACAACAGGAGCTCCTAATCATTTCTTGAACTCTTTTTGTTTCAAAACTTTCTTCTATAATTTTCCTAGTTTGGGGGATAACTTCTTGGTGCCTCCTTTTCATGTACATTGTACTCACGTTTAGATAAAGCTTGAAGACTGCTTATTGAACTATGAGAAATCTGGTGGCGTAACACGCAGCTCCCTAGACGCACACATGGTCCAACTGGTGTGTGCAGAGCGTGACATGTGCCAAGGACAGACGTCCATGCTGGAGATGGGCATGTCTACATTAGCATTTTTTTTGAAGGCTTAGGGCTGACCTGAAGCCCTGTGCAACAGTAGTAGTTGGTGAGACATTGCTGCATCTCGGATGTTACACCTGGAAAAAACCCAGCCTGGGATAGTGCCAACAGTTGTCTGACTTTCACTGTGTATGTTCAGGGCTGCAGGAGGAACGAGCAGTGCTGTTAATCCCGCAGAGTTTCTACAATGGTCCTTTGAATTAAAAAAAGACAATGTTTCATATTTCTGTCAGACTGGGGAACCTGACTGAGGAACACAGCTTTCTTAGGTTCCCTGCATAGGCAGTGGGAGAGATAAGAGGTTGTGCTTGCTGTGGTCCAGGGCAGGTATATTAAGCAATTTTTAGGTTCTTAAGTATTCTTAGTTGCTCTGTCTCTCAGGAGATGCAGTCTTTGCGCTCGCTACAAGGAGGTTTAGGGGGTTGGCAAAGCCCCTAGAGCAGGTGTGATGAATACCATCCCTCTAAGCAATTTAATTCTTATAGGCCATTTTGTGCACATGCTTTCATGCAAATTGATTTTCTAAGAGTATGAAACTGTGGCAAATATTCATAAAATGTATGAAGCCTCCTCCCAGAAAGAGGTACAGGTACCAAAATGCACCAGGCCAAGTATCCTTTCACGTTTTTATCATAATGTTTCCAGCATTCATATCAGATCTTTCCTGATTAAATGGCTTGGAAAAAGAGATGTACAACAAGGAAATACAAAGCTCTGGCCTGATAAGATGTGTGTCACCCAAGTATTAGTCCACCTGTGCTGCTTTGGGTTCAACAGAGCCTACTTTTATGGGTTTCTATTGCGATCGCATGACTGAAAAAAATGTAAGGGTTTTTTAAATTAGTATTTGTAAACCCAACTAGGTGGTTACTGTAAGAAAGATTCTTGTGTTTTGTTTATTTTAAAATGGCTTTAGATCCCTGTAGAGTATAGCTGTACAGCCAGAATAGGAATAACTCTACAGCCAGAATAGGAGCTGCGTGCTCTTTGCTTGTTTGATTGGTGCCCTTGAAGTGGAAGGGGGCGCTAGCACTTTGTAGAGTCCTATCATACAACAGTTGCAGTTTTGGGTATTAGAAATAAATCCTTCACCTCTCCTCAAAATCTGTATGCATTGTTTTTAAAAGGATTTTGTTAACCTCAAACATTTAAAATGGTGAGACAGATCTCAAAAAAAAATCATGAGACTCGCTTAAAAATCGTTGTTGTTTGGTTCCTTTTACTTGTAGTCTAGTTTTTGAGCTTTCAAGATTTATGTTTTCAATCTCTCCTCTGCAACCATAAGAGCTAGACACTAACTTTATTTTTAAACGAAAGCTGAGATTCTCTTGTAATCCCATAACTCTCAGAGATTTGGCAATGCTAAACACAATGTGAATTTAGAGTGACCATTCCAAGGTGAATCATTTAGTGATGTGTCCTCAGCCTGAAAGCCAGCTGGAGAATTTTTTTTTGGACGTTTCATATTTGGTCTTTCTAAATAATCTGCAAATTGGCAGTAATAATTGGAAGCTTGGTAAAAGCAAAAGTAGATGACTGCAGCCCAGTAATATTAGTATTGTTAGTATTTTTTTTTCCCTGCTATGTTAGGATATTCTTACAGAAAGTAGGCATTAAGGGTGTTCTGCATTAAGATATCTCTGGAGAGGAAGGCTTTGGATGTTTTTGTAGAAGCACCCTTTTTTACTCAGTCGAGCATTTAAATTGGCAGCAGTTCCCGGAGTAGTAAGAAAATCCTGGTTGTCTCCCTCATATAGTTACTGAAAACAGTAAGAGGATATGTAAAAGCTGTACCTCCAAGGAAAAATATTTATAACTGTGACAATGTGTTTCCTTACAGTAATTTATGGGCAAAATGTAGGAAAGGAGGAACACAAACTATAAATAATATTCTGTATGTAAACATAATGGCAGTAGCAAATTCTTTTTATTTAAAAATTAATATTGATGTTCATTAATATAAATTGCCACATTTCAGATGACTCTGATGTCCTTGAGGCCAGATGTCACTGACTGATTTACAGCTTCCTGGGGGGAGGAGTAGATTCTGTTTTGTCAATGTAGGCACCAAATTGCTTCAGAAAGCTATTTTGGACTAGATTAATTACTGATGTATTGTCAACAAAGTTGATTCACATCTCAGCTCAGAAACATGGAAAACTGTCTTTAAAATGTCTTAACTTGAATTCTGAAGTGCAGGGGAAAAAAAGGCTTAAAGTATACCTTTGGCTTACTGAACTTTTGTCTCTTTTAATAAATAGCGATTTGAAAACTCCTGCCCAGGAACTTGCACATAGAATTTCCATGTGCATCATTAGCAACTGCGGAACACACTTAAGAGGCCAAGTTTGGTCCCTCATTGATCTTAATCTTACTTTAAATATTAATACAAATGTGTACAGTGAAGGTATTCAGAAGGAAGTTCTGTGATCTTCGTCACACTGCACAGGTCATGTGTCTGGATTAAGTTTTTGAGTGTTTCGTAGTATCCTTTGGTCGTTTGGACTTTGAGTATAGCATTGCTGCAAAATAGGGTGGTGAATATGTTTGTGGACCTATCAGCAGCCTCCCAGAAACCTGCTCACCTGTGAGAACATTGGTGAATGATACCTCAGAAGGCAGGTAGGGTGGATTTGTTGTGTTTGCATATGCTGGCAGGTTAAAGAGGGGGGAAATAACCCCCCCCCAGGCTGGTTTGAGTCAGCGTGAGACGGTGCATCTCTGTCCATTAGTTATTCATTCAAATTCAACCACATGAAATACAAGCAGCTAACAAACCGTATCTTGTAAATGGCTTTTACTCCAGCAACTGAAATTCAGCACATTTGTAGGTGTGCAGCTGGGCATGCTTAGCATGAATGGCAAACTAATGTAAATCGTGTATGAAATATTTTGTTTCGTAGCAGATCTCATATATATGAGAGAAGTCTGTGCAGATCTCTGGTAGCATAAGATCCTATGGCATACAATTAGAACTACCCAGATGATATGAATGCAGTGAATAACACACAAAGAACACCCTTTTTTGAATGCATCTGTCATTTGTATAAAATCAAATCCATATCCATTGAAAGGCCATTGAAAGGCTTTGAAAGATGTTACAAGGCTTTAGAAATGGTCCCCACTGAACGTGGGATATTTTTTCCAATCCTTATAAATAATTATTTTCCTATGCTTGGTAAGATTAGCTACAGAGAATTTATGCTAAGACTCTGTGGAGAGGAGTACGGAATTTCAGATAATATTAAGCTCAAAAGGTGGTTTTAAAATGTTTCTGTGATATGAAAGCCTTGTATCAAAGAGGCAAATACACCACCCCCCTCAGTCTCTTTTCTCATTTTTAAAATAAGTAAGGCTAAACTATAAATTCTAATTTTCAGCAAGTACGTTAGTAAATCCAAACTGACCTTGACCTTAGCTTTGCTAATTTCCAAACTCTGATATTTATTCCCTGAGTAGATTGTTTCCCTTCATACCACATACATAAATACTGCAAACCTTTCCAATGGCTTGAATTAGAGTGTAAGTAAATAGCTGGTTTTAATCTACATAATATTTTGAGAGCAGACATTCTGTGCTATGACTATTAAGATATACCCAGCAGCCATTTGTATAATACTAAAACCTCTTACATATATTATTAAAAGTAATGCTATCAGCCAGGGCTTGTTTTGTGCCACAGAAACTTAAATAATAAAATACTGGGTGGATAAAATCTGCAATAATAGTAACTTAAGCAAAATTAATTTAAGTAACAGATAACATCTGGGGGGAAATGTAATGGTATATTGGTAAGTTATGCAAAGCTAATTTCATAATAACTACCACATCTGTGGAACTCGTTTATTAGAATGCTTTACCAATCTTCTTTCCTGCTATTATTCTGTTTTAGAAGTTTTCCTGGATACTATTTTACTGCCTTTGCTCTGTCTACATTCATAAAAAGGTGATTTGCTAGCTCTCAACAAGAAGAAAAATATGTGGGTTTATATACAGAACAACGTGACACTTTTCATACTTTCCTCTCTTTACACACACTTTTACTAGAAAGAATTCCAGAGAAAAATTGTGGCACGGGGCTGTACCTTGAGAGCAACGGTTGAACACCAGCTCCAGTCCTTGGCTGTGACTGTGCCGAGGCTTAATGCAACTGGGGTGGGAAAGTAAAGGTGACGCCAAATGAGTTTTCCTACATTAACCTCTGCAGAATGTTAAAGCAGCCTCTAGCCTGCTCTAACTTGTCTGGATTGAAGTGGCCTTTTGGCACCCCACCACACCCAGGAATCAGTAAGAATATTACATTTGACGTCTGCTCCCTCTAGTCTCTTGCAGAGCATCCTTTTATCTGCAGCTGACACGGATATGCCCTCTACGTTTGTGCAACTGCCTTATGATTTCTTTGTGTTTGAATTCTCAGGGACCCATTGGACTGCAACGTGCAGGAAAATATTGCCAATTAATTTTAAGGCATTCTCATTCTTGCCAAACTGTTTCTCACATTTCGATAGTTATATTGATTCAAGAGGACACTTTGAGTAATACATCTTTGTCGCAGTGAATAATGCTCATATAATGACAAATCTTCAGGAATTAAAAAAAGGAGGATGAATTTTTTAATGTAGGTCAGTGGAAGTAATTCACCATAAATTTAGTCAGACTTCAGAAACTAGCAACATTTTTTAAAGCCACTGTAATTGTATAAAACTTACTGTGTCTCCTTCTCTGTTTTTAAATAGATTTTACTACAGCGCCATTGATGCTATTAAACATGAGTTTTTGTTCAAAGGAAATACAAAGACTTAATTGTGTTTTTTGAAGGAAAGGATTGCATCAGAAGGATTCATTTAAATACGTTTGTTGGCTTCAGGCTCTCACCACAATTCATTCGTTCTAATTTTCCCCTGGACTTGTTAAGGACACAATGTATAGGAAGGAGCAATGCAGAATGGCATTTTTAGGTCATGATATTTTGGCTGTAAACTGTAGTACTGCTTATAAACTTATTATTACTAAACAAAATACTTCATATTCTACATTGAAGTTTCACAGCCTTTTTAAAAAAAAAATCTTTGGCTGAATGTTAAGACTATTATGGCTCATTAAAGAGACTAGTTCTGCTGTAATTTAGTTATTTCTTAATGATCCAAGGGTTATTATTAGACATGGAACAGATGAGTAAAGAATGGCTCTCTTTAAAAGGGCACAGTGAAGTAAAAATATTATTCTAAACCAGAGCCTCTGAAAATCTTATCCATGCTACAAAAATATATTTGATTAGCCAGGAACTGATTTTAAAATCCTGGCCTAGTTTTTTACATTATATAATTTTTTGAAATTTGGATTGGAGGAGATAAATGGAATAATGATTTAATCTAAACAAAAAAAAATATTTTGAGTGAATAGTTAGCTAACTAATAAAAAAACGTTTTTTTAAAGAAGCAGTAAGTAATTGTGAATTTTCATCCAGTTCAGCTAATATTTTTAATAAGAAAATATAAGGTAAGAAAGTAGACAAAACTGAAATATTTGCTAAATCAAAAAAACTCTAGTTAAAAAAAAAGCTTCTTTTTATTTTAGGAAGAATAACTTTTAGCTCAACTTAAGGCATTTCCATTTTCATGCTAAAACTAAACTTTCAATTTCTTTTTCTTTGCCTTTACTGTTCCTTTTGTGAGTTTGTAGGCATTCATGCAGTGCTGTAAAATTTGACTCACAAGTGATTCAGGGAGACGCTTCTCTAAAATGTGTTTTTCTCCTCACTTAAATTCTGGAAGTCTTTCTGTCAGCCTTTTGGGTTCTTATGAACGTGGGATAACACTGTCTACCTATTTTAGCGAGCTCACACATGACAGCAAATCTTGATGATAATGACAGACTCCAAACGCAACTTCTGAAAAGCTTTTAGGACTACAAAAGAGATTTTTAATTCAATGAAATACAATGGCTTGGTCACACTATTTTGAATTTTTGCTATCACTTTTGCAGATTTATAGAACCTTCGATATTTTCAGCATGTTTATCTGTAGCAGGTAACTAAATAACCCAAATGTCAACCTAGCTCTGATTTCAAAGGAATGAAGAAATTAATTTATGGGAGCTGCAATTACCTTGATGTGAATTAATGTAGTTGACTTACACCATCCACACAAAATCATATTTGTAATAGCTGACTCAGAACTGGGACATCTGTCTGGTATTCTTCGTGGTCACTTCCCGTTGCAGAGGCCCCAAATGTACCATTTTAGTATTATACCCTGTTCCTTGCTCATTCAATAGCACCTTTTGTCACCCCATTTGGCGTGTACATTCTGTCACCCATTTTTCAAACAAACAACAAAAGACCTTGTGCCTTTAGAGGACCCAGGGCCACCTTCTGCATCACTCACAAGAGCCCACACAAGGACTAAGTGCTGCATCCACCTACTCCAAGGGGAAAAAGCCATTTCCTTGTCAGAGCATTCCTGGAGCCACAGCTCACACACCAGTGGGATACCCGTGCGGTTCCCATGTTCACAGGAAAGAGAAATGGGATCAAGTCGATGAAGCAGCCAAACATGGACCGTTAGCAATTCTTAAATAATAGTCACATATTAAAATGTTTTTCTTAAGGCCTTATTTGATGCAGTCACTGCAGATTTACTTCAGCGGACTCCTTTGAAAGCATACTCTAGTGGTCAGCCGCGCCCTTCGATTCTAAAATGCAACAAGGTCCCTGTTCAGAAGTGACAAATTTGCATTGAGAAGACTGCGTGTTACCCATGCTCTGCATTTTCTAAACTTAATTATCCATATGAGCAAGAAGTTGTAGTGTTATGAAATTATGAAAATCATCTGTTCTTTTCAAGTATTATAAAGAGGGCCCCTTGAGATGCAGCTAGAAATTAAAGCTGATCTATAATTGTTTTCAGTATGTTTTCCAGTTCTGAGCACCTGGGTAGTAACAAGAAAGGTATTGGGTTTTGTTGTTTGCCAGCCATTTTGTTTCCATTTAAAAAAATCTGCAATAACCCTCTGAGCAATAATTAAACCTGAATTACTCTTTTTTTTTCTTTTTCTTTTTTTTTTTTTTAATACTGCCAGTATGTGATTGAACTTGCCCAACTTGCAGTTCCCTCCTTCCCCACTCTTCTGGAAGAAGGAAAACCTTCGGATACCTCTTCATCACCCGTAATATCACCACCAGATGCAAAGACAGAGTTTAAGGTATAGAGTTTTGTTCCTTTTTAAAAAGCTAGTTTTCTATGAGTCTCCTCCCTCATTTATTCCCACTGGAGCCCAGTCACTAGTGATATTTATTCCACAGAATATAGCATGCATTCCCTTCTAAGAATGAGTGAAGTTGCTTTTAATACATTAATCAGTCAACCACAGGACATCTGAGTCAGCACCTCTGGGCTCTTGCCCCAAGTGATTTTATAACCTGAGGATCTGCCTGGCCTAGGCAATGAGAGAGACAGTGATGGTCTCTGTCACAGCAGGGGTTCTTAAAAGCAGGCTTCATGTGCTCTTGCATGTCTTTGGGCTGACAGCGTTTGGTCTTGTACAGCACAGGAGGATGTTCTAACTCACATATTTCTTGTGGTTGGTTGCTGCTAGTGGTCTGATCAAGAGGGTTACGTGGTGGAAGAGCCTTGTCCAGAGGCACAGTCCTTCGAGGTAGATGCTGTTGGTGCTGTCACTGCTAAAGATCAGAAGTCTGCAGTGGATGAAATCCCAGACGAAATTATTGGCAACCTTGAGGTACTGTTACTAGAAAGTTATTCACTAATTCTGTCTATGGTTAATTAGCTAGTGCAGCCTTAATGAATATAAACTGTGTTCATGCTAAGGCTGGCAAAAAGCACATCCATATGCTGTAAAAATGTGAATTAGCCTCTATAAATAACTCCTAGTTTAGTCAGCTTACATGTGATAAGATAAAAAATGTTCTGTAATATAACAACATATATCTTCAGCATTACTACGTGTTAAGAAACATGGGCCAAATCTTGCTCTTGGTGATATCAGTGATAAAATTCCTTTTCAGGGGTTCAGTATCAGTTGCTGTGATGGAGCGTGTATGTGTGCTTAATATATATTGTTAGATTTATACTTTCATTTGGTAGGTGCATAACTATACAAGAGCTGTCTTAATGGAACAAATCAAGTGTCAATGTGTGATCCACAGACTCTGAGGGCTCCATGAGTTTGTTCTATGGGGTTCATGAAAGGGAAAGAAGCTATTTTCAATGGATTTAAATTTGCTGTAGGGTGATCTGCTTCTCTACAGGGAGGCTTATAAATTGAAATGTGGAAAGCTGGCGGAGTAGATCATTGTAATTTTGTAAATTGCTCACTAAACATATGAAATTATTGAAATCAAACCAACCAAAACTCAGTTCCACCAGGAATTGGTGTAATTTGGTCTTTTTTGCAACAACCAGGTGGCATTAGGCATTTAGACTTTTGATGCAGCATATTGGACGCTGTTGAGCAAGCAGCAGTTTATTAAATATCTAATATTGCCTAAAAATAGTGTGATATTGATAAATTGCTTTCCATGAGTTATGTATGAATGAGGAATATAAATTGGAACAATGATGCCGTCATTGGATTCTACCTATTTCATTTCATATTACATTTCAATATGTCTTTAGAAACAGAGGGAACATGGCCTATGTTGTCTTATTCCTATCCCTACCTGCAGAAAAAATGAAATGCTTAGTTTTCACTTGACCTTTATATCATTAACATCACTACTAAGAGGTTTTTTTTCTTTACCAAAACTACACAGCTAAGAAAAATGCCTTTTTTTTCCTTCTTTGGCAACTCTGGTTATACACATGGAAAATAATTTCCTTTTAGTTTTTGAAAGTCCTCCACCAATGCATCAGCTGATTTCTCAGTTTATTGACCTCTGAGGTAATCTTATCATTAGATTTTTACGTGATGCAAGGTCAAACTCATACCATTTTATTGTTATGTGTGAACTGTGATTTCACAGTCTGCACTACGTCTCCAGAGGACATGAGGCGCCTCTTGCTCTAGTTGAGTCTATAAAATAAGTTTTAGTCTGTAACAACAATGCTGACACTCAGTGATCACTCAGCAGCCATAGTGAATATAGTGGCAGCTGATTTGCACCGGGGGTAGAATCAGAGACGGTAGGATATGAAAACTGGAGAAGAAAAGGCAGCTGAGGTGGCTGGGAGAGGATTAGCCTGGAGGGGCAGTGTTTCTACAGCAAAGCAGCCAAGTATAGGTAGAGGGATAGGGACATATTCATTGATACCTGAGGATGGATTGAATATGGTGAAGGCCATCTCTAACGATACGAAAATGAGATAGAAATTCCATCTTTTGGATGCTAATTTGAGCTACCGAGAACTTTGAAAACATTTCAGCTGTGGTTATCAATTGATAGGTTGCACTATAGCACTGGTAGGGATTTCTAGGACTGGCAAGACAAGAAGTTTCTAAAACGGCAAGTTGCTGTAAGTTTTTCTGGAACAAATCCATGCATTTTATCAAAATTACATTAAGAATGTAACTTGAAGTATTCAATGAGTTTATGCAGAGTCTGTAAAGAACCTTTGTGCCCATTGCAGATGTTTGAACAAAACCTTGTGACTTTCACAAAGACAGTCAGTGCAGTCGCTGTACTCCTTCCACTTACCATGTATTTTTGCGATGATGAGTGCTAATATTAAGGAAACTACATAAAGTCCCCATAAATACTCAGGATTTGTGGCCCTCTTCCAGTGATCTCATGTTGCCAAATGCTGGAGAATTAAAGATTGCTACACACTATCACTGCCAAAGATTTTGCTAAGATATGTCACTAACCTTGTACCTTCCCCTCAAATGCTGCATTGTAAACAGTGTCTACAGCACTGGATTTCCAGAAGGAGATATACATTCAGAATTGGTAATTAAGAAAGACAAGAAACATCACAGAAATATGTTTTTTATTGTTCAGTTTCAGTAATGCTTTCTAATTCTAGCAATGTTTCAATAAAATGTATTACAGTAGAGAACAAACATCTGCAGCAAAGGAAAACAGTGGCAACAACCAAATCCCAAAGCAATTTTGCTGATTTGGTGCTTATTGGTAAAGGCTCTCTGAGAGTACAGGCAAATTAGCCTGTCTCCCAAGACGAGGTTACATGAGAAATGGCTGTCCTAGATCACTTCCTGTTCATGGCAGTCACACCACACATTGGAATTGCGCACAGCAATACGATAAAGTGTTATCACACAAGTACAGGCTGAAACACTGTTACGTCTGCAAAACAGGAAGGTGTGTAGGATAATGTCTGTCTTACTGACTACAGTGTGTCAAAACCACAAAGACAATGTGCAGCCTAAGATAGCTCCATCACAACCACTTTTTTCTTCTGATTTTTTTACAGGCAGAGATAAATGAAAAGCTGCGAATGCAAGACGAGCCTTAAAATTGAGAACAGAAAAACGAAAAAGTCCTAAATAGCCAGATAAGAAAGGTGATGCTGAATTTTACAGAAATTGGAGAGTAGGCGATGGCGTGCACAGAAGACTGGCTCCCTGCCTGACCATAATTATTTTTGTATAAAGGAAAATGGTTCTGTTAACATTTACCTAGAAATAGTTCATCCCAGTTCCTCAAGTTTACTGTGTTCTGCCAGTGTTGTTATTTAGTTTAGGCTTACGTAAAAGATTATAAACAGAAGGATATGTAATTAAAACACATTGAAGTTCAGTTTGTTTCTGAATAGAAATCCTAAGATAGAAAAAAAATAAATCACTGTAGTTTCATTTTCTTTCCCTTTTTCCAGTTGTGAAACATTTAACAGTTTCTTCTTGACACCTACAGGTTTTTTCAAGAAATTTTGCTAGAAGCAAAATACATAGAGAGAAGACATTATTTTGAGGCACTGCAGATATAATAAGGAGAGAATTTAATTAACATGTAGTTACATACTTTTCACTGTAGTGATTCACTAGTAATATGTCTGTTATTTAAATTATTTCCTAAGCTTTAAAACAAATGTAGCATGTTACACTTCTTTATTTTCACTGTATTAAAATTGCATAAATGAAGAGTTTGCACTTTTACAGCATTCCCAAGACCGTTCCTTTTGATTTGAGTGGAAATTTTTCTGGAATGCATGTAACCTTTCATCCGAGAATGTTTCCATATTTTGTCAGACATTAAACAAATGTTTCAAGCTCAAAAGGAATCTAACCAAATGAATGACCTCAGAAAAACCGGTTTAACATCTATGTTTCAAAATCATAGTCTGCACTAATTGTTGTGTTACAGAACTCTGTGCCCTAGAAAGCATGTTTACTACAAGTCATGCTTTCAAGCGTAAAGACTGGATTGGATTACATGTTTAATGGAATATTTGAGAAATAGAATGTTTTATTCATTGCAATTTTGTATTTGTTTCCCATTAAGTAAAAAGTTAGGTTTTGTTTCCTTTCACCCCCATTTTTTATGGTGATAATGAAAAAAAGTTCACGAGCCTGACTCAGCCAAGTCAAAAAAAGAAAATAGCTTGAAATATTTTTCCTACAAGGCCTTGTTTGGCACTACCCAACTGGCAGGGCGTGCTCCTGGCCAGAGCTGGGAGCTGTGTGCACAGCGGGGAGGGCGCATTGCCAACACACTCTGCAGCCGGGAGCCTTCCTGCAGTGAAAGGCAGCATCCAGGACCTGCATCTGGGTGCCAGTAGCTGGGATGCACACTGCACAGCGCACGTTGGATGCGGGCATGGAGCTCCTGTAAAGCAATGGTTTGAAATTTTAAGTGAGCAGTCTTTTACTCGGTCTCATGCATTGAGAAAAATTTTTCTCCTGGCACACGATTAGAAATAAGCTCTGTAACGATTCACTTCCAAGTTTTCTTGATTGCTCTTTCCAGTGCTGGCCAGCAAATTAGTGAGAGCTTCCTTTCAGCTATTAAAAACTAACTGTTGTGCTTTGAACATTGAAGGAATTAATGAATTATTAGTTTTAAAAAAAAATCTGTTGAAAAAACTTTAATATTTTAAAATCATTAAAATTCCTGGTTATGTTCTTTGCTGTTTTATTGCTTTGAAATATGACTTTTTGTTATCAGAACTCTGTGAAATCAGAATGTCCCTTATTTTGATACATGAATTCATCTCGCAACGTTATGCTAATGTCACAAGTTTCCCTGGTTTTGAACTCAAAGGTGAGAACAGAACTTCTAAAGAGAGCTGTCCATATGAGAAAAAGAGTAGTTAAAGTACTTTTTAGTGAAAATGTGTCATTGGCAATTTAGCATTGTTTAGCACTTCAGACTTAAATCTCAAGACTAAAACATTCCTGCTGTAGCACTAAACAGAACGGGACTAACCATGATTTATGTTAAGACCAATGCTAAACAAAGGCTTTTGCCCATATCTCTTCCTCCCTTTCCCAGATTTTGTAGAACCTCTGGGAAATTTTAAACTACTTTGAAGATGAGAAATCGTGTATGAACGTCAAGTATTACTGCAATGATTTGTTAGCATTCAGTCTTAGTACATATGCATAGCAGCTGAGGTATTGCTGAAATCCAAAGAGAAGTTCAGATCCCACAAACCATATTTGTAACTATCTTCCTGCTAAACTAAAAATGCTACCAATAAAAATAGCCCCAGGGATTTTTGAGGAGTAGGAGGGAGGCTGGTTAGGAGGCTGAAGGAGGGAAGATGAGTAAAAGGTAGGCATAACAGAGTGCGTGTTCTGACACAGCATATGAACATCAAATTGAAGAATCCTTTAATGTCTTCAGAATGTTAATATGAAATGCAAAACGTCATGCTTTGGATAGATGGGTAGGAACAAAATGTTCAGATGCAATATGGTGCATTAAGAACAGTCTCCATTCTGCATTCCTGGCTTTTCCATTGGTTTAAATCAGGCTTGCTGTTTCTCAGGTCTCTTGTGTCATGTTGAGTTACTGCTATAGTCATCTCTAAAAATAATTATACTGTCATTCCTGGGAACAAAAGCTGAGGCTTTAGTATAACAATCTGGGGTTTTTTTTAACAATGCTGTTGATGTAAAGTAATTTTTTACAATACACATATTTAACATAGTTCCTAACAAGTTCCCACCCTACAGAGGTTTCAATTTAAATCAGACAGATCTTGTAGAATGGAAGGAAAGAGGTGTTATGTTCTACCTTGTCTGCCAGAAAAGTGGTGGTTTTCCAGGGGACAGAGTACACATATACAATATAAGTGGGGTTTTTTTCCTATATAAAGTAACATTGATGCTTTTTAGCATTTTCATGGTAAAATCCTGGTCTTTGCTAGGATTTTATAATGAGACAATGAATAATTAGTAGCTATCCTTTAGTAAAAGGAAATCTCTATATTCAGGTAGTGCTTTCCTGTGTTGTACTGACAGAGTGACGGAAGTTTAGAAGAGATGGAAAACAGATTTTGTAGTAAGAAGCTGGCTTGAAAAAGATGAGAAAGGAGGCAAAAAGAGAAAACAGACTTTTACCTGTTTTGTAGTTGGTTGCCATGACCTTTCTTTCTCAGACATTGCTTCTCTTCTTCTGTGCCAAAACTTGATTTGAATTTGAAAATTACCACATTGTTTCCTTCCTAAAATTGTAACTGGCATTCCTAGAAAATTTGCTTTCCCAGAAAAGCCACTGTGCGTAGGCTTCAAATTCAGCTTCTCACAAGTGAGAAAAAGACATTTTCTTCAATAACCTACACTTCCAACCTGACCACGAAATGTGCACATTGGTCCATTTAAATCAGACTCTTGAGCCCATGGTTTGGTTGACCACCAAAATGCATTTATCCAGGTCTACATATTGTACTTATTTGAAAAGCCTCCAGAGCGCAGGTTTGATCCTGGGCTAACCCAGAAGTGTGTAGAAGAGAGCTATAGAGCATTCCCTTTTAACATGGGTTATGTACCTGGCAAGGCTGGTAAAGAATTCAAAGCTACCACCTATAGATTTACTGGGATGTGAACTGGAGTGTGAAGGTGATGCTTGTACTCTTCTTAGCACCAGTTGGTGTTTCATGATGTGGAGCAGTGAGAGATACTGCAGGTAACTGGACAATTCACCCTCTCTTCTCTCCCTCCTCCCTCATCCTAGGACAGTGTTGTACCTGCCCCTGCTACGATGTCCAATCACATAGTTGTCCTCTACGCTTGCAGTCTAGGGAGCAGTTGTGTCCAGGTGGAATCTCCTCCACGTCTCTGCTAAGGTTCACAAGGAAGTGACAGCAGCCACAAAAGACATGGGCAGTGTTGCTTGCCATGAGCAACTCAAAGCTGAATGTAACATTTCAGCCGATTTTGTGGTGGCACTGTGAGTGCGCAGAGCAAACTCCAGGCTCTGGAAGTTGTGGATTCAGATTACACATATGTGACAAAAAAAACTGAAAAAAAATTGCAGTGCCTCATGTAGTTGAAAGTCCCATTCAGATGCAGAGCATTAAACAGAACTTGGAGTTAATAATACTGCAGAAAGAACAGGATGTAACAGGATAAAAACAACCTGACTTTTCACCTAGCTGACTTAGCAGCCCACTGCTTTAAAGCTTGCACGGCCACCGTTGCAGCAAAGACAGCATTAAAGGTGAGGTTTGTGTTCGTGTAGAGTTCTGCATTTGTGCTGTTGCCCGAGCCTGCTGACAGTTGTGCATATTTTCTGTGTTTATGCAGCTGATTCAAAGAACAAAAAAGGAAAAGGTGAGTTGCTACAAGCGCCCCAGCCAAGTGGGGTAGAGGAAGCAAAAACGAACACCTATGGCCTGACAGAAAGAGATCATTTTAAGGCTACAGGGAAAAATGATCCATAAAAGTTATTCACCTAAGTAAGTATTCTTCCTGGAAAAAGGCTACTGGAGTTTGGGATGTTAATGTGGATGGTGACTCATGGTGGGAACCTCTGCAGGGTGCTCTGAAGCACCTTCTAGGTGAGCCAGTTTCTCCAGTGACTGCAAAGGAGGACTCGGGATTTTGCCTCCCTCCGCTGAGGTTGGTCTGTATGAATATTTCACAGTTTTTCATTTAGTGCTTTTTAACTCTTCCTGAATATGTCTCACAATACTTTCTTAAAATGTCCTCGTTTAAACTCCAGCCTACACAATTTTCTTGTCTAAACAGTCTATTTTTATGATCGCATTGATTATAGTATAGGAAATGTCATGTCTAGACAGAGCCTGATCTGCGTGTCCCAGTGTCCTTCCTTTGTCATTGGTCGTGAGAGATGCTTATGGAAGAGTACAGGACCGGGGCACCCTGAGGGTGATCCACCACAGCAAGGCATATCTTTCCATTAATCAGTGCTTCAGAAATTTGTGGAGCCAAAGTATGCACCAAGACCCAACAGTGGTTTGAAATCAAAGGACATCTCCATGAGTTTGTCTAGCCCCTGTCTGAACTCAGTTGTACTCCTGGCCGCCATGCTATTCCATGCCAGTAAGTTCCAAACTTTAATTTTGTGTTGTTGATTAATCCCAGCTGGAACAGATACAGGAGGCTACAGATTACTCATCTTAGAGGCTCTCAAGGTCCTTGGTTTTTTTGGTCACTTGTGTATGTTGAGGTGGTGTAAGGGTTAAGCATGAAACCACTAACTTTTCATGGAGACCAGGAGCAGCTAAGATCCAGGTAGGAGAAAGCATGCGTCATTCTCTGCAAGACCGAGCCTAAATTTCTACCACCTGCCCTGTTACTGTTTGTCATTCCTTTTCGTGCTGTATCTAACTTAGATTATAATCTTCCTGAGCAGAAATACATCAGTCAGTCTTTATCTGTGTGTTGAGGGACACACGTGGCCCTGCCTGAACAGAAAGATACTGACAAAGGGAGGAAAAATGACCATCTTTGGTCTTTCAGGCAGACAGCAAATACTTTGCTATCCTAATCATCTGAGCAGCAAGTTTCTTTGGAGCATATAAGTCATGAATTACCCTGCAGCTCCAAGAGGAAAAACTTGCCCTTTGATTGTTTTCCAAAGAAATGTTCTCAATTCCTTTTCTGCCAAATTCATATTACAGATCATACTAACAAATTTTCCCAAGCCTTCCTGACCTCCTCCCTGCTTCACAGTAGTAAAAGAAATTTCACTCATCACTGAGAGATGTTGAAGATTGCTAAATTTTGCTGATTTAGGAACTGAGTGAATGAAACAAGCTTACAAGAATGTAGATACTGCATTGCAGAATTCAGTTAGCTCCATTAATAAGAAAAATGTAACTTGTCATATTTCTCCTGTTTCAGAGTACATTAGTAAATTGCCTGCTAATGCTTTGTTATGTTGGGGGTCTGCAGGCGCTTCCCCATGTCAATGCCAGAAGCGTGTGTGCGGCAGTGGGGAGGGGCTAATGTGGGAAAGATTCTTTCCACTCCCCGCCCCTCTTTCTCCCGCAAATCTGCGATCGCGTTGCTTTGAACGAGGTGTTTTATTTTGATTGCAGTTTGGAGTTCTCGACATTTAGTGGCACCAGTTCCTCTGCTACTAAATCATTTGTAGGCAGCTGAGCGAGCCTGCCGTGCCTCCAGCCTGAGTAAGGATTTTGAGGTTGTTTGTTTTCTGAATGAGCAAGGTGAGAGAGTCAGCTCTTTCCTGTACTTCCCCGCTATTCACATTCACAGTTGTGTGTAATTGTCACAGGACAATTTTGCCGCTAATACCAGTTTTTCACTGGAGTTTCCCTACCAGGTGGCTGTTGGCATAAAGGCAGGGTTTGAATTTTGTGTTGGTTTTGCTCTGAGGTGATTCCAGCCTTTTTTTGAAATGTCACATTTCAGCTGAACAAATTGCCAGTTCACGCAGCTCTGATGCCTCAGAAACCAATTCTAGTGACGTACTATAAAAGCGAGACTGATACAGATCTATTGACTGCATTTCAAAGACATACCTTTGGATTACAGTGTTGCAAATGAGACTTT
The DNA here is from genome assembly GCA_033558235.1 of Neomorphus geoffroyi. Taxonomy (NCBI): domain Eukaryota; kingdom Metazoa; phylum Chordata; class Aves; order Cuculiformes; family Neomorphidae; genus Neomorphus; species Neomorphus geoffroyi. The sequence continues at coordinate 9,662,700 of JAUMJM010000016.1, read as the reverse complement.
AATTCTGTGGAAATCAGTGGAGGTTCTTGCCTTAATTTTTTTTCTTCTATTCCAGTTTTCTGTGAGCAATGTAGATATAGGAGTCGATCTATTGAAGCAGTCGAATCAATTATTCAATTGAATTCAATTACTATCAATGCCAATATTTCTGTGACATTATTACTGTATAGGGCTACGTGAAGGTATGCCTTTGTTATATATGACAGTTTTTGATACTGTCTCCCAAATATAAATCTTACTAACTCCTTACTCAGGCAAAATGCCTCTTGATCTCAATAGGCTTATTTACCTTGGCGTGAATCAAGTGTAACAGAGGTGTGCTTGGGCTACTTGAGGCTGTCAGGCTTGGACAGCCGGGCATGAATCAGTGCTCAGGAAGCTGGAGACCTGGGCTGAGACCCTGCTCCCCCTGCCACACAATTACCCACCTGCACCACGTGCTGTAAGGCAGGTGCAGTTGCTTGCATGTGATGGGGAAGTCCACCGGTCTCAAAGCAGGAATTGAGATCTGCTTGTATATCTCTGCACTGTGCTCATAACAGGTTAAATGTGTGTGTGTTACATTATTGAGAAACAGAGTGATTTAGGTGGATGCACATTATTCCTCAGCTCAGTGTCAACAGTCAAAAATGAGCTTTCGGATTTATTAGTTCCCAATCTTGCACCTATCTTAAATCATTACCCTATAATAAGAACTCTATATGGTGCATTGTCAATAAAACCTAATATTGAGAAGATTACTGATCGTCTAGTGCAAATGGAGAGCACCGTGAATGATTTAGAGAATACATGTCAAACGTTAAAGCTATCTAATACCTTCTAAAGTAAGTTGATACTCATAAACCTAAGATAAACGACCAGTAAAACCACTTAAGAAGAAATAATACTCATTTAATCAGGCTTCCAGTGGAAAGACTAGGTAAGAGAGAAATTCATAAGGAATTGTGAAATCTCTTCTAATTCAGTACTTTGTTGTTAGAGAAGGCAAACCTACATTTGATAAACAATTTTAGTTACTTGAAAGTATTGTTTTAATAGCACAAAATTATGACCCCACTGAAAAAAAGACAAGACCAAAGGGCATCTCTTTTATCGTTTACTGAGCTCTCTTTTTTCCAGATTCAGCACTGTGTGTATCGGATGGAGATATGAGGGGTATTCATTGGAATTACCATTTTTCTGGATCCTGGGGACTGGGTGTTGGATTGGCTTTTGTCAGTGTGGCTGTTCCTGTTCCCTGATAACAACAGGTATGTTTAATGTATTCCCCTGGGAGGAGTGAGACATCATTTACTGGGACAAGCCTGGTTAAAATTATAGTGAAACAAACTCACGTTGTCACATAGTTGAGTGGTAACTTGTACAAATGTAGTCTATTGAATCTAGGGGCATTTTCTGCATTTTGATTTGGAAGAAAATTCCGTTTCCTGTTCTACCTTTTTTTTCTCCATACCCATTTGAAAGGTGGCTAAGCGTGGGTGGAGTAAAAATTTGGTCATGCTTTTCATGACCAAAGTTTTGATTCTTCATTTCATGTGTGGACGAAACTTCCATTCTTTTCCACAGGTTTTTAAGGCCTCTCGTTAATCCCTATTCATCCTTTTGACTTTGTGACTGCTCACAGCTCAGCATCACTGCCAGCATTTATTAGAACATGACGCAGAGCTTTTCTTGAAGCGACTGTAACAGTATATTTAGCCATGGAGAAATCTTTCCGAAGAGCAATGTGCTGTGACTCATGTGACTTTGCTGCTGCTCTGTTGACCCCAGCAGACTTACTCATCGTTTACATAGTGGCAAACAAGATCAGATTCTGGCTTGATGCCTTGTATCACTTGATCCAGTAAACGTACAGCTAGCGAATGAGTTTCACTTCAATTCACATTTTTAGGATAAACTAGGTATACAACTTCTTTCCTCTTATTGTGAAAAATAAGGACATTTAAATGCTGTTCCGAGTGGAATTAGTGAAGGAAATGCAAACGCACCTGATCCGTATATAACTCATTTATGTTGCAAAAATAACCAGGGGATGATTATCTTTCAACTTTCTCTTCAACTAGCATAAAGCTAGAGTCATTTTACTAAAATACCAGCTAAATGGAGCATAAATTAAAGAAAGATCATTTCAGAAATCTGTCAGCCTTGGGAAGGTTCGTTTTCCATTTCCCGAGAACACCTAGGAGCAACTGAGTTTGCTGCTCTGAGGCAGAGCAGCTGTTGCGTGTGCATGTTGTATGTGTGTCATGTGAGGTGTATTGTTATTAGTTTAAGAAAAGTAAGAACCAGAGGCAGCAGCTGGACTAATTTTACCTGGTGGCTGGTGGTTACAGGCACTGTAGTGCCTGGGTATTGACAGAGAGCAAGGAAAAACTCACACGACTGAGAACTGGAGAAGCCTCAGGGAACTGGAAGCTGGAGCCTTCAGTTACATAACATGGCTAATGAAGGGCATAATTCCTTGGAGATGATCAGTTTTTATTTTGATGGCAGTGCTTTTGGGGGTTAGGTTAGAGATTTTTTTGAACGAACGCTAAGGGATGATAGAAGGAGGATGACTTCAGGTAGCTATTTATTAGTTATTTTATGGCGGTCAGGTATTTTTTGGATGTCAGGTAACTGCTAAACTGGTCATTTTATGGTGGTTAATTTGTTGACAAGTCTGGGAGATGTGGATGGCTCAGACCAGTTGGAAATGGAGACCTGAGGAATTTGATTATGTGTTGAGAATTTGCGTTGTTGAGCCATAAAGGACAGCTAAACAAGCAAACGGGACTGTGGGGTGCATCCTCGACTTAACGTCATCTATAAAAACAGCATCAAGAGGGTTTAGCAAGGGTTACACCAGCTGTGGACCTGCCCCCTCCTCTTCCATGCTGCATATGGGAGAGACCCTCATTCCGCACCTATAAGTAGGCAAATCACACGTGCAAACATACTTCTCAGTTATAATTAAATTTAAATCTCACTAATTTGGAAGCATACCTATCACGTCCTTTTCCAGGAAGAAACTATTATTTCTTCTTTTATTCTTTTCTGCTTGAATCCCAAGCTATCAATGGCTTTCAAAGAAAAAGGAGTTTTTCTTTAGAAAAAAGTCTATTCAAATTATTCATGATTTATATCAAGAAGGGACCTTTCCTCTTTCAACTAGCAAAAAAGAGGGAGTTTGATCTTCCTCGAAATCATATAAGAACCTTGTACATTTCTTTCCAGAACTAAAACTTTCTTACAAAGCTTCAGATATTCAGCAGAATAATGACTATTACATAATTGAAGCTCAATACAATACCATGGGGCTAATAAATGGTCTCCTGGATCTATAGAAAATGTAACAAATCATAATTGCAGTTATTGGGACTAGGCCAGGCACAAACGACAAAGCTGCTTTTGAAAGGGAGTTGTGGCCAGAAATACTCTTGGACCAAAACCATTTTCTTGACTGTCAGGGGGACGTTTACTTCCTTTAATTTTCAACCTAGATTTAATGTTGATCCTGCAACGCTGAATAAAGTCAACCCTGACAGAGCAGCTACTGCAGCTGTTACAGATGTAAATGTGAAGAAAGCCATTTAAATTACTCTCTCTCCCTGAATATGCTGTTTGGGAACTATGCAGATTATATATAAAATTACTTGATATATTCTTATTGTGTGTTTTTTAAAGGAAGAAAAAGATGCTACACTATTAAATGCGTTTTTAACATTTCCAATCACAGCTTTATTAGAAAATAATTGTTCTATTGTGTGCTGTGAACCTGCCTGTAAATAACTGGCAAAGGGATATGCTGCTTTGTATTCTCCATGGAGGAAATATCAAATTCAATTGATTAATCGACGGGGACATTCTTTGATGGAAGGGAACCTTTTCAAACTTTATTAAAAATATTGAATAAACCATGAGCAATCAAAGTTCATAATCTGAACTCCTGCTCTGCTTTCTTGGATACAGTAAACCTTCAAAATAACTCATAAAGCAGGAGATGAGATGTCTGTAATAAAAAAAAAAATAAATCAGAGCAGCATATACAAAAACCTCTGTCTTGATCTGGATCTCAGCTACACCATTGAAGCTCCACTGGATTTACTGGAATCGCTCTGTGTTTTCACTGAAGAGACTGATAATGAGAATTGAGCCTTGGACCTTTTTTCAGTAACTAATTAAGAAGCATCCTCACTCCCTCTGTCTTTTCATGAAGGGCCTTTCCCTTATTCTGAAAGAAGGAATGAGATTGTCATCAGCGATATCAGGTGATTAAAGACAATCTAGGTATGACCTGCAGGCTGAATGACTGTTCTCTCTGTTCCAGGATAAAAGCAATCACATGGCCAAATGCAGGATGGATGCTGGGAATGAAGACAAGTGAAATGGAACTTTCCAGAGCTGAGGAGAAAACAGAACTCATACAGGTGGAACTAGCATGTCTCTATCTTGCAATTGACACTGAGATCATGGGCCCTATGTGAAATATCATGTGTAAAGCCATCGTGCTGTTTAAGATCAAATTCAAGTGGACATTAGCGAATAGAATGTTCATATTTAGCAGCAGGAAAAAGTTATTGGAATGCTTCCAGGTATTTTGATGGGAAGAAAAAAACAACTGAGGGAAAGAATAATTGCAGGCATGCAAATAGCGAACAAGAGGAAGTGAGCATACTGATTGATCACAGCATAGTAGTCTTATGCCATTTTCAGTTAGGTAGAGCACGTTCAGAATAAGAAGCATCAAAACAGCACAGACTGAGAGAAAAGCATCCTCTGTGGCCACAGGGGCTCAAATGTACAGACTTGAGTGAGACCTCGGGCAAGCAATTAGCCCCAGTCTAGAAGAGTAACAACAAGAAATGGGAGGATTTGATGGGCACACTCTGCAATCTTTTCCTTTTTTTCCCAGTGTACTCCTATATTGTCCCCTCTCTGTCCACATTGCAAGAAGTGGAAGGACAGAGCTGCTCACTGCGCCACAGTCAACGCTCAGGCTGAACCTCAAGGGGACTTTTCACAGCTGCATCAGACAAGGAGGTGAGCATGGGTAAGGTGCAGCTCGCAGCCTGGGGTAACCTCTAGCTGGAAGGTGGGATGGAGAGCAGGGGAGGGAAGGATGTCTGATTGTACCCAGCAGAGGCTGTCAAAGACCTTTGCTCTGAAGGGAGCAATTCATCATTCCTTTAGAGTAGCACCCCTGACCCAACACGGAAAACAAACAAACAAAAAATAAAACAAAAGAACCCCTCCCACCCTAAGAGCCAAGACCCCTAAGTGCCAGCATTCTCACCTGAAAGAAGTGTTTGGGGTCCGATGGCAAAGCTTCTGTCTCTGCCTGAGCCCCCATTTGCTCTGGAATGAAGACTGTCCTTGGGAGCAGAGAGATTTGCAGTGAAGACCCTTGCCAGTCCCCAGTGAGGGTAAATACAAACCCTCTAAAACTGATCAGTTGTTTGGGTCAAAAGAGATAATACTATATAAAAAGCAGCTTTCCTACACCCTTCCCACATAGGACTGCTATTGAAAGGTCTTATCCTAAATACTCTGTTCGGATAAGGCAACACATTAAGAAGAAAAAAAAGTCACTTTATTAAAAAAAGAAGCCCTTTCATACAGTGACTGATGAATGTAGTGACAGATTAATATAAATTTTAAAACTTGAACATTATCCTCCAAGGGAAAAAGCTCCTAAATACACATGCAAAACAAAAATGGCAGAGAAAAATCTCTGACAGTGCATTGCACAGAATCATTTATTAGGTCACAGTAAATGATGGTTTACATGAAACTTGCATTTAATCTAGTATTCAGCCATTCCCTTTTATCTTTTGGCTGCATGTGTTTGTGGGAGACAGTGGTCCCTCATCCCGTCTCATCTCCCTTCCCGTACCAAGCTGCGTTTTTTTGCTGGAGTGTATGTACAGGGATCACAGGGAAGAGAAGGGAATTTGAATACCCCAGTTTCAAAGTCATTGCTCTTTCTGATTCTAGCATAGACCAAAAGAGGAAAATGACCACCTCTGCTTTAGAGGTGAGCAAGTTCTTTCAAAACCAAATAAAGCCTCAATTGTCCTCTGGCCCTTTTGGGTCAAAGCAGAGGGGAACAGTCTGCAAGCTGTAGTCTAGGGTGCACAGAAATATTACCTTCATTATACTGTGCAGATGTTCTCCTTCTGGGGTGTTAGCAATAGCATGTGGGCTAACTGTGAAAATTATTTACTTGTGCTGCTGTTGCTAAAGCACTCAAGCATTTCACATCTAGACCAGTGTATCTACATGTGTGGCAGTCACTGAAATTGCTGCCCTGTGAACTCAGCTTAATACTCTGCATTTCTGCTTAAACCTATTGCACACCTAGGTTGAGATCTAAAGCCATCTCCTTGACCTGATCTTCATTGGCATGACGTGAAACTGTCTCCCCTCTCACAAGAACGTGGCTCATGACTTCTCTAGGTCATGTTGATGCCTCTTGACAAACATGGGTTAATGGCATGGGTATAATATTTGCTCTAGAGATCTGTGAAAATCTGAGTGAGTCTTTCCTCATGTATCTCCTTGTGATACGTGCCCAGCTGCCCTGCTAGTCTCCACCACTGATTTCAGTGAGTGACAACCAAAGGCTTTCCAAACTGAAAAGAGACATTTAAATACTGCCAGGAACAACAGATAAAATGACCTCAAACAATCCCACATAAAGTCCTTTATTATTTTCAAAGCACTTTCCCAGCTTGACACTTTTGCTTTTTCATATCCAATATAAAATTCAAAATGTTTTATTCCAGTGCAGTACATGAATATAGAGTATAACTATATCAAACCTCATGCTACCTTTTTTGAGCTACTGCTTTGAAAAAGCACCTGAAGTAAACTCAGTGTAAAGATCAAGAAAATTATCAAGAAAATTCCAGTTCTCAAACTTTTGTTCCCATTGTCTTGTACACATTTAGAACAACTTTTCTCCAGTAAGCACGCTTACAGTGGCTGGGAGCAGCCTGGATGCAGATGGCTCTGTGGCAACAGCTCAGGGCTGCCTGGGGACAAGCATACTCAAGGATTTCAGGTATCCCTTGCACTGGGGTCCCCCACAGACAGACTGGTTGTCTGTTACTACCCCTGGGCACCCGCACTGCTACTCTCCATGCCCACAGCTGCTTTCCTTTACATATCCTGTCCTTGCCGTGTACCAGTTGTTACCAAACTCTTGCTGAGGCCAGAGGTTGCTCTTATGCAGATGCTGAAGTGTTCCTTTTACACTTAGAGCCTTCTAGGCATCCAATATGACCCTCAACACCACCTCACCTCTCTCTTTGTTCCTACCATTACCTATGTTATTGGTATTACTGGAGAACTTACTTCCACAGTGCTGCTGCCCTCTTGTCTGGTGAACACCCAGACTACTGCTACTCACTATTTCACAAGGTTTCTTCTGATCTACTCAGTACATAGTGCTGCCTCTTGTGCTCACCTATGTCCTTCATTCTGCGCACAGCTCAGTACAAGTCAGTCCTGCAGGTCAGGAGCAGGGGTGAGAGGTGAAGTGAAGAAATGCAGTTCCATCTCTCAGAAAAGGATCCCAGTTTGTGCATTGAGGACCCTCTTGGTTTCCTGACGCCCTTTCTCTGAGATGCAGAAGGTCAGTAGAAATGAGCTTCTGTGATACTGTGCCCCAAAAGTTGACATCTGATTTCTGCTTTCTTTTCTGCTAATTGCTGTGATTAAATGACTTTGAAATTCTCTCAGAGTAACACGGGTTTGGGGCTCGTGTATACACAGAAATTGCTGTAAATCAGTTCAGAGGTGTTTGGAATAGCATAACTGGCAGCATGCGGCAAAGCAAATAGTTGGGTGAATTTGCATCTTGAGTACGTCAAAAAATGTTTTAAGCTGTGAGTTGAAGAAGTCATGCCAGGAACAATAAGCTTGTCTGGAGAATTCTGGTATTAGAAACTAAAGGATATGGAACCGTGGCCAAGGTAAATATTGACGTGACTCAATATGAACTAGTAAAACATTTAATGAAGCTGAAAATAAGGCATCTGGGATAGATGTTTATTGTTAAAAATGAAACATTCAAGCAAAAGTAGCATAGTGATGATGGAGGTTATTCATAGGGAAGCCAAGTTGGGGGAACAGCATCATCTGAAAGAAACTGACTCCAGTTATTTGTGAAACATGGAAAAAATTAGAATTACAACAGAGCTAAAAATGTAAGTGAATAGCAAACAGTCGTTATGGACATTCAGAGTGGATTTTGGAGACTGAATCATACCAAGGGACAAATTACTCAGGTGTCCAGAATAACTCTATTGACTTTGACGGATTTCTCTGTATTTGCCTTCATGTAATTGAGAGCTTACTCCCTTGTGCCATATGAGGACTGAATATTAAGAAACTCTGAGAAAAAGTACTGACTTTTATTCATTCCAGTATCATTCTCTTGATGATAGGGAGTAAGTCACATTAACTTCTCAAGGCATTTCAGGAACACGTTTGGAGCTTTTGTGCAGCAGGGAAAAAAACCCTTACGCAATGCTGTGAAAATAATCAGAAAGGCTCCATTAAACTGGAAATGGGAATAAATTGTGCTGCTATATTAGAAGTTTCATTCACGTGTAAGTCTACAGTGTTACCAGAATGCTCTGTTGTAAAAATCCAACAAGTCAGGCTGTGGTGAGCGAACATCATTTGCGCATTCACCAGTGATGGAGATATTGGGGAAGAGATGCCAAAAATTTAAGTTGCCTGTTTAGGTGTGCTCTATATACCAGCTTTTTTCTACCTCAAAAATCCAAGACTAATGCACACAAAAGTTATGTTTGATCTGTTCCTGCGTAGCGTGCCTCTAGTCGTACTGGCATTGCTGATTTTTATATATACAGTTATATGAATGCAATAAACTATTTGGTGATTATGCACATGCAGCTGCAGTCCCCCATATGGCTTCAGTGTGCAATACAAGGATACCCATTTTCCCAGCCCCAAGGCGCAGGATGATCTATACAGCTGACCATGTGGCAGAAGGAATAGAGGCAGAGCAGGAGGAGAAGCAGAGAGGGATGCCCAGGAAAGACAGCAATTAGGAGAGCCTGCCATGCTGGGGCAGTGTATGCACCCTTGCTCCTTGGCTGCTTCTGATGGATTCAGGAAAATAGCAATTGTATGTTTGGCTCTGCTCCATCTCTCAAAACCTTTATCCTAGAAAGAGGCAAATGCTACAATCTTTCTTTGTCCCCCAAACAATCTTTTGGAAAACTGAGGTCCAAAATAATTTAAGAGTTTAAGCATAACCATCAGCTTCTTGGACTGGAATTACAAAATCCAGACAACTCATCTGCTTCTTTCGTCTCCTATTTATTGAGAAGGTTTCCTTTGGCTTGCCTTCTTGTTAAGGCCATGATCAAATCACAATTGCTGGTAGATTTTATTACAAGCATAAACAAATAGCAGGTTATTTTGTTATTGTCCCAAGTTTCAGAGCTGAGGCTGGTCTTAGCATCGGTAGGTTCTACCAGTACTGACTGATAATATAAAACGTATGTTGCTTATGTAGATCACTGAGCATCAGTTTAATGCCCTCTGCAAAGCACCTTGGTATGTTGATCGACCAGCAACCTCAGCCAAAATAATGCTAGAGCTGCAAGTTCCTTGAGATGCTGCACAGCAGTGGCATCCCAAAGCATGCTCGTCCCAGCACTGCTCGCCCCAGAGGAGGCTGTTGACACAAGTGGCAGATAAGTAGGGTCACTGCTGGCATTGCTCTCTGAAACTCCTGTGCAAATAAAGTCTTCCCTGGGCACAACAGGAAGGATATAGCGAATACAAAAATAAGTCAAAAGCAAATTAAGGGGGTTTTGTTGTCATTCCCCACACTAATTTTATTGGTTTTGTGCTCTTAAAAGTATTAGCTGATTAACTCACTGTCAGAAATACAAAGCTGCTAACTAAAAGTTGTGTGCAAAACCAGATATGTGTAACACCTTGATAGAGGTAGGGTGAGATTTTTCTTCTTCCTCCTTCCTTACTTTTAGAACACAGCCAATATAAGGCTTTTTTCTGTCATTGTAACATTTGGTGCTATCTCGTATGTACAGATTGCAACATCTGCAAGTTTTAAAAATTAATATAAAGTTCCATAGTTGTATAAGCCTTGCTCATTTTAATGGTCCTAAACAAGCAACTTCGCTTTGATGCAAACTAAGATGCAGTCAGTAGATAAAGCACTCTACTTGCACTAAGCAAGCTGCTCTGATGGGGCTGGAATGCTCATGTCTGTGTAGTTGATACTCATGTTGATGATGATCATGGGGTAGATCGTGCTGTTGAGGAACAGAATGTGGACTTAATAGGCTGGCACACAGAAACTTAATAGGTTATTAGTGAGTGGAATCATGGGTGATGAATTGCAAAGCAATTGCTCTGATTTGAGGAAAGCTTATTTTTGTCACCTACTGTCCACAGAGATCCAAAAGGAAGGTGTTTGCAAGCAGAGGGTGGCCTGTCTTCCACACTGCTAGGATCATTATGCAAGGATCACAAGGTGATGCACAAGAAATAGAAAGCTTTGTGGAGAGAAGCAGTCACACAGGAGGTGAAAAAGCAGTCTATGGGTGCCCTGGCTCTACTCATCAGCCCAAGTCAATGCACTGAGCAGTGTTGTACTGATTACAGAGGAGCTTGTCCAATATGAAGGAAGAGAAACCTTGTAATCTTCTCATTTACGAGTTACCATTCACTGTGTGCACTTCTTTTTGCCATATGACTGTAGTGTTATAAACAGAAAGCAAAACATTTAAGAGCACTTTTAATGGTGTCTAAAAACATGGTGGCCACATTGTGGGTGAGAATTTGCCACAAGAGAAAGATATCTGGAGCTGCCTGTTTATTTGTGGCTGGGGCCAGTTAGCATCTTACACTGGGCAGCTTGGTGTTGCTGTGACACACGCTCTGGAAGCAGATAGGCTGCAGTGTGAGACTGCTTCTCCAGAGCAGCTGCCCCTGAATCTGCCACTCTAGCACTAGTTTTTGGTACTGTGGTCCATATACTTTTCTCCAAGGTCTTCTTGTGAAGATGGAGCATGGCATCAACCTGGTGTTATGGTCCAGATACTTAAAGGTTATAATAAATCAAACAAGAACATAAACTGTGGGCCATGTGAGACACAGCACAAGTAACCACTGCTGATGTGTTCTAAGGAGCAAGTCACTCAGCTCTTGCTTCTTTTTTCTCTTTAATCCCTGTATTTCTGGGCTTGGCATGTGAGGTTTCATTTTGCCCATCTGAAAGGTTGGAAAAGCACATCATATGTGGATGTGTATTTGACTGTGCACGTATCTTATTGAAAGCCATAAAATGACCGAGTCATTGCAGATTCAGAGGTGTTGCAAGTATGATTCAACCTTCCCAGGTTTATTGAAATAATGGTCCCTTGTTTGTTTTTCTAGAGGCAGGCAAAGTAGAAACATAGCTGTGAACAACAGCAAAAACCTTGCTGTTACCAGGCACTTGGCAAGCAGTTTTAGGAATGCTTCTGCTTTTCTTACATGCGTATAAAGACTTATAGAACTCTCTGACTGCAACGTATTTCAGCATAAGGGGGAAGGAGAAATAAAATCAGACCCTGTATTTCATGTGTTCAGTAGTGGAGAACTGAAGCAGAAAGAGACAGGTGCTTTTCTGAAAAGAATGAAAGATCCAAGCAGCTGATTCATGATGAAGTAACGTGGTTTTAGCTGAGGTTTATTGTAGCTGAACCTCATGCCATCCCTCTAGCCGATATCTTAGATGAATCAGCAACTTGCTATTTTTATCTCAGCTGTACCAATAGAGTTTATAATATTGTTCTGTCAGTGCTATTTATACATAATCACATGCCTGACTACTCCGGGCTGTGCTTTTTTTCCACAGTCGTGGATGATGTCATCGTGAAGTAGCAGTTGTATTGAACAAAGGCTTTCTTCAGAACAGCAACAATTAAAGCTTATGGCAGAGTACAACACCAGACGCCATTGAAATACAGAGATAAGCTCCACAGTTTTAAGGTAGCTCTATACAGAGCTTTCAGTGCTTCAGTAGCTGCTCCCCCTGGGGAATGGCTTGAAGAGAGTCCTACAGCTCTTGGTGCCATGCCTGGCCTTGGAGACAGAGATGTATTGGAAGCAGTGTGCTCTCAAGTCTGGGACAACCCTGCCTGGAGGATTTGCTAACAGTATAATTATTCAGGGGAAAAAAATAGAAAAAAAAGCTCCTCCACTAAGGTGATTTTCTACTGAATCCATTCTACACCATCTCCTCAGTCATCCACAGAGAAACAGGGTTCTCTTTTCTCTTCCTCTGTCTGAAGGTATTCATCCACCTTAAATGTTTTTGCTGTATTGGGAGGTTTTGAGGATGCCTGTGTGGACCTGGCCAAGCTGGAAGCCTGCAGCTTTGCCATGTGCCTCTTCCTGAAGCCAGGGATCTGAAGCCCATTGTAGTATGAAGCCAGGAAAGATCTACAAATGATTTGTGAAGGAAGAATTCAGTGTCCTCAGTTGATCGCCTTTTCATTTGTGATGTTCCAGCAAGCCTGAAATTCTTCATTCTGTCCCTGTTCCCCAGTGCGTCACGTGCATTTCCAGCTGTTTATCATCATTCCATTAGTCCAGCAACGTGTCAAAATCAACAGCTGTGTTCTTTTCATCTGCTACTTGTATTTGAGCTCTTGGAGTTTTAACCACCAAAACTGTCGATTGGCGCTGTTCGGACACGGTGTGCATAGGTTTTCCCTAGAAGCTGTTTCTCAGGAGCTCCATATGTCCTCCACGATAAGCGTGTCACTGGGTCACAGATGGAAGAAAAGGGAGCAAAGTGTTACCCCCCACCCTCTGCTTATGCTTTGCAACTTGGTCACAATAACTCAGCAATGTATTTCAGAAGCACTCATCAGTTGGACACAATTACTAGCGACCCCAGAGACAGAGCTGGGACACCTTTGTGTTGCAGTTTTCAACCTCTCCTTCTAGGTGTGGAAAGCTGCTGTCAGCAAGGTTAGGTTTTCCCCATTAGACTTCACAGACCCTCCAGTATGTTCTACAGATCCTCAGGGACCTTCTTCCCCAGGCAGGAGAGCACTGGCCTAGCCAAAGGAAAAACTGGCCCGATTGCCTTTTTGCAGTTACAGTGCCCACTTCTCATTTGGGAACAGCCCTTCCCAGTGCTCTGACATTTTTAAGCTCGCCTTAAATGTCTTCTTTCTAAAGCCTCCTTCCAAAGTTTGGCTCTGCACAAAACATGTCAGTGTCTGATGAAGGCTCAAACCAGAAACAGAATGGTATAAATAGAAATCAAGTAAATTAAGAAGAGGTGCCAAAGCAGTAAAACCCTAATGATAGCTGTGGCTGCGTGTGCATGTGCAGTGCAGCTTCCAGCACTCGCCAGAGTGCCAGGCTGCCCCTCAGTATTCTTAGAAACATATGCATCTGCTCTGTCACTGGCACTGCCTGCTCAGCCTTGGACAGGCTTTAGCATCTTCTCGCAGACTCTTTAGAAAGCTTGGGTTCATGCAGAGATTTGGTGCCAGAGCCCCAGCCAAGCCAGCAGCAGCCTCTCTGGATATTTTTTCCACACTTGGTAAACTGTGCTTGTGCCATCTGGTCCATGCAAATAGCCTTATCCTCCCTCCAGCCAGATTTTGTGGAAATCGTGGTCTACCTGCCTTGTCAACTCCCAAGTGATGCTATATAGTTGATTTCCTTCATGAAACAAATGAAACTTGGGCCAGATTTCCAGCTGGTAAAAATCCGCATGACCAAGGTGAAGTAATTTGTATCACCTGATGGTGTTCATTATAGCCAGGGCAGGAAAGATAAGAGCATATGGTTTGCTACTTATTCATTATTGATGCCGTTTTTCCAGAGGGCCATTGATCACAACTGAACTGGAGATAAATAGGTGAGAGACATTCCCTGTAAGCAGCATAACAACAGTGGGCTCTAGGCTGAGATCTTTCCAGAAGTGGCAAGTGACCTGTGGGGTCCTGGGTCTGCTCAGGTGGCCCTGAGTCTCTTGGCTTTGCTCCTGCCCTTTTTTGCTTTTCCACAGAGGCCATTTGGTGCCCTCAGAGCTATTCTGGAGGTCACTTACCCCAGTCTTTCATGGGTCTTGTTTTTTCACCCCTAATTCTCTTTATTCTATGAATTAGGACATGCTTAGTTTGAAAACACTGTCAAGGTTTTAGGAAACCTTTTGGGTGGGAAGAGGATATGGAGTCAAGGAAAGAGGGCTGAAATATCACTCCTAGGCTGCTTAGCCTACGCGAATGTTTTGGCCCTACCGTATACTGAATTGAAGACCTGTGATTTTGAGGGAGGAAATCTAGCAAGGGATGTTTCTCGGGTCTTCATGTGATGCTGACTTGCTTGAGCTTATGCTGATATAGATTGTGTCATGCTGAATCTTTGTTGCCTTTTGCTCTGTCCTGTTGCCCTTCCTTACCAGCTTGGCTTTCAGGTATGTAAAGAGGGACTCTGGGGCAAGGGAGAGAGAAAAGTCGCTCTTCAGTGAAGAGCTATTGGTCTCCTGAAGCTCAGGGGAGCTGCCAATTATAAGCACAGTCAAACTGGTTGGCTTCTTCAGTGCTGCAAAACAAATTGTGAAACTGTTAAGCAGTGTTTTAGGGAAAGGCGACGTCTCCTGTTACACCCACTGATACACTCGGGATAAAGTGGACAAGGTTTTGGGCACGTGGTTCTGTGTAATTAAAAGGAGCTCACTGAATGAATGGTCCTAGAGTAAGGGAGGCAAAAATAGAAACAGCCATCTGTCAGTACGCTACTGGATGGCTAATTGGGAAGCCTCAGGTCTCAACTGCTAAATGTCCTGCCTCATTTCCTTGCAAAGGAACAGCAGTAGGAATCTGTCCTTGGAGATGGGCACAGCTCAGTGCAATGGAGCATCTGAGTGAGCTCTCCTAACGCGCTTCTGTGGCGGGTAGGATGCTGCCTGTGCGTGCCAGGAGGCTGGTCCTGAGGACCATCTTCCTGTGGTTGGGCAACAGGAAAGGTCCCTATGGTAGAAAAGGCAGGGTGGGTTCATATCTGCCATCTCCACCTGCTGGGGCAGGAGAATTTCCTTCACAGTGGACAGCCCAGATGCGAAGCCAGAAACAGAGAGCAGGCAGCCAGACTGCGGCTGGTGGATTTACCAAGATGAGATACTTAGCTTCCTTTGAAATGTTACCTCTACAAATGGTACTTGAACATTATAAACATGTATGTAATGTGTTTCATGATTTATTTTTTAGAGCTGCCGCATGTGTTGAAAACACCATTAATGCGGTGCTGTAGACAGGACTTAGTCCAGATTAAAGGCAGGAAATTCCAAGGCATTGTTCTTATGGAAACTGTGACAGCTGAATTATATGGGCTTGTTAAGGAACTAAAGATAACCCCATTCAGAGATAAAAACATTATGTATGAGCGAGGAAAGTGAATTACAATTGCAGTGGGAGACATAAGTCTGAATATCTTGACTGTTGTGTGCAGTAAATGGAGACTCCACTACACCATTATATTAATTTGGTACTTTTTATTTCAGGGAAAATCTTGAAATCCTTCACCTTAGAAATCCAGTGGAGGCAATGGAGAGTTTTAAATCCAGAAGGATCCAGACAAGGGGTTCAATGCCTGATTTGTGTAGGTAGGATGAACTTCCATCTACTGGCTATTGGCTTGGCAGAGGATCTTGGGGTAGGACTTTGGGCTGAGGAAAGCATCATTGAGCTCATTGTTGAGCTCATTGTTACCTTTATTTGAGGACCAGTGAAAGAGGCAATGGATTTTGATATCTGCTGCCCCTGCCAAGTGACCATCCCAAGGGACCATCCTGGCACCCATTAACCCCTGCTCCAGGCAGGCAAAGTACAAGGATGCCTCTGCCCACAGATCTGGGAGGGGATGTTCTTTTAGCATCAAGTCAGAATTTCACAATAAGAGAATCTGATTAAAAAATGTGTTTCAGCTGGTTGTTCTTTATCCAGTGTTGAAACCTGGCATCCGTGCACTTGCTGTGCTCTGAGATCCAGGGGAGCAGCTGGTCAGTTGGGCCCCTCTCTGGACTGAGGCTAGGCTCAGGCTCTGGCAGTAAATGATGGCTGGGTTTTCCAGGGTGGCTATGGGAGAAGTTTTTATCTAATTTTATTGTAACACCACTACCTTGCCACTAGTTTTCCTCCTCTGAGACAGTAATCAGCCTAAGTTTTGTTGCCATAACGTTACGCACGTGGAATTCGAGACATTTTACTTCTGCTTTCCTTTGTTTAAATCAGGCTTGCTTGAAATGTCATATTTAAATGAGAAAAACAGCAAGACGGTAGAAATCTCATCCGTAGACTGTGAGGCAGTAACTGTGTACAGAGCTTGGCACGAGGCACTGGAACTACCTGAGATCTCTAATTGCCACCTATAAATATCAAATATCAGTATGTGTAGGGAAGGTGAGTGCAGAGGACAGAAAATAGTTTTACTCTATGCTGTAGTATGATTCATGCTTCTAAGATCAAGATTAAAAGTCTCTGTTAGGTTCCAAACTATGGTTTTATTTTCATTTACATCAAAGGATTTAAGAGCCTTCAAAACCCAGCATTTTTAAAAATAACTTAAAACATACTGTCTGGCAAAGTGAGTCCCAGTTAGCGCAGAAGCAGCCAGGCGCTCCTCATATAAAGCAAATAACTGAAACATCAAAATTAAAGAAATACCTTGTCCTCAATTTAACTCTGACAGCTTTTATTGTATTTTTGTTTCAGGAAAAGACTTTATGAAATGTGGGCCCTTGTAGCCAGGAGTTAGCCCTGTGTGATCAGCCCTGCAGGTCAGCAAAAGCCATGCACCATAAAAGCTTGTGCAAAAGTTCAGAATCTTGATTGAGAATATTTTTGGCTTGTTTGTATTTCAAAAGCAAAGCCACTGAATTGCATCTTGAAAACCATATTCCAGTGCAGGTTTCCTCAAAACACAGCCCAGGTTTGATCAAAAGGTTCTCAAGTTTGCAAACCCTTTGACAAACCTGACGAATGTTTACACTTTCAAAGTAAACCCCAAACCAAGTGCATTTGCATGGACTGGCATCTTGCTATAGAGCTTTATTTTTTTTCACCCCAGTTCTTGCCAAAATCCCATCCATGACCTGAAACTGAGTTTTCAAGGCTGCCATTCTAATATTTTTATTGACAAACATACCAGCAGGCACAAAAAAATAAATACCTACACCCAAGCAAAATATTTAGCTGTATTTGTAAAACCCCAAATACAAAGCAATTTTGTATTTCAGTTTAATTTAACGTCCATTCATGTGGATCAGATTGCACAGTGTTTGCTTGTCCAAACCACTAAGATACTCCTTACTGCCTATAGAAATACATTTTAATTACGGAGCAATAAATAGTGTGCCTTTTTTTTTTTTTCTGCACGCATATTTTTTTATCAGTAGACAAAAGCTGACGTTTATTTTACTGATAGCCCTATATTTCCCCTCCCGCTACCACCGCAGCAGAATTTCCCTTGCCCAAGGAAATTGAGAGGATCAGAGCACATCTGATGTTCCATTAATTTAAAACGGCTGCCAGGACTTGCATATTGTAGCAGCTTTAAAGTGATTGAATTTGGATTATTTCAAACTCTGGAAAGTCCTGCCTTGCCTGACAGAGGCGTATCGAGTGACAAAATAAAATACAGCCCCGGTACGAGAGTGCAGGCGCATCCATCCATCCATATTCCCTTCCTGGTGCACGCAGCCCTGCAACAGGCAGATTAGAAGCAATGGAAAGAACAAGCTTAATTTTTGTTATTTTTGGTAACAGGCCCCTTTTGAGGCTGTAGCCCAGCGAGGTGGAGACACCTGGTGTTTGCTGCGGCAAATTCACTGCAGAGGGAGAGGAGGGCGAGGGGCTTGGCCATTGCATGGGTGCTGCCTTCCTCCTCCCAGGAGAGCAGGGCCCCCAGCAGAGCAAGGCTGTGCCCCACAGGCTCTGTGTGGGTGTTGGGGGGGAGCTTCACCCTGGCAGGTGCTAAATTCAAGCGCTAACTTTTGGGTAATGACTGTTTCGTAATGCTTAGTGAGCAGCTCATGTAACATAGTTCCAACTGGAGAAAAAAAAAAAAGTTTACACCCGGCCAAAGGAATATTAAAGTTTCACTACAAAAGAAATACTGTGGCTGCCAAGGCCTGATTACTCATGAAATCCACGGCATTATCACCATCCATCACTGCCGTTCTTTTAATGACCAAACTAGAACGAGAAACATCAAAGTTGGAGCGGTGTCGTTGTTTTTCGAGAGCAAGGCTCCCTAAATATAGGAAGAATACTACAGCTCGACATATTTTTTTACCAAAAAAATTGAAAAATGATTTGAATGAATCACAAAACATATGTTATGTTTTGCTGTAAAAGCCATGAAGTTTATGCAGTGCTCTATTATGGTGACTGCTTGGCTTTTCATGCATTCCTAAATTACCATGTAATCTAAAACCTTGTTTTCAGCTGCTCTATATTGGAAAGTCCCTTGCAATAATCAGGATGATTACAGGCTAGTGTGGAGAACAAAACTTGTTTGTATTATTGCAAATAAAAATGCAGTTTATCAGAAATCTTACCTTTTCAAGGGAAAAATAAAAATAATAATAACCTTTCTTTTCTCCCTTGCTGGAAATATTCTAAGCATGGAATTAATTTTGGCCACTCTATGACTTAAAAACACATGGATACTTGGTGTAAAAATATGTTTCTTTCCTGTAGGGACTTGACTCTAATTGGTGTGCCAAAACCATCTCACAGAGATTTCATTGTCTTATCTACTTACATCATCTTAATGCGATTTTATTTTACTTTGTCAAAGTCATATTAATGTAAATGTGTTCTTGATAGCAAACAGAGTTCTTTTTTATGCTAAACGGGATTCAGCTGACTCTAATAAAACAGCTTGCAATCCATTAGGCTATAACTGTAATATAGTTGTTTTGTTTCCCAAATAAAGACTGTGTCGGAAAGCTGTATAAGGATTTTTGTCTTGTTTTTCCATAATAATTGCTTGGGTGGGGTTACATTCTGATCTTTAAATGAATAGTATCGCTTGGAACAAACACTTCATATATCTTTTATCTTCCCCTCGCAATATAGTTCTGAATTTTCTTTGAAAATGCAAAGCTACTTTTCCAGATAAGTCATCAAAATGTTTCCAAAGTATTTTAACTGCCAGATTAACTATATCTTGAATACAAAGATAGATGGCTTACATTCTTTATGCAGAAATTCTGCCAATGCATAGCAACTAGCAACAAATTAATTTCTTTTGCAACAGTGAGGGGGGGCAGGGGGGAAGAGAAAACCCTGCTTTGCTATGCAAAGCTCAAAAAGGTAAATAGATATTTAAAAAGAAAATAAGGTTACTCTTTCTGAAAGGGTAATCTGTAAGCAAAGAACAGAGGATTAAACATACATTTGCTCTCTTCACAGAATCTGTGTTCTAGCCTTCTCTTAATGTATTCAGCTAATTAAGGACTGCAGTGACCTTGTGGCAGATTTTGAAATCTAGGAATTTCTTTTCTTTTTTTTATTTTATTTTTATTTCTTTTAATGTTGCTTCTCCCACAGAGCTTAATACAATCTGTTTCAGGTCAAAGTCTGTTTATGTCAGCAACGTTCATACTATACAACTAAAATGTTTTAATGCATTTATCAACTGGAAAATATTGCAAACATTTCATTTCCTTTGATACAGACACAAAAAACCCTCTGCCTTCATTGCAAATTCTTGTTCATATGAATCACTCTGAGTAATATTTGCTTTAACTTTCGTGTGGTTCTACAAACAGCCTTTATATGGCTGGACTTCAAAGCTGGTAGAAATAAAGGTTAGAAATGTGATAGGAGTAATCTATTATTAGGCATGAAACATTAAACCACTTTTAGTTATAAGCCTTAAAACCTGAATAATCTGGGTTTTTAACTTGCTGCATATTTATTGTGTTTTCAGTTACTTAAGTCATTTAGCATGGAGGGACTGTTTTGAACAGAAATATTTTCCATAGGAATACGAACCACAATTGGGTTTAATTTTTCCTAATATTTAATTTAGAAAAACTGCAATTTTATAACAGACGTCTCGTACATCAAAGCTGAAATACTCATCTCGGTGTTTCTTACAGTGAAAAATTAATCTCTTACCAGCTGACCCAAAAGGCAGGTTTTAGTGAAATAGGCACGGGATGGTGGGAAGGGAAGATAAAATCTTGTTCTTCAAATAACAGGGAGGGGAAAAAAAACAACAGAGGAATGTCACATCCTGCCATCGACATAAATGACAAAACCCGACCCAAACGTGCACGTGAGAGAACTTTCTTTGACCAAATTACCCTGCGCTGTCGGCGGTTCAGCCCTAGCTGCCCCAGTGGTGGGGACGTTCGATGTCAGATCTGCACGGGGACATCGCTCACTCGGGAGCTCGTTGTGCCCATGTGCCGTTGCCTTCGCCCCTTCCCTCCCCTCAGCGCAGTTACAGTGCGAAGAACGTGTTAAAGGTCCAAGAGAGGCCGGACTTTGCAGGCGGACTGCGATGGGTTTGGGGGACTTCAAGCCATTCAGCTGATGGAGGGGCAGGAACGACACTCTGACTTGGTAACATTTTGTTTTGATTAAGTTTGTGTACTAATACAGTAGATTAAAAATAAGCCCTGCAGTCAAAAACACATAACAGTTCAAGTCAAACAGGTCAGCCAGAAATAAACCATCATTTGAAATCCAAAATTTTAGATCTTTGTGAGCCTGGGAATGCACAAGGGTGCACCCTGGGCTCGATCCTGGTCCCAGCAGTGCCAGTGAGAGTTTCACCATTGATGGCATGAGCTAGATTTCCTTTTTCTGTTTATTTCAACACTAAAAAAATCCATTTTGTTTTCTTAGGTCCCACTGTGCTGAATTACTATGGCTGCTGGCTTTTTGGCTGCCCCACACAGGGTGGGATGGGCAGATTCACTCGCCCCTTTCCCGCAGAGGCTCAGCACCACCACATGCCCCCAGCCACTCCTGGGGACATTGCCCACCCGCGGTCGCATCACCTGGGAAACCTCAGTAATGTCAAAAACATCATGCAGAGTGAGTATTATTCAGATTTACAGCATGTGACTGGGGAAGACGGCGTCTCCAGCCTGCCCTGCTCTCCCATCAATTGGTGTAGGGGGGGAGGAGGAATTTAGTGGCTTCCCTCACAGCTGCCTCACAGGACAATCCTAACACAGGCACAGGGACAGAGACCAGGGTCCCACCCAGACTGGGTCTGAAGGAGGGAGGGGTCCTGGGGCCTTTAGACTGGCTGGAAGAAGTCATACATGAGTGACAACTAGAGAAACCAAGCAAGTTCCCAATGGCACCATGTTGGAAACGGCTCACACAGCAGCAATTTTTCCATCAGAAAGTGGAAAACCTTCACTGGCTATTTATATTTTGGTCAGTGGAAGAAAGGGGCCAAACCCACCTATCTCATTAGTATAAAAAAAGGCATTGATAAGACTGTAGTCTCCACCTTTCCTTCTCCCATGCTTCTCCAGCGTGCCTGGTCCTGAGCCAGCCTGGTTTAATAGGTTACCCTGCAAACCCTGGGACCACGGCACTATGCAAGGTTGCACATTCGCAGGAAGCATATGTGCACAAAGCCGTAACAGTTGCAGGCTAAGGAGCGATAGCCCTGGCCAGCAAGGGCAAGAGATGTTAATATTGCCAGGAAAGGTGAAAACATAACTGGAACCATTTATCTGAGGGGTTGAAGGGGGTGGGACTGACCGAGACAATAGTTTCTGAAAAACAAATATCTGTAATACACTTGTCCTGGTATAACAGGCTTCTCATTTGCTCTACAGATTTGGTTAGCTGAAGAACATGTAAACATCAAGAACTGTACAGGGCAATCCATTAAACATTGACTCACTGTAGACTTCAAAAGCCCCTGACTCTTATAATATTAAAAGCATAAGGGGCAAGAGGTGCCAGGCTAGTGAATGAAGCCGGCTGACTGCTGAGAAGAGGCTACGGTTTTGCTCCGTAGCTTTGCCGTTTTCAGTAATCTGACTCACAGAGATATTTTTAGACACAGTAACAACTTCCATTCTCAAGTAACTTTTCTTTTGAGTTTTCCTCAAATTATATTGTCCTCTTGGCCCCCAGATTCCTTCCTTCAGTGAGGCAGTGCTGGCCTCCATGCCCGCAGGAGGAAGGGGAGCTGTGGAGGACTCTAATGATTTGGACCACATGATGGAACAAGATAGATCTCAGCGTCAGGTTGGCAGGATCTTTCCCTTTCTTCAAAAGTCTCCAAACCCAGCAAGCTTTTCTTTTATATCTTTCCAAATGGATTTATCAGCATTGGGGCATACATTTGTTTAGATTGTTCCTATAGGGTGGGACTCTCAAAAGAGCAGAAGAGTGCCAAGTGCCAAATTCCCACCAAGTTCTCCATAAAGATTTCTTTAGCTTCCTTTGAAAATCCTAGCTGTGCTCACCATTGCTCAGTGCATCCCTGCTGGAAAGGTGCCCATGGCACCCTCACAATATGGGCACAAGGGATACGGGAAAGATTGTGACATTTCAAAGAACAGGTAGAGGAAGAAATGGCTCTAGACAGAGGAAATACATAAAAATGTGGAGGCTGGGGAGGATACAAAGAGGGAAATGGAGACCAAATTCCCTACATGCATAATCTTTTTCCTTCTTTTTTTTATCCTTCCTCTCGGTTTACTGTTTCTCTCACGTTTTCCCCAGTGTGCCTTAGTTAAAAAAGAGGTGGGCATATGCTGTGTATTGATGGCATGGGAAGAGCTTGGGCCCCACAGTCAACTTCTGCTTTTGTTCTGGGTTTGAGATGTATTGGAACAGATGCAGGTGACCTGATGGAGCCAGGCATTAGTCTCGTGCACCTCCAGGCTCTTAAGAAAAAGCAGAGGCTGCTGCCCTAGGACAGAGGCCATAGGAAAGTCAGAGGTTTGGCAACTGGCCATCTTATGTACTTCTGATAAAGCAGTAGCTAAGACTTCACTAATTTTAAAGCACTATCTCAGAAGTAAGCAAGAGGTCTATTGGGAGTGCCACAGAAACATCCAAGCTAGTAGCTACCGAATAGCAAATGCACTGGTGGCCAAGCAAGGACTGCCAGGGCTATTTGTTCTCCTGCTGTGGGGAAACGGCCTGATGAGGGTTGTTTGGAAAGGATGTCAGAGAAGGAATTTTTATTCTATGAGTAAGGAGATACAGATGCTATTTCTGATCTGTTATAGGTGTGTTCATGATTTGTGAGCTATAGCAGGGTTTGTGGGTCCTCTGGGATTTTTTTGTGGACTGAGAAGATCTTTTCAAGTTCTTTAATACCATATTTGTAGCCATGCATATGGCTGGGTTTTTTAAGTGTTAAATACCAAGAGATTGCTGAGAGCCCAACTTGTCTCAAATCTAGTTTGTCCTTTCCTTGTATCTTGGTTTTCCAGATTGATTTTAAGATGTTTATTTTGCCCCAGAACTCCCATGGCTTGATCTTCGCAAGGAAAAGTGGTTCTGTTAAGGTTGGTGTTGCATCACAAGCTAAGGAAGCCTCAGCTCATCCCTTCTTGTCCAATGTGGATCCAAGAAAAAGGTGTTGGATGCCAAATTCAGCGAGGTTGGGCATAGAGCTGCTGCAGCAGTTGTGCCTGGTGCTTCTGAGCCGGGCAAGGGCAGCAGAGTCCTGGGGCAGGGAGGGTGCAGGGGCCCTTGGGTCTGCATCACTTGTGGAGAGCCAGGAGGGCAGAAAGGAAAGCCCAGAGCGAGCTCATAGAGAGACTCCTCAGTTTATCACTGGGCACTGGAGAGAGGCAGCATCTGGCCTGGGAAGTCCTCAGATCTTGGCACAGGAATTGGTTTATGAAAAGAGCTTCATTCGGCACTCCTGACTGTAACTGGAGTTTCCCTTTGGTTTACCTTTCTTATGTGTTTTGGAGATCTAATAAAACGCACAAGTCTGCAAAAGTCCTTTGCTGTGCGCAATCAAATCAGCATTGCAAATCCATCTGAATGTGGTGCTCCAGCGTCAGCCTTCGGATGACATGTAACGCACTTGTGGTTTGACGGTCTTCACTCAAAATGTTGGCTCACATATTTTTATCCTTAGATTTATTTTTAGAGTTTATGGTTGAAAGATTTCAGCTCTGGGCAGCCCTTCCCATGGCTTTTAGCAGCAACACTTGCAGTTGTGTTTCACATAATTAAACAGCCAACAATACTTAATGAAGAAATAAATAACATCAATAAAGTAGTAAATAATTATATGCAGGCAAACACCAAAGACATTATCCATCAGGCAACAGCTGTGAGCATTAGTTTTGATTAATCAATAATGTTGTACAATAGGAGCACGAACGCTGGCCAGGCCTCTGGGGGAATCACCTACGCTTTTCTAAGCAGCAAGCTTTGTGATTTTAAGCAGAACTTTCAGCGGAATCCCTAATTAAATGTAACAGCCAGGAGCTCCATCAGCAAATGCCCCACTTCTCAAAGCACACTGAGTGGCAGAAGTTTAAACAAGACCAATGTCAGGCCTTGTCTGTAGCTCGTGAGGTTTGCTGATCCGTCTGTGTTGGGGGGAAGCTAGCAAGGTACCATGTCCTTCAGCAAAGGCTCTGTTTGGCTGACAGCTCTTCAGTGGGATTCCAGTGAACCTCCCAGCAAGGGATCAGTGGTGCCTGGCTTGTGCCGCCTGGGGAAAATGAGGCAGCAATTTTTGGCTCTGCCTCCAGAAAGGCAGCAGCAGGGCACGCTGGCCCCAGCCTGCAGCTGGTGGCTGTGGGGCCTTATCCCAATCCAGGCAGCTATTGGAGCAAGTGCCTGCTCCATATTTTGTTCCAAAATGTAAATACAGTTGAAATTTCACACGTGTGCTGTGGCTCCTCTGGAACCCAGCACGTGCAGGTTCATGATGAAGTTGGAGAAGTCTGGTTCATCTTTAATTGTACCCCCTGGATGGTGGAGCCTTAACAAAGCTTTCAGGAGAAATGGATGTCCTCCCAAGCTCTTCCCTCTTCCCGAGCATTCCTGCCACCAGCCCATTGATTTCTACAGAACCGCTGTCTCCTTGCCCATTAGGCCCGAGCTGTGCTGAGAGGTTCCTCTCTGATCAGGTCAGCCAGACTGCAGGCTTCTTCCTTTCCTTTTCATTTTCTTCCCTTTCTTAACGTTAAAAGTGCTTAAAAGAATGCAAACCTTTCAGAAAGACCCATCGTGGCTCTAGATCCCAGCCTAGATAACAGGCACTAGGTTTTATAGCCCTCAGCCCATTAAAAGAGATAGAGAAGAAGGGACAGGAAGGGTTTCTGGCATGTTGGGGATCGATTTCCAGAAGTCTTGTTCACGTCTTGGTGTCTTGTTCCTCATGAAGCCCATCACTGGTGACATCTTGGCATCTGAATAAACAACAGCACATCGCTTCCACTGTAAATCCAACACTGGTGATACTTCTCTACCAGTAAAGACTGGGGCACAAGGAGAAAGATGGGAGCAAAGTGAAGGGCTGGATCTTGGCTTGAAAGATATAAACAAAAGAGGTGTCCAGACCCACATCTGAAGACTTATTTTAATTCTGTGCGATGGAAGATGCACCTAGGAATTTCACAGGCGTGAGGCACATAGGTTCATTGAGCTAGAAATGGCAATGCTTTGGAGAAGTATGGGTGGGAAAAGCCCTCAACTCTTGATTGAGAACTAGAGATGTGCAGCAAGCAACGGAGGAAACATCTATGCCACTTGAACACCCAAGCACTTCACAAAGACCAATCTTGGAGCCTTTTTTCCTAAACCCTATCAGAGGGGGTACCAGGAGCAGAAATCTTCTTGCAAGATAATTGCTGATAGTGCAACAAATCCCAGAGGATTTCCTTACCCACTTCCCAGCATGTAGGCACTAATAAACTTCTACGATAACATTAATATTCCTGACGGTCTCTGTGGGCTCCTTCTCCCAAATGTGAATCTCATTATCATCTGTGAACCCTAAGTAAATTTGTGGGCGTTTAAAGGTGTAGACTGTAAATTGAGGCACTGCTGCCTGTTCACGGCCCCTTATACAAGATATTTGCAAATCACCTGCCAGCCAGGTACAGTAGTGCTGGCTGCACTCGTAGGGTCTGGCAAGTCAAGTAAGCATTGCCAAATCTACACAAATCCAGCTTGGTCTCAGAAAATGATACTATGTGAAATCAAGTGAAAAGTGCTCGTAGTTCTTCTTCAAGATCAGAAGATATGATTATGGGTCTCCTCCTTCACCTGTGAAGTTTATTGGGCTTGCTTATCCCAGCACCAGGCAGAGCCTGCATTTGCTTCATCATCCCCCACAATACCTGTTGTGCATCCAAAGGCACAGGTTGCACACATACATTTCTCTGTGCGTGAGCTAAGCCTATTGAGGATAAATTGAATATGATTGCTGTAAAACAATATCTCAGTTGCATGTTTTTAAATAATTAACACAGTGTAGGTAACCTATAAAATTCATGGCTTTTCCTTTCCCTAGAAGACAGGGAAGTGTATCATTAAACCAAAGGTAAGGGCAGGGTTTGGGTTGGGGAGGGGGATTTGTTGAGTTCTTGATCAAATTCTTTCACAGAGTACCCCCTGGCTTCAGGGACAGTATTTATGGCAGGTATTCGGGTTTTTTCAATGAGATAAATTAAAAAATGCAGAGAAAGAGAAAGCTTTTGGCAAGATATGGATCTCTCTCCAGAAAAGCAGTGTCTTAGTAACAGTTAATATATATTGACATGACTTCAAAAGAAATCCTTTTTGTAGGTCCAATTATAAAATACCTTAAATAATATTTTTTTCTTAATTGGAGGAAGGTTTCTGCAGTTATTTTTCCCAAGCAAACAATATTTGGCATCTTGTGAATTGCATCAGATAAGACAAGGGAATGACATTCAGGTATTTCTCCGCAGTCCTGTTATTCCTGCTTTGTTTTATTGAGATGAAGTCCTCTCTTTCTAAACCCAGGAAGGGCAGATCTCAGCAGGATCTCTTCAGGTTGTCTCTTATCTCACCATCCTGAGCGTGTGGTTCCCACTGACTCTGTTCAAAGCAGTTTTTCTCCTAGGTTACTGTGTTCTGGTTATTTTCGTACAGGGTAGAAGCGATCTCCTTAGGTGTGCACCACCAGGCAGCCAGCTCTTGCCTCACCCTCGGCAGCCAACACTGGGGCCACCCGATGGACCTAACCGTCCTCTGGTTCACTTAAATTCTGGAGTCTGAAGTGAGACACTTTTGAAGGACTGCATTTTTCAGAGCCCCTTTTATTGCAAAGCTAGGTAAAGCACCTCTCCAAATCGTTATTCAAATGTGGCATATGTTTTCCTGTGAATTTTCAGTAGAACTCTTTCCAGTGATTTCCAAAATAAATGAGACTTAGCATAGTACTTTTTCCATTTTTAACATTGCCTTCCTGCTGTTGCAGCCAAAGCTTCCTTTTAAAGGCATGTGCATGAGATTATGCAATCGTAGTATTCCGGATGCCCAGAGCAATTAAAATAAATCAGGCTAGGTATAATGAAGATGAGCCAAAGCATCTGTTTCTCAAGAGGATTTAAAAAAAAAAAAACCAAAACAACAAACAAACCAACTCTATCATCCCCAGAGGCTTGGATCCATCATGTTTAGACCCCAGAGAGTCTTGTAATTTGGAAGCGCGTCCAACACTCACTTAGGTAAGAAAAGAAGTTGGAAAGGAGAAGAAGAAAGACTCTGGTATGGCAGATATCTGTGCTCCCTGGAAACAGTGGCTGGATAACCCCATGTGTTTGGCAAAGCCGGACTTGCAGATCAATTCCTTTTTCCTTCCAGTGTTTCAGTTTGACGTTTTGTACCTGAATTGAGAGGAGGAGGAATGATTTCTGCATCCTCTCCAGTGTTTAGCAGACAAGTCTTGTGTTTATAATCTGTAGTTATTTCAGCGCGGCTGTAAGGCCAGTTCATCGGGAGGTGCTGAAGTGGCCATCTCTCCTGACCCCGACACAGCGGTGACCCAGGACAGAGCAGCACTTGTTTATTGAGCCAGTAATCCTGCGAGGCAAGAAGCAGCCTTCAGGTGTAGAGTTGAGGTACCGGCAGCTGCTTTGCTTTGTTTCTGCTCTCCAGCCTCTTGGTGCCAGATGCCAGAAGCCTTTTCCAGGCAAAACTAGGGAGCAGGCGAGCTGCAGGACAGCCCCCAGCAGACTGTTTGCTGAGCTGCCTCAAGTGTGTTCTTAGGTAGGAATGGCTTGAAGATAGCTTAGCCAAAGGTTAAACATTGCTGAACTGTGCTAGATGATTGACTCGTCAGTTTTGTTGCACTTGTAACTCAGATGAAGGATGAAGGCATGGGAATAAATGTGTAGAGGGGAATGCTACAGCCTACAGGGAAAATTCTGCACGCAAAGTCATGGTGGTGGACAGACCAGCCCCGTGTCCTACAGCTGCAAGCATGGGACTGGCCAATGGCCCTGCAGGTACTTAGAGGACTTCAGGAACCCTTTCTCTGTGCCACTGCATCTCATCCTTGTGCTGTAAAAAAAAGATCCAGGTAACTGAGAGATCAAATGCCCTTGCACAAACCAAACTGGGAAAAACTCCATCCCAAAACAGAAGACCAAGAGTTGCCATAAGCACTTAGGCATGGGCAAGGTATTCAGAGTCAGTGGGGAGGTGAAGTCCCTCGCTTTCAAATGAGGACAGGGTGGAAGGAGACAAATTTTGAGTCTGGCTGGTGCATTCCTTGCCTAGGAAACTCACCTTGCCCTCTTGGGTTTGCTTTCCAGTGGCAAAACAGCTGCTCCCTCCGAGATAGCTGCTTACCCTCCTCTGGGGCCCACCAAATTTATATACAATTTTGGTTTTTCCTCAGAAAAAAACCCTATAACAGCTAAGACCTGTTAAGTGGAAAAAGGTCAGCTTGTTTACTTAAACCGATTTAAATCTGGCACACTGAGAATAGAAACTTGCTTTGACCACTGACTTGGGTAAATATGGCCTGGCATTCTTAAGATGATATTTCCAGCTCCAGCTATCCCCATCACGCAGAGATATATATACATATGTATATTTTCACTAAAAACAGTTGAGGTAAATTATTTGACAGGAGATAGATGTGAAATGGCTAGTGTGCATGTTTCCTGCGCACCATTTGGAAACTGAAGCCCATCTAAAGCCTACCAGGTGATGTCCTCTTCTGAGCTTTATTATTAAAAATAAATAGTTTGGTTGCATTTAGGATCATTTCCAGCAGAGGGGTTTTACTCAGGACTTTGTGAGAAGGCAGCTATTTTTAGTAGATAAATTAGCATGTTTTCTAAAGTGATATAGGCAAGAAAGGATAGCCGGGGATAGCTCGCTGGACAGTGACGATATTTCAGCTTTGAAATGACAATTCAGCCCTTCCAACTTGAAATGAAACGATCTCTGTATCTTCAGCTCCCTCTTTCCTTTGCAGCCGTCTGTGCTACCACCACATGTAACAAGGCATAATTTTACATAAGTAGAAGACTGCGCTCTGAGCCAATATACAAGTCATACCTGATTGAATATTGCCACTTCGGAGCTGCCATCTAATCACATTTTTCAGGCTGTGTGAACAAAATAATGTTGTTATAATTACACACACTGTTTGTGTGTACGCGCGCATGTGTATTATATATGTATAATGACATTAGGGTGATAATATAGCTGTTTCTATTAGCTCTGTGGTATTAATAAGGTATGACAGAAAGTTATTTGATACCATTTGCAATCCCACTTGCATTTTCATATTGCTCTCAGATGTAATTCAGGGACTTGATTTTTATGAGTTATGGCTCTGATGTCACTTGTATTTTTGCTCGTAATAGGTCCCACTGGAGCAAAATTCATCAGACTCAATTAACAGCATCTGAAAAGTGTATCTTGGTTAGCAACCGATCAGGCAGAAACTGCGTGGGCTCTGTTTTAGCTGACCCACCACCCTGTGCCACTACATGGAACCAGCTTTGCAGGCAGCAGGTAGCAGCCCTCTCAGCTTACTGTTACCGGGAGACTGAAGGAATTATTGTGGGGGCTCTCCCTGTCCCACAGCTGCACCCCTTGTTACGGGGCTCGTAATGCTCTGCACCCATCTGGGGCACTCTTCTGGTTTCTGCATTTGCAGGTGATCCATCCCACACAGTCACTTTTTTACCATTAAATCTCTGGATACTCAGTGATGATTATTTTCTTTAACCAGCCCAGTCTGGGAGCCCTGAGGCAGTGGGGTGCCTGTTCCAGGCGAACTGCTGGCAGTCCGGCTTGGGAGCCTAAAAACATGATGCCAGGACGACAAAAAGAAATGCGAGATAAATAAAAATCACTCCAAATGCACACATGAATTAAAGGCTGGGATTTGAAAGCTGATATCACGTGGGGTTTTATGCTCAGTTAGGTTGCTGACTGGAGCTAGCGGATTTTTTTTGGAGGGAAGATAAATGCTCTGACTCCTGGTATTTTTAATGCTTCAAGCTTGCAATTCAAACATCTGATCTAAAGGGCTCCCAAAGTGAGAGACTGATCCCCAAACCTGCCGAAGTGAACACGGGGCCTCCTGGCAACTTGAAAGGGCTTTGCATCCTGCCCCATATGCTAAGCAGGAGCAAGGGTTGGCATCACCCTGGCAGTTCCACCATGGCTCCACCTCCCACCCCGGGCGCTCCCTGCGGAACTCCTCCATGCCTTAAAAGCCTGGAAGAGAACAGCCCAGAGCAGAAACTCAGCAAATGAACTAAAGCAGCCCAAAGCAATGCCGGCTCGCCAGCCGCCGATGGCTCGCAGGCACAGCCCAGCTTGCACAGTGGGTCAAGCTGGGTTTCCTTCCAAGCATTACACCGGGCTTGAAGACTCCAATTACTTCCCGTCTCCCAATGTGTCTGACCACAACTATTTTTAATTGTAAGGCACGAAAATAAAGTTATTTAATAAATTAACGCTTTGAATGCTTTTTGGTTCAGCTTTGGCCATTTATTAGGACCAGTCATATTTTGGCTTCTACACATTCATTTCCAGCTACCACTCTGTCTGATCCCCATCTTATTTCCTTTGTACTCTACAGATCTTCTGTTGTTATCATTGCTGTAGTTTATGGTTCTGCATTACTTTATTGACTCGGCACACTGTAGGCTGCTTGCTTTTTTTTTCCCTCCCTCCACTGAAAATAGCCTTTTATGAGAAGCTTAAGCAAAAGCCTGGAATGTCCAAAGGAAAGCACAGAAACATTACAACATTTTGCACATTTCTTTTGGCCAGAGAAAGTTACAAAATATTCATATGAAGAAATTCATCCAGTGCCTGCAGGACAAAATCCAACTTTTGATTATATGTGGAATTTCAATTTCTGCTATAAACAGGCTGTGCAATTCATTTTTTTATTATTATTTTAAAGTATAAAGATTTTGGGAGGAGGGAGAAAGGTCCTATATAACTGGCATCAGAGCAACGATAAATATGCATACCGTTGTTGCTAGGAATATGTACTCTTTTGCACTGCCACAGCCTCTCTTGCTGTCCCGTTCAAGATGCTGCCAACATTAGAAACTGCCAATGGTCCTACCAGCCACCAGCACTGACTAAAGAGACACCATGGGCTGGAGCTGTAGGGAGGGAGGGCAAACACCTCCTTTTGCCTGTACTGGGCCCCCTCGCTTGCCCCAAGTACACTGGGGGATGGCAGGGAAGGGATCTGTGGGGCAATGGGCAGAGGGCCACAGACACAGCATCCTCTTCTGATGGCTCTCCGCACCTTTGCTTCAAGTGAAGCAAATCTATACCTGTAGGAGACTAGGTGTTCCCTGCGAGTGGCAACTTGAGCCTCGGAAATCGCCTTTTGCTGGCTTCTAAGATATGAAGGTGGGCCACCAGCTTCCACCTGGACACCAAACCTTCAGATAATCAAAGTTCAGTGAGCAGAAACCTACCTTCTCAGGAGATATTTTAGATGTTAGAGATCTGGGTCTTGAAGTCAACATCAGATCATCCCACCATCGGGCTTTAGGTACATGCTTCACAGACGTAAACTTTAGTACGTACTTTGGAGTCGCGTTCCCCCAGAATATGGAGGTCACATGGAGGCCACAGGAGCTCGTTGCACGGAATGATGGCTTGTGTCATCATTCATCACCACACCACTCAGGGTGCCACATGGATAAGCAATTCCTGCTGAGAGGCCCAAAATATGACCTTGTGTGATTATCCAGCCTCAGTACCTTCTTGATAGCAATTACAATGCCATGGTTTGGAGAGATGCTTGCTTCTTGAGAAGCAAGATTGTGGCTGGTGGGAAGGAGGAGGCTCTGCAATTACCAGAGCTGGGAGCGATGATCCGTGCAGTGGGCAGGAGCTCAGGGCCAGTGCTGAGGCTGCCAGAGGTGCCCCCTGGCTGCTGGGGCAGAAGCAGAGGGATTCAGGCACAAGTGGAGCTGGGAAATTTTCTTTGCTACTTGATTACATATTGTGGGAAAGGAGCAGCCCCACCTGCCTGAGATAAAGAAAATGAATAAACAAATAAAAACCTGTTTGTGCCCAATATATTGTAACAATCTTTTCAGGACGGTTTTATCCGTGTGAGAATATAACACTGATTAAACATGCCAAGGCCAGTGAAAACAAAGGTGAATTGCTAAAGAAATGTGAGTTATTCCAGCTGAGAGTTCACTGGGGGTGAAATGGAGGCACACGCCCCATTCTGCGGGGATGTGTTGAGGTGTGGGTCTCACTTGCACCACCTTCCATACCTACCCAGCCCCTGCAAAATATCCTCACCCCAGGGGACTGAGCTCCCAAGTACAAAGCACCAAAAGAGATGCTATGTGCAACCCTCCTGAGCTATTCTGCTGGGTTTGCCCATCCAAGACACGCACGAGTCACTGGTGCTGGACGAAAGACCAGCACTGGTACCTGCTGGCTTCCCACCTGGTCCATCCAGCATCTCAGCCTGCCTTGGTGCTCACAGCCCCGCCGCTCTAGCATCTGCCCTGCATGCTCCCACTTTTTGAAGCCCCAAGAGAGCCCATCAGTTTTCCCACAGCCTGAGCTCCAGCATCTCCAACTCTGGCACGCCAAACACTAGGAGCAAATTCCCCATCCCTGGTGCTGAAGATGCCTTTCTTCCACCTCACTGCTATCCCAGTCCAGAGGCTGTGGGGTCACAGAGCAGACGCTTGGGACATCTTAGAAGAATGCAGGGCAGGAAAGATGAAACCTTTATAAACTAGAAGGAAGAACTTGGTTTTCCTCCAGGGAAACAAGAAGGAAAGCAGATTCGCCTTGGAGAAGCCCCCAACGTCCCCGGGGAGCCCAGAGCAACCTCTCAGCCAGGTGTGAGCGCCGAGGGTGTTGGAGTGAAGTTCACCAGCCGCGTGGTGCCCAAACTCCTGGTTGCTCCGTGACTCGCACAGGGGATGCGATTCCCAATCACCAAAACCCACTCCCAAGGGCCCGCAGCAGGGTGTCCCCTCACGCCCAGAGGGGTGCCCACAGCGCGGAGGCACCTCGGCGTTAAGCCTCTTTTTGGCGGGTGTTTTGTGACCTGGAAAGCGGATTTCTGCACTAAACGCAAGCAAAAGCACCGCATACTCGGCTTCACTACTATAACCGGGGGGGGGGGGGGGGGGGCCGGACAGACAGATCAGCCCCAGCGTACAGTAGGGGGGTCGCCCCGCCCGCACTTGTTGCTGCTCCCCCCCCGCCCCGTGATGAGCGCAGCGCTGACGTCACCGCCGTCGTCATTATTAAGGATTTTTTTTTATTTATTTGCCTGTTCATTTATTTATTTCCCACACACAGACCCTTTCCCGCCGTTTCGCCGTGGGGGCGGCTTCCAGCGTGTGTCTGGAGCGGGGCCGGCGGAGGGAGTTTGGGGGGGAAATAAGGAAAAAAAAGTGGCGGGGGGGGGGAGGGGGCAGGTCCCCGCGGAGCCGCTCCGCAGCGATACTGCCCGCCCCGCGGAGCCGGGAAAACGGGGGCAGAGGGCAGAACCCCTGCAAAGTGACCCCCCAGGGGTGAGCGGGGGTCCCGCGGGCGCGGAGCACCACGAAGCGCCCCGGGCTACAGCAGCACCGACCCGCGCGGCTCCGGTTCGCGGGGCCCCGATGGGAATTGCCCGCACTCAGCGCTGCGGGGAGCGGCCCCTACCCGAGCGCGGGGCTGCTGCGCGGGTGCGGGGCAGTGCGGTGCGCGGCTCCTGCGCGGGTGTGGGGCGGGGAGCGGCCTCAGCAGTGCCCTCCCCCTCCTCGGGCTCTCCGCGGCTGCGGCTCCCCGGGACGCGCAAACCCCGCAGCCCCTCCCCTCGCCCGACGTGCGGCGGGATGGGGAGGCGGGCGGGGGCCGCAGGTGAACGGCTGCCCTCCCCTCCGCGGAGCCCCCAGCAGCGCCGGCGCACCCCGCGGGTGCGGAGGGAGCGTGTCCATCCCCGCGGGATTCGCACCCCCTCCCCGCCCCCCCGCGGTGTCGTTGTTTTTCTTCCCCGCGCAGCGCATGAATATTGATGCGTTTATATAATCGATAACCCACTTTTCTCCTTTCCCGGAAAAAAAAAAAAACACCGATAAATAAACTAAAGGACGAAGCCGCCTGCCCTGCCGGCCCCGCGGGCGCGGAAGGGACACGCGCATCCCCCAGGCAGCCCCCGCGCCGCTCCGCGGGCCCGAGCAGCGGGAGCGGCGGGCGCAGCGCGGCCAGCGAGCAGCGCCCCTCGCGCCGCAGGAAACGGTCCTTTATATATTAGACATATACCGGCAGGTCCTGTCAGATCCGCAGCGCGCCCGCACTCACTTTCGGCCGCCCAAAAATCGCCAGGCGCTCCGAGGGCGCCCTCCGCGGCCCCACCGGCCCCGCCGCATCCCCCCACCTCCTCCCGCAGCCCCGCGGGATTTTTGCCGCGCCCGGGCGAGCGCCGCGGGGGCGGGTGGCGGCGAGAGCCGGCGGCGGCGGGGCGCGGCGGGGCGGCGGCGGGGCGGCGGGGCGGGGGGCGGGCGGCGGCGGGGGGCGTCGCCGCGCGCGGCGGGGCGGGGGGCGTCGCGGCAGCGGGGGCGCCGCGGGGGCGGCGGCGGCGTGGGGAGGCGGTCGGCGGGGCCGGCTTCGCCCTGCCAGGACCTGGCGGGCTCCATTCACGCCAACAAGTTTGGGAGAATGTTGAGTTCAATCGCGCCGGAGCCGCGATGGAGCGCAGCGCACTGCAGGTACCGCGCCGCCCCCCCGCCCCGCCCCGCGCCGCGGAGCCTCCGCGACGCCGCGCGCACCCCCCTCCCTCCATCCCTCCATCCCCACCTCCTCCTCTCGCGCGGCGCTGCGCGGCGCGGAGCCGGCGCTGATGCCGCTGCCGTGTTGTTGTTCCCCGCAGTGGGTCGGCGCCCCGTGCGGCTCGCACGGCCCCTACGTGTTCTACAGGGCGTTCCGCTTCCAGCGCCGCGGCGGCGGCCGGGCGCGGGTCCTCGCCCTCGGAGACTTCTTCTTCGTGCGGTGCCGCGCGGAGGAGCCCGCCTGCATCGCGGAGCTGCAGCTGCTCTGGGAGGAGCGCACCAGCCGGCAACTTCTCTCCAGCGCCAAACTTTATTTTCTCCCCGAGGACACCCCGCAGGGCAGGACCAGTGACCATGGCGAGGTGGTAAACGCAGCGCCCCCCGGTACCCCCGTCCCCACCTGCATGCCCCGGCTCGGGTCCCCCCTCACCCTGCTTATCGCCCCCCCCCCCCCCTCACCTTCTCCGCGCCCCCCTCCCCGCTCATCCCCTCCCGTCGGGGCGCTCCGGTGCGCGCAGCCCGGGAACTTGTGCGGGCGGGGGGGGGGGGGGGGCGGTTTGCGAGGCTCGCCCTGCCCGTTCTCCGTTTTATTTAAGCAGACAAAACGCCACAAACAGACAGCAAAGAGAGAGAGAGAAAAAAATGTTGGGGGGGGATTTCGATATTGTTCGGGGCTTTTTTTTTTTCTAAGTATTCGATTTGTTTTAAGACGGCGGAAATTACGAAACGCAGGGTGAGGGAGATCAAAAGCGATTGAGCTGGCAGGGACGTGTTGAATAAAGTGATAAATGACAGGTACGGGGATAATACATTCAAATAACTCGCAGATATGCCTGGGCGTATTTCGGAGCCGCGAACGCGCTGCGCGCCGGCACCCGGGCAGCCCCCGCCCCGCCAGGAATGGGGCAAGAGCCGCGCAGGTTGCGCGTACCGTCCTCCTCCTCCCCCCATCCTATCCCGTCCCCGCTCCCTCCCGTTATTTGCTTCCCAAATGTATTCCTTCAGCGCGGTCCGTGGTCTGGGAGGGGGAAGGATGGTGTACCCAGAGGGGCTGCGAGGATGGGGAGGGTCACCGAGAGGGGCTGGGAAGCGGGCGCAATATTTGGGGGCAACTTGTGTTGGAGATGCTGGAGGGGGTGTAGGTACAGCGAGCCCCCCGCGGGGGCTCTTTGGGGAGGCACGCGTGGCTATAGGTGCCACCGTAGCCGTGTACGCAGTCGGAAGGCGTTTCAGAGCCACCTTCGCTCGCTGCCACCTCTTCACTTTAATTTTCTGTGCGTGCCGCTGAGATAAGGGAGCCTTTTCCTAAGAATCAGGGAGATGACAGTGAGCAATGGATGCTCTGAAATTGCCCGTGGTGACTATTTAAAACTGTGCCTCTGTGTGTGTCTTGTGTGCGTGTGTAAAATGAAAGATATTTGGAAGGGAGGGGGGTGGGGTGGGGAAAGGGACACAAATCATTTTAATACGCCTTAATGATCAGCTCATGTTACTGTGGGTAGGAACATCAGAGAAAATTAATCCTACCATTACGAGTAAAACACTGCTCCGGTACGAGAGTTCTCAGCTGCGTGTACCTTCTTAATAATATGCACAATTTTATTTATTTTTACATGCAAACACCCCTAGTAATTAGCCGTGTGATTATACTTGTGCATTTCATTGGGTCTTTAACTGATGTCATTCTGCATTATTCAACCATATGAAAACAATTTTCAATTAAGATAATGGCACGCCTTGAAATTATGCAAATACCGGTCGTATTGTGTGGAATAATTATGACAAATGCAAAGCAGGTAAAAAGTTTCCTAATGCAGTTGTGTTTTACACCCCGGTGATGTCATTTCCCCTCTGGCCTAAGTTAGTCATTCATTAGCAGAGTAGCAGCAGCAGCAGCAGCAGCAACAGCAACAGCTCTGAGTGATACTTCTCTGGCAGGGAGCCTACAGAAACCGGCACTGAGAGCCAGGGCCTAGAGAGGGCAACATAACACTCCCATTAAGAAATGTACTTTGTTTTCACTTACTCCATTAACTTGTTTATAGACATCGGAATGATTTTTTTTATTATTGATTTTTAATAGTTTGGAACGATTCGAATTCCTCTCAGGGATGCGCAGGCAGCCGGGAGACAAAAGGCTGGGTGCTGGCTGGTGCTCTGTCTGGGGGTAACCAGCTTCATCGGTATGCAGGGAGGCTGTTTCACCTGACTACCCCACAGTCTCTTTCCTTACGTAAATGACATCCTTATCTGTCCCCAAAACAGTGATATGGCCACATCTGGGGTCACAGGGCTTCCTGACTCTTGGCTGGACTCCTTCTGTGGGAGGAGATGGCAGTTCTTGAGTCAGAGGCAGCTTGTAGCCATCGGGGCAGACCTTCTTCATGGTGTGGGACTGCTGAGGTGGTTAAACACCTTGTTTTGCATTCAGGGAGTGGGGATGAAGTAACGGATGCTTCAGCATGCATATTTCAGATCAGTGGTGTCCAAGGCAAAGGATGATGGGGCACTCACTGTTGATAAAATTATTGGTGCGGGGAGCGAGTGGTGAAATCACAGGCTTGCGATTGAGCTTGCCAGAGATTAGGCATAGGCGCTACCTGCGCTAGCGGCATGATTAATAGAGGCAGTTTGCTGCCTGTTTTCTGTAATAGCAGCATTGACACTATGGCAATATTCAGCTAGTGGCTGTGAGGAGGGAGAAGCGAGGAGGTACGTAATGCTTCTATTACTCAGAAATTTTTGATGGCGTATTTTATCTGATTGCCAAATGTTTGAGCTAATCAGTGATAAGTGTAAATATAACTCTTTTTATAGCTGGCTGAATTCATCATCCAGACTTAAATATAACCGTGACTGCTTCTAAAACCGTATGTTTCCATGCGCTGGGGCCCAGACCCAGCAAAGAGTTCAAGCCCAGGTGTGCTTCTGCCAAGCTACCCCTCTCTCTGCCTTAGGCTGAGCATCCCCATAAGCTAAGCATGGTGGAGAAACTCTCATTCAGCCCCAGAAGCCATCCAGAGATTGCTTCCCAGTGAGTCTGGCAAATGTGGGATGGGGCCAGTTGTGCACTGCAGGTATGAGTGCTCCTGGCTCCTGATGGTCATCACATCCTGAGCAACGTGTGGAGAGGCCGGGACCAGCTCTGGCATTGAGTTCGGACCACTGGTCTTGCTGCACAGGAGCAGCGGAGACATTTTTTGTGAGAGGAGTGGTGCCTTTGGGGACACGATTAGGTGAGCTGGAAGAGTTTTGTTCTGCTTCACTGAAAGCTTTGTTGCTACTTTTAAAACACAGGGGCCAAGATGTGCTGCGCCTGACCTTGTCGTTGATCCCAAACGCTGCAGCAGGTGCAGCACTGGTCGCAGAGTGGGAGCAGCCTTCGTCCCTTTCCCTCCAGCAGGGAAAAAGTGGCTGTTCTCAGTTCCTTGGAGGGCCACAAAATGAAGAAAGCATCTGTTTTGCCAGAGGAAGTTGTCACATTTCCCTGCTCTTCTTGGCTGCTCCTGGGCCAACTGTGGTCCCCCACGTCACCTTCCACATGGGATGGAAAAACCTGTGTGGTGGCAGGCACCTTACACAGAGCTTGGAAGGCTGCAAAGGTCTGGAAGGAGCAGCTGTAAGAGCACAGTATCGTGCTTGGGGCGCATGTGGAAAGCAGCCCCCCAAATTTTCTGGCACCCGACTGTGATTAGCAGATGCCGGCTGGCTGTCGACAGAGAGCCCCTGGCCAGTCCCACACGCAGCACCCTGGGCCTGTGGTGCTCATGGGATGTGAGGTGGGCTCAGTCCCTAAGCCCTGCAGCCCACAAGGTCCTGGCCGAATCTTCCTCTGGCTCATGTACTGCTCACTGCTCCGAGAGGTGGTGCAGGGCTATGGAACGACTGACCTTTGCAGAAGCAGTTCTAGAGCTAAACGCTTGTTAGTGCCTTGTATTTTCATGTTTTTAAAGGTGTTGGCATTAATTAGGCTGGGCTTAAAAATATATATCAAAGCCGGCGCTCGTTAAAGCCAGGGATGGTATTTGATGTGATATGTACAATTCCTAAAAAACCCCGAACAAGCAACTAATTTATTTTGCCTGGTGTGACAGTCTCTGCATTGCCCTGCCTTGTCATGAACGCTGCTTCCGCTGAGGCTGGACTGTCAGTGGGGATCTGCCTTTGGTTCATTCAGCTGCAGCTAAGTTTACTACGAACTCATGTTGATTTCATCTCTTCTTCCAAACTGGGGATCTGATGCAATGCTTTTCGCCTTGCAAATAATCCTTACTCATGCAAGTAATTTACATGAGTAAGCGTTGCTCATACAGAGGAGAGGAGAGCGCTAGTTTCCTGTAATTATTTCCCTAGCAGTATTTTGCATTTTCAGACTAATTGAGGGAAAGAAAAAAAAAAAAGAAGTCACTCCATAAATGTATGTCATTTATAATTGCAGAAGAGATTCTTCCGGAAAGTTAAGGGCGGCAGCAGGTTTGTTCTCTCTTCATTTCATGCTCACAGCATCCCTTCAAAAGCCTGGTTTGCTTCTGAGGGGCTGTCAGTGGGCAGAGGTCCTGCCCCAGTGTGTAAAGGTAGCACAGGCTGGCCTGAGCGTGGGTTGTTATGCCGCTAGCGGTTTATTGCCACCCCCCTTGAAAAATGTGCTACTCCATTTGCGCAGACATAGATTTTTTTGAGAGATATAGGAATTTGTATGCTCTTATTCAAAATGAGAACGGCCCCATTTTAGTCTCCACGGTGTGTGGCTCGTGCTTGTATCTGTCAACACTGGCAATGACAACACGTTTCAAACATGCAGATTATGATTATTAAAGGGTGCTTTAAAAATCATGCTAATAGCATCAATCTCCAATGTACACTTGCTCAAATTAATTCAGCTTCAGAAATCAGGAGCACTGTAATAGCAGTGTTAGAGAAATGGCATTTGTCATAAAATATCATGGGTTTGGTAATTGCATATCCACTCTGTATATTTTTATCTCTCTCGCCACCAGTAGTGTATGCTGGCAAGGGAAGGAGAGGGCAATGATATTACTCAGAGAAGCCACATGTTGCGTTAGCCAGCAATCTGGCATATCTGGTCACTTAAGGCAGATTCCTTTCTTTTCATTATTTTTTTTTTTTTTTTCCTTTTTCCTTTGCTTCCCAATGCATTCAGACTGTAAAATACACCCACTGCTCTCCAGGGTTGCTGTTCCCGGTCTGATCAGTGGCACTAAACATTAAACTCTTGTCTTTGGAGAATAATAGGCCTCACATGGTACACCCTCAAGCATGTTGAGATACTGTGCAGGCTGGAAAATAAAAATGTTCTAATTGTGTCTTTTAAATAAGCATAGGAGTGAATTAATTAGACTATATTTTGTCTTTAGTTGCTTAGTTACACAATGGTATTCCTAAGCACAAGTAAGATAAATTGGCTCTTTTTGTGCTGCTTGTCCCTTAATCATAATTACTGTATTGCTCAGGAGAGTAACACATACATAGATTTTGCATTTTTAATAATATTCAAACAATATGCGAATGATACAGAAAGTATGTTCTGATTCAAGCTCTTATATGCTTTTATTTGGGAAGAAGTTCTACTGCTATGGGAGCAATATTTGCATTAGTTGCTCAGAGATGTAGTTCTGGGAAATACATAATTGAAATATTCTTGCAATGCTTGTTCTGGCCCTTTCATTCGCATTCAAAATAACAATGCCTTAAGTCTCCGAACAGTCATCCACTCCTGATTTAAGAGCTTTTTTCTTTGTGTGTGTGTGTGTCTGTCTGTGTTTGTGTGTGTGCAGTGTGGGTTCACACCCAGCATTAACCCTGCAGAGACTAGACGCTTGCGTGATTCATGGTGTCTTATCAAGTTGAGCTTTTTATTTTGTAGCTAAAATGCAGTCAGAGGGTCAGATGAACATCGGCATTTTATGGCATTAATCCAATGACCTTATGCTTGGCAGGCGTCCATGTTTCTGTGCAAAGGTGCCAGGGTTATAGATAATAAAAGAGTTTGTTTTCATTTTCTGGATATTTTAATCTTTCTTTGCAAAATGTAGCCTCGGGTTTGGGGGACTTGGGACTGCTCCCTGGGGGCCAAAACTTTAATTTCTTCCTGGGTTGTTGAACGTTAGCTGCTAATGATGGGCAGATTGATACAGATACTGAACAATGGAAGGTTCTGGCAAGAAACCCTCTAGACATGCTTGGTGGATGTATGTGAAAATTGGCTCCATTGTTCTGCTGTATGAAAAGCAAGTAAATTATTTACAGATATTTGCTAATTAAAGCACATATTGTTTTACCAGCACAATAGAACACAATATAACAAAAGACAAAAGAATAAGCTTGCATAATTTAAACCTGCTAATGCAATGT
The DNA here is from genome assembly GCA_033558235.1 of Neomorphus geoffroyi. Lineage (NCBI taxonomy): Eukaryota > Metazoa > Chordata > Aves > Cuculiformes > Neomorphidae > Neomorphus > Neomorphus geoffroyi. Next base: position 9,621,035 of record JAUMJM010000016.1, on the reverse strand, counting down.
ACTCCTTGTTAAGAAAAATATAATTATGTAATCTATGAGGAAAGCTTTTCCTACTGTAACTGTAGTAGGTGAAATTAGGAATGAATTGCTTGTCAACTTGCTTAAACTAAAACAACTCTTCGAGATCTGTGAGCTATCTGATGGGAAAACATTTTGACTGAAGCCTATTTTCTCTTTGGTCAGAACTTCTATCTGCAATGACAGATATAAATTCAATTTGAACCTCTGCTCAGGAGCGGGAGGAGGGAGAAAAAACCACCTCAGAAATGAAGGAGGCTGCTTGCCGTAGGAGTGTCTGGTCACAGCCATCCCTCTTTGAGCTCCATCTCCACCCCACTTCTCACCCACATGTACGAGTATCCCAGAAAGCATCCTACAAAAATGTGGAGATGCTCTGCTCCAGGACATTTTAAATGTCCCACTTCAGAAATATCGAGTCGTGGAAAAAGCTGCTTGCTAATACAAGGGGCAGTGGATACCATAGGACTTGATGTGCTTCACCTGTGTCCTTTATCTTGGTTGCTTCTTTTGGGTTTTGGACTCCGGCAGACGGAATGAACACGTTGGGACGTAGCATTCTCCATCTGCGTGAGTTTCAGGCAGCTAGGATCAGCTGTGCCTAGGCTGGGGAGATTGCACGGTAGGCTGGGGATGTACCTGTCACCTGAATTTAACAAGATCATTATAGTCCTTTAAAGTAATTAGTGAAGGATTAACAGATGAGAGGTTCTTCCTTGGCCTCTTTAAAATTCTCCCATGTGCTGTGCATGCTTTTGTGCTCTCCCTATAGGTTCATGGGTGGATAGCAGTGGTCTCTATAGGTCCCTGCATGCTGGCCTCTCTGGAGAATACTGCAGGCCCACACCTCAGGGGTCAGTTCTGCTCTGCATATCCTTACGGACACCTTGGGCTGCCCTGGACTAGGGAATGCACGGGGAGATGCAGGCAAAGGGGGAAAGAAAGCAGCCTGTGCCAAGCACTGCAGCCTCTTGTGAGGCTTCCCCCATGATCCTACCTGCAGATCGGCAACAGTGGTTCCCGCCTGGCAGAGCTGAGCTCTGGCTCTGCAGGTCTGCAACCTGTTTAGAAAGGCTGTAGAGGAAGAGCAACATGTAGTAAGGGAGTGGATGGCAGGAGAGTCCTTCGTGTGCCTTGTTCGGAGGAGGCTGAAGAGGGCACTTGCCTGAGCTAGACCTTTTCTGTGTCACAACCACAGTTTGTAGCTAGTCTTTGATCCTACAGTCTTAAATCCCATGTATACCCCTAGTCCACAACGGTCAGCAGGGAGACGGGACTTTCTTACTCTAGAGAAAGTCTCTGAGAGCAAAAGAGTCCTTTACAAATGTTCTCTGCCCCTTTAGGGCTTAATATCGCCCTTCGAGGAAAGCTTGGATGAAATGCTACTTGTAGAAGATGACTCTGGAGACCTGGATTCAGGTTCCCAAGTGGCTTTTGGCAAGTGCATTAGGACTACATGGAGATGACCTGGTTTCCACCACTGTCCTGGAGCTCTGGTGGCATCTGTAAGACAGAGAAGAGCTCTAGATTGTAGACTCTCTGCTAACAGGACCTTTTGGTTTAACTATGATGTCAAGTAAGGGTGATGGAACTTCCCTTAAAAACCCAGGTAAATGCGTTACTATGAGAGAGGGGTTTACTGGAAAGGAAGGGGGGGCTTATTTTGAGTAACCTCCCCCATTCTTTTCTCCATCTCTGCAACTCCACTTTCCTCAAAGGGATCTAGAGCAGGGAACTGGATTCCAGGGGCGAGAACAGCATTGTTGTGCAAGGTACAGGAAGGTCCTTTTCACCTAAGTCACAAAAACCTAAAAAATACATGGGATGTAGAAAAAGCCCAGAATAACAGAGGTGTTTATGCCCAAATGAAATATGCAGTTCTATTATCCTCTGTGAATGCAGTTCATAGAAGTCACACTGTATTTTTTGCTCTTGTAGATGAATGTGGTTTCATCAACAATGTACGGGATTGTAAAATATGTATGCCCAGCTACATACCGTGCTAAAGGTTTCAGTAAAAAGACTTGAAGATGTTTTCTAATGCAAATTGCACTGATAGCTAAATGTCTACTGTAATTATCAGCAAGAGTTTTAGAGTTTTTACAGTGTGTCTCCTGTATCTCTCTAGGCCATGTATTTGATGTTAGGAGACAGCCAAGCAGGTGTTTCACTTGCTCATGCCCTCCAGAATTCCTTAAATGACCTCTGAAAGAACTGGAGTGAAAACAGTCTCCACATGTCAAAATTTTGAGATATCTCAGTCACTGTAATTCTTCTAAGGCTGCCTTGGCATCTTTAAAATATAAATCTTTCCTAGTTATTGGCAATGAGTGAGGAGTGGTGACGCACTGTATGCGGGTGTGCAATCAAGATATACGACCTCCTTGTGCTACCCTGTGACTCCCTGCCTTGTAAGAGTTAATATTTCTTCTAAAAAATAATTATCTGCTTTAAAGTATTCTAACTACCTGACCTCTTTCGCTGAATGTAAGTATTTCAACCATCTGCTGAGTCAGGCAATATAGCATACTGTGCTTTCAGGAGGCTGTGATGGTTGCTTAGACAACAGTGACATAATATTTAAGCATAACGGCTCTCAAGAAGATAACTGTCCCCTTCTCCCTGGACGATTTCTCTGAAAATGTAAATCCGATACACTCTTAAAAAACAAGAGAGGGAGGAGAAGGGTTTGTATCACCATCTATCTTAACAGTCTGCCCATTTTCCAGTTGATAGGTGAAAGTATCATATTTTGCTCAGGAGTCTTGTAAGATGTGCTAAAATTATAGGCTGACTAGATACCCGCTTTTATAGAAACAGAAGAAAAAGTACCTCTCTTTATAGTCAGTACTTATTTCAGGATTTAGACAACTTTGTGGCTGGGAAAAGCATTGCTATTGGTCAGTCAGCAACTGAAAAGTCACATCCGAGATGAAATTGGCGCTGGCTGTTTCTTCCTGCAAAGCTCCTCATATTACTGTAGCAGGAAAAAACCTGCAATTAAAGACTTAACCGTGCAGTGGAGACCTCATGAACATATCACTGCACAGCATAACTAAGACACGATGCATTGATTTTTGTATAGATGTATATGTACACTATAATGCGACGTGGGTGGTTTTTCATGTTTACATAGAAATGTAATTATGAATGACATGAAAGTTACATAGCAGATTTCTTTAATCTTCTAAAGGTTTGTTAGTTATGTGTCACTATGTACCTGTTTTATTTATTCAACATCTGTATTCTTTTGTCATCTCATTGAAACGATTTCTCTAGAAGGGCTGTTGGCAGTAGGTGCGCAGCAGTTGATACTGAATGGCTATGGGGGCTCCTCTGGCTGGCAGAGCCCTGCAGGTCCCAAAGCAGCATTTGTTGTGACACAGGGCTACGAGACATTTTTGCGTAACGAAAAAAGGAGAGGGACTCTTTTGTCACCTGCTACACCAAAAAAATAATAAAACCCCTTCATGACTTATAGTTTGGGTCTGAGTGCTTAAGGATATGTGAAAGCTTGGCAAGGCACGTCAAAGTCCCAGAGCTGCTGAAATAGTTGGTTGACCTCTGGTTGGGTAGATGACCTCTTGTGTTAGCAGTGACCAAGATGTGGGGAAGACAGCCTCTCTGGAAGCTGCGTGTGGCTTGGACTCCTTGGAAAGAAGGAGCTCAAGCTACTTGCACTGTTTTGCTGCCTGACAGTGTTTGTCTGATGAGGTGCTGGGGTGAAAACGTCTCTGGAGATGCAGTCCCGTGCTGGCGAGATCAGCATTGGTGGCATCACTTGGAGGAGGACTGTGGTCTTGCCTGTGATTAATGTGGCATGTGTGGAACTTGCGAGGGAGACGGGAGGATGTGGCCGGTTGTCTCTGAATTGGGCTGAAAAGGAGCAAGGATGCAGAAACTGTGCGGCAAGAGAGAGCATATCTACCCAGTCATGCTGTGTGTGGGGCAGGGCAGCCCAAGGCAGGCCCTGAACTATTAGGTTAAAACAAACTCCACTATGTTTCCCTGGTGCAGCTGTCATGATCACTAGTGGTACAAGAGGAGGATACGAGGCCAGTGTCCTCAGCCCCGCTTCCTCCAGGGCAACCTGAAAACCCCACAATGGTGTCTTTAGTGTTTGGAACAGCTCTGGCTGTTGTGGGGTTTGATGGCAGTGGAGCTGCAGTTACAGCAGGTGCGAGTTGGGCTGTCTTGGCACAACAGCCATGAGATGGGTGCTGCCATGGCTTGGTGGTGGCGTGACACCCAGCCTAGCTTGTGGTCAGCTGCCCTTGTGAGGCAATCCCAGCTAATTTGGGGGCCAGCCTGGCACCCTTAGGGATGTGGCTGCTGCGGCGGTGATGGGGACCGGCTGCACTTGGGGACACAGCTGCTGCAGGGTTGATGGGTCAGCCCTGAGAAGGGGTCATTGCCCAGTACTGCCCCACAACCTCTGTCATGGGGCAGTGACAGCCTGAGGTTCTTCTGTATTTCGTATTCATGCACCCCACTGGTGAGCTGAGTTGCTCTATGGTGCTGTTCTGCACGCCCCTTTGCACCACTACAGCAGTACCATTTTGAGAAGGGCCGAGGTGAGCCTTTTCTCAGGGCCCTTTCCTGGCCCCTCACATGGGTGTGGGGATGCTAAATACTATATGTTTTCATGGCCATTGCCACGTGCTCTCCCCTGCTCCTCAAAGCTGCCTCTCCCCCGTCTCTGTTTGCCCCTCCACAGCAGGCTGGGCAGAGCCAGTGAGTGCATTGGCATCACTTCACCCTTGTTACAGTAGGGTTTCTCTGTTTGTTTTTTTTTTGTTCCCTTTTTTTTTTTCCTGTGTACACATCATGTGCGTGTGTGCGAAGGTTGTATTCTCGAAAACAAGTTTATTCATTGATGATGTAATAGTGATTGTACTTTTCTTTTGGTTAATAAATTGTCTGCTCAGCTTACTTTGTATGCCAGCCAAAATTACTCATACCAGTTCTTGGAAAGGATATGAAGAAACTAGTAATTGAAATCATAATCATTTGATCATGAGAGCTATTTTGAAAATAATATTTTAACCAAAGAAACATCTGATTTCCAAGTCAGGTTTTTATTGAAACTGCTGCTAAATAGATTCCTCTGGTGTTAAATATTAGAAATTGTGTAGTAGATGGTGATGGTATTCAGCTTCCTAAAAGAGGACTTCACCCAGAAACTGCTGACACTGTCTGCAAGCAGGCTGATATTTATATATCTATCTTATATTTTTTCCATTCTGACATTTAATCATCACCATGTAATAGCTATAAAATGCAAAGCAACAGCTTTTTTATTTCGAGTGCATGGTGTAATGAAATTGGGTGAAACCATCCATTGAAATTGTACTTTGTAGTACCCATCGCTTGTTTACAAAGTATTGACATTTGTCATAAACAGAGATTTAAAATATCACTGTTATTGTTTGTTGTTCGGTGGAAGCTCTTATGCTTGTGCAATGATAAAGGAAAAGATTTTATTATGAGCTTGCTTAGCATGTAAGCCTGCCATTTGTTTCTGACCAAATATTTGTTATTGCACTAAATGTAATGAAGGTGCCTGCTTATAAAACGATTTTGTATTATATAAGGGAGAGTGGAATATCAGATCTGCTTTTTTACCAGAGATACTTCAGGCTTTGTATTGTATGTAACTTATCACAATAAAGCTTTTTTTTTTTCCCCCCATTGAGCAGTATTTTATTTCCTGAGGAATGTGTTCAGTGGAAAAAAAAAAACCAACAAACCACTGAGAGAATCAATCGTGCTTTTTTCTTTGTTTAATAACTCAAAGAATTTCTCTCTCCTTCTCAAATACTTGTGTTTATTTAAGAGAAAAAAATGGATTCTGGTTTATTTATTTCAAGAACCTGTAACCTTATTTAGCACTAAAAACGTGCGGTGTGCAAGGTGTGGTGTGCAGCCAGCTCTCATGACAACATAAATTATTTCTGCTATTTTAACTAAAAAAATCTGTAGTGTATCTTGCTGGATATGTGTGTGCGTGTTTGTTTGTTGATTTTTTGAGGCTTTCTTGAGCCCTTGCTCACTGGAGTCAGCTATAAAACATTCTGCTTATTCATCATGACTGAGAGGACTTGATTGTTTCCTGGAAGGATAAAATTCAGCAATTAGAACTGTTTAATTTGAGTATATGTTCTGGAGGATAAACTAAGTTTAAGTGCTTTTCTTAGAATGTATGTTTAAGAGGAGGGAAAAAAATACAGTTCTGATCTTGAAAAAGGTTTTAAGAAACATGAGAATGTGCAAGTTTCTTTTGGTGGGAAGCACATAACATTTATGCAGTATTTCTTTTGGGATTACATCATAATTTTATTTAATTTTTAGGACAAAAGTTAAATTCAATATTTGTATATAAGCCAAGGGAAAATGTACCATAAACACAGGAATTTTCTAGTGAGTCAGAGTTCCAAGAATCTGAGATTTACTTAGTCCATTTATTTCAGGACTAGCTATAACCATTAGTCATCCAGCCATGAATTTTTTACATTTGCAGCTAATTGCACCTAAAAAACAAACTTTCCCTCAAGGCTTTGGGTTATACAGAATGTGATTTGGCAACTTGCATTTCAAATGCCTTTTAGGATCATTGCTCCGCTCCTAGAAATTGTCTTTAGATCATGTGTATTTGTTTTCAGTAAACAACTAATATTTCCACTTAGATGGCAGGAGGAATAAATGTAGTACTAGCTTTTCTGTATTACAGAAAAATTAATCTGCCAACAGCAAGGCAGTCTTTTCTGATAACCTATGGCGGGTGGCGTTACGGGTTTATCAGTTGTCGTGGAGCCCCGTGTGACACGTTGTATTCTCGTTTGACTGCTTCCTGCAGGATGAAGTTATTGCTGTTTCAGAGAAAGTTACTGTGAAGCTTGAGGACTTGGCAAAATGGGCACAGTCCGATTTCTCCAAGTGGAAATGTGGTTTCCGGGCTGAGCCAGTCAAGCCGATGGATGTGGGGAAGAATGGACAGAAGGAGGCCTTGACGAGATACAGACAATCCACGCTCAACAGCGGCTTGAACTTCAAAGATATCCTGAAGGAAAAGGCTGACCTTGGTGAGTATCCCTTACTTTCTTCTGTGGGGAGGGGCCCATGGGTGAGCGTCTTTCGAAGGCAGATGAGCCTGATCCTGCCAAGCCGTCACCAGTTCCCAAGGTATGTCTGTGCTTCGGGCAGAGGTGCGGTGTTGAGATATCTGAGCGGGATGGGTGGTGGTGGTGGTGAGCTCATCGCAGACTCCTTCAGGATTATCATGGGGTAACTCTGTGATACCTGTCTGCTCTGTAGATGCATCCCTGAGCACCAGACTCAAACCCTGCAGATGCACGCGCAAATAATTGGCAAGGGCTGTCTGTGGGGCTCTGCTGGCCTGGAGGTCAGGTCAGAGCTGTGCGTTGCTGGCACAGGACCTTGGCACATCTTTCCAGGGTATCTGACTGGCAGGGTCAGCTCTTTGACAGGCTGTGTGGTCAGCTTTGTGTGTTGTTTGGTAGGGAGATGTCTCTTCCATAACCCCCTATAGCATTTCCTTGTGAGCTTTATGTTACCGTACAGCACAGGCTTCCGCAAGCACCCCATTGTTCTCTCCAGATAGACCTGTGCTTTCTTTCCCTGTCTGTTTTCAGGGAGGAAAGTGGTGGGTCTGCTAGTTTGGATGGTTGCAGATAGGCTTGCAGGTCTGGGGCTGCTTTGATGTGCAGACACTGACACCTCTAGGATCCTTGGTGGGAGCCCAGGGTCTGCTGTTGGTAAATGTGTCTGTTTATGCTGTTAGGACCTTGGATGTGTAGTAGCGGTCAGAGACGGTGCTTTGAAGTGCATCCCAGGGTCGTTTCTGTGTTGTACCAAGGGTTGTTTCTCTGTTGTACCAAGCTTTTAGGAAGTGTTCCAGGTTTGAAGAGCATCAAATTTAGGCCGTTATGGGTGGGAAGTTAAGAAATAAAAAGCTCAGGCTGATGGATGAAAGGAAATGCTTTTGTACCTGCTTGAACAGGAGATGCAGGGCCAAGTTCAGTTTTAGAATGGCACGACTGTGTTGGCAGCGAAGCCAAGTTACACTAAGCTGAAGATACCTCTTGGACAATTTATCTTCTGCATCTCGTTTTTCTGATCTTATCAAATGGTGAAGTGATTTTGTCAATCTGATATTTCACCATTAGATATGTAGGTTGGAAGATTAATGTAAAGTTGGAAGTTGATCTTATTTTTCATTACATCTTCAGGAAAAAAATAACCCGTTCAATTCTTTTTTTTTCCTTTGCTTTTCTGTGTGGTTTCTTCTGGTTCATAATTACATGCAGTAATTTTCTCTGGTATTGCCCTGGCATCTTCTTTACTCACTGCATTTGCATTTGTTTGTTGTGTTAAAAGAATCTTAATATTTTTAAGACAGAACTTTTGTGTGTTAATGTTTTCTTGGTTTTGTTTTTAACAAACAAAAAACCTTGTGGTAAGTTATGAAATTGCTATTATCTACCCTAGGAGCCAAAGAAAATTATCTTTAAGCCTAAAGCCTATAGTTGCATGTTAAGCCTTTGAAAGTAGGGGTTATAGTGAAAATACTTATGGAATGCAAACTATATCGTATAACTTTGATAACCCACATTCTGATGTTGCTCATTTTCGGTTGGTTGCTCTAGCTTTATTGTTGGGTCTGGTTTTTTTCAGTAGAAAATAATATTTTGACTAATGTTTCATTGTGATTCCCTTTTTCTTCATCATGACTGGTTAGCCGGAGTGAAACCAAAGGTTCAAGAAGACCTATAGCTGATTAGGCGCTTTGATACAGACAACTGAGCTGCCATATGAAAGGCAATCAAAGAAATTTCTCGAATCTGATACTAAGATGATTTTTTTACTATTTGAAAGAACCAAGAATTTAATCATATTTTGCTCCCTGGATCTGAGAAATACTCAGAACAGTGATCTTCATGGCTTGTGAAATGGCGCTATTTGATTGTCTCCTATAGATAACCCATGAGCTCTGGTGTTTGGCTTAACTATCGGACAGAGGTTTAACACCCACCAAGTGAAGAAGATTTACTTCACTCATTCTGAGTGGTTGGTCAAGCTTGACATTGCACTTTGGGAACGGCCCATGTCCCTAGCTATAGGCAAAGGCATTAGTGTGACGTGCAGTGTCCAAGGCATAGAAATTTGAGCTGCCGGTGTTGTATCTTCTCTGCTGTCAAAATGGCAGGTTTAGTGCCTGTTACAATGTGTGCCCACAGACCTTTTCCAATACTCAGCATCTTGCCAGCTGAGCAACGCTCAGCCGTAGTGATCAAAGATTTACTAGCATGCCTTCTGCAGTAGGTCTCCAGCACAATGGGGTGAGGTAGTTTTTCTCTTAAAATAAGGTTGTAAACGGTGAGGCAGCACAGTGCATTGTCATGCAAAGGTCCCTCGGAGGAGAGCATCAACACAGCACGAATCAGCCCAAATGGAGAAGTTATCTCCGGCACATCCATTGCTTCCCACCACTGCAGCACCGATCCCCTTCTAATCAGGTACTCAGTGCTGCACCCATGGGGTTGTTTCACAGAGGGCTTCCCAATGGGGCAGAGTGGAGACTGCTTTGTGCAGAATTTGGATCTGAAGGGAACAGGTCCCTTCTTGTGCTGGTCTGGTGGGCCCTACATGAGTCAGCTACTGACACCCATGCTTAACCTTGGCTGGAGATGAGAAAGTTGCTGAACCAAGTGTTGAGAAGGCCTAGATAATCAAGATGGTCTCCTGGATCCATTTTTCCCCCTGTGAAATGGAGTGTTTCCATTACAGAAAAATCCATAAAAGTGAATAAATTCTGAAATTTTTCCTACTCAGTGTTTTTCAGTTGAGCTGTAGATGGTTATAGGAAAGTGTGTTCCTACCAAAGAGCTCAAAAAATCTTCACAGAAGAAACAGAATCCATTTTCACACATTATCCAGGAGCGATGAAGGGTCAAATAGCCTGGGTGAAATGAAAACATGACTTGTACAGAAGCACAGAAGTGGCACTGTGCAAACACAATTAAGCACAGTGGTGTTGGGAGCAGGGCACCTCTAAACAATAACTGGGCGAGGTGAGGCCTCGTGTGAGCACCGTATACCCTGTACCATACACTCTGTGGCACTGGCTTAGCCAAAACTAAGGTGACACCTGGTTTATCCAAAACCTGGAGAAACAATGGATCTATAATTAAAAGTTAAACCTAACTCAAGCTCATGAGTTCTGCCTCCTTTTTTTGTTCTCTCCTTTTTTGTATTTTTTTCCCTTTTTTGTTCTGTTTTTCCCCCCTTTTTGTCTTTTTTTTTCTTCTTTCTTCCTTTCTCTTTTTTCTCCTCTTTTTTGCCTTTCTTTTCTGCAGAAACTGTTTTATTTTTCTGTAAAATGCCATTGTTTTTATCAGTAGTGAATTATGCAGAACGTTTCCTTAGGACTGTATTAAATAAAAGATCTAGCAATAGCTTTTTTTTTTTGTGTGAGCTTCAAGATTTCAGCCTGACAAATTATTTTTAAGAACTATTTTTTTCTGCCTGTTGAGGTATTTATGTTATACATTCTGTCCCTTTCTACAAATATGTCAATATTGAATGCTAGCATTTTATGTCTGAAGACTATTTATAGCTTTCTGAATATTTCTTTCAAATGTTGAGAAAAATAAAGAATAACAACAATGCAGCATATAAAAATAGAGTTGCTCAGGAATGTATTATTCATAATGAACACGAGAACCTGTTTTTCCAGAAGAATTGGTCTGATTAAATCATTCACTACTGAGGCCGCTAGTTATTTATTTTTGTCTTTAGAATTATTTAAGGGATTTTTCTTTGTAATAAATGGACTTGTATACCCATATTTGGTAAACCAGTGGGAAGTCACCAAATGAGGAATTATTCCATTTTACAAAATTTTTAGCAAGTAAGCAATGTAAACACAATCGGTTAAATATGGCAAAGTTGCATATTTGTATTCCTTGGGCTATAGTTCGAAAAAAAATTCAAATTATTTTATATAACACTGCTTCTTACAGACTTCCTTTAAGTGAAGTATGAAAGCTGCAGTGTAAGCTTTATTGGCCTATAAATATGTCATTATAGTTGGACTACATTTATATGCTTTGGATTGTTGTTTAAGCCAAGAAAATATGTCTCTACAGGTTGACTTTTTATTGAAACCCTTTGAGGCATACAACAGAATGTATTTTAGGCCAAGGTTATTAAAACAGCATTTTCATTTTTGCAGCAGACTCATTGTCAATTATGCTGCCACAAACTGTCTGTGGATAGGCAGTTATGAATGGTTTCATCTCTAAATGTGTCTTTAGAAAAAGAAATAAAAGATAGAGGAGTCAGAGCTGAAATTGAGAGAAGAGACTGAGGGGAAAATGACTGAATTTAGTGCTCACTGCCTTTGATGGTTTGGTTTAGGCTGGGCTGCGGCACTGCCTGGGTTTAGCTGAGGAACAAATGGCCCGTGTGCCTGTGCTGGGATGGAGAGGTGGGAGCTGCCACTATCCCAGCTGGGGCATCTGCATCCCTCTGCACGAATCTGTCATGATAGAAGTCTGGGTTTGGTCCCCAGTCTGTCATTGTCACTTTTTATCCATCCTTTATGAGTCTTTATCATGACAAAATGTTTGGTTGAGGTTGCTGCGCTGGCAGAGTTAGTAGTGTGGGTGACATTAGGAAGATGTTAGGAAGAAGTTCTTCACAATAAGGGTGGTGAGACACTGGAACAGGTTACCTAGGGAAGTTGTGGATGCCCCCTCCCTGGAAGGATGGATGGGGCCTTGAGCAGCCTGGTCTGGTGGGAGGTGTCCCTGCCCGTGGCAGGGGAGTTGGAACTGGATGGGCTTTAAGGTCCCTTCCAACCCAAACCGTTCTATGATTCTACGATGAGCAAGTTCTGGTGCTTACTGAAGGGGGGTTTGGTGCAGTTATTCCTTATTAGTTTGGGGCCAGTGAGCGGGAACCCAAAGAAAATTTAGCGGTTAGTCCTGCCCTGTCTGTCATTGCATTGGGAATGTAGAATTTGGGTCTTTGTTCTCTGTGAGACACAGGAAAATCAAGTACTACTTCTAGCTGAGGTTTATATTTTAGCAGTCACCCTTGTCTAGTCCGTAGGTGGTTTTTCCAGCAGTTGTTTCCTAGTTTGCTCTTTGAACCCTCAGTCAGAGCTTGCCAGGTAGGGACTGGATGCCACAGGACTGGCTCACCCTCTCATTTCTTTCTTTTCTTTACCAATCTCTTAATTTGCATAGTTTCACCTAGGAGATCGCAGCTTCTCATTGGATCTTACGTTGCTGTAGAAATTGTCTGATCTGCAGCAGGTAGTAGTGAGATTGGAAAGAAAAGGAGGGTGGGTGTGCTATCTTGCAGGAAGGCTCTGAGTTGTTGCATGGCCGTTCTGATTTTACTTACCTTGCATGGCTTCTTCAATTGAAGATTATCAAGTCATAATGTAGTCAACTGTAATATTATCGAAACCAATAATCTGTATCTGTAGTGTGCTCAGACACTTGCGGTGACTTCTGAGCTGACGCTGACTCTCCTTTTTCATTGTTGTCACGTGCTGCTGAGTTCAGGCTCGCCTGGCTTAACTTGATGCAATAATTTTCTGACCAACTAATCGTTAGCTATTCAGAGTGCAGCTACTTTGGATACTTTCTGCCTAAGTAATGCCTCTCTTCTCTCCCCCTTCTTGTCTGTTTGTCTGCACTCTTCGCCTTTTCCTCATGCCTTCATGTTCCCATTGCCCTAGCTGGATGCCATTTTGATCTTGATAAAGCTCCTCTAAGTGTCCCATTATCCCATTTCCCCCTCTCTGCCCTCGTGCACTGTATGTTGTGTTTTGTCTCATGGGTCAGAGTGACTCTCTAACTCATTTTAACCAGCCCAATTGATACAGCTCTTTTGCTGTAGATGAGGGTATTGCATGACTTGTCTGTTGTGCTCCGTGGAGTTTGAATGGAGGACCAAAGCTCCCTTGGGGATAAAAAGGACCATGGCCTGGTGTTTTCTTCTGTGGTGGTGCAAATCCTAGCACATGCCAGCATTGCTGCAGAAGAACAAGAGCACTGGCAGGGTATGGAGCAGCACTGTTGGGGTTGCTGTTCAAAGAGGCCAGGAGCAGGAAGACTCTGGTTGTGCGTCTTCTTTTGGTTTAACTACTGCTTACCTGTAGTTTTAACATATGTGTGATAAGAGATAACGTGAGGTGCTAAGCAGACAGACAGTTTTGTCTGGCCTCACATGAAGAGAGTTTTATTTTTATTATTTATCAGGTAGTTGGTTTAAGATAACTAATGCTTGTTGGCTTTAGTTGTTCTCTGCCTTTTAAATGCTGAAAGCTGATGCTGCTGTTAGGTGTTTCATATGCCCACTAATCCTGTGATAACGGCATATTTTCTCCTGGAGGTGACCCTATCTCCAGCAGCAGTTTGGGGCTTCGCCTCCTCACATGGTCCTCTCTCTTCAGCCACTGCTGTTCTCCTCTGCGCCTTCCCTAGTCTTCCTGGAAGGACACTGGAGGAGTCTTTGGAAAGTTGTCTGTAGCCACTTGGTCCTTCCCAAGATAACATGTTTGCCTGAGCAACGCTGGGATGAGTTAAGTGCTGTTTATTTCTTTCTTTCTCTGGGAAAGAAAGCCTACTTCATTACAGAGGAAATATATGGGGGTGACAAAAGCATTTTACTATGCATCACTGGCTATGGAAGCCTTTCATTCACCACTGGATTGTGTTGAGCCTCGCCTATTTGTGGCTCTTGAAAAGAGTTCTAACACCACACGTCTCAAACTTCAAGCATGCCTTATCAAAGAGATAAAATTTGGATTTGTTCTCAAACTTTGACCCGCCTTTGAGTTCTTATAAAAGGGGTTGGTGACTTTGCCCCTGAGAACTGAGGAGGTGGGTATTTTGTTATTTGAAATGCGGAAGATCTGCCAAGAAATGTAAACAAAATCCCACGTAACTTCTCTCTAGGTAGCCCCTAAATCACAGTGCGTGTTCCCCACCCCCACCAGCTCCTGCAGCAGGAGCAAGCTAACATGATTATCAGAATTGTGCTGATAGCAGTTGTCACTGTGTCAGCGTTTTCAATTATGTATTGGTATGACAGGGCACTTTGTCGTTGGTGTAGAGCACAGCCATTTGCAACTGCAGTTCTGGTCTGTTCGGAAGCATCAGGGAAGAAATCACTGCTGCAAAACAGGAGAGGAGGAAGAGTTAAATTTTATTGCCTTGTGAAGCTAGAGAGAACTGCCCCACATTCTCCTAATGCTGTAGTTGCAGCAGTTTGCACCATCAATAAGAGTTTTGTTGCAGCCTCTGGTTGGAATAGGAGTAGCCTACGTAATTACAAAATAAGTAGATAAAAAATAAGGGCCATTCACAGGCGGTGTCAAAGCAGCCAGTGTGGGACAGTGTCCCTTTAAAAATGTTTGACAGCTTTTTTTATTTTTGTCTGTTTTTAGCACCGAGATTGACCTTGCCAGGCTGTGTAATAACCCACATGTGTCTGCTCTCCAGGATTTTTTCCCTTCTAGTCACTGTTAGATCTTGCATTTAATTCTTACTGACCATGAGTTCCAGTAACTGGAAACGTGTGCCTCCTGGTGCAGCGCTGCTGTGCTCTGAATCTGACTTTATCTCAATTTCTTCTCTTTTTTTCCTTTTTTAACTTTTGAGTTTAGAGGGTGCTGTTTTCCTCCTCAGCCTTCCCTCCAGTTTCCGTCCCTGCCCCTATTGTTTCTGGGTCCCAGGGGGAACCAGTTTGGGATGTCTATTGTTTTGTGTCCCTGCGCTTCCCTTGCCCAGCGCCGTAGAGGGAGGTGATCAGCAGTCTCCTCTGTGTGCCATGGTTGCTGGTTAGAGCTGTTGGTCCCTCATGGATCATCAACACCTTTTTCCTGCATTGTATCCTTTCCACACAGCCAGCCAAAAATGGACTGAGTACCAAGATCTGTAAACCAAGCACCTATATAACATTTTGATGTAGTTGGGTGGGCCCTGGGGACGTCCTCTTTTCCTGCCTGGCTGCTTTCTTATGCTGTAATTCTGTGCTGCTGGAGCCCGCGAGTTAGAGTCCTTTGCTCATCTTTGACTCCGAGCGCCCTGTGAATCAAGTTGTAGCTGTCTTCATACCAGCTCATGAATCATTCTGGCTTGTGACCCGTGCTGCTGTGCTGAGATGCTCAGGCTCTTCTGTGGGCACTGTTGACACTATGACCAGACCTGTGTGTCAGTTCTCTAATGGGTGGGAGGAGAAAAGCCAGAGTCATTTTATTCACCGTCTCCCTTCCAAGTTACTCTTCTGGGTTGCTCTTTGTTACTCCCATGCCCAGAAGGACGCTGTGAGGTGCCTGGTCTGTCACCATCTGTCTTCTAAGGTATCTTAGTCTGCTTCTGACTGCCATGTTGTGGAAAGGCTGGTGCTTGTTCTTTGAGACACAATATTCATCTTCTTATAGATGACCTCTCCTGTGCCATGGGAGTTTGTCAGAGGAAGCATCCTTTGAACATCTGAAATTGAAGGAGAAGACATGCTATGTCTTCTCCTTTTCCTCTTCTCACAAAATCCTTTGCTAGGACAGAAGCCTACAGTAGCAAAAGCCGGGCTGCCCCCCAAGCTGTGTGGGGCTGTAATACCAGTGAATGGCCATGCTAGCATTTTTAGGGACCTCAGCAACAGGAGGTGATGGGCCCTCAGCTTGCTGAGGTAGAACTTTGCCAGGGCAGGCAGGGGAAAGTGGGAAATGGGCTGTCTGGAAAGAAAAGGAAGATGTTGGACAAGAGTGTGGGAAAGAGCTTGGCTCCAGCAGCAGAGTAGGCAGCAGCAAACCTGCCTGCACAATGTGGGCAGCCCAGGGATCTCCCCTAGCATTCTGTGTCCCCTTTGTGAGCACCGAGAGAGGCTATATGGGTGTACAGGAGAAGACTGTGATTCTGACATCATTGCCCATGTTAGACTATATTTTAGGACTCAGGATCAATATTCTGACTGTTGAATCTCTTTTGGTTAATGCGGTTCATGCTTGACTTTGCTGGCTTGCTGATCTTTTTATGATGAGACCATAAATAGATGAGGGGGTTTGGACAGGGAAGGGTTAAACCTAGTACATGTATAAATTGGAGTGCATTTTGTAGGAGTGGGTGGTAGAAAAAGCATATATTTAAAAAATATAACAGCATGAATTGTCATTGAGTAGGTTTTGTATTGGAGAGTATTGTGACATAACCTTTATTTACTTCTTTCAGTAAAATCTGTGCCATGTTAAATAAGTTCCTCCTTAATTTTACTGCTAATAATAATTTGCTTGTAAAAATGAATCCCCAGCACTGTAAGCCTTTAGCTTGAGTCTCTCTTGCTCTGTTACATTGTGAAGGACAAACAGTTAACACCATAAAGAAGCTTTTGTTAGTGATAATGTGTATTATTTTAAAAGGAGTATATTTTATCAGCTTGTGAAAAATCAAGGTGAATTTTTTACATCTGTGTGCTGCTGCATAATTGATAGATGTAGAAGCTGAAATTCAAAATAAGGTTCTAGAAGAGCACACATTTGATTTTCCTAAACATTTAAATATATGTATCACACCCTCGTTTTAAGATGCTGGTTAATGACTTTATGAGCATGTTGGCAGCCAGAGAATTACATGTGGTTTGAGAAATGTGTCTGGATATGCTTGGTAAGCAGTATTGTTCTGACAGTGTACTAAAGGCCATCTTCAATTTGACTGTGCTCTACTTTGTTATGCTGTGAAAGAAAAAGATAATTCAGCAGAGCATTGTACTGTCGGCTGGAGACGCCACACTTCAGAATACAAATATTACTAAGGATAAATGAATCATTAAAAGAACAGTAGCATAAAATATCTGATGAATGAACTCCAGGAGTCTCTGCTGGAATAAATTTAGCATTCACGGACAGTACCATAATATGTGAAATAATAGCATCAGTTCTACATTCAGATGCCAAAAACATTTATGGACCCAGAATAATTGTGAATTACAAGGCTATGAATACATAGAGGGGATTTGGTGATATCATAATAAACCATGAGAGAGACACTAGGCTGGTTTCTAATGTTACCAGAACCTTGAGATGTATTTACAACCTTGTTCACACTCCTGCAGTTCTAGGGGGCAATTTTTTTCTCACAACATGTTTGTCATTCACGTTAGTGCCAAGGGGAATTACGCATGTGTGTCATGAGTGGCATAGATCCCCACATGTTGTGCAATTCAAGGATCCTATAACAAATCAAAAATCTAATTTAAGAAAAAGTGGGAACCGTTCCCTGTTGTCCTACTCCAAGTTCCCTCATGTCCTGTTCTGCTCCTGTGAATGAGGCTAGTGAATGGAAAATAGGTAAAGGATGACAAGGTAGCTTCTATGTTTTTGAACATTTTATCCACAGCTGCATCATTTTTTTTTTTCACTTTTTATTACTGAGAAGCAAAACAACGAGAGTCCAGATGTTCTGGTCCCAAGTTTCTTTAAAGTGCAGGCTAATGCATTTTAAAAGCATGTTGTAAATACCCAGGGAAGGCTGGAGTTGTCAGCCCATCCACCGAATGGAGGCTTTGCTGTTGCGATACCAGATCCGTGCCCGATAAGAACAGTTAATTAGGAATTGGGGTCGAACCTGATGTGATATTCCAGAGCATGTTCAGCTTTCAGCATGTCCCACATCACCTGTTTGTAATTAGGCCTGGTGTCCCTTGCCTTCCTGAATTGGGGCCATGACGGAGTCTGCACAAGGTACTTTGTGTCGGTTCACACATCTCAATATTAGATGGGTTACAGCCCCGGTGCTCCAGGACCCCTTCCCCTCTGAGCGTCTTCCCCAAGCTGCATGGTGTTACTGGCCTCATCTTTCTTGTAACTCATCGGCAAAATATGCATGTTCAGCACAGGGCAGAGCAAGTCTGCTCAGTAATTCCACATTCCTTGGTGTTGCAGGTCTGTCCATTGACCAGACTGCAGTCTTTCTGCTCATGCTCCTCACGGATTTACACTCCTGGCTGTACATCCAGCCCTTCAAGGGCATTTGTGGTATTCACAGAGGGAAGGGTCCATGGCTTGGTTGACGTCCCTATGTGAGGTTTCTGTTTGCTTTCTGTGTTTGGGTAGGCTAACCCCCTGACATCAGCAGATGAATCATGTCCTTGAGATGCATCATGGACCTTCCATCTTTGCCAGCTGATGAAGCAAAGGGAAGCTAATTACAGTGCCAAAAAAGTAACAACAGTGAGCTGGCCATCAGCAAGGAGGGATCCTTGTCAGCCTTGTAGGTGTCTTGAGGCAGTAGCATTTGTCAGGGATAGGTCCTCACCCAGCTGGTCACTGAGCCTGGATTTACTTCCATCACTTTTGGTTTATTCCGTTGTCTTTCTGTCTTGGATTTGTCCACGGTTTTGCTATGGCAAGGTCATGGGCTTTATTTATTATTTGGTTTTAGTTTATTACTGGTGACTTTAACTTGATGTTTGTAGCAATATCCGTGTGTGCTCTTGTGGCAAACACTGTAGACGGTGTGTAATGCAGTCTTAATGCATGTTTTTTCTCTTTAATTATTTTAAAACCACAGTCTCCACTTTTCCTTCATACTAAGTATTTCCAGATTAAAAGCTTTGTGGGATGAAAATTAAATGATAAGGTACTATGAAAATCTGTTTCAAGAATCTCAAATGTTTCAACTCCATCTTTATTTTCAGTTTTCTTACTCCCTGAGTGGCCTTTACTTGTGACAGCATATGTCACGATACATTTCTAGTTCTTTTGCACAGACAAAGTAGCTGAAAAAATATCCTTTTACGCTTGTGTTTTTGATCCTCTATTCAGGTACATAAAAATGTGGCCCCGTAAGTTCTGTGGTACAGTAAAAAAAAAACGCAAACCAACAACCCAAATAATTTTGGCAGTTCAAATGCAGAAACTAAAAATAATTTAATCTGCAGTGTGAACATAGTTTCATATTTATACTAGCATCTGGCCTCAGGAACTGAATACTCCATTCTTTAAATAGCTTCACTCTGGCTCTCGAATGCTTTGTGACTAGAACATTACCCTACAGTCATACACCTTGTTTACATATTTCTGTTAAAAGGCAGAAGAACTTACAGTACTTCAAAACATCGGGACAAGCTCCCTCCTCCCCTCTAGCCTTGGAAAAGAAAAGTTAAAAGAAAAATATGAAAGAGTGGTCTGAAAGTGCGTTTTAAATTTAGTTCTCTTCAGTTTGCTGCTGGGTACATATTTTACTGGCATTTGTATAAAAAAGCTGAGAGAAAAATTTTCCGGAGAAAAATTTTCCAAAGAAAACGTGTGCCATTCCAGATGCCCAACAGTAGTCAAACACAAGTGTATGTACACTTTGTCTGTATGTTTGTTTCTAGTTCTACAAATGTCTTTGTCTTTAAAAACACTTTGCCTAGAGGCAGTGGATCTTTTTTGTTACTCATGTGGTAAAAATAAGGAGTAGGTGCCTGCAAAGAAAAATTATCGGAGTAATGTAATAAAAAGGTGAGCACTATAAACGGGTGGCTAATGATTAGCTCTTGCAATCTTTAGGGACAAAGTATCTTTTTATAGTTTTATGATCCTTGCCCAGCCCCACTTTGGGAGGAACTGCATTTTCAGAGTTTTATATTTGAAACTTCAGCTAAGCTTTGCAAATTTAGTAGATCCCTATTTAGTGTCTGTTGGTGAATGTAAGTCCAGCCTAATATTCTTACTGCTATTTTTTCATTCACATGTCTTGAGGTGAACCCAGGAGCAGAAGAGAAAATATCCCATTTTTAAACCTTAATCCAGAATCCATTTGTATGACTCATTACAACAAAATCATAGTGGTCTGGCTAAAAAAGGCTTCATGTCCAAAGGGAACGTTCCTTAAAAAGCTGGCGCATTTCCCACAGTGTTTCTTGAATGTGTTTTATGTTGTCTTTGTGCTCTTGTAAAACATGAAAGATTAGATCCTGTAGTTTTGTGTGTGGGAGGCTCCTGGTATTTCAGTGGACTGGTCAGTTTGGATGAGGGCAGCGGGCTTGCTCCCTCAAGAGATGTTCAGCCTTATCAGATGCCTCCCCACTCCTCTCTTAGAGCTCAGGTAGGGAGAGCTTGAAGGAGCATTTATTTTTCTTGAGGTAATTATTCAGTGTTGTACCATGGGCTTAGGCTTGCTGCTGTGATGCTCAGTAGCAAACCTTGCCAGCAGTGTGAGTGGTGGGAGAACTGGGTCCTGAGTGCCTTTGTGAAAAACTTCGAGAGAGTTTTTTTGGTTTTCCTACCCAGCTATTATATCCCTCCACAGGAAAAGAGCCTCAAGGATAATCATCCCGCTCTGGTTTTGGGTCATCAGTGCCATTTTCTGACTAGCCTGGGACTCATGGTCCTCCTGTGGAGTAGCAAGAGAGAGGTGATACGATGCTGGAATGGGAGTAGGGATGAGGATTGCTGGAGATAGCAATAAGGGCCGCTTCTCTGCTGTGCCGCTGGGTGGTTTTGAGCGTGTGGTTTGGGTTTATTTGTTACCCTTCCCTACAGGGAAGGTTGTTGCTGAGGTTTTACTTTGTTTTTTAGACCTGGGCCCTCTGACTTGCTTATAATGAATGTGAATAACCCAGGATTTAGCCTTTGGTGAATCATGTGATTCCAAGGCACAAAACATGATTTATTGGGTAAAGCCTATTTAATATCTTAAAAGCATAGAGTAGGAGATCAAATGTGAGCGTAGCAGCCTTAAAATATATTCTCTGACAACATACTTCAGAACATTTAGGTCTATATGAAATATACAGGAAATGAGGCCAATTTTGTCCCTGCTATTTTGATGGCAGGGTGCGCAGGAGAGACAGAGAGAGTGTGGACAGGAATTCATGTGTTTGATAACACGAACCCAGCATATTTGCACAAATGGAATAGGAGCATTTTTCACCCTCTGCAGCAGAAACTTTATTGGTAGTTTCTCTGCCTCATTGAGAGACTTTTAACTGATCAGATATATTGACAAATCCATGGAAGTTAATATGAAAAGTCATTTTGTCTCATTTCCCTCATTTCTGGCTAGTTGCATACAGGGTTTGCATAAAACAGTACCTTTTTCCACCTGTCTCGGCTTGGGGTAGAACAGGGAGCTGATTCTTAACAGGTAGATACAAAGAAAGTCTGCTGTACTGTATTAGGTTTTTCCCTTGTCATCTTGTAAACAAAGTCAATATAACATTAAGAAAAGGTTTGCATATTTTTTCTAGGGAAATACCTGTTGCGTGCTGCTTCTAAAAGAAGAGGCCTGCATGAATGATGCAGCAGTTGCCAGAATGACCTTTAATGATTTCTGATGATGCTAATGATTGACCGTTGTCTTCTGCTGCACAAATTAAATTTTCCTTTTTTTCCCCCAAGAATGTAAGACTACTTAGTGTATGGCTGCTTTTCTTAAATAAGCACTTGACTTTCTACTTTTTAGGAAAACAATGCAATTAAAATTCTTATTAGAAGAGGAATATTGTGACAACACCGCTTGGAAATTTTATTGTCCAGGCTCTGAGACATTTTGAGTGCACTTGTCTAAAAACGTCATTCATAACTGCTGAGCATGTGGCAAATTTCGTACTTAGTCATGTAGCGTTTCTTAGGCAGCAGGTATTTTCAGTTGGACATGTAACTAAGGTTTTTCAAATGTTTGGTTGGGCAAGTAGAAGCTGTGGTTCAGTTTTCTGTTGTTTTTACAGTGGTTTCATCACTTGTCCTTCTTGTGATCGCAGTATCTCCAACTGGAGCGCAAACTCTCAGGAAACGTAACTCCTTGGGCCCAGTCTCACAATGTACTGAGTGTCAAAAGTGGTGTAAGCAATACCTTGAGCTCGATGTGACTGACAGGGCGCTTTTTCTTTGTTGCTGAAAGCCATCAAGATGTGACAGAATGGAATCGTGTTCATAGGAAAAATGGGACTGCGGTTTCTTCTTTTTTGCTCTTTTCCTTCAGAGCATGTCTGTGTGGACAGCATATAGGACTGGAGTTTTGCATGTGCCAATTGAGATCTTTGCCCCAAGAATTTCCTGCCATCTCCAATTCCCAGTCAGTTCAAATCCAGATTGCCCAAACCAAAATAGGACGCAAGAGTAGCTACAGCAACAACTTTCTTTGTCCTGTGCATTCCTTTCACCAGATGAATTGACACCAGTTCCAGGCCAGTGACTACTGACTCTAAAGTCAAAAAGCCCTCTCATTTTTGACAGCCTAAACATGGAGACCAGATTTATACCAAGGTGAATCCTCAGTTTCATTTGGTGCAGGAACCGTTTTGAAAGTTGTACCTAAGATGCTGAGGCGTCATGGTACCAGCGATGGAGCTACAGTAAATCTCTGCCATTGCTTCCCCCATTTGTAACCTTGTAGGGATAACGGGCACCTTATAAGTACAATCCTCACTGTTGTTGGCAGCTTCCTCCGTGGTCAGAAAATACAGGTATTGAGCACAAGACTGTAAACAAGAAACAAGAATTACTCATCTAAGTGGTAGCAGTTTTTGACATTGGCAATGCAAGGTGGCCAAAATGCCCTGCTCTTGGAGGAGGTTGTCCCTTCATTCCTTTTTTTTTACAGATTCCTTTGCAGCTCTTTCTCTTATGCCACCTCATCTGTCACTTGGGCCAGAAGACAAGAGCTTCGGGTACCTATACCTGAATTCATCTATACAGCTTTTTGTGAAGACTAGTGGTGCTAAAACTTCGCCCAAAATCTGTCTTCAGAATGGCTTCAAGTTTCCTTTTAAAACAATTAGTTTATCTACATGGCTGGCATCAGAAGAAATCTTAATTGCGCATAGTAGATGTGATTTTCCTTTTCAGGATCAGAATGTTGAGGTGACAGTCACTGTTAGGCACTCTGAAGCTCAGGGCATCCTGCCACAGTGTCTCAGAATGAATGTCCTGATGTGTCATTATGTGATTCTGGCTAAGTGTAAGTCCCTTTGAGCTTGGAGACCTGGTGCAGCAGAGCTCAGGTGATGTACTCTTCCAGTATCAGGAATCCACTGAGCAGCGAAGAAAGCAGCTTCTGTGGTATCGGTCCTGGGCTTGACTGCGAGGTCAGGAGTTTGGGAGAGCTTTTTTTTCAATCCCTGTTTAACTGGCAGAGATAAAGGTGCTTTGTCCTGTGAAGTGGAAAGGTGTGGCTTGGCAGTCACAGTGAGGACCTCGCTGTGACACACACTTGCATGAGTAAGAAAAGATCAGTTATTTGCCTTTCCCCTACTATTTGTAGTTTTTCCAAATTTTACTCTCCGGATACCATCCCTCCCTGTTTTTCAAAGCCCTCTGGTATCACATGCTTGAATTACAGGGGATCGTAGTGTCCCCAGGCTTGTCCTCGTGCTGGTGCAGGAGAAGGCAGTGTATGGGCCAGGAACAAAATACTTTGCATCTTTCAGAAATTCCCATCTCATTTACATGGGGCATAAATGCACCCCACAATTTATTGAGCTGCTCATCATGAACACGGTGCTTACTGTGCAATAAGTAACTATTCTTTTGCATAGTCTGTTCTTCCTGGGCATTGTAGGAATTTGTGCATCAGTTGCATACTGACAAGAATGACTACACTAGAGTGAAATGTTATGGGTCATTAAACAAACAAACAACCTCACCTTCCTTTTATTGAAGTTAGCTATAAATCTCACCGGTTTTCTTCTTTACAGCTAGTTGACCTAAGGATCTGTGTGAAAGATCAGTCTGTTGGCTTAGGCAAGTTAGATTGCTTTAAGCAGCTGTGAACTAGTTTTATAGTGCTACCAGCCTATTTCGTTTCCAAAAAGTGAAAGTTTGAAGTAGGTCCTGAATCTGGTTTCTCACATGCGAGATCATTTTGCTACCCGTGACCTAGAAACCAACAACGAATGTATAAATTACAGGCAAGAAGAAAATTCTGAATTGACTGTGTGTGAATGAAAGTTGAATGTTTCCCTGAACTTCAGCTGGGAAAAGAAGAAAAGATCCTTGAATTCTAAAACAGACTTCAATATAGACAAAGAAAATGTTATTTTAGTATAGATTAAACTTATGACTAAGATATAGAGGGATTATTGTGTCTGTTTCAGATGTAATTTCATGCCTGAGAATTTACATTGAAGGCAAACTGGTCTGGATCACATTAGCAAGGGCCCTGTTTTGCTGTCAGTTTAATTAAATGGAAACTGCTGGCAAGGAGACCCGAGTAGGTTTATAGAAGCAATATTATTTTGTATGTTGGAACAGGAAACTGTTAGGTCTTCCAGATTGAAAGGGACACAAAAATGAAACCTGTGATTCATTCTTGTATACAAACTCCCAGCTAGTATACAATGACCTTAGTGATACATTAACTGCAATTACACGTTATATGTAGTGGGCTTTACAATAGCTGCCGACTTCATAGTTATGAAAACCATGACCTTTGGCAGGGGGGTTAGAACACAAAGTTTTTCCAAACAGTGACTGGATCTTCAAAAGTATTCATGTTTCCTTCCCTGTTTTATGCAAGTAGATTGACAAGATGTGTGGTGGGTGTTCTGTTTGCTCACAAGATTGTTGTCAGGCAGAAACCCCCCAAACAAAAAAGGCCGCCCTTCGGGAACATTGATTTATCTGTTAACTGTGCCTGGCATGCTGCCTTTTGGCTTTGATTTCAGAAGGAAACATACTTGGTTACTTTAATAGGAAAAAGCACTGAACCTGACTTGTAGGGGAAAAAAATGTTTTCTTCCCTTTTTCAGTTCTGTTTATCATATCCTGACATTCTGTATCGTAATTGTGCAACAGTTCCAAGTTGGAGTAAAGAAAAGTAGAACTGGATTTCAGACTCCATCAGCCTCATTATTTGAGAGCCAGCTTTGCTGGGTGACTCAGTGGGACTGAAAATGAATGTTTATTCTGGTTAATAGCCACCCTGTGACACCAACTCTGATGATATCAAATGCGTTTTTGTTCTCAATAATTGTTCGCATCACCTATTTATATCTTCTTCTTTTATTTATACGTGTTTTTATCTTTTAGAAGTTTTTGCTGAGCTTGCATTGACTTGCTTTTCGCCCTAAATCTGTTTGTTCCTCCTTTTTTTGTTTACTTAGAGGTATTGAAAGAAAAGAAGGGTTTCTTCCTTGTTCTTTGACCAAAGAAATTCAAGTCTTACCTATTTTTAGCTACTTCTCTGATTTGTGATGTCACAGTGTGTGAGAGTAGAAGTTGAGAATTTGAGAAAGTAAGGTTTTTAGTCATGTTCCAGTAATTGTATCCTTTATTGTGTATGCATGTACATGTAGTTACCCACAGTGAAACTGCGAATATATATAATGTGTTTATACACAACCGTATGTGTTGCTGAGCTCTGATACCCATAAAGCACTTGAGTGAAAGAGAATCATTATGAAAGACTTAACATTCCTCATGTAAGTATCAGAAGTAATAAAATTGTTTGAGACCTACAAAGATCAAAAGAAAAAGTAGGGACAAAAAGAGATTTTTGAAAAAGCTTTAATAGCCATGAGAAAAACAGGACAAGAACGTTCTTGGAGATCTCCATCCCTGTGAACGTGATGGGTTTTTTCAGTGAAGCTGGAGGAAGAATCCATGTTGTAATGTTGACTTCAGTCATGCTGTAACCCAGTGCCTCCAGTAAGCATGACGGTCTGCATGACTGGAAGGTAGGTGGAGAGGAGATTTGGAGAACTATTGCGGAACTGTAGATGAGGGAAGAAAAGCCTCAGCCACGATCAGTGCTTCTACCCTTTACCGTAACGCAGTGCAACCCATCCCAAAGCACTCTATGGTGTTCTCGTTTGCTGGGAGGAGGCACTGGAGAGCACATGTGCTCACCTCTGCTTGACCCTCTGCCTCATCTGGGTGGTGGGCTCCTGAGGGCCGGCTCCCAATGGCAGTTGCTTAGCAATAATTAAAAATAAACCAATAGGCAGCAAATGCTCTTCAGATCCAGGGACTGTCCCTCAGAGCTGTCGTCTGGCTCTCGCTTCTATGTCTTGGGGATAGAAAGGGTCAATTAGTTCTGATCCAGACTGTTGTGAGGTAAGAAGAGCGGAGAGGTCAGGGAGGAGTTAGTAAATTATTTTGCATGGATGAGTAGCAAAATATTTCACAAGCTGGCATGAAAAAATGCTCAGTTGACTCTGCTTCCCCAGCAAGGAGGGACTTCAGCTATCTCCGTCCAGGGCTTCCAGCACGACTGACTGCCCCAGCAGTGGCTGCCGATACTTGGCCCCTGAACTCTTGGCCCACCAGGCGTTCGGCTGGTTGTGGGGGTCTCAAATCGCTCTCTTTTCCAGCCCCAGCTCCTCGTTACCTTGGTCTCAGTGGCTGCAATGCAGATGCATCCATCGTACTACACAGTTGTGGGATTCCTCAGCACAACTCTGCTGGTTGTGTTGGAAAGCTGTTAGGAAGCAAAATCTTTCTGGAGGAGGTGCCTTTCAAGGCAACCTAGAAAGGAGAAAGACTTTCTGAGTTGTGATCGTGATACTCAAAGCTGGTAAAAATTTTCAGTCTCTAGTAAGTAAAATGAGATTCTTTACCAGCTAGTTTATTTTATTTTTTCTTTTCCTGTTTTGCTTCATGACAGGACTTCAAATAATTATGTTGATTTATGATTAAAGGTATTTTAAAGCTGTAGTATGCTGTAACAAAGCAATGCCAGCTTATTGTTTCTTGCCCTATCCAATTATACAATTGAGTTTAGGCATGTAATAAGGTTATAACAGAAATATCCATCATGATGGATTGAATTTCTTGAAGTACGACACAAGAATATTTATAGCTCCATTCTTAAAGCCACTTTTGGGTCAGAATATGTCTCCTCCTTTGTATGGCCTTTAAAAATGGGAAAAAAATCTGAAACTTTTTTTGGTTCAGCCCTAAACCTACCACAACTCATTGCCTACACGGGGAAGAGGGTGTGTGTTGATGGTAAGCAGAAAATGATAGAATAGGGTAATTATTTCCGCTAGAAAATGAGGATCCGGCATTATTTGTACAGTAACACAAAATCATTATTTGGCTTTGCCACTGTAATGAAACAATAAAGATCATACTTAATTTAAGTATCAGCTCCCAGGAGACTTCTTGCTCTCCTTCTACCATTTTGGCTATTAAAACAAATTTAAATTGCTAGTCTGGTTTTCCACTGCTTTTTAGAGAGCGGAGTGGGCAAAGCCTCCCCTCCTCCCAGCTCTGTTTAAAAGTAGACCTTTGGCATTCCAGAAATTTGACCTTCTTTGTAGGGAATGGCTCATTTTTCTATAATGTAATATGAAGCACTCTTGTGTTTTGATTCCATGAACTAGAGAGTTTAATGTTCCAGCTTGCCATGATAAGGATATGATCTGGTTGAGATAGAAACACTAAAGGAAATTAGCTATTGTACTATTCTTTAACATATTGTTTGCCTAGCAGTTTCGTTTAGAATCATTTGGAATAATCTTGGAGTACCTTTTAAAAAAGATTTTTGTTTTTAAAAAATTTTTCTTTGTTGTTGGCCTGGATAAAAAGTGGGGCTTTAAGATATTTCTCCTAAAATAAATGTGAGGCCGCCTCATTTATAGTCAGCATGCCTTGATTACTTGCAGACATGCTGGAAATTTACATGCGCTTTTCTCCATTATAAAACACTGATCTGTTCAGATCATTAGCTCCCTCATGACTAGAGTTTGGCAGCAAGCCAAGGCAGGCTAAATCTGTAGCTGTAAATCGTGAGTTGAAATAGCAGAAAGTGGATTTGTAACTTAAAAAGTGTAAACAGTTTGGAAAATGAAGTAATTTTAGAGTATGATTGATTGCCTTAAGATTGCACTTTAAATTAGCCTAGGGTCTCCGATGCAGTTCCAGGCGCTAACTGCTCATTATATATTTTCACTTTTCTTTGGAACAATAGCATTGCTGATAGGCTTCTAAACAATGTATGCTTCTCCTAGAGTGACCTTTGAGGAAATGAATAGTATTATTGTGTGTCCATTACTTTGCCTGAAACAACATTTTTGAGTTATTAATTTACCGAGGTCTATAAATAAAGGAATCAAAATGCAAAGGAGCTGCATTATGCTGCGTATAGTTCATCAAACATGTACTTAAACGTTACCATTTGAGATTGATAATGCACTGTATAAATAATTTTCTTTTTCCTTCTGAAAAATATGTAATGTTTTTCTTAGCCTGTAGTTGCTGGAGATTGGTCCTTGAATCCCATAGAAGGAAAAATTAAGGTTATTTTTAGCACAAACAATTAGTGAATATTCTGGGTGATCAGCACACTGCATTCACTTTTTCAAGGACCCTGGCTCACTTAATTGTGTAGTTGAGAGTCAGAAATGCATTGGCAAGGGTGTCTGGAATAAGAAAAATGGGACTCGTATGGTCAATATTGTTATTCACTCATCTATACTTCGATCCTGTGTGTGTTGGTGCTCTCGGCACCTCTCTGGAATAGGAGTGGTTCGTGCAGTACTTTCATTGCAAGGTCCTCCATGCTGGCCAACGCTGGGCTGTTGCCATGAAGGAAACATTGCTGGCCTGCCTGTATGAACAGTGGGCACACGGCAGTGTAGCCATTCCCTTGGCAGAAATGAGAGTAAAGTAATCCTGTTCCCTTGCGCAGGTGAGATTAAGGCTTTCTGGGAGGCTGGCTTTGCTGGGGAGCAAGTGCCCGCCTGCAGCCACACAATGCCGGTGTGGCTGGAGAAGAAAAAGCCGGGAGGCACAGATACGTGGTGTGGTTGTAAGGGAGTCTGTGGTATGGGGAACCGCAGGCTGAAAGGGGAAGCAGCCGCTGAGAGGCATGGTCATGAAGGTGAAAAACGTGTATTAGATTTGGAGCCTTAAAGGTTCATGGCATGATTTCCTCAGCTGGTCAAGAGGAGGAGTAGTGGGAGATACAGCGTGCTGTTGGTTTGGGGAAGCGTGTGCCGTTTAATAACTGGTGTCTTGCAAGGTCTGGCTCTTCACAAAAGGTGGCTGAAACCTTCTGCAGCTCTTTCCCAAGGATATAAAAGATTCATCGTTCATGTGTTCCTGCCTACCAAAGCAGTGTGGCATCTAAAGTCACAGAGATCTCTAGTGTGGAAGAAGACCTCAGTGTGACTTTGTGAGTGCGGGCACATGACTGACATGGATGTACCAAGCATATATATTCTGTGCTTCCAGGACTGCTGCCCTCGCATGTTCTTTAAAACTTGTGACCAATTAGGAGTCTCAAACTATTCAACTGACATTAGCAGTGGTTACAAATCACAATAAATGGCTGTGACTGCTTGAAGAGAATATATAACAAAAACTCTTAACAATCTTTTTCATCCCTCTCCCTGTCCTAGATTTGGTATCTAGCATTCAGTAGATAGAAGGACTTGTTTTGTCATTCTTCTGGAACTCTTTTCCCAGAGAGTATTTTTTCCCCACTGTTATCACCCCTCCTTGATCTTCTTTCCTCTCTCCCTCCACGTTTGAAATTAAGATTTTGCACTTGTGAAGGAGGTAGGGCTGAGAGGCCTCAGCTCAGGTCTGGGAGCCAGAACCTGCTGAGAGCTGAGCTCCGTGACTCATTCAGTGGCCTTAAGCAAGTCAGAACATCTCTGATGAGGTTATTTCATATGTAAAACAGGGGAAATAATACTTATCTATCTACCTGCCTCATAGGAATGCCCTGAGGACTAATTAGCGTCCATTAAGTGCTTTGAAATAGAAAGTGCTATCTATTATTAGAGCATGCTCCAGACTAGCAGATAGTACTTTAGGATTGCTTTCTACTTGGGAGGCTCCCTCTCTGCTGGGTGTCAGACCGAAGCCCATCAGGAGCAGAGCACAAGATGCCTGGTGTTTTCTGGAAGATTGGCAGCCACTCTGCCAGACCCTTCCTGGGCAGATTTTCTGAAGACTGATGCTCTCACGTAAAACTTGGAAAGACAGTTTGCCTAGAGAAAAGAGTGGGAGGATACTTGTTTATTCTCATCAGCTCACAGGTGTAACTTGTCCTGAAATCCTTTCTCACCCTGCCTCCACCTGAGGCCTTTTCAGATAATTCAGGTAGCAAGGCTTCTCTTCTCCAGGAATTGTTTCCTGGTCCTGCAGAAGAGGAAGAGAAATCCTGTATTAGTTCTCAGGAGGAGTGTGGGGCTGGGCTGGTAGGTTCCCATCGCAGGAGTCCTTTCTTATTCAATAAGCTGTTCCTCTTTCTTGAAGAGCAAATGCTTATCTTCTTTCCCTTCACCGGGCAAGAGACTTCTCTGCAAAGTCCTTAGAAGGTAAACTCAAATTTTGGGGATAGGATAGTAAACTCTGTGGGTGGTGTGTGTCTGCGGGAGTCTAGGAGTCTTTTCATCGTCATAACAAGGAGAGTTGTCATCTGACCAGCAGCTCCTTTTGTTCTCTGGCGCATCTTCTCTCACCATATACTTCTGTACCTCTTACAGATGCCATAATAATCTAGTTCAAAGGACCCAGCCCTGTTCTCACTAAAGCCCACAAGCCTGATCTTTCTACCAGTGAGACTAGGACTCCATCCAAATAGGCTGGGGAGAAGGTTTATTTTTCTCCATTTGCTCCTCACGCGTCTGTCATGAGTAATGTGCAACAAGATGGGAAAGTCTGTGTGAAATTTTCCAAGGGAATTTTCTGCGTTTTAATAACATTAATGAAATTGCTTAACACTTAATCAAATTTTTCAGCCTATGTTGCTAGGATTTTGATGCCTCCCTGTTTGGGCACTCCAACTTTTCTTCAGTACCAGAAGCTGCTTTCCTTAGAAGTGTAACCGAGGGTTCGTATGAGCGTTTAGTCCAGTGATTGAACCTTAGCCCTGCAGAGACCTTTTTGGCACAGTTATCAGTAGATACTATGTTGAGGAAACTCTCTGCATCTCTCTTGTCTCTGTAAGAAGGGGAAGGCATCAGGAACAAGAAGCCCACAAGTTTCCCACATGCCTGTAACTAACTACTTTTCCACAGAAATAAGGCTGTGCTGTAGAAAGACCTGACAGTATGACCTTGGTCACACGGGAAGGTTCTGGCATTGCTGAGCTTCAGTACGGTTGGTTTGTTCATCTTGTTCTGCATATCGCTTGGCTTTTGGTTCTTGTGTCCTAGATGGAGGAGTACATTAGCTCCCTTTTCCTTCATATTACTTCTCTTCAGCTGGAGTCTACTTTGTTGTGCTGCAGAATTGGATTGAATTACAACTAGAGGCTTACTCATATACCTGTTGAGCTATTGAAGTTATATCAGGTTTGTTTTTCAGAGCAACAATTTGGGGGTTATTTGGTGCAACATGAGAAGTGCAGTTAGGATGTGAAGCTCCCCAAGTAGCTGGGAAAGTGGGATGTGGGGAGCTGAGTCAGCGGCCTGGAGTTTGGCAACTCCCAACTAGCCTTCCCTCATGATAGCCGTTGTGTTGAGTTGCAGTTCTTCTTTGGGAAGGAGGGGAACCAGAATAAGGTTGCACTGGAGAACAGGTACGTACTGCACTGTGATGGGATAAAGGACAGCAAATTATTGGGAAAAAAACCCAACAAAACAAAACAAAAAACCAACACGTGGTGCTGGCATTTTTGCAATTGCAATTATTTTTTTTTTTTTGGAAAGGAATGGCATCGTGCTAATTCTAATTCTGTGCCACTCCTGGATTTAGGCGTTATTGCACTGCAGATGATAACTCAAGTTTATCTGTAAAATTCTTTAACTGTGGTTTTTGTTTCCCAGCTTGACTTCTTTTTCTCTTCTTGTCTTTGATTGGCTTCCAGAAAAGTTATTAACATGTTGCAAAACAAATGCAGGAGGCTGCTGAAGCTTATTAAAAATGGTTTCTTTTGTTCATATCTGGCAATTGACAAATTGTCTTGTGCTCTATCTTACCTGCTCCCATGTGAAAGGTTACATGAGAAAATGGCTGCAAATAAATTGCTATTGAATGTTGTTGAAGACTAAGCATACAGCTTCTCTATTAAGGACCTCTTTTAAAGCTTTCTATTCAGACTCCCCCCTGCATGTCTCTCTAACACTTGTCTGTTATATTATGTTTGGCACAGAAGGAAACATTAAATAGAAAAGAAATGTCTGACTGTGGTGTTTCTAGACCCTATTATCCCTCTGTCAAATGTCCACATGAGAAGGGTACAATTTTTGTCCGTATTGATGATGATTTCTGAAGGTTTTACTAACTGTCTTCAGAGTGAATTGCTAGAAACAAATGAAATTGAAAAGCATATTTTTGCAGCTTTGGAAATCTTACTTAAATCAGCGTAATGAGACGCACTCAGTAAAATGTAATTATTCTCACTTCTCCATGTGTCAAAGAAATCAACAGTATGGTTAGGGAGCGGAGGGTTACAGTGAGCTTGTTATTTTTATACAGAGCCAGATACTGCTTGTGTGTAGTAAATTGTAAATAGTAGATAATGCAGTTTTTATGTGTACTAAATACCCTGAAAGAATTAACGGGGTTGTTACTTCATTAAGGGTTTCAAAGAGGGCATAAATGTCAAAAGCGGAGCTGGGCTGTTTAAATCACTGAACCATTTCCACCCTCCACCCCTCGTGTCACAGCTCGGGGACCGGCAGCTTCTGCCGTTGCTATTTCAAGGAGGGCGCAGTTCCTCCGAATTTTCAGAATGATAGTGAAAGGGCCATGTGAAAGACCAAGATAAGGCTTTTGACTCATACTTTTGGGGGCAATGGAAAATGAACGTGGTTGATTCTGTCGTGGGGAAGAGGTGGTGTAACAGTCCCTTGCAAGTAAGGCTGCGTATGCTTCTCTCTCATTTGTGTTTGAGTGGTGTGTGGGGGTGAAAGAGAGAATAGACGATTGTAGACCTCATTACTCTGATATTAAGCCCAGTAACTCAGTTTAACTCTCTGTGGCTTTCCATTTTTTTTCTTCAGTTTTTCATGTTTTAAAATTTTCCCAGGAAAGTATGGATTTGTTGTGGACCTATTCAGCAGAGAGGGCAAATAGCAGACCACAAGTTTAAAACTCATCGAACCGGAGAATATCTTCAGGAAAAAAAAAAATTCAGTCTTGAGCACTGGGTTGGGGAGCTTGTTACATCCTTGCGCTTGTTATTCCGTTGGTTAATTGTCATCGCTGAAAAAAGGTGTTCCTCTCTTGCCAGTGGCCCTCATTGAGTAGAATTTGTCGTTCTCCAGTATTTTCTCTGTGCAGTGTTACACTTCAGAAGAAAGACCAAGACACGTAATCATAGTAATAGTAATAATAATAATAAAGATGATGAGAAGATATTGTAGGAGAAGTTACTGGATATGCCTCCCCCCTTCATGAGCGCCTGTTAGGGAGTGTGTAACTTCAGCCACAGCAGCAGTGGAAGTACTTGTGTTTGTAGCATAATTCTCGTGCTCAAGTATTTGCAGGATCAGGCTTTATGTGTAAGTACTCAAGTGTAGTTCAGTGGTATGTTGGATGGTGTTCAGAGATTGCTGAAAACGGTGCATTAAATAGCACTTTGAATTGCAAAGTGCTGGTTCAGTTTTGTCTATGAGAATGATAACACTTATTATCTGATTGTTCCCTGTGCAAATCTCACCTCAGGAAAAATTAAATTATGTTTGAATTCAGCTAAAGCAAAGTATATCATTATTTCCTTTCGTTATTAAAAGGGATTTTTACTGTTTGTTTGTTAAAACTGAAGCAGCTGCCATGTTAGAGCCTTAGATGATTTAAAAGCAAATACAGAGGCAGAGCCATTTACAGTACAATTGGCTTGTTTAATGTGATTTAATTCCTCTTCTTGGCTTCGTCATGTTACCAAATTATGTTTTCAGCCTCCCTCCCCTTTTTTAATTCTTTCTTTTTGTTATCAGCAGAATTGAAGCTGCTTATCAGTAACCACGACAACCAGGATAAATACTTGTTTTAAAGCTGATGCACATTCAACCTGAATTGTCCACATGACCCAGAACATTCAAGAGGACAGGCAGCATGTGCTCCCTTCTACAATCAGTCTCCCCCTTCACTGTGTCTCCATCTGCTTTAGGAAGCTAATAGGGCAGTCTAAAAACCTTTTATATCAGAATGGTTTGATGTAGCCATCCGTGGCTGTTTGGACGTGGGCTAGTCCATGCCTATGGCCTGAGGAGTAAGGAAAAAAGGAGGTTTTGGAAGACAGGGAGACAATTGCACAGCCCAGCTCTGAACTAGACCTCATCCCCAGCATTGGCTTGCTTTTCTCATGCTCCTCTATCTATTGTGGCGTTCATCAGGAGCTGCTTTGCAAACCATCCTTGGAGGGGGAAGATGATCCCAGCTGGGCAGGAGATAAATAAAATGAAGAAGTGGCTGGGATTGTGCAGGATGGGGAAAACGGTTGTGGTGGGAGAGAACCCTCAATACAGACCCCTTGCCTGGTCCATCCCCTATCCCTGGTGGAGGCAGGTAGACTGGCTGGGGTGGTTGGAGATGGCCACTTCCCTTTTGAGGAAACTTAGGAAACTTTGACTTACCCAGAAATCCCCACTGACAAGGATTTCTGCCTGGGCTGTTTGCTCTCTCCCATGCTCTCCAAGTTACTTTATGCTGAAGAATAAATCCTTTAAGCTTTCTCTGTCTCAGTTTCTCTCTTTGTGTAATGGGGATAATAATTTTTACTCATCTCCATAAAGCAGTTTGAGATGTGTGGATGGAAGGGTTATATAAAAGCTGGAAATGATGATTGTCAGTCACTCTTCTTCTGAGTCTAGAAACACCTCATAAACCTGCTTCCTAAGGCACAGAAGGATCCTGGGAGCCCAGCATAGGAGCTGCAGTTATGAGGAGCTGAATATTGGATTAGAGTATGAAAAAGGATGTTGAATGCCTGTTTGGAAACTTTTTCGATATTATATTTCTTTTGTCTTCTTCAAAAATTTGATTTATGATTTGAATTCAGAGTGATTTAATGAGTTAAATATTATGGAAGATTTGATTATATGGACCTACTGTCAGTCACTGATGAACATTCTTGCTTTCATTCCCGTTTAGTAGTATTAGAACAACTCAGAACCAGAATCACTGGCTGTGAAATGTTCTTCAGCCATGTGCTTTAACTACACATTACATGGTGCTGTCTTTTTTTTTTTTTTTTTAATGACTGTGTTGCTGTTGGGTTGAACAGTAGTTTCAATCTCCAGTAGATTTTTAAGTATTCTCTTTCTTTCAAATGTTAAACTAATCTTAGGAATTCTCGAACGGCTGATGCTCTGCTGGCACTGTGACAGAAAACAGAGGGCTGGGGAAGTGGCACAAAATTCTGAGAATTAGCTCTGTCTCCTTCTTACAAGGGAAGAAATATCTGATACATGTAAAAAGGCTGAACGCTTTATTCTGTATATTGGCAGAAATGGCTTTTGCCTTTTGATCAATTTAAAAGCAAAATCAGGCAGGCAAACGTTCATGTAAGAATTACCGGCAACTTGTTAACTCCATCGTTATCTGGTAAACGTAAATGTAATCACTGTGTTCCCTTTCCTGCAACACGTTGCCTTTGTTCTTGATTGCATTAGCATTCAAATAGAGCAGAGTTCTCAAAGCAAGGATGAGTAGCATGGGTCCTGCAAACAAAGCGGTATCCCTGTTGTGTCAATAATTTACCCAAATTTATTTAAACCCCAAACCACAGATTTCCTGTCTCATCTCATGGGGTTAAATCATTACTGTATTTGCATTTATCTGTGAGAGAAATATGATTCTTAGATTAATATTTCTCGGGCTTGTGATTAATTGGCCAGCCAAGGCACACCAAGTGGCATTAGTAGGGTGAACAAAGACTGTGGGAATAAAAAGGCAGGATGGACTGGAAGAGCTGTGGTCGATAAGTCTTCCCTGATCACCGGAGAGAGTGGATTGGTGTGCTAGAGCATGCAAAAGTAGTTTTGTGATGATGATGCAGCTACCTGAGCTCCTCAGCTGTTCCTCCTACCTGACAGCAGCCTGGTGCAAAGGGATGTGGATTCCTGCTGGGATTCTTAGCCTTGTTTCTGCTCAGGGACGTTGGACACGTGAAATGGTCAAGCAAGGAGCCAGACATGATTCTCCCATGAAGGTATTTCATTGGGAGAGCCATCCTGTCTCTCATAGGAGTACCCAGATATGTAGGTGATGATTGGCATTGCTTCTTGGCTAGCTGCAGTTATCTGGGCAATGATTCTGGAGTATTTGGCAAGTTGTGACGGGATGGTGATATGGGAAGGTGCAAGATTCCTCTTGAAGTTTTTTAGTCATAACAACCCAGTTTCTCCCTTCTTCTGGTTACTCTTTTGTTGTTCTGTGTTTTCTGTTGTTCTTTGGCTTTTTGAAGGATTTGGAGTTTTTAGGTAATTGTATGGTAAGTTCATTTCTGTCTGCTGGAAGCTGTGCTGTCTCCCATTGGGATGCTGTTAGAACAGGCAGAGCCTGCCTGACCTGCAGTCGCTGGTTTTGAAGGGTCAGCTATGCACATCTTTCGTCTCGTCTGCACCTGTGTTCTCACGCCTGTACTGCAGAAAGTCCTTGCCAAAGGAGTAGAACAGAGGAAGGAGAACTGGATCTTAAGAGCTGGCAGAGCCAAAGTCCATTGTCACAGATGAGATCAACCTTTTTTATCTTGATGGCGCGTGTATTTGCAGGGAGGGGATGTTTTAGCATGCATTTGGATCAGCGCTTTGGTGTAGAGCAGACTGCGTTGTTGCTTAGGTGGAATTGATTTCACTCAATTTGATCTGCAAGTTAAGCCTCTAGACTAAACTACTAGTCGTTCATGAGGGGAGTGAGACTTGATCTATGTCTTAAAAAACAGCAGTTTGGACGGAGATCTCTCTGCACAGGGATCTGCACAGCTGTCATAGACTAAACCTGCATTATTAGATGAAACAGTCCCGCCCTGTGGGCTCCAGTGGGTTGCTGGGGACTAGACTTGAGAGGGCAGTGACACCTGAATTCTGCCCTGCAATAGCCAAGAGACATCCCATCTTGGGAGACACAGCCGTCCGTGTTCATCCAGCACAGCTAACCCTCGCCATTCCCAGTCCCTCCGGACATCCATATGCATCCTCCATTACTTCTGGATCTGCTACATATTGATGGTATGGTCAAAGCCATGTATACAAGCAATTATGAACTAATTATGATATATGCATCCTCTGGGAGGACCCCTTAGTAACTGAGGGCGATGAAAGAAGGCAGAATAGTGAGGCATCTGTGCGGGAGAGGAGCATGATGGACAGAGCCCTTCAACTTCCTTCATTTTCGCTCTATATTCCAAATAACTCCCTTGCTTAATTTGCTACCCACACACCAAAGCACTGTCCCATTTTATCTGGTTCCCCTGATACTTCCATTGCTTATCTTATTAAGATCTGTGTTAACATTTATCAAAACAAATGGCAAGCTTGGGACCTTTTAAGTAGTTTTTTTAGTTAATAAAACCAATCTTCTACTTCTGTTATGTTAAAAGTACATTATCTTTTTATTACAAACTCTCTACAGCTCTGTCTGTTTTCCTTCTTGGCAATTTTATGACTGCGCCAGTTGATTGCTGTATGGAGAATTACAAAATCATTAAGGGTGGGGTTTTACCAGCTGACTTACAGTACAAGCCATTTCTCAAAATAACCACAACAGTGCAATACTGATGTGTAATTTACGTCACAGTATGTTTTTATGAAATAGTTTGTGGCTTATTCATTTAGATTTAGAATTGGGTATCTCTTCTCTCGCTTTTTAATCAAGCTTTCTTCTTTGGTTGTTTTTTTTTTTATTATTTTTTAATATTTTCCACTCCGAGGCTTGGCTTCCCTCCAATTTACCGGCTACAGTGAGGAGGAGAAAAATGATCTTTTTTCTTTTGCCTACAGTTTAACTGCAAGTGTGTTTTCGTCTTTGATGTGTACATTTGTGTTAACTGCCTCGGAAGAGATGGTAGATTTGTGGTAAAATATATTGCATAAAGATAGAGAAGGGAACTGATAAAAGAGAAGCAAAAGTTTGGAATTTCAAACCATAGTAAGCGAGTGACGCTGTTTAGCCTCCTGCGCTAGTACATTTCCTTTTTAAAAATGACTGTCTGTATAATGTCTTGTAATTAGAACAGGAAATCATTGAGTAACTGTAAGAAGAATAAGAGCACTTAAACCGAAAAGAAAATTACCTTCCGAGAAATTATATTCACAAATTTTTTTCCCCTTTATTTTTTTTTTTTCTTACCTTCATATTGCTGTGTTGGTAATGATGGTAACAGATGTGCATACCCTTATCTTAATCATTATTCTGCTTATGTTTTCTGGTGGGGAAAAGAATTGTTTTCAGTAATACAAAAAATGAATGGACAGAAAATGGGAAATGCTTAATTACAAAAAATATTCTATGTCACAACAGAGTAGCAATTAAATTGAAACTTCAATATAATTATCAATAACAGTCAAGCCTGGAAGGGTGCCAGTTGCGTAAAGTTGGTGCTCAGCCTTTATGTGGTTGCTAGGAGCACAGCGAAAACTATAAAGCTTAGAGAAAGGAATGTCTAATGTAATAAAGTAACAGAAGGTAGCATAAATCATTGTGAGAGCAGTTCTTATTGACATTATTTTACTTAAATTGGGTCGAAACTAGACATTTAGTCTTATAAGAGGCACAAATTCATATTTCTTCTGCAGAAATAACTCTGTGCTTTCTGGGAAGAAGTGGAGTGTGCTTTCCTAGCACCAGCCTCGTACATATTTGGAATCTTTCAAGCAAAAATCCTTAAATGTTTGTTTCTATTGGCATCCAAATGCATTTGCACTAATACGATTAAAAGAACTAAAGGGCAAAATGCTTGGCAGCTTTTGCTGTTGAGGTAATTAGGTACAGGAAGGAACATGCATAGTTTTTCCATCAAGCTCTATAAAATCCTGGTGTGAAGGTCTTTTTAAAGAAAAAAATGCTTACTGATGTTGAGAATAGATTATGGCGGTTAGTAAGAACATTATAGGCTGATGTTTCTGAAACAAGCAAACAAAAAGAGTTGCAGTTTTGTCTTTCTCTGCTATCTCTGTAAATAGTTCTGGCTCTGCACAGATTTGTTAGGAATTCATGCTTTTAGCAGGCTTTTTTTTTTTTTTTTCTTTTAGGGCTTTTAATTGTCTTGCGTTACATATTAAAAATGGTTGTGCTGATTTGAAAAGTCAGTTCTCGTATAAATTCATTGTGTTTGGCATTTCATGCATCTCTTACTTACAAAGACAACTTGAAGAACATGTAATCCAACATAAATGCCAGGCTGTGCCAAATCCCAGCTCTCTGTGCCCCTCACAAAGGGAACTGTTGGATTACATCTATGCATATATAGGCAGCACTTGGAAGGCAGGGGTGGAACTTTGCCTCCTAATTACAGTTTCTCTGTTTTCAGCCCTGAAATATATAAATAAATGAAAAATTGACATTGGAGGTGGTTATTAAAACACAGAATTATAAGATTGGAATTAATTTCAGTTGAGCCTTAGAGTACTATAGGTATTGGTTTTTTACCATGTTCTCTCTGATGAAGCTAAAATGAGATTCAGAAATACAGCATCTCATTTTTTTAAAGATCTCAGTTAAATGTTTTTAGGAATTGCGTTGTTTTTTCCTGATTTTAATGGAATGTGATCCACGTTTTGATCTCCTTCTAAAAGTAAACTCTTTTTAATCATATTTATCAAAAATGTTCATTAATTTACACGAAGCCCCACTATTAAATGGCTGGTTTTCAATTTTGCTAGAAGAAAAATACTTCTTCCTTGGGCTTGCATTCTGTTAGGGATTGGTCTACTTTGATTTATCTTTTCTTATGTGGGCGTGGTTGAGAAAAAAGTCTTTGTTCCAGGAACACTCTGTTTGTCTTTCACTGAACAAATCTTCAGTTTATTCAGCCTTTGTTCATTCTTAGATTTATCTATTGAACCTGGAGTGAATAAAGAAAGGAAACAAATACATCATAAAGTACTCACTGGAGTTGCACAAGTATGTGTAAAAGTGATCCTGAAAAAAAATGACTTGATTTTAATTTATGCCAGGGGTTTGAGTTAAGTCATCAGTTGTCAAGGGTAGAAAGTTTGTGTAATTCTGTGCAGGGACTTGCGGCACATTTGTCTAGAAACTAATGGTTTACTACAAAGGCACATGGGACATACATTTATATACACCCTGTTTAAAAAGCTGACCACATCCTGGCATAAGAAAAGTGCTGTCAGATCAACAGATTCAGCTCACCACTGTCTACACAAAGGCATAAAGTAGTAATAACTGTCAGACAGGCGTATATGAAACTCTCGAAGGAGCTAAGGATGGATCATGTGCTTGTTAATTCCTAGAACAGTTTTCCTGATCTGATTTTTAGAGTTTCCTAAAAAAAGAGAGAGAGTTTTATTCCCAGGAGCAATTGGCTCAATAGTGCTGTTGTGTAGGCTTATGGAATACCTACTTGTTGAAAACAAAGAAAAGCATGTCCACATCACTATTGACCAAAAGAGTTTTTAGAGCTATAAATTCTATTTCCTTAGAAAAGTGATGTAAATGCTGTTTACTAAAATGTATTTCTTTTACTTTTTTACACAAATTGTTAGATCGCCCCACCTACCTTAGGGTAGTGGCAAAAGTTCTGAGATTTTAAAAGTGATGGCTTTTAGGGGCTGTGCTGGTAAATACAGTTCCCAAGTCCGGCTGCTGTGTTAATTTTTTTTTGTTTTTTTCAGTGTTGCATTCATCTGTAGTGATGACATTCTAGGTGATATATCTGCTTCCAGAGACTTTTTAAAATTTAGCCTTTTATTGTGTCAACATTTCCATTGCCTCACGTGAATCAAGATGAGTTGTGCCATCACATTTAGTTACCAAGAACTGATCTGACATTTCTTTCAATATCTGAAGTCATTTTTACTTTAAGGGTAAGAAAGATGATTTCAGTATTCGTAATGGGATTAAATAGTAGACCTTTTGTCTCTGACAGAAAGCTGAGTTATTCAGTAATCAGAGTACAGCAGAAAATGTAAACTGAATGCTCTTGCTTTGCCTTCATTGGCATGCATGGAAAGCCATGTTCAGTTACCCCACCTGAGGAGATAAATGAGCATAAAAAGAAATGCTGTTCAGTACTGGCAGCATACCTGCAAATGAATAATTTCTCATGTTTGCATCTCTGGTTGAGGGTTGTTTTTTTTTCTGTTAGGTTTCCTGCTGGTTATCATATGATGAACCTTGATTGTGGTATTTCAAAATCTGCCGCCTTTATGCCTAGTATCATCTAAAACCTGGGGGAATTGAAAGGTCTGAGCTCTAGATTGCTTTATATTTTGAGCCTATGTTTCAACAGTACAAGCCGATTGAAAATTCATTTGCTCATTGTGCTCTGTAGGTGTTTTATTGAGTCCTGCCGCATTTGCAGTTAATGTGAGGAAAGTTATTTTCACCTGTTGGGGTAGCTTAGCATCAATGCCCAGGTCAGATCAGCCGACCTCCTTGGCCCAGGGGCCCTTTGGTAGTTGCCAGTATCAGATACTTCAAAGGAGAATTAATAGCTGTATGCTCTGGGGCTTGTATATTATTATTTGTAAAAGACGTTAGCTGGTGTAAACATGAGTTCAGTAAGGCTGTGGAGAGAGCTGAGTAAAAATGACAGATAATATTTCTATCAAACCAGCCAAGTTGGCAAAGTATGGAGAACACTTTGATTCAGGCCGTTGGCCAATTTCTGCAGAGCGGGGTTTTCTTATTATCCAGGTAGCGTCCTTGTGGGTAAGCATGGGAGAACTGAGCAGAAAGCCAGAAAAGAAGCTGTTTCAATAAACTTCTAAAAATTTCTGGTTTCAACCTTCCTTTCAAAAACCACTGTGCTATAAAAGATAGGTGTAGAGGAAAGGCTGAACCACTGGGCTGTGGGTTTTCTGAGATGCTTGAGTTACAGTCCTCCTTTTGTACTTTTCTGACATACTA
This sequence comes from Neomorphus geoffroyi, assembly GCA_033558235.1. Taxonomy (NCBI): domain Eukaryota; kingdom Metazoa; phylum Chordata; class Aves; order Cuculiformes; family Neomorphidae; genus Neomorphus; species Neomorphus geoffroyi. The sequence goes on along the minus strand of JAUMJM010000016.1, from coordinate 9,579,061 downwards.
AGGGTATCTTTTTTTTTTTTCTTTTTTTTCTTCCAGGTGAGGATGATGAAGATTCAAACCTGCTAATTCTCAGCTACCCACAGTACTGTCGTTATCGTTCCATGCTAAAGCGCATTCAGGACAAGCCTTCTTCAATACTAACAGACCAGTTTGTTTTAGCCCTGGGAGGCATTGCAGTAACAAGCAAGAACCCCCAAATCTTCTACTGTCGGGATACATTTGATCATCCTACTCTAATAGAAAATGAAAGTATATGTGATGAGTTTGGTAAGTCACGTTACAGATATTTTCTTTTTCTCACAAGTAAAGACGTTTTTCTTCTTTTTAAGTATCCACTGGTTTCCAAGGGGAAGCTGTGATTCCTTCGAAGCAAACCATGCCATTTATGTTTGAAATGTTAAGTACCAAATGATCTTTCTCTGTGAGAATGAAGGCTTCCAGCCTCTAATGGTCTTGGTATTGCAGCTTGAGTTTATGACGATCAAAGATAATGTTACACGGGTAGATTGTGTAGCACAGTTACTCTGTATGAGTGAAAAAAATCCTTTGTCTGGTTTTGAAATTTATCTACCTTAACCATTCGCCTATACCCTGTGTCTTTCCAGAAGGTTTACAAAGCATATTGGGTTTTTTTGAAGCCGTTGTTAATGCAATATGTTAACAAATGCAAAACAGAGGAGACTCCCTGGGCATCTCCATTGCTGTTGCAGAGTGCTCATCAATGGCACGTGTGCTCCTATGGCCCCGAACAAATGTCGACTGTAGCTGGTGTGTTTCTGGCCTTCCTGAAATGTGGGCTTTTTCAACAGGGGCGTTGCCAGTGCTAGGAGTTTGATTTTACAAGTGCAGGGGCACTTCTGGAAGGTGACCTCTTAATTCAAGGGTTGTAAAGATCCAGAGGAGCATGCAGCCCCTTACAGCAGGGAGAGAGAGCTGCAAGATTGGGACTCCTGATAGCTGCCAGGTGATTTCACACCTTTTTGTGTGTCAGATCAACCCAAAGGATGAGCTGCTGAACGTGTGGCAGAATGCATGTTGTGTACACACCCAGGGCAATGGATCCAGTGTAATTTCTTTAGCAGTGTACCTATGCTGTGAGAATTAAGTTTTATTACCCATATCACCAGATGGATGAGCGCTGCAGCTAATGCTAGCAAAGTCTGTTTGCATAGCGGTGGGTACACCTTTGTGTGAGATCCTGCATCTCTGCAAGGAAGCTCTTGAGGTGTCTTACGAGAGAGGATTTCTGATTATGCATTTTACATATAACAGTGGGAGTGAGAGGGGAGGGTTTAACGATACCTGTGATGGGAGAATCATCTCCCTCTTTTTCCTAACTTTAGCACACTGGCTTGGATCTTGGTGCCCAGTCCAGTCTTTGTTGTGTTGGCAGAGCATTGTGGTGGCATTGTGGCATTTTGTGAGGTGGTGCAGGACTGCACCGCTCGGCTCCTGACAGGCACGAGAGGTCCTTCCTCACACAGTGTCGTCAGCGGAACACATTACTGCTGTGAATAGTTTTAATTTTGTGATATAGAGCTTTTGCAGTGCCCAAACTGTCAAGTCCATTCGCACTCAACTAAATATTACAGACTTTGAATGAACTATGAATAAAAGTGTTGTTGCTCTTAGGGGATGGGGGTGGTGAAAAAATGAATGAAATGCCCTGAAAGTCTGGTCCAATAACATGATAGTATCATGCTGATTTTTGTTTACTCTGAGCTCCAGCTCAGAGTTCAGTTTTAATTGAATATCCTTCTTATATGGGAAAGGTTATTTTAGGCTTGAAGGCATTTGATGAGCATACCATCTGCTTTCTGTGGGGTATTTTATTCAGGGTCATTCCTTGATTACAGGTTTGTTGAAATAGTTGGATCCATAATGTAAGTATATCATGGAATATTAGTAATAGATGCATTGGAGACACGTGGAGTGATGCAGAAACTACACTTAGTGAACCATAGCAAGTGCTTTGTTCAGTCTCTGAAAGCTAACTATGCCGTTCTCTTGACCTTTGGGAGGCAATTATCTCATTATCAAACCAGAGCCACAGAAATCTTAGCCATAGAAATTAATAATGTGTGTTTAAAATTCAGTTTGGTTTAAAAAAGCAGATTTTTTTAAATGCCTATGAAAACAAAAATATGCTACTCTTTAAAAGTATTTCTTATGAAAATAATGATGTGGTAAAATTTGCGAACCCTGTTGTGTTAGGAATAAAAAAACAGCCAATGTGTGGTTCCGTTTCGGTATTGCAAAATGTATGGTGTCAATTATACTACCTTTGTTGGAGGCAACAGGCAAAGTGCTATTTTATCCTTTTCTTTGCTGGCAGGACAATAAAATGTACAACACTTCGTTATACAAACAGTTTACATTGATATCATGTAGATTGATGTCACATGTGCAAAGTGATGACTGTTAAAGCTAAACAGAGTCAGGGTGGTACAGTAGATAAATGGATTACTCTAAGGCCCTGGAATTTATCAGCCAAATCTGAGGGGAGACCAGATTACAGAAATGTGACTAAAATTCCGAAAAGGTGTCTATAAGGAGATCCAGACACATTTAATTTGAAGGACTTCGCAATTTCTTACCTTCCAAGTAGAAGTGTGCAGAAAGAATAAGATAGGAACATGTGTGTTTCGCCATCACCTGAAATGATCTTAACTCTAAAGCGAGTACAAAATTTGGGAAATATGCTCTACTAATATCTTTATGTGGAAACGCTGCCTTCTGATACAGATGCCACGTCTTCTTCAGAAACATTGCTGTTGGTGAAGGTGTTACACATTCTCTGCGCATTGGAGTACTGTGCAACAGATACAATGTGTATGAGGGAGACACCAGAAACACCTTTAACAGAGAGCCCCATTCGCCGCAGCGTGCGAGCTGTTGTCCTGGCTAGGCAGTTTTAATAGAGAGAGATGTTTTTCCAGGAATTATTTTCTCTGCTTTTATTACACATTTATAACAAAAACCATTACATTCATCTCTTGAGTCCTCCTCATACTCGCCCCCTTTTCTCCACATCCTGTGGGTTTTAACAGAAATAAAGCGGGAAATAAGGAGGATAAATTAAGTTTCATTGACAATAATTAATGTTTTTTGGTGTGGTTTTTTTTTTTTTTTTGGAGGAGAAGAGGTATGTAGGTACTGTCTGTCAGCTTCTGCAGATGCGGTTCGAAGAGATGCGTTGGTGCCTCGGACAGTCCCATGTGGATGGCCTGTACCCTGTAAGGGTTAGGCTGCGATAAGCTTCCAGTGTGGGCTACCAGAGCCAGTACCTGGTGCCCACACCGCAGCCACACGTGTCTCTCTGCCCTGCCTGTGCACTGCTGTGTGGCACAGGCGGGAGTGGCTTGGGCAGGAATATCAGGAATATTCAGGACTGGTTTTCTCACAGAGTGCTTTTCCGCTGCTCCTCTACCTTGGTTCAGTGCGTCACAGCATCCCACCGAGGAGGCCCTGGAGAAGCAGGCTGCTGAGGAATCCACTCCACAGCTGAAAGACTCAAACATACGTATCTATTTCTTCACAGCCTGCCAGGGAAGGACTTGTTCTTCATTTACAAAGGAAAGACTACTGTGAGTGGGAAGCTTCCTGCTCCCGTTGTTGATAGAACTACTGATTAGTTAATCTGACTGCCTTGGAGGGTTCCCCTCCAGAATGCAAATAGGCTCCAAAGCTTGCTTCTGTTCAGAGAGCAGAAGACATAAGCTGTGCTTGGATGTCGTGATAGCCACAGTTCATGGGTATGAACCCAGTCAGAGTGTGTGCCTCTTCCTCTCTTGAAGTAAGACCAATTATTCCTCAGCAGCACGAAGCAGTCGAGGTGGGTAATGAAATGCCAGGGTTCCTGGCTGGGAGCCAGAAGTCTGGGGTTTTGAACATGCATAGGAGAGTATGACCCTGATGGAACTGAAGCATGGGGGCTTGAGCCCTGCCTGGTGGTGCCACAAGCCCATGCAGGTTAGCAGGTGGCACTGACCTAGAGTTGCAGGGGGACCTCGGGCTGAACCCAGGCAGCAGTTGTCAGTGAGTCCTTGCCGTGACCTTGCAGGTTGTGTCTGCCCACCTGAGGAAGGGGCTGGTTGGATACAGCAGGGTGAGCAAACGGGATCAGTTCTCTTCATGGCCTCGTTCTAGTTCTCTGTCCAGACTAGAGTTCACCTTCGCATTCCTTTATCTAACTGTTCCTATTAACTGGCATGTGGAAGAAACCAAAATCCTATTTCCTCATTCCCCTGCTCCCTTAAAATAAAAATAATACGTACCAGCTCAACAATTCATTTCTCTTCAATTCAAGATTGTTGGTAAGGACATTTTTCAAAGCCTCTTTCATTTATTAGCCTCTGGGGTTACTGTTATTCAATAACTTTAGTAAATTCATGTAATTTACTGGCATTTGCTCTGTGGTCATTTGTGCTGCAAGGGAGAAGGAATGAGTAAGTAGGGATCCTGATAGTTTTCATAATGGATCAAAGAGATCTAGTTGGAGACTAAGCTGTCTGTGCTGTGTCCAGAAGATGGATTTTGGGGGTCACTGAGCAGAAATCAGTGTGCAGTTGTTGCTAGAGCAGCACGTCCTCTGTGTTTTCTTGTGTGGAGGAGTTGACTTGGCCTTCTACCAGACTCGTGCCTGCTCCACTGCATGGAATGACTTCCAGGACTCATCAATGAGTGTGGATCCTTTCACAACCCAGCTGTGGGCTGTGTTGCCAAAAGCATGTGGGCCCCTGCAGCAGGGTAGCGTACGGATGTGTCTGTCAGCATGACCTCCAGCGTCTCCAGGCTTGGGGACTCACAAGGTTGTGGGAAAAGTCACGCAGTGTAGAAGCAGGACGATGAGGTGCTTGGGTGCCGGTGGGTTTCTACAGTTCCATCGGTTTTGCCAGGTGAAAATCTCACACAGAAGGATTTGTCATGGTGCTTTGCTAGATAAATATTATAAATCCTTCCTGCTAAAGATGAACCAGAAGGCTCACTTTCATTTTTTTCCATTTGTGAGCATAGGGTTGCCTTTTCTATAAATAGGAGTGTGAGAGAAAACTGAATACCTTATTTCTTCTTGATTTTTAAAATCTACTTGGTAAATTTTAAATCATTCTAGATTATTTTTATAGCATGCTGGGTCCAATATGCCATTAAACAAGCTGTTTCATCCCTGGGGTACTGTAAACACTTGTTCACCCCCAAAAGAAGGTTAAAAGTTTTATTTTTGCATGTAAAGGCTAGTTTTTCATAAAACATTTCATACCAAAAAAGTGAGAGAACTACATCCTGCTGTGTATTAATATTACTTTTTTTCTCTGGAAAAATGTAACTCACTCATTATACCATAATATGAGCAATGCAGAGGGAAACTGCTCTTGAAAAAAATTGTTTAAAGGACATCAGAGTACCCTCTTCAGTCCTCTATCCTTCCTCCCCCCTGCAAAAAAACCCCTTAATGATACATTGCTTGTGTTGGGAAAAATCATCTACATTAAAACCAAAACAAAACCTAAAACCTTCAACAACTCAGATGTCCCTGTAAAACAATGTAGAAAGCAGATTCTCTCACTTCCAGGGCTGGCAGGTAGTTGTTGGGAGTGAGGGATGACTTACCCATCCTCTCAGCCTTGGGGGTTTCTGAGCCAACAATTTCAGAAGGACTTAACCTTCCTTCTTGTCTGTGCAGGACAGCACTTGGAAGAAGGGACTTCTTAGGGAGAGGTCATGTGCCGGAAAAAGCGTTGGGTAAAAACTCCTGACTTCAGGGTGCAGAATGGTACCTTTACTCCTGATATAGCCAAAATTTGGTCTTTGCTTTCTTTATATTTCTCAGTTTACAGAAGTTTGTGACTCACAGATAAAATCAGTTGTTTAGGGGAAAAACATAACAAAACAAAACCTTGGCAGGGAATGAGACTTAAAAAAAAAAAAAAAAAAAAAAAGAAAGAATGTTTCCAGTCTAAATGAAATACACTTTTCCTGTTGGTGACTTTGTCTGTTTGTGGGAGTACAAAGTTAGCTTTTCTTTTTAAACCAACTCTAGTACAAAATTTTACTTAGGCCTGGAAGGGTGGGGTTTTGATGTTTTTCAGCTGATGTAAAATATCCGCAATATTCCTATTGACCTGGCTACCTGCAGGATAATTTATATCAGTGAAATTCAGAAAACTCTGAAGTTCCCAGATAGATGCTTTGGGCTTCTTTGTTTTAACAGAACTGTGATGTTAGAGTGGGACTGGTATAAGTGCTCCTCTGCTAAGGCTGGAACGCTTAAACATTTAGAAATGCAATAGGAAGAGTATGAAGGCTTTTCGTTAGCGTGGATACTGGACCCAGCTTTACAGTGGCATCTCCAACAGTCTGAAAAATATGCAAATCTTTTCCAAGGTCCTGGGCAGGGTGGCTTAGCTAAATATTTCAGGTTTTAGCTCTCTCAAAACAAAAACAGGACATAGCTGGAGGGGAAGTAACGATTAGTGCATAGTAGTGCTATATACAATATAGATAAATGTACATTTCCTCTTCCCTCCCACCCTACCTCTGCAAACATAAGCTTTTAACTTGAAAAAGCAAATCTGGAAATGTTCTGGATTCTGGTCAGACTTCTTTCTTCTTTTGTTAATTCAACTGTAGAGTGAGATATTAATGGTCCCCAGATGTTGTTTATAATGATTGATTTTTCAGTTGTAAAAAAAATACTTGCAGTTTTTTTAAACAATTGATATTTTCTAGTATGCTCTGCAGCATTTGAATAAAATGTCTGAAGGCAGAGCTGTTTATGTGCCCAACATAATTGCTTCTGTTAAGTGATTTCTTCATTCTTAACATTTTTAGCTCTAATTGCTTTTTCCCCCATACATCTAAAAATAAATATTTGCAAGTTTTGCATTCTGTCACTCATTGAAATGCATAAAATATTTGTATACTCAAAGAAAAAAGGCACTGATAAGGGGTCACATTCTGTCTCACTTAGTGGCGTAAATCCAAAATAACTGGATCCACTTCAGTGACTGTTACTCAAGACTTTCACCAGTTAACCAAGGGCAGAATCTCACCCAATGTTAACAGCAATCTGTTAAGTGAACATAAGTAATGTGTGCTAAAGTAAGATAAAATACCTTCATGCCTGCAGGAACTTCAATAGAAACAAATGCTGTTAGCTTCTACTTTTTTTTATTTGTTACACTTTCACTGGCAGCTATAGCTGTAACCAGGATAAATATTAAGATAAATTATTTTTCACTTTATAATCAGAACTCCTTTATGGAGAACATGTACAGAGCTGCTGATTGTATTTGGGTTCTGTGTTTCTGCTGCCCTCGGGAAGGCAGCGGATGTTGAGTGGAGGGGCAGGTGCTCCCTGGAAAGCTGTTTCTGCCCGTTTCCTCCAGCCCCATGGCGTCACTTCTCAGCTGGGCTGGTGGTGGCTGGCCATCCTGCACGGAACAGCGGGGTAGATGCCCTGAAGCCCGCAGCAGGCAGCCGGCACCACTGCTGAGGCTCAGCTCCTGTGGCACTTGGGAGATTGGCGTGGCTCTGTGCTTCTTTGGGTCCCCTTGGGTAGCGGTGGGGGAGGAAGCGAGACGTGTGCTGTGAGCCTGCGGTGCTCCTAGGATGCACATGGCCATGGCCTGGCTGCCTGAGGAAGCATCTCGGCTGTGAAGCATGGGGTGGCAGGTATGGCCTCCCTGATGGCACAGCCTGGGCTTTGGGGCTCCTGTGAGATTGGTTGCGAGGTGGCCTCCCTACCACCAGCACCCGTGGCAGAGCCGAGAGCCTGGGTGTGCCCACTGCCAGTCTGGTGCTTTTAACTTCTCCTTTTTAATTTTTAATCGAAGAGTGATTGTGTGTTGGTATTTTGGGGTTTAAATGTTTTTTTTAGCTGGGGTTTGGAAGAGAATTAATGTATCGTTCCAGCAAACAAAGGGTTAGCGAGTGAGCTGTTCTGTGCCTGATAAATGTAATTTATCACATGGGCTTTGTCATCTATTACACGAGTCTATTTTATTGGTGTCCATTCACTAAATGATTGTAGATATAAATGACTAATTCCTCCTATATAAGATTTCCACTTGATAGCTAGTTTTATGATTCAGCTATCAGAATCACTTTTTGTCACTGCAGTGCAAAGTAAGGCAAGCCGCATTCATCGCGCGTGTGACAGCCATGCCCATCATACGTGTTCTCATTTCTGGAGCCGTCTTTTATGTACAATAAGCCTTCATTAGAGCATCCTTGTTGTACTGTTGCCCTGGTTTCGGTGCCTCCCTTGGACCACCAGGCCTGCCCAGACTCCTGAGCTTTGTCTTAGGAGAGCTTTTGGTCCACCGGCATCCCAAGCCTTGCGAGCAGTGTCCCTGAGGTGCTGGGACTCAGCAGTGGCCGGGAGCTGGGGAGACCTTTGCTGCCAGGGAAAGGCCCCTGTTCCTGCGCCCATACAATGGAAAAGAGAAGTGGTTTATGTCAGAATATGGTCACATTCTTCTGATTAAACCCACTCAAAAAAGACAACATTGTAATATTTTCCAATGACTGTTTATCATGAATTACGTCAGCCTTAAATTGCTATTATTTCTCCTTAATGCTTCTTGGTGCCTGCATAATTTACAGCATTGGCAGCTGCGGGACTATGAAATAACCTTTCACAACCACCATACAATAGTAAAGAACACGAAGTTTTTGTTGTTAATTATTATGGGACTCCTTTAACTTTTTTACAAAGTGACATAAAATATTGTTGAGGTATTTATGGTTAAAGCTACTTTTACATGAATCTATTTTGCTGCTGGCTAGTTCTTAACTAAAGCAGTCATTTGTGGTTATTATGCCTTGGGAGATATTATGTCAGAACTGGTTTAAAAGTATTATTATGTATCACATGTCATATATTACATGTCGGCACTTGAGGCTGTCTTTCAATAAAAACAAATGTAATTTCAGTTAATGGTCTTTTAGGTATAGGCCATTTGTAAACTTACCTGAGTTCATTTGACGCTATACTAAAAGGCTTTGTTCTCCCGGAGTGCACTTGAGTAATTTCATTTTGGCATCAGATGGAATTTCCAAAATATTTGTCATTATTTCAATCAGACGGTGCTGCCTCTAAAAAGCAAATAGTTTCCCAATACTGAGGTTAATGTACACATTTTAAGGAGCCGTAACTGTTACTCATTACTTTGTTTACTTTTCCCCCCTTTGGAGCTCAGGCTTCCCAGGTTCCCTACTGGTCAGGCTGATAGTAGTAACCCAGGCAACTAAGCCACCTAATGATGATACTTCACTGTGCCGCTTAAATGAATAGCTTATACCTTCTAGATAATCCGTGGGTGAAGTGGGGCATAAATTAAAGGTTGTAGGCAAGTTTTCAGTTTCCTTGAAGTTTCATTTTAAATCTGGAAAACGCAAACTTACACAAAGCAAACTTTGAATTAATATTTCATTCCCCTTAGTTCCAAATACTACACATATTTTCCAGTACTCACTTATTTAAAGCAAGAAATGAAGCATATAGGGTGTGCCAGAAAGTTTACAAGAATGAAAACACATAAATGACTTGTGAACTTTTCTGATTTTTTTTTTTTTTTTTTTTTTTTGTTCTCAGTGTGTAATTAATTAATAACTGCTAGGACAAAAAAGGCATGATTTCCCACCCCCCACCCCAATCTATGCTTGAGCACCATAAAAATGATCAACGCTTCTATTTGTCTCTAGTTACATTTTACTCCACTGGACTACTGGTTTTGGTGACTCTATTGTAGGGAACAGAAACCCTGCTGGGCAAAAAATCAGTCTCTGTCCCCCCACAAGCACTGAGGCTCAAGACATGAAGGTGCAAACGTGAAATTAAAAAAGCAAGCAAAGAGCAGGGTGAGCATTTTGTCTTCCTAAGATGGAATTTAAGAAGAGGAACATAAAATGGAGCTAAGCTTGCCTGGATGCCGCAAGATTTTTTAATATTAGGGAGCATGCTTGATTTCCCTGGAAATGAGTGAGCAATCTGAATTTAGAGTTGTTTGGCAGGGGGAGGGGGCGTTCTGTTCTCTTTTTTAATCAAAGGCATTTCACAAGCTGATTGCAAGTGAAAGGGGAATCTATCATTACGTAAGAATGTAGCAAACTTCTGTTTAATGAATGAATATTAGGTATTTGGGGAGCAGATGAAAGATGGGAAAAGGGGGAGACAGAGCTGACGTCTTAGAGATTTTAATAAAGATTGAAGTTAGTAGTGAAAAGGTCAAAGTGCCGTTTGCTGAGCCCCTGCTTCTGGCATGGTTTCAAAGCTTGCAGTGCTGACTGGGGGGCTGTGATGTGTGTTAATGAACAGTTGTGGCACTTAACTGAGATCATGAGTTGGTCACATGAATATATATATATATATATAAAAGATATGAGTGAAGATTTCTCCCCCCGCTTTCTGCTGCATTTTAGCTGTTGGAAGGACTAAACAATTAAAAGCGATGTTTGAACACCACCACATTAAGTCCCCTAGTCTGTAAGGAAAATGAGGTATGAATAATAGAATACTGCTCTAGTTAAATATAGTTATTTAAAATTGTTTTTAGCTACAGATGTTATGCCATTTTAGAAACTTAGACTAAATAATGTCAGACCTTGTTTGCTTTTTTAGTATGTTATTCATTTATTGGGAAATTCAAAATTTAAAACAGCTGGGAAAGGGTTTGGTATTCACTAAGTAATCTTTAAAATGTGTACATTTCAGGCTTACTCTTACAGAGCTGTTTAGAAATGACTGAATTGTATATTACAGTTATAAAGTTCCGTAAACATGCTCTACCATGTAGATGACAGGGAAACATGAAATGGGAAAATGAGGTAATTTTGGAGCCAAATTTTATGTATTACAGACTTGATAAAACAGCAAATGGCTTTCTCAATTTAAATAATTTGTAACTTTCCAGGAACGTGCATGGGTGTTATGAACAGTATGTCTAAAATAGCAGCAGAAAATAACGTTCATTCTCCTTTAATTCTCCCTTTGATGTTTATGTCAAAACGAAGGAGTTAATTTATCTAAGAGTTTCACTGCATGAGTTGGACTGTACAAAACCAATCATGTAGAAATAATAGACTACCATTGGAAGTGCTGTACTATTGCAGTTTTAATAGCTCTTCAGTTCTGCTCAACAATTAGTCCATACATTTTATAGCTGTGTCTTTAAGAAACTGGCACACTCAGCAAAATCACAGTAATTGGGAGATGATGCAATGTGGAGAGAAATCAGAGGAAGAAAATTAATTGAAAAATAGTGTTTTGTTCGGGTTTGCGTTTGTTTTCTTTTAAAATTTTAAACACTGCACTAGTAATTACTGGTGGGTGAGACTTCTGCAGAATTTAAATTTCACTTGGCTGGGTTTTTGTGAATTTGTTTTTAAATCAAGTTGCAAAAGAGGCAAAATAGGACATTAAAGTTCCTGCTTTGTTTTTCTCTCTCTGAAATCAAGTGAGGGCATTAAGGGTGATCCAGAGGAGAGCTTTTTCCCCTCTTTTGACACTAGTGCTGTTTGAGTAAGTTTTCATTACCTCTCAGCATCTTGGTAAACCTGATCAGACAGATCACAGGCAATACGTGAATTAGTTTATCATGTGCAGAAGCAGCTAAAGAAACTTCAGCAATCCCTTTTGTGGCCACACAAGACGGTATCAAGGTGTTACAGTGTAAGCATCCATCTTCTCAGTCATAGATGCTGGCACTTTCTTCATGAAACCTTGTTTTTATGCGCAAGTACTGAATAAGAAGGCAAATTTAAAAAAAAAAAAAAGTGTTGCATTTTTTGTGGATTTATAATTGTCAGTTAGGACTTTGTAATGCCATTTAATCGATTTATTGTCAGTTATGGGCCAAAGGCCAGGGAAACGGTGAGAGTTCACATTTCAGCTGAAGTTTGGGCCTTGATGTTATGTATAGCTCTATCTTGCTCTTTTAGTGATCAGACAAACATTTCCTTGTGCCTCAGGGCTGCTGTGTTGGTCTTAATGACATGAATTACTTGAGGGTAATGATAGATAACCGATTGACTAGAGTAGTAGAGCAAACCTGGTTCTTAGATGAATAAGCAGGGGAATACTGAGAAGAAATAGGTGTTACTGCTGCTGCATATAGCGCTAGAGGAAATCATTATCAAACCCCCTAAGAGCTAACATTTTGGTAAGTCAGTCAAATGATGATGGCTTTCTGCTAAGAGAGTGATACAGTTCCATGGGATAAGTGCACTCAAATGCATTATTCTGAACTATGGGCTGCAAAGGCACATGGAAGAGCAGAAAGACTTCTTCCATTAGAGAGATTTTTCCCCATTTTCAGCTTTGCGCCGGATTTTCATGCCTGTGCTTTGCATGTTGTGCTGCAGTAATTGGATGTGGTTAGAGAGAGACCCAAGGAACAATTCATGGCACAGGAAACTTGCCTTCACGTGAAAGACTGAAGAATGTCAATCCATTTAGTGCATGGAGGAAGACTGAGAAGGGGCCGTGGTATTTCCATGAGGAGAAGACCTATGATGAGAAAGGCCTCTCTAATTTGGCAAACCGACACATTGCAAGACTTTCTGCTCAAAGTGGAAGCATATAAATTAATGCTGAATCTAAGGCACAATTTTCGTAGCAGTGAGGGGTAATTAATCATGGGACAACTTAGCTGTGTGTAACATAGATTCTTTGTTACTTGAATCTTTTAAATCAAGAGTCCTTTCCCAAAGACATACTTGTGCAAGAGATACTTTCTTCATCCAGTGGTCACTCTGACATTGTGTAGACAATATTTGCAGAAAGTAAACAAAGCACTGTTATCCTTCTAATTCTTTCTGGCCTTGAAAACTGCTACTATTAATATACATAATTTCTAGTATCTGGGCCAGTAAAGGCTAGATGGTTCTGCATCCTGTGTCCATTATGCAACAAAACAAGCCTTCCTAATACTTGCTTACACACTTAAGCAGACAAGGTAGAGCTTTGCATCCGCTCTGTGGACCGGAGGCTGAGGAACAGGGTTATAGAGGAAGCTAGTACATTAGGAGCTAAACAGCAGTATCTTCAGTGGTCCACCTTGGTGGCTGTTGATACCCCAGGTCCTCGTTGTTCTCCTTATCAGTCTCCATCCACCATAAACTGTTGCCTGCCTCAGAGACCCTACTGGGCAGGGTACTCCTCTGCTTTGGTGTCTAGGGGCTTGTCATTCCCTTCCTTATTCTCTGTTGGGAAGGCCACATAAAGTTGGGGAGAATTGCAACTGGTCCGTCTTAGGCCACTTCGATAATTTCCACAAAGGGCTGTCTCCTCAGTTCAAAAATGGAATGGAAAATGTAACTCAATAGCATCCTATTTAAATGTGCAGCAACATACTGTGATATCATCTGCAGACTTACTGTAGCAGCTTCGTGAGTCTTCCCTGATGGGTCCTTCACGGATGTCTCCAGTCACCTTACCTTTTTCTGTAATAGCTTTAAAGAGCATGTTAATTAAAAAGCAGATGTTAGCAACAAGTGAGTAATAGAAGAGGAGGAATTTATTTGAAATCAGTAGTTTCAGCCCACAGAAAGGGTAAGAGAATGTACAAAAAGGCTAATGGGGATTGTCCTGCTAACATGGGTGACATTCGTAGACGCTGATGCTGCTTCAACTGAGAGGTACCGTGCAACCTTCCAGCTCTGTCATTACCCTCCCGTGTTTCTCTCTGGATTTGCAACTGTAGTAGAAGTAGTTAAATTCCCAGTGAAAATAGCTCTTAGCGGTGGGGTGGCATGTTTACTTTAAGTAGGTGTTGATGATTCCACTTCTCACTTCGTTGATTAAATAAGTCACTTCAGCTTCATCTTTAAAGTCTTAAAAACCTCAGCTGAACTTTACTGAGATGAGCCTGTGTCCCTTTCCATACTTTCACAGGAGTAGAGCACAAGTTTGAAAAACAGGGAAAAAAATATTCCTAGAGTCTTCAGCAGCTCTTAGCTCAGAATACCATGTTCAATATCAGCAGAACAGTTGCTCTTATTCCTTTATTGCATCCCAGTTTTGCAATGAACCATAATCATTTGACTGATTTGCCAAAAAAATGCTGGTTCTACAGGGGGGTTTTGGTGTTGGTTGTCTTAAAAGGCAGCCTGTAATTAAGATGGATACATGTATATTGTGAATGTGTAGTTATGGTAGAGATGGGTTTGTTATAAAACAAAAAAAGCCCCCAAACTACCTAGCTGCAAATCCTTGCAGTTGTTTAGTTTAAAAGTTTAAGTCAATTTATGGAAGTCTGTGTTTACTGTCTTTAGAGCTTGTTCATGACATCGGAATGTATTTTGGAAAAAAAAAGACCCTATAAAATGAAATCCACATTTACGGGTAAGGAGGACAGAGCACTTAGGATCAGCAGTGAGACTACAGTATCTCTTTGAAGTGTAACGAAGAGGAATACTTGCCAGTGCCATTTTGGGTTTAGAAGGTAGTGTATTGATACACTCGGTCAGTTCTAACACTGTAACGGCAGCAGGACCCAACACCATTAATTTCACGAAAATGTGGACTGTGATATCCTAGTGACAGCAGTTGGAAGATAAAACTACATCCAAAGCACTTAATAAAACTTTATAATAAAGTCAGGTCTCCTAAGACGCATCTTCTGTGCTGTGCTACATGTGAGTAATCTCCGTGACTCATCTAGCCTCTGACATACTGCAGCCATCAACATTCCCAGCCACAAGTGCTGCCCTTCATGAAAGAAATATCCTATTTTTGGTATAGCAATGTCCTCAGTTTTAAAGAATTTTCCTCTTTTAAAGTGCTCAGACAATTAATGCCTCATGCATGTATTCAACAATAGTTGCCTAGCAACCATCAGAAATATTCGGGAGAGCAAAGGAAGCCAAGATGAATGAGCAGGAACATCAGCTCCCATTTCAGGTGAGCTGGAGAAGGCATCAGGACTGTGCCGACTGGATCTTAAGCATGAATATCGATGAAAACTGGACAATCCTGAAGCAGCAAATACACACTATACCTTGCACATCAGTCAGATGCAGGGATGAGGTTGGTCCTGCAGCCAGATGCGGTTGCAGGAGGTTACAGTTGGTTGTGCTTTCTTCATTTTGGGAGCTTAGACCAAAACAATGTAACAATGGTTGAAATAAATTACGGAAAGTCAACAAACCCTCCTTAATGGCTGGGGAAGGTTTTGCTGCTTTGTGTTGTGTTTCCCCCGGCAGCTAGAGAATAGATAAAGTTTCCATTTCCTTTAGTGGAGATTTCCAGGCTTGGGTCTGAGCACTGGACAAACCCCTTGTGTGGGGCTTTGCTCCCTGTTCTTGCATGGCCACCTGGCTCCCACTTCTCTTTTTGCATTTTAATTCTGGCATAACTTTTAACTCAGAGGAGGTTTTCTCACTGTTCTGAGTCAAGTTCTTGATGCTTGGGGTTTTATCACTGAAGAAGCCATTCTGTAGTACGAGCTCACAACCACTATATGCCCGTTTGGATTTTTTCCTTTTTTTTTAATTCACTGGAAAGGTTGAAATTAAATGCTTGGTCTAGCATTGGAAGGACTGAACTTTATTGTGTTGGGTTCATGCACTTTTGGGGACAACTCTGCCACAGTGATGCTATTGTGGCCACATTCTTTGCCCGTCCCTTTCTCCAGACAAGATCTGGTGCTGCACCATGGTCTTCTCAGTGGTTGCACCATCTCAGTGGCTCAGGGTGCTCAGCACTCAGTGCTCAACTCAGTGCACTGGGCTCACAGTTCGGTAGGACACAGTCTAATGTCAAAACTATTTGAGACAGAAGAGTTTTAGTCTGTAGAAGTATTTTTAGTTGGTTTATTAAAGAGCTTGCTAGCTGCCCATCAGTGTTGCTCAGACCTTTTTTGACTGCCTTTCCCAATTTGAAGAAAATGACAAAATTCTGGCATTTTCCTGTTAGATAGAAAATCGGATTTATGGCCATCTCTACTTCAAAGGTAAAGGTTAAGAACAAGATTATGATCTCCTTTCCACTCATGTAAATTCACTGGAGTCAATTACTTAGGATTGACAGTGATGTGATTTAGATCAGAATCTGGCATTAAAGCTTTTGGGGGTTTGCTCCTGCACCCATTGGCTTCGGTGCTACTTGACTGGTGACTCTGCTTTTGGTGTATGGTGGTGGGATTTGCATGTGGAAGTGCCTCAGGGCACTTCCCCTCATAAAACATTGGTTCACTAGCTTTAGTGGGTTTTTGTAGATTAGATGTTAAAATGTTGAAATCAAAATATGTAGGGGGTGGTTGGGAGGTAGCACATGCACAATGGTAATCAGAATAATGTGATTTTTGAGGCTGATATCTGGTGACTTAGAGCTGAAGAAAATCCCTTGTGTATCTTGAAGGTCTGAGGCTTTTGCTCTTTCTGATTTTAAAAGGCATTTATTTCTGGCCTTGGTGGCTGATGAGATATCAAACTTAAAATATGCCATGATCCTATAGTCTGGTAGTGCTTTCTGGCACTGGTCAGTGACTAAATATAGCCAGTTTTGAACCGCTGTGATAAACCTGGAAATAATGTTCAGCAGAAGATTCTCAGACAATTCCATAGACAAATGTGGAATATGAAATGACTTTTCTGGATTGCATCTCATTCGTACTGTATACACTTTTGTGCCCTGTCTTTTTCATCCTTGTGTTTTCCAACTGCTATCGTACAAAATAGAATCCATGATTCTGTGATTCTATGAAAATGTTTTGTGCATCTCAGTGGTTCATGTTGGTTCATGCTAAAGCAACACATAACATAAAGGATTTTTAAACCCTAGCTATTTCACGCATTCCTTTTGGCTTTGTAAACTGTTCTGCCTTGTCTTTGCAAAAAGAAGGTGTATTTAAAAAAAAAAAAAAAAGCGTTTCCAAAAATCACTGATTGTCTTCAAACAAACACAGTCCAGGAACATGCAGATTCTTGCATTGTATTATGGGATTAGTGGCATTCATCTGTCATGCATAATATGAATGTGATATTCAGAAGAGGAAAAGAGCCTACTTGAAAAGATTTTTTTTTTTTTTTTTTTTAGTTTTTAATGATATACTCTCATTTTTTTTCTTTTTATTTTTTTAGAAAAACGCATACATACTTCTACCAAGCAATGTTTAATTTCAAGATGGTGTCTTTGCTAGAAAGATAATCAAATGTAATGTCTTCCACAACCTCTTCATATGCATGACTGCATAGAGCTTGTGTAACAGTTTATTATTATAAAATTAGTATAGCATAGCATAGAGCAAACTGGGCCCCTGGCCAGATGAACTAGACAATGAATAGTTATATAAGGTTTTGAAGCACATGTATTAGAACACAAGCGCCCTGTATTTTCTTCTCAATTGTCTGCTGTTTGTTAATGTTTCCCTTTCAACGTGATTGCATCTCAATTTAATAGCACTTGCCATTTCAGGGTTTAGTGTGCCAGCGCTCGCATAGTTACATCCCCTCTGTGCTACAAAGCCTGCATGTATATTAAAACTGAACTAGGCATGGTTAGCTAATGGGTACTTTGAGACATATGCACTTATAGAATTAAGTGATGTATGTAATTGTTAATTTTGTGTTAACAAGTTTGAAAAATGTGTTTCACCAATAATTGTAATGCTCCATTCTGTGCAAAGTGTGACACTTTAATTCCCGTTGAACAGTTTCCTACCTCTGCTCGGTGTTTTCATGGCAGGGTATTATTTTGCAATCAAGATAAAAGCATTATTTATTAAAGTTCTAAAATATTACATTACTGGAAGTTTTAAACTGCAGATCAATCTCCTGTTTCATAAAAGCATTGCATTGATTTTTTTTTTTTTTTAATTGATCTTTGAATTTAAACTAAAGTTCCACATTATGGATTGCTTATTATTCCAGAAGCAGAGGGATGTTTCGGTGGAGACTTGATGCTGTTTTAAAGGAAGCGATGTACCTGTTACAGAACTGTGGGAAGGACTTGCGTTTGGCATATGCATCTGCGGGACTGTCAGATCCCAGGCTGCTGCATTTTTGGCACAGGGCGCCCATTGACTTGGGCTGTGGGAAACCTACATTCAGCACTGTTGGTCCTTGTGTCTTTTTCTGTGCCTCCAAAGGAACTTCAGTTCGAGACCTCATGTCCTGGGGTGTCAAATCACAACCCTTCCATGCTTCCAGTGGTGCAGGACAGCCTTTCCACGGCAAGAGGGTACTCAGTAGCCTCTGGCTGCAGCAACCCAGATGTCACCCGGTGGAAGGGTGACATGCATGGGGATTTGTTGATGCTGGATTTATTTCCTTTCTGTGTGTAATCCAAACAGCCCAGAAATCTGGCTTCCCCCACTCCCCATTGCTTCAATCCTCAGTTCCTCATACCAGGTGCTTGTCTTTTGCCCCCCTTCACCCTACAGTCCTGTCCCCGTTCCCATCTTGGTGCTTCTTTGTTAAGTCAGGATAATGCCATTTCTCTTGTGGCATCCCTCAGTGGTTCATTCATGCCATTGCAGAAGGGAGACCAAAACCTGCCTATTGTTCCCTCTTGTGGAGAATAAATAAATCCCTAGTAGGCCTAGCTGTGAAATTCTGGAGAGTAAGGCTCACATTTTTCTTCCAGCTAACAAGGACTTCATTTGCATGTTGTGTCATCTCATTTGTGGAGTCAGACTTCGTGCAGACTTCTCGGTGGCTAACCAGTGAGAGAAGGTGATTGAAAAGGGGGAGCCACCACCATCCTGCACTGAGTTCAGAAGTGTCTATGGCTAGGATTTGACTTCCCAATTAAGTTAGATTTTGTCATTTGTCAGTGAAGATAAAGGAAGGGCTGAATGGGAGGAGTATAATAGGCTCAAAAACACAATAAAAATAGCAAAGGAAACAAACAGTTTATGCCTAATTTGAAACCTGCATATCTCCATGGTGACTGCAACAAATCTGTGCTATGTTTGACTGTTTAGTTAAGACCAAGGTTAGAAATACAGAGTTCGCTCGCCATGCTACACCATTTGAATGAACAGAGAAGTAGGAGGGTTGGTGCCTTCCCGATCACTGAGTCGCCATATGAAGGTGCTGAGGAGAACTTGGGGAGTAACCTCATTGAAACTCCAGAAGATTCAGGTGTCTTCCTCCTGCATCTTCAGAAAAGTCAACCTTTATAAATTTACTGTATTTTTTGTTCCCAACAGCATTGTTCTGTGGAAAGAAGTGTCTGTAGCACTGTGGCTTCAGACAAACACAGCATGGTAGAAGACCTTCAGAAATCGACAGTAAGCTTGAAACCTTAGATAAATAATAGGACTAATATACTTGCCACAGTAAATAATAGGGCTATAACTCCCCCAAAGCTCTTGATTTGACATTGTCTCAGAGTAATTCCATATGAGAAATAGAAGCCTGAGATGAAATTTCAGCCTTAATTTACAGATATTTGAGACAGAGGGAGGGGGAGTGCATTAATCCTTACCGAAGAAGAAATTCCTGTTCATGGTAGCCTGAGATACTGTCATGTGATGCGTCAAACTTTTTATTGCTTATGTCTTTGGAGGCCTGGGCTACCGAGTTTTGGCATGCAGGCTGGGCAGATAGCATTGGCAGATCAACACGGCTCCTTTTGCTGAGGCCATAGGCGTAGAAATCTTCCTATTTGCAGTAGGGAGGTATAAGTTTCTTTTATTAAAAAAAAAAGTTTTAGAAAGGAGATGATTTTACTTTTGAAATCCTTAGTTGTAATGAAAAGATCTCCAGAGGCAGCTGATGAAGACATTCAGGGTGTATGTTACACTGCATAAAGATTTAGAGTTTCTTAAGTAAATATTGACCAATTTGACCTTTGCTTTTCTTCAGTCAATATTTATCTCTTGGGACAATGAATCTTCATATTCACCTTAGTTGAAGTCCAAATCTACTTAATAGTGTACTTGGAAATACAGGAGAGGTACTGGTTTGTCTTGGCGCTACTTTTTATCTGTTTAAAATTAGATATACAGAAGGTTTGGCCACTTAAGTCACTTTGTCAGGTTCCCTAAACAAAGCAGCTTCAGGTCATGGCTGGTGGGGAGGCTTCTAGGAAAACCTAGATCCAGCAGCAGGCAGAGTGGGTGAATCTGGGAGTGGAGCAATCCCTTTATTGGAAATGAGGATTCCTGTGCAATGCAGAGACCCTTCCAGATGCTGTCAGGAGGAGGGGACTGACCGGGGTTAGTCAATAAAATTCTTGCTGTGTATTTCATGAGGCAAAGAAAATACTTTTCTGAGCTTTCTGAACCTCCCACAGTCTTCCAGCAGCCTAATCACACAGAGCGCATCCGATATTGTGTGGAACTAAATAAAGGCACAGCACAAGAAAGCGGTAGTAAGGCAAAGGGGACAGCGGCTTCCCACCCTTCCCCTGAGATACGAGTCTGGGAGCAGGTGAGCCCCAACGCAGGTGATGTTGGGCTCAGCGGCCAGTTGCATCCCTATTGCAATGGTCTTTTCCAAGTCAGCATTAAAGTTTCTCCCCAGCCTCTGCTCCCCACTGCTGGGCTTATTACATGTCCTTGGCTTGGGAGCCAGGTTTGGAAACCCTACTAGCTTACTACAACTTGACAACCAGGGTTTGGTCGCTAGGAGCATATAGCAAATAGCATAGCCCTGACCAAGCCCTGACAAATGGGACTGTAATTCCCCCTTTATTATTCCAGTAGCAATTTCTGTACTTAAAGGCCGCAGCTTGGGTTGAAGCTGAGATACAATCTTGCCCTGAAAAGCGTGAGTGCTGGGGCAGCACATGCAGCTGGAGCCACTGGGTCAGGGTCCTGGCATCTCTTGTGCTGCTTCCCTGCCCAGCTGTGCCGTGTCTCCTCTTCACAGCGTCCCACAGCATCACTGAGGCTGCTGGCAAAAGCTTTCTGCTGGTAGCAGGGACAGCACTGGGGTAGAAAGCGCAATTACTGTGCTTGTGAGCCACGCCGTGAGAGCCAGAGCAACTGGGAAGTGACATTCAGGCGGCAGAGAAAGGTGGGCCTTATAAATATCTGCTAATGCAAATGAAATCATTTGTCTTTTCAAATGTTCATTTTGCCTTTTCCCTGATTATATTTTCTGAATTGCCGTATGTACTTCTTGTGATATTTCAGCCTTGTCAAATTAAGAAGAGCAAGCCTTATAATTAACTTAGGATACGTACCAAACAAAGCAAAGTGTGTCATTTTTACTGTGTAATCGATCAATAATATTACAGGTGGCCTATAAGTTTTTTAAAAAAATTAAAAAGTCTAACTTGTTTTTGTTTTCTTATAACTATCGGAGGTATTATTTTGGGAAACGACATTGAGAAAGAAGATAATTTTAAAATTGTGCAATTGCAGTTAAAAAAAACAGAGCAGGCGACGTCATGTGTTTCTGAAGAGCACGCTGTTTAATTTTATAGTAATAGTATTTTAAGAATGCTGACAGTACAGAGGAAAGAAGTGAATACTTATTGCAAAACCATGATGGTTTGGTGTATTCAAAATGTTAAGACTTAATCAGCCCTGGATTTCTCTTAGGAAAAAACAGGAAATTTTGGAAAAAAAAAAAAAAAAAAAGAAGCCAGCTGAAGCAGTAGTGATTTATCAAAGCAGCATTTGAATAAAATAAAGGTTTGGCGTCTTTACTTAGGATAGGCTGGAAAATGCATTTATGTTTTCATGTACCTTTTCTGTTTTTTCCTGATGTGCCTGATTGACTTGTTTTAATACCGCTGTTATTTACATTTCAGGGATGGGCCTCTGTTATGCAGGAAATTGTCCAAACCCCTACAGCTGTATTTTAAATTGAAATTATTTTTTTTATGAAGTGATTGTGCAGACTTAATTTAGTAATCTATTATTAAATTTATAGTTTCAGGCTGTATAAAGTCTTTCTATAGAACAAAAATGGGCACATATGAAGATCTATGCTATATATACACCTGGTTCTGTATATTAAATCTTTTACATATGTTGTCCATTTTCAGAAACAAATAAACTGCTGCTTTTGAAAACCCAGCTTCTCTTCCATATTAGGGAATTCTGCAGACTCCGTATGTTCCTTAGCTTTAGTATAATGCTAAATCAGTTTGTACATTAGTCTATTTTTAGTTATGAATGAACTTTATGGAGTGCAGCACGCAGAGTGATTTCAGAGATTCTCGCTCATAAAACCTGTGTGTCATGTGGCGCAATTACAGCGGCAGACATCACGCAAGCTCTGGGCTTCCAGGGGCCCAAGCCCTCAAATTTCCAGGGGGGAAAATCATCCCCTCTCGCCCTTTTATACGGAAATATTACACGCCTAGTAAATCTCATCGCATGAAATGAGGTTAAATTTGGTGACCTTGGCTGGGGCGAGCGGCGGGCGGGCTGCCTGGCATGGCAGCCAGGTGACACTAGAGGGCAACTGAGAGTTTCCTTTCAACCAACCAAGCTGGAGATGGTTTTAATATCAACTAAGTGTTTAAACTCGGTAAGGATTTATTTTCCTGCCTGCCGATTTTGCATATGTAACCTCTGAGTTTCCACTGACATCAAATAATAATCCAAGTGAAGTTCTTCTGGGGGGAAATACAGCAAGCATGGGTCAGAATCCGGCTTTTGCCCAAATAAGGCTTTTTTTGCAGACCCCATGTGTTAGATAATGATCAACTGACAGTCGGTCATGAGTTAATAATGCTGGATGCTGAAATATGCATACCATGTGGTATACAACAGTTCTGCGGGGAGAGACAAACAGGGCTATAATTAGACATCTGAAACACAAGGAAGTGTGTAAATTGTTTAATGGTCCCTCCACTTAATTCACTCAGATAATTTCCTAAGAACTGGTATTGACTATGAACGAATATTGCACAACTGACTTCGTATTTAGTTTAAACCTTGCCCTGCTCACATAAATTAATGAATGCAGTTCCGTTTTATTTGGATTTTTCCAAGTGCTAGATATTTACAGGGGCTGTAATGCAGAGATAGGCTCAGTTCTATATGTGTTGATGTTCAGGATGATTACACTGAGTTCATGGGCTTTGCACTCATTTAAACCTGAGCACGTGGAGCCCTGCATCCAGCTTTGGAGTCCTCAGCACAGGAGGGACATGGATCTGTTGGAGTGAGTCTAGAGAAGGCCATGGAGATGATCCAAGGGCTGGAGCACCTCCCATAAGAGGACAGGCTGAGAGTTGGGGTTGTTCAGCCTGGAGAAGAGAAGGCTCCAGGGGGACCTCATAGCGGCCTTCCAGTACTGAAAGGGGCTCCAGGAAAGCTGGGGAGGGACTTTTTTACCAAAGGCAAGTAGTGATGAGGGGGGCACGGCTTTAAACTGGAAGGGAGAAGATTTAGATTAGACATTAGGAAGAAATTCTTCACACTGAGGTGGTGAGGCAGTGGCACAGGTTGCCCAGGGGTGCAGTGGGTGCCCCATCCCTGGGGGTGTTCAAGGCCAGGTTGGATGGCGCCTTGCACAGCCTGGTCTGGTGGGAGGTGTCCCTGCCCATGGCAGAGGGTTGGAACTGGATGGGCTTGATGATCTCAAAGGTCTCTTCCAACCTTATGATACTGTGATACTGTGGCTGTAAGGTCCCTTCCAACCCAAACTATTCTATGATTCTGTGATCATAGAATCACTAGTTTGGAAGAGGCCTCTTAGATTACCGAGTCTAACCATGCCTGTCTCCTTACTAAACCATGTCCCTAAGAAACTCATCCACTTGTTTTTTAAACACCTCCAGAGATAGTGACTTCACCACCTCCCTGGGCAGCCTATTCCAATCCCTGACCACTCTTTCAGAAAAGAAATTCTTCCTGATGTCCAGTCTAAACCTCCCCTGGCACAACTTGTGGCCATTTCCTCTTGTCCTATCGCTGTCACTTGTGAGAAGAGCCCAGCGCCCACCCCGTCACAACCTCCTTTCAGGTAGTTGTAGACAGTGATGAGGTCTCCTCTCAGCCTCCTCCTCTTCAAGCTAAACAACCCCAACTCCCTCAGCCACTCCTCGTAGGGCTCATTCTCCAGCCCCCTCACCAGCCTTGTTGCCCTTCTATTACTATTAAGACTTTAAAACCATTTTTTGCATGTTTTGGGGATTATGCAGATTCCTTTTCTACTTGTACAAAGCCTGACAAAGTTACCGGAGTTACCATTGTTGCGTTTTACTGATGAAAAAGTGCAGATTCCTCCTCTGCTCAGCAGTGCAGAGCAGCCTTACCTCCACACCCCAGCATAAAGTGCTGAGTCAGGTGTGTGCAGGTCCCCAGGGGTGCAAGGGCTTTGTCCCAAGCTCCCTGCGGAAGCAAAGTTATTCCTAAACTCCTTACTGCTGTGTGTACTGGGATGAGATGCCTGGTAAGGCCTGTGCCAAACTGCTGCTGCTGAACTTGGTGATGACCCAGAGATGTGAATCGGAGCAGGGCTCAGGCTGCGAATGCTGCTCCTGTCTCCAGAGAAGCAGTCACAAAAAATATTTCTCTTATAATCAATTGCAAATCAGAAATACAAGAGATATAAATAATATATTTGTCACTTCCACATTGTGCATAACTGACTGATCATAGCCTCCTCCCTGCTGTTGTCATTCACAAAAGCAGATTCTCAGGAAACTGTCCATTTTATGCTTCTTGCATGAATTTATGCCTGTTTAGATTCATAGACAGTGTCCATCCTTTACCAGTCAATTAGCTCAGCTCGTCTGCCTATCTGTGTGGATACGACTGGCTACGTATCTATTGTATTTTGGAGGTATGTAGGTCACGTCTCCATTGGGTACTGCTGACTCTGCTAGACAGCAATTTCACAAACGCTGGCTTCTACTAGAAAGAAAAGGAAATATTCCTAGGAAATCCACCATAATATTTGCTGCGTTCTTATTTGTCTTTTATTTTCTGAAGCCCTCTAATACGAAGCCTACCTTGGTTCTTCTGCTGAGTATTGATGAGACAGCCTGGCTTGCATGAGTTTGTTGTGCGTTTTTGCTTCTCACTGCCATGTTTGTGCTGCTCTTGTCTTGGCTGTTCTGTAATCTGCGCCCACTGACTCTTTCCTCTCTTTGCTTTTTTTATTTTTCTTTTTTTTTTTTTTAACTCAGACTATTCTAAGAAGTCAGACACGCACTTCTCAGTATTGGTGTGACCCTCTTACAGAAACTGAAGCCCCTGTCTGCTGGGTGCAGCTTTGCAGGAGGTGACCTTTGGGGCGGAGGGCTTGGAGGCTGGAGGTTGGCTGCAGGTTTCAGAAGGGAAGGGAAACTTGATGAACCTGTACCTGATCCTGTGATGCTGTCCAAGCATGTGGTGTTTCATGATGAGATATGACGATTTCTTTGTTCAGGGCTTGGATGCTTCTTGCCTGTTAGTGACAGAGAGAGTCATGCTGGCTTGGTTGTATTCGATGCTTAACACTGACTCGGCCTCGAAGATGTGAACAGCCCCAGTGAGGTCATCGGAGGTCTTTGCATGTTCCAGGTCTTTACGAGTTAGGCATGTACTTTGCTGAATCAAGGCCACAGCTCTTCACGTTCCTTGTCCTGCATAGCACAGTACTTTACTGTGTTTGATCCTATACTGACGGAGTTTCTCACCAGAAGAACCACTGAGTCATCTAATCTGGTATGAACCCCAAGTAGTGGCTCGTCGGCCAAAATTACCGGCAAATGCTTTCATCCAGTTCACCACCTTTTTTCTGAAGGAGAAGGGAAACAGCTGTTTGAGCGAGGACTACAGCCAGACAGCTGGACGCCTCCTCCGTGCAGCCAGCCAGGCTGCTGCAGCCACCCGCAGCGGCAAGGCTCTCCCAGCAGCAGCCTGGACTGGGTCCTCGCTGTGGCTGAGGCGGGACACCCAGGTCCAGCCTGATGTCTTGACAAAGACCCTCGAATTGCAGGTATTTCTTCCTGCACTGTGCACACCAGCTTGTGCCAGGCTCAGGCTTTTTCCTGGAAGGACTTCTGAAAGCCGGTTGTATGCGTGTCTCTGTATACTGGCATTAGATCATTAGAATTTCCAGTGCGGGGTGGCCTGTGAAGTGCCACCCTTGGCTTCAACAGCGGGACCCGTGCTCACAGGTTTCATGCTGGAGCTGTACTGAAGAGCATTGTGTTTGCATGATCCAGTTTTCCTTCCAATTGTTTGTGTGACTCAGTGTTAGCATTGTGCAGTGTGTCAGTGTGAGTGTTACTGTCAGGGGCCTTAGATTTATTTCACTGATCAAACTGTTGAATACTAGCTGTGGAATCACACCAGCAATATTTTCATTTGATGGAAATTCCCCACCGATGCCTGCTTTCAGCTCTATCATGTAGCCAGTTCTTAATTTGTTTAATATATGCTTGAATAAAATTACATAGTGCTGATTTTTAATCAAAGTTTTATCTAGTATTAAGTCAGCTGTCTTAGTGAAATGCAGGTAAGTTCCATGCATGCAGCTCATTCTTCTAACCAAGCTTGTAGTTCCAAAGTGTAAAGTAAAGTGCTTTGTTTGCTTTTCTTTTTTGTTGTTTTAAGATCTGGTTTCTGTAAAACCAAGTCAATTGACTGGCTTTAATTATATTCTTTTGCAAGCGTATCGTCTGGCTTCTTTGCAAGTATGGAACAAATATTTACCAAACACCTCTGCCTCTTTTTGAATCATTAATAACAATCCTGTCATCTGTAGCCAGTAATAGGCCTGCACTGGATTTTTTTTTTATTGTTATTATTTTAATTTGCTCTAAGGTCTTCTTGAATGTCACATATTTGTCAGGCGTAGTTTTTTCTCTGAAGTCTTCAGCTGCCCTTTGCAATTTATTGCACTTCATAATTTCTAACACATGTATAGATTTTGTCCCCAAAAAATTTTTTTCCATTTTTCTAAAACCTGAATTATTCAGCAGGACATAAAGAGCCTGGATTAGGCAAAAGTCCTGACTACCAACCATGCCAAAATGAATAAAATGAGACTACAAGCCTCATCCTGAATCTTGTCCCCATCTTCCATGGAAATGAAAACCATTCAGTTTTTGACATAACTGGCCGACCTGGTATTTGCAATGCCGCTAACTTTTCTATTAAAAGCAGTGCTGGTCTGAACTGTAATCCGTGAAGAATACCACCTTTTTGCTTTTTTTGGAGATTGTCTGGTCAGGAGGGGGGTCAAAACAACAGTCTGCAGCAAGTCATGTGTCTCCACATTAATCCACACAAGGAAGTGTCTGTTTCACTTATTTCCAAATGAGGAATGTTTTCTTTAGAGAGGTAGCAAATTGATTTTCCCCACATGGAGCATGGGATATCTCATTTCCAAAACAAAACTTTAAGAAATGGCAACACAAGTCCACTGTCTCTCCGTGTGGGTTCGAAAGCAGCGTGGAACCTTAGTATTCCCTGCAAGATCGTTCGCTGCTGTCCTCCAGAGTTTTCAGATCAGGCCTGGCGTGTTCAGTTATAAAGAAAGAACCAAACAAGTGTTTGCGTTTATAAAAAGTCTAGTAAAAATAGTTTAAATATTCAAATTGTTTTATGTGCAGCTTGAATAAGCAAGAGGGGTGTGTTTGTGGAGAGGCTGTGTGACCTTGAGAGTTCAGTGAGGGCTTCAGCTGTTGGTAAGTGCTCATCACTGACTTAAATAGCTGTCCTAAGGATCCTGTAGAGAGTTAACCAAGTTCAGGTGATGCTGTTGTTCCTTAGCAAAATTTGGGGGTTTGGTGTGGTCTGATCTTTTGCTTTATTTTCTAGACACTTTAATTTCTGACCCTTTGATGCAATATGAGGTTGGTTCCAACTTGCTTCCCTTCACCAGCTCTGCTCTGTGTGCCTGGGCAATAAATGCCCCAGAGCCTCCTTCTTGGACCCTGTTTCCAGGAGGCAGAGGCTTTTAAATAAACTTTGAGGAGTGAATGGGAAATAAATGTTCCCAAACTTAGGTTGCAGAAAAGGGAATGAGGTGAAGGAGGGAAAACAAAGTTGGGGGAACAAGGAAATCAAGGAAGCAGCTGGGGCTCCAGAGCAGTGAGATTAACTAACCTTTGAACAGGTTTTGAGGCCATGCTTAAATATAGCAATATGCTTTTCTTAACTTTTAGATATTGCAGAATGCCAGAAGCCCCCTAGAGGGGTAAGTGTTAAAACCATTAAAACTGTTAACTTTCTCTTCATTACATTTTAAAAGGTGTAACATGTAAGCATGTTTCTCAGCCAAGAGCTAACTTTTGCCAGGCTCCTTTAGGGGGTGTCCTCAGCAACCAGATATTTGCTACCTGCTGGTAGGCATGGTCAGATCATGGATTTTCTTGACATCTGGGACCATTCTTCTCACCATGACTTTGATAGCCAGGTGTCTCCGTATGCCACCTCCAGCTTCTGTTTGGCACCTGAATCATGAATAGCTCTGTGATCTG
Organism: Neomorphus geoffroyi; assembly: GCA_033558235.1. Classification (NCBI taxonomy): domain Eukaryota; kingdom Metazoa; phylum Chordata; class Aves; order Cuculiformes; family Neomorphidae; genus Neomorphus; species Neomorphus geoffroyi. The sequence goes on along the minus strand of JAUMJM010000016.1, from coordinate 9,550,728 downwards.
ACACATCCTGCCATTTCCACCTGCCTAAGGGAGAAAATCTTGTAGTGTTCTGTATCTACCAGTCGTTTCGCAACTTAGATCCAAGCATGCTGGTTTGCAACTTTTATGTATGTGTGTGAAAGCTAGAAGGCATGAAGGACTGGTGCAGTGGAAGAGGATTCAGCGAGGAGGTCTTCTGCAAGGTGTCCTATGGGGAGGGGAGACTGTTGATGCATTTAGCAGGTGCGCTGCAGCTTGCCTCATGCAAGCACACTTCTCTTCTGAACCCAGCACCATAGTACATACCTGTTTAATTGCTTGCACCTTTCAGTGCTCCACCTTAATCCTAGCTTTGTGATTACCTCCCTCCAGTGCCCTCCCACCTCTCATGTTTAGAACTCACCCAACTGTGTAAGCCCACCCTAAAAGTAGATCCAGATCTTCCACTGGCCCTTCTTTGCTGATGGCCGTGGACGTTTTTACAAGCTCATTTGAGTTTTGTGTGTTGTCATACACTTGCAGTTGACAAAAATGCTGTTGTTTCTCCCTTTTTCTTCATCTTTCTATGGGACAGAAACATGGTCACAAAACCAACCAGCAGCCAGAATCTGTTTGGCAGTGTAAGTCGTAAGTACATTAGCAATGCTGAGCAGCTATCCCAGTACATTCCTCAGTGAAATACAACAATGGCCATCCTTCCCTTTTCTTTTCCTTTATTCTTTTTTCTCCCACTTTTGAAGTGTTTCTGAGAAACCGGAGTACCAGCAAGCCAGAATCAAAAGTCGTATCAGGAAATAGTTATACAGATCAGAGAGGCCCGGAAAAGACAGGAACTTTGATCATGGGCATTACAATTGCTTAGACGTCCTCTGGAGTAAGTAATACGGAGTGAGCAAGAAAAAAGGGACGTGTTTTAGGCATGAGTACAGTACTGTTTACTTACATGATTTGTTGAGCAGCCAACAAGGTCCAAGGTTATTTTGGACTCAGTATGAGTAAGTGATCCAGGTATGACAAATGAGGTAATGCATTCCAGGCTCATTAAAAGCTCTTGGCTACACCACTGATTTTGACTACGTGCCAACATAGCTTGACCTCAGTTGTGTGAAGGCCGCTATTTTTTTTAACACCCTCCCTATAACAACACATCTTTTACATCAGCCAAAATATGTTTCTCCAGAGAACAGCGTTAAGGGGAGTGTTGAACTCACTGGACTTCCAGGGATAATCAGACTCCTCAAAAAGAGACCGCTTTACTATTAGAAACCTGCTAAGGTCGGGTACCCTAAAACCACGGTTATTGTCTTGACTTATTTGTGTGTCTAGGGGTGGCTCTGTGTGTGTAATACCTTGCATTCTTGGCGTAGGCATGGCTCAAGTGAGGCTGATATGATAGCAGGGAGACAGTAAGTGCAGCAATCACATCATCTTCCTGGGTATGCAGATAAAGCTGTCTGGTGGAGGTGCTGTGCTGTCTTCTTGTGGTGGCCTCTGCTTTTCCACCGTATGTGGAGTTTGGTCATGGCAGACCTTGGCAGCTGGGAGCTTCCGTGAGGCTTGGAAATGCTCCCATTTCCCATGTCCTGCTGAGCAGACAGTGTACCTGAAAGTTGGACAGCTGAGGGTGGTAGTGGCAAGAGAGCAGTGGCCACAACCTTGTGAATTTTCTGAGTGGGTGGGCAGCGTAGCCATCTCCTTTCTCACCTTCTGGCCCACTCCTGATCACCTACAATATCCTGGTGCTTGCACAGGCTGATAAGAGTGCCGGGGGGGCAGATGTCATTTTTAAGGAATGGTGCTGGTTTGTGGCTTCATGAACAGAGGACCTCTAGCTTCAAGAAAACGTCTAGCTGGTCTGAGCAGCATGAACCTTGAGATCCTCTTTCCTATGTGGCTCTCCTACTTTGTGGGTCAAAGCCTCCATCTGACACCTGGTCTTTAATTCTCTGCTGCAGATTCCTCTGGATTGTCTGTTTGGTTATGGTAGTCTGTAGGCAGCTGACAAGAACAAGCTTGGGGCTCACCAGGTCAGATTTTTCTTGGGGTACGTTTTAGTCAGCAAAGATTTGCCAGTCTACATCTACTACAGACAATCTAACTCCCTGTGCCAGGCATAACACAGGGTTTGCATTTAACCTCTCAGGGGTAACAGTTTGTAATAAAAACACATAGGGCATTGCTGGTGTTTTGGCACTGCAGAGCTGGGCTGTGGTTTGGGGAGCAGGAGACAAGGTTCAAGTTTCCATCTAGGAAGAAGAAAAGAGTGATTAAATCTTAATTTCAGATTACTGAGGACAGTTACTTTGCTTCAGGGACTGAATGCTTTTGGCATTTGGGGTTTTTTTTAAAGGCAGTTGTGCGTGTGAGTGAGGATTTGCACAGAGGTGGCAGTGGCAGCTTCTGCCTCTCACCTTCCCATTCGTGCCCTGCTCATGAAGACCATGGCTGTGTGTTCCTCCTTTTGCTCCCCTGCAGATGGGGAAGGAGTTTATAAGACAGCCCATGGGGTGAGCTCAGCATGGCTGTGGCCAGCCAAAGTTGTTAGCCCTACCCAAATAGGAAAAGATGAAGGCATTACTCCTCCACTCGCTCTGGCTGCGGAAAAGAAACAGCTCTGCAAGAGGATGGTGGCTGCCTCCTCCTGCACCCTACTGCCGTAGCATGCCAGAGACTGGCTGGGCATGGGACATCCGACTGTGGCCCAGGCAGGTGTGGGAAGTGTGAGCACACCTCCCACTTCCCCTCTCTGGCTCCCGGTCTCACTTTCTCACTCCCCTGGCACAGGCCCAAGCTGTTCCCTCTTCTCTTTTCTCCTGCCCAGTCTCTTTGTGTCCCGCTCAGTCATGAGTTAATGTTTCTTGGTCTTCTGAGAAATACCGATCCTTCATGTCGAATGGCAAGCAGCTCCATGTGATTTGTGATGACTACCTGTTTCCAGACAACACCCAGGGACCCTTTCAGACATGGAGGGGAAGAAAACATTCCCATCTCTGGGCAGATTCCTATAAATAATTTTCTTTTCCCTGAGAATTCACAACCAAGATGACAATAAGACATATTCCAGAATGGGAAGAGTTGTTAAGATATGGTTGTCATCATGGCTTGTGTAACTGTTGATATTCGTGACATACCAATTTCACACACTTTCACTTAATCACGAGCACAAGACTTTTACCACCAAGAGAAGTCAGCTGAGACTTCTACTGAGTCCACACCACATGCACACCAGTTAATAATCACACCTTTTGTTCTTTATGGTTACAAATGCTTGCGCTTGAATTAAATCTTGGTTTATCTTGAGTTCTCGTTTGAGTCCTTGTGAAACCTCACATTACAGCCTGAACATCCTCTGCAGCAGTAGGCAGCGTGGCAGGCAGCGGTGGTTGTGTTGTGGAGCCAGCTGGGTTGGTGGGCTCCGAGGGACAGGTTTGTTTAGAGGACACCAATTGAATCTGCTGCTGAGGGAAACAAGCAACAAGCTGCTGCCAAACTGGCATCCCAGAAGTGTTAAAGTGGTCCCTCTGAACTGTTGATGAGCAAAGGCAGCAGCCACAATGGTGATGTGTATGGGAAAGATAACTAGCCCAAGCTGGGAAGCGTGCCTTTGTGCTTCTCCAGCTCTCTGAACGTGAGGAGTGTTAGCTGCTACTCTGTGTGCTTTGCAGCTGGCTGTGTTTTACCTGGTCATACCTGGAATGTTTCCCAGACTTCAGCAGGTGAAGTGGCTTTCCCTGCTGGACTCTCGACTGCGATTGCACTTACAGATTTTGCAGGAAAGATAATTTCTCATCTGTTACCATTTGCTAAATGAACTTGCCCTTTGCGATGACTCGCAAGCTTTCTGTATTTATTTATTCAATTTTTTACTTTAATTTGCTTCGCTTATGTTCTCACCTTCTGGGAATGTACAAGTTATCAGGTCTCACTGCCTCAGATGCTTTCAGAAAATGAATTTGAAAGCCATATGCACAAGCCTGGGAAGAAATTGAATTGTTTCAGATATTCACAGGTAGTCATGCCAGAAGTTCTTCTCCACCAGAAAACAGAAAAAGCCATGGGGTGTTCACTTAGCTGTCCAGTACATACTGAACATCCACTATCATCAGGAAAACTGTCAGGGACTAAGCCACAACATGTGTGTAAAATTGCTGTAAGATAATTATGAATAACAAATTCAAGAAATCTGCAGTGTGCTCATGAATATGTCATAAATGAAACAAAAAATGAAAAAGATGAAAACAAGTATGTGACTTGTAAATTATTCCTTCGGTCCTAGTCATATTTTCTAGCTTGAGAGAACAAAATGGATATAGCTGAAATATAAATAATCTTCGAATAATGCATTTATTTATAATGATTTTGGGACCATATGTTAATGGCTTTGTTTCAAGTGTGACTGCAACTATTTCAAATGTTTTCTTCTACGGAGTACATACTAGCGGCGAGGATCTTGTCTTCTGGTACTAATTCCTATTGCTGCTTTCTTGTTAATTGCGCATCTAAGCTGGAATGGCTCAAAGTGATTTAAAGTCACACTGTGGGGCATGTGGGATGGTCCTCGTGTGCGCTGCAGACAGTGGTGTCCGGCTGCCGCTCCTGAGCCACGGGGAGAATGCAAATGCCCCGTTTCATAGTGGGTTTAAGCCAATTCTGCTGTGGAAGGCTCCAATTCAAACAGTGTTTATATGCAAGCTCAATATACCTGGAATTTAGGAACAAACACCTTCTTGCTTTAAAGCTTTTAGCAAAACATTAGGAGTGTGATACTAAGTGTAGTGCCAAAACTTAGGATAACAAGTGTGTTTGGAAAATATTGAGCCTTGAACTAGTTTCTTTATTTATTAAAAAAAAAAAAGAAAGATGAAAGTAATGCACACACAAGTAAACTTGATCCTAGCTGAACCACATCTGTCCCTGGCGCTTGGTTGGACCAGGTCAGGCGATTGATTAATTTCCAAGGTTAATTCTGTAACACGTGTGCCAGGGTGTAGTAACTTGTGGGAATATTTCTGTGTTCTTCAGTGGCTTTTCAAAGCAGGTGCGAATGCTGGGGCCAGCCGTGGTCAAGGATGTGTCCATCCCATGCAGGTTGTGGGGAAAAACGTAGACATCAGGAAGGCATCACAGGCAGAGGGCTGAGTGGGGTTTATAAATAAGGCAGGGCGGCGTGGCCGGGGCTGGCAGTCTGACAGCCGGCGCTGGAGTCCTCGGAGCTCATCCCACGCTCCCGCCGAGTCGCTCATCTCTGTTTATATGAGTAATGGAGCGGCTGGGGGAGGGGATTTGTAAGCACGGAGCAAATACCCTTAGTGTTCATTTTGTGTAAGACTGACATCCACACCAAGTCGAGACTTCCAGCGACGTAGTGTGCAGTCACATGCTGTAGCATTCATGAGTACAGATATAAATCAGGCAGATGTTTGTCGGCTGGAATGGGTAATAATTTCTTTCTCTCTTTGTTTGATTTTGCATGTTAGCCTCAGATGACAATTTCAGAATTGCTTTCCGCAGTACTTTTCAATAAGCAGAATGTGCTTCACTGGAGATAGATGCAGATATTTCTATAGGGAGATAAACATATTTTTAGATAGACACGAATATGGACTTACACACACATATATATATTCTTTTTTTTTTTTAACCGTGTACCAGTTCTGGGGGAAGAAAAAGGATGTGTCTTTTGGACTTTTAGTTTTAAACCCACGGCTTTTCTTTTTCTCTGAACAGACCAAATATGACACTGTTACTCAAACTATAAAATCAAATTAGCACCCTTTATTGTGTTTGCAAACTAATTAAAATGTAAAATGTCCTGAAACCACTGGCTTACTGTGTGACAAATGTAAGATTAGAAACAATTAGAAGGCACTCAAGAGGTTTGTGGTGTTTGGATTTCTGACATTGTTCTAATCATCCCTTTAAATAATGAGAACAATGGTTACCTAGAAATTAAAGGTTTAAAGGAAATTATCTTCTTCGGTACAGTCATTAGTTAATGATTGTTTATCATTTTAAATGTTACCATAGTAGTCGGAGGCTGGTTTTTAAATCTGAAAGCAGGCAGGACACGTAATAATGAGCAAACATCTGCTTCATGTATTATTTCTGTCTGTGATCATAATTTATATTACAATACCATTATTGAAAGATGAGTTTGATATTTTTTATGGTGATCTGTATCCCGTTGTACGTATGGCTCAGCACGGCTAGGATTTAGTCAGCGTGTTATTTCAGAGCTATTTTATCTTAAGAATTGGACAAAACTGAAAGTGATTCATGTTAATTTATATGTGTGGTATGTAACCCTTATGAAACAATCAATCACTTATTTCAGTACTTGTCAACTTCCAGAACTAGTTGTTAAGGGGTTTTTTGATCCATTTCAGGACTCAGGGGTAATTTGTTTGGTTTTTTTTTAACTTTTTAAGAAGAACTTTGACAAGAATGACAGGGTATATAAACATTTCTTGGAGCTGTAAGGAATTTCAATATTTCAGAACATTTCTAAAACCAGATGTTTCCCAAAGTTGGAAATAGTAGTTAGTGCTCTTGCTTGAAGATTAGAAATAATAAATGCAGCAGGCTGATTAATGCAAAGTTACCTATTAGTATTCTATTTTGTTCTTTTTTGTACCATGGAGAAATATTTGTGCTTTCTCTCCAAGTCCTTCGGAGACCAGTATTTGACTTTATATTAATTAGTTATGTGAAAGTAGAATAGATTAGCCTTGGGGGATATTCCATAGAAATGTATAGTGTGTCAAGATGTAACCCATGGAGGATGGGAATCTCGTAATAAGCATTTACTGTAGACAGATGTGTACATTCCTGTGACTGATTGTACTGGAATTATTTATTATGCTTTCAGCTGTTAAGAATCCAGTATAAGACAATGTGCTCAAATTGTTCTCCATTAATTTTCAGCGCCAAATCTTAAAGGCAGACCACGCAAAAAGAAGCCTTGCCCACAGAGAAGAGATTCATTAAATGGCATTAAGGATTCCAACAATAATTCTGAAAGCAAAGCTGTTGCCAAGGTAAATCACTTAATAATACTCTTTTCAGTACACTCTCCTTTTTTAGGTACAGCCCTGCCTTTGTTTCCCAGCATGCTGTTTCAGATTTAGAATGTAACTTGTTTTCTTGGAGAGATAAATGTAATTTTTTTTCAATAGTTTTATTATTCCCTTTAAATCATGTCTGTGTTCAAAGTTACCAGCAACTATAATCACCTAACAATCTAATGCTATCAGCTTGTTGGTAGCTGGTAGTGCTTAAGCTTTCTTGGCATCTAGTGTTAGTTTTCACATTCTGTGACACACAAACATAGTTTGTGACAGTATCTTCAAATTAAAAATAAACCTGGGAGCAGCTCACCCTGTTACAATGTACTTCTAAATATAAGTTTGAAGATAAACAGACTATGAAACAAGAGCCGCTTCAGTAAGGGTTTCCAAGAAGCACACACAAACGACAGTACCCTGATGTTAAGATCTCTACTTTTTTTAAGTTAGGAAAAAAAAAAGATAAAGACAGAAATTCAGTATGAAGGCTTAAAAAGAAAAATCTGGGCTGTTTCTTTAATACCTAGTGCTGAGCTGCATGTTCCAGGTTTTTTTGAAGCGCGTGCTTTTACAGAGCCTTCTGTATGTGCTCCAGAGCTTAGCCCACACTGCAAGTAAAAATTGGATCATTGATTTGTGTTTATAGACTTAATCTTTCAGATATTTATGGGTTTGTGTCTTTTCCTTAAAAGATTTTAAAATTGAATTTCTATATTTCTATAATTTACATGCTATTTTCCACGTTGTCTGTGTGGTTTTAAATAGGAATTTGGTTTTCTCTTTAAAAAAAAGCAGCACAAATGGCTCCCTTCAAGATGATTTAATTTGAAACTGTAAGATGCAAAGACGGAAAATTACTTAGAGCAATACTTGTAGATTTTTATCTGCGGCAGAACTTTGTCGTTGTGATACTTTTGAGCTAAACACGTTTGCATAGGCTTAATTTTCAGGCCAACTCCTCCCTAATCCATTGTTTCAATAAATTAGATGGATGTGTATCTGAAAAACACTTCCATTGTTGTGACCATCTCTTTAGGAAATACAGTGAATCTATAGATCCATTTATGTTGGTATTGTTGTATGCAATGAATGTCCTGGGAGATTAGAAGGTTAAAGAGGTCAAGTGGAAGTGTTCTGCTCTCAGTTTCTCATAGGAAGGCAAATTAAATTCCACCTCCTCCCTAGGAGTTCAGTTAAAATTGTGCCTTCTGTTGATGACGATAAAAGAGGCTGAAGTTCATGATGAAGCTCTGCCCTTAAGTCACTGTTTCTCTTCTTTTTGTGCCCTATTGTGCTCAGTTGAAGTCTGTACCATCGTATTAGACAAGCATGTTAAAAGGGGACAGAGCCTGGTGTGTGGAGTTGTAGGCTCCTGCCAGATACTGTAGAGTTTGCCTGAATGTTTTTGCTCTGTGGAAGAACGTGCAAAATCTGCAGTGTGAAAATGTCTCAATTTGCCTCAATTTGCTTCAATTCCCCCTTCCCTCCGGATGTTTTTTGTGTTAAAATATTGCCAGGAAACTGCAACATGGACTGTGTTGTCAAAGCACCCTGAATTGTAGCACGAGTAATTTTGCCTCTTCAGCACCTGATATATAGGTATCAGATAATTAAAAACAACTCTTCGTACCAAATTGTTTATCCTCTCTGTTTATATTTGGGTTCACCCTACTAGTCAAATGGGAGGATATTTCAGATAAGAAGTAATTCTGCCTATTTATCTAGTCATACTGTGCTCATCATTGTGCAGATATTAATAGCATTAATTATCTTGGCCAGCTTAATTTCATTATAAATAATAGACATGCTCATGATATAATGTCCTTGCATGTAGTCACACTGACTTCAGTGTGGCTCTTCACATCCATCTGTGTCTCAGGGCTGTGGATATGCTTTAATAAGAGGAGGACGATGAATCAGGAACCCTCTACAGCAGATGTATTGCACTTTGTACAGACCCTGCCTGTGGGTTTCTGGGGTAGCAGGGAAGTATATCTGGGGAAGGAGAGCTGGGGGGAGGGAAATGGAAATCCACCTACTCTCTTCTCATTGTTGGGAACAGTTGGAATGTTAGGTCATCATCTTAGGCTCCTTGTTGGGCTTCATCATCGCTTTTCCTTCTCTGTCCATGCTCTGTATCCTGCTGAAGCAGACAATGGGACCATGGAGAGCCAGGGTTGAACGCTTTTAGTGTAAACCAGACAAACCCACTTGTGTGAAATGCTGAAACGTTGTGGCAGCAGTCCTGGCTATAATTCTGTTCCAGCTGAAGTCCCTTTTGACCAGAAGCTGTGCTGCTCTCATCCTCAGATCATGGCACCCGGTGTCTGACAGCAGCCTCATTTCTCGGGTGATGGGGTGACAGCTCTGATGGAGATGCAGTGGACATGCGTTTTGGGTCAGGAAATGGCAGAGGTGGCATTCTGAAGACTGAGTTTGAGCCTGTTAAGACCAACACAAGCCACATGGTTGTAATGACTTGCTGAATTTCATGTTCTCAGCTACCAATGAGCAGAAAGCTTTAGACCTTCTTATAACTTAGTTCTCATTGGGCGTGTTTATCTTGAACCATCAGCAAATTGTTTTGCAGTCCTTTACTGTTACCTGACACAAAAGAGTGTTCAGTTGGGTCAGAGCAGCTCTTGAGTAAATTCTAGTGTAGGTGTCTTGTTAAAAATAGAGCAACAGTGGGACAAGCAATGTGGTCCTGGACCTGCAGGTGCTGCCAGGGAAAATGGGTCTTTCGTGTACCACTTCTTGCTTTGGATCTCCTTGCTGGTCACTGCATCCATTTTACTACCTCCTGGGCAAGATCCCAGGGAGTTCCCTCCCAGGCTGGGAATGTAAAGATCACAAGAATATGAGGCCATCTACTGAGGCAGCATCAGCTCTCCTGGACAGATGTATATCAAGCTCTTCTCTCCAAACACTCCCGGGACTCTGGAGGCTTCATACTTCACATGTCATCGTCACTGGACTTGCAGGCTCCAGTATGACCCTCGTTGTACCTGCTTCATGCTCTCAAAGAGTATTCCCATTCAGAGTGTGCAGAAATGCTTTTTAAAAGGCTTTTTAAAATTGGCTGATATGACCATTTTGAAGACCTGAAAGGATTGACTTGTTAAACATGGAAATTGTCCCCAAGTGAATCTCCTGGTTACATCTCCCAGTGCAAATCCTGAAGTAAATCTCTCACTTCATTTGTACAGCAAGATCTGGGAAATCAGTTTAAAAATTGCCAGGAAATGCTTTTTTCCTGTGGCCACAGGTGGCCTGGCATGCTCTCAGACCTGGAGTTTTATTCTGAGCACCTCAGCCGCTATCAGATTGAAACTTTAAAATGCAGGTCTGTTGTGGTCTGTGTTGTGTGTGACCTCCGTCAGGAGAAGACAAACACACGGGTGTACCCACGAGTGATCACTGTCCATTTTGGTCATGGATCATACACTTCTGATGGAACACGCAGCAGGAGGTGGCCAGATGTTCCCAGAGCCCAGCTCAGTCATTTCCAGCTCGTCCACGCTTCGGCACTGCGGTGCCTGTCTGGGCCTTATCCCTCACTGGCGTTTTGGATGTGTAACTCACACTGAGGCTACAGTGAAAGAGCTTTAACTCCTCCCGTGGAAAGAGAGACATTCAGGCTTTCTGAGCAGACCAGAAAAGAGAGCAGAAGCAAGCAAAATTCCACATCTCTGTTCTCTAGGAAAATTCATAATCATGTTTTGAGGGAGAAGGGCAGTTTGTGGTGCCTGGTGTGAACCAGGCATTGCTGTCACTGAGATGAGTTTTACCCAGAATGGCATTTGGCCCTTTTGGTTCTCATTAGTCATTGGTCATGGCATTGTTCCATATCTCCTGTGAGATGGTGATGAGGTTCCAAAAGCGAGACTTGTGCCTCGAACGCTGAGTGGATGAAGGATTGCAGCCTTTGTCAAAGCTTTGTTGGATCTGATGCTGCTTGGAGTCTATTGCATTTTGGCACCTTTGAGTTCCACAGGCGCTTTGACCTCACTTTGCTGTACACTGAAGAGAAGGAGGCTGTGTATGACACGGGCTTTTCTCACTCCTGGTGGCTTTTTTAGTGTTATTTTCTTTTTTTCCTTTTGTCTCCTTGAGAGTAACATCCCTTGCCTCTAGTTTGCTTGCATAAGAGTGAGCTTTGATTTAATTTGGCATTTGTGCCCAGACTGTCTTTGCAAATGTAGTTCTGAATTGTCCAGTTCAAAAAAGAAAATCCATTAAAAAGACCGATTGATTGAATTGACCTAGCAAGTGGGTGACAAAACTGAAAAATTGTTTCCAGGTCCAGTGAATTTGTTCCAAGTTTTAACTTGCAACAAATTGCCAGCGCAAATTAAAAATCCTAAGTTTATTGAGATCATGGGCTCATATTGGGACTGCTAACCCAGCCTTTGGTATAGCATCGAAAACTATGACAATGTAATCTAAACTTTATAAGGGGAAGCTGTTAAATAACTTTGCAAGGAGCCAATGTAAAAGAGTCAAGGGATTACAGCTCTCAACTGTAAAGTGGATGAGGAAATCCAAAGTTCATTTAATAGGAAAAAAATCCCATTAGCTCCATTCAGTTTTGGATGAAGCCCAGGATCTTTACAGAAGCTTAATCAACAAGCATATCTCTTGCTAAAAGGCAAAGCATAGTGTCTTGTGCCATTGGAAGACAGTATCTCCTCGAACCATGGAACCAGAGCATATCGAGCAGCACAGCGGACATACCTCAGCAGCAAGTGATGAAGAAAAATCCCACAGGAAGTCCGTTTCCCAGAAGGAGCGAACCTGTACCCTGCAGTGTCCAATGGGGAGATTTTCAGTAGCATCGATTACCTTGGAAAGTAGTGGCCAATTCTCCTTTCTGGTTAGGAACTAGTGTTGCTTTGTCAACATCTGTGGAAAACTGTGGAGGCAGCTGACCTTATGTCAGTGCTTTCTGCAAAGTTAAAACCCTGGAGGAGCATAACGGAAAAAATTTTGCTTTCTCTGAGCCTGAAACACAAAGTAGCTTTATTGAGATAAAATACGTATATCACAGTCTTTCCAATGATGTCTTTGTTGTTTGTTTACAAGCACTTAAAAAATACTCTTCATAGTACTTGCTTCCAAAATGTCAACAAGTACCCAGGAAATACCTGGTTTAGAAGTGAGGAGAGTCAAAGGCTTACTTGACCAAGAGCTCCTGCCTTCCTGTTCAGCAAGTTACCCTGCTGTTCTCTGCTGTCCTCCTAAAATACCAAATACTGGCACTTAGATTTTCTCTGCTCCCTCTGGGAGCACAAAGGACGTGTCTTGGATGGGGTATGGCACCGCCAGAAGGCTCCTCACAACACTTAAAACCTTTGAAAAGGTAGTGCAAATCCAGAATACATGTAACCATTTCCACTATCTTGTATTAGAGGACTTCCAGTATTTCACTGGAAATATATCAATCCTGTCTTGGCCATGGAGAGTTTTTAAACCTCAGTTTGCAAGGTTTTGCTGTTTTCGTTTTTGTACGTGCGAATTACGGGAATGCTCAGGTTGTAATTTACTTTATTCAATGAGAGGATTATCTTCAGGAGGACTGCAGGATTAAGCTGGTCATTTTCCCCCATGTTTGAATACCAGTGGAGAGGTAAAGTGGTTCCAATTTGTTGACTTCCTGACTGGCACACAACTGTCGGGTAGACCATTAGGACACCTGGAGCTCTGGGGCTCGTGTGCATTGGGGCTGCCAGTGTCTACCAGGAAAGGCTCTGGCTACCAGCCTCTTCCTTCTGCTGAATACTTAGGGCTGTGCTTAAGTTTAAGCAGATGCTCAAACCCATGGACTGAAATGTGTGCTACAGCAAAGACTCCACTCGTGTGCTGAGAGCTCTGCCTGAGTAAGGCTTGCCAAGGTTCACATCTATTTTGGTGGGCCGAAGGAGAGAAAAATGTGTCATTTCAGAGCTGGCTACCGAGCGTTCCTGGAAGGGGCTGAGCACCCTCATCTCCAAGGGTTGTCTACGGGAGTTGACAATGCTCAGTGTCAATCCTGGAATGGAGGTTATTATTAGACTTGCTAATAGCAAGTGTATGTGAGAGATGAGAGCTGTCTGTGACATAGCAATGTATAGTCATAAAAATGCAGATCTGGAGAGCATTACCAATGGGTTATAATGATTTAAAGATGTGGCTATTTAAAAATGTTGTGACTAAGATTCTGAACAAGACTTTTAGCTCTATAAATAGCTTCCTTTGTTTCCCCTCAAACACAGTTGCATGGTTTGGCCTTCATTTATTCAGCAATCCGTTCTGCTAGGAGAGTGTATTTATTCCTTAAGTGAAAATTAAAGGTTACCCAGATCTGATATGACGTCTTTTCTTTTCCCAGGTAAAATGTGAGGCTAAGTCAGCTTTGCCCAAACCCAAGAGTAACAACAGCAACTGTAAAAAAGGCTCAAGTGAGGATAAATCAAAGATTGCCATAGGTGAAGAATGCAGAGCTGATGAGCAGGCTTTCCTTGTGGCTCTTTATAAATACATGAAAGAAAGGAAAACACCAATTGAACGAATACCCTATTTAGGTTTTAAGCAGAGTAAGTATCCTTTTTCTCACTTTCTTGTTCACATTTTAGAATGGTTTGGCTTCTCTGGAGAAAGCATTTGCACACGAAGCCTATTTTAAAGCCTTATGGGTGGGGGGGACCATGTTTATATCTACACATTTTCCAGTCCAGGCATTTCACTGTCTTATGCCTAGATTTGCATCTCTTCCTTCTGGGGTAGTTGCTGCCGGATATTTATAGTTTTAAATCCGCTGATTATGACTAGAAATAGGCATGTTGAAAACTCTCTAGTTTTCTGTTTTGTAAATCTGCAGCGTCTGTAATGCCTTTCTTCTGAGTTAATAATATGACGTATCTTTATTGTGCCCAGATGTTCTTTATGAAAGGACAAATATTAAAGGAAGACATTTAAAGGTGGTCAAGAAAGGCACAAAAGGGATCGTATATTTAAGCCCCAAAATGTGTTTATAGTTAATAAATTACTGACTTTGGAGAATATAAAACCAGACTGTATCTGCTTAATGGAGAATGCAGTGTTTAGAATTGCTTTGGCATGTACAGTTTGTAGTGCCACAATCTGTAAAGCAATTGTAAGTGGAGAAGATACAGTTGTAACTAAATTTTACATAAATATTGCAGCACAATGTGGATCTTTCAGAGTTTCCAACAAAAGCTGTAAATGGGGATATTTTTCCTCTTTATCTATAGATTGAATGGTACTTTATTTCCTTAAAGGGAGAACTCCATGGATTGAAATATTATTTACTCTAATTTATCTCCCAGATTAAAACCATGTGTTATTTTGATGAAGAATGTCAAACCTGTGTGTTTTACATAACAATTTACATACCTAATAGCAATTGGCACTGATTGCAACAGGCCTCCAGCAGCCATTATAAACTTATATAACTCTGAATGATTACAGTGTTTGTCTGAAAACTGGCTGCTTGAAATGGAAGTAAAATTAATGTACTATGAACAGCGTCGTTGCATTATGCATTGATTCAGATTAAATCAAGGCCTGAGCAAAGCTCTTGATAGCTTTGAAACGGTACAAGGTTCAATGAGGCTTTCAGAATGTTTTGTGTTAAAGAGAGGATTTCCTCCCCTCCCCCCCCCCATTTTATTCTTCAGTCCCTTAAGCACGGGAACAGGATGGGCTTGAAAGACAAGCTAAAGTATTATTTCTAAAATTCCCCACCAGGGGTAGGGCCTTCTGCTAACATTTAGCTGAAATACACTGAAAGTTGCCTGACATTCATTGTAAATTAGGGACCTGATCCAGCAAATACTTAAATGCCAAGAGTAAGTATGCTGAGAAGAGCAGAAGTGTTTGCAGGATGGGGCTCTCTATTTGTCCAGCAAGACTTGTGCAAACATTGCCAATATAAATAGGTTAGTGGGGAGCAGCAGTATGTACACTACAACAAAGCATCCCCCCCCAGAGGAAGAGATCCCATCCTCCGCAATCTGCAGTGTTATTGCTGAGTCTGGCCTGAAGTATTTGTAGTATGTCTATGGGGAATCACTGCTTGTTGGTGGAATAGTGCATATATCTTTCATAGAGCCGTGACATCAGTTTTTCTTCTAGCAATTAAAATAAGATAACAAAAAAAAAAATGAAATCAAGTGAGACACCAACAGCAAGCAGTGGCCCCATGGGGCAGTGGGCCAAGATGAAAAGCACATGAGAAAGGAGGACTCCTGCAGGAAGTAACAAGCATCTCCCAACACATCTTTTGAATTGAGTTGCGTCCGTTCTTCCCACCTTGCCATGGGCAAGGCACAACTACGCATACCATAATTATTATGGTAACTTTTATTTGTGCTCCTCCTCCCCCCGCCCCCCGGGCTCATTCACACAGGACCCATTAGAACACAGCCTATTGTTTATTGATTATGGAGGTTATTATCTGAGCTGCAGTGAATATTGGATATTGTTGTCTAATCAATAGGCTTTCTCTGTGAGCCAGTGTGTGGCTCATGCTTGCTTGCTAATGAAATCGTTATTAAACAAATAATTAAAAGCAACATTCTTCCCCATGAGTAATTTTTATTACCAAAGTTATGGAAACATGCTATACTCATTATACCGTGCCTCTTATCAGCAAAGTCAAATGAGCCCATTACCTTTGTCTCAGTGTATTTTTCCAGTCCTGTTAAGGAATCTAAGTGTGTTCTTTTATATGTAATTAAAAATATATATAGTATGGGCTAATATTTACTCTTCTGATTATGTAAATACCTCTTTGGAAAATGTTTCACAAGAGCTTTTTCAGGGACTGTGAGCTTTTTTTTCTCTATTTTTTCGTTTTAAAAAACTGTTTAATTTACATTTCTTTGAAATATGTTGGTTAATGCAATGCTTATCTAAATACTTATTGTCCCTCTAACAGTTAACCTTTGGACTATGTTTCAAGCTGCTCAAAAACTGGGAGGATATGAAACAGTAAGTGTTTAAGTAACTTAAATGAAATAATTGTGCAATCTAACTTTTCCTTGTTACAAAAAAGATGTAAAAGCAAACAATCCTTTGATGCCTTTTAGGCTAGCTGTACATATTGTGGGTTTATTGGACCCTTTTTGGAAACAGTCCCAATTAGTTCCAGGTTTGGCAAAATTGTAAACTTGTCGTAAAAACTACAAGTGGAAAACATATGTAACTCTTCCCTGTCAAGGAAATTAGTTGGGTCTGTAATTTTTTCCCATGTTGAGAAAGGGCTATTATTGTACAACAAGCCAAGATTGCATAAAAGAAATTTCACTTGGCAACGTCCCTGACATCTGTTCATGTCTAATATGGGAAATGTATTAAAGGCTTTCAAAAGTAATCAGTATTGTCCATTAAGGAATAGTATGCTGCAGTATCTTCTCTTATTCCAAGTGTAAAAGATCTTTATTAGACAAGGGTCAGTACCACATAAACAGGAAGTTATCAAAGTAATTCAGAAAAGTCTCTGACACTTTTTATCAGCTAACCATATCTGACAAGAGCAGTTTATTTTTAGCTCACAGGAAAATTTGATGGCCATGGATTTTACAGCATGTATTTTGAACCAATAAAATATTAGAGCAACAAACTTAGATTAAAATCTTGAAATGAGAAGAAAGAGCTGCATTAATATGGCACAACGAGATGACATCTGTAATAAAAACCAATTGACATAGGAAGATGTCGTCATTGGAAATATTTTTGTTGCACACGATCAGATTAAGTTGTTCAGTTCCTGCCGCAGTTGGATGAAAGAAATTATCTTTGCTTTGTTTACGCAGCAATCTGGGACATATCTGTGCTATAGAGAAATGACAAGAAGAAATGCATTATCAAGAAACTGAAAGTCGTTTGAACCAAAATAAAAACCTCACTGTTTTCCTTCCATACAATAAAGCCAATTGTTCTGTAGATCAACAGTCAGGGTTGATTTGCATGGGTGTGGCTGGGATTTTGTGCAACATGAAATCTAACATTCTCAACAAAAAATATATGCTTGACTTGGCTTTCATTGTTCCTGTATCTTTCATTAATCAGCACATACCACGCTTATGTACAGGGGTGTGCCTAGGTGTGCTCGTGGGTATGTATGAATGAGTAGCTACCAGAGACCGTTACAGCAATTACGAGCCAACAGTAATTGCCATGAGTTGTAAAATGCAGTGAAAACAAGGGCTAAAATCCTGAACTTGATCCGGAGAAAAAGGGAAGACGGGGAGGGCAATTGAAAGGAGAGTGGCATGTTCAGAGTGCTCAGGGAGGCGGGCTATTTTCACAGCAACATTTTAGATTTGCTTCAAGGGACTGAGGATCTGAGCAGGGCTGCCAAACTGGTGGCTTGCTGGAGAGAACTGAGTTTTAGTCCCAGAATGAGAGGGAGAGGGATGAATTTTGGAGATGCTGGAGAAGGTGAACCACGCGTGTGGAGCAGAGCAGGAATAGGGTGGTGAGTTTGTGAACAGGAGTCCAGAGAGTGAGGTCTACCTATGACAGCAAAAACATAAGAGGATCCGAGAGGAAGGATCACATACCTGGGAATGTCATTCAGAGTAGCATCAGTCCACCCTTGTCTCAAAGCTCCTGTACTTTTGTTAGTGACGGACGTTCCCTGGGTTTTAGAGGCATTTGTCACCTTTCATGAAAATGTACTAGTGATGCCTGTTCTTCATAGAGAAGAAACTTGAGCAATTGCTTGCTGGTCAGTAAAAGGCAAGGCAAGCATAGCTCACACCTTCTGACATACCTGGCAGCCCAGCTTTGGTTTGGTGACTCTGGCTGACACGTTGGGAATGATCCTGGTTTTGTGATGCAAGTGGCATCTGTGCTGTTCGCAGAAGAGCTGAAGTTGGAAGGGCCATTCTGATGCAGTTTAAGTTGTACATGGAGCATGGGGTTTTCTGACCTCATTCTCTTCTGTTAATAGCCTCGTCCTCCATATGGATCTGCCTTAGCTTTGCGTTCACTGAATGTTAAACCAATAGCTTTTGCAATACTTCAACCTATGCACACCCTGAGTTGTATTATTTTGTGAACAGTTGATATTCTCTTTTTTTGCAGTTTGCCAAGCTGCGTTTTTTTGTATATAGTTTATGATGGTAAGCAATGCTAAGAGGTTTTGTGTTTGAGTCATGTTTCATTTTTCAGCAAGGCAGTTAATGACTGAGGTGACATGGACCTCAGTTCCAGAAAGTTATGAAGGTCTGCTTAGATGTAGAAATTTTGAGTGAGTGCTGTAATTCAGTAATGACCAGTGTCCACCATTCACATGCACAGTGCCAGTATCTATTGATGATGACAAGTCATGTGCAGAGCAAAGGCTTTCTTGAGCCTACCTTGGTTAATATGCATTTATCTATATGGACCCTTCCATGTGACTTGAAGGAATCATTCGTCCATTATAAGGGCTTCATCATCTTTAATTTGTTTTAAAATTTCACAAGTTTCTGTTTTGTGCATTGAGATAGAAATGGGTCTTTTCTTTTGGACGTATAGTAAATAAAAGAATATTTAAAAGTAGATGTTTGGCTAGCACATGGGAACTTAGAGTGGCCAGATGACTAGTTTTGTACTAGTAAGTGTAGAAACCTTTCCAGTTAAAGCGGTTGCAAACTTTGTGGCCTTGTGGTTGGCACAACAATGCTAGTCATTTCAGTTTCATCCCTTGCCCAGTCCACCTTGTCCATGTATATAGATGCTCCAATGGGGCTTTTAAAACATTTTTGAGAGTCAAGCAGAGATTATGTATAGTGGTTCCCAGCTTCTGCCCAGATTTTTAGAACAATGCAAAGGCCTCTTGAGTCCAGTCCTGACAGTTAAGGATCTAGAAGTGAATTAAAACAGCCAGGGATTGGGTTTGAGATGCTCAGGACAACTTTCTTAGCTGTCCCTTTGACTTTCCTCTGTTGTCATGTATCAGGAGCTGGAATGGATCCAGCGGGGCTTGACAGAGTATTACCTGTGCATATGGGATATACATACAGGATATCTAGTGGTGTCAAGTCGTGATTGCGTGTTGTATGTCATCTTTAAGGGCTCTCCAGTTAAAGTACTTGTGAGGGTCATCTTTCATCCATCCATTATCTGTTGGATTACCAATTCTTAGCTAGTTTGTGTCTATAACTGTATAATACCACACTCCCATGTACTTCTTGTTGGACATAATTCAGGCTTAATAAAAATAGCAACCCAGACAAATTGGTTTAAGTCCTTACAGATGAAGCTGTCTCTTTGGAATTGGTGGGATCATGTTTCTCTTAAACAAAGATACATGAAATAAGCGTCTTTATTGCTAATAATAGGAGAGTGCATTGGAAAGCGCTCTCTATAGCAGACCTTCACAGTGTGAATGATTTAAAATATCCCCAAATCCCTGCAGGAAATACAAAACAATGTCACGTTCTAGGGGCTCAGCTGCTGTGCCATTTAACAGCCATTGCCGGGAATTTTCTCAGTCACCCTAAGTCAAGTGAGTAAAAGGTGCAGCTGTTGCTAATGGGAAGCTTCTAGGACTTACCTAAGAGTTGTCCTTGGCAAGTCATGAAGTGGCATTTTTCCTTTTGAGCCAACAAAAAAGGAGTGCCTTGACACGTTTGCAGAAGGCTGTGGTGCTGAATAGAGTCTACCTGGAGATGTCTTAGAAAGATAAAGGGTAAAAAGAAAATTAGGCGAAGCTTAACTTTCCGTGTGTAGCACCTTAAATTTTACTAAAAGTTATTGGGATCCCATTTAGCTGCTACTTCCTGGAAGCAAAAGTTAAGTGCATTAGTTTTTTAAAATTAATGATTGACATGTACGGCAGTCCTATGTCTGGGCAGGCCTGAAGAAACTGATCTATTAGTGGAATGCAAAGGTACCTGGGTTTATTTCATACAGAGTTAATACCCAAAGCTCTGTTTTGAAAAGCCTTGTGAACGTCACATACCATGACCAGAAAATTCCCCATTAGATTTGCAGCAGGAAATTAGCAAGAAGCGTTTTCATGAGAAAGCGAACTGGGAGCTGGGATTGCAGTGCAAAGGACCTTAAGATTTCTCACAGCAGAAGATACCATTAAAAGTATGTGTATAAACAGTCCCCTGCTTTAATAGATAAGATCATTGTTTTTATTTAGTTGTTCTTGAGGACCAGTCACTGCCTAATACGGTGCCTATGGGAACCAGATCAGATCTGTTTTGAGGTCCCTGGGCAGATGAGTCTTTTGCCCAAGCTTCAAGTTCTGGTTGTGGAAGACGTTGCAGAGGTTTTTAAAGCTTCTGGCTTTCAGTGCTTCCATATCTAGGATTATGAAGCTATAGTTTGGAGCAAATGGTGGGAGGAGTCTTCAGACTAAAAGACTACTTTAAAACTAAAGCCAGCATCGCAATGGGAAGCTGTCAGAGGTGGGACTGGCCTGTGCAATTGCCTTGATTAATGGGTGAGCCTGGAGCATCCTGCGCTTAAGAAATGTGACAGGCACTGGGAGGGATGTACATACTGGTAGGAGTAAGGGAAAACAAATTGGAGAACCAGAGCAGCAAAAGCTCTTTGTCTTCTGTATGTTTTCTACTGGACCAGGATAACTTACCTCAGGAAACAGAAGCTGAGTTGACCAAAAGTGTGAAATGAAAGTGCTCAGGACATTTGTTAAAGCTTTTCCAGGGTCTTAGTTGTCTTATGCCACTATAGCTCCATGCCCTTAAAAAAAATCCCAATACTTTGCTCCTGGATGTTTATAGGAAATTCCCTTCCCAGGCAGCTAAAATATTTTACCATTTTCATACCTTTTGCCGTTTGCCTTTGTGTTCCTTGTGTGCACCACTCTTGAACGTGTTACTAACTGGGAGCATGTATGAGCCCTTCCAGAGTTAAAACCACTGTGTAAAAGCAGCCAAAGTAGGCATTTTTGTTAGGAACAGCAACATAAGTAAAACATTGCCAAGCATTGCCCTTTCCTAGTCCCTGAGAAGGCTGGGAGAGACTTGTATGTGAAAAGAACGCAGTCCTCACTTTGGATGTGGCCAGCGTGAAGCATCCAGCTTGAGCAGTGCTGCCCAGCATGACAACTGTGAAGTTTCCACAGCACAGAATTTGTTCAGATTGTTTGAGGATGTAATTTATTAGTGACTTTAAGTCTTTGAAGTTTATTAAGTATAAAACCTAAACTTTCCGGAGCAGAGGAAAACTCGGCCCCAGACTTTGTTAGAATAACAATTGTTTCAGGGAATGTCAAATTTAGACTTTGGCTTTGTACGTGGAAGGGCACAGCCTTGCTAATTGCCAAGGAGTTCTGGTTGATTGCAGAGGCAGAATTGGCTAAAACTGGGCAAATGTTTGTGTAAATACTATTATTCTGACCAGCATAGAGGAAAGAGACACCAAAAACAATCCAGGGATTTCAAAGGGATTCACTTTTCCCCTTAAAGTTGGTTGTGTTTACTGATGGTCCTGTTTTGAGTAACAGCTCATAGTTAATGAGAATTGGACTCTAGGGTTAACATTTTCTTTTTGAAAATGGAGACCATGCTTCTTAGTCACATCAGGATGTTTAAAACGGGGACGTGCGGTAGTGCTCTTGCTGACTAATCCTTTGCTTTCATTTATAGCTTCTGGACAGCATTGCAGTACTTAGCCAAAGCATCAGGTCTTGGCCCACAGCCTTGCAAGCCAGCCAGGCTGCACTTGCCAGAGGACCAGAGCACAGACCCCAGACAGGCTTTGTGCATCTTTGTTCCCCTCATCCATGAAGCTGACAAAGACTTGGTTTAATGTAAAGGCACTTGCAGCAGTTCTCAGGGGATCTGTGATTTTGGAGAGTTACTAGAAGGCAAGGACTGTCTGGCCATACCTCTGTCTTTTGCCTGTCCCAAGGACTGGTGAAATAGGTGTGGAAAGCAGAGCCAGATGTAGCTTCCCATCCAGACCTTCTTCCATAGCAAGATGCTTGATCCAACTCTTTTTTGACCTGTCAGGTTACAGAAGGATCATCCGTTCTTATTCTCAGGAGGTGATGTTCTTTATGTCTCCTTGGGACTTCAGTTCTTCAAGCCCTTTTAGTTACAGTAATAGGCAGAAGTGTGGGTGGCCTGGGGAAGAGACATGATAAGAACTTAAACAAAGTAGACTGAAAATGAACCTTATCCTCAGATGAGTATTTGATTTGTATTTCAATAATTAATTTCTGCAGAATTTATCCGTGAATTGCAGTGTCTCTCTTGTGCCTGTGGTCTTCGGGTTGGTTACGGAAGACAGAAAATAAAATTAGTGAATGCAGTCAGTCCATTTTGCTTTAAAAAAGGTTTAAGATAAAATATTCCTTTTTTTTTTATCAACTATCTGTAGGTGCAAACTATGTACAGGTGCTCATAGTGAGTTGGAGTTGCTGATGTTTTCTAAGGAGAACTGTATGAACAATAAACTTGAAGAAAACTTAGCATTATCAAATTATAAGTCTCCAGCCTTACTGTTGGCTTTGGAAAATAATTTCTACAAAGGAAGTATTTTCCTTTTATATTATATGAAGAAGAAACACCTCTTACCCTGTAATATTTAAGGATGGTAGCTTTCTCCTCTTGTTTAGATGAAAATTAGAGGCCTCAGATTGCAAGTTTTAATATTTGTTTTCTTCTGATTGCTGCCTTTAGCTCCTCAGTAAAACGCCATTGACTGCTCTGTGGGTAACTCTGAAGAAGCCTCCAGGGCTGAATATATTAAAATCCACAGCATTCCACAGAAAATGACAAAATTCTCCTCAAATAGCCCCCACAATTTTCCACTGGCCTTCTTTATGAGCTGCAGGCAAAAAAGGATGATCTGTTGCGCTTGTCCTATTCCTGTTTTTCTTCCTGTTTTAAATATAGCGGAATATATAAAATAATGAAGTGGTATTCAGAAACAATTCTTTTGCCAGGTCTTCCATCTGTTATTCTGTATAATCCTAATTTCTGTACAAAAAACCAGAACCATGGTATGCAACTCAATATGTTCCAAGATGTTTATTTTCATCAGCGAGGTCCAATAAAGTACATAGCTCAAATATTAACACTGGAGTATGTTAAGATTTCATTACTATTTGATCTATATAGTTTACTGACATAAATGGATACAAATAAACAGCTTGTAACATATAGAGTTACTAACTATGCTTTTGTGGATTTATAGAATTCTGTGGTGGATTTGGGTTTTGCAGCAGATTTATTTTCTCTAATTCAGTTAAAATAACTATGTAATCATTATTTGTGCTGAGTATGGTTTGAGCTTCATTTTCATAATTCACCGTGGGATTTGTCTGCGTAACTTCTGCTGGTTAATGACCCTGTATTGATTGAGATTCTCTTTTGTGAGGCGGTGTTGCTTGTGACTTGATAATGAATCAGTCAGATCACTCCATTTTAGAGAGAAAGAAAATAGACATAGTGTTAACTTACAAAAAAAAAGATACTCAGAGCTCTGCGCACTCTATATATTCTGTAGGGGCTTTTATAGTGCTTGTAGTACACGCTGTTCTGAAAGTGTCATGCATGCATTTGTTGTTGTGAACTCAAATGCTGTAGGATCTGTAAAGATGTGAGATTAAATTTTCCATTGCCATTTTTACAGATAACAGCCCGTCGACAATGGAAACATATTTATGATGAATTAGGTGGTAACCCTGGAAGCACAAGTGCTGCTACATGTACTCGCAGACATTATGAAAGGTAAGATAACAAATCTGAAATGCTTGTTTAATAATGAAAAAAAATAATTTGGAAAGCCTTCAAAACATTTTATAAAGAATTAAGGAAAGAGAGAGAGAGACTTCTTAAAGATATAGTAAATATGCCCTCAATAGTTTAGTCAGATAATCCATTGTAATTTAAACCAGAGTGTATGTCTCAAGTGACTAAATAAGTAAAACATCTGATTTTTCTTTGGGACATATCTTAATTTTTACAACAGCTTTCTGGTTAAAGAAGCTGAAGGATTGAGCAAAACATACTCGAGGAAAAATAAGAAATGACAGCTAATTGATGCAAACACTTGTCTTCTGTCATTTTTTAGGAATACCAATTAACCAAATTGTGGTTGTGATCAAAATAATGGGGTGGCCCACAATGCAGGGTGCTGTTAATGTTGTAGGTCATGCAGAGCGTTGCATTCCTCTTCTTCATTGCATTCCTTCCCTCCTCCCTGCCTGCAAGCTGCTGCCAAACACTCTTTCTCTGCAGCCATTGTTGCTGGTCAGAACTGTTGATTTCTTATTCTTCCCATGTAGATAATAACTTCCAGGGCTTGTGAAGCCAGCATGCATTGAATAAAGTACTGGAGCCGGAATGTTGTTTTGGTTTGGTATGGTTTTTAGAAACAACTCTTTCTTTTTTTTCCCCTTTTTTTTTCTTTGCTTTTTTTCATTTTACTTTTTTCTCTCTCCCCCCCCCCCCCCCCCTTTTTTTTTTTAGATAAGCAAGTGTTAATAAAAGTCCTGCAATTTCATGCTCAGATAAGGAAAGTCCAGTCTCTTGTTCCTGGGCATAAACAAGTTACTTTGCTCAGGTCAGAAAGATTGTACTTGCCTGTGCATGAAGGGGTAGAGCAGAGCTGTGCTCAGTGGGCAGTTTTGCACCTTCTTTTAGTACCTTACATGTTGGCCACTCCAAGGGAGATACTGCCCTACTCATGGAGGGAATGGTCAATCACCCACATTTACAGGAGACATCTCCAACATAAGGACTTGGGTGCGCAAAGAAGTTGCGTGTAGTGCCACTGGAAAAGTTAGAAGCTTTCTGGAGATTGAGCAAAGCAGCAGAGCACATTGAGTGAGTTGCTGTGCTTGTCAGATGGGGCTTTTCTCTACCTTTGTGTTGTGGGCAAATGTTATTGATTGTTTTAATTGACTCATCAGATTGTAGATATTTGCCTCTTCTCTTCCTTTGTTACAGCCCCAAGCGTCTCAGGGCTTCCTCTGGCACCCAAGCCAGCTGTTGGTTTCACACTGGCAGCCTGGGTCTTCCCTCACCAGATGTGCTTTGTAGGATGTTTTTTATTTGACAGAAGAAACCCAAGCACGCATGAGAGTTAGGTCTCTGCAGGCTTAGGTCGCATAGGGAGCAAGCGATGTTGGGCTCTGTGTTGGAATCCTAGAGTCACGGAGAGAGCGCGTCTCTTGTAGTTGTGGAAGAATAAATGGGCCATTCACAAATACTTCATGAACCACTGTCTCTCTCTTCTGTTTTCATACTAGTGGTTTATTTCTTTACTCACAAAACACTTGAATTGCACTCCTTTTCGATGCATAGAGACTCATCCGTGTGACTTACTCAGCAGTTACTCACAGATACGCTACAAAGTGCCACAAAGCTCATCGTGCCCACTAGAAAACCTGGGCAGACTCATGATGCCTTGAAGGTTGAAAAGCCTGTACAGGCTACCCAAAAGGAGTTATGCAAGCCTTGAGCCAGTCTGAGGAAAGTATCTTTTATTTCATGGTTAGATTGGTCTTAGATCATTGAAGAGCTCAAATCTGAGTTCTTGGATGCCAGTCTATTTTGTGGGTTCTGGTTTGTGTCTAATACGAGGTAGCACTTCTTTTCCAGGTCTCTGGCAGGCTGTCAACAGATGGCATTTGGAGAAAAAGTCTTGTAGGATTTTTAAGTTAGCCCTGACCTTACATAAAATACGTTTTACCAAGTCTGGTCTGAAAAAAACAAAACACACATACAAAAATCTCAGTGACTGGTCCAATCTCTAGATTTTTAGTGTTAGACACATTTTTTTCCACTGCAGGAAAGCTCTATTAAGCCTCAGAGTTGGAAAAAAGTAAATGAAATTGTCATGGTTTGTTTCAGCTGGTAATTCTAACTACAGCACCTGTAAATGTAATGCTCATTTATAGCCAAAGTGCTCAGATGACATTTAATCTACAACTAGAACTGCAGTGCGGGAATACACATTCAAGATTCAGGACACACATACATTTTCTAACGTGAAGTTGAGCTGTAAAGCTAAACTGGAAATTGAATTAAGCTGAGAAGTAAATGCTGAATAAACCTCATGATTTTTCCTTTCTGAATCCCAGTGGCCTTTCCTTGCTTACTGGAGGCAGAACAGGCAGTTCCCTGACTTAACTGATCCTGCTGCTGTTTGACTTAGCCTTGCCATTCTTCTCTACAACGAGATCGCAAGGGCATCCGTGTTTGTGTTAACTAGTTCTCTTCCAAGCTGACAAAGAAGCTCCTAGCTGTTTGCACTGGCTTTAACCTATCAAGGCTGCTTAGGTGTCAGCAGCCTTTCAGTGACATCCTTAGCATGCTCAAGAGTGGAACAGCACACATGTCCCATTCAGGTACTGCATCCCCACCTTCCTGCCCTCTCCAATCTGCAATCTGGAGTTTCACAACCCAAGAAATTAAAGAGGGCCACATTGCCTCTTCGTCTATCAAATACCATAAAGAAATGTTGCTTTTCTCAAAAGGTGCTTAGAACCTTTAAAAAGCCAACATGTTGCTGCAGACCCATGGTGCCAAGGATGGCAAGAGCTGGCATAAAGCCATATTTAAAGGCTGTGGGAAATGCTCTGTGCCCCACGTTGGAGCAGAGCTTGTGGTGGTTGCTGCTACTGTGCTATAGGTAGGCAGAGTGCTTCAGTCAGTGCGACGGTTGCTTTGTTTCCCTGGTAAAAGGGAAAGAAAGATTTTGTGTGCATTATCAACTGATTCATTTTTCATGTAGTACGGTTTGTGTTTCCAGTAACTGGTTTCATTTTAAAACAAGGTGAGGCTGCCAGTGTTTCAGTAAGTGTTATTTGTATATTAGTTAGACAACTTTTGTTTTATTAATGAGTATAATAATGAAAGTGCAGGTTGCTGAGTAGAAGCAATGGGTGTTTTTATTTAAAGCATAGCAGGCATCGTATAATGCCAATGAATGCGTTATTGTCACTGTAGGCATGGCTGGTCTGAACCTGCCTCTGATTGGGTTATTCCAAATAGGCCCAGGCACTTCATAAAAATGTCTTTGTCAGCCTAGTTTTCCTTCCAAACCTATTCATCTCTGTCAGTTTTTAATATTAGTACCAGGCTCTTGGCTATAGTCCATTAGTATTGTACTTAATTGCTCATGTTACAGATGATTACCAATATAAAAAGCATTAATGTTTTCCCATCGTGGGGCTGTTGCTCTGTGCACAACTCAGACTGTGCAGAGCTTCTAAGTTGTTGTTATTTTGGTTGTTACTTTCTTCGTTTGTGCTCCGTTAATGCACTTACCTTGCACAATCGGAGAAAGCTGGAGGCGTGTGTGGTTGGTATTAGTTGATTCAACCCACACCTTTCCTGTGGAACTCTTGCATCCCTTGTCAGTACCCTCCATCTCTCTCTCTTATCAAGAAACCCTCAGAAACGGCTTCTTTTCTGCAAAGCACTCTTCTCCATACTGCCTCCCTCTAATAATGCAGGTGTGGTTTTCACATGCAGGGTTTGAGGTTTCTTTCGCTTTTATACAAAACACATGATCAGCAACTTTAATTTTCCAGTGTGAGTGACAGTCTGTGTTTCTGCAGTGCTGATGACGTTGTTGTTAGGGATTTTTCATAAACATTATACCACCACCACCACTCCCCCCACCAAAAAAAAAAACCCAAACCAAAAAACCCAACCTGCTATTTTGCAAGGTATATAAAGTTCCCAATAAAATGCGTTGAACAAAACAAAAATATGAGTAATTGCCCATTAGGGCCTTTTTCCTCACTCCAAGTCTGGCTATGATTCATCTCGGTTTCCTCCAAAGCAAGCCTTCTGCTTGTGCTATGCACAAACATGCAAGGGCTGGGAATTTGTGATATGCGATGGCATGCAGTAACACTCCTCAGCTGCTTTGGTGGACAGACGTGTCAGTGTTCGAAGGTGTCACGGCCAGCAGCTGGATGGTGCCATAGAATACCAGCCTTCCTGGCCTCTTTCGGTGCTGCAGGGAGTGTCATTGCTTTGGGGTCTCCAGCACGGATGGACCCAGGGCATCCCACAGACCGCGTCCTGCTCTTCAGCAGTGTGTCTCGTATCCTGCCCATCGCAAGTCACTAGTACCGTGAAAACCAGACTGTCCTGGTCAAACTCTGCTGGGAAGGGGTTTATTAGGTTTCATAATCTCATTGAATTCAGGCAGCTGAGTTGGAAAGGGTTCTGCAGAGCCACAACCACCTGGGACTGGGCGAGGAGCAGAGAGGTGAGTTAGATCGCCAGAATTGGTTGTGGTTCTTCACAATCTGGCAAGATGACTGTGTCCGTGCTTTGGACACAGACCTGCAGTGAGAGTGGTCGCTGGGCACCTGCAGAGTACCCTGCACATCTGCCTCTTACCAGGGACTAAACCCTAGAAGATGGAGTGTCTTGTGCAGTTCAGAGCCCATTCAACCACTTTTCTGTCTAAATTCCTCGCATAAATATTCTATATTATCAGCAAAAAGGCGAGTCAAAGTAAGTCCCTTACATGATTTCCCTTTAACATCCGTAAAGTCTCTCTACCCTAAGGATATTGTGCAGTAATTCAATATGCAGGAGAGCCCTGCATTCCATGCAAATGCTGTTTGGTTTTGTTACAGCATTTGGATAACTTTGGTAGCGTGTAAGCATTTCGGAGTTTTGTAGGAAATAGCAGCCAATCTTTTAGAAGGAACAAAAAATAGGAGGCTAGTATAGCATCCACATGAAAATGCTTATGGTTATCTTTTACTACACATGGTAATTAATAGAAGGTTTTGATTTACATTGTTAAGTGTGAAAACATCCTCAGGCAAAAATTAATCAAATGTTATGTCATGCTGTAAACTACAGCTAGCTCTTTGTTTGACCCAAAAAAACTTGCCAAGCAGCAGTTCTTTCTTGTCATACTAACTTGGTTGTTTTATTTTTGTCTTCACCCCACTTTCCTGCCCCCCTCCCACTTCAGCAACTCCCAGACTCCCAGAAAACTTTACAAGTTGCAAGTTGTCTCAATAGTTTTCCATCAAGTGCAAATTTAAGCCTGAAGATAGATGAGGTGTCTCAGTTCTCTCTTTCTTTTCCTGGGTTTTTGGTTTGGTTTTTTTTTGTTCTGATAAATAACAAGAAGTTTCTGCTTATGATTTTCTGCCCTCAGGGCTTTATCATTAAGATTAAATAACTGTACTCTCAAGCATACCACTGAACAAACATCTTTTCAATTATGTGAGTAACAGATGCTTTAACAAAGGAACTATTGAAAATTCAGAAAGCTTCCCCCCTCCCCAAAATTTAAAAAGTATCAGATGACAGAGGAATGTAATTGTTTACCATTAAAACAGATCCTTTGCTGTCCGTTCAAAACATCTGAGAAACATAGGGGGGTTTGAAATTTCTAGGTTTTAGATTTTCAGTCTCAGAGTTTGACTGGCCAGCACTGGAGTCAGTGGGTGTCCCTGGGTGCAAAGTGCAGGACAGTCGGGCACTGCTTTCCAGTGTCTGGAAATGGATGAACTCTCTCCTTGCAGTTAATGATTTTCCCAGCCACATCCTTCTCTCCACCCAGGAGTTTGTCGCAGCAGAACTGGGGATGCCCTGTGCTACCCTGTGCTCCCGGGTGGGTTGTCACCCAAGCAGAGTGGAGCTTCCTAGGAGTGCCCGCTGTACAGACGTGCGCTGATGCTTACTGGGCACTGAGGCTGTGCCGTGTGCCCAGTGCTTTAGGGACCTTGCGGTCCCAGCAACTGAGTTGAATGCTCATGGTTGGGTGGATGAGTTTTTTAGGGACATGGTTTAGTAGGGAGACAGGCACGTTTGGACTCGATAATCTCAGAGGTCTCTTCCAGCCTTATGATTCTCTGATTCTGTTCTATCATTCTATGAACATCAGACAAAGTGTGTCTCGCATAGTGACCTCATTTCTTGACATCCAGGAGTAGGGACAGACTCTACACAAGGGGACAAGCCCATTTTCCTTGCTGGGAGCTGAGCTGCCCCAGGAGGGTGCTGCGCAGTGGGAGATGTGCCATTCTCCTTTGCAGGAGCAGCACGATGGATGGAGAGTAAGATCTTTTCCCTTAGATTCCCCACATCTGCTGGGAATCTCCACCTTGTACTTCACTACAGGACCTTGCTAACACAGCAGGTATTGCCCCTAGTTTGTTCATCTTAGTGCGATGGAGATGAGGCTCAGAGATCCCAGGGAGGGTCAACACGATTTGAGAGACCCTCCAGGAGACCTGCAGTCCACAGGCCAAGCAAAAGGACATCTGTAATCTTGTCCTGAGCATAGGGACCAAGCATTGCAGGGACTGCCGAACAAAATGCATATCTGCCTTTAGATGCAGAAATGGTGACTGTGGCCAAAATGAAGGCACACAGCAGTTTTCGTAGAGTGACATGGGGAAGCTGCTCTGACCCCATCACCCCTCTGAATCTTTCTCGTGCAGTGAATCTGCACCAAAAGCAATACTGTGGGGTTTTTCATCTCCCCCTGCTGAGCCGTAGGATTGGGAGTGCTTGAGCTTACCTCGCCTGGCCGTGCAGCTAAATCAACAGCTGTGTTTGTAATGTCACTAATTTCCAGTTTACTTAAAACAAAGTGTCTTTGAATTCTCTTACAGCAGCGCAGTTCCCACCTTTAAGCAGTGAGCCGTTCTCATTACCCACCAGCACTCCCAGTGGGCTGTGAGGAAAGTTGATGAAAGGATGAAAGAGCCATTTCTTTAAGGAAGGAAAGTTCTTTGGGAAGAAAATTGAACTCAGACATATTTTTCCTTGGCTGATAAAATACATGCCAGTTTTGTACTTCAGACAAATGCAAATAAACCTATTGCTTTTGTGTTCTGCACAAAAGCATGTGAGGCTTCCTTTTCTTAACCCCTGGATTGTACAATGCGGTCCAGGGAAATCAGGCTTGAGGAACACACTGCTTGATTTCCTCAGTGTTTTTTATATTCCCATTTTGGAAAACAGGCTGAGACCTAAATTTTGAGTTATTCCTCTCCCCTCCGCTGGGAATTTGTCATTGGTGCCCAGGAGAGCTGCCTCCTACTCCTGGACATCCCCACCAGCTGATTGCTGTTGAAGGTGGCTTTTTTCCCCCATGCTTACACTGACAACATTGCTCCAAGATTTATCCCATTTGAAGATCATCAGGGTAAAAATGGCTTCTCCTGGGATCAGAGCTTAAGCAAAAAAACCCTGAATGTTTTGCCACTGAGTTTCTAGGGAACAGGAATTAAGTTTCTCTCACTCCAGTTATTGATAGGGGCCCCTTCGCACGGTGGGGTCTGTCACTGGAGCTGCCCCGAGCTGCCCTAGCTCAGCAGCCACTCACTCCGGCCCTGCTCTCAGACCTTATGGCTGCAGGGGGTGGGGACCTGGTGAACCAGATGATTGCACTGTTGAACCAGGCAAACCGGCTGTCTCATCCCCCAGCTCCAGCAGTACCTTTAGAGGAAGGAGGAAGAGCCACTATGGCATAATAGGCCCAGGAGGAAAGTGTCTTCCAAACTCCTGCCAGTAAAGAGATTTATTGCCTGTCCCTTTTTGGTGTTTTTGAAACTCTAAGAGCTTAATGTTCTCATGATTTACATTAGTATCTAATCCTTGCGTAATCGCACTAATCCCTTGGCCCCAAGATATCCATTGACAGTGAGTTCCACAGGTTAACTGGTTGCTGTATTCATTTGGTGGAGCAGATTTAAATCTTCATTCCTGTTGCAATCAACCTCCTTAACCTTGTGGCCAAGCATGGGAATGGGACAGCATCTCCCAAAGAATGGGCTTAAGTATTTTAGAATCATAGAGTAGTTTTCGTTGGAAGAGACCTTTAAAGATCATCTAGTCCGATGCCTCTGCAATAAGCAGGGACATCCTCAACTCAGTCTGCTTGCTCAGAGCCCCATCGAGCCTGACCTTGAGTGTTTCCAGAGTTGGGGCCTCTACCACATCTGTCTAAGCAGCCTATTCCAGTGCTTCGCCACCCTCAATGTAAAAAAATTTCTTCCTTATATCCAATCTAACTCTACCCTCTTTTAGTTTAAAACCATCGCCCCTTGTCCTATCACAACAGGCCTGGCTAAAAAGTTTTCCCCCAACCTTCTTATAAGCCCCCTTTAAGTATTAAAAGGCCACAGTAAGGTCTTCTTGGAGTCTTCATTCTAAACAACCCCCAACTTTCCCAGCCTGTCTTCACAGGAGAGGTGCTCCAGGCTCTGATCATTTTTGTGGCCCTCCTCTGGACTCACTCCAGCAGGTCTGTGTCTTTCTTGTGCTGAGGATTCCAGAGCTGGACACGGTACGATAGTGGAGTAGAGGGGGAGAATCACATTGCTCAACGTGCTGGCAGTGCTTTTTTTGGTGCAGCCTGGGATAAGATTGGGCTGCAAATGCATGGTTGCTGACTCATGTCCAGCTTTTCATCCATCGCTACCCTTAAGTTCTTCTTGGCAGGGCTGCTCTCAGTCCCTTTATCCCCCTGCCTGTATTGATGCTAGGGGTTGCCCCAGCTCAGGTGCAGGACTCTGCACTTGGCCTTGAACCTCATGAAGGTCACGCCCACCCGCTTCCCAAGTTTGTCCAGGTGCCTGTGGGATAGTATCCCATCCTTCAGGTTTGTCAACCGCACCACTCAGCTCGGTGTCGTCTGTAAACTTGCTGAGGGTGCACTACATCCCACTGTCTACGTCATTGATGAGGTCACTTTAAGTCCTTCCAAAATTATTCTTGTGACTGAGAGGCTTTGTTGTGCACTGTTTTGTTTTGGGCTTGAAGCCCTTAAGAAAGCAAGATGATGTCAGCGGGAGACCTGCTGGAATATTTTATTCTGCCAGAAAGAAAACAAAAATAAATACTGAAATAAGCGATATAAAAAATAATATAGGGGTTGTGCTGAACTGCCTCCTTCACCCTGTGTGTCCTGGGCATATGGTTCCTCCCCAGCCTGAGAGCCTTGTCATATCCATACACAGCGGGGAGAATTAAGGAGGAAACTGGCAGCCTTAACATTTAATTTCCTTCCTCTTTCTGGGCTGGTCAGATCCTTTGCATTATTGTAACTACTTTTTTTTATCATGTCTATAAATAGATGTGCTCTCATGTGTCCCGTGAAGCAGAGTCGGGCCAAAAAAGTCATTCATTCTGCATAATCAATACATGAAAATGTAGTGGTTACTGGCTCAGATGAGATCTTGTATTGTTAGTTCTGTAGCTGGGAAAAAAAATGTTGACTAATAAAGATTAAGGGCTTTTTTTTTTTCTTTTTATGAAATGCTAATGATGAAGACATGTTTGATATACTGTGAAATACATTTTTCTAATGTGAAGTTTCTGCTTTTTTGTTGGGAAAGAGATTCAGTCCCTGGAGGATTTTAGAATTTGTAAATATAAAATTATCTGCTTCAGTGTTTTTTAAAAAAAGGTTGGCAGAAAGCCAGATTACTTACATTACTGTAATAGATTTGCTGACCTCTGACATCTGCTGCAGAGAAGTACATTGAATTTTTCATAGTATCAGATGATGCAGATCTAAAAACTCGGTACACTCTGCACCATTATTTAATTCAGGACTTAGTACAGCAAAATCTTTTTTTGAATAGCAGTTTATACGTGATTAGACTTAATATTGCCGATTGTAATAAATCAGGATTAGTATAGTACTGATTTGTTAATCTAACTTGTATTGATTTTAAGTTGTCTTTATTTAAAAAAAAAAAAAAGAACAGGCTTTTCACAGTGACTGAATTTAATAAGAAGCCCTGTGATAGCAAAGACTCCCCTACTGTTTCTGCTCTTGGCTGGAAAATGTTATTCTTGTATTATTCCAGGAAAGAAAAAAAAAATGCCTCATGCTGCTAAAAATCTGCTGCCTGTGGAAAGATTTTTTAATACACTAGTGCTTACAAATTCTATTTATGTTAATTGACTTATAAATAATACATTTTATTAATCTTAATATGGGAATCTTGATCATGGTAAAGACCCTTTTCTTTGGTCTCCTCACAGGCTGTACAAGTAAATGGTCTTTACATCACAAAATATTCCCCCCTTTTCCTTTTTCTGTGAATACTTTGATACTCCTCCCCCCACCCCTGCAGCCAGGAAATGCAGCCACAGTTCAAAGCCTCTGAAAAGGTGGTGGCTGTTCCCAAAGTGCGATACGTTTGAGGTATGAGGCTCTGCTTTTTTGGACGTCGTCTTTACCTCTTCTTGCGCAAAGATTGATTAAATCTTACCTGTGCTGCAAATATTTGACCAAAAAAAAAGATCTTGTGTTGGTTTCAGACATGTCGCATTCTGCTAAACTATTTGGCCAACAGCAGATTGCATTCTTCCTGTGTTGGGCAATATTGACCTTAAATTGGCTAAGCTGGCTGCTTTTATGGCATGTGAGCCGGCTGCTTACATGTTCCGAGAGCTGTATTAGCTTTATTACTCCTGCGCTATAAAAACTTCTAATAATCAAATGATAAGATCATATCCTGTGGGTAATTGTGTTGTACCATGACAGGATAACTGAAAAAACATTCAGTGAAAATTGCAACCGACGGAAATCTCTACGTGAAGCGGCAATTGTTGGCGTTGCTCGACTCGACGCTGCTCCCCGGGGTCTCGCAGCCCGTGTCCCTGCCGGCTCCTCTCCAGCTGCCCCTCGTGGTCCCCAGAACCCACCTCGGTGGCCGTGGGACCAGCAGGCTGCCGGCCTTTGTTTCAAACAAGGAGGGGAAAATCCTAGAACAAGCCATCCTTGTGTTTTGATTCAGTTTTACCTTAGTCATGCCGCCTCCCCGATACACGAAACATTTAATTCCAGATTTCCTGCCGCTGGCTCCGGGCCTTTGACCGGCTATGTGAAATGTATTTTTACTGCTGTCGGCCTGCCAACTGCTGAGCTCAGTGAAAAATAACTAAAATGAAAACCTTGTACTCCCACATGAACCCTTAAGATCAGAAAAGGAAATTTAAGCCACAGTTACTAATTAGCGCCAAAGCTAATGAGTTCTGGTGAGGTGCAGCAGGAGGAGGAGGAGTTTGGGTCCCACGTTACCCTACAAGGCTCGATTGAGAGCACGCGAGCGGTGATTAATCGCATCGGCCCGGGTCTTACTCCTACCCCAGCCGTAGCCGCGGGGTTAATCGTGCGGCATCTTTCACAGAAAGGGCCCACAAGTGGGCCAGGAGCGTCTCCGTCTCCCATGGGGCACGGGGCAGCGTCTGAAACCTTTACGGATGGAATATGTAGATCTTTAATGGGCGACGCGTTCCCATGGAAACAAAACAAACTCAAACACTCCCCTCGGAGTGCTAACAATTATTGTAATAAAATGTGTTTTTATTAAAAGTGATTTTAAATATTTAACACATGGCAGAGCAGCCTCGACGTTGCCCTGTGTGAAACCCAACCTTGCCTCTAGTGAAGTCCAAAGCGCTTTGTGCAGCGTGGGGAGGAGTTCGGTGTTTTCACCAATATTAGCGCTTTGCGAATAAAATGCAGCAGTCTCAAGTATGAACAAGATTATTTTTTTTCTTTTTCTGCTTAGTTATGCTTTTTATTATATAAACATTAACTGTAATATTACAGTGGGAAGCAGGTATTTGGCAGCTACGTATTATTTTGCTAAGTTTGCATAGAGGGAGCAGTTTCCAGTTTTAGCAGCTGTAACATGTTTAAACTCAGTTTGTAATGGGATCTGAAGATGAATATTCCCTGTGGGCTCTGCTTAGCTTCATTACTGGAGCCCTGCCAAATTCAGGGCTAGAAAGTATTATTCACGCCTCTTTGCACATACCATGTCAGAGCATGCTCAGTTAATGAATTTTGTTTCTAATATAGCATAAATTAGGTTTATATTTTAACATAATTTATGTTGTATTTTATTAAAATGTAAAATATTATGATCACGAGCAATCTAATTTCTGCTCTCTTAAGCCCAAACTGTGTTTGAACATCTAAGTATGTAAATCAAAATTGCATGCTTAGAAGCTGATTCTAGGATAACAAACGAATATCTGAACCAAAGAGGTTTCTGCCTTGGAGTCTTAGATTAAAGATAATTAAGGATTCCTGGTATTTGAATAGATTTATGTTGTTTATAAGCAAAGTACATTTTCTTTATAGAGTCAACTCATCTTTTTTTTAAAAAACAAATTATGTTTGCTGTATTAAAGTTCATATTTTTAAAGTCTGAGTCTTGCATTAATCCCACAGTGAGTCATTAATCATACCAAATGCATTATAAAAACTTTAATCACTGAAGTTGAAACTGAGATTGTAATGCAATCCATCCCTTTTAATTATATCAGTTATTTTTCCTTTCAGATCAAGAACTGTAAAGGGAAAACAGATAGATTAAAACTCAATGTGTTTGATGCTTTCAAGGGAGGGTATTTTTTGTTTGTTTCTTCCTTGCTTTTTTAAAGTGATTTTGTGCACTTTGTGGAGATGAGTTCCACAGTGAAAAAGTCCTTCACTCTTAATTCTTTTCCTCTCTTTGTTCCTTAAAAAAGACTCTCTGGTGAAGGAAGGAAGCGTGGTGACTGTCACTGTATGGGTGCATTGCAAAGGTGGGCAGTGTGCTGGGTGCTGTGCCCACCATCGTTGGTTTCTTGCAGTCCTACTCTCTCATCTTCTGAGTTCCTGGCACCTGCCCTTGCATGCAGGGGAACCACCAACCTGGAAACTGTAGCTGTTATCAAGTTGGTTGTGGCTTTGTAGGTGTTTTTCTGGGGTTTGCTGTATGATTTTAAAGGATAGGGAGGGAAAATAAAAATAAATGGTGGACTTTTTTTTTTTTTATCGGTCTAAAATGTAGCGGTTCGTATCCTCATCTGGTACAAATTGGTGTAGCCACACAAACCACTGCAGCATTACTGACAACTGATCCATTCCAACTCCACTGAATTTACAACACGTCATAATCTTGCTAAATAAATTGCTTTATCATACTTGGATTTGTAGATGCAGAGTTTAAACTGTTGCTTTTATGGCATGGTAGAAAATGGATTTATTAAATAAACTGCTCGTAGGAGATACATTTTGTTCTTTGCTAGAATGGCAAAACCTGATCAATTATTTGTTCCTTAATCCCCTAGATTAATCCTGCCGTATGAAAGATTTATTAAAGGAGAGGAAGATAAGCCACTGCCTCCAGTGAAACCTCGAAAACAGGATAACAGTTCCCAGGAGGGTGAAGCGAAAACAAAAGTGTCTGGAACAAAACGCATCAAAAATGAAAACCAAAAGAGCAAGAAGGAAAAAGATAATGCACAGAAACCCCAAGATGCATCTGAGGTTGGTTGCTTTCCTGCTTTTCAGCTCCTCAATTAAAAATGTACAGCTTCAATCATGTGAAATCCAATGATTTAAATACATAATTTAAACTGGAGAATTCCAACCAGTTGGCCATTGAGTTTACACAGCAATGGAAATTCAGTTGTGATATTGTCTGTGTTGGAATTTTGCTGGGCTACGAACAGCAACCAGTTAGCTCCATATTGCATAGCAGTGATGGCACAAAACCAAGCTCTGGATGTAACAAGCACTGTTTCTGCTCATTGTATTATATAGTGGTCACCACTAAAAGATCAGCAGCTGCCAAAAGGAAACCACACAACTACCACAGTTATTTCCTAATCTAAGTATAGGGTGCAGGAACCTCTAATGCTGTTGATAATATTGTGGTAACTGTTGGACACAGCTGATTTTTATAATGGTAACCTTTGGATCAGCCCTTCCATGCTCACAGATGTCTGTTAAAAAACAGATCACTCCACCAGATTTTTATTGTGTTATACTAAATTTCTCTTCGGATTGAAAGGTCAGATTTTGAGGGAGATTCCTTCCAAGCCCCTACTGAGCCTGACTTCCCCCTTCCTACTCTGTCACCTGCTTCACACGGGCAGGCCCCACTTGCCACGTAGAGCTGTGTTATTCGCAGTCACAGGACAGCCCTCGTGGAACAGATTTTATGTTCACAGCCCGGGTAAGGCAGATGAGTAGAAATCATATTTGTCTGCAAATAAGAGTTAAGTTTCACATGTTGTAAAGTGACATCAAAATCAATGGTGGTTTTGCTCCAGTTTTACTTAAGGACTTCTTTTTTGCATCCTGCCCCCTCTCTCCTGTGCTCTGCTTGGACCCTGTGTGAACAAGGCGGTAAAGCTCCTCACACACAACCCCTACACAAGACATGGCTTTTCCTGTCTCAGTCTGCCAGATCACAGCAGCCTTCAAGGCATTGCAGTGAAAGTAAGTATTTAAAGAATGTTGAAACACATGACGTGCCCGGCAGACTGCGGCTGCTCCCTTGACTTCATTGCCATCTGGCAGGTACATAAGTCCTGCTTCTAAACCTGTTTGGAAATTGGTATTGAGTCGGCTACTGACAGTCTTCCTCTCCATTGTTTAAAAAAAACAATGAGGGACCAGTAAACATGGATGCCTCTGAGACCGTGTACCCAGCTTTGAGAACAGAAAATGTTGCGTTTTCATATCCCACTACATGTCTAGGTTGTGCTTACAAGGACAATTTCATTTCCTGTCCAAATCAGAATTTGTGTTTGAAATTGCCTTGATCAACACTACCTTTAATATGTAACATAAAAGCACCCCACAGAGAGGGGAATGGGTTTTATTTTCCTTCACACTGTAATTTTAAAGCAGGGAACCCTGTTGCAGAAAAACCCCACCACTTCTGATGAAAAATACATAGAGAGGAGAGTGCGCACAAACCTGTTTCACTCACTGGAAGGTTGTAACACAAATTGCTCAAAGCAAGGAGATGCAAAGTGAAAGCTTGTGCTCCCTTCCCCTGTCATCCCTTCATGCCTGGTTATTTATTGAGGGGTCTTGGATCAGCAAGATACGTTGCACGCTTTCCGTACCGCCACCACTAAAGCATAGCATAACAAGTCAGCAACGGAGCGTCAGCCTTAACTTTGAATTTCCTTGCTTTTGTTGTTCCCTATCTCAAACTTCCTGCTGCTTAAACTGCAGTTATTTTTGTGTGGTTTGCAGGAAGAGTTCTTAAGCTGTGCTTATCGGAAATGTAGGGAGCCTAGACGAG
Source organism: Neomorphus geoffroyi (assembly GCA_033558235.1). Lineage (NCBI taxonomy): Eukaryota > Metazoa > Chordata > Aves > Cuculiformes > Neomorphidae > Neomorphus > Neomorphus geoffroyi. Next base: position 9,511,653 of record JAUMJM010000016.1, on the reverse strand, counting down.
ACAATAAAAATGTACAATTACGGCAGTTTCCCATTGTAAAATGGTACCTTTTATAATAGAATTAATGTCTCCTCCCTGACTGGGGTGGAAGACATGTCCTGGCTCTGTTCAGTCAGATTAAGGACCTCAGCCTTCGCACAGGTTACCATATGGGTAGGTGGTCACACAAAGCCAAGCAGCAAAGAGGGCTGCAGGGGTGGACACTTCCACCCTGAATGGGTGCAGAGCTGCAGAGCTCATCCGTCCTCTGCCGTCCTCCTGCTCCATGCGCAGGACGTGTCCCTTATGGGGCCAGCAGAAAGGAGGTGTCCAGCTCCTTTGGGTGGAGCAAAATCCAAGTCTGTTGGAGCCAGGCGGAAAGTTGCATGTCCCTCTCACTCAAAATGTGCCACAGCAGCAGAGCCCCGTGCCAGCATCCACATCTGGGTGCCGTCTCCATCCAGGCACAGCAGAGGTAGTGTGTTGCTCCCAGGGAGCCTCCCTAGCCCCACATGTAGATGTGTAGGCATGGCCCCAACAAAGCCACCGCTTAAACCATTTCTGTGTATGGCCTCGAAGCTGGCCATAGCTCTGAGCTGTGAAAGTGTAATCAGGTTACAAATATGCAGTCCTCTCAATTGCATGTTCAACTCGTACACCAGCAGAAGTATGTTGGGAGAGAGAGAACTTTAATTTATTAGGGCTGCATTTGCTTTTGTACTCTTCACTGTTTTCCTGCTGTCACAATGAGATTGTCAATTTAACGAGATACCAGACAAAATGCTATTAGCCTTAGACTGCACATTTCCTTACAATAGCTGAAACTTCAATCAAAATGTTGCTTAACAGAAACAAAGAGCAGAATATACAGTTATTAAATATGATTTCTCTCTTTTTTTTCTCCTCCTTGCTTTGCTCATCTGTCTGGTATTTTCCTGTAATTTTATAAGCTCAAGAGACTGGCGATGGTACTTTGTAAAGGACCTAATGATGGTATTTGGCTGCAAAAGGCAGCTATGAGTTTTAAAAGGAGTTAGGATGACTAACAGACACTGTAACTAATAGGCCAACTAAACAGACAGAGTATTTAAAGGCAGCTGTGAAGAAATAAATCTCTGAGAGGGTTAGATTCATTAGGACCTTCTCCGATCCCCGCTCCTATGACAGACCATAAGGCAGCATTTAGATAATAACTTTCTGGATGCGTCTTATCTTCACAACGAAGAAAGAAAGAAAACAATAATAATAAAGGGCTCACACAATGCTGCTGTTTTATGACTGTCTTCTACCACGACATGTCAGAGGAGAGTGACAGCACTTTTGAAAAGGGCTGTCAGTCAGCTGGATCGCAGATGGGACGCTCTGGTGACCTCTGTGGGTCACAGTTCAGCCAGCTACATAATGGGATGAATAGTGTGAATTGTGCACACAAGCTTTATTAATGGGGGAGCAGAAAGAGCTGCAGTCCCATTGACGATAACGTATAAAAGCTATGTTTGTAATAGCAGGCACACACACTTACTGAATGTTGACAACTTCATTTTAATCCGTTAATAAAAAAATGTGTGTCCTAGTTAAGCCGTGGCAGTGATTTGCTGCCTACAATAGGGATTCCTAGTATGCCATTTCTATCATTTTCACACTTTAATGCAGAACTGGGTGTGAATGATCTCCTCTGTGATCACTGAATTTTAAGATAGCTACGCTGGAGAGACTTTATGTAAGAAAAATGATGGGAATCATTGTGCTGTTTTCATAGGTGAAGCTGGCTGGCTGGAGAAATTTCTATAGCCTTATCATTTGTGTTACAAATTCCAGTCTCTTGCATTTACCTAATTAACTTTAAAAGAGTGTGTAACCTCAGCGTGTAGTTATGTGGTCAAGCCACTGATGGCTCTCATCAGGTTACAGACATCTGCTATTTTGAAATGCCGTATTGTGACTCTGGCAGAGATGGTGTATTTCTTAATATGTCGAGGAGGCACATTTCTGGGTCCGATACGTGGTATTAGAGACTTAACATTCCAGCAAGGTGATTGACAAGTGCTCCTCTAAAAGTAGCCAGCAGTGTACCATGTATGATCTTATGACCAGTCTGCCAAAATGCACCACATCCTTATTGCTGTCTCTTGAATCGTTTTATTAGGTTTCATCTGAACAAGAGAAGGATCAAGAATCAGCAGACCAGAAAAGTTTCCCTGAACATCCTACAGCGGGAGAGATGAAACAATCCGGGCAAGGCCCTCCATCTCTTTTACCTGAAGCAGCTCGGCCACTGCCTCTTGAAAAGACAGACTTGACAGAAAACACCAAGAACAGTGAGAAAGCCAAGGAGGAGGTTCAGCACTCATCCTCTTTCTCAAGTATATCTGTGGCCCCAGAAGAAGACACAGTGCTGGATGCCACTGTCACAAAACGATTACATCCCCCAGCAGATGTCCTGGAAGACACAAAGCCTGAACAAAAACTACACAAAGCTTTTACTGACAGCTTAGAAAGCGAACCTTCAGAAATGCCCTTCACAGCTTTCCCGGTCCCACTACCCGCTCAGAGTGACATGGAAGACGACAAATTGCCAGAGATGGCAGATTACATCGCGAACTGCACAGTGAAAGTGGACCAGCTGGGAAATGAAGATATCCACAATGCACTAAAGCAAACGCCCAAAGTATTGGTGGTCCAGAACTTCGACATGTTCAAGGAAAAGGAGCTGCCTGGGTCCATGAATGATGACTCCACTTTTGGTTATACACCGCTGCTCTACTCAAAGGGTAACCCAGGCATCATGTCGCCCCTGGCAAAGAAGAAGCTGTTGTCGCAGGTCAGTGGTGCAACCCTGTCGTGTACCTATCCTTATGGTTCTCCTCCACCTTTAATCAGCAAAAAGAAACTGAACAGCAGAGACGAGCTGTCCTCAAGCATGTCACAAGGTCCCCACGCCCCTAATTCTGATCCTGTAGCAATTAATAGACCCTCAGTCATACAACATGTACAGAGTTTTAAAACCAAGGAAGACAGGAAATCGATTAATGATGTTTTTAAACATGACTTGCTAAGTAAATCGGATCCTCAGCGCTGTGAGTTTTCAAAACATCACCTCAGTTCTCTTGCCGAGTCGTACGTACCGAAGATGGATAGCCAGGACTGCAAAGATAAAATGAGTGAGAAAAGGGTACTGCAGCACTCCCATGTGCCCACTTTCTTGGCAGATTTTTATTCATCACCTCATCTGCACAGCCTTTATAGGCACACAGAACACCACCTTAATAATGAACAGACATCAAAGTACCTCCCCCGGGACATGTTCAGAGAGTCTGAAAATATTTCTACTTTTACTCAACACAAACACCAAGAAAAACTAAATTTAAATTATCGCCCATCTTTGCATCAGCAAGAAAAAAAGGCAACAGTGGAGGCCTCTTCAGATGATCAGCCAACAGATTTGAGTCTTCCAAAGAGTATACACAAACAGACTGCAAAGGCTTTAGGCTCCAGCCTCCCTCATTCATCCATGGCCCAGCAAGAAGGCAAAGGCATCTCCCCCTTCCAGGCAGCGAGCAGCCAGGCGGTGAGCCTAGACTGTAACCCCAAAGCTTGCCGTGTGTCCCCCATGGCCATGACAACCCCTAAAAAACACAGTGAGTTGCTCCATAGGTCTGGGAAGCAGCACGCCCAGAGGCTGGAGAATCTGAGGAAGATGGAGGGGATGGTGCATCCTATCATCAGCCGCAGAACAAGCCCTCAAAACGTGGGCGCCACCCGGCCTTTGAAGCGGAGTCTGGAGGATTTGGACAAAGTCATTTCAGAAAAAAAAATCCGAGCTGTCTCTCCTCTGCACTTACCAAAGGAGGCCCCGGCGAAAGACAAGGTTTCCGACCCAGAAGGGGAAGGCAGCAAGCCGGTGCATGGTCTCCATTCTGGCAGCATGCTGGAAAGCCACAAATTTCCTCTTTCAGCCCCCATCTTCCCCGGCTTGTATGCGGGAAGCCTGTGCACAGGGCTGAACAATCGCCTCCCTCCTGGGTATTCTCATCCCCTGCAGTACTTGAAAAATCAGACCGTGCTCTCCCCACTAATGCAGCCTTTGGCTCTTCACTCCTTCATGGTGCAGAGACAGTTCCTCACGTCCCCTGCAAACTCTCAGCAACTGTACAGACACTTAGCTGCAGCAACACCTGTAGGAAGTTCCTACGGTGACCTTTTGCATAACAGCATTTATCCTTTAGCTGCTATAAACCCTCAAGCTGCGTTCCCACCTTCCCAGCTGTCTTCTGTACATCCCAGCACAAAACTGTAAACCCCCTCACTCACAAAAAAAAGGGTCTGAGGAGAAAAGTTGAGTTAGCGACATTCCTTCCCCTGTGATGATATCTCGCAGATTTCACGATCTGTATTTTTGTCAAGCAGGACACAGTCGTACCCTGCCCAGCGGAGCGCTTCAGAGTTTGGAGACAGGACTGCTTCTGTAGTTCTGGGTCCCACATCAGCCCCCTCGCCCTTTATCCCTGCCCCTGCGAAAAAACAAACAGTCAAAAAAAAAAACCAACAAAAAAGAAAAGAAAGAAAAAAAATCATTGGATTTTGCATATGTGTTTTCTGAAAGGACTTGTATATGGTAAGAGCAAATGTTCAAAGGGAGCCGTGGAAATGCTGGCCTAGTCCTGAGCTCACTGAAATCCCAGGTGAGGGCTGTGTTTGCCTTTCACTGAGCCGTGGACCAGAGGCCGTGCATTGTTCGAAATGAGTCGAGGACTCAAGATGAACCTGGAAAGGAGAAGCGGGCCGAGAATCTGTACAATCAGTGGATGTGCTTTTTTGGGTAACTTTTCCTGACTTTTAAAGATTCAATCAATGCAATGTATAGTGAAACGGCAATAGATTTTTCATTTTAACACTATTAGAACAGAAGGGTAAACACTGTTTAATTTGACTGTACATATCCACTTGGTAAACTACCAGTGTCACATTTGGTCACAATAATTTATATAGTTTTGTTTGTCCAGTATATTCTGTGCTCTTTATGTTTGGGTTTTTTTGTTTTGGGTTTCTTTTTTTTTAAATTAAACAATATCATTTTACCCACAACTTTTTTTAAAGGCTGTGGCTGTCCTAATTTTTTTTTTATGTGTTTGTAATTTTTCCAGTTTCTTTATACTTTTGATCAGCGTTTTTGTTTCATTTTTGTGGTAATGTTTACTGTTTACAAACTGAAGCAACTGGTTCAGATTAATCTTAATGGTTATAAACATACTGTAGGTGATGCTATGGTGCAAAGATGCAAACAAGGTTCCTTTCCCCACGGCCCGCCCCTGCAAGGTGTTGAGCACCTCTTGCCCTCCTCCTTTTGTTGCGATGGCTCCTACACCGCTAATCCCCTCCCACCGAACTTTGCTTTCCCGTATTGTGGTCCGTGAATTTGTCAAGCGTTGTACTTAACGTTACCTAGGCTGTGAAACCCTCCTGTCAACCAGAGAAAAGGTCTAGAAAACATCTGCTGGATGACAAAGGAGTCTAGAAAACACATTTGTGTTTTTTGTGAGAATGTCGAGAATTTCAGAAATTAGGACAGGAGCCAATGTTGATTTGGATCAGAGGTTTACGGGTCCTGTGCCTCACGAGTGGGCTGGGCTCGGTAGGATGGGTAGGGGGTTGCATGCAGCAGTTGGGATGATCCTTCCACACCCCCATGAGTACCTCAGCTTCTCCCTGGGTATCCTTTTGCAAGGGGAAAGCCCAGGCATAAAGGGGCTGGGGGTTTCCTAACAAAAGAGCTTCCCTATGGATGTACATTCACTTTGCAGAACATCACCACCATGCAGCTGAGCATAGACATCGATAAAGTGAAGTGTGACTTGGAGGCTTTTTACAATGTGAAAATTGGTTGTGATTCAAACCATCTCAGTTACCGTTCAAAGACAGCGTAATCGATGCGAAAAGAAAAATGGAAACTACTAAGAAACACTTTGCATGCTAGGCATGTCATTAAATTTTCCCGTGGTATGAAGCCAAATACAATATATAATGTATCATACTTAATATCCAAAGGTGGAAACCAGAATAATATACTCGTCTACTGTTAAAGATCCAGCTTCTTCAATTAAATACCTTATATTCCTGTGGTAAAACTATATTTAATTGATTGATAAACAGACTAGTAGAACTTAGAACATGGATGTGCCAGTATGGAGGACATCTCTAGTAAAGTTGCACTAGATCTGAATCACATGAGAATCAGGGGTTTGGGGATGGGAGGGAAAGGGCGGGGGGAAGGGGAGAGAATATAAAAATCTACAGCAAACGAAAACAGAAGCTTGTTGTGTGTTTGGCGAAGCAAACGCTTCTCTTTCTTGTTCCAGTTAAGTCGTGTGTCCTGGAGTCGTGCGTTTACACGAAGTGTCTGATTTCCCTTTTGGTTGTGTCCCGTGGGAGTTCAATGGTTGCCTTTTTGGAGCCGTGCTGAGGCAGCGTGGAGCTGGGGGGACAGGGACAGGGACAGGGGAGGAAGGCTCCTCGCTTGCCCCACGAGGAGACTGGCCAGCTGCTGGCTGGGGAAGCTCATAATATACTGGGCAAAACGTCGGGGTGAAGCAAAAGAACTGGTAGCATAAAACCCCAACAGAAGCCATGCATTATTTGTTTAAAAACTCCAAACAGAAATCTTGGAAATATTTCAAAAGACTATTGAATTCTCCGTTGGCTCACGAGTCTTTTTTTTTTCTTAATGTCTTAAATGGGGCTTTGCTTGCATTGTTCGAGTTCAGGGGGCCTTATTATTGAGTGAAATTGCACAAGCCTTTCTTTGTGCCATCAAACCATTGTTATTGGTAGGTTTGTAAAGGAAACTGTGGAATCTAATTGGCAATGGTCGTAATTCTATATATCAGAATCCAGTTCCAAGAAGTGTTGCAATTCAAACACACTAAGTCCAGGAGTCATTAGAGATGCTAAAGGCTTTGAGACTCCAGTGAAGAGGCCTGGCAGCAAACGGCTCGTGTGTAGCTCCTGCCTGCACGCTGAGCCGGATTTCACAAGATGCTTGGGAAGTAGGGTCTGACTCCCAGTAAAATCCCTACCCCTAGCGAGGCTAGGCAGGAACAAGCCGGTGTTTTGCGGCGGGTCTGTCATGGCTGCGTGCTGGCCTGGCACGAGAAGGTTGCCTGGTGCACCAGTGCCTAGGAAGTAGTTTGTCCCAGCTGCAGAGAAGTCGGCTTGCCCGCCCCTGGACCTGGGGCAAGAGGCAAGTGCTGGGCCTGCCTCTGCCAGCACCTCTGCCCTGTTCGGGGGGCACAAGGCTGCCACCTCCAGAGGCCACCGCTGGCGTCCCCTCGCCGCTCCCCTGCCTGCTCCCTTCCTTTGCAAGATCGCGTGGGGGCCAGTTTTGCGATTGTCGTGATTTTAACGAGCGTTGGGACTTTTTGTGCTGATGTGAGACGGGTGGCAGAGGTAGCGCTGCCGTGAGCGCTTCCTGCGGTGTTTGCTGTACGTGTGGTTGATATTTCACTTGTTCTCTTCCTCCTCCTCCCCTCTCCCCCCAGCCCCACAGTTTTAAATATGTTCTAATAATGGCAGCATAATCTACTAGCTGTTTATACTTTTTTAACTTTCTTTTGTTGTAAATATTGTATACTTTTTGTGATTCAAGTTATGTAGCCTATATGCTCTGTAAGGTGATGATTTGTATATATAAAAATGGCCCAGTAATATTATATAGTTTCCCATTTAAAAGGTTATTGAGTAACCTTTGTGTTAGTTTAAACACTACCAGAAATAAAGCTGAGCCAACTATAAACACTCAATTTTTGTATGTTTTCCAAATTGTACTTATTAATGCTTTTGATACTGTATTATGTGCCAATAGTTTCCCAATCACATAGCAGGCAAAAGATATTTTGTACTTTTTGATCCACTGTAATATTTAATAAAAAATGTTACTATCTGTTCCCTTTTGTGTTTGATTAATAATTCTGTAAACAGCCCTTATCGCAATGGATTACATATTATCCCATCCAACCTTTCAGCCCTCTTATATTGGCTTTTCTAGAGAAAATATCTCCTCCTGCAAATGATTAGATTAAAGAAATGGAAGTTTGCAATTTCCTAAAGGAGGAAGAGACAAGATCTTCAGTCAGTGCCCCTCTATTTTTGCAGTGTGCTCCCATTAAAGTGTGGTCAGGCTGACTGTGGGAATAGCTTCTGAGGGGATAACAGCCGTGCTTAAGCCGGGGGCTCCAGTAGCAAATTTGCTCCATTTGCACCTCGGAGCAGGATATTTTTTCTGCCGTTGCTGCAGACTTAGCTGGGATCTGAAGATCGCCCTCTGTTTTTCCCAGACCAAGGTTTTGGAGTTGGATGCTACCTAGTCATGTTGCTGATGAGAGTAAACAACCGTAAAGTAAAATTAATTTGTATTCTGTTCCTTAATAAGTCCAAACCCCCCCATCCCCCTTGAACTTGGTGGCCCTTTGAGGAGCCGGTGTGCAGCGGGCATTGCCGAGCACCCTAACGCCCCTGGTCTCTGCAGTTGATTTCCTTCTGTGTGGGTTGGGACTGGGTACCCGCCTCGGCTGGCGCATCTCCACAGCGGGGCAGGTGTGCCCTTGTGGCCACCCAGTAGTCCCTAATCATGGCTTAACTCTGTGGTCCTGGGAATTGTGTGTGCGGAGAAGCATTCCCCCATCTCAGAGGGTCCCAGGAGATGAGGCCGTGAGCCCGCAGCAGTCCCAGAGGTCACTGGCACTTCGTGCATCTGCCCTGCACCGTGCATGGCTGAGGCTGTTTGCAGTGCCAGCGCTCGCTCGTGCTCAAGGAGCTCTTTCCCACACAGCATCTTCGAGGACAGCATGAGCCATAGGCCAAGGCTGGTGGGTGCAGTCGTGGTACGAGCTGCTATCAGCAACATAACCCCACCCCGTGGGGAAGCACTGGAGCACAGCGGGCAGTGGGGAAGCTGCTCCCTTGGGGGTTTGTTTTTTTTTTTAGCCTTTCCTAGAATGTGGATTAACATGAGCCAACGCTGCGTGTTCTTGCTGTGCTGGCATTGCCTGTTGGGCTGCCTTACCCACACTGCAGAGGGGTACTGAAGGGTCGCAGCATCCTCCCTTGGCTGGACTGCGCACGGCCCTGTGGGTTTGTCAGGGTCACTTGGGTGTCAGTTCACACCCCCCCACACACACACTTGTGTGCAGGTGGTAGAGTGGAGAAGTCTCTGCTAACGTCACCTGAAGGGCTTCCAGGGCCACATGGGCACCTCCTCAGGGCTCTGCAGACCCTGCCATGGGCTGGTGAGGTGTGAAGGAGGTCAGAGTTACAGCTGGCAAGAGTTTGTTGCTGTATTAGTGGCTCACAACCACTGCTGGATTTGAAAGTGAAATATCCTGTGGTCTGAGCAAGGGTGAGGGGTGCTGTGCCGCTGGCTTGCTGCGTCACCTCGTCACACCTTTTTATTTTTTTAAATTCAGTGGCAGGAAGTGAACAGATTTGGGTGATTCTGTTGGGACCGGGGCCCTTCCCCTTCCCCTCTGGTGCACCGGCGGTGTCTCTGCCTCAGACGTTTTCACAAACAAGTTTAGGAAGTTGCTGCTGCTGGGAGGAGCAGGTCACACACAGCCATCACCATCCTCACTGGCACTATAATTGCTCTGGGAAAGACAGCACTCACCCACAGTCTTTCCAGGAATACTAGAAAGCTTTGACTCTTCTGGAGCAAGAAAACCAGGGACGGTATCTTTGCCTTCCATGGTCTGGGTGGGCTCACGACTGAGGCGCTATCGGAGCATATTGCCTCGCCAGTTAAAGAGACACCTAGGAGGGATGGATGGCCTCAAGGAAAGCAAAGGAAGTGGCCACCAAAGCATCCCCTGTCACCCTCGTGCGTGCTCGGCCCTGCGACTACTGGAGGTTTGTGTTTCTGCAGGAGAAAAATGTGGCTTTGGCCAAGGCCCAAGCAGTGGCCCCTCCTGCCCCTGCATGGGTGCCTGCGACGCATGCCCAGGGGACAGACAGGGACACAATGGCTGCTGCATACAACTTAATCTGTGTTTTCATTTAGCTTTTCAATGTATACTTTATAGGATTAAAAAAAAAAATATTGGTGATGTTACATGCTCCATCTAGTGTCTCACCTGGGAATGAGCCCCACTGTCACGGGCAGAGCCTGGGGTGGCATGTCCCCTGTTCTTGGGTCATGTGGCTGGGGACTGGACCCTCCTTCCCCACAAGGCCAGCATCACAAGGGCTGGCAGGCTGGGGACAAACCTGCTCAAAACTGGGTTAGACAGAATAATGAAGATTTTTGTTTTTTCTGACCTAGCTCAGGTGTGCATGCTGTATTCAGGAAACCTGGAACTCCTGAGCAGTGGCAGCAGCAAAGACCTGCCTGTGCTCACCAGTGGGCAGGGGGTAATGGGAAGGGTGGCCAAGGGGCCAGCATGCACACCTTGTCCTTGGGTGCTGCACCCTGTGCCTCCTCTCCCCCACCATAACACGGGGGCACAAAAATCCTGGTGGCTCCCCTCTCCTCCTCCTGCTCCGGGAGGTAGAGCTGCTCAACAGGGTGGGGTTTTTTTTGTTTTAGGGGTTTGGGTTTTTTTGTGGTGATGAGCATAAAAGCTTTTTAACAAATTGTGGATTAACCCATTAGACATCTCAGGGCGATCCCTGTGACTCCTGGCCCTGAGAATGGGCGGGAGGGGGGCTTCTCTCCCAGGAAAGAAGACAGCTGGGGATACCCAGCACATGGAATCTTCTGTAAGAAAGGAAGAAAGGGAGGCAAAACCCACAGAACTTGCAAATTGTATTCAGTTTGCTCTGAAATCTACTCAGGAATAAACAAAAACTTTCTCCCGCCGATGTCTGAGGCAGACCTGTCCCCTAGAGCAGGTGCGTGGCTCCAGGGCAGTGGTGGAGGGCTCCCTGTCCTCTCCCAGCACCTTTCCTCTGCCACGGGCCTCGTCACAAGGCAATGCCCTGCTGTGAGGTGCCGCTGCAAGGTGTTGTGGTAGCACAAGGTGATGCCATGTTGTGATCCGCTGCCACGCCATGAGGTGGTGCAGTGCTGAGAGGTGACACAATGACATGCCATGAGGCAGTGCCATGCTGTTAGGAGATGCCAGGCTGTGAGGTGGTACTGTGAGGCAACACCATGCCATGAGGCGATTCCAGGCTGTGATGCCTTGCTGCGAAACTTCACATCTTGTGCAGGCCGATAAGAGATGCTCTTTAGCCATTTTGGCGCCAAAACTGCTTGTTGAAACAGGTGGTTTGTGACCTCCAAGTGCTCGCGCTGGCAGCAAATGCCCCCCTCATGCTGGAAGAAACCAGAAGGATGAGCAGCAGTCCCTGTTTATGCAGGGCCATCGTACTGGGGAGTGGGAGCTGCAGTGCCAGCAGGCAATGCCACATCCCCAGGGCCAGACTCAGGGTCCCTCATGTGAGGAAGTCACGAGTCAGGGGTCGCGGTGGGGCCAAGTGGTGTCAGCGTCATAGTTTGCCTGGGGAGAGAAGGGGCAATGGTGGAGGGCAGCCTTGCTGCGCTCTCAGCACGTGGCCAAAGTACCTAGGTGTCTCTAACGGACACAGTGAGCTCCCACACCAGGAGGAGGAAACTTTTGGTTGGTTTGTGGATGCACGTAAATAATTTAATTGAATTTACAGGCGGTCCAAATGTGACTGAGCAGAGATGAGGAGGTTATCTGCAATGAGCGGTGCTGACTGGTATTGCTCGGAGCCAACATCAGCTCTTGTGGTTTATACGTTACGTGTGCATCTGGCTGGGGTTTGGCTGTGGTGGGCTGGGCTGGGAAGCCCAAGGAGTGCTAAACCCCTCAACTGTCCTGCACCTGGTTGTCTGAATCCCACCCTGGCTCCCACTGAGGCATCTGGGACCTTGGTGTGAGAGGGGGGTGTGGTTGCACAGGCAGGTGATGGCAGTGGGGCTTTCCTGGGCCGGTGCCCTCCTTTGGCCCACTTCACTCTGCAGTAGCAATGGGGGGGGAAATACAGAGCTGCTCAGAAAGCAGGCGCACACGGGCTGCCTCATCCCCTCATGCGGTGCTGCTCAAAATCTCCATCTTCTGCAAAGAGCAGAAGGTGCTCTCCTCCTCATGCAGGGCTTCTTTGGGTTTTTCTGGCAGTGTTTTTGCTTGCAAGCTCCCCCCAAAGCAGCCACGGAAATCAGGCTCTCCTCCCTCTGCCCCCCAATGTCTGTGGGGCTCTCAAATAAGAAATAAAGCCATTTGTTTCTAATTATATTTGGCAGCCACTCAGAGAATTTAGACTAAAACACACAAATTTTTCCTCCTTATTAAAGCACTTGACCTCATAAGCAAAAGGCAAAGATTTCAACACACACCCACAAGTAGGCTAGGAACAAACTGCAGCAAAAAGACTAAAAAGAACCCTCCCTTTGCTTAGATACAAAATAATTCATTAGGAAACAAAAGGCAGAATATTTAGTGCGTAACTTGAGCTTGCCTAGGGCTCAGATAACCACCCAATTACTGCTTTTAAAGCAGGGAGCGCTTACCCTGAGCTAACGGGCGAAGGCCCACGTGCTCCATTGAGCCCACGGTACAAACGTGACTGAGACCCATTTGCTGCCTGCGGGAATAAAGCATCTTTCAGGGCCCCACATCAGCTGGACAGGACGAATGGGACAGGGCCTGGTGGCAGAGGGAGGGGGGTTTCTCCCATATTCCCAGGCTGAAATACTTGCAGCCCATCAGAAGAAGGATGCAGCATCCCCAATGCCTGACGTCAAGCAGTGGCTGGCCTGGGGTGCCCAAGACAGACCTTCCGTCCTTCTTTCCTTCCATCCGTTGGCATGGGGTGACACAGCATCCAGCTCCCGTCTTTACTGTTTTCCCCAGCTTGAATAACAGCGCAAGTATGTGTCGCAACTGCAGAAGAGTCAGCTGGCTCCCAACCAAGAGAAATAGCAATGATCTTGATGGCACCCTTTAAAATAGCAGAGAAACCAGCTCAAACAGAAATTAACTACCCTGCGAGGTTCTGTGGTCCATAAAATACTTCCTCTGGCTCCATGGTTTTAAAATAACATGAAAGAAATGCTTTCCATAAAAAGCAGTTAACTAGCATACAGATTTTTTTTTTTAGTCGTAATTCTGAGAGTCATACCCAAACAAAATAGTTATACAAGCATTAAATTATACATTAAAGAAGGCTGATAAAGGCAGTGAATTACAGAGCTACCATGTAAGATTTCAGATGTACAGATAGCAAGCATTATTAACATTTCTATTAAAGGTGACCTACAAAAGAGGGACAAAAATAATCTGTGCCACTTCTGATTTCTTGTGATGCAGGAGAAAGCGAATGTGAAATGGCTCCAGCCCAACTGCCAACTAGTCCCGCTGTCACCATCCCTGTCTGCTTCCCGACCCCATCCTCTCTTCCCCAGAATTAATGAAGGAGAGCAGATTGCTTTCTGCTGGGACTGCAAATATCCAGGCTGATGTTCTCCGTTTTAGCTGGGCAGCTTCCTTGGAAGGCATAAAGTGGATGGTTTTCCCAGTGCCCACCTGGAACAGCAAGAAATTTTAGTAAAGAAGCATTCTTTTTTTTTTTTTTTCTTGTTTTTCTCTCCACTTGACTGGGTACCAAAGGTTTGTCCACATCAGCAAGGGCAGCAACGGGCTGAGCAGGGTGCAGCGGGGTTGGGGAGGCTGCGTTCTGCTGGGTGGCTCCTTATGGAGGGCTTATTCTGTATCCAGTGGCTCTTCCCTGGGGCGTTCCCCAGAGCCTGTGGGGGTCCTTCCTGTGCTTCAGCTCTCCCTGGGGTGAGGGTACCAGCTGTCTTGCCATTCCAGCCACCTGCAGGGTTTCATAATGCATGTGGGCATTATGAAATATATAATTATAAAACCATATAAATGAAATGCATAAAACACATATCTGAGAAAACTATTTTTTTCACTATATAAATATATAATAAAATAAATTATTACCTCTGAGACTGCTGCTCCTTCATTCCTGGTGGCTGCGATTGTTTAACAGGTTATTTGCTTGCTGTTGGTTTCAAAATGTATTTGGAAGAAACCAATGGACAAATGAAAACACAGGGCCACACAGAGGAACCCACCATGACTGCATAAGCCCCGTGCCCGCAGGTGATCAAGTTTACAAAATGAAGATGCCCAAGCACTGCAATGTATTTGCTTTTTCCTGCAGCCACTGGGCTTGGCTGCTGGGGCCCTACCACCATCCTGTCCAGATTTTTCCCCCAGTACCTGCAGTGTTCAAGGAACTGTGGCTAGATGGGACCTGGATTTCTTGTGGCAAGAACAGTCAATAAGGAGAAGAAAATATTGATTTAACTACAACAGGAACATATAGAGAGAGTGTGTGAGTGTGCTCAGTGAAGCCACTGTACGTCTGCGAGACTGAGTCCCTGCTGGGGTGGCAGGACTGCCGTGCTTGGCTCATGGCAGCAGGGTGTGAGGGACAGATCATTTTCTAAATGTCTCATAACCAAAGAGCTGAGAAAACTAGAAGTACAAAATAATTCTGAAAAGAAGATTTTGGTTGGCCCCTGAAAACACCAAGGACCCAACATTTGCCACAAGGCAAGAACACACACACACACACACTTTTTTTTACTGTGAGCGTGGTGGCACTGGCACAGGTTGACCAGAGAAGTCATGCTCCCTCCCTGGAGGTGTTCAAGGCCAGCTTGGATGAGTCTTTGAGCACCCTGGTCCAGTGGGAGGTGTCCCTGCCCATGGCAGGGGGTTGGAACTGGATGATCTTCAAGGTCTCTTCCAACCCAAACCATTCTATGATTCTATGATTTCATAGAAAAAACCTACATGGGATTTTGAGTGACGTAAGGTGCCTACAGAGGAGCAAATAACACTCATGCAATGTGTGCCCGAAGCAGCGGGGCACCCAGACAACTTGTGCACAGAGCAGCAGGTGAAAGCCGTCTGTCCTGCTGAGGACACCAGGCACAGGCAGTGACCTGCAGGCACCTGCCCAGGCAAACGGGTTCCCCGGGAGGCTGCAGGGAAATTCCTGTGCGAGCATCTGGAGTGCTCATCCTGGCCAGAGGGTGACCTGGGACCCAGGTAGCCAGAGGGTGGACATTTTGACCATCTGACAGTCTGCCTCCAACAAGCGTGAGAGGTTCTTTTCAGAAAGACTTCATGGAGTGCGTAATCAAACACTTCATCTTTTAATACTTACAAAAACAGTCCTCCATCAGCAAAACCAGAAAAGATTGCTGGAGCGTGCTGCGGCTGAGCATCTGCTTTGCCATCATGGACATTTTGCATCAGGACATGATAATTGCACAATAAAATCCCGTTCCCTGCTGAAGAGCAGGAGTGGGGGGGGGGTGTACGGTAAAAACTGCTGTATAGTTCTGTTTTCATTTAAGGCAGCTTTTGAATTAGGCAAAGCAGACTCTCATTCAGCCACAGTTTTGTCTGATAGGAAAGCAAGAAGCCAGCACTTCTCCATCAGGGGATGGGGGAGAGCAGATTACGTTTGCCCATCTAGAGTTATATTGCAGCCCAACCAACCACCACACAATAACCGATATAAAATGAACTTGAAATAAATAAATCTTGACAGCAACCCACCGCATTATTAGTTTACCTCAGTGAGATGAGCCAAATCCATTTTGGTGTGGACAGGTTTCTGACCCAAACCAGAGCTCCTATAAGGCTGCTGCCGGTGCGTCTCGTTTCCAAATGTGTACAAAACATCGATAAAAAGTCAAAGAGAAGGATCTGAACTGCTGCGGTGAAGCAACGGCCTTTGAAGCAGGAATGGGAAGGCAAGGGTGTTAATACACTAATGCATTACATCTGTCAATGGAAAAGGAATTTTTCTTTCAGTAACTTAAAATGTGGCATGAAATGCCCTCAGGTTTCACCCCTCAGAATACCACCACCCCTTGCAAAAACAGACCCTGAATCACCTTAAACTCCATCCACCATGCCTTGAGCCTCAGAATCTCCAGGGTTGCAGGGGAGCTCTGAGGAAACAACCATTATCTCAACTGTCCCTCTGTCTTCCTCTGCATCTTCTGCTTTCAGCTGCCAATGGGCACAGAGGAACAACTCCAAGAGCTGAGCCACCAGTTGTGTTTTCCACTGGTTGCAGTTGGAGAATGTGAGTATGTGTATGTGTTTAACCCTCTTTCTTTCCACTGATGCGTGATAGCTCTGCTCAGAAACAGCATCTGTTCTTCATTTAGAGCCTGCGTTAAACTACTTTTGCAATGGGATTGATGGAGGCAGAAGGAGGTCAAATGATCTATCTAAGTTGAGAAGCAGTCCCACTAACTAGCTTGCCTTTAACACTTATTGATTATTGGTCGTCCTCCTTTAAGCAGAAATATATCGATCGGCGAATTGAAATCAGCATGGTGGGGAACTGTGGTTCCAACTCTGCCCAGCCCCAGCTTTTCAGATGGACCCTTTTAAGGCTGTGAAACGAACATCTCAGAAAGGTCAAAGGAGTTGTACACTATTAGAATTAGGCTACATCTCCATATGGGTCAGACACAAAGGAATTAGAACTGTGCATTGGATACTTCAAACAAAGCAACAAGGTTAATTGGACTAGAAATCACCCCTCCATCTCTGGTGGGCTGGCTGGGGCCTCTGTGCTCCTACTGCACTCTCCTAGTGTCTTACCTTGTTGCCGTCCATGCTCATCAATGCTGCTTCTCCCTCTGGAGAAGCAGGATTGGGACACATTATCTTTCCAAGACCAACTTTTTAATTGCTGTATGTGCAGTTGCTTTGCCATTTCGGTACACAGTGACCCTGTGTGAGGCAGGGTGGTATGGCAGGTAGGATGGTCAAAAAGTCTTCCCCAGAGATACCCATGTCCTAAGCAGGCACAGCAAACCACCAGTAGCTTCCAGACTCTGAGAAAGAGAGGGAAAACCAAGAGTAGAGGCAGCAAGGTCAAAATAATAAATTGTGATGAAATACCTCAGCAATGAAAAATAACTTGGCTGGGCACCATCGGCAGTGATGGTTTCCCTGTAGCCTCTGTGCCTTCACTGGGCAGACACCTACCCTGCAAGTTTAACGTGCAGTAGAAATGGGCACTGCCTAGTGGGTTTGTAGCCAGAGCCACTCTTCCTCTGGTCTTTTGTGGAGGGATTATAGGCTGATCTTCCTGTCCACCAAAAAATACGAACTCTCCGATCTTCCCCTTTCTGAGGGCTTCCTTTTTCTATGTTTTTTTTTCTTGTATGCCACATCACTTTGGGTTTTTACTCTCACTTCTTATTTCCCATCAAGGGAAGGTTGTGAGTTTTTGCGGCCAAACATCTCTCCTCGGGGCAGGCAGATTGGTGCCTGTTGCTCTGAGAGTGCCCGGAACACCTTTGCCCATTGGGAGAAGCTGTGGCCGAGGGTTGTGTGCCACTTGCTCTGCAGGGAAAAGGCAAACCCTCACCCAGGTCCCTGCTCTGGGGTCCAGCACAGAGTCCTCTCCAAGATGCCTTTGGGTCACCGAGCTGCCCTATGTAACTCTGAATCAACTGCATTAGCCAGGCACTGGAGCGCCTGCTCGGTGAATCAGGCCTCCTGAAAGCAACAGTATTTGCCAGAATGATGCCGTGATGGCTACACTGCCTAGACTGGTTGTTCTGCAGGGCCATACTCACCACGGTGTGCCGGATCGTCCAGAGCTGAACTGGGCACTGCCACACAGCACCCTGCCGTGGTGCAGGGGTGCAGCCTTACTTTGACCAGCACAGAAAATACAGTTGGCATATTAGCTACAGTGGCCAATGGCCCAGTGAGGATTGCTTCATCGACGTGGCTGTCCACCAGGTGAGCAGCCATGAGTTTTGACCTAGACAGATGGTCGCGAGCCTTGGAAAAATTCTGCTCATGCCATTTTGGTTTATTTTATCTTATTTTGTTTTCTTTTTCCAATCGAAAAAATAGAAAGGGGGAAAAAATTAATGTGTCACTTCTTGGATCCATCTAGCTTAGAAACAACAGGCAGATGCGGAAGTTGGGTGTCACATTTTTACAAGCACTGGGACTGAACTGCAGGGCAGCCTGTGCCCATGAGCCCTCGCTGTCCGGGCTCACAGTGTGCACATCTTAATAGGCTGCTGACAGTGCTAAAAGTTCTGTGCACGCATGTGCGTGCCTGTGTGTGCACACATATGTGCACGCAATAGCTAGCACAAAGACTTTAAAATTTGAATTTCAAGTTAATGGTATGATTTTCATGGGAAATACATAGGATGCGGTCTCTGTTCTTCCATCAGTCTCTTCATGGTCCCTGAATTACATTCGGTATTCTGGACTTTCCCCTTCTTCAGTACTCTAGTGTGGGGGATACTAATCTGTAACATTTTGATCTGGCTTTCAAGCCTGTCCAGAAAAGTTTGCAAGCTGGGCTTTGGAGCACTGCACTAAGGAGTGACCAAGCTGCAAACCTCAGCTCTTCAGAGGAGTGCAGGTTTGATGTCTGTTCGCAAGGGCTGAGACATCTCTTTGCTAAGGTACTATATATGCCCATCTCTTTAATACCCAATGCTTCTCCCAGTTGTCCTGTAACAGGCCATGTGGGAGAGCTTCTGTGACCCACCCTGAACAAAAGTGAGCTTGCACTGCTTACAAATATAATCGTGGAAGACTTCTACTACCTTGTACCATCCGAGTTAGCCTGCTGTTAACACCCCATCCTCCCACAGCGACAGAGGGAGTTTGGTGGTGAAGGAAAGCATGAGGGGTCCAGAGAAATGCCAAGCTACTGGAAGAAAACTGCTCAAACACCTACCAGTACTGACATGGGGAGTGGAGGGATGTCATCCAAGTCCAGTATTTCATATGAAAACAAGTCATTGCAAATGCCTCATAACTGAGCCAGACACTTCTCCTCTGCTGGACTCTTATCACAAAAAATAAAAAGACCTGCTAAAGTATATGAGCTCAAACAATTCTGAATTTCAAGCAGCTGGGAGGCACCCTTAATGCAGTTGGGATTGTGCTTGCTGCTGTAGGAGCATGGGAAGGCTGCACATCCACAGCCTTGGTGAGGAACTTGACCAAGAACACCTCATAGACTTCCATCAAAGCTGTGAAGGGAACGGGAGGAAAACAAGAGCCTCACAAATCTCTCTAGGGCCATGGTGAACGCACTCTGCTGAATGCGAGCCGGTTAGCCTTCCTAGGGAAAACTGGATTTATCCAAAAACCATACTTTGTGGAGTCAAGAAAAAACAGATTTCACTGTAGTGCTCTGCTACTTGTCCCCCCCTCCCCGGCTGTTCCTGTGCCGGGAGCCACTGTCCTGCACGGCCCCTCCAAGCTGCGCTGCAGGCAGCACCCATCCTTCACAGCCAAAACCCTTCCAGCTGGTCCTGAGTTACTCAGGCCTGGCTTTCTGTTTTTTCCTTACATGTGTGAACAGGCCTCGCGCTTGGAGCCTCCGGGCATGAAGGCGGTGTAAATGAAAGCATAAACATGGCTATTCTTGTTAATGGATGCGTCGAGTGCGGTGTGCTGCAACTTACGCAATCCTGCTTTGAATGAGTGTGAGGAATTCATAGAATTCTCATAAATCTTGATCGTTTCAGTTTCATTGAGGGTTTTGAGGGTTTTTATTATTCCTTTTTTAATTCTGTTTTCTCCCCCCCCTCCGCCCTTAATCATTCTCTTGTTCAGAAGTTTCCTCTCTCCAGTGAGGGAGAATTAAAAAGCTCTGCTTGGCAGAGCCGGTGAACCGCACCAGCTGCATACTAATGAGGATGGCTCTCAAGCAACGTGTGGGCAAAGAAGGGATGCAGCCAGTCGATCCAGCACGTAGCTTTCAAGGAAAACCTGGATGCTTTTTGTGAGCAAGGAGACTATCCGAAGGAGTAACCTGGTGCTAACCTCGACTTCACCGGCTTGGGGGATACTGTTGTGACCATCATGACATTTGGCCAGCTACGTCGAGGCTCTGGCTGGAGTCTTCCAGTAAACCATATTTTTACATGTATGACCTACCCTTTGACCAACCTGCTCACTTTTGAAAGGTCCAGTACCCAGAAAGAAACACTCTTCTAAGTAACTGCTGTAGTTAGATACCACACCATGAAATACAGAGGTGGGGGTGGGAGGAAGGGGCAATCAGAGAATCACATTGGGACACTTGGAGCCAGTCAGGAGGGAAATGGCGAGTGGGACAGGCCCTGAAGCAAGATACAGAGAAGATGGGGCTGGAGGGATGCTGAAGCAAAACCATGAGGTAAAACTGTAAGTGTGCCAACTCCAAAGCATGGTACTTTGGCTTTGAACAGGTCATTTGAGTGATCAGATCTAAGAACATCGTATGATGCTCAAGTTTTATTATAAAATAGCCTTGGAGGAAAAAAGAAAAGCCCCTGCAGTAAAACCTACTGAACTGAATAGCCAAAATGTCAGTACAAATAACATTCCGTGACTTCTTTAGAGCCAGCTGCTTCAGTGTTAGAATCCAGGGTTAGCAAAGAGCAATATTCTTGGCAATGAGTTGTACTTCTAAACCTACTTTACTTGCACATACCTGGTAGCCTGTAGTGCCAGTCAAATGCTCGTCCTGTGAACATCAAGGAAAATCATCAAATTGAGTCCTGCAGAAATCCAGCACCATCATTCCTCATGCCCATGGGGCACACTCCAAGGGTTGTGAAGGATCCCACAGACTAGCCCTGGGGTGAGAACCCTGGCACCCCGTGGTCAGCCTGCTCCTGATTGACTGCTGTCAGGGTACACGTTCCGCAGGGATGCGAGGACTGCCAGTGTGAAGGGGTCTCATCTTGGTAGCACCAGGGAAGATGGTCTCTGCTGAGCTGATAAAAGCTTTGCCTTCTCCTGCTCTCAAAAAAACCAAACAAAAAAAGAGTAGGTTTGGGCCATAAGCAGCAGTGACCCCATGGCCTCTGACAGTGCAGCGCCCCACCAGTGAAGTGGCTTTGACACATCCATTACCCCAGCATTATGCTCCTTGATTATTCTCTTTTTAATAGTAGTTAGATGGTTAATTACCTGAAGGTTGCAAGCTGAAGTCTTATTTTTCATATGTGACTTAGTAATTAAATTACCCTGGTTGCTATTATATAATGTAAGTAACAGCTGAATGATTTTAAAAGAATAGTCAAATTTGACAGAGTAATTTCATTTTATATTGGAGTCTAATGCTAGGAGATTGCACAGAAAGCAGAAGGCAGCTGCCTGGAATAGTTTGAAATTAGCGTGTAGTAACCAACAGCTATTATTATTGTATTACTGCTTGTAATTCCCAAATAGAGAATTAAATTTCTATAACAGATACAACTTTTAACACCAATCAAAAAAAAAAAAGTGTTCTTTTTCTGGCAAGGAAAACTCTTTAGGAAACAATACCATTGACTGTAGATTGCCCAAGTGAGGGGAGAAAACCCCCAATCTGGCAAAATTCCTTTGCACAGGGCTTCAGTTTTCCTCAGATGCCACTGCAGGATTGTCTGAGGTTTCTTCTAAAGGGCTGTCAAAAAGGTAGATTTATTATTTAGAGATGAAAATAAGATAATTAGCTTTCTGAGCTAGAATATACACTAGGTGTAACTGCATTTAGCTAGGAATTCAACATTCACTTGCCAAAAATGAGACGTTCCCTCTTCCCCATGAACTGACAAGCCCAATTGCCCTGTTTCTGCTTTTTAACATGCGTCGGCTGAAGAACAGCCCAGTGAATCACAGGGCTGGTGACTAGGAACACAGGATCACATTTCAGGCTCTTGGAGCTTAAGATTGGCCAGTAATTTTTTTTATCTTAATTTTAGTAGGTTTTTACTTCTGCGTATCAGTTTACCTGGGCAGGCTGGTTCAGGCATGGGGATCCAGACACCAACCTGAAAGTAACTCAAACAATCAATGCATCTTTAATTTGAAATGCTTGATGACTAATCTCTTGTTTTGTTTAATTAATGATCTACAGTTAATCATTATGAATGGTAAATAGCCTATTTCAGCATTGATAGCAAGATTTCCTATGGGAAAATCTTCCCCTATAGCTTTAATTTAAATATGCATTTTCACATCATACTTACCAAATCCTTACCTTTATGCTATTGCATGATTACAGGTCCATTAACTAATCACATTTGACAACTTGTTTATTGAGGGGAGCAACTATTTTACATCTCTTCCCTGGGAAAGAAAATACTCTATCAAACAATTATTCAGCAGCTGCAATCATGGAGCACCGAATTAATTGCTTTGAAGATCTCAGTCAAGAAGATCTCGATTAAAAAAAAAAAAAAAAAATCAAAGAAATTGTTTTTTGACAGAATGCATGAATGAGAGCACCAGGAGGGACTCTGGTTTTGTAAGCTACAGCCCTGCTCTAGGGAGCACTTGGGAGGATCACACCTTGAAATGCCAGACCAGACAGAGGAGGTGGTGGCTGTGGAAAGGCTCATCTGCTTATCTGTTCTTTAAAGCTTTACTTTATCAAACCTAGAACTTAAACGTATAATTGATTACAGGATCAGGTTGCTGCTAAAAGGGCAAATAAATCTGAGCACAACCAGGTCACTGTAAAGGCTGGCCCATGGATGTTTCATACATGTAACCTCTGTGGCTCACTTACCCCACCGCAGAAATAATTAACCTGGAGGGTATTTTGAGGCTTAATGATTGTAAAAAACCCTTTAAGACTTTCTCCCAAAGGAAGCTGCTGTGATTGCACTGGAGTAGGATAAGAGCAAAGCAAGGCATGTGGGCATCTCAGCCTTGGACCTGGACAGGGAAGTGTTTCGGTGTGCAGCAGCGCTGAGCCAGGTGCTAGAAAATGGCAGCAGTGCCAGTGCCGTTCACTCTCTTCCAGGTCCAGGGTGACATCAGGAGAGTTTGAATCTCAAGTGTACGTAGAGACACTTTATTGGGAATAGAGCATCGTGAAAAATAGTGGGATCACTGCTGAAGCTTGACCCATGTACTGAGAGAAATCAATTGGAAAGGAGTTCCTGACCCTTCTTCAGCTCCTTTGTCCACAAGGTGTCACAGGAAGGGTTTTCACTGGCATAACTACTCCTCATCCAACAGCACGAGGAATGAGAATGGTCCCAAATGAGAAGGTCCATCTCACATGAGAAGGTCCCAAACTCTGCTCCATGGACAAGTCATAGCCTGCAACACTGGCCAAACACAAGACCACATTTCTTCCTTTCAGCTGCTGTACATCACGTGCTCTGCAAGCCAGCTGAGATGAAATACATTCCTGCCAGATAAGACTAATTCCTACAGTAACACTGAAAGGGGAGGAGATCTTAAAGGTTCAAAACCCTTTGTTGTAAAGGGTTTCAAAAGCGAAGTATCAGAACTAAACTATATCATCTCTGAATATTATGTCACTGTAAAAAGCTGAAAAAGTTGCCCAGTAAGCTGAAGGGTAGTGATAACGTCAGGCAGCTTTGCAGAAAACATCCTAATTGAGCTCCTGTGGGTTACATGAAACTCCTAACAGTTAGCTTCTCAATACTTGCCTGTTCTTAGATTCAAAATATCTTTATCAGAGTCATTGCCCTAGAAACAGGGAAAACTTGAATTCTTTTCCCTTTCTGGCACACTTCTAGTTCAGGAGTCTGGAAGGATGGTGGTATTTAAGTCATGGTCATGAAACATTGCACAGCTTTACCAAATCCATCACCACCTAGGACTAATGCCTCAAAACGTGTGAAGGAAACTAGTGCCACTCCTGTCCCTATTTATAGGTGAAGAGCTGAGAAGCCGTGGTCCTCGCATTGGCTCTTGTTTGGTACAGGAGAAACTGAACTGATTTTATACGCTTGTAACCATGCGTCCTGATTCAAATAATTGCTTCTGCAGTAACCCCTTGGCTCTCTTTAATGCTTCAATAAGAGACAGATGGAGCCTAACTAAATAATTGGCTCTATCTTTTCCTTTTTTTTATTTTTTTTGTGGGTATGGTTGACAGAATTTGCTCTGCTGAAGAAAACATGCAAAAGAAAGCAAGTAAACAAATTGTTGCTGAAATTTGTATTAATCATTCTGGCAAGCTGTACGAGTGGCAAAAGACTGATACATTCTGGTTTGTCCGTATGAAAAATGTAAATAGTGGGTTATGCATTAATGTTTGGAAATCATTGGCTTTACTTGCCAAGGAAATATACAATTATTTTAATGGATAAATGGAAAAGCATGCATCAGTTTGAACTGGCTATTGCATCAGCTGGGATAAACTGGAGTTAGTCCCAAGACAGCATATCTTTCCTTATTGAAGTATAATGATTAAGCAGTTATTTAAGAAACTTTCTAATAAGGTCATGAATAAAATGTGGTATATTATTAGACACAAATGAGCTCTTATTAAAATAATAAAAATTACTGAGATATTAAAGCTATAGTATAATAAACCTGGTTTGGCCTGGAGCAGCATATGGAATAAATATTAGGATTCATCCCTAATAATTATTTTTAAGTAAATAGAAAGCTTTTAAAGTTAAACTTTCTAACTTGGAGCAAAGCTTCCGCATTTGAAGAGCTAGTCTGCCCCACATCATTTCAAATGGCCTGTGTTGTGAGAGAAAGCTGGACTGGTGAGAGGAGCAGCCTTGTCCTCTGCATTCAATCAGTAAGTCTGGATTCAGGGGAAAGGGAAAGTTGCCATGGGCCCTCAATTTTCCTACAAGTCAAGTACACAGGCTAAGAATCTGGCAGCCCAGTACTTTGACTTTTGTGACACCAGCCGATACATCCGCTTCGTGAGAAGGTCAGGTAAATTGCTCTCGGTTTATTTTAAAAACTTGCCTACAGACATGAGGAACTGAAGAGTAATGGTCACTCAAAACCAAAGGAAGCAAAGCAGCTGCTACCATCTGAAAAACAGATGTTGTGTGGACAAAGCAGCTTACTTGTGCCAGCTACGCATCCATAATGTTTTTTCTGTGACTGAGAAATTTATAAAAGTCAGATGTTAACCTCACTACAACAGTGCTAGAATCTTCTTTTCTTTCCTAAGTTGCATGTTTCTTTAAACACAGAGCATTCAGCGATGGAAATATTTTTGTTTTGTTTTTCGCTAACGCAGAATGAGCAGCTAAAATGGAGACAATATTAATGAACTTATTATGTTCTTGTAAATCAAGAGTACCCCTGAGCTAGAAGTCTGTATTCAGCTCTAGGCACCCAGCTCCAGAAAGACATTGTCAAAATACATGTGGGATTTTGAAATAGACACTAATTAGAAAATTGAAAACATAATCCAAAGGAAGACGGAAAAGCCTGAGACTTTTTGCCTTCAGGGTGAAAAAACTTAAGCAAAGATATTCATATTTTGATACCGCCTTTATAGTCAGTGACAAGAAATGGAAGGCAATGGAGTATTACTGACTCCCTCTTAGCAAAAGATAATATACAAATTTTAAAGCTTTGAAAGAACACTCTGGTGGCATAACACGAAACTGCAAGTTCTGTGAGGCAACAGTGATGCAAAGAGCTCAGTAAATTAAAAAAACCCATTTTTTTACTTTTATCACCACTATGAAATAGTGTCCAGACACAGGTGCGCAGTGAGACTTTGGCAGGACAAAAGGCTTCCCACATCTGTGTATAAAAGAGCCTGTAACTACCAGGGGCTAAGAAGAAACTGCCTCTGTATGAAACAACTCCACAACTTCCTTCTGCAGGTATTGCTTTATCACCTTCTGACAGAGGTGACGTTGGATAATATATCAGAAACCAACTCAGGTGAGACAATGCATTTTATAAATCATTATTTTGTAACTATTTTGGAAGAATTTTATAGAAATATGAAGAAAAGCCTTAACAGAACAAAAATACCTCACCAGTTACTGTAATTTTTCTCCTTTGTCTCTCTTTCTAAAGGATGTTTAGAAAGTAGAAAGCCACCTTGATATAAAAATATTGAAAGATTGTTTTTCCTCTTGAAAAGTAAATTATTTTCACATCTTTCAAACAGATTTTTCTGTGATTATACAGTGTATATATGGAAAAGAATACAATATAACCATTTGGTAATGGTTATATGAAGAGGTTATCATCTCTTCTTACTTTACTATGGTCCCTTAAAGCAAACTGCAGCAATTTTAGCTGCAGCATGAGTTTCATTAAATCACTTAGCTGCCTTCGACTTCCTTTGCAATTATCAATCACACTTTGTTTTTTTCATGGACTCTTAAATCAGTCAAATATTCTAAAATTAAAATGTCTAACAATTCCCTCTATGTTTATTACAGTTCTTTTACAATAATTGGGCCAAAAGAAAGCTTTACTTGAGTAGCACAGTTAGTTTCGAATAAGCAGAGCTACACTGAGCTCTCTCCCGTGAGGCAAACAGGAGTTCAGGTTCAGCATAAATCTGTCTGTGAAAGAAACCAACGTTAGTTGTGTTAGGGGTCCATTTATGAAGTCACCTCACAGAGCAGTCTGAATGATGTAGATCTGCTTCGTGACATGTGTTTTTGTAAGACTATGAGAGAAGTAAGGTAGCACTTAAAGCATTTGGACACATTTATCAAAACAAGGTGCATCACTGATAACATTTCCAACTTTACATACTCCAACAGATCTCCTGGGTACGTGGGATGACTGGTTGAGCAATCAATGCTAGCTGCCAAGTGTCTTTTCGTCCCTTCCTCCATTTCAGACATCTTAGGCCAATACTGTTCATTATTGTAAGTACAAGCACAGAGGGATATACTCGGTAGGCCCAGTAGAAAGGTTCTCTGACTTTACTGCAGCCATCACCCATGGCTGATCAACTGAAGTTTAATATAGTTCTAGACTGAAGAAAACTCACCAAAACTCTTTTACTCTAGAAAAGTTTTTAATTTCACTTGCATATTTTAACAGAAATATGATATGTTAGCAGAAAAAAAAAATCTGTTCTAACACTTCATAAAACATTACTGTATTTTTCTATTAAGACAATCTGTATTAATTACAAATCAACTCTGAATACTAGGACAGTATTTTCAAATTTGTACAAAGTACCACAAAATAGTTATCAGCTAACCACAATACTGGTACAAATGGAAACAATTTAAGCTAATGTCTTTAAAATTGCAGGAGTACCATCTACTATTCCAAGACCAAGTGAACAGCCAAAGACATTAGGTACAATATAGAAAGTTACTAAGCTAAGTCTTTGTTCAGTCAATACTTCAAAAGTTGTTCATCTTCAGTGAAATTTATATTCAAATTTAGTCTAGCAATTGCTTTCAAGTTGTACTTCCTAAAAGAGGAGTTCAGGTTGACTATGTCTCCGCCTGACTTCAAGACAGCAATCCCACTACTTAATAGCTTTTAAGCAGCAATTAATTCATTCCAGCACCAAACAAGCAAGTACAACTTTCAGAGCAGCCTTGACATGTTCCTAAGAACACAAGCACCTAATCACATGTGTAGCTCAGCAGCAGCAGATGCCACCAATGCCTTCACCATGTTACACCGGGTGGTTCATGCTGTTTGTTGAGAGCAGTGTCTCTGAACAAATGCCATTTTGCCATGGACTCCATTGCCAGATAGCTGCGCAGCAACTCATTTTCCTGCATAAGTGTGAACATGGGGTAATGGGAGGTGAGGGCTGGGAAAAGCCATAGGCCTCCCGCTGTCTTCCAAACCTTGTCCCAGCAGGAGGCTGGCTAATGTCACCTGCGTCTTTGCGAAATACTTCCTATTTCGACATTGTTTATAGATGCCAATCAAATTACTCTTGCGTTTTGATCACTGATAATTCGAGTCATGCAATTAAAGCACCCTTGTGATTGAGTGCAAATGATAAGATGTCTTAACAGGTACATTCTCTTTTAGTGCCCAGAAGCAGCAGTTAAATGATTTTCACCACATCCCATAGGGAACAGGCTACCTTCTACCTCCCTGCCTCTAGATCCCCTCCCCTCTAGATCCATGTTGTAGGATGAGAGCTAACAGCTCCCCAAACCCATGCACAACCATGTCCCCCTCTTCCTCTCAGGAAATCAGTGAAAACCAATATGCAGTGATATGTTCCGAAAAGCAAGCAAAAGTTATCTCACTGCCATCCCAGAACTGTGTTTATAAGCAAAATATAAAAGAGACTTCTTTTGTTCTTCGTGGAGACATAGTGTCATTGAGTAACAGTATCTGCCTTGCATGTTTCTGTGCCAATGGACATATTATGACTTTTAGTTTGCCAAGTTTAAGGCCATTGTTGGATGTATATTACCTGCCCCGCACCAATAGGCGGATAGCCAGAACGTTCTGCTTCACCAATAATGGACAAGCACTCTATCTTGTCTCACCAACTGAAACACAGAGGCTCACTTACAGTCAATAGATGGGCTTCAGTGACTGCCTTGGGCCACATCCTTAAAACCGTACAGTCTGAGGAGGGAATCAGTGCAAAGCCTGAAAGATCACCGTACCACACTGCAACAGAGCTGGCCTCCAGCTAATAAAGTGCTTGGGTACAAGCAAGTTACAGGTTTTAATTCCCATTTTGAATGTTCATCCTCATTACAGTCAGAAAAACTTGAGGAAATAACACAAAGGAAAAGTTCTAATTTCTGAACAAGCCTATGCAATGATAAGGGATCAGTATCAGTAAGAAAGTACTAAACTTGGTCACTATCTAGAAAAGCCAAAAATGTCATTTCCCTCTCAGATATATCTCTTAATTATACTCCTAATATTGTGCTCTGTTTTTATAGCTAATATTTATGATCCCTTGCGTAGACGAAAGCTGACTACAAATGCATTTCCTACAAGTGACTTTACTGTACAGCTAAGATCAACATTTTATGGCAGCAACCAACTTGCTTAACAGAAGATGTGAAGGCAACAATAAATGGCAATACAGAAGTGAAAAAGAAAGACTAAGTCAACAATAAATACTAAAACCTGAAGTCATCTGATGTTTCATAATAGGGATGATATAGTGGTTTTTTAAAATAACAGAAACTACATTTGGTAGCAGCAGCCTTTCAGGCTTTAGGAGCCTAAAAATGCAATTAGTTTAACAAGTCTCCACACTGCCATGACATTTCACAGGACCATAAGAACAACATTGTTCTGAAGCAGGATGATCAGGGTAATTAATGGCTGAGTTTGCTTAGTGGTGATTGGGACAATACATTGAACTAGTTGATATGAATTTAATTTAAGCACAGAAATAAAAAGTCAATCAACAGAGCTTTATGGAGAAAGGTGTTGAACAGGTTGTACTTTACTCCTTGACATACTAAGCTTGGCCTGCAAAGACACCTGCACTGATGTGTTATCCTTAAGAACCCTAAGTCACCTACTGAAAACCAAATGAAGATGTCATATTCTTTAAAATATCACTACTAGATCAAATCAATAAAGAATGCTATGTTGAAGACGGGAAAATAATTTCAAAATGCAGTATTTTCAGGGAATCAGCAAGAAGTATAGTTGTTTTCCATCTTAGTCAATTTTTTTAAAGGCTCTGGAAAAAAAGGGACACAAAGTCAATGGCCTGTCTGTTTACTTTTCCCCACCCCCTACCCATGTCACTGATGTAATAAAAACTTATCATCTTTCTTTACAAACCTTGCCTCACATTCAATTTTAAAAATCAATGATCTGGAAGAAACTGTAAAAACCACTTGCAATAAATTTGCAAAGGACACACAGACTGCTAGAGTAGTAAAGAATGAGGACAGGTCACTTATACAGAGCAATCTGGATCACTTCATGAAGAGTATTTTAGTGATGGTAAAATATAGTGTATATTTCTAAGAAAAAATAAGGTTGGGTAATAAGAGGATAATGTACCGCATTCTTGAAAAAGACTCTGAAGAGAACTTGAGCCATAAAAATCAGAATCCCAGGCAATGCTTCCACAAAAAAAAAGGATAACGGAATTTTTGAGGAAAGAAGGGAAAGAGTTACCAATCAGAGTAAGTCGATCACGTTATGTCTCTATACAGTCCTGATGGATCACTATTGATATGTAGCATGTCACAGTTAAAAATATTTCAATACACGAGAAGTACAGAGAAGAATATGAAGATTAGTCTAGGATAACATTCATTGTCATAAGAAAGTTAAGGAATTCAGTACATCTCATCAAAGAAAAGGTTAAAAGGGACATAATCATGATTTATAACTACCTTCAAGCAATTAGAAAACCTGATACTACAGAGATCAATATAAGTAATCAAATGCATAAAAAGACCAAAATAACTTAAGGTGGAGACAGAAATGCAAATAGAAAATCAAGTGAAAAATGTACCTGGGGTAATTAACTGTTGCAACAGGAGATATGAGTGAATTCTCATCACTTGAAGACTTCAAATTAATATTAAATGCCTTCCTAAAATATGTATGTTCAGTTCAAAACAAAGCCACTGAATTTAATAGAGCAACTGCTCGTTGAAATTCAATGGCCTGTTGAATCCTCATTATGGTGTCTTCTTGTCTTATATATTTATGAGCTATATTGTGAAATATAACAACTAAATGGAAGGGGGTTAACCAAGGAAAAGGTACTTTTTCATTCCAGAGCACAGTAACATTTAAAGTTAGATTTAAAGCTAAATAAACTGCATCAGCATTTTGGAAAAATATGGTGGGTTTTTTCCTCCTGTTTATTTTTCCTATTTCTTGTTCAGAGTTGCACAGTCCACTTAGTCGACTGTGTCTAATTTACATAATCATGTAGTTATTCTTCAGTTTTTCTGTTCCTATTTATAAACCATTCACAAACCATCCACTTAAGTAACAGCATGATTTATCGTAAGAATGATTATGGTTGCTTCAGAGCTAAAATGGAATGTGATTAAACAAAGAATGAACAAGGACATTCTAGAAATGAAGGGCTCTGATCCTGCAAAAGGATTTGTAAATGAAAACTGCCTCTCAAGCCCCATCCGAAATAGTCAATGAAATACTGATGGAATTCAGCAGGTACCTTTACAGCTGTGCAGCCAAGAGCTTAGTAGAATGGAAAAAAAATAGATAAAAAAACAAAGCACACACACAAACCACGCACACAATATCCTCAGGGGAAATGGTAAAGCTCCCGAAGCCATCTGCACTTAAAGGAAAAAAAATAATTAACTGTACAAATAAGGTTGCTGATGACTCTCAACACAGGTCTAAATACAAAGTCTCTAGAGATACCTGCAAGAAGAGCTTCACTGTTGGATAAGTTCCAGCATCTGAGATAAATGCA
This sequence comes from Neomorphus geoffroyi, assembly GCA_033558235.1. Classification (NCBI taxonomy): domain Eukaryota; kingdom Metazoa; phylum Chordata; class Aves; order Cuculiformes; family Neomorphidae; genus Neomorphus; species Neomorphus geoffroyi. The sequence goes on along the minus strand of JAUMJM010000016.1, from coordinate 9,480,507 downwards.
TCAACCAAAGAAAGAGTTGGATATTTAAGCTGTGGATCCAGGAGAACACAATCTTTTCTGTGTGCAATAGATGTTTTCCAGGTGCTACAAGAACCCTAATAACCCATGTGTCTTAGAAAAATAGTGAACAGTCTGATGGAAGAATATGAAAGTTCAATATTTTCACCTGAAGTACTTATTCTCTGCTCTTGCAGAAAGAATGAGTGGTGAAAAAAACCCTATTTGTTTACCAGTAACACTGCTGTGTTTACAACCTAGCTACCTACCAGGAAAAGCCGAGAGGCTCCACAAAGGAGAAGCTGTGCTACAGAGCCTTATTTGTCAGAAAAATCAACCATAAAAATGGAAGCAGTACTGCCTTTAAATGCTCATGTCAATCCAAACTAAGCAGCACCGATGGATGTCATTCTTGCTCATACATAAGATAATCCTGGTCCATTTGGACAGGAAGCAAGAGCTTAGGAGATCCCACACTAAATTGATGAAATTGCTTCAGAAATTCATATGAAGTTGCAGAGCCATTCAGAAGAGCACACTAACTAACTTTCCATAGTTCATTAACTTAGGAGCAGCGATTACCAAACAGTGAGAGAAAGATTAGAATATTTTAGGTGAAGCCAAGCATGGAGTCCAAGAAAACCAGCTTTGCAAGATCTGTGCTGAATGTGTGTGAAATTCCCACTTGAACGAGTCTGAGGAGCTGCAGATGGACTAAGCTGATTGACTGGTAAAAGGCAATGGTAACACCCCTGCTGCAGGGACGCTGAGTTACCCTGCACACTGCTGGGTTTTCAAGGGGAAAGTACCAAGCCAGTATTTTCAGAAGTAGCACCGTTATTTCAGATGGAGATAACCGCCCGCCCGTTACTAGTGCCATTATTTAGACGCTAGCAATAATGAGGCCACAGTGAGTAGTAATGCTGTGGCTAAAAGAAAAAAACCTCAATACTTACAAGCTATACACAAAATCTATTTCTACTCAGACTTACAGTAGAAGGCTGAGAAACTCAAAATTCCAGGGGCTTTTCTAAGCTAATTATGATGTCTACAGCTGCAACCATGACCTAGAGTCCAGCAATTCTGTGCTGCATGTCTGTCCAGGTTTCATTCAGTCTTGGTAACCAATGAAATGGGATTCCCATTGCTTTTTCTACAAGGACCAACTTTGCGAGGAGCAGCAATGGGTGTCTGCAACTGCTGCATTTTCACAGATGACTTTGAGTCAAAGGAAGAACTACCAGCAGATGAGCAGTCAGACTTCTCCCAGTTTTCCTTGCCCAATTGCTCTGTGTCCAGCTGTGTTTTTACACTATACGGGGACTTATTAGAGGGTGGAGGTGGAGCTCTTCTTTTCTTTCCTCTGCTGTCATTAGGACTGGTAGTATCTGTTTTTGGGCCCAGAGGCACGTTTTTCTGAACAATCATCTCGTGAGATCCATCAAAGAGAGACGCCCATAAGGAAGATGCAGACTCTTTTTTCTGTCCCAGCAGGAACTCGCCATCACTCTCTTCGATTTTTCTTTGTATGATATCAGCTAAGCCCTCATGTTTCACTGGAGAATCAATGCCTGTAATTTTAAGGGAGAGCAATTAAGTCCGATTAAAATGCTACCAATGATTTTACTGCTACCTATTTTCATTATTACTATTCAGAATACAACACTGTATTAACTTTGTCTCATGAAGTCTGGACTACTATTAACAGCATTAATGGATGAAATGGAAAAGATTAGATATGTTTTCAAAGAGAGAACTGAGGTGACAGGAGGGAACTGTTTTCGTGACAGCTGGCATTGAGGCAATGTAGTAGGCATTGATATTTCTTTCCAAGAAAAAGCAGAAAAAATAAATAATCCTAGGAAACCTATATGTATTAGATATTAAACTTGTTTTGTTGAATAGTGCTTTGAAAATTTCATTTCACAGAAGGCTTATGTAAAAGTCTATAACTAAATATTCTTGTGCTTCCAACCTGCAGAAAATAGGACATCTTCACACAGATCATTTTTCTTTATGTGCTTTAAGATTGTCTTGCACCATTTCTTATTCCTCATATTGAGTTTTCTATATATACTGCAGTAATACTAGTCTCTAAAACAGCAGCAATATCTTTTCTATTGCAGGCCACATGGTAATGATTTTCAACACATTTGTAAACAAAAGATTTTTCCTATTAATACTATAAATAAGCAGGAAAAAATCTGGAATATTAAGAGTGAAAAAGAGTTTGTGTTCTGCTCCTCACTGATGTATTTGAGTATCAGTAGAATTATGCTACAGTGCTACCTTTGTAAAACTTCTATATAGTTGATTTACTGCCTTTCTGCTCTGCATTGATAGCCTAGATAGGACTCTCTTGACTGTTCAGTGCTCCGATGCGCGGTAACTCAATGACCCACATGGCATTTTGAGCATCTTCACAGTTCCAATCTCAAGCAGCAAGCAGTCAGGCATTTATAGTCGTACAGTGTTTCTCAGTCAATACTCCACTGGATCCATTAAAACAAAGTGACCTACTTTTTCTAGTCTGTAAATATTATTTCTGTAATGAAACTATTAAAATAATCCTGCTGCATACCAATTTGCTCCGTAAAAATAGAAGTCTCAAATACATGCTAGATAGATTATCCAATCATATTTTTCAACATCATTACCAAAGACCAAACAATTAGGTGAGTTATGTTACGTAAGCATTTAAATAGCTTTAAGAACAGCAAATTAATTTCATGCAACTAGTTAAAGACATTACTAGTTCGCAGACCAGACTATTTTACCTTTACATTTCCTGAGCTTTGTACTACACTTACAATGAATGTTTATTTCTAGTGACAGCTTTTCTGAATGTGTTCAGAGCTCCCTAGTTACAGCCCAGACAGCAGATTTTTTGGCTCAAGGTATAAAAATGCATTCATTATTTGTGCTATTACAAATTCAGATTTAATATGAACTCCTTGGTATGCAATTATGTTGCTCTTCCATTGTCTGAATTGCCCTTGAAAAACTCAATGTTTCAACATCAACACCAGAAGCCATCTGAACACAGACAATGTTGTTTCTGTTACCCTGCAACGTGAAAAGACAAATCCCACTTACTCATATCATGGTAGACGGAGGTCGCGTCTTTTGTCAAGAACAAAGGTGGTTTCCGTGGTGACATAATCTCAATTTTCATAAGTTGTTCACAACAATGTTTCCACTGGCCTGAGAGAGAAAAGAGAACAATGACTGGAACTTAAACGCTTCAGCTTGAAAAAAAATGAAGTTATTAGGTTGGTTAGGGAACTATCTCCAAAGCAGTGCTAAACAGTAAGCATTTACTTTTGTTTAGCAGGAATGCTCAGGATGTATTTGTATTTTCAACTCTGCACTCATATTACCTTTAATTTAAGCATCCCAGCAGTAGCGTTACACTATGAAGGTTAAATATCATTGTTTGTCTTCTGACCCTCAAACACAATATAAATTCATCAAATCAAAAACTAATAAAAACTAAAATTAGTGAAGCTTCATGAAGTTATTGGGGACAATCACTAATATACTGCAAGCTGGATGTTATACAACTATGTTACAACATTATAGTAAGGAAACTTCTGTCTTTAATAGAGGATAACTTGCCTTTTATCCCCTAGCAGACAAGGAAACCACTTATTCTATTAATAGATTTTGACCTTAAGGAAAACAAGATACAGCAAAATTACTTTGTTCATACCAATCATTCCAAGTTTTCTGAGCACATTAATTTTAAGAGAATTTTAGAACCTGGGAAGAAAAAAGACATTTAAAATGCCAAGTGACCCATTTTTTTCGAACCTAAGGAAAATGTCTCAAAAAATCCATAGGTATTCTATCTATAATGAATAAGAAGTAGCTCTTTTACCCTACTCTACAGCTAATTTAAAGAGGATGCCCTAGTTTTTGCTTAGTGTGTTTCTTTAATTGATATAGTCTTTTCTCATTGTAAATCAGAGCTAAAAAGGACTAGAAATACCAACTACAATATCTGGTTTCCACAGCCTCAATTCATTGATTTCATTGGTGTGGCCTCCATCTAAAGATTGATATTGATTTATATTCATTGATCTGGTTCAGTTTTCTGACCTGATGAAAACGACTATCAGGAACTAACTCTGCCTTGTCAATAGCAGAATAATAACTGACACTTGTCCTCTACTCTTAATAAACCCGTGAGTCAAACTAATAAAGCAGAGGATAAAGATGAAGATAAATTAATCTACATAGTTCTTACAATAAATATTTGGTGTTAAAGAAGCAGCACAGTATACTACTTCAATACCATTTCATTGACTTACACCCAAAAAAATGAGTTTCCGCTCTCATGTAAGAACAGTGTTGTTCCAGATGTTAGCCAAAGGATCAGGGTATCAATTTATCATCTCTTTTATATCATCGGTTGAAGTCTCTGGTACAGCTATAAACAGCGTGTATTTGTATGAGTGTGGCTACGTGAGCAGATTCTTCTGTGACAAGGGGTACTAAAACCTGAGAATTACCAACAGAATCAAGCAAATCCTATTGCAACAAATTGCAATTTAATTCATCCATAATACTGCTGAGTAAGGAAATCCCATATACAGGTGCCTACTTGCAAGGGCTGGATGTATCTGCATCCTAGCCAAGACCCCAGACAAATCCAGCACCCTCACCGCTTCCCACTAAGGCTTCCATACCCAAAGTTTCAATACTCGCAGAACCTCACAAAACGAATACACCACTGGGAGGATGCCCAGGCAGAGGTGGACTCTTCCTGCTACAGTGGAGGAAGAGATAGTGAGAATTTAGCAGTCCTTAAAAAAAATTATCTAGAACACTGCTAAAAGAGACCAAATTCTTTTGAGATTGCTGGACATATTCTGCTCCTGGCTGCCCACAAAAACCCAAACTGAACATGCAGACTTTGGTTTAGTCAAATATTTGCCTTCCAATGGCTTAGACCACCACCCAATATTATCCCAAGGAACATTTTCTTTTCAGCGTTACAAACACAGGCTTATGAGGCAATTCCAGTTCAAATTGTTCAAAGATCCCTTTGATGTTACATAACACCCCACTTGGAGGGTGCACTGCCAGCACCGCCTGCCTACTTACTCAGATCATAAAAGTGTTGCCAGAAAGCCTCCATCCACTTATGGAGTTCTTCCTTACTGTCAGTAGCAAAACGTTGCATCACAGCCTCTCCAGACACAGCATTGATAACAGAGAAGTTATTAGTTCTTCCTTTAGAGTCCTTATCCACAGCTCGAATTCTGGTTTCCTAGGAACAACAAACTATAGTAATGAGTTACTGCTTCGGCTCCACACTGGCACCACATTATGGTCAATGACAGTGTAAGGGAGGCGTCATTTGGCTTTTTTTTTTTTATCTAAGTCAGATTAATTTCCAATTAAAAAAGAAAAATGAACAAATGACAAGAAGTGCTTATAAAAATATTTTCTCATAGAACTATTAATATGGCATGAAATATGAAAAATAAGGGAACGGAGGAGAATTCCTGCAGTTTAGTTCTGAATTACAGAATGCACGTTTTATGTTTCCCCTGCCTCTGCCTTCACCAACTCATCTCACATAGCTCATCTTTCTCCACAGTAGTTTAGTGAATAATCTAAAATAACAGCAAGTAGCTCCTTTTCTCTATACTATGCAGTTGGACAACCACATCGTTACAGCTACTATTTAAGTCTCCTACTGTACTTCTGTATTTATGCAATGTATTCCAAACTTGTATCTATTTTATATTCATCTTAGTGACTCAGGACTTTCAGGGCTAATATTATAGTGACAGGAAATTGCAAAAGAAACTTATCTATTGCAAAAGAAACTTATCTAGTCCATATTTAAAGGAGAATTTGTAGTCATTACTCAGACAGTTCTGCTGGAACAGATTTCCAGCACAAAAAAATATTTTGCGCTAACATACAAATATCCTATTTGTCATTTCAAACCAGACATTTTAGCTTTGTCTTAATAGGGAGAGCTACATAGTAACAATTAAAAATATATATAAGTATATCACAAGTCTATCCAATTTTTTCAGCTAATGTTAGAAAGTCTCTCAGATTACGCAGCAGCACTGTTACAGCCAAGGCTTCCCCTTCTGCTTGGGAGGTAGTGCAATTGATTTTTATCACCTAGACTAGATCCAGTGGTATTTTCATAGTATCTAGTTTCTTTGTAATGGCATTATTACAATCAAAAAGCACTTAACATAATTGAGTGAATTTAAATTTTTTTTATGTGTCAAATACTGAAATATTTTAAAGTCTGATAAAACGCAACTGAAAACATTTCCAGAACACAACTATTCAACATTCTCACTGCAACATGATGAATAAATTAAAATAATTAACATTATTTATAAAAGTAAAAACAGAAACTCTAGAAATATCTTTGCATAAATAATCCAACCTGACTGAACAAGCAATGGCCTGTTACAACATTGCTCTTAAAATTATTTTCAACACATCCGGGAGAGCAGTATAATCCCAAATCCTGACAAGATGATGATTTTCGACACCAGGGAACCAGCTAGCACCCTACAGCTGGCTGGTCCCAGAGCTTGGCAAGACACAAGGCCACCTAACGTACGTTACAACAATGCAGTGCTCTCCTGCCACACAAGGATGTCCCCTGGACTAGGGAATGCCCCAGGTTTTGGAAGACAACAACCACAGCCAGGGTTGTGCTTGCACATCTCCTCTCTGGATAGACAGTTAATCAATCCCAAAGTTGGGTTCTGGGCATTCCTCAAAATACAGTGGGGAGAGATCAACCATGTTCCTTTTTACACAGTTCAACCAAGTGTAAAATATCTGCTAAAGATGTCAAATACACACCTACAGAAATTAAGTTTACCCATGGTATCCCACAGGGTTGAGTTCTGGCACTCAGAAAAACAAAACATATTCTACAGAACATTCCCAGATTTAAAATGCATTACTGAAGTAACCATTTGAAATACCAACAGCTGCTTGTAGCATATCTGATAGATACGCTCATTTAAATTCCTCTGTCTAAAAATAGGAGATGAAGTAATTCATCCATAAGTGCTCTATATCCCATTAACTCAGGTAACCATAGATACCAGCAAAAAAATTAAATCAAATAGATTAACATTTGACAGGTACGAACTTCAAGCATACGATACACACAAGTTTATTTAATGATGTTTGCTGCAGGTTTTATCCTACTACTACAGTATTATTCAAAGGAGATAAATCTTCACGCAACAATCTGTATCTTATGCCTGAATATTTAAGGAGTGATACACGACGTCATTACAGTAATGGGCTGATGAATTTACTGGGCTTGGTTGAATTACACTGCATGCCCAGTTATTAAAACAACAAAAAACTCAACCAAAAAGATCTGCAAAGCAACCAAAAAAGTGTCTTAAGGTCCCGTGTCATAGTAATGCTTACAGTTTCACAGCCTTACAGACAAATAAGCCAACTCTGCTGTAGCTATTGCAAAGAGCAGAACAATCCGTGGATCGGAACAGGAAAAGCAGAGTTGAATCTTGAACTCACATGACTCTCTTGGGGAACCTGAAGCCAGTCTTAAGGCCTATATGAAAAAGATTGGGATTTTGAAGGTAGGGAAATTCTAAAAGGGAAAATAATAAAATTTGTTTAATGTAATGTAAATACAAAACTTCCTCTATACTTTTCCCTCCAAATCAAAAAATCTCCTTGCCTGATAATACTTCTCTAGAAAGCTCATCTTTTAAGCAAAAGAGGAAAAAAAAGCCAAAAAAAATAGTGAGAGAACTTTTTTATTGCTTCAGTGCCATACTTTCCTGCTAAGCTAGTCTTGACACACTGAGGAGCACTGGTTATAATGATCATTTTGAGACATCAAACCAAATTACAGTTCTTGAGAAAAATATTGAATAGCCTAAGATCCAGTTCTGTGTATCTATTTTAAGATTAAACAAACAAAATCAAGTATAACAAACTACCTTCATGTTTTTAGTACCAAAAAATAAACCAAGAAATAACAACACAACACTGAAAACAAAATATAATCTGTTCAGGTGTTGGGTTCTGCTGTAATGTTAACAACTTCCATGGAGTTTGTTTTAGGCAAGGAGGGAAATATGGTTAAATTTAAAATTACGGATTTCAAACACATTAATGCACAAGACCACTAATATTTTCTCTTTTCATCTTCATTATTTGTTGAACTTGTATTAACACAGTATCTATGTGGCCACTTCATGGTAAGTATAATGTGTAAGCATAATATGGAAGAGCAATATTTGGATTTCTATGGCATTTTAGATATCTTCGGTGCAATGCAGCAGCTATAATAAAAAACAGGAGAAGGAGTTGGCATTATATGACCAGCCAGCACTCTGTGGAGCACCAGGGAGCCAAAAAGCATAGTTTCCAAACCACTCAATTTGAGTATGTGTGTTATAAGGTCCACTGTGTGGGATCTGGCTATTACATCTGCTTCTCCAGCCGGCATCCACAACCTCTTTCAAGCAATCGCAGGACTAAACTGAGCAATGCAATGTGATATATTTGGAGGCACTTAACTAGCCCATGCTTTCCAAACTGAAGGCTTGTCTAAGTCAAACAGTGGGACAAAGGCCTTGCTACAGAGACTACAGATATTTTCACACCTGCTCTCATTTCACCACTGCTGAAGTTCCTCGATGCAGAGAATATTGCTTGTATCACTGGCTCCATAAATGTTCACATTAAGAACTGATATCAACAGCCTTCTGCTCCAGCCCAAGGGTGCACTCCCTAGTTCGCCAGAAATACTGTATGGTTCCCCTGAAGTTATGCTCCTGGAGCTATCACTACATTTTCCAATTAATTTCTTCACTTGACCCAGCCCAGAACAGACATTCCAACAAGAACTGTGATTCCAGGTAACAATTTGCAGAAATGCCAGCTTGATTTTTCTCCTTTCACTCCTTCTACACTGTTTAGCAATCAATCTATGAACCCTGAGCCAATAGCTGAAAATTCTTGTTGTTCCTTACTCAATGATTAGCATGAACGTGGAGACAGCTCTGGGCCCGCTGCACTGCATGGCACTAGATCAAAGATTGCACCGGCAAAATATGCCAGGAAGGAAATCATGGGCCGACATTAATTCAAAGCAACGACCCAGAATTCCTCAAGCTTCAGGCACACATGGCAAAAAAAAAGTTTTATAATCTACAACCAGGACACAACAGGATATGTATTTGAATTACTGAGCAGCGACATGAACCTCTGGCACATGCACCAATTTGCTAAGATATCAGGTGTAAGCAAGTTTTTTATTATTCATTGCAAACTAAAGAAAACTTAAAAAAAAATCAGGAACCAGCCCATAAGGATTATTTCTTGTTTAAATTGGATTCCAGGAAATTTTCTTTGCTACAGAAAATATAATTTCTCCTTTCCTACTTAGTTGTGCAATATAATATGTTATAATCACATTTAGCTGGAACAATAATGTAGTACTTGCATAATAGGAACTGCAGAACCACTCTTGCTCAACAGCAAGCTGAAGTAATGACTTTGCTGGTCTTAATGGCTTCTTCAAGTCTCAATTCAAAGGGAATGGGAAATAAGGCCATCAGTGTGAATATTTTCCAGAGAGTTTCTCATAAATCCAGATGATTTCATTACTTTTCAGAATGTATCTTTCAATTACATGTAAAAGATCAGCTTCACATTACAAATGAAAATGCCACATACGCAACTAGAAGAGATTTTAGTTAGAACATCTAGAGTTGATGTTCAATCTCAACTTTCCTTTGGAACTGCTGTTTCTATAACAACATATAGCAGACAAGCCCATATGATTAGATTGATTTAATTTAATCTGTAAGAGAAATTTTATAACAAAGGAACCAAAAAATATCTGCAGGCATTAAGATATTTTCAAGAGAAACAGTTTAAGTATTAAAAAACCAAATATGTTTTAAATTGCAATTTTTTCTGGTTTTAATTTAAATTGAAGAAGGATTCACAGTTATATTCTCCATATATGTTAGCTTTAGATATACTCTGCAAACACATAGTCTCTCAGCAAAGGCTTATTAAGCTGGATTTTAAGTGTATTGGCAACTTGGAGGAGCAATATACCTAACTGCGGTTATTTTAAAAGAAAAAGCGAACCAAATCCAGAGACCTCCCAGGAAAGATTTGAGGTAGCCTGACAGATAATTTTCAAAAATATTACTGTCACATTTTAGAATATGGATTTAAGTCATTCTATAATTTACTGAAGTTTACCATTTCTTAACTGATATTGCAAACAGCTGGAAAGCAAAATCATGGCAAGGGCTGACTTGTGCAATAAAAGTGACTGAATAAGTAAGAAAATAAACCTTCTTAAATATATGTCACAGTCTAAGCATTTATTTAACGTAAATGTATAAACAATTGGAAGAAAAAAATGTCTTTGGTAAAAGATATTATACTAGTAGAAAGATGGTTTTAATTAAGGAATCCATTCAAATCTTAGCCCATTGAAAAAGAAGTCCTAACACAAACAGGTCACATTGTTACCCCTAGTTTAAATGTTTAGTTTATATACAAGTCTCACTAAATGAGAATGCAGTTGTGTTTTCCAGAAACTTCAAAGCCACCAAAAGCTGATATTACTGCTGTAATCAGCAGGTCTTTATTACCCTATGTCCCTCACAATTCCCAATTGTAGCCTAGCCTCATCCTTGTACCACACAAGCATTTGTGTAGCCATGCAGTGAACTAAATAAGAGAATTTATTAAAGGGAACCACAGCTGTAGCCAACCTCCCTCTTTCCCCAGAAATGAGCTAATTTTTACCTTCATCAGTTCCCCTGTCTAGTTCATCAGTCAGCTGCGCTAATGCCTCCTGCCCTGGCACAAAGCAGCACCGCAGCCAGAACAAGTGACTGGACAGGAGGAATGCTTCTTTCAGAATTAGTGTTGGCATCAGGCTTTCAAGTAGCATAGCAGCAGAATCCACATCAACCTGTGCTTAACACAGTTTCCAAATGTGTCCGTTTACTTATGTAGGATGAATCTAGCTACATCAGTTCCAAATACCATTAAATCTCTCTGCTCAGAGAAGAGGAGGCTGAGAGGAGACCCCATCACTGTTTACAACTACCTGAAAGGAGGTTGTGATGGGGTGGGAGATGGTCTCTTCTCACAAGTGACAAGCCATAGGACGAGAGGAAATGGCCACAAGTTGTGCCAGGGAAAGTTTAGAGTGGACATTAGGAAGAATGGTCAGGGATTGGCACAGGCTGCCCAGGGAGGTGGTAGAGTTGCCCGCCCTGGAGCTGTTTAAAAGATGGGTAGATGACTTTCTTAGGGATATGGTTTAGTAGGGAGATAGGCATGGTTGGACTCTATATTCTCAGAGGTCTCTTCCAACCTTCTGATTCTATGATTCATCCTGACATGATATTAACTCTTGATGACTGCACCAAAGACAGTTTTGAAAGCATCTCTTCACTTTAACGCTTGCCATTGTAGAAGGCCTTTACAATAACACTCCTAAATTGAACACTAAAATACTTAGTTCAAATTAAATACTTAATGTTTCTTTAGCCAAATAGTAAGCAACATTTTATTTGTAAGTTTTAAACCCAGACTTTCCAGTCAGGGTATGAAAAGCAGCAATAATGTCATCCTAGAGAACAGAACTTCCAAAGCTATTGTGCACTGTACAAAATCAGTATTAAGAAAAGCAGCTTATTTTAAGGCACTAAAATATTTTGAATAATTTTCCAGCTCTCCTTCTGATTAAGACTGAGGCCAAACAACACACAACAACAAAAAAGCTTTTGTTAAAAATCCACCTTGCTGAGGACAAAAGTCTACCATAACATTACCAAGGGACGGTATAAGCAATACTTTCACAAGGGCTGGCTTATGGAACTGTCATATAACAAGTTATCACTTTTCCTAAAGAAAAACAGAAAAAGTAGACTTTTTACCTGTTAAACATGCAAATGCAATAGAAGGAACTTATGTCCACAGCTAAGAAATGTAATATCCTTGCTAAAAAATTCAGCAACTATAAATTTCAGTGAGGCATATCCCACCCACAGGCTACCTATAAAGCATTCTGGATAACAGTAGCCTAGAGCCCAAATTACTGTAGATATGTCTTAAACCAAAACAACCGCTGCCAGAATAACCAAAAAATCCAAACCCCATTAGACAAATTTTACCTTGTTGATGGAAACAGTCAATGCTGGCTCCAGTTTAGCCTCAATTTCTTCTGGAGAGTAATAACAAAAGAGCTTGCCACCTCTTAGTACGCAATACAGTCTCCTCCAGCTAGTGAGACTTCCCATCATTTGCTAAAGGGAAGAAATAGTCAGAAATTGCTGAACAAACTACAAAATGAGAGCATATTACAAGGTATACACAAATCAGCCCTGTGTGATCGGAACTTAGCCACACTGAATTCTTGCCTAAATCAAAGATTTTCTGTTGCAGAACATTTCAAAGTCACTGATTTTTTAAATCTTAGCAATACTTTAAATGTCTTTTGGTGTTTTACAGTTTTAACAGATTTATTGTCTTGTGATACTCAATACAGAATCTGCTGGTTCACACACACAGAATGAGATCTAGAGCTGGTGTCCACTATAAAAGAGAACCCACCATTATTGCTACAGTAATTACACAGTAAGAGCAATAAAGAGTATCTCACTTTGGAAATACACAGTACATTCAACAACTGTCAAGCAAAGACATTTGTCTAGAATTTCCAATTTCTCAAACGATTTTTCTGAACAGCTTTCATAAATGCATTATAGTTTCACAACTAGTTTAAAGCCTGTAATTCAGCAATCTTGAAAAATGACCCAGCCCTTCTGGCCCTCCACTATCACCTTCTCTTTTGCCTCCTTGTGCAATGAACCGAAAGAGAGAAGTAAACTAAATTCACATGAATCAATTTGAAGTGATGAGTTTAAATATGGCTCAGTTCACCAGTCAGATTCACCATGCTGTGATATGAACTATTGTGCTAGCAAAATGAGAGGTACATAAAAGGATGAGAGCTATAGGATTATCAGGACTGTTGCTATCAAGTACCAACATAAACCAATTTTGAAACAACAACCATACTTGATCTTTATGTAACAGCCTAAATAATTTTATCGATAAACATGCCAAGGAAACATTTCTTGACATTTAGCCACTGAAGATACATTTTGTAAATACAGCTGTGAGACAGAATTTTCCCCTTGTTCTAGGTAGAACAGGTGAAAAATAAGTTCCGAAGGAACCACTTCAGGAAAAAGCAAATATTTTAACAACTGATTCTTAGTGACAGCTATTAAAAGAGGAGGATTTAAACACAAGCAAGGTCTTCTTACCTGTTGATTAAGAAATCCTGCCATTGTATCCCTAACCATGCAGGTCGGCTGAGCAACTAAACGGCAACACACATTTCCATACAGGGGAAGCCAAAAAGAGGATTCCTCTGGGGAAAAAAAAGACCAGGAAGAAAAAAAAAAAAAAAAAGACAAACACTTAGTTCAAAACGTTTGCCCTAAGAATATAGTTTAGCTTTCTACAGCCATTTTTACATTAAAGATCGTGAACATAAATAAGCATTTTTTATACTTAAAGAAAGAGATCTCATCTTGTAGGATTAGACTAAAACCAGTGGTTAGTCTTCAGTAAGTTTTTTTTTAATTAACAAAAAAAAGAAAAATTTCCAAAAAAGTTGTTCTTACATAGCACACAGCTCTAAATCTCATTTCACAGCTAGAAGCATTTTGAAAGATAAGTACACAGGCCATCTCATCTAAGCAGGATCCCCGAGTCCATCCCATTGTGGCACACAGCTACATTTAGACGTGTAGTTTTTTTCAGATTGTTTTATCAAGACTTAGAGCTTGCACCTACTTCTGTCAGCACCAGAAGAGCATTTAGGATTCCAAAGAGCTTCTGACTAATTGTAACATCCCTCCTTGCTCAGTTCTGCTATGTAATCAGAAACAGGTAATACATTGCTCCACTGACAGGACTCTGTCTTTGGTCATGTTTTAGAAATGCTTGTAATGAACCACAATACCCAGGTATGTCATTTCTCACCAGACTAAACTATATAAATTAATGAAGAAAGAGGAATTTGAAGAAAAAGTATCAAGTACTAATAAAGAAAGGTATACAAATATCAAAGCTACTCAGAATTCATCTAACCCTTCAAGAAATAAATGCCTCATTAATTCTGAATAAGTATAGATTTGAAGATTTATGAAGTCTAAAGAATGAAACTCTCTGAGGTTAAGTTTACTTAAGCAAAAGATAAAATACCCAGAAACCACAGTGAAATGCAGTGAAAGTCCCATGACCCAAGTTAACAATTAGAGGGTGGCATATGGGAGGGGCTGTTCTTTCAGGAAATACTGGACGAAGCATCAAAACCTTCACTCCTGCTATTTAAAACATTATCTTCAGTTGCAGCTTAATCATATTCCCTGTGTTAGCATCTTAGGTTAACTGCTTACGACTTATCTCAGAGCTGAACTACAGCAATCAACGCAAACTGCAAGCACACCTGCTTACATCCTGTGTTAAATCTGGGCCTGAAACAACCTAGCTGAACTGAAGCTATTTTTCTACTTTCCTTCTGAATACAGAGGAAAAAGCTGTTCTCTATTCTGAAACCCTTCCATGACTGTGAGGAAGGGGAAATAAATTTGTATATAGCTACAACTCACATAAGGCTGAGATGCAAATGACAGAAGAAACTCCCAAAAGAATTCAATTTTATCTGGACTTGAAATTCTACTCAACTGATAGTTTATTCAGCTGTGTACAGATGCCTATCTTAGAGCTCTTAAATATTTTATTAAAGTTGTTCTATATCAAGTATCAAGAAAAATAATCTTTTTAAGCTCTTTAGTTTACAAGACAGAAATGCAAACGGTTACTTCTTTTTTTATTTTTTATTTCCTTAAATTGGTACCGTATGGACTTACCATTTCCTGTAATGGTGAGGTTATGCGTCCTGAAACTGTCCTCAGCACTCTCCAGCCCCAAAGTGGTATATGCTAGCAAACTGTACTTTGCTCCACTAAATGTGAAAGAAAAGGCATGTTTAAGACATTTTTGCTTAATGTTACTCAGGCAGTAATTAAAGGGAGACTGGACACACCTGAGACAACACATTTGGGTACAAAGAACATCAAAGTGCAGGGCAGCACCTGCCAGTGACCACAGTTGCCATCCCACAACCTCCTCCTCCTCCCACAGAACTCCCGTATCTCTGTTTTCCTTGTAAACCAACACTGTCCCACAGACTATTTATCTGCTTCCTGGATCCTCCTGCCTCCACCCATTGCAGTACCTCCAGTTCCCTCTAGCCCCATAATTCCCAAGCCCTGCTGTTCAGACCAACACCATGAGGCCCCATCAGGTGGCTCTTTCCATAGCCGCCTCTCTTGGTTCTGCAAGACAGGAGACCTCTTGCATGGCCACTGCCCATGAGCTGGGCTCAAGCTTACTGCTGAACCACCAGCTGCCAAATCCACGCAGAAAGGCTATGCTTTCCAACATCTCTGCACCCTGAGGAAGCTAAAAGCATCTCTTTAGTCAGACACCAGCTAACTTTTAACAGGTTCACATCTTTTATTCCTAGACCTAAATAAACTAGATTTGGTAATAGGTTCAGAAATTGCTATAGTCAATAGAGCAACTGATGACATAAGCTTTATCTGAAAATACAAGTTAAAAATTAAAAGGCTCTATATTGCTTCTCCATGGTGCTCTGCTCTTTTGCTTTGCCTAGGTAGATTACAGTTTTATTATAAAACAGTTGTTTATCTATGTATTTTTTAAAAGTATCTATCAGCTTGATTCTTCACATGCAGAAAGCTATGCAGAAATCCTGCAGTCAGTTTTGTAGCATAAAAGACTCTCACTTATTGTGCTTACAGGTTTCAGAATGTTATATCTTTGTTTTGCCTAAGGAAAAAACCCCATCACATTTACAATTCAGCGCAGTGCATGTGGAATGCAATTCTTGGAATAAACCAGTATAAATTTGGTACATGTTTAACCTTTTCCCCCCAAATACTCTTCAGACCGAGTAACAGATTTACAGTCCAGCAATGCAGTAAGAATTCCACCTAGCGAATGGCAGTTTAAACAAAGTTCACAAGAAAACACGCCCCTCAAAATCAATAACTACTCTCCCTAGCATAAGATCCTTAAAATATCTTCAGTATGGCATAAAATAGCTTAGTGGTATAAAAGGTGAGAAGACACTACTGAACTAACATCACTAAAAATAGTTTTCTATCATAATATTTTTCAAAGGTTATTTTTCCTAATAGCTCAGTGGGAACATATGGTCCTAAAATCTTTGACTCTGAAGAGCAACAAGGCAGATGCCTACCTAGCCCTAATCCTAAGAAAGAGGAGGAGAAAAAGTAGCAAGTTTGTTAGCAGGGAGGTCTGTTACACATCTATCTCAAGGGAATAAAGAGAAAATTAAATACTATATAACATTCTGGGCAAAAAAACCCACTGCTGTGAAACATTTCAAGAGGCCAATCTGAACAGAAACTCATCACCATTTGTATATATTCCCTGCTAGACTGTTCCCTAACAAAAATTCTCCACTGATTATGTTTTGCCATGCAGTTGAGCAATACATTACCATTCTATTTAAATTGTACCAAAAAGTTCAGTTTCTTCTCACAGATAAAACTTCTGTGCTGAATTTAAAGTTACTTTTTTTTCTAAAGCATGACTAATTACCACAATAACCTTGCCAAAAAAAATAGCTACTTCACTTTTAAAATATGCTTCACACTAACATTGCCATTCTAAAATATAACAGTCATTCCTTTCAGCCAGCTGCAATATAATTTAGAAAAGTTTTATCTGCAAATATGTTTCAAATTTAACTGGCTAATCAGGATTGTTGACTACGTTTTGCCTCTACATTTCACAGAATTAGCTAACTGCCTTAAATGGTGGTTTCTTTGAGCAACAAAGAATATTCTGCCTGCTGCATCTCATTCAGTACTTTGCATATCTATAGCATTTTTCCAGGTAATAACTTTATTAAATAAAAAACAGCTCATCTGCACAACATGCCTGGGGCAAAGGCTGATTGTTAAATCTGTTTACAGATCAAGAGACAGAGGCACCGAAATTTCCACACAGACGCTGGCATGGGGAAGGTGTAATCCCTTTCTATCGATGCATATTAGTTAACAGACCTCAGAGTCCAGAATCTGTCCCTGAATATTAATCCCAATGTTAGACATCTCAATCTCAGTTCATGCATTCAGATATAACGTGGAAGATTTGTGAGTAAAAAAAACCAAACCTAACATGCTCACCTTTAAATCAGATCTTAAATGAATGAAAGTAAAAACAAATATAACATTCAACCATACAGTGAGGCCATTAGCTTAGAGTATGTACTTGTAGCAAAATCTCCCTATGAACTTGCCAACTCAAACACAGGATGCCGAAGCTGTGCCTCCAGCCCAGCAGAGGACAATACATAAAAGGCAATAACAACAAGCCCATGCGTAGGCCAGTTCTGCAAGTGAATAAACATGCACTTCAGGGAGTCTCTGCAATGATTTATCCAAGGGGTAACCTAGTTACTCTGGAATTCAACAGTATAACTGCACTAAACATCTTGCTTCTATGACAAATACCAAAAGTTAAAAAAAAAAAAAATTAAGCCAGCATAGAAAACTAAGCAGGCAAAAGACTGTATAGAAATGAAAAGGAAGATAATTAAGAGTAGAGAGAATATCTGTATAACTAAAGTTAACCAACTTAAGCAACCATTCAAAGCACTTTGTCACTAAGCTTTTGCAAGAAGTTAGAAGGCTGAGAGTGTCCTCACTAACCAGGGAGATTTCTAAGGCAAGAAGTTCAACACAGAGGGATCACAGATTTTTTGAAAAACAGAGAACTTCATCCCATGTGTGCTCGGAAAAAAAAAAGGCCTGTACAAATGAAATCTACAGAGAAAAGATGTTCAGGTAATACAGAAAGTTCCCTTTTTTGTTGCAGTTTAATTTCACCTGCTGGACTGGCAAAATTCTCTGTGAATACTTGAAAGATCTCTTCTAATCTTGTAATATCTTCTCCTCTACAAGGGCTACATACCAAGGTCTTACTAATAAAAATCCTAAGGGAGCCTATAAAAAAAAATTACAACTTATTTTTTGCCTATAATAATCCATTTCTTTCCAAGAATCTTTTTCAGTCATCTAAAAACGCCATCCTTAAACATGTTATTATTCATTTAACTCTATTAAGAAAGTGACAGTCAATGTGAGATTATTATTGACAGTAGAAACAACAAACTTTAAGATAGAGGAAGGTAAAATACAATTACAATTGAAAAAAACAAAAGCAAAACCCAAGGGAAGAGGCAGCTGTTTGGATCTACCATGCTTCTTTCTTAAGACAGGCAATCTATATTCAAGCGGGTATGGCCAGCAAATAAGCTAGTGGTTATCTCTGAAGCAAATTGTACCTAATGATAGTGTGTCATCGCCCAACTGGAGCTTGTGGGAAGCACAGCCACCTGAGATGATGAAGATTGAAAGATACATTGCCATTAGGTGAAACATACTGGCAAGTTAGTGATAAAATTTGCTCTGCTCAGTGGGTAATATCTCTTGTATGTGTATTTTTGATTGAAGCAGTAATATCAGTATGCAGTAATATCAGTTTGACAAATATAGAATATGCTTGAACATTTCTTCTCAAAATCCAGGCAAATAGATACATGAAGCTAGAATAAGACTACACACAACAGCTGGCAAGAATCAGGCATTGATTCTTTACTGTTCAGCCATAAAAAAAAAAAGTAATTCCTTGAAAAAATTGTTCTATATATTAAAAAAAATTCAATATTATTAGCATCTTCAATTTAGGTTCTTGGTCAGCTTAAATCCCAATGAAATTAAAGTACCTGAGAAATATTAGTAGGCAGTTAACTTCATTAAAAAATGCATAAAAGATGTAAGATCATTTTTTAAAGGAACCAGGCAAATTTACTGGGAACAGCACTTACTTCTACAAACGCTGAAAACCAGTAAGGTCTTTTAAAATGTTCTGTGCTAAAGTCAAATAATAAAACTGCTGTTAAGTAGCTTGTCCCTGTAAAGTGTCTTTGACAGTCTAGAGTTTTACCAAAAAGTGAGCAAGCAGAATGTCCCCATGTGCACCGCCTGCACCCCCAGCACAGCAAACAGCTACATCAACTGCTTTAGCAGAAAGAGTACAAGTGAGGTTTCTCCTGTCTACACACTGCACTTTTTTATTTCACATAACTTGTAACTTTTAGATGTGTCTGCCCGTCTGTCAAGTATGAGCAAAACTGGCTAGGTGCAAAAATGATATGGGAGAGGGAATAAATGGGAGAGTGGAGGAGAGGCAGATGGACAGAGGGACACAGACAGACTGCCCACATAAGCTTGATTTCCTCCAGATATCAAATTAAAAATATTAGAGTTTGCAAACAGCAGCGGATTTACCAGCTAGCAGTACAGAAGAAAGATAAAGCCTACTCATTTGTTTCAAGATCAGAACCAGGCGCCAAGGCTCAGTGACGTAGTTGGAATTCACACCTACTTTCTCATTTCCCATTTAAAATGTAAGGGTTTTTTTCACTCTGGTAAGTACAGAAATAATCACTTTCTTGGCAGTTTTCCAAAAATTTACAACATATTTAGCTTATTTCTATTTTAAAATTATAAAACCAGAATATCAATATACTTGGCTTACTGGATGACCGGGTCTGCGGGTAAAAGGGATTCAATGCTTTCTTCTTCAAGCCCAGCTTTGAGTTTCTTCCCTGTAGCTTTGCTGAGGGATGTTTTAAGCTTCTTTGCTAGTTTCTTAGGAGTGTTTGTAACACATAAAGACTCCTCTGTACAGCAACTATACACTTCAACCTTCACCTGGAAATCTGGTCTTGCTTCATCACTGAAGGCGAGGGGGAGAAAATTTCAGAGCATTTGTTAACAAACAGTATGCAGCCAAGGAATGCTGCTGCTACTAAATATATTACATAACATATATTTCTAATCATGGAAAGGAATGCCATCAGATACAGGCAAAGACATACATCAATATGGCATTAAAGACTAGAGTACACAGCAGTAACGTAGTGTTGAAGTCATGAGATGGATGTTATAATTAACCATAAACAATTGCAAACAGGAAATCCAACGTTTAGGTTAAAAACTGAAAAAAATCCCATGTTATGGAAATACACAGGCAAGACATTCAAACACACTTAAATCTGTCCTCTACTGTTACGCAAAAATCACATGATTGAAAACTTATCCATGCCTGTGGTCTTAAACCACATTGAACTGTTTTAAAGCTATCTTAGTCACACCCTATCCCTTTCACGTTACTGAAAAAATCCTATCTCACTTACAAGCAAAAAAATTTGTCATTCATTACTTAAGTACCTACTGCTGTGTTCTTCTGTCCGTGGCCTATGTTTTTTCTGTTTTCATTTCTACCATTTTGCATGTTTTCAAGCTTATTCACCAAACCAGAAGCCTAACCTCATCTATCAGGTACAAATCACATCATTACACAGATACCCATAATGAAATCAACCCAAAGGCTGGGGGATCTTTCTTTATCTCACAGGGTACCAGGCAAGTTAGAGAGCTTTTCCTGCTTCTGTTGCATTATTTCACAGAAAATTATAATGGTCAAGTCTCATTTCTTTGAAGAAGAAGATTTAAACCTTTGCCCCACTCTTAACTTGAACATGTGTTTAAGAGAGTTTAAAATCTGATCTAAAGATCCGATCTCTCAACAACTCGGTATTCAGGACCTTGATTTAAAGTTTTATTAAAGATTTATTTAAAGATTTAAAGTTCTAGCTTTCCAGTCAGGCTTCCGCAGGGGACTGAATCTAAATTGCTAATACAAAAAATAAAGCAGGGAAGGAAAAAAAAATGAAGTGCCTCTCAGGACTCTCTTAAAAATCATAAAGCAACAAAAAAGTACATGAGAACACCTTTCTACTCTTTTCCAGGTTACCTTTAAAGACGCATGAATAATTTCCTCTCTAGTATTCTTCAACTACAATGGCTGCGGCTGTAGCACATGCTCATATAGCTGTAACAGAACATGAGGTGTGGAGAAGAATGTCTGGTCTGAAGAAAACTTTGACTTAGGGGAACATGAAAAGGGACCGCAGCCTGTAGTACAGAACAATACTTAAAACACCAGGTGCAATGTTCATGCCTATACTTTTATAATGCTTTCAGGTTTTAGTATTAATTTAATTCTGTCCTTGAATTACAAGTTTGTTTATTGCTTTGTATAAAGAAAAATGCTTCAGTGTGCCAAATATGAAAATAAGTACAGTTCAAATAACTCATCTACAATCAGCATCGTTATCTACCCAAAACCCAAACTTCCAGAGGTGTGGATCCATCGTCCACTGAAACTATCAGGACCTCCACTAATTAATTCCTTTGTCTACAGAAAAACTTGGCGGACTTCAGCCAATCTTATTCACAATCATATCTATTTTCAAAAGAAAACAGCAATATTTACACTTCATTCAATACAAATAAATTATACTCACAATATGGTTACATTCTCAAAACAGATATCTGTTATTGCTTTATCCACAATAGCCACCTCAGTATCAGACACCTCAGCTCCCATTCTGAACAAACAAAAAACTGCATAGCGTTGCGATTCTGTAGAGGGCCAAAGAAATGTTTTATTAGCCATATTACATACCACTACACTAAAAGCTTCCAGGAAACAAAAGTAGAAGAAATCGTAATTTGAAACTCTAAGGAATTGCCCTCAAATTCTTCATAGATTTTATATCATAGGATTTTATGATAATTGAACTATCAAAGCTGCTGCACAGGTAGAACATTCACAGAGGGAAAAATGCCTGCCTTTGCTCAGCTTTTTTTATTTCTGATAATCAGGGATAGTTTGTTCCAGAAATTTCAAAAATGTTAGTAAAAATGCAATTTTTTTAATAAAACTGATTTTAAGAAAAAAAAAAACAAAACCAAACATTTAATCTAAAGCCTGTCTCATTTTATGAATGTACTATATAGGATTAGACTATTTTGCTATGCTTAGCCCCTCTGACCCTATTGAAAATCAAAGTGAAATCAATACCAGGTGACAGCTGGAACAGATTTAAGGTTAATCTCCATGACACAGCAAAATGCATGTACTTGAAGGCTATCCAATAACCCACTCAACACCAACAGACAACTTTCATTTAGATTTCTCACTGTAAACAGCTTCAAATAGACAAGACACAGAACAACATGTTTAATCAGAAGTTTCTCAGCTCTCCATTTAATAAAAACACCATTCTGATACTTCCTCTGGAACTTCTCATCAGAAGGACTTCTTAGAGACAAAGGTTTAAACACAGAGAACTACAGGACTTTAACTCAACTTTCTACAACCAACAAGTTAAAGTTAAGAGCAACTACACAACAGATTAAAACATGGATCTACTCAAAGGTCAAAGAAAGGGTTGAAATGAGTACGGACTTCCCCACCCAGTTTAAATTTACAGGCATAAGCAATTGGTTATCACAGCAGTTTACTACATCTTACATACTTTCTTTATTGCTGAAGTGATCAGAGCCTTTCCACATTAATGGTATTCGAATATCTAAAGGGAAGGAAAAAAGTAAGGAAATTAAGTTATAGCAAATACTGGAGATCTGTGATCAACACAAATTACTAAGCTTTTTCCTGATGCTCTGGAGGTAACAGGACCTTCTACTCAAGGAACAGCCTGGCTTTTTCAAATTTATTATCCATGTCAAAAGAAAATTCATCAATCAATTCAACCTGAATTGAACCTCATTTGAAAGTATCTGAAATAGAATTTCAGAGCAGCTGTGTAACATAGTTCTGAGAGGTATTCTCAGAACTCAGAAGTTCTGCACCCATTATTATGCACAGATGTAAACCGAAACCCTGCTACTCTTGTCCTGGAAAGCACTCATCCAAATGCAAGAAGTAAAACTTCCTGTTTTAATGGAAATGACTGGGATACTTACACTGCAAATTCTTCAGCCTTGTTTTGCTAACCGCAGAGAAAATATCACTTGTAATCACATTCCAAGTTAGAATTGTCTTAGTTGGCATAAAAAGAGTTTAGAAGTCCCTTTTTTCTAAACTCTAAAATATTCATCTATGATCAGAACACTACCAGAGAGGGAACCACAGAATGACTGTTTTAAGACGTGCCTGTCATTTTAATATTAGGACAGTTTTCTTCAAGAAATTTTCCAATTTATCTACTCATAACAACACACCACTGAGCGTCATTTTCCTCCAGTTTTGAAGACTCAAGTTTAGACATAACTTTTCTTATTAGTCCCCTGTTAAAAGACAAATGCAGTGGGGGCTTTAAAAATCCAAATTGGTTTCTTAAGAACAACACAGTGTTGTTTAAAAGTATATGCAATATATTAAGTGACACATGATGGCAGCAGCGAACAGCACTTGCTCAATTGTCAATGAAAAAACTTCAATTTTGTTATAAAGGAACATTGCTGACTCCAATGTTGATCTTCGTATGAGGCTGTTGGAAAAATCCACACATAGTATGCTAAGATGCAAAACAGTAGTGGTATTTTGCCAAAAGACTGTCATGTATTCCTGCAGGTTTTTACCCACAAAACTTCTTGTTGATTCAAAAGAAACTGCATTTAGTCACTCTGTTTCAGAAGTTATATTAAATTAAAAATTTAAGTTATTTTTGATTATATTATAGGACATCTTATTATACATGCTATTTCAATTCTGAAACTTGCAAATTCATCTATTTTTAAGTGTTCATGAAAACTAATGAATTTCCAACTGAGAACAGCCAGTATACAGCTTTAGACTGCCACAACTTCCTAAAAATCAATATGTTACCACATTCTGAAACTGCCTCTCACTTCTAAATTTCATTTGCGTATTCATCTGCGTAGCAGGCATTACTAAAAATCATCAGTTTTTTAAAATAAGGAAACAGAAAGAGTTTCATTAAACAGTTACGGAAGTCTCTCTCATACGTTAAAAATGTATGTCTATTTATCTGTGTCAGAGATAAAGCACAGGATGTTTCTTTTCTAAAAGACAAAGGTCATAAGTTTACGCAAATATGTGAAAACAGAGTTACAATAAAAGCCTTTTTTCATCTTTAATCACAGCAAACTCTGAATGACAATATCAATGCACTCAATAGACCTTGTTAACAATTAGAACACTAGATTAAAGATTACTTCTGTATGCCACTTTCAATATCATACTAGCTGAAAAATTACACCTTAGTCAGAAAATCATCAGGATATAGATAGTCAATCGCTTGAACAAGTTTAACATGATACTTGTAAATCAGTTTTCAATTCATTCTCAGATTGAAAGAGCTGCCATTTATCAAAAACAAAGATGAATTTTCATACACCTTAATTTCAGTTATCATTAGCTGCAAATCCATGTGATTTCAAATTGGATACATTCAAGAACTACAATTAATCAGATTTAAAGCCAATGATTCCTTTATAAAATTACTTTAAATTATGATTTTTGCTCAACATTTAATGTATTGTCTTCTGACAAAACAGTTGATTGATGAGATAAGAAATTACATACTTTATTCACACACAAAGGGGATAAATAATTAAAAATAATAGAAGTGTGAAAAATTGTGGATTAAGGAATGCACTCCCCACATAGTATTCAACATAGAGTTGCTTTCTGTAGGAGCGCATTCCTCAGTCCTCCAGCACAGCGGTTCCTGAACTCTTGGTGTTGGCCACATGATCGCACTTTTTTTTGATAATAATCTAAGCTCTGGCACGTACTAACCATATGATCCACTAATATATTTATAAGTGGATGGATTACTTTCCCTTAAAAAATCTACTCTGTATTTTCAATTCTTAAATTACACGCCCTGTCATATTACATGGACCACCAGTCACTCCTCATTTCCAACCTCTACCAGACCGTTCAGTCACCACATCTCCTGATCCACGCTGCTTGTAGTCACAACTGCATTCCCAACAAGGCGGGCACATGTGCACACACGTGCGCTTTCCAAATGTGCAGAGCAACTCCAGTTGCAAATTCACTGAAGGTTGGCATACAAGAAAGGATAAATTCAGCATGCCCAATGTGCTATGCAAGGAGTGGGAAAGACAGGGACATCGCAGATGTGAATGTACTGCATCTGTGGAAGAAGACAGGACCTGATTTGGCATGCTAAATGGACAAAGAGTAATAGGTCAGAGCACAACGCAAGGAGGAACCAGGGAGGCACGTATTAACGTCATCTCAGGATCTCCCAATCATGTATCTTGCTCAGAGGCTCCTGCCCTTGCCAAGCATGAATAATCCTATCCCCACAATTACTTCTCATGTACGCTAGTTCTCTGATTCTCGGGCACACACTGTGGAAAATAAGGAGTTGTTAACTTATGATCTATAGAAGGTATAAATCTCTCAGCAGAGACCAAGAAGAACATTTAGGCTTTCCTGCCTTTTACATGGACCTGCCTAGGCTTCCTGACACGAGTACCTGAAGAGGGACAAGACACGGCAGCTTCCCAGCACTCACAGAACTGAGTTCACAATAAGGCAGCTGATGCCTCTTTCTCTTCTTTGCCTTTATCTGTGCCACGCTTTTGAGGATTATAACCTCCAGTTTGAGAATCACTATGTTAGTAACAGGACAGAATCATTAACAGACGGCAAACAATAGGAAGAGTATTTCACTCTTCTATTCTCTTGTCCCATTAAAAAAACCCTAGATAAATGTTTCATATTCTAAACACAATTTTTGTAATAAAAATAGAGTGCTCACACAATTCTGATTACATGATCCTAAAGGCTTCACTGCAGATAACTCTGTAAATCCAAAGAAAGGTGTAACCACAGCACAGACAGGCAAACAGATGCTTTCATCCAACTACCAGAAGGAGGAAAGACAGATACACATTCTGCAAACAGCTGTGCTGGCAGAAATCATTATTGAGCCATGTGCTCATCACTCTTAGTCTACTAGAAGTTAGCTTGCTTAAAGATATGTCAAAATATACAGAATTAACTTAAACAATTTAAGTAGTGAGCCCTACTATGCTATTCTATTTTTAATGAAGCAGGTTAGCGATCACAAACAGATTTGTCAGCAAAGCTAGCAGAACAGCCACAAAGAACAATTCCAGGAATGCTGAACATAGTAACATCTGTTATTGGCACAGGCAAAAAAAATTATGAATTCATAGTGCTGAAGCTTGAGAACAGGCTAGGAAGCAGTGTACCAGCCTACTGGCAACCACTGTTACATATTCTTGTTACTAGTTTGCATTGAAGATATATCCACTATGCCTTTGCTGTAGTAATGTAGTCTGTATTAACTAAATAACATTTACATAATAGTTATAATTCTGCCCTTAAGTTTTTAGACAGATCCTGTATGATCATATCAAAGTTTGTCTTTCTAGGGAGAAAAAAAAAGTTATCAGCACATTTACACTTATTTGGCTTTGCAATATACTCAGTGTTTAGTGATAAACAGAAAACAGTATTTCCCACTATGGAAGTCCTTGAAAGTAAAATGGAAATACTAGATAGGAACTTCAAAAGCAGGTGTGTGACTTAAAAGCACAAATCCCCTTGAAGCACAAGAGGATTTATGCTTCTGAATCATACACACACTTTAAAAATACGATCTTGTTTGTATAATTTGTATTGCAAGTTACTATCCAGTCAATTAGCTCCTATATTTATGTGACTACCTAGCCCTTTACCTGATAAAGCAACCTTTGCTCTGCATGCCACCCGGTCTTTTGTACGGTTTTCTGAAGACCTACCAACAAAAGAAGAAAAGAAAAATGAGGTTTGAGATCTGTGCATTTATACTTCTGAAATCCAACCCTTTAAACATTAAAAACCATCAGGGTTTTCATATTAGAGCTCATTTTGAAAGCTTCTCTTTAAAGTTAAATTTGGTATCTCTGGTTTAAGACATGAGTCATTACATTCTTGAGGATAACGTCGAAGCAAGGTACATCATCAATTTTCTTAATTCCCTAGAAGATTTTACTCCAAAGCTTATTTAACCCGGGTGTTAAAAAGACAAGTAGATTCATCTTCCTTGTCTTTTCCAGCTCCAACAGAATCAAATATGTTATCAATTTTCCCCTCCTGTACACATCAATGAAAAAGCAACTTATCAGTTCTATTCTTGGTTACAGAATTGCCTCCTCCTCTACTAATAGAGATCAATTACAAAATGTTGCTTGTTAATATTGTGGTTTTACATACAGGCAGCTGGTTTGCTAAGTAGCCAGAGTGTAGATCTCAAAGTCATCCTTAAATTGAATCAAAACAATCTGTAAATAATGAGTAACAATAGAGTCCTCTCCTTATATCTGCCACTGCTCCAAACACCTAACCAAAAAAGGTGAAATGAAAATTTCCAGCTGCTACCAATACCCTGACTTCCAGAGACAGTTTACAGACTCACAGATTACAGACCCATGTAACAACAAACACAAACAAAATTCACTTGAAAACTCTAGGCTCTTCTTTCCCAGCCTTCTTCACCTTATCTCGATTAAGCTTTAACTAAATTCCAGTCTTGGGCAAACACTGAAAAAAGAACTGCAAATGCATTATCAGCTATTGAAAATATGATCTAAATGGTACAGAAATAACTCTAGAGCATACACCTCTTCTAATAAGCTCCACTGACAATTCAAAGGACCCCTTAAGACAGAATTCTAAGCAATGCATGACAGGCAACTCAAGAAACCACATAGCTGACTATGGCTGCAAGAGAACAATACCACTGTTCATATAGATCTCCAAGTATCTCTGCTCTGTTCCAAACATTACCATTCGTGGTCACTAACATCAAAGACCAGGAGCTGAGAACACCAGCATATGAGCACACTTGATATTATTCCATCGTTAAAAACATAAATAAAAGATGAATCGTTATAAAGGTCTTCATCTTAGTAGGAAAAAGCAATACAACTACAATAATTACAGAATACCACAAGCCATAAGTGGTAGTCTGCAAAATCAGCTTTCGCAATAACAGTCATTATAGTCAGCAAACGCAGCTATTTCCTTCATTAAGGTTCTCCTATAAGATCACATTTCTGAAAGCACAAAGTAGCAGAGTTGTTCCTATAGATACAATTAACTGGAGCTAAGCATGTACTCAAAGAATTTCTGTGCTAAATTGCAATATAATACTTCATTAAAGTAATAACCTGAGAGCAATAATGTCTCTGAGTCATGATTCTCAACATTGCACCCAAAATATATTCCATTAGGAAAAAAAATAACATTATTCAAATAAACCACATATATTTTAGCTCATTCAAGAGTTATAATGTGAGAATATTTTCAACTAAACTTATTTTTCTTCATATATGTTATTACTTTGCTGTAGTTGACAGAAGTGGCCAGCAGAGGGTACCAATTAACCATGATGATTCCATCATTAAAGGGACCTTAATAGCAATAGGAAGAATGAACAGATGTATTCTGACTTGGATAGTTTTGGTTTGTTCCTTTAGACTTGGTTAGGTATCTTTTTGTATGCTAAAGGTAATAAAAAATTTTGTCTATTACATTACCTGATATTCATATGCTTTAATGTCAATAATAAAATGTAACCAGAAAAAAATATGACTTGTATTTAATTTTGTAAAATAAAAAGAAGATACTGGAAATGGACTTACAAAGTAATGTTGTAAGTTAGCAGTAATGTATGTTTGTATGGGGGAAGGCAGAAGGAAGGGTTTAAATCCACTTTCCTAGACAGTATGATAAGAATTTGTGTAAGCAAAAGCCTGCTTCACAACACTCCTTGAGCAGTTACTCACCGTTCTTCAGTTTTGCATGAGATCAGCTCTTCTTTTTGGTTCTGTAGCTCTGTCCTGTATGCACGTATACGAGCATTGCAAACCATCAGGTTTTTAACCGCTTGCAAGAGTTGGTCTTTTTGTGTGCTTACTGCGAGTAGTTTACAGATGCCTTCTCGCATGCGGATTTCAAAGTTAATCTTCTCTTGAATGTTGCATTCCTAGATATGCAAAAAATAAACAAAGGACTAAACAAAAATCCAACTAACAAAATCCTGAATTATTAATAAGCTGTACTTATTTTACAGCTAGGATAGAAAATCTCAGATTTTAATTATATACAGCCATTACAACGGTTACTAAACATAAAATGATAGTTCTCTCTACAGGAACAAAAGAGTAAAACACAGCATGTAACACATTCACTATATGCATTACACACGCAAATTCCAAATCAGGTAGCGACATTAACTTACTTCAGCATCTGAAAGTTACTTGAAAATTTACGTGCCTCTATGTGGCATTCATAGGTTAATAACATACGGTACTCTCATACAGTCATTGAGAGGCTTAACTGAAGAAAGCTTATAAATTACCATCCTATTTTTTACACTGATCCCTACTAAAATAAACTGATAAATATATCTGCAACATTTTTCATCAGCAATTTAGCTCATTACTTCTTTGGCCATCTTAAAAACTATTAAAAATATGTGGTCTTTTCATTTCTGATTGATATAAAACTCAGGTAAAATCAGAAGCAAAAAGAAGAATTTCCAACATTTGTTTCAGACCATGAGGGTCAGACAGCTATGGTAGCTTCAACACTATACAAGGACCATGCCTTGCCTGATGGCACAGGCACGCATACTTTTCATTTGGAAGTATGAAATAAGACAGACTTGTCTGTCAACTCACTAGAATTCTGCATCACCATTTTTTTGAAGGAGTGAGGGGGTTTTAAGATATCATAAAAACTTCTGGGAAGTCAACAATTTCCTAAGTACTTTCAGAGAAAACAAACATTTATAAATGCCTATCGTTCCTCACTTGCCTTTTCAAACAGGTCAACCCAACCCAACCCAGAAGATAATTAAGGTGAAGGATCACAGACAGTTTGCTGCCTCCCAAAAATGCGCTAGATGCCACTGTTAACTCAGATACACATTTTCAGATACACATGGCCATACCTGGCCAAATGAAATATCTCTGACACATAAAAAACAGTGTTGTCACTGTATTGCGGGGTTGCACTGCTAATACATTGCAAGTTGGTGATGAGTGAAGCTTTTCCAAAACTGAGCAAGTGTCCAAACTTGCATTGAGTCAGTTTTCAGTTTGATAGCACAGCTGAACTCAAAACAAGTGCTTTGGCAATGAATGTATCTACAAGCAATTGACTGAAACTCCTGGCACGATAATTGGAATTTACAAGTTCAATATTTCAGTGTGTAGAAAAGTACTGGCAACTGCTCTCCCTCAAGCCTCTAAACAGGGCAGAAACACAAGGGAGCTTATTTCCTCACAACTCAAGTACCTGAGAAATCCAGAGCCCATGCAAGTGGCAACGTGGACAACTTTCTTCTTTACTTGGGACTCCCTCTGTCATTAGCTGCCTTTGACATGAGAAAATGACCCTCCATAGCTGTCACAAGAGGCAGATGGAAGCTCGCTACAGTCACTGCCCATTCCCTCCTAGCTTTGCAGGAATGGGTTTCATTGTTTTTGAAGGCCTGATGCCATAATGTAAAGATACACAGAGTTTCAGCTGCTGTTCCATCTGCTCACAGAGCATTTCTCCTTTCAAACGACCCTCCTTTGTTACTCTAAAGGAAAAGCAGCTCTGGTCTATAAAGCACACTCAGCAGCAGCACATCAACAGGCTCAAGCTGTAACACTCTACTACACAGCTCCTGAAACACAGCTGATCCCCAGCCACCTCAGCACACTACTAGAAAAACCCAGAGGCTACCAGATCGCTTCAGTGGTGTAAGCCTATCACTCTATTTTCCACCTTTTCAGTTACAGAAAGCAAATTCATTCTTCCTAAAACAGGACCCAGAGCCATCCAGAAGGTTCTTGTGTCCCTCATCAAGACCCAGTAAGTCACCAGGCCTCCATACACAAACATAAGTTTCTCATTTTCCTCACGTAATAATAAAGGAGGTGGGTTCCCTCTACCCAAGACAATAAAGACCCCAGGCTGGTGTAATCAGGCAAAGCAGGACAAATATATGCTCTAATGAATATGACAGTGTTTACGACAGTTTAGTAACACAGTAAGAAAACCGATGACGACTGGTCACCATCGTGAAGGAGGATGCCAATAAAGTACAGAGGACTCTCCAGAAACAATGAACTCTGGATGTGAGTGCCCATCAGAAATGTCTGGAACGTGCACAGGTTACCATGATACAGGCTCTGCCGCACCAGTGGGTTGTTTGGTAGTGAATAGCTCCCAAAGTTTACGTCACAGATGTTTTTCATAGCAGCCCTGCTGACGTTTCCTACAGTCAATATATGAAGGCCTGGGACCCACTACAGCACCATATACTTTCCACTATACACAGCTGAAATAATTGCACCATACCAATCTCATCTGAAGGAATGACTTAGCAGCCTGATTTGGAAACGTATCTTTCAAAAAAAATTGGCCAGAGCTTTCCCCAGCCCTCCAGTTCCTCCTAAAAATACCAGCACACCATCTGGGCTTGGGGGAATGACACAGCACTGTTTTGCCATATGCTGTCTACTAATGCACGATTTTCCTTGTGGTCTCTGTCCTTCCCCCACCAGTGGTAGCATAACCCAGACAAGGCTACTAATAGCTGTGGAGATTTTCAGGAACTGCCTAAGCAACACTTTCACAAAGAGTCTTTGTATTCCCCACCTAAGAATACCAAGAAATCTTAAAGGATTTTGTGTTTTATATAGGCAATAGAGTCACAAAACAAAGAAAGAAATCATAGAATCATAGAATGGTTTGGGTTGGAGAAAACCTTAAATATCATCCAGTTCCAATGCCCCTGCCATGGGCAGGGACACCTCCCACTGGATCACGATTGCTCAAAGCCACATCCAACTTGGCCTTGAACACCTTCCAAGGAGGGGGCATCCATGACTTCTCTGAGCAACCTGTGCCAGTGCCTCACTGCCCTCATAGGAAAGAATTTCTTCCTAGTATCTAATTTAAATCTCCTCTCTTTCAGCTTAAAACCATTTCCCCTCTTCTTACTCATGCACTCCCTGATAAAGAGCCCCTCCCCAGCTTTACTGTAACCCCCTTTAAGTACTGGGAGGCTGCTGTAAGGTCTCCCTGCAGCCTTCTCTTCTCTAGGCTGAACAAACCCAGCCAAGAAAAATGAGATGGATACTACTGAAGGCAGGACAGACTGAAGTTTAACTTTATTTAATTGATATCTTGAATAGAGGCATTCTGAGTCTCATTCCAAAGTGCATATCTGATTTATTATCACAGTGGCTTACATCTAAATCCCACAGGTCTATTGCAGTTACTTAAAATCAGCAAGCAGCCAGGCAGCGAGTGTTATTCTACAACAGAGGCTGTGAAGCCAAGGCATCACCTTCGAGGCTTTTCCAGGTAGACACAGAAATGAGTTTGTTGCAGCTGACAGCAGTAGCTTTACAGACACATTGAGTTAGACTAATTCAGGTTTTTAAGAGATTCAAGGTTTAAAAACTCCCGATGAGCAGGAAGTCAGTGGCTAAAGGTTTAAAGAGCTAGAAAGGAGACCCTGAAGATGCCCCAAGCCCCAGGTGCAGCTCCAAACCCTGCTTCTGCTCAGTCCCACTCCCTTCCCCAGCCCCTGCCGCCGCCAGCTCCTGCTCCTGCCCCTGCCCCTGCCCCTGTCCCACGCGCGGAGCCCGGGCACAGCGCTCGACCCACGACGACACCCCTCCCAACTCATCACCGTGTCCCGGCCGCCGCCCGGCGCACGCCGCCGCGGCATCTTCCCCACCGGCGCCGCCGTTCGAAACTCCCGCCCCCAGCAACGGCCGCCGCGGCCCCGCCCCCTGCAACGGCCGCGTGCGTTCGGCGGCGCGCGCCGGGCTCGGGCACCCGCGCCGCAGCGTCGCGCCAGCACCGCGCCAGGCCAGCACTCCCGAGGGCCACACACCGCCTCCGGCACCGCAGGGGCGCTACCCATAGTGATCACGGAGCCACGGGATGCCCCGGGTTGGAAGGGACCATCCCGTTCCACGCCCCCTTGCCCTTTCACTGCATCGGGTTGCTCAGAGCCTCATCCAGCCTGGCCTTCAGCGCCTCAGTGACCAATACAAGAAGTTACAAAAAATGGCCTATTTTGATTTAAGCTAAAGTAGAGTTAACTTTCATCTAAGTAACTGTATTTTTTGAAAGTTGGACAAAAGGTCCCTCTGATAGCATATTTTCCTGATAGCATGTTTATATAAATATTGTTTTCCCAGATAATCTTCAAAGAAAGATGAAAACATTTTGTGTTAAGTATGGTCTGTGCTGAACAGATGTGTCTCTCTCTTTTTGCAGCCTTTCCCTGTCTAAAATACAAGGTCAGACAGAGAGCTGGCTCCGAAGCTCCAATTAGGAGAGATTTGGCAGTTGTGAAGTTCATATTAATATTATAATTAGTCCTTGAAAAGTAATAAAATATGCATAAGATTTCTGGGGAAATTTCTACACGTGCATGTAAGTGGGAAATATATTCTGTCCCAGCTCTTGTCTCATTACGCATGATTGATAGGAATCATTCCTTCATGCATACAGCACTGAAATAAAGGATGCTCCTTTCCAGAACTCCAAAACAACTCTTAGAGGGTTTATTTGCCAGCATTTTCAGTAACGTGGCAAGCAGTGTCCCTCGGGGTTCTGCTCTGTAACCAGTGTTGTTTAATGTCTTCATCAATAGCATAGACAATGGGATCGAGTGCACCCTCAGGAAGTTTGTGGATGACCAAGCTGAGTGGTGATGTTGACATCCCCAAGGGACAAGATGCCATCCAGAGAGACCTTGACAAGCTGGAGAAGGGGGCTTGTGAAAACCTCATGATGCTCAACAAGGGGAACTGCAAGGTCCTGACCCTGGGTCGGGGCAACCCTCAGTATCAATACAGGCTGGGGGATGAAGAGACTGAGAGCGGCCCTGTGGAGGAGGACCTAGGGGTCCTGGTACCTTTCTTGGCTCCCTGTTTCTTTGTTCCCCATTAATTTACTTTTTCTGGAATAGGCCAGCCACAAGTTTTTAACTGTGTTCTCATTTTCTGCAGTTCATTTAACTGTGCACCTTTAATATTATGGTACTTCCATGGCTGCGCTAGTAGCATTGTGAAAAGTATATTATACTAATATATATTAAAATGAAATTGCATGAATTATTTATCAGATTGACTAAAGAGGAATGGGAGCCATCTCTGCTGCTGCCAGTTTTGCAGCTCTTCTTGTCCTCAGCAGATGCAGCAAATAGGACAGAATAGTGTTTCCCATCTATCCCTTGTCCCTGATTCCTTGGCTTTCCACTCTGAATTCCTCCTCAGCGAGTGATGGTCACAAGCACAGATCCTCATTGCTTTGCACATGGTTGTCAACATTTGTGAGAAGTAAAATGTGCTGGAACGAGTGAGATACACAGTGTTGCTAACAGCTTTCCACAGAAGACAGAAGTCTCCTGGCTAACATATGCTTATTTAAAATATAAGAAAATGCAGTTAGAAAGGAAAATTTGAAAAGCCTCATTGCTTCATTAGGATTTCACACAGGTACCTGGCAGCTGATTGCTCCCTGACCTTTACAACCCGGGCACAAACACAGGGGCTGGCCTTCAAGAAAAATCTTGAACTTCCAGGCTAAAGGTGGAAGACAGAGTACAAGGAGCTGTGCTTCCCTCTGAAGTGTCAGTCTCACCTGGAGGCAGAGGCAGCAGCTGTTCAGCAGTTCCTGTCTCCATCCTGGGCCACATTCCTGAAGGTTAGGAGGTATTCAGATATTCATTAAATATTTTCACACCATCCTGGATCTTCTGTGCACCATGCACAAGACACATGCCATAACGGGGAAGCCCTACCCTAGATCATATATTTACAGACCCTATAACTACGTCCAGTGGAGAAAGCCCATCAGGGAGCCAAAAGGATTTTGCTTAATCAAAGTACAACCCTTACAAGCTGCATATGTGCAGCCAAGATATCTACAAGTGGGTCTGAGGGAGATCAAAGGGGAAGTCTTCATATAATGTTGGTGCCTCATGCTTCCAACCAGAAGCCTTGTGTTCCCATCTAAGCTACAGAGTTCAGGATTTCAGACACATCAAGAGAAATCCATCAAAAAGGGGGAGAACACAAGATGCCAAATCAGAGTGCCCTTTTGCTTCATGGTAAGGCGTATCTCTTAACGTGTGGTCTGGCCTCTCCTGAATCAGTCAGGGATGGGATTTGAGCCTCAAAAATCTCCAGTATTTTTCTGGGCCGCAGAGGAAAACTAGAAATAGGAACACATCATGGAGAGTCCAGTCCTGAAATTCAAACCAAACAGGTGAAAGTCTCAAGTTAACTGAACTGCATTATTGTTGAATCAATGCTTGACCAAAGTAAGTTAGAAGGAGTTCCAGTCTCAAGAAATATTGATGGCTGAAACCCTTAGATGAGTTTTATGTAAACCACGGGAGCAGCTGGGAGCACCTCACCATAAACAAATAAGGAAAGAATCACTATCATTGTAATTGTGCTTCATCGAAATTCATTCACCAACTCACAAGATAGTGCACTACCACCAGAAAATTGATACATGTAAAAAAGACATACTGAAACACATTCCACCCAGCATCATCCCAAGCAGTTCAGCACTTCGGATTAGCCTCTAGAGCAAACCCATTGCTGCTTGTTTTCTAGAAATGATCCCTGTGAGACTACTGAGAATCACTGTCCTAAGTGTACACCAAAAAGGTTTTGTCAAAAGTCACAGTGGCTACAGGGATGTAATAAAATTCAGTGCAAAAGGGCAAGTTATGCCCCAACCTATTTCAGGCAATCAGCATCTCTAAAGCCATTTTTTGCTGGTAGTGTAGACAGCTCCTAGGAATCTATGGCAGCTTTCCAAGAATTTTAGATGCTAATTAGCATGGTTTTGTACTACAGTCTGTTCAGCAAACCCTAATCTTAATAAGTCCCAAAATGTGACTACTAGCAGCATAAAGAGCCGGTGCCTGCAGCCTTTGCACGTTCCTACTGACATTGACTTGAATTGGAACTCTTAAGAAATCAGTGGGAGTTAAATGTGTAGGACTCAGCCCTAATTAATGTGAATAATATCTTCTCAAGCTCAGTGCATCCCAGCTCTTGAGTTGCTTGAAATGCCCAGTTTTCCACTGCATTAGAAACACATTATTGCAAAGTCTGGCTTTCCACCCTCTTGCACCTGCTTATGCTTTGCTTCTCCTTCGCATTCACTTCCTAGAGACAATAGTTTTTCTCTTTATAAAATCAAGATTCATAATTCAGTTGATCTGTCAGATACCTGATTAAAAAATTAAATGTTTAACCAAACTTTTAGTCCGTTCTCTTAAGGGAACATGAGACTGAGGCTTTAAACAGCATTCTGCAGGTATTATGTGAAGCGAGATGTTCTCCCCACACTCCAAGCTTAACTCCAGCTATGCTGTCCTGCTGTTGCAGCACACATACTAACTTGAAATGAAGAAGGCTTTATGTCATCTATAATATATTGTCCAGAGATTTGGGATTCAGCTAGCAACTATTCTGCTCCCTAATTTAAAAGTAATCCCAGGAGACAGCAACAATATGAAAGAAAGCATTGTAACCATTTTTTCTTCTCCAGGCCAGCCTCCACTGAAGGGCAAAGAAAACCAAGGCACAATCTACAAAACAAGGAAAATACCGTGCAGTCACTGCTGTGCTAGTGTAGAGAAGCCAGAAGTGGGTACAGTGAATTAAACAGATGATCTATATCCTACCTCATGGTTTCTTAAGTGATTTTTTTTTTCCAGATGAATAATACCTTCACACTGTCCTTTTATTTGCCACTCTATTTGCATTGCAAAGCATTTGGCTTCCTTCTAGTATTAGGGAAGCTGGATAGCAGAGGAAAGATCACTGTTCTGCTCAAGTGTTACATCAGCATATTATTTTAAATCTTAGGCCCATCATTTTGGTTTAGCAGGTACAAAATGTCTACACCTACTCTTGACAGCACTGCAACATTTTTCTTAATTTCTGAGTTCCCACAGCTTGCTACACCTACTCCCTGAATATCATCAGATTGTGCCAGTAGAAATCTATTCAATTCCTAGTCAGATTTATGCTAAACTGAAATATAGGAAGATTTGTAGTGGACA
This sequence comes from Neomorphus geoffroyi, assembly GCA_033558235.1. Lineage (NCBI taxonomy): Eukaryota > Metazoa > Chordata > Aves > Cuculiformes > Neomorphidae > Neomorphus > Neomorphus geoffroyi. The sequence goes on along the minus strand of JAUMJM010000016.1, from coordinate 9,443,294 downwards.
TACAGAAAAGAATCAGCAAGGGTTTTTTTTTTACTGACTTCTAGTTATTTAATTTTAAACAAAAAAGCAAACTGCTACCTAACTAAGCAGCCTAAAGTAGGTATCTCCTCTAAGGTAGTTATGGAGTCGGTCAATGAAGATATTGTTCTAAAATATAGGATTACCTTTCTCTGATAATCAGAGGCCAGACTAGCTTAGAGTAAACTCTTATTATTTCAGGTGTTCTCAGATTAGCTTTATACTGGGACATAAACTTGGCTTGCAATTATATCCTTTTTCTCACAGAAATAGATACCGAAAAATTTCAGCAGTTCATCCACTCAAGCAAGTGCTTAGATTAAAGAAACACATAAAGGGATTTACACTTTTAGAACTGCCAGTTAATTTTCCACTACAAGCATCTCTGGTCCCTGTGCCTCTGCTAAACTTCCCATCAAGTCCAAACTCTGTTGGGGAATGGCTCAAGGAACAGGGACATGGGTCCCTGGACGAGTTAGTTTGCAGCATGTAACAGCATCAAGTCTGAGCTGGTGTGCCTAGGCCTCCGTTAGCATAAGCGAGCTCGGTTAGCATAAGGGAGCTATGCAGAAGGCCCATGAAGATTACGATAACCTTGAGCAAGGAGTAAGCAACATTCCTGGTAACGAGCCAGCATAGAAAGGATAAGCGGCCTGGAAACAAACTGCGGCCGGGAAACTAACTAACTGCGGCTGGGAGACAAACTACGGCCGAGAGATGAAGTCACCAGTAGCCAGTAATGTTATAATACGAATGCATAATTAAAGTAAAGGTAGCCAATTATGTTATAACACATGTGCATAATTAAAGCAAAGGAGCATAAAAGAAGCTGTGTCACATCAATAAACTTGAAGCTTGCTTATCACTCATATTGAGTTGGCCGCATTCTTCCACCACCGTCCGGGACTCGTGCCGCGTCGATTCTCGCGCTGCGACAAATGGTGACCCCGACGTGATCCGAAGAAGTCCAACGTGATACGCTGACACGAGACCATGAGACGATGGTAAGGACGAGGCTCTGGGGGCAGTGACCAGAGGGCAAGAGCGACCGAACACTACGTGCTGGTGTGTCGACTCAGGACGCCTGACTGCGCGAATTGCGTACGATCGCCTCGACAAGGGCTACAGGATAGGGCTGCAAGGATATTGCTTCGGGCAGGTATTTTATTTCGGATAAAGGTTTAATTATGTCGGATAAAGGTTTAAATATAGAAGTAGCCCTTGACTTATTACAGCGCTTTTTAGAAAAGCGGGGAGTAGAGCAAGGTTGTATTAAACAACTAGCTGGTCTAGTGACAACCGGAAAGCTCAAAGGTTTTTTCAGAGACGCAAAAAAAAAAAAAAAAAACAAAAAAAAAAAAAACAAAAAAAAAAAACACGAGGAGGGACGCGGTAAAACTACGCGGTGAGACGCGGCGCGGAGAGACGCGGAGATAATGGAATTAAGCCATGTATCGAGGCTAATAGCCTTTAGGACTGCACAAGGGTTTTTTGTGAAACCTGACTCTTACTTTCAAGAAAGTGAATGGAGAGCGTTTGGAGACCATCTGTGGGACTGTACTATATCAGGAAAAGGCAAGGATATGGCAGCTTTTGGTCCAATTTGGGGAACTGTGATTAATACCCTAAAATCGATAAGAGCTGAGGTGCAAACAAATCCATCTCTAAGGACTCCTTTACTGGATAGTGACTCTGAGGAAAGTGATGCTGTGGCAGAAGACTCTCTGGAATACACACAGTCTGGCCCAGAGACGGCAACAAAAGGGGACGATTACCGCGACCAGTTTGTTAACTATTTGGGGACTGGTGATTACTGATTCCTTACGGGACTTAGGAACTGAACACAAGGTAGCGACGGGGGCAGCGGCAGCTTTGCGAGCCTGACCTGTTGGACCATCGGCACCGCCGCCCCCTGATCAGGAGGAGTCATCACTGGTGCCCACGGAGCGGGCAGCAGATACTATGGCAAAGGATGACGGTGAGAGCGAGGAACCACCTGACAGAGACACTGTTGTATCCACTTGTTTACCGGTTCTCATTTTCGCACCGACTCAGAAAGCGGTGTTTGATCAAAATCCCCCTGGCAGCACCGAGGGGCCAACAAACGGATCTGGAGGGGGCAGCCGGGGGGCGGGGGGCAACAAAGGGATCCCGAGAGCCGCAGCCCGGCCCGGGCGCAGCGAGTGCTCCCCCCACCCCCCCCATGCCCCGCAAGGGAATTGCGCGCTGGAACAACGGGTCAGCGCAGAAGCGGCCCTGCCCGCAGGCACAGCGGGCTTGTTAACCCCTACAGTTCGCTTTGTTCCTCCAGGGGTTCAACCGCCCCTCTTTGAAAAGGGAATTGATTCACAGCTGTTTGCACACCAAGGGTGTTTTAACAGGATTGATGGAGAGCGGCGCTGGTGTTACTGGAACAGCAGCATCTGTGCTCTAGCGCAGAGTAGAAAAGAGCACGAGAGATCCACTGCCATTTAGTAACTGCATTTGCAACGTTGCGGGGTTTTGTAACTCTAAAAACTGATAATGGTCCAGGCTATGTGTCAAAAGCATTGCAAAAATTTTTAAATCATGGGGTCCAATTGGTAAAGGATTAAGCACCTTACTGATAGGAGGCTCAAGTAGTACTTTACAAGGACTAACTGTACATGTAGGAGTAATTGATGCTGATTATACAGGACAAATTTGTGCGATGGTCTCTACAACAATTCCACCTGTTACTATTGAACAAGGCACACGAATTGCTCAACTTGTGCCATTTATAAGTTGTGTTTCTAGGTCTGAACAGGTTGTTTGAGGTGATGGCAGCTTTGGCTCCACAGGGAAACCACTTGTCTTCTGGTCCCAGACTGTGTCAGACAAGGGACCACAAATGGTTTGTACACTTATAATGGACAACACCTCTCCTATGCAAAGTTGTCTGGGCTATTGGACACTGGAGCCGATGTAACTATTATCTTGCAATGAGAGCGGCCTGCATCATGGCCTTTGGTTTCAACCACCGCAGGAGTAGTGGGTCTTGGGTGAATTGCCAATACCCTTATGGCAGCAAAGCCTGCACTCATTGTTAACCCTGAAGGACAGAAGGCTACTGTTAGGCCTTATGTGACTGCAGCACCTTTAAATTTATGGGGAAGGGATTGTCTCGCCCAATGGGGGGTGCAAATTACAAAGGATTTTTGACAGGGGTCACTGTGTTGCAGGATGTGTCACGACCAACTTTGGCATTGAAATGGTTAACCGAAAAGGCAGTCTGGGTGGACCAGTGGCCCCTCAATCAAGAAAAGCTTGCTGCCCTGCATTCTTTGGTTATAGAGCAATTAGCTGCAGGACACATAGAAGCCTCTCATAGCCCTTGGAATACACCTGTGTGTTATTAAAAAGAAGTCTGGAAAATGGCGTTTATTACATGATTTGAGAAAGATCAAAGATGTAATGGCTACCATGGGAGCATTACAGCTTGGATTGCCATCACCAACCATGATTCCAATGCAATGGGAAATTGATGTAATAGATTTAAAAGACTGGGTTTTTTTTTTTTTTTTACTATTCCTTTAGTAGAACAAGATATGAAAAAATTTGCCTGTACTGTACCCTGAGTAAACGTGGAACCAGCAAAGAGGTATCACTGGAAGGTATTGCCACAAGGAATGAAAAATTCACCAACTACCTATCAGTGATGTCACACATATACCTGACTTTGGTAGACAAAAATATGTACATGTGTCTATTGATACCTTTTCTTCAGTTGTTATTGCTACTGCTCATACGGGCAAAACAGCATGTGATGCTATTCGGCATTTGCCTTTTCTATTGCAGGGGTTCCACAGCAGATTAAGACTGATAATGTTTCGGCATATGTTACGGGACTTTCCCACTCTCCTACAGGCAGGCCATTGTGGAACTTGCCCATGGAGCCTTAAAGTGCTTAAAAAAAAAAAAAAAAAAAAAAAAAAAAAAAAAGGGGGGGAGGCACGTTTGAATAAGGTAACTTATGTATTGAATTTCTTGCATATCACTGATGATCTACAGGAACTCCCAATTTTACGACATTTTGGGTCCAGGAGTGAAAGTCATGATGCGAGACTTACAGACAGGTCAGTGCTCGGTTCCCTGTGATTTGCTAACCTGGGGAAGAGGGTGTGCTTGCGTTTCCACAGATCGTGGACCTCAATGGATACCCGCACGCAATGTTCAGCCAGTACTATCATCGTCCTGACTTGGGCCATGACTGCAGCATTCTGGATGCTCGCAGAACAGAGAACAAATGTGTGGATCACCCTAACCAACATAACGGGACGAACTTGACATGTCTGGCTACAGCATCCCTGGAAAACCTATTTCTACCTGTCTGATTGACTGGCCTGCAGACCAATGGAAAGTGTTCTTCCAATGTCAATAATAGTGTTGTTAGGATTAATAAAATGGATGATTGTGTGGTGTTTAGTTATAAGTAGCAGGATAGAAAAATCTTTTGTGTAAAATCTAAGTTAATCTTTAGGGATATTTAGAAATAGTAATAAGTGGTCCAATAGTACAACAGCATACATATCAAAATCAAACAATGCACCATTTGGCTTTACTATCAGGGGTATTCGTTTTTCATTTGTGGGGACAAAACATGAGGAGAATATTCCATTCAATATAAGGAAAGAGCCCTGCAGTTAATGCCCTACTAACCCTACTAACACTAATACTAACACTAAGCCTAACTTCACCTGTCATCACTTTAATAGGAGCAAGCAAACAGCACATGTTTTATAATGGATGGAATATTCTTGGAAGACAGTTTAATGATTTAAGAATTTTGGATGAAGTGCCCTTTTGGATTTATTAGTTTTTATATGTTTTGAGATGTATGCTGTGTGTCATATAATGTATACAGAGAATGAGAGAAACATAGAAAGGGGCTTAAAGTGACCCTGCTTGCACAAAAAAAAAAAAAAAAAAAAACAAAAAAAACGGGGAAATAATTGTTGGGAAGCTAACTATGTTTACCCCCTCTTATCGGAATTTAATTCACAATACATATAACATGACTCGAAGCCCACGAAAGCGACGATCTATCAGTAATATTGGTCCTGATTGTGACCCCCATGTTCGAATCTCGTCTCTTGGATCCGCCATAGATTTTTTATTGTTAGCCCAAGGTCATGGATGTAACGAATTTGAAGGGATGTGTTGTTTAAATCTTTCGGATCACGGTAGCAGCATTTATAGACAAATTAAGCAATTGCGCGACAATTTTAAGGATATAACAATTAACAACGGCTGGCTTGACCACTTTTTATGTAACTGGGGCTTAACGGGTTGGTTACGGGATCTCATTAAACAATTAATTGTTGTAGGCATAATAATCCTTTTATTAATCATTTGTATTCCTTGTATTTTGCAATGTATGCAGGATTGTATCGAAAAGAGTGTTCAATCGGTGTTTCACAAAGCCTATCCTGTATTAAAAGAAAAAGGGGGAATTGTTGGGGAATGGCTCAAGGAACAGGGACATGGGTCCCTGGACGAGTTAGTTTGCAGCATGTAACAGCATCAAGTCTGAGCTGGTGTGCCTAGGCCTCCGTTAGCATAAGCGAGCTCGGTTAGCATAAGGGAGCTATGCAGAAGGCCCATGAAGATTACGATAACCTTGAGCAAGGAGTAAGCAACATTCCTGGTAACGAGCCAGCATAGAAAGGATAAGCGGCCTGGAAACAAACTGCGGCCGGGAAACTAACTAACTGCGGCTGGGAGACAAACTACGGCCGAGAGATGAAGTCACCAGTAGCCAGTAATGTTATAATACGAATGCATAATTAAAGTAAAGGTAGCCAATTATGTTATAACACATGTGCATAATTAAAGCAAAGGAGCATAAAAGAAGCTGTGTCACATCAATAAACTTGAAGCTTGCTTATCACTCATATTGAGTTGGCCGCATTCTTCCACCACCGTCCGGGACTCGTGCCGCGTCGATTCTCGCGCTGCGACAAAACTCAGTTGTGGTTTTCTCTTTCCAGGAGTGCTCTTCCCTCTCTCCCTCGGAGTGCAGTAGCACAGTGAAATAACTTGCCTCCTTGAAACCTCAAAAGAGCCATAATGCAACAAAAAGTATTTGCCATGGTGTGGCTGTTTCTGGGACTCTGCACAGGGACATAAGGCTGGTCCTTGGATAAGCTCAGTGTCAGACACTACATCTTTCATACAGATGATGGCTTTTTGTTGAATCCTCCAGTGTTGGATCAAAATTGCCCATTCACTTCTAAGAGAGGCTAAAATACCTTTTTCCTAAGGTAGACAGATATAAAGAAACTTGCTGCAAAGGACACTATGCCTGGTGGACACCCCACAGCCAAGGTGACTGGCAGCATACCTTCTTCAAGTTCACCCTGGTTTCACTGTGGGAAGCTAGTCCAGCTATTTTTTCCTGTTTCTCCAGTTCCTCTTGAAGTCAAACCACGGGGATGAGATGACATTGGGCTATACCTGTGTTCTTCTCAATGTGAGATGGAAACATTTCTTGCTAATGAGAGTATTTTTTGCATAATAAGATGACCCAAATTTACTCACCCTTATGAAAAAGCAGGGGTCGAGTAGCAAATATGAGTAACTGCATTTTATCTGAGGTTGGCTTGTCAGAGATTTCGATCACACTTCTAACCACTTCATGGTCTGTTAAATGAGCCGAGAAAACACTTCATGTCACTGTTAGCATTTTAAATTATAAATAATGGTGACAATAAATAGCATCTCATGTTTTTACAGACAATTTCATCTGGAAGAATAAAAATAACTAGTTCTGCCTGGATGCATGGATGATTTGCACACATGCACATATTTACTTGCTTATTTTAAAAACCAATTTGAGTTCTAGGATGCTATTTATAGCATTTTATTCTGAGTGCGTGTTTGTACAGTGTCATCAAAATGTAATCAGGTTGTTTAAAGAACACCCAACAAACAGCAAGTAAATTTTTAATAACAGGTTCTCTAAGTAGCTATTGCAGACCCAGAGGAGAAGTTATCCAAATCTGATCTGGGACACAGATGATCACCTTTTTAAGATAATACTCAAATACATTTCTGCAAACAGCATTTGTGCACTAAGATCCACAATATGCAGCTTTAACCAACAAGTTAAAATCTCTGCTTTCTCTTATTCTTTCCCTATTTGGGAATATCTTCCTTGACCCCATCCATCAACAATCTCTGCGAGACCGAGTCATCCTACTTACATATATAGGCATTAGATTTTGTGAGCAAAAGCAAACCACTACCTAACATGAAGACCATTTTTCACTTCATTTATTTCATAGTGTGGGCACTCATGCTACAGTCTTAATTTTTTAAAAATACCTCATTTATGTCATACAGTCTTTTCCAGATCTGTATGAACTTCCATCTTTAAAGCACCAGCCCAGGAAGGAGCTCTGAGAGGCACATGTGGTTGTCACTCTTCAGCTGCCTATTGTGTTGCCCAGAGTCTCCCTAAAAGTGAGCGACATGGTCTTTCACACACAGATGTGTGTGGTTACATATCCCTGATACACAGACAAGTACACGCTTGCTGAATTGATTTAAATGAGCAATTGGCACCAACAGGCACTGAAACATCCAGAACTTTGTTGGCAGCTTCCATGCAGGCAGTACCCACACTACTAATCTCAACAGGTTTTTCTCATCACAACGTCAGTTGCACAAATTTTTAGGCATTCCTTCTAAATTATCTTACTATGTAGCAGCGCTATGTTGGTAGAGAACAACATCTTTGACCCTTTTAGGGGAATAATTTTCATACATAATTGCAAACATATTGGTTTATGTGTCGCCGACTGAATTTTACTGGAAGCCATCTCAACAGTTGGCTAGAAAGTGGTCCACAGCAAACAGACTTCTCTACACCATATTCTGAAGGTTCTCATTCTTGTAATGGACAAATCATTCTCTTGTTGCTAATGGTTTCATCTCTGGGTGTTTCTAAACTAAAATTACTGATCTAGTCAAATACCCTGAGTTTAGGATAAAATGTTTCAACAGAGAACAGGAAGCTGCCCTAACTCAAACCCTGGGTAGCACGACAGCTTTTGTGTAAGCCTTGGAGAGAAACTGGGGGGAAATTTCACAGGCTGGGAAGGCTTACCTGAGTTTAACATAGGAATTAATCAGTCTGGAGATGGGAGCAAGTCCCATTTTGGTCCCTGTTCCTGCTCCCTGCGGGAGGATCTTTGGCTGTAAATTGTATAAAGTTAACAGACATCTGGGGGCAAAGAAGTGTGAAGAAAAGATAGAATGTAGAGGATAATAATGATATAAATGATAGAAGATATCACAATATTTTTTTTTCCATTTGGTGAAGACATGTTCTTCCAGTTTCCAGCCTCATATGGAGATACAAGTGCCTCGTCACACAGCCTTCAAGTTCTCCTGCCTGGAAGACAGAAGCGTTTGAGAAAACATCTGTTTTTTTTCAGGAATCTTTTTCAAATTATAAATGTTCTTATGTTTTCATTGAGATGTGGCAGTAGCACAGTATTACCCCAAAAACCTGCGCCTTTTACTTACTCAGTTTTTCTGAGGATAAGTATCTGTTAAAATAGGCTAGAGCATGGTGTTGTCTGTTTATTTGCTACCTGCATATGCATCTTTAGTTCATTGCACTTTTTAGCCCCTGTGAATGAGAACATGTCATCGACTTCACAGCCTTCTTTTGAAAAGAATCGGTCTTGTGCATAAAACTATTAGCTGAACCTGCTCGTGTGCTCACAGTCAGTGCCTTCCAAGTAAATATTAAAGATGACCCATCACCTTGCTTCGAGTGCTGCAGATTTAGCCATTGCAAAGGGTTGCACTCATTACAACAACCAAAATAAAATTGTCCTTTGAAGGAAAATGAACTCATACCTTATTTTGCTCTGCACAAGACATTGTTTTAACATAGGTCATTTGGCACAAAACACCAGATGTAAATCAAGGCCCATTTCTGCTACAAGTTAGCACCTAACACTCCCACAATATGTAGCATTTAGACATGAGGAGGGCTGCAAACAATGCCTTGCCTTCATGCTGGCCCTGTGTACTCAGGTGAATTTCACCCTTTGTGTCCAACAAATTTCCACCCTTGACACATGCAACCTGTTGTGGAAGAGGCAAAGGACTTCAGAATGGCTGTGCAGACACATTGCTTTCCTTGCTCGGTTTTAGCTGTTGCTCGACTGTGACATGAATACTGGACATTGCCAGTGAAGCTAAAACACCAGACAGAAGGAGGCTTTTTCGTCTCACTAGAGACTAGGAACTAGTAAGTGTTCTGTACTTTCCTTCTTTATCATACCTCATGTTCTTCTTCTCTTCATAATGTAGGAAGCCTGTTGGTTTAAGTGAGCCCTTCTCCAGGTACTTTGAAAGTCCCATTACTTCTCCTCATTCAGTGTCCAGCCCAACTGCAGGAACCTCCAGCCAGTTATTCTCCTACGAGAGCAACAGTGGATCCCCAAAATCTTTACATGTAATGTAAACAATGAACTGCTTATATTAATATGTCAAAGGAGGAGAAAAGAGTATGAAGGAATAGTAGCAAATTGTCCCCAGACATCTAATAAATTTAATATGATCACAGAAGGCGTTAAAGATGTAAGTCTGGACTGTCTTCTGTGTTCCTGTGTGACATTTGGTGCCTGGTGGAGTAGGACCAGGTGCAGGCTTTGCTTGCTTTACTGTGTTTTCACATTGTGTTCATTCAGGCTGTACTTCAAAGACAGATTCCTGACGAATCTCACGTGAGCTGCTGTCACATGGCCTTTAGTGGATCTTTTGCCCATAAAAGAGGTGGAAAACAGATCTGCCATATTTTCTGTCTTCTGCAGAAATGCAGCTTTCTTTTCTTCAGTATGTTCCCTACAACAAGAATATATCTTTGATATATGAGGTCTGACACAAAAAAATGAGACTAATTCTATAGCTTGGAAATCAGGAGTGGGAGAGGAGAGACAAAGATATGGTTATAGAACATGTTCTAACCTGTCACAGTGAGACAAGGCTCAACTTGATTGCTTCACTCAATATGACTGGACACATGCTTATGTTGAAATGTATAAGTTTTCTTATTCTCGGTTGAAACATGTCGGTGTGCAAGAGTGAACAGTGAGTTAATGTCAAGTTTCTTCTGAAACTGAAGAAATCCATGATGAAAACTTTTCAATTATTGAGTGAGGCTTATGGTGAAGAGATCCCAAAGATAGAGTCAGTGGTCAAATGTATCCATTTTTTGTCAGTAGAAAATGAAAGCAAAAACGTCGGAGATGCTCAACAGCCTTTCAGAAAAAGATCTGCAGAATTGCTCTGAACATTGGCACCGTCGTATGCAGTTGTGTGTCAGCTCAGAAGGTAACTATTTTGAAAGTGATCATAGTTGATTTTTTTAATTTGGTAAATAAAGAGTTACAGGCACCGTCTGGTTTTGTTTGTGTCAGACCTTATATGACCACAGCCACCTCTCACCTGACAGCTCTCACCAACTGTGTGCTAAATGGTGCAAATCAACCCATAAGAGAACACTTTGTTCTCTTTTTTTCCCCAGAAAAGCACACAGCTCTATGGGCAGAGAAGAGAAAAACTGAACAACTGGAGTCAGCTCCAGCCAGGGGTTACCTATGGGAATGCTAATGAGTTTGAAGAGTCTGCAGAAAGGCTGGAAGCTGATAAGCTGCTGCGGGAACCAAGAGCACTCTTACAGCATGCTGCCTCTCCTGTTGCAGTGACATCAAAACTCATCTGAAAACATGGACTTTACTTTTTTTTTTTTTTCAAAAGATGGTAGATCAACTTTCAGTGGCCAGATCTGAGCCCCCCTAAAGAGAAGAGAAGGCAATGACTAACCAGCACCAAACAGCCACACAAACCCAATAGTTGTATTCACATTCTCTTTCTTCCCATTCACTCTCCTTGCAAGCGCAGTGCTTCTAAATCAGTATGCTAGAAATCCACCACAGAACATTTCTTTCCTCCCAGGTGGGTACGAGTGTCATGGCAGTAAAACAAGCTTTTTGTAGTTTGATGTATTCCAAATATATCTGCTTGTATAATAGGAGTCCCAGTCTATGGTACCACTATTGTAAAAGTCACTAAAATAATTCTTACAAGTTTCTAAGGTATTTTCATAGATTTTACCACTTATTTGTTACTTCCTTTCAATATTCAGAGAGAGAAGATGCTAAACATTAAGTTTCAGCACCTCAAATTATTATGTGCATCTGTGGTTCACACACCAAAGAAAAACCATGGCATTTCCCAGCATCTAAATGAACAGAACTGAATAGGCACACCTGTTTCAGACACAGCTTTTACAGCAGAATGGGAGAGGTAGCTCTTGCTACTGCTTGCCAGAACCAAACTCACGATCCCATAAAACAGCCAGACCACACAATGAAGACCAGGATGGGGAGTGCTAGCATGAAGGGGAGAGACAAAAAATTTCTAACATTCCTTCTTAAAGCAAATCAGTAAACAAACAAGGGAAATCAGAGGCTGCTGAATGGAGCCAAAGTGATTGTAGTCAATCCAGTTCTATGCCACATGAAAAAGGTCCCTACAAATACGCCAGCATCACAACCCTCAAGGGGAAAGTGGCTGCAAGTAAAAACAAAACTGACTCAACTATTTTCCTGATCTAGGATGAGAAAAAACCACCAGAAGATAAACTAGGGTAACTCTTAAAAAGCAAACTGATTTTATAAAACTTTTTCTAGCCACCTTCAGGAAAGTAGAATTATCAGCCAAACAAAACTTAATTTGCTTTCAATATATGAATTTTAAAGTTTGTAGGAACCTTCAAAATATGAAAAGGTCAGCTAATCAGTTTCCATCCAAAATGAGAAACTATGGAACCCAGCACGGCAGATACAGATCACTACCTGAAAAAAAGCTGAATATACTGAACATTCCCACCTTCCTTGCAGTACCACGCACGTTGGTACATGCTGGTTTCATTTAAATAACTTTTATCCTTCTAGAAATCTTATTGCAAGTGTTTAAAGTGATCTTGAAAGAGAAAGACACACACAAATAAACTGGATAATGCCTCCCCAGCACTTGGCAGAATTTCAGGATGAGTCATACATTATGGATGTATAAATCTGGGGTTTGTGCAAGTGATAATGTTAGATTCTACCCACTCCAGATTTAAAACACAGGGGATGAATCTAAGACTAAAATGCACACTTACTGATATATCAGAGGGAGACTGTTCTCCAAATGCTGAGAATGACTGAACTGCACATCCAAATAGAAGCATCAGGAGTATATAACTGAAGGGATGAGGAGTAGGATCCCAATTCAGTAAAACAAATATTTAGAGTACAAGTAAACCCTGAGAAGTCCTGCAAGAAGAATTGCTGAAGGTAGGGGGTTGCTGGATTTCAGATCTAACTGACCAAAGCCACATGGCTTAGGCTGCAGATCAATGGGCTCCTTCAAACCCATCAATACTTTCTGTTCCCAAGAACATGGAGGGTTCTTGTACCGTCAGCTGGAGGGGGCATGTTCTTCTAAACATGGATAGAGCCTCAGCTAGCATCCCATCAGGCTAAGATCATCTCACTTCTATAGCATTCATCTGCATCTTTCAGCTTCAGCACTACCAAGCCCTGATGTGTGGGAGGCAGGAAGGCAATGGGCACAACAGAAAGAGATAATAGACAATAGGATAACAGCAAAGAAAATGGGGACCAAAACAGGGTCACGTCCATGCTTCCAATCCTGCCAGTGTTGTCCTCCTTCAAAGAAACAGTCAGGAGCCCCAAATCTGGAGCCAACCACAGTTCAAAACTATTGTCTTTTAACCTCCCTTCTGTCTGTTGGTACCGCTTGATGACAAGAGAAGGGAAAATCACCACATATAAACAAGGTAATATAGGACAACTCACTCATGAAAAACGTTGCAGCCTGGATGGCAGCACACACACTTTAGAGATTAACTGAAGCTCTGAAATGCAATTTGAGTAACTTCTTTTGATGTGCCATCTGGTGAATCATTTACTGGGAATATCTTAATCACATCAAAGGCACCTATCAATGCAATCAGATTTTCTCAGTGTTTAGGACTGCACTCAAGGAACAGATGTATTAGTACAGAATTAAGCTTTACCAGAGCACTTTCCTCCACAGTAATAAAAAAAAATCTGCAGCCCATTACCAATACAGCCTCAAGCACTAGGTTTTAGAAGAGCATATTTCACTATTACCTAAAAAACCCTGCTGATCTACAATTAGCCTTGCTGGTGTTCCTGAAAATTTGTAAAAATAGACACACATCTGTGGTACAGAATCATAGAATCATTTGGTTGGAAAAGACCTTTGAGATCGAGTCAAACCATACCTGTTTGCTACTAAACCACATCCCTGAGCATCTTACCTATCTGTCTTTTAAATCCCTCCGGGGTGGTGGCTCAACCACCTCTCTGGGCAGCCTGTTCCAGTGCCTGATAATCCTTTTGGTGAATAATTTTTTCCTGATGTCCAATCTGAACTTCCCCTGGTGCAACCTGAGGCTGGTTTTACTCATCCTAGAAGCATATTCCCCTACTGAGGGGCCTTGCTGACAGCATGCTTTAACACCAATAGCATCTGCAGCTCATACCAAAAGGGAAATCCTATTACTACTTGATTCTCCTCCCTAAAGGGCTGAAGCACCTCTGCTATGAGGACAGACTGAGAGAGTTGAGGTTGTTCAGCCTAGAGAAAAGGAGGTTCTGGGGACACCTTAGAGCAGCTTTCCAGTACCTGAAGGGACTACAGGAAAGCTGCGGAGGTACTATTTACGAGGACAAGTAGTGGTAGGACAAGGAGGAATGGCTTTAAATTGGAAGGGAAAAGATTTAGATTAGATATTAGGAAGGAATTCTTCACAATAAGGGTAGTGAGACACTGGCACAGGTTGCCCAGGGAAGCTGTGGATGCCCTCTCCCTGGATGTGTTCAAGGCCAGGCTGGATGGGGCCTTGAGCAGCCTGGTTGGTGTCCCTGGCCAAGGGGAACATGGACAAGCCTTAAGGTCCATTCCAACACAAGCCATTCCACGATTCTATGATAAGGTCATAGTTAAAAAAATCCTTCTGGCTACTAAATATGGTTTAAAGAATCACACACAGTCAGATACCCAGAAAGCCCTCCCCAGATTATACCCATGTGCACGTCAGCCTTGTCTTGCTGCTTAAACGGTTTTAATTGCCTTTTCTCTCAGCATCTCCCCAACACCCCACCCTGCTTTATTATCACCGCTCACAGGGCCCCGCGAATCCCCTAGATCGCAGCTACCCGGTGGCCAAGTGGCAGGAGGAGGCTCTCCGGGACGGAACGGCCCCGGCCAAGCCCGGCCCCACGGATCCCCAGGGCAGCCCCTGCCCCCGCACTGGTGCTGCTGCCCACACCGGCGCCCGGCCCCCCGCAACGGGTGGCCAGAGTCTGGTGCCCGTCGTTCCCAGGACAGCCCGTACCCCTCGGTGCTGCTGCCCATAGCAGCGCCCAGCACAGCCCCTTCCCGCAGTGGGTACCCAGGTCCCGTTGCCCGCCTGACCCGGAGAAGGCCGGCTGCTCCCTCCTCGTCCCGGCTCAGTCCGTGCCCTGGCTCCGCTGCCGCTGCTCACACCACTGCTTGGCACCCCGCAGTGGGTACCCAGAACCCGCTCCCAGCGCGCCCGCCTCGGGACAGCCTGCCCAAATGAAGCGCGCAGCACCCCATCCCCGCAGCCCGATCCCGCTGCCCGCCCGCCCCAGCCCGTGTCCCCCGGTGCCGCTGCCCACACCGGCGCCCAGCACGCCCGCCAGAGCCCGCTGTCAGAGCCTCGGGACAGCCCGATCGCTCCCCACTCTTCCCGCCTCAAAGTGACCACCCCCACTTTGGCACCGCCGCCCCGCCCCCTCCGCCCGCCCCGTCCCGGGCAGCCCCAGCCCCGCCCGGCCGCCTCCGGCCCCGCCCACCCCGCGGCGGGAAGCGCGCGCGGCGGCACTTGGCGTGATTTACGGCGCTGCCGCAAACGCCGCCCCAGCAGCAGCGGCGGCGCTGGGCGACCGCGGGGGCGGGACCTGCGGCCAGGAGCTCCGCGCCCCGCCCCCCCCCCCCCGCAGCGGCTGGGGCTGCGGGGCCGCGCTGGGCGGCTCCTCCCGCGCGGGGATGGCGCGAGGGCCCTGACGGAGCCGCCGGGAAAGTTGCCCAAGTCTCGCGGAGGCCGCGCCGCGGGACGCGCTGCGTTCTCCCTGCCGGGGCCCGGCGAGGGATGCGCCAGGCGGCGCGGGGGGAAGGCAGGCAGCCCTGGCAGGAGCCGCTCGGCAGCCCCAGCGCCTGCCTCCCGTTCCGCTGCCCGCGGTGCGGCGACCGCGCGCGGTTCGCGAGCCTCTCCTCGCTGCGAGCGCACCTGGAGTACGGGCACGGCTACGAGGAAAGGAGCCTCCTGGCCAAGAGCGGCCTCTTCTCGCCCCTGAAGGACGTGGAGCTTCTCTCCCCGCCGGAGCCCGCCACCCCAGGCGGCCTCGGCAGCGCCGCCCGGCAGAAGGGGCCCTTCCTAGGTTACTGCGATGCGTCCTGCGGGGAGCGGGAGCTGGAAGCGGAGCGGCCCGCCTCCTGCCTCGCCGCCTACGGCGCCTCTCCCGGCGAGCAGGGCTCCAAAGGCGCCGGCTCCAACGCCTCCTTCGAGGCGCACGTCAGGGAGAAGTTTAATCGCATGGTAGAGGCCGTCGACAAAACGATCGAGAAGCGGATCGACCGGCTGACCAAGGAGCTGGCTCAGAAGACGGCGGAGCTGCTGGAGGTGCGGGCAGCGTTCGTGCAACTGTCCCAGAAGAAGCAGGAGGTGCAACGGCGGGAGCGGGCCCTGAGCAGGCAGGTGGACGTGGCCGTGGAGATGATCGCAGCCCTGAAGCAGCGCCTCTCCGAGTCCGAGGAGGAGCTTCACCGCAAAGAGGAGTAAGTGGGGAGGCGGGTGCTGCTGGCCTTGGCTGGCCAGCACCTGCACCGAAGAGAGCCTTGAGGGGAGACTAGGGGAAGCAACTCTATTGCTTGGTGGTTATGAAAGGGCCCGATGCTTACCGGCTTCTGATTTCTAGAGCTGTAGCCCTGCAAGGCAGGGACAGCTCCCCGAGCAGGAGGCTTTTGTGCCTGACTCCCCAGTGACTAACTTTAATGCTCTCTAATGCCTATGTTGTGTCCCTGGTTTCATGGGGGTAGGGTCAAGTTGAAGCTGTCATCAGCGCATAATCTGATTTACACTGACACCTCTAATCTGTTATCTTTTTAAGAAGAGATGGATGGTTAAGGGCTGGAGAAAGTGTGTAGGAATACCGAATAGCAGCTGTTCCATGAAGTCATCCTGATGCCAAAAATGCCAGCAAATAAGCTCTCGAAGACTCAGTTTGGAGTTTTAGAAAGCAGCATCCTTGATTTCAGTGCTGGGCACAAGAAGGAATGATTTCCATCAATCCTGTGCCACGAGACAAGAGCTGGTTGCAGAATATATATCTGACTTACATGCATGTAAATTCTCCCAGCAATCTCATGCAGATTCTACTACTTTCCAAGGACTAATCTTAGTTTTATTATGAACTTGACAACAGCCAAGTCTCTGCTCATTAGAGCTCTGAAGCCAGTTCTCTGTCCCGCCTTGAGTTCTTTAGATAAGTGAAGAAGTATTGTCTGGGTACAGCACTATTTTTAAAAGACATAGAGTCTTTGTCCATCTAACTTTCAAAAATACTGCCAGTAGGTATCGCTTAGCTGAAGTGAGTTAGAAACCCAATTCTAAAAAAACCAACTCCTACTCAAGTCAAAATATTTCACTGTCTGCAGTAACAGCCAGTTCTTGTATCAATCCCACCATGGTCAGAGGGCAGCCCACAGAGTGGGAAGGTCTCCCATGCAGCACCAAAGTTGTACTGGAGGTGGTGCGGAAAAGGCCACATCCAAGTAGGTGTTTTAAATGGATGCAGAACTGTGAATCTGGAGTTGCTTATATAGGAATGGGAAGCAGATGCCAGAGTCGTTCTGACTAACCTGGGCCGTCTAAAAATAATATTCGTGATGAATCTATTAAATATGTAGTGATAGCTGATGTATTATTTATAAATGAACTACTTAGTTTATTCAGCACTTGCTGAAACTTTTCAGGCTTTTTGGAGCAGCACAACGTATTTTAGAGGAATGGAAATAAAGAACCTTGGTAATGGAGTGTCTTTGGACCAATTCATCAGTTTACAAAGGGAAGATAAGAAGCATTAGTTACCATGATACTGATCTTAGAAGAAATATGGAAGGTCACGTAGGAGTTCAGTGTAGGAAGTTTGGAGGGCTTTCATCATTCCTTTGTGTAGTCTAAGGACTGGAAAGAAAAGATGATGTTGGCTCTTATGTCAGTAAGAGCCCTCTATCTTGAGACAGTGCTATATATTTCCCAGCAGAGAGGACGGTAAAGGTGATGGAATTTGAGCTGCTGAGGTTTTATCTTTCTTGAAGGGATGTTCAACAGAACCTCCAATTTCTGAAGAGGCACTTGGCACTTTCTATGAGGTGATCCTCATAGAAGACTGAATGACTCAGGATGAAGTTAAAAGTAATAATGGAACCGAGTTAGATTTGAAAATATGCTGGGAGGAGGCCGGGAAGATAACTTACATTTTGAAGCAGTTTTGATATGTCCGTCTAGCCAGACTCCCCTTGTGGGCTCTTTCACAGTGTAGTTTACCCTACTTGTTCTAGAAAAGTGTCTTGAAGGGGGATTACCCTGCAGAGGTCCTTCCTCCCTCTACAGATTAGAGGGGGACCTCAGGTACACAGCTGCCTTAGGCTAAATGCTGAACTTCAGATATCTGAAGTTAAGTGGTATGAATCTTAGCCCAAACTAAATGCAGATTGTCTTTTTAAAATTCAAGACTTGAGATCCACAGGAAAAACATGACTGTCAAGAGAAAAAAACATTCAGTTGAGCAAAACCAGAGTTCTGCAGAAGAAGAAAAGAGCTTGTGGAGAAAGAGGAAAAGGGGAGTAGAATTTTCTGGATAAAAAGGACAAGGGAGCACAAGCTGTGATTTTTTACCTGTTTTAGGAAGAGTCATGAGGAAGAGGCCACTTGGCACCTTGGCAGACTGCTTAATAGCAGCAGTGGCAGGCTGTTGTTCTAAGGCCAATAAAGACTGAACACAGAACAAGAGGAGAAGTAAGGAAACACTGTCCTTCACACTAGGACATTGCCAGGCTTGGGGAAGAGTCAAGAGCTCAGGTGATTGCTGTAATAGTTGTAGCTGTCTCTAAGGGAGCAAGGTGAATGTGTAGACAGGTGAGGAGGTAGCTCCTAAGGTGTTGAGACTTGCAAGACTGAAGATTGAGTAGTAATAAGGAGTAACCAAAAGAAGCAATTGCTCAAAAGACTTCACATGAGTATCCAGGGTATTGCTCACCTAGGGTTACCACTAGCTTGCTTCAGCTTTCAGTAAAGATAAAAAAACTTGAAACAAAAGCAGCATTAGGAACGAGTGAGTGGTGTGTTAGTTTCTAAAGGTAAAGGAGCCCAATGCTTGTTAGTGGGTAGTATGGAAAAGTATCATCCCAGAGTACCAAGGGGAAAAGAGGAGTCAGAGCATGTTCTTGCACGTGCCTGTGCCTGGCACCATAGCGTTGCCTCTTAGAAGTCACGATGAAGGTACTCCAGGGAGGCTGTGAGGGTAGGCAGGGTGTGAGAATGGGTAGATTTCACTTAGGGAAGTTGTAAATGCATAGTTTTTTTGTTGTTAACTTGGTTACTGTGTTGCCACTTTCAGGGACTAACAAGGGATAGTGCCATATAGAAAAATGCACTGCATGGCTTCCAAGTTAAGAGGTCATTGTATAATTAGCAAATGGAGAAGGAAGGTAGGTATAAACAATGCTTTGTAAAAGCAGGACTAGTTTTAAGGGCAGCTTTTCAGATTTGAACCTCTAAAAGTGCTTCGGACACTTATTGTTGTGCCAGTAGCAGTGAGGCACTGGTTGGTGTCCTCTAATAGAGGGGAAAAGAAAAGATCTTTGTGATTCTGGTAACCACAGTGTTGCTTCTCTGACTTTTTCATACACTGTTGGTAAATTCTGAGACCTGTCTACATAGTCATTGTTCTATGTGTTCAAAAACTTATTTGGTGTACTGAAAAGACTTTCTCCTTCAAAGAGGAGGATCTCAACATTGGCTTTGATTTCTGGAAGAAGTCCAGATGATTAGAAAGCCAAACAAGACTGCTTAATGGAAATTGCAGAAGCAGGAGTTCTCACTGCAGATTGTGGAAAGTCAAAGGCAGCCCTTGGGGACTGCTTTGATACTTGCTGACCTTCAAAAATAAATGCTTTCATCAGTTTCTTAGATTTTTTTTTTTTTTTTTTTTTAATAATCTTGTGAATATGGATAACTTTCCCCAAACTAACAGTGTTATTGAGCCAATGTAGCTGAAAATCCTTTCCTCCTTGTAGGAGGAAGAAAGAAAACATGTTCTTCCCTGAAACACCTTCTTATCCTATTTCTGAGGAGGTAAAAAATCAGTCTGCCCTTGATCTCTGAATGGTTGGCCCCAGTACTAGAAACTATAGAACAGGGTGCATGTGAAAACAAGAAAGGGGTTATAAGAATTTGCATTTCTAGATCTGAAAGAGGCTGAGGTAGGACTACTCCAGATCATTCAGAGTTTAAAACAAAATAAAAGCACTCTGAAAAAATCCCACCAACAAAACATCCTTAAACAAATTATCCAAAAGAGTAAAAACGTTCTAGTCTGAGTCTTGGATAAGGCCACAAAGACTGTTCTTTGGAGGCTTTGCAGAGAGGAAGCGAACATTTTTATGAGGATCCCTTCAAGTAATTCTTAAAAAGATGAGTGTTCTGATAAAGTATTTATAGTCCAACTTGCTATAAAAAAGAAAAAGTTGTGATTTAACAAATTTCTTTAGAAGGGTATACAAGAGGATGATCAGAAAAAAATAGTACTGTTGCATTTTGGATAATGGTTCTGATTTTGGATCCAACTGTGAAGTCAAATAAGAGAGCTAAGGGAAGGGAAAAATGTGTGTTAGCAAGAATAATTTGGTTAGGAAGCCCCAAGAAGTCTTAAGGAGGAGAGATCTAAATTCTTTGTTTAAACATCTGGGCTTCTGGAAGAAAGTGATGGAGCTCTTCTAGGCATCACATCTTTCTTTTGTGCTCAGCCTAGTGAAGGCAGACATCATGCCACTGACTCTGGCAGTCCTCAGTGGGGACAGCAGACCATTTCGAAACTGGCTGTGCTGATGGGCACACCAGCTTTGGTGAGGGGTAGGACAGCTGGTGGTGCCACACTAACTACACTAATACATAGTTGAAGTAGTATTACTCTAAGCATAGAGGAGTCTTACAGCAGTCACTCTTGTGTAACTTACTCTTGTATTTTAGAAAGTCAAAAGACCAAAGCTTTTTGTCATTATTTGGGTGGGGGCGGGCGGGCGGAGGGCAGGAAAACTGGACATCCTAGAGGGGCAGGCAGAGCTAACCAAGACAGGTCGTTGTTCACCAGCCTGCATCACTTGGGCCCTGGAAAGTTGTGTCTGACGATGGCTACAGGGTGAAGCTTTCAGCAGAGCTGCTGAGCAAACAAATGCTTTAATTAGAAAATGTACCCCAAAAGGGATTATTCAATTGTTTGATGAAAGAGAATGTGACTATTGATCTTAAAGGTAACACAGAAACCTTCACAAAGAGAATGAGACTGTTTTGAATACGATATCAAGAAAACCATTAACACCAAAACCAGCTATGAACCGAACTTTTAGGGGACACAGACTTGTTTATGTAGTTATGTAAGAAGCTGAAAGTGGTAGAGTTAGTTTTTCAGTCAGACTGCACAGGGTAAGCATCTTAAGTTACGGTCCTCAGCTGGAAGCTACTTTCACTGGAGACTTAAATTGTTTCACTTTGTCTCCTAATTACAGAGTAATTAATGTAGTGTGTTGCCATATCTTTGACAGTAATTTCTTTAACCGGTTTCATGCATTTATTTTGAAAACATTCATGCCTCTGTTCTGGCTTAGCCTAGAACACGAGGGCTATTTGAGAGTAGCTGTGGTGAGGAATAGTTATTCTTGCCGCTGGCTTTACATTAAATTTGCAGTTAATGGAACTATCTGTGCAAATAACATCTCAACAATGGGATTGAGAGTTGGCTTTTAGAGATCATTGCAATTTATGCTTTAAAACAGCAGCTTTCCTTAAAATACAAATTTCAGTTGTACAATGAAATAGTTTTGATTTTGCTGTAAGTAGAATATGACCACAACTGTTCTTCCATCCTCAGTGTCTGGTGGTCCTGTGCCTTCTTGCATGTTTCCTTTTATCTTCCCACTCAAGAGATCACTACCCCTCAGCTGCACTGGTTTGAGTGTAGCATGACAATCCCACAGAATGGCTCTGTGAAATAAAGCATTTTAATCTTCACAGTGTCACCCCAGTAAGCTCAGGGCTCAGATCTAGAGCACAGCCCACTGTGCAACTGGTAGGGCAATAACTTTCTGAGGGGAGGAGGTGTGAACCTCTTAAATCAAATGTGCTGACAGTGGTGTAGGAATGTGAAACCGCGACCTAATGAAAAACAGATAGCAGCCTTCAGGCAGTGACACCAGTGGGATGACAGATGAGGTCAATGGTGTTAATGAATGTGCATATTTTAGATATTTTCACAAGTAAATCACTTTACTACATACTGCAGTAGGAATTTTCCCATCTTCAGGTTAAATAAGTGTTTGGTTTTCTATTGATTGTAAGCAGAGTTATCCCAAGTGCAATTCTCTACAGGGATTTGATACTTGGGTGCACAATCTGCGTAGAGCCTCATGCTTGTCTCCACCTACCGAGGAGTTGCAGGCATCAAAGTTGCTGTAAATAATCCTGGGACCAGTATTATGGATGTGTAGGAGGGCTTGGTTGCAATGTAAGAAATCATTAGCCCTTCTTGTCAGTTGTTAAGGAGCTGGAGCTATCCCAGCCTCTACATCTACTCTGTGTATCGCATGCTTGATTGCTGAAAGGCACACAAATGCTGAGGGTATCTGCAGAGCCCACATGCCAGCAAGTGCTCTCATAATCAAGAACTGCAGCTCACTAGTCCTGCAAGGAGCTCTGTAAAGGCACCTAGTCGGTCTGTGATTTATAACTATATTTACCATACCTTGTGCTGTTTCATGACAGCAGCTTCCATTCAGAAGGTTTCTGGAAACATTTCAAGGCAGGCTGTCTGCATTTTTTCTGTGAGGGCAGCTGGAATGCAAAATGCTAAACTAGTTAAGTCTGGTTAACTCCCAGGCAGAGTCGGATTAAAATAAAAGCTATAAACTATAGCTATAACAGGTTAACTCCGTGGAAGAGTCAGATTAAAATAAAAGCTTTGGCAGTAATTCCTTCTTGCCTACAGTGATTCCTTCCCTCTGCACTTGTTTTTTCAGCTGAGCACCTCTTTGAGTTTCCTGCTTCACTGCAATAAATCCCCCCTGGGCTCATCTGGTCTAGGAAGAGCTCTTCTCCAGCAGTTTGGCAGTACAGGCAAACCCCTGCTCCTCTTGGGAGCAACCTCCCAGGTTGCATGCCCCTTGTCTTTCCCTCCTGCTTGCCTCACCTAGGCTCTCAAGCTGCTGGCAGTGTGATGTGCTCTCTGGGCAGCAGCAATCCCTCCTCCTTAAAGGTTTTGTCTGATGAGAGCAGCCAGGACAAAGCAAGAAACTCACCTTTCTCCATCCCGCCCAGTCACAGCCCTTTAGCTGAACATTTTGCTATGCAACATACCCTAATTTTCATATATTAAACTGTGAGTGAACAGATGTGATCATGCTGCTGTCCTTTACAGAAATTTACAGACATCTGAGCTGCACTGAGCATCATCCACTCTGCTCAAAAAATTTAGTGGCCTGATCTAGAGCTTACAGTGCTACAGTGCATGCAAGGGTGCAGCTGAGCGAAAAAGGACAGGAGGCTGCAGGCTGATGGGCAGAGAGCAGAGTGGGGAAAGAGATGGTGCTGAGATAAGAGAAGTTCAAGGGGAGTTACTAACTCTACATAACTTTTTCCTGGTATAGCAGCAGTGCTCCAGATGTAGAATAGTTGACGCAGAGTAGCAGAGACCTCATTAGAAAGGACAGCTCTTCAAGTCTGAGCCAGGCTTTTACAAGTGATTCCTGTTTCAGGTGAGTGCTGCTGACAAGGCTGTTCTGTCAAGATGCAGAGCCCAGCAGGCCTGTGCTGCTCTGGTTTATGCCTCTACCAAGTGGGCCCCACAATATTCATGGGCTCAGCTTCCCCTTAACTTCATGAGGAGCAGCATCTGACCTCTGTGAAGATCCATCTTTCCACATGCATGAGAGCAGAGAGTAAAAGAAAGACGACGTATCACATAATCCCCCCAAACTGGCAGAGGCCTGTGTAAACTAAACTGCAAGTGAAGTAAAGAATGTAAGCAAAAAACCATCACAGATATCTGGAAATGGAATTGATAAGGAAGGGCCATCCGTATGGCTAAGAAAAAGTCTGAGCAAGCTTCAGTAGACAAGAAAGGCAATTAAACAGATAAACAGTGGCTGCTGGAAGCTACATGAGTTCTTTGAACCATTTCCCTATTGTTTATGGTGGGAGGAGGCTAAAAATTCTTATGGGAACTCCCTTCGGGTGAACAAAGGATATCTGTGGTACACAGCAAGCTCTCTGAGGAAGAGGTGTTGAAGCAAGTAGAGAGACAACTTAGTAGTCACTCCTCAGGGCTTGGTGTTGTTCTTCTGAGAGATCAGAATGAAGTGGAAACAAAGCAAGAAGCTGAACTGATAGAAATGCTGCTTATCAGGACAGGGCCTGTGATCGAGACCTAGTGGGTAGTATAATATGGCTCTGGCCTTTCTAAAGGGAATTTACAGAGTTTATGTACCATTTCAGCTCAAAGGAATATTTTTAGATAAAAAGTTATTAAAGGCAGGTTTAGGGCTGTACAGAGTCAGCTAAACAAACCAAGAAAAACGATGGAAATGCTGCTACTGCTGCTAATAACTTGCCATCCTACATGTCATTATGTGTAGGAACTGTTATCTTGAGTAGTCTAGTAAGCAAGGAAAGTACTAGGGAATTTATTAACACTGTGTCTGTTCTCCTCCCGATAGTCATCTAAGTCATCTAGGAAAAACACGGCTTCTCCCATCCCCTTTATGGCACAGCTCACTAATGAGATATTTGTAGGAAAGGAAAATTTGTGGGTGAGTATTCATGCCATGGAGCAGGTGATTGATTAATGCTTTTTAATTACCTTTGCTGAGACAATTACGAATGTTAGCATTCTCGAAACTATCACCCTTTTAAAAACAAATGCCAGGTACTCGATTGTGGAGTCCTGTTGCAGCAAGCTGACTGTGACCCCTGAAGGGACATCATTGTGGTGTCCCAGGCTGGCGGCTCCCTGCTCTGCTCAGCGTTCCTGCTGGAGTGCCAGGGGCCTGGTGGACCATGTGCAGTTCTCCTTCCTTACCCAAAGAGTAAGAGATTTGGAGGTGACCTGCTGAGTTTCTGTCCTTTTGATCCTCCTGTACGTGATCGAGTGCCAACGGTTTTGGGTTGCTGCTATGCTAACACAAATCCAGAGTAGCATCATGAAATCAAAGAAGCTATAGCACTGTAAGTGCAGTGAGAGTAAAGACCTTAGAGTGTTCTTAATGAGTTTACATTGGCTTCTTTCTAAGCATTCTTCAGTGGCTTTTTATTACCACATTGCTCTAGGCAGGCTAATAATCACAGAAACTGTACAGAGCCTTGAAATGGAATGGATTAGCTGAGTTTAACTAACAGGGTACCTCTCTGTAAAGCCAAATTTTATGGATCAGGTAATATAAACTAATATTTATCGATGCTCTTCATCCAAACAGTATGTACTTGGTTTTGCCTCATTCCAACTAGCCGTGCAAACAGGCTCTTGCTGCACTCTGCTGTGATACAGAGCAGGCACACACAGCCTGAATCCTAAATGGCAAATTTTCCATAGAAAAACAGGAGAAGCATCAGTGATTTTCTGAAAGCGGCGAGACCAGGGCCCTTCTCATTATTTACCTGTGGCCTCTTTGCAATGTTTCTGTCTTGCAGAGAAGTTGTTACTTTCAACCACTTCCTGGAAGAAGCAGCAGAGAAAGAAGTGCGAGGAAAAGCCAGGCTCCAGCACTTCATTGAGAACCTGTTGCAGCGCGTAGATCTGGCAGAAAGGCAGCTAGAGTATTACCAAAATCAGCAAATGGTGTGCAACCACACTGATGTCAGCGAGCACGTGGTAAGCCAGCAGAGACCTTCCCTTCACTGTCACCTGTCCCTGGGAGGAAAGTACTTGATCTGGGATTCACGTGGGCTTAGTGGGACAGGCTAATTGCTACTCCAGGAAGATCTGGATTTGTAAAATCCTTGTTTCCTTAGGCTTGTTTTATTTATGTTTTAAACTGCCACTTCACCTGAAGTGAAAGGAGCAGAGAGAGTAAGAGCAGCAACAGCCAAAGATAGCAAAGGGAGAGCAGAAAATAATGAAACGGTTCTCAGATGTTTAATTTTTTCTTCTCAGCTTTGCCTGTTGCTGCCGTCACCTTTGCAAGAAATACTTTCCTTTATGTCACTTAGTGACCTGGCAATTTTTTGGAGATTAGTTCTAAAGATTTTCAAGAAAGATGGGGATCCCTACACAGGACATGTCAGCCTGCTGGCAAATTGGCTTGCTTCCTGTAGTTACCTAACATGGGACTCTTAGAAGTGGTAAACAGATTCCCAGAGGCCTGTCCACCCCAGATTAACAACCAAAGCTGTCTGAACATTGTTTTTTAAAATACATGGTTTCTTTAAAAACACTCATTATTAATACTTAAACCCAGTATTTTCCCGACAGTGCATTTCATTTTTATGACAAGTTTTATCCATATGACTTCCAAAGGACAATTCAGTTTAAATGAGTACCCCATCCTGCCTATGCTGAGTAACTGCTTATCCTGGGATGTGGGAGGAAAGGCATTTGATAGTGCAGGGCACTGAACAGATTTGTAATTGTGGAAACCAAAGGCTCCCATAGCCACTTGGAAGACAAAGAGCTTTAAGCAAGACCTGGATAAAAGTAGATGTGCTGAAATGCAGCGCAGGACATCTCAAACAGTGTCTGTAAGAACACTGAGGGGGACTGTAAAGATGGGCCTCAGTATTAAATCATCTCCTCTACTCTTGATGTGTTTACTGGGATCCCTGGCTCAGCAGTGTCCCTTGGGGAAGGCAGTAATTTTTGAGGCAGCTGCCTTGCTTTCTGAGTGACTTCAACATTCCTTTGAAGTCATCCATCCGAATAGTGACCAGCCTGACCTTCAGGAGGTAATTACAGAAAAGCACACCACGAGATGGCTTCAGGCTCCGTCCAAGACAGATGACAAGCAAAGCCAGGCTGGGCAAAGTGTGGACAATACCAGGAACAAAGGGGACATTTACAAGATCATAATCATTTTCAGATGCCAGATCTGACTTGCTTGGCTCAGTGACTTCATTTAATGATATTCAAAGGCACGGTCTAGTAGCACTGATGGGAGATCAGTACAAAGAACTGTTTTAGTACCCAGACCGATTTAGGCTGAGCTGGCATTAAACACCTCCTTTTCTGACCCCCAGTAAAAGAAGAACTAGACAAAGTGTTTCCACGCTGTGAAACAAACTGTTGTGAAAAATGAAGTCATGCTAAGTTGTGCTGGCACTGAGGCTATGTTGTCCCTAACTAGTCCCAGGATTTGGGGTGGGAAGGGAGAGAAGCGCTTGTGTTCTCACCCTTCACTGCTACTGTAAGCAGAGCCAAGGTCTTGTAGCTAGAGTTTCCCAGCCATTTGTGCAAAATTAAAGGCTCATAGAGAAAGTTAATTTAATACAGCTTATTCAGGCACTGTCCCTTATTAATTATCTTGAACGCAATAATTACTTCTCATTGTATCCACACTCTTTAATCTAATGTGAAAAATCTCTGTTCAGCCCACACTTTTTTAGCAATTTACTTTGATTATAGTTACAATAAAAATAATGGGGAAAAATCCAACCCCTAACAACTCACACATTACAAATTTTAAAACCAGATGTAATAAATTAGAGCAGTAATAAGCTGTAAAAGTGGGGGGTTTTAAGTTTTTTGTGAATATTCTTCTAGTTATAAAGCAGGTTAGAATGGAAATACGGTATTTTATTCCTGTACTTTAATTACTTGATAATGTAATATTAATAACCTGTTTCTGTTTTATTTGCAGTTTACAGACATATCATTAAATAAGAAACCCAGATGCCTGTATGTATATCTTTTTTTTTCTCTTACTTAAATACACTAGTTTGACAGGCTTATATTTCTGCTTTTGCATTTCACTTTATCGAAAAGCCTGCATCAGGTTGGGTTTGCATCAGGTTCTACACCTGAGTATGGTCTATATTTTTGTCATATAATGAAGGAAAACCAGATTTCTGCAAAATCAAAGCTAAAATCAGATATTCTTTAAAGAAAAAAAAGAAAAATAATTTTCTGTTAGATGAATGACTCCTTCCTGCTGACTATAATAACCTATTGCAAAATGGCTGAATCTTTTCAGCCAACACAGGCCAAGTTTCATCTGAAAATATCTTTAGCATTCTGTAGGTAGGAGAGAGACAGTTGTTGTTTCCTAACTGACAGTAACACTGTTGACTTAAAAACCATGTGTGGGCAAACAAGTGTCCTGACAAAGCCTAGACAACATCTCAGGTTATTCAGGCAGCTGTCCTGGGAGCAGCAGAACTAATTGGGGTTGTTTTCCCATGCCTTTGCCTTTGTCATGAGTCCCAGCAGCTGGTTTGGAGCATCACATGTGCTGCTGGGCCAAGTGATAGTGAGCCAGCGGATCCTACCTCAGAGCAGCCTTTCTTAGTGGGGACACAAGTTGGAGTGCTTTTCCCATTGCTGTGAAACCTGTTGCTTTGCCACAGGTCTGGGACTTCCGTGTACCTGCCACATCTGTTTCTGTTTGACCAACAAGTTCAAGAATTGCTGAGACATTGTGCCAAAAGATGTGCTGGAAAATAAACTTAAAAATACAATGTATAGCCTACTGGATTGCAGTGGGGAGCTTTTTGCTCTTTGGGTTGTTGTTTTTCTTATATCTTAGTCCCAGCAGGCAACTGGCCAAGTACCCTTTTGCCAGTACGCAGTGTTTGCATTACAAAGCAGCATCAGCATGGGGCTTTAGTTTTGGGTTTTTTCTCCTTTTTATTTTTACAGCTTTTATAGCTCCGTGCTCTGCACTGATTTGAGATTTTGGAAAAACTTGATTGTCCAAAGTAGACTGAGTTGACTATGTGTAAACTTTTCAGGCTTCTAGGTGTTTTAATGGTGTTTGAATCAAGA
This sequence comes from Neomorphus geoffroyi, assembly GCA_033558235.1. NCBI lineage: Eukaryota > Metazoa > Chordata > Aves > Cuculiformes > Neomorphidae > Neomorphus > Neomorphus geoffroyi. The sequence continues at coordinate 9,414,867 of JAUMJM010000016.1, read as the reverse complement.
AAAACAGAATTAAACTATAACCAGTGAATTCAATTACTTGGTGAGATGAGTCTTCTTCCGCTGACAAGTCTTTGGTCTAAATATAACACAGTTTGGTGAAACCATTAATCACTGATGAATAGTGGGAGTTCAAAGGCGTATAAGAAATTGTTTAGAGGTTTTTGTTTCTACTGATATTCTTCGAAAAGGCACCATCAAAACTAGAATTTAGTAGTAGCCTTTATTTGGAGTTATAAGATTAAAAATATCCCAACTTGTCCTGTGAAGCTGGGAGGGTAGAGGAGAGGATGCTCAGAGGGGTGAGAAAGTTTAATTTTGCTGTGGCTCTTCTGTGTATGAATCCAGCATTTACATTCACCACTCCAGCTATGTTTATTAACTCTAACTCAACCAAGTACAAAAATGAGGTTTAAATGATATGTACCAGCTAAAAAAAGTGGGAAGTGTTACTACCCATCCAGAAAATTCAATGTAATCTTAGGGGTTTCGGAGCCTCTCATGGCTTAACATTGTTTGGGGTCAGTGGCTGGGCTCACAGTCCCTCTTGCTTCAAGGCCTCTGCCTTACTTCCTAGTTCCTTTTCTCCATTTTCTCCTGGCTGTTTTCAGGAAATGCCCCACTGAGGGCCTGGCACACCTTACAGTCTTTTTCCATAATGAAGCCACTTAGGAATGTGTTTGAGCAGAAGTCCAGACTCTCATAGTCACTTGTATTCAGGAGCTGCTGCTTTCAATGAAAAAACATTGCCTGCATCTATTGCTGGCAGTGTTGCATTTCATTTGCAATGACCTGCATCTTCATTTCTTACGTACCTTCTTACCCTGACTGTGAATTTGAGACAGACATCCATCTTCTCTACCATAAACTTGTTCAATTTAAATATAGTTTAGTTCTTTTAAGCAATCCCCTCTGATCATATTAACCTTGATCTTCTGGTTTTAATAGAATCATTCAGAGCAGCGGAGGAGTGACCAATGTCACCTGCAGTCATGGCTGCATGTGCTTTGAGAATAAATGATAGAACTTTTTCACCATAACAACTTGGAGAAAAAAAGAGCACTACGTATTTTAACAACTAAGTAATGGACTGTAACAAACAAGAAGTTATCATAAACTGGTGTAGCCAACACTTGTGTGTTTACACAGGTCTAACACCTAGCAAGTGATCAGAGCCCAGGCTTGTGCCAGGCCAGCATGGCACAGAACCTGTAAGCTCCAGTTTGGATCTGCATGACATTTTCCCCCCAGAATTTGTCCATAGTGGAGTCTGGTTGGCAAAGCTGCCAACCAGGTGGGACTGTTGTGTAGGTAAGGCTTGGTTCCTGTGCTGGCAGCTGTCCCTCAGTGCCTTCCACCAACACATACAGGGGCTTTTGTGACACCTTTACGGTCTTTAAAAGAGGAGAGGCCTTGCAGTATACATGCTTAAACAACCACAGCTTTTTCCAAAACTTATTTTGTCAAGTGTGCAATATTGTTTAACTCCCAGGAGAAATAATACTACAGGTACATGGTTTCCAGAAATAACAAGCTATGGAAAACAGACATGTGGGAACCCTTAAGAAATCAACTTGTACATCAGCACATCTGTTCTTCAGTCACAGTAGCTGGGCAGACACAAGCCAGTGCTGTACGTTCCTAGTGCTGCTGTTACAGTACATGTATCTGCTGTAAAATACATCAAGATGATGTTAAAAGGGACCGTAATGATCTTACTTCACTAAACTGTGGAACTTTACTTTCAATGTAAAATTTCAGAGGGTATGGTTCAACGTTTGCAGTACCAGGCACCGCGCTGTCATTCCTCCTGAGCTCACCAATACCAGCAAATCCTGCAGGGCCTGAATCATCAAAGAGAGAACAAAGAATTCCGCTTACTTTGGTCTTTAAGCTTTCGTATACTTCTTCCCACCAATTTCCCTATTCTCGTTTCTTCTTCTGCTGTTCCAAGTCAAAGCCTAAAAGCAAAGCCAAAAGTTTCCGTAGATGGTTTGCCAGCACACAGGCAGAGCAGGGAGTTTCCTGAGTTACCTGGCCATCCAGAGCAGTGCTGAGATCTCACCAAGACATCTCCCCAGTTCCTGCACCTACTTTCTCCTGTTATCAGTACCGTGTGATCTTCCAGAGACCATGGGTTTGGTTGCCATGAATCAGTAGATCTTCAAAATCCCGGTAGATCATCAGGTTCTGAGAATACAGACCTCAGTAAGGTTTCAGCACTGCAAAATCTGCAGAATGCTATCTGCATAAGAGCGTAGATGGGCATGCTTGAAGTGTCCACCAGTAACACAGGGAGAGGCTCTTACAGTGAGGGATGCTTCTGAGGACTGAGAAATGTAACTCATGTTGCAATTCTGTTTTTAACTTTCAGTCTGGTCCTGTAAAACAAGATTTTCTTTCTTCAAAAATGTACGGGTCTGAGACATTTTGGGAACATTTCACTTTGCAAGATTGAATAATAGTTATTAATAATCACTATTATTAATTTCAGGAGCCGAGGAAGTCAACATGCTTTGTATAACATCCCTGACACAAAGCCTCATTCATTTCAAAAAGGAAGAATCTTGTTGAAAAAAGCAAAGGATGACAAAACCAGCTTGCAGCCAGTGAAATGCTTCTATGAACCTGTTGATTGCCCAAGAGAAATATGGAGAGCACAAAAGAAAGGTGAACCAGTCTGCTCTGCCAGGAAAGTGAGCACAAAATCCAAGATGGGTAAAAAGGCCAAACCTCTATAGGAATGGTTAGCAATATATAGTAATGCAGGAGCTTGGCTTCAACTGAGCAAATATTGAATGAAGTTAATCATCCTACTTTTTCCTATCCAGCTGGCCATGGCAAAACATATCAGATATAATATGTAGAAGCATATATACAGTATGGGAGATTTATATTATTTAGTAATGCCATTCTCTCTTTGGGCTATAAGAAAAGTGACATTTTATTAAGTTTACATGGAAGTTTTCTAGATTTATTTATTTATTTATCTATTTACAGAGCTTATTTAAAATGACTGCGGTTACCTTGCGGGGAAGTACTGTGGCTTTATGTTTAATTATTTTAGTGGCAGCATGTGGCCTGGTGAATTTATTTTCCATCTGCACTGTTGCTGAAGTTCAGAAGAATCCATTTAATCGGCACCTAAATAATCAGTCTTTCTCCTTAGGTAGGTATAAGGTCAATGATTGACTGTTACCTGCACAGACATACTTAGATGCAAAAGGTTTACTTGAAGGCTGTTTCCAGCAGTAAATGGCTACTCTGGGTTTTCTGCTGCAAGCCTAGTTGGGGACATTCTTGTGTTTTATTACATACATTAAACCGCTGGATTCTGCCAGTAGCCATGTTGTCTGTTGGTACATGTTTAGGCTGCTCCAGTGTCTTGGCTTTCGAATTGCAGAAGCTTTATGGCTTTGCCATACCTACCAGCCTCTGGTGTCACTTAGCCAGGAGATCGACAGCTGGTACTGCAGCCCTGACAAGCACAGACAGCATTGAGCCGGAGGAGAAATTCCAGTACCAAGTGCCACTGGCTGGAGTGCAGCAAGTGAAAGGTGAAAGCAACATGTCACATTGCAGAGCACCACGTTCAGTGCCTGTGCTTGGTTTTAGGTGTGAGAGGCCTAAAATGACTATCATCATCACCAAAATTCTTCATGTTTTTACCTCTGAAAAATCTTTACAAGGCTGAGGGATCCCTGCATTTCAACCAAAAACCCAAGAACATGGAAGTTAGAGATGACTGCAGGATGGGATTGCGCTTGTTTACATTGATTTGTGCCAATTAAAAGGATCCTTATTTATCAAAGTATTTATCAAGATGACTTTTTGTGTGTACAGTTTTTGGGTAACATGAATCCTCATGCCATGTTTACAGGTACGAACATCCTGTCAATGTTACTGATGAGATTTGTTTTCTCAAGAAAAAGAAAGGATAGGTGAGACAAGTCTGTGTAACTTATTTTTTAAATGCTCATAGCAGATGTAAATTGTTTTTGTGGAAGGTGATTTTTACAGTATGTGTACAAAGATTTGTGAAAAATGTTTTTCATTTTTTATAACTATGACTGTAAGCAGAACTGAGTATTAAAAGGCAGTGTATCGCTGTGATTACTGCTGCAATAAGCACCTGAGTTGCAATATTTTTAAAGCAGAAGATGACCGATCAGTCAGCTGGGATCAGGTAACTACAGATGTCATACATTTGTCAGTGTACAGAGCTCCCAGAAAGTAGCAGGGTGAAGAAAGAGAGTATTATTCCTCACTTTTATTTTTAATAGTGTATATGGAACAATCAGATATGTGTTTAAAGTTTCTCAACACTGTTTCAGTAGAGAGTCACAGTGTAGAACCAATTCAGGTATTTAGGTTGTAATGACATTTTAATATTTATTTAACCATGTCACAAGGCCACACTTGGCCTTACGCTAGGCATTGTGTGTGGTGGAAAGGAGTTGTTAATTGTGTTGCATGGGTTTGGGTCAGCTCATATATTACAGCTTTCTTAGGAAAGCCACAAAATAGAAGCATCCTTTATATTTTCTGTTGCTTCCCACATTGTTTCACAAACCTGAAAATAATGACAATTTTTGAAGATAATCAAGATGAACTTCAAAAAGATAATAAAGTAAAATATATTTATCCTTTCCTTTATCCACTTGACACTGAAAGAGTATTTTGATTTTTAAATGCCTGTCTACTCTGTTAGTCACCAAAGTTAAGTGCAACTATTAGTTCACAAATGAGATGTTTATTTTATTATTTATCACACTAAAATCTTGACTGTAAGTTGTCCTTTTTCAGAGAGGAAGAGAAAAAGAGTAAAAGAAGTTGCATGTTCTTAAACTTTTCAAAGCCTAAGTTACAGTTCCTTGATGAACAAATGCCAGATTATTAATTAGAAAGAATTGGATTGTACTGTAACCCCAGATAAAAGTTTTTAGAATATAAACATTCTAATAATAAAGATATATTTCTCAGTTATTGTGTCATTTAACTTTGTGAAAATACAGTCTGTCTTACAAAATTTTACCCAATGACAGAGAAAAAGAAAAGAATCAGCAGCCCTGCTTGGACTCTTGTTTATCCCTCAGGTGAAACACCACGTCAGTGAAGTTGGACTGTGATCTTTCAAAGCTTTACAAATTAACCCTGAAGACAGCTGCAGCTTTTTGCCCGCGTAGCTTGCACGTGTCAGCTGTCCTTCTCTTACTGCAATGATGCTTGAAAATTACTCCTGCAATAGCTCTTGTGATCAAATAACCGACCCAAAGCAGAGACAGGGGGAGTGGAGGGAAGAGTCAGGTGAAGGAAATTAAGGGCAGAGGTGCTCCTGGGGAATGTAGGTGATAAAGTCTCCCTCACATTGCCAGTTGCTGAACAGTCATTTCATCAGTTGTCTTCTTGGTTATACTTGGAAAGAGAGCTTCTCCCATGGGGGAAACAGGTTCGTGTGGAGATGATAACCCATGGGAGAGGTGCTGTAGAAGACTGGACAAGGAGATGAGGTCCCTTTGACACCTAAGCCTGAATAATGTTCATCAAGAAAAAAAAAAGAGTCCTTCACAATCGTTTTGACACAATTTACTAGCTCATTTTTAAAATTACTGTCTTGTCATCAGCAGAACCTGAGTGCTGCAAGTGGGAATCGTATCTACGATTCATGTCCTATTTATAATAGAGGTGGAACGCCTAAGAACAATCTGTACATGCATCAGGTTGACTGTAACCTGTTGGCCTGGGAGGACATGACAACTGAAATTAGAAATTGTCGATTCTAAAATATTTTCAAAACGTGGAAGTTGACCACATATCAGTGATTTTGAGGCACAGTTACTGCATTTTGCCCTTTGAGATGCACGGAAGATACCTAGATGGGTTGTATGCTCGCATCAAAGTGAAATCCAGTAGGATCTGAATGTAATTCTCATATACATTTTTAAAATCACACCTTGCCTATGACTAAAAACATCTCAGAGCAGTTTGTATGCTGGCTGGGCCCTTTCACATGAGCTTTCTGTTTAAAACAAAATGTTCTGACCAACATGTAACATTATAGGCCAGGAAAACAAGACTAATTGAAACCAAGACCTCTAATTAGAGCTGTACATAGGAAAAACACTATCATTTTTAGATACTCCTGCCAGCTGAAGAGAGAGCGTGTTTTTTAAAGCTCTTGATGGCATCTGACCCCTCACCTCTGCCTCAGCAATGAAAACGGTCTCCCCCTGCCCAAAGGAGATGGCAACAAATTTGTTTTGTTTCCAGGAGAGTTACTGGAAAAATTAATTGGGATATTCATATTCAAAGCGTTGGCCACCAGTTAGAGCAGTTACTAGCTCAAACAAATTACCACTTCTATCATCCCTAATAATCCTTCCAATGTCACTGGCTGTCTCAATCTATTTGATCAAAATCCCGCTCTTCTCTCTCTTTATTCTGCGTCACCGGATAGTTGCCTCTGTTTGTTCTTATCGCAGACTAATGCTGATTGTTTCCATACATCCTGTCTGAAGTGGTTGGAGTGGGCTATTTTAGTGTTCTGTGCAGTGGGCACGGGCATTTTTAAAAATTTTTTTCTAGAAAAAAAATCCCAGAAGTGATTTTCTGACATGAAGCATACAACAAGCTCTTAAAAATAGATCCTGTTGTGACATGAACAAAATGTCCTTTCCCGTTTTGTTGCTAATGCCACCCTAATGCCATGCTTTTTTTATTCTGGTTTCTTGAATTTTCATTTGTACGCCTCTCCAAGAAGAGGGAGAAACAAGCAATATGAGGTAATTGGCAGTCATGGGCTTGACAAGCGTTTTCCTCCTTGCTGTTTCTGTCCTAGCACCGCACACAGTAGGCAGGTGAAAGTTGGCTCATATTTTTCATAACATGATGAAAACAACAGATAGAATGGATTTTGGGTTCATTTCCTGAAAGAGAAAGAGGCTTTTCTGAGCTCAGGGAGAGAGAAGAGAGTAGGATAGATCCTCTGCTTACTTGAGAAGTCACTTTCAAAGATAAAAGTGATGGGTTGGAGGAATTTACTGTGCGCTGGTGTGAGATGAGGGAAAACCAGAGTTGTGCGTAAGGCAGCAACGAAAGGATGGGGGATGTGTTCCTGCCTGCTGTTGCTTAGAGGCTTTGACATACAGCACATCAGAACATATATGACCTGAGACACTCAGTCCTTAAATCACACCTCAGACACATGTTCTGAAGCCTAATTACTAATTTCAAAGTAACAGCCTTTAGAACCAGGGCTTCCAAGAAATTCTCGGAACTCTACTCATGGTATTTGTTCAAACCACAGTCTGTTGGCTCACACTGGGGAACCGTGCTGGGAGGCTTGTCAGCAGGAGGGATTCCTGAGTGTGTTTAAGTACTTGCTCTCTCCCATCTCTGCTCGGAGGCAGCTCTGCCTGGACTCTACGCCGAGCTGACTGTCAGCCAATTCCTGCAGCAACGCTTTCCTTGACATTGCTGATTTTTCTGTCTGCTTCTCGAACTCCCTCCCTCTGCTGTCTGCAAACTCAATAGCTTCAACTGCTTTTCTCATGCAGCGGTCACTTTTCCTGGGCCTCAGCCTGCTAATAACTCACTGCATCGCATCAAAGACACTTGCAAAGTGCTTTCTTTGGTGGGACAGGGACAACTGCTGCAGTAAGGCACCAAATTATCCAGCTGTGCCCAGCACAACTTCTCCACTTGTCTCCTAAGAGGAGATGAAGCGCTATGTATTACACCATGCACACACAATATCGGCATTCACCCACACCCTGGGAAAGCTCAACCTGTCTGCTCTGAGCATGACTACACTTACATGTACTTTTAAGCCTGTCTTCATGGTGACAGGCTGGAGCACCTCTGCTATGAGGACGGGCTGAGAGAGTTGGGGTTGTTCAGCCTGGAGAAGAAAAGGTTCCGGGGCAACCTCATAGCAGCCTTCTAGTACCTGAAGGGGCTACAGGAAAGCTGGGGAGGGACTTTTTACAAGGGTGAGTAGTGATAAGACGAGACTTTAAATTGGAAGGGGGAAGATTCAGATTTAGATTAGACACTAGGAAGGAATTCTTCACGCTGAGGGTGGTGAGGCACTGGCAGAAGTTGCCCAGGGAAGCTATGGATGTCCCCTCCCTGGAAGTGTTCAAGGCCAGGTTGGATGGGGTCTTGCAAAGCCTGGTCTGGTGGGAGGTGTCCCTGCCCATGGCAAGGGGGTTGGAACTGGACGGGCTTTAAGGTCTCTTCCAATCCAAACCATTTTATGATTCTTTCATGCTTCTCATGCCTGTTTACAAATGGACAATGGACCAAAGGTGTATATTTCTGAGAAGACACCAGCAACCCATCACCTCTCAGCTAGAGAACAAGGGCAGCCTTGGCTAAGTGTCCTACACTTCAGATCTATTTTCCCAAGAATATCGTATTTATGGTAACTGCCTCACACTGAAGTACAGCTTGGGCAGGCATCACAGAGCTCCACTCCCAAAGGGATTTCTGGTTTCCCACCAGCCAACACTGTTGGAGTTTTTTGTAAGAGAGGGAAGGCTGAACTTTGGTCATTTGGACCACACACATATACACAAACTACAGCTCAGGTGTGTGCCCTGGAAAAGGGTAAGAAAATTACCAAAAGAAGGTTGGTTTTGTTATGATTTTAATCTTCATTAAGATTATGTATCACTATTAGGTATAAACCCAAACCCAAACTTTTCAAAAGAAATCTACCATGCTGGTCTATGAATTGTGTATACATCTTTCTCTGAAAATCACATTCAATGTCACAGAACACATTCATCTGAAGCAATTTTTCAGGAATTCTTCCCTCTTTCAGAAAATCGTAGACTCGGGAGATATTTTTGAATGTTTTCTTACAGGGAAGAAGAAACAACCAGAATGCTGGTTCGTGTTTTATCACGAACCAGCATCACCTTAAATCCATGAGGCTTATGCTAAGAAACTCCCCCACCAGTGAGGCATTAATTGTTTCTGTGTCAGACTGCTTGGCCTACCAAACATTCTGAGGTTCAGTGAATAGAGATGGCCTCCTAAAAATGACACGGTTTAATAATCTCATCCTCTGACACTTTGCACTGGCACCTGTTTAAGTGGAGCACGTGAAAGTCACCAGTTTGCATGCCACCAGCGTATGCCATGGTGTTCGTGCCAAGCTACGCCAGGGCCACCCCCAGACAGGCCCATTGCAGGGATTAGCCTGCAGTACCAATGGATGGATCAGACATCACCCATAGCCCAGCCAAGGCCACCAAAGCAATTCAGATTTATAGAAACTGAATCCATTTCTGTGCCAAGAGGCAGCAGTCTCCAGCTCCTTGGCGCGCCTGTGGCAGCCAGCACAACCGAACGCTTCCCAAGCCTGCCTAGGCTCCTCAGCAACCCTATAAACAATTTGGGGTAATGGGGGACAAGCAGATATTTTGAGAAAACTCTACTGTACACAGCAACTTTGAAAACAGGGTTTAAAGGCACTGAGGAACCATCTCAATGCGCAGTCTGTGAGCATACACAAAATCGTGCCCTTTTCCAGTCCCCTGGAGGCAGAGGAATTGTTTCAGCCACACTGGGAGCTGACTAGTTTGGAGAAAGGGCAGAGGGACCTGCTCTTAAGGGCAACAAATATTTTATCCATTAGCAAATCATGAAATTAAAAATGTAATCACAATTATAACAAATGACCTGTAACTGCTTTATCAGTTAATTTAATTGCCACCATGAGCACACTGGACACTTGGGAATAAGTTTTATTGTGAACTCTTTCTCTACCTTAAGAAAATGTTGTCACCAGTTGTTATCTGGATCTCACCTACAGACTCCACTCTGAGGAATGGCAGCTGGGGGCAACAGGCAGAAGGCAAAACCCCAGGTCCTGGTGAACCAGGCGGAATGTTTGCCAGGGGATAGACAGAAGTTTCCAGAAGCGTGGATGAGAATGAAAAGGATGAGTTAAAACAGATTAACCAGGACAGCAATGTAGTTTCTACTCCCTCTATTCCTCTAGTGGGCTTCAGTAACTTGTCAGCCATTTGGCAACAAGAAAATAGAGGTGCTTGTCCCACCTCAATCCTGTATTATTTTCCTACCCCTGTTTTCCAATTAAGTCTTTTTAAAGCCAGACTTTTTATAAAAATTATTTTAGGGTTAGGAGCTTCTGCTCCTTTTGTTCTAAGTAGATCAAAAACTACGTTACGAATCCCCATCTCTCCAGATTTCAGGATTTGGGTTATAGTACACGTGAATCTGGGTGGTGAAAAATGTCTGTTCACCTCCTGGGCAAGAGCTAAACCACTTCCCTTTAGTGCATGTGCTCGAGGTGCCTAGGAGGCAACACGTATGAGCCTCTTCAGGTGTCAGTTCGTGTGAAGCAGAAGTGTTTCCCTGCAGGGAAGGAAATTTCACGTTGTCATAAAAGTGAATCCCGAAGCAACCCTGCAAATGTGTACCCTGTCTGAAAATTCGGACTTTAGGGAGGAAAAAAAACCCGTGAAAGACACACATAAACCGGCAGACGAATCCAGACGAAGCATTTTTGCCACTAGGTGGCGATGGCTGATAATGAATTGGTGCAGCACCTCCTCCGTGCTGTCCCACCGCACCCGAGCCCTTCATGCTTCCCTCACCGTTCACCACCCCCTCAGCTTGAGCTGTATATTAATTAGAGGGCTTTACCAAATACATGACAGTGTCATTTAATTAGTTAGAGGTGGTGAACCAAGAGGAGACTGACAAGTCCCCTGCTATAGGTTGTCACCTGCAACAGGAGGCAAGCAATAAAAGTACAATCAGTAGCTAAGCCAATACCAAATTCACACAAACTGAACAAAACCAATCCAAATTTCTTTTTCTGACAGAGCCAAATCTGCACAACATCCACCACAGTTCACTGGTGAAAGGCAGAGTTTTCTCGACCAGTGGCTGACGGCTGAGGCACAGGGCAGGTGAGTGAGGCACAGGGATTTCAGCCCACGAAGAGGAAAACTTTGCGGCCAGAAGATGCTGAGAGCGCCTTTCCCTCAGCCATGCCACCTCCGCAGCGCCAGGCAGCAACTGTCCAGCCACAAACCCCTTGGGCTGTGGGGTTCCCATGCAGCTGCCCCAATGCAGGGCCACACTCGGCACCACGCCACAGCCAGCCCAGGCACCAGCCCCTCCGTAAGCTCAGCAGCTACTGCCTCCTATTAAGCACATGATATCCTGCTTCTTCCTAGCTCTAATTAAGAGGTTTTGTTCTTATTATAGAAATTAAATCTACTTGGAACAAAATAGTGATTTTCTGTTATACAATGATGACTTTCTGAAAGACATGAGAGGACTAATGCACTCAGCAATGGCTAATGACTGCACGGCAAATGGCCCTTTGCTTTTAGTGTGCACCTGTCTGCTTCTTGATGCTCTGCCACAGCCTGTGTATCGGAGTCTACTGGAGACCATCCCAGCTGGTCAGGATATCTCTAAAACTGGCTGCAGGGGCCCTGTCCCCTCCACAGGGAGATGCCTTTGCCCTGCAGAGTGCCTTAGAGCAAAGGGCTCTTCTGCCAGGGCAGAAAGGCATGGGCAAAGGAAGGGGGAGAGGATGGACTGCACATGGATAGGAACCATGGTGGGGGGTCTTTCTGTGCTGTCCTGTGCCTGGCAGGCTTCTGCTCAGGTCCCAGTCCAATGATGGTGGCCAAAGCTATGGTGACTCTCCCCTAAGTGAGGTATTAATGACGAATTCAATGTACTCATCACGCCCATACTTATTACGTTGATCAGTTCGATGTGCATACAAGCCTGACGATGAGCTGTTTCTTGCCCCAAGAAAGCTTCAGGGAGCTTTACGGTTGCAAATATATATTTCAGAGGTTAGGATTTTTTTGCCAAAAAACATTAGATATCCTAAAAATGTTTGAATCCAGCTGGCAGAGATTCTCCTTCTCTCCAGAAATGACTGTCACTCTTTCCTGGAGTGTTTCAAGGTCTGTCTTTTCCACACCTTGACCACCAGTGCCCAGGGAGCAGGGCAGGCTTGCCTGGCAGAAGTGACCAGTCACCCATGGCAGCCCCAGAGAGTGACACACTGATAAGAACTCAGTATTTGCCACTCTTGCCAAGATCCACAAACAGAAATTTGTTTTTATGAAACATTAGTCATTTTAGATAACAACAAATCAGTACAAATCCTGTATTCACATAAATTACCAGCTCTGAATAGCTGACCCACTTTATATATAATCTTGGCACACAATCTTGACTACGAAATTTGAGGCAGATTGGTTTCACTTTGGTCAGCTGGAAAATAAGAAATGAAAAACATACTAATATGCAGCTCAGAATGAGAACTTCTTACCACTTTAACTCAAGCTGTATTGTTCTTGCGGTGATGTGTAGACTAAAATCTTCTGCAAGTGTTCTCTTTAGATTACCTGCACTTTGGTTTCCCACAGAAGTGAATGCTGGTGACATATACAGCTTGAACCTGTTGAGTACTGTACTACAAGCATGACAAACACTACTCTCCTTGCTCCCATACTCCAAAACCAGTGTTATGGGGCTCCTTGGAGAGACTGTTCTACTCCTTGCACTGTGCAGGTACATATAGGGCAGCACACACATTTCTGAAGACTGCATTAAGGAGAAAGGTAACCACTTCATGCTAGGATATACGCATCTTACAGCTAAAACTCCAGAGCATTTCTAATCTGAATTAACCTCTTGAATCTCTAGGACCTAGCCGTTTAACAAGCCCTTGCTGTTTAACAAGCCCTTGCTGTTTAACAAGCCTTTGCCACCGTGTTGCAGTTGTATGGGCTGTCCTGCACTTTCAAGGTGCTACAGCAAAGCCCGGCTATTGTCAGCTTCACTTTGTAGAACTTGAAACTGGAAACAGAAGTTTTGGCTCTAACCCCTGTTCAAATATATCTTTTTTTTAATGAAAGTGGAGGCTAACGGGAAAATTAAGTTTTGTTCTGGGGATGTTACAGATGAATTGGAACCGTAAATCTACATCACAAGTTGGCCAGAAATTCAACTGAGTACCAGAACATGGTATAAGCCAACACTAGTTTGTACTAACAAATAAAACTCAGCCTTCTGGAAACCAAATGGAGACCAAAATCTAGTTCACCATTCAATCCTTTTCTAGGTGGATACCATAACCCATCACTGTGTCCTCTTCCCTCACCTCCAGCTTCAAAGAAACATAAGTGGAGGCACAAGCTGTCAGCAAACTTAACTTTCACCCTTGTACTGAAGATTCAATTAAAAATCTAACACAAACTTTTAATCAGCAACAGGATCCATGCTGCATATAGAAAACCTTCTAGTTTTAATAACACACAAAAAGAGCAAAGCCATTGATTCACTGTAACAGAACAGCACGCCTGCTTTACAAGTGTATTATTTCTGGTTGGTAAAGATTTGAGGTGAGGAACACAAGCAGACAACTCCCAGGTAACCCAGAAGGGAGAACTACAAACAAGAGACAGGTCTAATATTCAGAATACCTGTGGACATTAACAATGTAATCCTGTCACTAATCATAGCTCATAATGAACAGTGGCAATGGGGTTCTTGGGAATTGGAGAGACTCATATGGCTTATTATTTTAAATAAATACCATAATCGGTATGAAATCCCAGCAACTGAAATATGAAGAACAGTATGAACTACCAGTCTTTTATGAGACGGAAAGAATTATCCATAGCTATCCAAAGGCTAGTTTGGCTTTCATATACCTGTATGTAAATCATGAATCACTTTACATCATCTTGCTTCCAACTCTTTGCGAACCATAGAGGTTTTGTTACTGGTGTTTAAGCTAACTGCGGGTATTCTAGCTTCAATGTGTGTGGGATGGAAAGAAATACTAGCCTTTTGCTTAAAAGGAGAGAAAATGCAGATTTATATCAATATAAGGAGAACAAGGTGAGGAAGAGCACATAATCAACTGCGTTAGGAAATTCTTCATATCAAATACTAGAGGGGAGAAGGTCTCTTCTTACAACAACAGACAGAAACGGTCCCAGTCCTGTAAGAAGAGTGCAGTTGATCCCACTTCCTGCCTCTCTGTGAAGTCTCTGCAGGAGCTATCCCTGCACACAGGAAAGCTGATATCTTTTAAGCTGTACGCTGCGTAGGGGCCCATAGTATCTTAAGATGTACACAAAATACTCCTGCCTTATGGCAGCGTCCCCACTGCTGGCCATGAGGGAGAGGCAAGGAATTTTGAGAAGATCAGGTCCTGCAGCTCACCCCCTCTGACAGGTCATCCTAGTTCTCTGTGTCATTTTCTCCACATACAAAATTAGAATTACAACTCCTCCTTCGAATACTTTCAACCCTTTTGATGGAGGTGCCTACAATTACGCTACTATTGCAGGATATTAGAAAAGCCTCACGGCTCTGTGGCAGAGTGTCCAGGTGTGTAATTTGTCCATTTTACAGACAAACTGAGTTACCAAGATGCTAACACAGTAGATTGGCATGAGAATGGAAAAAACAGATGATTCATTTTCAGTTTCCTCCCTTAGCAGCTACCAAATACTCATGGGAGTACAGAGGGCCCAGCCTAACAGCTGTCTTGAATTTTAAGTGCGCTCACTCATTTTAAAGAAATATATACTACTTCTCTTTAAACACCATGTGCATTTTCAACTTCTAAAACTGACATCAACTTCAGTGCTTCGCAGCGACCTACCAACATCTGGCAGCAAGCTGGCTGCTGCCTTCACCGAAGAGGATTAACACTGAATAATGTTGACTGGAGGTAGAAGATATAATTCTATTTCCAGCTACACTAGTATAAAATCACAGTAGTGTTGCCTACAAAAGACAGATGCAATGGTGTAAAAGGGTTGCAGTTGGAGAGCATCAGGCTCAGAGGAATTGGTGCATTTTTTTCAAGGACACTCATGTTGGGAAGCTAATGGAAATGTTAAATTGGCTATAAAGATTTCCAAGGGATAAGTAACATTCCTTCAACAATCTTAGTGGATATGAACAAATGTAATTAGGACACATTGAAATTTGTTTACCAGTTACTCAAAAAGGTTATTTGCAACCTGTAAAGTAATATAGCCTAAGTATCACGGGTAGCATGTGATTTCATTAGCAGTAAAAAAAGGTAAAATTTATTGCAAGCTGGAATTCCTTTTCCCTTCTGTAACAAAAGGTCTCCTAATCCGTTATACTAGAATAGTTACAGTAGAAATGGGCCCCTAAGGAGTTTATTTGGATTTTGTTCATTCTTTTTGTTTGTTTTTACGGAAGAGGAGATGTTTCACAGTTTACTGTGCATTATTTCTCTTTAGGCAAATGCACAAAAGAACATTTACAATTAGTGATGTAATGTTACCAAAAAAGCCAACCCAAAAGCTCACAGTAGCCGTAAGCACTGCAAAGAGTCCCCCAAATCCCCTGTTTGCAATTCCATCAGCTGAGCCCTTCTTCATTTGCACTCCGAAGAAGTCAAAGGCATGAGGAGGTCAACTGTCTTGCAGCTTCTCCCCACCAAAACTGAGCCGTAAAAACCCTTCTGGAGGGTCAGGAGAGCAGGTAGGATGTGGGCAGGAGCAGGAATCTCAGGTGTCTGAGCAAGTCACCTTGGCTTCCCTGGCGTGTTCAGGCCACAGAGCATCATCTCACCCCACATAAGCATCTCCTTTCAATACAGGAGCTGTGCTGAGAGGAAGCATGGGACTAGGATGACCAGTTCAGAGGCAGCAGCTAATGGGGTCTGCATCTCCACTCATCTGGACCAGTCTCTCCCTCAGCATCTTTCTGCAGCTTTTTAAGGAAAACACAGCTTTCTGAATTCACTGAGATTCAATTGCCTTTCTTTGAACTGCCCCAAAGTGAGAACTTGTCTCCAGCATGCCCTGGCAAGCTGGGAGAAGCCATACCCCCGCCCAAGCACTTCTCTGACCTTCATCCCTTCCTAGGGCAGGCTGAGGCACCTGTAGCAATGCCGACTGTATGGATGAGGCTGGGACTGTGTGCATGGCCACCAAGTTGTAAGTCAGGTTGTCCCAGACACACAGCTGGGGAGGAGCTGCAATATGGGCTGAGACTGCAGAGAGAAGCACTGCAGTTTTGCCCTTATCATGCTCTCTGCTGAGGAGGAAGCAGACCTCTGGCAGCCCAGGTTTGAGACAAACCAGAACCAGATGAGTGCCAGATGGACCCGAAGAGGCAGACTGACTTCGTTGTGTCATTTGCTGGTACTTCACAGGGACCCTCTCCTGTTGGTAAACTAAACACTTTACTTTCTTCAGTTGCTTCTCACGGATCAGCGGTTGGGCTCAAGGATGTGAAGGATTACACTTGGGGATCTCATCAGAAGCTGGCAGTGCAGCCTCACATTGCTGCTGCGGATGTGCTGACCCCAGCACCCTGAGCGACTGCCACGAGGACAGAGTGCGGGATGTGAAACTTTGCCTTCCCCACCTCTAATACTTTCAGTATCAGGAAATTAATAAAAATGAATACAATAGAGGAATACACAAAGGACTACAAATATCCCCTTTGTTGCATCCGATTTGGACCTGGAGTGTTTCCCAGCTTCAGTCTAGCCATTCGATAATCTGAAGTGGAGAATGCTACATAAATTACTTTTTATTCCCACCAGATGAGCTGTCAAAGGCTGCGGAAACTAGTTCATGTTCACTTCACCTTTCTCTGATTGCTCTTTGTTGTTACTCACTTTCCACTCTATTAAGGTCTGTCGTTACACACTTTTGTTTCAAGATGCTAAAAGAAAGAAATAAGGAAAGAAATAAAGAAATACTCCACCAGCATCCTGGAATTTTACTTTTGAATAAAAATCCAGAAGGACACAATAAAAGCCAAAGCAATTGTTCTTCCTCTGTGAGCTCATCATTACACCCCACAGCTGTCAAACAGCCTTCGCAGCCTCGCTGCCTGCTTGGGGTTACTACCAGTACACATACAGGTATCCAACCCATGGACTGCAGGAAAACCCCAGAATAATCTCTCTTCTTGCCAGAGGTGGTCCCTGAGAAGAGTAAGGGCAGCTCTGGGGCAGAGCTTGTAAATTTCTTGAGTTGCAGCTACTTGTATTTCTTTTCAAAACAAATCAAAAAAGTCAGATTATTGGGTAAATACGGAGTGCTACTGCTTTGCTGTAGCTGCCGCATCTGCTCAGTGCACGCAGGAGCTCCAGCCTTCAGGCCATCAGCCCAGAACTTGGCATGGCAACTAAAGTAACATCTCACTTTCACATTTTTAAATTGATCATTAATCTTTGACATTTCCAATTACCTATATTTCTGTCTGACCCTCATCCCTAAGGTTTCCTGTTTGTCATTGCTTCCATGTAGCAGACAGCACAAGTGGCAGAGTGTGATTGCTCTTGAAAAGGATGTTTTTACATATGGCTCTGCCCCAAACACCTGGAAGTACTTGTAGCCCTGGAAAGACAAGCCCAAATACTGGGTGGCCCTGGAAAGCCAAATGTCATTTCAAGTTTGCAAGAGCTTCCTGTCATCACTTTTGGGCCAGATCAAAGCCCTGGAGTGAGCCATGCCAAAGGTTAGGAGGAACAAATTTCCAACCCAAGATGAAATCTGGTGCTCCAAGTCTCTCTTGAGTTATTCCAGCATTTCTGGAATAATGCAACATCACTGGCTAACACACCTCATCAAAGGTGCTGCTGGTTTTCTGAGCTCCGCAACATCAGATAAAGCCTTCAATTTTGCTGCAACGGCAGCACGGTGCATCAACATCAGGTGCCGTTATCTCCCAGGCCCTTTAGAGAAAGGCGTTTGGTGCAGTCAGGGACCACGTCCATCCCCTCCAGCTGGGAAGAAACGAGCATCCCAGGGCTGAACAAGAAGTTGAAGGCTGGGGTATCAACCCTGTATGACATCCCTCAGGGCAGTGGCAGTGCCAGGAGGACATCCAACCCAGGAGAGAGTCCTGCATTTCCCTGTCTCACCAGCACAACCATTAGAAAAAGAGTAACAACTGGAGTTGCGCTGCTCCCTTTCCTCTGTACAGAAGCTGCAGCCAAGTGTGGACACAGGTTTGCCTCGACCACACGGCAAGACGGTTGGATATGTGACAGCTCCAACTATGCAGGATAGAAGAAAAATAAGGTTGGAAAGGTTCCACAGAGGTCATTTACTCCAGTCCCTCATCACCAAGGCAGGATCAATTTTCCCCTCAAAATTCTTGGCAGACTAAGAGATAGAGCAGAATAAAGAAACCAAACTTCAGGGAATCGGGGCAGGCTAAGTACAACTGTGGAATTGCAGTCTGACCAGGAATAAGGCTGAATGTATTTATTCTAGAAAACTACGACACAAAACCAGTGTCAGGAACTTGACTTTAATTCTTTTTTAAAAATAAACAAAAAAATCTGGAAGCTTTCAAATCCAGGATATGGGTTGCGAACTATTTCACAATCCTTAGTCACCTACATAGCCAACCAAAGCGGAAATGCATCATATCACATCCTAGTAAGCAGTATGCAAATACTGTTATAATCTAGTGCTAATGACTCTAAATATTATTAATATGTCATTTGGCACACTATTGTAAAAATAATATTTAACAATGTATTAACTGAGGTTGTAGCAAATGATGTATTTAGCTAATTGTATGCAATTAAATCAGAATTAAAAAGGGGATGTTTCATAATCTTCCTTGCTTTTCACTAAAAATGTAAGCAGGAAATTCAATAAATGAAAGCTGCTGGAAAATCATGTGAAGCATCAGACGCTGGGACATTAATATAGCACAAAGCATCATATGTTGTTCATCTAACTTTATTAAAAAACTCAGCAAGTTTAAACCTTTGGACATTTCATACTGAGATGAACTTCACTTCTTGATTTTCTGATTCCTCATCCTATCCATTATATCACCCAGGCTTAGATCTGTTGCATCATTATATTCAAAAATGCAGAAAAATCACACATAGGCGATGAAATGCCTGTGTCTGGGCTGTGGAGGGAATGCAGACTCAGCACTGCACTTCATCTTGAATAACTTCTCCTGGCATGCACGTGTGCTCCTTGAGCTTAAGTCAATAACTGGTAATACAGGTGGGCAAGTATACAAGCGTTCTATAAACGGCAGCACAGTTTCTGTTGGGAGTTTGTTCTTGCTGCGCCACTGGTGATTGACAGTCTCTGGGAATATTAAATGCCTGGATGTGCTTTTGGAGAGAAGGACTGGGAACTCACCCTGTGGTTGATCCATGCTAGTTATTTCAAGGATTTCTCTGTGGATGTCGCTCCAACTTTGTACACGTAACTGTTCTTGCAGTACTTGTAACTCAATTACAAGGACTTGCGCATACAGATTTGGCCACTGAGGATGAAAATGAACAATTTATCTGCCCATTAAAAGAAGACAAAGCCAGTTGCTTGTGCAGCACCATGTCTTTGTTTTCTCAGTTGTCTGAGTGCAGGGACGAGTGACTGACCCTGCTTACAGAGGTCAAGCTCCACGTTTGCCTTCTCTCTCTCTCTCAGAAGGGCAGCCCTGCCCTGGCTCCTGCTGCAGTCACAAGTGCTATCAGTGCTGACTACAAGGAAGCTGGATCAACCCTACCTGCCACGCATTTCAGATTGTGGAGCTGGAGTATAAAGCTTTGTCAACACATGGGGACTTGTTACCTGATGACTGCAGCTGCTGTTTCTACCATTTCATGTAGCCATCCGTACCAGCAGAAAGCTTTGGTAGAGCATTTTGTCTTTTGTATGGACATTGCTTTTTCCATCTACAGAGACAGAAAGATCTGCAGAGATCCAAAGCCTTTCCCTAAGCCTGCCTAAGTTGCTGAAGAAGCTGAGTTTGCTGCTGTTTGGTAACCTACCGCCTGTACCTATGGATTCCTCTCCAGACCCAAGGAGCAGCAGAAGTTTACGGCAAATGGCTTGTCTGCTCATGAACCCCTTCTTTCCGGCCCAAACTCACTGAAGACTTTTTCTGTGTCTGTGCTTGCTACCTGCCAGAGGAATGGGACATGACGGGGAGGTGGGAGGGAGAGGCATTCGTACAGCGGGAACCTGCAGAGCAGTCCTCTCGTTGTCCCTGCTTCTATCCATGTCTGCTAAGGTGGGGGGCTCAGTCCTCTACATGTGGGACCCCGTGGTGGTAGGAAATGGATAAGCACGGGGACAATCTTTCTGTCAGGCTTTGTCCCACTCTGCAGTGAAAGCCTGAGGATCCCATTCTCCATAAAACCTCTGTTCAGTCACAGAGGACCCACACCTGCTCTTAGATGCTCATAGCCAGACGCAGTTTTCATTTCTAGCTTAGCAGGCAAAGCAGAGAGTGAAAGTTAAAGAACAGATTTCTTATTTAAACAGAGAAACCTTGCTTTCAATACGCTGTTGCAGTTATCGACCAGAACCTGCTGGAGACAGATGGGAGCTCCTGTTCACCTCGCTGGTCCCAGCTCTCAGCACCTCCTGCCACCCCCCATCTCACTGGCGCATTCGTCAACATCCTTCTACCCAACAGTGGCAACTCAATGAAGCACCGCCGCAATTTAAATAGTTATTTGCATTTCATTAACAATGACAACATTTATTTTAATACAGTTAAATCAGAGTAGCATTTAATTTAATTTTAACAAGATAGTTATTAAGCTAACCAAATATCAATTGATTGCTGAAGAAACCACATTGTGAAACAAATAAGTTGAGAAATAAATCTTGTTGCCAAGCCATTAATGTAGAATCACATAAATAATAAATGTCTAATTAGGTTCTCTAATGAAGAGCTCCAACTGTTCATTGACATTCTCAGGGAAGGCTGGTGCCTTCCAGTGCTGGCTGTTAGGGGAGAGGGGCCTGATCCGAGCACTCAGGAGGTCGGACAGGCTGACCCAGGCTGGGCAGTTGGATTTGAAGAGGAGCTCAGCCTCCTCGCGTGCTGCGTAGTCGGGATGGCTTCGCTCCACGCCCAGCCAGACACTGGGTGCTTACAGACCAAACCACTTCACTCAGGTGAGGCTTCGATGCCAAAAGTCAGGGTGCAGGGTCTTCTCCTGTCAGCACGATGGGGCTGCAGGGTGTGGGGGTCAGCCCCCTGACAAGTGTCACATCTTAACCCTTTCCTTCTCAGCATGAGCAGCTTGCCATGCTTTCCTGCAAATTACCCTGTGTCTGGACTACCAAAACCAGTCAGTTACAACAGACATAAACATTTTCTTTTCCAGTATTGCTAAGGACTTGTAATTTTCATCCATTTGTATGTGTGGATATCATTTTCAAGGGGTTTGTTTGTTTGCTTATTTAAACAAAAATCTCTTAGGGGGAGTTATTTTCATAGCTTTTCTGACCATCTGCTCTTTCCAGCTGCACAAAACAGACCAAAAAATCTCACCCAGGCAACTCAATCAAGTCTGCAAGTTCTGCTTAAAGCATATTATATTACATGTAGGCTATATTTAAAGCTTTCAAGTGATGGAAAATCCACTGAATCCCTACACAAGTGACTTGGATGGTTAACTATGCCTGCTGTAAAAAATGTGTGTCACCTTCTCAACCTGAATTTGTCTAGTTTTAATGTTCATTCACTGACTCTTCTACTACCTTTTTCTTCCAGGTTAAAAAAATCACTAACAATCAGAAATAAAATATTTGGTCCTGAAACTGTCAGAGGATTAAGGTATAAACAAACTGGAAGCAAACCAAAGAGGTGTGTCGGGGCAGAGATCACTGCCACAGGTGACCCTTTCATTGCCAACCACTTCAGTCCCTCACCTTCTGCCTCCCAGAAGCTGAAGCAGAGCCTGCCATGGGAGGGAGGTAAGGGCTTTTCTCTCTACCAGCATGATTTTCAATGGGACCTCATAGCAATTTCAAGTAAACAGGGTCAGAAAGCTGGTTTCCTAAAATGTAAATGATCCCTCCTAGCAGAAATATCCCTTTTTTTAATAATAAGAATAATCCGTATCTTGTGTACCCCTCACCCTCCAAGAAAAAAAAGAACCTGAAAAGAAGACTCATACGCTCAGATAACCCACACAAAACTGCACTTCCCCCAGAATTTCCCATAACCCCACTTGCAACTGGATTGCTGGAGAAGACAGTTGTTTTCTATTCTGTCTTACAGATGGCCAACAGGCTGGGCATATTAAAGTTTGGTCAGTGCCCAGTGAGAAGCTGCTCCCTCTGTTAGAGCTGGAGCGGGGGAAGCCCCCAGAGAGCTCCTCTGCCTGAATTGTTTTGGGGTGGTGCCCCCGAAGGACCATCACCTCCCATGGATGGGCACTGGCAGCAGGAGATGCGAGGTGGGAAGGGACATGGGGAAGCTCAGATCCAGGCAAACACATCCCCTTGCTCCCTCCAACCCCTGGGGGAGCTTTTCTGGCTGAGCTGTGACCCAAAGTAAACTGCGATGGATTAGTCGTGTTCGTAAGACAACCTGTCCCTGCACAATTAAATTCTTGCAGTAAGTGTGGCTGTAGTTCACACCAGGGCGTGAGGGCTCACACAGCTGAAAGCACACTCCTGCTAATGTGAGACAGCCCATCCAGGGGATCACACGCTGGTACAGGCTAATTGTGCACGATTTGGCTGTACCCTGCTGAGGCAATAAAACCACCACAGCCTACGACAGCAGTGTCCCGTCTCTGCATGACCCTGCCCCACGGCGTCCAGTACCAAACCTCTCTCCACCCTGACTTGCTCACTCGGAGGGAGCAGGCCTCGAGCAGAGGCTGAGACAAAGCACCACAAACATCCCTAATCACAATAAAAGCAGCGACCTGGATTTGTCGGTGTTATGTTACACGGATCAGAAGCTGTGATTTCTAAGAGGGAAGCAGGTGTTTTGAAATATGATCGGTTTTTCCAGGAGGATGTGATAAATACTTTTCAGCTAATTATTTTGCACCAAACCATAAGGCAATCATCTCCAAAGAGGACTTATCCGCTTGGAAGACAATGGATTTTACACCAAATTTTAGGCTTGGCAGTGATCACAGGGCAGGATTGGTGGTAGTAGCAAGGGATCCAGCCCACCTCAGAGGGATCCTACACTTCGCTTGTAGCCAATGTGGAGTAAACCAGCACTTAATTATTTTCTTGCATCTCTGTTTTCCAAACAAAGCAACTTAAACCCATCAGGGAAAAAACCTAAGCGGTTAAACAGAAAATGAGGGGCATCTTGTGCAGTATAAATGAAATAGCTGTTGAAGACCGGCTGAAATAGCCCGGGGATGCACAAGGGCATGGAGACTACTGCACGCTGGGGAGAAAAAGATGTCAGCCACAGAGCCAAAAACCACACACCGATCACTTCACAACCATAAGATACTTTTTCTGTTAGGCCACGGACACCCATTACCTCTGAAATGACCAGCATACAACACGTTAAAGCAGTTATGCCAGAAGAGGAGAGAGCTTGGCAGTGCAAATATTGTTAGCACATCCATCACTCACGTCACTCTCAAAAGAGTAAATTATTAACTCCTCCTAATTAGGTACCACTCCCATCCCACATCTCCTTTTACCGGGCTTGGAAAGGACGGAGCACCACGTGTGGAGGTTCAACAATGCAATCTCCTCACCACATGACTAAGCGGGACCGTACCACCCCCACCCATTCACCAGTTCTTTTGGCCATAGCAGATGAAAACGCACTTCCCCTGTTTACAGTCTTGCGATAAACCTTCAACGGAAATACTTTTTTCCTATAAGTGACAGCATTTTGAGAAAACACCCACAAATCCCTCCCCAGGCCTTTGCAACAGCCCTGAGAGACTCATGCCAATGCCTGCCAGCACAGGAGGCATCTGCAAGGGCTCATGCCCTCCCTCACACTTGTGGTGACGTGGTGACCGCCACAAAGAGCCATCACCAGCACACAAGAACAATTTTCTTTCTTGCAAGGAAACAACAAATAAGAAGTCTGAGTGACAGTAACAGGACTCTTCATGTAATCCCCTTCCATCTCATCTGCTCCCCTTCACTTGCATGTACTTCTCTGCCATCTGACCACTGCTATTATGTATTCATTGCACAGGAGCAATGTGCCAGGCAAGGTCTCATGGGAAGTATGTGGGTTCGCCCTCTCGCTCCCTTCTCCAGTGCAGGCTCACCTCTTCTCCCAGCCCCAAAGGGCACAGCAGCTGCCACAGAGAAGAAAGGCAACGTTCTGCTCAAGTTAGAGCAGGGGGAGCAAAGGGAGACTGAGGCACAGCCCCTTGGCCTTGGCAGGCAACACACACCCTGGTGCATACCAGGAGGCAGGTCTGGGTGTTCAGGTGCAATCATTTCTCACTTAGCTGCACTAGATGCTACCAATAACCGTGTTACCATTTGATAACTGATGATGCAAGAAACTCTGAAAGCTGAGGGTGCTGCATCATGACTTAGAAATTATCTTCTTTCCCAAGGTTTCCCTTTACAGGGCTTACTAAACTCTGCTTGGCACAGCATTTCAGTTTCCAGGTACAAACAGTTTGGAAAAAAAAGGGAGAAAGCAAAGCAAAGCACAGTGAGTGTGCAACAAAGTTATTGTGAGCTCAGATGATGTTAAACGCATTAATTCAATTCATTCTTAAATTTAACTGGCAAGATTTAATGGTTCACAGTGAAAGCATGAATAACTATTTTGTTCTGTGAATGACTATAGTTTAGTGACTCGATGTCAGTGTATTTTGCCTAGGGTAAAACTTGCTATATGAATTATTCACTGCTGGGTGGATGGAATGAATGGGGCCATGCTCATAGACAGGATGCCAACTGTGGTTATTTGACATGACGGGGCACACTCGATGCTGACAAAGGACAATAGTTAATTTACAGTGTGGTACTGGGGCTCAGTCATTCTCCTTAAGATCTCTATAGAAAGCACGGCACTTTTTGTCATGTACTCCACATTAAGATGGATTCCGTGTGCCAAAAAACACTGAAGCATAGCTCACTTTTAAAAATGTTCACTATTTAAAGGAAAAAAAATTCTACCTTCCTGTCTTGTTTGGCTGAAGCATTGCTTCGAAGAAAATGTGGTTAAGAGCAAGTTAAAAACAAATGGAGGAGCATGCCTATATATCACTTGAGCATCTTGTCATAGATGCAGTAGCTGATAGCTGCTAGGACCTCTCCTTGATAGGAAAGGATCTGGCAGCCTCTCACGGAATAGGGTCTTGGACTGGAAATAATAGTGCTTTTACCTAAGCTTTTATTTCCAAAGTCAAGAGAGAAGAGACTGGGCAAAGTTTCTGCACTGAAGTATTTACAACGAGCAATCGGAGTAGGACATTTTCCCAGCCTTCTTAAAAAGCTGTTGCTTTAATGCAAGCCATTTGTAATCTGGAAAGACAGGACGCAATTCAGCTTGATCTGACAAATGGGCCACGAAAGTTTACTTATGCATAATAATGATACATTCATCTTTACTTTACACTTTCCAACAGCACGCTTATTGCAAACATCTGAGTTGCTGAAACGACTGGCATTACACAGCTCATTTATACGGTTTAAAAATAGTGGTAGATGAAAGAGGGAGGGGCATAAGGCACTTTTTCCTCCCAAATTTCACGAATATTTAGTTTCAACTTTGAGCATTCTTCTGTGGCTGGCCTGAGTCAGTGCCTTGATGTGTGCAGAAATAAGTTCATGAGTAACTTCCAAATTATCAACACAGCATAAATCTCGCGTGCATCAGAACTGCCCTGATAACACATCTAATACTCAGAGAAAAGTCTAAAGGAAAGACGACTAAAAGGTAGCTCTGATTTTCACTCCATGCCACATGTGTCCTCCCATCCTGTGACATAAGGCCACTGCTCTCTAGGTCAGCAGTTCCCTTTGGACAGCAGCTACCTGGCCATGCTGAGCTCACCAGTAAAGCAGTTCAATTCTGAATGCCATTCCCAAATTCAAGTATTTTCTTGCCTGGTGCAAAAATGGTACACTTTCTCTCAAACTACAGCGTGCTGGAGACCATGCCTACCTCTGAAACAAACCTGCCTGCATTTGCCTGGCTTTCATCCCTCCTGACACTGGATTTGGCATAAATCCTGCCCAAAATGAAGATCACACGGTTAACAGTGAAGTGGGATACTTCTCCTTGGTTCCCAGTTCTGTCAGGTATTGCATGTGTTTGCTTTTTGAGCAGATGGCACTTCTGCTTTATAGCTGCACGTGAAGTATTGCATTTCTGTGCTTGTATTTGGCAAGCACATAATGTCCCTGGGGATCTTGGATACAGGTTAGCATACCAAAAAGGCTCCAAATTGTTCTCAAGAGACTTTCTCTTTTCAAACATCCAGATATTACTGTTTGACGCCTTTTTCTTACGCCATGACATTGTGCAGTCTTCGTAGTCACGTGGAATGTCTCAGTGACCCTCCAGTCAGGCTGTTGGACAACTAGATGTGAGGATTTGAAACCTTTGCCATAAAACACTTCATATCTAAGCTATTCAGACTGGTTCATGGCTGGCTTAGTTGGTTATTTTTGTCTATCTCAGTATTTTCAGTAAAATCATCAGGTCTGTGCATCCATGCCAAGCTAGTAGAAGACAAGAACAAATTTTGAACATAATGTATGATGCATCTCTCTTACTAATAGTGCTTACGTGCTACTCTGGCATAGCACTCCCAGCAACATGTGCTGAGGACGCTGAGACCACAAGCTAAGCTGTGTAAAAAAACCTCCAATAGCTTACAAACGCTTCCCACTCACACGATTCCCTGTCTCAAAAGCGCTGGTTAAACTTTTCATGTGAACCTTTCTGCAAGGCATTTAATTTCATCACCTCTGCTTAATTATTGCTAGGGATTTAGCACCAAATGAAGGGCCATCCCTACCTGGAGGAGCAATGCCTTGAGTGTCATGGTATCAGGCTGCTCCCTGCAGACACCACCTGCCAGCTAACAGATCCTCTTTGTTGTTTCTCTACCAGCACCACGTGAATCACCAAGAAACTTGGATAAACTTGGTCAAGTGAATATCATGTCCCAAGAGCTGCCAACCAGAGTTTATGTTTTCACGTGTGGGCACTTTGGAGATTGCTCATGCACATTGTGGGGCAGCTCATAGACAGGGCAGAAATTTCTGCCCTGCATGTCTGCCCTGGTGTAACCAAGAGCCTTCTTGCAGGTTGGACCTGTGGCTGTTTCAATTGTACAACTGCAATTGACATGACTATATTATGCTCACATACATCACTATTAACTACAACTACAAGAATAAAAAAAAATAGATTAATTATTAGGAAAGCTAAAAACTGGGAGCCTATTTGCAGATACCTATTCTGGCAGCCTCAAGCGTACCCCTCAGCTCAGCATGCCAGCCAGTGCGTGGGGCTCACTGGCTCAGTTCTGAGCTGCAATATTTCACCCACCATATCCTTGCACACCCTTCTCCACAAGGGTGGAAAAAGAAGCCATTCCCAAGCTTGGAATGTCATTTCCCACCCTTCTGGCTCCAGCTCAGGTAGGCACCAGAGCAGCAGGATGGGTGCCTGACCCTGTGAGCATCACCCCATGGGGAGAGGCACAGAAAGAGGCATCATGCAGGGGCATGACAAGGACTGCAGGGCATCTGCTGCAGCCACAGGGGATACCCTAGCTGCCCACAGGAGCCAGATCCAGCCTGTGGCACAGGGCACTCCTGGCTCTCCCTCCAGCAGTTTTTTACCTGCAGGTACAAGGAGGACAAGGGGAAAGACAGGGAGAAGGAAAAAGAAAATAGCTTATAAAGAGTTCAGAGTGAAGTGACAAAAATAAATGCAAAGTGAAAAAAAGGGGCTGACCGCATTCACCAAAAAAGGGCTGGATGGCAGGACAAAGCCTGGTGTGCCACCGCGTTAGTGGACCATCTGAACAACATTCTGTCTCACTACCACCTTCTTATGAATATGCTCTGCAAATACAGCCCACTTGCAAAATAGCTGAACAAGCACAGCTGGTCGTGGCACTCCTGCAATGGCATAATTGGAAGGTGCACAAGGAGAATTGACTGCTCTTTAGCCCTTTCAAACAGAAGAGTCTGTGCTGCTATGAAGCCTACAATTGAGAAGCTATTAACTCAAAGTGTGTTTTCCATTCCCTGCTATGTTATTTTCAGGGCTGATTGCTGCAGACGGAAGAATACTTCCTTAATTTTTATCTGCCTGTATGTTCTGAATGTTTATTTTGTGTAGACATTTGTCCAATTCCAGATAATTTCATGTCTAGAATCTCTCCATAAGTCAGTGTGTGGGACTATCACATGGCAAAAATAAACACTGTTGCAGGAATTGCTTCTTAACACTGAGGACTTTTCATGAAGAAGATTTGTGCCTTGGTGTAGGCTTGTTATTGAGAAAGATTTACTGCAAGCAACAGATCTGGATTTTGTTTGTTACCATTTCTATCAACTGTACAATTTGTCATGCACAGAAAATCCCTTCCATTATGAAAAATGAGAGCTACAGAGCTCTTCACTACTTTCTTTGTTGTCCTTCTGATTTCAGGTACATTACCAATGAGTAATATCCTATAATAAAACACAAAGATTGCAGTAATTGGACATGTTAAATATTGGTGATGCAGTGGGCCTCTCGATTGCTAAGCAGTGATTGAACAGCACCCTCTTGAAGCAGAAGCATGCTGAACTATGCCATTCCCTGCTGCTTCGAACTCCTACTGATGCTGATAACTATCTTCCTACAAAGCACAGTCGGGTGAAATGAAAAGAAAAAGGTAAAAGAGCACACCTTGCCATCTATGCATACTCAAGTGCCAATCAGCTAAAGGCCATCTGGGAACACAAAGACACAGCTATTTCCTTAGTTCACAGTCCATTCTGCTGGGATGCGTTTTTTTGAAAACACATATGCAAAGTGCATCCCGTTATTTAACCTGGCGGGGTTTTTTTCACATAGGAACACTTCCTCCTTCACGAGGTCTGTGCGTGTACAGAATCAAACCAGAACTATTTTTTTCTTTTGTAGAGGTGTGATGAATTAATGGACAGAGCAAGCTCAGAGCTGGTTGCTGCCTCCCTCCCTCACAACACGATGCCCTGGGACGTTACAGCATCAGCACCAGCCACTCGCCCCACTGGCACAGCTGTGGTGAGTCATTCCCGGCGACCACAGCTGGTGCCTCCCTGACCGGGGCTCGCAGCTCATCCGTTCCGTGGAAATCCACGTCCAGGTACAATCACTGCAATCCTACCAGGCACCAATCTGGGGATCAGACAAGAACTTTTCAAGTTCCAAATGTGCTAGGAAGTTCCTCCAAGTAACAAAGGACAGAATATCTGACACGTTCAATGGAAAACTCATAGGATGATGGAATTAAAGCCACAAACTCTAAGAATTTCTCCTCTTTGAACCCCTTGTGACATTGTCCTGTTAACTGTATCTGCCCACATCCCTAAGGGAAAGATTCTGGGATTAGCAGGAACCGCATACGTGGGTTTGGACAGAACGTTCCCCAGGCAACTCACAGCATTCCCCCCTTGTTTCCATGTCCCATGGAGGAGTTTGGCTTTAGCTGTTAGCAAAGCATTCAGGGACGTGCTTCTGGGACATCCTGATTCTGTCACTGGGATGTCTGGTTGGTTTGGACAAATGGTCCCCAGGGACCAGTACTGCAAATTTGTGTGTCCTGGGCTGGCTTCTGCTCACTGTGAAAGTAATCATTGTGCTCAGCTGCTGAACTCAAGAGCAGAAAATCTTGTGGAGGTGTCAAAGCAAAGGTCCTGGGGCTGATTTCCTGTGCATCCACACACACTTACACACACACACACAAATATGTCTATACCTGTCACCCAGATTTGTTGGTCCTCGTCTTTCTAAGATATGAGAGGATTGGGAGAGTGGACATTCTTCTCAGGAATGTCTTGTCCCCAAGTATCACAGGCCTGTTGGACAGCCATCACCTCCTGCCTCAGGCTCTTCTGCCTTGCATCCACCTGGAGCACAAATGCCAAAACAAACATGCTAGATACAGAGGCTATTGCAGAGCCTGTTCTAACTGATGACTTATTTCTGTGGAGTAATGCATGTGGAGAAACAGAGATACACTTCACACCTTTAGGAAGCTTAGAAAATTGTGATACTTCTAGGAATACAAATGACATAGGTTTAAGAACACTGAAGAATCTCTATTACCACCCTATTTAATTTCCTTGTGCCTGGATTTCAGCTCAGTTTCTATACTAAGCATCATTTAAATGGCTAACTGAAAAAATTTGCAATTATGTTCATGAATATGGATAGTCCCTGGTTTCTGTTGTGCAGGATTTTGTTTACATAGGCAATGGAAAGTTTGTTGTGGTTCACATACACAGAAAATACTTCAGCTGTAAACACCAGTTGGTGAAGTTGTGCATCACTCAGTATGGTCTTCGGGTGCAATGGTTATGTTTAAGCACCTACAATTTCTTTCAAGCAAATCTACCAGTTAGATTTCCATTATTTTTTATGTAACAGGAGGTAAGTGATCAGCTGTAGAGGGACATTTGCAAGTGTGAAAGCAAATGAAACTGCGGGGGAGGAAGAAGGAGGGAGAATGATGAGTGCTTTGCTGAAGATCTTAGCAAAATATTGTTACTAGATAGGATTTCTCGCAATAAAACAATTCAAACAGAAGGGACACATCAGGGAGGACACAGACAGAACTATGATCCACAGAAGTGGAGCTCAAAGGTGTTGCAAATTTGGGCTGTTCAGAAATACCACACAATGGGCTCTTTTAAAGATCGTGGTCTATTTTTCAACAAACACCCACACATCAAAACACTGCCTACATTTGGTGAGATCGAATAATCTAGTTCTTGTCAGTTGTAACTGTTGGAGTTCAGGAGCTGAAATAGTATTTGGTTAGTAAGTGCTATTTACTTCTAGTAAAGTCCTTCTCCGCTCTTGCCACTTTGAGTGAAAAATTCAAAGTCTGTAAGTACAGATGGATGACACTAAACTCCTCTGCACCTTATATTCATAAGCAGATATCAACTACACCGAAAAGCTACCAAAACAGAAAGAGCAAGTCTCTGGAGAAGCCTGAAAGAGAAAAAGCAGTCAGCTCGCTATAAAGGAGGGATGCAGCACAGGCAAAAAAATCTGAATGTCACATTGGTTGAGACTTGCAGAAGGTGGGAAAAAGTATTCTCCAAAGGACATGTTTTCAGAGCTGCTGCGGGAAATCTCTCTGCAGGCAGATCTTGCTGTGGGGGAGGCTCACACCCTGCTGTGAGGGAGGACTGGCTCATTTGGAGCTCAGGATAAACACTTGGCAGGAAAACAAGCTCTGTCAAGGATCTGTATCAGGACTGGGCATGTCTGTCCTGAAAAGATTAACACATATGCTAAGCTTTCTGCACATGAATGTTCCCACTCTAATTCATGGGTGTAAACATATGCGTGTGCTTAGAATCAGGACCTCAGGGCCTTTCTTCTCTAGATCACATGGAAAGTTTTCTGACTGTAAACGTGCAGAGTTTTGAGCAGAGATAACCGAACAGCCTCTGGAGTGTTTTGAGACCAGCGCATAGTCAGAAATGACTATCCCATACGGCTTATTGCCCTGGAATCCCCTCAACAGAAGTGCCCCCGACAACCAGGAGCTCTTGAGTTTATTTTTTAATTGATTTTTTTTGACAGCTGCTAAACCTGTTTCTCATCTGCTTAAATGTACTTTCATATAATGGTGAAGTACTGTTCATCTAGATTCAACTACAGGTTAGTTTGTAGTATATGGGAGCCATGTAAAACTAATGTGAATAATTGTTTATTTTATTAGAGTTCTTTCCAAATTACTTAAGATTTTTCCCGCTTTCAAGGGAGCTTTTGCCTACATATTTCTTACTAAGCCCAGTTAACTCAGGAGTTGATCATACTTATGTCATTATCAGTGTTCTTGTGAAAGGGCTTCAGGACACTTAAAATAGGTGGATCATTACATGTATTATGGGCTTTTACTAGTGTTGTTCCAATTATGACATTAACTTGTCCAATCTCATTTTGTCATACACTGTCTGAGCTGCTGCTGAGCTCCTGGAACTTGAATTTTAAAGCAAAATTATTAAATAAGATGTGGTCAGAGCGGTCAGCTCTTCAAGTAATGATGGTCTTGAAATTCAGATCAAATGATTCTTTGTAATTTACCAACAGCTTCCCTTTATAGAAGAATAATTTGTATGCTATCTGACCAATGTGTTTTTTGCAGTCATAAACTGTTCAACGTACAGCAGGAATTAGTCTTTCTGGGTCTCGGCTGACTGCCTTAACCAAGGGCATTTCTCTTGTGTTGGGAAACTGAGGCCTCTTCAACAACTACAGCTGCCTTTTTGTAATCAAAGATGGACGGGAGGAGAACTTTGAGTCTTGGATTCTACCAATGGGTTGATTGCACCTTGAGTAAGTCAAAAGGAAAGATGAAAAGAATTCCTGGGGAAGTATTTATAAACCCACAGGATTGAACAACAAGCATCCAAGATTGCTAACAGAGCTAATAGAGGGAAGTGTGATACCTTGAGCAGTGATTTTTGAAAGTTCATGGAGAACAGATGAGGTGCCAGAGGATTTCAGAGCCACAAAATACAGCACTCAACTGTGTTATAAAAAGGGGCATCCAGGAATTTACTAACCAATTCATTTAACTTCAATAGCGAGTAAACTATGTAAGGAGTCATAAAGGAGCCATTATGAGAACTTAGAACAATGCAGAATCATAAATAATTGGGTAGGAAAGGGCTTTAAGAGGTCATCTAGTAATCTCATCAGAAATCTTATAAGAGTAAACATTCAGCAAAATATGTTACTTGGATATGCACATTTCAGCTGGCCCTTTCTAAGTATCCAAGGAGATCATTTGCCTGTTGCTTGGGAAGGGGGAGCATTCCTTTAACAGGGGGCTTTCTGGCCTTTTCTGCATGGTTTTGTCACAGTATTGAGTGAAAATCCCCAGACTTGACAGGAGAAATTAAAGCAGCTGGCATAGGATAAGAAAGCTGTTAAACTTGATGATCCTCTTTTTCAAATTAATATATCCTGCACAGAGACCCAAGTAATACATCATATCGGGGGGGGGGAGGGCACAAACTGATAACATAAGCAACTAATGCCGGGGCGAGGTGCTGGGAGAGCTCTCTGGTGAAGGGATATTGTAAAAGAAAGCCTCTCCTGCCAAATACTGTAGGGAAATGGAGAGGTCAGATTGCCTTCCCAGAGAAGGAGAGACCACAGCCGGTGCCAAGAGGAAGAGGAGCCAAGGTGCCACTGAGACACCACCTGGAGCAACGGCTGTATATCCTCATGGACGAAGCACAGCTCCCAGGCAGGAAGGGTGCCCATCGTCCAGGGAGGAGCATCATGCAGGCAGCCAAGGCACTCACCAGTGACCACGCAAGGTCTAATATCACCTTGGAGAGGCCAGCAAGGGGAGCTCTGCCATGAACAGAGACGAGGGCAAAAGTTATTTTTCATTAGGACTTGGAATGCTCTTTATCCATTAATTGGAAACTTAAAAAAAATTTACCTCAACTCATGCATCTGTAAATTTTTATGTAGTTTGAATCCTTCACTGAAATGTTAGGTCCCAAATACTGTACTGAGTTTAGCAGAGTAGTTTGGGAGGTTCAGAGAAATACTGGGTGACAAGGGTTAGGGCCTCTGGCACTCACCTTAAAACGCTGAATTGCAACCTAACCATAGCAGAAAATCACTAACCATGAAGCACCAAACTGCCAGTGCGGTACGAGAGCTTTACCTCCAAGGTGAAATCCTGCATTTCTCCTTCTGCTAACAAAAGCCAACCAACCAACCTGCCTGAATTCTGAATAAAGTAGTGATCTGCAACTGCAAAATTTATCTAGGACTTTGCCCAGCCAAATACATACATATTTTCCCCTTAAATGCAAAATAACAGGAGGCCATTTTGAAAAGAATGAGAAAAAAGAACAGAAGTTTACTTGTCATTAGACACAGATAGTAGTAACGAAAAACAACTACCATGTCAGGAAATTGAATACAGACAAGCTGCTATGCTAAATAAGAGAGGAGCACCAATTATATGCAACAGAGCTCTTATTATATGGCATTCTGATTACCTTAAATTATATTTTTTAACAGACATCCGTTTTTATTTTTGCTTCTAAAACAGGTGAAGTTCCTTTCAAGTATTGACGTCAGCTAGCTTCATCAATTGTTCCTGTAATAGCTCAACTGCCACTACAGCCACAAATGCTATGAAAGAGAGAAGTACTCCTTGCACAAAGGGGATTCGGTTTGGTCATTGCCGCAGTGTGTATGCATGGTCTGGTCTTTTACAGCGCAGTAATTGATATTGATTTTGTGTGGTAGAGGTCCCTCCCTCCGTGCACTGGTCTTTATTTAAAAAAAAAAAGAAAAGTAAGTTAAAGACATCATGACCCATCTTGAAAATAAATCTAACTTTTTTCCTCTTTTAAAAAAATGCAGTGAATTTAGCACTCATCAGATGTGCTGGACTGAGTCCATGGCAGACCTCCAGCACAGTCTGCAGGACTGCAGGTCTCCACATGGGGCTGCCTGTTCTGCTTTGCCATGCTTTTAGGGTGCCCCATTGGGCCAGCACGGCAGCACAACACGGACTTCTCTTTAGCGTCAGGTTCCCACCGTTCTGAGGCCAGGCAAACCTCTACAATCTGGGTCGGGAGCCACCAGCTCTTACAGTCACCAGCTGGCAACGTGGCTGCCAGTTCAATGTCCCTGGTCACATCCAACCCCTGCTGTGTCCCATCCCGTGTCCCGTCCCAGCCTCCCCCCCATAATTTCCTGTTTGGTCTTTCCTTTATGTTTTGTTCCTTAATTATTACTAAGGCTGCATCCTTCTCTCTCACAGGAGTCCTGGTTTGCAATATTTATTTATCGTTGCTCTTATTTTGGTTTTAAAAGACTTCCACAACTTGGGGATCGGGACGGGGATAGTGGGTGCTACCATCAGTGCCTGGTGACAGTTCAATGGAAAACTTCAAGCTGTGCCAGGCTAAACAAGGAAGGCCACGAGAGCTGCAGAGGCCAGCTGGGTCCGAGGGAACACTTGTACTCCCCGGGGAAGGCAAGGGAAATCTACTGAAAACACTGAAATGACACTTCTGCTTCCTTCCTGTTTAACAGATGAACCCAAATGGGGTTTTACTTCCAGGCATGAAGGGTACTACCAACAGGTGATTTCACAGGCACCATGGATGAAGGTCTGGAGGTGAGCTGGCCACCCGCAGAGTCCCAAACGCAGGCAGCGTGGGGTGGCAAGGCCTCACAGCATCACGCTGCCCAGCAGCTTCCCAAAGCCGTGCAGAACCACTTCTAATGGACCGTGCGTGTCTGCTGCTGAAACCTGAACCTTTGGATTCATCCACCTGAAGAAGGATTTCATGTTCACTGAAAGATCTTCACTGGCCACAGAGTTCAAGTGCCTTGGATGCAGGTTTTTTTAGGCACTGCGTTAATTTATGACAAGTACATTTCCCAAGCACAAGCAGACCTGTTTCAGCTAACTGATGGACAAACACCAACATCAGAGACTCAGATGGCAGCTGACTTCTACTCAAGCCTTATGGATAAAACCGAATGTTTTTGGAAGTCTGTGGAAACATGGTCTCTCATAAGATGTCCAGCACCTCTTGCTGCAGCCTGAGCTAAAAATATTACAAGTATAGCTCAGGCTTTTGTCATTCCCACTGCCCACGGGAGCAGGATGTGCAGAGGCAGAGGATCAAAGGACATAAAAAGTTCATTCAGGAGTCTGTCTTTTTTACATTCTTAAAGTGACCCCAAACAGTGTAAGCTTCCCTTTCAGTTTTGACTAGAAAGTTCGGCTTTTTCCGGACCCTCCTCTGGCCGATGGGAAGCAGGAGTCAGAGTCAGGGCTATCACTTTGATGCAGCTTTCCTGTGAGTTTGACAGCTCTGCTGGTTCCCATGTCCATGAATCAGCAGTGCCTCCCTGCTCCTGCTGAGTGGATTTGAGCATCCCTACAGCATCTGCACACCAAGCTTAGCAGCAGCACTGCTGAATGCTAGCCCTAGCCAGCCTCTAACTGGTGTCTTGTCCTCTGCCACAGCAAGGCCAGCTCAAAACAGACTCTCAGCTGCACCTGGAGACACCAACATAAATTATGTCCCATGACATAAAGAGTTGGGCAATTTGCACCTATTGCAGCCTCCCAGGATCTGTCTAATTTAGCTCAGGATGTTAACTGAGCCTACCTCCTCTGAAGAGGATGTAAAGCTAGATTTTACATTTCTTCTTTCTGCTCATTTTTTCCAATCCAAAATTAAAAGCATTTCCTTTTGAAACCTGAAGTCTTCCTGATAACCCTGAAGTCCTAGCCCAAGTGGTGGTGTGATTTGGAATGAGGTGATGACCATGTGTATAAGATGGATAAGATACAGAAGTTTCATTTCCTACAAATTAATTCTCTACAAGCTGTGTAAACTTTCCTTAGTATAAACAAAGCCTTTACAGACAAAGCTGTTAGGGATTTTTCCCCCCTCCCCTTTGAATTATTTAGAGAAAAAATAGAAATGTGGTTTTGCTGTCTAGGTGCTTCAGCCAGTACCAGCAGATCGAGAGCTGCTCTTGTTGCCTTCCGCAGTGCACTTCCTCAAGCTTCTGACTATAAAACAAATGTAAATAAACTTGCAAAGAAACAACCTTGCACAGCCGGATATTACTAAGCAGTTTCAAGTTTCTAAACTAGACTGAGACCAATTTGTAGTTTCCCCCAATACAGACGTCATGATCTGTTACTACACGCTGTGAAGCCAAAACAACTGGTCACAGCAATACCACAGTGTCATCTTCACTGCCATCACTTTTCCAAGACCTTACTTTGGAGAGGCTCAAAATTCACCCCTAAAATGCATCAAACAGCTCTTCTGCAAAAGTGGGAGCAACCCACAAAACCAGTTTGGTGGCCCAGCTCTGGTTTATGTGTTTGCTCTCCGTTGCCTGCACGGATACAGCATGTCCCAGCCTGCCACGGAGGCAGGGAGGGGAGCTGCCCATTTGCTTTGTTCCCATTGTTGCACTTTGGGTCTGATGGAGCCTCCTGGGAGGAGAGGGCAGTAGTCCCACCCCAGAGAGCTCAGTGAACCCTCAGTTTGGAGAGGGAGCATGAGACAGGGCAGAGATAACTGAGGAATGGGAACAACCTTGGAGCCAGCCTCAGTAGTGATGGAGAGGTGGGGGCTTACCTGAGGACATGGGGGAGTAAGGTAGTAGGCACTGGGCTCAGAAACTTGCTCTCCAAGGACAAAAAAGAAACCTTTTATTTTAACCTGAGGTGGGTTTTTTTTCCTCAAAAAGTTATACTACTGGAGTCTGTTTTCTGAGAAAAGTGGTGCTAGGGAGCCCTTGGGACTCCCTTCATGTGCACGCTTTCAGAAGAGTGTTGGGGGTCTACCAAGGGGTCTGACTTACAGACCCACTACACGTGGCTTTTACCAAATAGGAAAACAAGCCATTACAGACAAACATAAAAGTACCATCAGAAAACAGCAGTATCATCCTTTAAAAATATTCCAGAACACTTAATTCCTACTAATATTCAAATGTACGTAGGACCAATTAGAAACGATATTTGCCGTTATTTGTTTTCCTTCATTGTATTATTTCATATCAGTACATTGCATATTAAGAGGAAGAGTGCTTTCATACACCAGAAAGATATTTTTGTCTCATTAATGCCCTATGCCTAAAAATAAACCCACAAGATTTAAAATGAGTGCAAATGATATTTACCAGCCCTTCAAAAAAGAAGAAAAGGAAAAGGTCTCCATCCCTAAAGACTCGATTTCCTAGAGAAGCAATGAACACCTCAAAATGATGCCACTTAGAGCAAATAAAGCAGAAAAAATGTCACTGGTAGTCAAGGCTGCCCACATCAGACTAACCTCTACCTTCATATAATTTTGCACAATGCTGTGGGATGCACTGGTGCTGAATTGCTCAGGGCTGAGCGCTCAGGCTCGGGTGCTGGGAACAGTCGTGCTGCCCCACTGCCGAAAGCCTCTGCTTTTCCCTGCAGTAGCAGCAAGTGAAGATTGCTGGGAGGAAGCGTCGTGCCTCACTCTGGCTAGTTCTGGTGGTCTTAGGTATTAATTCTGGAGGGCAAAATTTTAGAACAGCAACATCTAGAGAAGAGACTTTGCATTGAGAAGAAAATAAATGGAAAATATTTCATCAGTACAACCATCCGTACTTCTCTGAAACAGCCTCACTGGAAAATACTACTGTTACCCAGTTCTCCTTCTGTCGATGATGTGTATCTGTCAAGCGTGACAGCCTCACTCGAAAGTGAGGCTACCTCCTTCTGTGTCACTGCTGTCTGCAGCCACTGCTTCTCAGGCCAGGTACAGTCTGCAGCTGAAACAGCAGGCCACAACTTGGCTTTTTTTGCTGTGTCTCTCCCAGTAACTGCAATACCTGCTTCTGACAGTATCAGTGGTCTGACTATCCAGTTCTCACTGGAAAAAAAAATACCAGCAGCGATAATAGATGCTGCTCCTTAAGTTAATAAAGCCCAATATGTATTGGATTCAGATTTCTCACAGTTCTTTATGAGGTACTTTATCATTTGAGCTCCATTTTCCAACTTGATTTGTTACTTACAAGATAAAGCAATTATGTGCTCAAACACGCTTGCACTGTAGAACTCCAGCCTGTGAAACCATGGCCCAGGCACCGCCAGGGCTCTGCTGGTGCTGTTATGGCCAGCAAACCCAGATCTGTTATGGGTGACACTTGAGGAAAGCAGTGACAGAGGGTCTGTGCAATCCCTCTGCTTTGCTGCTCCCAAAAGTGGGGAGAGACCGTCCCCAGGTCTGCTGCAGAGGGCAGGGAGGCAGCCAGCATCCCAGGACCAAACACCATCCAGACAAAAGGGAAGCCACAGGAAAGAAAAGGGATGGTAGCCCAGGAGGAAACTGGGTGAGAAAAAAGGAAAGCAAATCTTTCTCTCAGGAGCTGCTGAGAGTTTTTGCCTGACAAAGGGAAAAGTCAGGGAGCAGCATAGCTGCACCCCAAATCACTGCTCAGATGCACCACATGGTCCCAGCTTGCACCCACCTTGGTGCTGCAAGTGCAGTGCACCCACTGCTGGGGTGCCGTGCCCAGCTTGCTGCCCCACTCAGTCTGGTGGGCTCAGGCTGGTGTCAAGCAAGGTGGGAGAAAACAGACCTCCTCAGGACCCTGCTGTCCTGCAAGGAGCCCTATCTGGCAGCCCCACACACAGGGCATTATGTGGGAGATGGCATCCTGCCAGCCACCAGCTCCTCACCCCCAGCCCTGAGGCCAGTCAGGAGGAAAGGTGGCCGCTGGCCACTTGCCAACACATCTTGCGTTGCCTTAAATATTTTATTCTGACTGCATGTCCTGTTTGGTTTGAAACAAACCTACCAGAGGAAATGAGCAGGATTTTGCTTTGAAAAGGATCGTGTCAGGTACATTAACAGTTTTGCCATACGTGCTACTCAGCTCTTCAGAGAGCGCTCGGGTTTCATTCCTGCTGTAATTGTATCAGCATCTTGCCTCAAGCCTCTCCTTCAGTTTCTTGCTACTTAATTTATTTTCCTTTCCAGTCACATATTGAGCCATCTACAGTGCTCTGCTGGCTGCTGAACCTCTGGAAACACATCACACCAAAGTGTCTTAGTGAGTCACTTGTGCATCTTGCTTGCATTTTTTACTTGCGTAGCAAATACCAACTCCTTGTTTAGGACCTATTACTTCAATGATTGCTCTTTTTTCAGCCTTGGCAGTTGCTGAGTAGAGATAGTAAAACTGAAGACTTCTGTGGTGGAAAAGCAGTCATTTGTCAGGTTTTAACAAAATCTCTGGCACTGAGGTGGCTCACAGAAAGTAAGGAACTATTATCGAGTTACTAATACAATAAAGGTGAATATAAACTCAGTTGACATCCAAGAAGCAATGAGTCATTTAGTGGGTGCTGCAGCAGGCCAGCAAACGGTATAAGTTCAGCTCCCCTGGCACTGGGGTGAATGTCCTTCAGCCTAATTATCAGAAATGTTACTTATTTTGTGTTATTTATTGGTGGAATATGTGAATTTGACAGCAATCTGTGAATGACAAGGAGCTAAGAGGTATATCAAATGCAGAAGCCGTACATCATAAATACAGACGATTTAAATAAGTCAGAGATTTGTCAGAACAGTGAGATGTGAGCTTTAATGGGACAGGAGAAAAACCAGATATTGGACCACAGCTGGGGCAGGTAAGCCCGTCTTACTTCTACAAAGCTGAAATGAAAGGAGGAGGTTGGCTGCCCACAAGTGTTGTTACAGCCATCATGCTCTCATCAGGATGATCCTCTTCAAGAGGGTAATTCTTGAATGGAGCCGAGGGGTATGCAAAGTCAAGGAAAACTAAATTTTGCAGCCTCAGGGAAGAAATTGTGCTGCCCAGAGCTACATAGCCTGGCTAGTACTGCTGCTGCCCCCAGGGAGAAATGGGGTTGTATTTTGGGATGGTCTGTATCTTTTTGTTACCAATAGCCACTGCCACATGCACCCTGATCCCATCTCCTGAGGCAGCTGCTACTCTGTCTCTCTACAGCACTGGCAAAGTGGGCAATCAAGGAACAAATCTTTAACTTGGGCATTTCTCCGTATTTGCCAGTGTTTAAAACCAGGCAGAAACAGTCTCTTAAGAGCAATTATTGATCCCACAGGCTCATTACAACTGCCTTTACTCCCCCTGCCATGATTATGAGCAGGTAGTGTTTTAAACAGCAGGGTTGTGTCTACCTGTCTGCTAAGTGACGTTTAAACGAGTTAACTAGTACCTGCGAGGAGACTCATTTTTCAATGATGGCCCTTTTTTTCCTCTTTGGCACAGAGACAGGCAGCAGGCAGAGTGCTTCCCTCCACCACAGGCAGCCTGGGAAAAATCCCCCTTCTCCCTGCTGGTCCCCCTGCACCTCGCTTGACTCCCCACCTCCTCCAGCCTCGGCACGCTCTATCTGCATGGAAGCCCCTATGAAGCAAGAGGGGCTGGAAGGTGAAGGGAATGGATTTGGTTAGCTTCGAGACTTGAAACAGTTTTTTTCTGGCCTTGGGTAATGCCAGGACCCCTGGAGGATGAACTGCCATTGAACTCCAAAATTCAGAACAAATTTAAGACAGCTCAAGTTTGGGGACCAAAACTGATTACCGAAAAACCAATAATCATCCTTTAAAATATACACCCAGAAGGATCTTGGCTGAAGTTGGGGTGAGCTGTCACAAGTAGATCACAAACACCCTCTGTTTAAATGCTTTGAGAGCCCTGGGTGTCACAATTGAAAGAAAAAAGGCTCCCAAGAGTCAGATCTGTGGCATAAAACCAGCCATTTAACAGAAAGTGGGGAGAGATATTAAAAGTTAGCCACTCCAGGGAGCCAGCAGGTGTTAAATAGAGTAATTAATTTAGTCTGAAATGGGAGAGCCCTGTCATTGGAGAACTCCTGTCCCATAAGCAGGGGACAGACAGCAGCCTGATGAGGTGTCTGAGAAAAGGTTTTTCATCAGTATAGAGAGCACGAGAATTAAAGAACAGGTGAGAATATCACTCAGGAAAGAAGGTCATCCCTAGCTGGACTCGCAACCATTTACAGGCCAAAAATCCCTTCACTGGAAAGAGATAAATGCAGTCTCAGTTGAAACAACTGTGGTTCTACA
The DNA here is from genome assembly GCA_033558235.1 of Neomorphus geoffroyi. Lineage (NCBI taxonomy): Eukaryota > Metazoa > Chordata > Aves > Cuculiformes > Neomorphidae > Neomorphus > Neomorphus geoffroyi. The sequence continues at coordinate 9,373,234 of JAUMJM010000016.1, read as the reverse complement.
AAAGCCAAACAACAAGCAGGATGAAGGGGCGTATCTACAGCAATGATCCTTGGGACCTGAGGAAGGAACGCGAATGGTGCTGGCAGGCTGTGACAGCCAAGCATGGAGCCAGGGACCCACTGATGCCTCCATGCAGCCCTGCCCACAGCACGTAGGCACTGCCCACCACTGCCAGTTGGCTGGTGCTGAAAACGTTGTTGCCCCAACTCAGCCCCACCCATAATATGGGATTCACAGCCCTCACTAACTTGTGCTGATGGCAGGAACCATGGGGAAGAACTCCCAGCGGTCTGTCCTGAAAAGCGGGTGGGAAAACACCTGGGAATAAACCCTCTGTGGATATTTGATATTCATAGTAACAAAAGATCTCAAGAGAATCTTGTGGAAAAAAAATAAGGAGCCCTTCCTCCCTCAAGTCTGGCAGTTTCCAGATGGGAAATTGAAATTAAACTTTTCTTGAAATGTTCAGAAACCTTTTGAACCTCATTAGTTTTCATTTCATATGGCTTTGGACAGAAAAAGTATATAAAACCTGCAGCTCTTTCAGATGAAATGATGTAACGTTCAGATTGTATCGATTGAGGCGGGGCGGGGAACATTCATCTCAGTAATATTTTAACAAAAAAGTCATTTTATACAGTCTTTACAATGCTTTCTTATTTCAGGGGTCATGGGAGCTGCATAACACCAGGTCTTCACAGCCTCAGAAATCAAATTACTTAATTTTGAAGAAACAATACCTGCATGCAATTAAGCGCTTAACTTCGCTCATGTGAGTAGTTTGAATTAGTGCATGGAGAATACTCGCAAGCTTTCAATTACACATATGTAAGTTTTGGCAGGGCTTTGTTCTTAGCCACGTTAATCTTGCCTTGCTTGCTTTGTTTTCAGCAGCAAAACTGTAAATGCACTATGCACTTTGAAAATCCTGTAAAATCAGTTTTGGAGACTTCAAGGAAATCAAAGGAAATGTGATAAAATTAAAATGCTCCCACTTAAATAAAATTTTATTTCCCTTCCAGTAACATACAATATTTAACTAAGAGTTTTAATACCTTCAGTAAAATATAAGCATATTATTAACCTCTTCAAAACGACACGATTTACTGTAAAGTCATTACCATTCTCTTCACCCATGTCTGGCCTCTTTGTTTCAAGTCTGTTTTCCCAGCTTACAGTGTCAGGTCAACAGACTCTAACATAAATGAGTAATGTGTCTGGAATTTTTCCTTGCAACACCAAACCTCAGACCAAGCACACGCAGAAGGTCCATGCTGCGAATAGGATGGGAAGCAGCTTCAGCTGTACCTCTTCTTTCCATTCTCTGTCCTGTCCCACTTCGCTTTGCAAGACACTCCCACATGGGCTGCTTGTCTGTCCCTGACTTCATTTCCTCCTCTCACAGCTCTCAGAAACAGCATCTGGACTTTTGGAAGTCCAAACCCACCCTTTCTCAGGGTCTAATAGACAAAAACATGCCATGCTTCCCACATCCTCTTTCAAGATCTACAACAGCGACTTTGGAAGTCCTGATGCAAACTTGTTTCTGCAAGGTGGGACAGTCGGGGGTGCACTCAGATAAAAGTATTCATGGTCATTTCTGAGTTGCTACCCAAGGTTCACTGAGGGAAGCGAGGATATGCCCTGCTTCTTGCTACCAGCTTGAACTGAAAATGAATGCCCTGCAACCAGCAGAGCTTCAAGGACAGAGCTGAAGATGTCACGGTGTGTGAGAGGAATGCTGGTCTCTTTCCTCAACATTTTAATTTCTATTGCCTTCAGGTCTGGGGGAAGCGGGGTGTCTTTCTGAAACTTTCTGTCAGTAAATCTAGTGTTTTATACGGATATTAGCAAATAAAAACCAAGTTGTGTGAAAAATGTCAGATCTATTTTTGCCAACTAAAAATACAACAGGAAATTGTATGCTTAACATATGTGGGGAACTGCAAAACCGAACCACAGATATGTAACCACTATTATTAAGAACAGTGAATAGGGCTGCAGAGGTGAAACGGATTATACTGCTGGATATTTCCTTTAATACAAATTCCAGCTACAGTGTACCTTAGCATATGAAGGCAAAAGGAATATCCTTATGACTTCAGAAAATCAAATTTCATTCATACAAATTGGTCATATATTTAATTAGACCCTTAATACACTGATGGGAAAGCGAATCTATTATGGTAACCAAACTAAAGAAATGTTTTCTAAATGCATTAATTTCAGAACTGCACCAATATTTTTGATAGGAAGGGCATGAATATGAATGTCTTACAAACAAAAAAATAAAAGAAAAATCAATCTGAGCTGCTAAGCCTTGAGCTGTTTTGAATGATGCCTGGAATCCGGATGAACCAAAACTTGTCACACCGGAGATCTGAATCACAAGCGTGGGTCTCCTTTGGGATGCCCTGGAAAGCCCCGTGCAGAAATCATAGCTCTGCCAAGGCATGAGCCAGCGGAGTGCTCTGCAAAGGGTGTCCTGTCACTGCTCTGCGGGGAAGGTGGGACATTGATGATCCCAAGTACACCTGCCTGGCTCCCTCCTCTGTCATCAGAGTAACTACGCAAGCAGAAAGTCTTGAAAACAGTCACCAATACTTTTATTTATCAGAAAAGAATGGCATTGGAAGTTTTCTGTTTGTTCTTAGAAAGCACTTGTTTTCCTGAAGAAACAGCCAGGCTTCTTTCCACAACTCCAAGGCTCAGGCAAAATATTTTTCACACTAACTTTTTTCCCAGCAAACAGTTTAGTTACTCCAGCAGCTGAACCTCCCCTTTCCAGCCGCTGATTCCGCCAAGACCAACAGAGGGTCTCGATGTGGAACAGGTCATTTGCCTGTGAGAGGCAAGCCGCTAAACCCTTGCACTGTCCTTTTAAACAAGGTGGGACAAATCAGAGGCAAACATTATTTGTACCTAACAGTTCCATCAACCCAGTGCCCCAAAGGAAGGGAATCCCACTCTTAGATTTGCTGCCGAAAAGCCATGGTATGATAAAGAAATTCACTTCTGTTAGTCTGCAAGGGCTTCAGTTTTCTGAGCAAAGGAAGGCTTTAACTCTCAGGGAAAACAGGGTTTCAGGCAGCATCCTTAAAAGGAGGGGGAATGGAGACAGTATATGCCAATAATCATCTATAAGGATTTTCCCTCCAAATCCTGTACGCTTTGCACAGGGACAGCAATGCTGATGGTACACGGGCAGTAACCATGAGGAGGAATGGGTGCTCCTCACAGCCAGCCTCCAGTCTTTGCTATTTTGACACTAAGCTTGTACTCAAAGGAATGACTGCATGAAAGAACCTACCTGTGAGAAAACAGAGTGCCCAGCAGCCCACCGGCCACCGCTGGCATCAGCACCCCAGTTAGCCCCCAGCCCATGGAATTTTCCAGCCCGTGGGTACCCATTCATGGCTGGGACGGAGACCTTCTCCCCAAAATACATTTGGGAGAAGGCTCACAACATACTCATGGCTGAGGGCTACTAATCTAATTTCTTTTCAGACTGGTAATTTGTGACTCACAGGCAGGCATCTATTTTTAGAGATAGCTTCAGCCAGCTCCAGATGGAAGCGCAACAGACTGCGATCTCCAGCAATTGCTTCCACTCTTACAGACCAGATCCTAACTCTGGTCCTCTCAAAGCTTTGGCCAGTGCAGACCAGGCACAGACTATTACTGAGCAGTTTTGTAATTATGTGTCTCAACCTGTGGGTTCCCCATCTCACAGGTTATTTTGAACTATGTGAGAAGTGCCTGGCTTTGCACTGTTTTTCCTTCCCTCCTCCATTCAAAAACAAGCCAGGAGCCTTTTCCAAACCACTCCGTCACCCTGCAGAGTGTCTTCCAGTTCGGACTGTCTGATATCCTCTGAGTCAGCTACGCCCGATGAGCCACAGCTGGCCTGGAGCTGGGCCAAAGACTTTTCCCTTCAGTTTTGTTGCACAACGTGATCTAAATAACCGGTCCCATCTAATTTGTTTCCTTCATGGGTCTAAGGAAACTGTATTTCACTTCATGAGGTCTCACGTTAGGGAAACATCATCAGGTCAGTGTCAAAAACCAATTCAGACAGCAATACAAATAAACATCGATTGGAAAAAGAGACATAGCCAGGGGAAAAAAACCCTGAAACTTTTGTGACTAGACGATGGCTTTCATTAGCTTCATGCTCTGGAATTTAAGTTTCATCTGTTTCTATGAAAAATACGAACGAAGCAGAGTATAACCAAGGAATGAATTCTTTCTTGACTGTGTAACATTTGCTTTCTTGCAAATTTGACAAAATAGTCTTTTTAAAAATTTCAAAATTTTTGGAGTGAAATTGAAACACTAAAACTCTTTAAGGAGAACATTGCTAAAATGTTTGGAAGTCAGTTGTGGCAGACACTGCATGAAGAAGCAACCTAATATATTTTTATTATCCTTATTTTTACTTTATCTGGACAGACAGCACTTCTTTGGAAAAGCCAGCATATTTTGATCTTTTCTATTTTACAATTTTAAAAAGCTGTAGTGTTGCCTAAAACTGAAATTTGACTATCCAATGACACTGAAAAAAATTAAAATTAGCTCTACTCAATAGATAACAAGCTTTAAGATGCTAAATTAATTTTTTTTTCTTCAAAATTTTGAGGCAAAAGGTTTTTAGAATGCATGCACCTATACATGCGTATGTTTATTTTCTGGCATTCTATTCATATTGTACCAATGTCTTGTATTTTAGGGGACAATACATAAATTATTTTTAGTTGTAAATTGTATTAGGAAGAGGGGTCTATTGTGTGATTCTGGTAATGGAACAAGTAATTCACATTGTTTTAAATTTCTTACGTGCTTGCAAACACCCCTGAAATCACATTGAAATACAAGGTGGAAAACAAAGTGGAAAACAACGCAAGGTCTCAGCAGTGCCACACACATTTGCTAAGGGATAAGCACACCTGTTCTGAGTGGCGGAAACTCATGTGAACCTAACAAAAAGGCAGAGAAACAATCAGCTTGCTGCCATCACACTTGGCAGCCCAGACAGGAGCAAAGACAGGAGGAGTATATGAGGCTGTGCACATCATCAGCGTTTCTCAAGATTTGCTGGAGTGATTTCCTCTGGTTTTTAGCTCCTTGGTCTTGCTCAGCCCACTGCTGCTCCGTGCCTTGCCAGGGGGCACGCATTGTGTGCATGCAGGGACCAGAACTGCTGCCTGCTGGAGGCACCAAGCACACCACCTCTTGTGCAGCATCCCAGGCCATGGGGCAACTCCCCTCTTCTTCACTGCAGAGGACCCAGACAACCACCATCTAAATTGTCCTTTCGGTGTATTTTATGTCCCCTTTTCAAGACACTCTTTGGAAACTGTTAATCAATGGACAGATTTTGGCCCTAGAACTGTTGTCACTGGTGTGAGGAGTATGGCACTACTGAGGAGAGATTAGCTATTGGCACGGAGCTGGACCCGCACCCTCTGTAAAGCTCTTGTGATGCAAGATGAAGCGCATAGCCAGAGCACAACTTCCTCATCTTGAACACCCCTGTGATGATGACCCATATAGAGTCAGCAGAGCCACCATGACTTCGTGAAGGTTTCAAACACCTTATGTTACCAGCTAGGAGACAGCCCAGCCTGATGCAACACAGAAGCTCCCTGCCTGCCTTTCTCTTCCTCTATCTGACTTGGAAGCTCTCATGTTGGATGTCCTCAGAAGAACAGGCATGATCCTCTTTCTCCATGATTGCAACTGCATCCCAATCATCAGGGTAAGAGGTTTCCAATGAACACAGATCTTCCACCGATAACCAGAAAGGGAAAAAAGGCTAATAGCAAATCCTCCTACCGGGAGATTCAAAACCCAGGAGATTACACACCAGGGTGGAGATCTAGTTTTCAGTCTGACTGGTCTTGTTATTTATTTGTTTAAGTGCTACCCCAGCAGTGAGCAGGGAAGAATTCCTTCCCCATGCTGGAGTGTGCTGCTAAGTTCCTCTGTCTTGCAGCAAGACTCACAAATATTTCCTTGCTTCCTCCATCCCTGAACACCAACAAGAAGCCTATGCAATACCTCACAGCAAACAGCAAAATCTTTCATACCTCAAAGGCATAATTAAAATATGGGAAAAAAATTTACCTTTTTGTTGAAAACTCTGCTCGGAGTATAGCCAACTGAACCCATTTCCACATAAACCATCGATAAATGGAGAGGCGGAACTCACAAAGAAAGAGAAGTGCTAATTTTCCTGTGCCCGAATCAAAGCAGTTGCTCGCTGCAAGCACTGAGGCAGCAGCATGCGCGGAACCACATTTTTCAAATGGAGTCCCTACCACAAAAATTAAAGCCTGCACATGGTGAAAATGAGGTACAAAATCTTACATTCTCTTCCTCATTAGCCCAGTGGGACAATAATATCAGAGTTGTTAACTGGCAGGTGTGTTTGTAGATAATCGCTTGTGCCTGTTGTACAGTGCAGCAGAGAGAACAGAAATCAGGTTTAAAAGCTGCCATGCTCTGGGTCGCTTTTCACCGAAGTTGGGTCCTATGGCCATAATGTATTAATGTGGATAATATGTGTTGTTCAATAGCTCTGTAAAGCCTTTTCTAATGGATTTTAACTCTTGAAAAGGTATAATACTATTTCTAGAGGTCAAGTACAGCCCTTAGAATTAGGGGTAGGTCTGGCAAAGTCACCACAACTTGAAGCATCAGATTCACTACATGCAGTGAGTTCACACGGGGAAGCAAGCTTGACTCATACCCCGAGGGCTTCCTAGCAAGCTAACATCCTCAGGCTGCTCTGAAGGCAGGGGTGTGTACTGCCAGATCCAGGATCTTGTGTGCCAACAACAGAAATAAGGTGAGAAACTGTTTTTAAAGGGTCCTGGAGACATTCCACGATTGTAGGTTTTTAAAAATTTAACACCTGGAGACTCCAACAGATCTAGGAGGATTCAATGCAATCAATGGAGGTGACCATGGTGATCTTGCTGCTCTTGGTAACCTGTCTCAAGGGCTGAATTTTTGTTTTCCCTCTGGATGAATCACTTTTCAGGCAACCCATCAAACACAAATCTGTCTTGTTTACACATACAAGACTAGAATTTACCAATTTATAAAAACAAGAAATGACCATGTCCAGTGAACAACCCCAGAAATAATCAACTACACTGATCATTGCTTTCCGTCTGTCACACATTTGTGGTTAAAATGTGACTACTCCAAGCAGTAAACATCAACCTGGTAGATATTGCCATGGCCAGGCTCATTTCAAATTATTTTCCTTACAACAAAACCCTTTTCATTCTTTGTTCCACTCACAATGGGTTTTGTTTGGGGTTTTTTCTTCTTTAAACAGGAAATAATCTAAAATATTCTTTGAATGAATCAAAGCATATTGCTCCTATAACCTACACGTGCTCACCATGGAGTGGATAGAGTGCTTCACCTAAGAGCCCTTTTGCTGTTTGCTTTCGTTGCAGACCTGTGCAATGAACCAGCTCTTCAGATGGTGTAAAGGAAATTATTGCCATATTGGCACCAGCACCAGAACAGAATATGACTCCAGAGCTTTAGGGAAAAGGGGGAGGGGGGGGAGGGGGGGGGGCACATAACAACAAACACTACCTGGTATTTCTAAATGCCAGAATCTGATTGTTTTGCTGCACCAGGCTGCTGTCACCCACTGTGAGCAAGCTCCTGCTCTGGCTGAGATTGGTCACTGCTCTCAACAGAAGCTGAGCTGGACCCTTTTACCCATCCTTCACAGTTTGGCTCAATGAGGAATGTTTTCAGTCAGGGCAGGATGGGAAAATATTAAAAACCTTTCAGGAATGGCACATCCTGAGTTTCCAGAAGCTGTCTAGGTCAACCCAAAGTTTAGCCGGCCGGCGCACTCATCCCCAGTATTTAGGCTGACAGTGGAAACAAGCCAGGAACAGCTGCAAACAATTACGCCTCTGACCCTCTCACCGCCGTGAAGCTCTGTAATGCAGAATACTTCCACTTACACTGCACAGTGCAGCAGCTAATGCTCACTTCCGTATGAAAACATCCATGCTAAACTTATTTCATTATGGCTAATTGGCACCCAATTGAATTCTTTTAAAAGGTGTGCTTTGCAATATCTGTCATCTGAAAGCTTCCCTTACCAGGAGGAAATATCTGCCTTCTCTGCAGTGGTTTGAAGATAGAGGATTTCTGTTTCCACTTTATATATATCCCAGAGAGTGTCAGAACAGAGTAAAACAAGGGTTCAGCACTACAGCTCTGCTACTGCTCACAGCTGTAAGTACCATTCCTGAGGACTCCCACCCATCTCCATGCTCTTGTCCCATTGCTCTCAATCCTCCCAGAAGTGGCCAGTAAGCCTGTGTCCACTCTCACTATGTCCCCTGCCCAATTAGAACTCCAGCTCCAGGTCACATCCCCCACACTGAGACCTCTGCCTCCTTCACTATCCTCACCCTGGCTCTGCTCCCATGAAACCTAACCTTACGTTCTCCATCTCAGGACCCCTGACCCGCTCTCAGCACAGCCTGGGCAGTCACTGTCCAGATTTGCTCCTACTCCCTGGGCCAGGAAGTTCACAGCTTGTGTCTGCCCTCAAGCAGAGCTGCAGGCAGCAGCACCAGCATCTCACAACCATCCTGCTTTGAAGAAGCCTGCATGATGCCACACGTTGAATGATTAAGGCACCTCTGGAGGAAAACCCACCAGAAGCCAGGCCTGATGTTCACCCACAATCTCTTTCTACGTCCTCTATCACTGCATCTGTGCAAAGCAAGGGAAATATTGTCACGAACTGCCTCAGCATGACTGGATCCTGGGCTGACATGGAAAGGATTGCTGTCGGCTCAAAATAATCCTGGCACAGGGAGTGTACAGCAAGGTGTTTTAGGAATAGAAACATTAAGAAGAAAACAGAAACCAATAATCCCGCTGGCATTACGGAAAGCATCAAATGCCAAGTCTTTTTGTATTTACAGACTCACGCAGTTTATGGGCTTAACCAAACGCTTCAGGGAGAGAAAAATAATAAACAGTGGCATCATTGATTTATAATCCTTGAGTCTAATGGAAAGAACGATTGGACCATGACAGTGAAACCTCATTCTAACCTCTTCAGCCTTATTTTAGGGGGTTTTCCTCCTTCTCTCACTTTATAGACCTCTGAAGCAACATACAGATATCTAAACTCTCTTGCATAGAGAAAGCCTGGAACACAAGTTGATTAACATACAAGGAGCTGAACAGTACAACAACCCTGGACTTTGGCTGAGCAAGCAATCAAGCAGCCTGCATTTTGCTGTGTTCCTTGATGGGCTGAGCATAGACACTTACACAAGTGTTATTCTTTGTCCTTCCTGATGCAGGCTTGAGTAATGAAATTGGAAACGGCACATAAAGCAACTCCGGCTACTCTGATGACCAAATTGAAAAGTTTTCCTCCGAGGGGTTTGGTAATTGAGAAAGCAGATAAGGAAAAAGTGGCATAAAAAAATACTACTGTAATCTCTCTGAGACTAGAAAATGTATTACATTGACTAATAAGCAACAGGAAGAGACTTTACATTTCCCTTTACACTAACATTTCCAGTTGTATAGTTACAAAAGAAATTATTAGGAGGTTATTTTATTTCTGGACTCTCAATGGAGAAGACAGAAACCAGAAGAATGTGGAGAGTTTGAACGTTAGGATGAAATACAGGCATTGCTTAGAAAAAGATGGCAGCTTGCAAATGGCAGAAAGAGAAGCCAAGACCAGAGCTCGCTGCCCTCCACCACCTGATGGAAACTTGTAAATTGTTATTCCCCATCAAGGACATTGTTTGTGAGGTTACCTGCAGATGGGCATAGTTGGTGAAACAGCAATGAGCAAGAGGGCTGTATAACACACAGGTCAAACCTACTGGAGACCTTAGGTTTTCTGAACTGTCCCTCTGAGTCTTTGCAAGAACCTAGACCACTGCTCAATATTATCCAGAAATACAAATCTCCTATTAAAACAACATACATCTTACCATAATGTTACTGGAATGACAAATAGTAAGTGCCCCAGCAAAGCAGTTCATTCTCGTACCAAACCAGCAAAGTGCAACACCACAAAAGCCAACAAAAGCACTCATTTAGCTAGGGAAAAACACCATCACGAGCCCTCGGGAGTCTGAGTTGCCCCCAGTACTTATTGAAGCTACAGCTGCTCCCAATAAGTTATTCACCACCAAACTCCAGTGGAAATGGTGTGAAGCCCACAGCAGCGGGCAAGCAGTGAGCGGTGTCGCCCAAAAGGAGTGCTGGACTGGATTCTTCAAGCCCAGCTCGTGTGTTCAGTGTGAATTGCTTTCATGCATTACGTGGCAGGCTTTCCCTGAGCCCAGCAGGAGCAGAGGAAAGAGGAAAAACCTAGCCTGTGATTAATTTTTTAAAGAAACATTATTAATTTCATGCAATAGATTGAAAAGAATAAATACCAGTGTGTCACATGTCTGTGAAGTGAAAGCTGGTTTCAGATTCAGACTAGACTGCCTGTCTGAAACTAAACACATATCTACTTTTGGTTTTAGTGAAAGGAATGACTGATTTGACACTTGGTAGATTATTCTGGTGTTTTACTGTTGATATTGTGATTTTATGTGCCAGTGATGAACTGCTCAGGTCCTGCTGCTCATGAGGTTTGAGCTTTTGGATGTGTTAAGTGGGAGACTGCCGAGTCCTGATCATTTCCAACCACTACTTGCCAAAATAAATAGTAGCCGGATCATTATTATTTGGCTTGACACTATTATAAGCAAACTATGTTCAGGCTGCTGTTTGCTGGTCAGATTTTGCATTAAGGACAGAAAAATGCAAACAGGTAGAAGAAAGAGACCGCAGCTTTTCAAGGCACCAGAGCTAGGAGGCAAGACAGATGGAACTGCCAGTATCTTCAAGGATAGGTTTGGAATTTTTGACCACTTGCAGAAATGCTGTAGGGAAAAAAAAAAAATTCAATAGGGCAAAATGAAAGATGCTTCTGCCAAGCAGGAAGAACCAGCTTCACAACCACAGAAGGAAAAAAACTTGTCCCGGTAGCAGTTCTGCAGAAAAGGACCTGGAAGTGGACAGGTCAACAAAGGAATCATAGAATCAATGAACAGTTTGGGTTGGAAGGGACCACGAAAGTCATCTGGCTCACCTCCTGCAGTGAGCAGAGACATCTTCAACTGGATCAGGTTGCTCAGAGCCCTATCCAACCTGACCTCCAATGTTTCCAGGGATTTGGGACCTTTATGGATCTTTGCATTGAAATGTTCCACTCTTTCGCTTTTGGTAGGATAAACACACTAGGAGTAGAATACAGCTGAGACTCAACACCAGCACTACCCCAGGAGATATTACTTGGCTCTCACAACTGCCTTTTCTCTGCATACCTGCCGATCATATGCAAATATGTCAGGCATTACCACCACAGATTTTGTGGCAGCACAAGGTTAGTTTTGATCCAAAGGTGTTTACATTTTTCCCACGCTGCCCACTTTGATGTCTTTTAAATATACCCTGAGCTTGTACAATACTGTTTTCATTCATATTTTAGTTGTGGAGCATTTAGTTCAGAATCATTTGGGTAATGATTTATCAAGAGGTCAATGTAGGTAATAAGAAAAACATTGAACATAAATGAACATGTTATTGTCTTTCACAGAGCCATTTACCTTAGTAAAATTCTGTGTTATGTTGAAAGAAGTAGAGCTCAGAAAGTTATAAATTACTGAATTAATATTCTGCCATTGACTGAGCTGGAAGTAGGACCGTGCGTGATGCTGGAGATTAACAGCAGTCAACACATCTGGATCCACTGCTGCACATCAGGTTTACTGACCACCCTGCATGTTAAACTGTTGTCTCATCACATTGGCAACCTGTTAAATGGTCTGCAGACTAGAGCATCCAGCATACAGAGAAAAATTGTTCGGACAGTGCCACAAGACACAGCCACTCACACCACTTTGGCTACTTTGTGTCACTAGAGTAATACAGATTGTAGCTTTTTTTTTTTTTAAAAAATTGTCATCTCAAGTGTATCATGAACACAATAATATGTAGCCAGCAGTAATGGGATAGACCAGTCCACTGGGTTTGTTAATTCTACTTGGCCATTTAGAAATGGTTCCATCTACAGTGAACATAGAATCAGAGAGTGCTTTGGGTTGGAAGGGGCTTCTAAGATCATCCAGTTTCAATTCCTCTGCCATGGGCAGGGACACCTTCCACTAGACCAGGTTGCTCAAAGCCCCATCCAACCTGGCCTTGTATGTGCAGAAATGCCTTTTCTTTTAAAAATAAGAAATAAATAATGTAATGAAGCTTTGTTAATATTAGAGGGAGTTGTGTATCAGCGATTCATATTGAATGGATATTGGCATTATGTTCACTGGTGCTAGGATACCATGGTGATGGGCCCTGAAGAATTACCAAAAATAGATTAAATGCATGTGGCAAGTGATAATAAGCACAAAATGTTTTCCATACAGTAAAAATGCCGCAGGAAAGCAGAATAACACATTCTACAAATCAGCTCAACAGATCAACAACTTCCAGGCAGAATACCCAGGAATCTGAACATGTAGTCAGAGCTGAACTCCAAAGCCCAAAATTGCCAAGAAACCAAATTTGGCAATAGTGTCTGCACCTAAGAAATTCAGATCTAGGAGACTGGCACAAAATCTGCTATTGCTAGCAAAAATGCATGAAAGGAGCTGAGAGGTTTGGATTTAAAGTAAGAGACATTAATCACTGGGTAACACCCACCACAGTAACTGCATCTTTCCAAGCTGCTCGAGTCTCATCCCTTTTTGTACTGAGTCAATCAAAATATTAAAAATGTCATTTTTTGAGGCTGTGCTGAGCCAAGCTGCTTGTTTGCTGCTATATAAAACAAATCACTCGAAAGAGTTTCACTTAAGCTGCCCACTGATTCAGCAGGGTGCTCATACACAGAATTAAAGACACGTGCAAGCGCCAGCAGCTCTCGTGCAGGAATGACAGGAGACCGTGCACCTCGCTCGCTCATTAACAACCACTCTGCTGCATTACCACAAAGTGCATGACATCAAAGGGACATGAAATGTCTGAAATGGCACAGCTACTTGCTCACGACAGTCAGCAGCACTTTGCTCAAACCATCCCTTACGAAGAAACATGCACAGCAAAGCCATTTGTTTATAAAAACAACAGCTACCTAAAGCCACCTTGAAAATTCATTAACTGGGATGATTTACCAGTACTGAGGTATCTCACTATATGCAGACATGTATATAAATACTTAGGTTGCTGCTCTGGATGCTAAGACCTTGTCAACCCAAAGTGACTAAAGTTTCAGAAGCAAAATTTCAAATGTGTCAAAGCTTGTGAGAGCTCCCACTGGAGGGTGGGTCACCAGAAACAGGTACCAGAAAGCCACCAGGATGGGGTATCCCATCACACAGCAACACACCAGAGGCATTCAGGGGAAGCATGAGCAGCTGCCTGACAAATCTCGGAGGCAAAAATGCCAAATGTAGCCATCTGGGGAGGACACATGCTCCAGACTTCCACAGTTTTGGAACACTGCTGTTACTAGGGTCAATACAAAACACATAGTGCCTACCAGCCACAGCTGCACTTCCAAGGGAGAAAACAGCAGCAGAGTCCTCCTGAGGCTGAGGGGAATTTTGAACTTACAGGAGCAATAGAGAAATCTAGTTACAAAGTCTGTTACTAGGTGACGTACCAAGTCCTGACAAACCATATCGGGTGGTATTTTGGTATATTGGTCTATGCAGCAAACCCTGCACCAAAAATCCACTTTCTACCATTTCCATCCTCTGCTTCCTCAGATGGCTGAGAAATAGGGGATCCAGAGCACATATGCAGCGAGGAATCTTCTGAAGACCAACAGGTTAAGGACTCAAAATGTGCTGGACCTGTCAGTCTTTGCTTGTAGGAAACTGAGAAAAAAACCTGAAAACTGTAAAGGTGTTCTCTCCAAAACTATTTCCACCTCCTGCTACTGAATAGGACAATAGACTGAAGGATATGCAGCAAAAAACAAAACCTGAAAGCTTGTCCCAAAACCAGGAAAATCAATTTGCCCCAGTAAAAAGCTGGTTAGTAGCTCCTCATTATCTTTTTGGACCATGGAAACACACAGAGAACAAGCATCTCCATTCTCCTTGCAAGACAGTCTCTCAGTGAGAAGAAACAGGTTTTAGTTGCTTTTTAAGCAGTTTAAAACCAAAAGCTCGTTGTGATACTGGGGCAAAGCTTCTGCGTGGTTAATGGATCCCACTTGGTCCTAAAGACACTACGTCTTTCTTGCTAGCCCTCACACCTCAGTGCAAGCACATAAGAAGAAAAAGACATGACATCTCAGGCCCTATGGCCACCAGAGAGCTGCTGGGCTTCTTCTGGCTTCAGTGATGCTCAGAGGACCTCTACAACAACAAAGGCCCACTGTGACGCTGGACAGCCTTACTGAAGTCCTGTCCAGATATCTGTGAGCTTAGGCCACACTACGGAAATTGTCAGGTGCAACCTTACAGTCCCCTACTGGCATAGGAACAGTTGGATGAACACAGAACCTATAGCAACTATAGCAGAGATATCAGAAATAGCTATGGTTTATTACAGATAAGAAATGAGCAGAGGGAAAGATTTGAATTTGCTCATCGCCTCCATCTTAGCTATAACAAAAAATACAGCATAAAATACAAAATTCTGTCAATTATTACAATACTTCACATTTTAACCTAACAAAACAAACCAAACCCCAGGTGCTCGCTAAGCTTTCCCTCAAAGAGCAAGGCAGGACCTTGCCACCATGCCTCAGGTAATGTCCCTCAGCCCTGCATTGTGTCCCTAGCAGACAGCCCTCCCCACCTTGTCTTTAAAACCACTTTATTAACTGAAAGCTTCCAGAAATACTGAAATACATCACAACACCAGCAAACAAGACAGGACCGCAGAAGGGCTCCTAGCTGTATCACTTGCTGTTCAAGACTGTTTTTCTTTCCTCACCCCTGCTGACCCAGCAGTGCCACACTCGGCTCAGACAGAGATGCTGTAGTAGGGCACATTACTGCAGTACTACAGTGTAAGAGAAAGATTTGTTTCATGGTTGATATTGTACGCACTTATAAGCCTTCTTTTGTGCTTGTGAGTTACCTTTGTGTACTGCTGTACTAACGATCTGCTCACAGGATCAGTGTTTCTGGAGCACAAGTACATTGTCAAGTGCAAGTGCCAACATATCATGAGAATCATCCTCAGAAGAGCGTACAGGGCCACACCTGGCAGCTGTGACCCCAGGTGACCAGAAGGCATGGAAAAATGTCAGACAGACAGTAACCTCAGCACAGAGCCACAGAAATGCACAGATACCTTTATAGCAAGATTCAAAGGGGATGTCTGACTTTTCTGCTTTGAAATTCGCCAGCACTTGGGCTAACATGTTCAAGAGGATGTTCAACAAAGTAAAGGCCTGTTAATGTCATTATCACAAAATACTGCTCTGAGATGATAGGACTCTGTTTAACTTTCTTACAAACTTCAGCAGTATAAAAGATTACATGTGCAAAATCTGATATTTGACATTAAATCTGGGGACAGTAACATAAGGAAAAGATTTTCTGAAAGTAGCATGAATAATACTCCCAACTGCATACTACTTAAAAAATGAGCAAACCCAAAATTTCAGGCTACGCAGAAGAGTGGTTTACAGTAGAGAATTTAGATCAGTGGTTATTGTTGGTATTCACCCTGATCTGTTCACTTCCAGTGTTTGATGTCTCCTGAAAGTTCTCTAGGTCTCTCTCTCAGCTGGTCTATTTTTACATGAATTTGAGATGATTCAGGGTGTTCATAAATTGTTTTCCGTACTAGAAATAAAGACCTCCACTGACAGGACTTGACTTTGAAGAAGTACCTGGGGAAGAAGAGTCACCAAGCAAAGGGTTTGCAAGGGAAATCCCACTGCCTACATCCCAGCAGTGGCCTCTGTTGACCAGAGACCTAAAATTTCATCTGATTTCTATTCCTTCTACCACACCAGATCCATTAACATTTAAGGATCCAAAAGTAAGGAGCCTTCTCAGGCAGAGCTACTGTTTGTATAAGCAGGAGACACACGTTATCCTGTGGGCATTACTGAAAGTCATAGAATCATAGAATGGTTTGGGTTGGAAGGGACCTTAAAGCCCATCCAGTTCCACCCCCCTGCTACGGGCAGGGACACCTCCCAGCAGCCCAGGCTGCTCAAGGCCCCATCCAACCTGGCCTTGAACACCTGCAGGGAGGGGGCACCCACAGCTTCCTTGGGCAACCTGTGCCAGTGTCTCACCACCCTCAGCGTGAAGAATTTCTTTCAAATGTCTAGTCTAAATCTTTTCCTGTCTAATTTAAAGTCATTCCCTCTCATCCTATGACTACTTGCCCTTGGAAAAAGTCCTCCCCCAGCTTTCCTGTAGCCCCTTCAGCTACTGGGAGTCTATTCTAAGCTCTCCCCAGCGCCTTTTCTTCTCCAGGCTGAACAATCCCAACTCTCTCAGTCTGTCCTCACAGCAGAGGTGCCCAAGCCCTCTTATCATCTTCTTAGCCTCCTCTGGACCCACTCCAACAGTTCCAACAGTTCCAAAGCCTTATTATATTGGGGATTCTGGAACTGGACACAGTACTGCAGGTGGGGTCTCATGACAGCGGAGCAGAGGGGGAGAATCACCCCCCTCGACCTTATGGATGCTCCTCCAGCTTGAAATGAGCACGTACTTTGCACCCAGAGAAGCGGCCTCACGCCGTGAGCATCACACCGCCGGGCTAAGGAGGCAGTCGGGGCTGATTAGGCAGGGAGCTGCCGCCGCATCCCGCATCCTGCATCCTACATCCCGCATCCCGCCCGCAGGTCGAGAGAGGGCGCTGCCGCCTCAAGCAGCGGCTCTGCCCGGGACGGTGATGCCTCCTCCTCCTCCTCCTCCCCAGCCACCCGGGCACAAACCGCCTCAGGCAGCGGCAAGTGCGGAGCTGAGAAGCATCAGATGCTGGGAAGCATCTTCTCCGCTCCCAGGCTGAAAGATGCCCGAGGTCAGGTGTGTTCAGATCTCCTGAGTTTCAGGTGGAGAGGGAGACCCTTGTGGAAGCAGCAAGTGATGGGAAAGTGGAGTTGGAGAAGTGGCTTTGCTTTTTTTTAAAAAAATCATTGTATACACAAACAACTTTCAGGGCTTTGAAGGGTTTAAATTCTCATAGGAAATTGTACACGTTTTAAAAATAAATTAAGTAAACATCCAAGATGTATAGGAAAAGACAATGAAAAGGCAATTTTCAAAGCACAGTAGTTCGCCATTTGTTTACATTTTGTCTGGAGACTCTGAAAAGAGCTCCAAAAAATTCTGTTCTTTGGCTAATGGGTTCTGCTGTGACAGGACTGCTGTTGGCCAGATTGGCCTGGCCAAAGTCTCTTCCTTCAGCCAAGAGGATTTGGAGAAGACCCCTCCACTGGCAGTGCCCCTCATGTCCTGTCACCATGGGTCAGGGACATTAGGTCCAAAACGACACTCCTATTGACATGGATATCCACACAGAGACAAGGATGACTCCACAAAATTAGAGATTTCCAAGCCACATTGTGAGATTTGCCATTGTCACAGATGTGAAAGGTTCACCTTTACTACTGTGTTATCTCTTCAGTTTCACATGAAGCAAATTCAACTGGTTTTTACTTCATATGGTCCTGAAAAGCATTCCTCCTCACTCACCCAAGCAATTATTCTAGTTTCCTTGTGAGTATAGCTAAAAACCTAATTTTATAGTCTTGCAAGCTGAAAAGAAGCCTGGTCCCCATACACTGACATTACTTCTTCTTAATATTTCATATGAAGAGCATTGTTTATCCTGCTCTGCTCTCTATTTTGCAATTGGGGGTTTTGCTGAATGTAGGTCACAGAGGCAAGACTATCTCATATTAGCAAATATTGCACAGCTGAACCGAGAGTTGGTTTCAGTAGCTGTAATAGTTCTTTCTACATTTTTCCAACAAATATCTTCGGACCACAGCCTAAACAAAATGTCGTGATGGCTTCCAAGTAATTTTGGCCCGAAATATATTGCTCATGTGGTGTCTAGAATAGGCTCAGGTTTATAACTCAGTTTCAAAAATCAAGGTTAATTAAGGCTTCTGCCCCCAAAATAGAGTTACAAGACCAAAAGCATTGAACAGTGTTGAATATCCCACAAGGAGAGCCTGAATGCCTGCAGTCTCACTTATCTTCTAACTCTCCAGCCCAAGGCATATTTCTAGACTGATTCCAGATTAGGGATAGAGCTAGAGGTTTGTTGAGAAATACCAGGACTCTTACCAAATGTTACATGTCCCACTGGAAATGCAGAGGACTGGTGTCAGTAGACTTACCCTCCGATTTTTGGCTTGAAACATATTTCTACTTTATTGCTTACATTAGCATAAGGGTTCCCAGAAACAGAGGTTGCAAGCATCAAGATCAACTTGACACTCATCAAACATCCCGTGCTTCATTTTGGCCTCAGTTGTACTCCTCATCTAATAGGTTAAGTCTCAGGTTACTCTTAGTGGTTTATGGACAAGCTGAACATCTGAAATTGTTCCTAAGTTTCTCTGAGGTTACCTCTTCAGGGCATGAGACACAATAGCCAACTCCATGTACCAGCAGTTTCTCCTGAGCCCAGATGCTTTCCCAGCCCGTAGGCCTGCTGTGGTTAGGTAGAGGTTGACAGGATCCTGTGAAGCTGAAGATGGCCTTCAGTAGACTAAAATACTTTCCACTTAATTTTGGCCTGAAATGGACTCCTATCTGTTATCAGTGTCCAGACTCACACCTCCTCAATACATGCAACAGAACCATGATTATTACTCCAAGATCTCAGACGCAAGACAAATCTTCCAGAAAAGATGGGTTCCTAATCCACAGCCTACACAAGGGTTAAGTTCAGCAGAAACGAAATCACAGAACTGAAATTATGAAATAATTTTCCCAGTCTAGAAGACTGGCTCATGGCCACCACTTGCAAATTCACAAGACTTCTTAACTGTTGACTGAAGTGACAGAATCAAGTTCTGTCTGGAGCTGCTGTTCAGAGGTGTTGGACTGGGGGTCTCCAGAAGAGAACCTGCAGAGCCAGGATTACTACACCATATTTGAAAATCTGGGAGAGTTAAGTTTATATTGGTGGCTGGCTCAGCCACCTCTAGGCTGGAAGCTGCGGAAGCAGGAGAGTTTCACTCTAGGCTCCTGGGAAGGTCTCAGGGCTTGGTGAAAACTGACAGGAATAAACATCAGTTGTTGCTTCTTAACCTTGGGGAAGGTCATAGGGTAGAATTAAGACCATTTTCTTGCTTCTCTTACTCTGTTATCACTCATTATCCCAGCTATGGAGGACCCAAAGATGAAGCAGTGCCTTCAAGGCCAGGTTGCCCCCACTCTTACAGCCAACCATTACTTCAACCTTAACCACAGACCACATCCACCCCAGACTATATAAAACCCCTTCGATCTCTGCTGGCAGTAGAGTTTATTATAGCAGTGTATCCTCAGCAAGATAACTGCAGAGGAAGGGAGGATGTAAAGAGGTTTGCTCTGGAGAGTAGAAAAGTACCAGTGAGGGGAAAAAGCCACAGAGTGAATGAGCTCAGTGTTTCCCAGGCATTATCAGCAGGCTTAGACACCACCAGTAGGAACGAAAAGGAAAGCAAGACGTGATGAGGGAGACGGGTGAAAGGGAAGCCTGATGGATAAGAGGACTGAAAGGAACAGAAAAAGCAGGAGCAGGTTGATTTGTTGCTTTTTTTTAAAAAAAAAAGGAACAAGAGGAAGGGCAAGAACCAAAACTATATCTGTCACTCGTCTCTCCCCGCCCACTCTGAGAAGCTTCAAAAGAGATTTGGAAAGAGAGAGGAAAATAACGACTGTCAGATATTACTGTTCCAGCCACTGAGTCATGGCAGGAAACTACTGATACTGTAAACTAGTACTGTAAGGTCAGACAATATTTGAGTTTTACCAAGGCTTGCTGCAAAAGGAACAGATACTCAGTGGTGAGGACTTGTCCCTTTTGTGATTCTTGATGTCACCATAGAACCATTTCACCAAGCACGTTCAAAAAAATCTGCCTTTACTTTAACATTTCACGTGAGTGCAGACATTTCTTTTTCTCCCTTCCTGTATCTTTGTTTTTGTTGAAACAGATGCCTAATAAGAGAAGGATGTGGAAGAGTAGAAAAAGCCTCCAGTCCTTGGGATGCTACTCATTGCTTGGGTTACTCCAACTCTTAACTATTGCTGTGCCACAGAAAAATCATTTTCTTACAATCATCCTGTCCTTCCATCAAATTTGTCACTGACGGTTGTCACCATCTATGTGGCCTTTTCAGACACAGTCATCATCAGTCTCTTCAGTGCAGTGCAGTCCAATGGGTGGAATTTCTTCCACTAGGATAGCACAACCATCCAAATTCCCACAGGAGCTCAGCAAAGATAAAAGCAGGAAACTGCTGTTATGGGGATGGCCCAGCCGCCTTCTTCCAGCCCCCTAGGAGAGCACCTTTACACTCCCTGCACTGGCAGACCCAGGAAATCAGATAGATCCTGTTGTCTAGACATACCTACTATGGCTTTGCACCTACCCATCACAATAGACACTTCTAGGACTCTCTTGTCTCAATGGGATGATCGCATTCATCTGCTTGAGTAACCCACTACGTAACCCACTAAGCAACTTTCTAATCTTAAGCTAATTGTTTTAATAAGACCAGAGGGTCTGTATCCAGCTCATCTGGGTCAAAGCACCAAGCCTGCCCCAGTCTCAGTTGAGTACAGTTCAGCAGAAGGACATGTTCTCAAAAATAGCCCAGTGATAGTAATGCCTACCAAATGAAGGAAGGAAGTCATACCACGGAAAAACATTGGTGGCCCTGGCAACCTGTTCCCTTCTTCCTCCACCAAGAAAACAAAGCAAAACAGAACTTGCCACATGAGGCTGGAAGCATTTAATTCAGTGATGTATGGAACAAGGGTATGCAAGGAAGTTGTAGGGCAACATCCTACACAATCCAGTAATAAACTGTGAAGTCGTGGCTGCAGGCAATACACCTCATCACAAGCTACGGGCAAGCACAAACACAGGCACCTGCTGTTGACAGAAGCACCAAAAAGCCTTAAGTGTGGAATCCCTCCACCTTTTTCTGACAGTAGCTTATAAGGCTACTTAATAGCTTTACTGTTTTAACAAATAAAGTAATCTGTGACATTACAGAAACTAGCCAGATGCTATGCGCAGTGCATCACCATAACATACAGCATGGCCTGACTTCAAAACATCCCTGTCAGAGATCACTGGCCAAAAAAAAAAATCTATTCCCCTATTCCCTTCCTGTCTGAGCTTACAGCTACTCATGAATCTGATGACATGATGATGATTTCCAGCAGGGGAGCAGTACTTGTCTCAGTTTCCACACCAAAAGCAGCCGTGGAAAAGGGTAAAGAATATAATGACTCAGGATCACAGGGCGGAGACTAATGAGCAGCAGATCAGGAGCAAGCAGTGGTCTCTGGAAGAAGGTGCTTTCAACGAGCAGAGTGCAATCTTACTCATCCCCTGTCTTGATCAACTGCAGGGGTTTCCATGAAACAGATGCTAAGTCTGCCTCACTGTCACAAACTGAAAAAAAACTTTGGTGTGGTTTTTTGCTTGTTTTAAAAGAAGTGCCTCTTCTGGGGACCTTCCCTACTCTTTTCTTCCACCATCCAGTTTATCCTGGCAGGGTGGAATCTCACCGTACAGCAGGCGTGCTTATCAGTCAGTGCCTCCACCAGCTCTCTCAGCTCAGTGTGGACAGATAACAAAAACATTGAGAATACGAAGCCAGCACCATCCTTTCACTCAATGCAAATGAGCGACAGTGTCATTTCAGCAATTGCTTCTTTCAAGACATTCTAGTCCCCCTCAATGATTTCAGGCAACTACTGAACTGATAGCATCTATATTCTTACTGGGTCAAAACCACTACAAAAACATTTTATCTAGTTAGTTATCACATTACCCCATCAGCAATGTGAATTTTATTCCTACTGTAACAAATGTATAATCTCTCCGGGTTTATCAGAAAAGTACACTGACTACACTGAAAGAAAATTCTTGTCTTATAAATTATTTAGCTAATTTTTCCAGGAATATACTGGGAAACATTGACAAAACTAAGATTTCAATTTGGGTCTCCTAGTGGTCCTTGCCTGTTCTTAATGGAACTCACTGGATTGCATCCTAGTAAAATCTTTTTTCTTCTGAAAAATCTGTTGCTTACTTAAGGAAGCTTAAACGTTCAGAATTTATTTGTTTCTTTTTAACTAAAAGAGCAAGTGCATTTTTCAGGAGTTGATGTATGCCCATTCATATTGAGAGAAGCTTCAGCAGTTAGTATTTACCTTTAGTTTTGCGGGGCTGATGGAAGGCACTGACTTTTATGGATTTTAGTTTCTATTCCTCAGGATAAAACCAAAGGTGGAGAGCAGAGCAGGACTTCTGCTATACCTGCTTTCAGGTCAGCTGGGACCACAGGAAGGTCAGTCAGAATGCCCTATAGACCAAGAGAATCTGGGCTGCCTGGTGAGCACTGATCTCCCCACCAGCACAGGTGTCTCTGTGCAGCTCCCCAATTTCACCGGGGCTGGGAGGCCCTCCTTCCCAAGATAACCGACTCTGCCTGTGCACCGCTGCTTTAAAAGAAATCAAATTAACTTGGGCAAATGCAAGCCCCGCAAAATATTTTGAGGAGTTCGAACCATCATCTCATTATTTGGTGACGAGGAGTTTGACAAGCAAGTACAATAGACACCACCCACTCACTCCAGCTGAGATCTGAACCATGCCACCAACATGACACAGTGAGGAGGCCCTCCGGCTCTCTTTTGCCTTGCTAGCCCATGATTACAGCATTTCCTTAAGGCAGCAGGAGTGGCAGCATCACATAAATCCTCCACTCCTAGGCAACAAGCTGATTGACTCTCGATTTCCTACATTTCTTTGTTATTTTATTTCATTTTTAACTACTTAACTGGTAACTCCCTTCACAAGGTTTTCTACTTTTGCAGCTTGTGATTCTTTTGAAGCAGCCAAAGGGATTTGGGAACTTCGGTCTCCCTGTAGCAGAAGTTGGGCAGGCTTTTGCCAGAATCACCTGGGCCAGGAAAAGCATGGAAAGCACTCAACTCTGGCACAGCGCAGCCTGGGTGACCCCCGGGAGTCCTCAGACAAGCTGAGGTGATGTGCAGCAGTCTGTGGCAGGACTGAATTAGTGATGACTATGGACAGATCCCCAGTTTGCCTTGAAAATAGCATCCACAGTCGTTTAAACTGTTTCCTGGGCAGCCTGACCATTCCTGGGAGCAGGTCCTCAGTTTTACACCCCTCTGCAGCCTGGAAGAACGTGTCAGCAACAGCACCTGTGAGCAGTAGCACAAGCAGGAGGCAGCAGTCCAGTCTGTAGGACATATTCCCCCTGAAGCAATCCCTGTGCCTCTCCTCAGAGGGCATGACTGGTGAGAAGTACCCAAGAGCTGCCCACACTCTGTCGTCCTTCAGACAGACCTGCCATACTCTCACACCATATTCAATGCTGTGCAATGGCCACATGAATGTTGTCCCCGCTGGTGGCCTCAGCCTCTTGTCTGGGGCATGAAATCTGCCAGCTAACTGCTAATATAGCTCACGTAGAGAAGGATACAACCCCACAATCGCAAAGCTCATTTGACTCTTGTGACGGTTGCAGAAATTACTATGGGGGAAACCAGTACAAAAATCCAGTACCACAACAAATGCAAGAGACACTTTCTCTCTGCATGGTTCATTATGAGAAACAAGGAGACCACATGATTTTCTTGGGTCTTCCATCTACCTCTCACAGCCCACCACTGCTAGCCAAGCTGCAGCCCACGCACCTATCAGCTACTCACCGATCTTTTGCACAATAGCTCTGTAAGCCTCAAAATAATGGATACAGTTTACTTAGATATATAAATTTCAATTAGGTATAAAAAGCCAAATTCATTACACCTTAAAGCCAGGCATTTTTAACTTGACGTTTTCAAGCTACTCCCTATCTTCTGCTGGCAAGACTACCATAGTTTTTTGTACATGTGAGGAAATCTTCCCAAATTTTATCAGGAGAAAAAAGTAAGTGCAACTCTCTCTATAGGCTGCCCAAATCACCAGGCTTTCAGTGAATGATGCATTAGCTAGGGAGTAGCCAAAAGGATTGAGCCTGTGCCTGCTCAGTGGGAGGCAGGAGCATCTCCTTGCAAGGTGTCAGCAGATGGCTTCGTGCTGAAGGTATCTCCTTAGTGCCACCCATGGGAAACAGCTAGCAGAAACACAGGATGAGGACTGGTTGCCTGCACAACTTGTCCAATATCATTTAGCCACCTCTGGGCATCTGCAATGCCTGCACAAGACATTTAGGGGGCCACTGCTCCTCTGCAGCAACGGTTAGAATTCAGGCACCGCACACACAGATACATCAAATAACACTAATCCTCTACATTTATACACCTGAATCATTCATCTGGAAACTGAAATAAAAGCAACTGGAAAAGCTGGTCACCACAAGAAATCAAGTTATAGCTCCCCTGTCTGCACTGTTACAATTCAGGTTTAGGGTCTGACATGCGAATACCACGATGTGACAACAGTTATGGGGAAAATACCAACCTAAAGGGCAGTGACACACCCTCCCTGCTCTGTTTACAAATGTCATGGTCATATGAGATACCAGTCAAACACACCAGCAAACTAAAAATAAGTCACAATAGGATATGTTGATAAATATTTATTTCAAAATGGTATAGCTTTTTAGATGACTAATGTTAATGTGATTTCAGATTGAGAAGAAAACAGCCAAATCTGATTGCATGAGAACTGTGTTCGGAGGAGTGGAACAGGTAACTAGTACCAACTCTGTCATTTTATTCTCCTATTAGAAAATGTTTACTAGGTATATCAAACAGTCAATGCCATTATTGTTTTTAATACACCAGCATGTACTAGTGCAGGACACAACTAGAAGGTCAATAAGTATAATTTTTGAAGAGGAGCAGTCATTTGCAAGCAAGAGGGTTCATGCTTTCAGGACTCTGAGGGTTGTTTTCCTGCAACAGCCAACACACCCCATATGACAGGGAGGTAAGAAAAAATCTGCCCAGACCTTTAAGAGTATCTTATTCCCAGTTAGGTTACAATCAAACCATTTTCACAATAGCTTCTGCAACCAAACTGTTGCTAATTAGTCAGCCCTCCCTTCAGTGAGGGAGGAAAATATGACAGCAAAGATGGAATTCTTTTGAAAAGTGACCCAAAAATCCCTAATATGGATTGCAGCATTTTGTGGCCTACACCAAGCTTGTCACAGGGCAGGAAGAGGGAATTTGCATGTATCACAGCATGTTGCAATCACTGCAGAAATGTCTTTCTTTTCTTGCTTCCTCTCCACTCCTGTTTGGAGAGTTAAGGTGAAATGGCAACGGTACTGCAGCTTTTAGGACATCCTGTCCAGGGACCCAGAACTGCAGTGGCAGTGCTCCTTGCATGCGCCTCAGTTGCTCTTTGGTCACTTAAGTGTTTTCTCTGTAGGTATCGCTTCTCTGTGTTGATTGACATAAGGAAAACTCAAGGAAGATGTTGAACAGTTTGGATCGTATTGTAACAGGCACTACGCACCAGACAATGCAGTCAAGGATCTACTGAAGCAAATGTTTCTGCATTGGGAGAGAGAGATCTGGGAGAAGTGGCGTGATGGGGGGAGAGGGCTTCACAGCTCTGTGAAAGTCTATGGAACAGCTATTCTAACACTGAAAGTAAGTTTTCCATTCTACACACCACAATCTCCAAGGGGGAAAGCAACACCCTTCCAGGCATGAGTTTAACAGGCTCAAATGTTCATAGAGAGAAACACAGGAGTCACAGGAGTGTTGGAGTCTGAATTTGGCTCTTCGATTTCAGAGATGTCTGGAGAGATAGAGCCTGATTACCTACACACATGAACAGCTTTACTGAAGTTGTTTGTCCATCGTTCTCCCAAGAATTTGGAGACAGAGAGGGAGATTGTGTGGCTGGGTATTTCTGCAGTTCCGCAGTAAGGACAGAAGCATATGGTTCAGGAGGCCTGGAGATACTTCTTCGAAAAGAGAAAGTGGTGTGTTTCCAATGAAACACCCACCTTCTTCTTTAGGGTGTTGTGCTGGCAATGCCAGAGTGCAACGGGTTGCTCTGCTGCTTCCCTGAAGACAGGAAAGGCTGGGTGTAGAAGGCAGATGCTTCATCTCCTCTCTTCTACCTCCTTCCAAATGCAGCAAGCCCCACAGTGCAGAAGGGGACTGCTGGTTGTAGCAATAACCCACACCCCATCACCTGCCTGAAAATCCGCAGAGTATTACTTAGGCTACTTGCCCACTACAGCACCTGCCCACTCCTTACACAAGAGCCTCCCAGAAACGCTGAGCATACTGATCTGAAAGTGATTTTCATTCCATCTTAGACTGCAATGATGTCAGCACCATGTACACCCTCCTAAATGCATCCAACTCAGCAGTTTACCAAACACACTTGGAATCTGAAGGACCAACAGAGAAATGACTTTTCGGAGTGGATAGCCTGATTTTAGCGATCAAAGATAAAAGGAGCGTTATAGAAAGGAAGTGAAATATTTCAATGCGCATATTCATTCTACTGTTCAGTCACCCATCTGCCCAAGTTGCTTTAATCTGCAAATTTTCTTTACAATTGGCCACTTTCATGAAATGAAACTTATTTCTGGTGATAAGTAACGTATACATCATTCATGCAGAATGGGAAAGCATTCAGTGCAGTGGGAAAGGATAACTTTATGCTGCCGAACCCATAAATATAAAAGTTAGATTCAGGTCCTAAGCATGACAAGCCTGTCATAGAATCATAGAATGGTTTGGATCAGAAGGGACCATAAAGGTCATCTAGTCCAATTCCCTGCAGTGATTAGGGACATCTGTAACTAAATCAGATCCCTGAAACGGGTGCTTACAGCATTTACTATACATGGTTTGATGTAAACTTAGGAATTTCATGTACTAAAAGCAATGGTTCTTGTTCACTGAGGCTTCTGCTTGGCTCCTGCAGACTGCTGAGGAGATAGTGATGGCTAGCTCTGAGGTCATGGTCTGAGGCTGGAGCTCGCTACTTAGTAGTCTCTCCAGAGGCAGAATTACCATCTGGTTTTCTTATTTGCAGGTTTGAGAGTTCTTTCCCACCTCTCTACAAATGAGCTTGCATTCCAAAGTACATTTTACGCTGTTTTAACTCTATTCAACCCAGTATCTCCTCAGCAAGGTCCCTGTAAAAAGAAGTATCTGTGAGGCCCTCAAACTCTGCCTTATTTCAGCAGCCCACCTAAGGTGTCCAGGAGGGGCCAGCATCACCCCAGCTCCTCTGCAGGGCAGATGGCCAATGGCCAAGAGCATATTAACAGAACTGAACTTAGATTTTGTTGAGACTTTATAGTAAACATTTCCAGAAGGAGGGTAAGGATGAGTCACAAATCTACGTATACTACCTGGCCTCTGACTGTGCCTGCCCCACCACGGCTGCATCCACACCGTGCTCTGAGCCCTGGCAGCAGCTCAGAGGCAGCCACAGACTCACTACCACCTCCTCAGCCCCTCAGGAGAGAACTGTGCTGCCCATAGCCCTCTTATACTAACAGCCCTACCTGCTGAGACAGCTCAGCCAGCCGTGTTGCAGAGCAGGAGAGCTTCTGCCCTATGGCTGCAAGGCAGGAGGGCCCAGAGCCCACCCATTGTGGAGCTGCCTTTCCCTGGGCCATTGGAACCAGGCAGCTTCAAAGCCAGAAAATTCTCCCAAATTGAAATAAAAGAGTCTGTGCTGTTAATGGAAAGGGGGCACTCTGCCCAAATACACAGGGAGATCATGCAAGGAACATCTCAACTCCAACTGCAGGTCAGCAACTGGAAAAAACGTGTGAAAAATAGGAGCTGCAGAAACGTGAAGGTCTGGTCCCAAGCTGAGCCTATGGCAGATGGGTCCCTCCTTGCTACAGGAGCAGTGGGGAGACCTCAGGATGAAACTACCTCCATTTCAGATAAACAGCTGCCCTCAAGCTGCAGTGCTGTTGCTAGTAAAGCATTGCAGAAAACAGTGGCAAGAAAGGGGAACTGAAAGCCTTGGAGAGCTCTGCAAAACTGCCTTCTATGTAGGCTGGCTGCCAGCCAGCTACTGGCTCACCCTTGCACAACCACTTCCTCCTTCAAAAAACACCCACCACAACCCTTTCTCCATGGACTCCTGGGACAGCCAGTGTCCATGCCTACACCTGATCTTCCCTGTCTGTGCTGAGATGTCCCTCAGAGCACCCTTCCTGCTGGCTGACAGAGTCCAGGGGCAATGGTCTTCCTTGGTGGTATTCCCATCCCTAAAGACATTTTCACCATGGAGAATGTCTCTTTCATTCACCTCTTGTCTCGGGAGAAGCAACTTCATAGTGCTCCAACTCCTGCCTGTTACCTCAAAAGGAATAACTATAAAATAAGTATAAATACTAATTAACCTGAATCTTCCTTCATATCGTGATCTAAACCAGATGCTATATCTATCTTTAACTTTAGGCTGCTTTGAGATGCACCCTCTACCCGCAGCAAGCAAAAATAAGATTACTTATTTTGATAAAGTTATTCGTGGGTCTCAACAAGACACATTGCTTGGTGATATTGTGCTCGTATCTTTAAATACTGTGAACTCACGGGGGTTTGAAAGGCTGTATAGTTCGAGTGCCTCCAATACAACAAGGAGATCAAGGAGAATTTAATCCAGTGACTTTCCCATGTCCTGCTGGAAAAAGGTACAGTGAAATTGAGTTACTTCTCTCAGCAAGGAGAGATTTGCAGCTTGCATAGCACTGGATAGATGCTGTCTCTTAAAATCCACCCAAAGGCTGTGTGGCAGCACAGCTGAGGGCAGAGCAGGGTGGAAGTCTTACACTATCTCCTCTTGAGCTGGTTGAAATCAATAGTGCTTTATACAGGTTTTAGTATCAGAGAAAGAATAATAGAACAGAGTTAGAAATTAAGATATACTTCCCAGAATATAACAACATTTTCAAAGCTGCTTTGTTTTGATTTTTTTCTTTCGTTGGAAGTAGCTCCATTATTTTCTAAATTACTGAAAACTGCTGTTGAAAGCTTATGTAACAAAACTGTGTTTTTCATTATGACTGTTGGTAATTAGGCAGGCAACATACATATAGAGAGGAAACTATACAAACCAGATTTACTGTAAAAGCCAAGACCTTTTATAAATGCAGCTGTGTTCTCCTGTAAAAAAAATAGGTTATTTGGGGAAAATATTTTTGGACTTCAAAAAACAATGGCAGGAATACCAAGCAACTCTTGGCAAGAGCTGTACAAAGCTAAAGTCTGCCCAGTTCTATCTCTCAAGGGCCTTCTGCGCAATATAGTCTCATATCCGCTAAGCTGATAGCCAGTATTAGCGATATAGCAATATAACCTTCACTTGTAAAATTTCAATTTATTGTCTCTTTCCTGGAAATGAGAGGAAACTGTGTATAGCAGTGAAGAGCTGCGGTAACTCTAATAGTTACTTCTGCTCTCCTAGGGAAAAAACCTACAAATATATGCTGAAGGGAAGAACAGCAGCTGCATCCCCCAGGAGAACCAGAATAAATTTTTGTAACCAAATATATTGAGGATGAAGTACCTTTCCACCTTCTCAGTGAGTCCAGCCATCACCTACCTCCTCTTTGTACCTTGCAAAGTGACTATGTTTCTCAAGGCAAAAAGTGTGCAGAGAGAAGCATAGGACACAATCAGAAGTTAGCTCATTCTTACCAAAATTTATGAGAATTATATAACCAATGTTTTTTTAATATCCTGTTAAAATTAATGTCTGAATTATTGTTAAATCCTTCTATTTACGGTACTGAATGGTTGTAAATCTCTAAAGGTACCTCATCAGCAGGAAACAGTTGCCAGAATTTAGGCTACCCAAACAGAGTCCCAGGTACTCATGTGTATTTTAAGAACATAAAACAACTGCTAAAAGACTGATCAAGATTCCTTTCCTTGAACTGAAGGCTCATTTTCTCAGATGATTCCCATAACCAAAACTACCATTGTACTAAAAGCACAGGCATCTCCTTTCCTAGGGGTGAGTGGGTTTGATGCCTGCACTGGTTATAAGAAGCAATGTCCTGGAGAACAAGAAATTTAGGAAAATGAGTAATGTATGAAGTGTGGAGGCAGTGAGAGATGATCCACATATTACGTGCTTTTATTTAATAATTTATAAATAAACATCAGCTTTGCCCAAACTGCCCCTCAGCCTAGCAATTACATGCTGGCTGATTTCTTGTTAGTGCTGTTCTTTTATAATAACAAACTGTTCCCAAAGCCTCACATACAAAGAGTTAGACAATCAAAGTACTGTGTGCGATTTTCCACTTAATTCATTCAGTTAGCTGCAATTAAAACAATACAATTCAAAGCCTTGTGTGTTTCTCTGAAAAAATACAAAACTTTAGTTGTTACTATTAATATATACAACCTACAAGAAAGAGTTAACAAAGTCCCTTTGTCTTTCCTGTTGTAGTAGAGTAATTTTCTTATCCTTTTCTGTAGATGCCCTGGCAGTCATCGATATTTCTTTCAGTAACTGTTCTACTGTTCTTCAAAAGACACACGCTTTTCATTCAACTGCACAGAAAAAAAAATGGAATTCAGTGGGCCAGATTCCCTTGGTGGTCAGATCCATTCACCACAGCTGCCTGGGGAGAAATCTAGGTGAAGGTGCAGGGGTCTCATCAAGAAGAGAACTGAACCTATTTAAAAGGGCAGAGGACATCATTTTAGCATAAAGTAATCAAATTTGTGTTCAAATTTCACCTAGATATTTTACCAAAATATTTCATATTTCTTGAAAAGCAATGTCTTCACAGCTACCGGGCTCTGCTACCCACTAAATATAAGTGACATATCAAGTTTTAGCATCAGTATAGAGCCATTCCTTTTCTGGTTTGTGGGGCTTCACTAATGAAACCTGCTGACAATCTAATTAAACATTATATCAGCTTCATTGATCCAAAAGAGAATAGAGGCTCTATCCTGCCCCACAAGAAAGTGTTAAGCCATCCTAATAGAGCAGCTGTGATTGTCTCCCACACTAGAAAGCTTCTCCAACACTAGGCAGATTTCCATCAGCTAAGAACACACTCAGAGTGTGCAGCATTCAGAGAGCAGAAACATCCCTGAAGTCTGAGGATGTGCTATGTTTGTCCAAGTCTCAGTGTTTCCAGAGCTTCTATGACCAAGGTACATATCAACACTGTCCTGAAGAGAAAACTACACATCTGATGTGCTGCTATTTGGTGCGTTAGTTAGTTCGATGTTTCAGCTCTAATTGTTGATAGAGGATTTGATTCAGCCTACTCCTGCAACAGCATAACAAACCACTGATTTGGATCTGTAGTTTTAATTATTATCCCACCAACATAAATGAGCATTTAGTTTAAGCTCGGTTTCTCAAGAATGAACTATTGTGCCTACTTCGATAACATGGTATGACATTTATCCAAACATTTATCAAACTATGCAAAATCTTATTGGAAGAATATGTTCTGACATTTTGTGAATAAAATCCTCCAAGAAAAAGTAGCACTGAAATGTGTGCCAGAGCAGAGATTCCCAAAGTCTCATCCAAAGGGAATTCACAGCTTATCTTGTGCTCACCTTTATTGTTTTATTCCAGTAAACAACAGCACAAAAAGGGGATGGCAAAGTAAAGAACCCAAACTATCATTTTTTTCCAGAAAGGCAGATCTTTCTGCCAAACCCAGCTCCAACTACAGAAACACTTTCCAGTATTTTCCTTCTTTCCAGTTTCTGCAATTCTACAAAGGTGGTATGCAGCGATGAATGACAAGGAAGGCAATTCACCAGACAAGGTACTTACTCCAAAGTTATTCTTATTAAAAGAAATGCTAATATTGTACTCCTAGCATATGACTTTATGCCTGAAGAATCTTGCAATTTGCATATAATCTGAGAGAAAGAAATACAGTTGAAAGACCACAACTCCAACAGTTGACGAATGTTTCCAGCAAGTCCAACAATAAAACCCCAACCATTTCTGCTTGGCACAGGTTTTTTTCCAAATGTGTTTTCTTAGCTTAGGTTGCTATAACAGAGATAACAGTAGGCAGATAGCAACTGTATGCATTCTGTAATAAACATACCTTTCGTAAAGTCTTTCAAGGCAATTGGATTACTAACAAACTTTTAATAAAGTTAAATGTATCATCAGTGCCAACCAAGGATCGTGTTATCACAGTAAACGATATACACAGTAAGGCACTGCCCATGAAATCAAAGAGATATTTCCCATCACTTTAATATACTAGTATTATCGACAGACCTATAAATACTGATAACATTTTCATTATCATCTACACTTAACTTTCTTCATGCTTTCAAGGGCCCTTATGTCTAATATATGAAAACAGGTGATTCAGTTCCACAGAGTAACTCCAAAAATCACATTAAGGAAATTCTTTATTGGTGTCTCTCAATGACTTCCAGATTAAATCTGCTCTTCTATAAACACCGCTAAGGTTTTCTGTAAGTGTCTAGTCTAAAAACACACAGTTGAAGTTTGTAGATCTTTCAATCCAGCAATAAAGTACTGTGAAACTAGAACACAGGTAACAACTCTGCTGATGACAAACATACCAGAACAAAAATCTGTGCCGAGACCCTTAGTATTGGAATAATAAAACATATTTAAGGATTAAAAGAAGATCATGGAGCACACAAAGGAATAGGTTTACATGTGAAAGTATCTACCTTTTACCTAGTCACCTTTCAGACATTTGGCTTCATTAAACTCCCAAATGTCAATGCAAGAATGAGTATAAATGCCAGAATGCCAAGGTAAAGAACGGGCAGACATTGTAAATCTGTTCACAGTAGTGTTCCACATTGGTGCTAAAATAAGAGTTAAGAGCTACATTAATTTCAAGTAAATATGAGAATATCTATACTCAGTTCAGTCCTTCTTTAGTCATTATCTTCTTGGGAAGAAAGGAAGAAATTATAGCTCCTGTAGAACAGCATTCATTTTTCTCAGTGATAGAAAGTGAAAGTGAATAGGCTCTGGCCCTTCTCCAGTTCAAGTCAAGGAGACTTAAGAGTGCAAATCCCTGAGGGTTTACATCTATCCAGCCTAATGTGGCCACTCTTACCCACACTGCAAGCTCCCAGATCAAAAGCAGTTGGTTCAAGCCTCTGGAAGATGATAGGTTTCACAACAAAATATTCTTCCAAATAGATGTTGGGTGCACAAACTTACAATCTCTCCTTCTAGCAAAAGCATTCTTTAAAGTTTGCTAGAAGACAATAACTATACCAGTCACACCAGAAGAGCAATAGAAACTTAAAGTGACCTTTCAGGCCTGTGCATCTTGAATAGTTTCTGTTACAAATGGATAAATGTTCTCCAGGCCTTCTAAAACAGGGAAACAAAGAAGAGTGAAAGAAATCTTGGAGTCCTTCAGAACCACAGCATTTCCATCTAGCTTTCCATTCAAGTATTTCTGCTCTTGGTTATTGATACTAAACAAACCCTTGGATGCATTGAATAGTAATAAATCATCAACAGCTAATAAAATTAAACTAAGCTAGACAACATTGCTGTATTGAACAAAATAGATTCTTCCCTCAAGCAGCAATGACAAAAGCAGACAGAAAAGCAGCAGATGTGTGGTGACACAGATCTTCAGCTGGGAAGGCGAATGGGCAGGCGCTGGCAGTTGTGTAAATACTGTGGTCTGGTCCTGGAGGTTGTGGCTTCAGCCCCAGGTCCCAAATCCTTACCACAAACCACCAGAGACCTTTCTGAGTAAATGCAGCAAGGCTTGTTCAAATTTGAATATTATCCATGTAAAAGGCCTCCAGCTTAAGCATCCTGCCATAGGCACAGTTATTCAGCACAGCCATATGTAGGCACAAATCAGTGAGATAGCGGAGACATGTTCATCTTGACAACCAGAGAAAATCCCCTGACTACCTTCCTGTCCCCGCAGGCTGCCTGTCTCTTTGGACAGCCCCTTGGGAACAAAACTCAGCTGCCTTCTCTGAATCCGGCACAGAGGACTGAAGGTTACTCAATACTGGCTGGATTCCAGGAGCATCCCGCGTACCTTAGTCGCAGTCCTCAGCCGTGCTCCACTAGGCACTCTGCACGCACTAGGCAAGAGGCAGCCTCTGCGCACCAGGGCTACTTGAAGGAAGGTCTGTCTGCTTGCAGCGGTATCTGCAGAGCAACAGCTTTTGAAGCACTCCATGCTCTAGGATGCCATTCCCAACATCCAAACGTAGCTAACTCAGCCTCTGTTTCTGAACACTGGGAACAAGGTAAACCTGGATGAGCACTAAGGGTCAAAGCCACCCAACCTGTTGACACTGGAGCGAGACAGATGAACGGCACACGCGGGGCAGGCCCTGCTTTGCATTTTGGTGCAGATGTACACAGAGAAAGGAGCGAGGGCAGAGCTGAGACAGTGGGAAGCTTGGAGAGAAGGAGGGTGTCTGTTACTTGAAATGTCTGTTACTTGAAATCGCTCTAAAGCACATTACAAATCTGTTAAATCATTGTGGGTTACCCTGTATTTCAGAGTAAATTAGCAACTTTTCAGAGGGAGTGAAGAAACTACCACTCCACTTTTAAATAATGAAAATGCTAAAAAACCTACACTTAACAGCTCTAAAGCTGCAGCAAGTCACCCACCAACACCCACTCCTCTTGTCAGCAGGCTTTTTTCAGCTTTGCCTATTATTTGTGTCAATGCAGAGATGTTTAATATTTGCTGTGCTTATCTGCTCAGCTTTAAGGAGCCCCAAATGTTACGATATGTACTCATGTCACTGACCTCTTTCCCCGCCACATTTTGATCTAAGTAACAAACAGAGTTTCCAAAAATCATTTGGATTCACTGTCTCCGAGTGCATAGCTGTAAAAAATCTGCCTTAAGATTAACATCCAATTTTATTCATGCCTGAGGCTTCACCACAGCATCTATTTTTGTAAGATTAACAGCAAGATCCCAGTTCTTCAGAAATGTAAAGAGTAACAGCCAATTGTAAAAGGAAGATGATGTTTCCTAACCTGCCCTCCTCACATTCAGGAAGGAACATTTTCTTAGCCCTTTCCGTGGTAGGTGAAATTTCTATTTGTATTTTAGCACCCACAACATGCAGTGTGTGTAGTAATCCTTCTGCCTCCCATTAGCTGAAATGCATTTCTGATGAAACTGTAGGTACCAAAAAATACTAACACAAATCTCACATGTGCAAAGCATCCCCTGAAAGACAGCTTTTAGTCTGGAGGAGTTAAGGAACAGCCATCTTCCTGTACCTTGCACAACAGCATTTTGAATCATCTAACTTCAAAATACAAGTATAGAAAATGAGCACTTGATATTTCAGCTAATCCCTTTGAAATGAATATACACGAAAACATTTATTTTTGAACATGGCAATTGAAGGACAAATCGAGGGCCATTTTTAACCTAAAGAGGAGAAGAAAAGGCGCTTTAAATAGTACCTTTGGTATCTGTCAATTAAAACTATCGCATTGCTGTCAGCTTGCACTCTTCCTTTAGTTCCATACAAATCAATTGTCTCTTGCAAACATGCACTAACCACTGGAAAGTGAAATTAATAAAGTGTGAGAAAAGCTGATTTATAAAGCAGACACTCCTATGCCCAACAACGCTAGGTTTCTCCCCTCCAGCTAGCTGTTTGAGATAGGCAGGCAAAGTGGTAACACATTATCAAATTGCAACTGTCATTCCTGACAAAATGCATCTCAATGCTGGAAGGAATTTTAGGTTTTAAGCTAAAACACCACCCGAAAGGGTTCGTCAGAACCTGTCAATATCTGTACCTTGGATGGAAAGCTACCACTGAGCGCAGTGTGTCCAACATATAGAATCTGCCACGAAATGAAGTTCTTCATAAGAAAGCTCATCTCAGTCTTGGTTGGTAACAATAACAAGAAGACAAGATGAGACCATCAGTCTCAATTGTGAAGACAATGTTTTCCTCCCATATTATTCTGTCTGTCATGTTCCCTTCAGGTTCCAAAGGAATCCCTGTCTCATACATCATTATTTCCCACAAAGGTTGAAAGCCTTCAGGGGGGGTTTCTTCCTGCCCACTGTACCAGCCTTGATGTCTGAGTACCTTCAGAGCAGTGACAGAGGCCTCTGCCAGCAATAAAGGGGAACATCTGCATACCAATTAAACTGCTGAGCGCTCAAGAGTTAAAAAAAAAAAAAAAAAAAGAGGAGGGGAAAAGCCTTGAAAGTAAATGTGAGCCAAGTTCTAATTAATGCCCTAGGCCCCGATTCACCACAGCACTTAGGCATGTAGTTAACTTTAAGCATGTATTTAGTTCCATTGAAGTCAAAAGACAGCATCGAAGAGGCAAACTACATTAGCACAATTTAATACTCTTTGGGCTAATTAATCAGCCATAAAAATTAACTATGAGAACTGTATTCCTAATTTCCCTTGCTGTGACACTTCCAGATAAAAATACTTGGATGTGGCTGGAATAAGCAAAAATCACTACCTTGTCTGGCTACCATGGGCTTCTCAGTCCTACAGCTGTGAAGGCCATTCCCTAAGAAGAACTAAAAGAATTGAGCTCACAGCACATCACAGCCTAATGTCTGCATCCCCTGTGTGGTGGCAGTACAGAGCCCAAAAGGGACAGACCTTGTCCTGAGGAGTAGTAATCTAAGAAATAAAACAAATTGGCAACAGATGAGCAAAGCCATCGGGCGATGGATGGCACATTAGGGCCATCTTGCCTTTTCTCTATAAAGAGGCATTTGTTCGCTGCAGTGCATCAGTGTTCCTTGTGATCAAAGGGGGTAAAGAATGGCAGCAAACTGGGTAAGTGAGGGAGGCTGAGGGCAGATGCCAGTTTGGAGACAGAACTGGTGAGGTTACCAAGAGAGGCACTATCAGACAGAGCTGGGGGTAGATGAGCAGGGCTGGTGCCTAAAGGGCAGGCAGACTGGAGACTGCTCCAGTCCCAGATGTGGGCAAGGGCTGAACTCCACTCCATTTACAGGACTGAGCCCTTTAAAAAGGAAGCCCAGAGCGCTATCTCCAAATAGCTCGATATTCCCGTGTACATCTAAACCTTTCCTCCACTTGTAAGTGCAGTGTGGTGAATGGCTGCCAAAACTGCACCAGCAACATGCAGGCAAGATTTGGTCTGAACACAGCCTCCAAATGCCCCAAATACAACCAATTTTTGAGTTCCTGTTGACTTCACAAAGGCACGAGTACCATTAACCATTCTGTAAGTCGGATGCATGGAGAAAACCTGGCTGATAAAGGTCTTACTGCTTGAGTTTCTGCAAAAATGAAACCACAGAAATTTTGCCAAAGCATCAAAACTGCTGTACACGGACCTATAAAAGCTAGGAAATTGAAAGCAAAGGACAAAGTCCTGGCTGACAATAATTCTTTCTCTCATTCATTACAAAAACAAAAAAAGAACAAAAATAATCCCCCCAAAATTAGAATGCCATGAGCATAAAAATATACCAGTACAGCTTTTCAGATTAACTTTGAATTTCCTTGCTTTCATTGGTTTAAGAGTTCTATTGTTACTCTCTTGGTTTTTTTAATTGCAGATACTAAAAATTCTTTTATCTTTCAGAGTCCTTAAAGTCTGTTATATAAATACGTAATTAAAGTCTCTTTCAACTGGGTATAATTTACTCTATAGTTTACAACAGCTGCACTAGAGCTATTACAGTTTATTATTTAAAAGTCTAATTAGGGGCTTCTTAATTAGTGGATCCTTCAGTCACTAGACTGTGACTGTGTAAAAGATGCTTGGCAGCGATCGCATGTTACAAATCTGCATGAAATATTTGGGTGAAAATAGGGCGTGCACAAGTCCAAAAAGACTTTCCTTGTCCCTGCAGGTCAGCCCATCTGAACACGCTAACCTCCATGCTACACCTACACTCTCTTCTAAGTGCACAGCTGGTCTGCCCACAGCCTTCCCCTTGTGCACGTGTTATTGGGAACCGCCAGCGCATCCCAAGGCAAGCCCCCAGCCTCACCGAGCTGCTACCACAGTCCACTCTGATGTGACCATGCTCATGTTCAAACACAACCGAAGGAAAGGATGGGAATGCACCCACTGACTGCTCAGGCTGGCTCTCATACAGCTTGTCAAATGCTTTCTCCAGCAAATGCAGCTCCCCGCTACTGCTGGTGCTCTCTCCCCCAGGAGCTCTGCACCACGCTGGATTCAGGGAGCCTTTCCTCTGTGGTGCCAAAGGTGCTCATATCATTAGAAGGAGGAAGACAGGATCCAGTTACTGCCTCTCATTCATAGCCAGTGGCATAGAGTTCTTGTTAATCACCACCACATTAGAAGTCAATCACTGAGATTTTGAGTGTAATATTTGCCTAGTGAAGGGACTGTAGCTCGTTCATGCTTCTCCACTCAGTGGCACGGTATGGGGAAGCAGCTGGTGGAGCCATAGCCAGTCTTTACTGGAATGAGCCTCATACCAGCTCAGAGCTCACTGAACCAGCGGGCAAAGAGTTTGTCCAGATCATACTCTGGAAGACTGGTGGGGTTTTGTTAAGTTTTCACCTGCCTATAATGCCGTGGCTGTTACAGAGGGTCAGATTTGGGGCGTGCCAGCATTTGGGAGCATGGCTCTAAACAATACGGTGACAATACCGTGACTTTTTATTGACTGCAGGATAACATAAATCAGTGATTGAAAACCTGTATCATTAGCACTATTGCTTTCCAGTGGTAGATAGCTGCAGTAATGGATTGGCCTCTCCATCTCATCCTCCCACTGGAAAACAACATATACAGGACTGATCAATAACCTGATCTAAGTTACTTGTAGACATGTCAGGTGCGAATATCTCCCTTTCTTGAAGGCTGTAAACACCAGATATTTTTGCAAAATTTAGGCCAGGCAACAAACTGCTTGGGATAAATGGTTGTTATGGTGGAGAACAGCATAGCCAGATCCACCCACGTTGCTACAAGGAAGTTTTAAATAAACACGCAATAACTTTATTACATGCATGTATTACTTAGCAGGGTCAATAGCTCAAGATGTTCCTTTGCAACAGGATAAATTTCCATTTGAAAAAAATTTTCTGTATCATCCATGTTGGTGAGGAGCCTCTGTTTGATGGGGAAAAACTAGATTATTTCATCATGGGGTGTGCCACTAATTTCCACAGCTGAAGTCCTAAAAGACCTTCAAAATCAATATGGAAACCCACTGCCACTACTAGGGCCAGGATTTCATACTATTGTGTCACAACTTATTACCCACTTAATTTAGTGTTGCCAGATCTGAAGTCAATGAAACTCTACAGGTCACAGCCTTGTTTCCCTGCGGTTTAGTGGAGAGGCTAGAGAGGTGTTTAAGGGCCTTCCCTGCATAAAGAAGGTATCACTTTCCCTCCTACAGTGTGATTAAAGCATGTACATGCATTTCTTCCCTTTACTCCACTCCCTGTCACTTGCACACACAGAGAGGGGATATATTCAAGATTACAAAGCAGAGCACAGTTACAAAAGGTCAGAGCACAGTTATTTCACAGTTTTTATGTTACAGCCTCCATAAATGCCCATGGACACACAAAGAAGCAGACGTATGCCGAGTCCTGGATGTACATGGCACTGACATCAAGGCAGCCTTTTGGGGAATAACAGACAAACACCCGCCAGGGTTTTCTGAAAGGTGAGTTGTTGCCTGAAAACCCTTGGGCAATTTACCTACAGACCCACATGAGAACTTCACAAGGACATCATATTTCTTTGAGTTCATCTTCCTAGAAAACTTTGCACTCCAAATTCCTGGAAATCCTTGTACTGTAAATCAAACGCTCTTATAAACAGGTCCTTGTTGTACAAAATTTATAACACGTGGCCTGCATGGCCCTAATGCCTACTTTTTTCATGCCTACTCTTTTCAGTAAGTTTAGTGGCATCTAAAGTGACACCGTGGAAATGATTTTATCCGATTTCATTTGGTGTTGACTTCTGTGATGCAAAAGCAGGGATTCCCTTTTAGAATAAGAGGCCACAGTAACATAGTGGCTGGGTTCATTTAGCCACAGCCACAAAGCAGAGCTGAAGGCTGAAACTGAGGAGAAAATAGTATCATACCCATGTGTTTTGTTTTCAATTACGTAAACCCAATTTCCCTACT
Source organism: Neomorphus geoffroyi (assembly GCA_033558235.1). Lineage (NCBI taxonomy): Eukaryota > Metazoa > Chordata > Aves > Cuculiformes > Neomorphidae > Neomorphus > Neomorphus geoffroyi. The sequence goes on along the minus strand of JAUMJM010000016.1, from coordinate 9,332,868 downwards.
GGCCCCAAGCAAGCACCATGAACCTCCTTGCCTTTCCACCAAGGAAAATATGCTGCATCCCACCATGGAAAACTCTGGAAGAGCAGAGCAGAAGAGCAGCTGGTGGCTCAGCAAGGCCAAGGACCCTGTGGAACACAGGGCCTGGCAGAAGCTGGGTGAGCATGGCACTGCCACAGCTCCCAGCAGCACAGCTCACCATGGGGAGGAATCTAAACACCTGCATGCTGCCCACTACTGTCCCAGCTGCACAGGTGGGCAGCTGACATGTTCCAGACCCTGGGCTGCTTCCTGAACCCTTGGGTTCAGAAGAAAGAAGTGGATCCCTCTAGCAATCAAGAGATCCCTTTTTATGGTGGCAGGACCTTGGACTATAATTTTGCGTAGTTTTCTGCTGTTCTCCTTTCCCTGTCACCTCCTTTTTAAAAAAAAAAAAAAAAACAAATGAAAACACACCAGAAGAGCTGAGCATCTTCTTTCAAAACTTCTCTATTCCACTAACTTGTTCCAACCTCCATCACAGCTCTTTCCTTGTCAGCAAATGTACCACTGCTATACCTCTGCCCACGCACAAATGCACTGGTTGAAGGTATGAACTGGAATCTCTCCGTTAAAGGAACAAGCAGGCATCCCAGAGACTGACACAGCTGCTATTTGCATGTAAAAGAGGAAAAGAAGGTGCATGACTGAGCCCAAATTAGCATGAGCAAAGCCTCCCACCGCATTTGCAAACTACAGCTTGCACAGTGGTGCTAATAGAGGTGCACACTTACCTCACAAAGAAAGATTTCTACCTCAGCTATAAGGAAACTTGGCTAACAGTGGTTCATAGAATTTAGCTTCACGTGAACTTTTAAATCCCTGGTTTCCTAAAATTTACAGAATGCTAGAAAAAGAGAAACAGAGTGGATACAAGGTGAGCTGGATATGCCCAGGTTTAATTTTGCATCCACTTTCAGCCTGATTCTTGAAGCTGGCTACCTCAGCGAGAGGTATATTTTCTAAGGCCTCCATTGTGTCTCTATCCCTAGATTTTTGAACTTCCAAAAATATTCATAGGGCTCATTGCATCTAAAAATGAAAACCAAAATAACAGGGCAAATGCAGATCTACCGCTCAGTGGCTCATTTCCATCTTTGGAGAAATGAGGACCGTTAATCTGTTTTTCATCACCAGATCTTTCAAAGGGCTGCTGTGGCGATTCCTTTATGTCTGCAGTCTTGCTCAAGACACACACTCCATAGGCTGCAAGATTTTCAGGTTTTAACACAATCTTTGACTCTTTCTCTGGCTATGTACACACATACCTAAGCATCCATGTCTGTGCATATTCCTACTGAGTCATAAAAAGAGGATTAGATGTCTCAGTAGACTATTTAAGCAGTGTAATCTTATTAAGAACTGTCCCACAAAACCAAACTGCATTTAGAGGTCTTATATACTGTTTTTACTTTATTATCATGCTTTTATGGAAGCTCTTGGAACAATTCAGTGCCTCCACTATTTCTGCAGTAGGTTTAGCTCATCTGAGAGACTGGAAAGAACAGTAAATGCAGACGTTAATGGTAATAAAAATCAAAGCTAAGCCATACATGAAGAGAAACAAATTCCAAAATGAAAAATTCGATTACACAGTACCTGTCTCCTGTCTTGACTTCCTCATTATTTGTAGAAATTAACCCTGTCATTAAGTACTTTGATCAGGCTGTACATAAACAGCTTATAACGGCATGAAATCTACCACAGCAAGCAGGCACATGAACAAGGGGAAGAAATACTGACATTTGGGGCTGCTGTCAGACATCAAGTGCTCCTACTCCCTCAGGGCCAAACTGCTAGAATAAATGGGGTTACTCCAAGGATTTATTGCTCCCTCCTGGTTTGCACTATTTCCAGAAAGTTTCAGTAGCAATATCTTAGAGGCTACCATTTGGAGATCAGTAGCATCATTTTGAGATCTTTGAGACATTTATAAACTGGGCTGTTGTACCTGCTCTTAGGCTAAAATGCAATACAGAAATTCCCAGCCCATGATGGAGCTGAAGCAGTACGTAGTCAAATTGGTCCATGTTTGGTTTACGTAGCTCAGAAATTAGGTATGGCACCATCTCACATACTCCAGCTCCAAATATTTGTCACTTAAATTTGGAGAATTTCCAGGCACTAATACATAACACACGCAACATTTATGGGCACTTGAGGGTTTTTTTCTGGTTTGTTTGGCAGGATTTTGGAGCAGAAGTTGCTTTCTTCTGAGATGCACTTAACTCAGTAACTTTACTTAATTGTGATATTATCAAAATTCCTTGTACATTTAGATTGCTGCACAATCAGAGGTGGTGAGGCCAACAGGGTCTCTTCCCAGCTCTGTCCCTGCCGCCATCAGTCCATTGCCATCTCTGACCCCTGTTTTCAAGCAGCTGTGTTTCCTGTTGGCTCTTTGCACCTCTTTACTCAGGACAACCTCAGCATGGGTGGCCTGGTACAACATTCACCTCCGAGCACCTCCTGGGGGCACTCAGTTTTGTTCAGAACTATAGCTTGGGTGCTTGCTCCTCTCTGTTCTCCTAGCTTAGCTGTGATGGGGTTTCTAGTGGTTTGCCAGGCACGGATGTATGGGAGGGATTCTGACCCAAGAGAGGCAAAGACAGAGCTTCAAGACAGCCAAGATTTTACCCTTTAACATCCTCATAAAAGCTTGGAAAAACATTAAGCAACACCACAGATTACTTATTTCCATATGCAATGCTAAACATACTGCAGAGCAGATATTTTATTATTTCTAGAAGCACTAAAGTCCAGTATTTCCTCTGCTTCTTGGAGTCCACTATTTTATCCCCTCCTACAACCACCTCCAGGACATCATAGCAAGACATTGTTGAAAACAGCTATCACCCCAACTCTGACAAACTCAGCTCAGACAAAATATCAGAGGCATTGTGGACCTTGCCAGCATGTTGTTCTCACTCTGCAGAGCTGTTCCAGTTGTGTGCACACAAAAATGGTGTTTTCCAGATCCACAGATACTCAGGCACTTCTTTCTGTACAGTCATGCAAAGAATGCAGCCATGCCACACCAATATAAGTATACACCATGCAAAGAGTGCTATAGATTTGGATAGACTTGGAAGATTTGTCCTCAGCTATAGAGGGGCTGGGCACTTTGAGGTACAGGTCGGTAAAGCTGAGAGGATGAGCAGTCATTCACGAGCCAGGCAGGAGAGGGCTCACAGGAGATGGGCAGCAGGGAGGAAACATGCTCACAGAATGCAGTTTGCAGGGGAAAGAGGTAGCTGGTAACAGCATTTTTACACCTGGTTCTAATGAACCAGATCAAACTCTTTCAGCACCTGTGTAATTCTAGTAAGAAAGCAAATCAGACACGTCTTTTGAGTTTGCAGTTCCTGTTCAAGTTCATTTACTTAAGAATTGCTGGGTATTTTGCCTACACTAAAAGTTGCAGTAAGGGTGTACCTCAAATTTCTAGCAATCCTAGAAGTGTCTAACAATGCAAGCTGCAAATGCACATTACATATACCAACTGCTGTATCATTATCATTTGACACTTATACAACATGTCATCTTCCCTTCTAAAAATAATTCAGTATTAACAGCAATTTTATGTAACTAGCAGTATGCCAGGGATTTCTTGCAGATCCCATGCCTGAAGAATCCCCAGATTCAGCAAGGCAATTAAATCTCATCTGCAAAGTCTCCCACCTCTTCAGTAGTCTGGGGTGTGTTCTTGCTCCCATTGAGCCAAATCCAGTGTTCCTGATGAACTGCAATATGCAGAGCAGATCAAGGGCTCCAGTCCTGACCAAGCAAGTCTTTTTCAAGCAGGTCTTACATGTAAGTGTATGTGTTGCTTCAGTAACCAATGGCATCACCTAAATGTACAGTCAAGCATGTCGTTAAACACCTCTCTGTACAGCGGGTGGCATAAGCTAGGAAAATTCCCAGGCACAGCTTTGGAGCTTCTCTAATACAACTCACAAGTACATTGGCACTGAAATCACTCAGGAAGAGGGTAAACAAGAAGAGCAGAAACAGCTACAATGGCACAGATTCTCAAAACATAGTTAATGGCTGTCGGGAGGCGAGGCCTGAGCCTTGTTCTAGGTTTAAAACTGACCTTGGGCAGGAAGGCAGCTGCTTGGGGACCCAGATGAGTCACTGATGCTATGTAAAGCAGGTCTAACTAAACAACTTTAAGGGGGTGGTAAAAATTGTAGTTAAGATAAACAAACGGTTATTAAAGGTTTGTTTTCACTGAATCTTTGTTTCTGCTGTTAAACTGGATTTAAAGCAGTGTGGTAATTTGATTGCACTAGTAACAAACGCCAGCCAAGGAGAACAGCATGTATCTGGATGCAGTTGGATATGGTAGGTAGGAACGTCGACCTGAAGAGCAAGGAATTACTGTACGGCCCCTCCTTTCAAGAGGGGAGGTCTGGGGCCAGAGTCTCACAGACAGATCCAGGACACTCAGCATCTGCAGCTGCCACTAAAGCTAACGGGAACTGCTGGGACTCAGCATCACTGTCTCTAGGAGAGGAAATTACATTTTAGCATGAGGTCATTAATCGCAGCAGGAGTTCACCACAAAGACACACTCTTGAAAGGAACTTGAATTTTCAGTCCTCCCCTTGGAGTACACATACACCTATGAGTTTCCCTATAACAAGACAGCGTAAGAGGGTAAGATGATCTGAGAAGTTGGTGTACATCCCCAGCATTCCATTAGGGACAACCTCTCCAGACAGCTGCAGTTCAAACTCAGGTCACACAACAGGAGAACATTGCTTTGATAGGTCCAGCCCTTCCTGACAGCAGGCTGGGACTTGTGGCTAGAACACAGGCCTGTTGAAAACCATGCTAAATGCAACTGCTTTCAGGAGGCGATAAATGTCAGAAAAGCAGTGCACAAAGCATTTCCAGACCTGAGTCAGAGAACAGAAGCACCAAGAAGCTCCTTTCAGGCATGGACTCCCTTTTATACGTACAGGGCTCAGAGGTGCTATCAGGTAACAGGCATGAGTCACGGGTACCTACAACATCCCTTCTCAGCAGTCTTTATCCTATCACTCTGCCATTGCTTCTCTGCTAAACAGCCAGAAAGTCACAATTTTATCCGCACATGCTCTCCATAGACTGAAGATTGAAGAAAGCAGAAAGGAAAACATTACCACTTTCAGAAACCTGTCCCTGTTACAGAAGTCCTCATTTCTTCATGGAAAGCAGTATGGTACACTTGCACAGCTGCTTCCATTCAGAGACGTCTATGCTGAGGTGCATACTCAAAGATGAAAGAATCATTTGGAAATGGGGCTTGGATGTCCTCTCATTTTCCCTGCAGTCTGAATTTGCATTCAGACTCCTTACGTTCTGGCTAGGAATAGCTGGCTTCTTGACAAAATAAGACAATCCTGCCTTTTGGAAGTCTGCCCCGTTTCCCTTTCACTCTTAAGAGACTTCATTACTAGTAATATGGAGTGTATCTTCAGTGACTGTAAAGGGACAGTGCTTTCTTGAATTTATTGGTTTGGCAATTATGTACACCATTCAAATAACCTGCATAACATTCAAGCCCCTGCTTTGCATATTGTGCACTTTCTTCCTCAACCAGATTAGGTATCACAACTTAGAGAACAAAGTCAATAAAGAATTTAAACAGAGTATCTTGGCTTCCAAGGTGTAAAAATGATTTGTGGCTTGGAAGGTGAAAGACAGAAATGGATATTACTTTCTGTGGAATGGGATAAGAAAGAGTTGTGCCTCTAGAAAGGATTCACTTGATAGCACTCTTCCTTCATCTCCAGCTGTTGTAATGAGATGAACACTCCTAAAGGACAGCTCTTGATATTCTCTCGGAGTACTTGTGAAGCACGTAATAATAAGCTATATCAAATTACTATGTTTGTGATCTTTTTAGTAAGTGCATATTTTTCCTATAATCATAAATTCAAGCAAAAGGAATAATGACAGTAACACACTGAAGTGTCAAACACTTACTGTTGTCTCTCAACAGCCTTTATCGAGTCAGTGAGCACACATTACGAGCCTGTCTTGCCAGGCCACCACCACCATCAGCACCAGTTCCTACAGAGCATCACTTTATGTAGCAGACAACTCCCTTCATCTGCCATTTAAACCTGGCCTAAGTGAAACGCTTAGAAAGAGTAGCTGCACGTGCCATGACCAATAGTGGTCACTTTGGTGAGGTTTTCTGTTGGTAAATTTCCACTGATTTAGGAGTCTGCATATCACATCACTACATCTGAGTAGTCTAATTGCCATTGGAGAGGAAGAATATTTCTGCTCTCAACAGCAGCCACAAGGCTGATGGTATGAAAGGAACAGTTGTCCTGATTACACTGTAGTAATTCAAATGGTTAACTAATGCACAGGAGAGTAACTCTCCACACAGCTCCACCTTTCCCTGCTTTATCATCACCACTATTCGAAAACATACCCGGGTAATTTTTGTTAATGTTTTCAAGTTAAAAGAGAAACTGAAGACTTTGCTGATCTGAAATTGTTAGTGCTTGGCACTGCAAAAGCTCTTCAGAAGACAACTGACAAACAAATTACTTCACCTTTGAAGACGACTTTTTGGAGGGAGTCAAGGAAATGTTTTTCAAGTAGTTGGTGGAACAGAGATGCTCATGATTTTCCTAGAAAGTATATGAAATTTAATCAAATAACCCCAGGAGCAGCAGATTGCTGCAGTCAGCTTCCTTATTCATCTGTGTCCGAAGGCTGTATTCCTTGTTATGAAAGCAGCACAAGCCACGGCTGACATTTCCCTGTACCTGAGCATACCATGACATCTCTTTCCCAGGAGCCTCTCCTCATAGCATCTCCTCTCCTGGGCCTCTCTACATTTTCTTCCCTATCTCCACGTACATAATGTAATAGAATTTGGTCAAAAAGGTATTTCCAAACACCTGTTAGATTTGGAGGAAACTAGTCCCGATATCCAAAGTTACACAAGAGGAAGGGCACACTTGCACTGGCAGCCAGGTTTTTAGTGGCATGCTGAGAACTCTCCCGACCACCATTCAGCAACTGCATTGGTGTAAGCATGAAGAGGAGCTTCATCATGCCTTCACAGTAACAGGTGCTCACAGAAAGCAGCATAATCTTGGCAAATCCTGTGCCCTAGAGACTGCCTCAGCCCCAGCCCAGTACTCCAGAGCTACTGAGTACTCCAGAGGCAGCTACTCCAAGCAGTAGTGTAGGAAGAACCATCCCTTGCAGATGGAGACCTGCCTCTCCCTGCAGCAATGGGCTGTAAGCAAGGAAAGGGGCACTTCCATATGGACTAAAGTAGGGATGGCATTCCCATCCCACCTTTTTAGGCCCATATGCAAAACCCAGCTACCTGTGAGAAGATTAGACGTTATCCAACAGACCACTTACATCCCCCTGACAGCTAAGCTTCCATTATACAGCCAGCACATTAAATGAAACTGCAGTGTGGGCAAGCAGGAGGCCAGATGCAAGTCTAGAAGTAAGGGGTTTTATTTCTTACTGACCAGCTTGATAGCAGAAGTGCCATGGTCATTCTTTCTAATTTCAAGGACCTTTTAAATAAAGTTCCACTCCAGAAGCCAAGCATGAAAGGAGAGGAATGAAAACTCTTTGATAGATAAGATATTACAAGAGACTGTCAGAAGCTTGGTAGGAGAATGAAATAACACTCTGGATACTGTCATTGAAAACAATAATGAAAGAGTACACCATTTTCTTAACTGAAGTACTATCAAATCTATGTTACTGCCACACAACATATTTTTCCTCCAAAGGTGCCAATTTCAAGCTATGACTATTGATCTCTATCTAACACTCAAAATTAACTGCACTACTAAGGAAAAGTGGCACCAAATCGTTTGAGAACATCAAACAGTAAAAAGCCAATGGGGTCAAATCAAGGTCAGGATTTGATGAGTAGGGTGTCAGAAATTTAATCCATTTTGTCTAAGATAATGAATAGAGCCAGTATTGGGTCTTTGGGGTTTTTTTTTTCCCTTTCTTTTCTGTATTTTTTTAAGCCAGCTTCTCTCAAAAATATCACAAAACCAGACCTCAACTTTTTTTATGAACTTTTTTCCATGACTGGAGAGAGAAAAGATTAAACGGACTGAAACACAGATGGCAATTATGCCTCTGTTTATTTCCTAATGAGTCACAAGATTATTTTTTGCCTTCTGCCACATCATTTCAGAATACAAGAAAACCTTATCTTGAAGGAGACTTGAGGAGACAAAATAACACTGTTAAAAGTCACAGACCAGCAAGATACTTGAGTGAATTTTAAAAAACCCCAACCATTTAACCACGAGTGAATTCCCATTCACTTAAACTCAAATTCAGAAATGATAGCTAAATCTATTCTAACAACTGGTGAATGTGGTGACTATCAAATTCATTAGTGGTCTCATGACTAAATATTTAACAGCTTCTGTAGTCACATGTTACATTTACATCTCAGCATCCGGAGAAAATGAACTCCAGAACTATGGCTAGAAAAGGTTTTCCCTCTGCCTCTCCATGACAGCCTGCAATGCCTGTGCCCTTTAACCACCTCCCACCTGAGTCTATATCCCGCCTGCCTGCTCAGGATATGCCCCAGCCTCAGAGACTGAAACTCAGACCCAGAAAGCTTGTCTGCCTCCCCCACTATAGGCGATACAGCTACGAGCACGCTGACGCAGCACTGGCTGGGCTCTCAAACTTGGTTGTGGCCACTTTCTTTTAAAACCCAGGCTGAGTAACTGCAGTGAAAGCAGCAACACCGTCTGTTTCTCATATCACAGTCTAATAACTAGCATGCTCTTGAAAGGAAGCAGAAGAGATATATTCATCAGTTCAAAACCTTGTCTCTCACCTCCTCAGAAGGTGCCTTAACCACAAGGCTTTGGATAGGGGACTCCCCTCTTATGCCATTGAAATTATGCAATGAAAATTCAGGCTTTCATCCTAAAGGGCTGAATCTTTAGCCCAGTGATGAAGACACATGGCTGTAAGAGAGGAATCTGTTATTTGAGGACTTTTCGTATGTTTTAGGCAGTAACTGGGGGTGGATAATATGAATTTGGATCTTGTCAGGAAGAGTCTGAGTGTGACCTCCCACCTCCTACCAGAACACACAATATGCAAAAGAGGATCCATTTTAAAGGGAGAGCAAGACATACGGTCCTCTCTGAAACAGTGCTACCTCCGTGCTGGAACACACTTGCTTTCTGCAGTAGTAGGTAAAGACATCTCTGCTAAGGAGATGGCTGATACTTCACAAACACCCATGTATCCCTCAGGATATTTCTGTCTCATCGCTCTAGGGGTTCCCCCTTCGGGATCTGGGAATTTCTGCAGGCATTGGGGAGCCTCAGACTTATCTATCCCAAAGAACTTCAAAGACATGTACAACTGGTGTGATGAAGATAGGGCACTGTTAGGTTGAATAATTTGTTACCTAAAAATTCTTCTGACAGATGGCAGGACTGTTCTGGAACACTGTGAACATAACAGATTTTGGGATGGGGTGCTGAAGAGAACTGATTTTAGTGAAAAGTTGGATTTTTATCAAAATGACCTTTTCCACTCCAAGTGCCTGTTTTGCATAGAAAATTGCAAAGAAATTTCCAAAATTTGATAAGAAATTGAACATCTCAGTCATGTAGCAGAGCTATGGCTTGGATGTCATTATCCTTCATTGACCATTTCCCATAACTGGACTCCACGTCCAACATGCATTATTGCCAGATGTTCCCATGACGTATTACAACAGCACAAGGCAACAGAAAATGATCATTCACATTAAGAAAATCCCTGAGTTTAATGAAGAGAATAGATTGTTTGCCTTGAAGACCTGCAAATTCCTGATTCAGATGCAGAAGCCAGTCACTTCTACTTTGCCTTCCACCCCCTCCCCCCAAAAAACTTTGCAGTTTTCCATGAGAAAGAAAATACTTCCAATCCATTCTAATGGCCTACATATTTTCATGCTACATTCCTAGAGAAATGAGGCTCAGTTGTTGGCATTATGTGTTCATTTATCTGTCCAATGGTCAGTTCTCCATCCCTTCCCTTCCTGTCTCCAACAACTTTGGAAACTACATGACAGACAGGGAATGGGAAGGAGCTGTGAGGGCTGGGTGGGAAGAGCAGATACAAAAATCCTTAGTTCTGTTTTGATATGCTGCAGCCACAGTACATATCTACGTGGCAAATCAGCAAGTCTGAGGTTTGAGAGGCAACACTGCCAAAAGATGGTGTTTTTTTTAAAAAAAAAAGAAAAGGGAAAGAAGAGTTGAAACCGTTTATTACTAGGTGTTGTATCGCATCTGAAACTTTCAGTTTTGATACTTAGTTATGTGACGTATATACCAAGTGGAGAAGGATCTTACTAAAACCTTCCAGGATGAAAACCTTCATGCTAGCCAGTCTAGACATCTTCTAGCAATACAGAAGTGGGATCAGACAGTGCTGCTATTCTGAGTCAAATGAACAGAAAAAAATAATTAAAGGAAAACCAACCTTTTAACAAAAAAAACCTAAGCTAAAACCAAGCTTAGTTTGAGATGGCAAAATGCTACAATACAGCTTATTGAGGTAAACCCATTCAAATTCTACACATCTTTTAAAGTATATTTAAAACATGTATTAAAGTACATATTTTTTTGTCTTATGATTTTGTAGAAATTTTTTTCAAAGTAATAATCTAACTTAGCTTTCTAAATTAGAGTGGAAACCAGTCTCCTTGCCTTTTACTTGTTACTTGGTTTTCTGCATATCTAGCTACTAAGTTAACAGCTTACTGAATTTGTAGTGTCTACTTAATGCCTTATCCTACTTTGGATTCCTCTTTTAAAAGGTTCTACTTAATCGAGATGAAAATCACTAATTTCTGACATTTTACTGCATAGCTAGGGAAAAGGACCATGGGGCATGTGGCACAGCTTTAGGGAGATACTTGAGTCAAATTATACACACCTGTCTGCCTAAGAAAAAGTTTTCTATTTGCTTTGGAATGGACTTTTAATATGCATTTCTTTTTTTCCCCAGTTCCTGGTAATTCTCCTGGCTTAGTTTCCACATACACATTCCACAGAAAAGGTAAAGGTTACCAGTGTATTAATATTACTTCTGTATGATGTGGTATGTTTTCAATTAGGCTCACTCCCACAATGTTTTCCATATCTAGCCACTTGCTCTTCTTTTTTCTTGATAAGTGATGGCCCCTATCAGGAAGTCGGGGGCGAGTCTGTTACTGCTTTGAGTAAACAGCCTAAAGGTCATTTTAGATGTTGGCTTTGACACTCCTGGTTCAATAGACACCCACCATAGCTGTCACCAGTAAGCTGAAGTTAACCTCATGGAAAAGCAGCCTTTAAGTGGGTTCTGTTGTCTCATCAGCATGAGAGTAAGTGCCCAGTGGACGCTTAATGGCGGAATGAGGAAATTCCTATCAAATCCCCCTCACTGACACCTGACAGAGGCATTTGGTCCAAGATCAGGATCTGCAGGTCTTCCCTGAGGTCTGCTAAGGCTATGGGAAAGTCTTGAATTAATGGGGTCTCTGAGTCCTAGTGTGCCCACATAGGTGCCACAGTTCTCCTAGCCAGTGATCAAGGACATTTTAATGAGATTTCCCTTAGCAGAAATGAAAGCAGCAGAAGGCATCCCAGCTACATACCCACAACTGAGTTTTGAAGACATAGCTATGTACATCATAATGTGAAGGGGTAAAACCCATGGCTACCAATGGACCCAATTTAGCTGTCCACCAGCACAGCTGTTACACACAAATCAGAGTCCCTCAACTCAGACTTCTGCAATTATTGTTTCTTCCCTTCTGCTTCTAGAAGGTTAATCAGTAGGAGGCAGAGCTTTGACAAAATAGATGCATCCAGTGCTTGAGCGTGTTGCCAGTACACACCACCAGTGAGCCTCTGTCACCAAAAGGTCATTACACTTCTGACATGTCTGGCCACCTTCTCCCACACACCTCTTCAGCATGAAAGCAGGAAGAACCCAGCAGATAGGTCTAAAGATACTATCATCCTGTGAAAGGAGAAAAGTTGCAGGACTAGATCTAAGATCTAGAGCAAAGGCCAAAGAACCCACAGGCCTGATACAACAAATACTATTTGCATTGATCCCTCTATAGATTGAAGTGACACGAGGTCCTGCACTTGGGTCAGGGTGATGCCAAGCAGAAATACAGGCCTGGTGGAGAATGAATTGAGGGTAGCCCTGAACAGAAGGGCTTGAGGGTGCTGCTGGATGAGAAGCTAAACATAAGCTGGCAATGTGCGCTTGCAGCCTAGAAAGCCAAATGTATCCTGGGCTACATCAAAATAATTGACCAGTAGGCCAAGGAAGGGAATTCTCCCCCTCTGCTCTGTTTTTGTGAGACCTCACCTGCAGTACTACATTCAGTTCTGGAGTCCTCAGCACAGGAAGGACGTGGATCTGTCAGAGCAAGCCCAAAGGAGGGCCATGAATATGATCCGAGGGCTGGAGCCCCTCCCCCATAAGCACAGCCAGAGAGCTGGGGTTGTTCAGCCTAGAGAAGAGAAGGCTGCAGAGAGACCTTACAGCAGCCTCCCAGTACTTAAAGGGGGTTACAGTAAAGCTGGGGAGGGGCTCTTTATTAGGGAGCGTAGTGATAGGATGAGGGGTAACAGTTTTAAGTTGAAAGAGGGAAGATTTAGATTAGGAAGAGATTTTTAACTGTTGGGGTGGTGAGGCACTGGCACGGGTTGCCCAGTGGATTTGTGGAAGCTTCATCCCTGGAAGGTGTTCAAGGCTGGGCTGGATGAGGCTTTTAGAAACCTGATCCAATGGAAGGTGTCCCTGAAGAACAGCTATGGGAAGACAGTAAAAATATGTATATTCAACATTGCTGCTGTCTTTTTCAGACCCAGGCTACTGCATCCACCGGGCCCTTTGCTTCAAGACACACACCTGACAGCAGCTACCAGAACATTCTGTTCTTCTCTACCACATTTTGTGGGATCCAGCTGTAGCCATTGGGACCTCTGACACCTCCCTCGCACCCAGCATAGGCTGTTCTGCTGCCTCTAGAGATCAAATTTCTAGGTTTTAGAAGTTATTCCTAACACAATTCACTCAGATTGGCATTGCCATGCAGGTGCCAATAGATGAACACTACCGAGGTCACATCCCATTGGTCTCTTTCCCTGCCTCCACTCCATGGCAAACAGAGCTCAAGACTTCAGAGACCTCTGCAAAAACAGTCAAACTCACCTTCCACAGAGCCTTACATGGTATTGTATAGACACAGGCATAGCTGTTTTCTCCAGACACAGGGTTCCATTTTCCAGTACATAATTTTCACTTAGCGCTAAACAGACAACAGAGTGCGAAAGCTCCCTTTTTTGGGTTTGACATTATCATACATACAAGAAAACCATCTGCAGTTTTCAGCTTCAGCTTTTGCTCCAAGTTGAGATCTTCCAGTTACTTTCTCCTATATGTTTTCCAGCCCAGACACTAATTCAGTCTACTTGCTACTCCAGCTGCTCTCCAGCTCTGTAAGCTATGTCTGCTTTCTAGAATGATGCAGGAGTCACTAAACGGCACCTGAGGTGTGTTTATAATCCCAGGATGTCATATCACAAAGGAGGCTCATTGAATTCAGTACTTACCCAAAAAGGGGACCTCAATGACAGCTGCACAGCCCCAGCAATGCTCACTCATAAAGGGTGGAATAGCACAGGTGGGACTTAACTACAGTCTGATATCACAACCTGTCATATCTTTCTAGTTGAAAAAATCTGGGTAAAGAAAACACAAGCTGCATTTAAGTAAGAATAATACTTTCTGGGAATATCTAGCAACAAGTGTTCTGAGGAAGGAGCTGTGCCTCCAGCTCTTACCTTCACTGGTCAACAACTCCCAGGCTGATTGAGTTAAAATTGCTGACTTAAAAGTAAGAATTGCTATTCTTAGCATTAAAAGAAAAAAGAAAAAGTAATGTACCTTTTAACATGCTGCAAAGTTAAACACTGCTTGCATGTTACCATGGATATAATTTCATGTTTGTAAGTCTGGTCTTTCCAGGCAGCTAAATGCCTGCATGGGAACAAACAGCAGAGCAGGATTTTGTTTGGCGTTTTGCTCCATTTATGATAACAGCTAACTACTTTTTCTGTTAACAAGCTTTTGATTTTACTGGAGTTTCTCTAGGAGGAGAGTCACCTCATCGGCATTAAACACATTGCAACTGATCCTCCAGTTTGTGTGAGCAGAGCCCTGAACTCAGTGGCACTACTCATGAGAATCAGGGCCATAAGATCAAGTCCCAGCATGTTTACATATCTGCCATGGTTGATATCAGACCGCATACAGTACACGAAAAGACACTTCACCTCTGCCTGATGAAAAGTCCACTCCAAACCCAGGGTACGGGGGTTGAGCTACAACTAACTTTTATTCAAAGTAAAAACATGATAAACTGACTAAACTCAGGCAGCAAAATTAAATTATCATTTGAAGAGAGGAGCAGTTTTATTCCACAAGGTACCAGGAAAAAGCTCCAAGATGGAATTGCAAAGTTCATTCATGTCAACTTGAAATCAGCTGCATTCAGGCAGCAAGGCTAATGCAGTAAGAATAAAATTCAGACCGGTGGGAAGGTAAGTGTTAGCAGTTTAGAACACCAAGCCTAAATGCCTCCTTCACATCCACACCTAATTATTCACACCCACATCTATTTCAAAAACTGTGTGTGTATTCCTAGCCCCACTGAATAAATTCTCTGGGAGAAGTCACTTGGTCTTCAGTGGGACAACATTTTATCTCTTGGTGAATAAGACCAGGAATAGCTTTTGGCTGCTGGTTGGTAACGTGTAGGATTGTACCAACTCGGCTGCTGTTGCCAGAGATACTGAAAATAAGATGTAATTGCACAGACAAATCTGGGGATCACACCACATTATGTCCCTCCAAATCACACAGCCAGAGTGTTTACCTCTGTCTGTGTGTTGCTGTCATGAACAGTTCAGTATCTATTTCAGTATCAGAGATACATATCTGTCAAACTTGACTTTTGATGTGGGTGGAGAGCAACACCACCCCTTTCCTGTACTGAAGTCTGCAACAAAATTGCATTTTACTCACAAACATATCTGTAGTTCTGTTGTGCTCTGACTTTTAAAAAAAATAATCTCATTGGACAGACACCACCAGCAAGTTTCTCCACTCTGTGGAATGTCTTCACAGCCCTCCTACATAGTGAAAATGACTCAGACAAAACTACTAAATTTAGGGCATTGGTATTCTATGTGTTACGCTGGTGTTCATACAAGTAATGCCTTAAACAGTAAATTTCTGAATTAAGCATTCAGGCATCTTTTTTGTGCTGCATCTGCCACTGAAACAGAACGGCAATGAAGGTGGGCTGAGGAGGAGGTTATTTGGATCATGATTCGGATTGTGTTTTGGCTAGAGAAAAATATGAATTTGAATGAGGTTTGCAGGTACTTTTAGAAATATCTATTGACCCAATATCATGATGTTTGATCTCAAGTGATGAGACCATGTAAGATTAGCTGCCCTTGGGAGATTCCCTTCATCTCAGGCAAGAGACTGCAGGCTTTGACTCACAAGTGGGGATGATTTCTCTTGGGATGACTAGACCAATTCCCATTTCTCAACATCCAACTCACTCATCTCTCTGAGGTTCCCCTCCTGCAAAGATGGTTCATAAGCATCTGCTGAACTGCTGGCTGCAAACCCATGCAGTTAATTAAATCAGTACTTCTGTAATTCAATATAAAAGCACATAGAATTATTGCAATTTTATAATTTGCAAATCACCCCCTGCTTCACAAGCTACAATTGTCCCTGTGGCAAAGGCAAGGTACTCTGGAAGAAAGCAGTGGTGGCCAGCTAAAGGCAAGAATTTTTATGGTTGTCACTTACAAACCAGGTCTTTGCAGAGAGATTGTCCATGTGGTCGCCACCCAGAAAAAGGGATGGCAAATCCCTGGCTGTAAGGGGAACAGAAGAACCAATGAGAGGGACAGGATGAGAACGAGAAATGTAGAAAGAGAAGTGCAAAAGCACCTTCTCTTCTTGCCCAAAACTGCTGATTAATCAGCAGAACATTCAAGCCAGGCTAGAGACAGGTCAAGAGACCACACTCTCCTTCAGGCTGACCACACCACCTGCTGAAGCCAGAAAGAGTTTTGTGTGGGTATCTCAGGGAAAGACATAGAAGCAATGACTCAACTACTAATGAACTTTGGCTCTTTAGCTGTCTGCCAGATGTCTCCAGAACGACATGCTTTTCTTAAACATTCTTGGTTTTTTGATACTGCTGAATAATCTTTACAAATATAGTTCATGATCTGTTACCCTATTAAAACCACGCAATTCCTAGAAGCATGCCCTTCCTTTGCTCCTCATCATTAGAGCATAACTCTTTAATAAAACTAGGGTCATGCAAAACCATTTTCAGATAATCTGCTATAGCCTCCAGAAATGCATATGCTGGTGTGATGGACAGTGTTTAAACCTGGGGAGCAGGGCAACCTTGTCTAAAGTTCTGTAGAACAGATAAAGAATAATTCTTTTCAGTGTAACCCGAGCACCATGTCATCTGCCCTGAGGAACATTTCCTTAGCACAAATGTTCCTGAGGAAGATTCCTTACCCAGACTGTGCCTGAGAACTAGGGATCTTAAAAGTCCACAAAGTGCCCACTTAATAGAATCTTAAAAATCCACGCCTAGAAGGGATAAGGAGGGATTATTCAATCTCTTTCCTTGATCTAAGGCAAAATAAATAATTTAGATCTCTGAAAAATATTTGTCATCCTTGTTCTTGCAAAAATACAGTAAAGAAGAGTCTACTTTCTCCCTAAGTAATCTGTGCTGTGATTTTACTACTCATGCATTTAGAACATTTTTCCTAATGTTTGAACCTTGTCTCTTTACCTTATCACTTCATCAGACTATCTGTCCAACCAGACAACTTTGGGCCAAATTACCCAGTTTTATTACCCAGATTTTGACTCGTAACTTAGCCAGAGAATATAAAGAAAGATGACATTGAAAGCCAAGATCAAGAGTTATAGAAAGACCAAAAGAATATCTGTATGATATCAGCTGCTCACTCTTTTTCACTTAGCTAGCTGCCCTGTAAACCGGGAAATTGCATTACTTTAACACTAATTACTCTCGGCAATTATATTTTGTAATTATTTTACAATCTAGGTCTGTACAGACTAACAGTCTGTTCCACTACTGTCCAGGAAACCATACCTCTATCTTCAGTGGATTCACTTTTCAGTTTGTAATGAAAACATTCCCTTCTGTAGATGCACAGGCAAGCCCTCCTTAGTAAGACTCAACTAAAATAACTCCCTAGTATCTTCTATCCTGTGAAACAGAATTGCCCCAACATATCCCAAGATACCAATACACTGAGATTTTATGTCATATTGCATTTCCAAGCAATATCCCAATAAAGTATCCATTGCCACTGGGGCTGAGCTACTAAGTGCTTCCAAGAATTGCTCAAAATCATCTTTCCACCTCTCCCAGGGAGATGGCTTGAAGTCACCTGTCAAAGAGATTCTGTCCTTTCTCTTTTTCACAAGCCTTACAAGGAGCAGCTGAAGGAACAGGGGTTGTTTAGCCTGGAGAAGAGAAGGCTGAGGGGAGACCTTATCACTGTCTACAACTGCCTGAAAGGAGGTTATAGCAAGGTGAGTGCTGGGCTCTTCTCACAAATGACAGGTGATGGGATGAGAGGAAATGGCCACAAATAGTCTAGTCTGAATCTCCCCTGGCACATCAGGAAAAATTTCCTCACTGAAAGGGTTACCAGGCATTGGCAGAGGCTGCCCAGGGAGGTGGTACTTTCACCATCCCTGAAGGTGTTTAAAAGAAGGGCAGGTGAGTTTCTTAGGGACAGGTACGGCTGGACTCAATCTCGGAGATCTTTTCCAACCAGACGATTCTATGATTCTAACTTCATCCAGACAAGCCTCTTCCTCATTTATTCCACAGCTTCAGAACAAGCTTGGATAATGCTTCTCCATTTCTCCAAGCTTGTCCTTCCAAATGAGCTTTACTAATATTCCAGACCTGTGACTTATCCCAGGAAATTTCTAACAAGCCTATTAAGTATTTGACTTGATTTGATACTACAGCCTCAAGTCCTTTCCTTTTTTCTTTTTCCTATGTTTATATTAACATTGCTCTCAATCTTCCAAAGGCACTACTGTAACATTTGTCCTTTTACACTTACTAATGTTTTTCTTTTGTGCATTCCTTAATTTTAATCTACCTAGGTAACTTTTGCACTGGTGTCTTTCAAACAGCATAAAGCCCTCTTCTCATTAGGCTGGTGTATGGTACAATGTGATGGACTCCTATTTCGTCATCACCTAAGCGCCAGCTCTCCTCCATGGGCCCGTGTAAGAATATCCACTGTTATGCAGAAGAGAGGATCTCCTGTCAACAACACGTGAAAAATTCATACCCTTACCTTTAAAACCTGATATTAGCAAGCTCCAAATATTTCCACATTTTTGACTAAAAAATGAATTGGTTTGGTGTTCCTGGATCGCAACATTTAATTTCAATGAGTTGAACTAAAGTAAAATATTTTGGTTTGATTTACTTTGACGTCAGTTTGTCTCATCCATCCAGAGCAAAACCCTCTGACCAAGGTTTTTCCCATGATCCAGCACTACAGTAGGTAAGAAGGGAGACTGCAATGCACCCTTGGTTAGGTAATGCGAAGGTAGCTATAAGAAATAATCAGAATACAATGCTACCTGTCACAAAAATACCACAGCACTTCAGGCAGATGGCTTAGACTTAATATTAAGTGACACACAGCAATCCAGCTCAACAACCTGTTTTGAAATGGATCAAAGTGACTCAAAACAAAATATTTCAGTTACACCTTCCTGGTGAGTCCTTCTTAAATCACAACTTCACAGAAACTTTGCATAAAAGTCACTTCCACATCAATTTTTTTTTTAACATAATATAATTAGAAACTGTAGAAACAGATCAGTCATCATGACTTGCTGCACAGGAAGATCAGAATACTGATTCACACATACTTCATATACATTGAATTGCTTCAGGAACCCAGTACTTTTACACCTTCTCCATACCATGACAGTTCAAAAGAAGGCCTTTGCTCTCCAATGGTTTGCACATGATGGGAAGTGGTGCTAATCATGAGAACAAACAGAAAAGCTTTTTGAGTCAATTAGATGGCACCAGTCACAATGACATTACTCATCTGCGCCTCAATATGAGGACAAGGAATCAGAATTACCATTCATCTACTCCTGAAGCTGCAAAAGGCGCAAGGGAAGCGTGCTATTTCCCATTCTTCTTGCAATCATCATCACACAAAGTGACACAAACTACTATTTTCTGCTCCTGGTCTAGGGGAGCAGTGGTTACTCTCTGTGCAGTGTTCAAAAAGAGACTTTGATCTTATTTAACTTCTTCATTCTCCTTCTTCTGTCCGTGCCTGATCAACATATGACCAAGAAAATAAATGGGACCAGAAAAGGCTTCACAGTAAGAATATGTACAGCCTGATGCCATTAACCTCTGCAGTTTGCAAGGGCAAGATGACCGAGATGTGACTGCTGGTTAACAATGATGGTGGCAGGGGAGAGAGTCGTGGTATATGGTGTCCCAGCTCTGCACACCAGTGAGAATAACAAGAAAAGCTTGAGAAGTGGTAACTGACATGTGGAAAAGTGCACACAAAAGGAAAACCACCGAAAAAACCTTTCCTGATGCTTCACTTTTGACTAACTGCAGAGGGTTCAAAGTAGATGACTGTAAGAAAAGATCCAGGAATAACACTGGAACAGCGAGATGGGCTGCCCTGGAGTAACCAGTCTAACAAATCACACATCAAAGTCTTCACGCTGCTGAGACCAATGAGGTACCTACCACTTATCTCAGTGAGCTGAGAAGTGGGGGAAGTCCAGGAGGAACTGAAAGGCAGGAGAAGTTGACCAGATCCTGTGCCTCCACAGCAAGATGGTCTAGGCATCTCAGAGATGCTGGTGCAGCATCCCACTCATAGCCAGAAGACCAGAGCACCTAGCAGCCCTAGTGAGCACAGAAATCTTTGATATGATGTTGCCCCAACGTGACACGCACCCCGAACCACTCGACAGCTACAGACATCTTCAAGGCACAGGCTGGCCAACTCTGGATATTTTTTTTTTCCACATTTTTGATTAAAAAATGAATTGGTTTTGTATTCCTGGATTGCATCATTTAATTTCAATGAGTTGAACTGAAGTAAAATTACTTTGGTTTGACTTAGTTTGACATCAGTTTGTCTCATCCATCCAGAGCAAAGATCTCTGATCAATGTACTGGCTCTTGAAGTCCCTCCAACACTTTGCTATTGGAAGACAGAGGTACTGAAAAAGAGGACGAAAAATCAGAAACGTCAACTATTCTGACAGAGGGGTAAACAGACCAAGTTAATAGTGAAATAATATTCTAAAGAAGCCAGGGAAACATCTGTGGCTTGGGAAGCCCAGATACCTCCAACACATCTGGGAAGACTCTGCCAAAGCTTTTTATGGCACTTGCTCCTCTGAGGTGACCTTTTGGTTCACTGTCAAGAGTTTGCCCTCAAAGGACTGTATGGCACAGATCCTCAGCTAGAGCAAACAGTGCCACCACTTTCTAGAAGCGTGGCAGTTTTGAGCAGGCGACAATTATGCCCCAAATCTCAGAGAGGTTTTCTCAGGGGAGCTACATCTGACAGCTTCACAATGAAGGGAAATGTTATCCACAGCATGAAATTCCAGTTCATCAAACAAATTTGAAACGGACTTTAGAAGAAGTCATGTTAACAGATGGTAGCAAATCCAAGTGGCAAAGATAACAAATACTTCTTTATATTTACCATTTTGTCTTCTCTGTGTGTGTGTGCCCATACTTCAGCCCTAGAGAAACATATTACAACTCAA
Organism: Neomorphus geoffroyi; assembly: GCA_033558235.1. NCBI lineage: Eukaryota > Metazoa > Chordata > Aves > Cuculiformes > Neomorphidae > Neomorphus > Neomorphus geoffroyi. Next base: position 9,311,859 of record JAUMJM010000016.1, on the reverse strand, counting down.
GATGTAGAGCTAATTAAACTATAATATACTAAAAGGAGATTTGGCTGTGTTGATAAATCTGGAGTGTGATAAAGTAAGATACTCTTCTGTAAACATGGAGACACCTCCCTAGGATTTATCATAATTATGAAATAATTCAGATTATCTCCAGTAGTCTTAGATTTGAATGCCAACACTAGAACAAATGAACTAAAGCACGCCCGAATTAGATGAATCAGTAACGTAAGACTGTATTTGTATAAAAAGATGATGAAGAGAGACAAGTGGAATAGTAACTGTGTGCTGGAGTTGTTGTTAGACCTTAACTTTCCATAGACAGCTGTACTGAACCCAGTTTCATTCTTTCATCATATGAAAGTCAAATCATGAAGTTTTAGGTACCATCTTTGGAAGATAATTTATCTTTACAGTTTATGGAAGATAACTTGACCACAGTGGAATGAATATCAGTACACTTTTATCTTTCTCAATTGGAAAAGCACTTCAGTAAAGAAAACTCCAGACTAACTGACCTAGGTACACCGCTGGCATGATGAAACCAGGAGTGAGGTTTCTGACAGATTAACTCATTCCACCTTCTACTAAACTTCAAGATTTCTCCACCCTAGCTGTCTATATACATCCTGCCAGAAGTTACAGATGGCCTTGCAGAGTCAGCAAAAGCGTAGATCTGCGTGTGTCTCACACAAGGGATGCTCACTGAAGAGGTGGCAAAGAGGTGTCCTGGGCACATACAGCATGCTCAAGCATCTGCAGCACATCCATCATTCTGTGGGCAACAGCTGCCTTTGCAGACATGCAATACTCCAGGCTCTCTTTATGTTCATTTGCATCTAAATACTGCTAACTGGAAATTAAACTCACACCTCCCTGGTCCTGAGCAAGAAAAGCAAACCCTTTAGTCTAAAGTTAATGCCTAGTCTAGGCTAATCATCCTGGCTCTCTCCATCACCAGCAGAGACAAGCAGCACCGCTAGGTGATTCACTGTCTTACACACCTGATCAATCACTCTGGCTACCTTCAGTGAGGAGAGTGCCCATGCACTTTGCTTACACTAGATCCCTAGCCTTCAGACCGCTCAAGTATGGTAAGATATATCCTACCTGAATCACCTTTTTCTTTTGAAGGTGTCCAGTGATCAATAGAAAAAGGAAATCAGGCTTTGGCTTCTTCACCATGCAAACAACCATATCAATTTGTCATGAAATCAGTAAACAAACACTAAAATTAATAACAATAACACAAATGGTAGTTGTTGAAGAGTCAACAGCTGTCCCACATGAAATTCGTGTGCTACAGCCTACCTGTTTGTAGACATGTATCACACATGTGCCCAGTATGAAGGCCACTGCAAATCACACGTTGTGTGATCTTTTCTTCTCCATTTTCAAACAGAGAAGAAAAGGAACCATTGGTCCAAGGGTTTGGAAACCAGGTCATGAGATTCCTTCTGCATGATCTTAGTATTCTGCATGAAACCTTCTGTCCAGAAAAACACCTGTAACCCTGCCTTTCAACATAGATTTAATTTAAGTCCTTGGCTTGGCTTCTGCAGTACTTTTAACGCTTCTATGGAGAGTCTGCCTGGACCCAAGCTGCATAGCTGGGGACGTGGAAGGAAAGAACAGGGCTCTACCTGTGTGAAAGCAGCTAGACTTTCTTCTGCTGGTTTGAAAGCTCTTACAGGAGCACGCCAGGCACGGTGGGCTACAGGGCTTCTGCCCACAACAGCAGCATGGCCAGCAAGCAGAAATGACCCAGGGAATCCACAGCACATGGCAGAGGTACAAGATTTGCACACAGTGACCTTGCAGTCCAGTGATCTTGGAGTAACTGGTCGTTTTTCAGTGGGGTTTTCTGCGATGCCCATAAGAGGGTGGTTCAAGTCCCAGTGGAATAGGCCCAGGGACTGAATCAAGTTCAACTGGCTCTGACGTACCCAGCTGTGCAGTGTGACATGGCATCTCCTGAGGGAGAATGGGATTTTGTGCATGTTCGTTCTAAACACATAAAGCAGGTAGCCAGGTGAAATAAGGCACGTCAGGCTCTGAAGAGGCTTGTTGTGGGTGTGAAAACTGCAAGAGATATACATCATTCTTCATTTAACACTTTGTTGAATTTTGACTTGTGGCTTGTTCTCCCTCTGAAAGATACTAACTATTCTTTTTAAACTGTAATTTTGAGCAGAGTAATTAAGATGGCTTTAAACAGATTTGGCATCAAGATTGCAATGGCAGCAAGATGTTGATCTGGCTGGGCTTGTACCTACCCTGTGGCTGAGGCAGAACAGCAAATGCCTATTTCAGCTACAGCTGGAAAGAAAAAGGGTTTCCATTTGAGTCAGCACGCAGCGATGGGCAGGCAGGCATTGACTGCTCCACTAAGCTCAGGAGAGCATCCCTGATCAACCAGCCTTTAAATGACCAGTCACGTTCAACTGTATGCCACCAACTGAAACACGGTCATTATGCAATATACAGTGAACACTTTAAGAGCACTACTTATAGCAGTTTCTCCTTGTAGGATCCCGTCTCCAGAGCTTATGAATTAGCCGGGCTTTCTAGACCCAATTCTGTATGTGCTCTGGATAGATACACCTCAAACCAAGTGCAGCAGGAGAACAGTGTCTCTTTCCTACAAGTATTTAATAAATAATAAAAGTCAGCATATGATAGATGGGAGAAGAACATCCAGTGTACACAAAATTCATGACGTACACCTATCATATATAAAATAATATTTTTCAATTGATAATATGTTCCCACACTTAAATTAACCAAACTTTTAACTACTCTTTAACCTAATTTTTCACATACGTATAATACTTATAGGAAAAATGACAGGTAGGGAAAAGAAAATATTTAATACAAACTTGTATTTTAAATAATTGACAGCACATGTCAAAGGCAAAAAAAATCACAGAGTTCATGCAATGCAATGTAGCACATGGTTTCATTCCATGTTATTTGTTTCCTAATTTAGCAAACAGGATTTTTGACTGCATTTAAAGAGGAAATCAGTAAATCAATACTGAATTTTCAGTAGAAGAGAGAAGCATAAAATTACTCAAGTTACCACAGAAACAAATTTCAGCAAACTGGTGCCACAGATCAAGCAATTAGGCAGAAAGAAGAATTAAATCTCTTCAAAAATTCTTGATTTACTATACTACCTTAATTTGGAACATAAATATTATCTTTCAGCCCCTATTGCTTCAACAGCTGGATTAATTTTATTTATATCTTTCTAATAAAGGGCAACTCAGCTAAGTCCAAGTAGTGAACAGTAAGACAATACTCTGTTACATTTGCCTCTCTCCTAAGAAGTGGAGAGCATATTTAAAGTCAAATTATTTCATACACAGGCAACACTGCAATACTGGATACATACAGCCTCACCACAGATTACAGGATTAGACTCCTGTGTATACCCTGGAGCAGTCTAATAAATTTAAATTAAACTGCCATCAAGTAAACAGGGGCAGTGTTTTCAGTCTTGCCCTAGAGTACAGCAAGAAACGTACTGCACCATGTATTTGCCTTATTACTGAGTTCTCCCTTCCCAGAAGCAAGCTTTCCTAAATACTGGAAGCAGACAGAGAACTTTGAAGGTTTCAATTCTTATCCTCTTTTAGCTGGACATCAGCAATGATCACGACTTCAATAACACACAGTGCAAAGGGTTGGTGTTTTCACTGCATGACTCGAATCTGATAAGGAGCCAAGTCTCAAGCCAAACTTCAGCCAAAAGAGAAAGAAGAAATAGTATGTCTTCCTCTTTCTTTTTTTTTCCATCCTTTAACACAGAACATTACCAAACTGGCCTTTAGTGTAAGTTCAGCTCACAGAAACAATTCTTGACAGTCCATTGGTGGAGAGTCCGTTTCCTTCTCCTTTCAGGTTGAAAAGGAAACTTTCTGTGAGTTTACTGTAATGGAGTGTTTGTCTGTATCAGAAACAGCCTGACCTCTCCAGCCACAAGATGAAATACCAGCAGCCCACTCTGTCACTAGTTCACTTTTAGGAAATTACATGGGAGGAAAGACACAACATAAATTCACAAGAGGGGAAAAAAAAAAGCCATGAGCAGTGGTGTGAGTGAATGAACAAGCTTAATAATGGAGCCAGTAAAAAGGAAAATATCCTCTGGCCAATTGATAATAAAAGGTTACTTGAGGCAAAGGATCAGATCCTGAGCAGCGTAAAGTGGCCCAGCTGCTCCAGCCTCAGCAAAGCGAGTGATTTATAGCAGCTGCAAAAAGCCCCAGGAGACAGAAAAACCCAGATATAAAAATGGAATTGGAGGCCCACATTTTGAGAAGCTTCCACTCACTTTTAGCACCAGACTGAGGTACAGAGGTGACTCTGAGGGTTTGTTTCTGCGGGGGAGTTCCTGTGAAGTAAACTGAAGTGTGAATTTACACTGCATTTACTGCTGGGTCTTTAAGTAGGCTGTAAATTCATACCCTAGCCTATTTTGCAGGGATTTCCCCACATAGATAAGCCCTAAATTGGCCTCCTAATCATGGAAGCATAGAAAATAAATAGATGATTTCAAAACTGCAGACCCACATAGGAATTTCTCTATTGCTTGCAAGGGGTATGTGGCTACAAGATAGCATATACCGTACTGCAGTCCTGCAAGTACATGGTGCCCTTCTTTCCTCCACTGATTCCCATATTTCTAAACATCTCTCCACTTCAAGAAACACCTTTGAAACCCCTGGCCCAGCTTCATGTCAGATTTCCACGCCTTGGCCCCTGGCTCTTCCCTTCTCCATCCCAGTCCCACATCTGGATGTCCATGTTCTTCTTACCTGCATTCCCCTGACCCTCAGATGGATCAGTAAAACTGTCCTGGTGCAAAGGTATCTCCTCCTACCAGTTCCTTGCCTCTGAACCAACTTAAACATGTCTTGTCCATTCACACCTCACTTGTTCCCTAAAACACTGGATCCTTGGGTTAACGGATGCCTTTTGAAACCTCCTTCAGAAACATAAAGGTTAACTCTATGCAGACAAATGTTAAGAAGCTGGGAGAGATTACTCACGCTTTCTTGGCTGAGAGATGCTTTTACACCTAGCTGAATGGGAGGCCAGAAGCTTTCAGCAGGAAGAAGCTAGAATTATCACAGCTTCACCAGGGTCCTCAGCCTGGACAGCTGATCTTTAGTAGGCTCAGGTGAGCAGCTTGAACCAGATGAGGTCGGCACTGTTTCCCTGAGAGCCAGGGTGAGGCTGTATCAGAGCAAAGAGTTTACACCTGCGTTAATCTGGGACCTTGCACTTCTTTCAGCTGCCTGTGCTGTTTTGCTGTGCTGATTCAGGCACTCGGAGCACCAGTGTCAACTGAATCCCATCTCTGGCCATACCACTCTAACACTGTGACAGCACTGTATCCTGAAGGATCTTTCTCAATAACTCCATTTAGTATATCTGCCACCTGATGCAAACATCAGGTTTCGCAAAAGCAGCTTGGAACACTGTACTTCAATTAAATTCCTGATTTTGCAAAGCTTGAAAAAGAAAGTCAGTTAACACTTAGAAGTCTGAGCCCTAAGATCAATGAGGGAAGCAAAAAGGCATAAAACATCTTTTGATATCAGCAGAAAGAACCAGCCACAATGAACAGTCATCACAAACACTACAGTATTCCATACTGTCCATATCTGCTGGAGCAGGTAACTGCGGTCTGAAGAACAGGTATAAGACTGAAAAAGTTATCTGAGAGACGCAGGTCCCAGAGCAGTGATCCTTCCAGCACTTGCCTAACTATCATCTTTGATGCGAATGAAGATTCTGCACATCAAACTTCTCCGAGCACAGAAAGAACTCAGCACTCTTTATGAGCAAAGGTCTATGCTGCAGAGCATTTCCTCCATTCCATTACCTCAAGTTTTTATGTGCTATCTGCAAACTTCTGTGCAGTTGAAATGTACCAGCATTTGTACTTAAAGAAAGCCAGTGTCTGAACTTCACAGAACAGTCTTCAGGGAAAGTGGAGTTTACGTTAGCTCAGGAGTGTTTATTTTGGAAGTGTCTGTGCTTTCATCCAAACAGAAACCACCAACGACACAATAAGAGCTCCCAAACTCCACCAAGCCAAGACCATGATTAACTATAGCTCACAAAACACTGTTTCACATCAATCCACGGAGTTAAAAAAGTAACAGAAATTTTGAAAGGTACATAAACACCAGAGAACAGCAATTGCATCATCAACATGATGCAAGTAGAAGGTTGGAAAAATCTTCTATTTGGATTATTCACTTAGTTGAAATCATTTCTCTTTCCTTTTCATCTTGCCTGTTCAGGAAGCAAACTATATATTTGAATATGGTATAGTGAAAATCTGAGGTTTCAGAGATGATTATGGATGTTATGTTGATCTTCTATCACTAACATCAGCAATGCAATTGATCATCAATGATTCTAAAGCCACAGCAGCAATCTCATGCATGGCCAAGATGACACAGTATTAATGCCATGCGGAAGTGGACGGAGTCACTCTTCAGGTCACAGTGCATGTAGCAGTGGCTGCACCAGCTCTCTCCTGATTGCTCTACTCAAAGGCTGTATAGAAAAGTAAAAACACCTTAAGTGATCATGTTAGGAAACCTCACCTCATTGCACATAAACAAAACAAGGCTGAACTTCCACTGCAAGAACAACCTTAGTTCAGATGCTTTGCAGTTTCTGAACACTTGGTAATCTGGATATTTGTTAATCAACTGTAATGTTATTAGCATACCCATCCATCCATGTCCTGCATTTCAGATATCTTGTAGCATTTTAAAAGTACTGGTATTTGAAAAGAAGTGTGGCCCCTCACAACTAGCTTACCTCAGGTAACCCATGCGGAATCCCAGATAGACAATAAATTTCTGGAGTACAAGGAAAAAATTATGGAGATATAGGAGAGTGGTGTAAAAAAGAAATCAAACAATGGGGGTCACTGCAAGAAGGGGACTCTGAAATAACCCAGTATATACAAATATTTCTCTCTGCTGAACAACAAGGTGATGCAGAGTGTGAAGGGAGTAACACTGTGTTTTCACATAGGTAAACTGTAATAGGTTTCCATCTTAGGTCTCAAACTTATTACAGCAATATTCTGTTTACTTATAAGATGTACCGTTTGAGATAATGTATCTATGTAAACCTATGAACTTTTGAAAGAATATTTTACATTTTTAATTTTCAGGGTATAACTTCTTTCATTTCCAACTTTCTCAGACCATAGATTTCCTGCTTAGCGTTTCTCTCCTTGTGTTTAAAACTCCAGAAACAAGCTACTCTAAGTCCTTACTGAGCTTACCACTTACACCGTAATAGGGATAACCAGCAGCATATTCCCTAAAGAGGGCACCCCATCAAGCCAAAGGAACAAGACCCTTCGTACCAATTTAACAAACTACTATCCCCTGAAAATATCACCTATATCAATCTATTTAACTAGCAACTAAACAAATGTGTATGAATTTCCTATGCAATAACACATTGCTTAAAACTCTGAACATTTCAGGAAGGGCATATTTCTCAAATAAAAATTAGACCTCATTAAACCTCAAAGGAAACTCCACATAAACACCCTGTATCAAAAAGGCAGGAGCATGTAAGAATTTGGGCTTAGTTTTGGTCAGAATTCAGTGATTCTTTTTCAGTTGCTTCATTTGCAATGTTTTCAGATGCTTAGAGGATTGTCCTTTGTGAGCTAACCAGTAAAAACAGCACAGCTCTCCTCCTTCCATCGTCACATAGTAGGGAGACCTTTGTGCCCTGCTAAATGTAAAATATTTTAGAAAAACAAAACCAGGAAACAAACTGGGATTTGGTCAAGAGTTCATGCTAGCTGAATCATTGTGGTACGGAAACCACCAGCTCTAAAGATGGAAAGTCCGAAGCCATTCATTCCCTCAAAGAAAGAAAAAAACCCCAATAAATCAAAACAAAAAAGGCATCAAAGATCCATTTGGCTTGCTGTAAGCTCCCCCAGCATCTGAAACACAGAAAAGACTACCTAGAGATAGGTGCCTTGACCTTTTTCCTCCTCATCTCTCTCTTAGCATGGGCAGCAGTTTGATCTAAATCATAGTTTTTCATATTGGGTGCAGTGAGATTGTTTAAATGTCACTCCCTGACTCAACATGCAGAAATGCTGTAAGGTCATGGCACTGCTTCTTCCCTCCACATCCTGCACCTATTGCCCTCTTCTGTCTTTCTCTAGAAAAAAAACCCTCTACATACTTTACAGATTGAACATGGCCGGTTTCTCAGTAGAGATTCATTCAGACTTCTTGTTTTTATTATCTGAGAGCTTCCACAGAAATATTGCTCAGAAGCAATTAAGGCCAACAAAGACATACAACAATCAGTGTATTTAACAAGGCAACACAGTCATTTTGAAAGAGCCCTGGAAAACTCTAACGCTGTTAAAATTTATTTTCACAGCTGCTGACAAGATATAGTAAAGATGTTTGTGTTCTGCCATGCATTTCATCATCTTTAATAAGACAAAATCTTATTAGCAAATCATTTTAGCAAAGTTCAAAAGCCAAACTGTTGTGTATGCCCATTGCTTGTAACAAGGATAACGGTTCTTGACAGTAACCTATTGTCCACACAATTTTGGGTTTCATAGATTATAGACGAAAAAATGGTTTGGATTGGATGGGACCTTAAAGTATACCTTGTTCCAAACCCCCTGCCATGGGCAGGGACACCTTCCACTAGATTAGGTTGCTCGTGGTCTCATCCAACCTAGTCTTGAACACTTGGCTTATATAAACATGCTATACTTGGATACTAAACATATTTGTCTCAGCTAATCATCATGTTATTTGACATAATCCTATCACTAAAGCTAAGAAACTTATCAGCTTTCCAATAAAGTTCAGGCTCACCTGGTCGCCATATCTGCAACAGGCTTTATGGCTGTGCTGGATGGAACGACCAAGAGCTGCAGCAAGGAATCTTAACTGTGCTGCCAAACAAGAGGAGAGCTGGTTGAGCAGCTAAACGTGGTAAGCTGAGGAAACCCAAGATCAGTTCTGCAACATGTTTCCTTACACAGAGTTATCTACATAATTTCTTCTCTCCATGCCTCCGCTCTGTAAAATGGTACTTTTATATAACAAGCTGTGTGAAAATAAATACAGTATGAAGTGACACACTGACGGGTAATGTGGAAATACTTCTGAATCTATGATAACTTCCCATTAAAGAACAGTCATTTTTTAACACTACAAAATGAATGATTCCAGAGAATATCACAGTGGATGTGACTCACAAAGGACTGAAGAATCAACACTATTTTCTGAACTGAATTCGGTTTTGTGAGTACAAGTTTTAAAGGGTTCATTTACTATAGTGATCCCATTTGGAAAGCAGTCTTTGAAAATTATAAGCAGCTTTCTACAGAACAAACAATCAGTGAGAGCAGTGTTATTTCATTACACTCGTCACAACGACTTTCAACACAGCAAGCATCTTCCAGGCTCCCTTGAGAAAAAGATTTATAGAAACTGTGCATCAAAAACCTGGGACTCTCATGCATAAGCTTTGCACAATCATTAATGGAGATGGTTACAAAGGAGATTGGATGAGGCACTTGGTGCCATGGTTTAGACAAGGAGTATGTGTTGGGTTGGGTCATAGGTTGGACTCGATGATCTCAAAGGTCTTTTCCAACCTTGTGATACTGTGATACAAAGTGCCTCCAGCCCTATCAAAATTTCACAGGCAATACGTGAGGAGGGAATCCATCCTGAAATACTAAAATACAGTAACTTCAAGACAGGCACCAACCTTCCCAAGAAGTTCTTTATCTTGAGGAGAAAGCAAACAATGCAAAGCTTTAGTTAACCTCACTGTCACCTTCTGGACATTTTTTTCGCTCCTGGAGGGAACTTACTCACTGGATAATACTGTTTCATTGGAGAAAAACATCCCACAATCCTTCTTTTAAGATTTATGTTATGGGAACTGCATTTCTTTTTACTTTTTTTAAACACGCCTACACAGCCTGGCATCACCCATTCTCACTTTCTCTTTCCTGGAGGGCTTACCCTGCGTTACAGCTCCTGGTAACTTCTTCGGGTGCCGTACTCCTTTGGGCTATCACTGCTCTTGGCTCCACATGCTGCCAGCACATGAACTAGTGCCTTCTAATTATTTCCTTTGCCCTGTCACCATTCCCACCTTGAAATCTGGCAGGGTGCATCTTCGTTGGTGTTCAAGTTTGGAGCCACAATATGCTTTTTATGCCAGTCCCTCAATCACCCTACTTACCATGCTTTGCTTTGCACTATAGAGCAGTCCCCAAGCATGCAGACTGGATTCCTCTCAGAGGAAACTATCCTGGAAGAGGTACTCCAGCAGCACAGGCAAAGCACAGAAGTTGCATGCAGCACACGGTCCAGGGAACCTCACTAGAGTTCCAGCTCTCTAGGTCCACTGCTAGTTGCTACTATACCTTTCTTGCAGTATCAGACATTCATTCTCCTTCAGGGAAACTTAACAAACAATTTCTACTCTGTATAACCATCCAAAACTCCCACTGCTCCCCTCTACCCTCCCCAAAAAAGCAGCTTCATGCCTGTCTTTTGAGGTATTTACCCATCAGCACCTGCAATGTGTCACAACATTTGAACTGTTACCACTTTGGACCAGTCTTTGTTAAAACTGTCAGTCATCTTTCTAGGTCCTTGTTCACCTGCCACTGTTCTGTCACTCATCTCTTTCTTTTCATTTATTCCTGCTCTTCTTTTCTTTCTTTTGGACACTCTTGTTCTGTTTTATGATCTTAGTTACGAACAAACCTTGAACTCATCGCTAACAACAAATTAAACCGAAATAACTCCTTCACCTCTGTGATTCCTTTCATTCTATGTAACTGAATTTTCATGCAAGTTCTACCAGTGCAATCTGAAACTTTGTTCTATCTATAGAGAAATCACCTCTCATTTCTAAGTTAGCTGCAGCACAGGCTTTTTCTTTGTGGCCCAACCCAGGCCCCACGAACTGAATGGAACATCCTCAGCTGACTGCAGCAGGCAATCCTATAAATGCACTTAATGAAGTCATTCAAACAACTGATACTACTTATGTTAAATTTCATGACTATATGACATTCAGACATAACCATGTGTGTTCTGTGGTTTTGCGAATACATCTGAAAAAAATACTGGTTTTGTTCTAATGTAATTTTAAGAAGCAAATTTATATACAAGACCTTTAGAAAACAGAGACTCACCTCTAAATGCAAAGAACAAACATTTGCATTACCTATTTATATTAAAATATGCAGAAATTTCCAAAGTATTCAGTCAACTTATAAATTTTTATAACTTCTTCAAATTGTTAACATTTTTTTAACACACAGCATTATTTCAGCTTTGTGGAAAGCTCAATAACAATCTTTCTGGTCTGGAAAAAAGGAAAGAACATTATAATAAAGAATGCAGAATAAATAAAAACAAAACAGTACAAGTCGTACATCCACGCATACAAAGACAACTTTCATGGTGAGCTATAAGCAATTATAATAACACAATGTGCTGCATGTTGATTTCACCAGTGAAAAGAATTTCTCCAGTTATTGAAGACTTTCCTGGCAGAATTTCAGAAAAAAAAATTCTGACATTCTCCCAATCTGACTTCTGTGCAATGCAAGTCATGCACATTTTAAACACTGATGAATAATACTGCCTTTCTTCTGTGAACTGTTAACAGCTGTAGAAACTATTATAGCCTGCTTAAAATCATGTCTCTGTAGTCAATACTCTCCAGACACTTAGCAATACTAAAGCTATTCCTGGGGCTAAACTAGAATCGCTCTGTGAGTACAAAGTTTGATTTATGTTGAAATGAAACAACAAACATCTGATCTTTCCTTTTTTAAATAGCCATTCATATAAACGCAACTATCAGCTGCATAACTAGAAAGTGATGTCCTGAATTTACAGAAATTAGACAAAGGAAGACCACCCACATTTACCTTCAAGAAGAAAAGATTTGTCAGAGGGTGAAAGATTGCTGCTGAAGATACTTTGTGCAGTCGTGGCTGCCCTAATGCCCTCATGGTGAGGCTGTGGTTTATGAGAGTGATGTTTTATTAGTCTAATTTTTCAAGACTTCCGAAAGACAAAATATTGATCAGCAGCCCAGTACCATGTCCTAGCGGTGCTCATCATCAGCTGCTCTCAGACTGATCACAGGCGTGCTGAACTGGCTAATAAAATTGTCCAGACACATCCAAGAGGAAGTCAGAGCCTCTGTGTGCCTACATTATTCTCTCGCATCCCAAAGCACAGGTGGGAACAGGAGAAATGCTCAGTTCTGGTTCACCTGACATTTTTGAAACAATAATTGGGCAGAGAGAGGAAAAGATGCAAGTGGAACATGAGCAAAAGTTAAAATACATAAAATTTCAGATACATTCTACGGATTCATGTACATTACTAAGATGTGCCAGAAATACGGTTTTGATCCCTTGCTCCAACAGATTGCCACCAAATTTCTTCTTTTTCTACATATCTTGACCTCTCAAAAATCAAAACACATAAGTAAGTACAGCCAGATTCGGGGGGGGGGGTGTAATCTCTGACAAAGACTGCAATTAATTTGACCCGTAACAATAAGTGAGGGTTAAGCTAACCTAAAGTAAGACACGTCCTCCAGAAGAACATCACAAATTGATCAGGAAGATTTTAACAGCCTCAAATTAATGCTTTGACGACTTCTAGAGTAATTATAAAATTTCAGCAGTTGAAGAATCTAGAAGAGTGAAAGATAAGCTAATTGTTCAGCAAATTACCTTTTTTAAAGCATTGCCATTTGCATCATCTAACCAGAGTTCTAAGGGAAGTTTCACTGTGCACCAGTATTTCCCCATGATTCACAGGTACCTCTCCACCTTCTCCAGCAGACATGCAGCCACCAGAATAGCCTGTCTGCTCTTCAGCTGCTCCAGATTTCATCAAACAGAGCCCTCCACACACAGTCCTAGTGCCTGGCTGAGGAAAATGCCTAGGGTAAATTCAGTTGCTTTCTGAAAAGCTGCTGTTATTAGTCCCACCAGCTAACCTTCACCCTGGGAACACCCTTTACTGAAAACACACACAATCAGTGCAGCTGCCCGAGGATAGGAACTCACTCTTACTAAAACCTGCATTGCCCACCTCTGCTATAACGGTACTGTGCAAGACTGAGGACTCCAAAGGCAAAACAAAGCTTGGCATTCCAACTGCAGATCTAACATACAGTAGAACTGCTGTAATTCTCTTTATTTTAGGGTCAAATTCAAGTTCTTGTGCTGGGCTTGAGACCACTGTTATTTTGTGGAAAACTGCCTTTGACTTTGCTCAAGATCCCAGTCCACATTCATACAGTCCTGTCTCAGGCTGCTCCCAGCCCCTCTGCTTTTCTTTCTCCCTTCTCACTCTCCCACTCCCTCTGCTTATTCCTTTTGTTCTTATGCATCTCCTTTGCTTCTCCATGCTTTGAACCTTATCCCATGCTGCCCTTTGAGCTAAAATTTCTCTACCTTGGAGGGCTTTGGATGTCATATTTCCATAAATCTGGGATAACGCTCAGATTGAATGGGAATAAAGCTGACCCACATAATTTTGCCAAGCATCCTCTGTCCTTCCTCCTGCCTCTTTGAACAATCTCATCCCTTCTTTATTTAGCATCTGTAACTTCACTCCTTTCTTCTCCTTAGCTGTTGGCCTACATTTCATATTTGCTAATTTTGCCATACTTATGCTGAGAGCTCCTACAGGCAAAGTACAAAGTTGCTGGATTTTTCCTTCCTTTGTCTATAAAACAGTGTGCTATATAATGTTTTCCCATAAAAAAGGAAAGAGATCATCAGTTTACAACACTAAAACATATGGAAGGAGAAAGTGTGTACATAAGGGGGAAAAAGACCCACTGTTTTGCTAAATTTTAATAGGTATCTATGAAATAACATTCTTTTCCAAAGCCACTGGCCATATAAATGCAAAAAGATATTGTTCAGAAAAAAAAACATTCAAAATGCACCAAGGTTACTAGTAGCCACTGTATCCTTTGGTTTGAAATTTGCATCCAGGCTCTGATTCTTAGTTCAGCACAGTCACAGGGCAACGCTGTAATCACAATCCTCTGGGGACTGCAAATGAAAAAAAAAGTTACATTCAATTCAATTGATTTCCAGGGTCACACATTTGAGATCAGGGCAGCAGGGAACCAAACAGCCTTGAAAAACTTACAAAATAAGTACAAATCATGCAACTAGGAAATTCTCACAGGTATTCTCCTAACACCAACTTGATTTGCTAAACTCAACAGGCAGTAGTTCCATTAAACAGAGTAAGAAAAATCAGGCTGTGGGTTACAAGGGCAGATAGTTTACAATGGGAGTCTGACAGTGGACCACATGGAAAACTAAGCGGTTTGGACTGCAGACAAGCTTAGAGAGAGAGTAAAGCAATGGCTATTTTGAGAATTCCTGTTGGGCACAAACCAGCATTCTGCTATGGAGTGCTGGTAGCATACATGAAACATACTAATGGCTGTATCAAGGGGCAGAAAAAGTCAAATAACCTTTCAATATAAAAAAACAGATTTAGAATGATTCCATCACAAGAGAGAAATGAACAGGAAACTCTCCAGCATGTAGGAACACTGTAAACTTGAGAGCTTCCCAGCAATGGGGTCAGGAAGATCTGACCCTTGGTGCTAATTCTGGAATGAGAAATCTTTTAGATAGGTTTATACCTGCCTATGTGCAGAAAAGTCACTAATTACTGGAAAACTCTTAAGCAATCTACTGTGCTGTTTTCCTATTATAATAATTACACATCAGCTGTTCAGAACTGAATGGTTTCTGGTATCATTGTCATAACACATGCAGCCATCCATTCCAACATGTACACTGCGTCTCTCACAGTGGGGAGGGACTAGGAACACACAGGGCAAACAATACCATCAACACTTCCCATTTTGGCTGGTATCACTGCGCTAGTGCAGTCCACAGGCAGGTGCTGTCATTTCTGACAAGTCTGTTGGGTAACAGTGACAGGAATCTGTCAGATGCTGCCCACACACGGGCCATGTCCCACACGGCATGCTGACCTTCTCCAAAGAGGTTTCATTTTAAAATTCTACTGAACATGTTACAAATACCAGCTGGCAATGTGCAATGTATCACAGAGAAAGAGAAAGGCATAATGGTCAAGACAAAACAATAGGGAAATACCCTCCAAGGGCAGCAGCAGGCTTGCCAGAGCACTTGCTGTGCTTAGTCAGAGAAACAGGTTGGACCTTTATGTCCAAGGGACACCTGGCACATAAAATGAAGTAATGGGCAATGGCACCTCAGCAGTTCTCATGCAATTCCCTGACCTGCCAGAAGATTAGTGCTGTCATAAATACAACTTTAAAGCAGCCTCAGGCTTTGCCAAGAATAAACTACAAGTGCCTTTACCCTTACAAGATCATATTCGCATCATGCACAACTCCCCTTCTCCCCTGAAGAAGCCCTGTGCCAATGCATAGGAAGATGCATGTTAAAGACTTTTGACATTGCCTTGATACAACCACACAGCCTGCCATCCATTCTGCCCTTGGACAAGGAAATTCTGAGAGATCGACTTACTCCTACCTCCTGTTGTCTTTACACCAATTGAGGTGCAAAGCTGATGGAGATGAACAACCAGTTACACTTCCTAAGTAGGCCATGAAATATCAGAGGCTCTCAACTAGCAGAAAAGCCTTTGTACACCTAGCTGTGACAGCCCAGAGCACTTCTGCTCCCATGCAAGAAGTTATCAGAACCACAGCAGAGTTTTAAGCTTGACTTAAAGTTATGGGACTGTGCACCAGAGCCTGTGAGAAAAACACATTTCCTCTCCCTGCCCTGCTGCAAGTAAGCTCTCTACTGCCGGGGAGGGATACATTGGAGACGTGACATTACCTTCAGCTACACAAATAGATTTGGAAGAGCTCTTCTGCAACACGCTGGGAGCTTGGATTCAGTACGTTATGCAATGAGATAATTCCAGTATTGCCTCTTTAACAAAAACATCTCTGAAATTATGATTTTTCTTTTGGAAATTTTATTAAGACCAGCGCAGAAACTGGTAGCAAAGAAGTGATTCATGAACATCAACAAAGTGATTCATCAGCCCCTCGCACTAGCAAGTGATATCATTGCACCACATCTCCATGAGAATGGCAGAAGAAAAGCATTCTTTCACAGGACAGGAAAGTGCTGCATTCTCCAAAAGAAAAGTGTTAAATTTGTAGGTGTCCATGACAAACAGGAGGGGGCAAATTGACAGTGCTCTGGGCAGTGAGTCAGGTGCCCCACATAGTACCTATCAGATGCTTATAAGATCTGCTGAAGAATACCAGAACATTTCCAATCTAGTCTGGGATAGATTGCAAGCTCTGGGTATATTGTATAACTACCCCACAGCCCAGCCAGGTTGTTCTCTACCTGATCCATCAATCCTCTCTCCATCCATCCGGGTACAAAGAGAAAAGTCTTTTCTGGCTCCCTGCTTAGCAGCCATATAGTGAGCATGCTCTTGCCATCTCTTACCTCAGTCCCACACTCTCTCTGACCCATAAAATTGCCTCTGCTCTCACTCTCACTGGAGATCTACATGCCTTAACACTATAACTGCTCCCCTCCTTCGCCCTGCCCAGCACAGCTACCCATGTGCTCCAGTGCTTCTCAAGTCAAAAGGCACAGGACTGTTGCACATTCGACTCAGCTAGGGAACCCCAAATCTCTCCCAGTCCTTGTGCTACACTGTTTCTCACTTTATGGCTCATGCTAGGGAGAAGCTGAGTGCATGCATGCAGCTGCTGGGGAGGCAGAAAGCAAGAGAGTTTTATGTTTCAGCACATAAGCCACATGTTGTCTTCAAGGGTGACACAGCGGATAACAGGTTTTTTCAGTTCTTAAAACTGTACCTGGTGTTGGATATGACCATGTTCTCTGCAGTTGTTCTGTATGGTATCAGTTTGTCAGCGCCTCGATGCCCTAAGCACGCTGCACTCTGCCATGCCTTGTCATCAATGAGCAGCCCCTCGCAGAGCAGGCGGCAGCAGGCTTGCAGCTACATAACTACCAAACTGACTACGACAAGCGCACATTGCCCAGATTAAGAGGGTTTTCTTTCTGGTAGTCTTATTCCTTCCCCTCAGCCTGCCCTGTGTGTCAAGAGGTCAAAGTACTACCCTTCCAGTTCACCTGATAGTGATGCTTCTTCCTCAC
Source organism: Neomorphus geoffroyi (assembly GCA_033558235.1). Classification (NCBI taxonomy): domain Eukaryota; kingdom Metazoa; phylum Chordata; class Aves; order Cuculiformes; family Neomorphidae; genus Neomorphus; species Neomorphus geoffroyi. Next base: position 9,294,587 of record JAUMJM010000016.1, on the reverse strand, counting down.
CTACAAAACTTCTCTCAACCCCCCTCTGGTAAGGTACCAAACACCAGCAGCCCTAAGCATTTGGAAGACAATAAGACCAGTGCTGTTTTCCTCCCCAGCCTGCTGCCTGGCTGTGCCAGAAACAAGGGACACTTCAGATCCAGGGAACTGCCAGAGGAGAGACTGGTGAATCTTTTAATCATGCATTTTCTCCAAAACTCTTTTAACTCTCTGCTGGAAGACTGGTGGGCCTGCTGCTATGTGGATCTTCCGGCCCACAACACGCCTGAAGCTACTGTCAAATCCAAGGTTTAGGAGCATATCACAGAGCAGCAGGCATGTCCAAGCAGCACTGGAGAAGTAAACTGCAAGGGAGAACAAATCCTGTGCCCTGCAAAATGAAAGCAAGTTGTATTTACTTTGCTATGACTCCTAAACCCCCAGGGACTGACCTTTTAACGTAACTTGTATCCTCCATCTAATAACCTCAGTTCCCTGGAGACTGGTGCTATAAATGAGCCAAGCAGCTCTGGGATTTCTGAGGTATCCAGACACACTCGGTGCCAGCCAGAATGACACAAGACTCCTCCCACAATCGTTGGGTTTACCTAGGAAAGGAAGCCAGCTACCCAGCAGCCTTCCAACTCAGCCCCCAGTCACAACCCAACAGCAGAGTGGAACTACTCTCCCTGTTCCAGCTGCGCCCGCAAGCTCAGGAGCAGTAACAGGCAGCCCCTGTCCCTGAGAGCCTGCATCTATAGGGATGGTCAAAGGCAGAAGATACATAGAGATGGGGTACTCGACTGCATGGTTTTTCTGTGCAGTAGGGCACAAGAGAGATCTTACTGTTGATGTGGTTTCAGTGTTTCTGTACATTAGACAATACTGCAGGGGAACTCAATCAGTATCAGAAAACGGAAATGCCTCTTCCTTTAGCCACACACAAAAAAGTAGTGGGCCTGATTTTCCACTGGTGACACTTACTTAACATCAATGTAACCCAACCAACTTTCACAGTTACTCCTTATATACTTAAATAAGAAGAAAAAGTAAATTTTTGTTTGGCTTGGGGAAAAAGATACTGCTTTTGGAGTAAACAAGCATAAGTAGCCTCTTAGCAAGAATTTTTTGAGAACATTTCATTTCAGTGAACACATTCCCTTAAGTTATTTCTATGATCTAGATGAGCAGCAATTGTTGTACTCATTTCTTTAAAAAATATCAAGTATCATCAGTTAATGAGTCCTGCATTACAATGTGTCCATCCAAAGAGCCTTCTTGTAGTGCATATGCGCTGCTTCATTGAAGTCATGGAGCCATAACCCAGACAGAGCAGACTGGAATAGATCACAGATACCCGTTTTATCACAATTACCCAGAAAAGTGAATGGTTCAGTAGTTCTGTGCAGATAAAACCTCACGTACCACAGGAACAGAAGCTTAAAGGCCACACACTACTTTCACTTTGTGTGTGCATCTTCCAGTGATGTCAACTGGATGCCAGCTTCTGATTCTCAGCCAGTACTACAACTTTTGCCAGGAAGTATTTTTCACACATATCACATTTCACTGGGACAAAAGTATAAGCCCAGCGCTGATGTGGTGTCTCTCCGCACTATCCACACTTGTACTGTCACTTTTACAAGATAGAAGGAAAAAAAAAAAAAGACCTCACATAAGTAACATTTACTTTGTCAGATTCTGAAGGATCTTTGAAAGGTAACACCATTCTTAAATATTGGCCTCGGGAAAAGCATCTCTGCTTTCAGGAGTTTGAATGGGATGACCACACTTCTAGGCATAAGGACAGCTGATAAATTACCACAGTTTAAGAATTAAACATAAAGATGGCTTAAGCCAACAGCTATCATTTCACCACAGAGCATGAGAGCAGAGTTCTTGAAGTTCTGCCGGTTCCTGAAGCACAGCTGAGGAGTGACAGCATGTTAAACTACAGCAACATGATTGCTAGTATCATCTCTTATATTCTAAGCGTGAAAATATCCTTGGAGGTCAAAATATTGCAAGAAATGCAAGGCACAGAACAGAAGACTTGTTAGGCTTTCCCCAGAGTTTTCAGATTCTGCACATAGATTTAACCAATTTTATAATTTTGGTTACATCAGAACATCTTTATAGCAAAACAACAAACTCCTTGTTATCAGCTCTTTTTTTAGAAAAATCTTGGTTATATGCCACCCCCTTGAAGTAAAATAGCTCCGATTCACACATAAAGATTGAGATGAGATAATGGAAATAAAAGATAATCAACCAACTGGTTTTGTACACAAAATAAGCATCTGTAACTATGAAACAGTCAATGTGCTGACTCTGCCTTGAGTTACATTAAAGACTGGCCCCTTGGATCCCAGGACTTAAAATCACCTTTGCTCTCTCTGTCACAGGTCAAGTACAGCTCAGCCAAACTAGGAGATTTGTGCCAAACAGTTTGTATTTCCAACAATTAAATATTGAATTCGCCTTTTATAAGTCACTTAGGAATCACGCTTGCACAATTATTTGAATACACAGCAACTTTATTTCAGCCCCCCACACAAAAAGCTATTAACAGTTGGCCAGATTTTACTTTCATTTGCCCTAGTGCAAAACCACGTCATTTCCACCAGGATCAGTGGAGCCTGAGTTTCGTACCGCATGTGGGAGAGCAGAACTCCTTTTTCACTGAGGCAACTTACATCGTGTGCCTCTAACACACATGGCCTGGAGGTTTCTGTTCTGCTGCACATGCTGCCTCCTCTGCTCACCATCCTTCTAACTTCTCTGCAGTCACACCATATCCCTCTCAAGCCTTTACTTTAAACGGACCTTGTTTCACAGACAGACCATAGCAAGTTACTTATTCTCCTTAATTCATTGGATTTACAAGAAGCACACCAGCTGAGTAACAGTGAACAAAAGACAAAATTGTTTCTACAGTGTATTTACACACAATAAAATGAACCAATCAAGCAAACAAACTGTACACAACATGTCCTGTTATTAACTGAAACCAGAAGAAACTCTCTTCAGTACTTTCAGTGCTTATAAACGCATGCTTATATCGCAAGTAACCCAGAGCTTCCGGCAATTACTTAGTCCTCAAAGCTTTGAGCCACGTTTTCTCCACGGTATTTACTCCCTGGGACTCACAGTAGGTAACAAATTAACAGTCTTCAACTCTATTTTTTTCAGAGCCTTCTGTATTAAGAGCCGATTTTACTCATTCTCCCTGATAGACCGATCATCAAGTTTAACTTCTCCTGGATTCTCTTCTTTTGCCCTACCTTTCACAGCCACTGCCACACTCCCAGACACGACACCATTCCCAGTGCAACACTTAGCCAGTGAGGGACAGGCAGCTAGGTGCCAGGGAATACAACAAATTGTGGCGCTGGGAAGCAAGCACTCCAACTAGAACCAGCATGAGAGCATGCACAGCAACAGTCTGAGAGAACAGAAACTCTAATCTCACTGTCCCTGCATGCCCGTAACAGCTGGGTTAGGAGTTACTCTTCTGCATTTCTACAGATCCAGCATTTAGAAGTTCATAACCACCGCTTTGTGTTTTTATTTCTTTCTGACAATCAAGTAATTCCCAGTTATAGAAAAATATGACTTGTTCGCAACTATGATGAAGTACGCCCAGAGGCAGAGCCCTCGGCACATAACACACATAGAGTGCTGGTCAAACAAGCTCTCACTCATCGCAGCAGGCAGTCTGACCTCAAAAGGGATCCACAGGCCACCCTCATCCAGTAGCATCCTACAGGACTGTGTGGCTTTCTGCAGATCCAGTTTTCTGCCACCTTATGTGACCACACCAACAGTCACACTGCCTGAGAGGCAAACTCCCACAAATAATTCCCCTGGCATAAAGGGAAAAGTAATTTATTACACAAATAGAAGGCACAGTGAATCACCCCAGCTTGACTACTGGTCCGTGCCAAAGAAAGACTGCTAGTTTCAAAAGCCCTCTTCTGCCACTGAATAATTTAATTGAGGGGAAAAATCTGACATGTCACAGCACAGTGTTTCTGATGCTAATTCACATGTCTTTCTTAATCTATTAGAATTCACAGAAGCAGAAGATTGTCACATTTTTCAAGTCGAGATGCTAAGAACTGGGTTTCAACTCTCTGGTAAATAAAGCAAGGGGCCAGCTCCTCCGTGCGTGCACACCCTGTGACTCAACAGAAGCATACATAGAAGGGTCAAGAAGTAAGGAGAGAACTGGATAACTCCATGTGAAAGAAGTTTTTTTAATACACTCCTAAACACTGCTCATCATTGCTGGAATCCCTTCCAATATCTCCCTAGCAGCATCACTACAAGTCCAAAGTGTACACAAACGAGACCCTCGTCCCCCATGTACACCAAGAAGAACTTGCCCCAGTGTTCTACAATTAGAATAAAGCTTTTAGCTCCAACTCAGAAGTCACCAGCCTGTCACAGAAAGACAGTAGAAGACACTAAAGGCAGCCCCAGAGACTTTGTTAGGTTAAAAAAACCCAGTAACGTGCGCAAAGTTATTCAACTGTTTTGCAGACTTAGTTCTTTTGGCATCCTCATACAATGTTATAAATTTATGTGAACAGTTCTCTGTGAGCAAGGTCAGTTCCTTGTGTGTGCAATGCCTTGCCTATACATGGCTCCCTGCAGGATTAGGACTGTAAACTATGTGCATAAATGCTGGTAAAGAGTGTTTACATAATATGTAAATAGATACAGAAAAGTACATTCACACCAACTCCTGAGGAAAGAAAACAAACCAGTTTTCTACTGCTAAAAGTACTGAATCACTTACCATCTGGTTTGGGAGGAAAAAAAAAAAAAGACTCAATACAAATCAGCTATGAAGAAAATCCTGTCTAAAAAAAGTAATCACATGCTAGATCCCCCTAAGTTCAATTTCCAATCATGGAGACATGGAGAGTTTTGTTTTCCTGAAGGAAAAACAAACCACCAAAACCAAAAAACCTACAAAATAGAAGGATGTTTGGCTTGTTAGGCCCTGGTCCTGCAAGCTCTAAGCACTTAAGTATGGGGAATAGTAGAAGCCATTTTTTAAGAAAAAGGCTGAGTCTCTGCATCAGATTCGGCTGGCAGGCATCCTAATTTTCCAATAAAAATCTGCCACAATTTTGCTATCATGCTGTGAAATGTAAAAGTATTATCTAGATACTAAATATCTGAATTAATTTCCCTTTATACCTTGGTAACATTTGGGGATTTTCCTCAATCATCTGGAGACCTACCTGAGCACAGTGCAGCACAGTGCAGACGTGTTATGTCACTGACCAGTGTATTACTCCAACTGAAAAAGCAAGTGTGGTCATGTAAATATCCTCAGTTCTAGAGCAGAACTACCAAAGGTCATGTTTATTCTCTGGCAAGAATTGCTCATTTCCAAACCTGTGACTTTTCAATTTGTCCTCAAACACACAACTAAAATTACATTTTTCATTTTTAAAGAAACTAAAATTTGTATATCACCATTTCAACCCACACTTCAAAACCCAGCCTTCACATAGCACTGATTTTTCCAGATGCCTTTTTTATGTTCCCTTTAACAGCTGTTCATCCTGCAACTGTATGTCATGGAACCAAACTGCCTTGTTCCTTCCTTGCCTCATTCCCTGCACATTCAAATACTAACTCACCTATGTGTGCTGCTTCCCCAGAACATCCCCCGACCTCTTTCATCGATATTGCATCCACACTGATATCTCTTCCTTCCTTCTCATTTTCCTTAACATTTCTCTACACTAATTAATTGCTAACATTTTCTAATTGATGTTCTTGTATTTTACTACTTTTGACTTGTAAGTGGTCAAATCCTGCTTGATAATTACAACTCAGAGAAAGACTAATACTGCTGCATGCGTGGCTGTAACCATCCAATGGGTCCTGACCTTTTTCTTCTGCTTCCTTCAATCCACCTCCTTTGTTCAAACACTTGCATAAAACTTCCTTCCTCATCCTGGAGGCCTCAAGTTTAATACAGATCCTTTACCTACGGGACAAAGAAGGATTTTACTGGATTTACTGATTAACCTAAACATTAAAAACACTGAAAGAAATTTCCCTGTCCCACTAAATACGTTACCCACTAATTTTGCCATTCACCTCCTTTTCTCTGAACACTAGGTCTTTCCATGAAAAAGAAATCTATTATTTCCTTCTTAAATTTAGCGCTATTGATTAACCCTGTACAGATTTCCACTGGGATGAATTTGATCCCAAATTGTTAAGACATGAAAAAATTCTCTCTGTAGCTGAAAAGAGACTGTTAAAATAATGCACTACATGTGTAACCAAAGGGAATCAAATTACTATGGCTTCATACATTACTGCTTATCACCTGCATGACGACCATACCCAGCCCACACTTGTGACTATGAAAAGAAAGGCTTAGCTTAGAGATAGTCTGTGCTAAAGCATTTTTGGCAGTGAGGGAAGGCTATGAGTGAGCACTAAGCAGGTTACGGTGACTCAGCAGCACAGCAGTAACTCTTTAAGCCACAGAAGCACAATTACTTCAGACCTAGGGTAAGCTTGCCTAAAAGTTGGTGTCTGATCACTATTTGTGCTAACAAGGAGCAGCAGACCCACACCCCACATCCTCTGGGATCCAGTTAGTAAACTACCTGCTTCCAACTCTCAGGCTCCAACAGAGTAGGATCACACTCCACCCTGGTACGAGAGTGCTTATATACCGCACCTATCTCAGAGCAGGCAAAAGTAAACACGGCACTGAAGTCAGTGATAATGGGAAACCAGACAGACGCCAAGAGAGAAACATAAGGCTTTCCCTGCAAGGGAGCAACTTTTCACATTGCTGCCCAACAATGAAGACTCTGCAGAGCCTTCGTGCACTAAGCGTGCCTTTCCCCTGGGTTGCATCAACAAGACCTTCTCTTGCCATTTGAAAGCCAGCTGTGGAGGGGAGAGCTGACAGTCAAAGGAGCTGCTTCCAAGCAGAGGTGACCTTGCAACTTTCTCCCACCCTTCACTCTCCCATTGAGCAACCAAACAGGACCCTTGGGATTCTCTGAAAAAGTAACAGAGAGAGGAAAAAAACCAAGTGGAGTTCGACACTGATGTAACAGAGGCCCGAGAGGCCTTGTAGGTCTGGCAGCCAGTGACGGTGACAGAATTCAGAGGAAATGGTTTCAAAAATGGTGGAGAAGGCCATGTTTTAAGCCCAAGAAGTGCTACAGCAGGATGGACCCCAGGTGCTCCACGTCACCTTCCATGGAGAAAACAAACCTTGCATGCTAATAAAGCCAAGGACTTTCATTCTGTACCAACCATTCCAGGAAATAGATTTCAATTTTCCCAATAGGTAGTGTCAGCTTGTAAGTTGACAATAACTTATATCAGTAAAATGATAAATTACTTCTATGCATTCTGCTCCTTTTGAATGCCCTTATGCAAAATACAAAATATCAAGTTTTAATACAACCAGAGATAAAGACATGCTGTGAAGTAATCACAAGTAAACATAACAGCTTTAACTGTGTCTTTCCTGCTGTCAGTTAAAAGGCTAAAGGTGATGGACCAAATGACAGTGTTCCATACATTATAAGATTACCCAGTTGAATCAATGATTCCCATTTCTTTCTAATTACATTCTTCATAATGTAGTATCCACATGCATTCCTGTTGATATTTTATTTTGAAAGTCATGCCAGTAATAAGAAAGAGGGACAATACAGCTTGCAAATTGAACTGTGGTTTTCTTTCATCTCAGTAATTACCAAAAAAACCCTTTTTCTACCTTCCTGTCCATATCTGAGCACTCAGAACTCTGGACACAATATTCTTTCATGTATTTTTCAGTTTTAGACATAAAGGTCATATTTTACCAGATTACATAATCAAATTATCTTTAGAAAACATTAAAGGTACATGAAAAACTGAGAAAACTCAACTAATAACTCTTCCCACAACCATTAGGGGATTTCTCCCTCTCTTTCTATTTTTTGTCACCACTGCATATAACTTGCGAAAGTATTGCTCAGCTTCACAGCCGCAGTGGCTGAGTGATACCAGCTAAGCGGCTCTGGCCAGAGATGCCTTCCTGCAAACCACAGGCCAAGAAGGGAGCACAGTTTCTCACCACACTGGCAAACGTCTTCTTCCTCATACTCAGGATCAGTCCTAGACAGTCAGAGAGTTCAGAGGGAATAACGCCATGACTAACTAACAGCACCCATTGCCACAGTCTAACCTGGGTGGCATCAGAGACATCAGCATGGGTCTGATCTGCACTAGTGGAAAGCATGAAACCAGTGGAACTAAACTGAGAAGATCAGAACAAAGCTCATTATCTCTGCAAATTCATGCAGAGCTGCACGCTGCACAGTCTTTTCTACTCTGAGTCACTCCAACTCCTGCTCTAGGCTGTTCAGTAGCAAACTGTCAATAAAATTCATTAATGATGTGCTTTATATAGAAATAGTGCCTTTAACTGAGAGTTAAAATGAAGAGTGCAGCGAGGGGTGAATTATATGGTCACTGGAATACGGGATGTGTGTCAGTAAAGAAGTGGTAAAGGTAGGTGGGAGCCTTAATGTTACATAGATCCACTTGAAGTTTGGTATACACATGAACCTAATTCCCCTTTTGATTTCAGTACCAGTTATATCTAGCAGTCCTTCTACTGATATATAAATTTTCTGATGAATAATACTTAACCATCTTTGGTTTTTTTTTACCTAAGCCATTACTGGAGAGCCAGCAAATATTGCAGATATGTTGTTTGTCTTCTCTCCTTTTAGTCTCGTTCTCATTTGAATCATGTTTGGCCAGTATTCACATCTATCTTCTTGATTGGTGGTAACTACTAAAAAAAAAACCAAACAAAACCCAACCACCCTTGCAGAACGGATGGCAAGAACAGTGCAAAAAAGTTGTTATTTGACAGAGATTCTTAATTTTTTTCCTATGTAAACACACATCTGCAGCCATTGGCAGTATTATAACAGAGGATGGTTTCTGTACCGTTTAAGTTTCACACTTGGCGATATACTCTAGCGTGGTGACATACATTTAATCAATGCCAATAACTGACCTTCTAAGCAAGTAGCTGTCATTTTCGTCCCTCAAGATGCAAATCCATTCATACCTGACGGCTACAGGTAATTCTAACCTCTCAAACCAAGTTAAGAGGATCTGGGAAGCAAACCCTAAAAGAAAGCGAAAATGAGCAAGGGATATTTCACAAACTTGGGGGGAAACTGTAATAGGTAACAGCAACAAAGAAGCGAGAAGCTGAAAAACTGTCAGTCCCACAGGAGAATCAGGTAGAAAGGCGAGGAGCCTGGCTGTAGCAGGGGGTGGGCAGGAGAAAAATTACTGTAACACTTCACAACACCTTCTCTTTCTATGTGTGTGGGGAAAAAAATAAACACAGCAGGAGACCAATATCGTAACCTGAACCTGACCTCGCTGGTTGTATCATAAAACCACTGGGCTGAACTTTGGTCATTGCATCACCAACGCACCGCAGCCTCAAAGCCCAGCCAAGCAACTACACCGTGATTTTTCTTTTCTTCATGTACATTTGAGATGGTAGCAGCCAGCTAAGAATATGGTCTTTCAGAAGAAAAACCACATCAATTTAATTGTCAGCTGGCTGGACAGCTTGCTTTTGAGGTTTGGTTTTAGTTTGTTGGGGGGTTTTTTAATATTACTGTACTGAAAAGTGTGGGTGTTGATATAGCATTTAACTGCAACGTTAACTGCGAAGGACATATTTTCATCTGTATCTGTTAGAAATGGAAATCAATATAGTAGTTAAAAACAATGAGGATCATAACATTCTCGATTATGCAAAATACAAACCTAATCATTGACATAATGTGGCACTGGGAATATTCACATAAAGATATTCTTAAAATCTCAATAAACATCCTTATACACAGGATGTGTGATTCATGGTTTACAGAGTGATAAGCACTAAAAGGATCAAGTAACTCTCCAAATATCACCCAACCAGTCAAGATCAGGCTGAGATCAGAAATTAAGATCCTATTTTTCCATACTGATCATTCTTACAACTTTGTGTTACTCCAAGCACACAATAACAAGAATTTCTCTTTCCACAAAACAGCTTATTTTTGTGCATAGAAAAATAAGCAGCGTGTTCCAAAGTGTGCATTCTAGAAATCACTTGCAAGGATAAAATGTAATTGCTGAGGCAGGACACAAATGGGTAGCTTAAGTCAATAGAGAGATAAATTATGATTATCACCAATAACAACAATTATCAAAAATTCCAGTTCGCAACTCCATAATTAGATTGACGACAGGCGACATATGTTACTTAAGTTTTAATGCACATCTTAAGAACTCAGTTTGCCTTTAATGAAGAAAATACATCGGTTTACCTTCTTTTTAAATGAAATGGTTTAACTTGGTGGAATCCTATTTGATTGAGCTGTTTTTCAGAATCTTAGCCAGCTGGGTCTAGGCCTACCATGGTATTTTGGTGCTGAACACTGATATGAATAACTAAACTCAAGGCAGTACAAGGCTGTATATTTTTGTGATCGGAGCCTGTGTTTAGCAAATCCCAGCACTAACAGGTTAGTTTCTCACTTCAAACCCACAATATTTTCTGGGCATGACCTGCTATGCAGTCACGTGTGTTACAAAGAAGGCAACAGGATCGTTGCTACAAATACATAAATGAAAAAAAAATGTGTGTAATACCCTGGCAAAATAAATACTGTACCCTCGCGGTACATCTGCCTGAAACCACCACAGGCAGGGTCCACCAGTTTGGAACAGAGCCAAGGGATTATCCATCCTTTCTGTCACACCTGGATTCTCTGAGGACTGGTGCCTGGAACTCCATGCGCTCATTCGATGTTCGTCTGCGGTTACACATACCAAATTCAGATGCAATCCCACTCCAAATGACGATAAGGGGACACAGCAAGGACGGTGCAAGCTGCACGGTGGGACCTCGGTTCTAACTCTTCGGTGAGAGCGGCAGAGCCAGAAAATACATCGAAATCTGGCGAATCTAACAAAATATCTTGGCTGTAACAAGTAGTTGGTGATGAACAACAAACTGTTTGGGTACTCGCTGTGAGCCCACGGCACCGGACCTGCAAGCCCAGCGTAGTCACCCTTGTGCTGTCTCCTCAGCCCCCCGGCCGTGGAGGCAGCGACACCGGCATGGGACCCCTATGGCTATGGGACCTCCAGGGCTGCGGGACCCTCACAGTTGCAGGACCCTCGCCCCGCCGGGCGGGGCACCGCGCAGACCCCGCCTGGGCTGGATCCCCTCCTCCCGCCCCTCAGCGGGGCAGGAGCAAAGAGGCGCTCCCCGGTGGGGGGTGGGGCAGAGAAAGGTGCTCCCGGGACAGCCGCTCGCTCCCCGGGGCAACGAAGAACTCTCCCGTATGCCCCAGCCCGCAGTGTTCAACCTGCGGCTGCAGGCGGTGCCGCCCCGCCCCGCCGGGAGGTGCCCGGCCCCGCCCCCCGCCTCAGACTACGTTGCCCATGGTGCTCGAGCCGGGGGGCGCCTGCGCGAGGGGCCGGGCGGCGGCGGCGGAAGCGGCGCGGGGCGGACGGCGCGGCCATGCCCCGGGACAACATGGCGTCTCTGATCCAGCGGGTGGCGCGGCAGGCGCGTACCACGTTCCGCAGCCCCGCGGGGCCGGCGTTCGGCGAGAACCTGCAGCGGCTGCAGCAGCTGCTGGACGAGGTGCGCGCCGAGGACCTGCGCTTGTCGCCGCGGGGTCCGGGGCCGGCGCGGGGCGGCGCGGGGCCGCCCGTGAGCTACATGCACATCTGCGAGACGGAGAGCTTCAGCATGGGCGTGTTCCTGCTGCGCAGCGGCGCCTGCATCCCGCTGCACGACCACCCGGGCATGAATGGCATGCTGAAGGTGCTGTACGGCACGCTGCGCATCGCCTGCATGGACACGCTGCCCCCGGGCTGCACGGACTCGGTGCCCCAAGCCTGCACGGACGCGCTGGCCGCTGGCCGCACGGACTCGGTGTCCCCCGCCTGCACGGACTCGGTGCCCGCCGGGCGCTGCCTGCGCGCTCTGTTCCGCTCCCGGCAGCTCTGCACGCCCGCCTCCCCGCCCTGCCTGCTGTCGCCGCACACCGACAACCTGCACCAGATCGACGCCGTGGACGGCCCTGCCGCCTTCCTCGACATCCTGGCGCCGCCCTACGACCCGCAGCATGGCCGGGACTGCCACTACTACCGCCTGCTGGAGGAGCCGCCCGCGCTGCCGCGAGAAGTGTGGCTGATGGAGACCTCGCAGGCCGCCGACTTCTGGTGCGGGGGCGAGCCCTACCCCGGGCCCCGCGTCTGCCTCTGAGCCCCGGCACCGCCACTGGCACCGGCCGTGCTCGGGGCTGCAGCGCCCGGACCCGCCAGCCAGGTCCACCCCATGGACACAAACGCTCGGAGCCGGACCCGTGGACAGGGACCGAACCCCGGGACCGCCACACGGACCCAGCCCTATGGATACGAATCCAGCCACAGGCCAGCCCCACGGACACAGACCCAGCCCAATTCCCACTCCATAGACACGGAGCCAGCCCCAGGACCACCTCATGGACAAGGACATGGACCCAGCCCCGAGCCCACCCTGCAGATGCAGACTCGGCACCAGGACCACCTAAAGGACGCGGACCCAACTTCAGCCCCAGCTGCATGGACCCAGCCCCAAGCCGGCCCCACAGACCCAGATCCAGGGTCAACGCCACCTCATGGACACAGACCCAGCCCTGGGTCCGCTCCATAGACACGGTGGGACAGCCCCACAGACCCGACCCCCGGCACCCCCAGCCCCAGGACTGGGCTGTGCCCGCTGTCCCGTTGCAGGGCAGTGGGCGCTGGCTGGGCCCCTTGGGAGCGCTGCAAGTCACAGACCGCCTCCTGCCACGGGCCTGCTGGCCACCTTGGGTCAGAGGCCATTGAGCACCGGAGTGGGTGTGTTGCCTTCAGGCTGATGCAGAGCAGCGGCACCGTAAACTTCTCAACTGAACAGCTCAGGGGAAGTAATCCAGCGTCCTGTGTAAATAAGTTATAGCCGTGCAGCAGCAAGAGGGGAATCGGGCTCTGACAGGGCGAGTAAGCACAATATGAGTCGTCGGGGGGTGCCCTGACTTTCCCCGGAGCGGCTCATGCCAGTGGGCCAGGGGAGCTTGCCCACCCAGCCTTGGGCAGAGGCCGGCTGGCTGCAGCCATGGGGACTGCGTCTCCAGAGCAAGTCTGGTGGCCTTGCTTCATGCTCAACAACAGCTGTACCCTGCTAGTGAAATACCAGCCCTCAGCAACTCCTGAGCCAGGATGTGCTCCTCCAGTAAATGGCAGTGATCCCCAGGGCTGGAGTTATGGGAGTTCCTTAACAGGAACACTGTCAGGATCAGAATTACATTCTAACAGTTCTTTAAAGCATTGTGTATAAGATCTCGCTATTGCCACTGAGAATTACAGAGTACATCTATGCATATTTCCTTCAGCTGAGAGAAGGAGACCAGTCAGCTGCTAATTAATCTCGCTTGGAACCTCTCCTGCAGCAGTGGCGCGGGGTAGCAGGAATTGTGGGCATCTGAAGAGAAAAAACAACTATCTGTTGCTGTGTTGTGGAAGCTACTCTAGAAACATGACGTATTTGCAAACCCTAGATATACAGCAGCGCAGATACCCTAGGTACAGATAAGATTCGACCTCATGTCTTCTCTTTAAAGTGTGGTCTGTGTTTTTATAGGGACAAGTGAACACTTCGGGCTTTTGAAGCCTTGCGGTTTCCCACTTTATACTATTTATAAAGACTACTTTTTCATAAGGATTTTAAATAAACATAGCATAGAAGAGACACCGTGAATTTCACTTTGCTGTGATGGAAGCAGTCTGGAGATGCAGCTTATCCGCGGCATGGGATGAGATCTTCCTAACAAGAGAAACTTTTTCTATAGGTGAAATGCTCTGTTTGTACTGCAGGGACTGGTCTTGTTCATCCTAACACATGCTTCATACCACATACCCGGGCCAGGGCAGCCTTGGCCCTCTTGGTGACGATGTGGAAATTTGAGTAAGAAAACACAACTTACCAACCTCCGAAGTGATGTACTGACCTGCGCCAGAAATTGTTCCACAACTGGCTTTAATTTTTCTTTGTGTATTTATAAAAGCAGTCTTGTTTTTCCTGTACAGTGGCTTGTATGTGTGAATTTTTAAATTATTCTGATACAGCATTGCTTTTTTTTTTTCTTTTTCTTTGGCCTGCAAAAGAATGATTGTAAAACACAGCGTTGCGCATGCACAGATGAATTCTTTTGCAAGGAAAAACTGGTGGAAATTGTTTCAGGTGACTTCCATTTAGTCTTACAGCACTTTAAAGTGTCTGATGTTTCTGCAGTTGGCTTACCTGTTTTCCCTGGAATTCCCCTGCAGCTTAGTGTTAGTTAATGTGCAACAATTCTGTATCAAATGCAGTCATTAACTGTACGTCAATGGCTCCATGTGTTACAGCCTGTTCCGAAGTCTCTCCGATGCTAATGAAGACCATCATCCTTTTTCAGAAGTCCCTCGAAGAAGATAGCCTGGCGCATGCAAACAGCTGTACTGGAAAAACAAACTGTGACAGAGCATTTTTTATCTCCTGCTCCATCCTCCCCTTAGGTCTTTCTGCTTGTATTTTATTTTGTTTCCTTCATGTGTAAAACTTAGTTGAGATGTTTAATGGGATGGGACTTTAATGCATCTTTCTGTAGGGGACCTCATAGTCCCTTATGCTACCAAGTGCATAACAATCGTGACAAAACTTTTTCCTTTCTTTTTTTCTTTTTTTTTAATAAAGGTTTTAGCATCAAAGTATTAAAGCCAGGAGAAACAGCAAAGAAAATCTGAGATGCATTAAAGGAAAGCCTCTTTGTGTAACTTCTTACTTACTCAGTAATTGAAACTTAAACCGGAAGCTCTGGATATCTGTAAGCAGAAGGTTTAAGTCTATAATGCCATTCCTTCTCTCTGCAGTCTGGTTATTGTGTTTTCACAACAGCAAAATTACTGTTATCGCTGAGTTACAGAATAAATACAAGATATCTCACCACTGACCAGTCATTACTTTCCTTCACAATTATGACAGTCTCAAACCAAGTCTGGTACAGAGCAGAAGCTTCTTTTGTGTAACAGTCTGAACTGTGCAACTGGCCTTTCTTTGGTGTCTCAGCCCAAACCTTACATGGGTGCCCTACAAACAAATCCAGGCACACGTGCTATCACCACTTTTGAAGCTGGCTGTTACTGTAGGGCAAAGGCACGGGTTTAAGACCGCTGATACTATTACAGACCATAAGGTTTTCTTGTAGCTGTTTGCTAGTTGTTGGCAGTTTCCTTAACTCGGTGAATTTACAGTTTCTGTGTTGTTTTTCTTGTTTTGCCTTTGACTGGGATTTTAATCTTGTAGCATGGCTGCAGACAGTAGTTTGGAGAGCGCGAGCAGAGCCTTGAATTTTGTGCCTGGGTAGCCAGCATCCCAGTTTTGCTCACAATGCTCTGGCTGCAACTAAGCTGTGGTTTTCCAAGGCCATGGCAACACTTCAAGGAGCCCAGCAGGCTGAGAGCACTGGATCCCTGTCCACCTCCCTGTCCGGCAGCCCACCGATGCCAGCCAAGGAGGCCACAATTCCCATGGGGTTGCACTCCCATGTGACATCCCTCTGGTTGCAGAACGTGGTCTCTTTTGGGGGCCAGAAGCACATGGAATCAGGTGGCGAAGCTGCAAACAGCCAACAGATGCAGCAGGGGAGGCAAAGGCTTACTTGTGCCACTGAGGTGGATGGCAGGGTGGTAAGTGTGGTGGCCCTGGAGCTCGCCTTGCTTTGTGGCTTCTTCATCCCATAAAGACCAGTCCGTGCCCGGCTTTGGAAGCCTGCTTCATATCTGATTCAAACCAGGCACATCACTACCACTGAGCACCTTTCCCCAGCGAAGAGCAGCTGCCCCAAAAGCCAATGCCACTTTCCGGAGAGAGGGAGCAGGGTGTTGCAGATGGAGCAGCCAGGGCATTGTGCAGCGGGACCCAGCACTGGCACAAGCAGGGACTGGGAGCGGCTGCGCAAGGGCTTTGCCTCCGCTCCCTGGGATGCTGGACCGTGATCTATCCTGTGCAGAGCAGGCATCATTGCGGCAGCGGGGCCGGCACAGCCCCGCACCAACGGCAGGGCCTGGCCGGGAGAGCATCTTACAAAGCAATAACAAGAACAGGTTTAAAAAACCCCAGGCTGGCTGCTGCGGACACGAGGGCTCGGCAGAGGCAGCCGGGCTGTGCCGCGGGGGTGGGCGCCACCGCCCCCGAGCCGGATCGCAACCGCAGAACAAAACAGAGTGAGTCAAAAAAACCCACCGCGCTCCCCGGTTTAATATCAGCCCGTGTCTCGTCTCCCAGGGGAATTCCCGCTGTGGGCAGCCCCGCAGCCCCGGGGATGGGCGGGAGGCAGCCCGTGCTCCGGGCCGGGCACCCTACGAACATAAAGGTGTCAGCTTAGCATAATTAAGGGATTTATTTGTCTTTTATAAACGTTGTAAGCACCGACCGTACTGTCGAAAAGTTTATTTACAGAGTGGCCAGAGAGAAGCGTCCTCTCCTTCCAGCTCCCGTTAGTGGTTGTGCATTATTCGTGTTACCGGGGCCCGTCGGCTCCAGCCAGAGTATTTACATCCCGTACCGAGGTCCCGAGTCCTACTACGAACGTGACACTTTTCAATCACCGAAAAGAAAAAAAAAAAAAAAACAAAACCACAAAAACCCCAAAACAAAACCCAAACCCCCAACCAGTGCGTACAAAAATATAGTCTCTAAAAAAAAAAAAAAAAAAATAAAATCCCAATATTAATAGGCAGTAATGTACAGCCATACTACAACCAGGGATGGACAACTGTCCGGTGTCGGTGTCGCCGCTGTCGCCGGCGCGGATCGGTAAGGCATCCCCCACATGCAGCCAGGGGACCGGGCTCTACACCACACAAGGCACCAAGGACACCTCACCACGACGGCACTGCATGCATCCGTCCTCCCGCCGCAGCTCCTATGTACACCCGCCGGCCCGGCAGCCCGCGAGCCCCGGGGAGCCCCGCGTGCGGGCCGCGCCCCGCCGAGTCCGCTCCGTGCTCTGCGGGCGGCTCCGCCTCGGTCCTCTCGGGCTCCGCGCTCTGCGGGCGGCTCCGCGCTGGCTCCTGCGGGCTCCGCGCTCTGCGGGCGGCTCCGCGATGGCCCCTGCGCGCCCCGCGCCGTCAGGGCGTCCGCGTCCGCGCCGCGCAGGGGGCCAGGGCGGCGCCGCTGCCGCCGCTGGTCTGCGGGCACCCGGCGGGCGCCGCCGCCGCTCCTTTGCGCTCCTTCTGTCGCAGGTGGATCTTGGTGTGCCGCTTCCTCTCGTCGGAGCGGGCGAACTTCCTGCCGCAGAAGTCGCAGGCGAAGGGCTTCTCGCCGGTGTGCGTGCGGATGTGGGT
Organism: Neomorphus geoffroyi; assembly: GCA_033558235.1. Lineage (NCBI taxonomy): Eukaryota > Metazoa > Chordata > Aves > Cuculiformes > Neomorphidae > Neomorphus > Neomorphus geoffroyi. Next base: position 9,277,118 of record JAUMJM010000016.1, on the reverse strand, counting down.
GGTGAGGTGGTCGCTGCGGCTGAAGTTCCGCATGCAGATGCGGCACTGGAAGGGCTTGTGGCCCGTGTGGATGCGGATGTGCCGGGTGAGCTCGTCGGAGCGCGAGAAGCGGCGGTCGCAGCCCTCGGCGGGGCAAGGGTAGGGCCGCTCGTGCACCGGTGTCTTGCTGGGCCGGTTGGGGTACTTGCGGGGCCGCAGGATGGGCCGCAGCGGCAGGTGGTGCGGGCTGTAGGCGCCGCCGGGCACCCGGCCACCCGCGCCCTCGCCCCCCGCGCTGGGGGCGCCGCCGCCCGCCGGGGCCGCCCCCATGGTGAAGTTGCGGATGGTGGAGAGCGGCGTGAGGGGCGGCGGGACGCGCAGCGAGTCGAGAGGGCACGGGAAGGGCTTGCGGTCGGCGTGCAGGTCCCGCTGGCACTGAGGCGGCGGGAAGAAGCCGCCGTACTCGGGGATCACAGAGAAGAGCCCGCCGTCGGCCGCCGCCGTCTTCGGGGACGGGTAGGAGGGCGGTGGGGGGAACGGCAGCGCCGCGCCTCCCGCGGCGGGCAGGAAGGCCGAGGAGGGTTCCTGCGGGTACAGCTCCCCGCAGCCCGAGTAGGGCGGCGGCGGCGGAGAGTAGAGGTGCTCCAGGTCGCCCGGCTGGCCCTGCGCCATGGGGCAGCCCAGGGGCCCGGCCAGCGGGTTGGGGGAGGCGGCGGGGGCGGCAGGGGCCGAGGAGGGGGCGGCGGGGGCGGTGGAGGCGGCGGCGGAGGAGGCGGCAGGCGCGCTGACCCCCGGCAGGATCCCCGCGCTCACGATGTTGATGATGCCCTCGGGGTAGCAGCCGGCACCAGGGTACTGCGGGTCGATGGAGAACTTGCCCATGTAGGTGAAGGTCTGGTTGCGGGAGGCCGGGGGCGCGCTGGGCGCGAAGCCGCCGCCGTAGGGCAGGTCCAGGGCGCGCTTGTCGCCCATGTCCACGTTGATCATGCCGTCTGCGGGGGGCAAGCAGCGGGTCAGCCCTCCGGTCGCTACCCGCCGGGCGGAGCGGCACTGGTGCTGGCACCGGCGGTGGCACCGGCACCGGCAACGGCACCGGCACCAGCCCCACTCCCGGTCACCGCGGGGCTGGGTGCGCACATGTTGCGCTCCGGTTGCGGGGGCTCCGCGCCCTCCCCAACTTTTCCCCCCGAGGCGAGCGCGGGGGCAGCCACCCCCGTCCCTGCCCGCCCCCCGCCCGCCGCCCCGCGCGAGCTCCGCTTACCTCCTGCCACCCCGCTCATCTGGTCAAACGTCCCTGCCAGGTCGGCATTGGGGAAGATCGCGACAGAGGTGGGCAGCGCGGCGGCGATGTCCTCGGCGGGGAACACGCCCTCGGGCAGCTGGTGCACGAACCCGCCGAGGGGCACCGCGAGCTTGTCGGCTGCCTTGGCGGTCATCATGGGGGCGGCCGGCGGGGAGCTCGGGGCGGAGAGGGGGGGGCGACTGAGGAGGGGGCGCTCCCCCCCCGCCTGCCTCCCACTACGGGCGCGGGGGGTCGGGGGCGCGGGGAGGCATGAGCCGGCCGCCCCGTCGCGGTGCCCCGGGAGAGCCGCGCTCCCGCCGCAGCTCGCGCTGGAGGACAAGTCTGGCCTCAAGTATTTATGGGGGCCCCCTCAATGCCCGGGACGTCACTGCCCATATAAGGACTGAGGAACGGGGCCCGGCGGTCACGTGGGCGCCGGCGTGCGGGCCCCCCGCGCCCGCCCCGCGCCCCCCGCCCCGCCCCGCCCCGCGCCTCGCGCCCCGCGGGGGCGGCCCCGGCCCGCCCGGCCCTCGCCGCGCCCGCCCAGGGGGGGATTCCGGTGGCGGGGCCCCTTGTCCTAAAAAGGCGAGGATCCGGCCCCGCCCCGCCTGCCCTTTTTAGGGCTCGTTCCGGAAAATTTGAAACAGCTCGGAAAAGCAGAGGAGGGCCCGAAGCCACCGCGCTTCACTTTCGCAGCCGCTCGTGACCGCAGAGCGGCGGCGGGTCAGAAACCAGTCACGGAAACAGGCTTCTCCTTTTTTTGTAAAAAAAATAGATTTGGGGTTGGCTTTTTTGATTTTTTTTTTTTTTTTTTCTGAATTACGGGTGGAAAGAGCCGCCGAGCAGAGCGAGAGCGTCCTGCTTCTTTTGGAAAGTGTCTGGTCTATCTATGGAACTGCTGGAGCGGGTCCAGAGGAGGCACGGAGGTGCTCAGAGGGCTGGAGCACCTCTGCTGTGAGGACAGGCTGAGAGAGTTGGGGTTGTTCAGTCTGGAGAAGAGAAGGCTGCGGGGAGACCTTAGAGCAGCCTTCCAGTACTGAAAGGGCTACAGGAAAGCTGGGGAGGGACTTTTTATAAGGGTAAGTAGTGATATGACAAGGAGGACAATTTAAAAATTGGAAGGGAGAAGATTTAGATTAGACGTTAGGAAGAAATTCTTCACGCTGAGGGTGGTGAGACACTGGCACAGGTTGCCCAAGGAAGCTGTAGGTGCCCCCTCCCTGCAGGTGTTGAAGGCCAGGTTGGATGGGGCCTTGAGCAGCCTGGTCTGGTGGGAGGTGTCCCTGCCCGTGGCAGGGGGGTGGAACTGGATGGACTTTAAGGTCCCTTCCAACTCAACGCATTCCATGATTCCACGATCTATACCGCCGCGACAACGGGACCACCCGTTCCGCCCTCGGTGCGGTGTTTTTCTGCCGGTGGGCACAGCCGGGAATGGGACGGCGGCTAGGCAGGTGCACGGAGTGCCTCCCTCCCAAGAACTCCCCCGGCCCGGCCCCGCCGCCCCCACTCCGTTCAGACCATCCTCTTCCACTCCCCTTTTTGCCTTTCTTTCCCTATGATCTCCTCCCTAATGACTGCTTAAATTCTATATATCTTTTTTTTCTTTTTTTCTAAAGTACTAAAAATAATCTCCCTTGTGCCTCCCTTCCCAGGAGAAGCCGATCTTTCAAATGCTGTTCCCAAGCTCCGAGCTTGCAGCCCCTACATCTTCTCGCATGATGAGGGTGTCAGATGTAATTATTTTTGAAAGCTGCATCCCATGCTATGTTCATGTCACTAATCTCATTGCTTAGGAATATTTCATCTCATGGTGATTTATTCCTGCATTTAGGAAAGCAACTCTCACGCATGGTCTGTACTGTGCAAGGCTCTTTTTCAGTGGTTTGTGGAAAAAATACCCTGTTGACAACCCAAGCAGCAGCAAGACCTGGCAACGTATGAGAAACGCTACAGAAGTGCATTCCTGTTCCAAAGCAACAAGCCAGGGAATGCACAGGAAGGCTAAACCTCTTTGATTTCATTTTTAACTGCAGATACCAATATTTACAGGTTTTAGTACATTGCAGCGTGTGCCACAGCACTGTGGGTGCCCCTATGGTGCCTGCACTACCTCTACCTCGGGTCCGAAATGCCGACACAGGGCATCTGTCTCCCAGGCCCCTCTTTCTCTGTGCAACAGCTCACATTCCAGCTGAGAAAGGCTCTCTAAGTTGCTCTGATTTTGTATCACTGCCTTGGGTGGTGCTCTGGGTTCACTAATTGGCCGGTCACCCCAGAGCCCAGGCTAGGCGGAAGTGTGCCTGAAAAAGAAGAAGCTTTAGGGGCATTTGTCATACTTGCTAATGAACAGTATTTTGTATTTTGTATTTTCCTTTATGGGTGATCGGCTAAGTGTGCACAGTAATTAGGAAAATATAATACTTACTGTTTTTAACATAGATTTTATTACCAGTCCTTTCTAGCACTTCATGTACAGCCAATACAGTTTGGCATATGAGACTCAGTTTAAAGAAAGCTTGTGTTCAGTTTCAGTAGGATTCTAGATATTTTCGTTTTCAAAAACCCATCTCAATTTAAAAGTTAAATTGTGACAGAGAGACAGAGAGAGAGACAGGTTCTGGGAATTTTGACTGAGGAGTAGGAGCAATTGTATTGTACCTTTCCATTACAGCCGAGCTATAATTGGTCTAATCGCTACTATGAAAGAACAAAATATTGGAATCTACTGTGCAGTGGGGCAAGTTGCATTACAGGAATTTGAGAAACAAGTAATCCTCCTTACTGCAAAACATTGTGGATGTATCAGATACAGGTTTTAGGGATATTCTACAACATTTTCCTGTATTATTTGAAAATACCCTGTGCCTATTGATGACACTTAATGCGCACAGGAGAAAGAAGAACCAAGGTTTCACCCCCAACTTAACCTCCCCACACCTGAATTTCACTTTTGAACTAACTTGATGATTTTAATGTTCTTCCACTACAGAGAAGGATTCAATGAAAACCTGACATGAATAAAATTTAACTTACCTCCTAGCTAACTTCGTATAGGAATACTACTATTAGTTGACTTTGTTGGTTAATTTTAAAAGCCGTCTCAAGAATGGGGTAAATTGTGTCTGATTTCCAGCCTTTATACAGACAATCAAGTCACTTGACTTCTCTCAATGGGACCTTTCTCTGAATGGCAGCAGGATCTGGTGCAAAGCAAGATGGAAACGTAGTTCATGCTTGGTCTTCAGGAAGGTGCTGACAGATGAAACTTAAATGTTTCTCGTCCCTTTTCAGATATTCTTGCTGTGGTGCTTAGCATGCGCTTTTTGCCTTTGATCCCCGTTTTGCTGATTATACCAGACTCTGAGGGTTAGACTGTCCAACTCGCACTGACGTCAATGAGCCTTGCGTGCCAAAAATCCTACCAATTCCTGTATGCTTATAAACCATGTGGTTTCATATGATGAACAGACTGCTGGTGTAAATTGCCGAAGCTCCACTCGCAACAAGAGAGGAGTCCTGCCTTGCACGCACACGGCATGACTGACTGGCTCTGGCACTGACTGAGGAGGGTTCAGAACTGAAGGGCAGAATTCCTCTTTTATTTCCAATTTATTTGGAACCAGCCCCCTTTTGATTTGTTGTATTTGCTCTTTTAACAAGCTGCTAGCTGACGTTGCACTGGGTAATTTTCCTGCAGTCATTCTCTGTCACAAGTATCTTAGACAGGAGCTGTAGAAATATCCTTTCCTCCATACCTGAGCTTGAGAGTGGCTGAGGAAGAAAAGGCAGCTCCTCATCTGCAGTGCTTGCAACACCATTTAACCAGCTTAACATCACACATTTGAGTCATCTCTTCAGGGGGTGACTGTGCTTTTGTAGAGCAAAACTCAGCCAGCCTTGTGTGCTAAGAGCAGTGATGCTAGTAGGCCTGCTTGGGAAACGCACCTTGCCACTTCCACTGCGCACCCTGCTGTTTTTGGGAACCTTAAGGTGACTCCAGCTCAGCAGGTGCCCTCAGGAGCAGGGACTCAGCTGGAAGAAAGACTTGTTCCAGGATAGGAGGTGCATGACCCTGTGCTCTGACAAGAGCGGGGGACGTCTGTCCAAAGTCTGGGCTAGATTCAAGTTGAGGTTGGTGGGTTTTCTTAAAGTTTCATGTAAAATAGAAGTTCTCCCCAAAGTCAGATTTCAGAGTTTCCTAAATTTGCCGCTTTTCAATGGGGGGAGAGAGATTTGTCATGTCCTCAGAGGAAGAAATGCTGGTTTACTGGTACCTAATGTTTGCCAGGAGTGTCTGCTGGATTCCCAGGCTGCAGGCAAAAGCCACTTCCCTTACACCTACCCTGCCTCTCGCATGCCTGGCACAGGCTGTCAGCCTGGACTGGCCAGGCACTGAAACCTGGTACCCAGCCAGGGAAACCTGCTGTAAACATGAACCTACAGAAAACAGCTGCCGGCGCGCTCGGGGAAGGGAATGTTTCAAGAGTGGAGGAGGAGGCATCTCAGCCTGCCCTTAATTACAGTACCTTAAACCACACTGCGGTTTCAGCCAAGGTTGCTTGTTGTCTTAGGATGAGTGCCTGTAAACTGGAAGTAAGTAAATGACTTTATTGTGAGGATTTGGCTCAGAAGAGCCTTAGCAGCATCCTGAAGAGTTATTTAAATGTCAATAACATTTTCTAATTCGGGCTATAGGAATTAAACAAACCCATGTGGAACCAACAAGTCACTGGTTTAAGTTTGTGTGTCCGTAAACAAGTACGTGTGACAGAGAAAACTTCCAGTCAAATAAAAGCAACAACAAACTCGTTTGCCCAAAGCCTATTCTCGTTACTAAATGGGCAGAACATTTCCTGGATATCCCCATACCCGGTTTCTAGGATATGTGTTCAATCCGTGCTCCTGCCTCTGCTCCCGGCTTGCTTTGCCGAGGGAGAGGAGGTTCCCGGCGCTGGGGCGGGAGCGTGTGCGGCTCCACTGCCCTCTCCTGGGGGAAGGCGTTCCGGGAGCCGTCGGGGTCTCGGCAGTCGAGCAGGAGGCGATGCTGCTGGTGTTTCACCTGCCTAACAGCACCCCTAAAGCTTCACACCACAGGCGTGCTGCCTGTAGAGAGACCAAAGTGCAGCCCTGGTGAGTCAGAGATGCCGGCGAGGGCAGGCTGGTGGCTGTCCCAGGGGCTGCGACCCCCCTAGCCCCAACCTTTTCAGGATGAACACCACGTACCCTGGAGATGTGCTGGGAGCAACCCATGAAGAGAGGGCTGACAAAAGCTCTGCATGGTGTTTGCTGGGGGAACAACCAAAAAAAAGAAGTTGCTTCTCATAACAGGGAAAATAACTCGGCTACGCACATCATTCCTGTGACAAGACTCTCAAAATAATGACAACTTTGTTTCTAAAGAGTGATAATCTGACTGCTCAGCTCTGTTTTCTAGTTCTTCTGAATCCAGTTTCACTTTACCCTTGTATTTCCTGCTCTAACACATCTCCTGTGCTTTGTGTAAACACCACCATGTACCATGGCTGCACTGGGCCTTTAGTCCAGAGGGAGTCTAATCGAGCACATCCCTTAATGATACAAGTGGCTTTCTTCCTCGAAGGACTGAAATAAAAGAGGTGCAGCAAGTTTTATGCTTCCAGTTCTCCTGTTGGTCCCATTATCTAGTGTCTGAGTACTTAGAAAGCTTGGCAGAAGGCTTTCAGACATGCTCAGTTTATAGGAACATCACGTTCAGAACTGGGTACAGCTTTTTGTGCTCAGCTGAGGAATGAGGTATCTCTTTTTCAACAGGTCAGGAGGGAAAGTAGAACTCTGGCACCATTTTCCATGCAGTCTTCTGAGAAGAGAAACAGAAGAGCTCTGTGGAGTGTTCCTCTGAAACTTCCCACCCCTCCAGGGAACCTGGAGCTATTCACAGGATTTCTAGATTGCCACAATCTCATTTACGTTTGCCCTGTCTATGCACCACTTCTCAGAACCCGTTTCCATTTATATCTCATTTCTTCGTGCTTTGGTCTTAAAACCAGTCTGTCCTGAGCCTTGAAAACCCTCAGCTCTTTGCTCTGGGTAAGTCAGTCTGAGTGCAGTTCTGGCTTTTCCTTGGTTTTTATCATTTATTTTTTGCTCCCAAGGGCATGTCTGCATGCTCCAGTCTCACCAGAAGACCATCCTGAGGAGATGTGTGTTCATTTTCATTTTCAGCGAAGTTACCTAATGGGTGGCTTTCTGTCAGAAACTGCCAACAAACTTTATTGGAGCAGAGCTTTTTTTTTTTTTTTTTCAAATCCCACAAGAGATTAAAATAAGCAATATGTTTTGCTTTAAAATTTCTAGGGCCAGATCTTCAAGCGGTGTAAATTAGCATAAGTTTTCTGATGCTCTAACCCCTGCAATACGAGTGAAAGTCAAAATTGGACATGATTTTATTTAAGGTTTGGCTACTTTTCAAGGCTAAAATTCAGACGGCTCCTGAGGGTGGGCACAGTCCTTTTCATTCTGTATTTGGGTTGCTTCCACCTGTTTTGTAGGAGTTACTTTCTATCTTTAATATGCATGGTATATTGTCCTTATTCTTTCACGTCCCCTCTCATTCACATCTCTCTCCTTACTCTCTGTTGTCCAACCTTTTCAGCTCTCCTTTCTGTCTTCCCTCTCCTGCCTTTCCTCTTCCTTGGTAGTTCCTTTTCCTTCCCCCTTATCTCAGCAATCGCTGCCAACAGCTATATTTGGAATGGAGTGGGAACAAGCTATTCTTGTGACTTTACTTTGAAATAACTGAGAGGAGCAGATGATTTTCTTTGAACAAATAGAGGATACATCGAGGAGAAAATAGGCTAGTAAAGTTAAAATGACATTGCTGGGGAATACCTGCCCAACAGGTTCGTCTTTCCCAACTCTTAGGATAACTTAACCATCTATTGGTTTTTATTTGCTCTAGTTTAGCTTGAAATCCTCCTTTTGTGCAAAATAGTATCCGAGGTCCTAACAGGGCCTAGCTCATCACTACAGCGTCTGGACATATCAAGGGATATGACTGCCACCTAAAATCTCAGATGCCAGCATTAGCTGAAACAAGATATATATTTGTTTAATGCTTGAACTCAAAGCCGTTCTGTCTTCTGCTATAGTCACAGGATACTGTTATAGAGTCCCACTTGTATGGGCTAGGACAGAAATATGCTGGGAGGAACAATTTCCAACCAAGCAACATAATTTCTCCATGTCTTCTCACATGAATTCTTTCTCATCACCACCTGTTCCTCATCACCCCTGCCATTTAAACTGCTGTAAGCAATACATTAACAAAGCCAACAAGAACCAGACCTACGTTCTGTGCTGCCCTGCTCATGTATTTCTCCCTATCTCCCATCTTTCTGTGTTTGTGTGATTAACTCACATACTGGCAAACCAAACAAGAAATGAAGACAAACAAGAAATTCAGCATCATGGCTTAGCATTCTGTGCCTGTGCCAGAAGACCCAATCTATTTGTCTGCTCCCAAGTGAAGCAGGTTTTGTTAAAACGCTACTGCTGTACATGTGTTTGTGTGTGAAACTGCTTTGTTAGGGAAAGATACATGAAATTGCATGCAGAAAGATGCAGGAACAAGATATTTCCTTGCAAGTTAAACATTCAAAGGAGGAATGGCTGCTAAACATTAGATGAGAAGCTAGAAAGATTCTTCCATCCATCGATGACTTCCTGGGATTTTATGAACCAGCTAACACAAATGGTCATGCTGACATGGGGCTTCCACATTTGTATCTGCGATAATTGTGAATATATCCAGTTTGCCAACAAATACATGTCAATACCAGTGTCCTAGAAGGGCAAGGCTGACAGAGCTCTGATGTTTTTCTGTCAGATTATCTAATAGAAAAATAGATCAGTCTTCACGCAAAGACCCTTTTCCGATTCTTCCACACTACTACGGCGACTGCCACCACACCTCTTGAATGTGCCATATCAAACAGAGACTAAGCAAAGTGAAAAAGGAATGAGCCAGGCTAAGGAGTGACATCTACTTTGGGCACTACCACCAATACACAAAGATAATCTTTAGATTTAAGCCTCTCAGGGCAATACAGGGCACAGACCTGGGCCAGTCTGCTGCTGAAGGAGCTAGGCCCACAGCTGGATGGCCACAAACGCTCACCAGCCCAGGGACCAGAAACTGCTTCCTGGGCTCTCAGGAGTACCGATGTGCCTTTGCAGATGCAGATGTGACTAAGGCTTGGCTGCATCTAAGCCATAACTGAATCCCGCTGAGATTTGCAGAGTAGGCTTTCCCCAGCCTCCTGGTCTGGGCTAGCTAAGAAGACGAGTCTTTCTACCACTACAAAGAATGGAGGAAATTTTTCATACGTAGAGTTAGACTCCTTGCTCACAGTGTATGATGTGCTGGATTCAGCCCTCTTTTCTGCCTGAATGCGACCAAGCCTGTTTCTTCCACCTTGTAGGATGATACCCCAAACCATGTTTCAGAGTCACTCCAGGGCCTGCCCGTGTCTTTTTGATGCAGACTTGGAGCTTTACATGAAGTGAACCATCTAGGCTGGCTTTGCAGTGGAGTTCAGCGTACCTACCTGAGGAAGAGCCGAGATCCAGTCAAGAGATGCAGCTGATGTCCCGATTCCTGCACTCTTGGTTTGAGTAGGTTGCAAGGAGGTGACAGACTGTGCATCTGGAGGAGATTTAATAAGAAAACTTTTAAGTCCTAAGTTAAAAGTATCAATTTGCAGCTAAACCATGATCTGCAAGTGCTTTCCAGGCATCCAAGGAGCGACCTATCACTGTTGCCGTAGCCTTCAAAGAACACTGGAAGAAAAGGTGTGAAGAAAGAGCGGCACCAAGTAGATGATGTTTCTCACTGTTATCCATACAAAATATCAGCAAGCAGAAGGCATTCACCCTGTGATGTACAATGGACCTTCCTTAAAGCTAGGCTGAATAATTGTCATATCATAACCTGCTCCCCCCCCCCCCCCCATCCTGTGATTCAGGACAGCACTTATGCTGGAGCACCAGGTCTGCAGCATGCCTGGAGAGGCTGACCAGGGCTGCCACAGACCATGCAGGCTTTCTGATAAGTACTCTTACTGTAACACAATTTAAAGTTGACAACATGTCTAAAAACACACCATGTCAGAGGAGGAATGAAATGTTGCTTCCCTCTCTCCCCCCCAACCTCATTACAGGCTAAGGAAAAATAATGTATGGAGAATAATACTTCACCATCTGAAGAATTTTTCTGGTTTCTAAATCTAGTGAAGAGTCATTGTATATTTTGACAGAAAAATGAATCAAAATAATAAAGTGAATACAAAATTATATTGCTGTCAATAATTTAATTTACACAAAATAGCACTGTGACATGGTAATTGTTATATATGATGCAGCATTCAGTATAATATTTGGAGAATGCATTATAGAAAGTCAACATTTAACTACTAAAATCAACTTACATAATCAAAGCTGTCAGAGAATCTTTACAGTTTTATATTAATTTGAATGTAATTTACTATAGAGGTGTCATTCTTAGAGGTGCTTACAATAGTTAATGATCTCTGCATTTCCATTATAAAATCCTATTTTCAAAGGTTTATAACTTGGTCTTAAGAACTCTCAGCCCTCCAGCTCATTTTCCTTTTCCTTACAAAAACTGTGTTAGGCATTTTAAACTTTTCTCTCAGAGCAGGAATTGTGGTTACTTCCAAAATTAATTTTGAGAATTTGCTAATTTGCAGTCTGTCACCCAGGGATCTCAGAAGAAGAAAGATTCTTCACAGTAGAAGGCATTACAGTTACATTCTTTTCTTCCACTTTCCTATTTTACCCCTCAGACCATTTCTTTTGCTGAAGTGTCAAAGCATCTTCCAATATTGCATCCAAGCCTTCTCTGCATCATTCCTTCTCTCCTTGCTGTGTTGCTTCCATTAAACTTTCTTCCAGGTCCTTCTCCTCATCTCAGAATTTGACTCCTGGTTCTGTTCTATGTTTTCTCACAGATGTCCACACTTACCTTGGCAACTGCCACTTTCACCACATCCATTGCTTCATGGGCTCTCCCGGCTGCACATTTCCTCAGCCTCACCCTTTTTTTCAAGCTGCAGCAATAAGTCACTTTTCAAGTTCATTAGAAGTCCAACAATTGGTTTTCCTCTAGCAAGTACATTTCTTTCCCTGATCTTACAGGCTTGGTTCTTACCAGACATTATCCATCAAACCTCTTAGACCTGTTCTGTGGGTTGTTTGGTGTTTTTCCGTTTCCCCGCTACAGCAACTACACTGTCAAGAGGCACTACAGCTGTTTCCTGCACACACCAGGCTTTCTGCTCCCGAGACAGAACACTGCAGACCAGTTGTCCACAACCCATTGTTCCAGATCATTTCCAAATCCAGCATTTGAAAGGCAAATTGTTAACACAAAGCTATTACCCATATTAAAAGCAAAGCAAATAACTGCCTTGTCTGCTTTGGGACATCTGATCCAGCCCATGGGTCTGGTTTTCCCAAATCCTGCTCAGATTTGCTTTTTTTCGTCCGCATCAGTTAGCTGTCATTTTGGATCTCCTAGTTTTCTGTAGCCTCAGTATTATTAGACCAGACATGCCTGAGACAACATGCACAACGTATCCAAAATTTAAGTCATCACTACCATGTAAACCTCTAGATTTACACAGAAGTAGTTTTGTCACTTGTCTAGGATCTCTTTATTTTCTATTTGAAGAGAAGGGCTTCTCAAAGTGCTTGTAATGCCCGATTCCAGCCATTCTACCTTTATATGGTCATTTTTGTCCAGAGCCAACGCTAAGGCACAATGGTTCCTTCCTTTTTTCTATCATTACCATTTTCCTTGTTTGAAAAAAAATGAATGTATTACTTCCTAATAATTCAGTGATGTCACAAATAAGATGAGGCTCTCCTTTCCCTTATGCATACTAAGAACAGACCTGTAGCTTTGGACAAAAAAAAAAATCTATTGCTTACACATCACATTACCAGAGCTGGAAAGAAAAACTATTTTACAAGTATGATGTTTTAATGACCTCTTTGATTCAAGAAAAATGTGGTCATATTTAGACTGAATAGAACTGGTGACTGACTCAGCAAGATGGCTCAACTCTGTAACTGCTGCAGATAACAACGAGAAAAACAACACTGGGAGTATTCTGTTTGGTCCTTCAGATTCATAATTTAGTGGTACAAAGGAACTCCAGAAATGACTTTTTTTTTTTTTTTTTTTCTATTCCCAGTGGATATTCAGCTAGACACAAGCAGGAGGAATATCTGGATAAATCATATTCTATAGAAGCATTTGACATATTTCAGATATTTATTCTGGTTTGGGGGGAAAAAAAACCTAACCAAAACACTAAAAGTCTGGTTATAGCGAGGATTACTGGCTGAAAGTTTCCAGATCTTATTTCATCATTCAGTGTGCTGAGAAAACAGAACTAGAAGATGAAAATTTAAAGTTGTTGGGGATCTCTTCTCCCACAGAGTGAAGGGGACCTGACATGCACAGGACTTGAGACAAAGTTCTTCCAGACTGGATGATGATTCTTGCATTTTCACTGTCCCTCACAGAAAAACCTACCAGACCGGTCTATGTCCATTCAATATTTTTACTCCTTGAATCTCAATGAAGAGGTTTTCCTCTGATGTAGGTAGTGCTGCCCGCTCTCCCGAGGTTGACGCCCACTTCATTCAAGTATTCCTAGTGCAGCAGGGATGTTAGTGGCTACTGGCTTGCAGCCAACATCCCACACATTTCCTCCACAGCAAAAATGCCTTAATTCTGACCCACTGCCTTTCAAGTAGATAGTGAAAAAAAAAAAAAAAAAAAATCAGTCACAAAGAGATTTGCTTTTATCTGTATATTTCCTTCAGAAAGAGCTGAAAAAAACATCAGGCATTGTCCTTTCCTTTTCTTTTTCAAGGTCCACAGTTAGCAAGGGTGACTTTGGTGAGCTTGAGCCCAGAAAGGAGCTTGAAGGTATTCAGACAGCAGCTCTTACAGATTTGGGTAAAGGGAGTTTGTAAGCAGGGTGACTGTGGAGAGGGTGGACCACGTTACCTGCCATTGTGCCAGTGGATGCATCTAGCGCTTCTCCTACTCGGTAGCTCTTCTGCACACCATTCCTTCTGAACCAGTTCAACCATTACCAACTGCAGGAGCTTGACTTTTTCAGGCAGGGCACTGAAAAAAAGATCAGAAGGGACAGTAACTTCAGGTTCCCAGCTGAATTTTTCGATCCTTAGCACAGGTATGAAGAACATTGCTGATGTTACCTGATAACTGTGGGGCAGCACGTTCCAAGCACAGCATCAGAGTGGGCAAGAAGAAAACATACACGCTTACAAACTGGCCACATTACAGGCCTGGCAGGGCCACCACTGATGAATTTGAGCTGTAACAAATTATGCAACACACATATGTATTCTTACACCCACAAAACCCAAACACATGGTTTTAAGAGCAGAGCATGGAAAAAAAAAAAAAAAAGGTGTAGTGGAAAAAAAGCTGTCCATTTCATAACTCCATTGCACATAACCCTAAGGGAAAACAGCACAGACAAACAAGCCTTATATTTGTTAATCTAGCAAAGCAGAGGTGAGGAGAGGTACAGTGATGTTCACTGGGGAATGCAGAGCCCAGGTTTACAGTCTGATATAATAGGAGGGCTAGAATCAGAAGCCAGGGAGAAGAACAGGGTTGTAAAACCATTTAGTTGATTTTTCATGGTGCTGTCAGGATGAAAGAAAGATAAATTTACCCTCCAAGTTGAAGTTATTTAGTCAGAAATAACTGAGGGAAGATGTTAAGAAATAAATATAAATTCAAAAACATATAGGGAAAGAAAACCCCAAAACCACCAACAATCTGGGAAAAAAATCACTAACAAGTGCAAAGTAGATGGCAAAGTCTTCTGATATGGGTAGAAAGATAGTCTACTTCATTCAATAGAACAAGAAACTCCAGACAACTAGAAATAAGAAGGGTAAAGAAAATGGAAAGATATGAATTAATTGAAGAAACCATTATATAGATTGTGCATGAATAAAGTTTCAAAGATTGCACACATGCCAATCTGAGGAGCAGGATAGATAGAATTTTGGAGACAATTAAAATATTTCACTCCTTGATACCAGGGATAAAGGTAGAATTTGAATGGGGTTTAGATGTATTTGGTACTGTTCCAGCTGATTATGATCCTGGAACAATTACATGGAAACCAAGGTTGCAATATACTGAATTTAAGGAGAATTGAAAAATGTACAGATGAACATGACAAACAAAACTAAACCAGCAAGAATAGAGGTTAGAATACAAGCTGCAGAAAACTGACAGCAGGAACAATTTCAGAAAAAAAAAAAAGATAGGTAAATTGGATAAAACAGAGGAAAAGGCTGGCACCCATCATCACCATGACACTTGCATTACATCTCACTTCCAAGTGCAGAGTCCAATTTGGAAGAAGGCAAGAGGCAGGATATTCTTTTTATAGGGAAAAAAGGCTTCTTTCTTTTGCAAGTTCCTGTGTCAGTAGCCATTTTACGGGGTTGCCAATCATGGCAAATCAACTGAAAAGCCAGATCATTTTCTAAAGCATCTACCTTCCTAGAGAAAGATTTTAAAGTTGACTGTGTACAATCCAGCTGCTGCTTTTAATCTTTCCCTCACAACAGTAGTTGTTTTATTACTTTGACAGTCATTTTCAGCCCATGAATAGTACCACAGTCCTTGTAAGATAGGAAAATTCTTTTGATCTACAATTTCATAAGGTTTAGCAGTGGACAAAGGATTTTTTCCGGTATACTTGATCACACACTTGAAGTTTAGGCTTGGAGCCAATAAAAAAGTACCGAGCTGCCCATTTGGAGAAATATAGAAATCCTTTTTTATTACTAATGACTGCCAGAAATAAAAGAATGTATTATAAAAATACTAACTATTCTATTAATAGAAAACTACAAACAAGATTACTCCTGAAATAACTTCAATACATTGCCAAAATCACTTCTAAGTTTCACATAGTTTTCATGTGGTACGATCTAGAGGACAGAAAACACAAATGCAAGGTAAGCATTGAATATAAAAACAAAAAAGGAAGGTGTTTCAAGCTGTCTGTAACAACTAAGAGAAACTGGAAGACGACTCAGGCAGACACAGAGCAGTTTTCCGGCATAATGACTTGTTTTATTTGCTCCACAAATAAGAACTGTATGTTTTGTGCAATCTGAAATACTGTAAAGTAAATAATATATTTCCAAACAAGAATAAAAATACATTCATCAACCATTTTGTGTGGAAAAGTAATTGAAAATGATCAAGTCTGTGACTTTTATCAGTGCAAGCTGCAATACTGTGAGCACTTACACATATGTTTAACTTTGCACATGTGTACATCCCATTTTCTTGTCCTATTCATGCTGAACCCATTCTATTTTTTCCTCATGTATATGGAATTAAAACAGAACACCTTTGTGATATTAAAGTGTAAGGACAATGCTTCTCAGGCAGTTATCAATTTAGTGGCCAGTCAGTTCAGAACATATCTACCTATGGGGGATATTTAGATCACTAGAAGAATTAAATTCTAATTTCTTTGAGTTGTTTCTAAAATAAAAGTGCAACAGAGGGGCGTGTGTGTGTGTATTTTATATGTGTGTGTATATATATGTTAGTAACTGAGCTGATGAAGCCCGGATTGAGTTTCCTTTGAAAACTAAGTCCGTTGGCATTGCCGATTTCCATAAAGACATTCCTTTCTAAAAATTCTACACCAAGTTTAAAATTGAAACAGAGCAAAAAGAAACAATTCTCTTTTTAGCTGAGTACAGTTAGAAATCAGTCATCTTGATACTTACATGAGATTGGTCAGAAGGAAATTAAAGGATGATTAAAGGAAGAAGAGGAGTTCCTCCCGCACCCCCTGCACTGTTCAATTGCTGACATATCTCTAGCATTTCTTAAATAAGTCTATTTCAGATGACAAAAACATTGGATTTTATACATTTTGCCAAACAGGTTTTGTTTATAATACCTTGAAATTTTCACAGAATTCCCCAAAATCACATTTTCTGGCAAAATACCAGCCTGAATCCTACAGTCAAACATTCACAACAAAAATATTTCACTTCAGTATTTTCAAATAGACCACTGCCCTCTGGTTTCATTACATTCTCTTGACAAAATAATGACTTGTCTCTGTGCAACTATTAAAAATCAGAAATCCTACACCACCGGTCAAAACTGACCCCAGCATCACTGACCTTGAGAAATCAGCTCTCAAAGCAAAGCAATCTTCACCTCTGATTGTCCAGTTTTCCAGCTCTCTAAATGAAAGGCTTTTTAAAGGCTTATCCCTACCCTAAACACTTAAAGTAATATTTTCAGCCCCACTGTTTTAGGACAGTGGACATCTCTGAGCTCTGCATGTGCAAGATTTTTCTTTCCCTCCAGATGAGGAATACTCAGAGAAGCTTGTTAATTATGTTCAGAAGTTCCTACAGAACATTAGTGTCTTGCACCAGACCACGTCTGGACTTACCAGTATTCACCCATTCAGCCCTGTTAACTGAGTTATCCCCTGCCCTTATTGACTCTTGGACCTCTGCTTTGAGACCTCAGTCCACTAAAGATGGACTTACTGCAGGAAACATAGCCCCATGTTTCTGCATCCTTCCTGCCACATCTTGCAAAGTGCTTAAGACAATACATGGTGGAATAAAAATGAAAATTTATTCTGATAATCCATGCAAACTGCAGTTCATGTAGGTATCCCCTCTCTGAGTACTGCAAATAATTAAAAGAGATCTGGCTTCAAACCTACTGAAGTCAAGGGCCCTGCACAAAATAACTTGCAGCTGATGACTGTTCCCAGCACAACAATACCTGGGTAGTTCCTGCTAACTCAGACTGCCACCAGCTGCCACCGAGCAGCAGACAAGCAGATCATTGCACGTACAAGGCAGCAGCTCCACAGGGCCTGCCGAAAGATCATGTAAATGGGTCAGGGTGCAGAGATGATCCCACCAGGATCATTCTGTTGTCTGTAGTTCTGTTTATTTAACTGATGAATTACATCTGCAAAAGCATCAAGTTTTCAAAGAATTATTAAACAAAAAAACCTAGCTCCATGCTTTCTGATTTCCAACACTGGCTTTCAGGATATTTCATTCAATAAATGTGAAGTAGGTATGAATAAACAAGCATGCCATTGTACTATCCTCATTAATTATGCACCAAGCTACACAGCGTTAGAAGTACACAATACTGGGAGCTCATGGAAGAGGAACCTGCAAAAGAGGAAGATTATTATCTGCATAATCAAAAACTTCATTTCAATTTTAGCTTCACCTGGTTTAGTTGTTTTGGCTAAAAATGGATTAATAATTTCCAAGTTGTGACTGACTGATTTAGCATACAATATCTCTGGATGAGATTTAAATGTTCTACACACTATCTTAGAACAACCAGACTAAAGCCTTTCTAGTGTGGTATTCTGTCTATGCTCACTTGTAAAATACAGCTATTTGTCCATCATTCTGTGTTGGGACCAGAGAAATAATACAAAGCTTTTCACCTTAGAAGTACAAGAAAGAAAGAAAGAAGGAAAAAAGAAAGCTCCCTTCCCAACAAGGAATAAAGGGACCTATCTCCTGGTATCAACATCCTGACTCATACCATCTCTTGTAGAAGGAGACAAAAGTTGTCTTCTGAATTACAGTCCTAGTTGAAGTTTTTCTGCATAGCAGAGCAAATTGTAAACATAAGGCCCTCATTAGCAGATAAAGCTTTCCCAGGAATGGGATAGTGACTGGGAAATATTTGATTTTCAGACAGCCATATTTTCAGTTGTCAGCCCCAAGACAAAAAGAAGAGAGAGGCCGAGATCTGGCACTAGGCTGTGCTTGTAAAGGCCCTCCTGCAAAACTTCTGTCAGGCACTTGCAGGATATGTCCTGCTTTCATTTAAGCTCAACACCCTTGTAATTCCTCATCTTCCTCCTTGATGTGACAGTGACTTTTGCAGCAATCACATTCCCCCACCTGCTTCTGAGGATGCTTGTTTTCTCCTGGCTTCATTTACCTCGTCAGCCAATATTCAGCACTGCTCTGAGTTCTGTTGCAAAATGCAGGTCAGTGTTTTCTCAGCTTCATGGTAATCTGAGAAAAACATTATGCTGGTGTAAAAAAAAAAAAAAGGGTTTAAACAACCAAAGAAGACTCCCATAGCCAGTAACACCCTTGCACCTCATTTCTCTGTCATTCTCCCAGCAATCAGTCGTGGTCAGGGTGTTGCAGCATCATTCCGATAGTCGATAGTCGTATGAGCACTATCAATTCCCCTTCTTATCAGTTTCCCATCTTCTCCCTCAAATCAGAAACTTCTTTGTATTACTGGAGATGAGGAAGCACCCTTCCCTGGTAACAGATGAAGTATATACTAGAAAAGGATGAAAAAAAATAAGTCTGTAGCATTTGTATAGGTTTTATATAAATATATATATAGCATTTGTATGGATCTACCCGTTATCCAAAATTTCTTACATGTAACTAAGAAAGCATTTGGTTTGTGGTTTGAGGTAGGTGGTTTCTCATCCAAACATATGAGGCTGCATTACAGCGACAAATGTTTCTTTTGAACACATAACACTGTAACAGTATGAAAATATCTGTGCAAACCTTTTAAGGGTGATGTTGCTAAGCCTTGTGTTTCTGTAAACCTAACGCACTAAAGTGGTATCACCTCTGTTAAAACTCACTCATCAATTTTCTATGAACAGCTTTACAAACAGAGAAAATGTTTATATCTCTGGTAAGCTGAGTATTGATATGAAACAAAACCAAGTGTTCAGAAAATGTACAACAGATGAGGTAATGTTGTGATACGTATTAAGACCTCTTAGAAATGAGAACATCTATTGCTGACAAGCTTCCAAAGCAAGTTGGATATGTAAGGCTGTTGGATTTTATTTTGTCAATAAATCGTGGAGGAAATTGTAGAACCGATATTAACCTTACCCCTTAAAACTGCTTGCTTTGAGATTTCCTCAAAGCCTATTTAAATTTAATTTCATAAATATCCCTTGGAATTGGAGGTTTTAAAACTCCAAAATTTCCTACATCCCTGGTACTGGAAGGTGAAGTGGGCTATATTTGGAATCACCCTTGCAGGAAGGGGACACCTCAATAGATGCTCTGCATGGTCATTTGTGACAGAGGGTTATGTCTCCACCAACGCAACCTACATTTTTTACGCTAATGATACAAGTCAGAACAAATATTATCTCCTCTTATGTGACAGACCTTTGACAAAACAGAATTGGTCTGGTTGATTAGGAGTATGTGTCAAACGTAGATAATGGAGGAATCCCTTTCAGTACCAACACACAACCTCAGCAACCACAATGAGACCAATTTAATGAGCCTTTGTTTTACAAGAGATATTAATTGCAGTCCTGTCACAGAAGCTACAATTCAAGATAAAATACATAAAAAGGAGAGAAATTTGATTTCATTCCATTTTTGTCACAATTATAAATTTTCTTCCAGGACCATGGATTTCCCTGCTGCCAATCTAAATACTCTGGGTGGCAGACATGCTGCTGTAGAACAACGAGCGCTGTTGTGAAGGCTGTTGAACACTAGAAGAACGTCTGGGTTTTGTTGCACTTTTCTGTCATTATGATCTCTATTCTACTCTAGGCAACCTTAGTTGTTTGTCTTGTTAAAAAAAAAAAAAAAAAAAAAAAAGAAGACACCATTCCTGCGTATCCATCCACAAGGATGCTTCCTCATCTCAATCATGATCTTATGCTTCCTTCTGTAAGTGCTGCATTTGATACTTCATCAATAAGGCTCATAGAGTTACACTTAAGCATATATCCAGCTGTTGTGCTGGACTGGAGTAAAAGTTATCTTCATGCAAGTAAATCAGAACTCCCAGTTCAGTGTTCCAATAGTTATATCTTCATCCAATTATATTATTATGGATCAAGTTGCTGAAAGCCTCATTCAACCTGGCTTTGAACACCTCCAAGGAGAGAGCATCCACGACTTCTCTGGGCAACCTGTGCCACTGCCTCACCACCCTCATTTTCTTCCTGATATCTGATCTAGTTTTCTTCTGAAAAGAGATGCTTTAAAAATTATGAACATGCATTTCACAGTAATGGATCTTTAGCATGTTCTCTCATACCTGTTGGACCAGAAAGCAAGACTGACACCGGAAAGAGCAGCTCTTTACTGCTTATATGGAAATGTCGAGATTATTCTAAGTGACCCCGTGCAGAGATAAAAGGACCGACAGAGGTTTTGTAGGCAGTGTTTTCTGATTGTAAGAAAAATCCAAAATATACAGATGTGAGGACATTTGCCAGTAAAATCATTGAATAATCATTTCATGTGTTTGGGGTTTTTTGGGGTTTTGAGATTTTAATTAAAGGAAAATAACGATAAGGTAAGACAGTGCAGTGTATCATTTCACACTTTGCACCCTGACAATATCCTTTCTGATATCGTTTCATTTTTCTGAAAAGTAACATGTACATAAGCTACTTAATTAAATATAGGAAGTTATCTTCTAGCAACTCCCCTCAACATTTTGAACATGAAAGAGTACACTAGAATATTGATAGCCCAATGTAATATTTTAATGTTGGAAAATATATTAGTTTTCAGAAATTACAATGACTCATCAAGAAAGAAAAAATATAGAAATATAATATCTCATTTTGATTGTCTTTTGTACTGTCACATTGTGAGCAAATAAGAGCCTCCCATATGTACAAGCAGCATTTGCTCTCTCCTGTAGGAAGATCACTTACCCACTGAGTTGGGATGACCCTGTTCTGTGACCTCTGTGAAAGTCACCCCGGCTCCCCCCTCGGTTAACATGTTCTAAAGATCGTCCTTTGTCTCAGTGCCTCTGGTCACATACTAGAAATGGACCCTGCTACACTGAAACTAATCAAACAAACTGCTCCAAGCATTAATGTTTTACCCAGCAGCCAGTGCAGGGTGTCATCTCATGAGTCCCATGTTTGTATGCTTTTTTTGGAACACGTGTGACATACTGCCTTCTCTGTGATCAACACACTAATTGATATTTTCACCTTATTCCATGATAGCTGCTTCCTAAACCAACCACCTATGAATAAATAAAAGCAAGGACATGTCCGTCCTGTTACACTGAATTTCAACAACCGTAATAAAACCTGGGAGTATCCAGAAAACAAGCCTTCCAGAATACAAGAAAATTAAATTCCTAAACCACCAACACAGACCTGTCAGACAAACACACAGACTTCTCAGGATCTGCATTAACATGCCAGAAAGTGGTGCTCCCTTACTCCATAGCCTAGGCAAGGAATGTGGGAAGGTGTCAGATACATCCTGGTATTTTTGTATGGCTTTTCCAGGACATCTCTAACAAACCCAGTGAGCATTTACCTGACGTCCTCTTGGACCCTTCAGTTGGCTTTCCCTGGATGGCACCAGCTCTCTCGAACTCTACAAACAGCAACAGCTCCCAGGAACCCCTGACGCAAGATGGCAACTGTAACAAGTGAAGACATCTAGTTATTGGCTTATACATCCCAGCCTTCTAATAAACATCCCAAATCTGCAGTTCAGGTCAAATACTTCCTTCCTTATTGAAGTCAAAGGTAACGGTTTAATGTCCAGGTCATCAGTGCAGAACTGGTCTGGTACCCTGGGGTATGAGATTTCACATGAGTTGGGGAGTGTGTGTAGGTGTTATCAGATGCTTTCCTCTTGGCCACTGTTAGAGGAAGATGCTTGTTATTCCAGGGGAAATCAGAATACTTAAAGTATTTAAAATGCAGCTACTTCAAAAAGACAGGCTACAACTGAAGTTTTTAGCAGTGGCTTTCAGAACCCCACCCTCAGCAAAGCAGAAAGAAAAGAAATGGGAGCTCAGCATTTCTCACAAAATAGGGTTGCGTAAAACCCCCAGGCCAAAAATACTCTTCAGAGATCCTCGGAGAGCATAAAAGATCAAAACTTCAACCTCAGCCCTGTGTATCTGAATTGCTAATAGATGCTCAGTACTGTCTCCATCTGCAGCACCGCACAATGAGGATTAGAGATAATTACATTTTTTAAGGAAAGGGAGTGTTTCATATTGCTAGAAGCATCTTTAAGACTCAAAATTATGATATAGCATTTTCTATCTTGCCTGCACAAGGTTTTCCAATCACCGGTTTATGAACAGCTGCACCAATACTGTGCTGTTCTTATGTGCTAAATAACAATGGGACATTGCAAAACTACAAAGGCTCGTCCTGTCCATTTAACCAGCGTGTCACATCGAGACAAAGCATAATGCAACCCTGTGAAAAGTCCACCCACAAACTTAATTTCACACTATAGAATGAGGCACTTGAGTTCTCTGTCTTCCTCCTCTCACATGAGTTCACACGACAACAACTTAAACTTTTTGGAGACTGCAGAATACAACCTTCCAAAAAATTGCCTCATTAAAAAAAAATTAAAAATATCTCAAGCTACTTTGCTATTTCTTTCTTGTTCAAAATTGTTCTGTTTTGTTTAAAATGTAAATAACACAATAAAACAGAGCGGTGGGCATTAAACAGAAAAGCCAAGTCTTCTTATTAAAACTTAACACTACAGGATTTGGATCCACAGCAATGTGAAGTGAATATAAAATGTTATTACTAGAAACATACTGTTATTACTGAAACATACTTCCTCAAATTGTAAGATAAAGTTTAAAAAATATTGTGATATTTTTGATCATGCAGGATATACTTATTTTAGCAATTTAATCCACAACAAAACATCCATTGTACTTACACAGTGGTACCCAAAAGGACAACCCCCCTTCCTCACACACGCACACATAGAAATGCATGCTCATCTTAGCCAAAGCTGGTAGAACAGTCATACAGCTCCAAAAGGAGGGGTGATAAGAGCAATAAAATCAAATATTAACTGTCAGAAAAAGACACCCCTCAGTAAAGTTATACTTAGAATATAGTGTTATATTGTTACCGTGATCTGGTGATGGGACTACATAATAAAAGTAGAGTCACAGCAAAAAGAAATTAAAAGGAAAGGATAGTGAAGAGGATTTAAAACTACTGGTTTAGGAGGCTCTTTTCCCCAAACAGAGTCATAGAAATTAGTAAAGTTTGTAGTTAAGCAATCAAATATTATTGGAAGGAGTTTTTTATATAAACAATTGAATCATTCCAATTTGGCTTTATTCAGATTTATAAGCTCCAAATAACCCTTTTAAGCATTTAATTTTATAATTAATTCACTGCACTGGGAACTACAACTTGGAACAATTTTCTTAAATGAGGAGACAGCTGATGGCTCAGGTTTCCCAACACTGCTCATCCTTAGCTTTTCTGAGACTTTATTGACAGATTTCCTTGTCATCCCCATGCAGCACTGTCAGTGCTGTAAACCACCAGCACTTACATTTAGTTTTAAGAGTCATGAAAAAATGGAAAATACCCTTCTGCAAATCAGAGGGAGGCCAATAGCTTTATGTTAAAATGACATGCAAACGACTAATAAGATAATGCAACATGCCCAACATTTTCACCTTCCCTAAACTGAAGGTGCTGGCAGAGTGAGATCCAAAGGCACAGATTAGGGACTGAATACATTTCTTCAGGATGTTACTCCAGCAACGGTTACACCCAGAAACTTCTTTAGCTGAGAACAAACGGTACAAAATGTATTATTTCCAGTAACAGTCTGAAGAAGACTAACATCAATATGTCACCTCCATTGATGCTAAGGGCCTTATTTTCGTCACTTAGTTTAAGCATTGGCACTGCTCCTTTTTACAAAGGTTTTTGCCAGATTAAGAACTTCAGGAGTCAATGGACAAAGGCGAAAGAACCCATTTAAACATCATGGTTAAATGAGACCTTTAAGACCCATTTCTCTGACACACAGGTGAGCACAAGTACGGTAACAAGCCTTGTACAGGTACAACTGGAGTGGGATACAGCCATCAGAGCCAGCTGAAAGATACGGAGAGCCAGACGGAATATCTTCTAGATGGCATAATCGCACTTTCCTCTCATGGAAAGAACATGGAAAATTTTGAAGTCACCGTGTGCAACTTCAAGCAGGTACCAGTCTTCCTCAGCTGAAGTCATTGAACAAAGCTGCAGGAATGAAAAACAGCTTACCTAGGTGCTTCTGAAAAACTAAGGTAGAACATTTTGATGGGAGCAGGATATACAATATTTCTCTTGCCTTCTTAGGATTTTTTTGGAAAAAAAAAAAAAAAAAGCAGTGGTAAAACATATAAATCAATCACCATTGACCTGTTTTCCTCATGATTGCATGACCTACACAATTTGAGATTGGAAAGTGTTCCTCTGCAACCGAGCTGTGAAGACACAGCCTTGCAAATAAGAACTACCTCTCTCTCTTTATTATAACGGGTCTTGATATTGACATTGTCACATTGATTTGTCAAATTCAATCCCAGTATTTGCTTCAATTGAAGAAGCAAAAATAGGAATATCCACCACCAGCTAAGCCCATGAAAAAAAAAGTTGCCCTTTAATAGTCAGTGGTACTCCCTGTATTTTCCTGCTTTTTAACAAAACTCATTGTCAGATCCAGGAAAAATACAGACTGGTTAAATTGTACGTTACCTTCTTGTTTTAGAAAAAAAAAAAATAGAAAGAGGAAAAAAGCCCCACACTGAATCATTTGACAGATCATGTTTCTCAAAGAAAGCAAACTAAAATTTATCACAGCTGAAGTAAATTGGCAGAGGATTTGGCTGTAACAAAGACAGGCCTCTAAGCACGAAGTTTCCCATTTTGTGAATTCAGAGATACACCTGCCATTGCCTGGCCCCCATTTGGGAAAGGCTTTGAGGCAGAGGACCAGAAGAACTGAGAGCAGCCTGTAAATGGGAGCCAAGACAAAGTCAAGGACCACTGCTGCATATTGGTATCTACAGAAGAAGCCTGGAAGCAGACTGAACAGCTACACAGTCACATCTGCCAAGACAAGTATAGAAGAAACAGAAAAATGTAAAAATCCAGTTTTGTATTTTGTATGGTTTTTACAAGCACTTTGCTTATGCAGGCCCCAGAGATGGGAAGAAGCTGATTGCTATCTCACTTCGTAAGCAGGAATTTTGATATCTTTGGAAGACACTACAGTGGTCCAAAAACCTTGGCAAGGCTTTCAACTACCTTGTTTTACCTCCATCTTTCTCACATACACCCTCGGTCTCATGCTGGGTTACAGCCAGCTGCTTGTGTGTCATGCTTGATTAGATATGTAAGAGAACAAGACTTTGTTCCAAACACAGGAGGAGTCAGGCATGAAGCTGCAAAAGGGGGCTGAAATAGCCTATGCTGGCTTGCCTCGTCTCATGGACCACACTTTCTCTCAGAGGCTGAGTCCCACTTTTAACTCCTCCAGCTCAGGGTGCTGCTCCTCCAGCAGGAGTACGGCATCAGGCTGCTGCTCTAAGCCATCAACAATCACAGACTGCTGTTTTCAAGATCATCACTGCTGCCTCACCTCCCTTCCTGGGGGAGGATACACCTTTGTTACAGTCAGATGGATTACTAAGAGCACGAGACCTAAACAATATAGCGTTTGTGTAAATTACATATTGTGTGAATGCAAAGCTTTGGTTCAGTCAAAGGCAGCAGCCTCAGAAAGAACGAGCTGGGGACATGAATAGGTTGAAATTAATGACAGAGATACAGCAGAATTCAGCATCATGTCGCATCTCTTAGTAAGTTCACGAACACGTGTCTCAAGGAGATAACAAGCGTTTAAAAGTAAAATCAGCAGCAGCACAAAAATGGGCAAGAAATTTGATTGTAACCTGTAAATCGAGTGTCAAAGGTCCAACCAGGCCACTGATTGCAGGTGAACACAACAGAAATGTGATACTGTATATATGATATAAAAAAAGCTCTCTTAATCTCTTCTGTCACATTTGTAAGTAACTCACACTGCATGTAAATGCCTTATCTCTAGTAAATAATTCATTTTAAATCATTTATGTACAGCATAAGATGTATTTTAATGGTATTTTTCTAAAGGTCAGATAATGCAAAGCAAAACACATCAAAAGGAGTCAAAAGCTTATCCAAGTGATATTTTAATTCTCCTATTAATAGCTTATATAACATAATGGTGTTTGGAAAAATATAAGCATTACGTAAGTGAGAAGGAGTGAGTAGCATGGTAGAGTCAAGAACAAGACCCAGGAAATTCCCATTAAGGCAGTTCATCCCCAGTTTACCCTTGCATAAAGTAGCATAAGAGAGCTTATTCTTGGATAGAGTATACAGTAATACAAGTGTATCAAACAATTATAACATAAAAGTATGATATTCTCTTTTCAGTTCAGGTGTGCTAAGCCACAGGAATTGGCTCCAGTTCTGGTTTTCATTTCCACTGGACTCTGGGAAATGCCACATCCTATGTTTTCACCAGGTTATAAATGAGAACTAGTTATGAAATTCACTTTCCAAAACCCTCAGTCCTCAGAAGTCAAAGGAATTCTGAACTTACAGGACTACCTCTATTCTATAACTTGCCAGACAAGCTTGACGTCAGATGTTGCTGTCAGGCCAGAACAAGTTGGTTGTTCTGATTCATATGTGACAGTGCCTGGTGTCATGTGTACAGGTAGACAGGCCACGCTTCCCTCCATCCCTAGACAGCAGAATCAAATGCACACACATGCATCAGGTCAAATTTAGCTTAGCAACAGAAGCTGACAGAAAATTCAAGTCATTCACAAGCCCCTAGCAGCAAAAATATCACCCCTCTGGTCTTCCTAATGTCACACTGGTACATGCATACACACACACATATATCCCAAAGAGTTTACAATTATTCTAATACAAATTTTGCCTCTATTTTCTATTTATTAGTGTTTCTGACCTACGCTACAGCGCTGTTAATTCTAACAGTCCAAGATGTTCTCTCTTTCAGGAGGAAACAGCAAGACATGCTAAATACAGTGTATACTTACTAGCTGCATAGTGGCTTCTCAAGCAGCAATAACCATAATAAAGTTGTCAGATCTTCCTTCTCACTTCTCATTTGACACTGTAACTGTCTCTACCATCTTGAGTTATTGCAGTGGGTAAGAGTCATAGCAAATAGTTCATGTAATTATCAACATGTTTGTGTCCCTTGGATACAGTTATCCCCTAGATTTCAAAGAATATTCCCAAAAAGTTGAGTCTGAAAAATCAAATAAAATGTTTTAAACTACAAAGAAGAATGCCAGTTGCCTCCTTGCAGCCTAGGCAGGCTCTAAGCAGTAGGAGATATTGTATTCCTACCCAATAGTTCACCTCAAAGGCAAAAGGTTTGGACGTGCATCCCACAGCTCTGAGGAGACCTCAGCCTGCTGCAAGAATAGGGTTGATCTTCCTTCCCCTGGTGCCATGCACCTTACCTGACATTGTGCAGGACACTGGCTGAGTCACATCCAGTAGTCGTGTGGCAAGCACCTTCTTAATGACCTTTAGAGGAGGACACTGATGCATCTTTACTGCACCACACTGCCGGCACAGCCAGGGCCATGTGCTGCTGCCTGCACTGGATCTACAGCAGATGTTGATCAAGGTGTCTTGCACTCAGCTCAACTCCTTGCCACGCCAGGACTGTTCTTTCTCATAGATTTACACACCTAGAGATCAGTCAAATTTTAAACTTTCTCATAACCTTCTGTGGGACATCATTGCTGAATCGTTCTCCAGTGATCATTATAAATTCAGCAGCCGCTAACAAACCAATCTGCACCTATTATCCTGTTGGGGGTGTATGTGCATGTATGTGCGTGTGTGTTTAAAGATGCATCATGGTCCACCATTGTAATTTCCATGGAGCACAAGCTGCAATGTTTTGAGAGTTTGCCAAGTTGCCAAGCTGCATGCAAGGCAGCATTTCCTCAACAGGCAGGTCTATCACATTCCTTTTCACCTTGCAACAAGCATCCAAAAAACATGGGTGTGAGACAGGCCATCAGGCTGTGTTGATGGGGCTTGACTAGTCTGTAGGACATAGATTACTTGAGTTTGGGTTTACTGATCAAAGGTCTTTCCCAGTCTGGGGCATCACCCCTAGCAGACTGAGGACTTGACAATGCCATGTTCCTGTTCAAAATTACATCAGAAAGGTTTTTGTCCAGGAAAGAGAACTGGAAAGGACCACTGGAGTCAGAAAGGCATTTTCCCTAGGCCAAACTGCTTTTTTCCCTTTATTGCAATCTGCTGCCACTGTGGAGACCTAGGACATCTCTGTGGCACTTTCTGATTTTGTAGCTGTTGATCTTTATTCTAAGGGTCTTAATTTTTTTAGAAGGTACTAAAAAGTTTCATCACTTGGGAAAAGAGGAAGGAAGCTGACTGGATGTTTTGTGGACCAGTCTGGTGAGTTTGTTGACCTAAAATGACAGGCAATTTTACCATTTTAGTTGATTTTCCAAAGGCTACATTGAAGAAGAAAACATACTTTCAAAGAACAGTCTCAGATACTACAGAAAGAGAAAGGCAAGTCAAGTACACAAGCAAGGAGAAAGGCACTGATCCTGAAAAGCCATTTAGGTAAATCTATTCACAGGATCAGTCACACAAACCAGTTCTTGAACTGCATATTTGTGGATCACAAGAGTTAAAATATTCTTCCCCAAGAGGCTCCCACACCAAAGCAATCAATGGTTTTAGCTGGCCTAATAAGGCTTAAGCCTGTGTTGAGCTCTTAAAAATGATAGTGATTATTTTCAACAAAAGAATCACATGAAGAGCAGAAATTAAAGGCAGAAGCAGGCTCCTAGCTACCTGTAATTCCAGCTGTAAAATCCTTTTCTCTTAGAAAGAACTCATGTTACAAAATGACTTTTATTTGGTATGCTATTAGACAGCTTTATGCTTCTTAATTTCTCTGTTCACTCACCTTCTGGAGAAAGAAAAAAGGAAATGAAAAACAAAAGCTGATAGTAAACATACATTATGAAATATGAAGAATCATGGGACCAACTGACCACTCTAGTGATTATGAAAACTGTAAACTATTTAAAGAGAGCACTTTTCACTGCTCTTCATTAGGGTCTGATTACCTCAGCCATTAACATTTGGCTCTTATTATTATGATTGTGAAATACTGTTCACACTAATGGACAAAAGAAAGTTGACGTGGCTATCTTGATTAACTCATCAATAATCATTTGGAATAATTTTTCTTCATTCACTGGATGAATCATTCACATGTCCTTTAATAGTACACATTGTTGTATAGTAAATTAGCATTAAGATTACTCACCTCTGGGACTTACATTCTACTTCAAGGTGTTGTTCAAAAGAAATTTCAAATGTGAATTTTCCTTTAAAAAACTTGAATATCAGAAAACAATTACTGCTTTGTAATTGTTCAGTACACCAAGACATGTAACCCTCAGGTTATGCAACTGAGTTCAATCTTTAAGCCATCAGATACTCAATACGTAAAAACCATACTCCTCATCTAACTGCATTCTCCTCTGGAGAGTAAAACAAAACTCTCTTTCCTCTCAAGGCAAATATAAACTTGAATAATAAATTGAATAAAATGAAGTAACCTTTACCTAAACAGATAGGAATATAAGCAAAGCCCACTGGGCTGTTTGTGGATCCAAACTTGCAAACCTCTGCTTGAGCAAGGTCTCATAGCCAGTGGAATTAAGTCCTGAGATCTCAGCTCTATCTCCATGCAAAAAGCCCTTACAAGTCAGCTTCTTAGAGAGGTTTGTCTGTGCAGGATAGGAGGAGGTGAGCCTCTCCTAGCTCTGACCGATGTCACGGTCACCATGGCAGGTAACAACCTACCTCAGCTCTTTGCAGAAGCAGATTTCACATACCTTGAACAGACAATTCTGTGAAAACACAGTGACATCCACTTCCTCTTTGCAAAAGCCAACACTAACAGCCAAAGTGATTCTCAAGATTCTCAAAAAGCTTGGCTTTTCCCATCACAGAATATTTTTCTCCATCTCTTCTCCCAAAGTCACTACTTACTTCCTCTCTGAAAATGCATCAAGCAGCTGTCTTACATTTAGCCCTTTACCACCCACTGTAATTATACCTCCACAGCTCTGAGAAAAGGCAAGCTACTTCTTCTACCTTTCTGACTGTATCCATCACCTGATAGTAATGACCACTGTGAGTCAGGTGGTGGACTGTCCTGCATCCCAGCCACAGCCACTGGTAGGTTGTCAGAGAGAAGACAAGACAGGGTAGATGTAAGTAGTGCTACATCTATGACACACTTTCTTACTCTGCAGCAATTTGCAGCTTAGGAGCTTCCTAAACCAGAGAGGGCACCTTTGCATGTAGTACATGGATTTTTCTTCCATTGACTTTTATACCTGTTTTCTGAACCATGTAAGCCTGTTACAATTCACAGTATCCTGTGGTGGTGACTCCCAGAGTTTAACTGCACACTGTATAGAGAAGTAACTTCTTTTGCCTGTTTTCAGTCTGCAATCTGATTTTTTTTTTTTTTTTTGAAGGCTCATGGTAGTTGTATAAAAGGAGATAAGAAATAGCAATTCCCTATGTACTTTTTTCATGACTGTCAGGATTTTACATCTTCCTATAATCTCTTCCTCCATTATGCCTCTTCCATGCAGAGAAGTGCTAGCCTTTTAACTACACTCACGGTTTGTTGCAAAGACCGAAGTGTTTTTCCTGACTTCTGTTTCCTTCTCTTTTCCTAATTTTGTTTGAGTTTTGCCCACTACTGAGCACTGACTAAATGTTTTCAAGATCTGTGATAATGCCATCATTTCAGTAATCGGTTCAGAGCCCATTACTGTACATGCAGTATCAGGTATGTTTTCTTCTTGTAGTTTAATTTACTTTAATCTATACTGAATTCCATGTGCCTTTTTTATTTCCTAGATACCCTATATCATACAACTCTTTTCTACATCTTCTAAAGCCTTTTTTTCAACATTTTTCTTTAACCATCCTAAATAATGTCACATCAGTGAACACCCTCACTGCACCATGACTCACGTTACAAGCGATTACCTGCAAAGACACAGGACAGCAAAGGACCACACTAGTTCCCAAAGGACTCTCCTCTGACATTTCTTCATTGAGCAACCCAATCATTTATTTTTGCTCCTTGTTGTTTATCTTCATATAACTCATTTAACCGCGTGAAGAACTTTCATTTTTCACAGTTCAGTTTCTTTGGAAGATTTGGGGAGGGGCCACACTAAAAGAAGTCTAAAACTGGGAAAGAGGAGAAAAAAGAAATAACAAATCCATTTCTTTACCTCCCACTTTACCTCATTCAGACAGACATCTCAGTTACAATCTGCCATGAAAACAACCTTTCTGAAGACTACAGAAATTTCTCTTTTTGTAAATGGTCTTTCTTAAATAGCATGGCTCCCAGTTGCTGTTATACAATTACTCTTACAACAGCAACAAACTCACCAATTGTCATTTCATTAATTCACCCACTGAAAAACTGTTTCACAAGAAGGAAGTTACCATTGGGGATGGAGAAGGAGAATAACATTTGTTTGATAGTAGGGATTAATTGGAAAATAAAATGCCTAATGGATGCTTGCGGAGGAATAAATAACATAATGGAATATTTGGGGTATTTTCCTTTTGTTATGTACAGCAAGGAATCTATATAAATCCCCCACTCACAGATGAGAATAAATGCTACATAAATATTAAAATACTTTTTATAGTTACAATGGGAAACACATCTTCCTGTGCTTTACAGCTGAAATAGTGCTTATCTGCTCTTTTCTCTTCATGCTTTATGTAGCAGCTATTTCAGCACGCCGAATCTCCCTGCTGTGCGAGGAGGGCAGCTGTTCATCTGGTGCACATTTCTACTGCAACAGCTCCGGCAGGAACATTTGCACCTCCAGCCAACGCTATTGGCATCAATGTTGCCAGCGGGATCTGCAAGATTTCCGCTCTTTCATACACCTATCGTATGACAACACTTGAATTGTGTAGGTTTGTCATTTCAGGAGACAAAATTCAAGATCTCTTGAGCATATTCTTGAAGCTCAGAACGAATATAAACAAAGGAAATGACATGTGGTTTTATGATCATTGCCATAAAACATTTTATCTGCTGAGGGACAGTACCCCAGGCTGCAATATATATTCATATGAATGATTCTTGGTTAAACAAGTAATTCTCTTGATTTTGCTTTTTTTTCATTTATTCTAGCTTCTTAGCCAGGGCAGGCCAATCTCTGCTTTTGTCCAGTGTGGGGAGGGTTCTGGCCTGGCAGCTGTGAGCACTTCAACCTACAAGAAGCAAATTTACTTTTTTGCTACCATCAACAACTAAGATTTGCAGAATGCGAAATAATTTCCTTTTTCTCCCTTCTGTTGCTCTGCCATTTTTCTGAAGTCTGTGAATATAGCTGCCTTGAAAAGTCACCACAGAGGAAGGAGGTCTGTGTGTGTGAAATTAAGAATTAGACATGTAGTCAGTGGTTTTGAATAAAAAAAGACAAGGCATCAAATTTCTTAGATATAATGATAAGAAACTTTTCCATCAAAATCTACACTTTTTGCCCAAGGAAAATAGAATTTTGAACAAAATTCTGTTTTCAAGTTGGATATGATTTTGGCTGAGAAGCTTTCATCAGTTTTACTGGGCCAGAAAGGAGATGCCAGCCAGTGTCTGTTTCCCTTGTCATCGTTACACGAAGAAGTATGTATACAGAAAGAGTCCTCATGCAGTTCAAAGTATTCCATGTTTTCAGCTAAATAACGCTTCCTGTTTTCACAATAAGCACATTTGCAAATCTGTTCTGGAGCACATTTTTGTGCACACGTTTATGTTTCATTGTTCTCTTGTTCCCAGAAAACTGCTCCTTTAACTGCCCTTCATTAAGAAGCCTATGTACTTTTGATCCATATAATCTTTTCCTTATTAATTGGTGAATCATAAGGGTAACAGTGCTTAATGAAGTTTTGGTTTTTTTCTTCAAAGTTGTTCTTTCACTTATCACTCGAGTCAAAATTGCACCAACAGAGGAGACCATGTAAGCAGAAACTTTTAGAGCAGTAAGAAGTGAAAGTGTAAGAAAGAATAAAGACAACTGACATTACTTGCCTGCTGCGGCACACATAGTCTGCCTACCACACACCGTGAAAGCTATTTATGCACTGATGAACCCGATACACATTAATGAGTTTACTCAAGGTTTTATGCAATAACATTATATGATCATAAAAAACATTGCTGGAAACAATGAAAATAACTGGAAAAAAAATCCTTGATGTAAAATATTAATATAATAAATTAAATTTTTCAGTATATTGGTTAAGATGTTCCCATTTGTGAAAAACTCAAAGCCATTAGTAATGTACAGTTTGGTTTGGAGTAGCTGGTGAAAGGACTGGATCATTAGCTAAAAAGAGGAAAACCCTCAACTTTTCAGTAATGTTGCTGCACTGCTGACCCATTGCCACATAAAGTCAACACGTCATGAGATTTAAGTAGACAAATTCAATTAAATCTTATTTCCAAAAACACATTAGTACAGGAGGAGTAGGATGTAATTTGGATGTTAGTCTTTGGCTCCTAAGATCTAAAAGAAAAACCCAAACTGACAATAGCACAAAAAGATATCCTTCTGTGTTATATGTGTACACACACACATATATATAAAAATATAAATATATATATATTTTACTAAATCATGTTTAAAAATAGAGGAGAGTAGAATCACTGGCCTCTCTGCCGTTTTGAAGTATGACACTCATTTAGTATTCCAGCATCCTTCAGATACAGATCACATGTGACCAGGTCAGTTCAGATTTCATCTATCTGAGCGCAGTCTTGGGCTCTGCTCTATAGGAAATATGCAAAGGCTAAAAATAGCTTCTTGAACTAGAATTAATCACAGCATCGTGCTCCATTCCCAAAATGGCTCCAGTGACAGGAGGTCTGAGGAAAAGCATCTAAGAGTTTTGAAGGAGCTGGAGCAGAGTGCACATTTAATTAATGTAAAAATAGGATGCCATGTCACCTGCAGCTGTATGTTAATTTAGTGTAGTCTTTACACTGATGTGTTATTAAGAACAGGGTAGAGCTCATTGTACAGTACCAGGCATATTATCAGTATTAATCAATTAACGAAAACAATCACTTTCTGAAATCCCTCAGTGTGTAAAGATTCTCTAGCATAAACCAAAGTATAAACCAAAGTATAAAAACTTTACTTTGTGTACTTAATGTAATGATAATTTGCTATTTCTTAAATTAGTATCTGCTGCCTATAGACAGCTTGCTTCATTGATTTCCCCTTCTCTGTTACCTCATTTCTCTGGTTTTAAGTATTTTTCTTTTAAATCAAACATTCAAAATAATTCACAATAACATCTTCGGTTAAAATACCAATGTTAGTTTTCAAATAAGTTCTCAACAAATTAGGTAACTTTTATGAACAACACATCAACTTAATTTCCACGCTTTGAAAATCAGCCTACCTTTCACTGAAAAATGTTTATGCAAGCCTATGCTTGCATAAAAAGTCCACCTGATTTTGTAGCTTGTTTAAAAACCAATAACCGTAACAATATGATGAAAACATGTTGACCTAGCTTTATGATGCACTAAGTAGAGGTTGAGTAAACAAAAATAATAATGAAGGAAAAACTTTTAACGGTAAAAACCATCCAACACAAAAGCATTAATGAGCTATTGTGGTCTTCTCAGCTCTTAAGGCTGCCAGGACCACCTGGCCCCAGGGTGGAGGGACTGTTCATGGCCCTGGGGAGCCACCATTGCACCACCAAACACAGGACTGGGTATAGTAAAAGTAAATGCACTCCATGCTGACCCCAACAGCTAGGATGTCTTTTGGCTACAGCTCCTGGAGGATTTTGCCTTGGGGGAGAAAGAGAAGATGCCTGCTGCTCCAAAGGGGAAAGGTCCCTTGTATCCCTGGGAGTCCCTGGCCCCTGCCCTTTACTGACTGCTACTCCTCCATACTGGCTGTGGGATGACAAGGGAGGGGAAGTACCAGGAGGGCAAGAGGTCTTGTGATAGCTGCACTGTGCCACCATCTCTGCCATTTTCTTATATATTATGACAAACAAACTGCAGCCAACCTTGTGAACTTCATCTGAAACACCCACCCACATGAGCCCTAAAAATGCATTCAGTTCTTTCCCATAAGACTTTTTTTCTGAGTAAGTCGCTATAAAGACTGACTAGGCCTTTTCATCAATTTTTTTTTTTTAAATATTATGTATATCAATAAATGAGTAGTTGGAAAAGACTTGGAAACAGCTGGGATTTAACATGAGTCAGATATTAATTGGCAAAACATAGAAACTACAAGTGACAAGTGTTATACAGCCAAGTTTTACTGGTAATGCAGAATAAGTCCGAAAAAGGGCCAAGACTAGAACTACCAAAGGAGGCTCTTTGTGAATCCCAGGCAACTGCTGGAAGAAAGTCTTGTTGATTGGCAAGACCTGGCTCTCAAGGCTTCCTCCTGCCAAACTTTTAGTTTGAGCCTCCCATTTTGGACCATAAAATTAATCAGGTTTGCAAAAGCCAAAGGGCTCCTATTTGCATAGGCACACTCCCATCTGTGGAGGTACATTGGAAGACAAGAATGAGGGGTGCTTCACAGACACAAACTCTAAGCGGGCTCTGCGTATGCAACCAGGTGGGCAATCCCTCTCACTGTGACAGGTAGTGGTATTATCAGATCTTATGATGTTTTTAAAAGCCTGATCGGTTTCAGTGCTCTTCCTCAAGGAGTTCCTTCCTGTTAGAGGCATGTGGTTCTGGAAAAACCCCTGCATTCATTTTTCTAAATGCTCCTAAGCAGCAGGTTTGGCCTTGGTAAGAAATGTTAGACCGAGACTTTCCGAAAGCTCTGAGGAATATGGGCAAATAAAGCTTCAAACAACTTGTTTTCAAAATCTATGTCGCTTTTAAGATTGCGTTTTCTTTTTTTTTCCCCTTCATTTGACTCGTGATTTCAGCAGAATAGATGCCAGTGCAGCTTGCCACAGCAGTTGTTGGCACATTACCTACCACCCATGCCTGCATACTTGGTGCGGACACGGGCCTGCGTACAGACTCATACATGCAACTGCTGGCCTGTCTTATCTCTCCTCCCTCCCCCGAAATGTCCTAGCTTAGGCCTTGAAACAATAAAGGGCATGCAGGCTGCTTTTTTACTCTTTGAAACACCCCCGGAGAATCATTCCCAGGCAGAGGAATGCTCACTATGGCCGTACCCAGTCAAGCTAGAATAGCAGGTCTGCATGACAAAACTCTTCAAGCTATCCCATTCACCGCCACTATTTGCTTGCCT
The DNA here is from genome assembly GCA_033558235.1 of Neomorphus geoffroyi. Classification (NCBI taxonomy): domain Eukaryota; kingdom Metazoa; phylum Chordata; class Aves; order Cuculiformes; family Neomorphidae; genus Neomorphus; species Neomorphus geoffroyi. Next base: position 9,240,468 of record JAUMJM010000016.1, on the reverse strand, counting down.
TGGATTTCTTGCCTTTCGCTTCCTGCATGTGGAGAAGATTTGGAGCAGAGCCCTTTCAAATCAGGGTAAAAAAAATACCTGAAAGATATTTTTCACAAAAATTGAGAATGCTTTCAGTTAAACATACAAGCAGCTAGGCCCCTGGATGCGTCTTCAGGTTTCAGTAAGCCTAACTGTGCTGCTCTTCAAGCTGTTTCTACCCACAGTTACCCACCAATTCTCCCTTTCTTACGCATATAATAAAACAAACAGTAATCATGCAAAAAAAACATCCTTTCACCGTGTCACTCAGTGTTAGCCCATCACATTCACATGTCTGCCTGTCAGAATACAGCTGCTACAAGTTTACCTGAATGCTCAGAATTTGTCATTTCATGACTGAAGGCTGTGAATTGCAAATAATGCAAGTACTAAAATCATAGCCCAGTGCCAGCTGCCCTGTGGGAGGGACTATAAACTCTACAGTCAGAGTAAACAGCAGGATACTTTGAGTGACCACTGCTTCATCCTCCCACACATATCTTATTCATCTTGTCTCCTTTTGATGACATTAAAAGCTGCTGCAGCATAAAAAGAAATATTAATCTGCAAGAGAAATAAGAAGAGCAATTCAATACTCAGGCAAGCTAACAGATCTGGAACCATGACATAGCTGTTACTGCCATCAACCAGCTTTCTAACTCAACTGAAGTTTTGGTAAGTTATGGTTGTCAAGGAATACAGAAGTAGAGAGAGTACATGGAATATTTACATGACTTTTCATGAGACCCAAAGAAGTGCAAATCTAACCATGCTTTATTAGATAGTGAAATAATTGCATTCAAGCCATAGTTCAGAAGACACAAGCAAAGCTTAGAAGAGCTCCTTTGGGTCCCACAGCTTTTAGTATCATCATTCCCCCTTCTCAGAGGTTATTAAAATTAGTATTACTTGACTTCATCAAATAATTGGTGCAAAGTTAAAGGAGAAACAAGACACTGAACTGCCCTTATCTTCTGGGCAACATTCTGGATTTTACACACATAGAAGCCAAGCAGGTGTTTCTGAGGGAATACTGTAAAGCTCTGCTGCTAAACCTGTAGTATAATGAGCATGGACATGTAACAGTGGACTTCTTACAAAAACCCTCCACCAATCCTTGCAAAAGACCCCATTCCTCTGTTAGACTGGTTCAAATCCACTGGGCCGGTCTGATTTTTGGCATACACCAGTAGGATACCCTAGGCAGGCCCACAGTTACCGGTTCAGCTAAATTCTGGTAAGGAAAAAGCCCGTGCAATCTTCAGAAGAAACCAAAACAAAGGCTCAGCAGCCGGCCTTTGTGGCTTTGACTAATCAGAGAGAAACCACCTGCAGGAATACTCCCTTTTCTGTTTGCTCCCAGCAGAACCTTCTAAATGATGATTAATCACTGAATAAACTGAACAACTGACAATGACATAATGACAAAGGGAAGGCAGAGAGGGGCACCAGCACTGGTGGATGTGGCTCGAGCATGGGTGGGTGGAATGGCCAAAGAAGATGGATGGCCTGAAAAAGCTTGACACTTAAGTATCTCCTATGTAGCAGGAGGACGGGTATGCTAAAGCGAGCTGCCAACTTCAAGCAAATAATGCTCAACACAACAAGCTGACATACTTCCTTCAGCTGTCAGCAGCAATGCAGAGGGGCAGCTTCCTCAGGAACCGACTAATGAGGCTTTTAATTGGGATGTGAAGCCCCCATAATAACAGAAATAAGAGATACTGTAAATGACAGGATAATCCATTACAGTGGAAAGCATTGTGAATGTTTTACTGATTATATCCACAGATTATCCTACCTATGTCCCTACTAATTTGAAAAATGATGAATCATAGGGTTCAAACAGGACTCAGATGAGTCAATTAGACTAAGTAGTGATATCAAAAGCTCGTATTTTCTGCACTTAGGAATCAAGTATGTTTTGCCTAACAACAAACAAAAATGAGCTGTGTTTCATGCTCTCAGTTGACCAAGTCATTAGCAACATGGATAATACTTCTTTAAATTTTCCATATTTTCACATGCTCTTGCCCCCATGGAGTCCTTTCTGGCAGATGTTTATTAGGAGGAAAAACATTTGCAGGAAATGAAATATTGTCTTGTAGCATTCTGCTCATTCCACTTCTAATTTTATCAGTTCAGGGTTAGATTAGGTGTTTCAGTGAATATCAACATAATGAAAAAACTTTGACTGCTATTAGCCCAAACCTGCATATTCAGTACTCAGACTAAAACTGAGCTCCAATGTGCAACTGGGGCATCATTTCTTCTCTCCTTATGCACACATTGTTCTCCCTGAAGTTGAAATGCAAGTGGAATAAGATAAAACCTTAGGGACAAGGTTACTATACATCATGGTTTGGGCAGTTGTTTACACTAATGCAGAATGATTAGGTAAATCTCCACACCTGCCAGGAGACACTTGGGCATTAAGCCCCTTACTGCCTCTGAAAACATAGCTGATAGATCGCCTGATTTGAAAGGTGCTTTTTACTAAACAAAGAAAGATTGTCTGGCTCAGTCTTGTGCCAGTTTTGCACTGGATGAAGCAAGTAGCAAAATTCAAATAATGTCACTAGGAGTAAATATTTTTCTACTTATTTTGTGATCAGTTTTGTTCGGTCTGGCAAATGTAGCACAGGCACAAAAGAGGATTTGAAAAAAGCTAAATCAAAAAAAGTTTTGATGATTGTGTTTTCAGCATTTTGTATTTTTTCCCCTCTTCCTACAGGGCAGAAAAGATGAGAAAGGGATGCACTGGGGTAAGTCAAATCCCAGATGCTTTTATTTCAGCTTCAGGTTAAGTTAGAGCATTTTCCATTTTGAATTACCGCACTGAAAACAGGAATATGTCCATATATATGAAAACTGCTCTGAATATTTTCTGTATCTCAAAAGGCATTTTTTTTAAGGGAAAACATTCACAAACTACTTCAGCTATGTAGAATATAAATTAAGTCCAATCTCATTCCAATTATGGCAATATGCATTTTCCAACTAATTTAACAGAAAACAGACAATTAAGATGAGACTTATTGCAATGATGCATCTGCACTTCCAGACTTTAGCCTATGTCAGTATTTTTATAGTGCACTTCCTTGGCCAATGGTTTAGTAAAAATTTAGATTTCCCTGCCATCTTCTGTAAAAGGTCTCTGCTATCAAATGCAACTTGAGAAATATCTTAGGTTTCAAAAAAAAAAAAAAGAAATAGACATTTGAGAACTGGGACATTTATACAAAGCCAAAGTAATTTCTTGGAGGCAGAAACAGTCATCCAGGCGCTTTTATCATTAGAAAACCAGGGTCTTGTCAAAGTGCCCAGAGAAGGACTGCAACAAGCAATGCAGAGACTATTCTTTCTGTATGATACTCCTATGATAGCAGAGGAGGTGGATTAACCACATGTAATAACATACACTTCTATGCAATAAGCTTGCAGTTGCCACATGCATGAAACTGTATTCAGCTCTGTCTGAGAAGCCTCCATCACCCCATCTGCTCAGCAGAATGGGAACTTTCCAACTTTCCCATTTAAGCTACTTTATAAGACAAGGTCAGAAAAAAGTGAGGGTATGAACTGTAGCATAGTGCTGGAAGTAAGGCTCGGAGCCCAGTCATTGCTCAACGACTGGTTGTTTATTCTGCATACGACAGCCTGACTTCAGCTTGGACATTGCAGATCCTTCCATGACCTAAACTCTCTCTGAAGACAGGGTTTGGTTCCCAGTCTCACACATGAACTGTCATAAATTTTATCTGCCTTTAATTATGACGTTACAGGACTGCCAGTATTTCCTAGGAACGCTGCCACATGTCCTGGAAGGGCTCCTGTGAACATTTTCAATTTTTATACTTCCATCCTGCCATATTTGTTCCATTCCTCCACCATGTCACACAGTTCCTCGTGACAAATGCCCTGCACATTATCATCAGCTATTTGAACAAGCTTCTTCATGTTTCACATTCACTGTTTTTACCACTTAAAATTCACATCACTCACAATAGATGGTCAAAATCCTCATCTCGGAACCATTCCTTGTCTTTCAATGGCACAGTCAATCTGTGCTAATTCCTGTCAAAATTCTCCCCTATCACTTGGATGCTCACCTCAAACCTTTCAAACCCTCCAGGTGTTCTGAGGATCTCAACTCAGTAAGAATTGAGCTTCTTATCAAAATCATCTGGGAGTCTTGGGCACCAATGTTCTATATTCCAACTATTTTGCAGAATCCTTTGTCCAGGGGCAATGTGTAAATTTAAGGAGATCCTTTAATGTTAGAAGTACAACCCTTCCTACAGAAAGGAAAATTTCATTTTCAGCTCTGCCTAGACACTAGTAACTATTGCAAATTTGCTAAATATTTTTTCTCTACACTGACATCTTTCTACTACAGCCCAGACTTTTCCACAGGTTTTTGGAATACTGGTCTATGATCTCTGCTATCCTCTCTCAGAGATGATCATTATTCACAACCACACTAACTGCAACTTCTTGATGCCTTTTTTCCCCTCACGTTCATGCTTCTATATACGTATTTTTGGTCAAACCCTACCCCCCCAGTCCTTTTTCAATGTCTATTTCCAGAAAATATTTTACTTATTTCCTTTAAATTTTGCATTTGTATTTCTTTTGATCTAGACAGGATCAGCAGATGAAGATAAAACACTTTGAGGAAAAGTTTTCCCTCAGTATTTATTCCTGCTTTTTATTTCACATAGCTCTCTTCACTGGTTCTTAAGAAAGAAGTTCTAGTGACCTTTGAAATTAACAGATAAGATAATTTTAAAAGGCTCGGTCACAGACAAGGTTAGAATGTTTGTGAACAGGCAGGGAGGGGCAGATAACTTACTTTTTACTGTTCCTTTATTTTCTTTAGGATCTTTTCTGAATTTTTATGAAAACATATATCCCAGTGGGTGAGGAAACAGTAGAAGAGAAATAGGAAAGTACAGACAGTGCATTTTCCCTTCAAAATGTTAAAACATGTGTTGCTTCTCTGCAACAGTGAAGATTGATGTCTTTTTTAGGATAATGCTTCAAGGAACTACATCACAAAAAATACTAGCTTCCTTTCAGCTAGTTCCCTGCATGTGGCAGGATATTGGTGAAAATCAGCAAATTTGAGATGTTAATGTTCAACCAGGTACAGTGAAGGATGCAATGCTCTTAAAGACAGATCAGCTTGACAGACTCTGCACTCCAGCCTATTTAGCCAGGCATGTAGTTTAGTTGTAAGCTGCCTTGTTTAATTAGCTACTGAGGTGTTCCATCTTCATCTCTAGTGCCTCATGCCTCATAGGATGCAGAAGCAATCACTGCTTGGGACTATGACAGAGCAGGGCTTGATTGTTCTACAAGGTGTCCCATGGATGGGGACCAGACACTGTTGATTAACCATTAACTTTGCAATTCTTAACATCAGTTTTTTTCTTTCAATGATGCTAAGACAGACACTTTGGAAAGACCTGAAATGCTCTGTAGAAGATGACAGATTGCTTTGCACATTTTAAAAAGGGCTGATTACAGCAGGCTCTACCACCAGAGCAATTTAAGAATGAGAAAAACACAGAAAGAAGTGGTGGAATTTCTATGAGACGTTTTAAAAAATACATACACACAAGCACATTTGAAATGCATATAGAGATGTCTCTATTTAGTGTAGTTTTAATAAAATACATATACAGGATTAAAGCATACCTTGCTGAAAACTCCTGCAAAATTGTTTATGGTTTCTGTTGCTTTTACCTAGGTAAGAAGAGATACTTATGGAAGAAAAGGTAGAGATGGACTGGTCTGAATAGCAGAGAAACAGCTGCACAGACAACACTGAAGTGTGCTTCTTACAACACATATTTCCAGTATGCTATGTCCACTGCAAAGCCTCTTGAAATCTTGTGTGCCATTGAGTCTTTCTATCTTGAAATATCACCACAATTTAATTCTCAGATGTTTCAGAAGGATTTTTAGGAGGTCTGCTGTAGAGTATTTTCATTTTTTTCATGAGGTTAGTTATGCATTTAGGTTATTTTAGGTTATTAGTTAGTTAACAGTCTAGACTTTTATACCTAACCCTTGCTCCTGACTCCAAATAACTACACAAGTAAGAAATTTCCATAAGTGCCCATGAAAACAACTTTAGTCCAATGTTGACTATCACAATACGCATCAGTTTAAACCGTACAAACTAGCAAGCCCATTCTCCTGACCTCTGAACTTCCTTTTTCCATCCCTTTAAGATACCATTGCAGAGAAGGGCACAGCAACCAGGCCTTGATATTGCCACAAAGCCTTCAAATTTCTTCAGCCATTTCAATTTGTGGTTAGGCCCGCTGAGACCACAGAAGAGCACAGACATCTTGCAGGGATCTGTACTGAATGCTGGACAGAGATTCAGGTTTCAGGATCCCATTTACATTGCCTTTCTGCATGGTGGAAATGTCATCTTGATTTACAACAGCCCAAGTGAGATTAACCCATGTCAGTGCTGACCATGAAAATGGCCAACGTGATGTTTTGACTAGGCCAGGTCATCGGTAGTGTTTCCAGACATCTCACTCCTATTGACCAGGGAAATCAAATTACAACACTGAAAAAGCACTCGTTTACCTAAAGGGACTCAGCTTGATTTTCTTAACTTAATATCTCACTTCATCTGTTTAGGAAAACAGGAATATCCTTCTGCTTCATCCCAGACATGTCAATAATTTGTCAGACAGCAGGGATAAAAACGTTGCCATCTTCAGCACTCGTCACACACCTCTGGAAGTGGGAGAAATGCCAGCCCTTCAGCTGCCACAGCTCACACCCAGTGTGTTCACTGAAAGCAAACCCACCAAAGAGCACTTCACATATTCTCTTTGTTCCACACGCCTGGCAACAGCTGTAGAACACTTAAGAAGCTGCTGTCTTCTGGCTAAGGTGCACGACACCTGCTTTGAAAGTAATTCCTACCTATTACATGGCAATAACTACCCAGTAACTACAACAGGATCTAAGGTCACAGGCAGACTATCTGCACCAGTGAGGAGACTCAGTTCTCCAGACTTTTCCCTCATGCATCCCTAGTCAACAACAGCTTGAGTGTACTGAATTTCGTTGCACAGTGAAGAATCCTGCCATTTACTGAGTCCTTGCACAGGCAATTTTTAAGGAGGTTCTTGGAAGTTTTTGCAAGGCACAGTTATTTTTTGCCTTTTTCTTCCCCCTAGTCTTTTAATTGACACAGAGTAAAAGCTGTGTGATTTACATGTGCCTGGAAAGATGGAAGCATCTATTTTTAACTGTATCGCTTGCTTTTAATTCCATCATTCAATTAGACATATATGTTAGCTTCAGGAAAGTTTCTTTTCAAGAGGTGAAATGCCAGCACAGTACACTAGCAAAACCATTAGCTGTCAAAATAAAACAAGCTTCATATTCACAGAACAACAAGATCAACTGCACGCGACAGAAATAAGATGGCAGTGCACTTTTACTTTTCAGCAGCTAGCACAGTGTTTTCTGTATTAAATTTAATAGGCATTTTACATGGGATGTCAGATATTTTTGTCTCTGCAAATAGGGTTCTTTCTTTAAAAAAACAATTTTTTTTAAAAAAAATTATGTTTCCTGCTGCTTATATAGGGAAATCATTGAGGAACAGCACAGAATTGCAGTCTTACACTAGCAATGACTAGGTAGTCATCATTTTTAAAAACAATGTCACAAAAGCTATTTCGACGCTGTCACTCTTAAGAATAATTAGTTTCCATCAAAGCAACAGATTATCTGTTCATGTTGTCCACTGGGCCATTACAATGGGCAACCAATACAGATAAATGGTATCTAATCTTTTCTGCTCTTCTATTGGACTGATTGATGGTTATAACATCTCCAATATTATAAGGCAGAAAAATTATGCTGACATTTAGAAGCAAAAGCACAGAAAGATAAAACTAAGTACAAAGCACATCCAACACCAGAAAAAAAGAAAAAAGAAAAAAAAAGAAATAGCCAAAGACAAATAGAACAGAAAAATAAATGACAATTAAGCCAAAAGAGAATTATAGAGGGGAACAGCTACACTTTGTGGGTGGCAAGGAGCTCAATTAATTATAGAACATGAAGGGAAACCCAGGCATTTCCATGAGATGTTATTAAAAGACATATCGACTGAGCTTTCTTTACATGTTATGCCTTAGAAGAAGACAAAAGGATTTCCCTGGTATTGATTTGTTCCTGGAATTGGTCGACTTTAAGACATGAAGAATAACATAATGAGAGGTGGCTGGGTAGCAAACAAGAAAGAACAAATTGCTGCCACTGACACTCACATTTGTGAGCTTCCATATATTATTGGCTTTGTCAATTTAGCATTTGTTCATATTGCTTGTCAGAAACCGCTAAACCACAAAACATGCCCTAAACTGAAACCAGCAAGCCTATCAGTTATTCAGTTACTGTACAAATAATCACCATTTTCAGCTGTCCTGCTCAAAACTATCAGTGATATTAACTAGCTGGCTGGATTTGTTCCTGTGAAGTACTAAATAACTTGAACTACTCCCAGGTAGGAGAGAAATACTCAGGTTTTTGGAGAAGCAATCTTCTTCCCCTAGCACTAAAGCTATCTGTCCCATGTTCATCTGCTCTAAACATCATCTTGCTAGTGGAGATAAACAAGTGTCTGCTTTGCCATGTTGGTCTGTCCATGACAGGATGTTTCAAGTCACTGCATGGTGACCATCCATTCGGGAGCTGGAGAAAAGAGGGTTGGCACTGCTACCCATGTGTATACAATCACCAAAACAAAATTAAAGACAGTGCATTTTGCGCAAATATTATTTATATCGATAGGAGAAATGTAAGCAGCTCCATACTAATAATTAGTACTACACTACAGCTGCTTCTTTCCATGAGAAGAAAGGCTTTCAAACATGTGTCTTTCCTTATGTATGCACTTAGCAATAGTCCTTGCAGTCTTTGAGCAGTTTTCTATAGCATTAACAGTTCTACTACAAAATAATTTTCTGTTACAGTGAATATATCCACAGCAGGCAAAAATTCCTCAATCAGATAGCTACCTTCAAAATTATACTGTGAGTTATACTTCTCATTCTCTTTTTGATTTATCAGAAACTGTCCCTAGTTTTCACCTCTGAAATTTTGTGTATCTGATTTTGCCATTTCTCTGGGACTCATACCATAGTGAGTCTCAGGCAACAGAATACCTCAGTATGCAAATGTCATTTGGAAAAATAGCTTACAAGATATCAGGGGCAGCAGTGGATGTGGTAAGCCTTAAGCAGGCATGAGCCAAATAGTTTCTTCACTGCACCAATATTCGGAGATTAATGTCTGGCTAAACAATTGTCTTTACATTCACTGTCACTGATATGTTTTAAGTTTTCACTCTTAGACTCATCCACCAGATTAATGCTTCTGGGAAGGATAAATCACAGCGTTACTCTTACTACATTTATAATGTCTACCCAGAATGAAATGTATTCTCTGTCTTGTAAGAATATAAGGTCTCAAAATAGTTCCTGTCTTAAATGCAAGCAAAATGCCAGAACCTTGACATGTTTTCTGAACAAAAAAAATACAAAATTTCCATCATTCCATTTGTAATAATTCATTAATTTCTAAAAAGGACAACACCTTACTGTTCCATTTTTACTTAACATTTGCTCTGGAACCAAATTTTTTTCTTAACAACACAGATTAATTTTTCATTGCGTAAGATAGACTTATAATTTCAGAACACAATTAAGAATGAGAAATTTATTCAAATCAGCCTATCATATAGCTTCCATTTCACCTGGTTTGGTTTCGAAAGGGAAATATTTTATTTAAAACTTCAGAGACTACTGTCTCTTGTAATTATTTATTAAGATTTTTTTAAACAATAGTATATGTTATTCATATACGTAGAATCAGTCCTGAGGGACAATAACACTATATATAACACTTAGAAGTAATGATAGTTCAAATATTAACGTATGAATATCAGGTTAATACAGATACTTGCAACTAAATAGCATGATACAACATGAGTCTTCTGAAAAAATTGCAAGAATATAGGTGCAAGTTCCAATACCTATGTTTCAAAATCTAAATCGTATCATGTGATAACTTAGAAAGAGAATCCTCCATTGCAGAGTTCTGCTTAACTCAGTGTGGTGATATAGAGTTTGACAGTGAGCCATTTAGTTTCTTTTCTTCTACTGTATCCCAAGGCATAAAGATACACTCCAGTCTAGTTTGTTTTATTTTAAACAGAAATTTTCTTACCCAGTCTCTGACACAGAAAATAGTATTATGTTATTTCTCCAGTTGTAATTACCAATAATTTGGCAATAACTTTTTTTACTGTAAAGTATTCGGTATTGGTACTAATTTATAAAAGGCAAGGATTGCAATCTGAGGTTCTAGTGCTTTAATAAATTTTATGCTCCAAAATTTTGATTCTACTTTCTGTAGAAATTGTTACAGTTTTCTCCTTAGGCTATCAAATAACTTTGGGGTTGGGCTAACTATAATTCAGATGGATAAGTAGATTAGTCTTTTATTTAACCAGTAGGAAACAAAGCATCCCACTTCTTCAAAGCAAAAGCAAATCCAAATCTGCTCTGAAATCTGGAGCTAATCTGGGAAGCTAACTGAAGCACCTCTCAAAAAAAAGTGAAAGCTTTCACGCCACACTGGTTGAAAGTGGTTTGTGCCTCTGAACAAAGAAATTATCTTCTGATTCTTTGATGTTTTCTTTTCTCAGTGATACTCCCTACATATATAACCCGAGATTTTTTTACTCCTACCAACAAGTAGTCCTATGAACTAGAACTTGTACAAAATCCTAATTTTTCTGCTACCTGTTCAAGTAAATTGGGTAATATAGTTTCAAATCTGAGTATTATCTCTTCCTGTTAATGGCTTAAATTATAATACTTAAGTTTCTTCAATATGCCCTCTATTTTTAGAAAATAATGGAATCTGAATAAAAAGACAAAACTTTTCACAAACGGAGACTCAGATACAACACAGATTAAGTCAATCAAAATCCTGCAAGATTTTTTAAACATTTTGCTTTGATTTTTTAAAATAAATCTAAATTTCTAAGTGAAAAGTCAGTCGGATTAAAAATATAACTTTTAATTTAAAAAATACCCAAAGAAAAATTTCCAGAGTTTCAAAGATTTTCTTCTGTATTTTTTTCTTAAGCAAAAACTGCGTTAAAAATCATCCTTTCTGAAAAAGAAAACCAAATCAGCTTTGATTTCTTACTCTCATTTTCTGGAGAAAAAATGTTGATATAATATTGACTGCCTCTAACAACAAACTGTGGGACCTTTAACTCTGTAATAGTTACTGGGCAGGAAGATAATCCCCTCCTCAGGCTCTGTGCCTGTGCAATTGTGCAAATTAAGGAAGATCTACTTCTCACTCTCCTAGTAATAAGTTTCAAGAGATAATAATGCTCTGAGGTTACATATGATATGGCTGAGTGAATGAATGTGAAGTAGGAGGATAAGAAACTGTTTTATCTAGTTTTTTCTTCCCTTCTGTTGTCTGTTTATGCTGTGACATTTTCTTGTTTTAGCTCTCTTCTGCTTCTTTGGAAATTAAATGAGATCCAGTATCTCAGAGACTACTGGCACTTATGGATTAGTGAGACTAACATAAAAGCAATTAGCTAGAAAGAAAAAAAAGAAATTAATTGCCTGAATTTGATTTAAAAAATACTACAGCAAAAATTTACAGCAAAGCTGAGAATTGATAAAGAAAGCCAGGCCTGGAAAATCAAGACAAGAGATGGTGCAGACAAAGCACTTCTCTTGAATTACAGGAACAAGAATGGATGAAGGAATGGTGGGGCTGTAACAACACTGAAAGAACGTCAGCTTCATGTATTCAGCCTCAGCAGCAATCTGCCAGCTGGCACCAACTTTTTCTAAACATATCCAGGATACTCAGAACAAGAAGTTAAAAGCAATGTATTGTACTTGGTTTATACCAGGGAATCACAGACATATTCCACCTGGATGCCAGAACAGTTGTCTCGTGTGTTGTACATGGGAAGATTATATTTGGAAACCCATTCTGACAACTACATTTCTTCCGAGTTGTTGACTGCCTGAACTCAATTTATATCAGTTTGAACAAGAACGAATCTATCTAAACCTCATAAAAAGGATAAGGGTATTTGTGGTGTGACATCTCTTTCACGTTTCTCACATAGGTACATTCATTGACTGTGAAATTTGAGATCCTAAGAGAGAAAACAACTAAAAGTGTAGGTATGTACTTTCCTATGCAAGTCTTTAATCTGCAGCTCAGGTTTGTGACCTACTTCCTAAAGAGCTCTGTTGAAATCTGTGATATACAATTTATTTTGATTAAATAATTTGGGTTTTAATCTAACAAGTACTCAGAATGCACACTGTACTTTGCTCTGTTCATGTTTAAAAGGTCATTTTGCAGTTTTATCTAAAGAAGTACAAATAAGCATCTTTTTAAAAGTACATCAGGACAAAAGCAAAAAAAGCTTCTCTTTCTTTTCTGTGTTTTTGGATCTCTAAATCTAAAGTCACCACTAACTCGTAAAACTCTCTAAGCTTATCACAGACTCTTGACTGCTAAGGAAAACATTCTGTAGCAAATTACAGGCAAAACTTTGCTTCTCTGAATCCTGTAAGATGGTAAGCAAAACAGCACTACCTGAGCAGTGCTTTTGATGGCTGCATGCCTGGGAAAGTCAAAGATGCAAGGGCAGCAGACTTCACAAGTCTCACTCCTGTTGTTCCCTGGCAGAGCTGATGAAAGACAACATAGTGCATTTGTGTGTGAGTATCCCTGCAGTGGATTATCTAGCCAGGCTTGCCCACAGGCTCAGGAAGCACTATATTGTGTCATCTAGGTTTTCAGGTTAGAATACAAAATACAGACAGAGGAAGGCTACTAAGAGGCACACAGACTGTGTAATTTTAAGCATCTGACTTCAGTGCCATAAATTTTACTTTGAGGGCATCTTTCTTCAACTGAATATGCAGAGAATTTGCCTGTCAAAGGCTCAAATCTGGGATATCAGCGGTGCGTGCATGTTCTCCAGAGTACCCCTGGAGAAAGACAAGATCCCACTTACAACTGTTAGCTGCTTGCATAGGCAAAGTCACAACATTTCTCCTTCCTTGAGACTCAGCCAGGACAATAGGCCACAGTCAGCACTGCTGTGCCCAGGCAGGCAGGGTATAAGGACTGCAGAGCATGGGGAAAAAGGGATTAGCACTCCATCCTTCTTTCTCCTCCTTAAAAGTGCCATCTCTGGGTCCTTAATACAAACATTTTTACTGGTCCAGATTTCTCTCCAGTCCAAACACTTCATGAGCAGATAGACACCCAGACTGCTGCCCAGGTGAAACTCAGGCTGGCCTGGTATGGCACCGTGCAGCAGATGGCACAGATATTGCAATCTGTAATGATTTTTTCACCTGTCAGAATAGCACAATACCAACAATAACTTCCCCAACTCCAACACATCAGTTTACAGCAGAGGTGGTTCAGGCACAGAGTCCCCAGTACCCCATTAATCCAGCTTTCTGCAGGCCATGGCTAGGCAGAGGACATAAAGAGGCAATTCTGTGATTTTCTTCTGACTTTGTGAACAACCAGCACTCTCAAGATCACCATTCCTGCCTTCAGCTAGCACTGAATGTACTGCCATTTGCAAAAGGTCAAACTAGATTCACCTGTGATTAATTCAATAAGTAGTTTGATTTTTACATTTACTGCCACGCTTCAAAGCAGGAACTAAGAACACACTGTAAACATAACTCTTACCATCAAACTGAGTCCGTAACTTATGGTTACAGAAGAAAATTAAGTTCCTTGTTTGAAACCAGATGCATTTTCAAGAGCTCTTCTACCTGACTTTGTGCCCACACACTTCAGAGGTATCTGCGTGTTACATGCTGAGAATAGCTTATATGTTCCAGTCATAGAGGAAAGAAGTCCTCGGCTCTGAACTAACAGACACTGAGCAAAACTTGACTTTTCAGCTATGAAGGATATAAATATTTCTGAGGTAGGACACTAAGTGCTTAACCATAAGAGCAATGTGAGGCAAAAGGCTGATTCACTAGTAACCTAAATTTACATAAGACATGCCTAACTATATCTAAACCTAGAAATTTTTGAGGAATATATACATTTTTTATTTAAAGTGTCCCACTTGAAATGAAAGATGGACTTTCAAGCTTAAGATAAAAGCCTCCAAAAGGACTGCTGGATCAGAGAGAGTGGACACTTAAACAGCTACAGAACTTTTTCTGGCCAACCAAAAGCAATTCAGGTAAGTAAGTGCTCAAATCAGGATTGACAGGAGAAAAAAAATAATTGAAAATATTTATTACATGTACCTTCTACTACACTGTGACAACTTTCTTTTCTGAACTAAACTGCTCTCCTTGCAAGCAGAAGTATCAGCCATGCAATCTTCTACTCCAGCAATACTTGTGTGGGTCAGAGACCTTTGTTCTTTACATGGGAACCCACACTGGTTCTATAGTGCTTCTAAGTGCAATTCACAAACCCCTTAGACTCCAGAATGCTGAAAGTGCTCTAGAAGAATGAGAAAGGTAATAGAAGACTGTAATGATATTTTTTTTTTTTTTTTCAGGAAAATGAGATCCAGGTCTAATATTTTAATACTGACTTAGTAATTCTTAGGCCTCCTGAAGAAGTTTTGTTGTTTTGTGGTTGGCAAAGACTGAGCAACTGGAACAACTTTGTGTGCAGAAGCAAAATGTTTCACAAATTGCCAGTTAGCTGCAGACATAGCATTAGGCAGTATGCCAGAGTGAGATCTGTATTCTTGCCTTTCAATAACTAAAATCCTACCTACTTAGTAAATATTAACATGACAGAAGTCATTAAGTTCCTCAGGAATCATTAGCATTCCCCAGGTAGATCCTGTAAGGGCTCTTCTAGTAATTATTTTTGCAGTGCTATCACTGGAGTTTCACAGATACAAGACACAACTAACATATGTAACATATTAGTTAAAACAAGTTGTAACATGTTCAAGTGCAATCTACACAGAAAAGACAAAAGGCTATGTCAAAACATTTCATCATTGTTTCCCCCAAGTAACAATATAATTTGCTGTGCCCCAGAGCATGTTTGCAACAATACATATACATAGATAGCTTAGCCCACGCTCAATCTCAAACTTCTCTTCACACACCCTGCATAAAAGACTTAGGTCTTAATTTACAGAGCTTGCTCTCTTGCCTGCTGGGGATACTTAAACAAAATTCAGGACTGGAGCTCTTCTGTGTTCCATATCATGGAAGGTGAATGCAAAATGTAGCCAGATTTGAATCCCAAGCAGGAATTTCTGCTCATATTTGCTCATTTGAAAATCAGTTCTAAAAGCAAAACCTAGCTAAATGAACAATTCTATTTCCCATCGTCTTTTCCTGGCTGACCCAGACTCCATCCAGCCTTTCATTTAAGAGGTTAACCAGTCTAGTGGATTGCCTCCCTCTTTACCTCCACCGACAGTTACTTTTGCTTCATCCACTTATTTCAAGTTGTGCAGAATGTCTAGTCAAACATCGATTTATTGCAAGACAGGTAAAAGACAGCAGAATTACAGACTGACACATAGCGGATTATAATTGAAAGAGTCAATAGAGAATCTCACAATTAAATAAGAAAAAGACTTAGGAAGAAGCAGAGCTTGACAATAGTCATTTTTGTCAAAGCATCATATTTGAAGCAGTGGAAAAGACAGTGTCCTTGGCACTGGGAAATTCTGTCCTTTCTGCCAAGATGGAATTGTAACTTTCCTGTCCTACAGATGAAATTCTGAAGTCACCCATGCTGCTTTCAGAGCCTGGATGGTTTTCTAGAATCCTCCATTGGCACAGGATCAGTTCCAGCACAATGTTTTCATTACCGGAGTAGCAACACAGACAGCTGCCTGCAAAAATTGATGCATGACCTATGGCCCAAAGCACATTGCTGGAATTTACCCGAGATCTACCTAGCATTGCCTGGGCTAAGTAACCAGGCTTTAGGATGGAGAATAGAAGGGACTCCATCCCGGAAAGCCACAAGATATCTCTCCTGTGACTGCTGCTTTGGTAAATCCTGTTACCTGGAGACAGGGGCCGCAGGTGAAACCCTGAGGAATGGAGGGCTGCTGCGGCTACTTGCAATCATTCGTTTTATAACAGGGTATCCTCAAGCCCATTGAAAGACATTTTGCAGTTCTGCAGTCACTTCCCCTGTCCAGCAACACTGACTTTCTCCATATCCATGGAGGAAGAACAAGCAATGTGTTTCAGGTCCTTGGAAGGGGCCTCAGTTTTGTGGAGAGGTAGAAGGAAAGGCATGTCTGTGGTATCTGCTAAAGTGGAATTCCTCTGTTTGTCCCATATACAAGAAAGAAACAGTCAGAACTGCAAATTCACTATGTGAATTTGATTACATAGCCAAAAGATAGTTGATGGGGCTTTCTGAACACATAAGATGAGCAAGAAGCAGCTCCAGATACATGTGCACACGTAGACAATAATGATGTCTTTGCCCTCACCATTTTCTGCAAAGAGACAGGAGTATTCAATCACATAGGCCAAGCGACAGTGTGCTACTACAAACAAAGTCAAGACCTAGCTTGAGTTTGAACAAAGTGTTGAGCTTCAGTCATAAGACCCTGACCTCTCAGGCCTTACATTAAACACACAATCTAAATGAATATTTGCTCTTAATAGTCAGGCATGTACACATACAGCAACATTCACTGAAAGGGTGGTCAGGGATTGGAACAGGCCACCCAGGGAGGTGTTTGAGTCACCACCCCTGGAGGTGGTTAAAAGACAGGTAGATGAGTTTCTTAGGGACATGGGTTAGTAGGGAGACAGGCACAGTTGACTCGATCTCAGAGGGCTTTTCCAACCTTATGATTCTATGATTCTATGATCAGAACATATCCGATGCTCACAAATTATTAAAAGGTTTAAAACCCTGCAGTTTTTCCTGATGGAAACCCGGGATTCTAAAATGAGTTGAACTGCTGTTAAGGGAAAATATCTACTGTTTTATAGTAATTTGAGTTTCAATGAGGGGTATTTTTCACTCTAGACTCTTTAACAGTCTCTATACAAAGTGCCACATCTTGTCTTAAACCTGTTATTTACCGAAGTGAAAAGATTTCCAGGTATGAGGAAAATGCAATATTATCTGTTATAGATCAAACAAATAAAGCTTGTGATAGGATATGATTTTTTATTTTTCACATATTTAAGTCTATATATCGTCTAGTATTGTTTCACCATTGTCTCATCACCAAGATTAACATTAAATCAAACAATGAATTATTCATGAGATGTGAATAAATGGAATTAGCCTTTCTAGTGTTCACTCTGTAAATCGCATCTTCTGGATAAACGCTTCTTTTCTTTTTTCTTTTTTTTTTTGTGTATGTATGTCTGAACACTAGAAATAATGACCTGGCTTGCAGCCTTGCTAGATTAGCTCTTGTTAGGGTGATATTTTTAGATGAACATAGGTCTCATCAACCAAGAGATGTCAGGTCTGCTATCACTCCTGTCAGCTTTCTAACTTCCAACATTTTCCCTCTCCATCCCTAAACTCTACCGTCACCCCTAGTAGCTGTAGTACCTGAAGCTCAGATGATTTGTTGAGCTTGACTCATTATCTGCTGTGTTGTAACAGCAGTTAGAAACTGAATGACATTCAATTAAAATGATATTAGCAGCTCAGGAGTGATTTTGTTTAATTTACTCCTACTCAGATGTAAAAACATTAGTGACTTTTTTAATTGGACCTCATAATGTCTAACTCCTACTCAAATGCAATGAAATTAAAGACTTTGGTGGCTAAATACCGCTTAATTTACTCCTACCCATCTATAATGACATTAAAGATGCTTTAGGGTAGATATTGTTTCCAATCATTTATATTCAAAAGAAATCTGAGCTTATAGGTACTCTTATTGAGCATATAATAAAATCATACAAGAAATGTATCTATACGGTAGGGGATAGTTGGTTACAAGTAATATTAAAAAGTAATCATTCATTTTTAATGCAAGGATATTAAAAAGTAATGTTGAACACAAGAATTTGTGAAGTTTTCCGTTCTTCACAGCCTCTTCAAGGACACAATTCTTTCCTTTTTTAATTCAGTGTGTCGTTTGACATGAAACATTTTTATTAAATTGCACATGGTTTTAAAATCTTTCCTAAGCAGTATCTACATGATAAATCCAAGGCTGACTTGTGTCATTACAGGGGTAGACAGCAAAGCATACTTTTCAGTAATGGAGTTCACTTTGCTCTGTAACTGTAATACAGCTTAATGGATTCTTATAAAGTTCAAATATTTTAAAGGAGTATGTGGTTCTTTGTCACATTTACACTACATCACTTACTATCACTTATACTACATCACCTCCCTTTTAAATATTACTTGTCTTACACTGAGTTGATACTGTTTGCTTCTACTACAAGTACGTGCCCCACGTTTTGTAACTTTGATAAGCTTGGACCGTCAAATCCTTCATGCCTCTTTTACTCACAAAGTTTCCATTGATTTGTCCTTTGTCATATTGCTCTTTTCTCCTTCCCAACTTTAAAAAGCAAAATTATTATTAAAAATGTCTTTCTTCACTTAGGTAAACTTCTAATTATTAAAATGAAAAACATTTACAACATTTCACTTATGAAGACAAGTCAAGCAGATGACAGATTTGGTCTTGAGACAGGAGAACAAGATTTCTCCTTTAATCTTGTGCTCTCATCTAGCATGTGGCTATGGAGATATTAAAATGGAAAGGCCTGTTTCAGGTAACTATAATGAACCATTGCCAAGGGAGAGAAGAGATATTGCTCTTCTTCCCTCCTGGCAACACTCAGCCAGCATCTTTGTCCTGCTGACTGGTGGGTGGTTCAATGACTGTTTTTCACCCTGCTTTTCAAGTGGTATTGATACCAGCTTCTTCCCATTCCAAATGGAATGTGGTCTCTTGAGTTCTTGAACTGCAAAGCCTGTTGGAAACTATGATCTCTGATTCATGAGACAGTGCATTACCCCTGGATTTCTTATGTTGCAAACTAGTTTAAAATAATATGCTAGTTTATAATAGTTACTCTATAATAACTTTAAGCTTTCATTGTAAAAAATACTGGTTTAATCCTGGAAAATATTTACATGCAATTTTGTGATTCATTCTACTTTAACCTGGAATTTGGACATGGAAGGTTTTAGAACAATTTTTCCCTGGGCATGGACTTGCAAGGGCTGAAGCAGTGTGGGCTTGAACCTTTTTACTGGTCCCACTGGATACCCACCAGGGTAACCAAGCTGACCTCCGCCCCAGCGTGACAGACTCGTAGTTGCTTCCTCCCTAGCGAACAGCCTCACCAACTGTTCATTAGTATGGCAAACAGTGATCCAAAACTCGCTGCTCAAATGTCGCTCGAATGTCCAGGTCCCTTGGCCCACGGGGATAACAAGTTGGGCACCGCCTGGACTTCTTGAGGGCGAAGCCAGGTGTAGACATCCCTCACCTACAAACCGGACTTGAACTTCAGTGGGAATTTGTAATGATTATTTAAATGCTACAACCTAATTTGACTTGGCACGGGTGGACAAGCCGCCGTCACCTAACTCGGAAAAGGTGCAGATACCGTGTGTGTGTACGTCAATAGCTGGAGCTGGGAAGTATATTCCCTCACGTGGTTCCTTCGGGTACTGTGCCCAGCTGAACAGTATTCTTGGCCTCAGCAATAGCTTCATGCTGTGCTGTCTCTCCTGCTCCAAAGCCTGAATTGCCAGCCAGGACCAGTCTAGGAATTTATGCACTATGAAGCACAGACCTTCAGGTGGCGAGTTTGAGACATGAGTTCATAGTGAGAGCTTGGGCTCAAGAGCATTAAATCCAGTGAGATTGGCATAAGTATTTTGCCACAGCAAGGCCAGACCCTTCAATACCGTACAGCCTACATGTTTAAGGCAAACTACATGCTAGTGTGATGTCATGATAAACATTACAGCAAGAGCTGGGAGACACACTCCAGGAGTCCTCTAGTGCGTTTCCTTACCTCCCAGACCAGAAACCATCAAGCCACTACCATGAAACACTGAATTTGTGCCTTGATCCGGCACAGATGTGAGTGTCCGGGGCTGAACAGAATCTGCCAGTGTTCAGGGAGCAATGGTTAGTAAGCGGTGTGTACTACCACATCCTGCGTTACAGCTGGGCATCTGTGTGCATCTGCACATTTATTTCACAGCCGTATCTACTCCTATTTTACCTTTGCTGACAAGATTATCCAAAGCCTGTTAGGGTTGACATATTTGATGCATATTGTTGTGGAGGAAAAATAGGCACCCTAGATAGAACAGAAGCTCTCAGAGTAACAACATTATTACTACACATTTGGACATGGCTCAACTATTAACAGATAATCATTACAATTCTATAAAATTAACCTGCCACTGATATTTAACATATTTACTGTAGATATGATTAATATAATTGTCTCTACTTAAAGTGGTCAAACAGGGGCCAATGAGCATTTGAATTCCTGTTGTCACTGCATCTTTCTCTCACTGCTTTTTTTCTGACATCTCCTTCCCTAAAAAAGTCTCTGAATAAGCCAACGGGTAAAATGCAAGTGAGAGTAAGCACAGTTACAATATAGTGAGTAAATGGAACATCAATGGATAATGTCTGCAATAGGGAACACCAATAAAACACTATAAAGAAGAAGGCAGGTATAAAAACAGTGCTTAACTGATCAAATAGAAACATTCCAGGATCACCAAAGTCTGAAACACATGCAAAAAAAATATACAAGGACTTATAATTGGCTTCCACATCTCAGACATCAATCAATAAGAGAATACAGTTCTAAATACATTGCACATATAGCAAAAGGGATTCAGTGTCATCAGTTCAGGTGTGAAATGGCAAATTTCAAGATATGTAGCCAAGTACATATTTGTCTGCACAGGAAGACTCTCAGAGTGCAGTAAAGCACAAAGTCTCTGATTTAATTGTAGTTTTTCATGAACTCCCCCTGAAGCCAGAATTATTTTTGAAGTCAAGGATACTATGACCAGGATGAAGTCCTTTAATGGACTGAGACTTGAATGCCTACATTGTGCATTTTATAGACATTTTATATTAACAAAGAGCAATAGAGAACACAATTCTTCAGCAGGAAAAAAGAAGAAATCTGTATAATTGCCCTTTTCTAAGTTGGGAATCTAAATTTAAAATGCCAATTAACCTTCATGTAATTTCCCTCTTCCAGCAACATGGACTACAAGGAGATTCGTCCCCACGGAGTGCAGCTCTCACCAACCACCGGAAAAGGCAGTCCAGAATGGACTAAAGAACATCAACTCCTTGTCACCATACTGCTGATCGGGCAATCACATTTAATGTTGATAAGGTGACTGAAACACATTTACAGGGCATTCTAATTCTCATTATGGGATCCTGACCCATTATACAGAGCACTCAAACAGCCTATATCCTCTCCTATCTAACCTCATTTTATAAAGCTATTACTTAATTCATGCACTCTCAAACCTCATGCTTACATATTTTATAGTTTTCTGGGGAAAAAAAGAAAACTTTCTTTGTTTTCCATCTCTATTTCTAACATTTCAATCAAATGAAATGTTTCTGTTGCAATTAGTTCAGAATTGTTTCAGGAAAGAGGAAGATACTCGGTAATTTCCATGGTGGAAATTTTAATAAACAGCACCCTCAAGAGGATTAGAACTCACTTCCTTCGCTGTTTGGTTAAAAAAAAAAAAAAAAAAAAAAGCAGTTGCTAGGCTACCACTTTTGAATACAGTAAGAATAATTTCCAAGGGTTATTTAAGGTGTTCAACTACAGAACAGATAATGTACAGGAATCTGTGTACGCACTAATACCCCTAGTCACAAGTGCTACTGCGGTGGCCCTGAGGCATCTGCGTGGTTTAGTGTGAAACTGAGGCTCGCCAAGATCAAACAGGGGATCAGTCCCCACTATGAGAAGATCCTTTAAGGAGGTGACTTTGGAAAAGGATGAGGAGACAAGATGCTTTTTTGTTCCCTCTTGCTCGGCACATTTGGGAAAGTCCTTGTGAGAAAAGCCAATGCAAAGAGAGGCCTCTTGTTTTGTTCTGAGGGTGATGGGTCCCATGACCACCCTGGCTTGTGGCTTGAAGGCATGAGAGCACACCTGGACTGTTTCCTTACACAACACCGGGATGAGACCTCTATACATTCTGCGGACATTTGGGAAGGAAGCATAGCAGGTATAACCCACCCTGGGTGACAGAGGAGTAACTGGAACGAAGGGCATACTGTCAATGTACTTTTCACCCTGGGATGAACAGGAGGTCATTAGCTGAGGGCAGCTACCAGGAAGATTACAGCCTCTACCCCTGTAAATCTCAGCCTGAACCAAGTGATCTTCAGAGTCTTGAAGGAGAGCCACTGGTATGATATGTCTGGATTTAGTAGCAAAGAGATCTTAAAAATCGTGTATGAGAACAGAGACAGGATGTGCTGAGGAACGACAACTTGCACAGCATCAGAAAAGTCACTCTGGTGCTTAATTCTACCATATGATGGAGTGTATATGTTTTCTTTGCAGAACTAACACCATCCAGATGTCTCTTCCCTGTTCTGCTCATTCTTTCCAACAAAACGCATAACATCTCAATACCAGCAAAAGAGTGATTTACTGGCTTCTTAGTGGTAACTTCACTGAGAAAGGTTTCTAAGAATCTCAGAATACTCAGTTAAATACAGCAACAATTTATAGAGGGAATAAACTTTATTCGCATTTGGATGTACTATCCAATACGTGAACAATGCAGAGTCATGGTAAATCAGATCTTTGATATTAGGCTTAAAAAGAAATTTGCAAAAATAAAACAAACCTTTGAGAATGAGAGGTCATTAAATAATTCAGAATAATTATTTTACACTTAATTTAGTAAACTGATTTTCAAAGTATATATGCTGGGTTATCACTGCTGCAAATTTGCACTCGAGTTTGTTTCATTAGGAAACATTGTAATTTAGCCTTTTTGTTTCAATTACAAGCACTTTTCCTGTACTTATCAATTTTTAGTACAATTTTTATGGATTAAAAAGATATCCTTGCCATTTAATGTGTCACTGTGATTTAAGAAGGCCTAAGCAAGGATAGCTTTCTCAAGAATAGCCAGATTCATGCCTAATGTTGTTTCAGAAGAGTGTGAATTCCTAAAGATGGAGTACCCAGCCAGATACAGATGTGACTGGGACTGTCAGAGAGCACATTTAATCCATCTGCCAAAAGGAAGTTACTTTCTCAAACCAGACCTAGCAATTCAAAACTGTTTTCACAGTTACACTTTGGTATGAACTATTTTTAAGCTACATTTAAAAAGTAATTTTATTGCCTTTTTTAAAAAAATCTAGCTGCTTTTACTAAAGATATAAAAGTGATGATACCTATATGAGGTATGCTGAAGAAAACCTAGGCATACATAACTCATATCTGATCATTATTCCCCGGAACAATAATAAACAACTGCTTATCTGCAATCATGCTATGGGCTGTAGCATTAAGTTAGATATCAAAACTTTCAAGATTCGCATTAATGTAAGCTCCACAGATTATTTGTTATGCACCATCAATGGCTCTGGTCCCATTATTCTGAGATAATTCATTTCCTCCCCGTCTCCTAAGTTTACCACCCTTTCTTAGCATGTCTGGCCAATTTTCTGACATGAAAGCCTTACTAAAGCATACTGGTTGCTTACTTTACTTGCCATGTAGAGCAATTTCGGTTTATTATTTCAAAATCCTTATATATACATCCGTCTCTATATATACTCCATATGAATAAGAGAGGCTAATACAAAGCAATTACTTCCACCTTCTAATTGCTTTATTAATTTTATTTGAGATAAAAAAGAGTAGAAAATTTTTGCCTAACTCTTAATTTTCTTTTTTACCCTTCCAGAGTAATACAATACACTGAGGTAGAAATATTGCTTAACTTACATTTCACACTCAGCCATATCCCTTTTTGCTGTAGTTCACAAAGGTGTTCATGAATCAGCTGAAAATCTCAATTCATAGCTGGATGACACTTTCCTTCAACTAACAACAATCCTCAGTTACAAATGCCAAACAGGAAGAGCACATCTGTGAAAAACAAGCCTCTTAAACTGAACGAATGAATAACAATGATGTGTGGGTTGTGCTTTCTATGTAGCAAACTCTGGGAAGACCGTTCTGTGAACAGCTATCTGATAACAATTGAAGACGCTTTGGTGTTCCTACTCGCCTCCCACAGCCCTTTGTATCAGCAGCTCAGCAGAGAGAGTCTGACAGCAAGAATCCTTTGTCATTTGAAATTTCAGGTACTGTAACTCAGCTCAGTGCTGCACAAAGAGACCTCTGCTGAGTGGCTGTGTGTTTGTACAGAAGAGAGAGAAATTTCTCAATGGCCGGTTCTCAGCATGCAACATGAATTGTTATCTACAAGCTATACCAACTAAATCGCCCTCTGCTAAGTAACCTTTCATCACCTTAGTCTTTCTGATTTACACATAGCAGTACCCTCATTTCCAAATAAAAAAACTAAAGCCCTACAACACCTAAAGCCCTACCTATGCTGAACACAAGAACATATGCTGCATGCAGTTCCTCTCACAGTTAAATGCAAGAATGAGAACAAACCACCTGTGCTTAAAGCACCATTAAGTTCTCAAATAACATACTGAAAACTGTGATGCACAGGTCTACAAAAATGGAAAGGAATAAAACAGAATAAAGTTCATCCTCACATCCAAATCTCAGCGTAAAAGGCATATCCCCATCATTCTCATAGGCCCACCAGAGAGACACTGGATTTGAATATAAAATTGTAGAAGTATGAGCATTAGCAAATCATTTTCAGCTTGCAGTCTGCCATAAGCAATCATCACTCCCTTTTTTACGTAATATTAAGGAACAACTAAAAGTATTTGCAACACTTCATCATATCAGAGACTGCTACAGAGACAAAGGACAAAAACCTTAGCACTGGCAAATTCAATTGGTCTTTTTCCTCAAGTCCTGCACCAATATTTATACAATCCAGCAACACAAAACCAAGGAACCATCAGAGATCATCCCTGAAAGAAATTCCTTTGGACTGCTACAAGACAGAGTTCCCCAGCCTAGAAAAACAGATCAAAGCTGTGCAAAGCTTCAAGAGCCACCCATTTTAGCAAGATGTAACAAACAACTTTAATTTTGCAGAAAATGTCGTTGCATCTCAGCAGAAGCCAAGTTCTCAAACACTTCAATGACATGAGAAATACGCTTTTCTTTGCTCACTTTCTTTCTTGCCAAAACTGGCTACTATTTTCCAAATACATGAGACCATTTTTCCCTACCCATTTAAAATCCCAGTCACTGGAATCAGTCTGACAACAGTGCTCCAGGCAATAGCATAATCTCAGTATTTTTCGCTCCTGAAAAAGAGATGCTATTAGGAGGGAATAAATTTAAGTGCTCTGGGGCAATTGCCGTATTCCCAAAGACAACTTCTTTTCATCTCTTCCATCAAAAAAAATTACTAAAATAGAATCTTAGGAATTCCTATCCATGGCCTTCCATGCCTACACTGGACAGCGTTTTCCAGCTACAATTAAAGTTGAAAATATGAAACACTGTTTAAAGTGAACAGATCTCTGACGGGTTTTCTCCAAATCTGTGAATGTGAAGGAAAAGAGACTGCTTTACAGAAAAGACTGGAAATGCACGTTAGATGCAATGTGCTGTTATATTGATGAACTGCATTGCCTTGAAGTCAATGCACAGAACTCTGGAGTACAACCCACTGTTTTGTTCCCACTAGCTGTGCAAGGGATGCTTGTGTGCAGTGCTGCTTATTTCCTCACCTGTAAAAATGTGAATAAATAACTGCTTAATACAGATGTTTCAACATCCATTGCCTTAGTGTTTGCAAGCCTTTACAGGTTCTAAGCTCAAAAAAGCTAAAAGTAATATTCATTTGGATCTTATTTTCTGTAATTTTTGTCCTCTCGTTCTTAATTTTGAAGGACAACTGCAATTGCAGTTCATCCATTTAGGCTTATCCTAAAGTCATTATTTGTTATGATGCTGTTCCTGCCTTCAGTTACAAAGAAAATGACTGTCCCTACCCCCTCACAGGGAGGATTAACAGCCAGAGAAAATGAGTTATGGATAGCCTAACTGACAGGAACTCCGAAGCAAATCCATTTTCAGAAGTCCACTTAAGCCCAGGAAAGTATTCTGCATCCTGTGTCTTCTTAATTTTTCCTCAAAGCTATGTAATGGCTATAACTTGTTTTTCTTAATCACCCATCTGCACACTCAAGACACATGCTGAGACCTATTGGTGCTAAAGGCAGCATGTGAACCAAGAGGTATGAAATAAGTGATGCAATAATATACAGAGCTTATGCACTCACAATTATTTTTTTTTTACATAAAGAATGTATTAAAATGTTGTCGGTACAGGTGGAATAATAATTATTTTATTAACGTTTCTGTCAATCTCCAAGTAAGCAGGCTTGAGGGAAAAGGAGGCTTGTGTTCAGTGAGATTGTCTACAAATACGTTTGCACAAAATCATAGAATCATGGAATGGTTTGGCTTGGAAGGGACCTTAAAGTCCATCCAGTTCCAAGCCCTCTGCCATGGGCAGGGACACCTCCCACCAGACCAGGCTGCTCAAGGCCTCATCCAACCTGGCTGTGAACATTTCTAGGGAGGGGGCACCCACAGCTTCCCTGGGCAACCTGTGCACTACCCTCACTGTGAAGAATTTCTTTCCAATGTCTAATCTAAATCTTCTCCCTTCCAATTTAAAGCCATCCGCCTTGTCCTGTCACTACTTACCCTTATAAAAAGTCCCTCCCCAGCTTTCCTGTAGCCCCTTCAGGTACTGGAAGGTTCTAATAAGGTCTCCCTGGAGCCTTCTCTTCTCCAGGCTGAACAACCCCAACTCTCTCAGCCTGTCCTCACAGCAGAGGTGCTCAAGCCCTCTGATCATCTTTGTGGCCTCCTCTGGACCCACTCCAACAGTTCCATATCCTTACTATGTTGAGGACTCCAGAACTGGACACAGGACTCCAGGTGGAATTTCATGAGAGCAGAGTAGAGGGATAGAATTGGTAGTAACCAGCTCCATCATTTTTCCTTCAATCCATAGCTTCATCTTTCTTAACAGAATAGGTGCCAGATGGAGTTGCATGTGCTTGTTTTGGCAGAGTTTAGTTTAGAAGATTCGCACATCCTGGCCTGACTGTTTTTAATGCCTTTTATAAGTAGACCGATGGGTCTGCTCATCCACCTCGCTCAGAACAAGGCTGTTATCCAAGTAGCCTATGACTGGTATCAGCTTTTGACAACTAGACACTACTGAAGAAACCATCCTTGAATCAGCTGAGGACAAGATGTCATGGGATAAAAATATAGACTGGATGCTGATGTACTGCACAGTGCTTATATTTTACATTTTAGAGATCAGTGTACAGCCTCCAACCAAATACACTTCAAAATCACAAACCATGTTAAAAAACACATGGCATCTCTGTTCTGAAAATGTTTTGAACTAGTCTGGTTTTTGAAGTTGTTGTAGAGTGAAAATCTACTTAACTACCTACAGCTGCAGAAAAAAAAATATACTGTTCTCCATGATTCACACTAACAAAAAAATAAAAGCTGAACACGTTAAATTTTCACTAAAAGTGAGAAAAGACATGAGGCAAATTACAGACATACAGCAGCTGCAGCTTTTCATCATGGGACTCTAGTACACACTGCAAATGTGCTTCATGTCATAGACAATGAATGATATGTACAAGTCACTGGGAACATTCAGCACGTTACAAACAAAGCACATGTGTCCTGAACTGTTGTGCATCCTGCTCTGAGTGCAAGAACATGCATGGCAGAAGATCCATGTGTGCACTCCTGCCACTACAAACAGCTGCACTGAGATCCATTGCAAAACAAAGAATTTCCTACACAGATCCAGGCTGTAGGATCAATGCCTTAGTTGCTTCTTGCCACAAATATCAGGAAAACAATGACACAACTCTCAAAAATTACCTGTAGAACATGTCCTTATCTCGCTTCATGAGGTAGAAACCTAAAGATTTAAAGTTTCTTTTCAAAATCTGAAAGTCTTTATATGTTTAACAAAGTATTTAGAAGCATGAACTCAAGTTTTACTGTCCTCAAAACCTCCTCTACAAAACTGGAGTTAATGTTTTGCTAAATTAGGTCATATGTTACCTTTGCATATTAAAAAACTAGGTGGAAATACTGACTTACATTTATTTTAATACAATTGTGTAATTTGAAGTTTACAGAGCCATGCATAAAGCATTTGTTTTTCCACCTATAACAAAACTGATCCATTAACTCTGACAATATTTTTAATACATATTTTGTTACAAAAACATTAAGACACACTATGAATCATTCTGGCATTATGAGAGTTAATAGAATACTATATATTTTTCAGGATTATTAATATTTAGCGTCATTCAGTAAATTAAAAAATCAAGTTTAACTAAGGTTAAAAATATCTGATGATACAGTACATAGATGATTGTAAATGTATATTAATGAAGCTTTACAAAATTGACTGGATATCTTTGCTTTAATCACTCACGAAACCATGCCAAACATATATCAAAGTCCTCAGCTCCTTTTTCATCCAATCTTCCGACATTTCATTATTATGGTTACCTGATTAATGGATGCAATAATATATGTGGCATGATATGATATGTTCACATTAAATTTTAATCAAATATTACTAAATTCAGAAAACATTAAGTAAATCATGACTGATGAGGCAATATTGCTGTACTGTCATATTGATGGTTAGGGAAACTCACTGTGGAGAGTTACAGATTAGGGAAGAGAAGTAAATTTTATGAGGAAATAGAAGTAGCTCAAGTTTAACTAGTTAGTTCTTTTGAAATTGCCTTCCAGCCAAAGGATGAATATTAGATCCATCAAAAGTATTCCAGTGTCTGTAACTGATATGAATGTTTTGTTTTCTTCTACTGCAAGCTGTCTCATTCTTTCAAAAGCATGGATTAACATATTTTCTGTACAAGGGCCTTTCCCAAAAAATGATGGCCTGTGTAGTGAAAAAAAAAAAATTCCTCATTGCAGTTGGGAAAAATTAACCTGATTTATTTAAAACTTTGCTATAATCTAAGAAGCTGAGTGTCAGGCACTTGGAATACACTGGGTCTGTTCATTTTTATCCAAATTATTCTATTGTTGTTTTGCAGAAGGTAGACACGGAGATGGATGGGGGTTAGTGTTCATAGCCTAGATCTGCAAAAGTAGGATGGTTTCATCCCTGCAAAATCAGAGAACGTGCCTCTGCTGCTGCAGACAAAAGCTTTCTTTTCAGCTTTAAGTCAGTAATGAACTTGATAATTTGAAAATTTGGAACCCAGATTTGGCAACAATTCTACATCACATTTTTAATTGGCAGCAAGAAAATAAAACACTGAACTGGCCTTTTGCTGCAGAGTTTGAAAATGAGAGTTAACTGTATTTATCTACCTCCTGGTTCTAGTGAAAAGTTAGATGGGATTTGCTTATGTTATCCTGTACCTGCCTTGAGCACTCATCTCTCCACTCCTCCCTGCCAGTAACTGAAAGATGCAACTTACAATTTTGAGGCATTATGATTTTTTTATAATGAACAAGCTATTTACTCAGAGAGTAAACTCCATGAGTTAGATGAGCCTTTAGAAACTATCAGAATATCAGAGAGACTACTAGCAGACAGAAAAATTTAACTAAATAATTTAAACAAAAATCTGTACCAAAAAACCCTTATTCCAAATATTTGAGCTCCTAGAAATAGATATTCTCAGGAGTTAATGTTAAATTTTTAGTGTTATAATCCATGACTACGCTTGCATAGAATTTCAGTCTCATAGCACAGAATAACAGCTTTCAGTCACTGCTCTTGTCTTGAAAGTTTATAAGGAGTGTAAGACTGCCTTGCGTTATGTGCAAGGCATATCAGTAAGAGAAATGTCAGTACTGGTGCACTCCAAACAAATGCTTCTCAATTCAGCAGCTATACTCTGAATATTGAGAGGAATACATATTTAACAAGTTTAGCTGGAATGTTTTTTCTCAATTTGCTTTTTGCTAGAAGTCATTTCATATACAGTATTTTAAGGGAAGGGATACAGGTCATAAAGGGAGAGAGAAAAGGAAAGTGCTAAAATGGATACACCAAAATTAATGACCGATCTGGATCAACTGGGAAAGTGCTCTGAGTATTGATGTATCTTGGTAACTCAGTTGAGTGACTGGTTTCATATTGGTCAGCTCTATGGCACAAGGTTTTCAGTTAGACGTCTTGCTATGAAAGTGGGTTTGGAATTTTTCCAGTGTGACTAGTTCATATAATGTGAAGAGTTCTCAGAATAATTAAAGTAAATCACTAAGTTGTCTTCCTCCATCCCCAGATAAGTTTTTTACAGTTACAAGATTAAAAAGCACAAAATCCCTGTGAGTGTAAGACCTAATAAAAATGGAAGAATACATCCAAACCCACAGCTCTTACCTCGGGCAAACTCCCACTGGTGTTGGCACCTCATGCAATGCAGAGAAGAGTGCAGGCACTTCAAACAAAATTGCCTGGAAAGGTTTGATTCACTCTCACTTGATTAATTGAATGAGTATATTATAAGTCAGTTATGCAGCTCTTGCTTTTCTCAGGAATAAAAACATATCAGAAAAAATGAGGTAAATCAAGGTCCTCAGTAAACTTTAGATCATAGAGTGTGATGTTATGGCTCAGGCTTCAAAAAAACTGCTGGCTTCTGCTAGAATCCTCTGCTAAAGTCAAGGTCCAGCTTTTAAAGGCCCAACATTACCATGTAGTCTACAGGACTGTGTCAAATACCAGACCTCTTTTCAGGAAGTCAACTTGAAATGGGGCTATTTTTTTCATTTCAGTCTGAGAGAGCAAAAACAAAACCAGAAAATTTCTGTCTGAGCACTGAGGATAGGTGATGTTCATTGGATTTTGAAAAAGAGGCAACTTGTATGGGCAAGGAAGGGAATTATTTCCCGTCCAAATAGAGAAACACAGCTGTGGAGTTAGAATAAGACAGACAAGTTTAGAAAAAGAGAAAGAAATCAATGCTAATTACACAAGAACAGAACCTTCATATTCTTTACCAAAGCAAAGCCTCTAAACAAACCTACTTTTGTCCAAGCTTTTTAAATCCCCCCAAACCAAAGCTGAAGGGTATTTTATTTTTGTGGATAGGGCCAGCTGAGAGGGCATTATTCAGCTGCCTGTGGCAGCATTTAGGAAGGCAGTAACAGAAGCAATGATGCAGGGCTGGCCCTATCAAAGACGAGCATGAGTAGAGCAGCAGATATGAGCTGGGCAAATAGGGGCAGGCCTGTGGGTTATAAGGGAGAGGAGATTTTTGGCAAGGGTGGGAAAGAGATGAAAGGAAGGGTGGTGGCTTTACAGTAGAGCTGTAGAAGAGAATATGTATTGTGAAATGTTAGGAAGAAAGCTGGGGCAATAGAGCATGTGCAGAAAACATGGACATCCTCACATACCCAAGTTTGATTCGTCCTCACCACTTTCAAATGGCCAGCTCTTTCTGCTTACCATTGTTGCTGTCAGAAATATGCCAGCCTTGGTCAATATAAAGGAAGAAGTCAGTATGTCAATGATTCATCATTATGCTCTCATAAAACACTGAAAATAAGGAAGTTTCTGATCAACTTAAAACTGAGAGCTTATGAATACAAAGACAAATAGAGTTTTCCTGATATCTTGCACCTGGACAAAGTAATGCAAAGGAATACCACTTAGCTTTACACCATTCCCACCAACTCCTTTACCTAAATTAGTTCTACTGAGCAAAGAAATCACACTATAAATATAATTAGTTACTTGGAACCTGATCTAAAGCCTAATGAAATCAGCAGAAAGCTTACAGAGAGAATGAGCTATAAAGAAAATATCAGTTTGATTGCTGTGGGCAAAACTACTTTCAGATCTAAGCAGAGGATTTAGCTATTTTATTCTGGAAGCAAAGAGAAAATATCTTCTTGATTCTAAAACCAAAATAAGAAACCTAATTAATTCTAGAGCACCACAGTCATACACATTACTTCTTAGTATGCAGGAATCCAATAGTTTCTTTTTTAAACACTAATATATAAAACACCTTTAATTTAAATGGTTGTGGTTCCTCTTTTCAGTAAATGAATGTGAAGGCATACATTGTGTTTAAATACAATAAATACGGCTAAAATCATGCATCTGGGTCAATCCTCTGCATGTAATCAGGATTATGAAAATTCAGTTTTTCTTTTCTTGTCTTTCTCAATAAATTGTCTATGTACAGATGACTGCAAATTTATTCAGACAGGGTCCTGGTTGTGTTCTTGTTTTTAACTCACCAGGTTTTTCTTTCCTGCAAATTGGACTGGTTTCTAATTCTGCCAGTTGCTCTGGTAGCTAAGGAAGTGCCAAACTGTGGTTGCAGATATCTAAACTGTGCTGAAGTTCTTTCAGAAAAAAAATTCTCCTGCCAAGGCATTCTAATTGCAAGTCTTCTGCCCATTTTAATGACTTGCTCTTTTGGTTTTTTGGTTCTGATTGCTGACCACCTGTAATTACAAAGGGAAAGGTCACAGAGGACCTTGAGAAGCCAAAACCCAAACAGACGCAGAAAAAAGGGAAAAGGCAACTGAAAAAGGTTTTCATTCAGCCTACACCTTCTCCAAGATTTCACTGTCCTGAACCTCCCAGGTCTCTGAATGATGTTCCTTCAGCTCCAGTTGTTAAAGCCCTCCTTCATGCACTGCCTTGCCCACAGCTCCTCTCAGGCTGTGGGCACATACGGGGAAAGATCCTGAAATCTGGTTATTCTGAAAAATCTGACAAATGGAAGGAGGCCCATCAGTCCGATGGCTCTGTACATGTGTGGTGGGAAATAAATAGTCAGAGGCATAGGGGAATCCCTTTTGTTTCAAAAGTGCTTCTTCAAAGAAACAGACATCCCCATCTCTCTTTGAGGAAGGCACTGTGTGGGAGGCTCTATGGGCCCTCCTACAATGCCATGACTGAGAAGCCTGTCTTTAACTGGAGCTTCACTGAAAATGCACAGTCCAGATAAAATGCAAAGGCACAAAGAGTAAATAAAGAAGTAGTCAATGCTAAGCAAAGTGTGGGCTGAGGAATTCTGCCTCCTAAGGAGGTGACAGTCAAATGAAGCTGGCTCATCATCTGTGTCAAAAGCAGCATCAGACAGGTAAATAGCAATTCTACACTTCCCTCCTACTCTAAAATTCCACTCTTAAAACACAGAGTATTTTAGGAAGCTTCCTGCTGACAGGCAGATCCTGCCCGGAATCACATTTTAGTAGCTCTTCTTTTAGACAAACCTTTAACTTATGCTTATGTGGTCAACATGCTATTCCCATGCAGTCCCTAGGGAGGAGCAAAACACGCAAACCACAGAAAGGGTAGTAATGAAAAGAAATAATCATCCTGTTTTCATTGGTGAGTTTACAGATAATGTGGTACACTGTTTACTATGGTTCACTTTTCTCTGGAGGGTAATTTTGAATCTCATAGAATAACTTGTAGACACCGGTAGAAAATGGTAGCCATTTTCAGTTCAGTGCAATGTAGGTTAGCACACCATCTGGAATGCATATGTGACATCCAGCATTCCAGGATCTTGGAATTTTGGACAAAAATCTAGGAAGTGTCCCAAGACTATTCACTAAGTAAAGGAAAGCTTCCACACAGATTTAGATTTTGAACTAGTACTAACATCACTATATCACTTTGCAACCAATGTTATACAGATGATGTTACAGGTTTTACTCACTTTCCACTGCCACTCCAGGAACTGGCAACATGATGCTTCTTGAAGTGTCAGCGCACAAGTTTATCTTCATTTTGCAAAAGCTGAAAAGTACTACTTATCCATTAGGGAAAAAAAACACACTGAAAACTAAATGAATACAACGTTGCAAATGGCAACACCGATGGTTCTGAAGCAAATCCTGCAGATCAGCAGCAGAAGATTTTTTAAAAGTAATTTTGTCAGGTTTCTTTTTGGAAAAAAAACATTGACAGAGAAGTCAAGGAAAATGTCCCACTAAAGCATCTGCTAACAGTCCCTGGAGGATAAGAGGCATGGGCAGGTCCCCAGAGTGGCTTACAGTCACTGCCAGCCTTGCCAGAGGAACAGTAATGTCACATGAGCAACAGGCATGTTACAACACATTGGCTTGACTCAGCAACACCACTCCTAAAACCTTTATTCTGTTCATACAGTTTTCATTCCTTTAGCTCCTATTCCACAGGTAAATTGGTTTAGCATCTTAGTCCTTTTTCAACTAAAGTATCTTGAAATGAACCTTGACTGTCACTTAAAATCCAGTAAATTAAATTGTCGTTCCTAAGCCAGCAGCTGGAGTAATGGAAAACATTTCTCAGAACTAGTCTGTTTTATTTCTAAGAACCCAATGATGTTTGACCCAATGATGTATTTTAGCAAATTGGTATGATTTATGGAGAATTGATTAGTGTATAGCAAAAAACTGATACACATCTACTTGTCATGAGTCAAACTTTTTATATTAAAAATTGTACACAAAACAGATCAGCAATGTAGTTTAAATAAATAAACAAACAAATATGCATTTCAGTCACTAAATATTAAAAAAAGACCCTAGTAAAGTGGCTAGAAATATCAGCTTGGCAATATACAGTTTAACTTTATCTAAAATCCCATCCTACATAATATTTAGAAATATCATCAAAATTTGCTTCTGGATTAATGCACTATGGCAAAGGATAATCAACCATTTAAGTATGTAAGATCTCACATACAGATGCAAGAGTATCACAGTAAGTTGTGACTCAGTACA
The DNA here is from genome assembly GCA_033558235.1 of Neomorphus geoffroyi. Taxonomy (NCBI): domain Eukaryota; kingdom Metazoa; phylum Chordata; class Aves; order Cuculiformes; family Neomorphidae; genus Neomorphus; species Neomorphus geoffroyi. Next base: position 9,205,423 of record JAUMJM010000016.1, on the reverse strand, counting down.
ATTTCATTAACAAGCGAACAATGAAGTTTTGTGCTCAGATGTAAAGGTCTTCAGCAGATTTTCTTCCTATTGTAGCACTCCAGGCAAGAGAGAGAAGGTGGCCAGGCAGCACAAGGCTAAGGGTTAGAGAAGGGCTTGTCATGATGAAGAGGAACAGTCACTACATAGGATCATGAAAATGAGAATTGTACTCCTACAGGTGACAAATGTTACCTCTTCATGAGTGTGCGTGTGCAAGTTGAGACGAACTAGGGAAACACAATGGTTTGGTATAGCAAAACAATTAAATTGCATCATCTCCTATGTCTAAGCAGTAGCAGTGGAGCACCAAGCAGATTTCCTTCTTCACCCCGGCTGACCCATCCCTTCAATGACTGATACAGGGCAACTTCACTTATCTACTTCTCTAGAGTCAGTGGCCTCTAGATCAAAACCAACTTGACTACACAGGATAGGACTTGGTGGTAGATAAAATCTTGCAAATGAGAACAGAATGCAGCAAAGTAGCTTTTGGAAGTTCCTTGCCTGAAGAGACTATCTTGTCTAACCACATATGTCACAGGAAAACTCCCCCCAGCACTCCTATGTTGCCAAGCTAGTCCTTGGCACAGCGATGGCTGCAAGCTATGGCATATCGGTTCACGTAGGCTCCCTCAGAGATCACAGGCACCACTCATGTCTGAGGATCACATCTACGAAGGGTACAAAGGGAATCCTGGACTTTATTTACTTGCTGCTAATTAGAGTTTTTACTTCTTGTTTTCTATGTGTCTATCCTCTCCTCTCCCCCCCTTTTTCCCTGCCCTCATTCTCCTTTCAGTCTATTACTGCCACGCTGCTCTCAATCCATGCCACCCTTAACTCCACCTAAGAAAGTTGTACCCAGCCCCTTTATGGCAGTTTTCTTCTCTCGTGAAGGGAAGACCATAAATGACCATTTATAACGACCATAAAACACAACACTGTATGGGTAAGGATAATCACGATGCTCAGCAAGTTAGCCAGTCAACTTCTTTGCTGTTCCATGCCCTACTTAGCTGATTTTCCTCAAGAAATCTTTCTTTGAACCATTAACACTACTATCTTGTTAGCACACGCGTGTGGATATGGCAGTTTTGGCATCGCTGCCGTTACCTGCTGTTCCCCTATACTGCAATTCCCGCAGTGCACAGCCACAAAGGGCGAGAGCTGTTCCTTCAGAGGGGGGGTCAAATACCCACCTCCTGCCCGGCTCCAGCCTGGGGCTGGGTGACAGCCTGAACCAGCCGTGCTTGTATGTGACAGCGCCCCTGGGGCCAGGGCTGAGACCGCCGGGCAGGAGCTGCCTTCGCGCCTCAGAACCATGGAATCGTTAAGGTTGGCGAAGCCCTCTAAGCTCACCCAGTCCAACCGCCAGCCCAGCACCTTCAGCCTAGCCCGTGCGACCCCGCGCGCCCACAGACCACAGGGGGGTGGAGGAGGGAGCTGTTGGTGGATCGGGAAGGCGCCGTTGGGGAGGAGCGCGAGGGCGCCCGTTGGGAGGGCGGGGATGGCTGTTGGAGGGGGCGGGAAAGCGGCGGCTGGTGGGGGCTCGGGGGGCTGCTCCTGAGGGGCGCGAGGGCGGTCGTGGAGAGGGGGCGCGAAGGCAGCTGTTGGGGCGCAGAAAGGCGGCCCCCGAGGGGCGGGAAGCAGGCCGCTGGCGGTGCGCGAGGCGTGGTTGTTGGGAGGACGCGAGGGGCGGTCCTTGAAGGGCGCGAGAGCATCTGTTGGGGGTCCGGGAAGGCGGCCGCTGGTGGGCAGGAAGGCTACCCTTGGCTGAGCGGGAGGACGGCCGTTCAAGGGGTCGTGAAGGCGGCCGCGGGGGCAGTGCGAGGGGCGGGTGCAAGGAGCGGCGCGAGGGGTGGCCCTTGAGGGGCGCGAGGACGGCCGCTGGGGGACAGAAAGGTGGCCGTCGTGGGGGCCGGAAAGGCGGCTCCTGCGGGGGCTGCCGTTGGGGGGCGGATCCAGGAGCGACGCGAAGGCGGCTGTTGGGCGGCGAGAGGCGCGCTGTTGAGGGGAGGGTAGGCAGCTCTTGGCGAAGCGCGAGGAGCGGCCCTTGAGGCAAGCGAGGATGGTCGTTGGGGGGCGGGGGGGCGCGAAGGTGGCTGGTGCGGGTGCAGGCAGGCGGCCCTCGGGGCGTTGCGAGGGCGCTAGCGGCGGCCGTTGCCCCGGCGACGCCGCCCGAAGTCTCGCGCGAGCCGCGGGGTCTCGCGAGGCGCCGCTCGGGCCGGGCGGAAGCGGCCGTTGTGTTTACAAACGCGCAGGGGAGGGGGGGGGGGCTGGCGGCACCGGGAGTGGCGAGTTGGCCGCTCCGCGCTCATGTGCCCGCAGCCCCCACCGTTCATGGAAGTGATGGAGGCGCCCCTCAACCTGGTGAGCGCGCAACGCGGGCGGGGGCGCACCGGCAGCCGCTGCCGCCGCTCCGGCGGGGCGGGGGAGGGGCCCCCCTTGTCGCTTACAGGGGGTGACCGGGCGGGGAGGCGCGACTGGAACGGTACCCAGGGACCTTGTCCCCCTTCCCGCTCCTGTTCGGGGCAGCAACGGGCCAGGCCCTGCCCGCGGGAGCGGCTGCCCCGGCCCCAAGGCGGCGGGGCTCGGCACGGGCCGGTGCGGAAGAGGCGCTGCTGGGCGGGAGCTCCGGCGGAGCAGTGGAAACCGGGCAAAGGGGTGGCACGGGTGGATGGGGGATCTGGGAGGGTAGGTCTGGCCAGGGTTTCTGGAAGAAGACACTCGGGTGACACAGCCCGCATTTCTGTGAGTTTAAAGAGTTTTAAGAGGGCCTGCTGTTCGCTGGGTGCTGCTTTTCATTTCAGAAGGTGAAATGCTTTAAAACCTTAAAGCTGTAATTACTCTGCTTAAGCCAAATCTCTAAGGAACTTCAACTGAAACACAGTTGTCTGAAAAGTGCGTCTTCAATAAAACTAATCAGATTTTAAACAGCCAAAACTGGTAGGTTCCTGTGACATAGACAACATCTTGAATCCAGAACAGTTAATTCTCTGTGACCTTAAGGGTTTTATCAAAGCTGTATCCTGACTATGCCTCCGGTGTGGTGATGCACAGAGAAAAGTAGCTTTGGTCCAGCAGTCCAATTAGCCAGGAGCAGAGCACCAGGAATACAGCTGTAGAGCTTCCAGGAATGAGTTTGATCCAGAAATTGTTTAGACATTGACATGCAAACCTCGGAGACTTTGTGTCAGTTTAGTTTCTAATCAAAGCTTATTTGCTCTAGCTTGATGTCAGCCCTGACAAACCCTCATCTGCTCCATACAGAGTTAGTCAGGTATTTCTGGATTGGTCTCCTTAGATTCAGAAAGGATTGTAAAATTTGCATTGCAGGCCACCCATGGAATTAGGGCTGACAGCGTAGCAGGAAGACATTCTCTTTAGCTCTGAACTGATGGTGCAGAACTGCTCTGGGTATGTTTGCATTGTGCTGTCTCAGACTTATTAGTATGTATACTGGAAGCCTGATTAAAATAGGGAACTGCAGGAAGTAGAATGCTCTTTAAACCCATCATATCAACAAGTTACAAGTCAGGCAAACTTGCAGCACGGTAATGCAGGAGACAAAATATAGCTCTTTCACAGACCTTGTAAAAACCTTTTTAAAAGTAGATCTAGTGCATGAGCTTCTAAGGAGAAAATTATGAGGGACTATTCTCTAGTAAATGGCTGAAAATAGCAACTCGGGCAGTGCAGATGTCACCAGTTGGAGTTTCTTACTGAGACCACATACTAAAGACTGTAAGAGTGACAAGAACATGAATAAAGCCTGGTTGATGATGCTCTGACCACAGAAGGAGTGTGCAGTTGCCACGCCTGTCTAGCACAAGGCTAATAAGATCAAGACACTCTTGTGTAACAGACAATAGAGGAAGAAAGTTGCTCTATGTAGTTTTGTGCAGACGATTAGGAAGTTGCCTGCGCATATGGTGCTTCTCCCTTTCAAGGTGTATCCCGATATACAAAAACTTTTCTGGAAACTGCTGCACAGTATCGTCATGGATCATCTTATATAGAAAACTAACCCATCTTTTCAGGTTGTGTCAAGCACCATGAAAACTCTTCATGACAAGATCTTGAATGTTTGCAGCACTGTGGTTAGAATATGCCTACATTTTTACAAGGGCGTAAAACAGGAGTAACTGAAGTTTTGCAAAGCTTTTCTCTTCATAGTCCTCTCTGTAGCAGAGATTCAGATTTGCAACAACATTCAGGGAAGGTGCCAACCTCCAGTGTAAGAATATTCATTTAAGGTTTTGATAATGTCCAGTGTCATGTATTTCACTTGCTTCTGCTATAAATCTCTTACCTAAGTCTAGTTTCTGTGGATTTGAAAAGCACAACTTTTTCCAAAGGTGCCAAGCCATCAGAGAGGCAGGGAAAACACCCAACCAAACACAAAATAACCCCAAACTACAAAAGTTTTGGATACAATAATTGCTAGGCTTATTTATCTGCTATTAATGACTTAAGTAGAAGACATTCTCCTTCTTCCAGTGTATGGTGGCTTGCTAATTTTTGTGAAATTGATTTTTCTTTAGTTAAGTCTTTCTGTTAGAATTTGCTACAGTTTGAGTGTTTGTTTGTCCTGTAATACTTGCTCATTAATTCTGTATTTAAGCATCTGGCCTTAGTTACTGGAAAGCATGGATACAGTCACCTGATATGACCACAAGCACCCCCCCGGAAAAAAAAAAATCTGTAGAAGTTTTGCCATATCCCAGTGGTCTCCATTTCTCTGTCACCGTGTAGCACATTGACCACACTTAATCACTTGTATTGGTAGCTTTCAGTTTCAGTTATTGCTTTTATATTTGACTATTTTCTTAGCATTCCTAATTACAGGTGGGATGCCATACCTTGTTGGAGTCTGCTGACTTCAACTTCATTCTTTTTCTACCTTGTGGAAGAATAGTTTCCCTCAAAATAATATTTTAACTTTATGCATCTATGTCTTAATTAATGCTTTAAACTATCAATGATATTTCTTGTTTAATTATATTTTGGTTTCCCTGATTCACTGATTTCCTTCTGTAGATGGCACTAGACAAATACTGATTTCCCCTCCAGATCTATTGAAACAAATAAAAAAAAAAATAAACCTGTAACTACAGTCTTTTTTGTTTAATGGAAGTTTTAATTGTTGACCTTTAGGTCTAATGATTTCAATGAGACATGGACTTGTATTTTTAGAATTTGGGGTTTAGTTCCTCAGGCCTCCCCCCCCCCCCCTTTTTTTTTCTTGAAAAGTTATTATCTTTTTATATACCTTCTGTGCCATTGCTGCACGCTTAACAAATAATCATGCCTAGTCTAACCCCATCTTTCCTTCTCTTAACCTTTCTAGGACTTGTGCTACAATACTAACAGCTGATCTGCGCTTTGGCTGAGCTGTCCTCAACCCATTAGTTTTATTCAGTGATACTTCATTTAGGAATACATTGAAACAACTTTTCCAAAATCTGTTGCCCTCATCTGAGTTCTCACAGCCATGGGGCAAGTGTTTTGGAGCAGCTCTGTTACTTGAGCATTCTTTTTGTTTCATTCTCTTTCCCTTTCCCCTCGTGTATGCTGTGCTTTGCAGATGATAAATATCATCCAATCTTGAAAGAATGACTTAAAGCCCTGATCCTTATTTTATTAATAAGGAAGCCAGTTCTTTAGCCCTGTTTACTAAGTGCAGTTCCTTCACCTGCAGGCCATCATATAATGGATATCCAGTCTAGCTGCACACTTGTTTCACGTATAATCCAGTGCCATAAATTAAGACATCTTAATTTCTTTAACAGATTAAAACTTGTAGTGCAAAATCATGAAGATAAGTTTCATAAGAAAAGATGCTTTAAAAAAAACCCCTGCAGTTAAGAGCTTCTCTATGCTACCTGCTGTGGGGGCAGTTCCTGCTGCCATCTAGATGAGGCAAGGAATTCTGGTCTCACATCCCACAATAATTTTAACCCTAGCTATAGGAGCAAAAGGTAATCAGTTAAGAAGAACAAGAGCATGCTGCTGACTGTCAGAATCTTAGAAATAATACTGTAAAATTATAAGGCAAATAGTACCGATCTCAAGACTAAACAGGAAACTTGCTTATTAAACATAGTCTTACACTCAGGACTTCATGACTGCAGATTCTACTTTAATATCTCAGTATCTTCCTATAGAATATTTGCTAAGGAGCCATACCACCTCTACCTTGTATCCTTCCTACAAGATAACAGGACTTTGTATGGTTTATAATAAAACACAATCCAAAATCTGGTGAATATCTATTGCCTATAAGTTTCTTGAAGTGTAAGGGACCCAGCTTGAAGAGCTTTTAATGAAAACCAGAAAGCACAGACCAGTGGCTGGAGTGAGAATAACACAAGATGTGTATTGCAAGAATCTCATATAATAGAAGCTTTTAATGCTGTAAGCCATTGGTACCAAGCCGTCCAGACCCATCAATGGTCTGCTGTAACAAGTGGGGTGGAAGTGAGGTACTACATCCACACAAGAGGCAGAATAAATATACAATGTGGAAGAGTAGGAGGAAGAAATGGAGAGCAACTATAAAAGTTTACCAGAGACCAAAGGATTTAAACCGTGTGGGCCTACGTGTTTGAGACTTAATGCCAGCCTGTGCCTCTGTTATTTTGATCGGAAAAACAGCAATATTATGTTAATGTACAGAAACATCCACTGGTGGGGTGGTGGTTTATTATTATTTTTTAATAAAGCTTAATGTGGAAGCTGTTATACTTGCTCTTCCAATGAAAAAAAAAAAAAAGAGAGGCAGATGCACTCAATTCTGACCTCAAGCTAGAGGAAACAAGCTTTTAGGTAATGAAAGTGGAAGTATCATTATACAGATATGCCTAATACAAGTTTGTTTTTACCACAGGCCTTTGTCTTGGTTTTCCCAGTAACAATATGATCTGTAAGGGGCCATTCATTTCAGCTAAGGGAGGTGTAATGTGTGAACCCATAGAGGCTGCAGCATTTCTGTCTGAGTAAAGTGACTAGAGGTGCTGAAGTGGTGTAGCAGGTACTCAGCTGAACAGCCAGATTAGTAATGGCCTCCTTGGAAGGGCTCAACAATGTTGTATTCAGTACAAAGCTGCTGCATGTTGCACTTATAACAACTTGCGGTAACTCCCAGTCAAGAACATAATTATCAAAGCTACGGCTTGTTGAGAGAAGCATTATTTCTTCACTGGTGTCTGTTCTGTTTGCGTACCAGCAGTGTCTTCCTGCTGCATCATGCTGGCATTGTGTCTGTCATCAAACCGTGCAGTTCAGCTCTGAGTAAGCGTGCCTAACAGTTCAAAGACCCTAATGAAGCTGTCTCATAGAGGCCTGGGGAGGCAGCAGACTGAAGTCATGACTAAAGCCTTTCCGCCCCACTTGTTTAGGATTGCTGCTCCTGGAATAGTTGGTTTACCGGATCATCTGTTGTGATGATTCAGTTGTCCCTACCGAGAGGTAGCTCAGTAACAGCTTGAGCCATATGGTTTAGGGCTACATATGAGAGCCCAGATTTGTTTTGTTTATTATCAGGGCAGTGAAGCTGTTCTCCTTTAGCTTATAACCTCCAGTTAGCAAGACTTGTGTAGTACCAGCTGCATCACTATGTATGGGGACAAGAAAGGATTATCAAAGCAGCCGAGAACTCTAGGTATGCAAAATGGCTCTGACAAGCAAGTTGAATCATTTAGTGCTTTTATCATACTAAGTGGATGCAAAGGAATAGAATGAGGTTTATTTGACTATGCAATAGTCAGCCACACCTTAATGAAGTTGCAGGTGATGCCTTTATGGGGTTTTAAAGACTTCATCTAACATGAGCAGCATAACTGCGAATTGGTTTCATTCCAGATCTCTTAATTGCATTTGCATGGTGAGGAGCTCAAACTAACCATTTTAAATTAAATTTGGAATAGGTGGGGAACACATGCATAATCAGTTAGAGCTATTCAGTGAATTAAAGTTGGTTGGCTAAACGACTGGTTTCTTGTCTACTCATATACTTAAATTCCAATAATATTGCTTACAAGTGAGTTGAACTTCAATGTCTTTACAGTTCAATACAAAGTGAGTGAGGAGTGTTAGTATTGAGAATACATTCTCATGACAGTTTCACATACTTGTTTTGCTTTGTAATCACACTAACCTGTAATTTACAGTTGAGCCATTGTTCTGTCAGCATTACTAAGTACAGGCTTTTAAAGACAGAAAATTGAGCTAACATGTGACTAGTGGTCTTGGTTGAGCAGCCACAATAGGTTCTGCCATGTTTTGTTTCTCCTTCAGTCAACTCTACCTTTCTCTGTAGAATAGAAGGAGCATTTTTAAGGGGACTTGCTTCTGTTGATAAAGTTAGGCGTTACTATTTAGGGTTAGTGACAAATATGTTCCCATTATTTAGCATCAGTTACAGTACAACTCTATTGTTTTCACTTTTAGTGTAACTGCTTGTAAATACAAGCATTTTCCATAGCCACTCTGAGTTCTGTTCATCATGGTTGCACTTTTTTTAATGAAAAAAAAAATGGATGGCCATAGTATATTCTTCTACCTTTCAGGTCAAGCTTTCCACTTGTATTCTCTCTTCATTCCATTTTCCAATGCATATGCAGACATATGCATTCAAACCTTTCCTAAGTTCACTATTTCCTGCTAAGAATGGGTTTGAAAGAGGCTTCTTTAAGTGTAGCCCTGACAGGAATGTTTGTGATGTGGGGGGAATGGCGGTGCAACACCTCATCCCACCCTTTGTGGCCCAGTGCCATGAACATCCACATGGAAGATATAAAGATACTTAGCACCCTTCTGTACAGTGTGGAAGCAATGCAATGTGCACTTTCTGACTCTTCCTTTCTCCAAAATACATTCTTAGAAAAACAGCCCTGAATCCTTAAGGAAACAAATCCCCAAATAGATCCTTTATCTCTCAGAAAACCTTCATCTCTGCTTTCAGCAGTAAGAGCACAGGTATTGGTCCTTTCTGGCAAAGATAGCTGGTATCCACAGTCCGTAGCATAAAATAGATGATGTTAGCAGCAAACAGTTGTTTCACTTAAAACATTTACAAACTGTTAACTCTTAACTCCTTTGCAGTTAGCATTCCTCAGGCCCCATCCTTTTAGCAGCTGGGTTTTCCTGCATTCATTTGTAATTTCATTATTAAGGCACTCTAATCTGATGTTCATAATCATATTAAAATATATGACTTTCTAGAGTCCCTTACAATGATCAAAGAAGACTGTAAGCTTAACATCTTGTGCAAGGCTTTGTCCAGTGAGGAGGTGTTCCTATTAGGGGAACAAAGGAAAACAAAAAAATACACCAGACTGTCCATCTCAGCTACAGAAGGACTGTTGCAAGCTGCTGTTCTTAGAAGAGGATAGCAAACTTGTCCTATTTGAAAATGAATCTACCTGTTAAAAGTATTGCATGATTGAGCACGTTTTTTTCCTGTTACTCTTCTTTCTAGAATAGCTGGCCAGCAGCTGGAATCATGGGAAAAAACAGCAGCTCTTTTTTCCTGTACCTAAGCTAGGATCATATGGTGGTAATCCTTTAAGTTCTAATGGTGCATGATCGCTAGAAAGAAAACTAGCACTTTTATTTTTCAATTTGAGAGAGTAATATCAAATCTGGCTTCATTTATCCTGACCTGCAGTCACATCATTGTCTAGTTTATATTGGGAAAAAAATAAGCTGGATGGTAATTTTTGGGATGCTAAAGAAAGCTCTAGGCAGAGGAGACTTGCACTGCTGCGTTACAGGATGGTTTGGGTTTTTTATTCTGTTGATTAGAGATTACATAGGCAATAATTTGGGCTAGTTAGATGGAAAATCAGACAGGAGCATTTCTCTGGAACAGCAGTACAAACTTACAAATGCAGGTGTCAACCCATAACATCTCAGCTACAGTTGGAAAGTTTGAGGAAAGCAGTCTGGCTTACCTGTTTCTGTAGTTGATAGCATGGTTCAACTGCCAATATAGAGCATGCATAAGTCCCTTAAGAAACAACTCTGCTGGAGCAATGTGAGGAATCTTTTTAGGTTGGTCATCCTTTACTGACACCTACTTCCCCTTATGAGAGTCGTTACACCTGTCCATTTGCCTACTGGGAATTCTGGCTCATGTGGATTGGGAGGGACATCTGAAAGTAGTTGCTATATTGCTTCCCCCTTCAATTACATAGCTCATTAATGAATTATTTTTACATCACATCCTACATTTATTTCCAGCACTACAACTGGAAGAGGGAGAAATCCAATCTATAAACCCACTGCAGTTATGCAACAGCTGTTTCTGTAATAACCACAGAAGCAGCAGGACCAAAGTCAGCAGTCCTGCTGGAATCTGTGGAGAACCAGCATAGCAGCTCCAGAATTGTTGGTCCAAACACCTTCCTCAAGCATGACATCAGACCAGGGATAAACTTGAGAGCCATTTTTTTCACTTTATGTTGTAGGACAGATTCTTCCGTTGCGAGTTTTATAGTGGGATACAGGCCACTCTGAGTTCAAAATAGATTTGGTAGCAATGATTGGATGTTGTGTGGCCAGGTGTAACTGAGCACTAAGAATAAACCAGCCAACTAGATGAGATGTAGAAGCTTATCCATGATACATTGCTAGTAAGTGTACAATTACTTCTGTTGCAGTTTCATCCCTTGCTACTAGGAAACAGCACCACTAATTTCTTCAAACTGCTGGTGTTGAATAATCTGCCATGAAAATGGGAAAAAAATCCTCATTCCTTCCACAATCGACTAATTGGTACAAACACTCACAGGGTGGAATAAATGAGCAAATATTTCCTTGTCAAGCTGGCAGGAAGACCCACAAAATAAGGAATTCCTCCCCCAGGTCTGACTGCGAATCACCTAGCTTTCTCACACATGGCTATGCTGAAACTGATTTTTCTCTGCTGTGGTTCCTGTTGTTTCCACTGGGGAAGTGTGTTGTTCTGCATCAGAGTAAGATGGCCTGACATCTATATGTTTAGACGTAACAGCAAGAAAGGGATTTTGACCTTGTAGTCAGAGGATCCTGGCTTTTCTTTTTGCTAGCACCTTTGGACTCTTGTTTTCTTAATTTTATTCAGTCTACTCCAACTTTTTCAGACTCTCTTCAGCCCCACTGTTAATTGAGAATGGAAAGAATTTAATTGTCCAATCAAATAACAACTGACTGTCCTCAAGATCTGCATGTGCATAAGTGATTTGAGTAAGACCATGCTCCAGTAGTTTAAAATATATGAAAGTAAACTTTGAAAACAATCAGACTCAAATTCTTATATGAAAGAAACCAGGCCCTGGCTTGTTGAATTGCTTTCTTAGCTCTTCTGTCTTTAGCTACCCTGTTTCCTTTTTCCTTGTTTTTTTCAGACCTGCCCATGCAGTTTGCAGAAGCAGCTGTATCAATACTAATTTATTGAAAAATTGTTTTACAAGGACCTAGCCCAGGTGTTTTTATGTCAATGACACAGCTAATATGTAACTGGATGAGCTGCCATGAATAATCGAGGAGATGGCTCTACATGAGCTGATACTGTTTGTTCATTCCTGTGGGAAATAAGTTTATCTTTCTGGCATATGTCATTTGTAGGAGTCCATAGAAAAAAGGCCATAAAATAGATTATTTTCCAATAGAAAACCACTTCCTCTTCTGAGATCGTTTAACCTCAGGGCAGAAGAAACAAGGAAAGCTGACAATGCTATGAGGATTGAATGAAGATAAGGAAGAATATAACTGAAATATTAATTGTGAAGGATCGAGGATGGGGTTTTGTGTTTTGTTTGGGTTTTTTTTGTCAGAACACTCCATATTAGCATATGAAATCCATTTTTGAAAATCCGAATGTCTAAATGCAGTGTTATAACTGCTAGGGATTACTTAAGAACAGCTATTGCCCAGAAGAGAGTTTTCTGGAGAAGTCATTCTCTTCTGTGGTGTCAGAGCTGCTAAGATCCTGGTGGAAATTAGAACTTACTATAACACTGTAGGTAATACATCAATTTGCAGGACAAATGACAAAAAATGTATCTGAATTTTGGAACTTACTTTCAAAAGGTATATTTGTATAAGTGTCACGTTAGTCTCGATAGAATGGTGTTACTGTCCTCTTTGGATTATCTGACCTTCGATGCTTCTTCTAAGACTGCAGGACACAGAGAAAAGTGTAATTCCATAGGGCCTGTAGGGAACCAGCTGTTCTAGGAGCTTAGAATGTGGACAAATGCCTTCAGTTTATGTTGAGCCAGAAACACGCTTAAAGTGAGTCAGTGACTTACATTCACCAAACATCTAAAGTCTCATATTTTTTATGCCTTTATTTAGGTGGACGGAGGGAACAGAGAATTTGTATGGTCAGAGACAGAATTACAGAGGCAGATTTCAGGCTTTCAGTTCAGTTTCCCCTACAAGTTCAGTCAGTATGGATTTGGGAAAGGCTGTCTTGAAAAACAGTAATCTTAAAAAAAAAAAATAAAACAGGCAAACACTTTCTTCAGATTCCCAAGTGTCTTGTATTGTTTCACAGAGTAACGTCCAGTACCTGATGTCTGTTTACTTCAAACTCAACAAGTAGTAAAGCAGTGACGAGTGCTCTGTGTTACTGACAGCCTTGCCAGTTCGTGGTTGTGGCCTTTCATATTACACAGCTTGTCTTGGAGTAAGGACAGTAAAATTCATGTCTTGCAGTAATGACAAAAGGACTTGCTTTCAAGAATGTTGCGGTGCTCGTTGTGCAATACTGTTTCTCACTGAGCAAATGCATCACTTGCATCAGTTGCTTGCTTTCAGCAACATCCTTAGCCTACCTTAGTGGTTTACATTAGTGGCTTACAAATGCTAGTATAGATTTAACTGTTGTACAGCATCAATGTGACTGATAACTTTAACTATGGCTGTGCTGCTTCCATTAACTGCTGTAAGTTACAAACAAAAAAAAAATCTTTTGCAATTGCTTCATCCAGGAGGCAAAGCCTTTTGGGCATGGGGCAGCAGAAAATGTCAAATCAGCTGTAAGCTGTAACGTAATTCAAATATCTTTTATTCTGCCAGGTAAATTGGTCCTAAATACTTACACCTTCTTATGGCCTTGCTGATCTTTTCACACAATGACAGTGAATGCCTGCCTATAAAAAAGAACACGTACTTTCTGAGGAACAGCTTCAAAAGGATTTTGTTGTGTACACATCTCTTTGCTGTGTTAACAAACTTCAGTTCTTACCCATACAGTACAGATTCTTGTAAAGCAGTACTAAAAAAAAAATCAAATGCTAAAACTTGGAAAGGAGTGGGAGATCTGAGCCTAAAAATCTGAGGATTTTAATTGGTGCACGTTTCTTAGATGCACTGATTACTTTTAAAACAAGTATAATGTTTTGTTGGTTAACCCTCATTGATGTAATGCTGTCTTTATTTTAAGGCTCACCAGCAGAGCAGAAAAGCAGATCGTTTATTGGCAGCAGAGAAATATGAAGAAGCAATTTCTTGTCACAAAAAAGCTGCTGGTGAGTAGGTATTTATCACATTCCAGCTCTTAAAATCAGTTTCTGGATTTGCATGCTTCATGTGAGTAGAATATCTAGTTACTTGCAAAATTTTTATTCTTAAAATGAGAACTTGTTTTTCAGTACCAATCAAGCACCTTTTTGGAAACTTTTTTCCTAATACGAGCAGCTAAGTCAGGCATTTCCAGAGTTGTTTTGTTTGAGGGTGGTTGTCACTGTGAAGGAAGTTCTTGTCTGAAGATGAAGCCAGTACTTTGTATCAGGCACAAACTGCAGTTGGAGACCTGCTGTAAGCCAGTTTCACTTTACACTTCGTATTTTCCGCACTGCTGTCATAGCTGAAGTCACCTGCTTTCTCTTGGTAAAGGAAATAGACAAATGTTTGCTTACAGAAATTACTTACTTCCCTTTCTGAATGTCTGAATCAAGACAGCTAAGAGCAGGTGATGAGCTCAGGTTTCCCAGAAATCAAGCAGAACAGCGGATTGCATTGCAGGCCTTGTCACAGTGATTGACAGCCTCTCCTGAATGAGACTTTGGGCTTCTACCTGTCCATTTAACTAGTCATGCTTAATTATTTGTGTTGGAGCCCATCAGTTGGTTGACTGTGAGGCAACTGCTTGGCAGAAGAAGAAAGATGATGTCGTAATTAATGCAACAAGTAGGACATTTCCAGTGACAGGGCTTGTGTGGAGACAAAATAAATGGCTGCTCCGAACATTGTAACCTAGATACCAGGCGTTCCCACTTTCCGTTCATAAATACTAGAAAACTGATAGAGTGGTTTTGGTACTTATGAATACTCAGAACAATGAGGGGTAGCACTTACATTCTAATATGCAGACTTTTCTTTTTGGTTTCCTTCACTCCATATACCAAGCCAAAACCCAGAAATGCATTGAAAGTTTCTTGCTTTTCTTTGTCTGATGATTGTATGACATTATCTTACATCCTTCTGAATTTGGTTAAGAATTTCTTACACCTTGTCATTTTCAGCACTAGCAAGATATGCTCAATGTCTGAAGTGCTGCTATGTTTTCTGGTCCTCCTCTGAAAAACAAATTGGAACAACCTCAGTTGACAAGATGCCATGGGAAGCATGTAGCGTGTACTACATGATCTTACAGTAATTTTTTCAGTTTTGAAAAACAGCAGGTGCTTCCAGCCACTGTAGCTTGGTAAATACTTTGCCTCTGGACTGTTGCTTCAGAATATGGAAGGTCTGATGCCTTTTCTTAGCTTTTATGGAAATGTTCAGATTTTGAAAGCCTGTTCTAAATGTTTATCAATTTCTCTTCTGCAGCGTATCTTACAGACGCCATGAAGCTGACCCAGTCAGAGCAGGTGAGACCCAAGTGCAACAGATGCCAGAATCAGCTCTAGCTCTGTTGTGTGCCTCTATGCCATATCATGTCCTGACTGATCATACCCCTCTTGGGCATTAACCTCTGCATAGTTTTCTGAACCAGGAGTTTTAGAAGTGCAATGATGCTAGTCTTCCTTGAGAGTTTTTCCAAATCTACGTTGAGCAAGGGCAAGAGAACTATGAGCCCATCTAAGGGTTCTCCAACAATGTTTTCTAGTCTGTTGCTGTGAGGTACTTAGGCTTTTTTGCTGAGACACAGAGCTGAGCACCTCATCCACAGTCTGTAATTTTGGTTTTATTCATCCTGACTGGGGGATCTCCAGAACAACCGTACACCTTTCCTTATTCATTGCACAAATCTATCTGTGAATGTCGTAGTGTAGTCTGCTCAGCACTTTTACAACAGCAGGATAAACTCAGTATATAATATTATTAAAGCAAATAACCCTTGGAGTTTGGACATCTGTCTTTCCTCCAAAAGGTCATTATTGTAGAAAAATTGTAGCCTCTTACCCAGGTGGTTCCTGTGAGTTCTTAACCACCATGCCACTCCTTCATTAAATGTGGCTGAATCATTTGGGCCCATTATCTGTCCTGGAGCACTTTCCTGTTTAGTCTTGGGTGTTATTAATATATCTACACAGGTACCACCACAGAAGCATACAAGTGGTTTGTATGATTTAGATAAAGCGTGGCTGTGTGTGTTCCTTGTTGGCATTGGTCACAGGTCAGTTAAACTCCTCTGCTATTATCGTAGCCTGATGATGTAAAAATAGAAAAAATACCAAACAAAAAGACCAAATGAATAAGCCACTCCATCACAATACCAGTATTTATGCTAAATCTGTGTGACATATCTGAACCTGTTGCATTGTACAAGCAGAGAGCACTTCTTGGATTTAGTATCTGAATAACAAAAGCTCCCCCCCCCCGCCCCCTCCCTTGGGCTGTGATGCTGTTTATGTAAATATTTACATGCATGTAACTTTACTTTCGTGAATATGCAGGTGGGATTAGGGATCACCAATTAAATTGCTTAATCTTGTTCTTACTCAGGCTCAGCTGTCACTGGAATTACAAAGGGATAGTCACATGAAACAGTTATTGCTCATCCAGGAGAGGTGGAAAAGGGCAAAGAGGGAGGAAAAGCTGAAAGCCCAACAGAATGCTGAGAAGGACATAGCTGCACATCTTCAGACTTCTTATAAGCCATCTGCTGAAGACTCTGATGATCAAAATGTATTGGTTCCTGTTTCTCAGAAATACAGCGCTGCTGCAGAGAAACACCCACGGGATATTCAGGGTGTCTTTGACAGAGACCCAGATACACTGTTATTTCTGCTTCAGAAAAAAAAGGAGCCAGTAGAAGCATGTATTGGGAGTAAAGCTCCCAAAGATGACAAAACAATAATAGAAGAGCAGGCAACCAAAATCGCAGATTTGAAACGGCACATAGAATTTCTTGTAGCTGAAAATGAGAGATTAAGGAGAGAGAATAAGCAGTTAAAAGCAGAAAGAGCTAGACTCCAAAAATCTCCAGTAGACAAGGAGCTGGATGTAGATGCTGACTTCGTTGAGAAGTCAGAGTTGTGGGGTCTGCAGCAACACGCAGAAACTACTTCTTCAGCTGCAACTTGGCAGAAGTTTGCAACAACTGCTGGGAAGGCAAAGGACATTCCAATACCCAACCTTCCCCCCCTGGACATCCCATCCCCTGAACTCCCTCTGCTGGAACTCTCTGAAGATATACTGAAAGGACTGATGAATAGTTAAAAAACAGGAAAAGTGCTCAATGTAGTTACTTAAACTTAAGAAAAGGGAAAGCCACCAGGAGAATGGTGATCTGAAGGCAGAAACATCTAACACAATCCTACTGTTGGAGAAAAGGCATTAAAGCAACTCTGTTACTGTGAAATACACATCGTATCTGATCTACTTCATGAAAGTTAAAGGTACCATACTTGGTATAAGATGGCAAGCTCTTTAGTCTTTCTCCTAATGGTTCAAACCAAATGACTGCCTGGAGAATGTTTCAAGTAACACAATCCTTCAGGGTTTTAAAGTATGTTATATGTAATAGTTATCTATAATGCCATAAATGATGGTGCAGAACCTAACTGTTATGGTTGCCTGTTGGCTGCCACTTCATATTGAAAAATGCTTTCTAGCATGAATTTAAACTGTGCATTTCATTATGCATAACTTTAATTCAGATACAGTGCAATTTATACACCTCCTAGATGGATTTATGTGCCATGCTCTATACTCCTGACCATGTTAACCTCAAGTCAGGAGAGATTTTAATTTCCATTCTATGAAGGAACCAACTTACTAGTTCTGTTGACGAGGTTTTTTTTGGGTTATCTGTTTACATAACTAATCAGGGTGCATCGACTCTAGCTATTGGTTTCTGTATAAAGTGACATTGTTTAAAAAAGAAAAATCTATACTTAAGGAAAAATACCCTTTTTGTTTTCAGTGATGCATGAATGGAAGTAATTCTAGCTGGCAGTATTTGATTGAAAAAGAAATTGTTTACAGCTTAACCTGATTCAAAAAGGATATGGAAATAAAAACCAAGGTGTTTTGACACTGAACATGTGTTAAATCTCTACAAATGTCGCAGCGTATAAAAAAAACAAATCGAGATTTATACTAAGAGTGTTAGTACACACATAGAGCTGAACTTCTGTCTTCATCATCCAGCGGATACAGGAAAGCTAAGGTGAATTCATGGGGCCTTGCCTGTAGGTGAAGTGCCTTGGCAAATAGCTGGCCTCGACACTTACAGAGTGCTGAGTGTCAGAGGAAGGAACGCTGTCATTTTTCTCAGGTACAGGCTACCCAGAGCTGAACAAACTGCACCACAAGGGCTGCACACACCTCAGGGTTTTGGTTTCTGAGGGCGGTGCAACCCTGCTCATGCTCAGCACCTTTCAGCACAGGTCAGCCTGTGCCCTGCTCTGGAGCGTTAGCCAGCCTGGATTTCTGCCTGAACTGAGGTGCTTCAAGGTGTAGTGGAAACATTGGTTAAATTCAGCTGTTACTGAGTAATACAAAGCAAGTTATTCTTGTGCTGTTACAAGATAAGTTTGCTTTCTGAATGTATATCTTCCAGATTAGACCTGGAAGAGCAGCAAGAACACCTTACTTATGTGCAGATTCTCCCCTTGCCTCTGCTTAGTGGGTGTCTCCTGTGCTTGCTTGAAGGAGAGCTGGGACTGGAGGCTAGAAAAAGACTATGGAAACAAAGGTAAGATAAGAGGAGGTCCCTCGTGCTGTACTGTGGCAGAAAACTAATTTTGCTGGGGGAAAATGAAGTTATTTTTCAGTTGGAGCAGCTTAGCACATGGCCCCGCAGAAGAGCTGCGGTGAGATAACCTGTTCTAGGCCAGCCCCAGCTTGCTGCTCTCACATGAGGGCAAGTTATGCTCTTCACTGTCACCTGCCTGGCTGGCTGTTACAGGTGAGAGGGTGGCGCAGTGCAGTGTTTGTATCCGTGTAAGTAAAGCAAGGAAAATGGTAAGGAACTGGTACGTGCTTACAGGAAGGAAATAAAATTTTTTAAGCACCTATCTCGTGTCACTGCCAGGGCTGGGAGCTACAGGCAGACAGTTCAGTGCCCTCTGAGCAGCAGCTACAGCAGAAGGAAGCACCTTTTAGCCTGGCTGTCTCTGCTGAAGAGTCAGGATTCTTCATAGGGGTGCGATGTTCCCTTTAATAGGAGAGGAGCCCCGAGCTAGGGTTGCTGCAGCTGGGGCAGGCGATACCAGCAAGGAGTCAGACCATGGGCAAGTGAACAGCACCAGTGCTCCTGCTGAAAGGGGGGCCCCGGCACCCTCGCTCCATCAGCAGCACCATCAGCCAGCTGTGAAGCCAGCAGAAAGATGAGCATGTGGGAGCTGGCAGCATCATCCTGTTCTGCTGCAGCACGACATTTATGAAACGTTCTACAGCTGAGAATCCATCGAATAATGACTTTTCCTTGAGAAATTCTTTATGTTCCAGGGAGGAAGGTATGTGTATGAAATTTTTTTTATTTTTCCAAGTAAGGAATTCCACAGTCTGAACCCAGAGGTAAGCGACTGTGCAGCCCATGCGAAGCATGAAAGGGTGCACAGCAACTCCTCACCGCTAGAGGACAGGGTTTGTAGACGATGAAATTCTCCCGTGTCTGCCTGCAATCAGTTCATGTCCATCAATGCAGAACTGTTACAAACGCTCGCTGCCTTCCAGCCAGGCTGGGCTCTGGCAGCGCAAGGTGTAACCAGAACTGCCCGGTTTGCCTTCCTGCACCACTGCGGGGCCACGCGTGGTGGCTCTGAAGCCTTGCACCCTTCAGGCAGTGCCACGTTCCTCCTGTCACATCTGTGGGCAAGTTCCCCAGGCCGTTCAGGGGTAATGACAAGGTGCGGTGTTGGACACTGTGCTGAAAGGAAGCAATACAGCAGTAACTACCGCAGCAAGCACAAAGCGTTAACGTGACCGGTGATCACGCAGTGCGGGCAAAACCTGGCACAGTGCGTGGGGAGATCCTTACGGGCTGCAAGTCCAATCTGTATTGTTTTACACCAGACAGAACTAAAAACCCTCTGTGGGCCATTATTGCGAGTGTCTCCCCAAGAACCAGTTTTAAACATGTTCGTACGCTGACTCCTATTCATAGAGTTTGCTTTACCACAGAAACCACTCTTGTCTTGGAACACAGAAACGTTGTCCCTGTTCACTACAGCCATCCTATACTCTGCAAAAAGAATCTGTAATTACCCAGTCTCCAACTGTATTGCCACGGAAGGAGAAACCAAAGAAAAGCAACTGGGAAGCAACGTGAAGTCTCCCGAGAATAAAATCTACAGTCCACATCACCAGTTGCTACTTAGAGTGACAGCTAAATCCAAAATACAGAATTGCTGGGGTCTGTAGTTTGGTTTTACACAAAGGGAAAAGAGGCTCTTGTGATCTCTTCCTTGGAGAGCATTTTCAGGAACTCTGGCCTTGGACTGCTTTCTGCTCTTCTGTCAGCAGCAGCTCTTCAGCCACCTGCAATTCCTGTTACCCTGCTTTCAGTGGTTGGGTCTACACCTCATCTGGGCTGCCTTTCCCACAAAACATTGGACAAGATGATCTTTCAAGGTCCCTTCCAACATGGGCTGTTTTAACATTCTACAAAAGCAGGCTCACTAGCAAAACAGGTGGAGTAGCAAGTACTGACATGGCAGCTGACAAAATCCCTTATTGAACAGGACTGAAAATACAGTAGAAAATAAACTGATCTGTCAAACAGTTCAGAAGGAATCGGTGTGGCAGTGTGGCTGCCACAATCAGATTCAGGCTGGACAGTTTGCCAGACCTTTATGCCCGAGTATGTGGCCCAGGGAGTTCAACTGTTTAAAAAGAAGTTCATTGTTCCCTAAAGACTCCACTCCACGGCCAACTCTTCATCCATTCTTTCCTATGTTTGTTTTACCAGAAGTAACCTGAACTTACCCAGGCTTTTTGTGTTGCAATCATTGGAAGCGTTCCCTCAGGCCCGTTTGGTGCAGGACTTGTGGTGTTATTAAGATCAAACAATATGAAATCCTCAGAGCTGTGAAAATACAGGATTTCCTGCCTCAGAGCTACTAAACCCTACTCTTTAATTCCACTAAGGAAGCGAAGAACTATGATAAAACCATATGCCCAGAAACTCGAAAAGAAAACAGGGATCTATGTGGAGAATGGATTGCATTGGTAAGGTTGGAGGGTACCAGAAACGCTCACTTTGAAACCCAGCAGTAAAACCCCTTCCATCTACCACACTGCTTTAGAGAGGCCCATGTTTAAAACACAACTGTTAGCAGGGAGCACATCAGGTAAAACACATCTTAATTTTTTGTGAGGCAAGATTTTCCTACCAGCTGTGTACAGGTTGTAGCGTCCCTCCCAAAACCTACGAGACCAAATGCAGAGAGTGCAGAGGCCGGTGTGTGCCTGCTGCTAACGCTGCCAGCCTTTGCCCCTCCGTCGGTTTCCTTGATCGCCCTGCTGGGAAGGACAGAAAGGGACATGGTGGGGGACACTGCCCCAGGGGAGCCCCTTGCCACCAAGTGCTCGCCTGCCAGCCAGGGGCACACATATCCTGGGAACACAAAGGTAGAGAAGGCAAAGCCGCACTCCTGCTAACAAAGCACAAGTCAAAAGGTGGAAAGCAGGAGCAGAGGGGAGAGCTGACATTGTCGGAGGCAGAGCTGGGGCCGAGGAGCGGAAAGCACAGCAAAGCCTCTGTCCCGCAGTCTCAACAGGGAGAGACAGCTCGTCCAGTGTGGATGTGGGAGAGAGCACAAACCTGTATGGGAAAGTAGCTGAACAGGGCAATGGTGGCTGTGGAAGGAGGGAGGGAGGGAACTTCCCAGTTCCAGACACAAGGCGGGGAAGGCCATCAACTGTGAGAGCAGGAGAGGGCTTGACAGGATGTCACGGGAGAGGGAAAGAACAAACCGACCACCTACCGACAGGGTCAGAGAGCATGAGAATGTGGCGCTGATCTGAAGGGCTGGTCTGTACACATAGCTCAGAGCAAATTCCATGGACCTGGAAAAGGAGAACCAATAGATTTTAAGATCAGATTGTTGTGACCCCCAACATTTGACCTGCTTAATGGGGAGCACAGCATCGCTGCTGACAATTCTGGCCATCCAGTAACTTCTTGTTTCAACTAAACCATGGACACAGTCAGCCAGCCATGCTGGAATACTTCAGGTCACAGCAGGTCCTCTTTATTGATTGCTGATTACTTACTCTTCGTTAGTTACCTCTGCAGTTACGATAGGAAGAAAATTGTGGTGGTCAGTTATGGCAGCGCAGTGGATGGAGATGATGAGAAAGAGCTGGAAAGAGGTGAGAGAAGGCGGAGCAGGGCTTGAGGTTTCAATGCCTTTGAGACATGAGCTTTCAAAGGAAAAGCTAAAAGGAGAGGAAGCATTTCACAGAGAGCACAGCAGATGGACAGAACTTGGTCTCAACAGGAAGGTGGCCAAGGGTAACACAGCGCTTCATGTTCTACGAGTTGCCTGTTCCTGTACTCAGCGCCAGCTCATGTCATCCAACACTTTTACCTATATTGCAGTAGTTGAGTTTGTAGACCAGAAAAGAAAGGAAGATGGGAAAAAAATCCCCAGTAATGCCTTACACTAGATGGAAATGGTCAAAAAGATGAGGCTAGTGTGAAAACAAAACACCTCCCCACAAAAAAACCCCCTCTTCTTAGACATCAGTGATAAAACCCTCAGGTTGCACTTGCAGTGAGCACAATGCCAGCCTGATCGCTTGCTCCGATTTCTTGTACAGAAGCAGGAGTTCTGCTTCAGTGTGACAGCGCCAGAAATATTAATGTACTGGATAAGCGGAACATGGCAAACTGAGTATTCTTAAAAAATGGAATTGTTGGCCTCTTTTAGCAGTATTTGGTTAGCTGCTACCTTCACCAATTCCCTGTGGTCTGCCAGTCAGACCCTGACACACCGAGTTTTAGAAGTACACATCTGGTGTAACCATGGCACCAATCTGCCAGAGGCAAACTCTCCTGCACAGAGATGGTTTCACTCTACAGTGAACTGCTCATGCAGCTCAGATGCTACGGAAGAAGTGAAGCTCTACTCACCCTAGCAAGTCTCACAACACAGCAGCTTCAGCTCCTCAGCTTGGCCTCTCCCAAATGAGACTTTTTGTCTTAAAATCCTGTCACTGCCAAGTGTTGCTTTGGGGGTTCTTGCTGTTTCACCAACCTTTTCACCCACGTGTTTTTGCAGGTTGACAACTTAGTCACACACTTCACGATTTAGCAGCAGAGGTGGCAGGAAAAAGGTCACAAAGAACTTTAACACTCACGCTCAGAAACACAAATGAGCTTCTGTCCAGGTTCCCACCTGCAGAGGGGAGGCAGGGACTTCTGCCTCATAGGCACAGGCCAGAATCCCTCCAGGGTCTGCACACCGCAGGGTGCCAGTG
The DNA here is from genome assembly GCA_033558235.1 of Neomorphus geoffroyi. Classification (NCBI taxonomy): domain Eukaryota; kingdom Metazoa; phylum Chordata; class Aves; order Cuculiformes; family Neomorphidae; genus Neomorphus; species Neomorphus geoffroyi. The sequence continues at coordinate 9,182,530 of JAUMJM010000016.1, read as the reverse complement.
CTTGCTGGGGCTGAGGGAGGGCACCAACACATTTGCTTCAATTCCACCACGCAGATAGCCCAGCAGGAGAAAGGAGCAGTGCTGGCGGCCCCGGCCCCACAACTGCTCTTTGGCAGAGAACAACCGGGGTGGGACACACATGGGCCATCTGCAGCAGCAATGCAAACTTCAGCAGCCTTAATGATTTTCCCAAACACTAGAAGTACCTCGCCAAAACTCACTTCGGGGGTTGGGGGGGAAATACTTAAGACTTGATTAAAATTCACTCACTTCCTATACTGAGCTTTAAAAAAAAAAAGGGGAGTGGGGGGGAATGTGTGATTGAATCCACTTGTCAGTAAGCAAACGGACACTGGCATGTCTGCATCTCCAGGCACTGCTCTCGTTCTGTGCTGCACACAGCGTGGGGAGTGCTGCACATGACTGGGTACAAAGGCAAGAATCAACAGCCAAGCACAGCAATGGTAACCCCAAAATATTTCTTAGTAACTTTAAATAAATGCCGAGTTTTCAAACCAGCTAAATAAAGAATTTTACTTTTGGGACCAGAAATTGCTTTCGTGTTTCACTGTTCCCTGGGATAATTCATATAGGCTTTTGTTGGGGATTTCTGGTGACCCCAAACCTGCTGGGACTCTGTTAGGCTGGGAGCAATAACCAGGCCAGGCACCATCCCTTCAGACACATCACGGGCCAGCTGGGAGCTGCATCTGACATCTCGCATCAAATCTTAACATCAGAATTGTTTTAATGAGTTAAATCCATGCACACTTCAACTTTTCAGCCTAACTGCAGCAGCTGGATTCTGCAAGTACCTGACATTCACCATTGTTAAATCAAACCAGATATAGATCAGCTTTTTAAAACACCCGTTATTTTGTGGTATCGCTTGAACTGTGAAGAGCCGAGATGCTATAAAAAACCTGCTCTATACAAATTCCTTTCCCCCTCCACCCAAAGCAAGTGCTGGATTATTCCAGACAGAACATACACAATGTTTAAATCGTTTTATTCTAAAGGAGAGGCTCTTTCTGGCTCCTCCAGCTCTGGCAGTTTTGTCTCAAACCCGGAGAGGGCAGAGTGGAGCACAGGAACACGGCTGAGCCAGCAGAGGCTGCGCTGCTCAGTGAATTGGTCACACACGCCCAGAAACACAAGACATTTGATAAAGTCATTTTAATGGAAAATGTAAAACCCCTTTCAACTTCAATGTACAAAGCATGTGTAACACTTGCACTTTTAACAAATTAAAGCAAGCCAATGTTTTAAAAAAATACATCATTGAATGTATATATGTATATATTTACATAGCATATTAAGTTTAATATTTAGCTTTAAAAGTTCACATAAATTTTACCAAAATGAGACAATTTTTAAATAAATTACACCTTTTGAAAACGTTTAATTGTACACTGAATAGCTTCAATAAAATACTGAAGTGTCTGTATTTAATATCTACTTTATATACTTTCTATTTTACAAAGTTTACAATTATTTGGCAGTAATTTTCCGATTATGACATGACTGCTGTGCGGACTCAGCAAGATCCCAATCCCAAATGCAGGCAATAGCTGGTGTTTGTGTCCTACTCTCACAGTAACTGTCTCAATGTAGTGAAAAATATCTGAATTATCTTAGCAAACTGTACAAGTCACATTTACATTTGATCAACAATATAGCATAGAATTTTGTGGTTTTCTTCCAAAAATAAATACATCATCTTAAATCTTTTGACATTTCACAAACTTCATGTACACTATAATACAGGGCAGCAGACGCCGCTTCATTGTTTGCAAGTCTAACATGTAATCACAGTGGCTGTGACATGAAGCTCTACCGTTGCAGTGTCAGTAACAGGGAAATACGATGACTACGTTGTCTTGGCACTGATGGTTTGTGAAGCTTAAATTAGTGTGCATTCTGTTCATGTGTTAGAAAAAATAACCTCCATCTGATGTTAACACAAGAGAGCAGGGCGTGCTTAGTTTTCATCCATATCTTCCATTTCACCTTCATGAATCTTCAAAGCTCTCACCATTTCTTTAACTGCATGGTATAGGATATTTTTAACCTGCAAGAACAGACACGTTTTAGTAAGGCCTACGACCAAGGAACTCTTGAAAGCAACTGCCTTTAAAGGACTGAGCCCTAGCCTAGTGGATGGAAAAGAACGAAGGCTACATCGAGCCAGTGCAAAAGAAAACACCTTTTTACACGTTTTAAACCATAAAGTGAAATAAATCAAACCAGCCACTCCAGGGAGAGCCATTCACACCCTGGCATCCACCCTGCAGCTCATTGTTATTCTGTGTGAACAGCAGCGAGGAAGTAGCTCCATGCACCGCTCCGCATGTCAATGAGCCTGAGCTCGCCCTGCCTTCCCAACAGCTTCCAGAGCAGAATTCATTTCCTACCTGCAGTTTATCATCGTAATTGATTTCTTCCTTTGACAGCCTCAGCTCCTGTGTTAAGTGAAATGACTGTACAAGGTGTTCTGGAGACACAAAGTCTTCAGTTACTTGAACGCAGCTGTGAAAATTTTGCACCTATCCAAAATAACAAGAAGAGACTGATAATTAGTGTTCTGGGTTCCTTGGCAGCGACACCTGAGAAAAGAGTGGGCCTTAAACCACAGCCTTATCAGACCACAGGGCGTCTCTGTAAGCAGAGAGCAATTAAGTGCACTCGACTTACCTAAGGTAGCTTCTGGCAAAAGGTACTCTTTGAACAGAGCACATCTGCCTCTGCTCCAGCACTTCCTCCTGTAGTCTGCTCTGACACGAGTTCAGCTCTCTCTGCTGGGCTGTCCCACCCTGTCACCAGCTGCGCAGGCACTGCTGCCGTGCCCAACGGCTGCACAGCCACTCCCAGAACAGTGTGGGTGCCAAAGTGCCGAGCAGCTCCACAGCAGCTTTGCCCTGCAGGCCCCAGCACCCTGGGCCACACAGACGTGCTGGAAGCTTGCACCCTGCCAGGCACCAACGTGCCATGTTCCTTGAACTGTAACTGCCAGTGGAAATACCGAACAGGAAAAAAAAAGGAACAAAGGGGCAGGTTCAGAAGGAGAAAAAACCACTTTCTTTTTTCTCTGAACACTTCTTCTTGATAAGAGATAACTGAGAGGAATGGGCACCATCTCCTGCCACCCAGGTCGTATCTGGAGGACAGGGGAAAGGAAAAAACGCTTCCTGGTTGTGACCTGACTACAAACTCCCGTTTGTCCTCTCCAGTAACACAGAGCAGCAGGTTTGCAACCCCAACCCTTATGAACTACAGTTTCTTCAGCCCATCAAACCAGATTCCCACAGCTGCTCACCCCGCCGGGCAACAGTGATTCTGCAGACTCACAAAGCCTAGTTAGTGGGTGGGGAGCGAGTGCCTTCGCCATCCCAGCAGACCAGTGTCCCACCCTGCTCAGCACTGATGAACAGCTGCATATTTGAAGCTCAAGCCTAGCAAAATCCAGAGGTTTTTAATGCATACTTTAAAGTGTCTGTGCTGATACATGACATTCAAAAAACCTCTGGGCCCTGAACAGCTGATGATACAGGGCTTCATTTAAAAATTAATTTTCTTATTCCAAGCCCCAGCCTGATGCTGTAAGGTCAGCCTGGCCTTCGCAGGTGAGATCCCAGTGGGCGACCCCTCAACTCGACAAGAATGGTACACCGGGTTTCTGCAGTCTCAAGGACAAAGCGGTGCCATTTCCTCCTGCACATTAATCCAAAGAGAAACCACTGTGAAGACAAAGAGGGTTTGTTGATGCCCCGCAATGGCAGAAAGCCAAGAGCAAGGAAACAGCTGCACAAGTGCCACCGTAAGGCTCCTACTAGCGCTCGGGGAATTTCCTAGAGCTCCAGCTGGAAGGGCTCTTCACTGCACAGCCGAGCTGCCAGCTCCAGCTGCCCCTCTTCCCTCACAGGCTTCTCACCTATTTCAAGTCTCTACCTGCCCGTTTACCTTTCCACCCCATGCAAATCCCACATCACTCACTTTCTTCTCATTGAGACAAGGCTTTACTGACTCCCCTCTCCTTCTGTTGCAAACAGGCAATATTTGCCGCTTTCAGACCTTTCATTCTGCTGTGCCTTAAACCTCCCTTCCCTCCAGGGCCTGTCTTATAATCGCTGCGCAAGTCTCTGGGGGGAAGACAGATCATACCCGGCTGCTCTGTTCTTGGTGTAGGAATGCCCTGCTGACAGCCCAGTGCAGTCTCAATTTATAATATTTCTAATGCTAGCTGATACAGGGACACACACAAGTAAATACGCTCAGCAACGACTCCCTGGAGGCTCACAGACTACAGCGACTGTGCCAGTTCCAGCTGAGAGAGAACAGCTTCCCTCCCAGCCCACACAGAGCAGAGGTTTGCCAGCAGGGCTCAGAAGATGGGGGAAGCATTGGAAAAGCCTCCAGTCTAGGGCGGGACAGGGAAAGCTGAGTGGGCAGAGAGGAAAGGGTCACCCATCCCCATGCACAGCCCACGCAGAGGATCAATCACTTCCTGTACAACATGGCTCGGCTCCAGGGCTAGCGCTCAGCCCAGCAGCTCTGCATATGCAATTCCCAGACCTTTATCCTACATCCTTATCAAAACATCGCCAAGATGTTGCGTTACCTCCAGCAGGTTATTTTACAACATACCATCCTGCTGTTAAATCAAGATAACGCCACTACAAAACCCAACATTGTAACCTGCTGTTCTACCATAAACAGGTTTTGCATGTAGCCTGAACAACACATCTCAACCACTGACTCGAATATTTGTAGCCTTTAAATTATCGCTAAAATATTGTACAAACTTAAGAGTCACCAAATAAAAAGCAGGCAGGGCATCCACAGAGAACGACTGTGATTCAGGATGACCCAGAGAGGAGCAACAGAAAGAGCAAACCAATCAAAATAACAGTAAATGCCCCTTTTTCAGCTGGGGAAGTTCTCTGGTGCCAGAGAGAGACCAGGGTTCAGGCGTTAGGAAAGCAGAAGTCACTTCTGAGCCCCTCTACTTGTACAGCCCAGAAGAAAGGAGAGCTAATCCCATGTTGCATTGCTCTTAGTACATCCAGGGAAGCATCTGCAGAGATCAGTCCAATGCTCTATTTCTGGCTTCCCCCAAGAGAGCAATTCCCTCCACAAGAGGTACTGACAAGGCTATTCTGACCGTCACAGCTCACAGGAGAAGCGCTCCCTCCCACCCTGCCACGGCAACAGTTTGACTTTGCCTACTGAAAAGATCAGCAGGGGATGTGACAGCTGTCTGCAAGTACACAGGGAGCAGGGGGAAACCTGGAAGGCAAGAGGAATGCGCTTCATGCTACCCTAAAATGTTAAGAACTCGTTCCTTTAAATGCTCAACATGTATCCATAGAAACTGGAAAAAAAAGAATATATATATAGAAGAAATACACACAACCTCCCCCGTGTCAGAGCAGTAAAGTTCTAGACCAGCACATCACAAGCAGCAGTGTGAAAGCAGCCCTACCTGGCTCCCATCAGGATGGAAGTGTCCAAACTACACTCTGCAGTGACCACGGGCAGCCGAGCTCCCTAATTTCATCCCTCAGCCTGATCTCCTCTACTCCACAGCATTACTGATTAGCAAATAAAAACGTTAATTTGCCACTAAATTTAGTATCAGCACTCACCCAGTTTTAATTATTAAAGATTCATGAAGTGCATGTAAATCTGGAACAATTAACATGTAAATTTAACCTGGTATGCACTCTTGTTCAGGCTTAAGTGCTTGAATACGCTGTTGCGGATCCCCAAGGTCAGTATTTATGCACCTCCACGTAGAGTACCCTACCCGCACATGAAAGATCACTATGCTTTCATTTCCTCCTACATGGCAGATTCACAGGAACTTCTTACTGAAGATGAAAAGGCTTTACCCACTTAGATTTAAAAACATCGTGTTATTAACTTCTTGGTGCCAGAAGCTGGAACATTACCACTTCAAAAGCAATGTGGAGTTTAAAGGCAAGGAGGTAAAGATAAGAGTGGTCTTATTTTTAGTCCTGAAACCTGTGAACTGCAGGGAAGCCTGGAACAGTGCCACTACTTCACGTTTTAAGTTCTGCTTGCCTTTACATAATGCCACATGCTACAGGAAACAGATTTCCCATATTTTTTGTTCCCTTTTCACTCTTGCATCTGGGTTATGTCCCTTGTTTTGAGAGATTAGAATAAGGTTACTGGACAATGCAATACAAATTGTATCAACTCTGGGAGTTCTAACTGCTTTAGCCTAACAGGAGCTAAGAACAACATCAATGCCAGACATTCCTTCACCTTCACGAAGCAAGAGCAAACCCTGGAGACAGGGTACAGGGAAAGACAGACCACAACAATCCAAGATTTGGTCACCTGCGTTTGGTTTGGGTTTTTGTTTGTTTGTTTTTCCTTCTTTTGCCAGAAAACAAATCCACAGATCACCCAGGGTAAGATATCACCACGTGAAACCCATCAGAAGACTCACTGGAATGACAAAGGAGCCTAGACTGGGCAAGCTACCCACTGCTTGTAATGTCCCAGCAACTGAAATAGCCAGCAGACAGACTAGGGACAAAACACTTGTCATCACTACAGCTCAGCTGCTTTTCTTACAGAGAAAACCCTGCTGTCCTGGTCACGGTAGGCCAGTGCTTCCTCTCTGCCCAGAAGAGGCGGTGTTTGGAAGCTGATCTGCAGATCAGAAACCACACAGCACCTTCTTCAGAACGGCCTGGCCTTGCTTGAACCCTGATGGAGATGACTGACAAATCTTTTAACAGCAAGATGGTTTACAACCCTTACTGCAGGGTGAGGATACTCCTCGTTCCTTGATAGTCAGCCACCTAATTAGTGCTGCTTGACAGCTGGCAAGGCAGCAATAAAGCAGGCTCTGTTTCCTGTTTCAATGGGAAAAGGTTCATAGGATGAAAAAATAAATAAACCTAGAACTGCCTCAAAATCACATCTGAACAATTGTGCTTTCTTCCTTTTCTCACCAAGGAGACTTGGTAGTCCACAGACTGCAAGAAAGAAGCCCACCAAACAGAATGAAGTAACAAACCCTACATGCTAGAAGAGGACCAAAGCTTGCCATGCAAATCCATGCTGTTTCCCAAGAACTGCCCTGCTAGCAGTACTTTTTCTTACATAACTAAAGAATTAAATCAGCTCAGCTGCTTCAAAGGTGATACCAATCTTTCAGATGGCTAGGAAAGTGCTGAAGGGACAACCGGTGACTGAGCTATCTTCTGTGTCAAAAGCAACTTTAATGTGGAGCAGGAAAACAACATCCAAATCCTGTCACAGAAACATCTTGTCACACCCAAAGTGTCTCTACACTCCAATGGCTGAAGAGAAAAAACTAATGACACTCAGATATTTACCTGCCTGGGTTCCTCCCCAGCCCCTTCTGAGTTTAGAAACTAAAAAATAATAAACTGACTTTGCCACAACTAACACCAGTTTATTTAGAGATTGCTGATGAAATTAAAAGTAGAAGAAGTGGTTAATAATATCCTGCTGATTTTACATTTTCAAGTGAAAAAAAAGGGAACAGTATTATTTCAAGCATTCCAATTGTATTAGTACTGGTTAGTCATGTATGCAAGCAGATGTGCCTTATGGTATGTTCTGTACTCTAATAGCTACAAGTAGAGGATTAATTCTAATTCGAGTACAAACACAGTTATGTTTTTGCAAGGTACTTTATGATATTTATGTTCTTTGATCCTGTGTGTATTTAAACAGATGTATGTTACCTGATGAAGTGCTCCTGCTGGTAGAATAATAGCATCTCCAAGAAACTGAATAACCGTGCAGGTTTTTACTCCATATTCTTCAAGCAGTCTTTGGCGAAGTTTTTTGTTCACATACCAACTCTGATCACGTATTGGATCGTGCTCCGGTAAAACCTCCAAGCCTTGCTCTTTTGCTATCTGCAAGTACCAAGAAGATCCCAAGTCACTTTCACAAGAAGCTGAACCTTTGTCTGCTAAGTTGCAAGCACACTTCACTCACAAAGCAACACTTACTGCATTCTCAACACCCAAATGAGAATTTTTGTTAGGTATTCGAAAGGGCCTCAAAGGAACTGGGGAGTCCCACTGACCTGAAGAAATCCGCAGAACTCCGACTCCAAAATGTGGGGTTTTAAAGAACTTGGCACAATAATCTATTGATAAGCAACATGCTCTCTGTGTGACTTTTCATCATGAAAATAAAATTTGACCTCAGGAGTTTTTTACGCTGCCAGTTCCTCAAGCTTACAGCCTTCATTTTTGACATACGCAAGCAACACAACCTCAGCTCAGGAAAAAACCAGCAGACAAAACTGAGGATGATACAATCCAGGGCAACTTGCCCTGGGCGAGGCTCTTAAGCATGAGCTTGGATAAAAGGACCTCAAGAGGTCACCTCCCAATCACAATCACTCTGTGACAAGAGGTCATTTTCTTACCATCCCATCAAGGAATTCTGAAACAATGATGGACATAAACAACCAACCAACCAAAACTCCTGACAGTGGCAGTCATACCTCCAACAACCATTTCTCATCAAGATAATCACAGGGGAACAATTATTACCCTTAATTCACTGCTAATTAATCATACTGACTAAAGAAAAAAACAACCAAAGATAAAAAAAACAGCCAATCCATCATGACTCAGAAGACAATTGCCTCATTAAAAATATGGATTTTTTATGTCGATACTAAATATACTTAATTATGTGGGGCAGAGCTTGAAACTGTTCTTGTATATTATCACCTTTCTTCTGTACTAAGAAGATACTGAGATTTTATCTCCTATCAGGCAAAACGGTCCCAGGGTCTACTCATCCAATTCAGTATTTCAAAAACACCACCACATCAAGAACACTAGGCACTACTACACAGTTCATTTTGGATACCATGGCAGGTTCTGGCAGCAAATGACAAAATGTATTACCCAGTGTTTAAGTCCTTCTGTTTTAAACCTGCTGCTCAATGAGTTTCACATTATCCCTTTAACTGCTCTGAAAGAAGCAGCACTAAATAATACTCTTTGTCCACCTATTCCCTTGGCATTTGTGACTTTTTCCACAATTCTCTTTGCAACTCACCATCCACTTTACGAGCATCTACTTTCTGAATGAAGAGAAAAGCCTAGCTGTGTAATTCATAACCTTCTGGAATTGGCTGTATTTTGTTTACTCATGCTCATTTTTCCCCATGGCTTAGCTTGCCAAAGAGCAAGGACGGCTGCCCTGGAACTGAAACACTGCCTTATTGTCCCAGAGAATCTTTACTGCTACATTTCGTAGGCTCTCGCTGTTTACAGTAGAGCCCGGCCTTCAGCCTGGTGATGGAGCCCTTTGGTTTAGTTAGTTAATATATGTGATTTTTTTTTTCCCCCAGATGGTGACAGTGAAGACTTCCTTTCTTTGAGCAACCACTTCAGTGATATTTTGGTACTCATCCAGAAACACTGCCTTCTAGAATACGAAAATTTGCTAAGGACAGAGCACAGAAAACTGCTTCCAAGATCGTATCTCTAAATTTAAAGCCACTGATGACTACAAATGGCCCAGTGGTGGACATCTATCCCACGTGGTAAGTCACGTCCTTAAGTTCTCAAGGGCTCTAACTCACTCATCACACACTGCCAAAGGAAGATCTGCAGTGTAGCTAGCACTGAAGAAGTTTGCTGCCCTTGGGTACATTATCCCCCACTGCTTTAATCTTTCCCAAAAGTGAAGGCACGTTCTTTGAGCTAAGTGACATGACAAGAGTCCTTACGAAGATCGGTGTCTGCTGGGTTGCAAAGAAGGGGGTTTTTGCATGGGACAATTCACAAAAAGTTCAGAATCTGATAATGTAGGTCAGTGACAGAAAAACATTATCCTACAAATGCTAATACTTCAAAAATAAAATTATCCTTTGTATTAGAGAAGGACAAGAATAGACGTCCATGCCCTCCTGAACGTTAAGAGTTGGCACACTACCTGTAACTCTCAAGAGGTGAGCACGTTTCACGTTACGTATTTTATTTGTTGACTGATGTATCAAGGCCATTACAGTTTATGTGCTATAAAGGAAACACTTCTGCTTCCCCTCCTTCCCTAAGCATATAGGTGGGGTTTGTGGGTTTTGCCAGTCCCCCTTGATTTACCAGTTACTTAGATTATGTTTATAAAATATTTATTATAAATCTAACCTTTTGCAGAAACTCCCTTATCTTGTCAGCATCTTTGCCAGCATAAATATGCCATAAAGCACCAGGTAATTCACTGGAATCCTTCAACCGCTTCCTTAAAAGGTCATCCAAATCCTCCTCTTCAAACTTCTTCAAAACTCCTAAGATTCAAAATTATTTTTTAGAAGTGACAGGAAAAACTGAAACTAAACACGTTCTTTTCATATTTCTTGTGTAACTGAGCAGATAAAAGTTTGCTGAACACAACAGAAGCCCCCAGACTACACCTTGTTTAGTGTTTGCCATCAGTTACTTGAACATAGACACCATAAATACCTTAAAAATAATGCTTAATTTTTTAATTTTTTTCATCTCTTCAATTTGACAGAACACACTTTCCTACCTGAAATAAACAAGCAGTGCTGGCACAAAAAAATTAAAAGATGAAAAAGATATTTTCCTACAAGCAGCAAAATCCGGGGTTTGCATGCTGTCCTGCAGCAGCAAGTCAAGCAACAAGAGCTCTCCCAGTGAGCTGAAGGTTTGCTGCTGTTACCTCTGTAAACGAAACCAAAGCAAACAGCAGACAGCAAACATTGCTGCAGCTCTATGAGTCACAACCAAAATATATATTTGCTGAATATGGAATGAGAGGGCAAAAAAAAGAATAAGGGGAAAGAAACAAAACAATTTCAGGGATTTAAAGACTGTTTCATACACGCAATAAACCTCATACAGAGAACAAACACACACGAAACTAAACTCTCGGGTGCTGAAAAATTACATTACAGTCCAAATTCAACAGAGCACACAGTTCATCCAGAGGCAGCAGAATAAACAGAAGGTTTGACAAATACATAATTCTTGATGTAATTGTTAGAACTACTACTGCTTCCAGAGAAAATCCTTCATCCTGCGCTTTCGTTAGCCCTGCCTGCCCCAGCACAGGAATCTTACATCAATTCAGGTAATGGCCAAAAAAGTGAAAATAGTCTGAAATACCATTTAATAATTCATGAACTATACTGTATTTTATGCAGAATTAATGTGTGTGCAAATTCTTGAAACAAAGAATCTCCTAGGTTTAACCAAGTACTTATGGGTATCTTTCATCCCTTTCAAAGAACACTGTCACTTTCAGAAGTGGCAGATCATTCAGCCCATCTACACCTCTCACAGTGAGATTCCCTTTACCTGATTTGGAAAGTACTCCGTTTCCTTTCGCTATGCCAACATAAACAAGGATGTTCACGACATCAGAAACTTCAATATGGAGATTTGTGGTTCCTATATCATGGTCTTTAGTAGCAGCCACACCTATGTTACAAGATAAAATTAAGATTTATTGTATTGCATATTCACCTTCAAACAGGAAAGTGCAACAGCAGAAAAGCATTTTATGTATATACAGGCTTTAATGTGAAAATACTGAGATATACAAGCTACAAACCTGCTTTCTGAGGCACTTGCTAAGCAAGAAAATGTCACTTTTTAACAATAATCTTGAAATATCTCTTAGCCCAGGTAACTGTCCCTACTTATCAATTTTGTCAGAACAAAATTTATTTCAGCAGAATAATCAAGGACATTTCCTGACCACTGCGTTCCTTTGCAACCTTTCACCTTATCATGTTGTTCAGAGCAGAATATTAAATATAATGAATTCACAAAGTTATCAAATCAAATGTGTCACTGCTATGCCTGGCTGTAAGCAAAGCTCGTACCCAAAAAGAAATCCCCAACCAGAGAGGAAATTTAATTTTAAGAGGTGAAAATATACTTGCTTAAGTCCAAAGGACATTGCAGAACACTAAGCCTTACCAGCAGTATTACCTAAAAGTGTAATTAATGATTCAGCAATTTAGACAATGATCAGTACTGTTAAATGTTTATTTCAAAGGACAGCTGGACAACTTTCTAAATCAAAGCCATTATGCCACAAATTACAACTCCTTTCTTGTCCTATTATAACAATTCATAAACCAGAATTGAACAAATTTATTTGCAAAAGGAGGAGCAGCTGGAAAAAGTCTGAGGGAAAGAACCTTTTCTAAAGAGGTTTTTTAAGTGTATCATATGCAACACAAGTAAGAATTACGAGAAAAAGCTCTGGGATTTATTTATGACCAGAATTATGAACACAACAATACCTCATGAAGTATTTTGTCATGTGGCATTATTAAAGGCAGCATCCCTCTTTGTGCAAAAGCAGCTAACCCCTTATACGCTACAGAAGACTAACAACTCGAGAAAAGAAAAAGAAAGGCAGAAGCAAATAAACTCTTATGCCTGAGGCGCACGTCCTGTTACTATGCAAGTCAATGAAAAATTTCTCCTACATTCACTTAACAATTATGCTCCAAGCAAGTTCAACTTCCTATCCAGCATTATAACACGTGACACTCTATGCTTTTAAGGGCAAAGGTAACTGTTGCATGCCTAGGGCACACTCACCATATGCACTGCATAGTCTAGGTCCCAAATCTGGACGGACAAAAAATCCCGGCAGATGAGAAGCCAAGTTTAGTTTTCCTTCTGGACTACAATATTCAGGCAAGGGTAAACTTTTTAGTAAGTCCTCATATCTGGAGGAGAAAAGGGAGAAGAAAATAATTGAATTTGTGTCATTACAGAGATAGAAAAAAACAACATGGGAGATTGACTTAATATTAAGTCAAATACCTTGCTGGCATCATAGCCTTGAAGTCTTCACCAGAAGGCCAGTCTTTCAGTTTTAGTAGAGCAGTTTCCCCATTTTTCACTTTCTGCCGTTCTGCAATTAACATAGAAAGTACTAAAAACTTACACACTGTGTTTTGCTTCATTCAATTATAACATACAACTGAAGTCTTAACCTGTCATTTCAACCATAAAACAAGAGATAATGGATTTTGAGACTCAAGAAGGATACAAAACAAACTCAACCAGTTGAGGACCAATGACATTGGTTTCTTAGACCTAAGTAAGTAGTGTATCTTTAATTCTGCAATGTTACAAAATGCAAGTTTCCATCGCGTTCTCTGGAATCAGAGTCCCTAGGGCTTTCTTTTAAATTAAGTTTCTTCAAAGGCTCACAATCCATAAAGAATATTTTAACGGCAGTTTCTAACACTGACTATGCTCAGAATCAACGGAATAATACATTTAAAGGAACATACTTGAAACATCTTCAAAACCATCCCAGAACTCTTTGACGTTGGTGTTTGAAATAATACTGTCTTTGCAATTCAAGATATCAGCTTGCTGGTTTCCAAAATCTAGACTAATTGACTCTGCTTTCCACAGGCTGAAGTTCATTTTCTTATGCATACCGGACACTAAAACAGGCTGTAAAAACATAAAATGAAATTTTAAAAAAATACTTTACCAAAAGGAAGTAAACACCTCCCTCACTAGAACTGGAGCACCACTGTATTCAAACACAACACTTAAGAACTTGGCCCTACTGAACTGTTAACACTTTCTTCAAAAACAGTCATACCCAAGCGCCATCCGCACATCGTATTGGAATTTGAATCTTTGTAACCGTATTTTCTTTTTTATTATTAGCAGTTAATTGAAGTTTAAACTACACAGGGTTCAAACGTGAGTGATAACTGACAAACTTTTGCTGCTGCTAACAATACATTTCCGAACATGGAGTTAGGCAAATCTGTCCTTTAACACAGCTCCCCAGAGTTCATACCGAGGTCACTTTACAGACTGAATACCTACCCTCCCTTGTTTCCAGCACTCTTTGAAAAGCTTCCAGTTGTTGCTGTTTTTATGGTCTCTGAGCCACAAAACATGCTTATCACAGATCCATGAATACTGAATATCACTGTACAGTTTGCTGGAGTCATCCTGAATACATTTCCTATCATCCTTTGGCTCATCTTTTATTTCAGATTTTAGATTTATCTTTGGTGCTCTATTTGGTGGAATCTTGTTTTCTACCACTGAAGCAATTATGTCATCAAGAATGTTAGGCATAGTCCTTCCACTCTTGCCACTCTATTGGAAAAAAAACAAATGTATGCTTGAACAATGTAAAAGCAAACAAGAACAAGACTTAATACAATTCCTTTCACAGCAGAATGACAATGTTTCATTACCAATTAGAAACCTGCAGTTATCTACTTCCTTTGTAGAAAACTGCATGAATTCTTATATGTAAAAAGTCAGAAATAAACAGTAATTTGAAATTGGAATCTTCCTTTACTTTGTCAGGTTAACGCTTTCTCAAACTTTAAGGACTTCTTTTTCTCATAGCTTGTACCAATTATCACTATACGCATACATAAAAATAAATAACGTCAATGCAAGTATGTGTGCGCATGTAAAGTTTTAATTAAAAATGAGTTTCTTAAAGCAATACAGCTATCAGACTGCTGTAACTACAAATGTACCAAAATAAATGACAGAGATTTTCAAATCCTGAAAGAAAAACCACACATCTTGTGAACACTTACTGCTGTTCCTGTAGAGTAAACTGGAGCAAAAGCAATACCAGCATCTGTAGAACCTAGACGCAGTTTGCCCGCTGTTGTAGTTAGCAAATCTCGTAGGGTTGAGCCCTGCTCGTTCTGGGAGGCAGGAGGGGAGCTTTTACAGTTTTGGGACTCCAGATTATCCTGGTCTTTCTCTTCCTTTGCATGTTTTCCAGAAGGACATTCTTTGTTCTCTGAAACAAAAATAATCATTGGCTTACACTGTTGTATCACAATGCAGACATAGGAACAGCACCTGCATCCTGCATTTTATCATGGTGGTAACGTACTGTGGCACTTGCACTTTATTCACCTGAAAACACACCAGAGGATTGACTAGTACCTTCAAAACACAGTCATTCAGTGTGCCCATGAAAAGGCCTTCCTCAGCATCTCAGACATGCAGCTGAGTATCTATCACAAACAAGAGATGCTGTAGCTGCAAACACTGCCACATCACACATGCATTCTGCCAGCGGCATTTCTGGTAACAGATTCTGATGCCATCAGGAGAAGGCATCACAGTTTCAAGATTAAAATTAAGGGGGAGAAGATCATAATCTTTTCTTTTTGTTGAACAGAAAACTCTGTGAATTTTTCCTTATTAATTCAATTACATATCGTTGGTGCCCCCGAAGTCATGGACACTGTATGGCAAGTTTAAACATATACCTTTCTTTTCTTCTCTGGCTTTCTGCTCTGCCAGATCAGCTAACCAATGCAGCGGTGACTGGGATTCAGGCGGTGTTAGCTTGCTGTCTGTGCTGACATCACTCCTTGGACTTGTATTACCATTTGTCTCGGTCTTGGGAGGAGTGTTCTGCTGTTGAGCCTCAGGCATGCACAGAGAAATTTTATTACTGTGGTTAAGGACATTCTGCAAAACCTGTAAAGAACAAATTTATTTGTAAGCATTTAACTTAGCTTTTAGGTATTACAAAGACAAAACATTTAACCATCATAGTCAAATCAGAATGCAACTGGTACTATTCAAATAGAAACATCCACAGGAATCGGAAAAGTTGAACAAACTGTGATGCACACACACATTCCAGCCTCACCTGAGACACACCGTTCATTGCAGGGAGCTTGCCAGCCTGTGCGCTTTGCTTGCTGCTACACTGACAGTGGGACTTCATTTCAAACTTTTCTCTAATGTTGTGCATAGCATCTAGAAGATCCGTCAGGACTAAAAGACAATTAATAAAAACATCAGCAGCTCTCAATTACTCAATTATTTTGTGACCCTCTTTACTATACGCATAGCATGATGCTAAAATGCTATCTCCAAACATTTTTATAATTTAAAACTATTAAAAATGCTACAATGAACACTCAAAAATACTGTAAAAAGTCTGTCCAGTTTACCTTAAAGCTTGTGCAGAACGAAACAAGGTCTTTAACTTATTGTGCGCTACTCCTCCGAACAATCTAACCTTCACTCTGCATTGCCATTGCACGGCACACACCAAGCAAGCCAGTCATTCCTTACTTACTCCTCACTGTTCAACAAGTGCATCATTCCTTCATTTAACAAACCTGTCAAACTACAGACTGAAGTGAGCAACATCTTGACAAAAAAATTAGTGTGTGATCATGTAATTTAAGGCTGTTTGGCAATGGGTACACACAGAAGAACAAACTGAGGGTATGCAGGCAGTCTTCACTGTGCTGTTTCCAGATGAGTGGTTCACTTCACAATTTAAAATTAAAACCAGTTTCAGTCTGGAGCCTGTTCTGGGGTGATGTCACAATTTGAATTTATTATGGAATCTAAGCAACCTTCATTTCTATCTGAACTAACATGCAACAACCTATAAAATAAGGACTTGGGTCTGCATTTCCAGCTTAAAAAAACCTAGGAATTTACATGTTTAAGGGCACATTCAAGTTTTCTGTTCTCTGCTCTGCATCAATGCTGCCAGAGATCAAAAGTAAAGCTGCGCTGACATCAACCACCACACCTGAGTGAACTTCTTCATAAAACTTATTTTGGTGTAAGAAAAATTCTGTATTTAGCAGGGGTTAGGATTACTGCCCAGTTTTTAATTTATCACAAGCTCCTTCACTGCATTTTGCTTTAAGACGCTTAAACCAACCGAAACTATGCACAAATCTTTGGGTTTTTTTGGGTGGGTGGGACTAACAAAAAACAGTGAAAAAAATTTCCCCACAATCCTGTTGCCACATAACTCTCCTCAGCAGCACTATTCTAAGACCTTCGTTTCACAACTAACGTCAGATTTATTAAGTACATTCTGGCTGGTTGATTCTACTCTGAAAACGTACAAACCGATCACAACTCCCTGAATTTCGTCACTGCCTGTCCCCAAAACCCTCTCAGACATCTGGTCAGCATTCTCCTCTTTCTCTCTTCATCTTCTGTGCCCTTTGTCATGAACTGCCCAAAATCACTTGCCTTCCTGTGAGGATCTGAAACAATTTGAAGGTTTTTAAATGGAAAATGCGAACTTTCAAGACACAATTCTGGCCTCGCTTCACAGAAAGACTTGGCAAAAAACACAACCTGCTGTTCACAGGTGGTCTTACCAGAGCCTGGAATAATCTGTGTTGGCATCAGGTGTTTGTGATCATGAGGTTGTCCCTTCACACACTTCATCCAGGCATACAACTCCTTATCTGCAAAATAACATCGCCAAGTATTTTGCGTTACTTACAGTGGCACAGACAGAGCAAGCTACCTAACGTTTTTCAGATTTATTTTAGTTAAAAACAGTTTTCTACACATAATGTAACTCCTCTGGCCTGGTATTCTGCCTGACAAAGATTTGCATTCAACAGCGACCTTTCATAATAAGGGAAAGAATAAAGGGTTTTAACTGCACAGAAGCCTGAAACAGACTCATCGGTAACACAGACCCTTGCCAATAACCTCAACGTTTTGAAGTACATTCCCTTTATTACAGTTAGCTACTGGCTAATTTAGCATAAGCTGAAATCCTTTACAGTTGCTACTGAGGCTATTGATGAATTCTAACATGGAAAAGAGACACATTTAGGCTGTAATTGTATGGTTAATTTAATTTGACACAATCCACGCTCCAACTGAAAGTGTCTGTCTTCGAGTAGAAGGCCAAACAAGCCAAAAAGATGAACTTCTAATTGAATCAATTCTCTGATTTGGTCTTCCATACAGCTACACTGATGTTACTGGTGGCACAAAGGAGAGGGAAGCTGCATCATGGTTTTATGCCACATCGAAGCAATCATGAAACCACAAGTCTGTATGTACTGGTTGAAAGTTGTTTGTGGCAGCAGAGAGCCTAACTGGTGAGAGAGGCTTTTCAAACTTTCAGGACGACTGCCCCTGTCAGAAAAATATGCAAAGACAAAACAGAGGAAGAACAAGAGGAAAAAACACCTGGCCAAGGAAGCTGCTGCCAATCTGCTGTGTGATTTCAGGGCAGAAACAGGAATATGGTTTCTCTCAGTGCTCAAGTCTTGCATCCTATTCACTGAACTGCTAGTTTTAGAAGAATCTTCAAGAAATCTTCTCAACTAGTTTGCTTAGCTCTAGCAACGTGAATTGAGGAGTACACTGAAGGAAGCACTCAGCAAAGTTAAGGCGTTATTTTCTTACATGGCAATAGATACCAAACATGGCAAACATTTCTTTCAGATAAATATCACATTTGTTAGCTCTTTTGTAGTTTTTGCAAGTCCTACAACATTGAAATATATAACTGGGTACAAACATAAATCAAATAAACCAAAATAACACATATCTACTTCATGTATTTTATCAGTGAAATGCCATAACATGGTATTCCACTTGATGGTGCCATGAACTGTCTGAAGGTAACAATGGATGCAACAGTCATTCATTCGTGTAAGTAAAGTAATGAGAGAAGTCATTGATAAATATCTGAATATGGAATATTTAAAACTCTAACATTCCTGCTGAAGCAGGGGAAAACCAGTCTATTCTCTGTTACATTTAGCAACTGTAAAAACAACTACCGGTTCCAGGAAAAATGGTGTAATATAAAGTGTTATTATATAGAGATGGGTGGGTGGATCTGAGCCATGTCAGAGAGTGCCAAAGGACAGAGACAGTTCACACGAATCCTACAGCACCATCAGAAAGCAAGCCCTGGAGAGGGAAGCTATCGTACTTTTACTTCTGCATGTAAGTAAGAACAGTAAGCAGAAAGCCTTCCCTGTTAGAAGACTGAAAAGAAGCCCGAGTCTGTACGCTGCTTATTTAAGCTTTGAAGACATTTTACTGAATTTTTCCTGGCTGGTTAACACGCAGACTATAAAAAGCCTCTGACTGCATGTTCCCACTAGGGTAAATAATGTTTGGTGTATATCCCAAGCCACGTCAGACAGAAGCACACACATGCGCACACACAGGCTGGAGCCAGTTAAGAGCTGCTGAAACAGCCTCTGGCACTAAAGCATTAAATACTGTTCTCGGTGTTGGAAAACACCGACATTAGTTCCCTGCGAACTCCAGGCTTTGATGGAAGTGTCTGGGAACATCCTATAACCGCAGTGCAGGAGGTCTCTCACTGCAAGCCAAGGACAAAGAGGATAAGCCTCTTTGTTTAGAAAAGATTTGCAATGTAGCAGTTAAACTTCATTTTTACCAGAATTTCATATCCGTGACACTATGCTGCTATAGCAAACACGAAAAAGCTTTTCAAAACAGCATTATATTTGAATCAGTCCCTGGCACAGAGCTTGACTGCAGGACTGTGCCAGGGCACAATGCCTACCACCCAGGGGAAGATAGCCCTTTCCAACAAGCAGCCTCAACACCAATGTCACAGCCGAGGGCTGAATGACCAGACCAAGCCACCACTCCTTTCAATTGCAACTCAGGCAGGGTCACTTAGAAATTACAGGTCTGCATGTCAGTCCTGTTACACATCACTGCAAGTCTAAACTAGACATTGCCATTAAAGCACAGAAATTAGATTAAACCCAGTAAGCATTAATTAAAGCTGCTGGATTGTGAAACCTTCGTTAACACATATTGTAAATACTATGTAAAGTATTTTTCTCCATCTCTTTTCTTCTTTTGTAATAAAAAAGTAGTCTAAGTCAATATGACAAACCATGTATTTCTGAAGGGAGGACTCCAAAAAGCACACAAATCAAAGGAAGTCTTCACAGCAATGAGTTACCATAAAGCGTGGAGGTGTAACAGAGTGCCAGTCTCACAGCTGAAGAACAAGATTTAACCTTGAGGGGCAAAGAACAAGCAATCCAAGACAATCCATACAAAAAGACTGAGGAGCAGACAAAGACCTAAAATAGCCCCTATAGCAGTTGCTTTCAGAATGACTGATTCTACATCTCCTGACAAAAAAGGAGGCGAAAAAGGTCTAAGAGAAACCAAAACACACCAGCAGTAATTTAACACTTCACAGAAAGACAGTTACACGGGTGAATCAGCAGCTCTACAACAAATGAGAATAAATAGCCCATACAATACTTGAGTTCATAAAGAACTGACCTCTAGAACTTTTTCTTTCCTTTGCCTTGTAACAATCCAGGCAGACCACAAATCCACATTTTTGGCAGACCCAGTGAATGTTAAATAGTGTGGCTTCACATGCATCACACATCTCACGGACTCCTCTCACTGCTCTCTTCCATGCAATTTTGGCTGAAATACAAAATAAGCAGATTAAACAGACTGAAATTTAAATGCAAAGCACAGAATGAATAGTCTTTATAGATGAAGCCTTTGTAATTTTTCCCCTCAGATGCAACTGGGTGTGGGGGAAGAAAGTGATCTTTCATGAACAGACCATTGACATGTACCCCTTAGTTGTGTTACACAGCACGCCCATCAAAAATTAAAGCATCCAGAAATCACAGACTAAAACAACACAAAATATTGCTGCTTAACAAGCATGAAGAACTACCTCTAACATGTGCTTTTAACCCCATGCAATGAAGGGAGCGGGGTTTTTCACCTGACTGCCCGCAGGATCATGTTTAATCTCAAGGGAAGCCAACCTGGTGAGCTGGATAGACAAAGTCAACAGGGAGCCCCTGGCCTGGACACCTGGCCAGTACTTCTGCTTCCTGCCCCACCTCCTCCTCATACAGCCTGAAACTACTGGAGCCACCAGCCTGTTTCCAGCCTGAGCCCATCTGCTGTGGGCCAGAAGGACGGACTGTCTGTGGCTTTGGGGGGGAGGAGGTGACAGTGTTAGCACGTATACTGCAAGGCCCACACTGTCATATTAATCTCCTTTGTTTTGAGAAGGAGACATGTCAGAAACACAACGTTTGTTGGCAGGAGTTGGTAGCTGGCTCACTGTGGGCCTTGGCTTAGAGCTGACCACTCTGGCTGGAGCGCTGGAGACCAAACTGGGAGCCAAGACTGCTCCAATCCCAGCAGCACCTGGCCCTGGCCCAGCACAGCCACCAGTGCAGGGAGAGGCAACAGGCTGGCCCCATTGGGGAAGGTCCCTGCCCCTTCCCAACATGCGCTCTTACAAAATAGCCTAGGAAAATCCAACGTGACAGTCCGGTGAAGTGACTTCCTTGAAAGGAACCAATAGGTCACGATGCACACGGACACTTGGGGAAAACTGCAAAACACTTAAAAGCATCTGAAATTTCCTTACCGTCTTTTTTCACCCAGGACATGGCCGTTTTCTCAGATGTTACTAACTGACAAAACTTATCACCTATGATTTCTAGAATGTATTTAGAAGTTTCGAGGTCCAGTTCATCATCTTCATAGTTTTCATGTGTCCATAAACTCAATGCTTCATCATCATATTGATCAGGAGAGGAGAAACCATCTATCCTAACCACTCCGTTCTTACTAAATGATAACCTAAAAATGAAAACAGACAGTTTAACTGCATACAGTACGATATTCTGTGACTTGTGGTCTACTTCCTAATTTACCTTGATGCTTATGTCTTCCACAGAAGTTTTCTTTACTTTCTTTAGCTTCCTGCCATATTTTTTGATTTAAAATAAACCCTCCTGCCGAAAATGGTTTTAAAACGAATAGTAAGGAAGCATGAAAACTAAAACTAACCTTTCAGGCATTTTTTGCATTCAATTTACATCATTCTTTCTTTAGCATTTATTACTGCTTTAAAACTGCAGGCAGGAAAACTATCTTATTTTTTTCTTTTTATTTTGTACCAAAGTTTGGTCCCATCTATTCCTCATGTTTAGTTTTTGGAACACCTGTGACAGCAATCACTTAGTCTGACTCATATTTTACAGATCTTTCTAGCCTACTGCTCTCATACTCGGAACACAGGAGGCAAAACACTATATTTAAAGTCTTTTTAGGCATGACAAATCACTAATAGAAGACAATGGGTTTGTATCGGCTAATTTCTAAGCTTTAAAATAACTAAAGGCTTTCCTGTTATCCCACCTGATATCATTCCACCAACCCTGCCTACATTTAGCCTATTTTTAAGCACTAACAGTTAACTATTCCACCTTGCATAATAGAGGATAATTCATAATATCTAAAGATTTTTACAGCAACGCCAGTAAAATAGTCCTGAATTCAGAACTAGAATGATAAAGTGTGTACTCAATGAACAATAAATTATTTTCTGTTACAGTAACGACTTGCAACAGTACAAACTCTGTTTACAGTTCAAGCCTTACTCTCCAAACACAACGAAAACAAACTGCTGTAGTATTTACTACAATATATTAAAAGCACTCAATTTTTAAAATTCCATGACTTTGTTTTTAAAAGGTGGCAAAACTTCATCACTGATGTTCTCTACTTTATACAGGAGAGAAAAAAACCCCAACTACAACACTGCCGCATTAGGAAGCAAACATTCTTACATAGCAGGAATTCCAAGTCAAACTTTGGAATGACTCATACAGGACTACCGAGTCTTGTAACTAAGGCTTTATTATAAAAAATTAAACCCCATCTAGGGAACAAGTTCCTGTCCAAAAGGAGCTGGATACACACGGACAACACAGCCCACGTGCAAATTAAAGCTGTTTAGTTCTGCTTCGATAGCTGCACTGTCTGCATCATGCACACTACACTGCATCCTGGGAAATTTTCCTCCCGACTGGTGAGTTTTCCTAGATTGGCCATTAGTTGTGAAAAAGGAGGGTACAACTCCTCTGTCCTCAGAAAACTCCCAGAAAGCCTTGAGCAGCTTTCCCACCGCACACTGGCATAAGAACAATGACGGATAAGTGCAACTCCGCGGTTGCACAACTTGTTCAGGTTAAGTGAAGCCTGCCTTTTGAAAATCCCACTTCAAATGTCAGACACCTGTGTAATGGTGATGGGGTCTATTTTCTGCTTGGCTAAAGTACACTGGGCAGCTGTTCTGATGTCTTTGCTACAAAGCTATAAACAGCAATGAAGTCAATCCACAAAAGAAATAAGAAATACAAATGTAAATACTGTTAAATTAGATGGTGTCTTTTATCAGGCAGACTGACTAAGCCAGAAAAAGCAGACAAGCTTTCAGGTATGCAAGTCCTCTGTCAGTATTATTTTTAAAAGTTAAAACTTGACATTATGAGGAAAATAGCCGCACTTACCTCCGAAAGTAGTAAAATCTACAAAATACTGGTGAGTGAGATGGTTCTTCTCCTTTCTTACTTCTTATTAACCTACATTCTCTGCATTTTTGCAAATTTGGTCCTATTTCAGAGCAAGAATCATCCTGCAAAAAGGACTCTCCTGTTTGCTTCAGCTTCTTAACTTTGCGCCAATCTTTTAACACTGAGCGAGGTATTCCAGCTGCAGAAGTAAAGAGAGTTTCAGGTGAGGTACTGGCAGCCCTTATTCAGATCAGTCAGCGCTCAGCATTTTTGAGAGCACATTTGTTACTTGCATAACACATTCCATTGCTACTTCCATTTGTCCGCCTGCCAGCGCTGAAGTTTAAAATGCATAACCACCAATTAGAATTACAGAGGCGGAAGCACAGTGAACTGCCTGCTGAGCTACCATAACACCCAGGACACTGCATTTGCTCTGGTATTAGTTCTCTCGTTCATCAAATATTCCACTAAAGCCATCTGCAGCACCTCATTCTTCTAAAACAGGCAAAGAAATACAACATCCCTAGTAAGGAAGGTTTGAATTCTATTTGAAATAAAGATATATGTAAAGAGGCAACAATTTAATGAATGAAAGCAGAGCTTAAAAAAAAAAATATCCCCCTCTTTCAAAATTTATTTTTGCTGAGGGTTATAGATATGATTACAGGACAGCTCTACTTACATGTAACTCATCTGCACTTAATGTAAAATATCTGGCACAAGGAAGAGCAGAAGCCATTTACTCTCCTTCAGGTTTGTTGGCTAAGCAGTACAATTCTATTTCCGATACGAAAGTCAGCAGATCTGACACTGAGTAACACGAGGAGCCAATCTATTGAGTAATATGTGCAATTTTCACATACACATTCTGAAACTGAACCCTGTTGTTATTTATCCAGGCTTTCCTCATAATGACTTTTAGAAGTGGCACCAGTTTTATCTGCAGATAGACAAAAGTATCTGCTGTTTCATCTACCACTGCTCTTGAAAGTTCATGTCCTGTGAACAGGAAGGATGACTGAGAGGTAAGGGTGGTAACTTTGGACTTGGTACCTGGGATCAGATCTGTGTTTTGCCATAGATGACTTGTGCAAACTTTGGAAGTGACAGACTGCCTGTGCCTCAGTTCACAGCCTACTAACTTGCACTCCCAGCACATTCAAGGAGCATGATGGTAACTGGATTCAAACTTGAGAGCAGAGAAGGTCAAAGTACAGCTTTGTTAATCTAAAATAATGTTTTCTGTTTTGGAATCAGAGATCTTGGATGTCATCTGGGAGCTGCTAGACTTCAAGCTCTGTGGGCAGAAACTTGAAAGACCCTCAACGCTTGCAGGGCTGCAAAATGCTTTGCTTTGCAGGAGGGAGCTGTGCTGCCTGGAGCTCTAAGCGCTCTGGCTAGCATGCAGGCTCCTGGGGCTTTACAAAACAGCATCGGGACAAAGCAGTTCTCAACCCTGGCAGTATCCAGATCCCACCTACATTGTGAAACTGCCACCAAGCCTTGGGTCCTGAAGCATGGTTATCTTCAGCCACCTACAGGAGCCCAGGCAGCCGTTCCATGCAGACCTGTTCTTTCCTGAAAGCTCCTCAAGGTTGACTATGTTTTAGTATAAATCTTTGTGGAAATTCCTTTTCATAAGAAAATCTCTGAATAATGTACTCCCAGAAACAATAACAAAGCTTCCCCAAGGTAAACTGACAGGAGTATCAGAAACACTCATTTATCTAATTTGCCAAATTAGAGAAATAGGCAGAAACACCCCAGGTCTATTAGGATTACAAGAAAAGAAGGCAAATACATGAAGCTCCTACCACAGGACAGGTCTAACCTCTTCATGTGCAGGACACGGGTTGTGCAACTCACAACAGAACGCAACACCATCTCCTGCCCATTTCCCAGCCAAAGTTTCATTGAACACTTTCATGATGCGTGATTATACATCACTTTTATACTCAGGTACCAACAGCCAAAACAAGAAGTGGCTGCCTGTCTTTAACGCAGGCGAGCAATCCTTCAGCAAACTCACAAAACCCCAATCTTTTACAACACCACAAAGGTCATAAAGACCAAACAGGTTACATGTATGCATTTACAGTTCACTTTAGGAAGTGAAACTGAGAAAGACTTCATAGACACGTTCTCCTTGATCCTCCCTTTAATTGGGGAGAGGGAATACTGCTATCACTGGACCCAAGCCAGAACCCCTCAGACAGACTGTAACACTTCCAGCACCTAGTACAACTCAGGCATCAACCGATACCAGAAGAGCAACTTCATACAGCAGGCAGTGAAAAGCCAGAGATTGTAATTACAGGGAGCAGTACTCATTTTCTTACTACCTGTATTTAAAAGTTCTGGTGAAAAACAGACTTCCTCATCCTTAACCAGAGCATAGACAAAAGAATGGTCCTTGGAGAAGAATAAACTGGGTTGAAAAACAAGGTAGAGATCTTAAATCCCTGTTGGCAGACCAGCTTCTCCGTTCAGATAAATATAGTTACCATCTGCTAGGTGTTACAGCATTACATCTAAATTGAAATTTGTATTTCCCTATAGTTCTTTAATCCTTAAGCACCACGTAATGCACATGCAAGTTAGGAGTGTGAAATGACTCTTCCCTCAAACCTTTCATTAAATTAACCAAATTATAACAGAGTGCCATCAGGTTCTCAAGGAATTGCCTCTGGCTTCTTGATCAAAGGGTGAATTAAAAGTTCAACAACAGAGACTCTCTCCCTCCAGTATTGCTCTAAAAATAAATGCATTAGATCTTTTTTTTTTAGAAAAAACCCGAATATCAATACAAGTGGCACAACTACGTACAGGCACCAGTCTGTTCAATTCTGATGGACAGTATAAACCAGTTTGCTCACTGTTTATTTTTAGGTCAAGAACCAGTTTGTTAACACATATATACAAAACGCTCAATTTCTTAAAAGGGATATTTCAAATGGCCTAAAGGCACCTACTCATTTACATAAGTGTACTATTTTAACTCTTTTCCCAGCTACTGTGCATGGCAAACCCTCCAGGATTAACACTGTCAGACTTGACATTAGTCTGCCTCTTCCAGATCAGATTAATATACTCACTGCTGTTGCTGCCGCTCTGTAACTTCAGCTTGCTTTTTTCTTTGGCACTCCTGCTAAGAACACCATTCGGTTTTACTTCTTCCTCTGCATCGCCCTTTTTTTTCTGCAAATCATTTTGTTTCTTTTTGTAAGTTGGCTTAGGCTGCCGTTTAGTCCTTTGCTCTGACTTGCTCTCGCTTTCATCAGAGTCTCCGCTTTCAGAACCAGACTCGTAAGTTCGTTTTGCTTTTCTCCTAGGGTGCTTATCTTCCTTCGCAAACTTATCTGCCAAGATTTTACTATCTATGTTATTTTGCAAATCATTTGATGTAGAAGCTATTAAATTGACAGTACATGGCTTAATAATTTCTGAAACACTGTTCCCTGAATTCTCTTTTTTATTAGTGTTTTTATCTTCCTCCGAATGCCTTGTTAGCCAAGCCTTTTTCAGTTTAGTGTGGTAGTTTGGCTGACTTGTCTGGGAAGTTTGCCCAGTGCCTACAGAGTTCACTTTGTTTATTGTATTAGAGACGATAGCACTGTCTAGGGAGAGAGAGGCTGAAAATGTCTGATTTTTCACAGAGCTGGGTTCAGTCTCACTGGTGTTACTACTTTTAAACTGAGCTGCAGCCAATGCTGCCTTGTGCTTTTTCAAATGCACGAAGTCGGTGGAGGTGGAGAATCCCGAGCTGGGCTGAGCAGCGCTGCCTGTCTTGCCAGCAGCGGGTGTAACCGGAGCTGGAGTGCTGACCTTGCATTCCTGGGTCTGCGCCACAGTCTGACTTGCCGCTCTCGAGGCAGTACACTCCAGCTGTGCACAGGCCAAGACCGTGTTCGATAAGGAGTAAGTCACTTCTGAACTGCCCCAGCTCGACACACTGGTAGTTGTGGCTGCTGATGTGGTGACATCCATTTTGGTACTGCAGATCATAGTTGTGGTAGGGGTGACAGCACGAGAAATGCTGCCTTGTGAGACAGCTGGAAACTTCTTTTCATACTGTGTGCGAGCACTGTCTGAGTTCATATTTGGCAGAATGATTCTTCCAGTCTCCCTGGCTTCCGCTGTTTTCAGGCAATCTGCTTGATTTGTCACAGCTGAAGATCTCTCACTAACTCGGTCCTTGGAAGCAGACTGCATTACTGGTACGCTATCGTATTTCGTGCTAGAAGGAGGACGCACAATAACAGATGCTGTAGCAGACTGCGACTTTCCACTTGTTCTTTCAACGTGCCAATTTACTTTTTCATTATTTGGGGCACTATTAGACTTCCATATTTCTGACAAATTCTGTTCAGAAGTGCCCTTGTAAACAGTCTGAGCTTCCTTGGGCTCGGGTACTAAAGTTGGTGGTTTCTGCAACTCCTGTATTTTGCCACCACCCGCATTAACAGGTTGAACGGGGGTTAGAGTTGGAGGTGAAAGGCTGCTATAGCTGCTTTCCTTCTTCTCCAGGTTCTGGTGCACAGGGGGGTGAAACACAGGGGCTCTATGCAAGGCAGGCATACTCCGGAGTGTATTTGAAGAGGACACTGACAACTGAGTAGGGCTTCTGCTGTCACTTCTAAAAGAATTTACAGAGTGAGACTGCACTGACTGTGAAAGCTGCTCTGGTATCTTGCTCACAGAGCCTTCACTGTCTGGTTGGTGCTTAATTAAAGGTGGAGGTTTTGAAAGAGAAGAGATGTAATGGGGACTGGCTGCTGTTGAAGGACAATTACTTTGCTTATCAACATATGCACTTGAAGTTTCCTTTGATGGGTAGGATCTTGGCGGTTCATTTACTACACTGT
The DNA here is from genome assembly GCA_033558235.1 of Neomorphus geoffroyi. Classification (NCBI taxonomy): domain Eukaryota; kingdom Metazoa; phylum Chordata; class Aves; order Cuculiformes; family Neomorphidae; genus Neomorphus; species Neomorphus geoffroyi. The sequence continues at coordinate 9,154,483 of JAUMJM010000016.1, read as the reverse complement.
TAGACAAGGTGGTGAAATAGTTACTCTGTGGCAAACTCTGTGGAACTGAATGCTTCATTTTATACAGTTCTGACACAGAGCGTTCTGAGTCTTTGTCATATTTTACTGAATGGCTTTTGGGACTAGAAGATAAGGACGTTACCCTGGAATAGTTCTCTCTCTCTCCCTCCAGTGCCTTTATTTTAGCTGTAAAAGGAGCAACTTCAATACTTTCTTGGAGAATCCGTCTGTGTTCTTCTTTGTATTTGCTCAGTCGCTCCCCAGCCTCCTGTGATGGCCTTGGCAGCTGGTTCAACATTGGATCTGCAAAATGTCTATGCATATGGCTCTCCTTCGCTGCCTGTGTTCTGCTTTGTTCTAGCTCCGTCTTTACTGGTGCAGTTGTAACAGACCGCAAGGGTTCAATAAATGCTTTCCTCTCCAGTTCTCTGTTTGAAAAGGTTAAGCAGACACAGGTTAGTCTGAATGGAGTGCAATGTGCTAAAGTTATCTATTAACACAAAATAAACTTTCCTTTATATTGGATACAATTTTCAAAAGCCTTGAGAAGACTCAGGAACTCAAGTACCATTCCAAGCCAAGTGGGCAGAGTCTGTTTTGCAGCATGCTGACACGCTTTTCCCTACCACAGGCACCCACATTTACAAATAAACTACAAGGAAGCTAGAAAACAACATCAGCTGCTGAAGCATGCCCTCTCACATGGAGTTAAACAGCAGACTCACTCTTTGTGATGCTCTACGATACTTTTGGACAATGGTGGGCTGGAATGTGTTGTCAGTTTGAGAGGCCGAAGGGGATCCGCACTGGATGGGCGCACAGGAATGTGACTCAGTAAACCAAGGCTGTCAGCTGAGGTCACGGGGGTGGGCTGGTGCAGCCACGGGCTGGGAGTATTCTGTTAACACCAACCAAAACAAAGAAATAAAATCAGATATCAAAACAATCATGAGACCATAAGAGTTACTGTAGCAAGTCCTACCAATGATCAGAGTCAAGTAATGTCTTTCAGCTTCAAATCATATCCAATAAATGAATTCTAACATTTTAAGTCCATTTTTGATTAACTGGAACATGTGACTGCACTTCCCCCAGACCTGCAGCATACAAAATAGTTTACACATTTCAGAAACATTCTTAGAACTGTTTAATTTTCAAGTCCTAAGCATGACTATTTAATTCTAGAATGGCATCTCAGCTCATCAATATGAGCAAACCAATGATAGTCTGAGAGCACTTTACTTCAGTTCCTAGTAAACAGAACATCAGCTCTTGAAGGAATTGCATGGAGTATTGCTTTCAAAAGACAAATATGCTTTTATTATTTCTGGCAAACAACTCCCTTCTTAGCTTTATAACAAATTTCAACATAAGGGATATAAGTATCTCTTTCCTGGGTGGTTCCTCTCCTCCTACCAACCAAATCATTAAGTATGATAATCCTAATTGATCTACTTTATTTTGCCAGACATTTCTATTTGGCATAATGTCATCAGCAGTGCACTATTAAAACCATAAACGTACATGCCTGCCATACTTTGCAGCAAGTCAAATGCACAGCATGCACAATTTTGAGCTGTGTATCTAAACACTCCAAAGGTGGAAATACTAAATTCCTTGCTTACACGCACCGTGACGATTTAAATTTATAAAACTGGTTTTTTAGTTGATCACTTCGGTAAGTTTCTATTTTCATACCCTCTCTGAAAGTTGTGTAACAACTCTGCAGAAAAGACCAAGAGGTGAACTTTGTCTTTCTCCTCTTTCCCTCTCTCCTCTTGAGCCCTGCTTATGAGAAACGGGCTCAGAGGAGTGGAAAGGCAGGGCACCTGCTGAAGTGATATCCAAGCACTGGGGACAAGCCAAGAAGGGACTGGGACAAGAGTGAGCACAGCTCTCATGTGAACTCCAAAGGCCTTCAGTGCTGCTCCACTCCTAACTCCTGGCACTGCCCAGAACTTCTTCCCCTTCTCTGCTCCGCACCAGTCCATCCCTTGCCTTCTCCCCAGTCTTGAAGACTCCCAGTTGAGAACTTCTGCAGCAGAAGGGGAGCCAAGAGCTCTCATGACACATGCATGCAGCACAGAATGGATGTGCAGGTACTACAACTTTGAAGTTCTGATTCCTATACTTTGAATATTTAAAGCAACCGCCCGGGTTTGCGCTAACAGTCACAGTGCACACATTTCCCAGGCCAGGCGTTCCCACGCTGTGGCGAGTTCCCACGAACAGCTTGTAAGCTGCATTAAAGTATTATGCAAAAAAGGCCCGTCACCTTCTCCCTAGAAGAGCTGGGGAACATCTGCTCGAGCACCAAGCACTGCCCAAACAGCTTGGTGATTCCACTTGCAACCACCTACAGCCCAACCCAAAGTTGGAGCTGCCACAGCCACTGGTAGATGCTAGGAAAAGGTGGGCTTGGGGGCAATGCTTCCTTCAGCACAGACAGGGTTCAGCCTGAATCGAGGGTGGCTACAGCTGCTGCTACAGCTGAAACACAGATCCATTTCTGTGACATCTACGCAAACTGACTGTGGAAACACTCATTCTGGGCTTCTGAGATGTATTTAAAAAAGGCTTCCAGTGCAAGAGCCAGAAGACAAGTCGCCACAAGACAATTGCCACATATCAACATAATTAAAAAGCTACGTGCGTTGGTATGCAGGACTGCATACTTCAGGCAGTCAAAAAGAAAACAGAGCCTAGTGTAACTTCTTCAAAATGGACTTCAGCGGGGGGTAGAGCAGGCAGCAACATGAACAGATAAATCCACCTATAGTTTTCTCTTAGGCTTTTCTTCTCTGCTGCATTTGACTTTATCACAGTTTAGATCAAACTGATGCCATATTACAGGGCCATCTCAAACCGACTGTTGGGAAAGACTTAGCCACAATGGTTTGGCTTTTCTCAAGAATGAGGCTGAGGAAGAATAGCTTTCCCCATGATGAAAAAGAAAAAAGTCTCTATAACCATTCAGAAACTCCAAGCTTTGACGCAAAGGCTTACAATTTGGCAGAAGGACCACTGTCAGCAACGTGCCATGCCTTTTGTGGTCCCTGTGAAAATCTGCCCAAATTAGGCCAAGTTGTAAGCCTCTAAAAAATCAGTCAGCACATGCTCAGTGGAGTTTTGATTGAAGCTGGCAGTGAAGCTCTCTGAAGTTTGTCTGCTCTACACATGCTTCATCTTACACTGTTCCTCTACAGTGCCTGCAATGAGCACGCTGTATCTCAAGCATGTAGGAGCTGAGAAAACTTTTCCTGTATTTGCTGTGTCTGCCTGCCAAACACCGCTGCCACGCTGGGCGCTAGGCTGAAAAAATACAAACCATTTCTTCTGAGACTTCAGTGGTTACATAGAGCATAGACAGAGGAATCACCCTGACTTGAATACAGAGGAAGAGAAACCAGATGGGAAGGCAGGGAAGTGTGTCAACAGGAACAGAAGGAGAAAAAAAAAAAAGATATGCCAAGAAAGGGTACACAGATAGGTGTAAAGACAAGAGAAATGAGTGTACGGTGCAAGAACGGCTCAGAAATGCTATAATATTTCTCTTCAGAAGTTCCTACTCCTGTCTCAGCCTTTTTTCACTCTTTAGCAAGCATATACAAAATTTTGCCAAGACAATGACTGTCCTAACTCTCCTTGTATTTAACTTACCTAAGGTTTTCATAGTTTGAGGCAGCAAATATTCAGCCAGTGGACTCAAGGTCCCAAACCACCCAATTAACCTCACTTGGTCACACAACTGAAATCAAACATTTTGTTTTACTTCAGAACACTTAGAACTTCAAAGTCTGGAAGAACTCCCTACAGTGGTTCCTACTGGACTTCCACTCCTAGTCAGTTCTATGCCTACTCCAAAAACACCCTCACTGCACATTCGCTGCATCACAAACTAATGAGTCCATACCTAGAACATTCCCAGTGGGAGACATCAGCCCCAGCTAAACATGTCATTAAGAAACAAGCACAACTTACCCTTCTTAAAGAAGCCTCTGCGTTAACAGGAGTTTCTGGGTGGACCCATTTGGAGGAGGGCAGACCGAGTCCTGAGTAAGCATGTGTTCCATTTGGATACTGCCAAATAATTGGATAAAGCCCTAGCTGATTATAGGAAGCAGAAGGATGAGCTTGTCCAAGAAGATGTGGAGACTGGTGTTGTAACATCTGTTGCTGCTGCTGGTGTGCTAATGCCAAATGGCTTAAGCTGCTAGCATGAGCAGTCTCTAGTCGCGGGTGGCCACCCAGCAAGGAGGCAGCAGGCACTCCAGGTAACACTGCAGGAAGTAGATGGGGGTGATGAACAGAGTGGTGAGGGGCGGTACTAAGGGGGTGAGTGTTAATAGCGGACAAGGGGGCCTGAGCTGAAGACCCAGCTAGCAGATGGGATGAACCAGTTAATGCAGGATGATGAGCGTTTGGATTTAAACAGGTTCGGTGGGATGAGGAATGCAGAGGATAATTATGCTGATGCAAGTAAGGTGAAATGTGATTAGTTCCTGTTTCTTGTCCAATCAGAGTGGGGTCCCTGTACACCGTGAAATGTTCATTCTTGTCAATGATAAGAGGACTTTTAGTAGCTTCTAGAGCGCTAACTCTAGCTGGAACTGGATGAAAACTAGACCTAGGCAAATCATGATCAGTTTTATTGGCTGACCTTGTTAATCCAGTAGCATGGCTGTTTTGGGAACTAACCTTAGACTTCACAGTATCGGAAGATTGGGTGAATTTAGGCTTAACATCAGGTGACTTTGTTTTAGGATGATCAACTGAAGCACTAGGTTTTGCCTTCACAGAATCGGGGACTGGACTTTGTTTATGCGGTTTACTCTCTTCTGCTAGAGAAGCTACATTTAACGAAGACATAAACGAGCCATACTGCACTTTTTCTTTTTCAGGATTTAAGTGTTCATTTACTGATAATGCTTTTACAACCCCAGGTTGTATCAAATCCATTTTGTTAACAACACTGCTACCCCAACTTTGATCAGCTTCCTGTTTTCTTGCTTCAAGGAAAGTTGCATTTCCAAACTGCTGTTTTAAATCACTGCTGTGAGATTCTGTTTTCTGAACCGTTTGCAAACCAAAGGTACTCGCAGCATTATCCTGGCTCTCCTTTTCAGAGTTGTTTTCACTAGTAATGTCAACAACACATTTCGGAGTAGGAGGTCTGGGTACAAACTGCTCATTTTTCAACTCCGCGGTATGATGTTTTTCTGCATTGCACTCTTGAACATGCGGATCCTTGGCATTCTGCTCATAAGGTAGTGGCTGCTCTGCTGCGTGGAGTGAAGATTTTTCCTGCTGATCTAAGATGGATGATTTCAGTCTTTCTGACTCCTCATGTTTTTTATCCTCCTGTACTTCATCCCATGGAGACCGCCTATCTGTTAGTGTCTGTTCTGCTCCCTCAACAGTTTGGGATTTTCCTTCTTCTCCATTTACCTTTGAAGTGTTCTTGCTTTTTAACTCGTTCTCCGAATTCTGCTCTGAGGACGAATCTGTTAATCTTTTATTTGAAATTTCTGAGTCACTGCTCTCAGAGTAATCTGAGATATTGTCTGTCCGCAGTCTCTTCATATTTAATTTTTTTTCATCCTCTTCAGGTTTTCTCCTTTTACTAAGGAAGTGTTTATTTTTGGTTTTGGGGTTTTCTGTAAAACACAAAAACATGTCTATCACATTCACAGTCTAATATAGTTTTAAGAATCCCTCCTTCCCTTTCCAGTAACTTGTTTTACCTCCTCGCCCTATGTAGTCGTATCTTTCTTCTTTCATCTTCTCTTCATCAGGTATGCTGCTATCTGAGCCTTTCCTCTTATTTGGCCGAGTATTCCTCTGTTGCTGATGCTGGTGAGAATTCTGCTTCGGTGCTGCAGTTTGGGAATTCATTGCTGGTCTGGGACTATTTGCTTGTGCACGCGTATAATGACCCTAAAAAAATAATTTTGTGATCAATGGACTTAAATTTTAATTAGCAACTTTAAACATGTATTTTTAATATTCACAATCTACAAAAATACTTAGGTAAAAAGATAAATGTATCTACGTGGACTGTGTTGCTGTTCTGGTTGGAACGAGACCGTCGGCGTGAAGTGATGCCAATATTTTCACCTTTCAACAAAGAGTGAACCACATCATCTAGAAAGGTCATCTGAACCATAGAAGGATCAACATTCTGAGGTTCTAACACCTGGTTTATTAAAAAAAGAAAATATAATAATTAGTCAGCAGATGTTCAGAAACTGTCCAATCTGTATGTTCTGTATCAGTGCTCACCAGTCTATTTCGTGAGCTGATGACTAATCACAGAAAAGCCTACTTAATCCTGACAAGCAGAACTGACGTGAGACTCTCAAAAAAAGGCTGGGAATAAAGTAAACCCAAAGCAAATGTGTCTTTACATATCGCTGTAAGAGTAACCTTTTTTTAAGAAGAAAAAGTACCTTACCACCACTTCCTTAACCAGGACTGACTTGCAAATTTGAAATAAAAAGACACTGAGCTCTTCATAGAGTAACCCTTAACTTGCCATTACAAGATACAAGTATTTTATAAGATATAAAATATTCTGCAGGAGCACATTACAAAATTGCTTAAAGCAGAAGCAAAACTGCTAAAAGAAAGGAATCAAAATGACTGGAGAAAAGAACTCTTAAACTGATGGACTGCTCTAGTCAGGGATATTTCAGATTGAAGAAAAAGCTAACCAGATCTTTAATCAATGGGGCACAAAGTGAAAAAGGTAATACTTGGGAAAATTAATTAGATCACATCAAGGGAAAGAATGTATTTGAGCATTAGACTAGACTGAAATTTTTATTGCCACACATGATTTTGTCAGTCATTTCAATGCCAACGGGTCATTCACTAAGTTAGCGTTTAGTCATTACTCTGATCTCCTGAAACAGAATTTATTACTGTCATTAAAAATACCTGTATTGATTCTTTTTTATAACATCAACTTCAAAAATACAACTAAAACCCACCACTGTAAATGTAAATTAGGGATGCAGTAAACGCCTAATTCAATCAATTGCAGAAAGTGAATATTTCAGTTTCTTGGAAGACGCAATTGCTTCTGCAGTGCTAAAATATCTCAGCGTTGAGGAAAGAAATTCTCAGAGCTGACAGGGAAGACGAGTTCTTAAAACTGGATTGCTTCACTTCAAAGGCTTCACTAGTCAAATAGCAACAGCAGAAGAAAAGCAAAACCGTAGGACTGGTATTAATCATATCATAGCACAAACGTTGTGCTTCAGGATGGTTTTAACTGCTAGCCCAACACAAAGTCAGGCTGTGTAACAGACTTGTCCTGCTGGAACTGAACTACTGTCTACTACAAAACAATTGTAAAGACTCCAAACACGTAGTTTACTTGAAGCTTGTTTTCTGAGTCTCGCATCTCAAACTCACCTGGTCATTCATAACAACCATAGTGCGGGTGAAGAGATCATGATGAGTAATGATACCAGTAAACCACTGGGTGGCAGAATCCTGTCTGTACACTCTCACCCTATAACCATTTAAGGAATACGGACCTTTAGAAGGGAAAGAAATAAAAAAGCCATTGAGGAATTCAGAAAAAAAATGTACGAATAGGTTTTCCATGTTTTTTAAGTTACACAGCAAACATATAACCCCCATGACAAGAACAGCAAACTACAGGCAATTCTGGCATGACACTGTGGATTATTTCGCTTTTATTCAGGAAGACATTTTGAAATGCAAATGGTACATTTAAGCATGCTTTAAGGTTACTCCTGCTAACATTTTCAACATCAAATTTCCTTATCTAAATAAATATTTTTGCAACTGCGATGACAAATGATGGGAAAACTCCTGCCTATGAACAGCAACCATAGAAAAGTAATCTGAAAGGCTAGAAAGTGGCAGCAGCAGTTTATACAGATGCTATTTAACAGGCTGGTCACATGCCCAGATGCTTTGCTGGCGAAAAGATTTACATCTTGGTGGTTAGGTTCTGCATCTGCCAAGTCTTTCCCATAAGTGACCACAGAGTTTCTCTCCATTACAGCAGTCGTAAAGGCAGCTGAGGGATCCCGCCCTGCTATGGCCACACAGAACACTCAAAACCATATGCACTACGAAGATCTGAGCTCCCAGTTTTACATTTTTCAACTGCAAAGAAACCCTGCACTGTGCCTTTGCAAAGATCAGTTTAATCCACCTGCAAGAGCACACGGCAGTGTGGAGATAGTATTATATAGTACTTATTTCATAGTTTGTTTCACAAAGTCATAGAATCGCTTGGTTGGAAAAGACCTTTGAGATCATTGAGTCCAACCATACCTGTCCACCACTAAATCATATCCCTAAGCTCTTCATCTACATCTGGTTTGAATACCTCCAGGGATGGGAACCCAACCACCTCCCTGGGCAGCCTTGTTCTTTTTTCAAGATCTAGAAATTGAGATTTAACAATTTTATGCATGTTCAGCATCTCATTTTATCACCAAGATCCCAAGTTTCATTTTACTTAGTGTTTACATAGCATTTTGTATGAACAAGCAATGTTGCCATCGAGTTCAGTTCCAACTGTGTGGGTTTTACTACTTCAAACAAATCTCTGGTCAGGCAGGCAGGAACGGAAGCAAAACCAGGGAGTAACAGCCTACAAAACAGCCTCACTTAAATGATTTAAGAGTGTCTAGTTGCTCAACCACACAGGCAAGGTCAGAATTCACATCTATCCTAAAGACCATTTTTTTCCAGTCCCTGCACAGCACACTGAGTAAGCTCAAACATCTGCAGCAAACAGGCCAGGGACCTCGTAGGTCACAGCCTTCTCTACCAAAATACCCGTAACTCACACAACTGGGCCCATTTTGCTCTCTGCACAAGAAAGCATGTGATCGTAACAACTGTTTCTAACATCAACATTTGAGATATCAAGAGAAGTGCAAAAGCAATAACAATTTAGACATTTCCAAGTGGTCTTAATGTTTAATTCTGAAACCTTAGCAAGGCCTTCTGAAATACCTTTTGCATGCGACTATCTAGGTTTTAAAACAGCTGGGAAACAGAACACCATGCAATGGCAGCTTTATTTCACTCATATCCACATCACTCACTGCACAACAGAATTCTTGAGACTCATTGAACCTGCTGAGCTGCTGGCGTTACCTCCACCTGGAGCACATTTCCAGCTGCACAGCCAAGGGTCAGAAGTGCACCAGCACGGGCACTGCTGATCACTGATACATATGGGCAGAAAATGAGGAAGAATCTAGAAGCTTATGTCTCACATTCCTGGTCTTGGACCAGATGGGGTTCCCGTGGGGACATGTTTCCTGATGGCTTCTCTCCAATCCTGACTCCACGCGCCCCTGCTGAACGCCTCCAGCTCAGCTCCCACACTTCCAGCTGTCTGACCCACCCAACATGTCCCAAACTTTTTGTGGCCATCCCAAATCTCTGCCTTGGTTCAGACACTCTCAGCACAATTTCGCCTGTGCCTCTGCAAATTTCCGATTCCTACTTTCTCATCACAGCTCCTCCTTTCTTGCATCCTACTGTTAACTGTACAATGACTTTCAGTCTCTTGCACAACCAGTACCAGCCTCTCCCCCTTCTCCAGCATCTTGCCTCATTTTAGCATTTACGATTACAGGTCACTGGCTTCCAAGTCCTTTCCCAGTCTTCTCAGCTTACAAGCTCCATCCTCCCTTCTCCATCAGCTTCCAGCTTCTCTTACACTCTTCTGCACTGACCCAGTGCTAATTTCTTTCCTCTTACTCCTTGTTTGAATCTGTGCCTGCCCTTCCTCCCAGCTGTTTGTTACCCTACCTGATTTTAAGAGAGACTTTATCTACCTTTAAAAACAGTGGGATTTTTTTCTTATGTGTGGCACGGGTGTCAGAAAGGGGAAAGATAAACTGTGGTCATGCGACACAGGACAGCTCAGCTCCAGCTCCAGCCCAGCCACAAGCAGCCATTACAGGAAAAGCCTGGCTTTGTCTCCAGTCCCTGGCTAAATCACACTCAGCTACACATTGTTCAAACAGCCTGTCTGTACCACCATCAGGAAATGTCTTCAGGACTGAAGCCCACTCAGTGCTTCAAAAGCATTATTATAAGGCATCTTCAGAGACTGTAGTGATAAATCTAATAAGAACAAAAAATCCAAATACTTTAATTGTTAAAAAATCAAAAGACACTTTACTATGTTCCTTGAACTAGTTTTATTTGTCCCAAAAGCTTTCAACTTGGCCAAGTGTGGAAGAAGTTTGTTCTTTTTTTTTTTAAACAAGGAATAAACCGCTTTCCTGCCAAACCTACAATCAAAAAGCACGCTGCTGTGACTGCTGCCCAAAGAAAAGGTCACAAGGGACAATTTTTTTCCTTAGTCTCATTCTTATAAATAATTGGACCACTTTTGACTAAAATTCCCCCTCCTCAAATTGGCATGTTTCTTTTCAAACATTTGGAACCCCATTTTAATGGGGTTTTTTCTTGACTCTCCCCTTTCTTCAGATAAATGACATTTTAACGGTGATAGTCAAAGTAGGAAATACTGAAATACAAGATGACAGCTTCAGCATCACAAAGAACAAAGAAAAGTCTGGATCCTAATGCTGCTGCACAGGATATAGAGAATACGGTAACAACTTTAATAGATGTGTCTAGACAAGGGAGAACTGAAAATGTTGCTTGAATGGCAGAGAACAGGAAAACAGTAATAACGGATAAAGTGAGGAAGCCCAGAGAAGGGAGGGGAGGAGAGAAGAGGGATAACACGCCTAGATTAGAGCAGCCAGAACTGCCAGAGGGCTGTCCATAAGCCACGGAAAGGTTTGTGTCAAACACAAAGTCTCTGCGACCTGGAGCAGATTCTGCCCCAGGAGAATGTGACAGCAGTCTCTGCCGGCTGACCCACGCTCCGTGGGGCTGAGGCGGTGGCACTGTAAAGGCCCTCGTGGTGGACAGCACGTCACTGCCCAAGGAAGCCACGTCTCTCCACGGGCCACACTGTGTCACACTAGGTGAGTGAACAGATTTGAACTGCGGCTTCTCCTTGAATGAGGAGAGCCAGTCTGCAAGGACATTTGGACTAGATTTACCACATCATCTAAAACACTCCTCATTCGGTCACTTCTAAGCGTCTAAACATCTGTTTGAGAAATTACTTAAAATTAGAAATACAGATCCTGGAATAATGGGATGTAAATGAATTGTGTGGATGACGGGCTGGCAGTTTCATTCAGATGACTATTTCAAGCTGAGGCTTTGCTCAAGTATTGATTCTGTACCAGTGTTCACAGAGGCTTTTATAATTGTCTTATTATTGTTACTCTAATGAAATATAATAAACATGCTCAATTTTAGCTTCCTTTTCACATAGTCCCAAATTTGATTTCGTATCACCTCTCAATCTAGTTTTGGCTTCAAATTTCATCAACAGACTATTAACTCATGTTGTATCAGAGGGTATGAAGATAAAATCTAAAATGACTAACACTGACGCACCAATTTACTACCTACACAATTCCACACATTGCTTTTTCCAGCATCCTTTCTCTGTGGCCCATAAGAATAATCATATCTAGCCAAATTAGCAACTCCACAGAAGGAAAGACAAAACTGTTTTACTCTAACTTCAATATTATACTTACCATATTCCTTTGGTCTTCTAATCTTAGTTTCAGCAAAGAAACCAGACAGCAAGCAAACCTCAGCGCCATCCTTAAACTATCACGTTATTTACTGCTCCTCTCCCAATCCCAATTTACAAAATGACTGCTTAAGCATTTTTGTCCTGAAATTGCTTGACTGTTTGCCTGGGGATTTTAACCCAGACTGACAGAGGTGAGTTTCTGCCTCCCATTGCTACGAATGCCTCTGCAGAGCTGCCTCAGTTCTGCAGGAAGTTTATGAACATACTTCAATTACATATAATATTTTTATTATCAGCAATATTGAGCCAAAATAATTTATTCTAATTGATACTGGTTTTCATGTAGTTTGTATCTACAGTGTAAAAACGATGTAATCATGTGTTGCAACCTTCAACGTTAGAATTGCGTTACAAACTTGTAACTGATATGAAAGGTTCTTTTCCATCAGGGTGAGGGTGTGGGGATCTGAAAGCTTCATCTTTGACAGAGCTGTGAAGAACTACAAGCACGGACAGATAATCTTCGAAGGTATCACATTTAACAGGAACACTAACAGAGCACAGAACAGTTTTAAACATGCTGCAACCAGTGTGGTTGCCATTCATACACTTATTTTCACAACAAACTTACAAAATATCTACGTTCAGTCTAATAACATTCAGCTTTTGCTGTAATCAACTAAGACATCAAACAAGTTAAGAACAGTCTGAAAGTCATGCACAGCTTCTTTCACAGTCTTGTTTTCTGGAATTAACAAATACTTCCCCAAAGCATCTTCCACGTTAGAAATAGCAATAGAGAATGTATGGGATGAGCCCCACAAAACTCATGGCCACGAACTAGCTAACACAGAATAAAAATAACACAATTTTCCACATAATTACCTTGCATAAAAATCTCCTGAACCTTTTGTTCCTTTACCCAGGCTTTTACCTCCTCATGTAACTGCGGGTTATCCCTGAGAACTGGGTTTAGACTGTCTACGTCGTCCTAAAGTAGAGATTAAAAAAAGAACCATATGTTATGTTTACTTGTAACATTTCTGTTTATTTTCCTAGATGTATTTTAGAGTACAATATTAAGTAGCTTGATGCTAATTTTACTGATTGCCTAAAAATCCTTGTGTTATTTTTAGAAAAATCTTAAAAGCGCAACATAGTGCTAGAAGTTATTTCACGGGTATGTGGTATGTCAGAGTCCACATGTGGTCAGACTTGTAAGCTATTAATAGGATCACACTTTCATAAATACTGTCTTACTACAAGCTAAAATTGTCCTCTAAAGACTTCAGTGTTTACAGGTATGCAGAAAGAATAATTTCAATAATGATTAAATAAAAACCCTCTTTTCCATATCTGTAAAATTTAATAAGGACACGCTGAGCATAAACACAGATATAAAACCACAAAGATAACGTGTAGGAGAGCTGTATTTTAGGAGATAACAGCATTCTGAAAGAAACGCCATTACTTATTTTCAAATATGAAGGCCTTTGTTAATTATGCAATTTCAAATAAGACATGCTTTAATTTTTATTTTTACTGTATTCAATTCTTCTGGAAAAGATATTTTTTCACCATTTGAATAGGACATCATTTGGAAAATCAAAATAAACTTGGCAGCACTGTGCTAACAAGGAAAATCTAGGCAGAAAATCTGGTTCATACCCCTAAAAGCACAGCTTAAATCATCATTCACCTCTAGACTTTTTGAATACCTATTTCTCTTTATTTCAGAGCAAACTTGCTATTTCTGCCTTTTAGGCTGTGGCAGAGTAATAAAGCTGCACTGCAGCCTGGCGACTCCTCATGCAGAAGACGACCTTGGAAATCCGTGAGCTGCAGGAACATTCATTTGTGCCAGAAGAACTTCAGACAGCTGAAATAATCAGAGTGATTCTCCACATACAAAATATAAAATGTTTTATCAGTACTGCGGCTGAGATCAAGTAATTTCTTTCCTTGATCTCCAACAAGTTCCTTGATGTTTCACCATTCATTATGGAGAGTTTCAGCCATAGAATGTAAAGACACAAGCAACACTCGGGGAACTGTGCATTGCTGCCAGGCCCTCAAGTGACACCAGCAATTTTTCTCTATTCATCTGGATGAGATTATTCCTGCTAACCCACTGAGATCCCAGGATGTCTATTTCCAATTCAAAATTCACTTCCTGACGCTTTAAGATTTGCTGTGCTCCATTATGGAGAAGCCATCAACGCTTCAGTTCTTAAGAGAAAATTACTCTCTCTCCTTATGATTTTCAAAAGGACATGGACTCAGATCCAAAAGGAATGGTCAAGATGACTGTTTCAATACAAGTGCAACAAAGTAAAAGTGAAGGGAAAGAACAACAGGACCTCTATCACCGAAAACCATCAACCAGGGAAGTATGTTGCTAGCATTATCAGAGCACAAGAGGGTCAATACTAAAATGCATTCAAGGATGGCAGACTAGCAAAATTCTTCTTCTCCCGAGTCAATCCAAAAAGGGCATCAGGGCTGTTCTGCTTTCCTGTGCAAATCCATTTTTGCATTCATCTTACATACAGAAGCAACACCACCACTGGAAAGAGGGATTTGCCAGGGATAACAGACCCTGGAACCAGAGCTGTGTGATGATCATTCATCTGTCCTCCTTCCCATGCCCTCTTTCATAGCAGTTGCAAGAGACTGCTGTATCAAGGATTTCCCCTCTCAGATTCACCAGCATTAGCCCTAAGCAATGGGCCGAGGCACTGCAATACTCAATTCTGTCTGACTTCAAAATGCAGATCTCATACATTCTGAATAAATCCTTCAGACCCAGCCATGGAAAGATTTTAATTTCAAGACTATACGCATTGATTAGGTACCCTGAGGTCGTACCTGTTACTCTTAACATTATTCTACTTTGGTGAGCTCTTTATGCAAAGTTTTTGAGTGTCTATATAGTATTGAGCCACTCCTCATTTGTTTCTGAAGGTAACACACATTGTTGCTTTTCTTTTTCCAGATTTCACATCCTTCTTAGGCATCGTTGCCTTCTTTGAACTTGACACTAAAGATCATGGTGATCCTACAGACTGCATACTTGAACCTCTCTTGTTCTATCTTCTATTCAGAACCATGACATCTCAAGTACCTTTGATTCAGAGTGCTTGGTGTGAACACTTAGAAAAGGAGACTGCAAAGTCCACTTTGTACAGATGAGCTCATCTCAAAGACGAGCTACAAAAGGCATAAGTGAGGTCAAAGATTCATCACACAAACTGCACACAGGTCTAACTGGGATTATGCAGAGGGTATTAATGAGAACCCATGGCTTCTAAATACACACACACAATACACATTCAATGTCATCAAGCATCAAAAAAAGCGGTTTGCTTCAAAACATACGCATGCGCTACCCATTGGTCAACAGAAATCAGTACAGGAAAGCAAAGTAGCAACTGACAACGGAAGCTCAGTATTGAAATACTAAAAAAAAGGTTCCTGAAATCTCAAAAATTCTGTTGTTTTACATGCATTACATATATCTATTAAAGTGTGTGTGCTATGACTGACCTTTTCCCAATGTTAATCTTAAATCTGAACATCTAAAAACCAGGAGATCGATTGCATAGTGTGTTAAACTATAAGGCAATGGCCCTTAGGCACACTGTTTTAGTGCGCACCACGAACTTTGGCAAAAACAGGGAGGTAAGGCTATAAGCCATACTGATGACTTGCAGTCTCTCTTCCCTGTCTTAGCACTGAAGATGAGCAGATGACTTGGTAGCACTCAGTCTTTTTCCTTACTCTGCATTTATATTGCTCAAGAAACAACTCTTAGAAATCTGAACCTTGCCAATTATGACTTTCAGTTTTCTCTTCCTTGGTCAGAGTAGCAAGCTTGGCAGACAAACCCACACAAGAATTAAATGCTGTGTAGAATTTTCCACCAAACTTCTCCTCA
Source organism: Neomorphus geoffroyi (assembly GCA_033558235.1). NCBI lineage: Eukaryota > Metazoa > Chordata > Aves > Cuculiformes > Neomorphidae > Neomorphus > Neomorphus geoffroyi. The sequence goes on along the minus strand of JAUMJM010000016.1, from coordinate 9,138,905 downwards.
GTTGAAAGTAGTTTCACTCACAAAAGTACAGTACACTCTCCAAGACCAGTTTTTCCACAAGTCCTGGAATATCTCCTGAAGGAGAATGTTAATTCTGGTTTGAAATCCTTGTGAAATGCAAATCAGAATGCAAATCAAATAAATGGAACTGGCATTTTCTTCTTTAAATTTGCTATATGAAGCTCATTATGTACTTCATACAGCAGTGTCCCTTGCTCTACAAATGACTGTATGTAACACTGGGAAGAAGACAAAGGGCACATGGGCTAGAAAGGTATGGTCGAGATAATCCTTCCTGCCCTTCTGGAAGACAGTCACAAGGAGCAATGTGACTATGAGAAGCTTGCCAATCTATGTTAGGGTTTTTTTACAGCTTTGCTGCTCTTCTTCCTTCTTTCCAGACCAAAAGAGGAATTCACTGGTGGAGTGGACTCTCTGCTTAATTATCCAAAGAACACTTGAGTCATCCGCAAGTCTCTCTAGAAGAGAGACCTGTTGGGGACATGCTCAACTCCCAGGAAATCCTGAGAAGAATAAAGAATGAAATTTTCCCAAATAACAAAGAAACATAATGCTTTTTAGAGTATACCTGTGCTTTCCTCTGGTGGAAAATGATGGAACAAGTTGGGAACTATAGATCATACCATCAGGTTGCTTTACCCAGCAAGCTGAAATTTTTGTTGAGAGAAGAATTTTCAGAGAGCTTATTCAGACAAACATATTTATCATTCAAAGCCACAGATGAAGAAGTGCAGATCACTTATAATGCTTTGAAATTCCTTTAAATCATGACCGAACAAGAATTTCAAAAGACAGTACCCGCAGAAAATCAAGTCAAAATCCCAATACAATACAGAGTTCTCCTACTTAAGCCCCATCCACCAACAAAATGTTGTTCAAGACACTGAGAGACATCCCTGGGTGAGCTGGACCTGCACACTGCCCAAAGACCATACAAAATGTCTTCTGAGAGGCTCAAATGACCACAAGCTCCTTTTCCATTTTGGGTAGCCAGGCATGCCTGCGGTGAGAATATCTGCACATTCCCACAGCTCTCCACCTTTCCCACAGGACTTGCACTATTGAAGCAAGATGTTTCCTTTTTTAGAATACTTCTCCAAGTCATTCTTCACAAACTTAAGGGGAACAAGGTCATTCAAACAAGAGATGAAACTCGAGCACAAAACAACAGCTAAAAGGCACACTGAAATGACTGCTTCAGCCCCCAATCACATGGCCTGCATGCTGCTTACATGAGGGTACAGGAACTCGAGTCAGCTGTCAACTCTTCATTTTCAGTGAAGGAGGAGAACTGACAATATGCACTCCAGGAAAACCAGCAGATTTTGCCATGAAAAGGCTTAAACCAGAGCCCTGAAGATCAAGCCTCAACACATGCTATGCATTAAAACCTGCAAAGATTTATTTGGGAAAACACCTTCTTTGGCCACAATGTCTCTGCGTTTGGCTTTAATGCATCAAGGACATCTTTTTGATATCAGTAGAAACTCATTTCGGTCAGTGTTTTACAGAGAAAGACTAAGTAGATTTTGCAGTCCTCACAAAGGTCAACGCCACATTAGTCCTCACCATCTGTGGCTTAATTAACTATAACTTCCTCGGCTGCTTAGAGGTTTTCTGATAATTTAGGACACGAATTAAATGAAAATTAGTACACAGTCAACTTGAGAGTCCTGTTTACAATGCTCACCCAGCACGCACTGCACACAGAAATAAACGTCTTGTTAGTACTTTAGTAGCAGAGGGGCCATAATTAAATTGAATGAAAAATTCAGAGATCAAGGTGTCAAAAGCTTGAAGCTCCAGCTTTCTTCTTGTTTTATGAGTGAGTATCTTGAAATCACTTCCTATAAAATGAGCCCACATCCCACATTTTGCTTTGTTGGTTTGTTTTTTCGTTTTTGCACCAAAACATTTTTACAACTGCAAGGAACTTCAGCTGCACATTTGGAGACTGCAGTTTGAAAAACTAGGAACAAAATAGGTTGATATCTGCCTGCTGATTGCCTGACAGTCTTCATAGAGCAGTGGCAGCGAACAGTACTGTTTTTAACATCTAGACAGCTGAGAATTTATACTAGTTCTCTAATGCCATCTTTTAGAAGATTATTTTTTCCAATAAAAGAATTCTCTCATTTTCATTGCTTGATTACTAGCTTTCCTCTTCCCTTTCCTTCCTCTTTTATCTGTCACTGATGGTGTCACCTGACATACAATGATTATATCACCATCTGTAATCTTTCACTGATTATAACTTCTTACCAAACCTTCAATCTTAATATTGTCCTGCCTGACATCAGAGTAAGCAGAGGAAAAAACTCACAAAACAGTGACATAAAATCTGGATTGGCAGAATACCAAAGACCTCACCAAGAACATCACGTATTAATTGGCAGTGTCCCTCTGAAATGCCACAAGCCTTTTTTTGCAGTATCAAAAGATGAGAATAACTGTAACACAGAGGAACTGGCAGCAACTAACAGTCCTGAGGGCATCAATGGGCAGGTGCAGGAAGTGCCAAGGCCACAGGGACCACACCAAAACTCTACAGGGAAACGATAAAATTTAACTGAGACTAAAATATACAAATCTTCTGTTGCTTCATCCATCTTTCCAGACACATAGACACGGATAAACCACCAGCGAACAGTATATTCCTTATTCCTTTCTGACAAGTGAAAGGCTACCCCAGCTGCCACACTGCTGCAGCTGCTGGGCTGGAGGTCAGAGAGGTGCTGATAGCTGCGGGGCTGTGCAGCTCCACACAAGCCAGCACAGAAATGCCTTTCCAGAAGGAACTGCTCCAGGGGAGCACATCGACCTGACCCACCACATGCCCCTGCAACCAGGGCAACCTCCCTCCTGCTCCAGGTTGCTCACAAAGAGCAGTGTCAGTCAGGAACACCAAGACTGCAGAAGGCCAGGAAGTTTTTTTGGGAAATGGTAACTTCCCAGTTTACCTTAAACAGCTTTGTCTGAGCGCACAGAAGAGGCTTAGGCTTACCAGGCAACGCCACCGCTTTCTATGTAAACCCAACCCACACTTGACCTATTTTCTGCTGTTCTGAGTGCGTGGTCACAATTTACCTCATTCAAACCCAGCAGCTGCTGGGCCACATCCGAAGCAGTTAAGTCAAGCTTGAAGGCACAACCCTGACCCCTAAACTAGAAACAAAGTCGAGCTGAGGTCAGCCCTGTGTACACGTGCGCGGAGGCACGGCGCGTGGGATGAGGCAGGGACAGGCAGCGACATTCTCATGTGCAGAGCCCAGGCAACACAACGGGGATAACTAATCCCTTCCAACAAGGGGCTCTGAATGCATTGCTCAGAAAAGGACAAATGTTTACAGATATTTTGGACCACAAGCATTTAAGACTAGGGGTTCAGTGTTTAACAGCAACAACTATGTTTCTATAAGTAGAAAGGTAAAACTACAGGCAAACAAAGATAAGGACTAAAAATTTAGCAATTTTCCAACTATCAGTAAACTTCACATCTCTCAGGAAAAGCTACCAACAATTATTCTTTTGCTCTTCACTCTTACTTACACCCAATACTTCTCACAGACCTCTACGTCCTTCCTCATTTCACCTATTCAACAATTAAACACTTGACACTGATTTTAAAATTTTAATTATCAGGCTTGAGAATTAGGAGAGCAGGGCCATGTACACCTCTCCAAGTCATGACTTCAGGCTGGAAGAGGCATCATTGCACTGCTTAGTTCAGGTCTGGAAGAATAACTCATACCCCTAAGAATATCTGAAAATTTCTATTAAAAATACAAATTATCCTATGGAAAATAAATTAAAAGTCAGTAATATAAGTATACAGGAAAAAATTTGACTCACAGACAAATACTCTCCCTAATTGTAACTCAACACAAAAATAAAGAGGTACTCCCCTTCCCATAAGGCTAGCAATGTGAAATGAGTACGCTGGAAACTTGCTTTTTTGCAAGTCAGCTTGTTATTTCTGTATCTGTACATGAGAATCTAGTACGGAGGCACAAGGGAAACGAGCGCAGCATATGGAATGAGAGAATGAGAATGCAGCAGGGAAGCAAGCATCCATCAATGGACAAGCAAAACTAAACCTGCAGCAGGCAGATACTGTCACAAAACAACTCCAAAACTGGTCTAGTGACTTCTACAACAGTTTTGCATTTGAAAATACAGATTTAAAAAATTGGCCCTTATGTTCACGGGTTGTGTTGCCCTCTCTTTGAGCAGGTGGGACAATCTGGATCAGAAAAGCAAAATCTCCTGCAGTGATAGATCTTTTAGCATCTGATCTAAGATTTCCCCATAAAGTGGCTCCTACCCATAAGCCTGGTGAGCTATCAGCTTCCACCTAGAGTGCTGTGGTGACCGTTTGTACTACTTGCATTCTTCTCCGTGTACAAATGAATGAAAGATCAAATGAATAGCACTGCTCCATGTCCATCTTCTCCCTCATTTTGACGACACAGCCATAATTTGCTTTTGTTTCACTTTCCACTGAATCACATTGCCTTCTCCTTCCTCACCGCAGGCTCTACACATTTACCACCATCATTTAAGCAATATGCGACTTCATCCTAGTTCTACATTTTGGTTTATCTACTCCTGAGATAAACACGGAGGGAGTACTTGTCCTACCCCACTAAACCAGTAACTCCCAAGACATCCGACGATACTGGAACAAGCCCATCAGTTGCTCATCAAGCAACTCAAATGCCACTATGGGAAAAAACCCTCAGAGTGCAGACATGTCCCTGAAGCAAGCAATTAGAAGAGTGAAGTTGCTCTAACAAAGAGAGCAACTAAGCGAGTAGATTGGAGAAAAACCTTTCGTACACTGATATTAAAATTTAAACTGAGCCCCAGACATCCTGTGAATTGTGAATGGCTTTCAGAAGGTATCTAAAAACTCCCCAAACCGTATCAGCTGAAGGAGAGGCTGTATGGATTCAGTTGTATTTAAGCAAAACCAAAGTACATTCTGTTGATCATCAGTTGTCTGGCTGTGAGAAGGCAGTTTAATGTCCCCAGAAATCAAGCTCGGAGATCAGAACAATAAGCTCAGACACTGTCCATTTTACAGAAGACATCTTCCTCGCATCAGGGACAGCAGAAGTTGCTTGCAGCACCTTGAACCGGCAGAGTTGGAAAACTGCAATACCACTGCCACCACAGATAGTGGCAAGCCAGATAGTTCATCCCTTATCTTGTGGTAGTTACCTCCGCCAAATCTTTTATCAGTTGCATTACTCAGCAACATAGCATTATTCGATAAGACTACCGATAACTAAGAGCTTACAGTATTGAAGAGCAAAGGTCTCTCAATTCCAAACCACAGGAAGAAAATGTGAAACGCTATCCAAAACGTGGCAGACTGAGGACAGCTCCTACAACATCACCATGTCCTGGAAATGTGCATCAATAGTATCTCACTCTTGTGAGCGACACTCTGTTCTGTAACTTTAACTCCCACCAGCTTACATTACCAGCAGTCATGGACTACCCTGACTCTCACAGTATAGAAAGGGTATCAGGCTACTGGAGAGTGCCTGGAGGGCCACAAAGCTGGTGAAGGGTTTAGAGGAAAAATTTTATGAGGAGAGGCTGAAGTCACTTAGTCTGTTCAGCCTGGAGAGGAGGAGACTGAGAGGACACCTCATCTCAGTTTACTGCTTCCTCACAAGGTAAGGAGGAGGAGTGGACACTGATCTATTCTCTCTGGTGACCTGAGGCAATGGCAGGAAGATGTGCCAGGGGAGGGTTAGGGTGGACATGAAGAAAAGGTTCTTCGCCCAGTGGGTGGTGGAGCACTGAAACAGCTCCCCAAGGAAGCAGTTACAGCACCAAGCCCGACAATATTCAAGACACAGACAATGCCCTCAGACACACGGTGTGAATGCTGGGGTTGTCCTATGCGGGAATAACCTGCAATAGTAATTACAATAGTAATTAAGTGGACTGAACTCCACTGAAGCTGGCTTTCAAGAACACTTTGAAGATATCTGATATATTCTTTCCTACTGACAAAAAAATCTGCAGAAGAATCACAGAATCACCTGAGTTGGAAGGGACTCACAAGGATTAGATTATCAAGTCCAACTCCTGTCCCTGCATAGGAAAACCCCAAAATTCACACTGTGTGTCCGAGTACATTGTCCAAATGCGTCTTGAATATTGTCAGGCTTGATGCTATGACTGCTTCCCTGGGGAGCTGTTCCAGATGGGAAAACAACTAGCAAATCATCTTGCAGAATTTCATTCAGAAGGACAAACTTCTCTGGTCTCAGGGATCCGGTGCAGAGCTCCCCAGCTGTCTGGTTGGGCACGCAATGGCAAGCTCATCACTCTGCAAACGTGGAAATGCTGCCTCTGTTCCAAGACCGTATCAGAAGCAATGCAGCCACCATCATGTGTTTTTTTCTCTTAAGAGCTCCATTCTGACCTGCTGGAGCCATTTTAGGAATTTTCCCTATAAATAACAGAGCCCTGACCAGCTGGGATGTATATCGTGTTTGGATTAACACTACAGCTCTCTGCAACTCTGGAGAAAGCAGTGGCCATGCCTTTTATAGAATTTGTGAATAATGGTCTTGCAAAGAGGAAAGACCAAGTTGCTAATCAGAAAACAGGGATGTTTCAGTTTGGGGCTGCAATCAGCTCCTTGGGGTAGACTGGGGAAAGTAATTCAGTGTTTAAAATGCTCATGTATGTCCCAATACTTTTCAGTCGATAAATCTCCTAGCACACAGAATCAAACAATTCCTGTTAAACACATAATTCTAGACTGAACCACAGCACTTGAGGAGGGAAAACTGTTAAGCACTGTCCTTCACCCACCAAGTCTTACACATTCTGAAATCTGCTTTAACTTTATTTGATCTGTTTTATACCAAACTGGCACACAGTGGTGAAAAGAAAACAGCAAAAGGGAAGAAAATATTCTCACTGGGTAAAAATCCAGTCTCTATGGTTCAAATACAGTTTCTTAACTGTATGCTTCAAAGTCACTACTAGAATTATAAACTACAGAATAATTTGTGAGATACACAAAAATTATTATGCTTCAAACCCAGTTGCTCAGCAAAAGCATAGTAAAATGCTACTCCCAGTAATGCTGGCAGAGACACACAAGAAGCAAGGAAAAACACAGGAACAGTAATTTTAATTCAATTCAAAAGACAAACAATAGTAGTAAAAAAAAATCTAGAACTCTAATTATGAGGTGTACTGTTAAGAAGAAATGTTTGATCAGGAAATGTACCCTATGTGAAAACAAATACTGCACTTTTTGTTTTACTAGTAAAGTTATTCCAATTTCTAAGAAAACAGTAAGATTAATTTCAAAAAAAATCAAGTTTGTATAAAATTACTTGAGTTTCTCCCCAGATATCTGGCCTGGAAAAGGAATTTCATACACATACCTGGATCTGCTATAGTTCTCAGCCTCTACTACGAGCAGCTTGCCAAAGACCGTGGAACAGTTCTCAAAATACTAACCCTAGACCACAAATCAACACTTCTATCAGGTGTAATTTCAAAAATACCTTTTGTAGGAACAAGTTACAGAGTGACAGCCCTGAACAAAGCAATTTTGTATCAGAGGAAGGGACACAAGCAAACAAACCCATGAGCATTTCATCAAATGAGCTATTGTGTTTATCACATCAAGACAAAGTTTAACTCTGCTAAGAACACATTTCAATGAAACTCAGTTTCCTCCTACCTGAAACACAGGAAGGCCAACTCTTTTCCCTCCCTGGGTAAGCAATCTCATGCAATGACTGCAGGATATTATCCTCATTCACGCTTCAGTGTTCTCCAAAGCACTAAGGATTCCCAATCACAACACACAGCAACTATTTAGGAAAGCAACACACGGGTAAAGCACCATCTGCTTATAAAGTGGAAGAGACTTCTTTAGGAGCTGACTTGGTGTCTGGATTATGAAAACAGCACTGGTCAAGAACATCATGTAGGAAAAAAAATATTTTAAACTTTCATTTTTAACAAATCAAATGTGAAGATTAGAAATTTTAAGGACACAGAACCAAGGATAAAGCGCCCTTCTCTTACTACTGAGTGGTATTTCCCATGGCATTTACTGGTGAGAAAACCCAGCAAGTTCCTTACCCAGACACACCGTGTAGATTTGTGAATTCAGTAATCCTGAGGCTGCTTTCAAGAAGTGCTAAGACACTTCAGTGGAAGGATTTGATCTTCACCTTCAAAATAGACACTAGTTTTGTTCCATCTCTTCTGTTATGAATTCCTACCTTTTAAATTAATGATTTCAATGCTGTCTCCTGCAGTAGGATTAACAAAGACCACTTAACTGCAATTTTTGAAAAGCAAGACAAGTTTCTGTACGACAGCAGAAGGAAACCTCTCTTCCTATGGATTTGAGGCCTATCTCCACTGTAGCAACCTTAGCTTGTCTCAGGGAACTCACAACTCTTCCTCCTTCCTCTTTGTGTACCTTCCCACAGCCTTTAGTAGTTCCACGTAAACACCCTCCTACGTCCTGGAAGAGCCACATTACTTGTGGCAGCTACGCCACTGCCTCCTCACTAATGGCCTCCTCTCCATGCTGCTTAGATCTCCAAGGTTTGTCCTATCTGGAACAATGCCACTCCTGTGTCAAACCTCACCAAGACAGACAAAAAAAGCAACTAACAAACTTATTTCAACATAAAACAGAAAAGTAGAGCTTCGGTTCCACCTATTTTGACAACAAAGACAGATGAAGTCCTTAGGGAAGCAGCTTTTTTTCCAGAGATGCACAAATATTGGCTTAGAGATGATGTATTCATCTGCCTCGCACTCTACAAATGGAAGGTGCCAATACCTTCTCCTTTCATTCCTCTCTCTTTGTGAGTGCTCTGACGAAATTATTCTGTCCCATACGTGTAACTGGGAGCGAGGACTGGTATGAGTCATCTGACCCACTTCTAGCTGGATGCAGGCAGCCTTTTGCTTTCCCTCATGTTGGAAACGTACACTTAAACATACATGTGCTGGTAACAAGCTGTTTAAACCACTGCTCTTTACAACACTGCCAGACAAGCCAGCTGGACTTCTTATGGGTGGTCCAGACACCGGATACAGGGGAAAGAGCAGAGATATTCTTAAAGGTGACGCTGAAAAGAGTTAAAAATGCAGAAAGCTGTATGTACTTCTGTTGCCCATGGAGGAAATGAAAGTGGGAGGTGAGCACATGACAGCCACAGCAGCCAGCTGGCTGGCACCAGGAGTTACCGAGCTGCTTCTGTCAAACTCAAAGGGTGGGACCAACCCAAAAGCCCCTGCCCGCCTGGGCAGTAGAGGTACCATATGAGAAAAGCAATTTTCAGCTGCAGCAGCTATTTTTAAGCCTGAAGTTTAGAGTAAGAGAAGTCCGAAAGATGAGTGCATGTGTGATTATGGGGTGCTTAAAATACAGACAAAAAAAATATTATTTTATCCCCGTTTCAAGATGTTTAAAGTATTTTTTATGTGCACATCATTACCACACGAGCCCTGGCTTGTTCTTATGAGCAAGTCCCAAAACCAAAAAGCACCCAGGCCTGAGATACGCAGTCTCTGCCCATAACAAACAGACAACGAGAGTAACAAGAGTTGCACACTGCCCTTTTCTCGAGCCTTACTTCACTGCATACAGACCCTGAACGTCAATTTAATAGACTCAGTTAAGACCAGTGCAGTATTAGTTCCTGAATCCAAGGTATCTATTTCACAGAATGGTTTTGGTTGGAAGAAACCTTTAAGACCATCAAGTCCAACCATTGATACAGCCCTGCTAAGTCTGCCACTAGACCATCTCCCCAAGTACAACATCTACTCATCTTTTAAACCCCTCACCGGATGGTGACTCAACTACCTCCTCTGGGCAGTCTGTTCCAATGCTTGACAACCCTTTCAGTAAAGAAATTCCTCCGAATATTCAACCTAAACCTCCCCTGGTGCATCTTGAGGCCACTTCCCCTTGCCCTGTCATAGGCTACCAGGGAGTAGAGACCAACCCCCACCTCACTACAATCCCTTTTTTCATTTCACAATTAGTGAGGAAGTTTATTATTATTACTTCCAACAGTCTTTCAGGTGTGTTAGACATTTGACCTGGCAGCTCTCAGACGTGCAATGCACATTTAGAAAAAGAGCAAAGTACACACCCTTAGCTCTGCGCATGTAACACCTCCCACAGGGGATTTCTCATGTTTTATCTCTACATCTGCAACCTTCAGCACAGAGGTACAAGCAGATCTTACCCATCTGAAACTCCAAGGCAACCAGGCTTGTCTTTTTTTAAAAAAAGAGGAAAAAAAAAAAGTTGTTCTGAAGAAGAATGTGAATAAGTAGGGTGGCTGGAAGGGAAATACCACAACAGAGAACTGAAGCGTGTTCTTGATTCATTCTTAGCAGGGTTTTTTCTTCCGTTTTCTTTTTTTTAACCCAATATGCAGGAGGACTTTTTGAAGACTGTGCACATCCTTCCACTTACTCTTTTGAGTGGTGAAATACCCTCTTTACAGGAAATCTAATGATTGTGAAGAACCTTAAATTGAATTCTGCCCTCTCCCAACTGTGCACATTTGTTGCAGTGCTGTGTGCTCACAAGTCCTTTGGAAAGATATGAAACACACAAAATGTGTGTGTATATTTGGAAATACGCAATCTATCATGCACTGTGCTCTGCCTGACCCAGACATGCAGATGAAACTCACTGACTGCTTGGGCAAAGCAGAGCCCTTCCAGGTCTTTCTGTAAGTGTATTTTATTACAGAAAAACACAATATAAAACACTTTTTGTTATTCTTTATTTGCCTGTCCAAAGCATAATGCAGTTGATTCCAGCTGCTTCAGCCAGTAACAGCAGAATCTCACACTTCAGCTCAGTAGTGCCCGTGACGGATACTGCCAAACACCACCAGACAAAAACACCATACTGATGAGGTCACACATACCATATGCTGAGCTTTAATGCTTCACATCCCCATCTATAGTCCTTCAAGTAAACTACAATGCTTGAACAAATTAAGGCATGATCAGCTTTGCTGCTGCTTAACTTACTACATGGATCATAACGAACAGACACACAGCTGTCACAGAAGAGTACTAGGAACTCATTATTACAGAAAACCATTTCAGTTCTAATTATTTGATTTAGGTCACACTTGTAGCAGGCATACTCTTATTTTGCTTAAAATATTTTAATAACAAACATATTTGAAACTGTGTTCACTTTCAACATATAGCAAGAGCCACTAGAAAACATACCACTTTTATCAATTTTTACCTAATTACAAAATATACACAATGTACTGTGAACACGAAGTAGAAAAATATTAAAGACACGACTTCATCATCATATTTCAAGACTACCTGCCCTACAGATTCTAGTTTGGCAGAGAAAATGCACATTTTAAATTTTATGTCTGTCACTTCCTGCAAAGGAATAATTTTCATTTCACTGCTAAGCAGAGGACCATAGCACACATTCGTTTGTATCTGCTTTCTCCTCAAGATCCCACTGTCACCACCATAAAAAGAACTACATGACTAAATGGTCTGACCATCCCAGGATTAATGAATGAGTCACCCTCAGCCACACAGAAGGTTCACGTAGACAATAATACTGTTTGCATCCTCTATGAAGCAGAAGAGATAAAAGCAGCCGGAAACAAGTCGTAGGTTGGTGTTTAAGGCACCACACATACAGAATCCAAGGGGTTTTATGGAGGAGGGCAGGATTCAAGACAGTAAACACGTAAGGGAAAAGAAAAAAAAGAAAGCACATTTAGCTGTAAAGAACAAATCCACTGACAAGTGTGATACTTGCTATGGAAAACCCTGTGAAGACACGCAAAAAATGTAAAAGGACTCATTTAGCACAGCCGCACACCCTGCTTTTAACAATGATATTCATCTAGCTCTTCTGAAGGCTCTTAACAATTGAAGCATGTTTATTTATGCAAAGAGCAGACAGGGCATGAGAATCTATGGTTCATCACTCCCCAGCCAGTCCTGCCAAAGTCTTTTTACTCTTGTTCTGGAAGAACCACTTCTGGTAAGACAGTAATTGAGTTCTTTGCCTACTCAAACTTTGTTTTACCTGCCAAGTCTAAAAGGATGCCAAGTGCACTGTTTTCTTTGCCTTGAGCAGTTGTCACCTTTAAACTGGACAGCACCACCTTATTCATGAAGCTTCTCAGCCCCATAGTCATGCTAAACAGCACCATCTTTCCTGATCAGAACTGATCTGAGCAGAATTCATACCGAATGCTCCTCTGCTGCCCATTACAAGTATCACAAGGATAGGAAGGATGGGAAAAGTTACTCAGCAGTTAAAAACTATACCTGAAGTGAAACAGACTCTTCCCACACAGATTCAAACTTTGTTTGTTTTGGCAGAAAGGTACCAGAACTTTAGAAACAGCAAAATGCAATAAAAAGTGTTTAGCTCACCATGGTCTCCAAGGTCTTCATACTGAAAATGTACAGCCATGAGAGCTTAAATCAAAAACTACACACGTTTAGAAAGTAAATTCATTTCTGCAAAGAATGGTTCCTCAGTTCTGTGTTCTGCTCAAAAGCTGGTTAACAGTATTCCAATCCAAGCAAGGGAGCAAAAAGGCCATTTCTTTTTAGAAAAGCAGATTTTCATGGGAAGTTTACCAAAGATTGCCTGTTTTCACGGCAAAAAAACCCAGAAGGCTTTCCAGAAAAACAGAAACAAGTAACATCTACCTTCTATTAAATGACTTAAGGCTAGCAATGCAATCTCCAGAATGAACAAAAAATAACAAGCAAAACAAATTAACAGACACAATCCTCCCACTTCAGGTTATCTTTCAGGAGAAAATAGTCTCATAATGATCAAGTCAATATTCTGTCTCACACACTGCTGGTACAAAATTCAGTTAGCATAATTTAAAAAATAGTTTCTGTTCTCTTTAAAACATTATCACTCACTACAGTTCTTATCTGCACAATTAACTCCTGAAACTTGGCAATGAGACACTGCTAGCCCTGCAGAGACATGTTTATTAAATTTCTCAAACTTCTTCGAATTATTCAGATAAAGAAATCTTAATTTCATGAAAGCTCAATGTTATTTGATGTATCTACATTCAAAATCTGAGCAACATCCACTTAAGATGCAAATTCCAGATGCCTTAGTACTTAAAAGTTATCTCCATCAGTAGCCTTGTTCTAATGTTAAAACAAACAATTTTGGTATCTCTTGTCACCAAACTACTTCTGATTGATACAGATCAGCAGCCCTGACCTCAGGCTTTAATACAAAGCAGCTTGGTCCATGAGAGGGGAAAACAACCTGACCTCTCTGCATCAAAAATGGAGCCCAGGTGTTTGAGAGTCCAAGCTTATATCTGGAACTGTTTTTCACAAGCTACTGCTTTGTATGAGTTTTTGGTTAACACCTCTTTTAAAACTGAAGTCGCTAATTACAATGTTATTATAAAGGCAGCTGTTCATTTGACACATTAAAAATTGGCACCTTTAATTTGTACGCACCTTTCCAAATTACAGAGCTTCTATGTCCAAAAGTCTATCAGTAAATAGTCCTTGAAGCGAAGGACATGAACTGCGTACAACGTTGCTATGTCACTGCCAGCCAGGTCTGGCAATAGGATTGTTTCACAAGAGGCAGCCCTTCTCCTGTATTCAATTTGTTTTGCTCAGCTCATCTTGTAAGAAATGATTCATTGCCAAAAGGAGATTGATTACTCTTACTGGAATGAACGTTATCAGAGACATGATCTTGATAGATCTCAGGCAAAGGACAGATGCTAGCACAAGTATTTGCTTTGTAAAATGAATCTGGAAGATTGCGGCTGGACTCTGAGGGTGAATTTACACTTCACAGCTCAGCTGATTTAAGAGGTCGCCGCTGCCAAAGGAGGATATCCCACTCTGCGTTGCGTCATCCTGCCCCTCTCCCTAGAGGAAGTCAGAGCACTCACTGCACACTGGGCTAATCCAGCTCAGCTCACCAACACCGCAGACTTCCCCCCACCCCTGTTTTGAAAATCAAGGTTGTACTGCTTTTAGAAGGCTGAATGCACTTGGCGAGGGGTCTGACAATGGGAACTGTCCATCGCAGCAGAGCCAAGCAGATTGAGCAGCTTGAGTCATTGCATGTTGGCTTCCCCACCACAGATGCACAAAAGCATCAGCCCATCCATGAACAGAACCTCTCTCTCCTTTCCCCAGGATTCTCTCTCAGTGACTTCTCTATTTCTAGCTCTATTTTTGGTATTAGGAAAAAAAAATGTCTTGGTGAAGGAGGAGGGAAGAAGGGGTGTCAAGACAAAATTACATAGCATTTATTCAGGGCCATCTGTTATTCCAAGTCTCAAAGTACTATTTCTGTATCACTGCAGTGTACCATCCCAGCTTTAAAAAAGAATTTATGGCTATTCTAATTGCAATCAGTTCAGCTTAAGCTGAAATATCTAATATTATTTCTATTTGTCACAGAGATTTTTAGACCTTCTTTTGAAAGCAGATGGGGGGGGGTTCATTGTTTCTCTTAGTTTTTAAATACCTACACATTCATATATTAATGTATTTCTAATTAACGAAGGCAGCATTAAAATCAAGGATACTGGAAATTTTAGCAGACTTAGAAGCAACAGCAAGAGAAATTGTTTTTTCTTTGATAAAAATTAACATTTTCTGCTACTCATTCTCAAAAAAAACAGTAAGTCAAATACCACTGTAGTAGTACCAAGACCTAGAAGCTTCAGAAGGACAGATACTATCTTTTACTTGCTCTACATTAATGGTACTGATCAACCTTTAAAGGGGTCAGGCAGTTATTTAAAGGTGGTTCAATAACATTAGTTGCATAGCACTCCTTGACATGATCAGATTCACTAGAATCAGGTACAGTATCCGATACAATCTTTCACAAAATGACTAACAATCTGACAATAATCAACAGGAAATTTTTCCTGTAACACAAAAATTGGCTGTCAAATGCACTTAAAAATAATAAAGACATGGATTTTAACTAACCTAAATGGACAGTACTTACACACTAACCGAATTTCTTACCTGATAGGGCTGAAAGGCACTATCTTCAGTTATAAAATCCAGCTGTTTGTCCACAAGGAATTCTACTGCAGTAATTGAACTGTACACACTTTTTCCAACCAAGGGCTTGAACGTCTATTGGAAAAAAAAAAAAAGAAAAAGAAAAGAAAATTAATCAAAAAAATCTCAGCACATCAAAACTCCAGGACTGTACAAACATTGATGTAGTTCTCCTCCATGAAAACAAGTTAAAACAGAATAACAATTACCAATTATGCGAGAAAGAAGGACTTTGTGTTTTGTTGTTTCTCCTTTGTGCCGTTGGTGGAAACCAGCTAAAAAAGGGAACTATACCATACATTCTTCCTTTCCCTCACTCTGCTTGAGCAAGAGTGTTCACCACAGAAGCTCAAAGTACAGGAGCACGATTATATCTTGAAAATGCAGCTTAGCACGCAGATCCTTTCTCTCTGCCTGCAGGACTTGCTAGCGCAGTGGTAATTACACTAAGGACACTGAAGTGGAAATGGACTGCAGACGTGAAACGCTCCCCCCCTTCCTGTTCTGAAATCGTTCACCTTGCCTCAAGTCAACCATCTCATTTTCCTGCCCGTCTCTGCATCTGCTCTGACTGCTGCTGCCGCCCCCGCAGTCGCTCCTCCCTGCAGCAACCGGCTGCTCCAGAGCAACGGCTTCAGCGATGGCAGCACCCGGTCCAGGGGCTTCTGCAGCAGGGCCAGGAGGTTTCCTGCTTCCTCCCACGGGCTGGGGAAGCAGCAAGGGGCGGGTGGGTCCCTCGCAGGAGGCAGTGGGGTGGTAAGGCCCCTTGCTGCTTCCCCAGCACGTGGGAGGAACAGGAAACCTCCCGCCCTGCTGCAGAAGCCAGGCATGGAGAAAGGGCAGCAGGGAATAACAGGCTTCTCGGTGGCCCCATGCAGTCTCTGCCCAAAGCACCCTGCCTCATCCAGGCACAGCAGGCTGCAGGCGAGTGGGAGGAAGCCGTGACTTCAGCGGGTCTCCCCAAGAGGGGACAAGCAGGCCATCCCCTTCCCTGCTGGCTGGGTTTCCTGGAACAGAAGCGCAAGGAGAGCGTGACTGAGCGGGGATGTACGGGAGAGGGGATGAGTCAGGTGAAAAGGAAATCCCAGCGGATGGAAAGGAGAGAAAATGCTGCTCTGAAGACAGGCAGGAATGGCAAGAGGAAGGCATGGGTGAACAAAAGAAACAACCACCAGAAAAAACATGCAGGATATAAGGGGAAAAAACACGGAGGAACAGAAAAAAAATAGAGGAAAGTTATTCTACAGGACAGAAAAAGTAGTAATGAGGGAAAACAGGGCCCTTTGAGATTGACTCTGGATTTACAATGCAGTAGGAAAAGACAAAGAGGAGAAACAAGAGCCAAACCACATGAAGCCCTGTGCAAATGCTACTCCAGCACCTGCTCAGATGCCGCTATCACAACAGGCCATCACTAGCGGGCACGCAACACCCACAGCAGCAGCCCACAAGTACTTACACGCGGAGGGCAGGATCACAGCGCCCGCTCACTGATGGGGAAACTGAGGCACAAAGCAATCCCGTGACTTGACAGAAGCCACCTAAGCAGGGCAGCGGCAGTCAGCAACCTTCCCTCAGCCAGTCTGCAGGCAGCTCATAAGAGATGCACTCGAGGTTTTATCAGACTACATTACCTACTTTACAGAGGTGTTGCCTGGCGATTAGGCTAAATATAACTCAAGCCTCTCCAGAGTTTCAGCTTTGGCACTTACTAAACAAATGAGAGAATACTTCATTGGAGAAACGTAATACTTTCTCATTAATATATCCAACCGTACAAATGCTCAGATTTAATGTACTGCATTCCTGTTTCCATTTTGTTTAAGGTTTCACTTCAGCTGTTACCTGTTCCCATGCAAGCAAGGGAAAAAAAAAATCCCTATCAGTCTGTCAGGCATCTAACTAGAGGGTAACTAGACAAAAGGGCTGGAGAGGCAGGAGAATATGATAATATGCTAACTACAGATCTGAAGAGCAATTATTTAACCCTTAATAGTTAAGAAAGGGCCTTTGGTCTTGCATCACTTTTCTATAATGGATCTTGTATTGCTAATGGTTCGAGTTAAGAGAGGGTGGAGTTCACACCACAGAATTGCAAAGTGTTGAGTGTATAAACTCAACACTTAAAAAAAGTCAAGATCGTAGTCTTTCAGTTCTGAATTCACCTCTGCGCCTTCTTATACATGGTTCTACTTTTTCCACACTGGCTTCTTTCTAAATTTCTGTGCTATTATTTAGGTCAAGAAACGCATTTCCAGCTACAAACAACAGGACATACCACATCATTAGCTGAAATGAAACCGTGTGGAATGTGGCTTGTAGTTATCATTCAGGATTCAGACAACCCCACTGATTAAGGTACGTGTGAACCACTGGTTTATCTTACTGCTCATACTAAAAGAACCAGTTCTAAATATAGATCTGTGAGCATGATTAGTCTGAAAAGAGAAACATAATGCCTTTTCATTTGCTTTCACAGATCTAAGCCTCTAGACAGGCCAACGCCCCCAAAATACTCATGAGGAGGATGCAGGCTATCCCACAAGCACAGAGGAAAAATACGTAAATAAATGAAGAAAAACTACGCCATGTCACACACATCCTCATACATGAACAGCTGCTCAGCCACAAACAACTTGAGATTTTTCAGAGACTATCAGAAAATATTCCCACTATCAAAGATAAACAAAACTCCACCCTTTTAAGAAAAAGAAGGCCTTCTCGGGAAGCAAAGCCCAGACTCCATCAGCTCCAGGAGACAGGAAGGCCACCAAGGAGGTATCCCAACTAGAACATGTTAGGGATTTGAAAAACCTTAAGATGGAATCACCACGTATCACATATGCACAAAGAAAACCAGACTGAGACTAGGAGCAGAGCAGGCAAGAGTCAGCTACTAGAGACAAGCATGTGAGACATGTAACAACATGAAAATAGATGCAAGAAGGTCCAAAGAGCTCCTTGCAGACTTTCAGAGAAAGACGCTCCCTCTTTCCATTCCCCAAGTGGAGGACTACTCCAAGGAGAATCAGCCATATTGTCTGAAACCCGGAAACCCCAAACCTCTTCAAACTAAAATCTGCCTTTCAAACTTGCTTAAAGCTCCCTTACCATCTACACTAACCCAACTCCATGAAAATCACACTTAAGCAATGGACTAAAACACTTAATTGTAAGTGACATCTGACTTCAGCACTCCTCTAAGTGGCTGCTTATATATATATATATCTCCCCCTTTTTCCACCAAATTTCTCTTCTTGGCCAAAGGAAGCTCTGAGAACACACAGACACCCTGGTTGCTTTTCTGCCAAGTTTTCCCTGATACTGAATAAAACATTTCTTACTTTGCTTTCCCCCCCGCCAACCTCCCATCTTCCCATGATTTTAACCCAGCTCATGCAAGTAATAACCACCCACAGGAAGCATCTGGCACAGCTCTGAGGCTGAACAGCAGACCTGGGTTGGGAGGGTTCACAGTTGGACTTGAATATCTGAAAGGCGTTTTCCAACCTAAATGATTCTAGGATTCCCAAAATCTAGACAATTTTTACAAATTTTAAGTATCATCAATTCACAGCAAACAACCTCAAAACTATTCGACTGCATTCACCAAGTACTTTTGTTCAGCCTGGAGAACAGAAGGCTCCAAAGAGACCTCATAGTGGCCTTCCAGTACCTGAAGAGGGCCTACAGGAAAGCTGGGGAGGGACTTTTTCCAAGGGCAAATAGTGACAAGGCGAGGGGGAATGGCTTTAAATTGGAAGGGGGAAGATTTAGATTAGACATTAGGAAAAAATTCTTCAAAATCAGGGTGGTGAGACACTGGCACAGGTTGCCCAGGGAAGCTGTGGGTGCCTCCTCCCTGGAGGTGTTCAAGGCCAGGTTGGATGGGGTCTTGCACAGTCTGGTCTGGTGGGAGGTGTCCCTGCCCATGGCAGGGGGTTGGAACTGGATGAGCTTTGAGGTCCCTTTCAACCCAAACTATTCTATGATTCTACTCGCAAATACAGTGGATTACTCATGGACAGCTTTTTCTACCGCCCAGTAACACAACTCATCTATTTACTTATCCTTTCAAAACCCCCATGGCAACCACAGCCTGGCTTTCCCGAGGAAGCAGCACTGAGCAAGCACAGAGAGCATTTTTATCTCTGCCTAATGCAATTAGGCAGCTGCAGCCGCGGGGAGCCGCCGCACCATGTGAGCGGGCAGCTCCCTGGCACCGGCCCGGGCTGACGGGCTGTGACCCCCGCGGGCTCCTGGCAGCGGCCGCCGAGCCTCAGTGCGGGTCTCGGCCCTGCCCGCACCCAGCGCGGCACCCCAGCCCCCTCCCCCTGCACGACACATTTCCCTACGCACATGGACTGCACTGGCCTTGATTTTTAAGCCTCTCTAGAGGAATTTTTACCGCAAAGAAAGAGAACAGGCTTTCAAAAAGCTAAAAATTCTTCAAAGAAAACTATTCTTAAACGAAAATCTGTAACATTTTATACGTTTTCCTCTTTAAGCCACGAAAACTGAAAAGATCACGTAAACTTAATTTATCCGTGCTATTCAGCAAACTTTTCCACACATTGTTCTTCAGCCTCGCTGTTCAGTCTGCAACAGCGCAAACACTGGCACCTTTTCATTATGACACTTAATCATTAAACTCCCGAATAGCCGCAGCTCTTTCCCAACGCCCGGTTGTTGCTATGGTTCGTACTCGGGAGGCAGAACTACCGACTGGAAAAGAGCGAAAGATAAATAGCGCTGATCCGACACAAAAACGGAGCACCAAGTTCTCACCCACAGCCCGGGTCCCTCGGGAAGGGCTCGACTGCTGTCGAGTGCGCTATTTCTGCCGGACCCCTCGCCTTTCCCTGGAGTAGAGGGGAGCGAAGAGCACACACACACACCCCGCCCCGCCCTGGCCTTTCCCTGGAGCAGAGGGCAGCAAGGAGCACCCACTCCACCCCTCCTCAGTCTTTCCCTGGAGCAGAGGGGAGCAGGGAACATCCCCCCCAACCTTTACCTGGGGCAGAGGGCAGCGAGGAGCCCCCTGTAGCGGGGTCCCCCCCCAGCCCCCTGCAATATGCCTGGCCGGCGCTCACGGCAAAAAACCACCTCGCTAACCACAACGCAAAATCGGTTTCGGAAACGATACTTTCCCTGGTTTCCGAAGGGGCTCCCCGGAGCAGGAAGGTGCCCGGTGCCCCCGGAGGGGCGCAGTCCGCATCCTCCGCCCCGCACAAAGCCCAGGGTGGGGGAGCGTCACCGCCGGGGGCGCAACCCTCTCCGCGGCCCCATGGGGCGAACAAAGGCGGGGGCCGCTCAGAAAGTTGCGATGCCCGGGGCATCGGGGGTGCCCCTGGGAAGTGAGTGGCCCGCGGAGTAACCCCCCGTCCTCGTACGCACCTCGCCGGGCGCCGCGGCACAGCCCGCGGCCCCTCCGCGCCCGCCGCCGCCTTTGAACTCGCAAGTAAAATGGTTCTCGCCGCGCCGCTTCCGGGTCGGGCCGGGCCGGGAGGCCGCGCCGGGGCGGGAACAGCGGGGCGGGGGCGGGGCAGGGCCCGCTGCCGCCCGTGGGGGGGCTGGCGCGAAGGCCCCGCTGCCTCTTACGTAAGGGCGGGCGCGGGGCCGGGGGGGGGGCGGCCACGTCCCGGGGGGCGGAGCCGCGGGCCACGTGCGGCGGGGCCGGGGCTGCAGAGCCCTAACGCTGCCCCCTCCCCCGCCCCCAGCCCCTCCAGCGCCGGGACCGTCCCCGGCAGCAGGGCCCCAGGCTACCGAGCTCTCCGCAGCCGCAGACAGAGACAAAGGAGGGACGGGCTGGGCTCACGCTCTGGGGGCTCCGTGCTCCGAGCCAGTGACAAGGGGGTCCAGACGCCCCGCCGCGAGCAGCGGGGTGCGCAGCCCCCAGGCACCATTTTGTGCGTGGCGGCACACAGCCCCCTGCTCCCTGGCGACAAAACGCCACACGGGGTGCTTCCCACTGTTAATGGCGCAAACCCCCGCGTTGTTTACAGCTCGCACAAAAACATCCTTTCACCACAACAGCCCAGGGGAAACGAGCACGGAGCAGCCCCTAATGAGAAAATGGCCTCCAGCAGGCAGAGCCACAGTGCCTGTGCAGCTCACGCACACGCAAGTGTGCACAGAAGGGCAAAACATCGCAGGGGAGGCTGCAATAAGGGCATTTATTTCCTCCGAACCGTTTAAACATAAACAGCTGTACATTTTTTACTTCATGGAAAAATGTAAAGTGTGTAGTTTACCAAGCAAGTATGGGAATATAATGGGAAATCAATGCATGACTACCTCTGTGTTCTCATCTTGGATTACTCCAAATGATGTAAGCTGAAAGGTGTACTGGAATGTTATAAAATACCGAGTTCTGAAATAATAATAGACTCAAGTACAGTTGAAAATTCACGGTGAGCTGGAAGGCTCTCTACCCACCGCAGACTTTTCTCCAGCAACTGGCTTTCCTCCGCAGCAGTTCGTGATTCCGCACGCACACGAGCAGGGCAGGAACCAGGCACCTGCACACAGGTTTGTGTTGGCTGCCCAGCCAACACTCAAACCACGCAACTAAAAACCTGGATTTTGCTTTGAAGGAACACGAGCGGGGGCAATTTATGGTATAGATTTTCCCTTTTAAGTGGTCTTCCAGCCTGGCACGCCCACAGTGGCTGAGCAGCCTTATATGGCAGCAAGGCTGCAAGGGAGGCACGATGCCCTGGGCAGCCTCCATCTATTCCTGACCACCCAGGCCAGACAGTTGCTCCTCTCGCCTCCGGCGCAGCCCCACTGACCCCACAGCCCTTGCCAGATCCACACACCCTTGGGGCTCCCCAAAGAAAGGCCGCTTTCTACCGCCAGCAAAGGTCTTGCTAACCCTCTCTACTCAGCCAGTGCTGGGCCACCGTGGGGCTGCACCTCCTCATCTCCTGAGAAAAAAAAAATACCAAAATACATCTTCATGACACCATTTTGACCTGATTTCTTTCCAATTCTTTCTTCTCAATCCCAGCTCCCCCAGGGTAGGGGGCATAATAACACCTCAGCCACTTTCACTGGTACCAAACCAGGCCCTGCAGCAGCAAAGACTACAGTGCACCCTGATTCCATGTTCGTGGCAGCCGTCTGCATGGCTTTTACCCCCTCAGTGCAGAAATGCGCACATCCTCTGCCACCAAACAGCAACAGGGTAGCCTGGCAAGTAAGCGGGAAAATCTTTCTCGGACCCAGTTCTTAAGAGGCCTTGTCACCTCTGGAAAATAAAACTCAGCCTATCAGTAACAGCTGACACAAGGAAATATCCTGAGCTCAGACTTTGGCAAGTAGCCAGTAAATATTTTTTCTAAACTTAATTCTATACTTGTAATGTTCTTCAATTCAACTTTCAAAGCGCATTTTAGACTACCTTCAAGAAGTAGTGAACATCCCAAAGACATCCCATTACTTAGCAACAAATTTGCATATCTAATATGATTTCAGGGCTTTGTTTCACCATTTCTCTCAAATAAGAGTCCCAACACTAAAAGTTATTTCAGGAAGGGCAGCCGAATTAATTACACCTATCACAGAGGACAACATACTCCGTGCTGCCATTAACCCAGTGGTGCTGTGATAGCTGGGCAGTACACAGCGCAACTGTCAAGACAGACACGGTTAAAATACAAATCACAAGACTGTCTGGAGG
Source organism: Neomorphus geoffroyi (assembly GCA_033558235.1). Lineage (NCBI taxonomy): Eukaryota > Metazoa > Chordata > Aves > Cuculiformes > Neomorphidae > Neomorphus > Neomorphus geoffroyi. Next base: position 9,116,080 of record JAUMJM010000016.1, on the reverse strand, counting down.
ACAGGCAAGTTTGCAGGTTTGGACAAAGCTTTATTAATAGACTTCAACTTAGTAACAAAGAATATTAATACCCAGCAGTAGCACCTATTCATTACCACAGAGGGATTTTGCTGAAAACTCTCCAGGGGCACCAGCTACACGGGGAATACTGACCCAGCCACTCTGTTTCCAAGGGTTTCACTTAAAGACAACCTCAGTAAACTCGCCAAGTGGGAAAACACCTTCTGAGAGTATGAAAAACAGTGATGTTGCTACTGGTGCAATTCTTTGTGTTAAGTACACTAGGGCAATATAAAACGATCTTTATATCACTACACCTTACTAAATTTACCACAATATGTATGTGTATATTCTTAGGAAAACACAGATTTGCCACATAAAGGAACTAATGTCAATTTTTAAATAACAATTTTATAAATCAGTGTCTTAAGAGTCCCAAAGCCTATGGAAAATACTGTATCCAAGCTTGGTTATGACATTCGCAAAATACTACACTTTAGAATGGCTTATTTAATATTCACATTATTTCAGTGTTGCTTCCAACTACTGTTTGCTTCATCTCACAATTGGGCCTGAACTCCGTCAAACAAGCCATACTATAAGCTTGCAAAACAGAGCAGCCTTTGTTATTTGGCACTGCCAGTCCCCTATGGAATCAGGCAGCACACTGAACTGCACTCAGCAAACAATCCCTGACCTTCAATTACTGTCCTGGCTCACTGCCACAGGATACATGTGTTACTGGTAACACACTGTGCCCTATTTTGCAGATAATCGCTAGAACTACAGATAATCATGAAAATCAATGGAAAAACGCAAACATTCCCATCCTTAAAATCACAGTCCTAACTTCAACTACAGCAAAGCGTTCCTCCGGTGTCAGCACCAGCACATCTAGACCCAGGCCATACATGCGAGGATGGCAATACCACAGGTTTTCTATTTTCAGAAACGGCACAAAAAATTCCAGGTGGCAAATGGCTTTGCCTTCCTCTGCTGGAAGTTTTTGGTTTGTTTTTTGTTTGCTTTGAGGCGAAGGCACACTGGGTTGTCCTGGCACAGTTTTGCAAGAGCTGCTCTCTTTTTCTTGTATATTTTTCCCCTTTGGAACAGTGGCTGGGTTTCACTTGGGCGCCCCAGCACAGAGGGGTTTGCTGGGTGGCTGGTGCACGGGCAGGGCTCTGGCAGTGCGGCCGGGGGCCGGGAGCAGGCCAGCTGCCACCCCAGTCTGTGCAGGCTGGCTGCCAGCCAGAGCCCGGCCATGAGTCACTGCCCTTCTGGCTGCTGGCACCGTGCTGCCAGAACACTGCAAGGACACCAGGAACTACAGCACAGACAGGCCAGGGGGTTCTGCTGTAACCCCCTCCTTTAGTTTCCTGAAGGTGCCAAGACCCTGCAGCTGTTAAGTCCCTCTCTTTCCCTACACCAAACCCAAGAAATGCATCTGTGCAGTGCTGCTGGCAAGGGAAGATCACACCTAAACATTGCAAATCAGTACATATTTAAACTGTAAAACAAATGAAAGCTATTTAAATTGGTCTTCATCATTTGAATTAGCATTTTTCTGCTTATCTTCTTCCTGTGTGTGCTGCCCTACGTTTGCTTAGCAAGCAGAATTGTTTCATGGCATACACCTGAAGAAATAACACAGCAGAGCTTTGGACAGCCTCACGTCAGTGGAGACATTAGCTTTCTGATTATGTGTTTGTGCAAACCGACTGAGTTCAAACAGTGTCCTCCAGTGCAGGGACCAAAGTCCAAAGGAGGAATTAATGAGTGTGAAACAACCATTACTACGAGGGCTGTAACATGTAAAAGAATAAATGGCTTTTAGGTGTCAGCTCATTTGGCAACTTCTGCATTTAAACTCTCTTTTTCGGTTATGGAGGTAGGCAGACCTCACTTAGAGGTGCAAAAACTTCACCAGGCCAACTTCACTCATTTTTCAAGATTGAGAAGCTAAAGATAACAGTGCAGAAGGAGGAACACGAGCAAGAGTACAATACATACACTTGAGTAACAGCGCTAACTGATTTTACAATATATGTCAAACAAATCAGATTTAAAATTTAGGTTCTAACTTTGCAATATTTTCAATCAACTTTTAAAATAGTTTTGTCATTCCCTGGGCAAACATCATGGGGTTTAATGCTGCATGCATCAACATGACTGTGCAATTTTCCCCATTACTTCATCACACCATCATCACAGCTCTGGTACTTCCACTATTTTTGTAGTTGAACTGGTGTCCCTGCTGCAACAGGGACACCAGTTCTTCTCTTGGTGAAGAAAAAATCCAAAGCATGCCATTCAAAAAAACCAAACATCATTGTAGGTGATAGTACTGCTTAAGTTTTCTTACTTGCTGGAGTTTGCTGACGGTGTTTACATGACCTGCAAACTTTCAAAACTAAAAATTTTGAATGTTGATAAATAATTTCAGATGAAGTTGCCTTCCTTTCTCCTGTTACAAAACCCCAATCCTGTGTATAAATTCAACTCTTACTTTCTAAGCTACCTAAACAAGTGCTTTTTACAACTGCTGCCCCTAGTTTTGTTTCTTCCCAGCCCATCCTACACCTGCCCCCAATTCAGTTTGCATTAGCAGGCGGACACTGACACTGTTCTTTCTGCCTGGCCCCCGCAGTGTGCCATATACATAGAACTCATTATACCTGGAACCCACAGAACAGTGCTCCAACTCCACATTTATCTATCTCCAAAGTCAAAATATTGAGTAGTGTCCCAGGCATCCTGTTGTGGATGTCTGTCACCTCAAGCCCAGCATTGCTGTAACAGGCTTTTGTCTTCCTACGCCCTCTCCCCTCATTCGCTGAGCAAAAACGTTGTAACCTTGCCACTCACTCAAACCCAGTAACATCAATGTCTTCTTTAAGTGTGATCTGCTCTCTCTCACTTCTGGGTCCAGGTTACATGAAACTCTTGTAGATCTTTCTTACAAAACATATGGTTTTCTACCCATTCCAACAGTGCAGAGTACCACCTTACACTCATCCTGCATTTGGTTCCTGAGGCCTCTTTTCCTCTAGTCTTAATAAATGCATAGATGCTCAGATCCACTCAAAATGCTGTCACAAACACCTTCAGTCCACAACATCCACTCTTTGCGCTCCTTCCTCCAGCAGCCCCAGCACAAACTGAACTTTCAGAAATATCTCCTGATCCCACTATTGCTCATTTATCAGTTTCAGGAACAGCTTACTGGGAACACTTGCAAAGCTGATTCACTGACATCTTTCAGTTTTCTTAAAACTCTACTTTGCTGTACTGACCTCTGAAACCTTGACAGTGGCTTGGCCACTGCTTTATGGAAGCCACATCTTCCCTCATAAGCAATGCCTCCTATTATCCCATCTGCCTGTCAATGTGTGTCATTTGCCCTTGACTCTCAAAGTTGAACTCCTTGGAGAAAGGGCCCCTTTTCATTCCACATTTGTTCTACAACTCATTGCACAGTGAAATCCTGGACTTTCTTATGAATTTCCAAGTGCCACGGATATGTGCCATAACAGTCATTAACCTTGGGACTGGACTCTGTCTTCCACAAAACAAGCACAACAGCTTCAAGATCATAATGTTCTTACCCACACTCCTTCTGCAATATTCATCATACCCTTTTTAACTTGGGTGCCATCCATGTTTTTCAGTATTCACACTTCTTCAGCCTTCTTGCTTCCCTCACAACGATGCCAAACTCCCTCCAACTCATTTCTTGGCTTTATTCTCTTCTTCCAGCCCCATCACCAATGTTCACAATGTTCTTGCCTCTTTTTCCCCCCGTGAACTTACTGGATGCAACTTTCATTTACCCGGCCTCCTTAAAGCCTCACCTACAGAAAAACAACCTGATTGAGAACAGCAGCTTTGGACTACTCACATCCACTGAACTGCTGCTCTTCTGATTCAGCATCTGGCACTGCCTCCCTCTCGTACTTCCCACTAACTCAAGTCCATTACAGAACAGGACTCCACCTTTCACCCTCCTACTATTTCCTGCCCCTCTCCTACAACATTCCCAGTTGCCTCTCTGAACCATACATCTCGCTTCCTGAGAATCACCCAGAGAGCTTTCATAAGGTCACTTTCTGGTTTTATTCCTCAGAGCTTAAATACCTGCCTTACCTTTTCCCATCTCACCCCCTACATCCTTGTTAACTTTGATTTCCAGAGCATTGTTTTTTCCCCAATTCTGCTGTTTTTTCAGTTCTTCTGCTCTGCCGCTCCCTCTCTCTTTCCTTTCTTTAAGACTTCTTATTCACCAGCTTAGTCAGCTTCCTGTCTCTTAAATGGACTGTATTTTACTTTGCATTTTTCTGTTTGCTCTTCCCCAAAACAACTTGGGTGCATCCTCGCCACGGAAAGCTCAGCTTCCCATTGCATTTCATGCTCCCTGACAGCTATGGCTGCCAGCAGACCCTGCGGTCCAGGGCCGCCTCCTGGAAACAAGCCACTGACTCAATGGGAGGCAAAACAGGGTGCGGTTCTGAGGGAGCCTCACTCCAGGCATCACTTCCTCCGTCACAGCAGCGATGAGAATGCACCCCTGCCAGTATTTTCCATTCCCACAGCCCTACAACAGTGTCCAAGCAACTCTTGTAATATCAAATGCTCCCCATATGCCTGACACCACACCCAGCACATGCAACATATTCTTGACATTATGCTATAAAATGGTCACTTGAATAGGCTGTAACAGCTCAGCCAAGTAGAAAGTCTCTATGGGGAGTGGGATTGGCTCCCCAAACAGAGCTGGGATCAGGAAAAAAAAGATATGTTAACTCGGCGCCCCTGTTTGGAGTGCTCTGGAAAAACAAAAGCCTCAAAACCACACTAAAGGTAAAGTATAAAAATCTTTGCAAAAAAAATATCAAGAACAGAGAGCAGTATTTTAAAAGAAAAGGTCCTGTGGAAGCTGAAAGAGAGAAAGTCCTGCTTCAGATTATCATGGAAATGAAGTTGTTATAGGTAAATTTGGATTCAGTTTCTGAGAAGCAAAAGACTCCTCAACACTACCCCTCCAGTCTTTTACATTTACTCCCTTTACTGACAGCAGTGTTTCGCTGTTTGTCAGGTGGAATCACGAGCTGTCCAATACGCACATTCAACTTAGAAAATATTCAGAATGGGGTTTTTTTGGTGAATAGTTAGAAGGCTACAACTTCTCTTCCTTCCACTTTCCCTATTCCACTCTCTTCAAAAGATCAGGAATCCCGTTTGCCAGCTTTGCAGACTTTTTTATCTGGCCATCTCTGGATTCCCTTAACAGGGAAAGGCCATTTGGGGCAGAAGGGGATTACTCTTTTTTGCATTCAGTGCCTCTGCGCTCTTAGTCCCAGCTTGTTGGGAGTAAGGTCTTACTCAGACATTTCTCTATGTTTTGCAATACAGCCTTTTTATATTCTAAACACATACACTTTAAACCTAAGAGTATCTTAAAAGTAATATTTTTATATTTCCAAACACTAAAACTTAAGCAAGATTGATTGACTGTTTTAATTATCTTCCTAAGAAGCTCCACCTTACTGAAACAACATGCTAGTATACAGTCAAATAAAAACAAAACAAGACTGTGCACCTGACCTTTGTGTGTCATGTAAGCATGGAGAGATACAATCTAGTTTCGGACTATATTCTGAAATATATTTTAACCTTCTGGAGTAGTGTTTTTCCTGCTATGATTGTTTTATAATCATATTGTGACTTTGTCAGACTTCCTCCGCTGAGATACACTGGCTGATAAGCTGGTTTGATTCCTGACTCTATAGTATAAGAGGGCTGGGAGAACTTCTCAAAGAGAAAAACCTTACAGGCAAAACCCACCAAGAAGTCGAGGTTAAAAGTTTACACGTAATAATAAAAAGTGTGATGCAACAGACGGGGTTTTAGTCAATATATTCCAGCATCAGGATAATGCTGCAATGATGTTAAATCACCATCAGTCTATCTAGTAAAAAAATTAGAAAATAACCTAGATATCATAATGAATTCTGCTCCCTCCCCCATGTTATTTTTAGATTCTCACATCTGTCTTCCTACATGCTTGTCCAGCAGCAACCTTGACGGACAAACACTTTTTTTCTTTCAGGAAAACACAGGACAGATGGTGTTGAAAGTATTTCTCTCTGAGATAACAAGTTTTCTGCTTTTTATAAATTCACTCATCTTCAAATTGTAACAGCTGTGAGTTAAAGATAAAAAACAAAATTATCCAGCTCTTGTTCATCTCCTTTCTCTAGGGTCCCTGAAAGGTCACACAAATTCATCTCACTTGGAAGTTTCCCACTAAATGTGAAATGCATTTATTATCCAAGTTCAAACTTAGTGGTATGTGAGAAAAAAGTGATGTACTCCTCCTCTTTTTTTCAAATTTCCTTCTCAGGCCTGCATTGTGAATTCAGGATCTTCTGGATCCATTTGTATAGTAGATTCAACACTATTTACCTCCGAGATCTTTTTATAGCACTAATTACATTCTCTCATTCCTCCCATACTAGAGTACATGACAACGTTCCTAGCCTACATTATCTACTCCCACTTAGTCTCTCTCATGTTAGATTGTACTTCTGCACCCTGGTTTATCCTCACCATCCTCCTCTGTATCCTCTCTGGTTTGAATTTATCTTTCTCCAGCATGGCTGACCCGAATTACATGCATTAGCTTAAAATGGCTGTCAGGGGCAGCTGTGCAGGGACACCAGCACACCTCTGTCCCAGGAAGATGTGTGTCACACATACCAGAGTCACACCTGCAACCACCTCAATATCCCACACCAGGTTCACAGTCCTCTGACTTGCCAGTAGGCCCAGAGCTTCTCCATGCCAGTGTTTGTGCTGGATAAGCTCTCATTTACATGTGCCATCTGCTTCTAAATCCACCACTTTGTGTTTTAGGCAGTCACATTTTGTTCCATTCCTATTACTTAATTTCTCAAGGACATTCAATTTTTGTTGCATAGAAGCCCCTCGCCCTCTGTGTGAAGGGCTCTTCCTATTCTGTACCATCTACACATTTAAACAAATTTAATCAATTAGTCCAAACTTTTTAGTGAAAACACTAAGAAAGTAATTCCCAAAATGCGTGAACAACCATTGGTAGCCAGACCTATTTCACCACTACGCTGCTCCACCTATTTAAACACCACAGAGCTAATATCTTATAAGCCAACCCCTACCTAATTTACTGTTCACGCTACTAATCCCCGTCTTCCTCTGACTGTTTTTCACTTGACATACTGTAGAATGCATTACAAAAGTCCAGATGAATTACATCAATTGCATTTTTTTGCCTTAGAACAAAGCTGATCAACCTTTTTATTCAAGTGGGTGCATGATGCAGCTTTTCAAGGTGCTGATGACAAGAACAACCCGTGATTAAAGGGAACAGGAGGAAACACACAACAGATGTAACCAGTCTATTTGTAAACACTTAAAAGAAAACAAGGTGCTGAGTAAAATCCAGCAAGAACTAAAAACCAATACATTATGTCAAAGCAAATTTCCTTTACAAATAGAAGAGCAGACTTTAGAAGCAGATCTATATCCTGACTTAGATAAAAGTTTGACATTGCCTCCTATGATACACACACAAGCTAAATACATTAGACTATAATGAAACTAATGTGGATGCATATCCAAAAAAAAAAAGAAATAAAAAAACCAAAAAATCAAACCATTCAGAAATCATCACTGTTGAAATATGCACCCTAGAATGCAGTTCCCAATGTCACCTGCACTGGATCTGCTGTTCCTCACCGTTTTCATTCCTGACTCAGTTGACAAAAAGAGACGAATGTTTACTAAAGTGACAACCAACCAGCTTGGTGGGACTCCAGATTACACTGAAGGGCAAAAAGACAAACTGCACAAGTGGTCTGAGAAAAAAAGATGACACACAAAACACTGCATGTAGGCAGAAATCGTCAAAAGTAGAAATAGTGAATGGCAAATACCTGGCTAAGGAGAAAATCCACTGAAAAAGAGAGAAGTTAGATTCCATTTATGAACTGCTATGAGTTAATGGTATCATGCTGTAAAAATGTAAACACAACACTGTGATATGTGAATGTTAGTACAGTCTGTGCTCAGCATTCATAAAGCCTCAGTTGGAGCACTAAAGTGAGCAGAGTTTTGGATATTGTTCTTCAAGACAGATATGTGCTCAGAAGACAGCAATAAAATGAGCAGAGCTTTGGAAAATACGGTGGATGAATTCAAACTGAAGAGACTAGGAGGGGGAAGACAGAGCTGGGTGTGTCTCCAGCTCTGAAAACAGGATGCTGCAAGGAATAATTTCTTAATCTCTACAGCAGACACAACAAGTTTGAACTGCCTTAATTTAGATTAGATGATCTCAAGGTCTTTTTCAGTCTTATGATTCTAGAGTATCTCCAGGGTCATTTACCTCTCCAAAAGAAAAGAGCATTTAGAAACACGTGCCCAAATTAATGCTATATTTAAGTCTGCTTTTATTATGCCATCTGCCTCTCTGCCCAGCTTCTCTGACCAACATCACCTCCTTCCTGACTTTTCTCAACAGCTACAGGTCCTTTGGGACCACAATGCAAAAGGAAGAGTCTCAAGATCTCTCTCCCTGGCAGCAATATTCTGGCACTCCTGAGAGCTATGAGGTATCACCTCCCCCACCCACACTCACCCCAGTCTGCATATTCCCACCAACAGAGCTGAACAGGAAGATTTACCTGCAAACCTTGGGAAAGGTTTTGGGCAGATCATGTGACCTCAAGGTCACACACTGGCCTTCCTTGTCTAGAAAATTAATTATTCTGAAAAAGAGGTAATGGGTCACTAAAATTCGCTCTTTGAAGTAGGTACATTGTATTTTACTTCATTTCCTTTAATCTCTCAAATCCTTGATTCTTCCACCTCCTCCCCCCGCCCCCCAATGTCTTCCAAAGCTTTACATGTTTTGAGGGCAAACTGACAGTCTTTTAATTGCTTGCATAATTCTTCCTTTCCCCTACCTGATGTTGGCACTGCTTTCTCCAATCATTAGTACCACCCTGAAGCAAAGATTAGCTACAATAGTTACGATCAGCACTAATTCTTTCCTAATTCTGAGATGGAAATTTCTCTTGGTCGGAGTATTTTACGATCCTTAAGTTCCTTCTGGTTGTAGTAATTTCCATTCTCTTATTCTCATTATACATCTTGCCTTTTCCTCCTCTGTAGTTATCATCATCCTTACTGAAAATCAAGCCAAAAATACTTAATGTTTTAGTTCTGCATTATTGTTATTCTCCATCCTTCTCACCATACAAAAGCTTCTTATTTTGATTTGGTTTTGCATCACTTGCAAGATCAAATTCAACTTTCAGAAATGAAGAAATCTGAATTAAGTTTCTTTCTCCCCCATTTCTCACAGGATTCTTGCATGAGTCTTGCCGTGTATCTTCAGGCTGGCTATTCATCTATTTTGGTCTGCAGATCAGGAGAACTAATCCTTAGCTGGAATTCAGTTTCCAGACAAGTTTTGCATATCTGTGACTTCAATAAAATGAGTTCTTAGGCTCCTTATACCTGTGGTCAGCTTTGCTTATTTAAATTTGCCACCATTCAAAACCTACATTTCAAACCAACTATATTTTTTCACGTATTTCAAACTGAATCAACTCATGATTACCAAGGGTGCGATTTTACCTTGCACTTAACCTAACTGTAAACTGCCACTGAACGGTAAGGAACCAAACCCTGAGCAACCTCCAGGCACTCACTCTCCCCTCTCTGGCAGCTGATCCCGTAGAGCTCACGTCTCACCCCAACTGACTCATTTTCTCTCGAGTCACCTTGCTGATGTAACTCATGTCTTGGCTGCATGACTGCTGGGATCAGCTAGATAGGGGCAGAAACAGTGAAGCCAGCTCTTCCTGCAGCTGATTAAGCATAAAGTGAAACTGAATACTCAGTCCAAAATTATTTTCTAGAATACCCTCATTGCTTTTCAAAATGAAGGCTGAAGCAATGCTGGTTTCCTGGTGGTGCGGAGAGCAGTTTAAGGAAGGAACTTGCCAGCAATCACATCCAGGAATACCTTGGCTCTATCATTTCTTCTCTCATCTCTACCTGGGAAAGTAAACCATCTCATAACAAGCAGTATTTATCTAACAACACTACAGAGATCCCTATCCCTAGCTGAGTCGAACCCTGGGGCTAACAACAGATTCTTTACACCTTCTGTCATCTTTCTCCGAAGTAGTTTTGAGCCAAACTGATTTCAGTCTGTCCTTTTTACACCAAGGTATTTTTTCTAGCTTACTACTGCACAACTTTTGCTTTAGTTCAGTTATTTCTGAACTTTAAATACATCCAGTCCATTTATTAAGAGCATTCTACCATGTTTCTGATACTTAGATGTTTCATATCCCCACCTCTATCAGAAGCTCAGATTTCTCCATTTTGTTGTCCAGGCTCTCAATATGTATACACAACATTTCAGTTGTTTCTTAGTAACCACATCCCATTATCCAGTGAAAACCTTTCCCTAGCTGCAATGCCTGACTATCATTTTCCTTAATCTTGGAGCTCTTTCCCTTTGCCCTTAGTGCTTGTCTTCTACTTGCTGGCACTGCTCCATACACTGAGACAGAAACAAAGGTTTACCCAACAGCTGTCTGCTGAGAGCTAAAGCCTGAAGGCAAGATGCACAGCTTGGTCAAAACTTGTTTTCTTACACTGCAGTTCCCAGCCATTGCACTACCCTTCTTCTCTAAAGGGAATTTTTCTAGATAGTTGAGGGCAGAGCCTGGCTCTAAGAGTGATCTCCTCAGGGCCCTCTCCTCCAGGGACCATAATTCCACTTCAGATCATCAGACCATCTACTCATATCTCTCCGGTATGCACATCTGTAATCCACCACAGTAGACAATATGCTGTCTTTTATCTTACTGTGAAGGCTAATGATGGAGTCTTTCCTTCCCACTCCCACTCAAACCCCTTCAGGATCTTTCTCAGCTTTCCCATGCTTCCTTATCTTCCCATTCAGCAACATCAGAAGTCCCACCAAGAAGTCTGCAGTTCCTCAGCCACAAGAGCCTTCTCTTCACTCTTACATCTGGTTTAAGTTCCAGTCTCATCGCCAGTTGCATCTTGAGCCCTTCCCATTTTCTGTCCCCACCCCCTTTCACTTTTGACCTGCATTAGTGATTTCATGCATACTATATTTAGTCTTCTTTATTAATTCTGCCATTTTCCAGGTTCCCTCCACGGCTCCCTTGATTATTAACTCTCATCTCGTTCAAGTCCTTGCCTCAAAAAAGGACACATACTAAACTCCCTTGATATACTCACCAGTTACACAGCAACTACTTATCAGCTCCTTGACTTTTTAAACCTTCTGTCTAAAGGAGCTTCAGTCCTTCATTTAGCTCAGCTGTGGTCACCTGCAGGAACTGGTCTCACACTCAAGTTCAAATGCTGTCCATAAATACAATCAAATCAAACACTACTCACTGATCCTCAAGAAACAAGATTTGCTTCCCAACCCCCTGGAAAGGGTCCTATGTTGGCTTTGTTGGCCTCTACTTAAAGCTCAATGCTTTATAATAAAAATGTCTGCTTGGGCTGTTCCCGTGGAAGTCTATCCGAATTTGACACTGCTAGAGGCCTCCAAAAAACAGATTTGCAGATGTTTAACTGAGAAATACTTGCAAGCAAGGGGCTGTGTCCTTTCCTGGATATCACTGTTCTTGACTAGCAAGGGCCCTGGCCTCAGAGACCAGAACAGAAAGTGTCCCCCAGCACCAATACTAAAGGGAAAGGAAGATGAAAACTGAGGCACAGGGAGGCAGGAAAAGAACCACCAGAAAGGCAAGGAAGAGTGAACAGGCACAACAGCTGGCAATGGGTTAAGAATGGAAAGCTCCCTCTTGGAAGCTGGAAATGGACCCAGAAACCATGCAAATTCCTGTTTTCTACCAAGACAAGCTAGTGCTATTTTTGTACCTGGGCCACAAAACCAATTCGCCAATTGATGTGTCAAAACCAGCTTGACTGTGCAATGTACGAGTACTAAATGATAAACCGAGGAGTTAAGCTTCTCTCCACCTTACTGCTTTCTATCACTGAAAACAGGCCTTATTTGGGGATCCCCCTTTCCCAAAATGACTGTAAGGAGCAGTGCTTTATTTCTAGAAGTACTGCCTGTTCTCAACAGCATCAAAGCAGAAACCACCCATGCGCTCCACACTCTCCCCATACACTTGTCTGTTTGACACCATCCTCTTTCCTGGCCTGTGTCACTTCTGGGTACTTCTGTCACTTGCAAGATACAGCGCGCTTATGTGAGGATGAGGAACACTGGGGGTTTTTGCCTTTCAACTTCATACAGCTCCTGGAATTGTTTTTAATTCTCCTCATCATGTTCAATTTTTCGTAACAGTATTTCAGATTTTTAAAATTAAATTATTCTTTTTTGGCTCAACAAGCCAGGTGTAACAGATACAAAACTATCAATAAACTAGACATCAAATCTAGGATTAATGAAAAGGTTTGGGTTTTTACACCTATTTAAGATACCCTCAAGCTGTGCTTGCGCAACATATAAAACAAGCAAAAGAAGAAAGTTTAAAGCAAAGTCTCCCTTTAGTCTTTATATTCTCATCTCTGTAAAATGATTTGAAGAACTTTAGTCCCTTTCCCACTCCCAAAGTAACAAGAAAAACCTTCACATTAGCAAAGTACTGAGAGAACAAAAGAGTAACTCTCAATGACAGGTTTTTAATTTTCTCTGAGAGCCAGACAACAGGGCAAACATTAAATCTTTAGGATGTCCCACGCCCATTTCATAGTGCTATAGCATCGTACATTGAATTACTTTAGGAGAATCTATAAAACGAGTGACCTGTTTCAGGTCAAAAATCCTAGCGTGTATCACAGACCCATATGGTCTATAAAAAGCAAAAACCAACCTTTTTTCTTTCCCCCAGAACCTTTCTGAGGGAAGGAAGAAGTGGGGATGTTTTGCTACGCATATAAAAGATACACATTTTTTGAGAAAGAAGCATAACTGCTTCTATAACTGTCTTTCCTTATGAAAAAAAATCATCTGCCATATCTGCCTAGAAATGTTTCACTCCCTCTCCCCATCACGGTTGGTCTCTGAAAGCGTTTGTTGGTTTCTTTACTACCAAGTTATACCTGAATTTCTCTGCAGCTCTGCTAATCCTAAAAAAAAGGGGGATAAAGAAAAACACATCCACAGATTTGTGTTTATTTCAGCAGAAGACACTTTGTATTAAGTGGTTATAACTGTGGTTTTAATAACAGAATGCAACATCCAGTTTAGGGAGGTGGAACAGCTATGGAAAATCTCTCCAACTCAAATTATGTTTCCAAGAATTGTGCCTTCCCCCCTACTGGCAACTTGTTCTCTGCCTTCAAGCTAAAAGATTACTTAAAGTAACAACGGACTTCAGAAATAAATAACCCATCATTGTAATGAGAAAGAAATGGACCACTAGTTGTCACAGCAGAACCTAAATTAGGTTTCTATATTTAGAAGTACCACCTTTCTTTTGAGGATAGTAACATGCTTTCAGCTGAAGGGCAAAAGAACTCATACAAAGTTGGTACAGAAGCTCCTGAACATGATGAGTATGGGTGGCAAAAGAGTGTTAAGTGAAAGAAATTTATATGTAATGACAGTGAGTATCAAATTTAATTATAATATCAAAATTAAAACTAATCCTGTAGAAGATGGGAGGTAGATGAAATTGGAAAGTAAGGTTTAACTAGTTAAGTTCTAGATCTCCAAAGAAAAGGAGAAAGCTATTCATTCCATTATCAGGTTTTTATTTATGAACTATCAAACAGAAATGAATTAAAACATTATAATGACACCAGATATCTGTTATAGTAGCAGCGTTAAGAGTTATTAAGGTCTAAGGATGAAGACTGACACTTCTATTTCAGAACTGAAGAAGAATTTGCATTATTAAAACTTAGCAGTTTAATTCCTTCTGTATCTGTCAATCTAGTAAAATATATTCGCTCTCCCACAAGCCTCACTCCACCTGTTATTTCACAAAAATATCAAGGATTTTTCTTCCACCTCACTTCCACCCCGTCAATTCTGTTGTACTTTGGTTACTCCTTTTGGTCACTTACACAGAGTTTAGAATGCTGATCCTCCAAGTGAAACATATTTTTTAAAAGTAGACTCTATGAGTGAAAATTACTCCTACTCCTTTAAAATTTGCCTTTCATTGTGTCTCATTTTCTTTGTCACTGAAATGTTCCCAGTCTGCATTTATTAAAAATAGTCAAGGTGACCCTAACTCATTTATTTAGTATCTAAACCATCCAGCAACTCCAGATGTTCAATTCCAAAAACATCCAATTTTTCATTTCAGTTTTTACCAGACACCAGATCTTCTACGGCAGATAAGTAGAAAAAAAATGCAACCTGCTGAGCAGAGCTGCACTACTCAAAGATTTGCGCTGTGCAAAGCATGACAGACTTCACATGAGACACTACTTTGATTCATACGTGTGCCGTACGAGAGAAAAAAAGGATTAACATATTGAATTGGCTACAAGACCGGAACATCACAATTAATTAGGCTAGACAAATGTGATTCCCAATAGCAGGCAACACATATGTGACCTTACTATTTGGCCATACAGCCACGAGGAGCTGTTTAAACATTTAGCAGAACATTGGCAGGTTACCGCGATACTTGTCTGCCTTCCTGCGAAGCCATCCTGCCAACTCCAGCTCCAGTATACATTCCTTCAGATGTGATTATTTTAGAGAAAAAGTGAAACACATCCTTTTTGTTCTCCTGTCTGGTAATACCTGGCAGCTCTACTTCTCACATATAAAAACTTAGATCTTTTTCAACAGTGCTTTCTCTGAGATGCAGACACATCCCACTGAACTCTAGATCATAATAGTTCCAACACTATAAAATGCTTACTTTATAAACCGTGCAGCAGAATGAAATGTCAAGCTTTTCCAAACAGAAAACTCTAACACTGAGCTAAAAAATACATTTTAGTGACCAACCTAGCCAGATGAGGATGGGCAAGAGGGAAAAAATATCTATATTTCCACAAATTTGCTAGGGGTGGGTGTTGTGCTGCAGAAGGTAAACCACAACCTGACTTCTAGCAGCAGAGCAGGAACCAGAGGGCAGAGACACAGCTGCTCTCCCACATACAGCTTTGTAGCCATGTGGCTGGAAAGCAGAAGCCAGTCAGCCCACAGGAACCATGGTGTGCCAGCAACCCTTTTCACCACGCTCCTTACCAGACCAGGCAGTGGGTGCTCGCAGCCCACATTCAACACAGCTGTGAAACTGCAAGGAATTAACCTTTTTCTATATCCCCCCCCCAACATATTTGAAACCCAACTCTCATCCAAGAGGACATTCCATACATGAATGCTAAGGGATGCAAGTTCAGATAAATACACTTTAATATATTTTGCCCATCACTTTAAGAATTAAAAAGCATGGGCAAGAATTGAATGTCAGCTTGCTGATAGTTGAGCTCAACACAGAGATTATGGGAAGCACTCACCCCAGGTTCTGCAATACGTGCAAACCAGCCATTTCAGCGTTTACTCCAGAGGTTCCCTCCATGCCCCTTTAGGTAGATTGGGTGGGGGGCTGCTCTTGAACACTTACAGTTTGGATTCTTTCAGGGTTTACACACAAGCAGAAGACACCTGCTAACATATTAAAGTTTCTGTCTGACAATCAGTTCTGTTCTATGAGAAATTTTGCCACTCCAGCATTTACTGAATTGCTTGTTAGTTTTTCTGCCAGTTGTGCAACTGGGCAGTAGAGCAGAGGAATGCCAACGTTTGAAAAGGGAAGCCCAGTTTCAAGATCCTCTTCCTTCTGCTTCAGTTTTCCTTATGTCTCGCTCTCAACCAGGGACCTGAACCTCTGCCTCCTATCTCCACAGCAAAACCACACTCGGGTGGGGAAAGGGACCACTTGACCAAACAGCCACTCCAAGAACATTTCCATGAGACTTCTCCATGTTTTAGGAACAGTTTATTTTGCCAAGAAATGCAATTCTGTGACTAGCTCAAACATCTAACAATAGTCGATAGTAAACCAAACTGCATTAGACCAATGTAGAAGAACAACTCGGAAACAAAAGCTATTTCTATCTCTACCATATTATTACAGCTGACTGGGGGAATACCTCTTGCATTAGAACAATGGGTTTTATTCTCCACAACACAAATACAGAATTTTAGAGGGTATCAGCCACCAACTCTGAAGATGGCACAGTCTGCAAAGGGCAGTATTTAATCCAGAGAGGAGAGATTTTCTACCAAGTTTTGCAAAACCATTTCCCCCTGGGCAGTCTGTTTTGACAACAGTTACCGCATTGGGACATCTGAAATTACTACAGTTTTTCCCACATTAAAAGTGGAGCCTAGATGACATCCATTTCAGAAACATTCACGTTTGTTAATTAAATGGTCAAGTTCTCATATTTGCAAAGAAAAAGTGTGAAATGGGACCAATGTTTATTAAACTAAACATCAGATTTATTTCTAAAAATAAAATTATCCCCTAATACATTTTCTTTTAGCTACCACCAAGTTACAGTAAATGCAAGGAAAAAAAAAAAGTACGAAAAATTTATGCAGAAGATCCTTGCATTTATTAAAATAAAAGTCCTATTGTGTTACAGAGTCAGTTTAGCCAACTAAAACTCATGTATGTGAATGAGTGACTCTTTTTCCCATAACAGATTAATAAAAAGAAGATAGGTTACATTGAAGAGCATTAAGTATGATTAGCTGCTTCTCAGAAAAGCACGTCTGGAAAAAGATGTGTTCCTATACTAAGAACTGATCTAAGATAGGTCTGGGAAGAAGTACCCAGATTATTTTTTTTCCATGCACTGTATAAATAAGCTTACCATGTAAATCTATTTGTATTATAAGCAATTGGAAATAAACTAATTTCTGCCTCAGATTATTTTCCTTAACCGCAGATCATGTGCTTTCTTACCCTTAAGTGAGTTAAAACAGTTGTGGTACATGGGCAAGAGTGTATCCAAACTCATCTATTTCCATTAGAGCTGCTCACACTGTAAAAGCAACAGCAGCAGCCAGGTGATGTAGGCAATTCATTCACATTTCCTTAGCTCAGACTGAAGGAACTGCAGTCATGCCTACGTGAGCCTATAGGTTTTGTGGGGGACTACAGTGTGGAACAAACTTCATGCTCAGCCCTGTGTGGCACTGGGAATGCAAACTGCATACAAAGTGAGCTCCTCATGAGTTACCACCACGACCACCACTGGGAGCTCATACCTGGAATATGAGCCGATAACCGTCCAGAGAAAACACTAAGAGCATGCAGGGTGAGGGCACTGCACCCTGCCCATCTTCTCAGCTGCTCCACATTATTTGGTCCAGTAGGCACAGCCTGCATTCTAGACAGGCTCTGATGCTGCTGCTTATCAGCACAGGGTCAAACTGCCTTAGTAAGTGCTCCTCTCCTACAGAAGCAGACAGCATCATGGCACCCTTACGTTAAGCACATCAGCTGCCCTCCTCCGTCTGCAAGTAGTGGAAATCCACATTCTTTTTTCTAGCACTCTTTTGATGAGAGGAAATTTTAACCTTATCGCAAAACCCAGGAACTCCTGGGCTAGGCTGGTAAGCAACTGCACACTTCTTTTTCCTACAAGAAGTCTTCTGTTGGACTGATGCTGGCACAGCTCCCTGAGAAGTCATGTTTTGGCATTTACTCTTTTATTGCAGTCTATAGTTCCCCTTGTAACTTCCCAATCTACCGCTTCTGCTTCTCTCAAGAAGCAAGCAGATGTCCCTGCATTTGTTACATTTACACCACATTTCAGGACTTCATTGCCAAATCTGAGGGGTTTTTTTCAGAATTATTAAAGGAAAAAAAAAAATTCTGCCTTCCTCAAAATTGCAGGTGTGATTTAGCAGACCAAACCATTACCTGCATCACCCCTTCAGGCTTGTCTATGTTCAGAGAAACCTCTTCCAGCCCCACAAAGATCACCACCCCACCTGAGAAACCTCAAGCACGAGAAACACTCTGACTGACAAAAGCAACCCAAGGTGGGGCTGAAAAACAGCAACATTTAATCACAGGTCTCAACATGCAGAGTTGCTATCAAAACATCCACGCTACTATCAGAAAACAAAGCATGACAGGTAGCATGTTTACTTGTTGTACCTGTGAAATTTTAGGTGCCTGGTATAGTCTCTCCAGTGCTGATGATCTTGGCGCACACACTGCAGCAGCCCTGCAGATTCTCACATGAATCACACAGCCCAGCTTCTGGCACAGGAGATGACCTGGGGCTTACCTGAACAGCTCCACCTAAACAGCTCTGGAGTTGCACCTTGTACAAGCTTAATCCATATTCCTGTTATTTGAGAACATTAAGGCAGGTAGATGGAGGCTGAAGATAACAGCCAACAAGTGCACATGGAAAGATCAGAGACTACCATTCCTTGAGAATAGCTTACAAAAGACTTTACTCCAGAAACTTTGTGGAACAATATCACATTATTGTAGTAGCCTGAACTTTTGATTTTTTGCAGAAGTAAAAATTGCTCCCTTGTATCACAATTCTCTCAGTACCTGAGATGTAAAATACATTTTGGCAAGGCTTTGTCAGAGTTAATGCAGTCATCAGGTTAGTGAGTAGTCTTCATCTGCCATCCCCACTAATTCTTTTTCTTTTTCTGATGGTTGCAAAGCAGCTGATGGCACACGTCTATTAAACAGGGACTGATGGCAGAAACTTGTCTTCAAATAGCTCCATTTTTCTCTTCAAGGCACACAGAGAAATGCTGGATAATTGTACATTCAAATAAAAGACTTTTCTTATGAAGTGCCCAAGTTTGACAGGGTTGTGCGTGTACAAGGCCATCCAGGAACTGATGAAACAGTGGCTTTATCTCTTTGCCTCACAGAGATGCAAGTGGTAGCCCTCAACACAGGCTGAGATAGGATGACTTTGAGGCTAAATCTCAGTAACAACTTGATTGTTTGGGCTTGGGTTTTTCTATTGCATAAACTAATTCAGGCTAGAAAGGTTACTTGCATTTCCAAAGCCCCAAATAAACCACATCCAAATGTAGGGATTACACAGATCTGCCAAAACCATGACAATCACAAGCTGAAAACTATGGATTATTTTGTCTTGCGGTATGAGTTTGGGTTTGTTCCTGATAAAGTATAATTCTAACCAGTCAGAAGATCTGGATGAAACATTCATTTGTGAGAAAGTTGCTCAAATATATGCCGTGCTTTGAAACCTTAGGTAAGAAACACTCCAGGCTGACAAATACCCATGGCCATGCATGGCAGCTAATGCTATGGAATTAAAGCTGGGATGGTCATGAGGGTCCTGGGTAGAGTGAGGGGAGTTTGTGATCCAGGCGGCTGCTGAAGCAACGCTCAGCAACTTGTGATGCCAGAAAGGGGAAGGAAAGAAAACTAGGAAAGGCACTGAAATTTGACTTTACAGCTTCATTTCTTTATGCTGCTAACATTGTCTATCCTGTCTTCATAAAGGAGGATGAAATCACCACAGTATGAGCTGTTCGCTTTAATGCAAGGGCACAAGAGGGCATAAAGAGAAACTTTCAAGAGGGCAGAGAGAGACTTGAAAAAGGCATTTCAAAATGGAACAGTATAACTCACTCTCTGACCACACACAGAGCTCCCTACACCACATCAGGTGACATTACAAGTTTTAAAAAAAAAAAAATCAGAAATTGAAGTGGAAAAAACCAAATATTTCCTAAATAAGGTAGCTGACAAAATCTTGCCCAAGGAGGGTGTAACAGCAGGAGCAACTGCTAACTACTGTTATTGCCATCTCTTCGTTCACAAGAATATGAGCATCAACACCAGGGTCAGAGTAGGTCACTACCTGGTTCCAGCAGTTCACACACAAACACCCTCCTCAAAAATGGAAAGCAACTCACGGAATGATGCAGCAGCAGTTTATGGCCTGACTTCCTGAGCTGGAGTCTGCATCCTATTTCATTGTCCTCTCCCTGAATCAGCATAACTGCTTGTCATATCTGTGTACATTTTTTACCACCAGAGCATGGCACTCAACAGCAAGGGCAATATGGCAATAACTTTATTACTCCCTTTGTGGAGAAAGTGCTTCCTTTGGCTTGTTGTGAACCTGCTGTTCCAGTGGGCATCTGCTGGTCAAGACAATAATTTTTGATGTGCTACCTCAAAGGCATTCACTACCAGATAGAAGTTTGCCTCCCCCATCAGCTTGCCCATTTAAGCCTCTTGAGGGGAAGCTGCTGCCTTCTCACTATTTTCTTTTGACCATCTTTACTATTACAGTTCTACTGTACAATCCTTGAGGTAACCAGACGGCATTCACTGTGCCAGGCAAACATGCATTGTTTGTTTCCACAGTGACACAATTTTGGAATTTGTCCTTATTCTTACTCTTATTCTATTGTTTGCTGATCATTAGAGCTAAAACCAAGACGGAAACAGCAGGCCGTAGCTAAGGTCAAGTAAGGGCATATGACCACTACCTGCTCTTTAGAACAATACTAAAATGCTTGGTAAACAAACAAGGGCACATTTAGACTTAAATATTCTGGACAGATAGCAGTGATAGTCCAGTACCAAAATGTTTTGGTTTGGTTTTTTTTTTTTTTTTTTTTTAAGTGGCATCAATGCATTTCTGAATGACAGAGCTCCACTGAGAGGCTTGCATCAAAGTGAAGAGTTTGACAAAGGAGTTTCTTCATTTGATGGAATTCCAACTTCATAAAAATTTGAAATTAGAAATAATGTTATTTTAAATTAACAGCTGATCTACCAGAACATTGTGTTTCCATTAGTACTTGACACTGTCAACACTTGTAAGAAATCAATGTGTGCCTCATTTGGGAGATGAGTACAAGCCAAAAACCCAAAACATTTTAAATCCACAGTATTACTCCAGGGTCCTGAAAGAAGCTTGCATTTGCAAAGATCTGTATTATTTGAAAAAGAAGTCTGTAGTAAAGGTTTTAGTTCCCATGTTACTGTCAGTTGTTAAAAAGATAGCTTAGATGAACAACTTCAATGCCTCTATTTTACAAATCTTAAAAACCCTGAAAGAAGTTTTGCCATACAAAAGCTTCATTTAAATTTACTGTGAAATCTTCAGTCTTACAGACAAAATATTATAAGAAAACATTAGCAAGACAAGGCTTACAGGGAGAGAATCAAAAGATACATTTATAAAAAGACAGTAAAGCAACTGATGACTTGCAATGAAGAAATCTGCAAGTGTCTTTAAACCATCAGAAATCCATATGTTTTACCAGAGAAAAAGCCATACTTTTTCCAGTTTCAGTTTTACAAAGTCTTTTTGTGTTGATTTATCTCACCTTGGTGTCCTGCACAAACACCAGAACAGCATTTTGAATCATTGCCTTGGGTGAACTTCACATGAAAATACTTCCTGAGGCTGTTCAAAAGGACATTTGCCAACAAAGCAGCTTGTAAAAACACAGACTGAGCAGGAGAAAAATACACTGATATTATTTTCAAGATTATACAAAAGACCACTGTACACTTCAGCCAAGAAAGAGAAAAATATCCTTTATGTTTCCTGAACATTTAAAGACAGCATTTATAAGGTTCTGGATTGTAAGAGTACATTTTTAATGGCAACAACATCCCATCAAGCATCTATCAACAGATCCATTCTGAACAGAAAGCAGGACCTAAGTATTGTAGTTTATTCTCCAACAATGGCTTTTAGTATAAATAAAAATATTTTCCCTTTCAGAGTTCAAAAGCGTGCTTGAATTCCATGCTATCCTGGTGTAAAATAGTCAACACCCAACTGCAATTTCATCTGAACACACAGCATTATGGATGGGAATTTTTATAAAGCAGGAAAACAAGGTACAGCTGTCTTCATAATTAAGGCTTTTTAACCAGAAAACTACTTCAAACATTAGAAAGTAGAGCAGAAATTATGTTTGAGGAGTGCTAGGAATAAGCCTTATATAACTCTTGGTCTAAAGTAAATATTTTAAAAAGTGATGCTTATATTAATATCTGATCATTTCTATTTTAATAGCACCAATGATAGAAAGGAAGAACTCAAATTCTGATTAACACCTAATATACAATGTATCAAGATACTCGATACAGTAAAAATCCGGACTCTGAATGTTTTTTAAGTCTTTAAGGTACTTTTATGCAGAATAGCTAAAAGACACACCAAAGTATTTCACATAGCTTAGAATTTAATGAGCTACATCTTAGCTTCAGATATTAAATTAGATCTAATATAATGCTCTCTGCCATATTCCACCACGGCATTTTGTAGAACTCCACAGAAATTTTCTTTTTCATCTGCCTTTACCTATCCTAGCTATTAAATAAACTTTTCTGGTTTTAGGGATAAGTATGTTCTGGGCAATTCCCAGCACTTGGCACAGTGCAACAGGCAGAAGAGAGAATAAAGATACATCTTCCATATTACTTAAAATTTTAAAATACTCAAGAGCTTGAGAATGATGGACAATGCATGATGAATCACTAGGCTCCAGACAGGGACCATCTTACATCTGTTTTTATGTCAACAGTGTATCATCTATCAGCTGGATTTTGAGAGATGACTGAGAAAGAATATTATGCACAGGTACCGTCATCCTTTCATTACACATGCAACTTGAATTACAATTTTATTCCGTTAAGAGTGAAAAAAAAAAAAATAAATCTGAAGTTCAGGAACAGGGAACTGAAAATTTGCACAGGCGATTTAATCCTCCAGCCTCACCCATACAGGAAAACAAAATGTTCCCAAATTTTTCAAGGGCTGACTTTGCAACCTGAACAATGGCTTAAAAAGTGTAAGTTGTTTGGTCTGGGATCTCCTAAACTCAAAATAGAAACTGTTATTACCGAAACTCCACCATACGGAAGTACACTGACCCTACAGAGATCACAACTCTATGCTGAACTTACATAATTTCACTCACTAACCAAATTAAGTGAATGGAAGAGCAGCAGGCTTGGGGGCTCCTGTCTGGAACTACACGTATTCTCTTACTCTAAAATATTCCCTCTTCTACAACAAAATGGTAGTCTGGGATGGGGATCTTCTTGAGCTTCCAAAACTGAATACCAAATGTTTTGCTGCTCATAAGCCAAGCAGCTACGTTCTTCCCAGTAACTGGTAAATCAGCAACTCTGGCAGGCTGCCGCAGAACACAAACCAAGAAAACCTTGCTCAAAACCAACCTACCTTGTCAGATGCCTTTTGAGCTAAGGAACCTAAAAACCTGTGCTGCAAGGCAACCACAGAAGCTGGAACAGTTTTTAACAGAAGACTGTTCAGACCAGTCCCCAGAAGTAGATGAAAGACTATGTAAACGGGCATCATAATTATCTGGTAGACAAGCTCTGGTACTTGGGATTCACAAGATTTATTTTTTGTTCTGAAAGAAAAGATGCCTTTTTTTAAGGTCAATCCCAGCTGGCCTCTCTGTTTTCACTGCTCTTACCACTTTAGCAAAGGAAATGACAGCACTTCTCACTTCAGCTGCTCAATGGTTTTCCCCTAATGGTTACATGAAACTGGGGTGAATTGACACTCGCGTTGTTATTCACGGAATCATACAGGAGAGGTGGTCACAATCAGAATTCATGCGTAATTAATTTCATACTTACACTTCCTACAATATTCTGGCCTTACATTTAAAGAACCATCTCCTCAGCCAAAGCAGGTAGCTCACAAAGTGTTAGGGATATATCCGCTACATCTGTTTTTAAAGAAAATTCAAGTCCTATAGAAATGAAATGGCTGAGCCTCAGACACATTAAGGAAAACTTTCCACCTGCAAATGAGTCCCTCACTGCCTAGAAATACGATGTACTTGAACTATAGGGGGGTTTCCCCCCTTTATAACCAGAAATCTTGTTCTTTTCAAGTAATCACACTTTCTTCTTTTTATTTTAAATAATTTTCTTACAACCAAACGAGCAGAGGTTTGCGCTACAGACGTGTGCCACCCTGTAAACTAGTGATCAGTGAAGAAGGCACTGCTGTGACTCACCGTACCCTCAAATAACCTCCAGACTGTTCCGACAAGAGCTGCAGCAGAACCCACTGGCTGCTGACTCAAACAGATGCAATACGCACGGCCTCATTGCCTCACAGAGCGCAGTGCCTTCTCTGTGCCATTAAGTATGATTCATACGCAGCACACTGCCAAAATCAAAAGAACAGATCAACCTTAGCAGACAGTAAATTCTAAGCCTGCTCTCCTTTGAATATTACATGCAAATAACCTCTAATATAATTCTGCATATAGCAACTTGCCTTTCAACCTCAGTGAGGATGTTACAAATTTACCACCTTCAGTGAACGCACACACATCCGTTTTGACCATGTAAGCACCCACAAGAAACATCAGAGATGCCTGACAAACACAAGGTAAATAGATGCCAGTGTTTTGCATCAAATGCTTGTTACTATACAGACTGTGGTGAAAGCACTGACATCAAAAGTCGTCAAAACCATGTCCAAGAAACACCTTCAGATTTCACAGAATCTAACATTCATCTCAACCCCTCAGAAAAGGAGCCAGTGCCTTTGGTAGAAAGGAGAACATGTGACAGAAGAGCTTTTGAGTAACACTGTCAGACAGCCTGGCACGAAGCAGTTCCTGCCTTGACAAGAAAGTCAGAGCAAGACAGACTTGGCTAATAATCCCATCCTTTTCAACCAGACAGGATGTGGTTCTACAATAAAGAGACACTATCGACTCCATTACCCTACAGTCCTGGAAACAAGTCATGAAAAATGTATGAATTTCCACTGCTCATTACCACTCCCAAAATAGCTGCTCCATGCTTACCCATCACTTGCAGGATTTTTCAAGAGAATACTTTTGTCCAGAGAAAGCAGAATTTCCTAATTCTAGTATTTTCTTTCTTAAAGAAAGAACAAATCCATAAGTTAAACCAAGTCTTTTTATCTGCTGATATTTTTATATATGATGAATTAGTTCCTTCTTATGGTATAATGCAGACTCTCAAAATAGCAGAATTGATCTTGCTGTCCAGAACCTTAGGGCTTCACTAGCAAGGAGTTCAGCTTTCTGTTTCAGTGATGCAAGTTGTGGGGCCTTTTTCTGGTAAAAAAAATAATTACCTAGGACAGAAAATATATATTGAGATTGGTATTAATATAGAGTTCAGCAAATAATTGCGTGTCCATTTTACGTGGCTACAATTTTTGCTGGCAATACTTGAGATCTGTACCATTATCTGTGAATATAAATTTAGACCTCATTTTTCCCCTCAAAAAAGCTACAATTAGAGGACTCTATCAACTGCACGACCAGTACATACCAGTCTTTAGCACTCCATAGCTTGATAAACAGAATTATACACATATTTACTTATTGATCTGTTTACTTCTCTTTTTTAAAATCCCTTTCCCCAACTTGCCCTCCATAAATCCAAAAAACAGTAAGTCATCATGCTGGTTTGGTATTTAGCTGAGTCTTCTCCCGCCTCTTTCTGTTTTTATGATTTTCTCAAATTAAGACAGCCTGCATACTGTAATAAATATCAATTTACAGTGCTTTTGCCATTAAAAACACATAGAGAAGCTGTCAATATGTAGGAAAAACACCTTCCAAAAAAACTATTAACCTTTATGATGTACTTTTGAGGGTGGCTTACACTCATTGAGTAATTTATTCCCCTCCCATCCAAATAATGCTCCTCCCTCTGTTGAACTGAAGATGAACAAGAGGCTTAAAAATCATGTTCAGTGTCACAGGAGCACAACGGGCTTTGTGGAAATATTCAAGCCAGCAAGTTCCAGTGACTGCTCCCGCCAGAGACGTAATTCATTCCTATGATGTGTCAGAGCACAGCACGCTGGGGATTGCACCACCAACTCTGATTTTATGAGGAGTCAGCTCCCATCCTGGGATACCCGAGAGGATCATGGAACAGTCAGCTCGTGACTCAGAACAAGCAAGAGTCTCTGCCAGCCTCTCCAGCTGCGAAGGGACAGGGCTATAGACAGGATTGCTGTTCCAACAGCCACAACCCACTTCCTTTCACCAAAGGCCTTCCAGCAGCTTTGTTACCAGCCAAACAGCAAAGCTGCAACAAAGGCATTCAAGGAGATGTGGGAGAGGCCTACATTTTAGCCATAGAGACTGCACCCTTCTCAGGTGACTGAACACAAACTGTCTCACGTAAACCACTTTAGTGAAGCATTTTCTGTAGGCAGCTGCATACTGTGTGAACTGCTGTGATTGACCACGTACAGGCAGCACTGGAACACAGCACTCAACTTTGAAAAGGGAGCTTCAGAGAGCCACTGAACATGGGAAACATCCCGTCCTTGGAGGATAACAAAGATTACTTAAAGGAGATGTGCATCATTAATGATCCCGTACTACAAAGAAAATGCAAAGCTCTTGTTCCAGTGTCCTTGGACTGACTCATGAGGAATGCACGTCTATAAGAGGAGCACGCACCCCACGCACGAGGCAGGTACCAGCATCACAAAACACAGCTGAACAGCACAGGGGAGAACAGAGATCCAGGACATGGAATAAATACCAAATGGCTCTCAGGAACTGTAGACTGGCTCCCACACAGGGAGTGCTTTGAGAAGGGAGATTTAAAGGTAGTGAGCAGCCTTTAAGGAGAAGAGGTTTTAAGCAGCATTGTTTTTAAGACAAAGCCCTAGCAACCAGGAGGTGGCAGAGGATGAGGTGTCTGCGCTCTAAGCCCTGTATATGACCCCAAGAACAGTGTGCTAGCAAACCACACTGTGTGCACCCAGGTTCAAAAGTGTGGCTGACCTTTTGTCTGTTACAGCCACAGGAAGAAAGTCTATCATAAGATTGTCCCATACGACTGTGAATTTCCTCAGAAATCTGGTTAGCCTCGTTAAGAAGAAGCTGTGCATCTCACTACTCAGTTCCTCTAGGGTTAGGAAATCTGGGAATGAAAAGCTTTCTCTTTATTCCATGGAGAACATCTCCAGTCTGGCCAATATGACCTCTCTACAGTTATCAGTCTTGTGAAATACATTCTTGCACAAGACCTGTCAAAATGAGGAACAGAACTGGGGATGAAGAAGAGGATGGAGCTGAACAGCATATCCCTTCCACATTATACGTGTCAGAAGTGAGGAATTCATAGACATTGCAGAGAAAGCATCAGCGATTCCTCAGACCTAGAGTATATTTTGAAAAACCTGTGAAACGATAACTGCTCTGTCTGCGACCATCACCCCAGTTCCTCAGCCTCTGTTACGCGGAAGTACTGTGTGGGGGTTCCTGCTTTCAGTTTTTCTTCCAAGAGCTCTGACAAAAGCTGTACAAGTACATGACTGGCAGTCTGGGACTTCACACAAACAAGCATACTCCTTTTCAGTAGCCATTCTTCTGCTCAACACTCCACTTGGAATGAAGGCATGGGATTCTCTCCCATCCTTTTGTCCTAGAACAGCACAAAAGACAGCATGAAAACATCACCACAAAGAAGCAAAAGAAAAAAAAAACTGGACTCCACCGTATTCTGATTTGCAATCTTCCGTAGCAGCAGTAATCCTCCTTCCAAAAATAAAATAGAAAAAAAAGCTACCACCAGATATTCTAGAATTTATTCAGCTCAGCAGGTAGGCTCTATACAAGTGCTCTGGTGAAAGACTAGAATTGTTTTCAATCACCTTCAGTCTCTTCCTGCAGAGAAGAGAACAAAGACTCCCCCTTTTGACACCAGTGAGCTTCTGCAAGAGTTCTCTGGATTTGGAAGACAACAACATTCTATTCTGGCAGTCACTTGCTGGAAAAAATCGGTTTAGTGTATACTTCATTCTGACTACAGGTAGGAAAAGACTAAAGCAGCAACTGCTGGAGACTTGAGTCTTATGCACTAACAAATTCAATCTAGACAAACAAGAGCTGATGCTGAAATGGGAGAAATTCCCCTTTTTCCCCTGCCAGCAGGCTCCAATCCAACACAAGCCCCTCAGACAGTTCTGAAAGCACCAACATTGCTGGCACTGTTACCAAACAGCAGCAGAAAATTAAACCAGGCACCAGTCATAGCTTGGAACCAGATACAAGCAGTTCAAGTACCATCAACTCTACTGCTTTCACACCTATCCCATTACCGATGGTATCACCTTTCAAATAGTGAGAAACAACCTCCTAACTCAAAACAAGCAGCACATCCTGGAGGAATGTGCATAAAGAAGAAGCCACTGAGTCCTCCTTTCCCATCTGAGCAGCAATCCTAGCAGACAAAAGAGAAATTATAGAATAACATAGAACCAATTTTTTGGATGACTGCTAAGATCTTATCCAAATTGGAAATCAGCCAAAATGGGGAGAAAGAGGGGAAGTCTTCGCTATTTCTGTGCCTAGGGATCACAAGAAAGCACAACCGAATTAAACTCTTGCCACAAAAGTACTCAAGAGAATGACTTGTCAGTAATAACATTTCATTTCCAGCCTTCATGGCTGCAAGCTGATCCTAAAAGTATTGACAGGGTGCAAATCATTGCTTGCATGACTCTGGATAAACAACTCAGATCTGTAAACTGCCCTGAAAGCAGAGCACTACAGAGTGCATCTACATGTGGTGGAAACTCTCGCCTCTATCCACACACAGTATAAAGCAGAAATTTTTGCTCTGGAATTTCATCACTGAGCTGCAGTCAGGGACTACATTTTTTCCCACTCTACAACTGCTCTCACTTGCAAGCTCATTTCTCCAAAAGTGATTAACCTGCAAGACAGTTCAATGAGCCATAAAATTTAAAGAACAAAGAAAGCACAGGTTTTGTCGGCACTGCAGAAGAGACAGAAATATGGCCTGGTGATCTCATCAAAGCCATCAAGGAAGAGGGAGGGCAATTCAGTGAAGTTGGGATCCAAGCAAGGTCTGACATAGGACACCCAAAACACTGTAGAAAAAATAAATCTATGCAGAACAATTGACTTGGAGAGCATGACAAAGACACTGGTCAAAAATTACAACAGCTGAAAACATACAGGATTGAAAATCATTTTACTTATGGATTTTTTTAACTTATTCTGATGGGAAGGCCACATTGCTTTTTAAAAAATGAAAGAAGAAAGCTGATTAGCCTTACTTATTACAGTTAATTTGTGGGTAGTTCATACCCACATTCTCATGTCCATCCTGGAAATGGAAAAAGCCTCAGTTTCTGATAAATTAACATTGCAGTATTTAACTGCATACATGTTTAACAGTATTCTTTGGCTCCTCAAAGTTTTGGGCCATGGTTGAAGACAGAATTTCAAGAGAGAAGCAAGTATCTGCTTTGGTCTAATGGTTTATTTTCCACAAGAAATTTGATACAAACAGTAACTTGAGTTTTCTCCATTTACTTTTTATAGTCAGAATATTATTGCTGGCCAACAGAACAACAGTATTCAGAATTTACTGTGTTTTACAAATCTTGCAATGACTTTCACATTATCTCCCATCTTCATTTCTCATTTATGAAAACAAACAGATCCTTTATTTCATTTCAAAGATAAACTCTAAAGGCAACCAGCAAAAATCTGGATTACATTAGTTAAAAGAATTATACTGCAACTGTACTGAGAAAGCAAACTGCAGCTAATCCTTTAAATTCACAATGTATATAGAATCATATAATTATAAAATGGTTTGGGTTGAAAGGGACCTTAAAGCCCATCGAGTTCCACCCTCCTGCCACGGGCAGGGACACCTCCCACCAGATCAGGCTGCTCAAGGCCCCATCCAACCTGGCCTTGAACACCTGCAGGGAGGGGGCACCCACAGCTTCCATGGGCAACCTGTGCCAGTGTCTCACTACCCTCATGGTGAAGAATTTCTTCCTAATGTCTAATCTAAATCTAACCCTTTCCAGTTCAAAGTCATTCCCCCTCGTCCTATGACTACTTGCCCTTGGAAAAAGTCCTTCCCCAGCTTTCCTGTAGCCCCTTTTAGTACTGGAAGGGCACTATGAGGTCCCTTCGGAGCCTTCTCTTCTCCAGGCTGAACAACCCCAACTCTCTCAGTCTGTCCTCACAGCAGAGGTGCTCCAGCCCCCGATCATCTTTGTGGCCTCCTCTGGACCCACTCCAACAGTTCCACACCCTTCTTACGTTGGGGATTCCAGAACTGGACACAATACTCCCGGTGGGGTCTCCAAGAGCGGAGTAGAGGGGGAGAATCCCCTCCCTCACCCTGCAGGCCACGCTTCTTTTGATGCAGCCCAGGACGCTGCAAGTTCACATTGCCAGCTCACGTCGAGCTTCTTATCAGTCAACACCCTCAAGTCTTTCTTGCTAAGACCTTAGTAAAAACCAGTGAAAGAGGTACATATATGTTAAAGGAAAATATTTCCCCAACAGAAAGTAACTAGCTATCAACTACCTTTCACATTTTCATTGTGCCAAAACATCCACAGCCAAGGAACAGACCTCTACTGTATTTACATCATTACTTAGATTTTTAAAAAACACAACTAAAAAACCAATACCACAGTGCAAACACAGTAAAGCATATGTTAAAATACCCTGAAAATATATAAAGAAGTCCTCAGAATCTTGTAAAATCATGGAAAAGGCCACTTCTGTCTCTCCTACCATCCAAAATTTGCATAAAATAAGACAAACAGAAAGACCTGGGGAAGGCAGACAGAGGGCGACTTACAGTTTTGTAATTCTCTCAGTAGCTAAGATGTCATGCACTGTATTACAAAGGGTAGGCAGATAAAGGACAGTCAAATGACATCCAATAGCATTAACGTCCTCTGCCTGCATGTTTGGAAGTGTCACCCTTACTGCTTTCATTTGTACTTTGTACGTGCATTTGTAACATTTAAGAGGATGACTTTGGCCATTCTGCCAGTTTCAAAGGAAGCTTGGGTTAGATATACAAAGGGTTTAGAAGGCCCAATGAAAGGTACAGCAGTTATTCTAATAAATAATTGAGAATACAATGCTGCTTATACCAGTAATGTCATTTGAATTGAAGGAACTCCAAGTACGTCTGTTGTTAAGATTGTGCAATTGCAGCAGTCAAAGACGTCAAAATCAACATTCTATGGCAGTGGCAGTAATTGCAGAGACACATGCCAAAATAGGATTAATCACAATTCATTGGGTATTTTGATAGTAACACAGGAAAACAGCTTGTCATAGGAAAAACATATGATCAATTAAGAATGCCATCAAGCCCTTCATAAGCATAACCCTATAGAAGTACAATTAGCACAGCGCTTGTATACGCAGATTAACTGCCAAGATATAGATCATAAAGGACAGAAGATCTAAGCTGTTAATGAGAGAGCATATGTGAACTGCATAAATTCTTCCCTAAGAAAAGCTCACCTGAAATCATGCATGTCTAAAGGAAACACAAATCTCTGCACATCCAGACAGACAGCAGAACTGCATTTCTACCTGACCATGCTTTGGAAGGGGGAGCAAAAGAAGCAAAGAGTCAGAGCAGGTTCTCTTTATACTCACATACTACTCAGGCTTATAAAAATAACCTGCAATCCCTTCACCTGCAAATGTAGTAAAATACATAATTCTGCTAGGATTGCACCAGTCTTGACTAATCAAACACTGCTGCTGTTTGCAGCTACCTTCACCCGCAAACCTGATGGTGCTTAATGGAGATGCATACAGTTCTCTCTGTCTAGGTAATGCCTGACAGTTCTCATGCGGTCTCAAACCCATAACTGCTTATTTCTACAGGACAGAAGCTAGTATCTCACTAGGAAGTAGGAAACATCCATAAAGCCCCATCTACTTAAAAAAAATTCACACAGTGATTCAGTTTTAGTTTTATATTATTTCCAATGTGACAAAGTTCCAAAATACTTCTCTGACTTAATTCACCCACAATGATCAATACGTTGCCCTGAATATTTCTCATTCTCCTCATATGAATTAATTGCACTATAAATCTTAGAAGATGACTGTGCACAAATACCTATCCCTCTACTTGCCGATAAAAGGATCAATAGAAATTCTTTACCAGCTCTCAAATTACCTTGTAAATGCTTCTTATCCAAGAAGTAAAACAGTATTGATTAGGTCGGTCATAAGTTCTCTACAGAAGGAGACAATCCGAAAGCTGGAAGTGCTGTCCAATCTTCAGGATTAAAATGATTATCCTCTTGCCTCAAACTTCATGAAGGATCTGATCCTGGTGAACTTGTTGAAGCAAGTTACAGAGGTATCAAGACCTCTTCATGTACACTATCCACTAAAAGGATTCTGAAAGGGAATGTGTTTTGGTGCATCTTCAAGCTATCCTTTCTGTAAGCTACACAGCTATACCCTGGCATTTCTGTAGTACTTTCAATAATCATGATATGAAAGAGAAGTTGGCTTTAAATTTAAAAGCAATAAAGAGTTTTATGAATCTCTCAGAATACTTAAAGTACTAAGAGCACTAAAAGCAGTGTAATTTAGAATAACAAAAGAACTATACGCAAAACCATACCTGAACAAATAGAAATACTGGAACCAAACCCAACAGGCTCTGGCTAGGTAACAGAGCCTTCCTAGAAGGCTGGTTAGAACAAATACAGCCTATTCCAGACAAATACACCAAAATACATGGGAACGTTGCTTTCTAAAAAGCCAATTACACTCTTAAATGGAAAATTGATATAAAATAATTTCTAAAAGCACATAAATTAATTTTGGTTGTATTCATATTAATGTATAGCTTCACTATCATACTTCCAAAATCGCTAAATTCATGAACAAACAAGGAGTGTCATGCAGCTCATTTAAGGATTCAGCTAAATGTTTTGTTGATTCCAAAGGCCTCCATTCTATCAGCCCCACAAATAAGTATATTGTTCTTATTGAATGTACTAATATAGTTCATAACAACTCAGTATGTGCACTTAAAATCCTAGTGAAGCCCCTCAAATATAATTCTGCATGATTTATTAAAAGAAATTAGGTACTTACCCAATGTCTCAGACTCAAAATTGATGAGAAATTTCAAATTAAAATACTCAGTCAAGAGATTTTCAGAATGATGCATTATACATAAGAAGAGTTAATTTTTTTCTTAAACAGTTCTGTTCCAAAATTGAATATTGAAACATTTCATTTAATTTCTAACAATTGCTTAATTAATGGAGCAAGTCTTTTTCATAAAGCAATGAAAATGGAAGACAAAAGGAGTGACCTATTACTGGTGTAGACCCCATGGCAGTCAGTAGACAAAAAATAAACAATGTATCATTAATTGTGTTAATAGGTCACCTATTTGTAAATAAGAAGTCAGACTTACTCAGGGTTAGATGAGGTCGGCCATGTTTCTTTAGTAATATATTAATTACTGCTAAAGGATATTATTTTCAAGCACAGACTCATTCCCTAATCAATAGCAGACTATTTTGATGGCTTACAAAGTCAGTCTAATGAATATTTTTCTTAAACTGTTTTGGTTCCTAAAGAGTCTATATAACCCTGAATTTACAGTTCTTCGTGTTCATTCATTTTCTGGTATTAAAGATATTCTAAGTAATATTGCTTTAAATGTGCAATTACCAGTAACTATCGTTGAAGTAACCTAAAGCTTTACTGCAAGTGAGAGCAGCTAAAATAGGGGGGAAAAAATCCAAACATAAAGCCAAGTTTCCCAGTTTGTCCTTCCCCCATTTATATGAATATTCCATGCAGCAGATGGTCGAAGAAGAGCAGCAGTGTTGTAAACTACAGATATGACAAAGCAGTTGTTTCTCAATACCTGATGAATTTCAGAAAATCAAATGGTTTCAGTGTGTTCATCGCCCATTTAAAACTGACATCATCTTAACAGGACACATACTGAGGAAAGAAACACAAAATGCCTTCAGTCTAAGTTGTTGGTTTTTCTTTTAAGTCACTGAGAGTGTATTTGCCATTTCCAGCCCTTGACTCAGCTTCCTGATTTGGCCAGCAGCTGGAAGGATGTTAATCCGAGGGTACGAGAAAGGAAGTGGTAAAACAATATGCTCTCAGCCCCGGCCTCTGCGTGCTCACAGAACTTTCTCTCTGGAACTCATTGCAGGCAATTGGATGCAGAATGTAAAATAAAAACTGTACTTTATTTTTTTAAATTAAAAAGCAAAGGGAAGAAACTGCTCAGCAGAAGAAACTAACCTGTGCCTTCAGCCACTTCCTTCTCTCTCCATCAGCACTCCCTCACAATTCCAATCACGCCATGGTTACTGCCTCATCACATCGTAATCCTTCTCCTCACCAGTGACACCACCTGCAGACAACCAACACTTCTGTTTCTCCTGCCCAGCTGGGGCACGTGCAGAGCCTCCAATCTCAGAAGCGCTTCAGCAACACTGATGAAATCCGCATCACATAAATGTTGCAACATGAAGTTCAGAAAGTAATGCATGTTAGTGCCATCAGAAGGCCATCAGAAAGGAACTGGCGAGCACTTGAGGAGACTGTTGTTTCAACAGTGAAGCCAGGAACAGAGGGCACACTGGTTTCACTGCTTAAGAGGTTGTTTCCCGTAAAATAAGAATGCCGGTCACTTTGTTATAACAAGTGACGTTATCAGAAATTTTAGGACACTGAAGATGTAAAATACAGATTTTATCCCAGCCTCCTCATGTGGGTTAAACACCTGAAGATAACAGGCTGGTTCCTGAACTTGTTTCCTCTCTTCAGTTTTCTCCCTAAAAGTTAAGATAAATATAAAATGTAAACTTGGCAACATCAAATCACTGCTAGAACAACGTAAGCGGTATATGATGTTGCTGTGGAAATCTGACTTTGTGGTCTAAAAAGAATTGTCGTATATATGAAAACTTAGATTGGCCATGATAAACGTATCACACAGAACCTACGTAAAATGCTTTAGCACCTATGACAAACAAAAAGAAAAAAGACAATCTTTTGCTGAAAGTACTTGATTTTGTCTGTTTTCGTGTAACTGAGGGCCTGCAACATCTGCCAGCAAAAGCAGTTTCTGTTGACAATAGCTGACTACCAACATCTCATTCCAGATTTTTTTTAAATGCAGAGTGAAATAAAAATAATCAATACTATTCAAGCACAGACAATGCATAATAGCAATAAACATCACTTCAGTCTCATATATATCCCTGCTTACTTCACAAGAGTTCAGTGAAAATTAGGAGGGTTTAAGCCAAAGTACCAAAAAAGCGAAGGTGGTAGCACTGTCCCTTTCAGCACCAGTGAGAGATTGCTTAAGTTCATTGTAAACCACATCCCTAACAGATTGAGCTGAAAGGAAGTGAGGTTTTTGTTTTGAACCTATTGGTAAAGCAGAAGCACTCTAAAAATCACTACCACAGCACTAGTGAGGCCCAACTCTGGTCTGCAGAGAGAAGATGAGGTTTTTTTACAGGCTCTGTCGAAATCATATAATGGAGACAACCTTTCCCTCCCAGTAGCCAAACCAGCGACATAAATATCATATTCACCCACGAGGAAAAGAAACCATGTTTTTTTCACCTCCGTGTCCTTGTTATCCCAAATACTAACATCCTTTTCCACACCACAAGAGCTCAAAGGAGTCTTCTCCTCAATCCATGTTGTCAATTATCTTTTTGCATATAGCAATGCAAGATGCCCTATGATCACTTATTCAAATATATGTTATTCAAAATCATGAAAGATCATATCCAGTGACAACACCTGCTGCTAATGCTATAAAAAGAAATGCTATAAGAAATTCCCAGAAATCAAGGGAATATTGATTCACGAGTGCCTGTTTGCAGGCTGTGGCAGGCTGAGGAGAAGGTAAAATAAAGCGATACAATCATACCAGGACAAAAACGCTCAGAGGGGTCACTCCATAAAAGAGAACTTGGAGGAAGTTGCCATGTTTACATGCCAATAACCAAACTTCAGGTGGAGTAGAAGTATTTGCTTTCTTAGCACCATCGAAAAAGCTTCCTTTGGATTCTCAGTAGTTTACAAAATGCAGAACTTTTACCCTAACATATCTAAGTACAAGTGACTGCAACACTTTGACTTCACTGTGACATTAACTTCACCTGAAGCTCCCATGTCTGAGCTGCAGAAGAACAGGCTCTATTCACACAAGACCATACGTATCCAAACAGTAACCTGCCAACTACTGAAACACTTCGTCAGAAAACGTGCTTTGCATTTTGGGTTGGTTCTTTGTGCTGCTACATATCTAATGTGGCTATTGAGACTTGATACAGCACATCACAGATTTCATAATGAAACACAGAAGAAGCTGCTGGAATTCTGAAAAAGGAGAACAAGAAACTCATAAAACTCTAATTATACTTTCCATAACTCATCTTACTCAAGTCAGCATGAAGAAAGCCGTGTTCCAGTATTGCAAAGCTGACAAGTCATTAATGCACAGAAGCAGCAGTGGAGATTTTAACAGTGGGAGGCTTTCAAAATTACCTGCCAAGTGGACTTGACAGGTGTAAAGCCCAGCTGCTCCTCTCCACCATCACAATAAAAACACCAAGCAGTTGCTACTCAATGGAAGTCTTCTGGCATAGCTTTCCTCATTCTGGACAGCCACCATTTGGAGGGAGGACAAGTGCCGCAAAGACATCTTTCCCTCACAGTATAGTATCTGAACAGGCATAGGTCAGGAAGGTTTTTTTAAAATGTTTCTTTAAAAAGAGAAAAATATTACATACATGTATATCTCTCTCTATACACACACATCTATAAACACATACCCATACGCATATATAAAATGTACCTATTTACCTAAATTATGACTTATGTATATTATAAACAGTAACAAATAAACTGTAAGTGATCAGACTGATGGAGATACACAAAAGGCACTCCAGGCATTCATTCTTCCAAAGCTCAAGCTCTGGAAGTTGAACTTCCAAAATACTGTGCTGAAACAACCAACTGCATCCATGTACTTATATTCTGCTCACCACTGTAGCTCCAAACTTGAGCTGACCCTTCTAGTTCATTAGAAAAGTTCAGATGATCGAAAGCTACAAAGCAACGTGTTTTCTTCAGGGCAAATGGAAAATTTAGTCTCATAAATGCTATAAACTAAATGCAAAAACTTAGGACTTGCCAGTCAATTCCAGAGGACCCAGCATAGCTCTCAGCTTTTACACCTGATGAAGCTGTGGGGTAGGTCAACACTGAAGCCTGAGCGCAGTTCAGATACACTAACTGTGAGCCAGCTGACTGGGCTATCAACAGGAGTTGATAACCACTGCAATACAGGTTTTATCAACAGTTACAAAATAAATATGCAAGCAGTTATTCTGTGCTGAGCTCCCTGAAACTGTGACTGCTCTGCTCTGCTTCAACAGTCTAGCTTGAATATGGAACCTTGAGGAGCTTTACGTCTGTGTTACAGAAACACAAAATTACCAGTATTTCATTGCTATCTGTCATTTGAACAGGTGCAAGTAACAAAGGCACATTCAACTGGGAGTCCTGCTTAGAGTTGCAGCTGAAGAATGCTAATTTGCTTGATCCTTGGTGAATAAAGAAGTGCTTTACCAGCAGGAAAGAACCCAAAGTACAGAGATCTCCAGGATACTGTGACACACTAAAGCAGCTTTCCCTAAAGGAGCTGCCAAAATGGCAACTCCCAGTCCTGTATGATGAGAGTGACTTGTGCTTACTGTT
Organism: Neomorphus geoffroyi; assembly: GCA_033558235.1. Classification (NCBI taxonomy): domain Eukaryota; kingdom Metazoa; phylum Chordata; class Aves; order Cuculiformes; family Neomorphidae; genus Neomorphus; species Neomorphus geoffroyi. The sequence continues at coordinate 9,078,393 of JAUMJM010000016.1, read as the reverse complement.
ACTTTAAGGCTGAAGTCTAGAAAATAATCTTATTTTCTTTGGAATTCTAGCACCCCTGTAAGTGACTCTGACATCAAAAACAACGTATGTATTTTATATATGGAAGCATGCTTTTACAAAACTAAGTCCTTTCAAATAAAAAGGTTCTCCATTGCTTAGAATCATAGAATAACAGGTTGGAAGGAAACCCAAGGATCACCTGGTCCAGCTGTTCCTGGCAAAAGCACAGTCTAGAGAAGATGGCCCAGAGCCCTGCCCAGCTGAATCTTAAAAAGCGTCCAATGTTGGGGAATCCATCACTTCGTTGGGGAAATGTATTCCAATGGCTGATTGTTCTCATTGTGAAAAACTCTTAGATCCTATCCAGGACTTCTGGTAGGGTGGCTGTCCCTTCTGAAGTGTCCACTTCCCCACTCAGCAAACTTCACTATCAGCAAACTTCATCAGGTACACTTGATCCCAGCATCCAGCTCAATTATGAAGGCATTAAACAGTGTTAGGCCAAGTATCGTTCTCTGGAGGATCCTACTTGTGACAGGAGTGACTAAGTGCAAGTTAAGCAAGAAGAAAGTAAAAAGACCCCCAAAATAAGTACAAGTTTGCCATTAGCCCCAATACCTTGTGACAAAAAGTTTTGGAACTAACAATGCAATAGTGTAAAATGAACAAAAAGTACTCGGGGTCACACACAAGTCAGCACTGCAGTGAGGCTTTCCACTCCGTCACTCAGTTCCAGAGTGGGAAGCCTTAGGACACCCCCCATATTTTGCAATGGAGCATCTGGGGAGACAGATTCCATTTTATTGCTGTTAAATTGGGGCATGTCCTGGGAAGGTAATGGCCTCTGTTTAGAAGTCTGTGTGGAGAGCAGTGGCTCCCAGTAAGCAGTAGCTTAAAAAAAGCAAGCACCAAAGTACACAGGCGGGATGTGGTACTGCTGGAGACGTTTATATTCTGTGGGAATATTACAGTAACATACTCTCTAGCAAAGTAATCTCTGAACCATCTCCAAGTGCTGTTTTTGCATGTTACTGTCTTTCACAATGCAGCAAAAATCAGGTCAGTTATGCTCTGCTGAGTCAGTTCCTTCAATTTTCTCTTCCCCAAGCTCTAAGGTGTCTTAAATTTTTTTTCTAAGAAGCTGACGGTTGCCAAGCATTTTCTCCCCTGCTGTATATATATCTCATTTTCCCCAGATTAGCAGGTATACAAGCACTAGAATTCTGATACAGGGAATGGAGAAGCTGAAAAAAAAGTGCACTATTAGTTTTTTATTGTTTTCCCTGGAAGCTACAGCACTTCCTCCCCTCAAATTTTAAATATCCTTTAAGATTTCACGTATTTTTAAGACTCAGGAGGCCAAGTTTTCACTCTGCCTTGCTATCCATATACACAGTAATCCTTTCTGAAACTACTTCTTTTTACTGCAAAAGTATTTTCAATGTCTGCTGAGAATTTAATCACAGTACCTGGCAGTGTATACCTCTATTTTTCATTGTGCAGAGGGAAGAGAACAGGCTAAAGTGAAGTAACTGAATATGAAGGGGGAACGTTAGCAGTACCTACAGAAACTCCCGACTTTGAAGAGGATCAATCTGATCCATGGGGCCAACATATGAAAGAGAAACTTACTCAAAAATGCTAAAACTACACTATCAAGACAAGGAAGAAAACAAACCTTGGGAGAGTAAAGAAGTGGAAGTGCATCACAGTATAAACAGGAATGAACAAGAGACCTGTTCTACTTTCCATCATCATGACAAAAATAAAGAATTTTATTTGTCTCATGAATCTCTGGAAGCTCTAGAGAAGCTTGTTGATCAATCTGTACGCTTTCTTCTTCATTGACATTTGTGTCACGATTAAAACTGGCACTTTATAAGTATTTGCTTTATAACCCAACAAAATCGAGCCAGCTGAAGCAGAATGCAGTCAAGCAAAACGATTCTGCAATTGACAGCTGTGACAGAAGGGCAGGGAGGGAGGGGGAAAAAGGCTACATGAGGTCAGACAAGTCCATCCTCCATGTGTCCATGAACCCACCTTACCACAAATTTCCCCAACAGCAGCACATGAACATATGCGCTCATTCACAGCTGACCAGAACAAACACATCCACTACCACCCAGAACAAACCTCATCTCAGTCTTCTGCAGAACAACCTCCTCATTAGCATGATGGGCAGACTGAAGGCCCACAGTCCCACAGGTGCCACTGGCACTGCCCACCATAAATCAGCTCCAGATTCTCACAGTGGAAGATTCACTCTTCATCCTTGGTTTTGTTGTAAGCCTGGCTAAAGCTCTATATTCTTGCAGAGCCCTGGGCAGAGTCCCAGGAAAGATTGTTCTCAAGCCACTTGTTTAGCAATGACTTCACTTGTTCCAAGAAAGAGAGACAAGCAAACAGACACAGGCCTTTTTTTTTTACTGGGGTAGGGGGCAGAGAAGGAGGTTAAGTTGCCCCTGCAGCCACCCTACTTAGGAGATAAGCATATTGAAGATCTCCTCATGAGACATATTTTACTTTTTATATACATACATTCTACAGAAATATACAACTGGAGGAGAACTAGCTGTATGCTAGTACTGAAGCTGGGAGTATTACAGTTATTGCAGACCCTTGTATTAGTGAGACCATAGTGCAAGTCTATTGGTTTGACAAGGTGAGTACTGTAAAAGCTAGTGAAGCACTACCTCTAAATTCAAAACAACAGGCAATGCACACTTTACAAAATAAATCAAACCAAGAACCCCCAAATCCATTCCCTGTGCCTGTAACCTCCCCAGGGACCAACCTTTGCCTTGCCAGCTAAACGAACCTCAGACTCATTTCTCATCATACTAGATTAACTCAAACTGTTTCCTCCTTTGACACCTACCCTGCAGAGAACTGCCAGTTTCTTTCAAAAATCAAAATGTAATGCTTTTCCTTCTCATGTTCTACAGTATTGTCTTCCTTTCTTGTTCAAGTGCATAAGTTTCTCATGTGTGCTCCCATTCACTTTTTGTTATCTCAAATTCCAATCCTTTTCTTTCCAATCTCTTGTATTCTCCTAGCTCCTTTTCCTGAAAGTATAAACTTGCCATAATCTTAAACTCCTTTAATCTTAATTGCATTTTCAACTATCCTTCTTCCCTTATTTTCAGTTCAGCACATAAATTAAGTTTCCAAAGCCCTCTTCCCAAGAAAATTATTAAGAAAAGGCATTCAGTCCACACCTTCCTATGCCTTAAACATATAAAGTTGATGCTAAAAAAACCTGAACCACTATCTAGCTTTCTACCATGGTGTCCTCCCCTAGTCAGTCTATCTCCATCTATCCCTTCCATGTTATTCTATTATCCTCTAAAATTACTCTAGCAGGTCTGTCCTTAATCCTCCCTCTTTCTTCCTCTACACTTCATTTTCTAGATATTTTAATACATAATTAGAGAGACTAATTAAATCCAAACTGACAGATCACAGAAGCATTCTATTCTGTCCAGTTTAAAATCTTGGCTCCAGTTTGTCTCCCTGCCCACACAGAATTGTACCAGAAATTTTTATTTTAGTATTTAATATGAGGACAAGATAGCCAAGTACAGGAATGTTTTCTTCAATATAGTTCATGTGCATGGGAAAGACTGAAACTTTTCCTTTAATAACTACAGCGAGACTTGGCCTTTCCAGGAAGCGTGTTATCATCACATGCACACTCAAGATTTCATGTAAAAAAATGCAGATAATCCTATTGCTGTTTAACAAACCAAAATTTTTACCACCTCTATCCTAGATGGTGAGATTAAAAGCATGCAAAATAGCAGAGTACTTGGATACGAAGTTCTAAGTTGCTAAGAGAACCACAATCAATGAGATGGGTGGCTTCAAAGAGCAAACGACATGACATAAACTAAAAATTCTTGCTTGAGGATATACTAACACGAAAAAGGAAATTTGCCTGCACAAGCAAATCTACGAAACAGCCTGTACACCCAGAAAGTTATCTTGTTTTACCCAGGCACATCAGCACAAACATGTAAGGAGAGTCAAGTAGAAATACTAACTGAAGAGGAGGTAAGTCCATACTGAGCCACTGATGTATCTTTGCCACCACTAAGCTGCCATGAACAGCCTGCTTCATGACCTTCAGCATGACGGTTCCAACCACAGCTCCAGGAAAACAACTATGTGACAGCATTTCAGAGAGTAAATCAAGTGAAATGAGTCAAATGGATGAGACTACGAAGGGAATATTTCAATGAAGTATAGATATAGCTGAAGTCAAGAGGAAATAAAACACCGTTATTTCTACTCATTACAATTTTCTAAAAACCCAAGACTGAGGTTACAGATCCCTAGCTTAATATCAAATATATCTAAGATTTCACATCTTCACCATTTTGACAAGTTTCTTGGAGTTCCCTTTCACTTGCCAGTCTGTGACAAATCTTCCCTAGCTGTCCACAAAGCAAATCCATCCAATACAGTAGGTTCCTGAAAACTCACATCTATTTGGCTCTTCTGCAGACTTTGACAGCACTACTAGTTTCTTTGGGAGAGAAAACAAATACATGTTTATTGCTTATTAGATAATCTCATCAGATCCTCAGTATTCATCAGGTCTATCTAAAGGCATGTCAAAACCAGACAACTTCCTAGCAGTTCTCTCAGCAGGGCACTAGTTCAGACAGACTGAGAGTCACAAGTATCATCTCAAATGTGAGGCCAGCAACTACAATTTACTTTATTGATCTTTGCTCACTTATCTTTCTGAACTCTGACCTGAATTCTAGATACACTCAGTTCCCTCAAAGAATATATCAAAAGTTTTAGGGTTTATTTATCACCTTAGTTTCAATCCTCCACAGAGCAGAAAGGTGTGTTGCTGGTCAGTTTATATTTGTAATATGCTTTGACTAAGTAAATTCGCATTAGTTCTATCATTCATTCAGAGACTAGCATTGCAGTGCTCTAAATTGATTAAAAAAATGAAGATGAGTGACTTATCACTCCCAGCCTTTCAACACAAGTATGCTTTATTATTTTTTTCTTACCCTTTTCTCACTCTCCTGCCCCTCCATGATCACTACCTTCCACCACCACTTAAGTAATCTAGATTGTTTCCCAAGGACAGAATTAATGAGATTAAATTAGTTTTGTAAATGCAATTGCTGAAGTATCTTACCAAGGCTGGCCACTGAACTTGCTTGATCTTTGATCCCTGAGTCTGGCTTGGGTCCTTTCTTTTTGCCCAGACCAGCTGGTACTCCACCAAGAAGGTTGCAAAATCTTCATAAACTTTAACCCATTCTCGCTTTTCCCATTCAAGGTCATCGAATTCCACATATACCTGCAGAAATTTACAAACAGGAAAGGACATACATTATTACATATATGCAGTATGTGTGCACCTTTGAAAGCATCTGTTTTAAAATTTAATGCAAGAGCTTAATATTACCCATTTTATTGTTATTGTATTAAAATTACATAATCAGTTCCTGCACCGCAGGATAAAGGAGGGTTACCTTTGCTAAAACATTACCATTAAACACCGAGTATCTTATCGCACAAAAGGAAAAGCATAACACCCTATAGGTATCTAATAGTATCATTCAAGTAATGCATACAGCTCTTTACACATCAGTAAAAAAGTTCTAAGAATAATTCTCATGCTTAGTTCAAATACTTGTCATATAATACAATAATACAATACAATACTTTTAATACAAAATCAACCAAAGAAACTCTGTTACAAGGCAAAAAAAGAAAACAATTTGAAACAGAAATAGAAAGGACACCCTGAGCCAACAGACACTGCTAATACAATCAAGTCCAACACACAGCACCTAACTGAAGCAGTTCTGTTTTTTTCCATCTCTGTCCTTCTGGATTCTTGCCCCTTGGGAACAAAGGGAACAACCCCACAATTTTGGAGGTTAATTGTGCTAAATTAATTTCAGCCAGTTTGCAACTATTTGATCTTGTGTCATCACTGTCCTGTAAGTTACACGGTTCCCTGACACATTCTTAGAGAACAACCATACCTTCCCTCAGCTGAATATGCCAAACCATTTGCTTACTCTTGTTAAGGAAAGAGGGAACTCAGAGCCAAAAAGCCCCCCAAAAGCTACCTGCATTAGCAAACGCAAACTCTTCTAAAACCATTACATTTCAAAATTATTGCATTTATTTAAAATTTAAAACCATGATAAATGTTTTGTTTTCTAAATAATGAGAAAATCCAAAAGGAAAAATAGCTGGTGTTATAAAAAAGTCACTGTTTGTCACACAAACTGAAGAAGAACGGAAGATGCTGTGCTACCCTTCTGAAATTCAGATCTTGGCCACACCCAAGCCAACTTCTGAAACTAGAGTTTCTTCCTCTATCTGCTTCCGAGAACTTAAATCCCTGTCACAGAAATATTCTGGTCTTTTTAACTTTGGTTAATTTTAGGCCAGCAACATACTTCCTCGTCTAGACTTTCTGTCTCACACTTCCCAAACGTGTACTATATAGTGTTCCTTCTCATCTTGTCCTTCTCCCTTCTGTGTACACAACTTAAATTTACAGTAAGCCTCTTCTAACTCCTGTATCAAAATTCATCATCCCAGTTTTCCCCCCCATATATTCTTTAACCCATATTACTCCCATTCTGCTTCTACACACTCTCTTCTTTTTCTCTTCCCTCTTTAAAGCATCAGATTAAGCAGTCACTCTGGTCCATGACAGCCCATTGTTGCATCTCCACTTAAAATCTGTCTAAATAAAAAGAAGAGAGTAGCTGCTTCTCCTGCCAAGCTACACTCAGTCTATTCATTTATTTCACTGCTCCCCCTCCTCACAACCTCCACAAACTGCTCAATACTCCAACTAACCACAGCTGTCACTCATTGCTCACCCAGCTCCCTTTCACCCACCTCTCTACCAAATATCGACACCGACCATCCCTATCAGCACACATGCTTGTTGTCACCGATTTCATATTCAGGTCCAACTGGTCTTTCTGCCTCTTATCTCACATCTCGTTCTACTACTCTTTTTCTTGCTTGGTCTTAACCACTGGGTCAAGGTAGCGTGTGCACAGGGCAGTTGCTTTCCTTCTGGATTCATCACCTTGGCATCTGGAATTTCCACGGTTTGCCTGCTGTCATTCTTTTGACACGTCATTACTCTGGCTCACCACAGTCATCTCCATCTCTGCACTACTTTGTTCATTGACTCAACTACTCATTTACCTTTTCCCTTCTCACTCACCGAAACCATTAGGAAACTACTGCCAGTCTTTGCAGAGGCATGAGAATTGCTCCTACAGGAAAAGTTTGTATACAGAATTATCTGCTCACCTCAGTTGCTCATGATTACAGCTATGGCCTGTTATTCTAACAAAGCTCGTAGCAAACAGCAGCAGAAGCTCAAAACCAAAAACTGTAAGTTGACACATTTCACTGAAAAGCATTTTTAATAACTTAATTTCTATAAATCAATTTTAAAATACTTTATTAAGTTTCAGAATAATAATTTCCCAATTAGTGCCTTAAAGCACTGGCAAGAAAGGAAATCATATGTCAAATTATCTTAGCAATATCCTGTATTTGCAGCTCCTTTGAACTCTTCTATAGGGAAATTTATTTCTCCACTTGACCAAATGACAAAATTCAAAGACAACCTTCAGGGACGGTACAGTCAAAAATCATTCTCTGGTCACCTTCCTCCTCCCTCCTCCAAATTCCAATCAATTATTCTGGACTGGTCAAATAATTTTATTTTAATACCTGGAAAGCCATTCTATTTGGGGAGTCTATAACAGAGGTTAAGCACCAGACCTCACACAGCCATGAATTAAAAAAGCAGGAGGCAAGGGGAATCAAGCAACTAAATGTTTAGACTTATCTGTGTTTTTCAATGCTGCAGTTAGCAGTTTAGAAACAACCACACTACAACATACTGTAACTTCTGGACACTAGCCAAAGCTTTGGATAACTGTGATACGATCTAGTGTTTGTGTGCAAGCTTTGCACCCCAAATAAACTGAAATCGGGCGCAATGGCAGTGGGAGTTATTGCTGAGCTATCTGCAGAGTCTCCTGGCACCGTGTAATTAGATGTTCAAAGGAGCAGTTCCAAGAAAAGTGGAGAATGGAGCGTGGCACAGAGCCAGGCTGCCATTGCCCAGGGCACCATATTCCTCCTCCAGTACGATACACACACAACCTTACTTGGGAATTACTTCTGCCAGCTTCCACCACATTCAGGCTTCGATGCCAAGACTATTAACTATCTGCTGGCTTTTCAAAGTTCAGTTTTGAAAGGCAGAAACAACACAGACGAAACGCAGAGCCCAATCCTTTACCCATTCTCTTTTTTGCTAGGAAACACTTAAATCAGGAAAATCCATTAAGAATTTTTCTAATGCAACATAAAAGCATCTGAAGAACATAGGCTGCTGCTTTCTCTGCACACTGACCTACCGCACAGCAAAGAACAGTATCCCAAGCAGCACAGTTTATGAAAGGGAGTAAAAACGGGAGAGGAGGAGGAAAGGAAGCAATGCAGCAACATATGCCAACAAAAAAAAAAAAATGTAGAGCCAAAGTCAGATCCCCTAAGGAGCGCAAAGGCTGAAAATCCTTAATCTTTCTTCTTCACTGATGAAATCCTGTACAGCAAGAAACTCTGCATTTGCCTCCCTATAAGGCTAAATGTTGATTTTGAGATTTTTCAGCCAAATTTTGCTTCCTTGCCTTGTCAGCTGCACAGATGTTTGCATTCCCGGAGTGGCTGAAGTCTTCTTACTATGTATGTGTTCACTTGCGTAAAAATGAGAAATTCCCACTGGGATGATATTATATTTATAATTGGCACTAATGTGCTAATTTTGTAACTCACTGCTATTTTCCAACAGGAAGCAGCAGCATAAGCTTTTAGCATGCTTTTCCAAGTAAAGCAAGACAACAAATTAATTTCCAGTGGAGCCAGCCAAACAATTGCAACAAAATATTGCTGTTTCAAAGCCAAACCACAACAATCATGGTGAAATTCTCCACATTAAGCGCTGTGATCCAGTTTTCCAGACACTTCTGCTCCAAATTCTGAAATCCTTTAAAAACTGTCACAAAAGCCATGCTGACTTCCAGCAAATTTGGCCTATAATTGCTAAAAAGTGTAGTCCACGCACCACCCACTTTCTTGAAATCACCCAAGTGGGCAGATGCTGTTTCTAACTCTCCCACGTACAGCAGTGTAAGGGTTGCCTGTGGGCTGGTTTGTGTTGAAGACACCTGCTGCGTTAGTAACTGAAAGCCTGACTTCAAAGTCAGATTTGGACTGACAAAAGCTTCAGGAAAACACAGCTACAAGAATCACCAAGAAATTGTATAATTTCAAGGCAAAGTAATCTCTATTAACAAGGAAACACAGAGCTACACAGCATTTAGTTACGACGTTTCTAAGCCAGTGTGCTAAAGTGATTCATACATCTGATTGGTATTTAAGACAAGTTCTGTTTTCTCTCCTAAGAAAGGAATGAACAGTGTCCTCTTCAGCACCTAAAGATTGTTAGCACAATATTCATTTTGGGGAAAAAAAAAATAATAAAAAAAATAATCAAGCAATCTTTCTTAAATTGTTTTTAATAAAGCAAAGAAAATACTGCTTTTGTAGCACATCAATAGTCTTTCATCAACACAAATTTGGCTGCTGACTAGAAGGTGAGTGACAGGGCACATACCATGGAGTTTCATAATATTCTTAAACTAAAAGAAAGAGACAGAGTATTACACCATGTGTATAATAATGTATTTATACTTCATATGTCATTTAACTCAAAACTCAGGTGCCAAACATTATCTGTAGATTTCAAAAGTCTTAGGTACATGACTTGAAAGATACATCTAAAACTCTTAGCATGTAATCAGGCATGAAAAACTAATTGCCAATTTTCCATCCTTGTGATGTACCATCAGGTAAAGACAAGAAGGTAAATTTTTTATGTAATTTAGCAGAAATTTCCTTGAAAATATGAAAGCATTAAAAAAACATGTTTCAATTGCAATAAATAAAATCATCTACAAATTATGTGGGGATTTGTTTTGTCTTTACAAGATATAGTACCATCAGAGGAAAAAAACCCATTTCCTTTTGATACCTGCAATTTACACAGAGTAACCAAGAGAATTAGAAAATACATTACAAGATGTCAGTACAAAATTCCCCAAATCAACAAATGAAAATGCAAGTCCAAGTTAGTTCTTCTCTACCCGTGTTCTCCAGTGTTAACTGCAACCTGTTCTGGGGTACATACATTTTAGGAGATGTTTAAGAATGGCTTATTCTTAGGCCAGTAAAGAGGATGCTAGGAGTTTCCTGCGTTTGAGAGAAAAACTACCTTCAGAAAAAAAAATTCAAGGAGCCAAGTGAGCAGTCAGCACCTCTTCTTGCTGCCCCTGGAGGTGGATGGGAGGCAGCAAGTCTGGGTATCCCACATGAAACCACCCTGAGCAGCAGCGTGGGTTTGTAGTTGGCAGGACGGTTTTCAGAGGTCTGAACCCCACACAACTCCAATAGCTTGCTTGGCTCAAGTCGGCTTCTGTAGCACTGCAGTACACTAGGCTCCAAAAAACTTCTCCATCTACTTATTGAGATGGATGCAATTGCCAGATATCTAACGGTATAAACTAAAGGGAGTTGTAAGTACACAGGGAACGGAGCCAATAAGAGTGTTCTAAAAAAACTTAATCTTCCCATCCTGTTCCAAATATCGTTGCCTTCTCAGGTTTTACAGATTGTTTCTTTGATGGAAATGGCTTTACCCAGCAGTCAAGTCTTTCTAAATATATCTTTAACTAATCAAATGCAATCAAAGCATAATTTACTATAAAGCAAAACAGCTTAACACAGTAAAATTATTACTGTGTTATACAACTGCTACCCATTTCCGCCTGGAAAAGCAGTGAAACAGCAACCAAAGCAGTAAGGTTTTTTTGTTTGATAAAGGGCTTGCAATGTTATTCTATACGATCAAAATTTGCCCAATCCTACACATTAGCATTTCATACTCACTTTACATTAGAAAGAACTCATAAAAGAATCATTCCCTTTCCTATGCTATACGTTTGCATTTTACAAACTCTCCAAGCAAAACAGCACTGAAAAACACACATATTTGAAAACACATTGGTATCAGTCCATACAGCCCCAAACTACCTGAAACAGCTGAAGTAACGGCAATAGACTGGTCTTAAACTATCGAATTCTTCAGGAATTGCTTCCATGTAGTCTTAAAAATAGCCAGCATTTTTACTGCAAATCAGACATATTTGTCCCTTAGCACACAATTTCCCTTACATTTGTAGACAAGGAAGTACTTACTCTCAACAAAGAAATAGTAATGTACTGTGTATTTTTTTACCGGGGTGAGTAGACACCCACAATGCCACAGTAAGTCTTCAGAAGACCTGAAAATGTTCTGGTACATGTTTGCTAATCAGATCTCTACAATTCTTCCAGCACGTAAGGAACGTAATAGCTTGTCTCAAACACAAGAGGACTCTTGATCCGTAGGAAAAAACAGCTGTAGAATCAGACACGTTTTACAGGAAAGTAAACTGAAAGCTCCTTAGAAGACTGGACACTTTAATAGTGTTGGTTATTTTATGCTATTTCAGCACTTAGAAACATGAAATCATTTGGACAAATGCTCAAATCTGCACATCTGTTTTGATTATTTTTGGAGCTTGCAAGTAGTAACAAAAACCTAATGGTAGAAAATTTAATTTTCTCTTAAATGGAGAGTTCTGTTACTTTCAGATGAGCTGAGGAAGTCAAAAGCACAACTCCTTAAACATTAAATCCCCTTTGACACCTCCTAGTACTATAAAACATCATAATCGTTATTCTGAGGTCTTAAAGTCTCTGTTCATTCAAAGGAAAATGGAATAGGCGTATTATCCCAAAAGTAGTCCCCAATTATAGCCTGGGAAGTTGGAAGTGTACAAAAAAAGAGGCTCATTCATGATCTACAGCATATTAATTCTCTGCTGTTTCTAAACTGCTTGGAAATCTCCTTTTTTTGCCAGGTCTGTATAGTAGGAATGGACCAACATTTATTTCTTGTAAACCACTGAAAGACCCTGCATAACAGTATGCAGTTACAACTCCTCCTCTAAAATACAGACGGACAAGCCCTCCAAAACATCTACTCTCAAATAAAATCTGCAGCTTCAGGATCATCTGCTCAAAATGTATAAAACTATTACATAGAGAAGCCTGCATCCTTCCTTGAGATACGCAGTGACAGATACGCTCAAGCTGAGGCCATACTTTTAACTGCCAACACTGTTCATGCATTTCATACATAGAAGAATAAGGAAGACAAAGCTGCTTGTTCTGGAAGGTGTCAAATATATGCCATGTACAGGAGGGAACAGGACCAGATATAGCAAATAAATGCTTCAATACACATGAATTTTCTAGGTGGCTTCCTTATATAAAGCTTTAAAACACAGAAATCCTACAAACACAGAGGTACCTTCAAAAATCCCAATTATTTCATGCAGATAGTGGTCTCAAGATATCTATATCTACTCACTCATAATGTATCATCAACATGTACAGCTTATGGTTAATTTTGAAAACCTAATACTGCGTTCCCCGAAATGTATGCCTGAACACTGATAATCAACTAGCTTTTGCAGAAAAAATGCAGAGAAAAATGGTTGCAAAACTGAAAAAAAGCCCAGTACTATTTCAACAGCCTGCTGCAGTCTGGAGCTTGGATTGCTAAGCAACCAGCACATCACGTAAAGTACAAAGTAAGATTGCAGGGAAGACGACAGAATAAAAACGTATCCTGCTTGGATGCCCCAATACCATCTTTGAATAAGAAATAAAAACATTGAAGACATGCATGTGTCTTTCATCCCTCAATTTAAAATGCATATTCTAAACAGAAAGCTGAAGGGAGAAACTATGAACGACACTGAACTGCAAGAAAGAAAACACACTTCTCTGTATACAATTTAGAGTTTTAAATTAGGTTCTCAAAAAAGACTTGTCTCTGATAATTCACAGGAGTGCCAAATTTTACTTTAAAAGCTATTTAAATCACTTAGGCATTTAAAATATTTGACATACCTATTTTGAAAATATTTTTCCAAATTCAAATCATAACAACGAAATGAAGTGACGTGCAAACCAGAAATTCAACCATGACTATACTGGACTTAAAGAAACCAAAGCCAAGTAGCTCCATTTTAAAAATGTTTTAGATGCCAAATATACACCAAATTACTCATCCAAAATGAGAAACAGCAGTGACTTACAATTTCAAGAGAGCATAAACTATCAAATCACAGCAACATTTAGGTAAAATATACACATTACACAAAAACTTCCTGATCCTTCAGGGTTGAAAAAAGTCTTTTAAGTTCTCTTTACCATTACACAACATAGGAAACTTTTCTTACTACATCTAAATTTCTAAATGTGAATTTCTAAAACCAATTGTTAAGAAGTATACATACTCTAGAAAGCACACATAATCAATTTAAAAATAGAAGGAATTCTGTGTTTGAATCACACATTTTTGCTTTTAGATAAGGTGAACAAAAAAAAAAGTATTTAGCTATTTACACGGCTAGCTAAAAGCAATGCATAGGTGCATGTATGCACATTTTTTTCGTCACCCTAAAAAAGACCAACATCTGTCATTTAACAATAAATCATTCTTGCTAAGTCTCAATTATAAAATATGTTGGTTTTAAACTTTATAGATCTCATACTTGAAGATCTGACTAAAATAACTGAACAGAGGTAAGACTATTTAAAATACTAATTATAAATGGTTAAATGTTAATGGCTTTCAGTCAATTTTTACAGTGCAATGGCTTGTTAATGAAGATGAAGTTTGTCTAGCAGGCTGTCAGTGGACTTAAAGCACTACAGGAGGCCGAATTAAAATGCATGGTGAAAGGAATAGGTTACTTCCTAGTTAGAATTCATGATCTGCGGTCGTTCCTCATCTCTCAAATCCAAGTTAGCTACAAACAGAAATCTACCTCTCAAGACAGGAAACTTCACTGACTCACCTGGCTGCAGCCATAGCTAACAAGCTGTGGCTGTAAAGCCATTTGCAGGAAACAGGACAACACTTCAGTCCCCCTGAGACAGTCTGAACACACACAGCTGGAACTTAAGGAGATGACCAGGACCTAGCAGAGTTCTGTGATGATTATGTAAGTTATCCTGATGTATCACTCTAGCTGAACAGCCCAAACCTGAACCACTGCTAGAAAGAATCAACTGAAGCGTCAAAAGCACATGGCTTTTTCCCTTTCTACCAAGACAATCCAAACAACTGTCTTCAACAGGTGAGGGGCCAAATCAGTCATCTATTCCAAGGCTCAAAGGACAAACCCCCAGCTTAGACCTAGAGCTAGAAGTATTTATCAATACCTTTCCAGATCTAGGTTCAGTCTGTCTCATTTGATGGCATGAAAAGTGATGTCCTCCCAAAACCACAGTGCAGAGACTAAATAGACACTGTACTTCTCAACAGCAAATCTTTCTTTGAGGTCAAACAAAAAATACACCATAAAAGAAAAGAAAGGTTTTGAGTTGAACTTTTGATATATGTACCTTGAAATCCAGATTAGGAAAAAGAAAACGTGCCTCTTGGCTGCACTGGGTGTCCACACTGTCCCCCAGGCAGCAGGCCAAACAAACCAGGAGCAGGCTCACAATTTCCAGAGATTCCAAGCAGACATCAGCAAAGCTTTAGGCTTCACCTAGTCCTTCAGTCATTCAAAGAAATAGATTCTCATAATCTTTCTGATGTAGCTAAAAGTTCAAAGATAACTGCTAACAAAGGATTCCTAAATAAAACTTACAGAAGTCTTCTTTCTTATGGATTAACTGCAGCATTAAAGAAGTAAAATAAAATCAGTACTCATAGGCTGAAGCTTCAAAGGATTAAAACTTATAAGGTGTATTTGATCCCCCTTTACTCAATAGCAAATTGCAAGGCTAGGCTGAACAGAGAAGAACTGGGTCATAGTCTTTCATAGTACACCACTGCATAAATGCCCACACACTGGGATCAAGGTTCATTCTGAGATATCGCCAAGTATATAAAGGCCAGAGGAGATTAAGACCAGAGGTGGCACATGTGAGCAAACAAGACATAGGAAACACCCTGCCAAAATTAATCAGCATTTTGGGTGCAGAATGAGGAATGTAATCATGGTTTCCTGGGTTTTCTGACCATCTTAATACACATCCTCAACCTCTTCTTTGCCGTAATGGCCACTCCTCAGTCAGACAGACAAAATTTCTGACCAGAAAACCTACAACTTTATAAATAATATGCAGCACCAGAAGTAATTCAGGCAATCATCTTCTCCATTTCACTTAACCAAATACTAATTGTTTGTCAATGTATTCCAAAAGTCTTCTAATAATTGTTCATTTGTGGGATTTGTTTTTTAAAAAAACCCACAAAACAACAAACTTGAGACACGGATATTGATTCAGGAGTTTCTGCACTCAGTTCACGACAGCAGGCAAGTTGCAATCTCTGCTCTGCAGTACCTGTACTCTAGAACAGGAATGCAAACATCTCAAGCCAGTGTTTTGAGCACAAATTCGTTGGGAACACAAAACACGAAATGCAATGGAGAGCTAATGTCAGTGTGTTTTCAGGTGCGACTAAGGTGTAACAACACAAACCATGCTGGATCACAGAAATACAAAGATGACTGGCTCCTCTGAAGAAATCTGCGGTTTCTGTTGCTGCTATGGCTATAGGACAGACTACTTTAAATAAACAGAATTAGTGATGTGTTAAAGCTTCAGGAATACAGGGGTAGAAAACAAAGTTACAGAAATCATTCATGATACATACATGGAAATTCTCAATGTGTTTGTCGAATAGTATTTCTCAGAAGATATAATTTTGCTTTCTCATTTAAAATTATTTTCTAACAGTATTATTCGTTCTGCAACAAAATTTCTCAAGTACATGAGGAAGATTTTTCAACTTATATCATAAGTATTAACCAATTTATTTCAGTACCACAATTCTCCAATATAAAGAGAAATGTTTAGGATTTTTACCTTAATTGCATGAAATTTCTTGTATAAAAAAAGCTTACAGCATTATTTTTTTAATTAGAAATCATCCTAGAAATCTCTAATGTACCTCAACTCTAACAAAAAAGTGAAGACAACTTAATGCTATGCATTTTCTGCTCTCCTAGTAATTTCTTGCAAAGATCCTTCTAGCCAAGAACAATAGATCCATTGGTAACACCAACAGAACAATGGATGCAACAGATAACACAATCAAAACCCTATGTGCTTAAGCCCAGAAGTGATCATATGATCAAAACACTGGCAATGAGTATACATCAAAAGCTGCCTAATGAAATGAATAACCTTAATTACCTAATGAGCTATCTCTGGGTAACTTAGTAGTGAAAAACTCAAACAGATACTCTCTGAAAAATCAGTAGGGATACTATTTTTGAATAAATGGCATCTTAAAGATGGTGATAATAAATGGAAAGGGAGTTAGCCAATGCAGAATTATTTTGTACGCTGTAACAAACTATAAGGGCTATGCCTGGGATTAAAAAAAAAAATCCTCCCTGCAATTCAAAATGCACGCTGCAGAGAAGAAAATAAAAACAGGCACTAATTCAGAACTGTACATAATTTGCTCACCATCTGTGCAAGTTTGTGGAACAAAAAAAAATAAGGTTTGCTCTCTGTCCAAGGCAGCTTTTAATGCTAGAAATTATATATAAGATAGATGTATCCACTGTGTTGATGCTGAAGAAGTGAAACTGTTTTTAAAACATATCAAGGAATGACAACTAAGGTTTCTACCTTGCTTTACCAAATACCTTCTGCTTCACTGTATGGACTACCTAAAACACACGTTATTTCTAACAATCAGTCTCATTTCCTTGTAAAATGTACGTATAACATACCTTGTGCTGCAGTAAACCTACTGTGAATGAGAAAGGAGCAATTCTTACTCATCTGAAAGGTCACTTAGCAAACCAGACAAAAACGCAAGACAGATGTCTGCCTTCTACTGTCAACAAACATATTAACATTGCAATAAATTACTTTCAAAAGTATTTATTGCTTATACTTTTAATGTTCATTATTGACTTCCTCACAGCTTTTGATACATTTATTTCACTGTCATGGAAATACCTCACATATCTATTAAGAGTATTAAGCACAGCTGAGGACTGCAATCATGCAACTGCAACATACTTAGAATAAATATTGTCAATGTTGTAAACAAATACATACACCGGTATTTTTATTCAGTGTATGTATGAAAACTAACTGCATGGGCGAAAAAAAAGCCAACATGTTTTTCTCCTATGCACTTCACTTCCCACAAAACCAGTCAAGCCAAGATGCTTTATTTCCTAGTCACAGCATGGAAAAAAAAGAGGGAGGAGGGAATGCCACAGATAAGAGAGGGCTTAGGAATGGGTTTTAAGATGGGAAGGAGGAGATGACTGATGAAGCAGACAGAATCAAACATCTAACCTACTCAGGTAATCAGTAAGATTTGCTACTTTCCCACTACCTCATGTTTAGATCAGGAGATAAAGGCTGAATAAACAAGATACAGAAATAACATTCAACGCACTACCCCCAAGCAAGGAGAGCTTTTCTGGTTTTGCTTGTAAGAAGGGATCAGAATACCGTATATATCAAAACACCCAAACCTTTAATGTGATTTGGTGCAGAGATTGTTACATACCAAAACGAGCTGCCAAGGAATTTTGGCATAAATTCATGGGAATCATAAAAATAAAGAAACATACCTGACAAGTTCCACAGCATTGGAAAAATTAAATTTTCTTGAGCACTGAGAGTAAAGGGCAAGTATTTCCAGGCTTTCTAATGTGTGTGGCTTCTCTTATCATGACATCCCTTCCTTTCTAACACTGATTAAAAACTCCCATATATTCACAAGATAAATCTTGTCTGAGGGTCCACAATGGCAAGACTGGTTGGTAAAGACTACTACTTGCTTTCAGTAAAAGCTCCTTTCTTAACACTCTTAACATGTTTTCTGCACCCGAGATGTTAATAAAAAAGAAAAAAGAACAAACCATCCACCCTCCCCAAAAAGTGTACCAGTATGCAAGAAATCTAATGTAAAACAAGAACAACTCTTTTACAATTATTTGCTTTTTAAATTTAAAACTAGAAATAAGCAACTTAGTCATATTTTTTCATATTAAACCTCTAATCTTTTAAGTCATTTTTCTTCCCACATACAACACACTGAAAAACAATTGTAGAGCTCTAAGGAAAGGCAGCACCTGCAGGAAAGGGTTTAATCTGGCAACTGCTGGTTGGTGTTGAGTTATTCATCACATAAATCTCCTATTAAGTCCCACCTCTTTCCTGTAGTTCTAACCGTTGGAGTTTGAGAAAACAGACTTCGTTTCATGCTAAACTCCCACCACTAAGCAGCTGAATCTCCAACATTACTTAGGATACTGTTCGTGAGAGCAGACTTCACGTGGAGTCATGCAACATCCTGTTCCAAGCCAAATGCTCCAGATGGGATATGTTTCTGCTGCCTCCCCCTTCCCAGCCCATTGAAGTTTGCTCTTTCTTTGAAAGCATTTATCCCAAAATGATGCTGTAACAGCATGCTAAAACTGGCCTTTTATGAAAAATACACACAAATCAAAAAACTTACTTAAAATCTAAATGTATTTACTACAAAAATCCCCACACCATACCACCTAAATTATAAAAATATTGGTATTAGCTAACCAATCAGCAAAACTATGTATATAAGAAAATTAATTACTTGATGCAGCTCTACACGGCATGAAAGTCTGCCTTGTTTCAGAACATTTACTAATCATTTAAAAGCTTAACATTGTCACGCACATTACTAATCTCATGGAAGTTCTCATCGACATAACAAGGAAAAAACTGTCTAGTCTGCTGATCACACTGAATGCTGGCAATTTCTCAAACATCTGCTAAAGGTCAGATTTCCACTGCATGGAACCAATCAATGAAGCTACACAACACCCCCAGCGCCATTGGAAGTGCCAAAACAAAGACCACTGTTTTACATAAGTAAAGAAACCCAGCCTGAAATCTCCCGAAACTACCAGCAAAACCTTCACTCCCATACCCACACACGAGTTGTCTACCTGGCACCAGCTGTTAAGATTTATCCTAGTTTTGCTTTTTATAGCAAAACAGAGTTACTTAATGCTAACTCATTTTTCCACATGCTTAGGGTGCAGCTGATACCACATACAAAGACACATTACAGAGGAAAAAATGAACATATATTTATTCAAACAAAAAGAGGTTTTATTTAAATGTTAATCATCATACAAACAAAGTTTCACTGAATATTCACACATTTGGTTCCTTTTTCAACTCAGTAACTTCAAAAAACCCCCATCCCTACTGAGTTCTAAAAAACAGATCTTAAAGTTAAAAACCAGCTTGAAATCATAGAATTCTGCCCTAAAACCCTTACTAAGCAACCTTAGAAATATAATCCAAATATTCTAACAGATTAGGGAATTGTTGGCTCCTGCTAAAAACAACATGCTCTATATTTCAAACAGCTTATCAAGCCTCATAAAATCAGGCCTTTAGCAAGAGTCTACACAGAAGAAATAAATGATCGATTACAATGCTGCTGAAAAGGTGATTTTGTTCTACTTTTACAGATAAAACATTATTTTCTATATAGATAATCTGGTATTGATTTACAAGAACAGCCTTCCTTACACAGAGAACTGCCAATAACAAAGCAATCTGATGGAATTCAGGGAATTTTATTTTTTAATCATGCGTGTCACTAAGTGATCTTCAAACTACAGTTTTAGGTTTATTTTATAACTTGTTGTTAAAGAAAATTAATTTTAACTTCATAGCCAACATGGTTAAGAGAAGGGAAGGAGAACTCAATAGCTAATACAGTGATGGCATTAAAAAACCCCACAGTTTTACTAATCACAGAGCTACCAAATTGCTTCTCCAGTGCCTGAGGTGAACTACACTCCCTCGGTAAGTCAGCACGGAACCACCACAGCAGGACTCAGTACTACCCATGGGTCAGAGAAGGTATTATCCCATGTGAAAGGAAAGGACTGTACAGCAGTTTCATACAATGAGGCAAGGGAAAAGGGACCAGCACACTCCCAGCAAGATCACACTCACTGGAAAGTGGTGTTTTGTGACAGCAAGCGCAGAAGAACAAAAGCATAGGCTGCTCCTACACCTAACAAAGAGGTCTAATGGCATGAAAAAAATTGGAATTACCTAAGACACAAAAATGAAGTTACTAAAATTGAATTTAAATACACTTCAAATTTAAATACACCTTTATTTTATTAAGGCTGAATAGCAATAGGGCTATGGGATAGTTCAAGGAGAAAGCTATTTCTCTATATTAGTTCCACTTAACAGTTGAAAAATTCTTTCAGTTCCTTCAAACAACTTCCATTATTGTTTCTTGCCTTATCTAGCTGCCAGTGTTTGGGCTGACCCCAGTTCTGTGGGACACTTAGAGGGTACTGCGTTTTGTCACACTTAGAAAAAAACAGAAGGCAGCCCCAGAGAGGCCCACCAATATCCAGCTGCCTCCTGACTTTCAGCCACTTCCATCCAATAGAAGCCAAGAAAATGAACAAACATCTGTATGAGATGCTCCAGGGAAGAGTAAAATGACCAACAGAAGTTTCCCAGAAGGTATTTAAAAGATAGGTAGATGAGGTGCTCAGCGATACGGTTTAGTAGTGGACAGGTATGGTTGGACTCGAAGATCTCAAAGGTCTTTTGAAACCAAATGATTCTATGGTTCTACATTTCTTCCAGCAGGTCTATACAACTTGCCAGTACAAAGGAGTTTCTCCAGTGTATGTTTGGAAGGAACATATCGCCCATAAAGGAAGATGCGTAACAACATACGTTTCAACAGCAACTCAGTATAAGGATCACAGATCAATAATATCCTATAACTGCGACGACTTGCAGAATTTGGGTGCTTTTATATGCAAACATTACCAATTGCATTACCATATTTGCATATAGTTTAAACAAATATCGCACTCAAGAAGCAGCCTGGCCAAATGGGAATACACAACATATATGAGCGCAAATTTCTTGTATTAATTCAAATCTCCACGCATGCATGTGGGAGAGTGCTGGCCTGGCACTCTATGACTTAGGTTTTTCAGAAGAGAGGACAAAGGCACGCTTAACTCTCTCACAGTACCAAAATGGAACTGTATTACAAACAGTCAACAGAATTTACTTTTGGAAAAGATACCAAACAGGGTTCGTTTCTCCAGCTTTCCACTACACGTAGATCCAGCTCTACTTTAGAGAGGTTTTACACCATTAGTGCCAGTTTCCAGAAGCTTTTTTGACATATTAATCCCATAAAGTGGTAAGTTAAGAATGCAAATGCCTGTAATACCTGAGAAATGTGAACTGGACATGCAGAATGTACCTAGACTACCTTTACTGATTTAGTGTACACATTGGATGTTACCCAACAAATGAGGAAGAGAGATGATATAAGTGAACTAGAAGATCTGCAAAGATCAGTTTTATGAGCACAGGCCAACTGCCAAAGCATTTACTTTGAACTCCATGTTACTGTGGCTATGACAGCTTAAACCCAGCTCCAGTACATCTGCTCTGCGCTGCAGTGCACATCCAGAAACTTGTCAGCTTGCTTCACTTCACACTCTAACGTGGGTTACTCACACTGCTTTCGGGGAATCCACCGAGAAGCAAATTATTGAAGTTGTCAGTAACAACTCTCAATAACACATTTGAGTTGCAATGTCACCTTGTACCAGTGAGAGAACTGTACTAGAGAAGTCACAAATTTACTTATTCAGCAGAGGCAGAAATAAAAAAAGCTGCCTAATGCTGCTTCCAAAAGAGCTGTACAGTTAGTGATTAGCCCAAGAAGAGCACAAGCAGGTCACCTAGATAGACACCATCCTAGCTTCAAATAATCAGGAAGAAGTTTGGTACCTGAAACTAAAATGTAAAGCTTCTAGTCACACGTAACTATGGTTATCCCCTACAGAATTACAGCATGTAGTCTTCCTGTACTGAATAGATTTTTTGTTAAAGAATTCTCAAAATTTCACTAGTTCAAAAGACGTAAAATCATCTTTAAATATGCATTGCCAGAATTACTCCCCAAATCGTCTCCATGCATGTATATTTAAGACTAGTATCTCACAGTTTACGTAGTGCAATGGAGAGGCTATGAGAAGAAATTTAAATTTAGCAGCAATTTTCTCTCATAGCTCTTCAGAGAACCAAGAATAATGTTCTCCAGAGAATCTCTCAAAACAATTGCCCTTTTTCCACAACAGCTGCCATTTACTTACACTCTCAGAAGGACGGATGCCATAGGCTGCCTCTCAGCAAAGAATAACTGTTACCTCGCTTTCATCCTTTCTCAAAGTCATCATCTATATCCCCACAGATAGGAAGCCACTTTCTCCCCTGGGGGCAATTGGCTTCACTCCCAGTACTGAAAACAGAAGGCAAGTAGTGGCCATCTTTGTTCAGGCAGTTGTGGCTTCAATCAGACTGAAAAATGAGAAGTTGCAGACACAATGGAGGGAAACATACTTTTAGGATCCTTTCCCTAAATATCAGTCTCAGTCCTAAACATCCTCAAACCTGCAGCATCTAAGTTAGCCAACAAGATGGATACACGGAAGGAGGAAACCGATACATAATTGAAGCGTGAAAAAAAGGAAATGAGAAAATTCAGGAGTTCACAAAACATCAAGAATGAAAATAAACTGTGGGTCCTGTTGCCCTGAGTCAGTGAGGCACAGCTGTAAATCTGTCTAAACCAGCTCTGCATTCTCCAATTGTTTTGTAGCTCCAGACTGCACAAAGCAGCTATCACATGCCAGTCAATCTGACCCTTTGGGGTGTTAAAAGTATACTTTATTTAACACAGATTCCCTCTAGGGATTTTCTTTTTTATAAGCTGGGTAAGAACACTGCCGACATGGAGTGTGAAAGATGGGTCCAGCCAAAGAAAGTGTCAGAAGAGAACTACATAAAGGCCAAGTCAAGTCACTAATTTAGAATCAAAGGAAGCGTTTTACTTGGGGAAGACTGGGGGGAGGGCATCACAGACACACAAAACCTTTATAATTTTCAAATATGTTATTGATTATGCTTACTGTAATTAATTGCAAAATCAGGTAAATGCAGGCTTCAACAACAGACACAGTCAATTCGATTTTCCTTGAAATTTTCTGTTTAAAAATGCTATGCAATACTCTGTTTAAAATACTGCTCTGAAGTTTATGGTTTTATTACTTCAGCTGTTTGGGTGATGTTTATATGCTTCCCCCATCCTCAATTACCAATAAAATTCTTTACCCTAAATTAGTAGTCCTTAAGATTTTGCTGCAATGCATTAAAACTATAAAGTGTAGCAGGTAGGATTACTCAGTTTGGTTGATATACTACCATTACCCAACATTTTAGTGCTTCATTTTGCCCCCTTTACCTTTAATTACATTTTGCATTGGAATAACAAAGAATACAAGACAATATGAAATGACACAGATAATACTCTTAACTAGAGTTGCCAAGATGCTTTTGTTTCTCAGATGCTTGCAGGTCTTTTGCACTTCAGTTACATACCTTTTTTAACATTTTGAGAAGCATGCTAGACAGTCAGCTAATTTGATGGGGTTTGTTTCATTAAATATTCTTGCACGTAGCACTTGCAATATTCCCTCTTCATCCCACTTGCAAAGACATGAAAACTCAGTTATATAACAGTTTAACTGAAGTATCAAAACCAAATCTATTTAGAAAGCATCATTACGCTAATCCACAAATGTACAAATAGTTAAAATTTCTATCTAAGCTGTTGGCAAAGAAGGCAGTAAAGTTAATCAAACATGCCATATAATCTAACTATTGGATCAGTCTACTTCTTGAGAAGATAAAAAAAGCAGAAGAGAAAAGAAGGAAAAAAAAACCCTAAACCACTGAAGTCCTCAGACTACCAAGAGAACTAAGAGAAGGTCCACATTGCATGTCCACACAGCAGGGCATAATCCAGAAAGCAGAACACGTTTGCACTGCTAACATCAACAAGTACAGTCAAAATCACCATCATACATGCAGTGCCTCTTATTTCATTGGAGATAGAACGGGATTGATCTAACATCTTCTGCTTATGCAGATCAGGAAAGTAAATTATCACTTTGTATGGTTCACATAGTACAATGAATATTTCTTATAATATAAACAAATGCAGAAAAAACAAGTAAAATGTTTTACCATGGACAAGATTGCAAGTGCCAGATCTCATCACTGTTCTGGCATCACCATTCGACCAACAACTCACAGACCCTGCAGGACCAATCAATAGTACTTCATGCAGGTGACAAGCTACCAACGTCTGAGAGGTTAAACACAGCCAACATACATTTTAGCACTGTCTACAGTGGAACTAAAGAGCATTAATATCTTAAAGACATTTCCTGAATAATTGTTATCATACTGAATTATACACACAACCCATTAGTGATCAGCTCTAAGAATCAGAGATGTATCCCTTGCAACCCAAAGGAACTGAACAGCGTCAAACCCAGATTCTCCTACATCAATAACACAGATGCCAACAGCTACTTACTTTTACAACTATATAAGATCTTCCATTCAAGTACTTCATCACCAGAAAAAGGAGTAGAAACACTCAAAGAATCCCAAGATATTATGCCTTTTTCCCCCCTTTTTGTTTTAATATGTAAAAGTTCATGATTCAATGCTGTTGATCTTCTACCTGTGAAGCATCTCACTACTTTTAGTGTTGTGACAATTCCCTTATTCTAGAAACACAAGCATGTTCACGATTGCTTGACAGGCAAAAGTATTGCAATTACTAATTCTGACAAGAGCACTCACTTTCACCTAACCTTCCAGAATTAGCACCTTTCAGTATTTCATTAAATACTCAGGCAGCATTCGATAATTTCTCAGAGTAGCATCGCAAAAACCTACAAACTGTAATCATTGACTTTTCTTAGTCAATTCCTCTATCAGCTGCTCTGCCAGTACAATTTCACAGAGTAAACGAGCTGAGACAAAATGGTATCATGTGGTCAGCTAAATCTGAACATGTGCGAGGAAAAAAAAGGAAAGAAGATACAAGTCCCAAAGGTTATTACTTCAAGATTTTTTTTCCAGGAAGCTTTCCTCTGACATTTCAAAGTCTACCTTCCCAAATTTTTAGCATTCAATGCTTGTATAAAGGCATGGATGCAAATACTAAGGTATACCATAGACAACAACGAATGCCACTCAACAAGCAACATAGACATATTCCAAGTAATTTATTCTTACAGAAATCAAATTAAATATTTACATTTTCTTTCCACTTGCAAGAGAAAGCATCAAAGACCTAACAAAAGCAATACTCTAGATAGAGGTGACTGTGTGCATTTGATAATTGTTTAGTCTCTGATTTCAGTTTAAGCTGCTGTAATTTGAAAGGTGATTTAATCATCACCTGACAGAGGAGACTTCATGAAGGACACAGATTTCACAAAATGTGCAATTCTGATTGGGTATCACATATCAGTTACATTTTCCACATCACATACATAAACTGCTTTAGAGATTAGATCTTGCTTCATTATTTATACCAAATAACAGTGGCTTATATAGGACATATCTTCCACATCACTCCTTTTTTACAAAGGTGCTTTTTTGGGGTTGGTTGGGGTTTGTTTTCAAAGAACTAACTTTTTTTCCCAGAAGGAGAAGACAAGTGTGTGGTTTCTAAGGTTCCCAACTATACTTTTATCATATTACTCAGAACTCCCTATGGAACTGCAAAATTGAGTTCCTTCCCATAACACACACCAATCAATCTCCCTACAACCCAAAGCTTTTTACCACTCACCCTTTGAGCTTACCTCCCCAGTACTCTATCCTGTAGTTTTATCCAGCCTGGACTGCCAAGGATATGATGGCACATGCTGTGGCTTAAGCACATGTGTGATTCTGCACAACTGGCTTGTGACCAAATTAAATTTTCACCTGCTGAGTTCCCTGGGCATTTGTATGCCAAGTGTTAATTTGGACTCTTGTCCACTTATCCAAACATTACTTTTCATTGAATTTTCTATGAAAAAAAAGTTGTCTTTAGTTACAGTTCCATACACTACATAGTTCACTGAAATCAGTCAAGAGATTCAAGTATCAGTGAGACAAAAGCATGGAAAAGTGACAGACAAGACAAAAGCATGGAAATGCTTAAGCTTCCCCGCCTCGCTCCCAATTTTCTTTGCATCTGTCCTATCAACAGGCCTGAAGGAAAAAACACAAACCTGAAATAAACATAATGAGACAATTGCTGGAGAGCTTTGCCCTTGAACGATGTGTAAAGATGTGCTCACCAGTACAGTCCTCTAAAACTGCCAGTAGAAGAAGCTGGTAGAGCTGGAGAAGAAGGGGCAGAAAAAGTGAGCCTCAATGTAACAGGAAAAAAAAGGAAATTCGTATCTAGAAAATAAGATGTGCACAGCAAACAAGGTTCTTCAAGTACATATTGGTTTTTCTCTTTCCAACGAAGTCAGAAACTTCCCCAATTTTCTAGTTTAATCATGGAGAGATGGAGGGGTTCTTACGACAGTTAGACTTAAAGCAGCAAAACCACACTAAGCACTTATAGACACATCCAATGTTTAAAACACTATGCAGTCTCTACTTCAAACCATGCTGCTACTAATTGAAATGCCTGTAAAAATGGATAAAGAAATTAAAGTAAATCCTTTCGTTTACTGTATAACCATTTTCCAGGACAGTGTATCTACTACCTAGTAACTGCCTCCCACCTATGTTAACATTTATAGAGCAGGAAAGAAGAGAGCTCCTCTGCATTCTTGACAAACTCTTGGCCAGACACTCAAATACTTTTAGAGAGCAGTCTTATAAAATTATGTTTCTGCCAACTGAAGGGGCAGGGGTAAGAGGGGGGAAGAAGTGGGAAGAACTTTTCTTCTCTTGAAGAACCTCAATAAGGTTCAGGTAATTAATCATTTTAAGAGGAATGCCTAACCAGCAATAACACAAGAAAACACATTGGAAAAAATAGAATCAGAAGCTCCTGGATGGGTGACTGTACTCAGCAGGCGAGGCACAAACTCACTTCAAACAGTCTTCTTCGAAGCACAATCAAACAACTAAAACACCAAAACCTATAAAACCCACATATGTATAAGCAATATTTAGAGCATCTTCTCCAGTCTCTACAAGGCTTCTCTAACCAATAAAATTCAAGTATGACTTTTCAAGCAGGCAAAAGAGTTTGTCAACCAACAGCAACATGATCCTGCAAAGAATGTGAGCAATACATCAATGGTAGGACAGCATGTTGAGCTGACACTGGCTGGGGATCAGCTAAAATCAACATCCCCTGTGTGCTGCACCATCACTGACGTGGCAATAGAGTGATCCAAGCATTTAAGTGATCACAGTCAGTTGCTCTGACTCACTGCCAAGGAAAAAATATGGGGCACAATGAAAGTAATTATTTAAACACTTTCTCTGGAAAAAAAACCCAAACAAACAAAAACAAACCAAAAAAGGCCTTGAACTTATGTAGCTAGAGTGTCTTTTACAGCCTTTTAGGAAAAAAAAAAAAAAAAAAAAAAAAAAAGAGAGAACATCTTGTAGCATCTGAAACATTGCCTCTTGTGAAAAACACCAAACAGCTAACTGCTACCAGGTCACCTCATGTATGCACGCACACACACAAACAAAGTCACTCACCATCTCCTTCAGGCACAGCAGCCTATAACAATTTGAAATGGGTTAGGTAGGATGTTGCCTGAGAAAGCTCAGAAGGTAAGGAAAATCAGCAAGCCTGTTAACAGCCTGGCAAGTTTCCTTCTGAAAAGACTAGGAGTTCTTTACATAGGAATACCATACTTGCTAAGCAGTACTAGATCCAAAAGCACTGCAGTAGCTTATTGATTTATCTGTGCAGAGAGATATTTTCATGCATCTGGCAAGTTGGGACTTGCAAAATAATTTAGCCCTTTTGTGAGACTGCCAAAACGTCAAGAGCCAGGCATCAGATTTCTTCCAACAATTAAATGGGTCAGACAAACTACCGATCAACTTTCTCCCAGAGAACAAAAACATCCATAATAGCAATAGGTTTATGATGAAGAAATTGAATTTATTATTAGGTGAATCTAGCATTTTAAAGTTACATCACCACCACGTTAGTCTGCAAACTACCTTACTTGAGAGAGCCAAAAGCAAAGTCTACAAGGACAGTCCCCCAAGTTTGATTTTCCTGCAGCTACAAATCAACACAAGCATTCAACAGCATTCAACAGAAAAAAAAATAAATGCCTACATGACTACAAAAATATCTGTGAATTCTTCTTTTAAGTGGAAAGATTTAAACATATTTTGGAAAGCCCAACCTAGAAGACAAAGTAAGCAAGAAGTAAACACACATGGGGTTTGCATGTTAAAAGCAAGAATAATTCTAAATCAGCAAAACAAATTAAATCCACTATACTTGAATGACACATTTCTGTAACACTGTATATCCAAATGAAACTGGAAAGAACTGTTTAAAATGCAGACTTCATCAAAAAAGGACTCGACATAGCAACACTATTTACTTTTGAAAATGCTTGCTAACATTGAGAAGGTGAGAAAACTGGGATCTAGAAGTGGATAGCAATAAAAACAACTATAGTTTAAGGTTCTTTGGGGTTTTACTTTCCTACAAACAGAAATTTGTGAATGCTTCCTATACGAACTTGTAAACAGAACAGTCTACCAACCTGCTAAATAACCTCCAGGGACCAGACCATATATCCTTGAACTTCTTAAACAACTTAAGTCAAAGCAAGCACCACAATTATTTTACTGGAGTAAAGAATATCCATTGCAAGAGGCTTCTTAAGGTACACTTGTATTGAATTCACATTCTAAAAATATTTTCAAAAAAAAAAATCACATGAATGCATAACAACAATTCTGCATTTTCAGTAAATCTTTTGAAATAAGCATTTGCATCTGCTTCATCACTGCCAAAAGAGTTTACACTACAGTATAATTACTTCAAAGGTATGCTACAGGAGTAACTACAATTCAGGTTATTTTATAGATATGGATTCTAGTCATAATGAATGCACATATTCAATACAAGTTCAGGAAATTCAGCAGCCTCCATTAGGGGTCACATAAGTGCCCTCCCTGTCCTCATACTCGCAGGCTCAAGCACCTAAGGGTCAAGGCAACCCACGCCGCCACATGGCCCCAGTACAAATAAAACCAAGCAGCATGAGCAGAGGGCAAGCTGCTGGATCGACAAGTACAGAACATTTCTAAGTACAATAGTTATATTAAGTAACAGCTTTTTGCTCAAGTACCCATGCATGTGACTCTCACTTAGCAGCTTGGTTGTGTAGGAGATGGAAGCTAGAAATTCAGCTGAAAGATCACAGAGCTAACTCTCACTGCATCTGTTCTCAGTACTTCCATCAGCACATTGTTCAGTTAGTGCATACATGAAGACCACATAGCTTCTCTCCAACCCTTCACCACAGGGACCTCACTGAAAGAAGCTATGAAGACAGTCAGTCTGAGTTGAACAGTTTCCAATATACAGTAGAGCATTTGCTGATATCATTTGTTGTTATACTTCAATCTATAATCCACTTCAGTAGCATCTGCCAAAACCTACTCTTCCTACAATCAAAAGAAACAAAACAACCTAGGCATTAAGCAAATTCTACATCTAGGCAAATGCTCTACACAAATACAGAATTTCAAATAATCATGTTGCTTCAGTCAGACAAGCAAGAGACGGGTACTCTGGACTGAAAACAGAGGTTCTCAGACAAGTTGTGAAATTTTAAGTGTGTTACTCTGTCAAAAAATAACACCAGTAATAGATACCTTGCTGTACAAGGTCTGATAAACAGAGCCAGTGAGGCCGTTCCAGAACTAGTGAGATTACCGGGACCTTTAACAGTCCCATAAGTAACACACCAGTTAGGTCAGGATCCATAACCAACACTAGATCTTTTCTCCCACCAGAATACAGGTATCTGTAGAAGCAGCAGATCTACTTGAGAGATTACTCATTTAAGGGGTACCAGGCTCAGAACAGACTGTCTTAGAGACTATTTTATGAACCAGAGGTTCTACCAAAAAGAAGGTTGGCTAATTTGTCAATCTCTCCACAGCCATGAAATGTTTCAAATTTACAATCAATCATTCCCATATGTCAACTGCTTTAGACAAGTTATTTGCCTCCCCATTCATGTAACACTGACCTACCCAGCCATTCCTCAGAACACCTCCACTTTCTACACAGAATCAGATGGAAGGATCTTCTCTTCATATTTGGGACAGGCTGTTTGTTTTCACAAAAGCTCATGTGAAATTTAATAACTGTGGAACAAATAACGGGCAGGCAATAAAAGAGTGAAGGCATTTCAAATACATTTTCTCTTTTTGTTCATCATTAAAACCAAACTGTCTTACATTTACTTTTGTAAATAATGGCTGACGCAGCAATGCAATCCCTGAAAGTAGCATCACATATGCATGCATTTGTCTGTATGCAATGACATCTATTCACTGCTGGTTGCAGGTGCCTTGTAAGCTTAACAAAAAAACGTTTTGCATTTGAAATGTGTCTTGATGGAAATCTTTCACACTCTGGAACTCCAAGTCCACTGTAGAAAAGTAAACAGCCTGGGACAGCCAGATTTGACCTTTTACCATCAATTTGCAGGTCTCCAGGGAAAAGAAATCACAAATGAGACTTTTCTGATGAGGGATGATTCAGCCATCTTTGTGTCAATGGGTAACTACACTTATAAACTTTGCTACCAACAGACAGCTCATAAAATTCTGTGAGCTGCTTAATCGAAGACATGCAATGAGTAAAGTATTTGAGTCTTTAAACCATACCAAAGTTCTACTCTACTTTGAACAAATTTTTATGTAGAGTTATTGCATTTATCACCTAGTGATATATATTCTTGGGGAATACAGAAATATTGCTCATCTGGAATCTATCTTTGCAATAATAGCAGTATCTGTTACATTAAGAGCCCTAAAGTATTGCCATGACAATTAACCATCACCCAGAACAATCTCACAAAGTTTGCTATCAAGCATCCTATTGGTTTGACAGAGGAATCACTGATTGTTTCCCCAGTGAACTCTGACAGTGTATCTTAATAATAAACTGTTTTGCCTAGAAAATAAGAGGGGGAAAAGACAAGAGAAAAAGCTTATTGACATCCATCTGCTTACAAGATCAAACTTCTTTTATGCATTATTGTTTTAATTTCTAATTCCCAATACTGTCAGAAAGAACTGTAGAGTACTGTAAAGATACTCAAACCCCTTGGAAGGTACCCAATTTATGTGGTTAGCGCAGTGTGATGATGTGGAAACAGAAGATAACGTGGCCCACAGATCTTTGGCAGGCTTTAATATATCATCTTTCATGGTAAAACTACTCTATTCTAAGCAGCTGACTGAAAGGTACTAATAAGGCACTTGGGTTGATGTCTACCGGTGTGGGGAGGATTGCACCATTTTAAAAGAATTTAAAGACTCTTAACTCCTTTTGGTAGCTTTTGAAAGCCCTCTATTTAAAGTTACCCACCTAGCACAGGGGTTATCTGTATATTGAGATCTATTAGAACAGGGCTAAGAAGGAACTTCGATGAAACATTCATTTTACTTCACTGATATCACTCCTCTTACTGGAGTAATATCCGAGAACAAATAAAAGAAGTTTTGGGTTACCAGTCAACTTTGAGGGAATCATAAAAAAGTTGTAGCTGTAGCTACATGCCAGAAATCTGGTTTCAGACCCTTAAAAAAAGAGAGGCATTTAAAGATCCTCCTCTCCTGAAAGAGCATCAAGGAAAAGAAAGATCTCAAGCAAGGTATATTCTAAGTTGAGTCACTGAGCAGCACAGTTCTTACACTGAGGCACAGCACCACACCCTTTAAAGTAAGCAGCTTCTTCCTCTCTTTTCTTTTTACTAGTGTCTTCAGTGCAGAGATACAGATTCTTTCCCAGCTCATCCTTCTTACCTCCTAACTACATGAATATTAATTTTCCCAGACCTTCTAACTGCCACACATTCCTCCAAGTCACAAACTCTCAGGAAAGCAAATACCAATAGCCTCTCACTCTGCTGTGCCTGAAAGCTAACAAAAGTACTGCTGTAGGTAGAGCCAAAGCCAGAAAAACAGACTGCTTTTTTTGTCACATGACAAAAAATGAAGTATTGAGAGCTATGGTACCAATTAAAGTTGCTCAAAGTAAAGAGCAGCTGCAGGTCCCATCGCTGAATTAAGTTGGTTTAGATTAGGGCATGTCACAAGCTAGTGCACTGCAAATGAGCAGTAAGGCACTGCTGGTGATTCCAAATACACAGTGACTGTAATATTGATGTCTGCAACATCAAAACACACACGGACACTCATGAGAGGATCAGGTTTTCTCTATCTTAGCCAATACAAGATGCGACTTGTAATTAATAGGTCTTTTCTTCCTTTGTCCAGGGGATAAAATTCATAACATTGAAGATTATCATTTGTCTCTCCTTAAAGCAAACAATAATTCATTACAGAAACCTGATAATACGGGGGACACCTTATAGCGGCCTTTCAGTACCTGAAAGGGGCCTATAAGAAAGCTGGGGAGAGACTTTTTACAAGGGCAAGTAGCGACAGGACAAGGGAGAATGGCTTTAAATTGGAAGGGGGAAGATTTAGATTAGACATTAGGAAGAAATTCTTCATTATGAGGGTGGTGAGGCACTGGCACAGGTTGCCCAGGGAAGTTGTGAGTGCCCCCTCCCTAGAAGTTGTTCAACGCCAGGTTGGATGGGGCCTTGAGCAGCCTGGTCTTGTGGGAGGCATCCCTGCCCATGGCAGGGGAATTGGAAGTGGATGATCTTTAACATCCCTTTCAACCTAAACCATTCCATGATCATGAATGGCTTCAACTGAGGCCATCGAATCACTAATCACAGAACCCTTTCTCCAGAACATCTTGAAGCTCCTGAGAGTCCCTCTGATCCACTGAACTAGAATGGACACGGCGGCTTTCTATAACTCTCTGAATCTGAATTCTTCTATTTCTGTTTCCCTTCGAGGCACCTTTCTATACAAGGCTCCCTTGCCTTCTGCATGTGTTCCCTTAGAAATCTGCCTCTAAACGCTGAGTGCCCTAAAACAGAGATGGAGTCTGCTCAGTAAGAGGAACAGTCTCCAAAATCTCACAAAGGGAACTGGCTATGCCGAATTATTTGTTAACCTATTTTAAGTGGATCCAAAATGTTCTGGACCACTGACAGCTCCGAGTATGCCTTCCACAGAGCACCTTCATCAAATTGAAACTATTTTTCAAATAGAGAGGCAATGAAGTTTTGCACACATCTTGCTGCTTTCTTGGGGCACACCAATGACGCACAGATCTCTCTTTCTAAATAGAGTACACTAAAACAGCACACTGCCACAGACAAGAAGGCAAGGGAGTCTTCTTTCTAGTTATTCGTATAAAATAACATGAATAAACACTACTCACTGTAGCCACAGTGATTACAGGAACAAATCTTCCCAATACAAGGCACAATGAGTTCACTTCAACTCGAGCAAAGGCTCGAGCACTGCAGGACATACTGATATTTTAAAATGCCCTTTATGCCCTTGTGAACAGCACAATGACAAGACAACTGCAAATACAATCCTTTATGTGTATTATTGGGGAAATTTGCCAGAATTCCCATGCAAAGGGTGTCTGCCAACAGCAACTCTTGACAGACTAACCGCATGGTTAATTCGTTAATAGCTAAGACAATAACTTAAGTTTTGAAAATTCTAAATTTTGAATTGCTTCTAGGCATAAGAATATAAGCACTTCAGAAAAAAAAAAAAAATCAAACTAAACATCTTTCCACTTGAATTACTTTAAATGTAAATAAGGAACTACAACAGTCACCTGAACACTGACAAGAAAGTCATGACTAACTGGTTCCAAACAAAGTTTTGGAAAGTCCTTCATTTTGCATGTTGAATTTAAATTTTTTAGCAGAACCTTCTATCTGAAAATACAAATTAAACTTGTAGGACAGTTGCTGTAACTGAAAACATAATGTCTTGCTTTCTTTAATATCTGTTTGCAGGACAAGCTATGAATAGTCATTTCCAAAGTCTTATTGATGGCTCAATTACATTTGTGTTGTCATGCATTTGGCATGAGAATATCACTCATTCACTGCTAGGTGAAGAGTTCACCCCTTCTCTGCTCCCTGGCCTTGAAAGAGATTGCTTACCAGTAAAAGCAGGAGTAAAGCTGAAGTAAACTGAAACTGAATAGATAACAGGCAAGCACAGAGGTAAAGAAAAAGATTGCAATGGCCAAGCAGTTTTTGGTGATGTTATTCAATCAGCAAAAAAAGAAAAATCTGTGGCAAAATAAATCATTTTCCACTGCTCCTGTTCAGGGTTCTGTAGTCCTCTTTGTTTGTTTCTGAACAATTAAATGTCTTTTTCTGGAATTTAGTCTCTCCTTAAATTATCTTTAAAGCAAAATCAGATTAAGTTCTCAGTGTTGCTTTTGTGAAGAAAAAAATAAATAAACCATAAAACCACAAAGTATTCTCAAATACTTATTTGTATTTGTGATTTACAAGTCTGAGATAAGGATTACACTAGAAATTCAGATTTCTTCCCTGAAATAGTCTTTCCAAAGACTTTTCTAAGTTACACAAATGATTTCTGTTCTTCCCTACCCTATCCTCCCCCCACTATCTCTTGAGAACTGCCGGAAGGCAAATATAATTGGAACCTTGCACTCACTGCAGACATGTCATGAACAAGAACATAATCCAGGGTCATCAGCAGGCTAAAGCCAGTGCACTGCACTGCCATGCAAGATGATCAGTGTTTGGATGATAAGCATGCCTACAGGCCAGCATCGCAGCCAAGGCAAGCTTAACAGACTTGAGAGCGGGCAGCTCACATTGTTCTCAAGCTAAATCTGTTCAGATCATCTAAAAAACCACTCCGATAGCTTTGAAAACAATTGTACCTATTCCCCGACTCCCAGTTAAGAGGACAAAACATAAGGTTCTAAGGACTGGGGGGGGAGGGAAGGTTGAAAGCAAGGATCTGCTTACAACCAGAGAAGAATATCATTAACTATTAATAACAAAAAGGCTGCAATGCAGACAGCTTGAAATCTGGTACAGCTTACTAAATCACAACTGCATATGAGGCCATTGTATCACAGGATACCAGTAACAGCTCCACAGTTCAGAATCCTTACCTTGAACTCTCACTTTCAGTGAGAAATTCATACATCTATATGAAGACCACGCAGTACATATTTCCAGCAATACAGCACTTACTATGATGAGAGCTAGTTGAAAATTCAGAAAGATTTCTTCTAGTTAAACATCCATTTTAAAAACAGGATCTGAAATAGAATGTTTTATGCGAAACAATTTACAGAATATTCAATAAAACGTAAGTGCATATCTTATTCAGTCCACAATAAAATCAGAGCTGGAGAGGAAATACAAGGCACGCATGCCTAACGAAATTTCTTCACTAGGAAGAAATGATGAATAAGTTTCCTCTGGAAAGAATGCTGTGAAAACCAGGCTCTTACGCCACAACAGTGGTTGCAACTTCTTTCCACCCCACTTCAGAAAGCAGCAATCAGTAAGCAATTAATAAGCAAGATGCAGCAGAGAATTTTGCTGAGTACCGAACAGGGTGGAGTGGTTTGGTTTTTTTGTTTGGAGTTTCGTGTTTTGGGAGGTTTTTCATATTAAGTACATCAGTGGCCTAGGTGGAGGCCACACCTAAGCAAGTCTATTTAGTTAATCCCACTTTCTTCCCATTCCCTGGACAGACATTTCAAAACCTACTGATCTGCCTTCTCAGGTGCACTTTTCCTTGGTGAAATACCGAGTAACTGCTGACAGGAAGACAAAGGGCTAAAGAAAAACAGGGAAAACTGTCTGCAGAGAGAAGGGCTGGATCACACTGATGCTACTGTCAGAATACATGATAGGCAATGCCAGGTGTCTCAGAGCTGTGAGATCAGTAAATGAGGATAACGTCAGTTCTGAAGCAAAGTGGGGATGCTGTCTATGGGAAAGAGCTGCAGTGAGCCTTGTTCTCTTCACCACATCCTTGCTGCAGTTAGCTCACAGATACGGAGTTGTACAGCCTTGTTCCCCTGCTGTCACCCCAGCCCTAGTGCTGGGCCCCACCATTCATGTGCTCTCCTTTCTCAAGCGAGGTGTGCTTCGTAGCTTGGAATGTATTTTGTAAGAAATGTCAGGGTGGAAAGACAATTGGGACAGTCCTACAACAACTGCAGATAGAAGGAAAGTGATTCTCTAGCTAGAAGTAGAACAAGAAGCCTAATAAATCTGGAGTCACAGCCAGATCAAAAAAATGCTGCATGTGCTTAAGTGTTAACTTGCTTCTTTTTTGGTGTTTAATTTTTCTTGGGGACTTAACTGTAGCAATTCAGTATGTCTGGGAGTAAAAGTAAAAACACTGCAAAAAATGTAAACATTAATA
This sequence comes from Neomorphus geoffroyi, assembly GCA_033558235.1. Classification (NCBI taxonomy): domain Eukaryota; kingdom Metazoa; phylum Chordata; class Aves; order Cuculiformes; family Neomorphidae; genus Neomorphus; species Neomorphus geoffroyi. Next base: position 9,041,715 of record JAUMJM010000016.1, on the reverse strand, counting down.
AATCTCAAAAAAACCTTTCTCAGGTCTGAGAAACCAGCAAAGCTCCTTCTTTCGTTTCTTTTTCTAGAACAGAAACTGGCAACTCCTCAAGGCATTTGAGACGGTATTTTTTCCCTTACTCTTATTGAAGTTAAACATGCTGGTAACATCGTTCCTTCCAATTCCGACTGAGTTTGGAACTTGTCAGGAGCAAAAAAGCATCTTAGCATGACAAAAACCTAAAGCTACATCAGACAGCTTTTCATCAGCAGAATGGTAATAAGTTGATATCCTCAAGTAATTAATTACAAATACTCTGGACAACAGGAAGTCTCATAGCAAACATGTATATTCAGTTTTCACAAGGTTGTTTTGCCTCAGTATGAATTCCAGTTTGGAGAAGAGAGAACCAAATGAACTGAGGAACAGAGTTTTTCTAATAAGACTGCAAATCTGTTGCATTAGTTCTCAGCTGCACTAAGCCAGCTGACACTGAAAACCAAGCCAAGCACTAGCAATGGTCACTGATACTTTCTTTCAAAAATCTCTGTACCTTAACAAAAGGTAATTTTAAAATTCTGCTACATCTCCTGTGTACTGGAAGTATGCCTCACGACAGCACTGCAGTATTCCACGATATCCTGGACTTTCCATCTATAAATGACAAAGCTTCTGCTCAAGTAATAAAAGCAAGACGCACCATAGCATTATAGAGAGACTTGGTGGCAGGCAGCAGAGTAGCGAGAGGGGATCACAGGACTTGCAATTCACTCTGTTGTGCTTCTCAATAGGAAATAATGCTATTTTAAAAACAATGATTAATCACTAACAAAGGAAGATGGATTCACTACTTAGAACCCTCAAATCAAGCCTAGACGCCTTTTCTGGAAAATACGTTTGCGTTAAATGTATTTTGAAAACCCAGCAAGACAACCTACAGTAAAGCTTCACAGCCTCAACAAATCATTATTACTAGATCACCTAAATGGATTACTTCTATAGCCAGCAGTGCTGAACAGTAATTATGGCTCAGGATTTCACTTTGCTATATACTGCACTGAAAATAAAACAGACATTTCTAACATAAGAAACTTAGATTTTCCTTTTTATTATTAGTTTCATTAATAAACCTGAATAGAATATACTAGCAAGCATCCGTTACACAGGATGCAGCTGCCTTGCATCTGCAGTGCAGTAGTTCATTCGCCTAAGAAAATTCAAGAGTTTTGGTACTTAACTGGCAACAGATTTATTAGCCGAGGGCATCACATAAGCAAAATCAACCCTGGCAAAAGGTAGGCGAAGACTAGCTAAGAAAACATTAGACAGGAGTTGAACAGAATGATCTCTAAAGGTAATTACAAGCAGTACCTGAACATTCAAACCCACAAATCACTGCAACCTACAGTTTGTCAACTGGTTAAACTGTGAGCAGGACTGATGGTGAATAAACAGATTACTACTCAGCACAAAAGATCAGAGATCAGTTAACGTTTTTGTATGAGAGTTCTCTGTTGCAAAAAATACTAAGCTGGCTCCTGACCAAACGCTCAGCAGCTACATTAGCACCAGACAATGACTTGCCAGCACATCTAATGCCACCACAGTAAACACATACTGCAACAGAGACATCAAAATCCTGGGATCTTGCACCTGCACTTTCCAGAATGTAACATTCCTCATCCAATGCCCTATGTGCTTAATAGAAGCTAAGCAGCCACTGTAACAGTAGAGCTCATCAAACAGACATTTACAAAGGACAAAAATATCCAACTGCCAGAGTGGGACATCACTCAGAAAAAAACAATCCCTGTGCTCTCTGCCCTCATCCATCAGGGAAACCTATAAAACTTACTACAAAAAATGAGCCTGGGAACAAACTTCACTGAACACCAAAACCCACAAACTCATTAGGCAGAAAGTGACATAAATCCAGGAATTTTACTTCCCTCTATTCACCACTTCATGTTCCAAACAAACTACTTTATTTCCAGGCAAAGAAAAATAAACTTATTTCAGCACTTCTTTCATTTCCCTCTTCCCAGCCCCGCATCCCCATTGCTTCCATTTCAATGACAAAGATTTGGACACCAAAACAGCTTGTCTTGTTTTCCCCCTACCCATACACATAGATATTTAATAATAATACAGTCAAGCAATAATGTCCATCCTTCAAGAGCTCCTATTTTTTCTCCATGTTCACCAAATCTAGATTATCTCCCTTTTTAGTTGTCCTTTATATATATATTTGTACACACACAAACACCATAAACAGAGAATACAAAAGCTGCCATCTATCCAGACTTTTCTTTAAAAACGCAGATTCTTTCCCATCATAGCAGGATAAGGCAGAAAAACGTCACTGGTTCTCTGAGCAGTGAATTGTAAAAAAGTAGACTTTGTGTTTAGCTACAGAACTAGCTTTCACTCCCACTCATGGTTCAGCACATCTGCCTCCAGGGACCCAGATGCTGCAACAAAACCTATCCAAACATCCAATTTCTCAGATCGTGCTCTTTGACAAAACCCTGCAATAACCATAGCCAGTACCCTTCAACTAGTGGGTCTACCTTGTTTACTGACTTTGATACTTCAGAGGATCATTTAAAGAACTTGTGTCCAAGCTGATTTCCTTTCACAGAGAAGAAAGATTTGAGAAATAAGTCTACAGAATGTCTATTTTAACATCTTGTTATGATACTTAAGGCTATCTCGATTTTTTCCAGGCACAGTCATTTTCAGGACTCCTACAACTCAGTCTGAATCCTTGAATTATTACAACCCACTCTTGTGAGTGGGAGTTGAAAAAGTAGGTAAGAAAAAAAAACAAAACAGACATCTTCTTTTACATATCCAGCTTTGGTTCTTCTAAACACCAGTCCTGTAGGCTTAATTAAAAACAAAGAAGCAAAAAATAAAAAAAGGCAAAAGGGGAAGAAAAAAAAGAAGACAGAGTCACTGGCTTTACACCACTCAAATTCTCTGCCAAGACACAGAATTCTTTCTGTTCCTGCCTGTTTTCCCCAGACACCTCCACCTCCTCTTCCCTGTTAAAATAAACCAATATGTTCACACAGTTAAGCGTTCCAACAACTTGGTCAATGTAAAATATTCATAGTAGCTTCAAATCTATCAAATTAGGATAATTATTCCCTCCCAATCCAAGAGACATAAAACCTCAGAGGACTGCAAGCACGTCTATGTTTTTGCCTTCCTTGGCAACTCTGTAAGGTTGTCCTCCTGTAGAAGAATTAAGAAATAAATCATGAGGTCATTTAATGATAGCGTGGTCCAGATTTCATCATGTTTTACCACTTTCACAGGTTGGAGATGTTAAAACAAGAACATGTCACAAACCCTACTTAACACCTAAAATTTTGTTAGGCAAAACTGAATGAATACAAATCAGAACATATGGAGCATTTCTTCTGTCTTTCTTGATGCAGCCCACAAAAGTGATTAGCTTGGCTTGTGACCAATTTGACATCTTGACAAATTAGTCAGTTCCTCACAGAAAAGAGATCTCAACTATTACCTGTTTAGGCAATCCAGGTTAATTTCATTACTACTTAACTCCTCTGTCACTCCCAGTTATTCAAACCTCTACAAAAAATGAAAACCACGAGGTCTTGGCCACATCTCTAACATAAACACAACTCACATCACAAGTGATATATGCAAAAGCCTGCTGGCAACTCAGGTTGCTACCAACTCTTGTCATCAAGATGTCAGTAACCGTGGGCCTACTAAATCATCAGAAAAACATTGAAATAAAGCGATTCCAAAGCCTTTAGGACTAAGAAGGTATTGTAAGCACCCAAACTTTCCAAGATCAGTATTTACTTAAACTGTCACTAAGAATACTATAAAGACACCTTGGTTCCACTTATCACTTAGTTTCAAAGACCACAAATGGTCTGCGCACAGTTCAAAAGTCACTGGCGTGATCCATTTAAAAAATTATTTCCTGAGTTCACACCACAAACAGAAGATGTGTGACGGAAATGAAAAATACATTTGCTGTGCTGGTGGGGAAAAAAAACTCAAAATGTACTTAAAATAGGCGCTGAACCAGACTATTTAGCACAACCCTATAATTAGGGTCACAAAAACCATTTCAACTCACTCACTGACAGTAACTTGCATAGTTTGCACGCTCAAACAGAACATGGCTAAGACTGAGCTTTCAGTGTTTGTCCCAATACTGTTTCTATCAACTCTTCCAAGGTACTTACCCTCAGACCTATATTTAAATCTTACTCAGGTTCCTACCTCAGTTTTGACATCTTTTTTTCCTTTGAACTTCACAGAACTCTGCTCCACACACATCCTCTCACAATGCCACTCGCAGTAATTGTTCTACTACGTCACAATTATAGCATCAGTATTTTCTACGTCATTTTACCTCCTTCCTCTGTCAACATAACTTACAGAGATTTGGTTTTGAAGTCTTAAAACTCTTCAGACAGCCTCAAAATGCAAAGTCCTGCTTCTGATTCATACTTAATCAAAACCTGTCATTGACAGCTTTAAAAGAAAGAAAAAGAGAAAAAATGTTTCAGCCTGCCACCTCTAAGTGTTATCCCTGGCTATCCTTCATATTTGACAGACTTAACCATCAAACATCAGTATAGCTACTTTGTCATATACCTCAAAAACCTCTCCCACCTCTCTGTCACAAGATTTCCCAAAGGTTAGGCTGCTATACACAAACAACACATCATTATAATCTCATTTCAGCTCCTTGTCCTTCCGGATTTCAAAAACTAAGACACAGACAATTTTAGCTCTGTGTTTGCACAGCACCTACCACAGTGAGGTCTTGGCTGAGTGTCCTACAAAATAAACAAGAGTTGCATGGACACAGAAATGGTAATCTCAGCAATTCCAGCACTGAGACTTGGCAGAAGTTTATCATGCAATTCACAGTCTGTTTACTCACAGTCATACCTTCAGACAAATAAAATCACATACACACCAATCCATTTTTAATGTTAACCCCCTCCCCAATCTTTTAGATCACCTTCAGCAAAACCACATGACAATTATATCTATATTCCCTTTATTAACCAAAGGACCAAACAGCCAACACAGCTGTGTAACCTTAGACTGCTAACAGAAGCAGCCTTGATGTCTTTTTTAGGATGGACAATCAACAGCTTCAGTAGGTTTGAGCTTCACATTAAAAATGGAAGTTAATTGTTAGCTAACAATATCTTATTGCCTCAGAGAAGAGGAGTCTTCAACTGTGAGGGCAGGACAAGATGTTTATTAGAAGCGTGAAGTCTGCTGACCACGGAAAGATGCAATAAAGAGAAGTGATCTGAGGAGAAATTAAAATACAGCTCATCAGTGGGGCAGGCAGGGAACAGGACTAGGGAAACATCAAATGGAGTGTTTTGCAGAAGATGAGAGAAGATTAAAAGCAGTGTCAATAATTTTGACTCATGCATCCAGAAAGAATGCAGCCTAATCTCCTCTTTATACTTAGAAGACAGCAAGACATCTTCTCCTGCATAACACATACCATTGCCAATTTTCTCATGCTGGCTACCTTGCTTGTTTGATATTCCTAACATTAAAAGTTAAGAAAAAACATAGAACGTGGCAAGGAGCATGGAGATATTATTTTACAGCACTCATTTCAAAACACCTTCACAATGCCTTTTAGCTGGAATGGCCATAATATCAACTGCTCTGTGAAAATATTTAAAGATTTCTTTGTAATTTATTTTTATACATTACAACCTGTAGAAAGAAATAGTTTTTTGGTATCTTTTTTCCCAGGTGTTCATTTCCCATAATGCACACACACTTTAATGTAAAAACCACTGCAAGTCTGTTCCAATGTCACAGGCAAACCGTCCTTCAAACTGTTATACCGTTTGGCATGACTGCTAAAACAGGACTTCACTTTCTTGCAGATTGCTAGTAAAATCTTTCATTAGAGTATTTGAGCAAGCATTTTCCATTTTAAATAATGTTAATGAAGTGTCAGGAAACAGTTCAAAGGACTACAGAAGCAACCAATAGAGTAATAGGAAAATACTTCAAAGCACAACTTAACAGCATATGCTGCCCCCAGTCCATCATTACCACTTACAGTAACAGCCCTTTCTGCTACTGCAAGTGCTGCACATCACAGAACCCACAACCCCAGCTCTCTTCTCCCAACCAACAACACCTCTACTGTGTTTTGTTGGTAAAATCCTACATACTCCACAGCACAACTACTACAGCAGCAATTCTTAAGTTCTTCAGCAAAGTGGATATATTAACTTTCTTATGAAATACCTCTATTTTTTATCACAATAAAGGCCAATACTAGTAGAAATTATCTCATTAACACTTTTTTTCCATTACCTTCTACTACAGTTTCCACATAGAGATTTTTACCAAGCATATTTTCTAGTCAAGACTTCCCTATTAACTTGAAGCTATTGACAAATTCCATAAGATCTGGAAGTTTCTGTGCACACATGAATTTCTTGTGAGTGGTTTGCAAAATAAGTGACTTGCAAATCCATACACTTTACTGAATGCAAGTCGGCTGCTTGCCTAATCCACACACCTGCAGTTCCAAACCTTGTGCTGACACTGCCAAGCTGACAGACCCAATGAAGAAAAGAATGGGATGTGGGAAAAGCCAACAGTTATGTAGTGAAGAAAGCACCTGGTATTAATTAAAAGTAGCTTTCAGGGACACATTCACATATTTAAATTAGACATCATCACCTTTGAAGCTCTAAAGGAAAAGAAAACAACCCCTCCTCACTGAAGGAGAAGGTTAATTCTGTAGCTCACTGGTTTAGACAGTAAGATCACTCTGTAGAGAGAGTCTGAATACCATGAGGGTGGATAAAGCTGCAGTCAGAGTCTGCACTTTACTAGAAAACCCATAAACTAATCCCCATCAAGGCTACCTGCCTAATTGTGTTCTTGTAACAGAATTCAACAGCAGCCTTAGTTAAAAATCAGCTGCGAGGGCAGCCAACCAAGCAGCACAAAGTTAGAGACAACCTGACTGCATTAGCAGAGATAGGATCAGAACTACTTTTCTGTGATCCACAGGTAGTTCAAAGCCACCGCAGTATCAGCAAACATCTCCCTCCACCACAATATGTATTACAGAAGCAGTCTGGAAGACCTGACTTTCCAACTCCCAGAACTATGTTGCTGGGTTATTCTCCATAGTACTCAGATTGCCAGCCCGCAGTTAGCTATCCCAGCTACCTTGGTATAAAGTAAGGTTTGAGTTCAGACTCTCCGCTCTGTACGTGCAGTCCCATGGAAGAACAGCACGTCTGCTACATTACAGGCAAGTCTACCCTACAGTGAAAATCTGACAAGTAAAAAGTAGGTGGAGGTAACTCCTGGAAAGAGAAAGTAACAAAGCAACTATGAAGAGCCACAAAAACACTGTTCTACAGCTGCCCTAAGAAATGCCAAACTCACAGCCTTAGAAACAAGAACTGCACATGGTCCAAGCTATAGTTCATGAAACAGCAATACCAGCTTCATTTCTGCTCTGACTTTAAATAAACAATGCTTTTTAAGATTTTGCTTTTCTGAGTTTAAGGAATCATTAGCTTTGAGTAAAACTGTGAGCACAAGTACTGAACATCAACATTCTTTTTTCTGTACAAATTTCTTAATATTTCCTTATTTTAGAGAATGGAGCCAGAATTCTCAAAACAGGAAGGGATGGTGGCTTTTGTGCAGACAGAAGGAACTTTCCTTTTGTCAATTTACATCAAACTGCGTCTGGGTTTTCTACATCTAAAACCCCATGGATCTCTCTTCTTTCCTTGCCTCCTCTGATTGACCTATACTTTCTAGTTCCTGTATGTGCCTACCCAGCCTTTCCATAAGAAGCACTGATCAAAGAAAGCTTAAGAACTGATAAAAAGGTTTTTAGGAAAAGAAAAAGAAGTTCTTTTGCATCCTTTCCCCTCTCAAAATACTGGCCAACTCAGTCCTAAGATCCCAAGGGCCATGCTACCCATCTTTTGAGTGTCCTTTTCTCAACTGAAGACATACTTCTTAAAGCACAGTCAGGCTAAACTCCAGACCAAAACCAGACATGAATACGAAAGGAAAGAAAGACACAGACATAGAACTAATTGCTCATTTCCACTGAAGCACTGAAATCCTTCAAATATGCCAGTAAGCACTTGGGAACTCACAAGAAATGGATAGACTACCGTAGTTCGAAAAAACATAAAAGGGTATTCAATGCCAGCCTTTTACCTCAGCCAGTGAACTAAATAACCCTCTGGAGATACAGACTTCATCCATTTCAAAGCTACCAACTGAAGAGTCCTATTAAGTTCTGCCATTACTTAGCTCTTTATTTTAGCAGAGGAGTAACATGGGCAAACTTAAGACTTGTATTCTATCCATCACATTTACACCAGTCAGTGAGCAGCAATCATCTTTGCTGTGTTACTGAAAAGTGAGCCATGTTCAAAGCTATCTGAATGTGAAAGTATTTTTAAAAGATAATCAAAATCAGATAACAGAAAACCTATTCAATGCCAAAAAAATTTTGACAGAGGAAAACTATATGCTAAAGTATACACACACATCTCACTTTACCTTGACTGGACAGTATCACAGAACTCAAAAAAATTAAGTTGTGTCAGCAAGCCATTTTTCCAAGTGTCAATACAAAGCTAAGTCTTCCCATTTTAAAAAATAAAAATCTTTACAATCCTTTATTAAAGTACCACAGTTTCAAAAGAAACCATCTGCCGTAATTAGAAAGTAAATTGGTCAATGAATAGTTTCTCAAACAAGATTTTTCATTTTATATTTTATGTAACCTTAGGCATGACTATTACCAAGTTGAAATTTTGTAAAAAGCCCTAGGTAACATAAGGAACGGATTAATATAGACTACAAATTTTTAAAGGAAAAACATGCTATATAGTAAAAAATGCTTAAAACATTTTCTGGTTTTACAAAAATACTGAAAATTCTTTCAATAAGTCAAAATTTATTCTCTCTTTTAAAAGACCATGCTGAAGGAGACAAGTAACCCATTATACAGAAAAGCTACCCATCAAATTAAGAACTGGGCAGGACATGGTCTAAAAATATTAATGTCATGTTCTGACCTATATACAAATGTTAAAATATGACAGCATACAGAAGGATCAGGTATATTTAGGACAGCCCACCTGAATTAGTAGTTGCAAGCCAGAAATACTTCATTAGTACTACCCTGCCTTTTTTGGGTTTTTTAAACCTTTACTCACTGCTCAACCGTTATTAAATAGATCACCATCAAGGTCTGACCAACACCTGGGTATACTAAACATAAATGGGCCTGCAACACACAATTTTGTTACCATAACTGAAAAAATAATTCATCGATATACTCCAGTGGCGAAATTTAAAACTCCTTTGAAATGTCACTTTATTTCCTAAAAGAAAAATTAAACCCAACTTGACAGTGTTAAATTAAATCTATTCAGAACAACCTGCAGAAAAGAAATAGTGTAAAGATAGGCATCTCAGTATAGATAGCCATTTAAGATATGCAAACAAACAGCACAGTCTTTGGAATAATCTGGTTCAAACAGACCTTTATTTGGACAGGGCTGGTAGAGATTGACAGACAGAACAGGTATCTGAGTCTCTCGGGTTAAGAAACAGTAAAGGAAAATTGCCACATTTACATGCTCCCAGAGAGGAGTATGAAGAGTACAGCAGAGCTAATAAAATTATGAGTGGCATGCAAATGGCAAACAAGGGGTGACAACTGACTTGCAGCTCATAACATAAGAACCAAACCATTTCTCAAATGACAGCAAGCAATCCTGAGTACAATGCGCAGTTGTCACAGGGTTTTCAAAAGTTCAAATATTCAAAAAGGTTTCCTACAAATTCATTTAGGAAAAACCCAGCAAAGGCTTCAAAAACCAAAGATTTCTACTGTATGAAGTCCCTGAGCTCCAAACCACTGTACAGGAACACTGAGGAAGTACAGTTATGTGGCATAACTTTAGAGGTATGATAGCTAAGTGTGCCAACAACAGCTCGTAACACCACAGTACCTCACTCACATTCAGCTTCTGTATTTTTGACTGAGATGTTGGCACTAGACCACTGTTATCTCCTGGTTCTTTAAAGATCACTGTGGGTCTACAGCCCAAAAGTCATTAACCTCTCCCCTAGAAACTGTTCATACTATGCCTCGCTTGCATCTATTTGCTCCTGCCTTTGATCACCACCAAGGCTGCAAAACTGAAGTCTCAGTTTTTCTTCAGGAAGAATTACGACACAAGAAAAACTACAGATTAATGACAAACTCAGTCTAAAAATTCACTATTGATTTCCTGTCACTCTTTTTCCAAGATTTTTGATACTAACTGAACACTTTAAATCACATATTTCCTATGATTATCCCAACATTTTATTTCTCTGTTTGGTACCAGATTTGGATTGTTTTGTTTGTTTTTGAAAGGTAGTAAATTTGCATTCTGTGCTTTAGGAAAGAAGAGATGCAAGAAGAGGAAAAAATAAGGAAATAAGCCAGAGTACTGTTTCAAAACAAACCATCTTTAACTGCACTCCTCTAAAATACATCTTTCTGGTTTCCTCCTTGCCAGACATTCAAGACTAGAGATTTGACTTGGGCCACCTGTCAATGACTCAGCAAGTGTTCTCTCAGAGTGCTCATACTCCAGATTTAAAGCCATTATTTTATTAAAGAGCCATGTTCCCTTAGCAAAAAAGTAAAATCCTGGTGAGTCAATGTAACTACAAAACCAGCACTGCCTACTTGAGTTATCAAACATAGCAGTAAGTTACTTGTAGTGAAGCCTATCTGCAATCATTTCAACATCTACGTTAATCACGGTGCTGATCAGAACACTCAATGAGATCACCATATTTACATAGAAATATGCAATATTTCACTAAGGCATCAGAGGTGTATGCATCTTTAGAGATGTTCAAGTTTCCCTAAAAGCATTTGATTTCACATCTATTCCTCCAAAACTTGCATTTGCAAGTAAGCATAGCATCAACAGACATTCAATAATCACGTTATGGGTTATTTTGAACCTGTATGTCCTTATTCAAGTGAAAGGATAAATTGTTCCTACTTAAAGAGTAAATATCATTAATTCAACTGCAGCAGAAAATCCCTGCATTAGAGCAGGGCAGTTTAGGGCACGCTTACTAGTTACAGTGACTGCAACTCTCACAAAGATATTTAAGTTAGTTTTCAACTACTTCGTTCAGGCCATGGTCCAGAGACATTTTGACTGGAAAATGAGCCAGCTTAAGCTGCTCCTACTCTCAGCCATTTGCCTCTGATTGATCTCATACCTCCTCAGCCTTAGTTCAACTGCCTGAAGTGCCATAAGGTGCATAGATCAGGAAGCTGCTCAGGGTTAAAAAAATTAAGCCAGCACTGCCACCAAGAGAAATGTTTGTGGAACCACAGTTTCCAAAACTTCTAAAAATGTTGCCATAGGACTGTCAAGCTAAAAGCCTTAATGTTTATTCTGCATCTTTTGTGTCCATGAAGCTCTGCACAGAGCACATGAATTAGTTCAAAGCCAGATTCCGTGCGTACACAGCGACAACTTCCACATGAGCAGATTAAATCGCTCCATTCCACCTAATTCTTAAAAGTGGTAACAGCTGTTTAAAGTAAAAGTAAAATTATTTAAGAAATCAATGAAAATATTTTCAAGAAAATTCCTAGAAAGCAAATCACAAGGAAATCCCCAAGGTTCTTCTGGTTCCCCTATACTCATTCTGTCTTACAACATGAAAGCTAGTGGTACATGGGAATAACATCAATTAAGAACAATAACTTTCTGGATGGTCAATAAAATGAAGCAACCTAACATTAGTTTTGCTTAGAATCTTCCACCAGCTTCAAAGAACAAGCTGGTTACAAGCAGAGCTGGCCTCAGTCTCCATCCAGCAGGGCTAGAAAGAAACCACTCTTGCAGCAACACTGAACGTCAGTGCACAAAGCACAAAAGTGGGCAGTAACAGCACATCATAGTGTGTCTCTTCCAAGACAACGACCTTGTTGCCAACTTCAGGTAACTTTTTCAAATCATCAATACCTAATTTCTTCCAGCAAATGCAGAAGCAGCTGACTGACTCCTATTGAAAGGGAAGGTCAAGCCTGAACCCATCAGAAATTCAAGATCACCAATGGAACTAAGCATCTCTACAATTCACTGATAGTAGGAACAGAAGGTTGAGCTTTTTTTGGCCTAATTTTAAAAGTATCACTTCTAAATGTATCACTTTAAGAATTCCCTCAATTTGACATTAAAGAACAGGTTTCAAGACCTTGGCATGTGCACAGAATGAATGGCTTTATAAAATGTTTATTCATTCTCTTAAATCCTAAGATGGTTATGCTCTGTCTTTCTGAGACACTTTCAAAGATTCACACAAAGTTCTGGAACCAGAAAAATTTTATGTAATGTGAGTGTGGAATAACACATTATTCGCATGCATGACATGTAAGGGCAAAAGTGGATGCTTTTTTGATTAAGAAAATGCCTGATATCTTTCCTAAAATCTCCTGAATGAATTAAGTATAGAACCAAACCTTCCTTTTTCCATATTTCATTCACTGCTGCATACTTTGCAATGATGCAGCAAATTAATAAACTGATTAATCCCTAGCTTTAGACACCTAAATTCTGTTTGCGATTTGACATGCAAATAAACCTTCCTCAAAATCCATCAGTGTAAGTACATCTACTTGCTGATCTACATCATATTCAGGTTTGTATTACTACAAAAGCACAAAGAAGGGAAGGGCAGAGTATAAAGCCTTGAATCCTTGCAGTCACTTTCACAGGAACACTCCTGTGTTTGACCTTATTGTCAAATTACTATGAAGGAGACATTCCTTCCTGAACACAAACTGAACAGAACTGGAAGACAGATGAGGTGACATTCACAGGCACAGGATGACAAGCTCAATCTTATTAGAAACATAAAAAGGAAATAGGAAGTTTTCTTTACTGCTGAGCCAAGAAAAGATGGCCCAGCTGATATGCACCAAAACGCACAAGGCTCTTTGGCTTCGATACTGACATAGAACAATAAACACAACTGAAACCAGTCTAAATCCCTGTTGCATTTTGAGCTTCTCACACTCCTTTCAAATCAACTTAGAACTCACATAAAATGGATCCTACAACAACACTCATTGTCTGGATCCAGCGGTAGCAGTGACATGATAAAAAACTCTGGCACTCTAGCATCATCTCCAATATCCGGAGTAAACAACGGGACAGGCTCCTCACCAACAACTTGCTCTTCATCTTTATCCCAGATGCTGGTACAGAAATACATAATATTTTTAAATTCCATTAACCAAAAACAACCTATGCAAAATTACTTTAAAGCACATTTCTGCATCTTCCAGTCACTTTCAGGGTCAACCAGTGAAAGCTGTAGAGCATGTACTTCTAAAATAAGAGATTAAAAATTCTATTTCGCTTTTAAACAGATTAGCTAAAACACATTCAAAAAATTAATACATTCACTTTCTCCTTAAATACTAGCTTAGTCAAAGGAAAACAGAGGACAAAGCAAAACACTGTACTAAAAATCAATATATGGCAGAAAATAAATGTAACGTACTGAAGTGCAATTTTGTGGCTGGACGACAAAGCCATACCGAATTTAGAAAGTTTGGGAATGCAGAAGGAGGAAGATGAAAACTAATTACAAGTCGTAAAAACACAGGGTAAGAGCAGTTCCACACAGACTGAAGGCAAATTGAACTTCACCTTTTAGTGAGAAACTCTTAGCATATGTAGTACTTCTCTAAAAATATCTTTTTATTTTCAAATTATCAGCAATTATTTCAAATTATTTTCATGTTATCTGTAATACAGTACTGATAAGTTTTCATTACATTCTGTGAACTTCCATTTTACTCTTAAGTGAGGGCAAATTCAGTTAAAACAGACACATGAAGACTGACACTGTTCTCTTCAAATGGTTTTAGAAGACAGAGGGAATTTTTAACAATTCTTTGCAAATTACCGAAGATGAATACTAAAAAAATACAATTTGCCCAAACTAATTAGGTATTATATTTCCTATGACACCTTACTAATTTTATTGTATATATAAAAAAAAATCAAATAATTGCTTCAAATTATCACTAATATTTAAGTTTTTATGAAGGATATCTAACATGGTGATTTATTACTACAATATACTTCCCTATGCACAATTACTACATGTTACATCTGCCTATCGTAAGGCATTCAAGACTGCCCAAGTACTCAATTCTTGATATTGTATTCCAATTCATGGACTTCAACAGCAAAATTTACACATCAATAAATACACAATTACAAATCACTGCAACTTATAACTATATTTTTATTAAGGGTTGCACATTATGTGTTTAAAAGCTTATTTCCATTGTCTCTGTCATGCAAAGAAAACATACAGCTCAATATATGACTGTATTCAATATAAAATTGCAGGACCATGAAAAGTCACAGAACTCTGAAGCACTTCCTTTAAGTGAAATAATTTTAATAATTTGATTTATATTTTTTAAAATTTACTCCTCTAAATACTCAAATTTTTAAAGGACAATATAGGAAAACACCTCTGTCATTACCATGTCAAATCTTGACACTAGTGATTAAGTAGACATTTTGGAACCCATCACCCAGAAAGCAATTCTTATGGGACAGCAAAGACCAGCAAGATAGTATGGCAGGAACTCCTCCTTCTTCCTCCTGGCCATTTCTTTATTTGCTCAGAGTTATCACTGCAATCAAAGCAGCATTCAGGCTTTCCCAGGGAGCCAGCAGTAAGCGAAAATAAGAGTACCCAGCTTCCTCTAGTAACACCCGCTGTTAATTATGCAAAACTTTTTTTTGCTTCTATTCTTATTTTTAAATAAATGCTTTTTGTGCAACAGGAATGTTCAAGATCGAAAGAACAAGAAGTCTGACCATCAAGTTGACTCAGACCACAAAAATGATCAAGAAAACTCCTGTAATAAATTGTATACATTGTACTTGTATAGAAGATGTGTTTAAACATCAGTAAACATTACAGGATGACTAAGAGACGTGTTCCAAATCCAGGCAAGAAGCATCTGCATGCAATGGCAAGAGCATTCATCTTCCAGAAGACCAACAGGACTCACTACCAGTGTTAGCTGTCCTCACCATATTCCTCACTAGCAGTAAATCAAAAGGAAAGCTCAGGAAGGCAAAATTCCCATAATAGAGTGAGAGAAAAGAGACTTTGATACTGTTTTCTTTCTTTGTAAAAAACAACCCCCTTTTTAAGAAAAAACACAGACTACCTATCAGCTATGTTGCCATCATGAAAAAACTTTGAGGAAAGAGTCATTTAACATACTTTAATGGGGTAGAAGAGATCTATCAGGAACAATACACTGGATAAGAAAATGAGGACGAGAACTCAGTTAACAGGACAATAATTTCAACTATTAAAATATTCATTCTTTTAGTTAGGACAATACAATTATGAAACAAACCTAGCAGCACCTGAACACTGGAGTCTTCATTTGCCTGCTCACCAGCAAAGAGCACTAGTCCAGCTTTCAGGTCTGGAGTTCCTGATTTAATGACTAGTTCTGTTTACAGCAGAACTAATGAAGCTCTGTTTTCTGCCGATTTGCTCCTACAAGCCCTGTGGCCACTTAACGTTAATTATGCCAGTTGCCTTTAGGCTTGCCCATGTCTCCAAGATCCTTCACCTCATAAAGGTCTCCATTTGTCCCTATCTCCCCATACCTGTCAATGCGCAGTTTTTTCTCATGCTCTTAAACACACCTTCACACACCACACCAGCTCTATCTCCCATCACTTACCAATCAATTTCTGTAGGTGCTAAGCAAGAGGCAGCACACGCTATGCTGTAGCTTGTTTGAAACTCGGTGCGTGTGGTTTGGCCAGCTGGAGACCACATTTTAGCTTCCGGGAGGAACGTGGAAGATGGAGTGAAGTCCTTGCCTTAATGGCTTTTTTGGGAGGAAGGCTCTCACAGCCCCTCAGATGTCAGCTTTCACAGACTGTGGGAAGGTAATCTTTCTCAGACCTCTCCTCGCTCTTAAATTGGTTGAAAGTGACTGAGGGTTTCACACTTATTAAGGAAGAAAAGACAGAGGCAACGTAAACTATACTTCATTCCAAAGGCAGGATTAAAAGATAACTCAGTTCAGGTCATTTGCAAAGCATCTTGAAAATGCCCACTGCGGCCCTCCTCCCTTCCCATGGCTTAGGTCATCTTTTGTATTTCTACCACGTCCATCCGGTCCAGAGGGACCAGGAATACACAAAATTGACAAAAAGTCAATTTCAACATTTTTATGCTGCACTCTGTGGACAGCAATGAAACTGTCAACGAGAATTACCATTTCGCTCCACTGATGAGTAGCAGAAGGGTCTGGAGCTATTCATAGGGAAGGCCACCTCAAAATGAAAGCCATGGAAGGATAAGAGCAGCACTCACTCCATCTAGGATAGTACATGTGGAAGCAGGGCCAAAAGAAAAATGCCCTTGTCCTTCACTGGGGGGCAGGGGAAAGGGATACTCATGTTAGCACATATCAGCTGACAAGAGGTGCATGTTAATTACAAATGCAAAAGGACAACCTCACTCACAGAAACTACCTGTTGCTAACACAAACCTTATCATTCTTTCCTCTGCCTGCTTCCTTTGTGATTTACACTTGTCTGTGCTTTGAGGACACACAATAGGTAACACGAAAACCAAATATTGCACTTAGAGGAGGAAATGACACTCCAGTAGTTAATGAGTCTGAGACTCGTTAGATTTAGATAGTATTTCCAAAACCTTCTCAGGCTTCCGGCAGTCCTAAGTGACTAGGAGTACATCTACATAGCATAATGCAGCGCTAGGAAGCTACCTTGAACTCCAGAAGGAATATGGTCATGTTAGCACTGCACTGCACCCAGGCTCAAGTGGGGGCTGGAGCATCCACTCTGCTTCTCAGGTAGTTTGGATCTATCCAAATGGCACTCCAACGCATAAGCATATCCTTAGTCATCCTGCCTCAGAAATTAGCCATAACATGACATATCTTCCTTAAACTACCAAGAATTTAAAAAACACTCTGATACGAAAGTTAGGAAGAAGAGTAAGTATTTACAAAAGGCAGCATACATTACCTATTTAACATAACAGATACAACCCCTGAAATGCCTCTTTTAGCACCCTTTATGTCTGCTCTGCCCCTAGAGTTTACAAATTATGGCTCTCATTTGTAAATGTTAGTAAATATCTCTGTAAATGTTATTCAGTGTTTCCAAAATTGTATATAGATTGTAGTGAACACTACCCTGCAAGAATAGCACCCAAAATAGATTCTAAAAATAAAGCATTCTACACAATTCTCATGTGTAACAAAAGGTTGAAAACACAGGCCACTTCATACAGAAGGGTATGGACAGCATGCTATTTGAATTATAGCTGGAGAGTGGAAAAAAAAACCAACCCACAATACAGCAGAAAAATAGCATTTTAAGTGTCACATACATTTTGTTTCTAAAACGAAGCTTAAAGCCCGGGACGTATGAAAGCAAGAATTTTTAATTTTGTGAATCACACTTCTCACACTAAGCAAACGATAATCTCTAAAACCCAGCAATTGTTTGCTTGATCAGTCTATAAGAAAGGCAATATTCCATCCCAACTGCATTTGCTGTGAACGCTTGCCCCTTACCAGCAGACATACGGGTTGCCCAGCGCGGTTCGGTGATTCCTTTTTCCAGCCTACGTAATGCCCATTGACATAGTTGCGATATTTTTAAATGTGCTTTCAGAAGCTCCAAATAACACAAAAACATGGAAGGAGACAACCGCAGCAGTAACGCAACACTCATTAGACTGCAGAATTCACAAATAAAATCAGGTCCAAGTCCAGGTAGCACAATAAAACTCCATTTTACAGATTATGCATTCAGTACGCAAACCTAAGGAAATCCTGGTCGTGTTTCCCCCAGCAGCAAGAGTGTCTGAGCACAACAGATCATACCCCAGCTCCTTCACTAACCTCCACGCACATTCCTACACCCCTTAGGAAAACAGTGGCAGCAGACATAAAAGGAAGGGAAACAATGACATTCTTTTAATAAAAAACGCACACTACCGCGTCCAGCACGTTAAAGCCAGCTGCTCAGCGCTACACAGAATCATAGAATCGCTTGGTTGGAAAAGCCCTTTGAGACTGAGTCCAACCGTACCTGTCCACTGCCAAACCAGATCCCTGAGTGCTTCGTCTTTTAAACACCTCCAGGGATGGTGATTCCACCACCTCTCTGGGCAGCTGTTCCAGTGCCTGACAACCCTTTCAGTGAAGAAATTTTTCCTGTTGTCTAATCTGAACCTCCCCTGGCACAACTGGAGGCCACGGAATGGTTTGGGTCTGAAGAGACCTTTAAGTCCATCCAGTTCCAGCCTCCTGCCATGGGCAGGGACACCTCCCACTGGATCAGGGTGCTCTAAGCCCCATCCAATCTGGCCTTGAAGACCTCCAGGGAGGGGGCAGCCACGACTACCCTGGGCAATCCCACTGCCTCACCGTTAAGAATTTCTCCCTGGCGTCCAAGCCTTTCCAGGGACAGCGCCTCACCTCGCACCCCCTGAGCTGTCCCTGGGCGGCGGGGCCGGGCGCTCGCCCCCTCCTTCGGCCCCGCGGCCGAAAGCGCCTGTGCCCCCCGCCCCCCTGGCGCCGTGCCGCGGCGGCCCCGCAGGCCCCGCGCCCCCAGCCCTTACCGCCAGCTCGCGGCTGCGGGAGTCGCGCTGGGACACGGCGCGGATGACGCCCGCCCGCCAGCGCCCGCTCTCCGGCCGCGCCTCGCACAGGAACCGCTTCCCCACCAGCTCCGGGCGCGTCTCCACCGCCATGGCCGCCGCCGCCGCGCAGGCACCGCAGGAGCCGCCGAGCCCTACGGGCCGCCCATGGTGGGGGGGGGATGAGAGGGCAGGCGCGGGGCTCTTGGCGGCGCCGCGGGGGGTGCGCGCGCCCCTCGCGCGGGGCCGCCTCACACAAACAGCGAGGGGCGGGGCAGCAGCGCGCGCTCCCTCACTCACGCGCTCCCTCCCTCGCTCCCGCGCGCGCTCCCTCACCGCCGCGCTGCGGCCCCGACCACTCCGCCCACGCAGCCCCACTGCCATGGAGACCGGCGCCGCGCGCCGTCTCCCTCCGCCAAGCAGCGCGCAAGGAGGGGAGGGGGGAGCGAGCGGCCGCCGCGCGCGGCAAAGAGTGCGGAGCGGTGACGGGGAACGGCCAGGTCGTCCCTCCCACCGTCACCGCAGGGCCGAGAGTTCCCCACCCAGCCAGGGATCAGCGCCCCTCAGCCCGGAATGCCAGGCCTGCAGACACAGCCGCTGTCATGGAATCGGTCAGTTGGAGAAGACCTTTGAGCTCATCGAATCCATAGCCCTGAGCACCTCGTCTGCCCGTCTTTTAAATCCCTTCAGGAATAGTGACTCCACCACCACCCTGGGCAGCTGTTAAGAGTGCCTGACAACCCTTTCAATGAAGAAGTTTTCATAGAATTTCTTGGTTGGAAAAGACCTTTGAGATCGAGTCCAAACATACCTGTTCACTACTAAACCACATCCCTGACCACTTTATCTACCTATCTTTTAAACACTTCCAGGAATGTTGACTCCAACTCCCCGGGCAGCCTCTTCCAGAGCCTGATAACCCTTTCAGTGAAGAATTTTTTCCTGATGTCTGATCCGAACCGCCCCTGACACGGCTTGAGGCCATTTCCTCTCGTTCTATCACCCGCCATTCTCCCTCGATTGGATAAGCGGCCCCTTCACCCCACCCTGTTGGAGATATATTCCCTCAGCTCTGCAGGAGGCAGAGCCAGGAGCCCAGGCTGCTGACCATTCGTGCCTTCCACAGGCTGGGAGAGCTGGGGCAGGACCTGCCCTCCCCAGTGTCTTCTCCCCCAATTTAGCTTCTTAACAGCTAAACAAAGACAACCATCCATCTTCTTCTCCTACAGACAGGACCACAGAGCCCTGTGGGAACTCTCCACTTGCTTAGCCCATCACAAGCTCCCACAGGCGTAACACCATAGACTTCAAAGACATTATTTGATGCCATCAAATGCAAGTGAAGAGAGGATATCAGAGCAGCCAGCTCAGAGACTTGTGTGCTTCAAGCAAGAGCTGGGGTTGTAACCCATAACTAAGCGCATATTCTAGAGCAGCCAGGGTTATTGTCTAGAGCAGGGTTATTGTCTTTTTCCATGAATCATAGAATAGTTTGGGTTGAAAAGGACTTTAAAGATTATCCAGTTCCAAGCTCCCTGCCATGGGCAGGGACACCTCCCACTGGATCATGGTGCTCAAAGACTCAGCCAGCCTGGCCTTGAACACCTCCAGTAATGGGGCATCCCCGATTTCTCTAGGCAGCCTGTTCCAGTGGCTCACCACCCTCACTGGAAAATATTTCTTCCTAGCATGTGATCTAAATTTCCCCTCTTGCAGCTTAAAATCATTACCCCTCATCCTATCCCTGCACTGCCTGATAAAGAGCCCCCCCCCAAGCTTTCATGAAGCCCCCTTTCAGTACTGGAAGGCTGCTCTTGGGTCTTACCGGAGCCTTCTCTATGCTGAACAACCCCAGATTTCTCAGTCTGTTCTTACAGGGAAGGTGCTCCAGACCTCTGATCATCGGAAGCCTGTAGTCATGCTGTTGTAATGCCATGTTTGCGTTTTAAGAGGTTTTCCTCCATGTTATCTAGAGGTGTAGCTGTTGTGAACTTCTCCCTTTCTTTACTGGTACACTTGTTCTCCAGAGAGCAGGTTAATGATCTCTCATCTAGCAGCAGAAAGCAAATTTGAATAGTGCATTTTTGAAAAACAGATCATGAGACAAAAGCAATAAATCAAGAGAGCCAACTTAGTGCATTCCTATATATTTCAGCAGAACAAAACTTCTGCTGCAAGAGAAGTTAATTAACTGAAAGTTTAAAAAAAAAGATAAATCAATTCATCATTCACCATGACAAGTTTGTTCACAGTATGAGAATAACTTAGGAAACATAATATTCGTGTAAGAATGTATAGCTGCCTGGACTAGGGATGCATGGAGGTGTGCTCCTTAGCAGCTGTAAAATAAAACACAGTGCTTTTGAGCAAAAGGAGTTCTTCACTCACATTTCAACGTAATGCTACAATCAACAACAACAAAAAGCACTAATTCTGCAGTCTCTCAGAACGAGTAAAAAGTACATAAGTACAGAGCAGTTATGAATAAGAGGTATAAAAAGATGTTACAAGGACAACTAAATAAATATTAATCATATCAAAACTCCTTATAGTTTTATTAGATTCTTTTTTGTTTAGCCAGAGTAATTTGAGATTATAACTGAATTATATACTTAAGTAGATTACATTAGCGGACAACACACCATAAAAATGTCAAAAAGAAGCGAAGTTACATGATTCTAATAGACTGAACTTGTGAATTTACCACACCATACCAAAATATTTAGAACCAAGCATTTTTAATTGGTTCCAAAAATGCCTCAAAGTGTCAATACCAGAATTATGTTCTAGTATAGATTGGAATTCACTGAAGTTGATTGTTCAATGCTTTATCATTTTATAATTCTTATAATCTGAAAATATAAGTAACATCAATATTTAAGCATTAATTCCCATGGTCACCTGTCAGCTTCCAGATGCCAAGCGAGGAGGGCAGGACCTTTGCCCAGCTCCTCACCCCACCGCAATCCTGCTCTTCAACAAATTTTCACATAGCCCAGGAGAAGAGAGCTTAAGGGAGAGCCTTGGCATAAGAGCAGCTTCACTGCCCAGTCGCCCTGCATCTCAGCTCTTCTCGTCAGCAAGGAGTTACTCAGCTTTGATCAGCTTTAGTTACCCATACGTACTTCAGGAAGGTCAAAATTACTACTTTCAGGTAGATCAACATATGAGACACCCACAAGCTGCTGGATTCATTTTCTGCCTTCTGCAACTTGATTTTCTTTGCTTCTGTTCACTTACCCGTTTCTTCTTTGCTCTCTGTCTCTCCTCGCGTCTCTGCAAAGTACTGCAAACTGGGAGCAGACTAAATTCTCAGAGTAAGTCAACTCAGAGCCCCCAGCTGCAACAGAACATAAAGTAATGGTGCTGTGGCCTGAAGATAGCCTAGAGACTAACTTTTAGACAGTCTCCATCACACTTCAGTAGGACTTCTTCCTTTCTCAGAAGCCTTTGCAAATGTCAGACCAACACATTAATTCCCCTTTCAAAGCTCCTCCATTTCCTTCATAGTTATGCAATACTTGAACTGAAAATGCAAAGCACCAAAATTTGGAGGATTGAAAGGATTAGGGATCCTACAAATTGATGAATGTTCTGAAGAAAATGGCATAAGGAAGTCTCTTTTCACAGATTACGCCGAGAAGTCCAGGGGAATCGAGGAATTGTCCTCTCGCAGTTCAGGAGCATTGGTCAGAGCCAGGTGCCTATGGGTGACAACAAAACAGAGGTGACACTTTCAAGCTGGAGAAGTCCAGAAAAAAAAAAAAAAAAGCAAAACACCTCTAGGCTGAGCCTCAGGGAAGGAGTTCTTCTTGAGAAACCTACTGCAGGGAAAAATCCCTCGTTGCACTCTTTCATGGCCCCAGTGCAGCTTTGGCAGTAAATGTGGTGACTGGTCAATTCATTTATGAACGTTTACAACGCAGTAAAAACATTCAGCCATCCCAACAAAGGAAAAACCCTGACACTAACTATGACCTGCTGGATCGATCCTCTCTCACCCAAATTGCACATTGAACCCATCTTAATTGACTGAGCCCACGTGAAAGAGGCAACTTGGTCCTGCTGCTAAGGGATAGGAATGGGAAGATGGGGGAAACAAGGCTGTTTCCTGTCCTTTTGAGAAACAAGAAAAGCAACATCCATAGTTTTTGAAATCGAAGCACCTTCCATCTTCTAACTGGAAAAAAATTGATGGTGCTCTTTGTATCTTGTCTTCTATAGCTACATACTCCACTTTGGTTGGGCACGTAATCACCTGAAAAGGCTGTCATGCATATAGCGTATTAACAGTACTACTTTAAAGTGTACAGATTGCTAGATGCAGTATTTTTTTCCCCTAAATATTTTCAGTCCCACTTCTCTGAAAGTTTATGCATTGGCCAGTTGCAAAATTAAGGTCTTCACTGGGACCTATTTCTACCTTTCAAGTTGAAGGGCAGCATGGCCTGTATTGGCAGTAATTGCACCTTCTGCATGCAGATAAATACTACTTTTAGAAACGGTTATTTCCACTCTGCAGGAAAGAAAATTGAGAGGAAGGCAAAACAACTTGTCACTCACAACTCTTCAGCAGAATGAATGTTGAACCAGCTCTTCCTAAAGTCCTGTGCTATATACTTTCAACTCTATTTTCCATTTCCTTGGGAGAAAGCAAACATCAGTTTCCTCTGAATTCATAGTTTCTCAGAAATTTGGAAAAAATCACACTTCATGTTTTCTAGGGTTCAGCATTAGAAAACTGAGAATCTGTACTTAATAGCCACTCACATAATTTGGTTTGAAAGTTTCCCCAACTTGAACATTCATAGCCAAGAGAAAAGCAACTTTTCTTCAAACATCAGTAATTTCTACTACAAAGTTAACTTTTGATTTCTAACTGTTTTACCTTATCTGCTACAAGGTAAGGGCTTTTCTTAATGCATCCTACCAAAAAACATCTTCCTGGGAAATATAACCTTTTGAGTGGTAAGGCAATCCTTGAGCATTGAATGGCACACAGGATCAGTGGGAAAATAAGATTATTTAGATAGCTGTTTAATAGAGGTGCAGAGGCTGCATTAAACACCTGGAGGTTCAAAAGCACATGACAGTAGGAGTTCAGGTTCATTGGTGGAACTGTGCATGACAGTAAGAGCTGCAGCTGATGGGATTATCTCCCCAGCTCTACCGCTAGCATCACATAAGGTGATTTGCAATACTGGTACCCACACCACTGGTCTACAGCCAGAACAAATCCGCCTAGGGCTGCTGACTGACCACTCTTAGTCTTTTCCTGTGTCTCAGCTTTCTCATTTGTGAAAAGGCTGCAAATTTACTGCTATGTTTACACTATAGGTGAATGCAGCACCCCACCGTGCCCAGGTATTGCCTTCAGGACTTCTTCAATACCATTCTGGCTGTTACTACAGCACACAAGGAAGATTTAAGTTCATTGAATTTGTGAATCCCTCCAGCCATATCTGCAGTAGAAAACACAGTAGTTCACCGGGTGCCACTCCATCAATGCCGACAACAGTAAGGAGCACTACTAAGCCTCCATGTGATGTTTCACAGTCAATTTGTAGTCTAGAACAGATGAATACTCACAGCACACTCTGATTCCAACATGTCTTTCTGTTCTAGTTAATGAGGTATTGCCAAGAGATGGCTGAACAAATTAAATATGGTCTTCAATACATCCCTTTTCTCAGAACCTTGCTGACATCTAAAGATATTAAACCATCCATATTCCTCCCTTCCTTCTTGCCACCCTCAAATACTTACAATTGAATTACACTTGAGCCAAAAAACAGACCTCATAAGCATCCCATATCTGTTTTAAATGCACAGTTAACCAGCCCAACCCAATGAAGCTGCAGGGGCAAGTTCTCTTGAACCCTGGGACTTCTGCCCTGGAGCTGCAACCTCTCCATCCTCCGCCATGGGACTGGCCACCTCCCTCCAGCTGGGGACAGTACAACTTTTAATAGCTGCCACAACTTCCTGCAACATTAACTGCAGCCTGAAGGCAGAGCATCATTAGATTAGTACTACACTTTGGTAAGAAACAGGCTTCTCATTCCTGATGAATTTACCCCCTAGAGAGATAAAAAGCAGAGGGTGGAGGTAACAAGGGTGGATTAAAACCAATACACAGCCTCTGCCTTTCCCCAAATACCTACAGGCTTAATTCCTCAGGTTAAACATCAAGGCCCTGCTTTGGCCTTATCAGAGAATGTTCCCTTCTAAAACAAGCTCTTTGAATTTACTTGGGAGAAACAGTCTCAGTTTCTTCAAGCCAACATGGAAGTTGCCATTTCCTTGGCCAATGGTCACTCAGTGCAGTGCAAACGTTGGGAGCAAGGAGCATGCACAGGCTGCAGCAGTATGACATTTTTGCAGCTGTTTTGTGGCCATCCTAGTAATGTTAGATCTCCAAGTTTCTACCCTACCTTTTAGTGAACTGCAGATGCCAGCTTGAAACTTTAGTACTTCTCAGGAATCACTGAGCTTTAGGCACAGTGCAGAAGGAATTCACATCTGTCAGCCTCTAAGACAGCTGTCCTGGAACAACACACACCGTAACATCTGAAAGAAAGTTCCAGAACTGAGAACAAATTACTATTTAGCTACAGGCATCTGCTTGTAGGACAAAACTCTGGAAATGATGGGGCATATTCAGAGCCTAAGCAGCCTCAGCAGCACTGATGTTCCTCCTGAAAAGACCTGCATTTCAACAAGCTGTTCTCAGCAACAGTGCTTCCTTCTCTGGTCACTCACTCACACATAAAACCTGAAAACAATCATCCTTGAAAATTAATTAATCACCCTCCTAGGACCCTTCACCTGTAGTATTGCTTCCTCCCACTTGCACATCAGCTGTATGAAGGCCACTAAGTGTTTCACCTCTGCTGTCAGAGCATTGGGTAGTAGTATAATTAGGTGTACAAAAGTGCCTGCTTCTCTTTCCATAATTTCCTGGAGTGCCAACTTTGTGGATTATTAAGTGTGTGAGTTGTTTGGGTTTTTTTTTAATCTAATACTAAATGCTTGGCTAAGATTAGCAAACATATTTCTGCAAGCGTAAACAGCTCTGTGAAGACAGTAATTACTTCTATGGTAGACTTTTGTCTCAGTTTTAGAATGTCTTCCAGAATCTGTATAACTTCTTTGTGTTGGATGAAAGGTGTTTAAGCAGATCTCTTTGTGTGTAGATACTGAAGAAAAGAAGAGGATATATTTAGAACTAAAATAAACATGTAGCACTTGGTTGAATTCATGGGGAGCTGTTTTAGGACTCTTGTCCTTTCTGGAGATCACTAGTATGTTGTGTAGTAAAGATGAGAAAGGGAAAATGGGCAACTGAAGCTGACTGGAACTCTCTATCCAAAGTGCTTCAATCCACCTCATGCAAGGTGCTGTGAACACCTTTAACAACTTTAACTCAGGAGGCATAAGTCTTCTAATCTGATTAGTACTTTGTGTGTAACTTTCTCAATATTTATCACAAAGCTTCTTATATACACTTTAAAAAATCACTATGAAGAACTGTATTGGGGCTGTCATGTAGGTAACTTTCTGCTACTGAATCTCCAGGTTCTGTATGAATTATCTTGGGATTATGGGGCTCTTGTCAACAGCAGCTTTAGACTGAAATCACTTCAATGTTGGTATTGCTTATCCTGACAGAACTAAAACAGGTGATGGTTTTGGTAAGGAAATGGCTTAGTGTGCTGCTACACCATCCAATAAAAAGCTAATGGGATGCTTTGGAGTCTAGATAAGCTCTAAAGCTTTTAGGTGAGAAATAACTAAGTTTAGCTATCATTAAACTGTGTAGGGAAGGTGACTTCACAATGTTACTTATGACTACTTTTTTGTCTGTGGAAAAAAATAACACAAACAGAAAGGTGGTTGGGCTTTTCTGAAACGGAGGTAGAAAGAAAAGCTCACAATCACTTATTAAAAGTTCTTGAGCTACCTTGCCATTTTATAAGGTTCTGTAATATTCTTTCTCCCCAGTTTCTTCTCTGTCTTACCTGTGCTCTCTTTCTACTCTGCTACCCAAATTCCTTTGCACTTTCTTAATGTAACTGTAGTATTTTCCCTATATCTACATATAGTTAAGCACAATTGTTTGGTATCATCTTTGTCTAAACCTGTAACTATTTCATCTGATAACCACCCTTGAACAAACTTTTCTGATTGTTATCTTGTGTATTGCTTCTTCTCCTGTGCTCTTGTCAGCAAACTGGCTCCAAACTGGATTAAAACCAATACACAAATTTCTTGCTTGTATTCCAGCTACCTGTCTTGATGAGTTTCTGTGTCGGGAAAGGCTAACGAATTAGTGTTAATTGTGTCCTTCAATTCAGTAATAGCTATTATTTAACAATATTTATCTCTTTGTTAAGGATAGTCTTAACACTTCATAGTGTTGTTTGGCACAGGATATAAAAACTATGTTATTGATTCCATGCTGATCAAGTAACAGAACTTTCTAATTTATCCTGGCACTGTTATCCTCATTAAAACTATCACAAATTTCCTACTGAGCCAGTAACTTTTTCGACTAATTTACTGTTCTCATTAGGAGTGTTCCAGGCTCTATGTGTCACATTTGTTCAGGCTATACTCGAAATTGGTCCTGGGAAGGGAATTGATTTAAGTCTGTTGCTGTTGCAAGAACTGTAATGAAACATTGCATCTTACAATGACAATCTGAAAAGGCACAGGCCTATGTAGGAAGAGAGATGGGAAGGGAACATGCTAATCTTCTTGGAACTAAGAGCAGAAGATTGTGTTTTATTGTTGTTGTGTCATTTAATTGAATGAAGAGTTGAGGTTGGAAGGGATCTCTGGAGACTGTCTAGTCTGACTCCCTGCTCACCACAGGGCCACCCATGTTCAATCAAATTTTGAATACCTCCATGGCTAAACACTTCACAGTCTCTCTGGACAAACTGTTCCTGTTTTCAATATCACAGTGAAAAAAGTATTTTCTTCAAGTTAAACGTGATTTCCTGTATTTCAGCTTGTGCTTCTTACCTCTTGCCCTTTCACTGGGCATCACTGAGAAGAAGCTGGCTCCTTCTTTAATCCACTTTCAAAAAAGTTCTCAGCAGCCACTCTTTATGTGTATTAACAACACCCTGATTATTACCAACTATATATTATACATTCATTATTGATTTTCTGTAGTGCTAAAGGCATCCAGTTCTCTGTCCAGAACCACCTCCCTGGGTTCCCATCCCAGCAGTGCTTTCTGCTTTTCTGCTTACTACATCTGCATTCTCACTGCTGCTCTGGCTGCTTCTGTGCTTCCGTAGTGCTCATGACCGTAGACTGGAAAAGGTCGAAGCAGAAATTGCTTCTCACAGTATAATTTGCTGTAGTTCAGCCAGCAGATAGCTCTCTTGCCTTCAGCAAATCAGCTCTGTGGATGCAAGCACAGACCAGCTGCCCTAGTGTACAAAACAGTTATCCCTCTCCCTGAGGTAAGTCCTAACTATAGGTAAAGGTCTAAATCTTAGAAAAGCACATCCTCTGTAGCTGAAGCATCGGCTGATAGTAAACAGGACTGAATTGGGAAAAACTTTCTTGGTAAGAAGGATTAGTAGAGAAAAATGTACTCAGTCCTCAGTGGTTGCAGGTATCTGCATTGCAGTTGTTGTTCCCAGTGTAACTAGCACTGAAGCACACTTGTGTGGTTGTTTTCCTGTTGCATATGACTTCTGGATCTGAAGTTTCTATTCAAAGAAGTTAGTCTCTTTAAATTTCTGTCTGTGCAGGGACTTATCTGGTCCTGTCCCATACTATTTTGTAAGAGAATATGTAGGAATCCTAAGGAAAAATCTGCTTTAGATTGTGCAGATTTGTAACATTCAAAAAAAGCTCTTGATGCTAGATTTTCTTCAGCATGTGTTGTAAGGTATGTGCAGGTGGTGGCACGCAGGACACAGATCTGAACACAGAGTGCACAGATCTGAAGGAGACCTAACTCCTTTCAGACAGTGGTCTGAAGACGAGCTTGCTCACACTATGAAGTCTTAAATCCAAGAACCTAATGGGTGGCAGAAGGAGGACTGTGCTACCCTTTCTATATTTAGATACTGGTCATGCTTTAAGAGTAATGGGCCAAAATACTTGTTAGCTCTAATATTAGAAGTAGATGAAGGGAGGGAAAAGAAGAATAGTAAGCGAAGACAGATCTTTGCGTTTTGATCCTCCGTTTTCCCCCTACCTGTCATGTTTTTCCTTTTAATCAAAATGCTGTTTCCAGAAAGCTCAGTTCTGATATTACTGAGTCGCAGCATTAACTATATAGGAATACTCATTATTCAACCAAGCCTAAAGAAAGATGACTCCAAATATAAAACATAGTTATAATTATAACTGCAATGAGAGAATATAGTGTGCAGAAACTTCCCCAGCACAAGTTGGTCTGTATCTAGAAGCACTAGACATAGCTCTGCACTACAGAAAAGGCCAGCAAGTCATTTCTGCTGGCTTTGTAATCCCAGTGATGTTATTTACCTGAAGCAGACTTCAGATGACTGCACAGAGCTCTGTTTGAGATGATTCAGAAAGGTCAAGGTTCAAGGTGGGTGGTGACCCAGGCTGTGTGGCTGCACTGGTGTCCTGGACTGGAGGGTGACATTCCCTTTGCAGGAGGAGTCCTCAAATGCTCTTATTAAACCCATAATTGGGACTCTCATATGCCTGAATGTAATGCAAATCTGCTGTCTTTCTCATCTGAAGTTATTGACAGCAAAAAGCAAAATGGAAGTTCAAGGAAATGGTTATAATAAACACCACCTCAGAGCCTCATGCTGACTCCAGTTTTCTTATATCTTAGCCTGCTTTGAACCCTCCAACTAAGTTATGTCCCATTAATTTAACACTTGTGTTTCATGTTGGCTCGATGAACTTTTTTAGTATGTAAATGAAGCTGAAAGCACACATTTTGTGTTAACGGCTAATTCAATTGAAGATAAAGTCTTTGCTACAGGAGATTTAGTGGTGGTTATGGTTGTGATGCAATTCATCCAGAGGGAAATAAACTAAGGAAACATTAATACGTTTCTTCCAGCATTTTCATTGGCTCCAAGACTTGTTCCATGCTAAGGCTGATGGAACT
The DNA here is from genome assembly GCA_033558235.1 of Neomorphus geoffroyi. Classification (NCBI taxonomy): domain Eukaryota; kingdom Metazoa; phylum Chordata; class Aves; order Cuculiformes; family Neomorphidae; genus Neomorphus; species Neomorphus geoffroyi. Next base: position 9,011,801 of record JAUMJM010000016.1, on the reverse strand, counting down.
TGAATACTTGACTTGTATCTGAGAACCAAGTGAGTCAATGATGTAAACTTTGTAGCCATTTAAATACATAAAGATGACTTCATATTTCTTAATTCAGTTGATCAACACAATTTTTGAACATCCATCACTTGTGAAGTCAGTGGTCCTGCATACAGCAGAGATGAGCTGCTGAGTTTCCCAAGTTTTGGATTGCATTTTGGGTTTGTGGATTTTTTTCCGATGTGTTAATTCTGGTTCTGTATATTTTGGTGAATTGTTTTTCAAACTTGGGAGAGAGGATGAAACAAGAGCACGTGGAAGAACTGTCTCCATACAGGAATATGATGGTAAAGGGGGCTATAACAAACCAGCTCATGATTCCCATCTCTGATTTGTTGGACAGTGACTCTGTGTTGATTTTTATGGCTGACAGTTTGTTCCAGCAACTTCTGGGATACTAGGGGCATGCAAAAGAGGGTAAACCTCTGTGGGAAGAAGTTATGATTTGTCTAGACAGAGCTTCCTTGATGTAATGTAGATAATTGTTCCCTAGCCTCCTGCAGCCTACCAGCTCAGAGCAGCTAAAGCAGCAGTGTATGCCTGTTCAACCAGAAGTTCTGCCTATTGTTTTTTCTGCCTTCATCACTTTCCACAGCTATAGTCCAGCTATGTTATACCAGGACATTAAATATTCAGCATCCAGAATGTCTAGACAGGCTGAAATATTCTGTGTTCTTTTTTTTTTTTTTTTTTTTTTTTTCAGAGTCAACTTTTCTAAGAACTAAAAGGCTACTTGGAAAGGGAATGTGGCAGAGTTCCTAGTGTGAGTCGTATCTTTAGGCTGCCTTCTGAAAAGAGTACATGGTAACACAGCCTGGTAAGGATTTTCAGCACTGCACAAAACTGCTGTGCAAGCTTCCCCCCTCTCCCCAGAGAGGCATCAAGACTTTGACAGTTTATTGCTAATGTCTTAAACAGCTTGCGCTTGTATTCTAAGGATACAAATCTACACAGAAATGTACCCCACTAGCTGATAATGTCCTGTTAAAATAACAGAGGAAAGGACTAAAGGTGACTTCCTAGCTGCAGAAGATGGTAAAGATCTTTCTGAGGCAGAAACAAATGGTTTCCATTTAAAGTATGGGACTGTGGATCAACAGATATTTTTTGCAGCATATATCTGCTAGTTACAGCAGTGCCAAGCGAGCAAATAAAAAAGCCAACAATTTTCCATATAATTTTCCATATAGCCTTTGTCATTTCTTTCAGGGCTGACCTCAGTCACTTTCTGTATAGGAAGGAGCAAGTACTTGTTTCCAGCAGGGTGGAGATGAATGCTGTCTCTAGAAGCTCTGTAAACTGAAAGTGGGATGCAATATAAAGGCTGATGATCCTGTTGCTGTTAATCCACTGGCACACAGTGTATGATTGTGCTAGATATCGTAGAAACCTTAAGCTTTGATTTTAGACCCTAGGATAAGCTTTTTCAGAGTTGGTGAGAATGTACGGGCTGACTGCGCTCTGTGGGCTGCTGAATGCTTGTGTCATTTGCAGGAATGAGGACACAAGGATGCTCCTATCCAGCCATGCCACTGGGGTCCATTCCAGCTCGTGCTTTCCCAGGTGACTGAAGATTCCTCGGGGATCCTCATGCTAACCCTCTTAACTTCCAGCGAGGGAGAACAGCATCTTCATGTAAGTGATTAATAACCTGGGCTCTTCAAAGCAATGTAGATTTTGCTGTATTAAACATATACATCAACAAAGCTTTCAGAGTGATCACCAGAGTATTGAGAAGCAGCACGCAAGAAACGTGTCTGGATCAAAGAGGACAAACAACTGAGTGTGTGCACCCAATATGACAGAGTGGCTGAATGTTTAAAATTTTGTTTCCTCTGTTACTGAGAATAAGAGGTCAGTGGCAAATTTATTATCTTATGCCATTGAAAGTCATATAGACTAAATAGAAATCCAGTTACAATGTCAGCATATGAAAGTGTTGGAAAAAAAATTGGGTATAGAACTAGAAATCTACCATAAGGCATTTAGGGACTAGAAAAAAAGTCATTTAAAGAAGCTTCCAGTTCAATTTGTCAAGAGATTGAAAGGTGACTTAAGCATGCATAAATCCTTGTGGAGAGATAATGAGTGCCAAAGAGCTCTTTAATCTATCACTTAGAGCATAGCAAGAACCAACGACTGGAAACTAAAGGCAAATTCAAAGTTTAAAAACATGTGTCTAGTTTCATACAGGGAAAACAATTTACTGATGAAAATGAAAAAAAAAATCAATGTTCAAATCAATAACATTTGGCAGCACCTCTTCTAGAAAACAGAGGTTATCTGATATAATGAATTAATGATTTTAGTCTTTTGGTTTAAGAAGATGAAATTACTTGATACCCCCAGTTTTAAAATCTATAAAAAGAGATCCCTTCTCCAATTTAGGGAAGAATGCAGGGAGAGGACTATTCTTTGGAGAAAAAGACAGAAAGCATTGCTCCAAGAAAAAACTCATCAGAATATTATATAATACAGAGCTTCCTTAAATGCATTTGGTGGTCAGTAGCTTTGACTAGACCTGTCTAAGGATGAACAGGGAACACATAATGAAGTCAGCTGCTGAAGACTAACTATCCTGGTTCACAGCAGTGGTCCAGCTGAGTTGCTCTCCCAGATAACCATGCTGTGCTGTCCTGGAAGGGTGGGAGAGAAGGAAAGCAAAACCTGATAGTTCGGTGTCCTTTGCTGGCAGCCTTTTGACTTGCTGGACAATTCATGACGTAGCCCTTCAGTTCTTAGTACTGATTAGGCTCCTCTGGAGCTGAGTGTGTGTTTGGGCTCTGCATTTCAAAGAAGAGTTGGATGTGATAAAGGGAATCTAAAGGTCTAGAAAATATGCCATAAAATGGTCGAATAATTGAGATTTTTTTTCTTCAAGGAAAGATGTAATAGTTTAAATAGTGGTTTCATTTTTTAAAGTTGCTGCAAAAGGGAATTAACTATTTTCCTTCTGTGCTTGGAGGATACAGGATAAAAAGTCCTGAATATTCTTAGACTCATCTTAACTTTTGTACTAGGAAAAGTGTCCTGGTAGGATAATGAAGGACTAGTAAATAAATAGTCTAGAAAAGTCACGCAATGTCTGTTGCTGAAAAGCTTCAGGAACAGGTAGGACAAAACACCTACCCAAATGACAGGGGCTGAGCCTGGTTTTGTTATGCCGCAGATAAACTTGCGGTCCTTTCTGGTTCTCAAGTTTTTTCCCCTGCCTTTCTTGGGCTGATGGCCATGGGCTGGGCTCACTATTTAGCTGGAGGCTATGACTTTATGTAAATGGATATTATGCTGAACAAGGTTCTAAGTATTGCTGAAGAATGTATATCTCCTTCATTTTAAGTAAAATCTATCAGCCAGTTCAAAAGGCAAACACTGTTCCCTGATAAAATGCAGCTGGTGTGCATATGAGCTTAGTCAGTGGACTATAAAATAGCAGAAGCTTTCCATAGTGATCAGAAACATCAAAAGAAAAAAGTGTATTTGTAAAGAAAAAACCCCACTTGAACAGATTGCTATAATTATTATATGTGGTACATCATGAGTAGCGATGGAATATAGTGAGATGACATTATCCAGACAGGAAGGAATAATATAGCTTTGGTCTGTGTCTCTGTATACAGATTTCAAAACCCAGAGAGAGGGTGGATCACCAGATACTGCTGTGTGTAGCCCATCATTTAAAATGGGTTTACTCTCGTAAGAGGCATATATTTACTGTAACAGTCAGCTGCAGCTTTTGAATAAGTTAACATCTTTAATGCCACTGTACTGGGGAATAAGGGAAAAACAAATTCTACAAATCTGGCCAGGGGACTGCCCTACTGTGGTGTGCTGCTGTATAACCCTGGTGTTGGTTACGCTTACCTATAGAGTCACATTTGCAGGTCTGTGTGCAGTACATGTCAAAAACCTTTCTGTTTATAGCTTAACAATACAGACGTAGGATAGCAATAGGTACAGTACTGCTGCTTTGTGACAGTCTCTTGGGTACTCTTGATGATCTGGAAATCAGTTCCTCTGCTGTTGCCTCTGTGGGGCTGCATCTTGTACACTTTCAACTCCAAATGGAAGCAATAAGATAGGATGGACACAAGACTGCTGCCAGGAGAGCAAGCCTCAGATGGAGCTGTTCTGAACTTTCCTCTTCCTCTTTAGATCAACTTTCATTGAGGAAAAAATCCTAAGGGATGCTCTTATGGTTCTGCTAAAACCCAAGAAACTAGGGCCATTTAACCCACTGTAACTAGTCTTTAAAAACTGATACAATCAACAGTTATGTGATAAATCTTTCAGAGCACTGTGAATTTTCTTCAAAAAAAAAAAAAAGGTAAGCATATTAAATATTTGTACTTGTTATCAGGTTAATCAGATTCCACCCAAATTGCCTGGTTATATTCTATTATGTTGCACTAAGGCAGGCCTAGTGCTGGAGTGATGAAAATGCTTTGGCTTTATATTGACAGGAGGGCTGTCCTGGATCCTTTCAGTGCTCTGTCTTGGTCTTATCTGCTTTCCCTAACCAATAGCTCACAATTAAGAATGCTAGACATCACTCTCTTAAACTCTTGAATAAAAATCCCTCTGGCCCTATTTTTGCGTTTCGTTACTTTTTCTGCTTGCAAACATTTCCTTCTGTGATGCAGTTGAGTTATCCTACATCCCCAGTTAGATGCCCTTTTTAACTCCAGGTTCTGTATTGCTTAAAATTCATACTAATTGAAATTGTTAGGGCCCCAAAATCAGGAAGCTAACTTGAAGAAATGCAGGTAATTTAACTCTGTTGCTGTATGAGTTTTTAGGCTTTGCCTTTGTATGCATCCCTTAGTAAGAGGGAAAGAAATTAGTCAAAACCTAAAAATGCTTTTTGTTACTATGGAAGCAAGAACTTTCAAAAGGAATATCAAACTATATAAAACTATGAGAACAACAGTGGCTAGAGCTACCATATTAAAAGTTTGAAATGCTGATTTTAAACTTTTTTTCATTAATTTGGATGTGTCACATTCCTAATTTGGAATGTTGGTAAATTTCACATAAACACTTCTGGAAAAAATAAACTTATGGCCTCTTGGTATATATTGTCTGTCTCTGTACTGTAAAAATCACTTAAGACACAGCTGTGCTAAAGACCAACTGGCTTATCCATGTTCCCTGCGAGATGCCATATAGAGAGGCTGGAAAACCTGTGTGGGCAAGAAGTGGCATGACCAGAATTCTGTACAAAATCTTCAGCTGCTTTGATTTCATAAAAAGTCCACAGTGTTGCCCAGCAATCCTTCTCAGATGAAATCCTGTTAGGGTAGCAGAACGACTGGCCTGTTCTTCTGGTGGTCAGAGTCTGCCCTTGCTGTCACTTCAGGCAGGGGGAAGATAGGCAGAGTTAAATATCTGAAGGTGGCATAAACCATCAATTTCAACAATGTTCATTAACAATCAATTGTGGAAATCCCACCAATGTAGAATGTGTAAAGATTACCGTTTCATAAAACATTCTGTATTCTGTTCTTTCAACAAATAAACTGGTATTATCTGTTCTGTATTCTGACTCCAAAATTGCAGACATCTCTGGTACGATTCACGACTGAAAGAACTCCAATTTTTAAAAATTGTTCTATATTTGAGAATTTTGAATATTTTCATATAAAACAGCAAAGTTAAAAATCTAGCACAATAATTAACATACATGCATTTTTGGGAGCTGCATGAAAGTAATGTCTTTAGGGAGTTCATTCTTCTAGTGTAGGGGACCAAATCCCACAGTCAGCATCAAAAGCTGAAACGAGCTACCATCTTCCTAAAGGTTGCTCAACTGCTGTTTTCACAGCTGGAAAGTAGGAAAAATGTTTGTTTACCTGTAAGGGAGGTGAAAGTCAAACATTGGTATAATACAATGTATGCATGCAAACATTAAAGACACTCAAAGAAAACTGAGGGTGGGTGGCCTTTACAAGTCATTTTTCAAACATTGTTAAAACTATTTAAAGCAATGTTTAACTATATTACGTGGTTTTTGTAGGGGACATAAAAATATCCTATAATGAGATAGCTGTAAGTCTCTTCCTTACATAAAAATAGACATATGAGTAACACTCCCCATGTTTGAATAAGTACGTGGTATGGATTTAATTGCTGTGCTTCTCCCTGTGTTTCTGCCATGCAGGGGCATGGATTATTATTCTTTGTCAGAGGGAATATGGGGAAGTACATTTGGCAACCTTGTGTCTGTGTGCTGGGGGCCAGCAAACACCACCCAGCTTCTTGCACTGAATTAAGTCTCAAAAACATGCTAGGAAATAAACCATAATCATCTTAGAAACATAAATTACTCTTCGGAGACATCTGCCTTTACCTTTTAAAAAATGCATCTTTAAATGTAAATTTAGCTTTCTACTGGAGTTAGTATTACCATGGCAACAAACACAAGAAAAATAAATGTCTTTATGCAAAATAAAAATTATTTTTTCTCTTAAACATATTCCATATGAGAAAATATGCAGCTATGGAATTAATGTATATGATATCTTGGATAGTAAAAAAAGAGTATCAGCCTCTTTCTAGAACGGTTCTTTGAGATAGTGTCAAATATACAAATACTTGCAACAAAGAAATCTATTGTATGCTTATTTAATATGCCATGAACTAGAGCTCCCATCTTGCAGTTTGCTCTAGATGGACTGGAATGCTACGAACTTCAGAGGAGTTATGCAGGCAGCAGGATCCGCCCCTGCACAAGAGTTTACAGAACTGGAGCCTAAAATGTAATCTCTCCCAAGTAATTTATATTTCAAATGCTTTGCTGTGCAAGTTTGCTTTGTACAGTCTACCACAGCAGAGGTTTGTTATTCAAGGGCTGTATAAGCAGTGGCTCGGATTTCCCCTTTCACTGGATGCAATGAAGAATGCATTCAGGTTACGCTTGTTTCAAAAATAAGATTGATGAGTGGTGTACTTTAAATTACCCACAAATAAATTCCTCTCTATCTCTTTCTGCATAGGTTACCCCTTACAGAGCTGAAGGTAAGGAGAGACCCAAGATGGCCAATACCATTATTTTCAAGACCCAGATCCCTGCATGGTAAAAGTAAAGTTTATTTTTGTGTTATTGTATACTTTTCCATCTCAAGTTTCAAATGTCACAATATACAACTACAGCAATGGTTTTCAAACACTGTCATTGTTGAAATTATTCCATGTTTCTTTATTTACCCCCTTCTTTCTTTCCTAAGTCAATCTTAGCCTTTTGACTATGTGTTGTGTTTGAAGGCTGCAGAATATAGATGCCTGTGGCTGGCTTTTGCTGGTTTGAGGAGGTGAGGAATTCTGGTGCTTGCCTATGGAACAGAAACCATCCTGCATTCACCTCCCACCTCCCATCTGAATAAGACAATACCTTGCATAGATTAAGCTATTTTTTCTCACTGTATGGTAGGCAGGCAAACTATGTATTAACCTCACTCAGAAACATGTTGAAGAACTCATTTCTGCTGCAGATTGTGATGCTGACCTTGGTGTGTCATTCACCGTGAGAGTCAGCAGGAATGGTGCTGAAAACAGTGACCTCCTCTTTCTCTACCTTTAAGTGCCAAATGGCACGTTCAGTAGCATTGGCATCTATTCCTTTGGGTACCACTCTGTTACGTTTGTTGGCATCACAAGAGTGAAGGTCAATGTTTCCAGTGAAGGCACATGCAGAACTTTCTACAGCTGCCTTTTCAGAGAAAAGATGAAGCAGGCCGTTTGGCAAAATATGGTCCTCTCACGTGTACAAAGAGTTCTGCATGAAGTGTAAAGCTGGTATGCAGAGATGGATTGCAATGGATTAGCAAAGTAATCAGCTTTTCCTACATGGCTCAACCTGCCAGAGCATGAGCTGGCCCAGAGTGTCTGGACTGGTTCACGTTATCAACCGTGTTTCCCAGTGTCCTGCCTGGGGCAGTGGCCGTGGCAGCTTCTTAAAGTTTCTTAGGGAAGGAACAAAGGTAACAGGGCATTCAGGCACTAATTGTGCCTCTGCATGTCCTGCTGCCTTCCCAGTCACCTTTAGTTTTCGATCAACTGCCCGTAGCCTGTGTGGCCTCAGACAGCCTTTGGCACCCAGTTTTTACAAACAAGAATAGAGGGGACCATGGTGGTTCAGACAGGTGCGGGATCCCTGGGGAGACAGCTGGCTCCTCAGCTTGGCTCTGAAAGGAGAGCTTTGGCTTGTATGAGCCGGGAAAAGCGCTGTGCCCTTCTCAAAGCCCTCAAAGTCCCACAGGCAGCTTGACACACTCTGTCCCACAGCGAGCGAGCAACCCTGCGTCAGTGGCTTGGATGTGTCAAACCAGCTTTCTGAGAGGTCCCACAGCAGATAAGATGCAACATATAGGGAACACACGGAAGGGGCGAGAATCCCAACCCGTCTTTGTTGACAGTGCTGGTCACTGTACCTCGAAGGGAGATGTCAAAGGGAGCCTTACTGCATTCTTAATTAATGGCACCCGTTCCTGTCTCTGCGTTGCCCCCAGCCCGAGGGGCGCTGCGTGAAGGCTGCTCCCTGTCAGCCCGAGAGCGGCCGGCAAGGGCTGAAGTCATCCCCTCCCGCCGCCCTCACTCGGCCCCGCAGCGGGAGAAACCCGGCGCGCGCACCCCCAACCCGTCTTCTTCTCTCACCCCCCGCCCCCCCCCGGGCAGGGCCCGCCCCGCTCCCCGCCGGGGCGCGCGCGCAGCCGATGGGCGGGGCCGCGGCCGCTTGGGCCGGGCTGGTGAGCGCGCGACGCGATGGTGTCCTGGATGATCTCCCGGGCCGTGGTGTGAGTGCGGGCTGGGGGCGTCGGTGGGCTTTCAGGTTCCTCTTCCATTCCCTCCCCTCCTTACCCCTCCCTCCCTCCTCCCCTTTACCCCTTTCCGCCTTCCCTCTCTTCCCTTTACCTCTTCCCTTCTTCCCTTTTACCCCCCACCTTCCCCTCTCCTTTTCCCTCCTTTTTCCTCCTGCTTTTTCTCTCCTTTTTCCCCCTCTTTCCCCCCCTCTTTCCCCCTCCCCCCGCACCGGCTCCAGCCCGGCACCGCGGCTCCCGTCGCGGGGGGGGGGCGGGGCGGGGCGGCTCCCCCGGTGCGCGGGGCCGCTCCCCCTGTGCGCGCGGCCGGGCGGCGGGGCCGGAGCCTCAGCCGGGTGCGTTAAAATCTGTAAGAATTTAATCACGTCCCAGCGCTCCCCCCGCTCCCGAAAGCCGTGAGGCAGCGGGAGCCACGGCTGTGCCCGGGAGTGACCCTGCCCTGGCGGAGCTGCCCCGGGGCGCGGAGGGTCCTTGTGCTCCTGATGGGCTCAGGTTTGCCCACCGTGTGTCTCCTGCTCTCAGTGCGTGTTTCCCAGAGCTGTGGAGCCACGAAGCTCTGGACACTGGTGCCTGTCACATGTACCTTGTGAGCGTCGCTTATTCAACTGATCCAGAATAACTGATAAAAGTCTGTTTGGTAACTGCTTTCCTTTTTAAGTTGTGACAGAGCTGAAAGGGCTGGGAGAGCACTTGAAAGCGGGATATGGGGTCAGTGGTGAGTACGGGTCATCAGCTGATGGATAGACTGGCGGTATTACTGTGTCCCACTCTTTTACAAGAGCAAATAGTGATGGGATGAGGGGGAATGGCTTTAAAGTGGAAAGAAAATTTAGATCAGACATTAGGAAAAAACTACTCACGATAAGGGTGGTGAGACACTGGCCCAGGGAAGCTGTGGATGCCCCCTCCCTGGAAGTGTTCAAGACCAGGCTGGATGGGGCCTTGAGCAGCCTGGTCTGGTGTCCCTGGTCATGGCAGAGGTTTGGAACTGGATCCTCTTATGTGTTGTGTTGTCCAAGTTATATTTGAGAAAGAATAAACTCCAGTGCAACCTCTGGTCTTGTTCTCGGGCATTGTACTGTTCCTCCCTGAAACTGATGGATTATTTTGCTCATTTGAATAGTATTCTGTAATAAACGTTGAGTAATATTTGAGCAGCTGGGTTTTACTGCCTCCTGCTTGCTGAGCAGCTCTGTGACTGTGGAGGCCCCAGTGCTTATTGGGTCACTTGAGATTGGCTGTGTGTGATTTTTTTACCAGGCAAATTAAGTGAGTCTGCTCACAAAGCAGTCCCACAAACACCTGAATCAGTGTAAAGTATGTAGAATCATAGAATGGTTTGGGTTGGAAGGAACCTTAAAGATGATCCAGTTCCAACCTCCCTGCCTTGGGCCATGTAGCAGGAGTGTATGACCCAAAACACACCCTAATAGGATTTCCCTGTTTTGTTGGTGACAAGCATCCCACTCGAGCTGTCTGGTGTAATTTCATCTGAAAACATTTTTTGTTGTCAGGAAACTTTCTCATACTGCCAGGTACATTTTCCTGCTGGAATCTGGCCACCTAGATAAGTAGCAGTCCTTTTCTGTCTCCCTGCCACTTGCCAGATAATTGAAACTTGCGAAGTAGAGCATCGTTATCGTGTTCCAGGATTGGAAAATGATGCCTATGGTTTGGAAGAGACAGGATGTGGGAAGAGGTGATGTTCGAGTGCCCTGTGAATGTGGTCTTCCCATGTGCAATACACAGCAGCAGATGGGCGAGGCATAAAAAGCAGTTCCTGCTTTGTTATGTAAAAGCACCAACCAGAGAACTTTTAACAACAACTTAGTCTGCCTTGATTGTAAGGGTGGTATCATTAGTGCTGAGCCCTCAATTTCTAATGAGCAGATTCTTGTGAAGTTGGTTGTTTTTCCCATGGCATGAACTGTTAAGGCTTGTAATTGCATTTTGAGGATTAATTCCTCTGTGGACCTAACCAGTAGCACAGAGAACGAAGAGAATAGCTATTGCCAACCACAGATTTATTGCAAGAGGCAATAAAGGACACTGTATTGTGCAGCTCTGTGTAGCTGAGTTTTCTGGTTACTGTTGGTCACTCATTTGTGTGCCCTAATTACTTTTGCTAAAAAAGGGAGTCCTTAATATCACTTATAAATCCTCTACTTTCTTGTGTCCTTGTTTCCTAGCTGTGGGACTTAACTAGTTCGCCAGCGTTGAGCTTTCCAGGAAGGAGGAAATGCTCAGTGAGGACTTGGACAGCTTTGAGACTATTGTGTAACTTTGCTTAATAGAGCAAAATTCATGAGGAAAAGGAAGGTGGGAGGTAGCACAGAAGTTGATGTGTGTCATAAGAGGTCTTAATTTCAGTGGTCTTGAGGCTGTCCTCCTTATCCTCTTTTCTCAGTGTCCATTATGCTGTCTTTCTCTATTTGATCTCTTTTCCTTCCTGGTCTCTTTCCAGACATACCTGTTCCAGTTGACTTGTGTGTCAAGAGTAGTGTATGCTACCTTTTCCTGAAACCCCATAAGAAATATGGAAATATTTTTAACCACTACATAACTGCTAAGACCTGAGGTTCTATCTTAATTATGCAGTGGTTTAATTTTGGTGAGGTGACTTTCTGTTGTATATGAGAGCTATGGATATCCTACGCAGTCTGAAGCAAGTCCAGAAAGCTCTGTGTTGTGTTTGGGTAGCCATCAGGAATACCTTTTGTCTTGGGTGGTGATTGGAAGAGATGGCCGTTGTTCCAGCTGCAGCAGAATTCTCTTCTGACTGACCTACTATTTTTCAGGGCCAAAAGAGCAGCAAAATATTAATTTGTAGGTGTGTCACAGTGCCCTCTGCTGACTTCTGACGTGTTCTGTCATGTGTGTCCCAGGCAGACTGACTTCTAATTCAGTTTGAGAGTTTGCTATTTGGGGTTAATCAGCTCCACGAAAATAGTTTGGTTAAAGCTTTAAGGAAGTAGCGAATGCAGATAGTAGAGAATTAGAGTTCTTAATTGTGCATGAATTGTCTTGAAGAGTGATGCACAGGAAATGGGGAGTGGTTCCAATTCACTGCTCCCCATAGTAATCTTTGGCAAAACTTAGTTTTAATGAAATATTTTTCCTTTGGTCTATAAATGCTATTATACTTGGGCATCTAAACGTGTGAAATACTTTGTACTAATTGCATGTCTTCTCCTTTCTGTCTGGAAGCAGACTTGAAACACATAATTAGAACATCTTTTAATTTTAGAGTTGTGTGTCTATGGGATGCTGTGGTAGTAAGTATAGGTAGTTATTAATTCTAAAATGCACTGGCCATTGCAACAGTTTTTGGAATGAATACTGCAGAGTTTTTATTTTTTCACTTCTAAAACCAACAAATAGATGGTTATTTCTTTCAGAGTCTCGGAGAACTTCTTGAAATGGTATGCTGGAAGTCAAATTCTTGGTCTTTAATGGTGAGAATAGCTTTTTAAATTTGTGGCTGCCCCTCTTGTTAACTTCTAATAGATCTTGACTTTTAGTCTGCTTTGATTGCTCATTCTTCTTGTTGGTGAGGTCTGAGCAAGTGTGTACACATCAGTTGCTGAGACAGTGTATTTACTATTAAACATGCTGAGTACTTGTCAGTCGCAGCCTGGTAGGGATGAGATCAGACTATCCCCTTGTGCCAAACAGAGATGTGAAGCATCCGAAATACAAAGTAGATGGCCATTTTGTTCTTGCAATCTGTTAAAGCAGACTGTCTGCTGTAATCTGTTAACTTTTTTCCCCTCCTCACTTAAAAATGAAAGTTCCCCCATCTGTGTTGCTTTACAACACTCTCTCCACCCTCACGTTTAAGTACATGGTTTGTTTTTCAGCAAAGTTGGTCAGTAGGCACAAGTGTTGGGAGAGTTGCAGTGGTCCAGATGTATTTGTCTCAGGTATCAGTAGTTATTTTCCTGCCTGTACTTACAATACCTGCCTTCCTAACTGCCATGTTAGAACCTTGCAAGGACAAAATACGTACAAGTAAAAGATGCAGCAAGCACACCTTGGTTCCAATACTGGATTATAAATGTAACTATGTTAAGCTGGACTAAGCCTGTGTGGGGCACACAGCAGGTGACCTGAAGGTAGATAGTAGTGTTAAGACTCTTTCAGCTTTTGCTACTTTACAGATTTGAACTTTCTTTTGTGGTAGTTTGCAAGGCATTCTCTTACTCTACTTTTAATGCTGCTGTTGTTGTTCCACATTTCCAGATATCTAGCTGCCCCTGGAATTACTAGGCAGCTGAGAATGGGTGGCTGAAGCCATGGCTTCTGTATTTATTTGGCTATGGTCAGGAATATGCCTTAGCATAGTGGTGATACTTTATATAACTGTATATGCTTTGTTTGCAAACCTGGGTTGTGTCTTGTTCTTGGAATACAAATTTTTTAATTAAAAGCAATAAGTACAAAAATATTTACCCTGTTGTTTGCGGATCAACATGCTGTCAAACATGTTGTCTTGAAACAACCATGATTCATCAGATGGAATTAAATAATGATACCACCCATGCTGTGTGGAAGGAAGAGCTATGTACAGCCTAATCATCAAGTCAGAAGGGCCGTTTTTGGGAGAGTTTCTTTGACTGTTTGTAGCCTACTCTTCTACTGTCAGCTAAAATATGAAGGATGCCGAGTGCTGTTGGATGTTGAATGCCTTCCAGTATCCTTCCAGTTTAAAGGCCTGTAAATTGCTGCTGCACTGCAGGGAAAAGGGTTGCTGTCATACTGTGGGAGACTTGAGATAGAGACATGTTGAAATGTCTGTCTCATCCCATAACTGCAAAGTTTGAGTCACCATGTATCCTTGACACCTCATGCTATATACCTAAACAGATCTCACTGCCCTTGGCCCTCTCCTCATTCTCTGCTTTCCACAGGGTCCGAAAGTTGTGTGACCATAGGATAACTTGGGTTGCTTTGTTAAGACAAATGAGAACTAGCATGCGTGGAAGAGGTTAATCTTATGTTAGTTGCAGTGAACTGCACCAGCTCATGCTGCTGTCATGTAGTTGCTAGGTCAGTGCCTTGTGGAGAATCAAAAGCTGCAGGACAGAACCAGTGTTGTTTTTGGCATCGGCATATTACCAGACTGGTTAAAGCGTACTCAGAAACTACATTCTTCACTTGCACACAGCTGCTTATTCTTTCTTGTAGTGAAATTGGTTCCAGTAATAAAGGTGCAGTTGCTCTAATCAGACAAGGTGCCAGATATTTTTAAAGGATCTTAAATTGTATAGGTTGAAATCTGTAAGCATATGTAAGTCTGGCGATGAGGTGCATTGTCTGTGTGAAAGTTTAAAATCATTTACATAATTGAGCACTGAAATCATCAAAGCACTTCTTTCCCATAGTTCATCTTCTCAAGCAATCCTAATATGTACAGGAAAAAATATCTTCTCACTGAACTTAACTTGTAATACCTATTCTGCAAGGTAACGCAATAAAAAATTACTAGCTTTGACGATTTTTTAGGAATGTGTCCCCACTGCCTGCCTAGCACACCTTTCCTTGAATCAATGTTTGCTACGCAGTCTAGCTGCTCTTTTTGTTCCTGTGTTTATGGGATTGTGTAGATGCAGAACATGTGTGTTCTGTGTTCACAGCCTATGGCAGACGGGTGGAATAAAACTTGCTTCAAACAGATGGAGCAGAACCAGAGGCGTGCTGTGGAGTCTGATGTTCTTACTTAATGATCTTGGCATGTGCTCTGTTACAAAACGTGCTGAAATCCGCATCTGTGTCTTATGCATTGCAAATAAAGAAATACCATAAACTGCGTGTTCTGGCACTAAAGGACGTTTCTAATTGAAACCAACAACCTCCACTCTTGCGTGGTCCACAAACCGATGTCTGCTTTGAGCGAACATATTTTAGACTCTTGAGCATTTCTGTGACCTAGATGGAATGGTTTGTCTTTCCTGGTTATTTTGTAAGTAGAGCCAATTCCTGATAGGCTCATATAAGGCTGGGGAAGATCCCAGGCCAAATTCTGATACATAAAAAGCCCCAGTTGCTCTGGCTCAATACCATTATCCCTTGATAAGCAATTATTAAAAAATTGTATGTAAAAATGTCTGGCGAAGAACCCTGTTCGGGTGCTTCCTGTATAAAGAAGCTTTATCTAAGCTTTTTGATCCTTTTTATTCTACTTTTGAAACATTGGAATTTCAAACCCTGTCCTATTTTGTGAAAGTATTAGTTTTTTAGAGAAGAAAATATTACAACTGAAAACAATATGATCCCTCTGTTGTGAATATTTCAAATGTTAGAGGCCTGCCACGTTAGATAGTAACAATTTACCACTGGAGAAATGAAGTGAGGTGTATAGAAGTCTGGGTAGGAAAGATTATTGGAAGTGTTTTGCTGACCAGTCTGACTTTAAGCATGGCTAGCCTTGGTGGCACTGAATGGATCTGAGATGCGTTCAGATATAAGGAGAAGTAAACCACTCCATAGTGGCTTATTTTGTATTGGGCCTTTTGTCAGCCATCACTGTTACTTTGCAGTTTGTTTTATCATTGGCAAAATTATAGGGCGTTACTTCTGTTGCTGTTGTTTTATAGGTAGTCTAGAAGCATTGACATGGAAGCGGGTTTAACTAGATTAATGCTTTCCCTGTGTTAATCTTGAAATATTGCTCACTTATTCTGAAGACAGTTGGAACCTGCATTTGATTTTGAAAACTGAAGTGCAATTTCTTTAAAAAGCCTTTAACCCAGTGTTTAAATGGAAGGATTCACAAAGCAGATTTTTTTTTCTTGAAGCTAGAAGTCTGGCATAATGCTTTGCTTTCTTCAGCTAATAAAGCTGTTGGAACTTGCAGCGCTCAAAGGGGAAAATCAGAAAACAGTTTGTGCTTGTGCCTTCCTATGACTCTGTGGTTTTGTTATTTCCTCCCCCACCCCGTTTTGTGATCAAATTTCCTCATTGATCAAAACCATGGAGAGTGAGGAAAATGGTCGCTAGCTTGGAGATGCCTTAGTTTTGACAGTTTAGTAACACTACCTTAAACTCTATTGTTAAAAAAAGTTAATTGTCTAGTTTTGTGCTTTTATTATTTAGTTTTGTCTGCTAATCTTTTTTTCAAGACGACTTTTTTCTAGAACAAATGGTTTCCTTTATGTCTAAAAGCATGTCTATCGATACTCAGTTGAAGTGTATTTACTATTAGACTGTTCTAGAAGCCAGAGAAGCTGACCTATTCACATTTTTTCAGCAGCAAATGCTTAAAGGTTATTTGGAAGACAACATATCCACAGAAACATAAAATACATGTTTTAAATTACTGCTTTGGCAGTCACTAGTTTGCTGTGAAGGCATTATGGTTTTAGTAGTCTATGTATAGAACTTTGAGTAGTAGTTTTTCTTGAATGAAAATTAACCTTGAATGCTTGAGATAAAATTGAAATTGCATTTGTATTAAGAGGATAATGTGAATCAGGCAAATTACCTTTCATTTGCATTTGACAAATAACCTTTCTGAAAACGCATACTTGAATTCCCCCTGTGTCCTGTGTTCTTAGCCTGTTTACATATTACCAATCAGCCATATTTAGATTAACAGAATTCTCTTAAAAACGAACCTTTGATTAATTAGCATTGTGTGCATTATCTGTTTTTAAGAACAAAACCTACTCCTGAATCTACTTTAATGATGCGAGTCTAAAGGAAGAACAAATGATTTGAGTTCTAGAAAGAGAAAATGAAGCTATCTTTTAGAATTGTGTCTTTAATAATGAGGTGAAATTACTAATACAACTACACAAATAAGTTTGGTAGAGATTCTGTGTGTTGTCAGTTCTTGAGTTGGTGTCTAACAGCATATTCACAGAGTTCCCTTAAGTGCCAGTTAGAATTCAGGAAACATATATACGTTGGAATGACAAGTCTAGATGTTATCTCAACAGCCTCTGCCAAATACAAATTTCATAGAAGTCTTTTCCTGTGTACAATGGAGAAGTTTGTTTTTGAATGCCTGAAGAAGCATCAGAAATACTTATCTGGGTCATAAGATTAATAGAATTGTTTAGAAATTGGGGACCTTAAGGCAAAAGTTGAGATGTAAATAACTCCCGATGGCCAAAAGCAAAAAACCCAGCTGTCTGGGGAAGAGGTAAGAAGCTAATTTTTACTTCAAGAGTGGATGTTGTGTGGTTGCACTTTTTTCTTTGCTCACATTCTTGTCTTTTTGTAACATTTTCTTAGAGGAGGCAGGACCTTGAGGCTGGTGTGTGACAATACCTTTAAATTTAAGATGTGTAATGATTAAGGAGGAGCTTTCGGTGGCTTTGGGCTATGAACTTCACTTTTCTCTCTAAAACCAGCCAGCAAGGTTCATTTTCCACAGTGTGGCATGTAGCAGTGTTCCACACTCTTTTTTCATTTAAAAAAAAATGCAACCCATATGATGAATGTATGGTTACATGCAGTGTGGTTTGTCTTTCACTTAAAAATAGCCCCAAAATAAAATGTGGTTTTCTTTGGAACAAGCAGAAGCAATTCTTGGTTGGGACCACTCCCATTTTAAATGTTAGTTTTCTGTAGCTGGTTATTATGATGTTGATGGTGCTCCAAAACCTTGGGAGAAGATGCTCCTGGAGCAGCCAGCAGTGGCACGATTGTGGATTTTAACTTGTGAGGTTCTCCAGAGTCTCTAGCAGACCAATGTAAGGTGAAAAACCCAAGTTAACAAGGTAAGAGTCCAAGTGGAAACAGATATTTTTTTTGTTAACTATATGGCATTCTGAGGTACTAGATGGAGTAACTTCTCAGGGAGGCACCCACAAATCAGCCAGTCGGCCACTCTAAATGAAGATTAATTCCAACCAAAATTACTTAGTTATTGACAAAGTAAACCACAAGTTCGGATGTCAGTCAGGAACATTACTGCAAGGCTACCCAGGAGATAGAATTACTCACCCAAAGGGATGAGGGCTCACTCAGGGATATATTCAGAAGAAATAATTCCTCACTGAAAGGAGAGTGAGGGCACTCAATCACAGAAAGTTTCTTTGGGTGGTGTCTCAGTCCTAAGGTGAGAGTCATCATTGCTAGCCCACAGCTCTGAGGGGAAACTCTCAAATCAGCTCGCTGATGGGACTCCGTTTTATATTGTGGTATAATCTAATTTGTGGTCAGTTCTAATTGTCTGGGGCCCCACATCTTCTGGAGTTGTGAGCCTGACAGTTCTCTACTCCTCCCCACATGCTGTGCAGGGTAGGGGATCGGGGATTTTCGGTCAGTCCATCGCTGACCCCATATTCTCCACAGTGAAATAACTCTCTCCTCACTTTTCCTTTCATCCTGAAAAAAATAATGAGGTTTCAACAGCTGGAAAGCTCCAGATCTGTGTATCTATGACCAACCCACTATTTCTCGGGTTCTTGTCAGGGTGGTGGCACCTGCCATATGAGTCAGGGCTGTAAGTGATAGCCAAGACCAACTAAGGGAAGTGCCAGCGCAGTGGCCAGCTTTTTAAGCTGCTGTCTAAAGCTGAAGTGAGCTTTAGATTCCAAAAGTGGTCGAGAAGGAGTATGACAGTTTTTCCTTTAATATTGAAAGTAATATTAGAAATACTGGCGTACTGAAAATCCATAGTTTGAGTGTTGGATATGTCAGGTCACTTTTTGCTTATGCAGCTTCTGAGACAATATAGAAAATATGCTTGAATACTTTAATGCAAAGAATTTCTCCCCATCTCATGTAGCTGAGACTTAGATGTCTGTATTGTGCAATTATGCATGGGCTTCCCATCATGACTTCCATAGCTTGCTTGAAGATAATATAACTCAGAGTAAAGATGCCTAAGTTAGCGCTAACAAAAAAGAAGCTTGGCCTTGGGTCCTTTCAGAAGACAAAAAGTTACTTTTTCCTGTCACTGAAAGAGACTTAATATACTGAGTTATCTTACTTCGAGACTTAAATGCATTAATGAGTGAGGCTACTTTAAACATTAAGGAAAAGTGCTCTAATGAGAGTGGGTTTTGTTGGTTTTTGGGGAGGTTTTATTCTGGAAATGTGGTGTTCATGTATTTTTGACAGCATTTGTTCTAGTTTGCTTCTATCGACTGCAGAACTACTGTCACTTCATTAGTATTGCTATTCTTCAGTTATGCTGTCTCACTGCTTGTGTTCTGATTTTGTACTGGATAAAAGATCATCACCTTCCGCAATTTTGATTCTCACCTGGTGAATTCACTGGGACTGAGATCTTTGAGATCTCCAAGAGCTGAAGCTTTAGGACTATTAAACATGTTTGAAAATGTGTAGGAGTTGGCAGCACTGACATGATAATATTTGCGTTATTCTTTTATGCTAGCATTGGCTCTTCAGTCATCCATCTGTCTGTGCTTGTTTCGAAACTTACTGTGACATGGAGCAGAGAAACCTCTGAAAAGAAGCAGCCATTGACTTTACATGAGCTGGTTGAAGTTATTGTAATGAACAAGTTTTCAATGTACCAGTTAGGTTAAAATGGGAAGTGTTTGCAAGGTCTCTCCTAGCTTCTTCTAGAGTATCCTTGACACAAAGGACTTCATATTCTTATACAGAAATTAATACCTAATTAAAAAATAGTAGAAGGTCCGAAAATTATTTTGAAGACACTAGACACAAAGCCAAGATTAGTAAGTCAGTAAATAAGAGACCAGGTGATTTTTTTACTTCAAATTATCAAAGCCAAGAAGCTTAAGATAAATGCATATGTAACTTTAAACTTCCTGGCAAAATTAAACACTTCATTCTTGAACTTGTAATTCTCGTGTTATTCTTCTTCAGCACTTCATCTGCATTAAATTAGGCATGTCTTTTAAGAGCGCATTAGAAGTATCCTAAATGAAGAGGATCACATTGCTCATAAAAACTGTACGTGTAGGCTGCAGAAGCTTTGAGGGTAGTAGGTGTAAAGAACTTCTTCAAACACAAGGAAGCTCATGTGTTTTCTCTGTCAGTAACCTTTGTTGGAAGCTTGGTGAACAGAAGACTCTAATGAAACCTTATTGCAGCCTTTCGATACTTAAAGGGGGCTTATAAGAAGGATGGGGAAAAACCTTTTAGCAGGGCCTGTAGCAATAGAACAAGGGGTAAAGGTTTTAAACTTAAAGAGAAGTTTAGACTCGATACAAGGAAGAAATTTTTTTTTCTGAGAGTGTTGAAATACTGGCATGAGTTGCCCAGAGAGGTGGTAGGTACCCCAGCCCTGGAAACATTCCAGCTCAAGTCAGATGGGCCTCTGAGCAACCTGATCTAGTTAAAGATTTCCCTGCTCACTGCAAGGGAGTTGGACTAGATGACCTTCACAGTCTTTTCCAATCCAAACCATTCTATGATTATATAAACCCTTGTAAGAATTTATGCTATATGGCAGTTTCTTTGACTGCCCTTGCAGATACCAGATTTCATCTTTAAACTTAAAAAATAATTGTCTTAACCTGTTCCATGGTGTAAGCTTATTCATGAAAGTGCTAATAAAAAATATCTGCTGAAAAGTAGAGCTGATTTGACCTTTGTTTAGAAGTGAAAAATAACAGATGAGTAAATTGGTCTCTTCTCACTGACATATTTAATCCAGCTGTCAGTCCTTGCTGATCTTAAAAGAAAAGCGCAATTCAGTACAAGGACACATCTTTTTCTTTGAACAAAACCAAGCCAGGTTCTCTTTAAGAGCTGTGTGAGAAATAGATACAGTTGTTTCTAGTTGTAAGCTCCTTCTCAGTGTTGGGTTGTGCTCCTGCCTGATGCCACAGGTGGCTGCTTTGAGGCCACAAGTACTTTGCTCCCAGTGGTAAACAGTCAGCAGCAGGTGAAATCAGGGGCTATTTAAGGTAGATTTGAAGGAAGATAACTTATTTGAGATTTAAGTAAGCGTGAGTGGCTTTGGAAATGAATACTTCTCCACCAGGAATGAAATTCTGCTGTTGAGCATGAGGTAAGGGCTAGGGGAAAGATTTAAGTTCTCTAATAGGGGTTAGTCTGTATCGAAGGCCTTCAGTGTTTGGATTTTGTCAGGTGGAGGTGTCATAGATACATCTTGTCTTGGTTCCTGGTGTGGGTGTTGGAAGTGATGAGCTCACCTGCTGACTGTTCTGCACACGTGGTGGAGCTCTGTATGTCTGTAAACAGGAAATGAATGGTAGAGGAGTGCTTAGGGTGCTGTTAACTTACTGGTAAGGCATGTGTTAAAGTGATGAATAGGTAGGTGTGCAGAGACGTGACTAAGAGTTTTATAACAATTTCTATTCATTCTGTGCTTTCTGATTTGCTTTCCAGTACTAGCTTTTTTGAATTTTCTGTACTACTGGGTTTTCTGGGGCTTTTGAACAGGGTTTGAGACCCTGGGGAGGTGTCTTGAGAGTGACTGGGAGAGCTGTGTTGTGAGAACACCGATGCAAGTTGTCCATGTGAAAGATTGTTTCCAGGCTGACTCCTTAGAGAAAAGAGCCTGTCTATTGCTTTGGGAGTTACTTTTTAGCAGCATCTTGTTCCAGACGGCCATGGGTCTGGAGAGAGGGATGTTACAACACACGCAGTATGTTTGTTGATGGGAGGGTGGGACTCAAGGGGCTTGTGTTTGGGGTATATTGCTAGTTGACTGAACTGGCCTAATGGGCCGCAAGCCATATGTGGGCTGTGACTTGGGAATTCCAAGTTAATTCTTGCTGAAGAATTACAGCAAAATACACACAGCTAATGTGTGTACAGGTATCAAGTTAATTAACGATTAAGCCCGCTCTTTGATCTTATTGTGTTATGTAGGGTTTTGTAGTAGCAAGTAGAATGAGTAACAGGCAACCTAGAAAATGCTATAGAAAAGCTTTCAGTGCTTTTTGAGCATATTGGGAAAACAAATGGAGATTCTTAAAAGGATGCATTTATAGGTAAATTTTGCTTAAGGTGATGGCAGGAAAGGAAATCCACATTTTGGGCTCAAATTTCTCTGCATAGAAAATGAGTTAAAGGTTTGAATGTTCTCTTGGCATGTAAATCTTGTTTTCTCTGAGAGAAACCTGGTGAGTCCATGCAAATAAGTGATCCATCTTACTAATATGTCTTGCCTGTAAGTACCTCAGTACTTCAGCACAGGTTCCGGTATGAACATCCCTTCCAGATTGTTTTTTTTCTAGTTTTTTTTGATGTGGTCTTTTTGGACTTCTTTCAAGGTTCAGGCAAGGCTGTTTTCTGTGTTGAGAGAACTTGAAGAGTATCTGGCAAAAGGTTCCCTGGTTTTGGGTTAAGTCAATAAAGAAATATTCCATGAAGAGGAGTGGCTAGGATACACATGAGGGAGCCTGGAGCTCTGCATTGGAAGAAAGGCTTAATTGTCTCCTATCAGGCTGCTTGCAATTACTATACTTAGGATTCATTAAATAAATGTTCCCAAGGTATGAAAATCCTATGGTCTAGTGGGATTAGTAGGGAGGTCATTTTTCCCCTTAAAACTTTAAGGTGCTTTTCAACTGCTTGAGTAATTGCATTACTTGAGGTTATGTTGTACTTTGGAAGAATCTGGCAGTTGCTTTGGAGAATTCCACTGTCCTAAGCTGGAAGGTTAATGGCCTCCTTGCTCTGCTCAAGAATGTGCCTTTGTTCAGCTCTGTCAGTGCTTCTGCGTATATTCTTTAACTGTTAGGGCTTTCTATGGCTTTTGGGGATATTCTCTGTGTAAGAATGTTAGGAAGATTTTAATAGGTCTGTTTCTGATTGCATTCGTGCCTTTTGGTAACTGTAATCTGCTAAAGATGCTACTGAGTTTGTTGTCTGCCAACAGTAGCAATGTTCTCTTAATAGGATTTATGTGATTTCCCCTGCTCCTTACCCAAGGCGCAGGGTGGTGAAAGAAAAAGTAAGATCCAATTTGCTTAAGGTTCAGGAGCTTATCCTCATGCTCCCCTGTTGCTGTAACAGAGTAGTGTTGTGAGTCTGAGTGTATTCTTTGTAGTTACCCGAATAGTGTTTTAATGTAGGTTGGTATGGTTAGTGTTGTATACCTGATTGTTGTCTGGTACCAAAATGGAACTAAATTATCTGAGGTGCTGGAGAGAAAGACTTTTAGTGTAGTGCCTTTCAAAAATATTCAGGACAAAAAAGCCAGGGCAAGCTTTTGTAAAAACCTAGGAGACAGCTGGTTTAGCCTAGAACTTACCCAATTGTATCCCTTGGGGCTGTTCCCAGGCATGACTAAAGGTCTTGCTTTTTCCCTTTAATTGCAGTTTGGGTTTTGGTTTTTTTTTTTTCCCCTGAATAGGATTCTCCCAGGTACTACTTCTGCCTTATTTTGAACTTGAGGGTACTACAGAGAGATGCATAGCAGTTATAACTTAATGCATAAGTGATTAGACTTAGTGCTTTATAGCCAAAAAGGAAAGACAACAATCCACATTACTTATCTTATGGGAGTGGCTTAAAAGTATATGAGTAGTGTACAGTCTCAGCAACGTGTATGGTTTTCCAGTGTGTGCTGATTGGAACCTGGTGGCCATGTTGTTAAGGAGTATGGCCATATCTTCCCTTTCCAATGCCAAGAACAGCAAGCTGGAGACTCGAGCATTGTTCTTGAGACTGGATTTCATTCTACTATTCGGTTTCCTTTAGCAAACTTGCCTTTTAGGAGAAATCTTGCATCAGCTAAATCCACTAACCATAACATGGAATAGCAATTACAGTTCATATAGAAGCAAAATCATACTAACGGTGGCATCAGACCTGGTTTCTGCATAGGTACTGTGCTAGAGTTAAGGCTTTCATACCCCACATGGAGCTGGGAGTCAGCTGCATTACCAGCTCTTAGGAAAGCGTGTGTGTGTATATAATAGGCATGGAAGATGCTGCTATGATAACTTGCAGGGAAAGGCAAGTATTGGGAAGCAGAAATGGGCGTGTTCAGCAGTTGGGAAGGATATCAGGTATTTATATTTGCTTCCATGGTTTTGCAGAGGTGGAGAGGATTCTTTTATTCTTCAACCTGCCAAATGCTATCAAGTAATCCTTCAGAATGTAGTGGATATTTCCACTATAGATGCACACATTCACAAACAGCTTGGCTCTGTCAGTCTGTGCCAAGGTCAGTGGGGGGACAAATTGGTGTCATCTCTGTTATCAAAGTTGTTAAGGAAAGGGAGCTTAGCAAATGGCATTGTCTCCAAAGTATCTCATACTAAACGAATTTCCTGAATGGCTTTTTCTGTAAGGGAACACTTGTGGCCCTCGTCTTTTTTGCATTTCAGAGGAACAAAAGAATAAAGTGCCAAACATTATTCCTTGCTTCAGGCAATTCTTTGGCAATGTGAACAGACTGAAGTCTTAAATGCACTGTTGGTTCAATGGCTTTATGTTTTGGGAGTTTGAATGCAAGTAAGCTTTTTGAGTGACTGCGTGGATTTTGTTTGTTTGTTTTTTTTTTTTTTAAATATTACCTTTAGAGTTGTTTACTGCCCAGGTTAAATATGCTCAGTGCCCAAGCAATTTGCGCACAGGTAGAGTGATTTTTCAGTTATCAGTCAAATGCAAATTCAGTTCCTTTGCTTCAGAAATGAATTTTTCAAATGCACTTTAAATCTATTTAAACTAGAAGACTGTAGATTATGGTAATACTAGATAATACAGTCAGGTTATGTTTGTTTTAATACAGCTATATGAATACACAAATGCATTATTTTATTCAAATTTCAAGGCTTTTTGAAACTATGTTTTTCTTTGTTTTTTGATTTTAATCTCCTAGATTATTTGAGATCCATTTCTCTTTAAATGAGGAAAATGTCTGTAGAGGAAGTGGCTGTGCCAAAAAGGAATGTGCTGCATTAGGGGCTGAGTACAGCTGAAAAACTGGAATAGTTAGGAATACAACTGGCAGTAAAATTACATGGGTAAGCAGGATTATACATGTATCTACTAGTAAAATATAGTAAATGACGACATGCCCAGCTGGAATCTGTTTCCAGCTGTGGAAACTGGCTTTGTTTTTGCCTGATAGATTAGTGCAGTGGGCTGTTATCCAGTGTGAATACAAACTGAACTTTTAAAAAAAAAACCACGACTTTTATATTTGCAGAGCCTTGGAATAGCTGGGTACATCCTTGCAGTGTGTGGTATAGTTAATGTAGAAACAGAAGAAGAGGGATGCGCTCAGCATAGCAGTAGGTGCTGCTGAAAATGTTGAGGTTTTGAGAGGTATCGATGCAAACAGGAAAACTGTTAGAAAATGCTCGGCTGTTGTATCCACCTATGTCAGTGATACCGATTGTGTCCAGGCTCCCTGCTGCTCATGTTCTATGTGTTTCTGCCTCAGTCAGCTGCAGCCTTCTCTCTTTTACAGTCTGTCATGTATAGATTGAGGGTAGAAGTGAATTTGCTGACCTTCAACTACACTCACTGGCTACAAGTTGGCTTTTTTGCAGTTAAATTGTCTGGTACCTTTCAGTAAGATTAGACAACTTTGCCTATGTGAAGGAGGTAGTGATGCTGGAGTTGACATTTGAAATGTGGTGTGATGTTTCTGCCAGCTCTGGCCGTAAGGACATAAAAACTTTACAGTATTGATTCCTATTATTATCAGCTAAATGTCCTGATATTTTTAATTCTTAGTCCTATCTACCCACTTTTTGGGGACAAGTGGCAGTTCTTATAACACTTCCATGTTACAACAGTGTTGAATGCTAATAAGTAATAATATATTATGGAGTTAAGTTTCTTTTTCTTTGGTTTTAAGTGTAAGTTCTAGAAGAATTCTTTAAAAGAAAAAAGTGATTACTAAACCAGGGATTTTTCTGACTCTTGATTTGGCCAGTATTTAGTAACATAAAGATTGGGGGAAAGTAGCTACCGTAATTCTGTTTGGTTTGTGCTAGTGTCCTTGTTTAACTTGAAGTCACCTTTAGCTTAGCTTTATGATCTTATTGCTACTGAAATAAGCTTTCTGCTTGAAGATCAATTGTTTTGAAAGCAGTGATCTCTAAAAGTTCTATTCTGTCCCAGTTCTTGTTTCTATCACATTTTGGTGGATGACACATTCAAAGGATAAATTGCTGTTTAAATTTAAAAATATGACTTTTTAAAAATAGAAGCGGTGTTAGTATAAAGTCTGTGTTAGTTATCAAGTCTAATGAGACTTTCATTATTATACTTAATAGTTATAATTTCAGCCAGAAGAACAAGGAAGAGGTGAGAGCCGTTAGAGCTGATGGTTTACGGAATGGAGTATTCCACAGGGACGAAAATGAGAGGAAGAGCTGCTGTCTACAGAATTTAATCATAATGAAGGGTGTTTGGTCACATATCCCTACTGTTTCCAGGTCTCTTATTTGGGTGAAGTGAGGTTTTTAACTTGTGTTGTCAGGTTTCTCTCCTAGTTGGATATAAAACTGTTGAGGATTTTTTTGACTGTTGCTTTTCTTGGCCTTAGGACGTCTTTGTATTGTAGCACAGCTGTGTTTGGCTAGGCTCCTAACAGATCAGTATGTTGAACTGGAATTCAAGTAGCCTGGACTCTTTCAAAAGGCACTTCAACATCTGAAATATGTAGGTAAGCTTTTGCTGCAGTGGAGTAGCGGCTTAGCCTGTATGTATTAAAGAGCTTCAGGACCCATCTTCTATTAACTCCCCTTTAGCACAGATTGTGAAATTGTGAATGTCTAGATCCAGGTTTTAAGCTGCTGCTGTGGTACACTGGATATGCTTTTCCATATTGATATTGTTTTAAGTGATCTGCAGTGTACCATCCCTTCTCACTACAGAGGAATCTGATCTCCTGGAGACCTCTTGAAGGTGCCCTTTAGCTCCTCTGCTGCAGTTGGTCATTACCAACTCTGTTGTGTGGGTGAAGCAGGTTGCAAGTGATGCTGCATAGATGGAACCAGACTTGTCTGTAGTTGCTGCTTTAGGCCAGCTGGAATGAAGGGCTGGCAATTGCTTCACTTTACAACATGTAACAAGCTGGTGCAATAAAAGTATGGAGCTGTTGTGGTTATCAAGGAGATGGCAACTACTGCTGTTCAGTTTGTCATAAAGAACTGTTCCTCTAATTTGTGGCCAGGACTCTTACTAGAAAATGTTGCATTGTAACAAATTTGTGTTAGAGAGATCTTTTTCTGGTCCTGCTCTGGTGGGGATTGCTTGACACACTCTCACCTGCTCTGCACCTTACGTTTGATGGATTATAGCAGAAATTGGCTGTCTAAGCAAATCTGCTTCAGTTCCCACTTGCCCCCATTTCCATGTGTTGCTATTGTAGACTTCTAGCAAAAGAGCAAAAGGCGCTGAAATTATCTAACTCAATATTGTTGTCTTAAAATTGCCTTTGAAGAATGTTCTGGAAATCTGATAGAAGTAGATGATTCAAATTACGTAAGCTATAGTTGCTAGTGGCTCTTTAAGTGAGGTAGCATGGCAAA
Organism: Neomorphus geoffroyi; assembly: GCA_033558235.1. NCBI lineage: Eukaryota > Metazoa > Chordata > Aves > Cuculiformes > Neomorphidae > Neomorphus > Neomorphus geoffroyi. The sequence continues at coordinate 8,984,530 of JAUMJM010000016.1, read as the reverse complement.
TGCAGAAACAGCCTTTTGGTATGGACAGACCGCAGGACTGGTTTTGCTTGTAGCTGAACCAGCAGAGCAGAGTTTTACGTGATCTATTAGAGGCAGTCTTGCACAACTGTTTGTTGTCGTCAGGGCAGGGAGCCTTTTCTGATCATGTTGCTCTGTTTTTGTGTATTGCTAAACTTCTAAGTTGGCTGAATTACTCTAATGATGTATTGTCACTGTTTTGTCATATACAATATAGCAGATTCTGAAAGCTCTTTTTGTTTTCCAATAGGCTGGTGTTTGGGATGCTGTACCCTGCATATTACTCATACAAAGCTGTGAAGACAAAAAATGTGAAGGAATATGTAAGTCACATTGGTTTTAATTACTTAATTAAATGCCTCTGACGTGCAACTGTGAAAATTTCATTATGCAGTGCAGTAAATCACATGAAAACTTGGTTTGACTATCTTGATATTAGATACAACACCTTTGTGAGTCTAGTGGTAACCCTATGATTTTGTTTGGAGAGCTAAAGTTAAGGTTTCTCAGATTTCTGAAACATGTCCCACACATTATGGTGTGTCCCGATATTTTTAGGAGGATTTTTAAATGTAAACTTTAAAGTGCTGACTGCATTTCAGCAAAGTGCCTAAAATAATGCACTTTTGGGCAGGGTGTAGAAAAAAGGTTTCCTAATTCTGTCAACACCTGTAGTATAAGCAGTGACAACCTGATTGCCTGTGGCCACTTGAACAGCAGCAGCAGCTGAATTGTCATTGTATGGAATTCAACAGGGGATTCAAAATCTACGTGAGAAGAGAGTAGCTGTGGTTAATCTGTCTTTCCTCAAAGAGGAGAAAAACATGTAACCAGGGAAAGAAAACATTTGGTTATGGCGATGTGGAGGAAAGAAGCAGGACAGACAGTAAGATGGAGAAAAACTCAGTTACTGCAGTTTAGAATTAATCTGTTTAATTATTTGCTTTTCAGAGTAAACAATGGTGATTTACCACAAGAATGTTACCCAGTTGCAATCACAAGGCGCTTTGGTCACTGAGTTACTTCCTTGTTTTAAAAGGCAGTTTGACTTGATTTCGGCAACTAACCTATGTTCTCTCCTGAACCTTGTTCTTAACTTGGCTGGCTGACTCAGGATGGAGTCAGTGCCTGCCAGAGCTAAGCTTCTGGGAGAAAAAATCATCAAAAATAAGAGAAGAATTTCCTCTGTCTCATGCTTACTTTACCTTGTCAGGAAATACATAATGCAAAGAATTTATAATCCGCTTTTCTGCCCTGCTCTCTCAAAAGAGATCCACAGGCTAAGTACAAGATAGCAGTTTCAGACTCTTAATAAAAGAAATCACTTTAAGTTCCCGTTGCCTCTTGCAGTATGTTTTCTAGAAAAAAAAAAAGTAATACTTGTAAAATGCTGAGATTGACTGTTACCTCAGTTGTCCAGTTATCTGTTTCTTAACTGTCTTTCTTGGGCATACTTTTATAGAGACACCTGTCACTTACAGAAGACTCTTAGTAGGGCCTGGAACCATAATTTTCCAACCGTGTATTTTCATTTAGGATGAAAACACTGCTTTTCAGTCACCTGTGGTCTTTGAGCAATCCTTGAGCTTGCAGTTGCATACAAAATATTCATGGGGCTGAGATGAATGAGACCCGTCATGGTGACATTTTCATGGGCAGGGAATGACATTGATTCATCAGTGAATTATCACTCCATTGCTGGTTGGGTTCAGTGTCCAGATAGATCTTAGGGATGATCCATGGCTTTCATCTTCCTGGCAGGGTCATTTCGTTTCATGGAGAGGGTGTATGTTTAACGGCAGCCTTCCAAATGGCACAACTCTGCTGGCATTCATGTTATAGCAGAGCACAGATTCCTGCCAGGGTTATGTGTGGATCAGGAGCCATCTGGTTTTGTTTGCTGGATTGCAAGAGCTTTGTAGCAGTGAAATTTTTTACTTGAAGCTACTACTTCCACCAATACAAAAACAAAAAGTGCAGACGTCTTGACTTGGTGTGTAGGTTACAATGCAACAAATAGTTCACAGGTATTTTCTGAGGAAAAAAGAACTGTTGCTGCTTGTTTTGGTTATTTAAAAGACTTGTGGATTTAAGTTCTAGAAATGAAGATCTGTGCCTTTGAGGAGTTTTATTGGTTCTTATAATTACCCCAGTTTAATGGAGTTGACTTAGATCTTTGAGGAGTTTTTTCACTGAGTTTCCCTGATATACTTGCAGTAAGCATCTGAAACATAATTTAGAAGTCTGAAGCCTGAACAACCAGTCTTCTCAAATCCTGGCTTCAAAATCCTGACTTGAAAGCATGTGCTTCAGCCAAAGCCAACAATTGGATGGCAGAAAAAAAGCTCAACAGAACAAATCTATAACCACCCCTTTAACATAAAAAGCAAAACTTAATCAAAGCTTCTTTAACTTAAATCTTTAAGAGTTAAGTATGTTATAGTTATCTGGGCAATGTCAAATATGACCTTCTGTTTTTCCCAGTGTTTTTTCTGGTTTGGGAGCTATTGTAAGTCACTCACATTCATTTGTGAAGGATACTTCTGGTACTTAATGCATTAGTCCCACCAGAATATGATTTGATTTCTGCTTTTGAGAATCCTTGCCCAGACCTCAGCAAGACTCCTGGTAAATCTCATGTGTCCTTCTGCAGAGCACTTCTGACTGTTCCTAGTAGTCTGTGAGAAACCACTTCTACTGCCATTCCTAATTGGATAAAGAAAAGTTGGTTAAAGAATGAATAGCTTGGATAAAATATATTGGAGCAAAATTCAATATTGCATGACATCGTAAAAATTACCTTACGCCATGCTTAGGCTGATGGGGCAAGAGTAGATCTGAATGTTTTTGTTTAGGTGTTGCCTCTGGTTCATGGAAGGGTCACCAGTCTTAAGTGTCACATGGGCTGTCAGAGATGACTTCAGCTGTTGTGTAGTTTGTCTTAGCTTATTCAAGCCTGAAATATCTAAATCCTCTTGAGAGACTGAAGTGAAGAATGTCATCACATGACTGAGTTTCTTTTCAAATTGAAATGCAGAAAAGCATTCGAGGTAAAATGGGTCTCAAGTTGTGACAAAGAAAGTGGTTTTAAGGCATAATGCAAAGCTATGAAGTAGGTAGCAGCGTAGCATTAGATTTTGAGTATTATTTAAGTCTACTTAAAAAAAAGATTGCTTTAAAAGTGAAGGTTCAATCTGGGCCATGTCCTCTTTAGGAAAGTGTATGTATTCCTCCTTTAGAAAGGGGATATCATGAATCCAGGACTTGAACTAGCCTCTAATAAATGTGGTGTTAAATGCTTTGTGGGTAAACGAGAAGAGTTAGCAGTCTGTATATCGCAAATGAAACAAGATAACTGCATCTGGCTGGAGGCAATGCTTTTCTTTCTTTTCTCTTTTAAACAGTTTTGTTTTCCTCTAGCAAAGGAAGTGTTGGAATTGAAAGAGCATGTGGGTGTTCAGTTAGTATGAATAACCAGTGGTGGTGTGTGCTGACCTATTTTGGAAATATCAGTGGCCAAATGCAATGTATTTTAGAGAAGACAAATGCATGGAAGTACTTCTGTAATATTTATTCCAAGATGTAATTGGTTTAGACAACCAATTCTGAACAAATGTTCAAGATAAATGAGAGAGTTAACTATTAGAAAACAAAACTAAAACTTGTATCTTAAGAGCATTGTCTGATTTCAAAACAATGCTGTGTAGTATAAATCTTTAGTATATTGATAAAGACCCCTGAAGCATTAAGATGCTTACATGTAAACTTTTATTAAGAAGAATTTTGTAGTTCTTGGTGTATGAATAGAATTAAATTCCCGTGAAAATGCTTTTTTCCTGCTGTGCCCTGCTGTTAATGCCATAATGCTAAGCACACATGTAGAACTTAATTGCAAAGTATAGCTGAATAGCATGTATTGTGAAATGAAAGCAAGGGCTACCTAACTTATTAATGCTGACTTTTGTGTTTATGGTGTAAACATTTGAATTGTGGAACAGAATGAAGTAACCTTTAGTGCTAAGTGGAAATTGCATTTCCTACTTAAGATAATCCACTGACTCTTTGCAATGTTGTTTTATTATCATAAAAGCTTTTTAGAGGCAGAATCAAACCTGTGAGGCTGACTTAGGTTATGATTGTGGTGACCCAACTATTTCACTTAGCTTGTTCTACTTATGAACACAAAACCCTTGGACCTTCATATAATTTTACTTGAAACTCGGTTGATACAGACTGAGATACTGTTGAAAGTTTGGTTTTGACAGCTGTGAACTGACTGTACGGTGTATGGTGTATTCTGTGGAAGGTGAAATCAAAATTCTTCCTGAAGATGGTGTTTTAAATTTCAGGTTCGCTGGATGATGTATTGGATTGTGTTTGCTCTTTATACAGTCACTGAAACAATAAGTGATCTAACAGTCTCTTGGTAAGAGCCTGCTGTTTTATGAAACCTGTATGAACCATTTGTTTCTGATGTTTTTTGATTTGTAATGATTTAATTTTTATAAAGGAGTTGTGCTTGTTGATAGCCCTGTTTTCAGGAAAAGATCTGTTTTCAAACTTACTCTACACTGTCACTTGTACAGACTATGAAACTCTACCTTTGATGTAGAAACTGAATAAGGGAATAGAACCCTTAAAAGGATGAACTGTAATTTCTCTGTGCAGGAATTTATAATGCAAAGCAACTGTATTAACTTTACATTTCTTAAATGGCAATGTGGTCAATTAAAAACGAAAAAATTAAATCCATAGATCTGACTTGTTTAATTTGTCTAATATAACTTCTTGTATGTACCAAATCCTATATGCTAATATCTAATTGTCTTTTTGGAAGAGGTGTCATTGTGAGGATTAATTACTGTGCATTTTTTTACTCCATTTGTTGATTTCGTGCAACTTTTACCCTGTCCGTAGGTTTCCACTGTACTATGAACTGAAGATAGCTTTTGTTATTTGGCTCCTTTCCCCGTATACCAGAGGGGCGAGTTTAATCTACAGAAAATTTCTTCACCCGCTTCTTTCTTCTAAAGAAAGGGTAAGAAATAACTTCTCATATTTCTAATGCCTAATATGGAAATACCGTGTGCTGAAATACTGCCTGTTGCTAGATACAGGATAAAAGCAGATTGGTGTGTTACTGGTTTGCCAGGCAGCATCGACAGAAGAGGCAGGTGCATATGACTGTCCATATATATGCTTCCTTTTAACTTGCATGAGCAGACAATGCTCTGCTTTCTATTGACATGAGATAGCGTGGTGTTCTTTGGTCTACTTGATGCACTTTGGGGAGCTCAGCACTTGATGCACTTTGGGGAGCTCAGCTGAGTGGAAGTGATGCAGTTTGATTTTCTGCTGGAAAAAACACGTGCAATACTCTCTGTGCAGAAGCGTGAATGCGGTTTTAGCAACAGCTCTTCATGTTATGGGTTTTTTTTCCTTGCATAATCTGGTAATAAAACTTCTTGGGACAAATGACACGGACTTTTCTGGTGTTCAAACTGGAAGGGTAAGAGGAGAGACTATCTAATGACGTTTAAGGGAAGACCAATCTGCAACAGAAAATACCTGAACAGAGCATAGCTAAAGGTTATTCAGCTTTAGCCAAAGTATGGCAGGGCCATCGATGTGCGTAGCTCTTTCTCTGTGTTCTGTTTGGGTGTGTGGAGAGAGCGATTAGCAAAGGTGAGAAGACTGAAAGATGTGAAAGATGTCACAGTACAGAAAATAGCATTCAGAAAGGTCAGTGCTGGACTTGGCCTTTATTAAGCAAACCAGGTAGCTGACACGATTGCCACTGATATGAACAGTATGATCATTGTGACCTTCTGAAGGTTGAACTATAAACAGTTTGCAACTTCATAAGCTAAAGGGATTTTTCCCTGTAGACTGCTAGCTGTTGTGAACTACCTTGAAGCCTTTATCTCCAGCTCCAGGCATTTACCAAGGCTGAGGATAAATGTCATGACTGTGTTGTCCTTGGTACTTAACTGTGTCACAGCTCTGGCTTCAGAAGTCCTTTGTGAGCTGACTCTGCCTTTCTAAGGAGCTCTCTGATTTAGTCTTAAGCATGTTGTTTCTTGAACAGCTTTTGTCTGACAAGCTAAGCTTGCTCTCTGTGAGGAACTTGCTATGTAGCTGCAGTGTTTCTGAGCTGGACAAAAGTGATCTATTTTATCATCTTGTTTGACCAGACCTAATCCTTTTTCAAATGAGAGAATAGAAGTGAATGAAGTATCAGTATACAAAGGCAAGAGTAATTGTCTCGTTAAATATTTTCTTCAAGATTTCTTCTGTCCTCCTTTATTTATGGAAAAATAATATTGTGGGGTAACATGATTTACAGCCTTCTAAAATTTAAGTGTGTTTTGCTTTTAGGAGATTGATGAGTACATCGTACAGGCCAAAGAAAGAGGCTATGAGACGATGGTGAATTTTGGAAAGCAAGGGTTGAATTTGGCAGCAACTGCTGCAGTAACAGCAGCTGTAAAGGTAACTTTCTGCTTGGATTAATTGCTTTTGTCCTTGATATACTTATAGAACAGTGTAATTGTACTGAGGTTTTGCCATTCCTAAGTAAAAAAAAAAGATAATTCTGCAATGTATTGAAAATCTGGAACAGAATTTAAGGGTCGCAGAACTCTAGTTCTCCTCATACTATGTTTGTTTAAGATGGCTTGTTAGTTATTTCTTGGATGATGGTGATCAGTTTACTGTAATTCAAAAGATGCCAATGTAGTTTTTCTATGCAGGCTTTTGGTAAAGATGACAATTGTTTCTTTTCTGTCTCTGTTGTGCTTTCTTGTTGGTAAACAAACTATTTAAAGGATTTCTGACTTTTCTGCTGTTTTTCTCCAATCAACTTGAGGTAACTCCAGATATGAAGTAAGGCATGAAAGATTACTACCACAGATAAAAGTTACCTTGACACAATTAACTTGTTTGCAACTTGATTGAATTATTAATTTAATACACTAAGCATAAGCTTGCATATTGCTGTTTAGCTTATTCTTGCTTTGTCATATAATTTACATTAAATCGTGAAGTAACCTGTGGTTGTTTTCAATTTGTGCTCCTACAAAACTCATGACCTTCAGTTGAATTTCAGGGGCTTCTAGGAACTTCTGATTTTATAAATCAAAAACATTTCTAAGAACTGCATTTTCAAAGGTAACTCAAAAAGGTTTGGAAAAAGTTATGCACCTCTTCTTTGTTCACTTTCTCTCTTTTTAAAGATATATGTGGGCAATAGTGCACAAAATATATATTTTATTTTAAAATGTGGACATAATGAGCCTAAAATACTGAGAATGCGATCCAATTTTGGGTTCTTTTTTTGTTATTCAAATTCTTAATACTGTCTTGAGGCATGAAATAATTTAGAATGAAATAGAGTAAACCTCTACAGGAATGGAAATACCCAGAGTGAAAATAAGTTATTAAAAAAAGATTAAAAAATCACCAAAACCAAACAAACCCAACAAACAAAACCTCAAAGTACTCTACGGGTAAAAAGTTTAAGAACTATGCTAAATGCTAAAATGCAAACTCCTTGCCAAACAGCAAATAATAATTTATTATAATGTGCATATGTAATGTCACGTATGCCTGATGTGTTTTCCTTATGTCTGGTTAAGGTTTGATATTTCCTTGTTAATCCTTACGGTGTTACAGAAATATTGTAAAATAAATAACATGACATCTCCTCCTACTTTCTTCTGAAATAACTTCTTCCTAAATGTCTGTGTTTAGATTTCGTTGCTGTTCAGCTGTGACTGGCAAGATGCCTGCTCCCTTTGTTAAAACTTGTTAAACATGCTCATGAATATCTGTACAGAATTGGTTCACTGCAGATGAGATGCTTGGTCAAAACAAGCCACCACAATACTGAAGACCTAAAATAGAGATGATTTTTAAGGAATATTAAAGAGGAGACTCTGAAAAATCTCTATTTTGGCACTGTAAACCTCTCTTCAGATTGTCATTCCTAAAAGCTGAGAGTGACTGCTCCCTGCAAAGCAAATGGAGACAATACATATGTTCCTGATTTTGTACCCTGTTTTTCAAGAGTTGGCTGCTGCCTCCAGCAGGTGAAAAGATAATCCCTTCAGCATGAGCTGGTGGAGCATGCTATAGGATTTCAAGAATGGAATCCTATTAGTGGGGTCACTTTTGATGGCAAGAAGACACACTTTCATCCCTTTTTTTCTTTTTTTTAAGGAGCAGACATGCTTATTCTGACATCAGATCTCAAATTAGGTGTGGAGTATGTGGGAGGCTATACACATGAGGATGTCCAAACAAAGCTTTTGTTCACTGAAGTGTCCAAGCAAAAGGCACTGTGATCTCTGTTTTTGTTGACTTAAGGAGAGTGGTAAAATTGCTTGAAAACTCTGGAATATTTACAAGATTGAGTGGGAGGGGGAAAAGCGTTTTTCTCCAAGGGCTGTCAGAACAATATGGGATTCATAGAAAAAGGCTACCTGGCTGTGTAGGGGAGGCTGGAGCAGCCAGCCAGGTCAGTTGACTAAAATATGCTGCTCCACTGTAGTTAAAATGTAATTGACAGGAGTCACAGCTTATAGCTTACATTGCTGTATGGATATTTTTAGCTGGTACTAGTTAGCCACTGTTCATGTAAAATAAAGTGTTTCAAAACTCACTAAATAGCATACATTAGAGAAATTACTACTATCGTGTTAATTTAAGAAAACAAATCTTTGTAAAATCCTGATTTCAGGAGACTTAGAGATGAAATATGGTCTAGGCTGACTTTTACAGTTGACCAATAAAAATTTTTGTTCAGAGTGTAAAAGAATCTGTAACAAGATTGTGTTAAGTTTATGGTTGGACTTGGTGATCTTAAAGGTCTTTTCCAACCTAAACGATTCTGTGATTCTGTGAAAATGCCTTTAATGATAGGAAAATTGTTGGAGCTCCTTCAGCTCAATAGAGTATGGATTTGTGGAAGTTCTATTCATGTCAGTAAGTTCCCACTGATCTTGTATTTTGATGCATCTCCTTTCCAGATCTCTGAGATGCTGGTTACTTCTATGTTCTAGTTTTTGCCAACAGAGTATAACTTCTCAAGCTACAAGTGAATACTGCTTTCTGTATCACCACTTGCAGGATGGTTGCTAATTGAGCTGTGAAATGTGCTGTCTTTATGAAGTCACATGAGTATTGTTCATTTGTAACGTATTATTTGGTTAAAAAAAATCAGAATACATTTTGAGGGCTGTGTCTCTACATGCCTTTTAGTCATCCTGAATCTGTTGCCTGTTTGCTGGTTGGATATTCTGATAGCCTTGCACAGACTTCCTCTTCTTCCCACTCAGGGCATGGCAGAGAAAGGAGGGCTCTTGCAGCCAGCTCTGGCATACAGTCAGCATCACTGAGAGCAGCTCGGCTCACCAGCAATATTGCTTTCATCTCTCCTCCCTGCTGAGACTGCCTGGCACACTGCAGAGGTCATTCGTGGGACAGCAGTCCCTTTCCAGGTTGAGAGGGAACAGAAGTCATTCCCTGTCAGCCTGGATCAGATCAGGGAGGGAACAGCTGGGAATGTGGGTGCTGTGCACTGCAAGCCTGTGGCCACAAAGCTCCACACAGCTCTGTGTATGCAGAGACCATTCGGAACTTGTCCAGTGAAGGCAAGCCGCTTTGTTCAGTGTTCCTGACCACTGAGGGGGTGCAAGTCCAATTTAAACAGCAAAAGAAGAGTCCCTGAGGCAGATGTACTGTGTGGTGTCTGTTTACAGCAGCTTCTCAGGGTTAAATATATAGACTGTAAAAATACATCCTCAATAGCAAAATAGAGAAGGGCATTTCATATATGAGGGTCAGCTGATGAGATGAAACACTAATAGCTTTGGAGAGTCTGAGTAGTCTCAAAAGGAGTCCTTTAGTAGGCGATATTTATAAAAACCTACATTTAGAAACCCATTGCAACTGAAACTAATGCTTCAGGTTGGTTACTGATGGTGAAAAATGGTCTCTGAATACCGTTTAATGTGTTTTAGGCAATACTACTGAATAAATAAGCAGAATCGTTCTTCCAGACTTGGATTTTGTTTAAGACAATACAAACTACATAGTTCTTTTCATTGTTCATTTACATAGAAATGGGAGCACTGAAGTTGTTTTCTGCCTTTTTCCCTGCATTGTAATTGTAAATGTGTGCATTTCAAACTTTTTGCCATAGTTCAGTTGGCAGCCTTTGGGCTGGATGCAGCCCACGCTAATTTTTCCTTACTTGTAGGAACTGTTGAAATAATGGGACACCGGTGCAGGTGTGGCGACTGCTTTGCCACCTTCTGGTGAGCCCCGACTTGGGTCTCTGTGTGAGGCTGGGAAAGGCGGTCACTGCTGCCATACCCATGACATGAGTGTGGAAGCAGGAGATTCCCCTTCAGCTGCAACTGGGTTGTGCTGCCTTCTGTTTTGTGGGCAAACATCTTGCTTTCAAGCTGTGGGTAGTAACTCTGAACTTTCAAACAAGGTAGCAAAGCTCTCAATGCATTAATATTCTAAATGTGAACATTACTCTCACTTCCTGCAGTAAAGGGTATTTAATATTTTTCAGCCAGACTTTCATTCTGAGCTGATAGTAATCCAGATCCTCATGAAAAGCTTTGTTTTGGCAGAGAGCAATTGTCTGCTGCTTTTGGGTATGAAAGGTGGAAGAATCTTCCTAAAACTCAAGTGCTTTATGAGCACAGTGGTGTGTGGGGGTGTTTTATAATTAACCCTCCTCCCAGTGAAACGCCTTGACATTTGTTCTCCAATTAGTCTATGCAGTTGTGTGAAGTGGGAATCAATCTTGATTTGGTGAGATTAGATCTTCCTAGGTGTGGGATGGAGACTGTGTTCAGGCAGGAGGAGTCTCGGGGGCCTGCAGGGAGTGCCTGTGTAGGATTAGTATAACGTGTGACCATGACTGTGCAGTACAGCAGTGGTTGTGCAACCTCTGTTCATACTGTGACTCTCAGGCATGTGTTCTGCATCTCTTATTTGTATATGTGTCCTTTCAAACTTTTTAATATTTGCTTTGTGTAGCTTTAGTAAAACTTTCCATCATGGCAAGTGCTTCTGGAGTGAAGGGCTCATTGTATGAATCTGTTATGTCCTTGCTGAATGAGGCAGTGCTCCACAGGAGCTCCAGCCTCATCGAGCGTGCAGTTTGGTTAAGGGCAAAATGTTATTTTATGGCATATAGTTTGACTTTTGTCCCCTTTGAAAAACAAATTTCTGTATAAAAAGCTGCACTGGAAAAAAAAAAAAAAAAAAGGCTGCGCGTTCCCAGCTTATATCTAGTCCTCTATCTACAGTGGAGTTGGGAAATACATGTGAATTCTACTTAGCATATTAGTTATTTTAATCTTAATTATGTTATCTTGTATGACTTCCAAATGCCTTTTTGTAGTACATCACATGATGAATGTACTTAATGTGCAACTGTTATGCAAATGTGTCTTTCTATATTTTCATTTCTGGCCAAATCCACCGTCTGTCACTATTTTATAGTAGATTCTGTCCACATGTAGTGAGTGGACTGGTGCTGAATTTAAGTGGCTTCTGCTGAGAACCAACTGGGTCTTTTGATGCAACTGAGCCCAGTTGCATCTCTTCAGGCAGTGGATGCAGACTGGTCAACAGTCTTAGGTGTTATAGCAGATGCTGCAGGCTGTTATGTTTTGTCAAAAGAAGCTGTCCTGTTTCTCCAGTTCTTATCTTTTCTCCAGTGTCCTAACAGCTCACTGTTAGTTCTCAGGGCGTAGCTGGTTCTTGATTTGGTTTAATGTGTAAATGCTTTTCTAAGCAAGAACTGGAGTAGTGGAAGGCCAGGATTCCTGCCTGAAGGCAGGACAGACCTGCTTTACGTAAGCCATTTTAGGGAATAAAATTAACTTAAGAATTTCAACAATAGTTAATACATAGACTGTACAGTGTTGGTAGTGCATTTTATCTCAAAGGGGCAAGCTGCAGTTGTGTTCTTGAGAACTGTCATCTTACATGTTAGAAGAATTAGAAAAATAAAGGCTTCTGCTTTTCTTGGGAATCCCTTTCTTCGTAATTATTTTGTGACAATGTAGGAATGGTGCTGTAAGAATTAAAATATTTTTTCTTCCCTATGTAGCACACTATCTAAGCTTTATATGCTGTACTAATGACTAGTTACTAGAAAATGAATATTGGGTTTCAGCCATTCCCCCTCCCCCTGGCTCTCTGGTGACCATGCAAGCCTAAGGCGTATCACTCTACTGTCTCTTAGTTTTACATGGCTATTTTTAAAATGGAATAATTTAGTGTGCTGGTCTACCATCTGCTAACAGTTGTTGACATGAGAGTGGGAACAAATGGCTGTGGCTGGTGGTACAAGAACTGCCTTACACCGGTCATCTTGCAGAGAAACGTGTATGGAATTGTACCCAGATTTCTGCTACTGCTAGCTAACAATGTTCAAATGAGCTTCAATGTTCAAAAGCTTTGTTTGTAAGAAGGAAACAAAATCTTGAACCCTTGCGTGAAGTGAGATTTGTACACAGGCTTTTCAGCCTTCCTCTGAAATGGTTATTTTTTACCTTCTATGCCAGAGAGGAAGAATTGAATGTTATTTTAACATGACATTGAGTAATGTGCTTGTCCTTTTAGTTGCTTATGCAATAAATTAAGCTTCAGTGCTCTAGTAATAACATCATCTGGTGTAATATGAAAATGTTGCTTGGTGACCCTTCTTTCCAAAGGGAAACTTTCTTTGTCCTATATAGAAAAGATGTAAAGACAATGAGGGAAGGAATACAAATGTTCAAATGTGATCGACTCCACTTATATGTAGCATTAGATTTTGGGTTGGTATTGTGCCAGTTAAAGGTACATCATTAAGAGAACCTGTTAGTGTTCCTGGTAGTCCAGGCAGGACCTCTTTGGTTTGTGGTGTCAGGCCTCTGTCAGAGCTTTTGAAGCGCAGTCAGTTTCTTGATTATTCTAGTTAATGTTACAGAATGTATTTTTAACAATTTTCCCCCCTTCTTATGTATATTCAAATTTGTAGAGGGTAAAATAGAAAATAGCAGAAATCTTCATCTTCAGCCATGCTTTCTAAAATGGAAACGTTAAGGCTGCTGTCACTACTTAGCACTGCTAGAGTATTATATTTGAAGTGAATTGAGCGTTTCTGATGTGTATGTTTTCTTCTTTTAAACACTTCCCTTCACCCAAAAGCCTTTATTTGCTGATATTAAAGGAGTGAAATGAGACATTTGTAATGAAATTGATAGCTTATCTGTAACCTTTTTGGTCCAGGAGCAATGTGTTTAAGTTTGGGTAAAAGCAATACTCAAAGGAAATGTACATCTACCGCATGCTTATGTTCAATGAATTCTGTAGTGCAACAAGAAAGCATGGGCTTAAACATCTTAACCCGACTTGAACAGCAAAGTTAAACCTCTACTTTGTTTTTAAAGATTCTGCTGTTTTATTTCAGAGTCAAGGTGCGATAACTGAGAAACTGAGAAGTTTCAGTATGCATGATTTGACTACTATACAAGGAGATGAGCCAGTAGGACAGGGACCCTATCAGACATTACCAGAAGCAAAAAAGAAAACCAGAGCCTCTGCCAGTGAATCTTCAGGTAAGTACCTGTATATTTTTTCTAGCTAAAAGAATAATTCAGCAAAGACAGAAGTGGGAAAGCAAAATTTTAGAAATTTAAAAGACCTCAAAGGATTTCTGTGCACTTGTTCAGGTTTGACTTGAACACGATACGTTATGTCAGTTGAGAAATGCTCCCTGAATTGTTTTCTTCTCACAGTCACTAGCAGTGTAGTCATACTGTACTCATTACTGCTATCTTTGCCAATTAGCAACAAGAATTCCTTGCCAGAGTAAAGCTTAATTGGAAGTAAAAAAAGCAGTGATTAAGTGGTGTTTCTATGGCAAATGTACAAAAAGTTGAACATGAAAATTTATGAAAACTCAATAAATAGGTAGAGAAAATTAATGGAAATGAATTCCATAGATCTGTAATGGTAGCTCAAAATGTAAAATAGCTCATGGTGATAGAAATAATGAAAGCATTAAGTTTGTCATAACGGACTGATGCACATAAACACTCAAAATATTCTGTGCAGTCATCAATATATGTGTTTGCAGAGATATTTTACTATTAATTTCTTATTTTATAATATATAATATTATTAATTGTTATTATTATAATCACTTTGCTCTTGAACCCATGATGCTTGAAGGAAGGTTTCAGTGGAAGACTGGCAACTACACCTTTTTAAGTGGTTAGGCTACAATGTGAAGTGCTTTATGTTGCTCACAAAGGAAATAGCTCTGATCTGTTTATTGTCATTTCACTTAACCTCCTCATTTCTTCTCATCCTTCTGTTTGGGGTAGGGGTGGTGCTTGTGGAGTACCAGGAATTCCAGGAATCACCTGGTAGCCTATGGTGTTTCTGAGGAGTAAGTGACTGCCTGAAGGGCCCTAAGCTGAATTGCTAATTGAGCCCATAAAGTGTCCTGTGTAGGTCAGTGAAAAGTAGACTGCGTGCTGGGCAGGAGAGATGCCATGAATTCAAGAGTTGCATCAGGGATGATGTCACTGCAGTTGTTGTGCAGGGACTCAGTAAGACAGCGTTAGTTATCTGTCTGAAATAGCTTGAAAATGCACAAAATTACAATAAAAGAATTACTGATTGTGAGATTCAATCTCGCATATTAAAATACTTCCTTAGGAATTGTTTGTAATCCCAGACCCAAATCTAGTGTACACCTCTTCTGTTTTCCTCAAGCATTTAAGAAAAGAATAAACCTCTGATAGAGTTAGGAACACTAGGTAGCAATATTTTGTTGCACTTAGCAGAACAATGATCTGGGCTGGCACTCCTGTGCAAATCAGTTGGAGATCTGGTTGTAGAAGGCCATTGACAGGTGACTGAGCTGCCAGTATGCTTGCTGTGAAAAAGGTAAACAGGATTTCAGTACATCAGAAGAGGTGTTACAAATAGAGATAAGGAAGAGTTGGTGTCATTGCAGACATCCCTGGCCAGAAACTATATGAGTAACAATTGCGATTCAGATCTTCCATATTGAAAATAACAAATTGAAACTGTGTTGGAGGCAGAGACAGGGTGCCTCTAGAATGGCCAAAGGGCATTAAGTACCTGTGGAGTAGCTGAGTGTGTGCTTGTTTTGGGAACATAAATGAAATTATCAAAAGAGAAGAATGTACATAAGCCTAAATGAAGTATTGGTTTAAGATGAAGCGTACGCTGATCATGAATAAGGTTGGGTTTGGAGTCTAAAAGGTGTCTCCAAGTGTTGCAGCTTGTAGGTTCTGAAATGGCCTTATGAAAGGAGAGATTGGAGGAGGGAAAGCACCGGACTGCATCTGGGGGCTGTGATGGGCCGGGGTTTGGACCCCAGGGAGCTTTTCGGCGCAGGTTCTTAAGCGGTTTGTGCCCTCTAGTGGGAATCTTTGGTGGTGATCTTGGTCGTAGTTTTGCTGGATGTAAACAGCCCCAAATAGTACTTGGATATTGGGTTGAAAGGGATCTTTAAAGATCATCCAGTCCACCACCCCCAGCATGCGTTTAGCAGGTCAGTGTAAAGCAGAAGGTGGTGGCAGGTTGATGGTGTAACTTTTGATGATTGAGGGACCTCTGCATTACCTATCTATGGAGTGAAATGGCTTGTTAGTTAAAAATGACAGAATTATAAGTAATCAGCTCCAGGCAGCGTAGATGTTTTGCTGTTTTGAAACAGCTGGAAGACTGACCATATCATTGAAAAGAATGAAGTATGTGTACTAAAGGTAAAACTTGTGGCCTTCTTAGAAATCTAAAAGTTACAGCAACTTCTTATTAAACATTTTTATAAAACTTCTTTTAAAGGTTACAAAACTTCACTGGAAAAAAATCCTGGAGATGATAAAACAGATGAAGAGATGGAGGGGACACATTCAGAGGATGAAATGTTTGGTCAGAGAGGCCTTCGAAGAACTCAGAGCATGAAATCTGTGAAAAGTATTAAGGGCCGTAAAGAGGCAAGTGTGATCTTAGTTAACTGTTGGGTTTGTTTTTAACAGTACTGGATGTTTTAATAATGCAGAAATGTATTTTTTTTAATCTTAAAGTGGTTATGAACAATAACTGGGTTGTAGCATGCTAACTGGAGGAGGAAGTACGTGATAATGATATCAAGCTTCGGGCTTTTGTACTCTGGAAATACATGAACTGAACTAAGGGAGGAAAAAGGACAGAGGAGAAAAAATATGTCTGTGCTTGTAATTCTAATTATGGCACCACCAAGCCCAAATCCAGGAGCTGCTTACCTTGAAAGGGGTGTAGATAGTAGTATTGTCATCTGCATTTGCATGTCTTGGCTGTGCATGCTTAAACATCTGCTGTTTAATGGATTAAAGATGATTTGGAATTTTTTAGTTCCCATAAACATATGGCCTGCTTTGACTTAAAAGCCACAAAGAGAAGATTGTATGTAGTGCTTTTAGATTTGCATGTGTGACAATTTTAAAAGATAATTTAGGATAAAAGTCCATGAAATCTCATAAACGTTTGTGAATGATTCTGGGAAACCAGTTGAGACTTGCCTCTCTCGCCCAATTCTGAAACTATATCTCTTTCAGTCATAGGCAGATTCTCTTACTGAAACTGTAGAGTGTCCAAAGCACATCTAAAGATGCTTACTAGGTTGGATTAGTGGAAAGGTAAATAATACTTCTGCCTAAAGTGATCTCAACTCTTTGTTAAGTTACAATTTTCTTTTTTTCCCCTCAGATACGATACGGATCATTAAAGTACAGAATAAAGAAGAGACCTGCTGTGTACTTCTAAGTGCATTGCACAATGCCTGCAAGACAAACTGCTGTATTATAATAACTTGAATTCAGTGTGTCAAATGTTAAAGATCTGTGTATGAGTCATATAATGAGTATGTATGAATAGATATAGTAGAACTTGGTTTTATGAACCCAAGTGGTTGGATAAAGTATTACTTTGCTTTCCTTTAATTGCTTATTGTTTAAACTTATATCAGGCAAGTTATACTATGAATTTCAGTACCCTTTAAATGAGTTAAATGACTTAACAAGAAACAGCATTTTTCCAGAGGTATTGAACAGATCAAAATAATTACAACTCCAACTGAATTAGCAGAAGCTTGTAAGTATTTGGGAACTTGTGAAAATTGAACCCGTGGTGTTCCCAGGTTTACATGGAAACATAGGTATACTTGAAACATTTTTCTGAACTACAGTTCCTGAAAAGACCTTTGTATAATTAAAAAATATACAGTTTAAAGGGCAATGGATGATGGTGGGGAAGGAAAAGGAAAGAGAAGATAGATATGGTACATCCTTAAGATCATCTTCTTGCATCATATTGCCAAGCTTAAACTATTTATGTAACACTAACAGGTGCAGACTGAGGGTACATTTAGCACTTTATGCAAAACTGCATAGTTTTGCACACTCTTACTGATTTACAGCTGCAGATGTCATTTTAGTGGCTTCTTAGGTAGCTTAGACATCTTTTGAATGCCAGCAAGTTTTGTATTTCATAATTTTTTTTAGTTTAGATTGCTTAACTACACTTAGGATGCTGTAGATAATTGCTACTAACAATAATATCAGGTGCCTTTCTGCGTATTAAAAGGCTGTGTGGTTTTTTGTTTGTATGGGCTTTTGTTTGGGGTTTTTGTTGTTTTGTTTCTGTCTGTCTTCCTCTTGAACCTAGAGAGATGTAACCTGATTTAAGTCAGTTTTTGGTTAAAGTTGTGGTAAGTACAACTTATAGCAATTCCAGTGATAGATCTCAGGGATCTGATGAGCCCATCAGTTGTGAGTTAGATGTCGTGCTGACATGAAGACATGCATGATAGGTCATTCAGGCCCTGGTTTGGTTTCGCTCTACTTTGCTTTAAGAATGAATACATATAGATATATATAAGAGAACATGTACGTGTGTATATTTCATATCATTATTTGGATTCTAAAATTGTCAGTATGCTACTTTCTTTTGTTGCTGAAGTTGATTACTAAATCATTTACATACAAATAGCTTTTTCTAAGTCTCACTGATTTAGTCAGCTGTTTTATAACCTAGAGTCCTGTGGCATAACTCTTTGCACAGAGATTAATTTTGGAATATCGTTCAAGGCAGGGACTTGTCAAAATGACTTTTTGAGGTCCCCTTTGGTTCTATTTTCTGCAATTCTGAGGATTAGGCTGATATAAAGTTTCTGTGTGACTAAAGTTTCCTGTGAATTCATGGAGAAAACACACACTTTTTGTAGATAGTATTTTATTACTTGGCATGAGGAGAGGTGGCGTTACTTTTCTTAAAGAGAAAATTATGTGTGATCCCTCTTATCCCTGGATCTCAGACTCCAATCCTTAGACCTTCCTCCAGGAATGACAGTTATCTGCAAGTCTTCTGCAGTGCTTTCAAACATACTATTACAGCTTGGGACTGCTACAGGTCTTTCTCTTTCCATCACAAGTAGAGCAGGTTCACTGCTGGTGGCACTTAATGGCCTGTGAGTATATGTTGGCATTTGAAGTAGTCTTGGGTTCGAATTGTGTGGACAAAAATGCAGCTGGTCTGTATTGGCATTGCATTACTCACTTGTTATTGTAGGCATTTGTAGGTCAAGTGCAAAGCCTCGGTCAAATGTCATACAGATGCTGCAGTGCTGCTCGCATCACTGAGGAAGTTACATGCTTTTGTTGCAACAGTCCCTATGTGATTAAAAGGCCAAAGCTCATAATAATTTTCTCGAAGATGCAGTTTTGTACCAGAAGAAAGGAAGGCTGCTCTCTCCAAATGAGCATTGTGCAAAAATCCCATTGTCTAAGCAAACCTGCAATTTGTGATCTATAAGGAGCTGTTTGTGGGAGGGGCAGTGATCGAAAGGCAGCATCCCCGTGGCCTGGCTCATCACCTGTGGTCCAGGAATGTTTGTATTTCTCATGTATTTCCTCAAATGCAGGGAAAGCTATCTGTGTGTTAAGGTATGTAAGATATTAGAGGAAATAGAGGCTTTTGTGTTTGCATTTGCTTCTCTTCGAAAATAGGACTAACCTGGGCCGTGAGTGGAATCTCTTAACTCTCCTGCTGAGTATCCCCCTTCAGCACTTGCTACCACATCTTGCTTTAACTCATCATGTTTGTTTTATTGTCAAGCATGGTAATAAAATTGTCATCTTTCTACAAATCAGAATCCTGTATGAAGGAGCAGGGTGAGCCCTTCTTTCAGAATTACAGCTCCTGCTACAGATTCATGTAAGTCCTGTTTTGGGGGCTATTCGTTTCACATTTGCAAGGCTAGAGATCATTATTGGACTCGGTCAGCAAGTTGCTGTGTCTTGTTACGTACTTGAGGCTCTAACTTCTGGGAAACTTAATTTTCTAATTAAACAGTGACAAAGACTGAAAAAACTCTGCTCTTTTTCTGCATGGAGTGAGGAAAGCTAGCAGTATTACTGTTTGCATATAAATACACTTTTGTTCTCTCAGACACTGTCTGAAGTGATAAACTTGCAGTATTTTCCTAACTGTTTTTTCAATCTTTGTATCTTACTGTAAAATTCTTTCATTGACAGCTCAATTTTGCTCTTTGAATTAATCCTGAAACTTGTTCACTGTATCTTTTTTTTTGTTTGAGGGTTTTTTTTTTTTTTTTTTTTTTTCTCTCTGCTCGTTGAATTTAGTTTAGTTTGGTTTAGAACTATTACACAATCTTTTAAACTCTGCACACAGGGAATTTTCAAACTCTCTTGCCTTAGCAGCTGCAAAAGTGATCTGTCTAGCTCTTGCTAGTAAGCTTCTTGTAAAAATGTTAAACAAAAATCAAAATTTAACTTAACATTCTTTTTGGGTTTGGAATGTAAAATGTAGTTCTTTTCAAATTAGATAACCTTATGAACGAAGTGTTTCCTGAGAATTGAGTGACTGACACCGAGAGGACTGCTAATATAGTTAAAAGAAAACTTACCTAGAGGTTAAAGGCACTTAAGAAATACATATTCTCTTGTAAAATCACGTAAAGGTTTCAAGCTTTTCCAAAATATATCTGAACTGACTCATATTTCCTAGCAAGAGCCTATTGTACATATTAAAATACACAGTCTGCAGATGAGGATTAAATAGATGGACTCAGTTGCAAATGAGCTTAGGCCAGACTCTGATTACAAGGTAATTGCCAATATTGGCTACTTAATCCTAGTGGCTTTGCTATGTGAAAATAATAATATTATCCAAGATACTTTTTGCAACCTATAATGAATTTTAAAATGAACAGAAGATAATTTGGCTAAGCATGATGGTGGAGTGAAAGCTATATGCATTTAACACACTGTTCATGACAAAAGAAGAGTTGTATTTTTGGTGTTGCTTTTATTAATGGAAAGTTGGTATTTTTAAAGTACTTTTTCTACAAAAATGTGTATGTGCAAAAGCAATACTTTAACATTTTTCAAGAACTTGTATTTTTAAATGCTACAGACCAGAGACTGTCTACATTGAGAATGAAGTTAGCAGCTTTAAAAAATGCAATGTAAGCTTTAATTTTTATATTGTAATAATAACTTGCTGTCAACTTGTTTACATATTTGTAGGAGGGAAAACTTCATTATGCATTGACTTATCTTGATACTATCTTTAATAAAAGCTGCTTTGAGCAGGACACAGTGGTTAGTTTATTACTTGAATTGTGATTAACAAACCAGTCACTAAGTACTCTATATTCTGTTACTTATTGTAATCATTCCAGTACAGAAACAACCTATCTCAAGTTTGAAGAAACTTTTAAGCCTATGTGGTTTTAAACCATGACTATTCTGTCATTGACATTTTGCCATGGAACCTGTTGCAGATTTAGACCTAAATGAAGCTTGCTCTGCTAAAGGTAACTTGAAAATGCTATAGTGTTACCTATTTTGATATCAGAGTAAACTCGAAATAAGGTGCTTTGTCTCCCAAAAGAATATGGCTTCCTGGGGAACTATTGGGTATTTTTTTAAAATGAAATCACTTCTAGTGCTAGCTTCTGGTTTTATTGATGCAGCTTTACTGTTACTTGTGCCAAGAAACAAATTTTGTTTTGTATTTCTTAGTTACACAGGGTTGTTCTAGTAACCCAGAGAAGGAGATGCATAGGTAAACTCGGGCCTTTCTTTTTTCAAACCTCATTTCAAGTAAGCTGTTAACATCCGTAGCAAAACCCAAGCAAAAAGCCTCAATAATCACGTTTTCTGGATCCTTTTTTTGCAGAGCTTGCTGATTCATTGCCTCAAAGGAAGGAATTTCTTGGTATGATTAATTGAGGAGAAAGACTTAGAAAGTACAATTTATTGCTACGGTCTCCTAAGCGTTATGAAAATATATCCCAGAGCACAGGCTGACCGTAAAGGACCTTGCAGTGATTCAATTCCTAATATCAGAACAATTCAGGCAGTACAAACGCCTACCTATGGAATAAATTATAGATGTCAGAAAACAATGCTGATTTTTTACCCCCTTTATTTGTTCAACTAATGATTAGCAGGTAGCGGGAGCATTTGTGAATATGGACTAAAAGCTGTTTTCATGCTGTTTAACATGATGCTGGTGAGACTGTTCAGGGAATGATGATCTGGTGATTCTAAAACTGCTGGTACGTATGTCCTAGGCTAAAATGCTCAAAACGAAGCAGGTGCAGCCATGGTGACAGTTTTTTGAGGCTCTCTTTTATTTTAAGAGACTGTAAGTGTTCTGTAGTATTTTCTGTGCTACCATGGGAAAACAGACATTTGAATATGAGGGGGAACCTAACAGGTCTTGTAAAATCAACAAACTTCCAAAATTATTTTCATCCTTTTGTAGACCTATTCAGGAACAAAATGGGAGACCATCTTGTTTATGTGTGCCTGCCTTTGCCAAGGTTCAGCAATAGATTACTCTGTATGAATTGGGGTAGGAATCATGAAAGCAACTGGAGTAGAGACTCTAAGCTTCAAATAAAACTAACTATTTTACTACTGCCTGCTAATGTACAGGGATGAGGAAGTTCAGAAATTATTTAGAAAGTCCCTTTTATCCATGCTGTCACAGTTCCAAGGTAAGCAGCACTTTGACCCTCACTTGGCTCTTCCTGGCCAATGTACCCACTGTTGTGTGGCAGTGCTTTCTTGGTGAGCTGTGCTGTTCCATCCAGTTGTTCCACTAATTTTAGTTCTTCTGGACTAAGAAACTAAATGGAGGTCATCCTGACTGCCTCAAAAGAAAGAATTTCTTGGTATGGCTAACAAGAAATAAAAAACCAAAACCCCAAAGTAGACCAAAAGACCTCTCTCAAGCCAGTGCAATAGCAAAGCTGCAACATCATGCTAAGAAAATGCCAGCATAACCATGTGTGTTATAGTATTGAAGGAATTACACCAAAGACGACCACTCGTGGTGCTTTCGTTAAACCTCATTTCCCTGAGTCTAATTAATAATAATTAATATCTCTATTCTTAATATTAGAATTGCCAACTTAACTGGAGTTTCTCCTGTTTTCCATAGGATGTGGAGCTGTCAGGCAGCACTCAGCAAATGGGATGAAAGCCCTAGGGTGAATGGAGCATTTGTGGTAGTTTAATTTGTTTTATTCAATCCACAAGCAGAACTGACGTGTTCTGTAGGTGCCTAATTACCAGATCTGGCCAGAGACAGCAGCCTGGGGAGAAGCCTACAGAGCAAAATTAACCTGCAATTATCTAGGCTAGATTATACTCCTGATGAAAAATCCTGCTTCTCATAAAACTGAGGTCATAGAATCATAGAATGCTTTGGGTTGGAAGGGACATTTACATGTCATCTGGTCCAAACTACCTGCAGGAGCAGGGACACTTTTCAGTGGATCAGGTTGCTTAGAGCCCCATCCAACCAGACCTCAAATGTTTCCAGAGATGAGGCATCTACCATCTCTCTGGGGAACCTGTGCCAGTGTTTCACTACCTTCATTGTAAAAAATGTCCTCCTTAAATCCAGTCTGTATCTATCCTCCCTTGGCTTAAAACCCTTACTCCTTGTCCTGTCACAAAAGGGCCTTGCTATAAAGTCTGTCCCCATCTTTCCTGTAGGCCCCCTTTAAGTACTGGAAGGCTGCTGTAAAGTGTCCCCAAGAGCCTTCTCTTCTCCAGGCTGAACAACCCCAACTCTCTCACCCTGTCCTCGCATGGGAGGTGCTCCAGCCCTCGGATCAACTCTGTGGCCTCCTCTGGACCTGCTCCAACAGCAGAAGAGAGAAGAGGGAGAGCAGCTCCCATTGAGGAGCACCTGCTGAGTATTTCTGCTCTGTTCTGGGGAATCTCCTTCAGCTCTGCTTTGAGTTCCTTCT
Organism: Neomorphus geoffroyi; assembly: GCA_033558235.1. Lineage (NCBI taxonomy): Eukaryota > Metazoa > Chordata > Aves > Cuculiformes > Neomorphidae > Neomorphus > Neomorphus geoffroyi. The sequence continues at coordinate 8,961,126 of JAUMJM010000016.1, read as the reverse complement.
TGCTGGAGAGGAGATTTGGCCATATGCTCCTGTATCCTAACTTGACCAACCCTGTGTTGTGGTAGCTTTTTCTTCCTGGAGCAGCACCCGCTCATGCTCTCCATTCTGCTCAGCTCATCCAGTGATTCTTCTGTGGTTCACTGTTTTTTAGCTAAATTAGAAGGCCAACTGTATTCTGGGTTGCATCAAGAGAAGCGTGGCCAGCAGGTCAAGGGAGGTGATTCTGCCCCTCTGCTTTTGGGAGACCCCACCTGTTATATTGTGTCTGGTTCTGGAATCCCCAGCATCAGAAGGTTGTGGAACTGTTGGAATGGGTCCAGAGGAGGCTGCAAAGGTCATCTGAGAGCTAGAGCACCTCTGCTGTGAGGAGACTGCGAGATTTGGGGTTGTTCAGCCTCGAGAAGAGAAGGCGCCAGGGTGACCTCATAGCGGCTTTCCAGTACCTGAAGAGGCTACAGGAAAGCTGAGGATGGACTTTTTCCAAGGGCAAGTAGTGATAGGATGAGGGAGAATGGCTTGAATTGGAAGGGGGAAGATTTAGATTAGACACTAGGAAGAAATTCTTCACGCTGAGGGTGGTGAGACACTGGCACAGGTTGCCCATGGAAGCTGTGGGTGCCCCCTCCCTGGAGGTGTTCAAGGCCAGGTTGGATGGGGCCTTGAGCAGCCTGGGCTGCTGGGAGGTGTCCCTGCCCGTGGCAGGGGTGGAACAGGATGGGCTTTAAGGTCCCTTCCAAACCAAACCATTCCATGATCTTATGACTCTGACTGCTCCATCCTGAGTGGCAGCTGAATCCTGAGCAGCAGTTCCTGGCTGTGCTGGGTGAGTGCGCCGGGGATAGCGATGCCTTTAACCACGTCTCGCCCCGAGGCCGCTGCTCGTGGTTCCCCCAGCGGGGCCGCAGGTGCGGGCGGGGCGGGGCCGCTGGGCGATGGCGGCGGCGCTGGAGGAGGCGTTCGGCGCGGCGGGAGGGTTCGGCGCGGGGCAGCGGCGCCTCGCCGCGCTCCTGGTGCTGTTGCAGGTGAGCGGGGCCGGGCCGGGGCAGGGACCGGGCCGGGGCAGGGGCCGGGCGCTCCCACCGGTCCCGGGCAGCCGCTTCACGCGGCGCTGTCTCTTCCGCGTTCTCGGTTCCTTCGGGGCTGGTTTGGTTTCTTTTTCCCTTTCCCGAGCGGCAGGACGGGCTGTGGCGGCGACAGAGATGGGGGTGCTCCTGGGCGCTCCTCCTTCCACCGCTGTTGCCAGCTCTGGTGGGTTGGGACCAGGGCTCCTGCCCCAGCTCTAGCTCCAGCCCCTACTCCTGCCCCGTCCCAGTTCTTGCCCCAACTCCAACTCCTGCCCCCTCTCCAGCCCCTTCTCCTGCTCCTGCCTCAGCCCCTGTTCTGGATCCACCATCTCGGAGCAGCTTCCCGGTCAACTCCCAGCAGCAGCTCAGGAGAGGGATTCTCCCCATCATCTCTGTGCAACCTCCCCTCAGCTTTGTGATCCTTCCACAAATGGTTTGGTGGGTTTATTCCTTTTACAAGTTGCTTTCCAAACCTCTTTCCTGACTCAATACTGTTTTACTGCTCAGCTTTTCAAACTTTGTGACCAATATTCTTTATTTCTGTGGGCATTTCCCACTTTTTGCAGTGCTGTTCCAGCTTCTGCTGAGTGGAAGGAAATGGAGTCCAACCACAGCAACTGGTGTTTCAGTGCTGTGTGGTTTTTAAAAATATCTTGTGCACAGCTGCATGCAGGGTGCTGTCCTGAAATTGTGCCCACACCCCTGCATGCAAACATTTATCTGTTCACTCGCTTCGCTTCTACCTTCTGTTAGCAAAGTTCCATGTTCTCATTAAAATCATAGAATCATAGAATCAGAAGGTTGGAAGAGACCTCTGAGATCGAGTCCAGCTGTGCCTGTCTCCCTACTAAACCTTATCCCTAAGAAACTCATCTACCCGTAAATGCTGCTGTTAGAGAGGGAGATGGTGCTCATCGCAGGAGTTTGTTTATAAGAAGGTTCGAGGTAAGCACAGGATGAAACGATACATCAAAACCTAGTCCAACCAAATCCAGCTTATCATAGGACGTCCTGAGTTGGAAGCAACCCACAAGAGTCATTGAGTCCAGCTCCTGTCTCTGCATAGGACAACCCTAACATTCACACTATGTGTCTGAGAGCATTGTCCAAATACTTCTTGGTGCTGTGACTGTTTCCCTGGGGAGCTGTTACCGTGCTCCACCACCCTCTGAGTGAAGAACCTTTTCCTAATGTCCAACTGAAACCTCCTCTGGCACATCTTCCTGCTATTCCCTTGGGTCCTATCATTGGTCACCAGGCAGAAGAGATCAGCGCCTGCTCCTCCTCATTCCCTTGTAAGGAAGTTGTAAACTGCAATGAAGTCTCCTCCAGGCTGAACAGACTAAGTGACTTCAGCCACTTCTCATATGGTTTACTTCTCATATGATTTCCTTTTCTAAACCCTTCACCAACTTTGTGGTCTCCTCTGGACACCCTCCCATAGCTTGATGTCGTTCTTATACTGCAGTGCCCAAAACTGCACACACTGCTCAAAGTGGGGCCACACCAGTGCGTAAAGCAGAGCGAGACAATCGCCTTCCTTGACTGGCTGGCAGTGCTGTACGTGATGCAGCCCAAGACACAGTTGGCCCTCTTGGTTACCAAGGCACATTGCCGGCTCATGTTCATGTTGGCTTGTGGCCCAATGAAGGAAGCCTTTCTAGATTCAAAACTTTTCTGTCAGTGGCAATGTGCTGAAAATCACTGGTGCTTGGATATGCTTAAGGACAGCATTGTTTTATATTAGAAAAAATCATATGCAAACTCCATGAGACATTCAGAACATCTTGATGCCCATATCAATGAATAAATATTTTCAAAAGTGTTTCTGTATGAAGATCTTTTTTATGTGTTTCACATTCTTGTTGAACAGGTTAAGGTGTCAGTCTCTGGAATGAAAAGAAGTAGCAGAGACCTTAAAAAATATAATAGATTTCTTTTTTTTTGACTTGTCACTACAGGTTGTGTTCTTCAAGTATAGTAAATGAAATGTGCTTTTAATAGTCATCTTGGCCAAAGGGGTAGATCTCAGCTATAAAAGTATGATAAAGTTCTTATTATCTTCCCTTCTGTGCCTGACTACAAAACAGCAAGAACAAACTGATCAAAAGCTGAACAACTTTGCAACAGGAAGGAGGGTGGCACGATGAAGCTTTCCCTGGAAGTGTCTCTGGAGTGGTACCCACTGCTCCTGACTACCTTCATGATCACATCTGAGGATTTGAATGGTGATGTTTCGTTTGTGATGCTGGATAGAGGGAGATTGTTAGTTTAATGAAAAGCTTACAATATTCCATCAGGTCTCCTTGGGATTGTGTTGATTGTTTTAGGGTAAATGATTGTGTCTTATTTTAAGGTATACGTGGCTTGTCAGTCGATGCTTATTGTGATTGTGGGAGCTGTACCTGAGTATCACGTAGACCGAGAAGGAATTCCAGCGAGCAGAGCAGAGCTTGCCAAGCATATCCATTTTGCCGACAACTTCACATCTATAGTAACCGAGGCAAGTACTTCTGTCACGCCTAACCATTTCTTTTCTTCTTGGGATTTATGCCACTAGTGCAGGATGTGGTGGTTATAAAAGCTCAGTAGGACTTAGTGTAATGTTTTGCTTATGCTAATAAAAATGATCGGAACCTACCTATCTGGCTTTTTATTATAATTTTTCCATATGAAACTACATGATTAAATTATTAGTTTAGCTTTCCTACTGTAAATCTAATATATATTACTTTAGTTTAAACTTTATTTCCTTTGTTTTCAGTTTTCTTTACCTTCAGATGTTTTAGAAAGTCATTGCTAATGAGGAATGATCATTTAGCTACACTATATAACTCTGGAATTTAGGATTTGCTTCTCCTAATGTCTGTTTTCTACCCAGAAAATGTTCACTTTGTCATGTCTGCACAGCTTGCAGTGCCTGTGAGCTTTCCCATGAGTTGCAGTAGTTTCTCACAGATGATTCAACTTAAAGGTTAAAACTAGTATGCAAATGAAACTTGTGTACCACATGTCTGGGTATTTTAATATGTGGTGAGAGCAGGAGATGGAACAGATTGAAGTTTGCTGAGTGGGACAGAAGCTTGACCTTTCATCCTCACGCCTTGTGAATTCCGCGCAAAAGGCTGTGTTTGCTTTTTGCTGGTCCCTGGGCTGTAATCACTCAGGCAAGTGAGGGTGACCTAACCACGTCTGCCAGTGCCAGAAAAAAGACTGCGTGGGTGGCTTGGCTCGTGGTGTGAACTGTCAGAGTTCCACTGATGGGAATCTTGGAGCGTTGTCAGTAAACTTGCATAAGGCAGGTTATCACTTGGTGTAGCCAGTGCCAAATTTTGCTTCCTTCCCATTATCCCAGATGCGACTGTGTAATGTTTCTCCTGGAAGAATGTAGTGACTAGACGTAAGAAGGAATGATGCAATATTGGATCATATCCTCTGTCAGAAACAGATTTTTTTTATTAGCCTGTTTTCCAAGCTCACCCTTCAGTTTCAGACTCTCAGCAGAATGCCTGATATGGGGTGGTGCTTAATTTATAGTGAGAAATCAGCAAATTTTAACTAACACTGTGTTTTTAAATGTAGAAGTTGGTGTCCCTATTTCCAAAATACGTAGTAATTCTAAAGACTCATCAAAACAAATTTATGTTCCCATTCCTTTCAGTAACTATCATGAGATTTTAAAAATTATATTGTTACTTTTCATGAAATCTTTATATGCTGGCCAACTTTTTGATGCATGCTAGCAGTCTAGTAACTGAACCAAACTGCCATGTGGATTTAAAGAGCTGACAGGATGTCTGTTTTGGTGATAACAAAATTGGCAATGTTTTTGTTGGCAAGCTGCAGTTAATTTTGACAAATATTTAACAAGTTCCTTTGTGCAAAGAAAGTAGACACATTATTTTAAAACTTCTCTTCTTGTCAGGTTATTCTATCAGACTTATTAAGATATGAGCATCTTCCAGTGACTCACTAAGCAGCACAAGTAATGGTTTTCAAAAGCAATATTCTCTGTTGACCTGAGAGAGGAAGCTGCTTTTGTAAAATTAATTTCCTTTATTTTGGTGATGGAGCGTAAACTGTAAATCAGATCTGTTCTGGTTTGGCAGGGGCACTGTTTGACTCTGAAACTCAACAAAACTTCAGAGCAGCTCTTCAGTTCTGCTTCAAGGACTAATCAGTGTAATTAATTTTGGCATAACTAAAACTTTGCAAATAATAGCTCAGGCTTGGTTCATGGAAAATACAGTTGTTAGAATTGTGTCTTGATCTGGCTTTCATTTAACAAGTTATGATACTTAGGAAGGTGATTTCAGGGATGTCTTGCATTTGATGTAGAAATGCTCCTTTGCTTTTGAATAGTTACGTTTTACAACCATATCCAAGAGCATAACTTTGTTTTGACTATTGTATCAGCCTGAAACACTGCAGGTGAAAACTGGGAGCTTGGAATTTGTATGCTGTGGAGTGCTAGCACATTAAAAAAGGATTTATGCCAGCAGCGCTCTGTGCCTTGGAGAGCACATGCTGTGATATTTTTATACTTGAAGTTTCCTGAGGATTTGTGCCCAGGAATTGCTGAAGTCTCCTCAGAAAGTTAAGGAACCATAGGTTTTGGGGTTATATCTTTATCTAATGTAATAAGGTAGAATGTTGCTGCACAGGAGTTTTACCTTCCCAGGGTACCCAAGAGTCCCCCAGCATTAGGTACGTTGGACTAAAGAAGCTGTTCTATCAGTGCGTTAGATCTTGTCCTGCTTCAACAACCTGCGTCTTGCAGACTGCTGGGTGGGTAGGGCACAGGTAACTCACAGGTTACTGGGTGGATGGAGCTGTGTTGTCTTTGCACTTTGCCACTTATGTGAGTTCAGATTGAGTAAAAGCATGTGTTTCTTGAGATTGGTATAGTTAAAAGTCAGTAAATTCCTAATATTCCTTGGGGATCTGTATTAATTCAAAGCAGACGCTTCAGGGCTGTGGTCCTGGATTTTGGTCATGGGCCCCTTACCATAGGCTTTTTTTTTTTTAACCTTCTGCTTCTTAAAAAACTCAAATGGGACTAGGATTCTTCTTCCTTTCCCCAAAGGACACACTGCACACGGCATTTAAGAAGTCAGCGTGACACTCATTTTTTTGGAAAGCAATTTTTTCAGTAAATACACTGGGAGTTGTTTGAAATACTCAAATAACGATTGAATATTTCTTTGGCTAAAGCTTTGCATTGAATTAGTTAAATTCTTATCCTGGAAAATCACTTAGGATTTTCTGTTTGCCATTCTTTCCCAAGTTCATGAAGTCAGTGTTTGTAATTTCAGCCATGCATTTCTATGAGTGTTGATTCTCCTTGTTTGTAGCAGAAGGTCTGCACAAACGGTGTTCTTTGCCCTGTCAGGAAATTGTATAAGTTTGTTCCAATTTCAACCCACTGTTGGTTTATTTTCTTCTCTTCTGACAGTTTTTGATTATACTGCCTCACTTTAGCTTTTGGGTGAGGTAGAAAATCTGTTCTATGCAGAAACTCATAATTTGTTTCTACTTCTGTTTGATTATAAATGAACATACACAATAAGGTACTAAACTATCAATGAGTAGTCGGTATGTAGGTCTTAGTTTTTATAAACCAAGGGCATCTCTCCATAACCCCTTCCTGCTTCTCTTCAACGATTCAGCTTGTGAATGAGGAGGAAAGGCACCAGGGATTATTCATGATTCAGGAAGCGTAGCAGCACAGCGTTAACCCTCTACGTCCTGCAGTAGTGCACAGGGTTTATTCTTGTTAATGCACAATTTTTATTACCCCTTCATTGAAATAGCTAAGCTTGTTCAATGCAGAAATGGCTAAGCTGTTAACAATTCAGACCTTCCTTGCTTTAATATCTTAACTTACCTTATCAAAGCTTGGGAACTGGAGAACAACTAATTATACTTATCAGATTGAAAGCATATAATGTATGATAATGAAATTTCTTGGAGGAGAGAAGGTAAAGATGTGAGTCTGTTAGGGAGGAAGAAAATATGACTACTGTTGACCTACCTGTTGAAGTTAGAACAAGTTTTAATTGATAAAAAGTAAGGAGATGGCAAGAGAAGACTTTTGATAGATTATTATTATTTTTGAAGAAACCAGCAACTTGCTGTTAATACTTTTAAAGTAAAGGCATTTTTTTTTGACAGTGGTACCTGATCGAACAAGAAGCCTACAAAGTGAACCTTGCATCATCCCTGTTTTTTGCTGGTTTGCTTATTGGAAATATCACATTTGGCCCTTTGTCAGATAAACTGGGCAGAAAACCAGTGTATATCTCAGGTAAGATTGTTAAAAGATTTTTCTTGAGCTTACTATATGGATAACAACAGCTCTTTCTTTTCTGCCTGTGGGCTGCCCTGCCTGGAGAATGCCACTGGGCCACCCTGCTGCATCAATATTACGGTGTCAGTGATCTGTACAAGCGTTTCATTCAGTAGAGCAGCTCTAAAGTTCTTTAGTATGAGTGTGCTGGGCAGCACAGTGGTCACCGGAAAATCAGTGGGAGGTGAAAAAGAACTTGGGTTTTCTATGACTATCACAATTGGGGCACAGTGTTCCACACATTGCCTGACCAGATTGTCCCCAATAAAAATAATTTACTTTCTTGGGATTGAGGGGATCAGGGAAAATGATTTACCGAAATGTCTTTAGAGTGCGTAACTGATGTCCTGGTGTTTTGTTTTCCAGCTGCGTTTGCAGCCAGATGGCCTTTTTGTTTAATGATAACATGATCTCAAGGAAACATCATCTTTGGTGTTGCAGACCTCAAATTTGTGACTTGAAGATGATTGTAATGTTCATGTGGTGTGACTTCAGAAAGACAAGTGTGCGAGATTAGAAACAAGTGTACAGACTATTCATTACAGTCAGTAATGAACTGTGCTCACTGCCTTTCTTCTGAATTCAAGCTGCATAGCATAAGTAATAATTACATTTTATTCTCTCTCTGCAGGTCTATTTCTTGATGTTGTTTTGGGGTATGTCACAGCATTAGCTCCGAATTATGACATATTTGCAGTCTCACGTTTCTTTGTTGGAATTGTGAATGGTGGAATGGCTCTTGTGTCTTTTGTCCTAACCCAGGAATATGTAGGAAAATCATTTTGGTCATTTACAGGTGGGATTTGAGAATATTTAATCATTATTGTTGTGTCACATGCTGTTCTGACTATCAGTACCTTTCATTTTAAGTTCTTAAATTTGTACCAAGTAAAATCAGTTTGTAGCATCAGTCAGATATGTGGTGAGATTCCAAGTTCTAAATTCTCTGGGAAAAGTGCCTGGATTTAGAAGATGGAATTGAGTTTATTATATAAATATTAAACCCGATGTTTTAAAATTGGTACATTGATTCCTAAAATTTCCCAGTTTCTACACTGCATTACATTAAAAAAATTATATAAATGTTCTGGCAGATTCTGCCAGCTTCTGAACGATGCTGCATAGTATCTTGGGAAGGTATTCATGAAAGAGTTCCTTGAAGTTTCCCTGCACCACAAAATGACTTAGAGCCTGGATAGTGGTTTTTCCCCTGCTGAATGTACTGACCATCCAGTATTTTTAGATGTCCTTTTTCACATGTCACTGCCAAGGCTTAAAATAAATTTAATGCTTCCGTGTCAATATGTTGTAAAGCTGGAGTAGCACAGACTGCAACGCCTTTTTGGCTAGCGCAGTGTGGGGAAAAACTTGGTCCAAGCACTAACTTGCTGTGGCTTTCTTTCTTGCTCCCATTTTTTCATTTACCTCATTATACTATTTTCTTATTCTCTGGACTCCTGGGGATGTGTGAGGCAGTTGTGGTTTAGTTATGGCTTTCTACTTTTTATTTTTTTAAGTACTAAATTTTCTTCTTCTCTTGGGTTCATTTTTTTTGACTCATGCTCTCTCTCTCCCCTGCCCCTCCTTTCTCCGTTGTCTTTCTCTGCTTTTCCCAGCCTTTCTGCCTGCAGGGCCAGCTTCCCGAGGGACCGAAGAGACAGTCCGTTTCCTGTCGCTTGGCACTATAGGTGCTTTATTCTAGTTCTGCTCAGCTGTTGAGAAAGAGATGCTGAACAACTGATCAGAGGCTGAAGGAGAGGGAGCTGCTGGACGCAGCTGGGCAGTGTTAAAGAAGCTCTCCTAGATGTTGGCTGTGAGATAGGCTTTGTGGGCAACAGCAGAGGGTTTCTGGGTTAGTACAAGATCTCCTGTGTTAGACTGCAGCGGGTTTGTTGTTAGGCTTTTGGAGTTTTTAAAATTTTTAATTATCCTTGTTCATCAGAAGGCTGCTGCAATGTACCTTGCAGCTGGTTTTATACTGAACTTAATCCTTGTACTTTTATAGCTTTCTTCTGATTTCCAGTCTGCCTCCTCCATTCAAGATTACCTAAATAGACCTAAATAAATCTCTCTGCGCACTTCTGCTTCCTGTACTCAGGTTTTCCCTTTAGTCTGTAGGTTCCTGTTCATTTCTTGCTATCTCCTGTGTACCATCCATTATTTTTGAAAGGGATCCCCACTCTCCACCCCATTATACGATGTCATTTTTCATGGGAATTGCACAATATACTTAAGACAGCTGGTTCATGAGTGCTGTAAAGACACTTCACTGGTATTTTATTTATGTATATCACAGGCTAGGGATTTCAGGCTTCTGCTTAATATTCTTTTTTCTTTTATCAGTGGTTTCTGTAGTCACCTTTTTGGTTTTGTATTTTCAGGTTCGTTAACTAATTTGACATTTGCAGTTGGCATTGCCGTTTATGCTTTACTGGGCTACTGCATAAGAGAATGGCGCTACCTTGCCTTGATATCAAATACTCTAGGAGTCATCTTCCTCCTTCTTTCTTTGTAAGTGGTTCACATGCATTACAATGATATGAAAAAATATGCAGCAATTTAACAGTTACTTTTTCTTGTCGTTGTTCAATAGATATGAACAAGGACGACACTTTTCTGTATTGTTTTGTGAACTGAGCAAGAGAAAAAACATATTGTACAGGAAGAAGTGATTTTAAATGAAGCAGAAGGTCAGGGTTACCCAGAAGACAAGGTTGTGTTTCTGTATGCTGATGCAGTTGTGGTGTCCAGCATTGCAAACAGCAGCTGTGTGCCAGCTGTCCAATGAAACTCGATTACAAATCTGCTTGGGGAAAGGAAGGCTTGCCAGAATCCGTGAGCTGGAGCATCAGCCAGGAACACTGTCTTTTGCCAAGGAAGGTCTTCAGTGCTTGAGAAGTTTTGGAAGTGATCCTAAAGACATTTTGGAGTTTCTTTTCATGAAACTCATGCATGCAAAGGAAAATAAGTGAGAGCACTTGGAATTGCCGTTTTAGCATGATATGCTATGTATCTGTTTGCGTTTGAGGTCCCTTATGTGTGTTCCTAGCGTTATTGTGCGTGGGTGCTCCTGTTTAGAATTGCTACATGCATAATATCATAAAAATGATTATGAAATGCATCAGTACTTAAGGAATTAGAACTGCTAGCTTGGTCTGACCTGTGTTGTTATACCATGTGTAGTTCTGATCACTAGTTAAACCTGTAGAAAAAATAAAAGCATTAGTGTAGGAGGTTGTTTACATGATAATACAGGGAATTTCTAGCATAGAGCATAGATAAAAACCATGGATGCCCCCTCCCTGGAGGTGTTCAAGGCCAGGTTGGGTGAGACTTGGAGAGACGTGATCTAGTGGAAGGTGTCCCTGTCCATGGCAGGGGGGTCGGAACTGGACGGTCTTTAAGGTTTCTTCCGACCCAAACCATTCTGTGATCCTATTTAATTTTTTTAAAAATTTCAGTTTCTTTTTAGATAGATCTGCTCTTCAAATAAGTTTTGTTAGAGAACACACCAAGAAAAACCGCTCTTCTTGTAGTCAAGGAAAACAAAGCATCTTGGCTGAGGAAGGAGGTTCTGTGTAATACATTTTCCTCCATGGTATTCTGTTTCTGATGGAAATAGTATTACTTCCCTCAAATTCTAAAAATACTGGGATCCTCTGAAGTAATCAAAAGGTGTAGGTTGTATATCTCTGTTAAGAGTACCAGCGGAAGTAAAGGTTCCAGTGTAGTTTATGGTTCATATAAAAGCAGCAGGACATTCTACAAACTGAAAAAACAGGAATCATGAACTGAAGTTATGGTAAGCAAGGGAAAAAGAATTTAAAACTTATGCAGGTAGTGATGAGATGATTTTGGAGCCTGACAAGTAATTCCCTAGTAAGTTTTTTTCCCTCTTCACTCCAACTCAGAGCCCTGCCCATAATGGAGAAGCTTGAAATAAGGTTTGTGAAAACAAATTTTCATCCAGGTTGTTTAGATAACTGGGATTTGAGATGCTTCCTGGGTAATGCTAGTGTAGTGTTTCTTAAGATGTCAATTCAGCAGAAGTCAAGATGTAGTTTTAAACTCTTCTCATATCACCGAGTGCTTTGTCAGGTGTCTCCAGCAGTCCTTCTGTAAGGCTAAGTGCAATGTTATCAGAGTTCATGGAATTTAATATGCAGATCAGTGCAAGTAGAATATTTTAGTCTGAATTTTGCATTGGTGCTTTTTTTAAGTCTTGATTTGCAAAATAGAAAGATGACTTCAGTGTTTGTTCATAGGAATGAACTTGTCATTTTTGATTTTCTGTTTTTTCCTGTTAGTATACTCCCAGAATCGCCACGATGGCTGTATTCCCAAGGGAAAACAGCAGAAGCTGAAGATGTGTTGCAATATATTGCCCTTGGTAATGGAAAAGAGAGATTAAATCTAAAATTAAAACCATGCACGGGAATTTTGAAAAATGATGAATTGGCACCTGGTATCCTAAACTTAGTGAAACACCCAGTCCTTAGGTGGCGAACCATCATTCTGATGTACATCTGGTATGTAATAACAAGATGCAGAGATGCTGTGGATGAGTCAGACATGAGGAAATGATTAAGACTTTCATCCTTTTAACTAAATCGTAAATTTATCAGTTAATGATGGCAGAGTAATAATCTAAAATTATGCGTTGTAGAGTTGATGTTTCATTATTATTGCTGTTGAACTTTATTTTCACTGTGTTACTTGAAAGCTGCTTCAAAACCTACAAAGAAATAATCTGGTGAGAACATATTTGCATTGAGTGAAGGGAGAAGCTGAAGCACAAATTACTGAGAGGATGTGTATTTAAATCATTCTTAGGAAGAAAAAGACTGTGTGGGTTAGACAACGATAGAGATCTGGAGTAAGAATAAGTGTTAAGAGCCCAGAAGAACATTACACAACTTCAGAGAAGGAAAACTGTAAGCAAGATAAATGCTGATGGAATTGTAGAATGTCCTTAAGTTGGAAGGTATCCATAAGGACCATCGAGTCCAACTCCTGTCCCTGCACAGGACAACCCCAACGTTCACACTGTGTGTCTGAGGGCATTGTCCAAATGCGTCTGGAATATTGTCAGGCACCGTGGGGAGCTGTTCCAGCGCTCCACCACCCTCTGAGGGAAGAACCTTTTCCTGATATCCAACCTAACCCTCTCCTGGCGCATCTTCCTGCCATTCCCTCAGGTCCTATCATTGGTCACCAGAGAGAAGAGATCAGCAACTAGATGTTGTCCTGAAAAGTAGTACAACTTGGAAAAAAAACCCACCCCGAAGTGTAGGAGGGTGTCACATAATGTTATCAGTGGTAACTGGCGGTGTGGAGGGAACTCTTGGGGTGGGGATGCTGTTAGGTTGGTCATTAAAGCAGCAGCTGTTACAATTTGGCTTGAGCTAAAATCTGTTGGAAGAACAGCTCTTTTCCAAAATGCCAAGAATAAGTTTTCTATTTTAAAGCTCAGCATCATTTGAGACAATTGTAAGGATGTAGATGAGAAAACCCAGTAGTCTGATGTGTGGGGAAAGCAGAGATATGCAAGGTGTGGGAGAAGGAACCTCTACGCTAAGTAGGGCCTTTCCAGAAGCATCTTAGACTCTTAAGTTGCTGGTAGATAAATGTAAGTATTTACGGTGATGCGAAATTAGACAAAAGCATTCTTCCCTGCTGGAAGAAGAGGTCACAGCACTGTGTGTCTCAAACCCTGTTAAGATGCAGTGCATGGAGATGTTGGAGTGGTGTCACCCAGCTCCTTGTGCTGTTGCTCAGCAGCCTTTAGATACCGCCCTCAGCGTGAGACTGTGGGCACATAGTTCTTTCCAATGCAAGTGACAATAGGTTTGTTGGGGAGGCCTTCCCTAGGTTTGGGGAAGACATTCTATGTTGAGCAGTGGATGTACATTTACTTTTCTTTCATAGCAGTGCTGTGCAACAGTTAAGTATCATCTTCTTACAGTTAAGCTTGTTAGATTTGCTAAATAACCTAGAAAAAACCCCAAGATAATAGAAAATTCTGAAAGTTATGCTGTGCATATATATGGGCATTCATTTTCTTTCAAGAAGTTACTTTGTTTAATTAAATAGAAATTATTCTTTTTGCTTTGTTTCCCTTGGGGGGGGAAATAAGAGTTCTCTTCGTAATATGTAACTCAATATAGCTTCTCCATAACTCAGCATAATTTACCTTTTAAATACTTTCTAAGCCCTAAAGACCTGTTATGTTAGTAATATAACTTTTATGGTTATTTTTAGGTATGTCTGCAGCTTTGTGTACTACGGACTAACTCTAAATGCTGGTGAATTAAGAGGAAATTTGTATTTGAATGTGGCTCTTTCTGGTCTTGTAGAAGTTCCAGCATTTCCTCTCTGCATGTTTTTTATTGAGAAATCCTGGTAAGAAAAACTTATTTCCTGGTTTTTAGCATATATTTGTAGTTAGCTTAAAAAAATATTAACATTTTTCTCAGTAAGATACTTCACTGTTCTTCTAAAACAGTTGATTCATTGGGGATTTCCTCTGCTACAGGGGTTTCTGCAGCTGATATAGAAATGAGACTCTGATTTTCTACCTCTTACATTTTATGTTTTGTTCATCTTTTGAATTATTCAAGACATGCGCCTTACAATGACTGATGTTTTTCAAAAAAGTTTTCCTTTATGGTAAAAGATGGGAGTAGCTTAGTTATTTAAGTATCTATAGCTTCTATCTCTTACATATTTTATTCAGAATGACTTATTTTTGTTCTGGGTACCAACTGCAGTTCAAAGCAGTTTTCAGCAGCGTTCATTCTTACTTGGACTTTTCAAAGAGAACTTTGAAGTGAGAGCCATTTAGTTTTCGTTAAGGCATGAAGGATCCATGTCTGGTGTTTTCGTACTTTTCAGTGGGTACTTATTGCCAAAGGCTGAGCTGTTTCACAACCCAGAGCTCCTCTGGGTTTCATGCAGCCTTTGATTTGAGTATCTTTGTGAGGATACTTTGGTGTCACTGAGGTCAGTGGCAAAAATCCCATTTTCTGCAGTCAGGTGAGGATGTCATCTTTTTTGGTTTTTTGGGCAGTAAGAGAAGCTGTCAGCTCAGTCAAGCTGAAAAGCAAATCAACCAACCAGCTTTCACCTTGAACCCCAAAAACCAGAGTCAAGGACATGTATTTAAACCACAAACCACACAAGTCCTCTTCTACCTGTTTGTTTTTTTCCATTTCAATTAGAAAAATCCTTTTGGTGGCAGGGCCCATTGCCTCACCGCCATACAGAGAAGAAAAGTCTGAGTTCTTGTTGCTGAAGTAGGTGGGTTCTTCTCAAGCCTACAGATTTGATAGCTAAAACTTGGCTAGAAATAGCAAAGCTTTTGTGGGAGGATTTCAGGACACAGAGTTAGGAAAATAATGCAAGATTTAAAGCACTTATCAAGGTACGATAGTTTTATAGCTGTTTTTAACGCTGCTGTGTACTTTAGTTGGTATTGTGTAGACAAATGAAAAAAATACTGAAGGACTTTATTTCAGTCTTCATCTGGGTCCTCTTTTCCTTCTAGGTCTGGAAGATGTAAAACTATGACATGTTTTCTGATATTTGCAGGATTTGCATGTATATTTACCATGTTTTTACCAACAAACGCTGGTAAGTGTGTGCTGCTGCTGAAGTAATTGTTAATTTGGATAAAAGCTGACAGAAAACCTTGATGAGTATATTGTGACTGAGTATATCAGGTCCATTTATACCTGTCCCTTCCTTCCGGGGCTGATCACGGTTAAGGGTTCTTGTCGATATTGCTGTTAACTTCTTGCTGGCATAATTTGACCCTTTTAATTGACTGAGTTTGTCTGCAAGCCTTTGGCTCTTTGAAGGTCGGACCAAGATATCACATTCTGTCTCAGTTACTGACACTGCATTAATTTATCACATAAGAAATTTACCTCAAAATAATTTAATAGCCAGAGTGCCATGCAGTGTAACGTCAGTTTAACTGGATCTTGACAGTGTAAGATATTAAGCTTAATTTTGCCTTTTTTTTGGCGGCATGTGATATTTATAGAAATAGGAACTGGGATTTTTCCTGAATTAAATGCTTAATTCATCATTAAAAACCCCCAAACCACTAAAGCTTTAAAAAATATATATTTTGCATTTGAAAGTTAGAAGTGGAATTCAGGACTGCAACGTGGAAGCCAAAGGGATGGCAAGAAGCTTGTTGCCTTTCTTGGTCTTCTGCTGTGAATTACTGCACTACGCAGTTGTGAGGAGAGTTCATGGTAACAAAGGAGTATCATCAAAAAAATGTGTTTTTCTGATATTGTCAGTGACATTCACATATGTTTGGTTTTGTATTTTCACTTTTATTTCTTTTTCAAGTACAGTTTTTCTATACTAATGTTTATTTTAGCTACTGAAAACTTAAGTCTATGTGGCACTAGCCAATACAAGTGGCTGCCCTCTCCCTGTATTTTTCTTAATATTGCTTCAGTAGAAATGTTTTAGCTTTAAGAGAGTTTTGAGCCAGGAGCACCAGCAATGCAATTAAAAGGTGGCCTTCCATGTTTAACATTACCAGTTATAAATACTGTCTCGCATCCATTTCAAATTGATCTCAGAAAAGTCTCAGGAGGAAAAAGCACTGAGAGAGAAAATATCCTATAATCCTATTTGCCATGCGTTTGTTAATTCAAGTCTTCAGGCATTTTGTTGCCACTTTTATTGTGACTGTTGTGACCTTTGTTCCAACACGTTTGCTCTTTCTGTTTTTTTTTAATATATTTTAACACAAAATGAAAGAAAAGCAGTAGTGACTAATCAGAATAGGGCAGCAATTCCTAAAGAGTTGCTAAATTTCAGGAAATCTTCTGCCTTTTCCAGCTGAGTTGACTTTAATCCCATTAAAACATCTTACTTTCCACTGTGGTAAGAGTAAAGCTGGTTCTTGGCCCTGAGTGATCTGTGTCAGTTAAGCAGAAAGAAATTCAACTTCAAGCATGATGAAGATGGATGAAACGAGGGTTGTTGCTTCTCTAATCTGACCCTCCTGTTACTAGGCAGAAATCTTTTTATGTTTGTGTAAGACTGCATTCTTGGAGTGATAAGCTTTGATTTTCTTACAAGTGCTTTAAGATTTTAATGAGGCATTGAGCACTTGCTTCTTATGTCTGTAACCTTCACTTGATTTCTAAGTAACTGTGCTAATTTGTGAATGAGAATCTGGTGCAAGTCATCTTCCCTGTGGAATAAGCCAAGAACATTTCAATTGTTAAGGATGTGGACTGAATTCCAGACTAAAAATCCCTCAGTGTTTAAGTAAAAACTGATATATCCCTTAGCTCCTACTTTCTTTATCACTTACAACTCATCAGTTAATTTGTGCAAATATCAAATTGGAGAATGGTGAGGCAGAGTGGCAGGGGATGGGAAAAGGAGCTGTAATATTCTTTTCTTTCAAAAGCTGCTGTAAAGCACAAAGATGTCTCTGGCATTTTCTATCTGCTTTAAACTATAGAAAGCAATGGAGACTTCTGGTCTAGAGGTAACTGTATTTTAACTTTCATTTAGATTTATCTGCTTATGTTGAATGCATAATAACTTTTGGTGACTTTCATTTATCTGCTTTCCACTGAAGAATGGAAGAAAATGTGCAGTTCTTCACATCAGTTTTCTCAGCCTTTGTTAATGTTGGGTATTTCCTTTTACTGAGAACTAACCTTTGTTAGTGGATATTTTTTTCTGAAGTAAATCTAAAGAATCCTTTAGTTTCAAAAGTACTGTTGAAGTGAACTTCTGTTTATGAAGATGAGAGCCAGAAGGTGAATCTACATAATGGTACTGCAAATGAGACTCTTAATGGCAATCATGGCATGAAAACTTCTAACTCCTGTTCTAGAATCTCTTAAACATCAGCACTGTTTGTTATCATTTCCACCCATTTTACTTGCCTAAATTCAAAAGATCAGATAATGGGAGATTATTCCTTATCACTGAAACTCAAATGCGGGAATTTAGTAAGAACTTAGAACTTTGCCTTTCACCAACAGTTGAAAAAATTGCCCTAACTGTACTGTTTCAGACAAAATTGTGTGCAGACTTCTGCTACAGGACAGTCAGGTGAAAGAATGTTAGACAAATTGTAAGTGTTAAAGGTGCTGCCTAGATGTGCTTGGCTGGACCTAGCGAGTGACCTCTAATCGATCACCACAATCCTCGTAGGACGAAGTGCATTCTTTTGTAATGGCATTATATTATATATCTGTAAAGAAAATGATGGACTGTTCGTCAAGAATTGCTGAAAATACTTACCAAGACTCCGAGGAAAATATAATAACTGTCTGGACTTGCTTACACAAGGAAGCTGATGTGCAGTCAATTTCCAGTATGCTTCTAATTCCGCAGTAATTTCCCATGTCGCTGGCTCTCAGCCTTCCCTAAAGGAGGGAACCTGGAGAAGACAATGCTCTTTAAATGCACTTTTGTGCTTCTGAGTGCTAGTTTCTGTCTAGACAGACTCTTTCTTCTCTCTTGATAGTAAGACCAAAACTTCCCAAGTGTACTAATGCTGTATTTCTATTATATGGATATACAGTGTTCAATTTAAGTCTCCCTCAGCAAAACCCAGCAAGTTTTAAAATACATTGGAGAATTACAAATTTTTTCTTCATCGCTTCACGTTCGGTTGATGGAAGAAAAGGGATGTCCCAGCTTTCTGACAGTACCCAGCAGGGCTCTGGAGGCCAGGTTCACACCTTTGCATCTGGCAACTGTGTGTAATGTTCCAGTTTTTACTGAGCAAAACGAGAACTTGGGTGGAAGCGTTGCATCTGTTTTTCATGAATTACAGAAAAAAAGGCAAAAAAAGTTTCTGGATTTCAGTTTACATACAAATGAATTTCTGCTTCAGCTGAAATAGAATCCAACTTGATCGGATAAATAGAACTGAAAATGTCCGATGGCAAAGTTAAAAGAAAAGCGATTGAGAAGCAATCAGACTTTCCCATTACTTAATCAACATCATTTGATCCAATGGAAACATGCTGAATTCGGTTCTGAGGAAGGGAACCTGAAATACAGCTAATCAGAGCATTCGTTCTTTTTTCATGCTTAAAAAAATATATTAAATTTTCTTTTTATTAAAATGGATGGTCCAAACATAACCATATGTGAAGTCAGGATAGGATAATGAAAGCCAGGTTTCTTTAGGACTTTAAATTACCACACTTTGCTTGGCTGACTGAAGACTGACTACTAGTAAACTGGGCTGCATTAGCATTTGTTCTTTCAAATTACAAAGCTGCTGCATTTGAAGTGCCAACAGGGTGTCCTTGGGGAGCAAATAAGCTGTTGAGGCAAATCAAGTTTTATGGTTTTAATCTAATAAATTAGCCAAGGGAGTTGTATTGTCTGTGCTCATCAAATGATGTAGTTACCTGGTGTAAGATATTCTGACTGCAGAGCTGTAATTGTAGTCCCTTCCTTCTAGAGCTGTGATAGATTTACATTCCCCTCTCAAAATGGGACAGATTTTCTTGGTCCTAAATATAATTTTATGTATCTATTCTTAGGGGTGTTGGGAAGAACTGAGGTAATTGCTTTTGTGCTTGTAGTGGAAAAACATATAGATAAAACATGGTTTTTGTCACAGTCTCTTAAAGAGGACTGGATGTTTTCAACATTGTGTAAAGACAGTAAGACAACAGAGTATTTATGCTTACAGCTTATTTTCTCTTTCCTGAAAGGTCTGCTTCTCAGTCCCACTTTGTTAGCTTTGTGTGGAAAAATGATGGTCAGCGCTGCTTTCAACATCTTGTATATTTATACATCTGAACTATACCCAACAGTACTGAGGTAATTTCATAGAGTAAATTAAAGTACTTTTAAAGCACAGAGATACTGATTTCTGGTGTGCTTTAGTATTTATCTGTAATTATTTTTACCTGAAATATCAATATGAGTACTTTCTGTAAAGGCAGCTTGCTAGGGCTTGAAAGGGCTTCTCTTGTGAGTCACATGTTTTGCACCGATGAACTTCTATGGGCTGTTTGTGGCAACTTTCACTATGTCTGAATCCAGAATAAAAATACGAAACCCAGCTTGTTATATTGCAGTGCTAAATGCCATATTTCTCATTTCTACTATTGATTTTGGGAGTAAAATTATAGGCTGCAAACCCAAACATGATGATGTGATACTAACTTAATTATAAATATAAACTATATACAGCCTTTCTGTGTACTTGTATCTCCCATGTAATTATGTTTGTTTGCCTCCTGACAAACAAGTACTCTTCTGTATCTTTGTTATTTAGTTAAATATTCATAATGCAGCTAATTTTAATAGATTCTGTGTGACGGTAATTTGCTTTGCACCACTTAACTCATGAACGATGGTCTAAAACCTCAGTTTATTTTTCATAGGTGTCACTCGCACTTTCTAAGGTTACTCTTCTGTTGTCTCAAGATAAACCTGAGATGGGGAAATATAATTCGACACAATCCTCTTCTTCTCACCTCCCATCTTGGTTTCATGTGGTTTTCTGGATGGTACTTGAAGTCTGTGTTCAGAATTTGAGCCATACTGCACTTGTTGCACAAGAACAGCAACTACAAAACTACTGCAAGACCAGAGCCCTTTCTAGAGAAAGTAGAGATGCTGAAAGGTGATGTGGAGTAGGAAGGTGTCCTGGCTTGTAAATGTGTCCTGTAGCACTGCAGAGGTAGTTGGGATGATGACATAAGTCAATTGATTCCAGGACACTGAGGGCTTGGGAGAGGTGGGGGGATGTGAGTGACTCCTTGCTTGGCTTTTTTTTTTTTTTTCTTTTGAGGTTCACAAATTACCATACGTTATGGAGGTGTAAAAGCTAGACTGGGAATGCAGGTTTTGTCATAAAACTTGCGTGGGTGGAGGTGGATTGGCTGTTTCTGGATGCTGAGTTTGTGAATCTTGGCATGGGTTTAGATTCAATACGCAAGTCCCAAGCACACTGACTGAAGTGGGCAGGGGGTTTGTTTACATTCTCCTGTCCAGACTTTTGTGGGGTTTATTTGGGTTTTTTTTTTTTGAGTCTGTGGGTTTTGACTTTTTGTTTTCCTGTCCCCTGTGCTTTTTCTGGAGTTGAGACTCAAGAGAATTAAATCTTAAAATGTTTTAGTTTCTCAGCTTTTGCTTGTTTCACTGTGTTTTCATGATATGCTGTCTTCTAAAGTCCCACGGCTGTTCAGTGCCAAGTATGTGACAGCTCATGCCTAGCAGGAATTACAGTAGTGCCTCTGTTTGAAACTTAAGTGTTTGTGATTAGGAAGATTACTTGTTGGTTTGTTTCTTTTAAAGTGCTGCTTCATTTGAGAATCTGCACTTGTGTTCTGGCAAAAAAGTAATTTTGTGTCAAAGATACAGGCTGCCAGTGGATAAAATGCAAGGGTAAACACAGTTTAAAAAATTAGCAACCTTATTAGATTACTTGTGTTTAATAATATGGAAAACTGTTCTGTTAAACCATATGAAAATTCCTCGCATATGATAATTTATACATTTAAAAATGGTTGCTATCTCTCCGGAACTTAAATTACAAACATTGTAGTAGGTGCAAGAAAAGCAGCTATGGGTGAGTGTTTTATTTAAAACAGAGCATCAGCACCATCTGGTGGTCTTTGCAAAGCTTTGTAGTGATCCTGGTATTGCTCGTAGAACTGAGCTAAGGCAGGCGGTGGGATGAGACACGTACTGTTCAAAGGCAGTGGAGAGGAGGTGGAATAAAAGCTTTTTTCTTTTCTTTCCAGTTGAATGTCTTGCAGAAAAAAAATGTTTGCAGTATTGCTGCTCCTTATTTAAACCTACTTACTGCTTTAAGCATTGAGGGTCGGGGGCTTGTTTGGGAACGACTGGAAGGGATCTCAAAATCCATGGATCAGGTGGAAGAATGTGCGGTTAACCTCCCTGTGATTTATGGTTGGACTTGATGATCTTAAAGGTCTTCTCCAGCCTTAACGATTCTGTGGTTCTGTGACTGTTAGACATATTTTGTTCAGTTAACTGGTACCTGGTGTGATGGTGGGTACACCTCATGCTTGACTTGGGGAGGTGTTGCAAGCTAGAGAGTGTGTATGTGTTTTGGGCTTTTTTCCTTTTTGATGTGTCTTTAAAATACCTACTGGGCAGCAAAAAAGTAAAAAGAGAAAACATCACTGCTGTTGAATTTTGGACAAAAAGGAAGATTGTCTTTTGGGAAAAAATGTAAACATAGCTTTAGTAATATAGATGTAAAAACAAACTCGTGTTTTTTCTGTGAGAAAACGGTTGCAAAATGATGACATCCTTACATGGGATGGGTGAAATCAGAGTGGACTGCTTAGGATGGCTTTGGAGAGCTTATTTTGGCAGTGGAGAAACTATTGTATTTTCACTTAATATCAGTGGTGGTAGATAAGTTGCTCTTTTGATCTCTGGCTTTCTATGCAAGGAACTCTCCCTGATTCTTTCTGTCGAACAGCAGTCCTTGGTGAGTTTAGTGCAACTTTAGAGCTGCCAGTGCCAGCAGCAGAGAAGCTTTTGCAGTTGTGCAGGACTGTTCCCTGCAGGCAGTGAGTGAGGGGCAAGTGCTGAGCAAGAAGTGCAGCTAGAGGAGTGCTGCACGGTGTTTGCCAGGCAATTGCAGTGGGACTCATTGGCTTGAGCAAAGCCCCGGGCTGATGCGATTACCCTGATTGCAGAGCTATTTTGGCTGGCATTGGCTCAGCGCTGTGCCCGGTGGGCTGGTAGGAGCACGTGCCATCATTCAGGTTTGGTAGGTCTTCTAGTGAACCTGGCAAAACTGGGGCAGTAAGATAAGACACGGTGAGTGATCAGCTGTTGGCAGTGCAGCACTTCAAGAATACTTACTAATAGTTCTTGGGATTAAAAAATTCTGGATTAAAAGTATCCTAAAGTCTCTTAACAACTGCTTTCATTTTGCACTGGAACTGAAATAACACAACTCGCATTGAAGATCACCTTTTGCTCTATTCCCTCTCAGCAGAAAAGAAGCCAGCAAATCTTTGGATGTGGACAGGCTTAGGAGTTGTGGGAAGGATGCTTCTAAATGAAAGGTTCACACACAGACTGGTGTCTCTCATTGCTTCAGGGATTTAGTTGACAGGGAAGGTGCTTGGTCTTGTCTTGTGGGGTTTGGGTTAACGTTGCCTCCATGTGTGAGTTGCTATTTTCCCTTTCCCAAGAGGACCTGATGAGAGAAAAGGTTGCTTGGTCTATTTATTTTTACTTTAAAGTCACTGGCTTCTCATCAGCTTCTCCCATCATGTTTCCCTTAACCTGTGCAAAAGGCCATTAGGAAGGGTCATGCAGGTGGGTGGTTTGGTGTTCTGGTGACCCATGTCACTTCTCTGCTTGTCATCTTTAATCCTGTCACTGTCTTCCTGTCTTTGGAGGAGGAAAGGGAAACAGGGTGAACAGGAGCAGCTCAGCTCAGCAGTGTGACTGAGAATAATGATGAATGAAAGGAAGCAACGGAGAAATGTAGGTAGAACACTGTGAGCTGGTGACTGATGCCAATGTCAGTCTCCAGAGGGGCTGTTGTTAAATATTGTATTTAGGAACAATTTTGCATTTGATTAGAAAATGAAAGAGTAAGTATTTGTGTAACTTTCTTTGAAGAGGACCCTGCTGTTCTAACCCATGCTTTGAGTATCACGGTCTACATGAGATTATTTTAAACTTGCGTGAAAACTGAAGGGAGAGCAGAATTCAGCAGCCCCTCTATGACACATCTGGCCATATGTTTTCAAGCTTCACACTGGCAAGTAGTTATTTTCCATTTGGAGGTAAGCACTGACTTTGCGTCTGTGTAGCCTGCTGTGACAGAAGAGAGGCTGCTGCCGACTGCCTGAGCTGGAGAGAACATTAAAAATTTTGAAATAATTCCCTGTCCAGCACAGGGATGTCCAGTTAAATTGCCCTATATGACTCTGTTCAAACTTTTGTGAAGGATTGCACAACAGGGTGGTTTTGCGAGGAGTTTGAAAGGGTGTGATTTACCTCATTAGCAGTGATTTGTAGATCTTTGGAGTAACTGCTGGAGGTCTTTAAAAACATGTTTTTTTAAACTAAAGACTCTTGGTAACTTAAAAGTATAAGTTAATTCTGACAGGGCCACCACACGTTCATGCATGATTCAGTTGTGTATTCTGAAACTACAGATCTTTTATCCTTTTTTTGAAACAGAAATGCTGGCTTGGGTGTCTGTTCCATGTGTTGCAGATTTGGAGGCATTTTGGCGCCATTTGTGCCATCCATGGTAAGATTATTTTCTATTTTTTATTTAACTCAGATTTATTAAAATCTCTTAAAAGCACATTTCTGATTTTGGTGCCATATGTGCTGATATTCCTTAAAAAGAATTATTTTTATGAAAAATCAAATTGCATACACTTAATTTCAAGATTTAATGAACAAGATGCTTAAAAATACCCAGTATTTTATCTTTTGTGGAAGTAATCTAATGTTCTGTGTTTTGTTAATATTTCATCTGTTAGTGAAATGATTATCGTACAATGCATTCGATACTGCTAAAGCTCACTCAGTATCTGAGTTTTTAGCCATGTAAAGAAAGTTTGCATATGAAGGTGTTTCTCTGAAATGACATTTATTGGGTATGTGTGTTTTTCAGTATGTGGGTAATTGCACAAATTGCTGGAGTGAGAAGTAGTAGTGTCTTCATTTTGACTGCAGTTTTTATGGATCATATCTAGTAGGAGCAGGTTTTTACTAATGATTTTTAATTTTAGAAATCTCTTAGTCCTTCTGTACCTTTTGTGGTGTTTGGAATCAGCGGACTATCAGCAGGATTCCTCACTCTCCTTCTGCCAGAAACACTAAACAAGCCAATTGCTGAGAGCGTTGAAGATCTCCAGAGTGCCAACTACCAAGTGCTTAAAAATGAAGAGGCAGAGTAATTTTTTTTTTTTTTACTGTAGGTTCACATTATTTTCCCATCTATCTTCTATACACCATGACTTTGTGCATATTGTATAGATTGTGCATGAATTAATGTATGCATGAAGTCTTTAAAGCCATGTTTCTCTCTTATTCAGTGGAGACTAAATTTATTCTTTGTTTGGCCCGTAAAGACAAAAGGGCTAACAGCTTTCAGCTGTGTGTATTAAATTATATGTAAATGAATACCATTTTATTTCCTTAAAGAAAACAAATTTTAGAAAGGCAATCTAAAATAAGCAGGGACATTCATCAACATTCCTGTGCTTTTGCAGTAAAACAACTAGGCATATTTTTCATGGATTGGATTGTGCCTTTTTGTTGTGTTTTGTAGTGGAACGTGATCTAAAGTTAATATATATTTGAGGAATTGTTTTATCTTTCATTAGCCTTCTGGGTTAGAGCCATTTAAAGTATTTTCCTCTTGTTGATATGCACTGAATAAAACTTTTGAAGTGGGAAATGCAAAGTTTTGTTTGTTTCAATAGCTAATAGCATAAAAATGTGAAGTATATCTCCTAAGTTTGGGAATGGCTTCCTGGAAGAATTAGTTTTAAAAGGGATGGGGAGGAAACCCTATAAGCAAGGAATTTTTAGCTTAGAACTAAGCTGGTTTAGTGTAGATCTCAAAGAATATATGCTTTTCTGGTGTTTTTCATGATGTGCTAGCTTGTTAGTTATCTGGTAATAATTGTACTTAATCAGTTTGACCATACAACGCACACTATTATGCTTTCTTTTTATGCCTAATACATAATAATGCTGCATTCAGTTGAAATGGAAAAAAAACAATATTGTTTGAGCTTTTTGAATATAGTTTAACTTTTAATTTTAAAAAAGCAATAAGTTCTGGTTTTCACATTTAATATTAGCCCATACAATAGGACAAGAAAAATAAGACGTGTAAACAGTTTTTCAATAACAATTTTTCTTCTGTCTGACAGGCAAACTGGTAAGAAGAAAACACCTGAGTTTCAGAAGGCCTGTCTGGTGGAAAATGAAGGTCTGTTTAGAAGGTGGTTTAAGTGTTGAAGGGCAGATTCTTGCTCTGTTTAACTGATAGGAAGTTTTGGAGAATTCCTGTATAATCCTGCTTGTAGCATGTTGAACAGTTTTACCCGGAGGCAAACTGAGAAGATGGAAGAAGTTGATCAAAGCTTGTGACAAAAGAGGTGACAACTCTGTGCATTAATTAATGACTTAGCGGAAGCATACTGTGGATGTTTGGACTTCTCTACAGCTTCTTAAACTGAAGTATTAATTTATTTTACAAAATGTAATTGCTTGCTTCAGATTCATCTATAATGTTGTAATTGACGTGATGTATATAATTTAAAATTTAGATGGCCTTATATATTCAGGCAAGCTGTAATCGTGAAAAGCAGCGGCATCCTGTATATGCTAATTTTCTCTACAGGGATTTTAGCTTCTAAATTATGATATACCTCACAATATGAAGAGACCAAAGATTTTTATGGGTTGTTGGCCTTAGTATGTCTAGCACAGGAAACCTGAACGGGAGATATGAAAAAAGAATAAATGGATTTTATTATGGGAGTAAGTAATTTTTTAATACAATTGTACAAGGAAAGATATGTAAAGTTAAAAGTAATACTATATTGGAGAAATGTCAGGCCTTTAAACGGTGCATTTACAGAGGAGGATGAGTAACCTTTTAGGTGAAGGTTATTAAGTTTTAGCTGTAGACGTGGAAATAGAAATAATTGAACATGAGTCATGTATTACATAATTTATGTAATAATATGTAATCCAAGACATTTCACACATGAATTGGAAAATCTTCCTGCAAAGGGATGTGTGTGTGTGTGTTTACTTAACAGTTAATATATTTATGTCAGAATAGGTGTATCACAAATGTTACAGTTTTTTGACGGCCAACACAATTTTGTTATTAAAAAGAAAATTATTTAACATCTGTGGTATGAATGCTGCTTTTTTGAAGATGTTTGCGCAGGCTTTTTGAAGAATACTCATATCGTTTTTATTGTGGCCCTTTATCTAATGTGTCTGATAGAAACAAGTTAATGAAAGGCCTTTGTATTTTGAGCACGTTCCACAGTTAAATAGCAGTTCTGCAAATGACCACACACCGATGCAAGTGTTTTTGTGCTCTTACACACGCATGCCCACATAAGCACACGCAGGTTGCTGTGCCAGATGCCTCACTGATATCTGTGCATGCTTTACAAGTAGCCTGATCAGGTCCCCAAGAGGTGAAAATGAATTGGCAATCAGAGCAACTTTTAGATAATGTTGAGGTATGAATGAATTGCATGTGTATTTACCTAACCTCTGGGCCTGAAGCTTGCTGGCAAACAGCCTATAGAATATGCTGCAAACTCTTTATCTTCTGCTTATTTATTTATGCATCATTTTTGTAATGTTTCACATTTGTGAGTTTGAGAAATTTTTTTTCCTGAATAATATTAATGCTTTCTACTGCATTAACATTTATAACCATAGGGACTGCTTATACCTCTTCAAAGGATAATTGAGTCAGCAGGGGTACGGTAAAGACCAAGTTTTGTTACTGTTGACTTCAATTTTTTTATTAGAAGAAATAAAATTTAATAAGAAATAGAATGATATAGAGGTGTATTCCCCAAACAGAGACAAAACTCTGCAACAGGAGGCCTGTAAATGTACTGTTATGTGGTGGGAGTCTGTTTCTCCCTCCTGCCACATGTATTGGGCTGCATCAGTGCATTTTTCCTCTGCCTTTTATTCCACATTATATGAAAGTCAGGAAAAAAAGATAGCTTACATTTTGAACATGCTTATTTCTGCTTTATTTGACCTGGAATAATGATTTTTTTTGCCTGGGGTGACTTCTGTGAATTTGGTATTGATGACCAGAAAACTCTGTGTCCCCAAAAGAAGCTGATGATCTTTTCAGCAGCCCTGGTGTGACTCACAGTATCTGCAACTCTTTTTATGAGTGTAGGCCAGCGTGGAAGCTGATTTAGTACTTCATCTCCAAGATCTAAAAGAGAATATGGATGGAAACAGCAATTTCCATTTTTGCTTCTTATCTCTTTAATTCAATTTCACACCTTGTTTGACTTTTTATATTAGATATCCTTGCTGCATTTTGCTATTGTCAGATAAAAAGATGCTGTTTGGAAAAAAGAAGTGTCTTTCCCATTACACGTTTAGAAATAAGGAAATTATTTGCAGCTTTATTAGAAATATTTTCAGTGTATCAGTGCATTATATCGTACAAAGTCCTAAAGTTAAGAAATTACCTGTATCCTTCTTTACAGAATATGTAACAGCAAATCAAAGACAGCCAGCATTTTTGGTCAAATAACTGCTCTTTTTGGAGTACAAGTATCTTCCCTTAAAGCTTTTGACTTTGTAGAATTAGAAATTCTTCCCTTAGAGAACTCTTTTCCCCATTATTTTTAATGAAGACAAAGCAGTTTTAGGGAGGAATGCCCCGATAATTCTTTCCTCAGTGTGGGACTATTATCTATTCCTTTCTGTTTCTCTGTAAAAAGAACAAAGGGAGCTGAGTTAATTTAAGTGGCTTAATTATACACATTAGGTCACAATCGCCATCATTAAATATCACTTCTAGCTCTTCCCCTGTGCTTTATTTGTGTGTAGAAATTTGATGATAATGTTGCATCTGCACTGTTCATCTGTTTCTGTGTTAGAATAATATCTTCAGTGCTTTAGCACTTAGTGGTGAAGTTGCCTTTGTTTCTTTATCTGCTTTCAAACTGGTTTGAAGTCTTTTTACCTCAGCATTTGATCAAATTATGCTTCTTTCTGGATTTTACCACGTTTCAGCTGTAAATCTTCAGGTTTAAAGAAAAAAAAAGAGAAGAAATAAGAATTGGCTGTTTGCACGGTCCTCAAATATATCTGTGGTACTCACAGGTTGTCCAGAAAGGAAGCCTGAACTGATTTCAGTTTTTTCATTCCTTTTTGTGGTTCACCTTTTAATCTTACTGTATTTTTCCCTAAGCCACACTTGGATTTTTTTCTGTCCTAGGTGCTAAGAATGCTGGGCAGAGACAAAACTTGAACATTCACTTATGCTGCCTACATTTTAATGCCATTTCCCTGTCATTTAAAGACAGTATTTGTCCTTTAATGCTTGGTTAGGTTTGCTGAAGCCCCAGTTTTCCCCTTGTCAAATTAAGAATATCTGTTGTAAATATTAAAAAAATAGTTTTCTATTGTTCCTCCAGTTCATGCTATCTTTTGTATTTTGTTTCACGTTTTGTCATTCCCTGGCCCTCCTGGTGACAGACTCAGCATGGAGAAGCAACGGAGGTTTGGCTGAATCTACATTATCCTGGCTGACAAATATCCTCTGCTTTATTTTGTCATCAGTCAGTGATTTACACGCCCACACCGTGTTGAAAATCAGGTCAGGTATAAAGGCAGTTCCTATTTCTGGAAAGTCAACTTTGCCCAATATTCACATCAAACTCATCTCAGTGATCTTTTTCATTATCCCATTTGGTATTTCATCAAAGTTGTTTCCTCCTTTGTTGCAGCACTGCGTGTTATTGCTTGAAGTGGAGGCTATGGATTAGTTTTTAGAATTTATACTTTTTAATCTGAGCAGAGTGAAGTACAAATAATCCTTTGCTTTGTTGCAGCTAAGTAGCAGAGAAAGGAGGAGGCGAACGTTGCACACTACCATCTGTAACCAGCAGGTTCTACCATTCAATTTTTAGTTTGCTTCAGGCATATAACAGTATTGTGCATTATAGCATGCAAGAGACCTAACTTTTTCCATGCAGTGAATCATTGGTAGTTCAATGGAAAGGTCATCTTTCTTTGTATCACTTACTACAGGAGATGTAAATTTTATTAGAGATGAGTTTTGATAGATGAAATCCTTCCATTAGTTAAATTTGTGACAGATGTACAGCTACAGGCAAACTATATGTAAATCTGGGATCATCTTATAGTAGCAGAATTTTCTAAGACTTCCAAATCTGTAAAGAAATGTGTGGACTCTAGTGTGCTGTGGGAATACTGTTTGTTCCCACCTGAGGAGGAGGATGAAGGTAGACCACAGGAGATGCTTATGAGGGAAAGGGAATGTAGCTGAAAAGTGGCAGAGGAGGTTTGGGAATAAAACTGTGTTTCCAACTGGATGACAGTGTGGGTTCCCTACAGCGATACAAACAGGTTTGAAGCGGATCGAGATGGTGGCTTTTCATGGCTTGTCGCCTAAGAAGGGGGTGTGTGAAACACTGCTTAAGTGACGTCTTCCCATTTAATAGCAACCTAGTCGTGCAAATGACAGGTAAGTCTGAATAGACTGGCTGTCTCTAAGTAACATTTTCAACAACTTCGGTCATTTAGGCTGAAAATTTCTGTACTGGACTTTTGTCTGCCAGGCAGCAGTACTGCTGACATTCAGGTGCTGTATTTGAATGTCCTTGTCATGAAACACTCCAGGTAAAACTAGTGATTATGGGTTTTTTAACATTTTTTCAAAGAGATGATTCTGCATGTGCCACACCTCATTTCTTGTTAGTCACAGCCTCACTCACATAATTTTCTACCTTCCTCTGCACTTTTTTCCCTCCTATCCCATCCGCAGTGGTGAGGGCCCTGAATGAATTCTCATCTCTCTGTACCAATGTGAGAAGGAAAAGAAACAGCAGTATATTGCTGGGCCTTCTAAAGTAGCTGGAATCTGTACACGAAATGAAGTTACTCCAGACGTGTCCAGGTTGAAAGAAATTGCCATTTCTTTTCACCGTCCCCTGTCTTATGGTTGATCACGTTTATATTTGTTGGTGTCAATATTCCGTGACAGCTGGCTCTGAACATTACTGTGAGAAGCCCAGCTCCTTCCACCAAGTTCTGCTGCAGCTCTTGAGGCATTTCTTCTGTTTCAAACCATTGTTTAATTCTTATAATAGCGTTTGCTATTACAGATGTTTGCTCCTACAGCTGTCCAATTGTTTTTTTTAAGGCCTCCTGATCTTTTGATTTCAGGGCTGTGATATGGCAGTTCAGCAGTCTGTCATTGCACTGTGTTTGTTTCCTTTTTCTGTTTTAGGTTTGATGCCTCTCGGTTCCACTGAAGATACCGATGATCAGGAATAATGACAACAAATAGGAATGCTTGACCGAAGATATACACCCTATTCCATAGTTTTTGTTGTCTGGTTTCTCTTTTGAAAACGTTCCGATTGTTTCTGTGAATGGATACTTTTCCTCTTATTTTGTGTGTGTGCCTTGAAATGGATGCGCAGACACTCCAAGTGCTTGCATAAAGCAACTCCCTCAGTGTGTGCTCAGTTTTACTTGTGCTCAGACCTGCCCATAAACCATCTGCTGTAGCCTCAGTGAGGTGTTGAGACCACTCTGACTTGCAGCATGATGTCCCTGGCTATGTTTGAGACTATTGCCCAACCTTCCATTTAATTAGGGAGGGGCTCTTCAATGTTAAATTCCTAAACTGCTTTGATGGGGTTTGACAGGTGTTTTCAATGCTGAGAGATTATCCTGACCAATTCCTCTGTGGGTGTGGTGACCCAGATGGTTTGGGTTAGTGCTAGAAACGAGATGCACCTCCCACTAATCTTGCAATGGTCCTGCTGCCGTCACAGGAGCTGGAGTCAGCTGCCTCTGCCCCGGCTTCCCTCACCAGGCATATTTTATCATTGCTGGTTTGGTTTGCACTGCTGAGTTCCTGCGTTTTCCTGGGGATTGCGCTTCTACAGAGCAATTTCTTGGTATGTAATTCCAGAGAAAGTTACTTCTGCTGCAGTTTGCAGAGTTTGTCCCAGCTGTTATAGCATCGTTTGAGTGTAGAAATGGAAATGTTTTTCCTGGAGCAATGTGTGCGTGTGCCCTGTACTGCGTTGCCTCGGGGCCTTCAAGGCCCAAGTACACGTAGGGCTAGCTCAAAAAAAAAGGTGTAACGATCGACTTCTCTGTCTTAGAAAAGTTGGCTGTTTGAGGAGATGGTAATTTCTCCCTGCTCCTCGTGTGGAGGTAACTTCTTATATTTGACCTCGTAGTTCTTACACAAAAAAATATTAAATACACTGATTAAAAAAAAAATCCAACACAGGTAAAAAATAGGTTTGGAAATCAAAAAGCAAGGAAAACCAATGGCTTACGCAGCAGTTAGTCATTTCTGAAGAATGTATCACAGAAAAGTAAAATTGGCAGCAGAAGGGCTCTTGCAATCATGGTCTTAACAAATTGCTATGGTTCTGAATTGGCTATTTATTATTTTTAACTCTAGCAGTCTGCTAGGAAGGAAGCAAAATAATTACTAACGGCAGATTTTTGTTAGAAGTTAATTTATTGTTGGTGGAACTAATTGTGTGTTCCAGGTGTTCATCAGTTTAGCAAGACAACATTTAACTATCAAATGTTCCAATTACAATGTGGTTAATTAAACATGATTAAACTGTTGGGTTTACAAACATGCAACTAATTATATATAATTACACTTGTAGTGGGTTCATGGTATGCATCACACAAGATATATGTGGTTTTTAAAAATTGCTTTTTATAAAAGACTACCTTATGTTTGTACGTTAATATACAGGTATTGACAGCTGGCTGTGTTTTTAAACCCGAAATCTACTATGGAACAGTTGCAGCGAGGTACTGAATCAACAAATCAGTTAAAAAACATAAAAAAGGTGAGGGTGGGAGTGGAGCCTGCTAAGGATTTGCAGCTGAACAGTTTAAGTCTTGTGTGAATTGGTAAAAGCTGGTAGTTCTTTGCTATTTAAATTCTTCTGCTATTAATGCAGAAGCAGAGTTTTTTGATACAGAAAGTTCATTGAGCGCTCCAGGTTGCTGGGTTGTCCTTGGTGCCTGCTTCAGAGATGTCTGCTGAGAGAACAAGGTGTGCACTGGGGGACTGAGAAGGCTTTCTTGGAGAACTTCCAAAAAGGATTTCTGGGGTTGTCCTGGAAATCTTGGAATAAGGCTGCTGGCTCCTGTGGTGGATTTGCTGGGGATAGGTGGTGGATGTGTCTCTTGAGAGGGTGTGAAGGGTGCAGCACTAACTCACGGGCTGCCAGACTCATGGGCAGGCATGGAAAGTCTCATCCCATTGATGTCTAGAGTTTATCAGTGCACAGACCAATGTTGTTGTTGAAGCTGGTGCCCTAAAATAACTAAGACTGCTGAATTAAATAACTGTGGTCTTGAAACTGCTGGGGCTCCCCTGCAGCAGGAGGTGTGGGTGACCCGCTGTCTTGTGGCCCATGGCCCCCTGCCCACAGGATACTGCTCTGGGGCATAGTAAGGGTAGCTTCACAGGGGAGGATAAGGATGTGCTCATTAAATCTTGCCAGTCTGTCACCCATCACAGCCTTCCACTGCTTGGGTTTTGGTTTTGCTGTCAGTTATGAGCCTCTTGATTAGCAACTGGTAGCTTTGTCATGTGTGAAATCTCTTCAATAATCCTTTACTTTGTATTTAATTCTTGTCCTGATGGACACACGTGACATTTAATTACAGATAATACTTTTGTTAGGAAAGCTGTGCACAGCACTTTACTTGTAATAAGGGCTATTTTAGTCTCTGATTTGCGCTGAGACTCTATTTAATCTGAACCATTGGGAAAGAGACATCAAGGAAAATGGGTGTCGGTGCAGGAGGGGATTGCGATGGCTTGATGTGGAAAATATAAAGTGGCTGCCTCTCCCTGTGCCCACTGGCATCAAGCCCACCTGACAGGGAGGGCCTGGCAGAGGCCAGCGTGAGCACTTCTGGGCTGTGAGTGGGTGTCTCATCCCTGGGCACCCATGCTCCATTTGCCCAGGATCTAGTGCTGCAACATGTGACTTAGATTTTACAGGACTTCCCATAATGCTGCATATTTAATAAATAAAGCTGTCTTATCTTCTGTGCTCTTCAAGCAAATTCTGACTGTAGCAAATTCAAGCAAATGCTGACTGGAGATGAATATTGCAGAAACAGCTACATCAAGGCTGCTTTCTAATTTGGAGTGACCGGGTGGTATGCATATTGGAAAAAGGAAATCTTGCCTGCTTAAACATCTGTATTTGGAGTGATAATGTACACACCACGATCATCAGTTCTGTCCTAATGAATTTGCTCATTAATGAGATTTGCAGAGCACTGATTTTTTTTGTTAAACTTTTTAGTTCGTTCTTGCATGCCTCAGTGTTCATGGGAATATGATGTTTGCTTACCAGAGGTTGTTTTGCGTGTATCATTCGTACCCATATGAATATAGTGGATTGTGTTCATTTTCAATCCCTCTTCCCCTGCATACAATTACACAGCTGTGCAATTGGAAATCTACAATAATATCAGGCAGCAACTGGAAATTCACAGTAATATCAGGCAACTCAGGTAGGAAATCATACCCTTTCCTCCCTAGTCATCATTGAGCATTAACTTAATCATTAGTAATGAAATCAAATGAAAGTCAATAAACTATTGTAAATAACTTAAAATAGTTCTTTTTATGTGAAACCTATTCTGTCCTGAAGCAGATGTTTCCTATTGTTCTCTCTAATTTTGTGTGCACAAGTGTATACCAGAAAGAGAGAACAGTTCTCTTACTGAGATTTATCTTTATGCAGACATCTAATGCTGGTAGGATATATTGGAAATACTAAAACTGCAAGGGGTTTATAGCTGTCCTGAGTTTTCCTGAACCAGGAGATCACTGTGTGAAATACACTTGCCTTAATTTTCCTGTTCTGCACTGAAGTTGCATTTTACATCAGGTTTTCCTGTCCCACTTAAGATAATCACCTGGTCTGTCAGATGCAATGTTGAGAAGCAGCAGGGTTGTGCCAGGTGACCGTACAGCCTGTCAAGGCCTCTCATTTGGGGAGATAACACCTTTTCTCACACATTATGGATAATCCAGAGTTGGCCCTTGGTTGGAGCAGGCTTTGCTCTTGTTCCCTGGCCTTGCTGGGCTCATGTCCACTTCCCTACTGCTTGCTAGAGAAACAATTTCTGTTTAAATAACTTATTCCAGGGACAATTAATTACTCAAAGAAAGTAATGATGTGCATGGCTGTAGCTGAGAGATCAAAGTGTTGGGATGGGAACTATGCCAGCCCTGAATTGGTGCCATTCTGGGAGGAAATGGGAAAATGGGAAGATGAATCTTAGTGCGGTCCTGGCACCTTCGTATTATTGTTAGCAAAAAATGCAACCAGCCCTCAGATAGTCAAATTCTCTGTTTTCCCTGACCCTGAGATGGTCTCTGATTGGTGCCAGCAGGCTTTGTCAGCCTGGGTGCTGGGTGAATGTTGGTGTGTGGGTGGCTGCCTGGTGACACCTGCAGTGTCTGCGATGGGACCCATGGACCCCACTGTGGACAAAGCAGGATTTCTCTGGCACCTGCTGATGTGCTCCTGAACAAACACACTGCCCGTCAGGGCTCCTGCTAGCCCCAGATTTGTTGCTGTACTAGCCATGGAGGTCTGAAAACGTCAGTGAAAGGTTTAATCTTTTTTTCCTTTGTCTTCTTGTGAGCAACAAATTACAATGAAATAAAAGAGGATGAAAATAAAATTTTATACTGGGCCTTTTAGGCAGTTTTATACTTCTCTCTGACAAGAAGGCTAAAAGAGCAAAATAATATTGACTAAGTGTCTATTCTTTACTGAAGTGCTCTTGAAAGTTAATCAATCCACTTGTGCCCTAAACAATGTTAGCTTTTCATTTCAGAGGGACTAGGGAAAAATTTACCTGGCTTTTCTGGCTTTAAGAGAATGGCAGGGCTGGAAGGAGAGTATGATGAGCTTGCTTGCCTGTGCCTTGATGGGATTAAGATAGGATGCTGTACTGTCACTTGGATGATGTTTTGTGTATATTTAATTGACCGTTGCAGCTCGCTTATTAGTGAATGTATTTATGCTCTGGGATGCTAATGCCGAGTGGTGTTAGTCTCTTCACCTCACATTTTTTACAGAAAAACTTTAGGTAATTTGAATGAGTTTGGGGAAAGAACAGCAGAAAGGTGGGTTTTCTCTTTGTGCTTATTAATACGGATCTGTAATTTGGAGGCTGTGTTGAAGAGCATTAAAATGCATAGGCTTTTAATGGAACTGCCAGGGCAAACAAGATGAATCCCTATGACTTAAGTAATCTATCACTAAAGCTTTGTTCTTGAAAAAGAAGAAGGGATATAGAATTCCTTCTGACCTTCAGAGCATCCCTGGTGCTGTAGCCCATCTCTGACCACATCAAAGCAGCACCAGGCAGGGAGAATAAGGGTGGCCTCTGGCTTTGGGACAGCCGTGGGGAAATTTGGCTGGCTTTAAAAGTAGAGTCTGGTGATTTCTGCTGCTTTGGTAGTAATATGGATGAGTGCTCCACCTCTGGTGGGCCCTCAGCTGTAGTGTGATCCACGACCCTTTGTATTACCACACTGATGTGTAAGGATGTTTGTTTTCATTTAGGTGGTTAATTAGCTGGAGGTGTTATCAGTATTAAAGTTTACTGTTTCTGTTAATATACATGTATTGTTGTGTGTACGGGAGCAGGTTTAGGTGGTTTTCGTTTGGAGGGGTTTTCAGTGCCAAAAACCCTAAAGACAAGCATGTTCCACAAGACAGCCACATTTTTCAGCATGAATTTTTAAAATCCATCCAGGAAGACTATTTATCCAGTCTGGAATAAATTGCCTGCTCAAGGTAGAAGGGACTGTCCTGTCTGGCCTCTGTGTTGCCCCTGAGCTGCTGCTCCTGTCCCACTGGGACAGGGCTGTTGATTTTGCAAGGCGGGCTGTAGTTATTAAAGGCTATAATTACTGAATCTCCCTGGTGGTTTCGATCTCTGCTTTCCACTATACCATAACTGCATTATATGCTATGAAACCGTGAAACGACCATGTGATAGGATGGGGGAAACAAAGGAAAGTCTGCAAATGTGGCTTTTGAAGAAACTCCTGGTGACAGTCTTGATCTTTGAGCTTTGTTTTGCTGCTTTCAAAATGAAATCCTCACACTGGTTTCCTCACTATTCCCAGTTCATGACTTCGCCTGCCGAGTGATGCACAGTGATGATAACTTGCAGATGCCTCTGTGTGTGACAGCTGGATTAGTGTTTTTGATCTTGCTCATTTACAGGGTGCAATCCCCTTTCCTTCCCCCCTCCTGGGGAAGCTGGCTCCTTGATTTGGTGAGCTGTGATGGTGGGGATACAGATTCTGGTGCTTGCTGCTGTTTTCTTTGCCTCAGGTTTCTGGGAGCAGCTTGGTGGTGGAGCAAGCACAACGTTACACTTGCCCAAATCCTGCTTTGGAGGGAAAGAGGAAAAGAAGTACAATAAAATGCATGAAAACGATGAAGAAACTGTAGGGAAAGCCTGTTAATGACTGAGAAAAGGGCTGAGTAAAAGATGAAAGAAGATGACTTGAGAACACAAAGTGCCGTACACCAGGTGTTTATGCAAGAGCAGTTGTGTGAAGCCTTGCTCTCTCCTTCAAGCATGCGGTTAATGAACAAAACCTTGAGACAGTTTTTGTTCCGTTGTGATTATTGCCAGATTTGTCTGCACAGAGAGAGGAAAAATAAAATCAAGGCAGCTAACCTGTGGCTGCTGGTGGAGGTGAACAGGAGGAGGGGTGCACGTCAGTTTGGGCCCATCCTCTTCTGCACCAAGCCAGAAGGTGGTTTTGCCCTTGATGTTTCAAAGAGGATGGTGCTGCCTGTACACACAAGCAATGCTGCTTTGTAATTACTGCTAAAATAACAAGATGTGTGATCATGCACCCAAGAGAGCTTCTGAGACGGTACACATGTTTTACTCCTTGTTTTTCCCTTTGGGAATGTGTAAGGTGCCTGCACCCACGGCCAGCAGTGGGGCTGAGGGGTCTCTATGAGGAGAAGCTGAGGCCAAGTGAAGCTGGTTCTGATGGCCCCTTGGCTGGGCCCTTCTGGAAGGAAAGGAGGGAGGGTGAGGTGGACAAAAAGGAACAAGGGAAAGGAATTTGTTTGTCACGATCCAAACCTATTTTAACTGGTAAGGCGTGAAATTAATTTTGCCCAAGTTGAATCTGTTTCACCTGTGATGGTGATTGGTCTGTATCCAGTTTGGACTGTATTGTGAGCCATGAGATTTTTCACTGTGTTTTCTCCCCTGCCTTGCTGAGGAAAGGGAGGGAAAGAGTGGCTGGATAAGCAACTGTCAGCCAACTATGGTCAATTTGGTGCACAGAAATTCTTACTTGACCTCTAAACCATGACTGTAGTGGGATCTAGAGGAAGAGGTTCTGGTACTGATTGCTGCTGCTCTCTTGCGTGCACGTGGTCACGGGGAGCTGCCCACCGAGGCATCATCATAGAATCATAAAATGTCTTGAGTTGGAAGGTTGCTTGAATG
Organism: Neomorphus geoffroyi; assembly: GCA_033558235.1. NCBI lineage: Eukaryota > Metazoa > Chordata > Aves > Cuculiformes > Neomorphidae > Neomorphus > Neomorphus geoffroyi. The sequence goes on along the minus strand of JAUMJM010000016.1, from coordinate 8,923,389 downwards.
CTTCTTGAATATTGTCAGTCTTGGTGATGTGGCTGCTTCCCTGGGGAGCTGTTCCAGTGCTCCACCACCCTCTGGGTGAAGAACTTTTTCCTAATATTCAACCTAACCCTCCCCTGTCACATTTTCCTGCCATTCCCTCAGGTCCTATCATTGGTCACCAGAGAGAAAAGATCAGCACCTGCTCCTCCTCCTTCCCTTGTGAGGAAGCAGTAAACTGCAATGATGTCTCCCCTCAGTTTCCTCCAGGGGTGTCAGAAATCAAAATGCAAATTGTACTGTAGAGGTGCTCATATACACGTTTAGATATTAAATTGTCTCCCCTGAAGCAATGACTGCATCATTCACATATGTATCAGTGATTTTTAAAAAGTATTTTTGATCCTTCTTTATTTCTTTATTGGCAACCAGTGATTTTGGGCCAACATTGCTTTGACTCTGGCAGGGGCGAGCGGCAAGGAGTGTGGTGTGGCTCCCAGGGGTGCAGCAGAAGAGGTGACAGCCCTGCCAAAAGTCATGCCAGACTGGCAGGACCAGAGAAAGAAATTGAGATGTGCACAGGTACTGTTTGTCATCAGGGTTCGCACATTGGAATGTGCACAATCCACTAAAGTGGAGACAGCAAACACTGCAAGGCCAGAAGACCCCCTGGGGGGGTCTCTAGGCTGCATCCCCTCTGAGTTTGGTGACTTTTTGGAGGTGGGGTGGTGGTGTGTGAAGAGAGAGTAGGATGCAGCCCGCTCCCATGCAACAAGCATAAAGCAGTTAAATATTAATAGTGGAAAAGGACAATCCTTGCTGTTGCCTGGGTTGAGAAGGCACCCCAGTTTTGTACCCGGGGTGTGTGGCCGCTTCTGCTCAGAAATGGAAACGCTTAATCAGAGCACATTTTATGGGAACTGCAGGTGGCAGCAGGGGCTAAGTTTTGCAGAAAAAGAAGTATTAAATTTCCTTTCTCCACAGTAGCTTGGCATATGGCAAAAACTTGAATCTCTGCAAGAAGCCTTCTCTTAAAGCCAAAACTACATATTTTTAAGGACTGTCAGCTTCTTTTCAGTGTGCTGTTTTCCATATGACTGTAACGACACTTCCTGTTCCCTTTGGGATGCCCTTCATTGCTTCCCCCTGGGATGGGTTTCTGCTGTTTTTTTTGCAGCATTATCACTGTTCAGCTTTTATTTAGTGTGTTCCAACCGGGTAAGTAACTTGAGTGGTATATTAATTACGTTAAAATCAAAATCATGTCCATTTGAATTTAAGAAGCAGGCGAATCACTGTACATTACCTGTAGGACCATGAAATTCTGCATGTTGCACAGAAAAACCTTGAACAAATCTCTATGAACTTAAATACAGCAGATTTTATCAATCTCCGTTTGGTTTCTAGTCACGGAGAAGGCTTTAATTCAAGGATTAGCAAAGAAATAATGAACAGACTGATGTCCCCCATTCTCTATGTGTTTTTGGCTTAGGAGTTATCTGTCATCTAGTGCTTTCTCATTTGGGTTACACACATTTATTTGTCTGGTTTGGTCAGAATAAAGAATGTACCTGTGTTGATTGCGTGCCATGGGGAACTTGAAAGATACAACATACTGAAATAGAGGTGGACTTGGGTTTATACTGCTCACTGTACAAACAGACGCATATGTACGCACGTGCTGTACATGCTGGCATCAGCCAGTGGGGGGTGTGTGTGTGTGTTTTAAATTATGCTGCACTGGATGAAGATTAAGCTGGTAAAACTGTCCAAAACGCCTCAGGCTCCTATTTCTGAGCTCTGAGTTGAGTCTGCGTACGGAAGAATCTGTTTCTAAAAAGTAGTAATTGTTGTTACTGATAAAGTTGTGCCATAGTAAGTGAAAATCCCAAAGGGACTCATTCTGATACTGGCAGGGTCAGTTCAAAATCTGCAGCAAACATTCTTGGTAGCACGTTTTCCAATTAAAAAGCAATAGCAAAGCACTTAAATGCATTGCTGGGAATTAAATACTTCTCTAGAGCTAATTGCTTTTGTTGGTGGTTTTTCAGATGTACACTAGAAAGACGACAGTTTGGACTGTGAACGGCTCATCTGTGTTTTTAAAGCCTTCCCTGGCACGAAGCACTCCGATGTTATTTCCCCCCCTGTGCTTCTTCCTTGGCACTAAGTGCTGATTACAAGCCATATATCTGCGCACTGGTCAGAGCAGGCGCGTCAGTGAATCTCTGTACAGGAGCCAGCGCTGTTAGAGAGCACATCCCAGGCTCCCGCTGGGAAATACGGACATACAGTATGATGTAGAACTGTATTACCTATTAAAAAGCGATTATTTAGGGCATGTAGAAAAGAGAGGATATTATAAATTAAACAAAGAACAAAATGCATTTTAATAACTGTTGCTGGGTTGTGGGAAATCTCAGACTGTGTGTAGAGGGTTTTACGGTCAGTATGATGCTGTTGGGGAGGATCCTGGGTAGGAGGCTCGGGAGGGAGGGAGGGAGGTGTTCTGTGCACGTATTCAATCACATTTTAAAGAGAATTAGCTCAAGCTGCACTCATGGACCCTTCCTGTTCCCTTATTGCAAACATTATTCTGAATTTATTTGGCTGAACATCTGATGAAAGAAAATATCAAGGTTGTGTTGCCTGCCCTGAGTGCCGGATTTGGCTCGTGTGCAGGAGTGTGCCTCTACTTGCCCAATCCAGGGAGATACGGAGCGCCCTGTGATTTACCTTAACAATTATAATCAAAGCCACACAGCTCAAATTATGAATGTTTGATCTTCAGAGCTTATAATCAACCCTGAGAAGAAACACACCAGAAGCTATTTTATTGAATAAATTTAAATAATGCATTAATTTTAGAAAATAATTGCATATGAGCAAATGGCTAAGTTAATCAAAGTAATAATTTGTTCAGCTCTTAGGGATATGTAAAAACTTAAATAATGTGTAAATATCACATTTGGCATGTGCATACTTATCACAAAATGTGAATTAGATGTAGTGCACACATAGCTGAATGGAGACTATGTAAATGTATTTTACTGATGCTTAATGGGGGACTGATATACATCAAATTTGGAAGTAGTTTATAAAATTGCACAATTCCAGTTTGAGTGCACAATTTAATGCTTATTTCCCTCATGACCAAGCTCTTGGTGGAGAATCCCAGCCAATGTCACGCGTGGAGACATGCTGGTAACATACACCCTTTCCGCAAAACTTCCTGCAAATAATGAATTCAATGTGAAGTGTGTCTGTATTTGTGAAGTATCCCAAACCATGCAACTTACCTGGGAAAAGAGAGCAATGGCAGAGGTGACATTGCCAAATGAAATGCTGCTGCAGGTGGCATGAGAGGCGGGTAATCCATGCAATGGGTTGTACTTTGCTGCTCCGCTGCCTCTGGGCTCAGCAGCAGCGAGCAGGGCCCGAGCAGGTTGGGGTGAGATTTCCAAAGGCTCCCTTGAGAGCTGCAGTTGTCTTTTTGAAAGTGATCTAGGAAGTTACAAACCTAACTTGTGGTGGCTGTGTAGCATGTACAGGTCTGTTGGCAGCACACGCTTGGCCACCCCTTGCAGCCCATCAGGGTCTGCACTGTTTCTGCACCCATGCTGAGTAAAAGGTGGCTGTAGCAGGGAGAATGGTGCTATTGCGCCAACGCAAATGACAGCGTAGAAAAGGATATTTAAAATTGAAGTAAATGTGCCTCTGGTCCTACTGTGCCCACTTTGTGTATGTGATATATTCATGGGGAAAAGTACAGTGTTCTTTTCTAGATTGACAGGAGATTTTCACTTCTTACATTGTAAGAGTCTTGATCTGATTTAGCTGTTTCTATCCTGGCATGTGGCAGTGGTGCTGGTATATTAACAGTCTCGCAGCAGTTGTCAGTGGGCTCAATAAAATTAATGTGAGTATTAGTCAAATACAGATCGCCAGTTTTCTTAGACTGGGCTCCAACAAGAGTTGTGGTTGGGAAATTATGGTTTTCTTTTGTTATTTCATTTCACTTAATACTGATGTGTAGGGTGATATGTATCATGGTTATTTTTTTTTAAATAAGGCTCTTTATTCTGACTCAGTCAGGGACTGGAGTCTTGTATTTGTATTAAATATTGTATCAAGTGATTTGCAGAAGCCGTGGGGTTTACTGGGATGAGAGCTATTTGTTTTTTATGCAGAAACCTGTGGTTCTTTTTGTTAGGGCTTTGGATTGCTTTTATGCTTCATTCTCACAGGAGAAATGCAAATGCTACTGAAAAATTATGTTTTGATTACAGACACAGATAATGAAGAAGCATTAGAGAAGAAGCTAGGTTTTTCTGCTTTTTCCGTGATTATATTTTTTAAGTATGGAAATTATATTCAACTGCCCTCCTGCTGAGAAAATAGACTCATAAAATCATAGAATGGTTTGGGTTGGAAGGGAGCTTAAAGATCATCCAGTTCCAACCCCTCTGCCATGGGCAGGGGCACCTCCCACCAGACACACAGAAGCTTGGGAGAGAAATGCAACCCTGCAGCTGCGTTCGACTGGGGCTTCGGTGGTTCAGCCCCGTACAAAGGCACCCCGGGAAGAGAAGTCCCTTACAGGGATTTTGGGAGTGGTGTGGGGAAACCAGGCTGTGAACAGGCTGAATGTGGAGAAGCCAACGTGTGATTTTTCCAACCTGGACTGGCAGAGATGCTGCGACAGCTGGCTCAGTGGGGTCCATGTCTGAGCAGGATGAGCAGCGAAGAAGCTGAGAGGTTTTCTAGGGGCTGCTTTTCCTTTAAGCGGAAGCCATAGGAGGCTTTTCTCGCCAGCAGCCTCCAAACTGGAGTGGCTTCATTTTGGTGATGGCTCTGACTTCCTGCCCAGCCCACGTTGGTGCTGGGGAAAATTCCCTGTGGCCTCATCGTGCTCCCTGCGCACGCGCTCTTCCGTTCCTCCTTGGTTTATTTATCTGAATTCATTGAAGTAAATTTATGGATTTATTACTTTAGGAGGAGGTGACCCTGTCCTTGGATAAGGCTGTGCTCTGTGGTGGCATGTGACACTCTGGATGGGATGCTGGTTGCTTCACTGGCTTGCCTGGCTTCATCCACGGAAGCTTCTGAAATACACGTCCTTTAGATTTACTGTCACCAGGTAATCCGGTCAATATAACTGGTGGCTGCCAAATTTCAAGAGGGCCCTTGAAGCTGATACGCAAGGTATATTACATTATGAGCTGACCCGTTGCACCTAAGGTTTATTTCCTTTCTCATGCAGAACAACTGTTTTATTCTGTCCTTCTGCAGCTCCTGAGGAAGAGCAGGGAGGAGTAATTAGCATTTTGTGGAGGCAAAAGTTGGAAGACACACAAACTCCATTTCATCTTGGCCTATAAATCAGCATGAGAAAAGTGCTACAGTTCTGCTTTTCTTGTTACGTAGTTCATTAGGAACAGAGAGCAGTGCATTTAGCATTTATATACTTCAATGTGTTGGCATTTATCTGTTCAGCCATGTTTACTAGAGTAATTACAAGTCAGATTAGGTGTGATGCTTGCTGGCCTTTAAGGAAGGGACCAAAACAAAAGGGAAAGCAAGTTTTACAAATGTTAGGCAAAACAAATCCTGGCAAGAAGCTGAGGGATCTTGGTATATATTCATATAAGGAAAGTAAAAGATTTGTTGCAGACAAAACATATTCTGGTAAGTCCTAGTAAAATATTCAGATAAAGTGACTTTAAAAGAAAAAAAAAAACCCAATGCAATTTTCTTCTGTGATAGCTACAGGGGGAAAATGTTGCAGTCCTCCAATTACAATTTTTGAAAATAAGAATAATCAGTGCTAGCAGCAAAAATAGTATTCTCCTGATATTTTTCAATTGTCACAAATGTTAAACCCTGATTAGCTTAAATACAAGTTTGATCATTTAAATGTGAATATAATTTATGGTAGCACAAGATCGAAAGTGGAACTCAAAATATTGATGTTAGCTATTTATCTGCCGGTTGTCTCCCATGCAAGCAATTAATTTGAGCATTTGGGTATTTCAGTGCATTCTGTGGGATATTTTTATGCAATTTACATACAGAAATTGCTTATTTCCAAGTTATATCTCGCATACCGAAGAAATTTCCCCAAAATGGTATTGCTGGTGTTGCCTGTTGAAGTTGCCCATGGAGAGCCAGTGTTTCTGTCCTGCCTGGTGGCTGCCCCAACCCCTTCCTGGCATGAGCAGAAGTGTTCTTCCTATCACATGGTTTTGCAAAGCTCTGGCAGCTTCAGGAAGACCCTCTTTTGGAATGGAAAGATCTGCCCAGATGCCAGCGTTGTCACAAATGATGCCCTAATTTTTCAATTGTCAGCTGATCTGGTTATGGAGATTGGCTTAATCTTTGTCTCCCCTGAGCATCCATGTGTATGAGAGAGAGTTTATTAATTTCCTTCCATAAAATGCGGAGTCCTCTCTGCACAGATCCTATGCATGTGTGTCCTCATTGGAATTGCCTTGATAACACAAGGGTGGAAGCAAAGGTTTTGCCTGGGCAAGAGACTCTGATATAGATGTTACCCTTAATATTACTTTTAGAATATTTTCCCCACACCACCTGCGGGGGTGGCTGTAATTGCTTCTTTGCTTTTACCAGGAGTACCTGGAACTGCTCTGTCATTTTTACTGATGTCATTTTGCTCCCAAAGGAAAAACTGAGACTGATTCTCCTTTAGATGAGAGTTGACTCCTGTCACATCCCTGGCTATTCAAAGCTATGTAGGCTCACCCTGGGATTCTGCAGACTCTCACCTGTCACCAGCTGCATTTCCATGGTGCTATTGGTTATCTTCCCAGACCACTGCCTGTTTGGCTTTTCCAAGGGACAATACAACTGCCCACCCCTTGATGTTCCCATTGAGGCTTAGTTGAGGAAGGACAGTGAGCTGTGGGACAGCATGCTGACTGGCAGCACCCCATTGTCTGCATTACCAATCTTAGAGTCCCCTTTCCTCGAGCAGGTTCCTTTGGTTTCTCACAATTATTTAATTAATAAAATAACTTTGAACCTCTTGAGCATTACACTTTCTGAAATACTCTGACAAAAAAGTAGGTTCAGCGATGCCCACTGTTAGTAGCTTACAATGCATTTTGAAAACCAGCTCTGTAATACATCTCTTGGTTGGTGTTTTCATTTTGTTGCTATTCTGGGTATGCTGATTTGTTCCAACACCCACAGCTGATGATTATGGTCATTGCAGTAGCAAAGCCTAGCAATTATATCCCCTTTTCTGTGCCAGCCTGGAGGCTAATCCCCGAGTCTCTTTGTTTCTCTTCCTTTGTTCTCTGGTAGAAAGGAAAATGCCCCTGGCCTGTCACCTTGGCTTTACATTTTAAGAGTTTTGTGTGTTTTCCTGAAGATGGACAGTATATTCCATAAGGGACAGGCACCACTTCACGTCTGCAGGACCTCTATCCTGGGGCAGGCAGTGAATTAATGTATTTCACATGAATTGAATGAGAGACACATGCAGAGAAGGAGAACAGATCGATGTTTAATTATGCAAATAGTCTTCTAGGCTTTAATATTAAAATGGAATAAACCTGTCATAACAGCTATGCTGGAGACAGGCAGTGAGAGAGCTGCTGTGCCCAGATGCTGAACAACGCGGCAGGGACATTGTGGGTGTGGGTGCGGGGTCAGGGTCTGGCTTGCAGCTCCTAGAGTTGCTGGAGAGATGCTCTCGGGGACCGAGGTGCACCTGGCTCCTACTCACAAAGGGAGAAATGAAGTTTCTGGGTGAAACTCGGTGTAGCTGGGTCTGGCTATAGCATAGCTTTGCACAGTGCTGTAATTTAAAGTGCTGTCAGTATTAATTCAGGCTCTGCTTGGCTCACCTGATGTGGGCGTGTGAACACACTTGTCTCTAGTGCTCTCCTGCCAGCTGTGGCTGCGGTGACTTGCATGATAAGGATTGTGAAGTGAGAGCAAGCAAGCCTGCGTTTTTAGGACTTTTGTAATGAGGAGGGCATTTAATTGCACTGGATTTTATGAGCTTGTGCAGGAATCCAAACACGACATTTTGTCTTAGCAAGTGCTTCTCCAGAAGGGTGGGAGTTGGCTCCCTTCCTTGCGGGGCTTCCCTGCAGTTGACGAGCAGTGTCCATGCAGCCACGAAGCCTTCTGGGGAATCCAGATATGGGTGTGCGAGTGTTACGCTGGAAGAAAACTGCACCCATTTGAAAAACTTGACATGCTTTAAAACATTATTTCTCTTAAGTCTGTGATATGGCACCTTTTCAGTTTTAATTGAAACTTTCACAGTGACATTCACATTTTGTGCTTATTGTATCCACCCATTTCAGCATCCCTGTGTCTCACCATGGTGCTGGTGAGACGCAGAAGGAAAGAGGCACAATATGCAGGCAGTGAGGACCTCCTGGCAGGGATAAGGTTCTTTGGCCAGTTGAGGGTGTTCAAATCCAGAGGAAAACTAAAAGCTCTGTGCCCTGACGAGGAGTTATAAGGGTATGTACCATATATACATATGAGGTCCCCCACAAAAAATGAGACTATGCCTGTAACTCTTTTTACTTAACAAATTAAGAAAATCAACTATGATCAGCTTCAAAACAGTTCCCTTCTGAGTGGATACACAGGTGCGTTTAATGCTGCCAATGTTCAAAGCAATTCCACAGATCATTTTCCAAAAGGCTGCTGAACATGTCCATCCTTTTTGTTTTCAAACCTTCTACTGACAAAAAAATGGGTTTCTTTGAGCACTGACTTGATCTTTGCAAAGAGATAGAAATTGTAGGGACTAAGGTCTGGTGAATAGGATGGGTGCTCAGGCACAGGGATGTTCTTATTTACCTACACAAGCAAATCATTGTGGGCTGATATACAGATTTTCCAACTGAGGGTAAGACAATGTCTATGTTTGAACAAACGTCCACTTGCACTGAGTGAAGCGATTGAGCTGAGCCTTGTCTCACTGTAACGGGTTAGAACATGTTCTATAACCATCTCTTTGTTTCTCCCTTCTCACTCTTGGTTCCCACGCTATAGGGTTAGTCCCAAGGGGTGTTTTGTGTTAGACCTCATATTTTTCTCTTCAGTCTGTCCCTTTCTGCTAGCGGGGAGTCCCCCGGCTCCCTGGGGCTTGCGTCCAGTGCAATGGCAGGACACACAGTTAATACGCCTGGTGCATTTCTCACAGAGTAGTGTTGAAGCCATGTGGGTCTCCCTTTCTTGTACTGATTTTTGGAATATCTTCTGCTTGTTTTCCTGCTTCTTTTCTATACCCAGCTGTATCCTCACATGGATGAGCAGAAGCGCCTACCCTTGAGATGCTCCAGGGGACATGGCAGGGAGGGAGGGTGCATTTCTTCTGATACTCTGCTTGCCTCGTAGTTGTGTTCAGCATGACTCTTATCTTGTGTAGTTAAGATAATGGAGGAGGAAAAGGAATATTGCCTGCTGTTGTGTTAGATTAGGTAATGATTTTCTAGCTGTTGCAAGCTGTATCAGGTTTGTTTCGGTGCCCACACAGTGCCTTGATTTGCTATCAAAAGAAAGTCTTGAATTATGCAAAGTGTAAGGTGTAAGCAGCAGAGCTACTGCTGAGCATGGTTTTACATTGTCTCTGTTGAATATTCATGGTAATCAAAGCTCACACAACTTTGTTTTCTAGAGTTAAAATATTTTTTGATAGCCTGGACAATTCTAGCCTGCACAATAGGTACTGATACAAATATCAAATAGCTCTGTTTTACCTCTTCTAGTGCACCGTTTTTTATGTAGTGGACATAAGGATTGAAAATATGAGCCATGAAAATGGTTTGGGTATATCTGACAAAAACAAGCACTTCAAAGTGTTAATTTTTATTCTTTGCCAATTCTTAATTCAAAAATCTTTGATGCTCTAATACAGTTCAAAGCCAGAAGCTGAGAGAAGGCATTCCCATTTGCAAACTGAGATAACAGAGTTTAATTGCCATCTGCTATGTTTCTGAGTTATTTATTATCAGAAAAGCTGTCGTGAGGTGCACAGTGTGGTGGGGAGGCAGAAAATGAGAATATTTTTCACTGCAAGTTTTGTAGAACTGTCTCAGGCTTTAACACTTGCTTGGGGAGGGGGAGGCTCGTTGCTTAACAAACACACAGTTGTGAAGGAGGATGGTTAGGAGCGAAATAGGGCCAGTGTTTGCTTGTTTGCTTTTATGATGTACTAAGGGACCTGCTTTTCCCTTTGGGGTCTGCATGTTTCATTAGTAGGGTTTCATAGTAGGGAGAGAAGGTAATTGAATACGTTTTGGGCTGCAACAGTGAGCTCTTCCCTCTAACACAATCATGTTTTGCAGTTTTCACTCTCGGCTTGCTGACAAGATGATAAAAGGTAGCTTGGTGTGTGTGCCTTGTTAAATAGGCTCTTTACTTCCAAAGGTGGGTAGATAATTTAAAAAATACTCTGCTTGAGAAAGGCAATGAGAGGAGAGAGCTAAGCAACTTTAATGTGGTGATACAGGGAGAGGGATTAGAACTTTAATCAGGGAATCTTTTAGGTGGGCAGGCAGGATGTGAGAGCCAGACTTCTGGCAGTCCCTTCCTGTTTGTCCTCAGGTGTGGGACAGTGAAGTGTCCCTTGAAATCACTGCTCCTGGCTCTGACTGAGGTGGCAGTGCTTGGGAGAAGCTGCAACTGGTGGGTCTTGAGGGAGGCTCTGAATGCTGAGGACAGGAGGGAATTGCCCTGGTGTTACTGTGCTATGTAGGACCATCCCAAGGAAGTATGGAGGAGGACAGCATTGGTGGCCTTTTCCTTGGTGCCATTGAAAGTGGATAAGAGCTAAAGGAGGATGACGGTTTACATTTCTTTCTGATGCTTGGTGGTTGCTGAAAGCTTAGACTGCAACTCCAGTGCATCAGCAGATGGACACATGAGAAGGTGAGGAAGAATATGGAGAAAGCAGAGTGCGAGCATATGGAGAAAGCAGAGAGCCCGAGAAAGGGGGGAGGGATGAACAGATGGGAGGGAGAAAAATAGTGAGCAAAGTGGAAGGGGAGGAAAAGCCTTTCTGCCAGATGCATCCCTATTGCCATACCTGAGAGAGGCTGCTCCCCAGCGAGGAGCTTGGGTACCTGCAGATGGCAGCTGCAATACAGGAGGTGGAGTCTGCCAGGTCTCCAGCAGCAAAATAAAGACCAGTATGAATGAAAGGGGAGAAAACAGCCACGTTTCTCAGTCTGTGCCTGTCTGTGCTGCTGACTCCTTGTTGCAAAAGAGATTCCTGACAGGCAGAGTGAGGCACGTGCGGCTGCATGGACTTTGTGATGCTCCTCTATCAGGGTTTAAGAGGGGCCAGGTGGGAACCTCCACTACTTCCTCATAACCTGCTTATTTAAAACAGCTGAGAAACAAGAGGGGGAGTACCACGCACTGCTTCCCAGCTGGCTGATGGCTATGGGATGGGGAATGAGACCTTGAGAACTACAAATACTTAAAGGAAAACCCTTTCAGGGTTTTGCTGTTGAAACCTAACTCCTCCCAGCCTTCCACTGGGTGCAGCTCAGCCCTGTCGGTGGTGGTGCAATGCTGGGCCTGGGCAATGAAACATCCATGGTTGCTTGAAAAACCCAAAGGGGAAAAAGAGAGTGAAAAATTTGAATAGAACAGTGGCAAGAGCCATTAACTTAAAAATCAGGAAATGATAACACAAGTGAAGGATGACCTGGCAAACCATCTCTCATCCTACCAGCATCTCTTTCTCTGTTCCTCTTTACTGCTCTGTTTTTTATATTCCCTTTGGGATCATGCAGACAACAGGCAATCAGGGAAGGATTTGCTGGGAAGATTAGGAATAAGACTTGTACTTTGTTTGTTTGTTTTTTTTTCTTTATTTCTTGTAGCATGATAGAACGATGGCAATGCATTTTTTCCTAAAGCACCTCAATCCTTGTTGCTCTTTCTGGGTATCACTGAGGATATAAGTGAAGTGGTCCGATTGCTGCACTTTATGTATGATGCGTTCAAATATATTTTAACCATTCTGATGTTGCAAACTCATGATAAAAAAGCCAGGAAACACTAAAAGAAGGCAGTTTGGGGGAGCATTTTGGGTTTTGCCTGCTGCTCGCAGGTAAAGCAAGGTGCCTGGTGGGCCGTCCAATGTTGTCAGCAATCAGCATCAGGTTTGCTAAAACTGTTTGACTGCTCTGGCTTTTTGTGACGTGGCTGTTGTGTGTCTTCGGTTTCTGCGATCGTCTGGTACCCGCGCTTAGCAGCCCCCACTGCAGGGCTGCTCTCCCCTGTGCTGTGTGAGACGTGCACGCTCAGCGCTGGCATCACAGGAGGGCTTTGAGTCACACATGGGGTATCTGCACCAGCCACAAACTCCTCCGTCCATCCAGGTTAAGTACGAACTCAAGTGCATGGTTTAGGCCGTTTTAAGGCTGCTTCATGGCTTAGATTGAGTATCAGTGACTTGGATCTCTAAGAGATGAACAGATTCCTGGGCCAACTCTACACCACAGGGCTGAGTGCTCGTTAACTCAGCTGCTGTATTTGGTTGCTCACATAACGACTTTGATTAAAGCACAGGTAAGGGCAAGTACTGCTCTTCAGTCATCTCTTCCATTTCAAAGAGCAGTAAGTCAGGCAACGGTTGTCTTTACAACTTCTGATAATTAGAAACACCATGTGTATTTTTATATGATGAGGAAGTTAACAGTAAAAGTTGCTCCGTTTTTGTTATGGTACCTGAGCAAAGTGAGTTCGAGAAGACCTGCAGTAAGCTCTTTTACATGTTCCTGTATGGCTCTTGGGGTGAATGTCAGAGAGGAGCAGAGCTCAGTTTGCTACTTGAGAGCTTTAAATGTCTTACTATAACCTGAATTTATAGCTATTTGGAAAGGATGCAGCAGAGCAGAGCAAGTTGGGGAACCCCTGCTGGAAGCAGAAATTTGACTTCAAGTAGTAGGCACAGCTCTTGCTGCAGTTGCTAGTAAGGAGTTCACAGACTGTTTTATTTGATGACTGAAAGCATCTTACAGCTGTTAAAAACTTACAGCAGTTTGAGAGGGATGCAACTAAGTGGAACAAACTGTTTGTACGGGTGGCATGAGCCCTTGCGAATCTGGGCTGTGCGTCCTGGGCTGTGCCCCTGTGGGGTTTGTCATCTCCTGGGCCCTCCATCAGCAGCTGGGCTCGTCCTAGCAGTCCTGAGCTGCAGGACTGGGATCTGGGCAGTGAACATCGTAAAAACAATAGCTTTAAGCAGAGGACATTAGCATTTGGAAAACAAGGAAGCAGAAGCCCAAGAAAAAATGCTTTTCTCTGGAGGAAAGAAAAGCCTGGGTACTGTTCTTGTCTGAAATATCAGCCCTGAGGAGCTCTTACCTTAGGCTAAAGATGTAGCTGTCAAGTTAAATGAGTGTGGCTGGGTTTGAGACAGTCTCTTCTCTGCAGGTGTGTGCGCAAGTCCCTTATGAGTCAGGACATGGCCATTGGGCATGACAGGTAGCAGGCAGTGGCTTACCTAAGTATGGAGTGGTGCCTGGGATAAGCTTAGCTAGGACACCTTGGAAGCAAAGCATGCTGTAAGAACAGAACAAGATCTTTACAGCGGTTTTAATTCTCTGGGCTGATTACGTTCTACCTTTAAAGCTAATTCCACTATAGGCATTCATTTTCTATTGGGAACACAGTTCTCTGCCAGCACAGCCAGCAAAATGCAGAATTTTGGCTTTTTCTTCTGTTCATTAAACTGCTCCACTGCTTCAGAATGAAGTTGAGGTGCTCCGTTCAGTACTTTGGCCTTAAACCTTTGCAAACACACAGTGGTGCTTTAAAAACAACAACAAACGAGAAAAAACCACACAGTAATGAACAGTTTTCTAATGATCCATCATGTACTTGGAGAGCTGTAAGCGTATATTTCCAATGTTTTCAAGCTCTTTATGGATCAGAGGTTCCAGAAATGTATCTAGCTTTAAATGAGGCTGAGATTGTCTTTTACTCATGTGGCCTAAGAAACTTGGATTTAAAGCAACTACAGCACTGCAACACCACAGTGACTTTGTGAGATGTGGAAACACCTCCAGGGAGCATCATTTCCCACCGCTCCCCTGTACAACACAGCTGCTATTATTAGGACCAAAATGTGAAAGCTTCTACCTTAAACACAGTTCATTCTCTTTGTGGAAAGGTAGTTCGGGGTGCCAGGAAAAGGTGATTTAAGGTTTCTCCACAGCTTATAGGTTCTGCTGACTGTCATGACTTTTTTGACACTGTGGAATTTGGTGCCAGTGCCACAGCTCCTGGAGAAATCTAAATGTGTCAGAGTATTGGCATCTCTTAGGCTTGTGATCTGGTGGTAAGGGGGAAAGCTAAAAAATGAGACACTACTGCAAATTAAAGAAGAAGTAACATTCGGGGTGTATGTGTCTGTGTGTGTGAAGCATTTCCTTGAAATGTTTTTGAGGTTTAGGGACTTGGCTTGACAACTCTGTTTTGATGATACAGTTATTAATAAATCCAAAAAGAGATTTCTATCTTTATTTTCACTGATATGTTTTTCTTGGGTGCAGTTAGTGACCTGCTGTAGCCCTAAATCAATCCTGTCATTTGACCAATCATTCTCTGTTTTGTCTCTACTACTGAGTTAATATTCTTTTTTTCAAGTGTGGTGTAAAATTTGTATGTACTTCCTGAAAACTGAAATATTTAATAGTGCTTTTTAAAGTGCTGTTCAGTCGATGTGTGCAAGGCACACGGGAATTTCAGGGTAAAAGTTCTCCTAGAGGTGCTGAAGGTTACAGTCCTCCTGAAAGATTAAGGAGAAATTCAGCTACATGCTTTTCAGAAACCCTAAAACTTGCCAAAACTGCAAATAGGTGATGTCTGGGGTTTAGTGTTGTCCAAGCACAGTACAAATACAGGTGGGTACAAAAGCTGGAAATGAGGTTAAGTATAAAAAAAACTTAAACCAAAACTCAAGGTGATGGAAGAGAGAGAAATGTCCTGGTAAAAATATGCGGTTTAATTGTTCACTAACAGAAGAGACAAGTTCCAGAAGAGATTGTCTTCCCAGATACAACTGTGAGAAGAAAACTAATTATTGAACAAAAATTATACACATATTGCAGGCTGATAAAAATATAGTAAGTATAAAATGTACCAAAAGTCAGAAGAAGCCATGCTGTATTTTCTTCAGACTGTAGATTGGCTCCTTTCCAAACATACTGGGTGTTTACTTGCCCAGTATGAGTGGCACTTAAACGTATTTGCTGTTTGAAGTATTTGAATTGGAGGTAAAGGCTCAGGATTAGGAAGCTTTTCACTGCCAGCACAATGCTTAGATGATGAAGGAGCTGGCTTCTTGCTGGTCCCAGGGTTCAGGTAAAGCTACTTTCTGATTATCAGAGATGATTGAGACTCTCAGACATTTCCTTACTCTGCATTGTGCAGGATATCAGTAGCAGACAGGGATGGGGGTTGTTGTTTCCCTGTCTGAGATGAAAAATTGTGTTTTCTTCTCTCCTTCCCAGGTATGGTCCTGTGCAAGCAGCTGGGTGGGAGCTTCCCTCTGCAGAGAGCAGCTCTCTGGGGTTTGCAGACAATAGCACTCACACAGCCTTGCTTCCAGCTTCAGGCAGGTCTGCCTTCATTTTCTGGGAGAGGCAAGTAGGCTCTCATGCCAGGAGGGTGTTTCGCTTTCTATCCTGTTTTGTTGGTCCATGAGTGTCACCAGTTATGAGTAAAGGACCCTTAGTGGGACTGTGGGCTGGAGATGTGCTGCTTTTTGCCCCTTCTTTCCTACCTCTGAAAATCTGACAGAAAAAATGTCTTTGAGAAGGGGTTTTTGACCTGCTTCAGTACAGTAATGGATTACTGTGAAGCAGCAGTACCAGGGAGTATGAATGCAATTTTCTCTTGCATGATTTGGCTGAAGATCAGAAATGTGCTTCAGTGAACAGGAACAGTGTTGATTAAAATGGTATGACTGTTGATGCCATATTACAGCAGTATCTTGCAGTGCTGGTAGCTCAAATCTATCTTTTCTTGTTAACTTAAAGTTTAAACTCTGAAAAGACTGTGAATTTAAAAATCACCCCTGCAACCTATGCAGACCTTGAGGTATGAGCTAGGCTGAGAGATGAGATAAGAAAACACGTATTTGCTTTTCATTCACACTTTTTTATCCAACTAAAAGA
This sequence comes from Neomorphus geoffroyi, assembly GCA_033558235.1. Taxonomy (NCBI): domain Eukaryota; kingdom Metazoa; phylum Chordata; class Aves; order Cuculiformes; family Neomorphidae; genus Neomorphus; species Neomorphus geoffroyi. Next base: position 8,907,226 of record JAUMJM010000016.1, on the reverse strand, counting down.
GCTCCATACAGCTTTAAATGCTTTTGCATCTCATTTTTAGTTGAATATAAACTGATAGTCATCAGGTGTCAGATATATTGTGAGGACAGCTACCTGACAGAGATGTATTGTTAGCAGTAGTTGAAATAACTGCCATTGTTTGAGAACAATAAGTGGAGTTCTGTCTATTTTTAACCTGAATTTCTGAACTATCTGATTGTAACTTAGTACTGGGGAGGCCTTGAAAATAAATAATCTTTTTCTTCATGATGATCATTAGGGTATGAGGGTTGTGAGTTCTTTTTAGGTGGTGGTGTCAGATCAGAGGAGTTGAAAGCTCACCCCTCAGCTTAATTGTTTGGAGTGGTTTTGTTTGTTTTCAGTGTTTGTTTTCTTTCTTTTGGAAAAGCAGAGGGTGAAAATCTCCCCGTGTATACGTACGCTCCCCTTCTCTCTGGATGATGGTATTTACATGAATGTTTAGACCATTCTCTGGGCTGCTTCCTTCATTCTGGACTTGCTGGACGCAGCTTAAAACACCTTCTTCTGGTCCTCGTGGTTGACTGGGTGACTTTGCTTGGATTTTCCTTTAGAGACAGGGTTGGTTGTGATGCAGTTAATTTGGTTTGGGCAGGAATTTTGAAGTTTTAGCAACTTCTGTAAACTTTGCCAATTAAATTTGGTTGATTATGTGTAATGTCTTCTCCCCAGGCAAAAATTACCAACATGTTGGAGAAGGTGCTGCACAAGTGGGCTTGGGAGCAGGGGAATGTGCCTGCAGCCTTTGCTTTTGTTGCCTTCTATGCAGCACCCATGAGTGAACCCCGTGGTATCTGGAGATCTCAGTGACCCCAGTGCCTGAGGACAGCATTTGTGCGCGCACACGCATGTTTATTTGGGGTGTTCGCACAAGTCTGGGAAGGGGAAAAGTCATAGCTTATGCGCCCTGTCTCTGGACGGTCTGGGGCCATCGCACCCATGAAAGCAGGAGAAGGGGGATGGGGAGGAGAAGAGTTTAGCAATATTTAGCACTGGCTCTCACCAGCCTGACTGATCCACTCCCTGGCTCCTCTGTTAACCTGCTGCCACAGATGTCGTTGCTGCCTCAGGAGGACTCCCGGTGAGCCACGCTGGGAGCAGATTATGTGAAATAAGAGCCTGTAATGGTCAGACTATGAGAGCAGATTGCTGTGAGGCTTTCGCAGTAATGCTCAAGCTGCAGGAACCCAAGGGTCAGAGAGGAAAATTGCAATACCAACTTCAATTAGTCACCGAGGAAGGGAATTACTGTCATTACATGTCAGACTGTCCCTTCAAGCCCTGCAAGAAGCTGCTGCCCTTCCCTGATGACAGGTAGTAGTGCAGCAGCAGCTACTGCCGGGCTAGGAGCAGGAGGCAGATGCCATGCAATAAAATGAGAGCAGACGGCCTTCACCAAGAAGGATCTGCCACCCTATAATTGATTCCCTGTCCTTATTCACCACAGGCTGAACATGAGGATCTTGTTCACGAGGTTTTTGTTGCTTGGCGTTTTGTTTTGTTTTGGTTTTTTTTTTGCCTTGGTTTGGTTTGGTTTGGTTTTTTCTTTTTTCAGGGCAGTATGGGAGAACTGACTAAGGGATCCAGAGAACATCTGGTGATCCAAAGGATCTTCTGTCAGTTCTTCATGCTGGAAAGTTCTTGGGATTTTTGTTTATTTTTGTTTTGCTTCCTCCTACTCCCACTCTAAAACTCTGGGATCCATTACATTTTATGAGGATTATTACTTTGGAAGATGACAGGAGGTCTGGTGACACTTCCTGTCAGCCAATCCTACAATAGCTGGGAAGCTCGGCTGGAAGGAGGCTAAGGGAGGTTGTAAACAGCTGCTGTAGAAATCCAAATAAACAATTTAGGTACGTAGGAGGGAGCAGGGGTACAGGATAAAGGATCCACAGAGATATGCATTTGACTGATGACTTCTTCCTCCCACCCCAGTGCTTTGAAGGACATTTGTGCCTGAGACTTGTACCCAGGAACTGTCATTCCCTCATGTATGGTGACTCCTTGTACCCACACCCTTGGCACAATCAGCTTTGCACAATCTTGACCCCTTTCTCTGTCTTCAAGAGGACCTCAAAAGGTAAAATGGTTTTGGCTTGTTTTTGGGGACAGATCATGGCAGTACGATGTCCGCACAGTGTCTCTTGGCAGGGAGACTTGGACTTGTCTTCTACAAGCTGGGCACCAACTGTGCTGCCAAATGACTTTTTAGAGCTGGCTGGAACAAAGAAGTGCCGTGTCGTGCTAAGGAGGAAATGTCAGCTCTACAGCTGGATGAGTCCCTCCCAGAAGCTATAGCAAAAGAAGAAAATTAGAAAATGAGGGCTAAATAGACTGTCTTGCAGTTATTACAAGGATTTTAAATTGCTTCGTATAAGAGTAGCGATCTGATAATGTTAATTGACTCTGAAAACGGTGTCTTAAAATCAAAACAGAGATTTATTTTTTTCTTCAAAATTTCTCAGGAAGTTTTTGGTGATGTTGAAATATCCAGTGCAGAATGTCCTGAATACAGCTGCAGTGTCCTGACGACAGGACTTTTCCAAGCACTCAGCTTTAGAAAGAATCTATGGAAAAATGTCCGTGTCCTGGGCACCAGATTAAAAAAAAATAGAAGGGAAAGTCCTCCTTCCTCCCCATGGCACTTGGAATCATGCTCAAAAACATTGAATCTCTTTTCCTTATGTTTGAAAGATGGAAGAAAAACTTGAGGATAAACATGGAAGAAACACAAGGTTTGCAGAAAGATTTTTATGAGAAAGAAGTTATCAAAAGCCGCTTTGTGATGCAATTTTGATTTTCTTGAAAATGCTTTCGCTTCTAAAATTTAGATCTTGTAAATCAAGACTTAAGCAGGACAATATTAAGGATGGAAATATTTTATTTACTGATGTACTGGAGATAGACTTTTTAGCAGGGCCTGTGGAGACAGAACAAGAAATAATGGTTTTAACCTGAAAGAGGGTAGGTTTGGACTAGATATGAGGAAGAAATTTTTTACAATGAGGGTGGTAAAACACTGGAACAGGTTGCCCAGAGAGGTAGTAGATGCCCCATCCCTGGAAATATTCAGTGTCATATTGGGTTGGACTATGAGCAACCTGATAGAATTGAAGATGTCCCTTCTCGCTGCAGGGGATTGGAGCAAAGAACTTTTAAAGGTCTCTTCCAACTCAAATCATTCTATGATTTTATGATAACAAGTTTGGAACATTGTCATCCACTTCTGGGCTTGGCAAAGAGGAGTGAAACATCCCCAGAGTTAGGGTGGTACTTGTTCCCATTACACATTTTGTTACAACAACGTTAATTTGAATCTTTCTGTTCCAACTATATGTTAGAAACTGTATGTTCTAACTATATGTTAGAAAAGAAAGATTCTAAATTATTTCTAAATGCAGGAATTCATCTGCCTTTTCCAGTGTTTAATATTCATATGCTGAAAAAGTAATTTAAACAGGTAATAGAGTATAACCATTAAATTTTATTCATAACAATGCAGACTACTAGATGGCAACAATTGCAAGTATATTCTTGGCTTTGCAGGATGCCAACTCGTTGGCTTGGGACACAGTTCTCACCTTAAGTGACAATGAACATTTCATATTTAGATGTTCCTTCCTGAGCCAGATGAACACAAAGAGCTGCTGCATTTCATATTTTTTTCCTTTTGTTTTATGTAGAGGCCTTATGCGGACTGACAACAGTCCTGCAGAGCGATCCAGCCTCGCTCAAGTGGGATACACATGCAGCTTTTAATCAGAAATGACAGCTATAAAGCAGTGCTATGTGCAATACCTCTGAGACCTGTACCCTTGCTGGTGCTCTCGCTTGCATGGAGGAGGAGGTAAGCAGGATGCCTAGCAATAAGAAAATGATAACATTTGAAATTTCTGGAAGAAATGCAGGCATTTGCTTTTAAAGAGAGTTTTTTTCTGCCTATATTTTTCTTCAATCTTGTCTCTTCTGCTCCTTCTGATAAGCAGTGTGGCTATGTTATCAGAAGGATAAGCTGTGAAGTGGGTTAAATGAGAAAGTTTTCCTCTGAGGGGAAAAATCTGGAAGTGGCTTGGACCTGTATTTTGTAGTTAAATGGATTACAGCTGTCAAAATGTGCTGTAGTTAAATGATGACTAAGGCTGGGTCACAAACTGGAGAAGCTGTGGGTGACGAAGGTAAATCTGAAGAGGTTTTTGGTTCTTTGTGGTGTGTCTGTTTTTAAGAGCTTCTGGAGAGCTGGAGAGCTTTGAGAAGAACACCAGGATGTTTTGAGGTTATAAAAGAAACTCTGAATTGCAGCAGGAAGAGTGTGTGAGGTTTGCTGTGTCGGAAATAGATTGTGGGCACCCCTGAAGGCACAGTGTTGTGGGAACACCCCCAGAGGTGAAGTGCTGCGAGCAATAGGGGGAGGGTGTACTCGCGTGGTTGTTTCCCCAGTTTGTGCAGGTAGTTCTGTGCTTGTGTGGGAGCTGCCTGTGTCTGGGTGAATAGGACCTCAGTAATGCCTTCCTCCTTGTGTTGTTTTAAAGTTGCCATATTTTAGTTTGTCTCCCATTATTATTTAATGGATTGACTCCCCTTCAAGGCTGGTCAGTGCTTTTTCCAAGTACCAAATGGAAAATTGTGACCAAGTCCTGTATTCAACAATATTTTATGATGGAAAGTCATTGGAATGATTCAGGCACTCGCTTTGGCTCTAATCCATTAGGGAAGGACTTAATGCATGCTGTACTTCGGGAATTGAATGGGCATTTATTTCTCTATTTAATTGGAATTTTGTGTGAGTATTTGTTAATACCATCGTACCACAAACTTTGCTGGCTTGGCATAGAAATCTTATCAAAAAGATTTAACAGTTATTTCTAAACAAGATTCTCCAGACACATCCCGAATGGCTGGGATGATCTGGGAAGCAGTTTCAGTCTCAGGTTGGAGTTCCCATTACTATAACTCAGCCATCATATTATCAAATCCTCCAGCTCCTTTAATTGCTGATCTCACTTCTAAGCTTTCTATAAGTGGAACTTCTGAGTCCCTGGTGTGGGAAAAGCCTCAGCAGCTTTTAGTTATCTTTTTGGCAACTTCCATCAGAATTTCTGACTAAACTTCACAGCTTCCAGCTGCCTGCTTGGCAGTAGCTTTAGGGAGCTGAGGCAGCACTAATGGCAGCCCCATCGGGGTCTGCGCTTGTCCTCAGGCTGTGACGGCTGGTGTGGTGCTGGTGGTGCTTCTGGAGCAGAAAAGGAGCCTTCCCACGAATGCAAAACACTGGCACGAGTCAGCTGGTACACTCAGCTCGTGTTGCTATAAATAAGCTCAAGTTCTATGGAGGCTGGGCCCAAAGTGACAGCCTTTCCATTGCCATAGGAACATGAAAGTCGCTACTGAAGACTGTGAAGTAACTAAAGTCCATAGCAAAGATTTAATCCTTGTAAGGCCCCCAAACAGCAACTTGTGCTATGAGCACCTGCTCTAACTTGAAGTTATTGAAGAGAATAGAGAAAATCTATCAGCATTTAGAGGGCAATCATTTTCTGATTTAGATTGATTGCATGAACTAAACCCAAGAAGTACCGAACGCTTATCTGGGAAGTACAGCAGAAACTTGAACTTAAAGGAGGGTTGGAAGAACATCTTTTGGAAGAAAAGTTCTGTTTTACCTATGCAATTTTCTGCAAATAAACACACCTACACTCCCTATTCCTTTTTATTCCATTTTTTATTTCTACTAGTTGTGAAAACTGGAAAACAAACTTATTTGTTATCTTTGTTTAGCTGAAAGGACTTTCTAGAAGAAATAATTGTTAAGAAATATTGAATGTGCACAACTGGCAGGATTTCTTGCAAATTAAGACAGGATTTATCAAGAATAGCATAGGCCTGGCTATTTCACCCTCCCAGGGTTTAACAGAGGGCTGGGATTTACCTGAACTCCAAGTTGAATGAGGAGAACTGGATTTGCCCCAAACCAGGAAACAAGGTTCGTAGTTGTCTCAATAGATACAGTGTGATAAAGCACAGGGGAGACGGGAAACACAGCAATGGATTGTGCTGATGTTATGTGCAAGGAAGAAGAAAAGCAAGCTGAGAGAAAAACCTATCAGGTAATGGAAATCCCCAGTCACGATCTTACTATTTGCAGTAGGGTGAACTGCGGCTACTCAGAACAAACGCAAATGTCAGAAACCTATGGGAGAGATGCAATCACCCAACGGTTAGGTACAACCCCCAAAGCAGCCTCAGTGTATTGAAATAAGCAGTCCTCATATCGAATGTTAGAACATTTCTCTGAGTTCAGCGCTAAACGGAAACTGTAAGGCCAAATGGTGAAGTGAATCAGAGCAATGTATATTTGGCTGCCGATTGCTGACAACTGGCCCTGGCGAAGGCTGAAATGGTTTCACGGGTATCTGCAGGCTGCTGCGTTCCTGCAGGATTTGCAGTTAATGACGTTGTTGGGTTGGACTGTGATGTATAAAAAAAAGCTAAATTTCTGCCTACAATAACAAGATGTCTGGGCAATTCAGAGGTATGGGAAGATAAGACCAGAGTGTGGGTATGGCACTTGTTTCTGGGAATGTATATTTCAAAGATTTTTGTCCATTTACTTTACTGCTTACAGAAAATAGAGATGATTTATTGTGGAGTCCACAAATGCCATTAGTATGCTACATTTGGAATGCATACCCTAATCTTATTTACCATTGTCCTGTGCTAGGAATTTTAATTATTCTCCGAGGTTTAAAGGAAAAATACCTCTGGGGGAAAAAAAAAAAGAATAATGCTGCAGTAAACCGGCTTTCTCAGACATAAGCTTTCAGCAGTAACAAAATAGAAAATGTGGGAATGTGTGAGCAACGTTCAATTTTTACTATATTACCTTGTGGAAGCAGTACACAAGAGCTATTAATATTTTATTATAGAAATCTGTAACTATGTTTGCAGTTGACTGATCTGACTGTATGATAAGAATTAAGTTGACAAACAGGCATTTCTCAAGTACAGTCCCGGCTTTTTTTGGTGTTTATTTTCAAGGCCAATAGTTAAGCTGTATCTACCAACCCACTATGCTATACAGGGTTTTCCTTTTCACACCATGCATTTTTATGCCCATATTGCTTGTGATGAGGTGCTCGAAACAGAGAGAAACTTGCAGCCAAACACAGATGATGACCTTCTCTGCCAGGACCCCTCTCAAAAGCAATGGCATATAGATGCATTACTCGTACTGAACACACAGTGGCTTGATTGGTGTCGGTGGGATTTTTTTTTTACCCGTCTTGGTTGTTTGGCTCTTTTGCAGTAATACTTTGTAGGCTTGATGCAGCTAAAACTTTTCCAGAACAACCCCCCCCGCTCATCATTTTACAGAATATGAGCTGAAACCAAAAGATGCTGAGTGCTTGGGTCCTATTCAATCCTTGCTCAAAGCTGGCACGCTGCCACAGAGCACAGCATGGCTGGGAAGCGGAGCTGGCTCTGGGGCAGCTGGGCTGGGTGTGGGTGTGGAGGTGCTCTGCTGTGCAGGACACCTTTTGGCTCTGAACTGGCTCTGTGATCCTGCAGATGGAGACTGGGTTTCTATGTTCGGTTGGCTTGCTTTTCCAAAATTATATGGTCTTAGGATGAATAAATAGATAAATTCACGTGAGCAGCCATGTTCCAAGTCAGTGGGAGCAAGAAAAAATCTCTTTCAGTGAGACTAGAGCCGATATTTGCTAAGAGTGACTGTGGCAGTGTAATTATGAAATTTTATTGCTAACTGAGTGCACCATGTACATTTTGTCATTTTTATAATGTTAATAATTTTCACTGTTTTGTGCTGTCTTCTTTGCAATTGTCTGGTTCAAAAAATTTCCCCAGACAAACCTTAAATAATTTTCACTTCTTGAATCTTTATATAGGAACAACCACAGTAATTCTTTTTTTTTTATAGCGTTCAATCTTAAGCCCTTGGGATAGAGTTAATTTCTCTGGTTCTGTATCACTGCTTTTCCAAGGATGAGAGTACTAGATAGCTCATTTGAAAAACAGCAGCTGACAACTGCACTTAGTTTCAGACAACGTTAACTTTTGTTCCTCGTTTACTTGAGTCTGTCAAAGATGCATTTGATATGGAAGACCTACTTCTGATACAGTCCTGTTCTTCCTCCTGACTGTGCTGATGCAGAGGCTTTGTCACATACTTAACAAGTTATTCTGATAATAATAGAAGAAAATTACTTTGGAAGAAATACCATACGTACGTGCTTAGAAATACTTGTATTAAATGGAGTTTGATTGGTATAAATTTCAAATGTCAAAGAATATATCATGAGCTTAGCAAAACATGATATTTGCATATTTTCTGCAGGGCTGAATTAGACCATCATGGAAACTCTGGAACTGATTTTTGTGTTTGGACACCTTTCTGTTGCACTCTGGCTGCAAATATTGGGCCACTGTTCTCACATAGCTGAAGTTCACTGAGATAAGAAGGATGAGAGTACTCTGCTTTGTGTAGCCCCTTTTTTTCTCAGTATGTGTAATGGTCCCCAAAATGAATTCAAGTAGTGCGATAATATTGCTCTGAGCTCAGAGGTGAATTTTTATCTTAAGTTGGATTCATCTAGCTGTCTTTGAATACTCAGCATGAGGAGATAAATGCCTATCACAAGATTAGAAATAGCATGTTAAGGGACCTTGATCCTGCAGATAAATTCCTTCTACCTGGTCCAGCTGAGGGGAGAGGGAGCCCCTTGAATGAATGACAGTGTCAGAAGGTCTCTAATTTGCATTAAAACCTGCTTCCTTGTGCATAGGCTCATAGAGGAAAGGACAGTTAGGGTCTGAGAACAGACAAAAGCAACCTGTCATGCCCGGTGTCGTCTTGTGAATCAATTTAGGCCTAAACATGCAGAGAATTTAAAGGGTGATTAGACACAAATAGATGCATCAGGGCTGCAGTAGTCCTGTGCCTCACATTTCCATCTCTAAAATGGGAGAAACAATACTTCCTTACCTGTATTTCCTTCTTTCCTGGGTGTAGAGAAGTTGAAAACATTAGTGGCTAGAAAATGTAGCTTCTCTGTGTAGCAGTGATGTATTTCAAATGCCATAACTGCTGTTAATGGGAATTTCTTCTTGTCATATACCTCTTGCTTCTTGGACTCTTCAAAGAGTCAGTACTTATCACTGGTTAAAGTTACTGTGATTTGATGTAAAACAGCTAAGTACCACCAGCGTACTGAGATAGAATGAAGGCAACTGCTGGAGACACACACTTCAAGGACACCAAGTGCGTCTTGTCGTTGAAATGTAATCTAATGCTGTGACACAGCTTTCCTTCAGGCTGTATTAACTGATAGGGGATAACAGCCTTTGGTTGTCCACTTTGTCACCATTAAAGAAATGCTATTTTATTTTATTTCATCGTCACATTTTGTGATGTTTGTTCCACTGATCATTGTAGAAAACTATCAAAGGTGTGTGCAAGAGTATCTGTATAAATATTTGGGCAGGAGATGGGTTTTCGCGGGTTCTTAGACTTCTCTAGGAGTAACGTGGAACATCCAGGGCAAGCAAGGAGACGGGTTTATGTTTTCAGTGAGTGATTCTGTTTGCATAGGGAGGAAGCTCCCCAGGTGCAAGTTTGGCACTGGGCAGGGGCTAGGGGAGCCAAGGGCCTGTTCTGGCAGCTGGTTTCCTCCTAAGGTCAGCAATGGTTTGGGCATTGGCAAGATGAACACCAGGCTGTTGGTGTTCACAGCCTGAGTGGTGTTCCCTTTCGTTTTGTGCTGGGGAGGAGCAGTGGTGTTTCCCTGTTCTGCTGCAGTGGGGGGTGCTCATGGAGGAGCCTGGAGGTGTACTGGCCACCAACCGAAGATCACGCTGCCTGAATCCTGCAGGTGTGCCAGCCTGCTGCTGGCAGCAGAATGGGGCACTCCAGCTCACTCACTGCATCCTCCATCGAAATGAACTCTGTGGCCATGACGTTAACGTCCAGGGACGTTTCCATGAGGTTAAAACTGTGGGGTGTGCAGTGCTCTGGCATGGTTTCTTTTTTGCACGTTGCAGCAGTTTATTTTGCAAGTGAGTTACCAAAATATCCTGGAGTCCACCTACAACTTCAGCTGAGAATGGATTGTTTTACTAATTCTTTTCCTCCATCCCACTGAGTCTACTCCCTCACAATTTAGTGAAGGCAGGGATGCACCTTCCTCCCCTGGCATAATGCAGAATGGCTCAGGAATATAAAACCAGTTTGACTGTGTGACAATATGAAAACTCAATAGAATTATAAAAATAGACTTTTTTTTTCATGCAAGTCTTTATCATCTGGATAAATACACACAACTCACGTAAATGACCCTTAACATAAAGTGAAAGTGAGAGTTGATTCCTTTAGGCATGGAATGATTAGTTTTTAACTTGATAATGGTGCATCAAATTGCATGCAGTCTGAGGGTTGATAAGGTATTTATGTTTTTCCTTTAGACTGTAAATGAAACAGAGTTTTCAGACACTATTAACTCCTTTAAAAACAATTCTCTGTGAATTTTGCACTTTTGAAACATGCCAGGAAATTTATTCTCAAAACAGATACCACATAATACTAGCTTATACAAATCAAATGACATATTCAGAAGTTATAATAATAAGGCAGGATTTAATATTTTTCTAGTCTCTCCTTACCTACCAGTGAGGACTACAACCATTCTTTTTCCCCATGCAAGTACAATTCATGGTGACCTTGTGATTCCGTTATTTTTCTGAGCTGCCCCAGAGAAATTCTGTCACCTGTTAGAAATGCTTCAGAACTTCTCCAAATCCAAATACTGTCTATAATTTTTTTTTTTTTTTTTGTTCTGTTATCTCACTTTTTGCTCGGCCACCCTTAATCCATGTTGTACTTGTGCATGAATTACATTCAGTACTACTGTCTGCAAAAATATTGACTGATACAGAACAGCCCTAGTTAGTAAGCAGAACCACCAGGCCAGAAAGAACTGGGATTTTTCCCGTCTTGTCTGTAGTGTTGATAAGTTATTGATTCTAATTCCAGCTGTATAAGGTGATTTTCTGAGGGTGTTTTTCATGCATCAATCTGAGCTGAGATCCTGAGGCCAGTAATTTCCATCTGTGAGGGTCAGTAGCCTTAAAGACACAGTCTTTGGGGCAACTATTCACAGGGACTATGGTGGCAGATGTGGAGGGCTGTGCTGCATCCACCAGGATGGTTCCTTCTCTGTGCTGGAATGGTTACAGCTGCAGAGGTCCTTCCTGCTGCCTGCAAATGCCATCTGACCTTGCCTGCAGGGTGTTTGCAATAGTTTGGGCTTGACACTTTTTCAATGGCCCTTTGGTTTGCCTTAGTGTGCAATTTTCTTTCCTAGTAGCTCCTAGTATGGTGACTTTCCAGGGTTTGACCCATAGCTTGTATTTATTCTTCTCTCAGCATGTTGAGCTCAAATTTGATAAAGCGGAGCTTGCTGCTTTTTGTCAAGACATCACAGGGAAAGACTTGCTACAGAAAGCCCTTGTGGCACAAAGCTGCCTTTCCTGCAATCTCTCACCCTGCCACTGTTTCTGGCAATGCAAAAGGGCAAATGCGTTTTGTGCTCCCACTCACATTTGAGACCTAAGGCCCATGCCATGAAGAACACACAAAGAAGCAACCTGGATGCTGAGCCATTTCCCAAGAGTTAGGTCACGGTATCACAGTATCACAAGGTTGGAAAAGACTTTTGAGATCATCGAGTCCAACCTATGACCCAACACCAACACCCACTCGTCATCTAAACCACGGCACTAAGTGCTTCATCCAATCTCCTTTTAAACACCTCCAGGGACGGTGACTCCACCACCTACCCGGGCAGCGCTTTCCAATGACCAATCACCCTTTCAGTGAAGAATTTTTTCCTAATATTGAGCCTAAACTTCCCTTGACGAAGCTTGAGACCGTGTCCTGTTATTCTGTCACCAGTCACCTGATAGAAGAGACCAACCCCTGCCTGACTACAACCTCCTTTCAGGTAGTTGTAGAGAGGTCCTCTCCAGAGAGGTATTTCTGCACCTCACTGCTGTGAGCTGCTGAATTTTTAGTCCTGCAACTGGCAGCAATAGTGAAAATGGTGGGTTTGTGCCATTGAGATGCAGTGATTCCATAAAAGTCTGACACTGCTTCCACAGATTTAGCTGATATTTTCTGAATCACATGTCAATGTACATGTGATCAGAATCTGCCTCTTCTGAATTAGAAATTGACTGTTTCAGCAGAAAATTTTACTAGACGGTCATTCAGTTGACCTAGAGAGTTTTCAACATGGTAATTTAGAGGCAAAAGGCACTTCTCTATACTTCGCTATATCCTGACTCATCTGTGCTTGTTCTCCTTATAGTTGCACTATGTCATCTTAGTAGAATTACTATAGCTGAAGCATTTACGCTCAGCTCCAAGAGCCCTTCGAATATTCTTATAAGGAAAGGTTGCTTTATAGGAAAATAGAGCAGAAATTATTACCAGTCTGGGGCTGGCATAGAGATTCGGCACTCCAGCTGGGGTACTTCCTTTCAAGAGGTATTCTATGAATTCTGCCCTGTTCCTGATGAACAGCCTCTGTTGTCAGTCTCAAACTGTACGATTGTCAGACATGATAAAAGCAAAGGAATATATACCGTGTGCGTTGGCTGATTGCACATTGTCTGGAGCTGTGGAATTTTCCTGCACTGTTATTGCTTTCAGGTGATTTATTTGCGCAATTTCTTGGGGAAAGTTGTCTGCAGGTTTCAAAATGCATAGCGTTATGATCTTGGGGATTTATTCTCGCTGTGTAAATGGGGACTATCAATGTCATCTGTGAAACTACACTAAAATAGTATGCAAAAATAATCAAGACCACGTTTAGAACATGGACCTCAGCAGAGTGACTGCAGGTTTATATTAACATGCCTGGCATATAATAATGTGACTGGAGAGCAGTTGATGTCTATCTAGGAAGAAGTACTACTTTTGAATAAAAATTATTGAGCATTAGGGGCAATGTGCAGAAGGTTTTTGAGGAGTAGTGTGTAGAATTTCCCATATCTCTTGAAAATAAATGTCTTATTTCCATGCTAAGTACTATCTTTTTCATCCTCTGCAGGAAATACTTCAGCTTTCATGGAAATAAGTCAGGAAGGCAATTATAGTTTCTTACTCATTTCTGCCCCCACAGGAAGAAGACAAACTTTTCTTTTAAGACTGTTCTTACTGTAATTGAACTAGGATAATTACAATGCAAACAACACCTACTTTTCTCATAGCTTCAGGAAATTTGTGATCTAATTTGTTTGCTTTGTTTTTCACTGCCTGCAAATAACTGGCTAGATAAAGTAAAGATTAGCCTGGTGAACTCTTGGATAGTTTGGAAGATAACATTCCATAATGGAGCGTGGTGAGGTTGTGGCTGCAGGAAAGGTTGGGCAGTTTAAGATGTCAGCTTGCTGCTCTCTGATAATTTGTTATTCCTTGGCTTTTAGAAATAAGCACCTTTCTGGCTGATGTGTTGGAATAGGCTGTGTGGCTCAAGCTCTCTTCTGTTGGCTGGAAGAAACCGTAATGCGTTTGCTGTATTAATCTGTTTGGTTTTTGTTTTTTTTTTTTTTTTCCTTATGTAAATTGGATGCACTGGTCTTAATCTTTCCTTAAACAAAACTGACAGTGACTTCTTGTCCAGCTTTCCCTAAAATCGATAGTCTCCTCTCCGGGCTGTGGAACAGAAAGCGTTTATAGATGTAAAACCACCAGTGCTTATATGGGGAAAAAAATCCTTCCATTTGCAGTGCACATGTAGAGGTAAAGACAGGGAAATCACTAGGGTAACGCAGGCACATAAGAAAAAGTGAATTATTTTCTTTTTTTCAGTTCATAGCCTAGAAATATGGTGCTGTGAAATGAGGAAGTAACTTCCTGTGGTTTTCCAGAATTGGTTTGAATTTTATTTCTCACAAGTTCAGCTGCAAGCTCTGCCCTTGAGCTGCGGGCAAGGCTGTTGTGGGCAGCAGCTCCTGTGGCCAGCTGGACCCTGGCTGTTCTGGTACCAGCTCCTTCTGAGGAGCAAACTCCACAATAAACACGCTGCAGCTGTGGCAGATGACCTTTCCTCACTGCTACCTTTCTTTTAAGTATTGCTGGAGTCCTTTTTTTTTTTTTTTTTTTCCCAGCTGATGCAGCATGGTTTATTTACTGTGGGAAGCAGAAATATCTGTGTCACTTTTGGTCTGACTACCTCAAATCATATTCCCTCCCATATTTTGTTTTATTGGCTTGTTGGTCATGGAAGTGCAACCTCCTACTGTTTTGTCTTTGTTGTCCTATAAATTTCTGAATATTGCTATGTTTCATCAGTTCAGAGCCAGACAGTTGTTGTGGTTGTAGAAAGCAGGTGTTCTGCACTTTTATATCCTTTGCTTTCAATGTAGAGATTGTATTTTCTGCTGATCGTAAAAAATGACAAGGACACGTGGGATTCTTTGGATGCTGAATATGTGACTGTTTTGACTCAGGCAGTGAATTCAAATAGAAATATTCTATTTATAAAGGACTTAACTGCCAAACTGCCAGCACTGGAGCACAATTTGGGGTCATGTTAAAACTGCAGAAGTAGAGAGAGAGCTCTGCCATTTGCTGTCAAGTACCTGAAACTAATCACAGTCCAAATAAGTAGCTTTTAGGGTTACTTAGTATTTCTCTTCATCAGATCTGTCAGTATCTTTCTCAGTCCTACAGATTTCTGAAATGCTATAAAGAAACCAAGTGAGCAGAACAAAGCTTTAGAAAACCTGAAGTTATGAATATCCTTTAGTTTTTCTCTACGATATCCACAAGATCTTTCGGTCCCTTAGCGCTTTCACAGACACTTTATCAGCACAGACCCCTCCTCTCATTAAGCCCCTAGGAAAGCACGAGGCCTTGAACTCCTTCTTCAGTGACCAGAGCAACCAGAAGTCTTTCAAATAACGGGGAAAAAGTGCGTTGTCCTCTCTAAGTATCTGCTAGTGTTGACCGTGTGCTTGTGAGTTCAGCTCGGATACGAGGTGTTCTTCAGCTCTATAACCGTGTGTGTTCTCTGACATTGAATCTTTTCTGCACCTAGTATCCTCCTCTGTTTCCCCAAGGTGAAAAGTTGTTTTTCCTTATATATTTCCAAGTGCGATGATCCCAAATTCAGCTTGTCTGTAGTGAATCAGTATTTGTGAGAGACAAAGCAAATGTCATCCTGTATTACTTGCGCACTAAAGAGAACAAAACTCAGTCTCTCCATATCTGTATTACTCTATATTAACTCAAACCCCACAGTCTTCTCAATCAGTTCAGGTCCCATCTCAAGTGAGGAATGGACAGCTTATATACTTTCTGCATCAAATTTATTTGCTGTGGGCCTTCCACAAGGACTTAGTTTGGTCTTTCCTGACGATACACAGAGTTTCAGAGAACTCAACATTTCCCTTGACTGAGCTGTTAAGTTTCAGTCTACCTGTACCTTTGGAAATGTCCATCCTCTTTACTTTAGCAACTCTAAGCCTACTTTTTGAGTGACTAAAAACCACTTTAGCACATTTTGTATGCTCCCCAGTCCTTAGGCTTCTCAGTTAGCAATTCCTTTCATACCCTTTTTCTTGTCGAGCAAAATTTTGCAGGCTTCTCCACAGAAAACACGATCTCACTGCGGTCTCCTTTACTTTGAAATAAACCATCAGCCCTTCAGTCTGTTTCCCTCTCTCCATCCCATCTTCTTTCACCCTGAAGCTCAATGAACTGCTTTCTGGTGTCTTATTGTAGATACTTTCTATTTTATCCTTATTTCTGAACTGAAACACCTTCAGCACTGACAGACCTTTGGTGGAGATCTAACTATATTTTCCTTTTTTCCTGTGATGTGCTGTCTCTGAAAATCTCATACATGCATTCAGATTCAGGGATCTATGCAAGCTAACGTAGCATTTTGAAAAACTCTTTGTGGAAATTCAGTTAACAAAATTCAGTCTTTTGCACTTTCTTTGCTAAAGGTCATTTTCTCTCACATTTTTTTCTTCTCCAGACACTGAAGACAAGACAATCCACTGCCATTGTCATGGCCCAGCCTGCAGTGTGAGTGTTGGTTCAATGAATCCCTCATCTTCACATCCTTTCCAGGGCATCTGAACTTTGCTGTTCTGTTGTGTGCAGCATCATCTCTGCGTCTACACAACTAAAATTCTGACTCAGGTTCACCACCTCATGTTTGGAGTTGCCTAGAACACTGACGCTCCATTTATATTTGTTTAAAATGTTGCTACATTTCTTGCCTTGTTAATTTAATTACTTCAACATTCCTCTTACATCTCTCTACTGACTTTCTTTCTCTTTATATGTTGTCATTCTTTACTTTTTAAGACCCTTCCAGGCTTGCCCCAAGGGGCTAGGAAGCTGTTAACTCCTTGTTTAAGCCCTGAAGAGGAGGCCAGTCTTTCGCACCCTCCTGCTTCCCCTTTTCCTATGTTTCTTGACATGGGTGGGCAAAGTTCCTTGTAACCCCAGCAGAGCAGCTCTTTTGGGTGCCCTCTAGGCTAATCTTGAAATTCCCCTTAGCAGTAATGCCTGTGTGCCAGCAGACACCCTAGCGTATTGCCTTGTTCTAGTTTATTTCTACATCCTGGTGCTGCTGTTGTCTTCTAGGAAGTGCTGTTTGAGGGGACAGAGCCCGTGTTGCTTTTATCACCCCAAAATGAAGCCTTGCTAGCAATGCACTACTATAAAATGAATAATGCAGCTTAGTCCTTATGAAGATTCTGGGTTATGGCTGCTTATAAGCTCTTCCTTTACAAATTTTTTATGCTGAAGGTATCTACATTTTATAAATGTAATTCTATAAATCAAATTGTTTTAACAGATCACACTTTCCTTTTATTGCTCATTGTTATTTGAGGGCATATGGTAGCTTTCTGTAAAATATTGCCTTAATTGCCTTCTGGATATACCCTATAAATCCTGACAAATGCTTTTAAAAGTGAAAACAAAGGCATATTTTTCTTCTATCAGAGCCTGCTCAACAAACTGCCTTGTACCTTTTCCGTGGGGCCTTGCAAAATGGTGTTATGTCAAGAAGAATAATGCTGTTTAATTTATGAACCATTAATATTTATTGCACATTCAATGCCTAGCATTTTGTATGTGAGAGCTGGGCAGCAGCTAATAAAATTGAGAAGAAGTTATATATTTACCAGGGCTACCCGTATAATTCATATGGGATAATTTTTGATTAATTTATTTGTGTTGACAAATTTCCTGTTAGTGGCCAATGAGGATTTGGGGCTTTTTGGGGTTTCTTTTTTTTATTTTTTACTTATTTACTGTCTCACAAGGAATTGCTCAATAATTACTACAAATAATTCAACTCCTCATTATTAGGGTTTTATAAATATATTGAGTAAGACTTGCTTATACCATTATGCAATTAAGCAATTTGATCTCAGTCTTATTTCTGAGTTGAGATCGGCTTATTTCTCACAAATATCAGGTTTGGAGACTTATTACTCTGTATTTTGTATAAGCACATCCAGAGACCTCAGTGTATAATGCTGCTGCCCCAAACTACGCATCTGATTTCCCAGTATGAGTAATTGGTATTGCAAAAACTTGTACCAGTGCTTTGCTTTACAGCGAGTCCCTCTGCAAAGTGTTTGTTGAATTCGGGCCCAAAAGAGGGCTCTGGTGCCACAGTATCAGCTTTTGAAAACAATATGATTAATTTCAGGGCATAAATTAGATATATCTGCAAGTGTTTGTAGACCATGTTGCCTGAAAATAACCTTTAACAAGGTTTTAAAATTCAGGTTGTGTTCATTTCTACTGCTGTGTCTGCTCTTTTCAGTTCCTGATGGGGAATATTATTATTTTCTTGAATCAAGTTCTGGTTGCAATGTAAGTTTTATTTCCCTAAGTATTATATGTAGTTTACTTTAGAATTAGCTGCTTCTAAGAAGGTTCCAACCACTAAATTACTCTGAGAGATGCTCACAGAAACATGTGAATATGAGTGATAGCCATCTGCAGAGAACGGGTGGGAATTCTGACTGGTTTTGATTAATTTTTGTTGTGGTTTTTTTGTTGGATTTTTTGGGGGATGGGGGGCTTGTTTTTTTTATGTAATATTGATACTCGCTTCTGTAACAAAGTGGAGCCTGACTGTATCACTGAGGTGATTGCTAGAGGAATATTATGCCTAATGCATCCATACAAATACAAATTTGATTCCCATACAAATTGGAAACCTGGAAAGCAGCAATATTGCAGCCAATTAGGAGTCGCAGTCAGCAGTGAGCTAGTAAGAACCGAAGTGCTGCAGCGATACAATTCTAGCTGATATTGATGTAAGAACACAGAGATAATGGAAGATTTCACTATGTGCCTGCGTTATACAAAGAGAATAATTGTGATTGGATCTGGGGTATTATTTTGATGAATTATTCCCAGTAAGATATTTGCAGAACAAGAGGGAGTTTAAGATTGGTGAAGCACAACAGAGTGTTTTTCTGTTAACTGATTTAAGAAGATCTGATTTAGCTTTGTCTTCTAAATTCTGTTATTGCAGTCTAGGAGGGTGGGAATGGCTGCTTATGCCATGGCCCAGAAGACAAGGCAGCTAGTAGTCCTCTTCGGAAGAGCGCGGGGTACACAAAGGACTACTTCTATACAGTCCTCCAGCTCCTCAAGTGCTGATGTCCTATTAGACTAAGATCTTGCACAATGGAAACTAGACACAAATGTCTGAATGTGTGTAAGGGAAACTAGTTAAATACAAGCAAGGAAGCAGTTTTTAACCACTTCTTGGTTTCCTAATACAGAGCCTAGGAAAATACTCTTTTAAAGTGCAGTAGGAATTTTACCTGAATAAAGGCAGCCAGAAAGAGGTGGTTCTAGTTTTTCTTTCACTGCATTGGGGCTGGAAAAGTTTCAGGGAAAACCCGCCATTGCTAGGAATAGTAAACTTCCAGTATGCACAGCAGATCAGAGTCCCTCAGCTGCATTTTGAAGGTGCATTGAAAAGCCAGTAGTTACACACTCTTGCATAGTGTCCCTGTCCATGACAGAGGTCAGAGCTTTTAAATAGAAAAGGAAGAAGAATTAGAAATCTGTCATCTTCTAACTCCTGGAAAACACGTCAGTTCTTTTGCAGAGCTGGTAGAGACTTGCTGGTTAAGTTCGGATAGGGAAAGCAAACAAATGTAGTCATTGGCAACTTCCACACTAACATTTTAATAAGCTGATTTTTCCTGTGTGCACAAGCAGAAGCAGCAGTAGCAGCAGCATTTTATTTGTTTTCATAAGGGCACATCAGAAGCACAAAGCTGCGCTTTTGAGTTATGATGAAAGATGAACATTAATAAACAGGCAGGTCAAGAAACCCCACAATACGAAGGATTTTGTTATTCCTTCAACATTTGTCACCAGATGCTAGCCTTTCAATAAATCTTGCTTTGAAGAATAGTTTTCAAGCCTTGCTTAGATCTGACAACAATATAAGTCCCCTGTGAACTCTGAAAAGGCAATCTCAGTCCAGCTGCTGGTGTTTAGGGCTACACAAGATGAAAAGTGCTGTAAATGACAGAATCTATCTTCTAATAGATTTGACAAACTCGGGGGCTGAACCTGTGAAAGATGTGAGTTCTTTTATTGACTTGCCAAAAGCAATGGCTTTTGTAACTTGCACAACTGAAACAAACATTAAAAACATGCAGTGATGCAATTTGCTGAGTAATCATGTATCCTTCCAGTGAGCAGTAAATGCCTTTTTGCTAACTAAATGCTATGTTCAAGAAGGAAAAAACAGAGAAGGCACAAATTTCAGAATAAGTCTGCCTCCTGGGTATTCAGCACTTGACTGCGGGTACTGTGTGATTTTGGGTATGCTTAGCTCAGGCTCCTCAGTTTCTTCATCAAAACTGGGTGGTTCTTAAGATCCTTCAGGTCACTGGATGAGGGATTATTATTCATGTTGGAGTATTTTCAGGAACTTGCTAATTACTGCAGTCTTGGTAGGGTGATCTCTCCACTTGCCCACTAAAAAAATTTGTCTACTTTTTCCACAGAACCTAGATAGAAGACAGGTACTCATCATTCAGCACAAGCAGTTTTGCTGTAGTATATGTGAGTATATATATACATATATATTTTTTTTACTTTCCCCAAATAAACAGCCCTTTTAATTAGTGTTATAAAAACAGTGTTATCTAGCTAATATAACTTACCACTGTGGTCAGCCAGCGGTCAGCTCCTTGGAGAAAGAGTCTTCACTGGGTTTGTCGGTGCAAGATCTGTTGAAAACATGGAAATTCTAACACTAGCTGGATTTCATTAGGGACCCATGATACCAGAGAGGACTACTGCAGCACATGCTGTGGGTCCTAGAAAGGTTGCATTGGCCAGTGGTGGTTGGATGAGCATGATCTGGACAGAAACTGTGATCCCGTGCAGCTGCTGGAAGTGTGGGGGCACTGGCTGTACTACATGCCATGTACTGCAAGCCCTCGAGCTGACTGTGGCAAGTGAGCTTCAGGAGCAGTGGTGTGACAGCAAAGCCTCCATCTAAGGAATGCAAAAATTCCTTGGGCAAATACTTAATCTTTCCAGGGCACATGTTCTATTGGTAGCCAAGCAGAGAATTCTCCCTTCGTCTAGCAAAATAAATCCACTTTGAATGACTAAAATCTGCACTTAAGCCTTAGTAACACAATCCATGGTATTTTTTGAAAAAGCCAGTTACTCCTACACATGCCTTTCTCTCTAGAACTGGGGTACTGAAAAGATTAAATCTCACAATTCTGCAAATCACTAAATGTATTAACTATCTGCAATAAATTCAATGTACCAAAGCCAACACGGCAAACACAAACTGCCGTGTCCCCCTTTGGCAGATACCCATGGCGGTTTGTTGGAGAAAATGGCCTGAATCACTGATCTCCGATGACTGTGTTTAACTCCAGCCAAAGCCCAAACTGCCTGTCACATTCCCCCTGTGATGTTTCCAGCAACGTGCAATCTTAGTAATGAGTCTCTGTCCTCGATGCAGTTCATTGTTTTATTTTTAGGTACTAAAAGCTTGGGTGTAAAATGCTAGCTACACCAGAGTTTAACTCTTGTTCATTTCCCCCACACTTTTTCTTAATTTTCCCTACCTTTTAAAAAATTCCCCTTTATTCTTTCTCTCTCCTAGTTTAGGATTTTGCAGCAGCATCAAAGAGAAGCTTTTTGTCATGATTGTGAAAAGTGTTTTCCATACAGATATCACTGAATATAATGACACTACACAACTGGCATTTTTTACTACATGATCTAGATGCTTTCTGGTCTTGCTACTCAATAGTCATTTGGGACCCCGCAGCAGTGAGCTGAAGGAATTGGATGGTATGGTAAATTCACCGGAGGAGGAAACTTGAGTCAGAATGGCGTAGCTTGCTCTGCTCTGCTCTGGGATGTGACCAGGAACCCTTCAGCACATGGCCATCCCCATGTGTTCAGCTGTGGCAGTGAATTTTGGTCCCAGGATAATTTCTGCTTGAGTAGTCTGGCTGTCCCTGTCAGCTATGAGTTCCTGGTGCTAGACTGATTCTTGGAACCAGGGCTGAAACTGGTAAGCAAAGAGCATACACTTGCTTGGCCTGCAGTCTGTCATGTACATCTTGTACGTCTTGTGTCTCCTGATTCTAAGGGAGAAGTAAAGAATTACCACTGTTGAGCATGGAAAGAGAAGTGTGGGGAATGTGTGGATAAGTGTCTGAATTTTGGTCCCACCCGCAGAGGCCACACCATGCTGTAGAGCTCTTATGTCGTGTCTTCTCCTCAGGTACCAACCCACATAGCCTGGGGCTGTGCACATGCAAAGAAAAAGGTGACAGTCAGGGCATGGAAAATGTGGTGTTCTTTCCATGGTTCTTATCAGGCACTAACTAAAAAAGTGAAAAGCATGATTGATTATTAATCCTGCTGTATTTTATGCGTATTTGACCACAGATTTGCAAAGGATATTAAATTTGCAAAGTCAAGCTCTCAGAATACTTGTGCAACCTCGATGCAGCCTTCTGTGGGCATGTGGTTAGGAAATGGCCTTTTAACTGCACTGCTGCAAACTGAAGGGAAGTATCAGAGTGGGAAGAATGAATAATGGATGTAAGTTGCAAGCTCCTTCTTGGGGCAGCTAAAATAATTGAGGAATGAGAGTGTAGTCAAAAGAATGAAGCAAGGGGACGTTGACTGGAACAGTGGTCTGGGTTGTATATAGCTGGAGATCACTTGGAAGGCATCATCTTCTTTCCAGCAAAGACTCACCTGAATGGTGCTCTGGAGAGCTGGATTTGCTCAATGCCTTTGCCAGTATATTCTTATGGAACAAATTGTGTGAACTAAGCACTCTCCTTGTGATTTCTTGTGTAATCTTTTCTGTGATGCATCACCACCGACTCCGGGGTCTGACTTGCAGAAGTGCTGACTTGCAGTTGCAGACCAGGTCAGAGGTAGGTGTGCTTTGAACTGATAACCAAGATGTTGCATTATCTGGTTCAAAAAGTCAGGTGTGAGGCATCTCATCTGGGCACAGAAAATTCTTGTGCAATATTGGCATTATTTTCTCTTTGCCTTAGCTCTTTACCTAGGAATGGTGAGAGGGGAGGGAAGAGAGGGAGTCCCACTTTCTGAAACAAATGACATTTATTTTACAACACTTGTGACATTTATAAAGTGCTAATATTATCCTGACAGGTACTATAAAAAGGCCTAAAGGAATTAATAATTCTGTCTTCAGAGCAAACTTTGAACAATGTGCAGTAAATATGTCTTGGTGGGCAAGGAGTTTAGAGCTAAAGTGGGAATACAAATAAAAGCTTGTCTGAGGTGGACTTTGCAAATATTGAAACAAAAGGTTTTACTGTTGTTTAGGTTTAATCATACATAAAAGAGGTGTGCTGCTATGGGAAACAGGAGGGTGAGCAGCATAGCAGTTGTGTGTTCCTAGGCTAAAGGGGTCCTTCACCTCAGTTTTTCAGTTAAGAGCATGATTTTGAAGTAGAAAAAAAGGCTAAGTGAGTTGTGGAAGTGAATGTGTAGAAATGTAAATAACAGACCCATAAGCAAGGGGAAATCTGACAAATTTTAACCACAGCAGTCACATAACTTAAAATTTTGGTCCTGGAGCAAGTACTTGCTGTAGAGTGATTGAGGCTGACCAGGTGTTATATGGCTGCAAACCAGTAAAGAAACTATTGGAAAGCAGGAGAGGGGAAGAAAAATGTGATCAGTGATCGTGGGCAGAAGCACGAGTGTAGGAACATGCTGGGAGATTGAGTCGGTGGTGGGTATGATCAGCTCTTGGGCATCAAGAGCAGTGCTGAGACCCTGGAGTTAATCACTGTAGCAGTTCCCTGTGGCCATGCTCTTGGTTTAGATTCAAGAAGGCAAACAGGTGCTTTGCTCATCCTCTGTGAAGTGGGCGGCATTTGCCTCTGGCTCTTATCTACAGCAACATCTAATCCTCTCTGCTACATATTTACTCTCACTACTGACTACAACATTTTACAAGAGTCCATATACTCTCTCCTTCTAAAATGAAAAGAATGTGGGGTTTTTTTTAATCATTTGAAAGCATGCCTTTCAGTTTTGTTGCTTGCTTGCTTGTTTCGCATCACAGGAGGATTAGCTGGAGCATTTGGCTTAACTTCTATATGCTGTGCACTGATTTGTATCCTTCCAGCATGTGCCCTCTGATTCATATTCTTGCTAAAATAAGTAGTCCCAGTTGTTCCCGTTTTCTGGCAATTTCACTGGATGAGCCATGGTCCCTTGTGAAACTCCTAGGAATGTTCAGATCAATAGTATTTTTCTTTATATGCAGATCACTTTCTGGGACATTAGTTATGACTATCTTTTTGTAGAATAGATTTTATTAATACGCTGAGTTTCACAAAGTTATAACTTAAAGATTTGAGGTGGGAAAAAGGAGGAAAAATGGATTAATCTGGAGAAATTCTGGAACAGTTACCCCAGCTTCAGCCCCAGGAACTGTTCTGGGACAAATTATCAGTCAATTTAACAGCTGCTGAAAATGATGAAGTGATTAAAGAACCCCTATGGGTTTGTGGAGAACAAATATCAAACTAATCTGATTTCTTTCTGAGGCAGGATAATAGACACAGTAGGTAGGGGGAATATACAATTTGATTTTTATTGAGCTTTGGGTTTTTTTCTCATGAGATCCTTATATGCTACATACACAAATACGTCCAGCATGAAAACACTGCACACAGTGGAGTGGAAACCACTCAAAACTAGTTGTAGATCACTAAAAGGGAGGCTGAACCAGTCAGTTTCTATTCAGTATTTTCATTAAGGACTCAGGTAATGAAATGGAGGTTATATTGGTCAAATACAGGGGATATCAAACTTCTGTGCTGTAAGGATGATGGAAGACAGAGCTGGAAAGGGCCTTATTAATTTTGTCAGAAAGTAGTAAATCAACAAGTCCAGGATGACCTTTCCAAAGTCCTATAGCTAGCGAAGATACGGGGCAGGCTGGAGTGAAAAATAGAGAACAGTAAATGCCCAGGCAGTGTGAATGGCAGGGAAGGATCTTGGAGTGGACAACAGCTGCATATAGGTCCTAGGTATTCTTGCAAAACTATGTATTTTATTGCTTATTGCTTAAGGATGTGGAAGTAACTCAAGTAAGAGTTTAGAAAGCATAGAATGTAAATTGAAAGAGATGGTTATGTTTAAAATAAAGAAAAGAAAATATAAACAATAACAGTATTTCAATTTGTAACAGGTCTTGTACAGAGAGTGGCAGCTATTTGTTCTTTTATATTTGAGACAGAACAGTAAAATATCAGTTTAATGTGGAAGAAGGAGTTCAGGTTGGAGGCTGGGAAAATATGATGTAAAATGGGAAGCCTCAGAAGGGCTCCACACATCTCGTCTGGAGATATTGAAGAGAAGGTTGGCCAGATGTTTAAGAATGGCAGCTGGGATGTATCCAACCCCTCCATTATTACACAGGACTGAAAAGCCAGGTGTCTTGAGTACCAATTTGACCCTACTTTTTCTATGACTGTTCTTCTTCCCAGCCTCCCAGAAAAATTAGTCTTTTTATTTTTTTTTTACCTTTTGAATAAAATCACTTGACAGGCCAAACTTCCCATCTGGATTTGTTAACTAAGTGTTAGAGTCTTCCTTTTCAGAAATGTTATACTTGTGGTGTGCTGACAGCTTTTTCTATACACATCTTGTGGGATGGCTGCTCCAGCTAGAATATGGAAAACGTGCTTCAGGAAATGATTTGAACTGTTTGATCTCATGTAATACCTGTTACAATTTTAAACTTACGAGCTAGGCCAAACCTCAATAAAGCTGGAGTGAGCAAGTATTGTAAAATATAAGCATGGGATGCTTTGTAGACTGAATGGCAGAAAGCCCTCTCAGACTTCACCCAAAGGCCAAAGGAGGGTTTGTTTGTGTGTTTGCAAGTTTAAGAGGGTGGCAGGAGTTGTACCGAAATAACATGTAAATAAACAAGCTACATCACCACTGGAGTGTGCTAGAGAGCAAAAACTAGAGGGACATGTCATTGGGTTCCTGCTGCTGAAGAAAAAGTCTTTGCAGGCTGGGCAAGGCTTCAAGCTGTGTGTGATGACAGGCTCTAGTGTTTGATCCTGTGATCAGGGAAACAGAACATCATACATCCTATATAAGTAAATGATTTCAACCAGAAATTACTTGGCTTTGTCATGGTATTCTCCTCCTAATCAAAACAACTGTCAGGATCCTGAATTTTGGTAAATTATTTGAGTCAAAAATGAATGAGTGTTACAAAACCTTAGTTTAAAAACCTGCTTACAGAAATAGAAAGTCAGCTGATATTATTCCTCCCTCATGGTGATGACAGATACTGCCTCTCTCTTAAACAGCATGTTCCAAATAAGCAACCCGCTGTCCTTTTCTCACTTTAATTTCCGTCATTTTATACAAGTAAGGTAGAGGAGAGATGCAAACTTTTGCTTGAGGGTCTAAGTACTTCTATTTCATTTCTACTCCCATCCAACAAAGAACTAGAAAACTGCAGTTGTTTCAGTCTTGTAAACATCTGTAATGGAGCAGCATAAAGCTCAGGCAACACCAAGCTTTTTAAATCTTGAAGGTCCATTGGAAGGCATTTGCTTTCAAGCTTTTTTTTATCCATTTGTTTTTTACTTCTAAGGGAAAGAAACATATTCTTATGATGGAAGAAACAGAGTTCTCTCATTGATCAGGATTCATATTCTGTCTTTTATACAACTATCTGCCTATTTTTAGATAAGTTTAGTTAGAGCTCCAGTTCTACTGCTCAGTCTTTTTGCAATCTCTTTCTTGCAGGCAGATCAGTTTGTAACATGAACCAACACCTTTCTTCTACCATGAGCTATGACAGTTTTGTTGTTCAGTGAGCAATTAGATGTTGCAAGGTTTTCTAACTCTGGACATGTCTTGTACGTTGCATGACAGAATTAAAGCTGATATGTTGTTTTGAGAAGGTGATTTTAGAACTGCTGTTAAGTTTGAAGGACCACAGAGACGTCTGAAGACTGTGTGTGCCCCATGTAATGTTCTGAGCATTTTCTGAGTGAAGGGTAAACTACTTTTGTTTGTAGCAAAGGGTAGAAGAAATCAAATGTTTACAATGATAGTAACACCCAGGCGTAGAACAAGTCCTGACATCAGTAAAGTGGTTGTTCTGCTCTTTTTATTTCCTATGCAATTTCTGAAAGAAGAAAAAACTGACCTTCTTGTCAATGATAGTGCGGTCATGTGTCTGTACAGCTCAATATGCGATGCCTTTATGAAAAATCTTTCATATGAGTGACACATGTCAGATGAAGCTCCTAAGGGATATCTGGCATCATATATGCAACAATTACATGTTTGATTGCACAGAATATAGTATCAAATTATGCCAGTGGCTCCTATTAATGTCAAAAGATACAATCAAGTCCAACTCCCAAGCATATTTTACAGGTTTTCTAAAGCTGTCATTCTGTGATATCCCTCTTTGGTCCTTTTTCCTTCTAACATAAATGTCTTTTCTAGCTTCAGTCTTTGGATGTGTGTTTTCAAGCTGTATAGTCAATGTAATATTAAGGTGTAAAGCTCTGCGTATGAGTCCCATATGATCAGTGTAATCTCAAGCTGCTGTATGTGACCTACAGTTACATTCATAGCTGACTTTTAGGTTTCTGTTGCCTATCACAGGCAATAAATACCTGGGGCAGCATAAGGGTGTTATTGATATGGTAGTATTTATATTCATGTTCTTGTCTGTGCCAAAAGCATCTGCATTTGTGTGATCTGTCAGCAACTTCTCTGTGATGAAATGTTTTGGTTTTTGGCAAAGAATCCTTAAAGTTTCATAAAGATATCGGAAGGGCCAGGCTGTATTGCTGTGATGTCCTACAGAGACAATTATTGGTATGTGAGAAATATCTTGGAATTAGAATCAAATCAAAGAACACACATACTTTCATAAATATGGTAGAGAATTACTGCTTCTGGATACTTAGGGGAAAAGATGTGTACGTGTATATATGCATCCATATGTCAGAAGATAAACAAATCTCTGTAGAGAGTTGCTTGTATTTACTTTCTGTTTTGTGTCATTAGCATTTGTTAGTTATTTACATTTTACACAACTGCAGAAGCATTTGTCATGCTCCAGCACGTGTGAAGTACAACCAATCTCCATCAAGCAAGGAGACAGAATATTGTGCTGGATTGAGGAGCTGTGTCAAGCCCTTGGGCTGGAAAAATCTAGAAAAGAAAGAAATATCCAGATACTACTTTGAGCAAACAGATTCAATAGTGTATTTTCTTTTACTGATTTTTAACCTCGTGGTATCAGAGTCTAGCTAGTGATGGTTTCTTCCTTCTTTTCAAAGCTTAGAGAATTTTATGTGCCCTAGCCTTGAAGGAAAGCTTTTAAAAACAGCTTTGTTTTTCCACAAAGTGGATTTTTATGGATCTCTGATTGTTGCCTTTTCCAACAGTGAAAGTTTCTGCTCAGTCCTCATTCATGGCAAGCACCCAGACAACGTCTTCTGTACTATTTGTTTTGTAGTGGTCTGACAGCAGTATCTGCTTCCAGAACTTCAGTTGGATTGACATTCATGAGCAGAAGGCATGTATTTCACCTTCATGATGCCCTCCCCCAAATCAGCATGATGTGCTATATACGTGATTTATCACTTATCCCATTACAGTAAAACTACACGAGGATGTCTGTAGATTATTTAGGGTGACAAGAGAATGATTTTTTTTCTGTCACTATTTTCATCACATTTCTTATCACCACGCAGACACTTTGTCCATGAAAATCATCTGACCTGTTGATAACCTTTGTTGGAACATTGACCAAACACCAAATTAAAGGTTATTTTAGAGCCTGCTTTTCTGTCATCCCTCATCTCAACTTACTAATAACTTCAATGTTAAAATGGCAGACAGTCATGTAGGCAAAGATATAGAGTTGGCATTCCTCACTGGTAGCACATTGTTTTTTAAAAGCTGAGGAGGGGTCTTTGTCCTTGTACCTGTTAATTCATTCATTAACACCTCTACTGCGATTGCCAATGGGACTGAATACATTCTTCATTTTTACTCCCTAGAACCTGACAGGACATGATCCTACTTCTACTGAGGTCAGGGGGAAAAATGTTTCAGTGGCTACCTGGGGGCCTGTCTTCTCCCAAAAGCAGAAATGGGGTGAGCTTGTACCCTTTGAACCTTTCTTCTGATACATGTTGTGAATTTAGAACCTGTCTCTCCTTTCTGCAACACCACAGCACCAACGCGGGGCTTTGCAATTCAGTTTTTCTGAGAAGGGGAAATCAGTGACGCAAGTTCAGTGGGCAAGGTTAATTTGTTTTGCTTAAACATATATATCAGTCCTGGAAGAGATACGGATGTAAATAGCAGTTCTATCTTACATAATTTCTTAATCGGTGCTCACAAACCAATTTCTGTTTCCCAGGAAACTACTGGGTCACAATAATTATTTAATTATCTCTAGATAGAGAGAGTAGATAGGAGTCTGAAACTCCTGAGCTCTGCCTTAGCCCTTTAAAAGGGCCGTCATATGAAAAGCAAAAAAAAAAATAAAAATTAAGATCTTCTTTAAAGATTAAAAATGTATCTTTTAAATACAGCTTTTGAATAAAATTTATTTTTTGTACTAGGTAATAAACATTTTGAAGAGACTTCAATCTGAAATAGCTTCTTTTGATTTTTCTACTAAAATAAAATTGAAGAAATATAGAATTTTTTATGAAAGCTTTTTATTTCCATTTTGTAGTAATTATGAAAACATAATGCCACGATAAGTTTATATAAAACAAAAATACATGTTTCTAAAATTACTGTTTCTGATATTATTAATACTTTTGATTTTTTTTTTCCTACAAGTCCTTTTTCTTCCAGTTTTTGTCTATAGTGAGTGAAATAGACTGAAAAACTTGTGTTTCTTTGTATGACTGAAATATATAATTTCAATTGAAAGGAAGCATTTGAGATTTTTTTTCTTTACACGATTGAATATAACATTGCTTTTCAATGATAGTTTTTTGAGGAAAATTTTGGAAATTAATTCCTCTTGACAGTGTCTCACATTTAGATGCCTATTGGATTTCTTTATTATTCTGTCACATTGCAAATTGCCGTGTTTCACTAAGAAAAAGGAAAACTAACTTTTTGGGACTGGCAAAGGTGATAATTTTTAAGTACGTTCAAGTAGAGCCATTCAAAAGTAAGAAATTTCACTTAACTAGGAAGTAATTGAAAAAATGATAATACAGTGATTATTGAGAATGCTTTGTTCAGATTGAGTCAATTATTATTAGCCAGTTGCTAGAGAGGGTTTTGCAAATTGAACTACATTAAATAATTTTACTATGTTTTTGTAAATCATAGTTGCAGAACCAATCACAGTGTAGCAAATTACACTGTTGGGAAAGTAAATATATAGTTATGCCTCAGTGGCTGTAAAGTGTCTCTGTGCTCTGACTGAGACAGTCCCATTTAAGAGCAACAATCTCCATGTTTTGGAGTTCACACAGTTTGCCTGTATTTTCTGTGATGGAGAGGAGAAAATGTCCCTAAGGTCACTTTCATTTTGTTGCGTTAAGGTAAAGGCCTGTGAAAATGGATTAGGAATGGTACTTAAATTGCAAAAACATCGCTGTAAAGTGTATTGGAAGTGAAAACGGCTTTTTCTTCATATTCCAGTTATTGCACCCATTAGACATTATATTGGTTAAAAAAAAGGCTATCAGTGAATTGTGGTGGATACATATGAATCACTTCTTTTCTTTCCTGTTGCATTTCGTATCATTCTATTTGGAGCATAACATTAGGATTATTTTCTTGAAAATAACATTTTCTTCAATTCTGTGACATTTTAATCAATAAATGAAAAAATATTATTTGTACTTATACTGAAAAATATAGGTTTATTCCTTCATATTAACTGCTTTAACCTAATTTAAGCATAAATACCTTTCACAAGATTCACCATCCACAATATCAAGTATGTGCAAAGTCAAAACCAAAGGTTTATGGGGAAGATTATCAATGGCCTATGTCAGTTAGCATTCCCTTTTCGTTTTGGAAATTTCTTCTACTGTGTTGTGGTAGAATTACCTGTTTTATGCAAATTCTTAGTTACTGTATTAAGTAGAGCACTTTGAACATTATTAGCTGAGCAAACTGGAGAAACGGAGCAGATCTGATGATTTTTTTTTTTTTTCACTGATGTATCCAACAGTTTTAAGTGCATTTTGAGTGTTCTGTAAGCATAAATGACAAGCTATTTGCTGTGCCGTACAGTGATGATCTGTAAAGTGCTCGTGGTGTGGGTTTCATCTCATGGCAGTACTGAGGCCAATCCGAATGCAGCTTGAACCCAGAGGGCTGCTTTGCAGGGGATCCAGCAAGGTCCTCCTTCACAGGAACCAGGGCCATCTGGGGACACAACCCAAGAAACACTGTTGGTAGAAGAAGAAAGAAGTTTGCTTTCTTCTTCTTTCCAGGGACTGGTCCCTGGGGCTCAGAGAGGCTGAGGAGGGGTCGTAATTGGGGATTTCCATGGCAACAGGTTTGAGGGAGCTGCTAAGGTAAAAAGTGAAAGTGAAGGACAGAAAATGCGTAGGAGAAGCAGCAGGAGGAGCTGATGAAAGCTGTACCAACCCTTGGGACAAGGTCTCAGAGGAGCACATGGCCTTGGGCTGCTGACTTGACACCATACTGAGGGCAAGAAGAAAGCTGGGAGAAGGACTTGCTGGTGGTGCCTGAGAGAACGCAGGTGGCTGGAGGCCTGTGTGAGCATGCAGAACTGCAGAAGGCATGAAAGTGTGAGCGGCTGAAGCCTTAGGAGCCAGCCATGCCCCAAACAGAGCACTGAGGCAACTGTGTTGCTCGCATATCTCTTGTGAGCCAGTCCCTGGGATGGTGAGTCTCTTGCAAGTACCCTTGAGTGGGGAGTTTCAGTTGTAGTCAGGGGAGAAGGATTGCTCTTTAGCTCTAAATTTAAACGTAAAGGGTGTATCAGCATCATGCATCACTTAGTCCTAAATGGTGAACATCAGAGGAAGCTGCTCTTTTAACAGTGGTAGGAATTGTATTAATGTGAAAGATCATTTCTCACCTGTTATTAATTATTTAATGAGGACTGATGGAATGAACAAAAAAGATTGAGTGCAGTAAGTACAGAACTTGCAGATTTCCCTGGAAATGCTTTAATATTTGATGCAGAGATTGTTTTTATGGGCACACATATGGTCGCAGCAGGTATTAACTAAAATGGCCTGAGAAAGGAATGTGATTTCCCCCTCCTCCTCCTCCATCCTTCAGTCTGGTGCGGTGAGTTATATTGAGTGGCTGTGGAAACCTGCAGCACAGCTCCCCCTCTCCTCCTCCTTTTAGATGTGGGTTGCGTTTCTCTGTGATCGCTGTGACAATGGGTTTAGCCTCTGGGAGCAGAGTTTACCTGCACAATTTATCTCTCTATTTCCAATTTCACACTGCAGACTTCCTGAGCGTGGTTCCTGGGCTGTGAGCTCGCTGGTGATGGACTCCTCAGGGCCACTGGGAGGAAGGGGAGGAAAGGTGTTGTGCCCCTATAGCTGAGAACGTGATGGAGTGGATGTGCATGAGAGAGTCCTGTCACCCTTTTGCCCCAAATAAAGCCCAGCCTACAAATCAGCTGTGGAGAGGTCACGCTAGTCACTTGTGAATGGTATGTCTGTGGAACAGGGGCAGAAACAGCAGGCTGGGTGACCATGGCAGCCCTGCAGCATGGGAGAGGCAGCCACGCACAGCTCCCTGGGTACAGCTGCTCCAGTGCAGGACTTCAAGCTCTCTTTTCTTGTGAAGAGAACAATTCAGTCTTTTGGGCTGGCTGGTTTTGGTGTGTCCTGCAGCCTTCAGCACTGCAGGACACGTAGGGGAAGCTAGGACTGTAGCCGCCATTCTGTGTCCGTGTCCCTGAGGCAGCCATTTTCTTGCAGAGCTCAATCCGTGGTGGCCATTTCCCTGAGGCAGACATTTCCCGGAGGTTCTCCACAAGCGGTGGCTGTTTGCCTAAGACAGATCTTTGCCTGAGACTTGCCGTGGCCATGACTTGCTGTTTGCCAGAGGTGCCCTGTGTGCATTGGCCATTTTCCTGAGGTGGCTGGGTTGCTGGTTGTAATCCCTGAGGGGACAGCATGTCCTGTAGTGAGAGGGGAACAGTGCTGCTAACATGTAAAAGCAGGAGTTGGTGACAGCAGAGAGATGAGTGGGCCAACAAGGGGCAGCTCCATGCTGCTCTCTAAGCTATCACACATGTAAGCACAAGGCAGGCCTCTGGGAATGGCTGGAGTGAGTGATCTCATATCCGCCTGGGCAAAGCCTGAACGTTCATGAAGATGGGTTGGTGTCTCTTCTTCTTGGAGCTCGAGATCTGTCTCTGCCGAAAGCCCAACATTATGTAGTTGCAGTCCAATTTCACTGCAGACAGGAGTCATCCGAGCTACTGAACGCTGCACAGAGAAGTAACGACGTTTGCTGAGTGATACAATTAAGGATGATACTAGAAGAGTGTTTCTCTCCAGAGATTTCCTAGCCAGGCTGTCTGCACTTATGACAGTCTCCTCAAAGTAAAAAGGCAGTTTTGCTCAATTACTGAACAGGAACACAGTGTGGAGACAAAGAAGTCCAGAGAGGCAGTGATAAACCCCCTCTGGCAGAGAGAAATAATGCATAGGAGAACATGCAGGAAAAAAATATTTTCCTATGAAGTGTGCATTTCTTTTAATGTCAGGGCACGATTTAGCTAAGCACCCAAACAGTAGAGGAAATCAGAAACTTTTTGTTGTTGTTGTTTTTTTCCTGTAAGGGAAAGAAAAGAAGTAATCTAAAGCAATTTGTCTTTTTCTAACAGGCTTGTGCTTAATTTGACAAGTTAGACTTGAACCAAGATGATTTCCAGAGTGAGAAAGGAGTGAGGACTACTTCCTAATAGTAAAATAATGACAACATTTAAAAAAGAAAGTAATGTAAAGCAAATTGGAATAAAAGACATCAAATTCAACACAACCCAAGAAAAAATATTGAATTATCCTTTGAAACTACTACTTTTTACAAATAAATCTTGTGTTTCATGGTATATGAAGTTAAACAGGCATTTTGTTTAATGGAGATGCTGCTACTTGTGTAGTTTTCCTGTGGTTTAATCAAAATTTCAATCATGCAGACCCAAAAAGTTGTAAATAAATAAATGTGCATCCTTATTTTTTTAAGAGCTCAGATCAGACAGTGTGAAAAACCTTTGAATGTGCAAGGAGGGAAGACATCACTGAGGAGAGGAGAGAGAATTAAGTATGAAGCTTCAGTGAACAAGGCAGCAGAGAGAGGAAAAAGAAAGGCATGTGTCCATAAGGCCTTTTCAAGTCACGAAACTTATAATCAAGAAGAATATGTTAATGGATAACAGTATCAGAAGAGAGATGATGGGTAGACAAGAAATTAGTGAAGAAAAGGTCAAGTGAGGAATGGTGCTGAGCATAGTAATGTCACAGGAGAGTCAAGCTCTCTTGTGGTACCTGTGGGAGGTGAATGTGGGTGTACCATGCTTGTGTCTCATTAAGTACTCCCAAAAAGCCAAGTGTAATGTCAACCACAATGCCTTTACTCTTTTGCTTGGCACCATATTTATAATTGGTTTGTTGAAGGGTTTGTCTCTGTTCTCCAAGATTGCTTCCCCTTGTGACTTGTCTAGTCTGGATTTGCTTGTATGGGGGATTTTTTCCAAACAGGTGTGAAACACAGTGATGCCTGGCTGCTTGGTTATTCTGCATCACAGTTGTCGAGATTACTAGCTTTCCAGGCTGTGTGCTTTAGCTGTGTTTAATGCTGCGAGCAGTGTGAAAGAATAATCTATCTCTTTGGACAACGTAACATTCTTACTCTTGCCTGGCATAAAGTTTGATTTGTAAACATCAGTGAAATCTGAAAGCTCTTTGCATTGCAAGGGCTGCCTCACTAGCAAGACTCCCACTGAGACGAGGGAAGACGGTGCCCTGCTGTTCCCTGGGGAATACTTTAGGGCTCTCAGCTGGCAGTGCGCTTTCACTTGCTGTGGATGGGACCTGCTCCCTCCAGATCCCAGAGAGAAATTTGAAGTACGGTCACTGAATGTGGAATCTCAATGAATAATGTGAGCTGGTAAACAGACAGGAAATTAACTAATCTTTACTCTTCCAATGAGATGGTCTTGTCTAATACCTGGGCATTTTCATTTGGGTGAGATTTTCAGAAAACTCCTTAGTCAGCTACTGTTCCTGTGCATCTAGGCAATTTCTCTCTCTGGATTTGTAAACCTGGCTTTGTGAATGCCTCCAGGAGAGTAAAGAAATCCTTTTAAAGGATGATAGCCACAATCATACAATTGAACTTTCTTTTATACAGTAGCTGTTGTAAATGCTGTGTTGCAAAGAGGCATTTCTTTCACTACAATAAGCTTCTAAGTTCTATTACCCAAGTTCATAACAGTATTAGTTCTGTTTTATTGACGTGCATTTGTGGGGGAAAAATGAGGCAGAAGAAAAATTCTGTATGATTGACTGGTTTGAGGCAGTTTTGGTCTTGGTCATCATAAGAGGGAATATCCAGACTAGGAATATGCAAAATTTGATGCCTGTTTAATGAAAATTTATGGTAAGGATATGCATTTGCAATATAAGCCAGAGTATATTGTAATTGTTTGGCGATTATTTTATTAAAAGCTCATAGGATTCAACTGTGATGCATATTTTGAACAGACTTTTCTGTCTTAGAACAGCAGATGAACTTTTTGAGCAAAGCTTTGGGGCATAGATCTCAATGTGGATTGGGGGTTTGCAGAATGTGCTGAGAAACTGTGGCAGTGGAGTTCAGGAGAGAAGGAGAGAGATAAGATTTTGACTAGTTCAACTCTGAATTTCAGGTGACACTTTTTCCTACTGCCCACAGAATCAATTGTAGAGACGACATAAAAGAGGAAGTTCGCGTTGCTGTCTGTAAACTGCTGAAATTGTCTCATGTCAGGGTCCATAGTTAGATCAATTTTCCAACCTCCTGGGAATACAGCCCTAGTTTCACCTAATGAACCGTCATCATGTTAGAGAAAAGCATAGTTTACAGAAAGACATCCAATCATTTAAAGATATTAGGAACAGGGAATCTGCTATTTCTTTTCTTATTTCAGTAGTTTATCATTCTTACTATTAAAACCTTTATCTAATTTCAATTTGCCTCTTTTTTTTGTTATTGGTTGTTTTTAGATTGTTCTGTAGGATTTAAGGACCATGATAACAGATATTTCCTCCTTTAAAAAAGTGTAATCAAGACAGCTTTTATATTTTTATTCTTTGCCCTTGGCTTGATTCTGAAAACCTCTTCTATGCATTCTTCTCAGTTTTTAACTGTCCTTAAAACATGAGAAGTCTATGTGCAGAATTTTGTTGTGGGTCTCAGTAGTGCCTCAGAGATGAGCAGAACCACTTCTTGATCTCATTACTTTTTTGTGCAACCAGAGATTGCACTGAAACTTTGCACTTATTTTGGAGTTGCTTCTCTGCAACATCTGTAGATATGGATGACAATCTTTATTCATTTGGGGTGCATTACAACATTGGTTTTGGTTTTATTTTTTTGGTAGACTCAGCTTAACAACCATCTGGGTCCATTCTGAATGAACACCCTCTAATATTCATTGTTTAATATTTTGATTAAGTTGGCTGCTGATTGTATTTGCAGGGATGTAGTATTTACCTCCAGACTGTAAATACTGTATTGTAAATAGTACTGACTTCTGTTGAGTCATGATTACCTCCTAACAAATGTCCCCTTCCCCTTCCCCTTCCCCTTCCCCTTCCCCTTCCCCTTCCCCTTCCCCTTCCCCTTCCCCTTCCCCTTCCCCTTCCCCTTCCCCTTCCCCTTCCCCTTCCCCTTCCCCTTCCCCTTCCCCTTCCCCTTCCCCTTCCCCTTCCCCTTCCCCTTCCCCTTCCCCTTCCCCTTCCCCTTCCCCTTCCCCTTCCCCTTCCCCTTCCCCTTCCCCTTCCCCTTCCCCTTCCCCTTCCCCTTCCCCTTTTTTAATCTATCGACTATATACTTAAGGGCTGTAAAAGCCTTACAGAATTCTGAGTACGTTGCATTTCTGCTATTGTCTTTATCAGCCAAACGTGTAATCCTATCAAAGAATGAGGCCTCTTTGACGCTGCCAGGAACTTCTTATGGAAAACAGCCTACAAAGACTTGGAACAGATGGTTTGCTTGAGAATTAAAATATTGTGGAATAATGTAAGTAAAAAAAAAAGAACTTCAATGGTTTTCAGTGCTTTAGTGTTTTCAGATATCCATGCAGGTCAATGTTGACATCTTTTCTAAGTGTGCTGTGCATATGCTTTACGGAAATTTGCTTGACAGATTTAACAGCTTCACAGGTCTGGGCCTTTTCGTCATATTTTTATTCAGACCTTAGGGATAAGAGCAGTGTGTGGCATCAGCTTGACCTGTGCTCAATAAAGTCTCCTTGAGAAACATGTCAAGTTTGCATTTTTAATGGACATTTTTTGACTGCATTGCTGTTTCATTCCTTATGATACTGAAAAATTAGACTATTGAATGATTTTGTTTTTCTTTGCAATTCCTTTTTCCCTATACATTAAGCACCTAAAGGCTCAATCTGATCTGAACGTGCATTTTACTTTCTCACTTTTTTCATTCCCATAAATCTTTTCTGTACAGGTATTGAAAAAAATTGAGGCTCTCATTTTTGTAAAATAAGTTAGCTAGTTGCAGGTTTGTTTTAAGTCCGCGTAGTTTAAAAAAACAACCAACCCTCTTCCCTCCTGCCATATTGTCCTACACAAAGGAATCCAAGCTTTTCTCTTTCCTGCATATTTATTTGATAATAAAGTAACACGAATTCTTTCTAAGTCTTCTGTCTGTTTGTTCCCTCAGAAATTAGTGGAGATTTAAGACTTCAAAAAAAAAAAAAATTGTGCATGAAAAGTGACTGCATACAGACAATTCAATGGCAATGTCAAAGTAGTAATGACTTTGTTTCCTTTGCATTTCTTTTTTCACGTGATTTATTAACCGTGATTTATCACTTGTGACTTTTTTCCCCTGCTTGTATTTGATTTACTTTCTCAGTGCAGTGGCAAGCAGCTAGAATGCTACCATTGGTAGTTCTGTTGCCTACTGAATACTTTCTTCTGAGATGAAAGTGTTCTTCAGCTGTGTAGCTATCAAAGAACCATGTGATCCCACTCTCATTGTGCAGAGGAAAACATCTATTTCAGTTTCTTTTTACATTACTACCCAGGGCATGTCTGATTTCTCTGGAAATTAGATTTTTGTGGGCGCACAGCTTCAGCATCAGTATTACGCAAAGCAAAATGAAAAGTGGGAAAAGGAATTAGCATGCAAGTTGATGATCTATAATCTTTAGAAACAGGATGCTTTTTACTCCTTTATAGAAGTCTTTTGCTAGAATACTGAGAACGTGCACTAATTCTGTCAGTGGCAAAACCTTTTCGGCTTATAATACTAGAAATAAGGTCAAGAAAAAAGCTTTTCCAAACCTCTTTCTCCTTTATTGTGAAGTCTGTAATTTTGATACATAGGAGAAAATATATAGTTTAAATCTAATGATATGCATTTTTGATGTATCAGAAATGAATGAGAGCAGAATAAGATGTTCAGGTAAACACTAGCATTTACTGTAGCATAAAATCAGCCACAGAAGATTTAAATAGAATCCTTGATTCTGCAGAGCTCAAACTGCTATTTCTTACCCAGCACAGTGCTTAAACACAACACTTACTTCTAAGGAGTTACATAGTTCTGCTGAGATTCTTGGGGAGTACTCATGAACTTAAAGACAGAGTGGTGATAGAAATGCTTTGTTAACTCAAGGACAAAATGCTTTTAACTTGGCAGGATCAAGCCTTTCTTCCTTTTTGTGTCTTTTTTTAAAACTTTTTTTTTTTTTTATTTAGCTATTATGTCAAATTTTCTGATCTGTCATGGCACTCTATGTGTATGTTTTATTGGATTAAAAACAGAAAAAGATGGTTATTTTCATTTCTAGAGAAAAAAATAGTATTTTCCTAAGAGTATTGTTATACTGATTTTCCAGGCAGAGAGGAGCACCAGGGAAACTGTTAGTGTGCACGTTAACTCTAGAACCTGCTTACAACAAATGAACTTTTTAATGCATTTTAGTCTAATACTGCCGTGCATTTTTGACAACAATGTAGGTAGAGTTCTGTCTCAGCAGCTGCCTGACATTGAAGGCTCAAGCCTCTTTTGCGCACACCAGCCAAACAGTATTTTCATTTCAGTGTTGATGTACTAGACATAATCTTGCACTAAGTGTGATAGGACTTTTCTACTAAACATGGTGAGTGCCAGACTTGATGTTGTGCCAGATGATATCTCAGTGCGCAAAACACGGTATTAACCAGAAGTATCTTAGCTTTGCTAAGATATTAACATATTAAGATACTTTTGCTAGGATATTAACACAGTTAGATTGCTTCTAGTGGCCGCGTGAGCTGTCAGAACCCTCTTGTCTTGACACTGCTGCACACATACACACTGAGATAAAAGGGCAAGGTAAGGAGCATAACGTGTCATCCAGAAGCTATGTAGCATTAACTTACTGAGATATTTCTTTCTGTAGTGTTTTGTTTTCACCTGTGTAGCATCACAATGCGAAGAAGGGAATGGAAGCTGGGTGAAGGAAGGGCTGGTCTTCGCATTTTACGGAATGAGGTGTGGAAAAATTAGCCCAAAGCTACAAATAATGTCTTTTGCGACTCATAAGTCTTCCATTCTCAGATCTTCAAGTTGTCATTTTGGCCACCACCATGACTGTTGTGTTGGAGAGTATGTGCATCTTTTATCACACAGCTGGAAGGAGTTTAACTGAAACTATCTGGAAGAATTTTAATGGAAACCACTTGCAATGACAGGTCTGCATCTTCCTCAGCTCTAATTAGGTGCTGCTTTGTAGAGCCCTGCTATTCAGACTTCGGAAGATTTGCACCTGTCAAGAGTAAGCGGTGTAGAAATTGCTCTTTGTCTACAGAATGGCACAGAAAGCAAATATTTTCCACAAAGTAGTTCAGAATTTCTACGATAAAGTTGGCAAAAGAATGCAACTTACTGTACTGTTTTGGGATAGTCCAAAAGTCTGCAAAATACAGCACTTACTTTAATCCCCATGGCTTTTTTCATAAAGATTTGATTTCTTTACTTCTTTATAGGTATTAGTGGACAATATAAGAATTGGAGACTGGGCAGATGTGAGAATTTACTGTCTTAAATTGTTGGTAGCTCTTGAAATCTATGGGAAAAACATATCAAAGAGAGGACGGTGTCTCGGAATGGATAGGGATGTAAATTCACCATTTTCATTGGTTTAGAGTCTGGTGCTGATCCTCCTGCTTTCAGTCCTGTTTAGTAACAAATGGGCATGAAGAAAAGCTGGTGACATAAGACAAACATCTGTGTTAATAGTGTGCCATTGAGTTTGACAAATATACTCAGGAAGCGAAGCAATAAAACATTTCAAGATTTGGACCAAGCAATTACTTTGGGACTTGCAGAATGGACTTACTGGTTGTTTGTGTATGCTGTATCTATTTCATATATTACAATGTCAATGTTTTATAGTACTGATTCTTATCAGTGTGGAAAAAACCCACAAATGTAGGTGATCCTTGTATTGCTTGTGTAATTGCTTTCAGAAGGCTTGAGAAGTGTTGTAGGATGAAATTTGGAAAATGTTTTGAGTCAGAAGTTCAAAGGCTTGCTTTGACCCCTGTAATAAACATGTATTATTTCAAGTAAGATGAATTAATCTGGAGAAAAGGGAGCAAAGAGATCAGAACATGCTGTGAACTATCTTACGTTGGTGCTTGTTCAGTGTAGCTACTCCAGTCAATGCAGGGTATCGGCTAAAGACCACTAGAGCTAGCAAAAGAATACAGACGTCTGTGGATCCAGGCTTGTATTTGGATGGAAATGGGTAACTTGGTCTTTAGGATCAGTTGTTTTTTCTTTCAACTCCTTTAAAATTCATGATGTTTCATGATTATCTGACACGAATATTTTAAAGCAATTCTAAGAAGAAACACAAAGTCATGGCTGATGTCCCAGCATGTGCTTAACTTGGCATATGGTTTATGTTTCCTTGGGGTTTCTTTATTAGCTCATGAAGGAAGGTAGTAGTACTTGTGTGCATATACAATTCAGAAGGTTTAAATTCTGTGTTTAGTAGTCTCTTCCTGTAGAGCTGGCAGGCCCGCTCTTTTTTGGTTTTTTTTTGTTTTTTTCCTTCAGCAAGTGAAAATTGAAATAGGCTGTAGTGAGTCAAACTATAAAACATATATGGGCATTTATTGATAGCAGTCCTTGTGCTCTACTCAGTCACAAAGATAATAGAAATGCTTCACAATATAACCTGAAGAGTTTTTTCTGACCCTTCGCCATTTAGGAATTGCCCAGCCTCTATGGTAGAGGTTCATTTATCTTTCCCATTTCTCTGTAGGTTCTACATTACTGATTTTTTTTTTTTTTTATAGCTAACATAGTACCCTCTATGTGCATAATGGAGATTTTTGACACTTCCATATATATTGAAATCTTTCCATGGGGAAATGATTTAGTATAATGGGTTTTATGTTGTTAGGATCAAAACTGAGCCTATGCATTTGATCTACTTTGCAACCAGCCCTATGAAAAGAATTCTCCTCAAAATGTCAAAGCTCTACGTTGTAAGTGCTATATTTTTCACTTCTTTCATTTTCACCACAGATTTTTCACTGGAAGGGGAAGCTAAAGAATTCTATTACTTATAGCGCCTTTATGGTGAATGACATTTAGCTTTGTCTAAAGGAGTTGTGCAAGATGTAGCAAATAGGGAGAGTAAATAGAGGAAGAAAACTGCAGGCAGGTGAATGTGGTGTTACCTGAAGCCGTGCTGGGGTGGGCTGACTTTACAACTCTGTTAAGAACACCATGAGTGTAGTGCTGTGTCTGTGCAGGGCCACACTGCCTTCACTGGGGCCACATGGACCTTCTAAGGTCCTGTTGCTCTTCAGGCAAGATTAGAGCATAGTGTTAGAAGAGCTGGTTTTCCTTTCTGTAAACTCCTATCACAAACGCTTTCACTCTGTGCTCTTACTTTCTGCTACATTGCCTGCAATCCAGAAAAGATGCAGAAAGAAAAGTAAGATCTTACCTGAGGATGCCCAGGTAGTACAAATTACCACTCTAATAGATGAAAAATAATAAAAAGGTTAAATTTTGCCACTGTGGTTTTAACACTTGCTGGGTTTGAAGCACACAAAAAGTCCAACATTTCTGACTGTTTGGCCCTTTGTTGTGAATCACTTGAACAAATGGAAGTTCTTTTTAGTACTTCACATGGCAATCCTGAAAGGATCAGGAAAAAGGGACTAATTTCAGCACGTAAATGACAGAACAAATTGCATGAAAAATCAGTCTCTGTTTTCTTTTTATCTCTTTTTTTAGTGGTCTCCAGGGAGTGAAGCAGCTGCTGAGGAGGATTGGCCAGTGAAACAAGGGGATTTGTTTGCTTGGGTTGTGGGTTTTTTTCCTACCTTTCTGCCTCTCCAAATTGTAGGTGTTATTTTTCCACTTGAGGTCTTTTAGCTTCCTTTTAGCAATGGAGAGTCCTTGTTATTTTTACAACTTATCTGCTTTATTTCAGGTAAAAAAATGTGAAAAGCTTATTTAATCCTTTTCAGGCATCTGCTGCTAAAGAAGCAGAATTGTTTATTACTATTGCTGGAGCACAGAGCAAAAGAGAATTACACCAGGATTTGTGTGTAATTAGGGATCTGCGAAGCGACAGGTCCTTGAGGAACCTAAGGACAGTTATGGCTTGTTGACCTAATGGAGAGCATTAGCTCTGCCCTTGTACGTGAGACTGACTAACAGCAAGATAGCTGAAGCCTGTTCTTAGTGGCAGCATGAAAGAAATGCTGCAGCAAAAGAAATCCGGAACACAAACAAATGCGCTGACAGCAGTGTGCGAGACTGCTGTTACTTTTTAAAAGTAAACATAACACTTGGAAGCAGTTGATTGCAAATGCAGGAATATACTTCGTTTGGGGTTTAAATTGTGCTGTGCTTCCCCTCTTTGCAGCAGACCAGTTCTGGTTCTGCACATCTGCTGAGCCCTGCACTGGGACGTGTCCCCCCTCTGCCAGCTGAGAGTAGGAGGCCAACAGAGGGTAGCAGGCTGACAGAGCAAACAGGGGAGGGGAGTACTGGATAGCAGTGATTCAGCAAAGGGACAGGAGTCCTTGCCTATAAACAACATCAGGGTTTTGTAGCAGAAGTGAGTTTAAAATTGGGTCATATTCCTCCGTCTGACTCTGTCTTTCGAACTGTGTTTGCAGTCTCTGACACTTGTCACTGTGTGATTAGTCAAAACATAGCCATTAGAGGTGAACGATAATAACTGGGAGAAAGAACGGATTATTTTAGAATCATTTAAGATGCAAATTCTGCTGTTTAAATTTAGCAGCCCAAACAACTGATAACTAGCATCTTGAGAGGAGTAGTGAGTTTTAGAAACTAAAGCAACAAATCCTCTTGGACCATGGCACATAAACTCTAATATCAGTGGCATTGATGTAAGCATCTTGAACACTGTGGGGCTGATTTGAGTGAATACACAGAAGAAACAAAAAAAATCCGTAGTATGAACGAGCTGGGTGATGGAGTAATAATGGTACAAGTTTATTCTTGACCCCTGAGATTTCTTAAAAATTTTAGAGTTAATGCTTTATGGTTAGCAATGTAGATGTGCCAGAGAGATATTTCTAAGGTGTGCCATGTTACCATATTGGCTTTTTGTGCTTAGCAGTTGTATTTATAATTTTCTCCCCCAAAGATGAGACTGTTATATCCCTCAATCTTATCAGTGCTTAAATAGATACTTAATTCTGTGCAAAGATCTAATCACATGCTGAACTGTTGCAGTACCAGGGTTTTAATACGTGTCAGCTTTCTCATGCAGTGACTCTACTGACAGTGCTTCACAGACTTAAAGGCATCCTATGGAGAGCTAATCTCTTTCTGCCTTGGCTCTTACTTTCCAGAAGTAAAAGGGAAAAGAGATTTGTTCAACTGAGATTAAAAGAGACGACAGCGTGAGAGAGAGAGAAAAGAGAGAAAAAAAAAAAAAAAAAGGCATTTCAGGCAGTAGAAACACTGTACATAGGGTCACATCATGAAAAAAGATGTCTGTAAAAGATTCAATATTTTATGTGCAGGCAGAGAATTGGGAGGGGCA
Organism: Neomorphus geoffroyi; assembly: GCA_033558235.1. Taxonomy (NCBI): domain Eukaryota; kingdom Metazoa; phylum Chordata; class Aves; order Cuculiformes; family Neomorphidae; genus Neomorphus; species Neomorphus geoffroyi. Next base: position 8,863,277 of record JAUMJM010000016.1, on the reverse strand, counting down.
AGACAATGTGATAGAGGAAGAAAAGAAAGCATTGGAAATATGAGGAACAATTATTAAATACTAGTCTACTGACAGTCTTGTGTGTGAATCTGATCTAATTTTTTGCTGTTGGAATAAAAGTGAATTGGGTGCTGGCTATATTGGTATGATAAAGGAGTAAGCTTAAAGCAGAGAGGGAACTCTCTCTCCTTTCCTACTTTTCTTCCTGAAATACTGATATATCAATATGATCTCAGTATGCTTTTGGATTTCCCCTGGGGTCTTTTGCTACCATATTATACTATAACCTAAGAAACGTTATACTTGCCATTTGTAATGTATAGTGAAATGTGATACTGTGTAAACGTTTAGATTTTGAATTTTATTGCAATACCTTAACACCTTAGAAATATTACAACCAAAAACAGTGGGTGAGGTTGGACTTAGACATATTGCCAAAGAATTCCTAACCATCATGTAGTTTCTGCTAGGGATCTTGGTGGAAATTAAGGTATACCCTTTCTTTCTCAGTGACAAAGATTTGGGGTTCTGCATCTGAAAGTCAATCTAGGTCAGAGGATGTGACCCAAAAACTTGTCAGACTTTTGTTTGTAATGGCAAAAGAATTCAATTTCATGTTTTTGACTTTTCATTACTCTTTGTGTCACAAACATTGTTCACTTCAAATCCCCCATGTTCCTGAGCTGCATTAAATTGGCTGAGTTCTGTTTTGATGTAGTATTTGCTCTCTGATTCTTAGATGGATCCAAACTGTTGTCATTTTTTATCCTCTGAAGGAAGTTAAAGCAGAAAAATGAATGAATGTGCTTTTTGATAATAAGAGGGAGGAAAATGGACATCAACAGAAAGCAATGGCAGGAAAGAACACTTTCTCTCCACTTCAAGAAGGAAAAAAAATAAGAGTAGTGTTGTCATTATGGGAAGAATAATCTCTAATCATCTTCCACTGCAGAGCTTTCATCAGCAGCCTTCCCCATCCTATCTTATTTAAAAAACAGGAATTAACATATAATAATATATTATTCTATGTTGAAATGAACTGGTAGGGCAGCCATTCTGCCTAGCTTAGAGGAAAATGTTGTTCAAGTGATTCTTTCAGCTGATCAATGGCCAAAGAAGCGATCTGTTGGTCAGCATGTTCATGACATCTCAGCAGGACAGTCTCATTTCGCTAAGACTGGCAAATTGATCTTGACATATTGAAAGATGGTTCAAATCCAACAACAGCTGGGAAGTCGTAAGAAGTTTAGAGAATGTGACCTATGAAAGAAGGCTGTTTCTGCTAAGAGGACTGGCACATGGGGGGTTTGGTGGATCGATGGCACAGGAATATCTTTATTGGTACATAAGCAGTTGTTGGAAATAGAAAAATATTTGCTGTGTTACTGCTAGGCTAATGAGCACAGTATTGACCTTCTGATGCTATTTAATTCATTTCAGTTACAAAATAGGCAAAATGCCCTAATTTTAATGGTAGATTTGAAAGGAAAATTATCTGGGAAAGTTCTATGACCCCTCAGGGGCAAGCACCTGGTGATGTCAACCTATTTGATCCTGCGTCAGTGATGGAGTCTCCAGAAGTAATTTTTAGCCCACATTTCTATGATTCAGCTTATATATACAACACAAAAGGTTGAAAAATATGAACTGTGTGAAAAAAAAAATTCTAAATCTTGACAAGACTGCTTCTCTTCCTCCATTGTATGAGAGCCCATGCTCATTTTTAATGGGAGCTTTTCTACTAATATCATAGAAGAAATCCATCTGAATTAAAGTAGCGGTTGAAGATGTTTTGCTTCCTTGAGCCCTTCATGTGCTTAGGCAAGTGAATGCTTTAAATATAAAGAGATTTTTAATATCTCAAGCCTCAACTCTTCTGTCTTCAAGGTGTTGAAGGAACAAAAGAAGACCTTATGCAGGCACCACACAAATAAAATTTGCTAGGCATCGGCTGTCAAGTACATGCCAAAACTACCTTTTTATTCTGTATATTCAGAATTTTTTTGGCCCTTAGCGGTTCAGTGATCAGCTGTGAAAAGTCATGAAAATATTTTTTTCTGTAGCTGAGATTTCCAAACAAGTGTACCAAGACATAAGAAGTTCCCTCCTTCTCAGAGAAATTAGACTTCTCTGACTTTAAGTCCACTTTTACTCTCATGACTTTGGTCTTAAATTTGTCTTTCTACTCTTTAGAAAATATTCTTCCATTTCCCTGAAAGACAGGAGCTGTCTTATGAGCTTTCCATGCATAACTTTAAGCAATTTACATAGAAATGTCAAGGTAAAGCTTACAATTTCTTTACCTTGGAGGCTCATATATGGCAGTGTTCATGAGCTCAAACGAGGATTTTCTGTCTCACTAGTAAAAGCAAAAAGCTTTGTTTAAATTAATAATTTTATTAATTATTACCTAGCATAAAATGGTTGCTATAGCATGCACTGAGAATTGAAGATAATTTAGTTGGCTTGTTGTAAAGCAAATTAATATTAACAGTCTGTCTATTTTTCCATGTAATTAAGCAATAATGATCAAAGCTCAATGCTTTTCTTGGACGCTAATGATGAGTTTGGAAATTACTGGTGTGAGGTGAAAGCAAGGACCATTAGCCGTAGGAAATTGTTAAGAATCCAGAAAATACACTGGGCTGAGTAATTCAATTTGTTTTATGATTATTTAAATATAACTTTTCCCTCTATTTATTAGGAAACAAATTGATATTCATACATGTTAAATAGTGCAAGATTTAACATTTTCATAGTAAGCAGCCAAATAAAGAGTTGGCTCAGGTTCCAGGCAGGGTCAGTTTTTAGAATAAGCATAATGACTGTTAACCAAAGTCTCTACTGCTCACTTTTTTCACCACATGGATCCCAAGATTAGCCACATTGCTCTTGGTTGTGAAATGACTCTCCTACTAGGTAACTAAAGCAAAACTATCTCGTGTTGTTTACAGGATCCAGTCCCATACGCTACTGCCTTAGCGCCTGGTAAAGGGAAATCATCAGCAGCACTTCCACTCTACTTATGCACCGTAGGAGAGGTGTTCCTGAGATTTTTCTTCTTTTTAAGAGTTGCCCTTCATTGTCAGTGTTTTCAGATCAAATAGTGGACAAAAAAAAAAAAAAAATCAGCAGAAAGTGTTCATCTGGGTCTTTGCTCCCAGGGAGCTGCAAGAGAATTTACTAGATCTTCTGAAAATTGGGTTCATCAGGCTCTGAGTTGAATCTGGCACTCACTGCAGTCAACAGCATAACTGCTATTGAGTTCTCTGGGGCAAAATCAAGATGAAAGCTCTTTCTTCCTCTTTTTTTTTTTTCTTTCTTACAGTAGTACAAATCAGAAGTAATTTAGTTGAAATCAGTGGAATTACATCTCTGAGAGGTGGCTCAATTTTAAGCTATTGCCAAATCATGCTACACTCGTTCTACCACGCTTTAACACAGGAGTAGTTGTGTTTCAATTGGACATGTTATGACAGAAATATTTTTCATTAAGTGGGGATAGTTATTGAGATTTTAAAAATATTTCACTTAATTTTTAACTGCAGGAGGTAGACAATCACTCTTTGGTCCTTAGTTTGTTGTCTAGGTAGTAACTGGACACCAGTATTTGGTGACATTTGCACTAATCTGCTTTTTTAGACATTCTCTTGCACTGACTGCAAGAGACAGCTTTAATAACTCAATGATAGCAAGAGAAGAACAATGCCTACAGACAACTGTAGTGTGAAAGGAACAACTATTTCTATTGCTGAAAGGTCTGGTTTTCACCTACAAATGGTGCCTTGCTTGTTTCTCCTGTGCATAGAATGATTTATTTGTAAATGTCTGAGAAATTAGAGAAGCCTGTTTACTCATTTATTTCTTTAAAACTATGATCCTGTTTGAAGACAAGAATAAATCAATAAACTCATTCAGAATGGTTTCCTGCGTAATACAACTAAGGATGTTGCAAAGTGAGACGAGTGGGTTAAAGGGTGGCAGTTTTGGTTTGTTTGTTTTTCTTCCTTCTTAAATGATTTCTTCATTGCAATTTCTATTTCTTTGAATTTTGGTTGGAGATGGAGACAACAGAAACAATCTGTAACTCCTGGCAAACCATCCAACAAACTAATCTCTCTATTATCTTGTTAAACGCTACCTTTGTTCTGACCTTTAAAGGTGTTAGTGGTACAGAACACTGTACCACTGTTAATGTTTTGGCAACATTAAAAGCAAGATAGTATAAAAATTAGGTTTTCCTACAGCAGATTGCATATTATATAGTAGGATCCTGCAGACATTTATGAATATGAAGAGTTGTTTGTGAAAATGCCGGAAGCCTTTAAACAAAGGCAAATCTCTTTGATCACAGTGTGGATATCAAGTCTCATGAATAATCACGTAAAATTATATGCTGTGCGTTTTTGTTTTATTGTACCGCTTTGTAATACATGGACACACTCTTTTGTGGCAGTCAATCCTGACAATGGTCCTTTGTGACTTAATTTATGTTCATTGTGGGTTGTCCTAGCTCAGCCCTTAGCTGGCAGCTCAACAGTAGCAGCCACTCTCTCAGCTCCCCCCACACAGAGAGGAGGATTGAAAAAGGAAAAGACGACTAGTGGCTTGAAATAAACACAGTTTTAATAAAACAATAAGAGAGAATGATGATGCTACTACCGCTAAAATAATACAAAATGATTCTTAGCCCGTCCCAGAGCCTGAGCACCGAGGGTGAGCAGGAAAGTGAGAGAAGAGGAGCTCTCCCTGGCAAGCTTACAAACGGAGCATGACATTCGTGGTATGAAATACTTCTGAGGGCAAATTTGGATCAACTGTCCTGCTCTGCCCCTCCTACATTTATATATCCGCTTACTTGTACAAAACATGGGAAACTGAAAAAGTCCTTGCTTTCTCTAACAACTATAAACTTCAGTGTATTTTTCAGTGTTCTTATACGAAAATCTAGAGAAACAGCAGCTGCTGAGAAGAAAATTAATTCCACCCCAGATGAACGTAAATATTATCTAGTAAACAACTAAAACAATATGATTATCAACTTTATTCTCACACTAAACCAAAATGCTGCAGTTACTAGGAAGAAAATTGACTTTATCTCAGCTGAAACCAGGACATGGCTTTTAAATGCAGCAAAGAGCAGTTGCTGAGACGTTTAACAAGTGTGTGCTGGAACCATCTGGAATCACAGAAGTAAGCACCAGCATTCTACTTCAGGTTCATAATCTATTTGTAAAAGCCTACACGCTGTCATCCTGCACTTTTAACAGGAATGAAAAGCTGAACCAAATCAGTAACTGCTTTGTAGTGCAGATAAGGCAGAAATGAAAAGCACAGGGAAGTCTGCATGGGTCCTGAGTCAGGTGCCTTACCAGTGTGATCTGGAGTAAACTGGACAGTGTCTGTTTTTCAGTGCAGTGATGCACAGTCTTGCCGCTTTATTTGCTGTATTGTTAGTATTGTAAAAGTCCACAGAAGCAACATGTGGCAAGACAAATTGTCTGCAGTAAAACAAACCTTAATCTCACACCAGTGTGGAACTCCAGCGTAGCATATGTTTTCTTGCAAAGTGGTGAGAAAAAATGGGATTTTGTGGCAGCCAGCTATATCTGCACTGCAACTGCCTACACTGTTCTGGGGAATGAGGGTGTGTGACAAATGTGTAAGTGCTGGCCAAAGTGTAGTGCTACGAAACAGTGGGGGTTGGTGAGCACAAGAAACCTTCCTCTCTCTAGCCCAGAATTACTTTGGGAGAGTCTCGATAGTTTGAAGTTCAGAGTTCTATGCCAAGAAAATCTGTCGCCCCTTCACTCACTTTTTTTCATTTATCTTAACTGCTTTAGTACTTCAACTTAGCCAGGTGTGGTGGCTGTGCAAAGTTGTTACACAGCTTTGCAAAAGGACAGCTGTTTTACACACTCACTCTTCACTCTGGGTTACCCCGTATACGTTCTGTGGGTAATGGCTCAGAGAAGAAATAGTTTCTGAACAAAAGAGAACATGCAAACTTGTCTGTTTTGTCTGTAAGTCACTGAATTCAATCTAATGACTAAAAGAGAAGGTTAATGTAACTGTCTTTGTATATTAAGATGTACCAAAACTCTATCTACCTACAGCATCCCGTGTGATGTGGAGGGAAAATGAAGCAGAAATGGATTGGACAAAAGTGCTATCAGCTTTATAACAGCACTAATACACATAGCTGCTCCTGTCTGTCCCACACAAAAGAGGACCCCTACCACTACTGCACGGTAGAGAAACAAGTTCACAGGCACCCTTGGTTATTTTTGAGTGGAGGAGGGGGCTGCACCTGTTAATTGTTCACTTTATTAGCTGAATTAGACTTCTTTCCTGGCTGCCTGACTATGCTGGCACTGCAGTTTGCTAAGCTATTGATGGCAGAGTAGATAAATGAAAGATAACTAGCCTGATATATGTAGTCTTTGGTAATGCCGTGGTTTAGTTTCAGCTGTTCTCCTGGACTGGCTTCAATTTAAATACAGTTTGTCACTCTCAGGCATAACTGCTAGGTCCAAAGCTACTTTGCGTTTTTCTGTCTCTGGAGCTTTCTATAGTAGCAGCTACAGAGAACGTTATGGAATTGTATATTTTCCCATCCCCACTACAACTGTCATCTCTCAGCTCTTCTTCAAGCCAAATTAGAGATTCCTACCCCTCCTGTAAAATACCACTACATGTCTGCTTTTAGAGATCTCAGCTCAGTGGAAAAGCAATACAAGTGCTACTGTGCCCCTAAACTCCTAGTTTGCAGTTGTTGAACAGTAAAGTGAGAGAAGGCATTGGTACTTGGTTGTCAGAAACTTTGGTATGTGTGCTGAGAATTAATAGGATATCAGTGAAATCTGTGATTTAAATACAGTTAAGATAATGTCATCACTGCTGTGCTATCCACTCTGTTATATGATGGTAAGACACGTTTAATTTGAAATTTGTAATTTTCTAGTGTAGCTGGTAGAACTGCTCTCTCAGACATTTTCTGTGTTGGGAAACACAGTCAAATGTGCTTTGTTCCTCATTCTTTATCTTTTTATGAAATATAAAGATGAATTTATCCAGCTATTTCAAATAAAATTGTTCTCTCTTGTTGAGTCTTACAGAATTTTTTTGCTACCATTAAGTTTTACTGTAGCAGTCTCCACACTAGGAACTTAATGTAAGTTATTAAGCAGTTCTTTTTTTCCTCATTAAAAAGGTAAAAAAAAAGGTGACTAATCAGTATTATGATTGACTGGGTGTGAGGGTTTAGGCTGCTAGAAAGTTGTGCTGTTATTTTAACACCTACTAAAGTTATAGAAACACCTATTAAAACTATAGCATAGAAATATTAGAACATGAACAGCATATCTGCACTAAATGTAACAGTTGTTCTTCATTTGACTCCTCTACATTTTCTGCATTAAACAGAAATTTGCCAGAAAACCCATTTTTGGGCCTTCTGTGATTAATGCTGATACTGAACTGCTGTAGAGATGCTGGCAAATACAGCAGTGGTATCAGACTGCGTGGATTATACTAAGTAAAAGGACTACTTAGAATTTATTTTTCATGTCTGTCAATGATGAGCCATTTAAACTTTCTCCTTAGGATTAAAGGAAGAATAGAATTTAAATTATTTTAATTACTTTCTAAATGAGGAATAATAAAGGCCTTTCCAAAGGCTTATTTAAGTTTAAAGCAAATATTTGGAAGTTCTTTAAATGAATGTTACAGAAGCTGAGATCTTTGGATGAGTTTGAAAATTAGGCTGCTATCTCAGGCCATTACTCCAATTTGAAAATTAAGACAATTTTATTTACTTTGCCGTTTGTCAGATGTCTTCTGTTGCTATTAATAATTACTGCAAAACCTCTTTTTACTAAGTTAGGTCAAGATCTGGAACGTCAGGCTCTCAAACTTTAGGAAAAGCAATTTATACCTGTTGCTCATTTGTGGTTTAGTGCTAATATTAACAAACACTATGCTTTGGTAATTTTGGGCGTTTTTTAAAAAAATTCATTTTATCCTTATAAGAGATGATATTAGAAATCGGCAACTTTCCTTTATGTTTCCACGGGGAAGTGTGCACAGACTTTGAGTCATTTGGGGCATTTCAGGTGATTGCTAGGACCTCACATATCAACATTTGACTTCAGCTTCTCTGGCTGGAACCTGAACAACTTTAAAAGGAAGAAGTAGATGATGGAAATAAAATATATTATTTGTTTCAGAGGATTCTGTGCTTGGGAAAGGCTGCTGCTGGTGGCCAGCTCACAGCAGATGGGGATGCTGTCTGGAGAGACTGATGCCAAGTCCCTGAGCTGACTGCCTGGGTCTGATGCCATGTGCTGGAATTTGCATCATCTGATTATTGCAGATCATTATGAATTGTAACTCTCTGTTTTGCTGCCCGGAATAATATTTTAGCCTCGCTGTTATCTGTGAATCTTTCCAGAATTTTAAACCAGATTTCTAAATGTTATTTTAAATGTTAATTCTGCGAGAGGGAGGTGCCTTGCCATCCCTCTTGACTCTCTTTTTCCCCAGCAGTAAAATACAACATTGCTGAATGCATTTGCTTCATTTTTGTTAGTTAACAGTTGCATGTGTACAAATGGTCTCTATGCTATAGTGAATCTGAACTGAATTTGCTGTCTAGTCCATTACCACAAACCAAAAGAAACAAGGCCAAGTCTGGGAGAGTGCCATGGCAATCAACATGTTACTGAGGGAGGAGTATCAGACAGATTTATGACTGTATTGGAGGAAAAACTTGAGGGAATGCTATGGACAAGGTAAAAAGAGATTTTACAAGTGGTCCTGTATGGCAGGAACCCTGCTTTAGGCAGAAATAGCCTCAATGGAGTACTGCTAGGGAGCTGTCAGGGCAAAGATAGAGCTGATTCCTTCTCCCTCCATGTGCACGATCATCACCCAGTGCATGACCTTTTGGGGCATTAAAAGCAGCTGAAGTAAGCAGTGTCATTGGCTGTGGAAGCCTTCCAGCTTTTCTCTATCTGAGCAGGGTATTTGCTTCTCAGGCTTGCTGTGCATACGTGGCCCTCAGGCTGCTAACATATTTGAAGAATCGCTTGCAACATGGGATGTTTGTGTGAGAGTTGCTGACAAGGGAAAGGATAGCTTTGCAAAGCTTTGAATGTGAAAACAAGTAGCATACGTTTGCACTGGAGAAGTGGGAACAAGTGGAGAAAAAGTGTGATGTGAGTCAATGACAGGTGAGGAAAAGAGTCTTTGCACGTATCAAACAAGGAAGAGGGTGTTTCCAATCCAGTTGAATATGGAATGAGAGCGTGGTTGAGGATTTTGACTATGTGATCTTGTAAGCTGATATCTTAGAGTTGTTATGCAGGAAGAATGTGCAACACTTAGATGTAGTCTGAGTGCAAAGATCAAGAGGGATGTTTAACTTTTTCTGAAACTTCTTGATCAGAGCTCTACCTTTAAAGCCTCTTAAAATAACACCCCATAGAGCTGGCCTGGCATGGCTTCTACTGAAAGGTGAATTTCCCTCTGCCTCTGCCATGCCTGGTTTCTTTGACACTGCCACTGAGTGTTAAGCAGTATCACTATAGTCTGCTCTCAAGGCTCCACCAGAACAAACTAAATCAACTCTGAATGAGTTTCCTTTACCCTTAAGCAGAATCAAAGTTCATAGCAGAGTACTACAGCTAGATGAGTAATTTTCCTTTATAAGCAAGCCAGCACATATGGCTATCTGATGATAAAAGGGATGTGTGTGCCTTCGGTCAGAGTATTCAGGATTCAAATATCTTGAGAGATGAGACCACAATGCAGCATTTTTGCTGCTGAAACCCACCATGTTTTTTTCATCCTAAAAGGTATCATATGCTTTGCATATGACCTTTGTTTCTTTTTCCAGAAGAAAAGAGGAAGGAATATGGGTTAATTGATCACGTGCAGACCGTAAGATCTTTCCTAAGCATGAAGGGCCACCATACATCCCCATGGTCTACCTACCACACTTGCATTAAGCCCTTACCTCAAGCTAAGTGTTAAGTCCTTTATCACCCCTCCTATACAGTGTAAGGTAAAAGGAACACTCTGAGGCACGCACACAGTGATCACAAAACTATTAAAGTTTTTCTCAGGGGTGATGGCCAGCTTTTAAGTTTCGGTGACTGGCAACAGCATAATGATGGTGTTCATTTACTGCAGTGAGGAAGTCACCAAAGGGGGACTTACCTTTGTTTCCTGCATGACTGTAAGGGAGAATGTCTATCTTGGTCCCAGCATCGAGAACAACTGCTATTTCTGCACCCTAGAAAGCAGAAATTCTCCTTTCAATTATAAAATGTTGGCAAAGCCACGAAACTGCAGTCTTTTCCCCATTCCCTCTGTGTAAACCAGCAAACCGTATGTGTTGAGGAAGGACTGTGTAGGAAGATGCATATTGATGCTGCTGTTAACGTCCGTGCTACCAATCTGGCACTTTAAATCGGGATCTAATAAAACAGGTTGGCCATATGGAGTCTGAAGAAAATACTTTATGGCCCGTTTTGACCCTTTGTACCATAGATCCTTACTACGCAAATTCTGCATTTGCAAGTCTTGTGTTCTTGCTTAAGAGCAACAGAAATGACCCTTGTTTTTTTGAGTGCAGAAGGAGGCTGCACATGTAACTGTTCACTTTATTAGCTAAATTAAACTTTTCTGGCTGCCTGACTGTAGCTGCAGCAGAGTTTGCTAAGTGTGTTTTCAGTAGTTATTCAATACCTGCTTTTGTCCAAAAGAAACGTTGTCTACAGGGAGAGCATGAATTTATTTCTCAGACTGTTTTAATTCTAATTCAGTTTCTCTGACAGATTTTGTTTTGGCATTTTTACAAACAAGCTATTGATGGCAGAGTAGATCAGTGGTAGATAACTACCCTGATATAGGTAGTCTTTGGTAATGCCGTGCTTCAATTTTGGCTGTTGATGGTGTTCAGGGGTCAGAGATGGTCAACTTTTAGCTTTTCATTGAATGGGACAGTTATGAATGAGCTACAATTCTGAAAAAGATACCAGCACCTGCTGTTCTTTCTACTTGAATGTACTCTTTGTTGTCTTGTGAAGTGTGGATGCCTGTAACTGCTGATCTTTCCTTGAAATTTACTCGTCTTTTTCGTTGAGAATTTTCTTACGTTTGCCTTGCTTTTGAGGCCATATGCTTTTAAAACCTTTTCTTCAATTAATCAAACATTGTGAGCTGAAGGGACTGTTGATGTAAAAGTCTACTAATGTATGAAATTTATTGTGATATCTGATTGTGGACTTTGTCTGAATGGTGTTCATCAGATGAGAAATCACTAAACGTATTGAGTCTATCTTAAGGAAACAAAGACTTTTAAGTAGAAACCTTTCTCAATAATCAGGAAATGCAACCATGACACATAGACTTTTTTTACTCTGCCTGTGAATCTAAACTGATCAGCAGCTGAAATGAGACTCTAGTTACCTAGTATTGAAAACTTCAATCGATTCTATATTGTAGCCTTTTTACTGCACAAGCAAGCAAGCTTTGTAATTTCCCCAGTTACCGATCTCGCTTTTCAGGTGAGTCTTTTCCCTTCTTTTCCTTCCTTTTTTTTTTTTTCCTTCCTCTCTTCCCCATGTTTGCACCTCACAATGCCAAAGACTATAAGCTTAAGGGAGACATTGAGGAAAATATTGATGTCTATCTAGAAGTGCAGGATGCAGTCCCGAAGCTTTTCACCCTCTTCTTGCTTGGATAACTCCTCAATTAATTTTCTGAAGTTATTTAGCTCAAGGTGTAGTCCTGAAGCATTACAACATGAAGTCATCAGTCACGAGCAGAATCCTGACATCCTTCTCTTGTGCTGCAGATGGTAAAGCTTCTTCTTACTTAGAGAGCTTGAAGCTGCACTGACATTGCTGAAAACTGACAGGTTGTGCAACAAAAGGTGAGGTACCTTTGCTTTGTTCCCCACAAGTGCTCAAGGAAACTGGTAAGAACCTTCTGTGGTGCTTATCTCTTCTTTCTTAGGAGTGGAAAAAGGAGAGATTTGGTAGTTTTTATTGCTCTGGAATGCTGCCAAAGCGTCTTGCAGGTGTTACACTGAACAAAATATGTACGAGTGTCTTAATGTTGCCTCTGAAATGAGTGTTGCAGGAGTCACACTGGCCCTGCTAACTTGATGGTACAGTACAGCTTTCAGGAACACGGTCAGCCCATGTCATGGAGGAGAGAGTTCAAATGGATGCAGAGATCTCATACATGGACCTGTGCTGTTTAAACACTGGACTGCAGTGCGCAGTCCAAGTGCCGAGAAGTGCAATCTTATTGCCTGAGATGTGTCTCACAGCTTTCCTGAGCCTTTACATGCCTTCTTCACCCCAGAACTCCTCTTTTTGCTTGTTTATGAATTTTTATTTTCTTTCCTTCCCTTTGTGGATCTTGGAAATATTTATATTATACAGGTCTATAACCTCCTTTGTGTTTTCTGAGTGCTTTGACTTTCTGCTATTGCACAGCTACTGCAGCTACTGGTCACGCTGTGTCACAAGACAAATAGGTGTTTTTTGAGAACCTCTTTGCAGAACTGAAGCTCCTTTTCCTGTGTAGATAAATCAATGTTTGCCTTCTTTTGCAAGTGGGTCTTACCAAACGTATTCCCCTTAGGTGTGCTATAGTTATTACTTTATGTCCTGCTGAAGTAGTGTAATGAAGAACAGAGTTTTTATCATTCTTATTTTGAGGAACTAGGAAAATGGTACGTCTCAATTAATGATATCTGATACTGGTTCCTTTTTTCTCCAGAGCCTTTATAATGACCTAATAGCATAGAGAATTTTAAAGATGGCGGAAGCTACTTGAAGCTGCCAGAGCAGTGTAAAAGAGATGTGGAAAGACTGAAGAATTAGTTTACTATATATTTTTCTTACATAATCCCATCTTGACCCCTTTTTCCTTATATCAGTTTAGTCCATATCCAGACAAGTACAGTGTTTCTCAAGTGCAAGATTCAGGTGCTAAATAAGGTAAGAATAACAGAGACTGTAGGCATTGAGGCTGAAGGAAAAGGAGCGACAGGACAAGAGGAAATGACTGCAAGTTGCGCCAGGGGAGGTTTAGACTGGACGTTAGGAAGAATTTCTTTACTGAAAAAGTGGTCAAGGATTGGCACAGCTGCCCAGGGAGGTGGTGGAGTCGCCATCCCTGGAGGTGTTTAAAAAATGGGTGAATGAGTTTCTTAGGGACATGGATTAGTAAGCTTTTGGTCATGTGCATCTTTTTAGAAATTCAAGAAGCTATCGTCCCAGGTAGGTGCTAAGTGACCATGCACTGTAGGATGAGAGCAGGTGAATAAGGACAGTAAATAATTTTTAATTACAAGTTATACAGACATTATAAGAGGCTTTTTGAAATCACGTTATATTGGAGGATTTAATTTTTTAATTATTTTGTTACTCCGTTAGTTAAGATTCTCTGGAAGAATAATGACTCCTAATTAGTTGCTATGGTGCTTCATATTTTCATCTACTTCTGAACCGCACCTTTAGAAGCGTGAAGGGAAAAAACATTGTGCCATTGACTTCAATAGAATCAGAGTTTAATCCTTGATACAGGGAGCAACTCTATGGTTGAGCCCAGTAAGAATATCCGTGGTAACTAGTGTACGCTGTTTCAGTCTCTGACATTTATTCATCCAAAACCATCAGAGCTCTAATAATAGAAAACTAAGCCTTAGTTTTCTATTATTAAAATTTTCAATTATTATTATTTTCAATTCTGATCCTTTGAATTATGCTGATACATCATCTTCTGGGAGTGTTTATGGGGTGTAATTTAATAATGATTTTTTTTCCACCTACGGATTATACAATTGGTAAATTAAAATTAGAACATTGAAGTGAAGTTGTATTTTGCTGTAATTAACTGAAATGATTGTGCAGTATTTACAATTACTTTTCACATAATACTAGTGGTATCTAGAGCTTTGTTTATAAATTTCAGTTCAGTATTATTCATACACTGAGAGAAATGAATAATTTAATAATATATTCTCTCACGCTTTGTTTTCCAATTTCCTGACTTAATCACTGTGAAACCCTATTAGTTGTGTTCCCAATGAGTATTTATTTCACATTCACTTTATTTTGGCCTTTGTCCTAGTGAAAAGGTTCCTATAGTAGCATATGTAAAACCAGGATGTGGCAAATGGGGTGCCATATCGTTCACTTAGACACCTGGAGTTAAAATACCAGGTCCATATCTGATGTGACAGGATTAGATCCGCATTCGGTAGCAGTGCAAAAGTACTCGGGTAGTCAAAAATGATCAGGTCCTCTGGCAAAAGGACTGTAGCAGCCTTTGGTCAAGAATCACAGATGTCACTAGATTAGTGAAAACTGAGCCTGAAATTAATGTCGATCATCAAATCCTTAATTTCACCACTCATGAAAATCAAGTGATCTCTTGTTTCTGTTTTCTGTACTTATGGGACCACGAGATGATGGCTTTAGGAGGTAAACATGTATGAATTCACAAAAGTTGCACCAGGGGAGGTTTAGATGGAAAAATTAGGAAAATCAGGAAAAATTTCTTCACCAAAATGGTTGTCAAGCATTGAAACGGACTGCCCAGGGATGTTGTTTTGTCACCACCTCTGGAGATGTGTAGATGTGGTTCTTAGGGATATGGTTAATGATGGACTTAGTGCTAGGTTAATGGTTGGACTCGATCTTAAGGGTCTTTTCCAAACTGAATGATTCCATGAGCCTATGAAAAGTAACCTGAAATAATGTAACTCACAGATTTTTCTTCGCCAAGTTTCTTGGTACACCATGTTCTTCGAGTCATCTATGGTCTTTCTGTGTGTGCTGTTTTGGGAGACTCTGAGTGTGACAGAGGTATGTTCCTGGAGAAACCAATTTGAAGGTATGTGGCATTGTGAGATCTGTGAGAATTTTTGAAGAGAAGCTGAATCTGGAATTACTACTGTCTAAAGCAAGTACTGGTTTCTCCGTGATCTCACTGAAGCCTTCCACCATGGCACCATGGCAGAGCTTATGGAGAACGACATCTGTTGGTTCTGTTGCTGATAACACATCTATTTGTTATTTTGTGGTGCAAGGGTAAATGGGAAATTTTCAAGGCTGATTTCTAAAAGGTCTTTGGCTTTAGTTTCTGTGCTATACACACATGGCATCTCTCTAATATTGTTACTGTATGGAATCATGTTTAAAAATGCTCCAGTGCTCTCTGTGAATTGGTAATATGAAAGAAATAAAGTACAAATCTGTCATTTTCTGACCATACAGAGATAGTTGGAAGCTGTGAGCTTGCTTGCGTGTCTCATAGGGATGGATGTGACAAAGTAATATGTTTCTATTTCAGTTTTCTCAGCCCTCCGTATAGTCAAGTGGCCGTTGTTACAGTGTGTTTTCCTCTTTTTAGGTTTTGATTTCTTTTTTTAATGGCTGTACCATTTTCTTCAGTGCAAGGGTTACATTATAGACTTTGCATTTTCAGTTTGTTTTAATTGTTTAATTTTCTGTGGGGCACAGATGTAGAAGAACAATTTTATATAACAGTTTGATTAAAACTTGGTCCCAGAACTCACACTCTTTGTACTGTGGTCTCTTAACCTACTCCACCAATAGGCACCTGGGCCAGAGTGCTAACCCCACTCTTTGACAAGGAGAGCAGGAAAAAGCTGAGCTGAGATGCTGCTTAGAGCAACTATGGAGTCAACTGCAAGCAGATTCATTTTCAGAAATCCCTCCTGACAGTGAACTATGCGGGGGGGTGCTAGCAGCACTGGATTTAAAGTGTGACACTACTTTTCCTCAGGCAGGATCTCTGTGGCCTTTCTCTCATCCAACACATTGGGAATATGTTTTTGAACAAGGTTTTGGGAGTCCATTGACTTCCAGTTGAGAATGAAGTTGATAAATGCCTGCCTTCCTTATTTCAATTTTATTGCACAGAAAAAGGTTTTATGCTTGAGTTTTCTGGCACCAGTTCCTGTGGCTTTTGAGAAAAGGTAATAACTCATTCTAGAGCTTATTTAATGCTGATGAAACTGCTGGATTTTATAGAAATTTCCTAGTGTCAGGTTGGTCCATAATTGTCTATTGCAGGGCTGTGCATTGATCTGAAGGACACTGGCTGCTCTTGGCTACAGGTGTTTGAATTAAAACCTTTATTTTCTTGGAGTAATAGTAGGTGAAAAGTTGATTATCCATTTCAGAATAATAAACTGGGGATGAGATTTTGGATCTCTTGAAGTGACTATGTGGATTGTCTTTAATTTCACTGGGAACACAATGTCTTCTTTTTACCTAGAGTTATTCGGCATAGTCACATTGTTAAACTGAAAAACAAAGTTTGATATAATTAAAGTATTGGAGTGTTGAGATCTACAGGGGGATTGTTCATCCTGTCATAGAGTGATAAAAAGTGAATTTAGTTTCAAGCTAAGAAGGTATCTTTTTGACTAAGTCCCACAAGTACTCTATGGAGCTTGTTCCAAGTTTGCTGTGAGTAGAGATTTTTCTCACCTTTGGTGCTAACTGTTGTAAAAATTGATATTATTTTATTGTGCCTATTCACGTTATGTAAGGAAATGTCTGACAACATTTGCCAAATATGTGTGTTTTTTTCTCTCTATGAATAATTTAAATTCCTTAATCGAAGCACTGTGGGTTATTTTCTTGAGGCAGATGAATCAGCTCCTCGAGGAAGAATGGTACCACTTGTCTGCTATGCCATCATTAAAGCATTCTTCAGTCCTGCCGTTTAAATTTGGAAGGAAATCCATTCCCTAAAGGAATAAAAAGGGCAGGATTGGTGGCCAAAAAGTCAGGGTGAATTAGTCACCAGAAACATCTTTTATTCATGGAATTAATAAATAAGGGAGAACTGCAAAAGACGTGCTGCTCGGTTTTGTCGCAAAAATGAAATAAAAGGATTTGCAAACATGGCTTCTTGACAAAACATCACTTCAAGTTTAAACAATGCACGTTTAAAAATCAAATGCAAAACCCGCTGATCAGTTTTGTTTGCTTTTGACTTTGTTTGTGTCTACTATGGATATTTTTAGATGTGAAGGCTTTCTTTATCGGAACATCTATGGAGAGCTGTGTTCCATGCAGAAAGCTTGGCCTGCAGATTTCTTTTCATTTAAAGCTGATTTTTTGCCACCTTCCCTGGCTCGTTGAGAAGCCACTTCACAGCTGGGGTCCCAAATGAGTAGGAACTTGGGCAGGAGAAATCCCTAGAGACTTAGGCAACTGTACTTCTCCCTCTCATTTATTTAATACTACTTGTAGTGTCACAATTTGTGTCTTTTGGCTTTAGAAGCTGGACTGTCAGAAGTCTGCAGTTTTAAACAAACCTCCACCTTGAAAGTGACAGTTTCCTTTTTGCTTTTTCTTTTTTTTGTCTTTGCCTAAAAAGCATCTCTCTAGATATTGCACATTTTTAATCCCTGTATCTTCATCAAGATTGCTCTGAGAAATAGTTCATGGGCAAAAGAACAAAAGAATCTTTTCTTTCTTTATGGAAACTTAGAGAAAAAGCACTCTTTTATATTTCCTTTTTCCTGTTAAAAAGAAAAAGTAAACCCGAACCTTTAGCCATTAAAATCAGGAAGGGTTTTGTTATAAGAATGCTTTAAGAGCAGTTCACTAAGATGGGAGTCTTCCAGGAGCCTGTGAAGTGTCACTTTTAGGCTGAGATACAGAGGGGCTCAAGCAGTAAGAATGAACCCTTGCACTCACAGATAGTATGGAAATCAGGACAATTTGTTCCCCTGCCACTTCAGAAGAGCTCTTTGAGTGGATCAGAGGACCTGGTAGCATTCAATCAAGTGTCCAAACTCTGACTTCCCTTTCATGTGAGACAGGAGTAACTCTGTTGCCTAATTCCTGTCATGTAAAGTCATTTTCAGCAAGAGAAGAATCAGACCTGAGTATATCAAACATGAAAGATAGGTTCAAAGACTTGTACTGGAAGGAAGCTCTAATACTTTTCAGTAACATCCCTGACCCTCTTTGTTTTTCATTATGCTACAGTACTGTTCTTGGATTCTTTTTCCTAGAATACATATACCATAAATTTATTAGCATAGAAGCAGTTTAGTAATGCCATACATGGTATGTATAATGATCAAATAATGTTCATTCTGTGCTTCCAATCTTACTTTAAAGGTCTGAAATGAAGACAATTAAATTTTACAATTACAGTTTTATCCATTAGACAATGGCACCAGCATAGCATATGACCTTCTAACTATATTACTCTGAATCAGCTTCAGTTGAATTAAACAATATAATCTCTGCTGTTGCTTTGTAAATACAGCAGGCAGTGAATCTGCTCTGGTCTGTGCTTGCTGAGCATTTATCCAGGCTTCAGCTTGTACTCATAATGACTTGATTTTCTTCTTGGATCAGTTTGACCTGATGTAATTACAGTGCCTTCAAAAGACTGCCTCCTCATTTTAAGTGAACAGGACATGAATTAGGCCTAAAGATATCATTTAGGATAGATAGAATTCAAATTCAGTGCCACTGCGTAATTAACATAATTTTGTATTCCTGTAGAAAGGATTCTATTCAGAATTAATTTCTATTATGTCACTGTTATCACAACAGTAAAGGTGAAATGCCACCTGTGTTATCCATTGCAGTTGCAGAATAGAAAAGCTGAATTTAATTGTCAAAGCCTGAATCAGTTTTGTTTGTCTAAAAAAGTATAGAACTGTTGTAATGAGGCTCTGTCACTGGTATCCTGCTCTGGTTAAGTACTGCTGATCTGGATAGGGGCTGATCATGTGGCCAGCGTCTCCAAGCTCAAATCACGCACCAGACTGCCCTTCAGCTGTGAAACCTGGGACTATGGATTCTTTGACTGCGGGACCAGCAGTTTAGATTTATTCACTACCAAGCTGCAGGATTTCTAATTAGTTTTGCTTCATACAACATGCGATGTCAGTCACTGCAATGAGAGCTTAGCAAAGACTTTCTTTTTCACTTCCCACTCCCTTTTCTCCTTGCAGAGTCCAGGAGGAATGTTTCAGGTTTGTGAGAAAGAGCACGATTCGTCTGATCTTCCTTTCTTCTTGGACCTGTTGTGCAATGGCTTTGAAGTCAGGACCTCCCCCACCTCTGCTTCCTTCTGTCAAGACTTTCCTTTTTGAGGATGGAATGGCTGACTTGAGTTTGAAAGAACGCTGCTGCTGAGGCCCTGGAGCTCTTCTCCTTAAGGTGACATGACTGGAACAGGCCTGTCTAGCTCTATCTTCCTCATGCTTCCCATGTAAGATTCTGTGAAAAAAAATAGTTCATTCAAAGGCAAGAGAGCTCTCTGATAGAAATCTTATTCAAGTGATTGGGAGTTGCTTTGGGTCAGTGGCCCTCAACTCCTTTGTTGTGAAAAAAGGCACAGCTTTTTCAGTGTTTCTAATGGCACCTATGAGGTGATTCAGTCCTTTCAGCACAACTTTGATGCGCTACCTGAACTTCCAGATGTTATGCGGAATACGGTACAAAATGTTACTAACCAGGACCTGGTTTTTCTTCCTTTCCTATGGCTTTTCTGGAGGCAGCTCACTTCCCCTACTATTAAACTGGGGATTAATTATGTGCTTCTCTTGTTGTATCTTATGAGATTCATAAATGGCAAACATGACTAAAGCAACAAGTACATCCGCTGTTTATCTTACTCAGGGGCTACATCCCAGATATGGTCTTTCTCCACTGCAGCTGGAAACCATGGAGAGATAGGGAAGTATAGTGCAGTGACAGTGTTTCTGTGTGTGTTGGTATTAATCAGCATTTCCTTCTATTACTCCAGCTGCATCAGATGAAAAGCCAAGAGAATTTATACACTGCTGGAGCCTCTGGGCAATCCTTTGTGCTATCTTCTGCTTTCCTCTTATAACTTTTGGAGAACTGGTGGTTTGAGAGGCAGTCTCTTGGAGATGAACTCTACGTTGGAGAGATTGTTGACCTGTTTACCAGCTTTCCTTCTGCCTTCCCTGGCTTGGTGACAGATAAGGCTGGGGGATGTGTTTTAGTTTAAAATCTAAGGCTTCTTAAGTTGCCAGTGAACAGGTGGTAACGTTTCTCTCTGTTGTGTTCTGAGATTTGACTTTTGAGAAATAGGTTCATTACAAAGTGCCTCAGATGTCTTAATTTTCAGTATTCTCACGCTTATGTTACTTCAAAAAATGGCCAAATGTATTTTCTTACTGCTGTCAAATGTTTCCCAATTACTAACCAAGGCAATTTCTTCTTGTGGCTTAAGCCTGTGTTTATACTGTAAAGGTCTGAAACAGAGGCAGAACATAGTTGGCAAGACTATATACTATGTCTTGGTCAGAGAAAAAATTTGTTTGAATTACAAATACTAAAAAAATTGTGGATTTTTGACAGAAAGTCCTGTGTGACATCAGCAACATTGGACGAAATGTTATGGCTGAACACAAATGCAGAATGACATTCATTTCGAAAGATACCCTTGAAATCAACATCCTCTGCTACTGGTTTCCTACAGATCTGTACATCCAAAGTGGCAAAACAGAGCTCATGATCCCTCCTCTGTAAATCACCTTATCCATGTAAAATTAAGGTGAAAAATCAGTTTAATAAAGTGAATATAATGACTGATTTTGAGCTCTATGTTAGCTGGGAAAGGTCCTGAGATTCTTCTCTAGATTTGCATTTAAGAGTAATTGTCTGAAGAATGTATGTCTGTGTTCAGACTTAGAAGTCCTAATTTGATTAAACTGGGCTTCATGCCATATTTTTCCTATTATTATTATTTCACACAGGAGATCAAACTGTAGAAATATACCTGCCAAAATTTTTATGTTTCTCACTTTAAATTCTGGAAAGAATATTTAATTGAAAATAATATTTCAAAATTTTATGTTAGCATATTTGTTATTTTAAGAAGAAGTTGAACTTAATTAACTTTTTTGGTTCATATATATCCCACTTGGATATTAATGCTCCATTTTGAAATCCAAGATGAATGGGAAGCACAAGGATTAGATAACCAGAACACATCTTTGATTTCATGTCACTGCATCTTATGGTTCAGATCTTCAAAGTGCAGCATCACTGTTGCTTACAAGGTGGCCCTTCCAGCTGCAAGAGAAATGTCATCAAATGACATCAACTAAGCTCACAGGAGGTGCAAGAGCACTTTAATACAGGTAAATGCTTTCTATGTGCTATGTCTTGTCACCATAACGTAAATCACCATAACGTAAATTAAGTGTGCATTTCAGATTGTTGGTACTTTATGCATTTCACATTATTATATTGTCTCAGTTTAAGGAAAATAAAATGTCTATATGGGCTAGACAAGGGGCCTCTTTCCAAAATCCACCACAAACCTTGAAATTAATAGACTTTAATTAGAGAATGTATAGAAAAGGGTAACAGTTCTTAACTACAAATATATAAATAATCAAAACCAGAACAGGACAAACAGCAACATTGTAGCCCAAACTTTTAAATGAATTAAGTTCTGTCCCTGCTCCTTTCGGTTATATTTACGGTCAACAGGATGCGATGTCGCACTCCAGAAGGCGTCTCTCTCTCTCCTCCTCCTTTTTCCGAAAGCATTGCAGGGGCTGGGGGTAGGGTAGCCAATCCTCTGCAGGTGTGTTAACCTCCAGGGAGTCTGTACCAGTTCCAGGTAGTGATGGTTGCTCTCCCACTGAAGGACAGCACAGGGTGTGTGGAGTTGGGGGCTGAGCCAAGGGAGCTCCTTCCAAGATGCCTCCACCAGCCCAGCAAAACAGTGCCACTTAACAGAAGTGGCGCCAACCGGAAGAAGCCTCTCCCCCCCCCCCGCCCTTCCTTCTGCCCAGCCAACAAACTGGAACTCAGAGCAATCAAACCCACCCCCCTGCCACCCATCCTGACTCCCAAAACACCCTGTGTTGGCAAGGGAGAGAAAAATTCCCTGAAAGATACTGAAACTTTAACATACTTTAAAGTGGAAGCTAAGTTAGTCCATTACAATGATTCATATTCTGTCTGAGGAATCCAAACATTTTCTGATGAGACTGGGAACTGAAGCATATTAATGCGGTTGAAGTTTTCCCGCTGCCAAAATAGACAGAAAAAAAATGTTACAAGGAATAAAACTAGAATAGCTAATATTACTGTCTGCACAAGTGCAGTAAAAAGGCAAGTGGTCTGCATCTATGTTGTCTGGCAGTGTGTTCTGTCTGGTTTTCATCAAATGAGCTGTGCAAGACACAACTGAACAGAAGGTTCTGGCTCTGGGTGGTGTGCTCCTCTGGCTTATCTGATTCCTGGTGGCAGGAAAGAGCTATCGTGTCAATCGTGCTGTCGGCTGAACGCAAAGTAGTAGTGAGATTTCTGATTCCTTTGGTCATTAGAAGTTCGTTAGCAGAAAGGGCTGATGACGTTTGGGGCAAGTTTCAGGAATATGTTCACCTGGTAGAGAGAAGTGGGTAGGGGAAGCTCAGGTCGTATCTAACAGCTTTCTGCAAGCATATACTTTCCTGTGCCACATTTGGCTGCTGCAACTGCACAGCCCTTCTCCCATCAAATCAGGGCTCTGTCCACCCTAAGTGGTTTAATTACATTTCCTCTTTAAAGAACAGTAATTAGATAAAGGTTTCCTAGGAGGCTCAGAGGAACACAATCAAGCATTTTTCCTTCTGCATTGTTGCTTATTTTTTCTTTGAGTCTGCTGCACTGTGTAGATGTGCCTAGTGAAAAGGCTCTTGCAATGCATCAGGGAGACAAATGTATTTCATTTGTGATTCCAGTGATTTCCATATATAAGAGGATCCTTAGAGATGTCTGTGCATGAAATGAATGCAGCTGCTCAGGTTCTTGCCTAAAAGAACAAGCGTAGACAGAAATTAAATATGCCACTAAGATGCTCTCATTTTCTGCCTGTTCTCACTGATGTGAGCCTCCATCTGTCTGCCCAGCCCTGAACCTTCACTGTCATTTACCACAAATACCTCTCCTCCACCTTCTGCCAAATACTTGTTATTTCCACATTCTGACAGATCACTACAAACTGCAGGCTATCTGTAAGGAAACCCCAAACAATTGCTCCCTCCTGTGCCAGCCTGTAGCTTAATTCCCTGCTCTGCACACTGACTGGGTGAGGGTGAAGAACCAAATTCAAGGAAAGAGCAACACTGGTTTCTGCCTCTCCCTATTGTCCTAGACCAAAGCTCAAGATTTCAGGCTGGTTTATGAAGGATTTTTCTGTACTCTTTATGGTGGGATGTTGAAATTCTAAGACTGGCTAATATGAAACTCTTGAAAAAAACGCCTTTTGCCACGTTTCTGATGGATAGTGTACAGTGCCACCTCCTGGGAGGTCTATAAAAGTGTACAAGTGGACCAGTGAAGGAAGTATGAGTATCCAGGAGGCTTGAACAATGGCCAGGAAGTTTCTGTTGGCAAACAACATATTTTTTCTGATTTTATTTGAGAATCTGACCTCTCATCTTTTGTAAGCCACTTAGGGGTTAAAGAGTACCCTGTACTTTTTTGTAAAGTACTCTACCTTGGATCCTCAAATGGTACCTGAAATCACCCCAAAGACAACAAGAGCTCAGACAGTGACTGTCATCTGTGTTCTCCTATTTACTATGTTCTGTTCTTGGTTCAGACTATGCCTTATCCAAGCAGGTGCAATATGCATCACTAAGTATATGATGAAAGGATTGAAAGTTTCTCTTTGTGCTGCTGTGCCCCACATGTTGCTGCTAATATGTGGACATAATTGTATTTGCTACTCTGACAAAGGAGGGTGCAGTAGTGCAAGGACCCATTTATTCCTCTCTCTGTCCCTGCCTTCCTGCATGCTCTGTGAGATTTGCTTGGGTGCAAGGGGTGACAAACCCAAGGTTGCTCTGTCAAAGAGCCAGGTAAATGCTTCTCCAGTGCAGCCAGCAGCTCCAGGTGGGACTCAGTGCCGTTGTTACTCACAGTCAGTGTAATAACCAGAATCATAATCCAGGTGTGCATTGCAGCAAGTGCTGCCACTGAGACTTTGTGCTAGTGGTGCTCAGCTGGGAACATGTGAAATTTTGTATTTGTCAGAAATTTATGCCTTCTTTTCATTGATCTGGCTGCTGGAGAGCGGATGGCAACTCGATGTGGGCTTTGGTGTGTCTCAGAGAGGCAGTTCCTTTGTTCTTCTGCAGAGGTGGCTCCAGTTGTAGTAAAGCATCACGTCTGGATTCCTGCGCTAGATTTTGCCTGTGTCCTTTCTCACGCAGCTAGGAATTCACGATGAGTTAACTTTGAACCTGAAAACTTTTTTCTAGCTCAAAGGCTCAAATACTTCTAACTGAAAAATATGTTACTTACAATTCATCTCAGAAAAAGCTAAAGCAATCCCACAAGTTTGCTTTTCTTTGCTAAATACTGGGTGTATGTCAGTTAACGCAGATCGGTTTCTCTCAATGAGGGAAAGCAATGCTCTAGAGGGCAGGCTTTGCCTGTATTAGAAAGAAGCATTTCCAGCTAAAACTCAAATACAGTCAGCCCAAATAACATTTCTACTACTTAGCTTTCCTTTTATTCATAAATCAGACAAATCAATAATTGTTTAAAATGTGAAGGCTTTAATTTGCTGGCATTACATGAGAAGTAAAGGCAGCATTAAATTAAAGATGCTACTGTGATAAAGTCATGATGTCTCTGTGAATATACAAGTTGCCTTTTTAGTGATGTGGGCTTTCCTTTCCCTTCCCATTGTTTTTTTGTTGAAAAGTAGAAAAGGTCAGCATCTAGAAATTCAGTTACTTTGAAGTTTTTTGTTGAGCTGGTTGCACTTTCAGAGAATACAACATTTTAAAAGCATGTGTTCCTCTTTCATGAAAATGCTTGTAAAGAATTTGCTGGGAGATCTCTGATGGGCCCCTTAGCCATTGTATTTCTCACCTGGTCTTACCTTGTCACCTGGTGGTGAAAAATGCGGTGGTGAAAAATGCATGGTGAAATACATTATCTTATACCACAAGGCTTGGGTTAGTGTTTGTATGGCTGCGCGTTTGCAGACTGACAGAGAGAGCCAGAAGATAAAAAAATTCTTCAGTAATTGATATTTCTAATGAAGATATCCATGTGGTCTCAAATGGTATAACTACACCGTGATCAATAGAGTTGGTAAAATCTGTCTTTCCTTGAGAATCTACGCAGATCTGCTGTGGGCATAAGCCTGGTGTCACAACCTGTGTGTAACACGCAAACGAACTCGCCACTAACTGAGATTAGCAGCACTTTGGCATGGTGCAGAGCAGCACTTCTCTTCCTGGCTTGTGAAGCTTCTGATCCACTTTTGATCAGCTCTCTGCTCAGCCGAAGTGAACCAACGTGTACTCAGTTGCCAAAACGTGTATCTTAAGTGAATGAGCCTGGAGAAGGGAGTCTGCAAGAAAGAGAAAGGAAGCTAGCTTTATTCAGTGTTTTATGGTTCTCTTTATTTTTATTTCCTGCATATAAAAGCTAAGGGTCAGGAAGAGCTGTTGAATAAAACCCTGTCTTCCTTTTCTTTGCCCCTGGGCTGGTCAGTAAGGGTAGAGAAATAATCATCTCTGTGGCTGTGTGTTTCAACTGAGCGAGGAGGTTGAGATCTGTAAAAGAAGGTGAGAGACAGTGTATAATTTAAACATCAGTTTGAAATGTCTGTCTCCTAATTATGGTGTGTTTATATATAGCAATATTGCTTTTCTGTCTCTGTTTTTTTTTTTTCCTCAGACATTCGCAGCTCAACCTCTTAAAGCATTCGTAGTCTTTGGACATGAGGTGAAATGATTAATAGCCTGTATTGATTTTTTTTAAAATAAGGAGATACAGTAGTATGAAGCAGGGAATAGCAGACTTAAATTTTCCATTATGTTTTCACTCCTGGAGAGAGTGCTTGGAAATGACTATTTCTATCAGAATATCAATGAATTTCTGAATATTAACAATCTTTTCTTGTGTTTCTTTTAAGGCTGATAAATGCTTCCACTTACATTTTTTCTCCTGCTAAATTCTTGATTCTGTTAGGAACTGATCATATTAAACAGGGTTTTAAAACCAAGTGTCAAAAGAAATAGATTAGTTGTCTGTCTGTCTGTATGTGATTGCCAAATGAACTGTACTTCAAAATGTTGGAGCACTGGGGCATGTAGATAGAAAAGATAATTTTTAAGGGATCTGTGAAATTTAGAAAGCCAATTACTATTCTGCCAATAGAATATTTTTCATTAAACATGTCCTAGTAAAAGTTTAAATGCCTATTAATTAATGTTTAACTGATTCTTAATGGCAGTGAAGTCTAGTTACACTATGAGTTTCACATGAAAATTAGTCTGACGTTGGCTCTGTGGAACAGAGAGATACATCACTGTTAATATGGTAGCCCATTTATTACCCTGGTGTCTTAATTCAGCTGCATTCAAGGGCAGTGAAGTGAGAATATCATAATCAGTTTGGATAGGAATTTAAATCAGAGGTATATACACATAGTGGCTGTGCACCAGTCTGAAGGTCGAGGAGAAAGGCAAGAGGAGCTTCAGGAAACAGGAGATGCATGAAACTGCTGACCCCAGCCGCTCTCACCACAAGCTGCTTGAGCAAACCCTGACCCTGGGCTAGGGAGATGCCTCTTGCTTTGTCAGGTGCCATTGTCACTGAGGGTGGACATGAAGCACCTAAAAGACCTTGCACTGAAATATCTTTTACAGTTCTACATGGAGCAAAACTGTGTTCTAGGTTTTTCTCTGCCTGACCTGTCTTTGTTGCTATCAAGGTTGCCAGTGAACCTCTAAATGTATTTATTTAATGCTTCAGCTCTTACTACAGACCTAGATTCCTGTCTTTATCCCAGTCCAGCCCGTCCACACCTTTCCAAACAAAATCTCAGTTGCTGATGAGGAGGATCTTTGTCTCAGAGAGGTCTGAGTATCACCAACAGTAATGGGGCAACAAAGCAGTAATATTTCCATCTGCCACCTGGATTCAAGTATTTCACATTGCCCTGAGACTGCAGGAGCAAACGTAAGCCAAAGCTGGCCTCCAGCAGTCACATGTCTTTTTAGGGCATAGGATGCAAACTTAGTCGGCCAAGCAGTGCACTAAGATGTGTGTAAAGATGATATATCCTATCAATATGAACTCATTTATTCAGTGCTGCAGTAATTCATATGACAGTTTCTGCCCTCTGTATAATTCAGGAAGGAATCTGGTCAGTACAGTGTTGTAAAAATAAACTGTGAGAAAAGCAGGGCTGTTGGGGTTTTTTTCTTGCCTCAGGTACTTAAGCTTATAAACTCTAGAATGTTATTTTAGAGGTACTGATGGCCTGGCATTCTGGCTTAGTCAGAATGATTTTCCACTCCTGACCTGACATCTGTAATTTCCAGTTATTTTTATTTCTAAGCTGCTGAGATAGGACCAGAAAGAACCAAACTCTTCTCCCCTCCTCAGGTGTGGGTGGAGTGAAAGCACTAAAACCTTCAAATAATGATCTCCTTGCAAAACTCTATCCTGTTCTGCCTTAGCCTTGAAATTCCTACAAAGTTGAGGATCTTCAAGGGAATTCCGTTTTTCTCCCAGAAACTGCTGTCCATGTAGCTGCCAGTGAGCCTGATCCCTCTTGCCCATGGGAGGCAAGACATCACCGCCTTCCTTTTGCAGCAGGCCACCCACCATGAGCACACATGCACAGGCCCAGGAATGGAGCAGAAGCCACAGCAGGATGAGACTTGGAAATGCCTATGTCCATTTCTGCCAGGAAATCTCTGAATATTTCAAGATAACACAGAAATAAAAATACAACTTTCCTTTTATTGACACTAGAACTGGAGCCAGTGTGAAGGAAGTCTCATAGACGTTGCCCTACTCCTTTTTTACAGCACGTTTTGAGCCAAAGGCCTTGAAACTCTGGAAAGGATGTGCAAGTTTCTAGGGGGTGGGGGTCTCAGTGCTGTGTCTGCGCGTTCTGCCTGGTGTTTTTTATTTTGCTGTCCCATTGATTCTTGAGTGTTGTAGTTAGAGTTGCTCAATATGATATTAATGACTTGCAGTTTGAGAGTTAAAACCTGGGTTTTGTGTAGATCTTTGTCCCTTAGCAGAAACTAGGACCTCACATGTTTCCTGATTGCAGTCTTGATTCTGGTCTCTTTTTCATATCTCTTCATCACTCTCTATTCTTGTGGTATGAAGAGGAAGCCCCACACCAAGAACACTGGTGAGTCATCTCGCTACAATTTGCCCCTTTGTCCAGTGATGTGCTTGGTAACTGCATCTGTTGATCAGCTACCAAAAATATTCAACAGTTACTGGTTTCAGGTTTCCTCTGCTTTTTTTCATGTGGGCTCTGATTGTTAAATACCGATGTAAGAATGAGTATCTCTGTATAAAACTGAATTTGACTGCAAAAAATGCATTGTTCATGTAACAGATTGTAGAACTGTATTGAGCACCTTTGATTCCAAGTACAATGCAGAGATGCTTGAAATATGACCAGTAATTAATTCAGTGAAAGAGAAAGTTGAGGATTTCAGTATTACCAGTGTAGTGTTCTGGAAAAGGTGTTCTGAAGATGAAGCTTAACAGTGTGTGAAATCTTTTCCTTATAACTTTTAGAAAGGTTGCCCTTAAACCTTTACTTCTGAGATAGGCAAAATGGTTTAGATTGAATTAAGATGAACCTGATTTTTCCCTTCAAACATGAAAAAAACAGTTTAGCTTTTTCCTTGCTGTTACTTTTGCCCCCTTCATTATAGTATGCGTGTTAGTCTTGGTCTAACGTGAAATATGTCTTCAGTTTGATTAATTTATATGCCAAAGAGAAAATGTTCAGAATTCAAAAGTCTGTCCTGAGTAATTCTAACAGGTCCCACAAATTGATAGTTTAAGTACAATGAGTACAGTTTGCTTTCCCTACTGTTTTAATATATATTTAATATTTTAGAGTATGTTTCTTTGTTGTGTACAGGTTCTACAAATGTATGTTTTTAAAAAAGCTCAAATTCTCATGAAATATCTTAACTCTTATTACTGGAGCTTTACCATAGACTTCGTTATACTTAATATTCTCTTCAAGTTGCAAAAATTTACAATGCTCCCAATAGTCAACAAAACATCCTGCCTCTGGGGCTACATACATGTGAGAAGTGTGCTCTCATTAGAGAACTGTGGTTTGTCTTGTTCTGGAAAATGGAAAGAAGAAATTACAGAAAGCAATTGAGAACAAGTATTCAGTTTTCAAATAAAGGATATGGAGAGAGAGAATGGTGAGTGCTGG
Source organism: Neomorphus geoffroyi (assembly GCA_033558235.1). Lineage (NCBI taxonomy): Eukaryota > Metazoa > Chordata > Aves > Cuculiformes > Neomorphidae > Neomorphus > Neomorphus geoffroyi. The sequence continues at coordinate 8,833,979 of JAUMJM010000016.1, read as the reverse complement.
GAAATAAACCATCTTTTTAAACATTACTTGCCACAGATCTCTCATATCTTAATAGTGGGGAAAGAGAAGGAGTGGGCAGGTTCTGATCCAGAGAGTTTGGGCTTTTCTGTAGGGCAAAATAATGAGCATAGTCCTGTAAATGGTTGGTTAAATGACATGGTGTCTCTGCTTGAACTATCCTGTGCATTGGAGTCTTCAGAGAAGGAAACAGTAAATGTTGAAGGGTGCTTTAGTCTTAGGAGGAAGGTGTAATAAGGATCTGTGGATCCTGAAGTCGAATTCAGAGAAGAAATTAGACAAATGTGTTGTAATATCTTTACAGCAGTGATGCTGGACTAAGCACTGGGACAAAACAACAGCTGGAAGGGTATTTTCTTTGTCTAGTGAAGCCCATCTGCCCCTCTGTGAGCTGAAGAACAAGCACTGTCCTCTGAGCTCTGAAGGCAGCGGAGTATAGGTGTAACTACAATCACTGCTTGTAGGAGGTTACTGTGGTTCAGCCAAAACCAACAGGGCTGCTCTTGTCAGTTGTCAGACAGAGGCTCTTGTCAACTGAAGAGCGGGCTGTAATTAACTACAATAAAGTTGTTTGGACCAGTTTAGAAAGAAGGAAAAATTATGAGAAATGACATCTAATTGGATTATATCTCACCTTTTAAGTATGAGGAATATTATTCTGTATGACTAAAATTAAGCTCTTTTTGTAGTCCTGTCATGGACTGCATTAAGAGAATATCACAAGTATGCTGGGTCTGAACACCAGGGTATTCAGTCTAGCTGTACTGTAAAGCCATCAGTGCAGTGCTTACAGGAATTGTAAGCCTCTGATATTTTGTAAGTTATTTTTAACAAATAGCAGAATGGAAATTGAGGATGGTCTTAATAAAAGAACTGATTGCGCAATTTACATCAAGGCAATTTTAATAAAATACCTAATCCTTAAATGTGCATAATTAGATTTACAATATTCACATCACTGCAATTAGAAGCTGGTATTTAAAGGGCACACTTCCTGTTTCACATGCTTTTGATTACTCTTCTCAAGTTTGCTTTTTCAAATTGCAGAGCTGAGATAAACACACTCGTTTGATTCCCCCCCCCCCCCCCAAAGGCATGTAATGATTTTTCCTCTGGAATGAAGTTTATATATTTAGTTTGGCTTCTGCTAATCTGTAAAATGGATAAATAAATAAAGAGGTAATCTCATTCAGCACTGAAGATTTCTGAACCTTTACAACAGTGAGAGGTTAAACAATTTTTTTAAAGTGTTGAAAAGTTCTAGCAACAGCAACACTGAATACAGGTTAAGCTTCCTCTCTTCCCAGCCATGTGTCTTTGCTCCCTAAAGCAAAGAGCTTACTACAGCCTCTAAAGGATAAAGGTCATGGATGGCAAACTGCCTCATCAGCTTCTGACCCTGCACCGACATCCCCAGCCACTTCGGTTGAATCTACAAAAGTGATTCCATGAAAACCATTTGCAAAGTCACTAGGGATTGCTTCTGAAATCAGAGAGAAGCATGCGTGTGATTTTTACAAAACCAAAGTTTTGCAGCAGAAGATGTGGTTGCAATCTGTCCAGCAAAGTGAGTGGTGCTGTGCATGCTGTGGTGCTTCAAGGCCAGCTCGGCTGTGGTCTTGAGCAGCCTGGTCTGGTAGGAGGTGTCTCTGCCCATGGTTGGGGAGTTGGAAGTAGGTGATCTTTAAGGTCCCTTCCAACCCAAACCATTCTATGATTCTATGATTCATATCTGCAGGTGATGTGGCTATCACAGCAGCCTTGGCGTGGCTTTGGTGTGCAAACCCATAGGTCTGACGGAAAGTTCCTTTGATCAGGCAGCTGCCTCCATCTGGCCCTTGGTGTTTTATACTTTCCTCTGCCTCCCCAGAGCTCTGTTTGTTCCTGAAGGAGTCATAGAGCCTACAGTGTATATCTTCCTGCAGGAATGTATCTGCAGTTCTGTTGGTGCTGAATAGTAACTGCATTTGGTAAAAAGCCCTTCGAGTAGCCTATATTCATAGATAGACTTAGGAGGGCTGCTGCTTCACAGACCAGAGATTTTAGATTGTATAAAGACTTAACATTATATAAAGACTGGAAGAAATAAAGTAAAAATAGTTAAACTAGTGACTAGGAGGAGATTAATAATTCAGAATATTGAAATGAAAGATGAAAAACAGACAGACAGTAGGTTAATGCTTATGTTCTGCTGACCATACACATTTTGGTATGAAATGCTTTCTCATCAACTGACAAAAATGTTAATGGCTGTTGTACCTGTGTGATACAGCTGTCCTTCTTTCATTGAGAGCCACTCCTAGGATGGCTTTATCTGTCTTTTTAAGAACATATAGAAAATGAAAATATATGATATGCCAGTAGAAATAAACTGCCTTCCCCTCCCTCCCTTTTTTAACTTATGTTCCCTGTGTTTAAAAGGATGTCGGGCTTTCTTTGTTGCTGTTTTCCTCCCTTTCTTTTACCCTTTCTCCTTTTTTTTGTCTATCTCTCCTTTTTTCTTTTCCCTTTAGTTTTTTTTTTATCCTTCTCCCCCTTTTTCTCTGCAGCAGAAGACATGCAGCAACATTCAAAAATTCTCTGGTTAAAATTATCCGGGACAGTTGTTTTCAGAACACACTGCTTGTCTCTGTGTGTGTCAAGCTAAACAGAGAGAAAGAGTGCAGTTCAGAAGAAGATTTCTCTCTGTTGTCACCTACTTAGCTAGGGAGTCACCTTTTTCCTCTTGAAATCTTGTTTTGTTTCTATGTGCAAATGTGAATGTAGAAGGAAAAGCTCCGATTTATTCAGTCCCACATATGCAGCCTAAAAGCTACATCCATGGGCAAAGCGGCGACCCCAATCTGTGACGTCGTTTGAGCATCAACTTGACAAGGGGGAATGGGGGAATGGCCAGGATTGTGGCTTTTTTTTTTACAAAGCTTCACAGGCCAAAGCATATGTCAGGGTGTGAGTGGTAGGGGAGAAGAAGGTAATATAGTCTAAACTGCAGCTTGTAGCAACTTTGGGGGACTTTGTAATCTTTGGGAGACAGCGTGGCTGTCACTTATTGAAGAACATGGGGATGAGTTACTTCTTACCAAAACGCATCTATAGAACCTCTTGCACGGCTTTGTCCCTTTTCCTTAAAGCAGTGGAAAAAAAAGAGATTCCATAGTTGACCGAGTACCAGTTTTTGCTTTAGTTTGAGTATAATTTCACAGCATACGAGACAGTGTGCTTCGTTTTTCATGCATGCTCAGATCTGAATACGATATTCCAAAGAACTGACTAACATCAAAGATGTATCAAAAATCAATAGCTATATAACATACCAATAGAAGTCTGCTGAAATGATGCTGGTTATACAGGTGCTCTGGATACAAACTGTTCAGAATCACCAAATAGCGTGTAAGGTACGAGAATTGCAACTGAAAAATAAACATGCTGTGTGAGGTGTTAAATTTAATAGAAATGTGACTGTTTCAACACCTCTATTATACTTCATAAGCCCAAAATAAAACAAAAAAGAGAGGGATCAATACTGGTATCTCCAGTATGACATCTCACAAACTGCCTTTCTTGACCTGGGCAACACATGGGGAGTCTGATCAGATTAGGTGCAATGAATTTGGTGCACGTAATTCAAATCATAATAAACTTCATTCTACATTACAGTGATATGAAAAGTTTGATACGTTTGGCAGCCTTGCATTTACAAAAGCTTTCCACAGTGGAACAAACAGAGCACAGTGTCAAAACCATGAATACCCTAATGAGCATCTGACTTTTCCACTAATGAGAAATAACTATCCCCTTTTGACCAGTAAATAAACAAGGAGTTAACATTGGCATCTTAACTTACTTGTAACCACTGTCAGTATGGCTAGCTAATTTATTGCTCCTGTTTTTTGTTACCTCAAAGCATCTTTTAAATGTAGTTTTCCTTAACTACTTTTGCTGCTGATAGGTGGAAGTCTGTATTCCTTATTTCTCACCATTGGCTTGGTGTCAGAGTAATCAGGAGCTTGAAAGTTGTCACCACTGGAGAGGAATGCCAAAATGCAAGGACAGGAGAGATCAGTCATCATTGTAAATTAAATTCATTAAAGAGGAGGAACTACTTTAAGTGAAGTCTTTCTTGCCAAAAGGACAATAACAGGTAAAAGTGTTCATGGAATTTATTGAAAGGATTTTGTGATAACTGTCAAGTTATTCAACAGTTTTCTTTCAGTATCATTTACTTCATGTACCTTGATATAGCAAAGCCTTTAGAAAGACATTTAATCAGAAGTATGTAAATGGTCCTGCTAGCTCCAACAGGAAATTGGCACTTAGGAATAGGAAATCTTACATATATTTTAAAATATTGAGACATATTGGTACTAATTATATATAATGAGTTATGCAGTCTTCATTTTTTTCTGCAGTGCAGTTGGAGAGGTTTTCTGTGAGTTTTCATATATTCCCTAAGCAAGACCGTGCAAGTCCTTCTAGAGAAGCTGCTAATGGGTGACCTGGACCAAAAATGTTTCTGATTCCGTGCTAAAACACAAATCCTAGGAAGTGAGGAAAGAAAGATTTTTTTGATTGAATGAAACTTTTATTCATCACTAAATACTTCTTACAAATTCAATGTGCTAAACTTGGTCCCAAAATAACACTTCAAATTAAAAATCAAAATGCTTCACTTGTAAAATCCCATAATATATATTTTTTCTGATATGCTTATTGTATGATGCAAGTTTGCAAAGGTTTTGTTTTCTCCAAACTGCCTTTCATCAAAATGAACTATTTATGTGAAAACAATAATTTGGCTTTCCTTCTATCATGATTTCTTCAACAGAGTTGGTCGAATATTGCAAATACTTAGCAAGTGCTACATGTCTTTCATCATGATGGAAAAGGGGCTTTTCTTTAAGTAGGGGTCTCTTGGTTTTGGCTAGAACAGAGTTAATTTTCTTTCTAGTAGGTGGTATACTGCTGTGTTTCAGATTTAGGATGAGAATAATGTTGATAACACACTGATGTTTTAGTTGTTGCTAAGCAGTCTTTACATTATCTCAAGGACTTTTCAGCTTCTCAGAGCACCCTGCCAGCGAGGAGGCTGTGGGTGCACAAGAAGCTGGGAGGGACACAGCCAGGACAGCTGACCCAAACCGTCCAAATTGATATTCTCTACCATATGAAGTCATGCTGAGGGATAAAACTGGGGGGAATTGGCTAAGAGGCAGTGGCTGCTGCCTGGGGACAGACTGAGAATTGCTATAAATAGGTGGAGAAGTGAAGAGCAGAAGCTGGTTGTCCAGGCTCCTTCTTTTTTCTTCCGTGCAGGGCTATACCTGTATTTGATGCCGCATGCTGGTGAAATACAATCAGTTCTCAATGTTTGCTTGTGCCTATTTCTTTGTCTTTACCAGAGGGCAGCATGTGGGCCTTCAGAGCTGTCAATGCTGCAGGCTGTTCCATTTTGGATATTACAGTGACCATATTTTTGATTGTGGAACCGTGGCAATATTTTGGAATCATATGTGCCCCTTGTCTTTCTTGATAACCATCTAGGTACAGGACTCCTAGAGACAAATGACAGTGCAAGAGTCTCCGTGACAAACCTCCCTACTGGCACTGACTGTACAAGTAGAAAGACACCTAGACAGAAGGTAAGAAAAGCCTCTTTTAATTTTTTAACTTCACTGATGTAAAGCCTAATGAGGTGATTTTAATTTATTTGGCTACCAGTAATGGCATTTAGATGAAGCACATAATCTGTTAAATACTAACAAATATGCTTCAGGCTGTAAAGCTAATGTAATTTTTTGCTTCACTGGTAGCCTTGGAGGTGTTTGATTTCCCCTTGCCCAAACTTCAGCTTCATCTGTAAGCAGGCCATACTAGCAGATTTGATAAAGCTTTTGTTTGTTACATTTGAAAATATGGCGTTTTAATTTCTTCTTTAGTCCATTGGACCCTTCCTTGAGCCCCTTCCAAAGCCCTTGCTGCCTGTCCATCTGCCATTTCAAACGTGTGTCTGTGCAGGAAGGCCGAGTGAGCCGTGCTGTCTGCTCTGCTCTTGTTCCATTGAACATATTGTCACTTAAATACAATTCTGCTGCTCAGTTTGTGTTTCACACTGTGTTCAGCTTAGGCAGTGGAGGAATTTCTGGCAACTGGATGCTGCACCCTCCTCTAATCATTTTGTCGAACAGAAGGCTATAGGTTTTAGGACTTCATCACAAGTTTCATTGCAAGTGCTTATATACCTCCCACATATAAATTTTCCTGATCTTTTTTGGCTTTCTAGACCTGTAATTCGTGAGACATAGAGGATGCTCACACTATGTCATGCTTACTACATTGCTCATGGAAGATGTGATATTTGAATACATAATGGCTCTACGTATAATTTATTATTTCAGAGTATTTTACAAAGGTTGTGTAATCACACAATTTTGGGGGAGGGAGGAAAGAAAGTATTGTTTGGTTATTTTCCAGGCAGCATGATGTATGAAGCTCCAGAGATCTATTTGAACCATCTGATACACATAAAACTGGACTGAGAGGTAGTTTGAATGATAGATTTTTTTTTTTGGTAAGAATTCTTTTGATATGAAGCCAGATAAATATTGGGGTCTTTTATAATGACTCTAGTTGCTGAAATGTTGACAGACATTTTTAATACATCAAAGTAAATTGCTATTAGAGGAAAAAATGAAATGCTTTCCAACTATAGAACACTGAAATGAATGTGCATCTGTAGAGATACTGAAAATGGTTGTTAAGAAGCAAGACCAGTCTTAAAAGACCAAAGAAATGTTGATTGTAATAACTATATGTTCAGTAAAAAATAGAGGCAACATTACATATTTTCAAGTAATATACAGAGTTAATACTACGTTCTTGCAGGAACATTGTGCCAGAAAAGGGGAAATATTCTTTTATTCCAGATAGGGAGAGGAAAAGCATTATTTGACTCACAAATCTTCCAGAAGAACCCTTATGTTCTGTGTCAAATAAAAACAAATTAAACTGTATTTTAAATCTTTTCCCTGGGTCCTGCTGGATGGGACGTCTCAAGGTCAATCTGAGGCAGAGGAACATTTGATAAACACACATGGCTTTGGGCAAAGCCTGGTGCATCCCACAGAGTCATGATGCCAGTGAGCTTTCTGCCATGCCACGCATCTTTTCTTCCTCCTTCAGGCTCTGAATCATCCATCTGAAGTCAGTTGGGCTCTCTTTGTACATTTCAAAGAGCTCTGGATCAAGCAGTGTGGAGGAAGTTTAGGTCAGAAAGTACTGATCTGAGCTTCATTTCCTTTTGCTTTCCTTGTCCCTCACTTGCCTTAATTTCAGAAAGGAACATGCTATATTCCATCTGCTCTCCAACTTTCCTGGGCCATGAGCCACCAGAGTCTGGCACCGTGTCACTGAGCTGTCAGAAAAGGAAGGAGCACAGTTGTTCTTCTTTCTCCTGGCTGCTTTAATGGCTGGCTCCTTTCACCAGACCTTCTTTTCCTTTCTCATTATATGATGCAGTGGAAAAATGTATCTGGCATCTTAATATTTCTAGTTTTGTGCTAATCTGGTTCTCAGCTGTGAGATGAACATCAGATGCTTACGTGGTCTCTGTACCCATTCACAATATGTGTTTGTGTGTGCAGTAAATTTATGCTATGCCATTGCTGTTATATATTATTTTCAGAACTTAAAAATGACTATGAGTGGGTATTTATGTGAGAGAGGCAGAAATAGGTGATGTCCCCATCCTGCTACAGGAATAACTGCTGTTCCTTAGCTCTTTTTATATCGAACAGAAAGGCAAAAGACTGTTTGGAATCATGTTGCTGAAAAGTGGTTCCATTTCAGAAGCAACACAATCCACTTAAAATTCTTCTATGTATGCAAATAGGTGTTTTTCCCAGTGGGCCCAGACAGGGCTATGGCTTTTTGCAAATCAGGCACCAAGTATTCTGCCCCATTCCCTCCCTGCTGCTGTCCTTGCCAGAGTCCAGCTTCATGCCCTTTCCACTCCATTCTCTTCCCTTTCCTTAACTTTCTGATATCTGAGCATGGGAGACCCTTAGCAGTCCTTGCAAAGAGTCAGGGCAGGTTGGAGTAGCTGTGATTTGGGGGTTAGATACTTTGATGGAGGAGAGCTTGAGGCATAGCCCACCTCTTCCATAGGGCAATACAGCAAGGGTGGATTTCATTTTTCAAAATGAGGAGCGGTGCTATTCTGGAAACAGCACCTCCCTCTCTCCCAGCCAAACTTCTCTTTTGCTGACTTTCAAAGTCTACATTTGTGATGACCTTCCCGTAGCACAGAAATTCTGCTTCAGGCAGATTTTTGCAGAACAAACTTCTTGTAATCTTCTCCTCTCCTAGAGGAAAATATATTTTGTAGTGAAATGTATTCTGGAGATGGAGTCTCAAACACCCCTCCTGTCTCTGCTCCTTTTCTTCACATGAAAAAGACATGAAAAGGATGATTCCTAAGTGACAAAAGCAGATGCATGTTTCAAAGCAAGTTAACGGCTAGTAGTTAAATCTATTTGTGAGCAATATCACTGAAAAGATAACTTTCCCTCCCATTTCTTACCCCAAAGGGAAAGGAACAAAGCCCTCTTGTACAAAGTATGTAGAGTCTCTAAGATAGCATACAGCAGATGTAGCCCAAAGTTTGAAAGAAGATAAGCCAGGGAAACGTCATGTTAATCATGTAAAACACCATTGCTTGTGGATGCTCCCTGCTTGCTGCTGCTCTTTGTGCTGTTTCCTAATATTTGAACCCCTGCCACTGGTCAGAGGGGAGCTGTGGGTTCATGTGGAGACCAGCACTAGCACACAGTGTGTGTTGTGGGAGAGGGCTGCTGAGGTCCCTAGGTAGCACCTGGATAAACCTGGTGAATATAAAATTTGTACTGAATTTAGATATGCAAGAAGACTAGGAGATGCATGTATGTCTGGTATGTGGTTACTAACGTTTTTTAGGAACTGTGTGAATGGTTCTATACATTGTGCTTAAGGGAAAAAAAGTGTGAGTCTAGTGTTCAGCTGAACAGTGAAATAAGCTGAACTGGGAAAACCAAAACCAAACAACTATTCGGTCTTTTGCTATTATGTATGCTGGAAGTTTGCCCAACAGGTAGCTGATAACTTACTTGGTAACTCTAGGATGTTACAGGTTTCCATGGTGGCAGACTATCGAGAGAAAATCAGAACTGGCATTTTCCACCCCTGCAGTTCTATAGCTCCTTGAAATAGAGGAGTTTGCTCACAAATTGCATCTCAAGAAAGAGGCTGGCGAAGTTATAAAATAGACCATCTACCCAAGGAACTTGTAGTTCCTGCCCAGAGATCTGGAAGGGATGAAGGATAAACTAGGGCTGCTGTACTAGCTGAGTGCCAAAGGAGTTTTACTCCGAGGACAGGTCTACCAGGAACATGTAATTTTTGTGCATCATGTTCTCTGCACTTTACCTGTATCCCTCATGGCTCCTCCCTTACATGTCTAGAGAATGAGACTCTGGAAACACTAGGAAAAATAATATTTTTACAATAAAACCATCTTAACATGAAAAATGCTCATTTAGAAACAGATCAGTGGACAAAAATTGTAGGGACAGACGCATTTATTTTTTGTCTGGTACGAGCAGAGCAAAAATAATATTTTTAATTATGATGCATTGAAATCTCATGGGGGAAAACAAGAGTCATTGATTAATCATGCAATAACAAGGAAAAAAGCAAGTATGCAGAATCCCTAGCTATATTTAATTTCATAAGCAGGGTTATATTCTTCTATGGAACTCTAAT